>CAWUFW010000598.1:10000-3002500 GCA_963921515.1 Calotriton arnoldi | reverse complement strand
AAGGGGCGATAATTATTACATACTTAGCTATGTGCAGGACAATAAAGAAAAGTGCAGTGAGGTTTAAAAAAAGTTTTTTCTATTAGATCGTGTCTCTGAAAGAGGTAGGAACAGATCCATTGTGGCTTCTGTGACAGTCTCCTCATAAACCTCTCTAGATTCAAAGCTGCACTAGAGGAAGGATATTCAATCTTCCAGGCAGAAGAGATCTAGTAGTTGGCCTTCTTAGGAATGACCAGACAACTCCCGGGAATACTCCTCTGGCCCTGAGTGAGGGTGTTTTTCCCCCACCGTGACGACCAAGACCCTGGACACCAACTCTGATCCTAGGTCCTCTGATGGCCAGGTAGATGCCTTCTTTGATGTCTGACATTGGTACAGCAGTGCTCTCCCAGTTGGTAGTCTCAACGCTGGCTTCAACATCTCGGACTGAAAAGTAGTACCACACATTGAGATGATGCTGAGAGACGTGAAAAAGACAGAGGTCAAGAAGCAAAGGGGAGAGACGCAATCTCCAGGAATGGGCAGTGGCTAAACAGAAAGAGAAGTAACAGTCAAAAGACAGCCTTCTTACACAGAACCCTTGCTTTCCTTAGAATTTGAGGATGTTCAAGGACAACATCCGGTCTCTCATGCAAATCCCCTCAGAACATTAAGAGAGTTATCGGACGTTCAGGAGTCTGAACAAGAGCATGACCTCTTATATGACCCAGAGGGCAGCCTACCTTCTCATATGGACCTAGATGTGTTGTCGGAGGTTGAGGAACTGGGATTCCTCTTTGTTCCAGAATTTGAACTGGAGAAGCTGTAGATGACTTTCCTCTTCTGGATCTATGCTGAAGGGGCAAGATACTCTTTAAGAACCCAACCTCTTTTTAAGCAATTCCTTTAAATCAAGACAAGATGAGATGGGCACCATGAGGAGGAATATCTCAGCGAAGGCATCCCTCGGCATTCAGGTAGCCACTGCAGTGGTGCTCCTCATCAGGTGTGATGGAGAGAAGTTCAACTATAACTAAGCTGTTCCTTGCAAACAGCAATCATAATGAGGCAGGCAGGGAAGAGCCTGACAGGAGGCAGGATTGCATTCAAGCAGTTTAGGAAACTGGCTCTATATATACTACACCAAAATGAGGTATAGTGTGTATAGAGTCCAGGTGACCCCAGAGGTAGGCAGAGGTTAAAGTTAGATAGAACCTTACTCTCTATTTGTGGTAGAGTGGTTGAGCAGTAAGGCAGTATCAGAGGACAGTGTTAAGCATTGGATGTACCCACTCAGTCAGCAAATGAATTCACACACTCAAAGATTGAACTCTAGACCAATTGTTTTTGTATAAAAAATATTCTGTTTTATTTTTAGAACCAAGCAAGCCTGGCACAGGTAAGCATTAAATACTTTATAGTAATAAGTTGCTGATTGTAGAACAGTTTGAAAATGCAATAGGAATTGTACTTTGTTTGATTTACAGGGGATGCAGTAGGTTGCAATACTTAGCAAATACAGTACATTGAAATGAATAGGCTTTTTCAGTAAATTACAGGTAAGTTACTTTTCACGTTACTTTTCTAACTCAGTGCTGGATACCTAGATTCAGCACTGGGACATTTCCTGCAAACAGGTAAGTAAATACGTTTTGGTTATTCGTGCGATTTTTAAAGATTATTTTTAGATTTCAAAACTCCACACTTAGAAACTTTTTGGAAGAAAAAGTGTCAATGTTATCCTATGGAGGAAAAACAGGTTATCGGTTCACAGGTAAGTTATCGACTGTGGGAGTTAAGGTTCTGGGGTTAGACTCAGGGGTCCCCCAGGGTCAGTGATGCACTCTTGTTACACCCTCAGCGGCACTAGGGCGGGCGGGTGCAGAGTGTTGAGGCCCAATGTTATCCTATGGAGGATAGGGTTGCGGGAGCAAAGCTCTTAGACTTTAGCTCAGGGCAAATGGGGAAACAGCTTAGCACAAAAGCTGCACCCTCAGCGGCACTCGGATGGCCGGGTGCAGGGGGCTGTTTCGTCGTCGGAAGCCCTGTTGTTTCCAATGGAGAACCTCCGGCTAGCAAAAGCACTGCAGGCAGGGAGACTAAGGACTTCTGGGTGTGACCACCACTTCGAGATTTAAGTTGGGAAGTTAGGGGTTGGTGAGGCACCGTTTGTTTGGGCACACAAGGCCGTGGGGCGTCGGGTGCAGGGGTGCCTTTTGGGGTCGAAACGGCTTACCAGCTCCGGGTCGCGGTTAGGGGGGCCTTCCGGGTTTAGGCTGCAGGCGTCGGCTGGAGGCTTGAGGCAGGTCAGGGGTCGCCGGATCTCGGGTCAGGATCGCCGGGGTGACCTCCTTGTGGTGTTTGCCCACTCGAGCTCGGGCCGTGGACGATGGGTGCAGAGTGGGGCAGGTTCGCTGTCTCCGGCTGCTGCCAGAGGTTGCAGTTTGAACAAATCCGGTGTTCACGGGAGAAGCAGTCTTTGGAAGTGAAGGCAGGCAGGTCCTCCGAGGTTGCTGGCTGCAGGACACACTGGGATTTCGCAGGAGCAGGTTCGAGGGGAGACAGGCCGGTAGGGCTGGGGCCAAGTCAGTGGGCGTCTTCCTCTTGTTAGCTGGCTGCACGGCTGTTCGGTCCTTCTTCTTTTCTTCTTGTTTCTTGGCTGGATCTGACGAAGCAAGGTTCAGGGTGCCCCCTAAATACTAGATTTAGGGGCGTTACAGGTAGGTAGAGGGCAGGGACCAATGGGTCCCTTCTCTGGGGTGGGTACACCCCCTATCGTGCCACCCTCCAGTGGAAGGGGGGCAGGAGCCTCTCCCTGGTTGGTTGGGTCCCCCCATCCTCAAGATGGCGGGGACTCGGAGTTGTGCTTCACCTCGCCTCCCCCACCTGAGGGCTGGAGTTGGCAGAGGTGGGCACACCTCTCTCCCTCACTTATTTTTCCCGCCGGTTCTCCCGCCCAAAGTGGGGGGTAGAACCAGTGGGGACCAGTTGCTGAAAGCAGCAAATGGTCTGGGGAGGCTCACAAAGGCCGCATGCCTTTGAAGCTTCCCCTTTCGTGAACCCTGCCCATTCTGGGGGAGGAGGCTTGGCACCTCGTCCCAGGATGTGCATTGCTTCAGGCCCCCCGAGAGCAGCAGGCTCTCGACCCAGGGGTCCAGAAACATGTCTGTTGGTGGCAGCCTAAGCAGCCACTCAGTCGGGTCACTAGAAGTTGGTCGAGTTTCTTGGGGCATCTCTAAGATGCCCTCTGTCGTGCATTTTACATTAAATCCCAGACTGGCATCAGTGTGGGTTTAATGTGCTGAGAAGTTTGATACCAAACTTCCCAGTTTTCAGTGTAGCCATTATGGTGCTGTGGAGTTCGTAATGACAAACTCCCAGCACCATATACTCTTAATGGCAGCACTGCACTTACAATGTCTAAGAATGGACTTAGACACTGTAGGGGTACAGGGCTCATGCACCTGTACCCTCACCACTGGTATAGTGCACCCAGCTAGAGGGGTGACTGACCTATGCCAGGGCAGTGGTTTGTAGGCATGGCAAACAGGGATGTGTGCCATGTCGACTCTTCACTTTGTTCTGCACCAAGACACGCATCCTGCAAAGGCAGTGTGTGAGTGAAAAGGTGCAGGGCCTCTAAGGGTGGCACAATAAGTGCTGCAGCCCTTAGGGGCCTCCCCTGGTCACAGGGCCCTGGGTACCTGTGGTACCATTTACCAGGGACCTACCTGTGGCCAGGGATGCCAATTGGGTTTAGGCTTCAATGCAATTTTAGGGAAGGAACATAGGCCCTGGGTACCTGATTAGCAGGAGCCCAGGGCACACTCCATCCAAGAACATCAGCAATTCAGCAAAAAGTGGGGGCATACCATGCAGAAAGAGGGCACTTTCTCACAAGCATGCAATGAATTAAGGCATCATTAGCTCTAATAGACTTTTTGGTTCAACCCCTACATGTCACAATTGCTATGTCGCTGAGCTAAAATATACTGACTTCCAGCCGGAGATGCAGGCCAGAGTACTAGACACCACCCTTCAGTGTGGAGTTGCCATTTGGCAAGTAGGTTCACAAGGCTCTCCATTATATAAAGGCCCACCCAACAAATGCTATGGGATATCTTTCGGTGAGAATTTGGTCTCTGCTTCTTGATCTTTTGGGGTGTACAACCACAGAAGCTTTCTCCATCTGCAGTTCTAGCCACAGTCCTGCTCGGCTTCAGCTTGCGGCTTTCCATAGCAATACATCCAGCGGGAAAAAGAGAGCTTCATGTTGCCATCGCAATCCATGAGCGGTGATTCAGAGACCAGTTGGTGTGCCTATAACCACTGGTGCGATGGGGATAGTGAGAGGTCTCCCTAAGTAGGCCTCGATGTGAGGTACCACATCCTTGGACAAGTGAGGGAGAAACACACTGACATTCGGACACATGTTTGAGTTCTCACCAAATCCACCTTCTGAAGCTCCACAGGGTATCTGAGGTGCAGCTTTGTCTGTTGGACACTGGCATACAGTCCCTCCTAAACAAGGGTGCGCACAAACAAAACCAGAAAAAGTACTCTATGAACTACCTGGTATAGAAGGAATTTTTGTCTCATCATGGACCTGCACGTCATGAAAGAACACCTGAAAGCAGTTCTTCAAGATTGTGAACTTGGCATAAGTCATCCCCTACTTCAGCACAGTAGGTTGAAGTCTCTGGACCCTGAGGACATCTACCTACACGTTGTCATCCACCAGAAGCATCAGAAGTGTCTTATGTTGAAGGTGGATTAAGGGCACTGGCAGTTCAGACTCTTGCCCTTAAATCTGCTTTCCATTCACAGGGTGTTGTAATAGTGGGTAATCTCTGTAAAGGGGGTTGGGGATGAGGGGT
The DNA here is from genome assembly GCA_963921515.1 of Calotriton arnoldi. Lineage (NCBI taxonomy): Eukaryota > Metazoa > Chordata > Amphibia > Caudata > Salamandridae > Calotriton > Calotriton arnoldi. Next base: position 2,997,641 of record CAWUFW010000598.1, on the reverse strand, counting down.
TGTTGCCATCTTCTACCTGGACACCTTTGACGTGAAAGGAGTGTCTCCTCTGGAAGCCGTGCAGATAAGCACTTGATTGTTAAAGGATTTGGGGAGACTCAAAAACTTCCTGTGGTCCAAACTGTTCTAGTTCCATCACATCATCTTCCTGGGCATGTCTCAACTAATCTCTGCTAGATCCAACGGATGAAAATCCTGTTGCATAGCATAACACATGTATTTGTAAAGTCCACATTCACCCCTTTTAGGCATCTTGACATTGAATAACAGGTGTTTGTTACCTAAATAGCACTCATTTCATTGACCTCCAAAAGGACAGAAGGCTGAGTGGACCGGCCTGTATTTGATCCTGTGGCCATAAGCTCAAGCGCAGGGTTCTTAAGTGGATGCACTAGTCCACTGAGCCACCTGACCGGGCTCTCTTGTACCATTATTATTCCACCGTACAGGATCAGGTTGCGAACTCTGTAGGAGGAGCTTTACCACTAGTGGAAGCAAGTGTCTAGAGAGTGGAGGCCGACGTTTAAGTAATACACCACATGAAGGTATCCTTTGGCTAGTGGATTTGGCATCTGCATTTCACTGCAGATGTGTCCATCTGCCAGCCACCATGGATTTCATCGTGTTCACATATCCGTCCTTGGAAGATTGGGCCTGTCTGGACCCACTCTCGAGCAGGAGCCTACAATCGTATAGTAAAAAGAAACTGCATACTCATGTCCAAGAGCTGCAGGCTGTGGAGTACATCCTTTTATGTTATAGTGGTGTGATATAATTTATTTGTAAAGCACTTGGACGCAAATGCTTCTTGACGCTTTAGGAGGACACAACTTAAAACCTAATAGTGACCAGGAAAAGTGGTTGCAAGATATTTAATTATTAAAAATCCAGGTTTGCAGCTGTCATCTAAAACAGACTAGGTTTGTTTCTGCAAACCGCTACTGTAGAAAAGCATGGTCTCTGGGAGTGACCATTCTGGTTCTAGTGGTGGCAAGCCATAATTGATTTACAGTTGGTAGAAGGAAAATGTATGGGCCAGAGCTAGGGCCATCTGAGGTGTAGGGCTTTATGGACAATTGTTAGGCCCCTAAGAGCTGCCGGAGATTGAATGTGTAGCCATTGTAGCGATTGTAGTACTGACTTCATAAGAAATCTTCTGGAAGTTTTGTAAGTTTGATGCCGCAGTATTCTGATCAAGTTGCAGTCGAGGTAAGATTTTGTTTGGAAATTCAAGATGGATTGTATTAGCATAGTCAAGGTGAAATTGAATGATAGCCTTTACTACTGGTATTTGCAAAGAGGAATTTCTTTTTGTTTTGTTTAATTTTAAGCGAAGGTAGGCAAAACTGCTGTGGGCCACATTCATAGATTAGGCTGTCCAGAAGAACGAAATTTCGCATCATATGGGGCTGTCAATTAAATCTGGACATAAGGCATTCCACAACTAATAAAGTGGAAGTTTAGGAAACAGCGTTTTCTGTATGGTCACCTCAGATGTTTTGCCTTTTGCTGAACCCTATGTTTTTTGTTTTGTTTTTAAACTGTGCAATTTACCCCTGCTAGCAAATAATAAAGTGCTTGTGCTCCCCTTTAAATATCGTTGAAGTGGCATATTCCTAATAGGCAAATTAAACATGCCTATAAATTCCACGTATGTTGTACAAAGTGTACCCATGGCCTGGAAGTTAAATACCACAAGTGGATGGCAGCATCACGAGTGCCATCCACTTCAGTGGTAGTGCAAAAAATGGCATTAGTCCTACTTTGTGTAGCCTGACTAATCGTGTAAAAACTTCAATTCGACCTCTGAAAATCACTCCTTTTAACCGGTCAAAACCTCCCTTTTAAATATTAAGACACCCCTATGTAAGCCTTTTATTCCACAAAGCAGCATGCATGGTATTTATAAGTAGGACATGTAGAAATGTGAAGTTAGCATATGCTTGCAGTGACTAGCACCCAAAAGCTACAATTTACTAGCTGTCCTGTGTAGAAAACCAGATTAAGATCCTAATACTGTATCTCGGGAATGGGACTAGCTAAAAAAAATAATTAAATTACAATTTGTAATAGTTATTAAACATCCAATTCAATATTGAAGTTGAATTTTTAATGAATATTAATGAAAAGTTAACTTTTTCCTGCCTACATTTCTTCAAGGCATTTGCTCTCCAACTTCTCCTAGCGAGTGATCAACATTTGAATAGGTTGGAAAAAGGTATGGAATTCCTCCCACGATCTACACAATGGCTCACTGTGATTGACAGGTGGACATGAATGGGCAGGGATAGCTCATCTAAGCCTCACAGAATTTGAAGGTTGGTGGCTGTGAGCATCATTTTTTAACTTAATGTCAAATCCTGCTTGACAGGTCTGCTGGGTTCACACATAACACTTGGGGGGGCACTTGAAAGGAAGAGAACAGGTTGCCGAAACACTTCTTGCGTATCCACTGTCTGGTTGATGTTTGTCCTACCAGTCTTCTGTCTCTGGGTTTATTAGGGGTACAGTGGCTGCCTCAAACTGCATTTTGGTGGTATATGTATGTGAGAAGACACTAGGGCTACCACAGTACTCCCTCCCCCCCCCCCCACCCCACACATACACATCCATCCCTCACAGCCACGTTTAGTGTGGTGAAGACTTTTGCCATATTGAAAATGCCCAAGGTGGGTATTGGTGGCTTTGGGAACTTTTGACCCATTGGTTAGGGTGGGCCCAAGAGTCTTTCCCACCCACTAGCTGGTTCAAGGCATAAATGTGGCATCTCCAGGCTTCCACTTCAGAACACTCCTGGCCCGAGTAAGAACAGAAGAGGACTGTACCTCATGTCTATGACCTCAGAGGAGCCCCAAAGGACTGGACCTGCTCTTTTTTGTACTCGGGACAAAGAAGTAAACTCCAAGTGACCTCCTGTTCAAGCAACAGGGGTACAACAAGCTACATGAGGCCTTTCGTACAACTGTCAGCTGACCATTGGTGCCTGGACCCTGCTTTTGGCCTCTGCCTTGGCCCATTGTAAGTCTCCAAGTGATTCCCTGGACGTCTTCAGGGGTTTAGAAGTGTAGCCCTGTGATAGATTAGAACTGAAAGGACTAAGTCAGAAAGTACATTTTTGACCAGGGCGAACCTGGTTTACCTATCCGACCTGAGCTGCTTCGCGGCCAGCTTCAAATGGTGCCCAGTCCTGGTCTACCACGTCCATACACTATCATTGTACTTCTTGAAGTTATTCCTACTTAAATTTTTAAAAATTAATATCTCCGGTTCCCTTATTGAACTGAGTGACTGAGGTCTACATCTCAACTATTTGTGGCTTTTGGGCAATCCCTACAGGGCAAGCACTGGCCCAAAGACACCATTGCCAGGCACCTAGTTAACTGCCTCACAATTTCCAATAAAAGGCAGACCAGACCGACAATTGCCCTGATGAGTGAAAGTGGCTACCCACTTGGCAAGCAGTGCTGAAGAGCTCATTTAGGTGATGAGACAACTGTACGTCTGCCTGTCTGCTACTGGCTGCTGGTGGGAGGCCTCTATGTGGGAGGGATGGTCACTACAATACCCTTCGAAACCAGAACGACAAATTAAATGCATTTTATTCCATTTGAGGTACTCCTGCCCCAGGGAAAGTAAGCGATCCCATACATTTTTAAAGAGGGCATCCTGGAGAATCAAATGATAGTTGATCCTGTGTGTCCTTCAAGGTTTCCAAGTCCATCTTCTACTTGAAGGAGCACTAGTGTGCCGCAACTACTAGCAAAACATTCAACTGCAAATAGCCTTGCAGTCTCTGTCTGCTGTTCCTGAGATTTACTGATAAGAATGACTCCATTTATACAAATGGGGTTCCTGACTGCCAGTGTGTGAGTGGTTGTACTAGAACAGTGTGTGCTAAATTTTTAGAAGAAAATATGACATTGTTTAAGTGCTTTGTGTATGATGAGGTGGTGTACATTTCTGGAAACTAAAATTTACACTGCCTCTCCACTCCCTAGGATATTTGTTTTTTCTTTCAGGTTCCCCCGTCCCTGATTTTTGTCTTTGCATTTCTGAGGGTCCCTTCTGTTCAGTAGTGTGGATGGGAAGTAATCTTTTTTTCTTTTTGGTTATAGAAAAATCGCAGTGAGATTCCATGCTACTGGGAGAAACGAATTTCGGGGTGCCGGAAGGCGAACTGTGCTTACAATCACACCAACGGTCGCTATGTGGACGGGATCTTCTTACCACCAAGCAAACGTTTGTGATTCTTTATTCTATTCCCGATTTAAAATTAATTCGATCTGCCTCTCTAGAGTAACTGCAGTGTCTTAGCTGTAATTCTCTAGGTTGATGGGACTCCCACTGTTATCTGTCTGAGCCTGTGGGATAGGGAGGTAGAAGTGCTTAGTACTGGATCCATTGGCCTTTCCTGTAGCAGCCTGCATTAGCAAGATCTTCAGCAATTGATTTAAAGAAATAGGGCAGTGTAGCCACTGCGATGTTGTTTCCCAGAAATGGGATAAAATCATAGGATGTGATTGAGAAGGGACAATGTTTCTTGGAGAACCTGTGAGTTTCTTCAATATTCTGCTGGTGGATGCTCTAAGATGTGGTGTTTTTTCTTTATAGCTGTAACGATCAAGCCAGATTCTGCGGAAGACTCAATGAAGTCCCAAAGGTCTCCCCTGCTAAACAACTCTCCGCAGATCCGTGGAGTCATAAATGTGGAAAATGGGAAGGTCCCAAGCCCCACACATCCGCCTGTTGTTATAAATGCTGCTGATGACGATGATGAGAGTGATGATGATGAGGATGACGATGAAGACGAAGACCACCAAAACGGTGACATAGATGATGGTTGGTATTTCTTGCTTTCATTGTCTTTCGTGCCTATGTGTACTGATGATGTGAACAAGCTTTTGACTCCTCGGTTGTTAGGACTTCTTCCTTTAGCCACAAAGGTTGCTGAGCAAGTTAAGCGCTCGCTGGTGACTTGTGTGATCTTGTAGTCATGTGTTTGAATTCTGTCCAAGCCAACTTAGTCTTTAATGTTTCCAAGTTTGATAAAATTAAGTACCATTATATTGCTTAATGTTAACATCAGTTATTTACAATGCCTAGAAGTGGTAAAAACTGGATAACAACTAAAAAAAAGTATTCATAGAACATTGCTGAGAAGTGCAATTTGTAATTTCATAACCATGAACTCTAGACTGGACCCTTAACACTAGCAGTGCGATTAGTTATGGTAGTGATCAGCTGATGCCCACCTTGTACTTGAGCTTATCTTATCAGCAGGAAGCCTGTTTGACATGTGTTACAGCTTCACTCAGTAGTTGGGCGTTAGCCAAGACCTTTTTAATTGAACAAAAATGTATATACATGTAATCCTTTCCTATTAGGGCTTTAATAATAACTTAAGAAATAAATACTTGAAAGTAAGATTGAGATCTGGATACCTGAATTACAGATCACTTAAGTGTAGAAACATAAGATGATATAACGGAGACTGACAAAGATGATATTTATATGTGGAGTATTGGATAGAATATACCAAGTAGTTGCAAAGGTATGTGTAGGACGCTGGCTCTTTATATAGTGGAGCAAAATGAGGTCCACTGTGTAAAGAGTCCAAGCAACCGTTATTAGGTTACAGAGGCACAACTGATAACACTAAATGTTTATTTGTGGTAGTGTGGGCGAGCAGTTTAGGCTTATCAGAGGGCAGTGCTAAGCATTTGTTGTACTCACAGAGGCAATAAATAAGACACGCACTCAAGAATAAATCCGAGACCAATTTAGAAAAATACGGCGTATTTTTATATACATTTTGATACCAAGAACTTTGTTAGTACTTTTTTCAATATCTATTTTTACAGGTAAGTAAAATGTTCACTTAAATGCGTCTTTACGCAGCAATGCTTTACTAAGGGAAAAAAGGCATATGTTGCATACAGTTATTTACGATCAGTTTCTGTGGGTCTCCTTCAGGACTTAGGGCTGTAGGGGGCCACGGTCCAATGTACCACCTGCAGTTTCTCGTTAATTGCCCTGGGGAGTCCGGGTGCAGAGGTGCTGGTCGGGTTGGTTTCTTTGCGTGCTACTTCGGTGGAAATAGGCTGCAGAGGGGGACTTGGTGACAAGTCTCTGAGCTCCCAAAGGGGGGCTCGGGTCACAAGGGTCCTGGGAGCAAGGAGGCACAGCCAGATTTCGGATACCTGGGCTAGGGCGCTCGGGTGAGGAGTAGATAGGTCTGCTGGGCTCTGTGTGTCCAAGGTTCTCGCAGTTGTCGGTCTGCCGATTTGAGGGTGCAGAAATCAGGACAGCTGGGCCACTCTGGAAGTGGGTCCTTGCGGTGCTGAAGTCCCCTTGACGACTGCTCTGTCTCGGTGCTGTTAGAGTCCCGACTGGACTTAAACAGGCCTTGGTTGCTGCAAGGGGTTCGGCACCCCGGGTATTGTTGCTGGACTGCTATGGTCGGTCCTGGCGTCCTCTCACTCGAAAAGGGGACAGATCTGGACTTCAGGAGTACAGGTACCTCCTCCCGGGTAGCTGCTGCGTAGGGCTGGCCTGGGAGCCACAACAGAGCAAAACCAGACTTTGCTTCTTTTGTGTCTGCAGACTGCAGGAGCATTGCTCCTCTACTCCAAGGGAGATTGCTAGCAATTTGTGAAGGGTTGGCAGTCTACCGGGGTTCTTGGTAGTTGCTCAGCTGCAGGACATGTCAATTGGTCATGGTTGTCTAGACTGGTGCAGGCAGGCAGGGTTTGGTGCCATAAGTCTACAGCAGTCTTCAGTCCTCGGTTTCTCGTAGCTCTTCTTTGTCCTCTTCTTCTGGATCTGTCGAATTAAAGTTCCTGGCATCAGGGGTGCATCCTAAATACTCAATTTAGAGGCATTAAGGGGAGTGACAAGTAGTAGCCAATGGACTACTTACCTTTAGGGTGACTACACCCTCTATATGACCACTTCCTGTGGGAAGTGGGCATAACCCTGACCCAGTGAGCCTAATTCCACCAAAACCAAGATGGTGGAATTCTAAATTTTGTGTTCACATCAAGTGGCCCACCTTAGGGGTGGAACTAGCCTGATATGGAACTCGCCTCCTGATTAGCTAATATTCCCGCATGTCCTGGTGCCAAATGGGCCCGGGGCAGGGGGTGGCACTTCCATGTCTGGGGGAGGCCTCGGTCGCATATCAAAGGTGGCAGGGGCCTTTGAAGCCTCCTGCCTTGATATGCTGTTCACTTAGCCATCCTGCTTCGAGGAGGTGACAACACCTCCGGCCGGAGCAGGCATTGTTTCTGTCCTCCGAGAGCGTGGGCTTTCACCTGCAGGAGGTCAGAAACCTGTCAGTGGTGACAGGCTGGTCTGCACCAGTCAGCCAGTATACTAGTAATCAGTAGGTTTTCAGGGGACACCTCTAAGGTGCCCTCTGGGTGCATGTATTAATAAATCCATCACTGGAATCAGTGTGGGTTTATTAATACGAGATGTTTGATGCCAAACATCTCTGGTTTCAGTGAAGCAATCATGTAGCTGGGGAACTTGTAATTACCAGTGTCCAGTTCATGTACTTAAAAGGGCTTGCCTGTTGACTTGTAATATCTAAGAATCGACTTCAACATCACAGGGGCATATCTGCTCACTAAGATATGTCCACACTTGTAGTATGGTGCACCCTGCCTTAGGGCTGTAAGGCTTGCTGTAGGGGAGACTTACCTATACTCCATGTCGTGTCTTCATCTATCTCTGCACTATGTCACACACCCTACAATGGCAGTTTGCATGAGTGTGCTGAGGCGTCCCTTAGGGTGGCATAATGCATGCTGCAGCCCTTGGGGATCTCCTTTAGCATCTATGCCCTAGATACCTGTGGTACCATTTGTTAGGGACTTATAGGGGTGCTAAAGGTATTGCCAATTGGGGGCACAGTTTTAGAGAAAGAGATGTTACTGGGGTCCTGGATAGCTGGAAACCATGCCCTTCTATCAAAATTGCATCGAATACCATGCAAAAAGTGAGGGTGACCATGTCAAAAAAGGGGACTTTCCTTCAGTATGTAATCCACATTGGCTGATGGACATAGAAAATTAGCCTTTAGTTATGGTGAAAAAGGACCGAAATATCATTTGGAACAAGAAACTTGAAATCAAGGTAAAATGAATAAGTGGAGACTTGAGATGAAATGTACAATTTAGATATGAATTGAGAGAAATGAAGCATTTTTAATTTAAAGTTTGCTGCTAAAAAAAAAAAAAACACAGCTGATCCGGCACCTGATGTTCAGTTTGGCAGGCCAGTAGCTGGTAGAGACTATAGACTAGATCAACCCTAAACTCGTGGTTGCCTTACTGGACATAGACAAGGCATTCAACATGCTGAGATGGCCTTCCCTCCTGGGGGTGGCTTAAGAAGGTGGGTGTGGGACTGGAGTTCCTGAAATGGGTGACTCAATTAAGTATGCACCTGTAGGCCAAAAGTAGGCACTTGGCACAGGATCCAGGGGCACTTGCCAGTGCAAAGAGTTACCAGATAAGGGTGCCCGTCACACATATTATTTGCAATAGTTATGGTGGAAAATTATCTAGTCAGGTAGGCGTGCCACCTCCAAGCTAGTACCACAGCTAAGGTGGGCTAATGAGAGGTGGACACAATTGTTCAGAAGGAGCCATCTTAGTGATGGCATACTTCGGATTTCTAGGACAAGGTTAAACCCACTTCCTCACAGGAAGTGGTCATATACGGAGCATAGTGACCCCAAGGGTCAGTAGCCCACTGGCAACTACCCTACACTCCTGTAACACCCCTAAATTCAGTAATTAGGTGAGTCCCTGGTACCAGAGAACTAGATCCTGACGACCTAAGAAGAGAGAGGACACAGAAGAGTCGCAAAATCAAAGAGGAGAAGCAGCTGACCTGTTACCGCCCCTGCTGGCCTGTCTGCATTCCTCATCGAAAACTGCACCAAAGTGAACTCATCATACTGCTGTTGAGTCCGGAAACCTGGGAGGACTGACTGCCTTCAAAAAAGACTCCAGACCTCCCATGAACAACGGACCAGTTCTGAAGAAACTCCAAAACAGAAGGCTCTGAGGCCTCCGGAACCGCCAAAACCTGACAGGTGAAACCACCACTGCATCCATCGCCTCCGGCCCAAATTGAAATGGCCACCAGTGTCAGTAAGGTCCTCCAGAGCTCGAGTCCCCGTGTTTTAACCCCTCATGGCCTCCCCGACGTCACTAGCAGCCTCTGCACTCAGGCCCTCTTGACCGCAACTGCTCCCGGTAAGAAAACCCAATGCCTAAAGACACCTCTGCATCCGGCTGTGGAGAAGAGGACCCTAGGTGTCCCTACATCCCGAGCATTGCAAGTCTTGAAACCCCCTGTTGGTTCATCTTGACTGGCCTCCTGGCCAGAGCCTGCAGCCTCTTTCTGCAGTGACCGATCTCCATTGAAATACATTGGGCTTCCGACGCTGTTTTGCACCCGGCCATCCGTGTGCTGCTGGTTCTGTTCTGTTGGTGCTGCCTTGGACCTTTCCCAACACTCACCTTAACCCTTGGAGATTGGTCTTGTAAGTCGCTGTCTATACCTGTTTGCAGAACTTGTTCTTGCTTCCATAGGATAATATTGCAGAACTCCAAAATTGCACTGTATCCACTTTTTAATGTGAAAAGAATTTATATTTAAAAACGTACTTACTTGAACGATTTTTCTCTGATGCCTATATATATATATATATATATATATATATATATATATATATATATATATAAAGATACTTATTTTAATAAATTGGCATGGATCTCCTTCTTGAGTAGTGTGTATCATTTATTGACCATTGTGTGTATTTGTAAATGTCTTGCACTCCTCTGTGTTAAGCCTGAAGCCGCTCGACCACACTACCCCCTAACAGAGCACTTTGGGATTGCATAGCAAGCCTGTGTCCACTCATACAGGAACCCCTGGACTTTTCACACGGTGTATCAGATTTTTGCTATATCACATAAAGAACCAGCTTCCTACATTGATGGTGTAGCGGTGGGATACAAATCTTGACATTTGCTGTACCACTTGGTTGATAAGTGATTCCACAGAGGAATCCAAAATTGTCTCTAGCTAAAAACAATTTTTTGATATATTTTTAAAATAGCTGTTAGGGCCTTGTTTAAGTCCTTTTGCAAAACTGTTTAGAATTTAAAAAGTAGTTAAGTAAGTTAGGCCTTTGGTCGTACTTAGCATTTTAAAGTTATTAAAACTTTCCCAACTACTTTAAAAACCATGTCCATAGAAGGGACCTCCAAGGAAATCAACCAGGCTTCTATCAGCCCCTTAGGGCTCCCCAACTTAAAGAGCTGTGCAAGGCTTGGAAACTTTCCATGGGACCTAAACCCACAAAAGCTCATCTGCAGCATTTGCTTGCAGAAAACGACAAGGCCTTGGCAAGTAAAAGTTCCCCCACTGGAGAAGATGAGGAAGACCAGGAGGTGGATTAGGTTGACAATGACTCCATCTCTGCCCCCTCAGATAGCAACTCCACTGGGAGCGCTCCTAGTAGTGTCTCAGAAGAGAGAGACCCTGAAGATGCATATCTTCAGAAGCTAGCTAGGAGGATAGCATTAGAAGCTAAATTCCTGGCTCTAGAAAACAAAAGGATTGAGAGGGGCCTAGGACCTAACTCTGGCAGCAAAATTATAAATAGGGAATAAGGTTTTGACCCTCAAAATCCCAAAGATATTGTCCTAAAATACTCAGTGGGTGATGATATCACCAAATGGTTTACAGCCTTTGAGAGGGCCTATAAAATGAGACAGCTGAACAAGAAGTATTGGGGTTCTCTTCTTTGGTAGCTGTTCTCCGGAAAGTATAAGGTTAGGCTTCTGACACTGAATGAGGCAGATGCTGAGTCTTATGACCTCATGAAGGGCACTCTGATTGAGGGCTTGGACTCACCACTGAAGAAAACAGGATCAGGTTCATGGAGACTCAAAAAACCCAGTCGGAACTGGGTAGATTTTGTAGATGTTTCAGTAAAAACACTAGGTGGCTGGTTGAAAGGTAACAATGTGCATGATTATGATGGGTTTTATAATTTAGTGATGAAAGAGGATCTGTTAAGTAATTGTTATCAAGAGAAATTACATCAGTACCTGGTGGACTTAGGCCCACTTTCTCCTCCAGAGTTGGGGAAGAAGGCAGACCACTGGGTCATGACAAGGGTGACCAAAATTACCACTGGTAGGGGTGACCAAAAGAAATAAAGAAAGGTGTTGCTAAGCCTCCCCCAGGTAAAGGTGGTGACCAAAAGTAGTGGATCATGCTACCAGGTATCCTGAAGCAATTCCCCTAAGGACTACTACTGCTCCTGCACTAGCTAGGACCCTCATTGGTATCTTTACCAGAGTGGGTTTTCCAAAGGAGGTGGTGTCAGACAGAGGTACAAACTTCATGACTGGTTGCCCGAAACACTTGGGAAGAATGTGGACCGACTTACGAGTTCACTACCCTATATCACCCACATACAAATGTCCTTGTTGAGAGATTCAACAAGACCATGAAAAGTATGATTGGTGGACTCCCTGAAAAACTCAGAAGGAGATGGAATGTCTTACTGCCGTGCCTGTGTTTCCGCCTACAGGGAAGTGCCACAGAAGGAAGTAGGGTTTTCCCCCTTTAAACTTCTGTTTTGTCATCCTGTAAGGGTACCATTGTATCTTGTAAAGGAAGGCAGGGAGCCTAAACAGAACATTATGTGCTTGGACTTCGTTCAAGAATGGCAGAGTACACGAAAAAGCAACAAAAAACCTTGAGGCCAGCTAAGAGTTCCAGAAGCTCTGGTATGACCAAAAGGCTGTACTGGTGGAGGTCCAACCAGGGCAGAATGTATGGGTTGTGGTCCTGAGGCTCCTAGGGCTCTCTAGGACAAATTGAGTGGGCCCTATCCTAGAGAGAAAAGGGGAGGTCACATATCTGGTGGACCTTGGCAGTTGAAGGAACCCCAAAAGATTAATCCATGTCAACCGCCTTAAACCCTGTCATGACCGGGCTGAAGTGACCATGCTCATGGTCACAGATGAGGATAAGGAAGCAGAGAGTGAACCTCTCCCTGACCTCCTGTCCAACAACCCTAAAGATGGGTCAGTTGAAGGAGAGGTCTTTTCAGACACTCTCGCTGCCCAACAGTAGACTGATTTCATGCAGGTCCTACATCAGCATGCTAAGTTCTTTTCTTTGACCCCGGTCAGACCAAATGTTGTACACATTATGTGGACACTGGGGACAGCCGACCTGTCAAAAAACAAATTTACAAGTAGTCTGATCATGTCAAAGCGAGCATCAAAACTGAAGTAAGCAAGATGCTGGAATTGAGTCATTGAACCCTCTGAGAGCCCTTGGGCCAGCCCAGTTGTCTTGGTCCCCAAACCCCACACCCGAGGTGGAAAGAAAGAGCTGAGGTTTTGTGTGGACTGTAGGGGCCTCAATGCTGTAACCAAGACTGATTCACACCCAATTCCTTGGGCTGATGAACTAATTGACAGGTTAGGGGCAGCCAAATATCTTAGTACTTTTGATCTGTGTGAGAAAGTGCCCTCTTTCTGCATGGTTGCCCCCACTATTTGCTGAACTGCTGAAGTGCTTTGACTGAGTGTGCCCTGGGCTCCTGCTAATCAGGTACCCAGGGCCTATGTTCTTTCCCTAAAACTGTATTGAAACCCAAACCCAATTGGCATCTCTGGCCACAGGTCAGCCCCTGGTAAATGGCACCACAGGTACCCAGGGCACTGTGACCAGGGAAGGCTTCTAATGGCTGCAGCACTTATTGTGCCACCCTTAGAGGTCTTGTACCTTTACACTCACACACTGCCTTTGCAGGCTGTGTGTCTTGGTGAAGAACAAAGTGAAGAGTCGACATGGCACACATTCCTGTGTTCCATGCCTAACACCCACTGCCCTGGCATAGATCAGTCACCCCTCTAGCTGGGTGCCCTATACCAGTGGTGAGGGTACAGGTGCATGAGCCGTGTACCCCTACAGTGTCTAAGTCCATTCTTAGACATTGTAAGTGCAGTGCTGCCATTAAGAGTATATGGTGCTGGGAGTTTATCATTACGAACTCCACAGCACCATAATGGCTACACTGAAAACTGAGAAGTTTGGTATCAAACTTCTCAGCACATTAAACCCACACTGATGACAGTGTGGGATTTAATGAAAAATGCACACAGAGGGCATCTTAGAGGTGCCCCCTGAAATACGACCTACCACTAGTGTCCAGGCTGAGTGACTTCTTTCAGCTGCCACCACCAGACATGTTTCTGGACCCCTGGGTCGAGAGCCTGCTGCTCTTGGGTGCCTGAAACAATGCACATCCTGGGACGAGGTGCCAGGCCTCCTCCCCAAGGATGGGCAGTGTCCACGAAGGGGAAGCTTCATAGGCTTGCCGCCTTTGTGAGCTTCCCCAGGCCACTTGCTGCTTTCAGCAACTGTTCCCCACTTGTTCTGACCCCCAATTTGAGGGCGGGAGAACCAGCGGGTAAAACAAGTGAGGAAGAGAGGTGTGCCCACCTCTGCCAACTCCACCCCTCAGGTGGGGGATGCGAGGTGAAGCACAACTCTGTCTCCGCCATCTTGCAGGTGGGGGGACCCAGCCAACCAGAGTGAGGCCTATGCCCCCCTCCCACTGGAGGGTGGCATAATAGTGGGTGTACCCACTCCAAGGAAGGGACCCACCAACCTTTACTTACCTGTAACGCCCCTAAATCTAGTATTTAGGGGGCAACCCAAACCTTGCTTCCTCAGACAAGAAACCAGAAGAAGAAAAGAAGAAGGACCGAACAGCCGTGCCAAAGCTAACAAGAGAGGACGCCCACTGACTTGGCCCCAGCCCTACCGGCCTGTCCCCACCTCGAACCTGCAGAAGCTAAACTCCGGTGTGTCCAGCAGCCGGCATCCTCAAGAACCCCGAGGACCTGCCCTGCCTTCAAAAGAAAAGACTCTGTCTCCCGTGAACACCGGATTTGTTCACCAACAGACTCCAGGTCCGCGAGTCTGCACCACTCTGCACCTGACGCCCACGGCCTGAGTTCGAGTGGCCCAACACCAAGAGGAGGTCTCCCCGGCGATCGTGACCCGAGATCCGGTGACCCCTGACCTGCCTCAAGCCTCCAGCCGACGCCTGCAGCCTCAAACCGGAAGGTCCCCCCAACTGCAACCAGGAGCTGGTAAGAAGATCCGACCCTAAAAGGCACCCCTGCACCCGACGCCCTACAGCCTTGGGTGGCCCAACCTACTGTGCCTAACCAACCCTCAACATCCCAACTTACCTCTCCAAGTGGTGGTCGTACCCAGAAGACCTTCGTCCCCGAGCCTGCAGTGTGTTTGCAAACCAGAGACTCCCCATTGAAAGCTACAGGGCGCCCGACGCCAAAACAGCACTCTGCACCCGGCCGCCCCAGTGCCGCTGAGGGTGCACCTTTGTGCTGGCTTGAACCCCCATTTGCCCTGAGCTTAAATCCAGGAGCTTTGCTCCCACAAGCCAGTGACCTGCTCGTCAGCAGCCACCAACCGGAGGCCCCCTATCCCCTTTTGGATAACATTAGGCCTCAGCACTCTGCACCCGGCCGCCCTAGTGCCGCTGAGGGTGTAACAAGGGTGCATCCTTGACCCTGGGGGACCCCCGAGTCTAACCCCACAAACCCAACTCCCACAACCGAATACTTGCCTTTGAACCGATAACCCTATTTTCCTCCATAGGATAACATTGACTATTTTTCTGTGAAAAGTTTCTAAGTGTGGAGTTGGAAAATCTAAGAAACCCTTTAAAACTGTAACTAAATAACAAAAACGCTTTTACTTACCTGTTTACAGGAAATGTTCCAGTGCAGTATCCAGGTATACTGCACTGTAAGAAAAGTAATCTGTAAAGTAATCTACTTGACATTCTACTAAAAAGCTAATACAAAGTATATGTACAATATATCAAAAGCATTGCATTATTAGTAACTCTACTGTAATCAAATCAAAGTGCATATACAATTGCAATTCAAACTGTTTACAAACTGCATTACTACTGTAAAGTATTTATTGCTTACCTGTGCCAGGCTTGCTTGGTTGTAGAAAATAAAATAACTAAAAGAATATTTTTATACAAAACCAATTGGTCTGAAGTTCAGTATTTGAGTGTGTGATATCATTTGCTGATTGAGTGTGTACAACAAATGCTTAACACTACCCTCTGTTACAGCCTTTCTGCTCGACCACACTACCACAAATAGAGAGTAAGGTGCTATCTACTTTTACCTCTGCCTACCTTTGGGGTTCCACTGGACTCTGTGCACAATATACCTCACTTTGGTATAGTATATACAGAGCCAGCTTCCTACAATCTAACCGGGTACTGGAAGAAAGGTCTGACCCCTGAAGCAAAAGAGAAATCAGCATTATCGACCCCCAAATGGGCAGCATGAGTTTACTGTTCTGCCCGTTGGAGTAAAGAATGCCCCTGCCACCTTCCAAAGGTTGGTGAATAAAGTCCTTGCTGGGTTGGAGACTGTTAGTGCAGCATATCGTGACAATATTGCGGTCTATAGTTCCACTTGGCAGGATCACCTGATCCACTGTGGCAAGGAATTTGAGGCTGTGCTGAGTGCAGGTCTCACTATCAAGGGAAGCAAGTGCCAGATAGGGCAAAGATCTGTTGTATACTTGGGCCACCTTGTAGGTGGAGGCCAAGTTAAACCCTTATAGCCCAAGATCCAAACAATGGTGGACTTGGTAGCTCCAAGAACCCAGACTTAAGTCAGGGCATTCCTTTGCTTGACTGGCTACTACAAGAGGTTTATGAAGGGGTATGGTACCATTGTGGTACTCCTTCAGAGGTGACCTCCAAGAAGCAACCAAAGAAGGTAAACTGGACAGTGAGCTGTCAAAAGGCTTGGTACACTCTGAAGGAAGCAATGTGCTCAGCATTCATTCTAAAAGCTCCAGTTTATACTTAGCACTTCATAGTGCAGACTGATGCCTCTGAACATGGGATAGGAGCGGTCCTATCCCAGACCAACGATGATGGCAATGACTAGCCTGTTGCTTTCGTTAGCAGGAGGTTGCTCCCCAGAGAACAGCTTTGGGGTGCCATTGAGAGGGAAGCCTTTGCTGTGTGGTGGTCCCTGAAGAAGCTGAGATCATACCTTTTTGGTACTCACTTCCTTGTACAAACTGACCACAGGCCTCTCAGATGGCTGATGCAAATGAAAGGTAAAAACCCCAAACTGTTGAGGTGGTCCATCTCCCTACAGGGAACGGACTTTACAGTGAAACACAGACCTGGGACTGACCATGCCAATGCAGATGGCCTTTCATGGTTTTTCCACTTAAAAGATGAAGACTCGTTTAGTTTAATTCTCTTTCGTTTGGGGGTGGAGGATGTAGGAAAGGCCCCCTTTTTGACATGGTCACCCCCACTTTTTGCCTGGTATTTGATGTAATTTTGACTGAAGTGCACTGGGTATCTGCTAACCAGGTTGCCAGTGCTCTTTCCCTAAAACAAAGTAACTGTTCAATTGTTCCCCAATTAGCAAGACCTTTAGCATCTCTGTAAGTCCCTGGTAAATGGTACCTCTGGTACCTAAGGCATGGGTACTGAAGTGGGTCCCTCAGGGCTGCAGCATGTATAGTGCCACCCTAAGGGACCCACCACCAAACTCAGGCAGACTGCCATTGCAGGCTGCGTGAAATGGTGCTGACAAATGTGAAAGCATGACATGGCACACACACCTGTGTGGAATGCCCACAGACACAGCATGAAATATATGTAAGTCACCCCTACAGCAGCCCTTACAGCCCTAAGGCAGGGTGCATTATATTACATGGGAGGACATATCTGCATGAGCAGGTATGCCCCTAGTTCAATTTCTAGATAGTACAAGTGAATAAGGACGTCATCTTAAGTACATGTACTGGGCACTGGTCATTATGAGTTCCCCAGCTACATGATGGCTTCACTGAAACCTGTGGTGTTTGGTGTCAAATATGTTGTCTTAATAAATCACTACTAATGCCTGTAGTGGATTTATTAAAACATGCACCCAAAGGGCACTTTAGAGGTGTCCCTGAAAACCAGCCTCTTAGTGTGCTGGCTGACTGGTATCATCAAGCCTGCTGCCACAGACATGTTTCTTACCCCCTGCAGGTGAGAGCCCGTGCTCACTGAGGCCAGGAACAACGCCTGCTTCGGAGGAAGTTGTTCACACCTCCACCAGAAAGAGGGCCAGTGAATCTCCATAACAAGGCCAGGAACTTCAAAGCCCCTGCCCCCTTTGATGTGCAGCTTCGGCTTCCCCCAGACCTAAGAGATGCCACCCCCTGCCCTGAGGCCCATTTGGCTTCAGTACAGGTGGGAAATTGGCTGTGCTAGGAGGCATGGTGCACTACCAGGCCAGTCACACCCCTAAGGCGGGCTGCCGGATATGCCCCACGAAAGAAGGATTAGACCATATTGATTTTGGTGGAATTAGGAACTCTGGGACAGGGTTATGCCCACTTCCCACATGAAGTGGTCATATTGGGGGCATAGTGACCCCAAGGGCAAGTGGCCCATTGGCTACTACCCATCACTTCCTTTAACGCCCCTAAATTGATTATTTAGGTGGCTCTCTGACACCAGGCACTCAGATTCGTCTGACTGAAGAAAGAAGAGGATAAAGAAGAGCAGAAGATGTGAGAACTGCGGACTGCTGGTGAACTTTGTCGCCGAACCCTAGCTGCCTACCTGCTCCTGTCCCGATAATCGCAACAATCCTACTCGTCCTGCAGCTGTGCATCCTCCAAAGGTCTCTGAGGGCCTGCAGCACTTCGCAAAGCCATTAGCATCTCCTTGAAGTGGAGGAGCCACTTCCCTGCAGGCTCCAGGTACCAACCGCAAAGTCTGGTTCTTCGTTCTGCTGTTCACCGGGTCCACCGCAGCCGCCCAGGAGGTCGTCACCATGCTCCAGGAGGTCAGACCCGTCTCCCCACCAAGTGAGAAGACACCAGGACCAACTGGAGCCGCCCTGCACCAATACCCGGGGTATTGAACCCCTTGCAGCAACCAAAGCTTGTTTGAGTCCAATCCGGACTCCAACGCCGAAACGACCGACCAGCCGACGAGGGACATCAGCATATCACAGAGGCCAGCACTGAGAGTGGCCCTCCTGTCCTGTTTTGTCCCCATCTACTGGTCCAAACAGAGAACCGTAAGGGCTTTTGACGCACGGACCCAGCTGACCAAAACCCTCTGCTCCTGAGTTTTCCGGCCCGGGTCCACGACAACAGACTGTGCTCCCCTGCTCACAGGGCCTTCTCGAACCGAGCCCCCTGTTGGTAGCTTCCAAACTTGTCCCCAAGTCCCCCCTCTGCAGCCTGTTTCTAGGTGGCCCCCTTTTGTGCCTACAGTGTAGCGTGCAAGGCTGCCAACTCGTCCAGCACCTTTGCACCAGGACACTCCAGGGTAGGTAAACCTGAGCTGCTGGTGGTGCTTTGGACCTTGGCTCCCTAGCACCCGAAGTCCTAAAGGGGACCCTTAGATTTCGACTGCAAGTACCTGTATGCAGTATATGCCTTTTTCTCCATAGGGAAGCATTACCACGTAAAAACGCATTTGTGCAACATTTTTACTTCCCTGTAAATATTGTTATTCCAAAAGTACTTACCCAATTGCAAAGTTCTTGGTGTTAAAATTATATAAAAATATTTATTTTTCTAAATTGGTCTCGAGTTTCTTCTTGAGTGTGTGTCTCATTTATTGGCTCTGTGTGTATGTTCAAGAAATGCTTAAAACTACCCTCTCATAAGCCTTAACTGCTCGCCCACACTACCACAAAAGAGAGCATTTGGGATTATTAATTTAAGCCCTGTAAGCCTAATAAGGGTCGTCTGGACTTTCTATATAGTGTACCTCTTTTTGGTACACTACATAAAAAGCCAGCTTTCAACGACCAAGTAAAGTGTTCTGATTTGTTTTCATTATATTAAAATATTTTTTATCATCACACACAATTGCAAAACAAGGGCTTTCATAACTACTGAAATTTATATTTTGAAATGTTTGTCCAGTTCACTTTTTAGCTATTTAAATGCATGTTAGAAGATAACATGACATCCTACAGCCTTTCATTTCACACTTTTTGTACAGCCCTTCTAACGGACAGTTCGCTTTACAAAATCCTCAAACTTTGCAGGCAGAGAAAGAAAAGTAATTGTAGATGTAAACTGACTTTTGACCTCTGTCTTTGAACACAGAATAAATGTGACAAGATAAAAATAAGATTTAAAGGCATCTTTAATGCTCCTTCACTTTCTGAGTGAACAGAACACCTGTTATATGTCAGCTCGCCAGAAGGGGTGAATAGGCCCCAAGTATAGCTCGCCCATCTGACTCGCCATAGCGAGTGGGCTAGTAGATTTGTCGAAGCTTGTCTGTGCCACTCTATTCCACTCTGTGCCATGCCACACTACACTACTCTATTGTACACCCCTTGCACTCTATGCCACTGCACTCTACACCATGCTCTCTCTACTACTTTACTCAAAAGCAATACACTTTACGCCACTACACTTTATGCCAATCTACACCGTTGCACTCTACTCTGCGCCTCTGCACCACTGCACTTTACTCTGCACTACTCTACTACACTCTACGCCAATGCACTCTAAGCCACTCTAAAATACTGTGCACCACTGCACTCTGACACTGCAGTCCACGCCAATTCACTCTAGGCCTCTCTACTCTGCACCACTCTACTCTGTGCCAGTGCACTCTACTATACACCACTGCGCTCTTCACCACTACACTGTACACCTATCCAGTCTAGGCACTCCACTCTGCACCACTCCACTCAGCAACACTGCACTCTACGCCGATGCACTTTACACCACTACCCTATAGCACTCCACTCTCCCCTGCACCACTCAATTCTACACCACTCTACACTGAAACAATCCGCTCTGTGCCACTGCGCTCTGTGCCACTGCAGTCAACACTGCGCTACTCTACGCCTCTACAGTTTGCGCTATGCCACTATACTCTAAAGAACTGCACTCTATGCTACTGCACTCTACATCATGCCACTGCTCCACCCTCACAACTATACTCTACCCTGCACCGCTCCACTCTGAAACCGTCTACTCTATGCCACTCTACTCTACGCCACTACTCTATGCCTCTGCAGTTTACGCTATGCCACTATACTCTAAACAACTGCACTCTATGCCAATGTACTCTACATCACTTTACTTCAAACCACTGCACCTACGCCAACTACTTTGTACCACTGCACTTTACGCCACTATACTCTACAACATTCTATATGCTTACATTCTACGCTAATGTACTCCACACCACTTTACTCAAATCCAATGCACCCTACGTCACTGCCCCAACGCCAATCACTTTGCACCACTGCACTTTACGCTACAGCATTCTACTCTATGCCGCTGCACTCAAGGCCACTCTACATCATTGCACTCTATGCCACTCTACTCTGTCACATCTCTCTGCACCACTGTACAACCCTGCACTCGGACACTCAACTCTGTATGACTGCACTCTACGCCACTGCACTCTACGCCACTCTACAACTCTGCTCTTTACGCTGCACTACTCCACTCTACCCTGCACCATTCCACCCTGCCACTTCACTCTATGCCACTCTGCGCCACTCCACTCTACGTCATTGCACTCTATGCCACTGCAATCTACTCTGCACCGCTTTGCTCTATGCCACTGCACTCCACACTACTCTACGCTACTGCACTCTACTCCAATGCACTGTGCACCACTTTACTCAAAACCAGTGCACTCTAAGCCACTGCAATCTTTGCCAATCTACTCTGCACCACTATATTTTACACCACTTCACTCTAGGCCACTATACTATACTACATTCTACTCTACTTCTCTCCACGATACTCAGCTCTGTGATGCTCTACTCCATTGCACTCTGCTCCACTGACACTACTCCACTCTGACATTCTAGGACACTGCTCCACTCTACAAAGCTACGCAACTCCATCTATGCCACTCCATGCCACTTTACTCCACTCTATTCTCTGACACCCTACTCCAATTCTCTCTGACAATCTACTCTACGCTTCTCTACTCCACTCTACACAACACCCTCTATGCCACTCCACTCTACACCACTGCACAACACTCTGCCACTCCACTCTACAACACTCTTCTCAACTCTGACACTGTACTCCACTCTATGCCCTTCCACTCTACGACACTCTAGTCCCTCCACAAAACTGTATGTCACTCCACTCCTCTCGACTCTACTGTACGCCAGTGCACGCCAGTCCATAACACTCCACGCCACTCTCCTTTACCCAACTAACCTTTAGCCATGCTGAATAGCAGCCAATCTGGTCTACAACATTGACAACACATATTGGCAAAGCCAATAGCTCTTGCTTAGGTGAAACCTATTGGCTTTACAAATGCTTGTTTGGAAGATGGGACTGGTCTGCTTCTGACAGCTGGACAACAGATGGTTCATAATATTTCTGTACACAGATGTCCTTTTTTTGATGGATAATTCTGACCTCAGATTAGTCACTCACCTTAGAATATTGCCCAGGCACCAGACCGGATCCAGAAATGTTTATAGCGGTTCTCCCACATGGTAACAGGTGGCATTTTGCGGCCTCGTGCTGACTCCATACTGCCCATGAAGTGACAACATGGAGCTACATATAAGCAACACTCCTGCGTGCTGATGTCCGTTCCTTTCTTCCTGCCCCTTTCAACGCGTATCCGATATAATTCTCAAAAATGACTCGTGAGCAGTGTGGTAGGGAAGTATGTTGTGTTAGAAAATTACAAAAGTGCAACCAGTTGTCATGCAGCCTGATGCTAATCCAGTGCCGCTTCTGTGTCTATCAGCAGAGATTCCATTTCCTTTTTGGTTTGGATTCCAATCCTGTCCCAGAGCATGGTGAATCTCAGGATACTGACTATGATGATGAAGAGAGGGTGTCTTGCTTCTCCCTCATTATGCTGATATTGCCTTATACCTTAATTTGCGAATGCCTGAGATAGAGCTTGACTCGCCATGTGAGCCAGCAATGAGATAGTGTCTCATTTGCAGTGGTGGTTCGGAGGGTAGCTTAAGTTCTAGAATTACAGTTGACCTCCACTAATACTAAGAAAAAAGTTTTGACAGAAATGTTGAGGCTGGTCCTGCAAACATTTGAGCCCGTGCTCCCTCACAGATACTCTGATTGCTATCTGTTCAAAATCGACACACCCTACTTTAGAGAGTCTCATTGCACAGACCTCAATGAGTAAGGTATGTATATGCATGTATATGTAATTTCTATAGCGTGAACCTAGCTAAAAGGCAATGGCGACTACAAATTTATTTTCTACCAATATCCTGGACAGAAAATTTAATAAGATTGAGGTCTATGTCTTTAGCATTCTTACGTTTTCTTCTTCTACCCTAGTACTGAGGTGTGGTGGTTGTTATTCCTGCTGCTTTCTTGTTCTGAAAAAGGACAGGCCACAAGACTATTTTGGACCCTGGTTCTGGGGCACCCACCTAAAAGCGGAGCAGGTCCTCAGGGGTGCGGTCCCCGGAGCCACTACAGGCTCGAGGAGGGGGCTGCACGCACTCTCCTCTATATAAAAAACAAAAAGGAAGGCCCCAGGGATGGGCTCCTCAGGGTCCATAGTGGCATTAGGAGGGGGGCTGCACTTCTCCCTCCCCTTTAGAATTAAAGAAGGCCCAGAGGATGGAGTCCCAGGGGTCCATAGTGACTGACACCTAACTATAACGTTACTTTAACCTTTATTTCTGGGTCTTTTTAGTGTTGGGAAAGATCATATTGCCAAACATGACTCTATCGTTTATTTAACCTCTGCGCATAGCTTTCAACGGTACACAACGGGGGGTTGGCACAGCCTTCTGCCTCCTGCTGGTGGTCAACCCACCACAGCCTGCCCTTCATGGTCAGTTTGCTGCTCCTATCTCCTGCTTCTGTGCCCCCTCCTGCCTGACCTTGGTTCTCCGTCTGCATGCCCCGGCCCCTTCCACCTAATGCCTTCCATAGTTCGCTTGCTGCCTCTGTCCCCCTCCACACTGCCCTCCATTCTCCTGTGAGTGCTCCTGCCCTCTGTGGTCCATTGTGCTGACCATGGCAGCCGGCCCTCCGTGGTGAGCTTGCATTCCCTGCCCTCTGTTCTCCATGTGAATGCCTCTGCCTCCTGCCCTCCATTGTCTATTGTGCTGACCCTATCCATGTAGGCCTGTCCGCCGTTGTCAGATTGCTGCCCCTGCCCTATTTTCACCATCTGCGTGCCCCTGTTTCATCCCGTCAATATTATGTGGACAGCTTACTACCCCTGCCGACCTGCACTATGTGGTCAGTTTGCTGCCCAAGCCCTCCTTCTCCCTACCCTTCGTTCACTGTATGCAGGACCCTCTCCCAAACTACTGCCCTTCGTGGCCCGTTGTGCTGCCTTTCCTCTGTGGTCCGCTTACTGCCCCTGCCCCTTCCACCCGGTTCTCAGTTGTCAGTCTGTCCCTGCCCACTCCCTCCCTGCCCTGTATTTTGTGCTGCCCCTCCTCCTTGCACTCTGTGCTTAGCTTGGCCAACTCCTCCCTGCCATGTGTTTGAGTCCAAGTCTCCCTTCTGCCCTGCATAGTCTGATGTCCTGCCACTGCCTTCCCGCTTGCGTTCCGTGATTCACTTGTTCTCCCTGCCCGCTCTCCTGCCCTCCATTGTCCGATCCTATTCCCTTGCCCCCTCACTTGACCCCTGGGTGGTCTGTTGTGCTGCCACTGCCCCTCCCTCATGCTCTGCATGGTTAGCTTGCTGCTCCTGGCCTGTTTCCCCCTGCCCCCTCCTTCATGCCCTCCATGGTCCAATGAGTTGACACTGCCCCTCCTGTCTGCCCTGCTCGATCTATTGTGCTGCCACTGCCCCCATCCGATTGCCCTGTGAGTCAGCTTGTGGCCCCTGTCTAGTCTCCCCTGCCCTGCGTTGACCAAGTCTGTGTCCCTCCCTTCTGGCCTTCATGGTCCTTTGTGTTGCCACTGTCCCTCCCTCCTGCCCTCCATGGTCCTCTGTGCTACAACTTCCTCTTCCGCTTGCAATTGCATGGCCTTTTGTGCTACCCATGCCTCTCCCACCTGCCTTGCATGGTCAGCCTGTTGCTCCTACCCTCATCTCCACTGCCTCCGTGGTCTGAGTCCGTGGCAATATGCCTTTCCTCCTGCCCTACATGTTTTGTTGTGCCTCCACTGCCCCTCCTATCTGCCCCGTGTGGTCCATTGTGCTGCCACTGCCCCTTCCTAGTGCTCAGCTTGCTGTTTCTAACACAACCCCCACCCCCTTTGTTGTTCTCAAGTTCCCTCCTTTTCTTGATTTACTGCAGTCTCCTCTGTAGGAAGTATTTTCAGTTTTACAGCTTCAATCCAGCCGGGATGGCTTCTGGCGTGACACATTTTTTTCATAAATAAGAATGTTCATTAGAACACTGTGGGAGGCTGTAGTAGAACACTGGGGAATCAACTGACAGCTGCTGTTGGAAGTACGTTTTACTCAGTATGTCAGACTTTATCTCACATGGCTGAGGAAGCTAGCGTGAATTTACAGAAAATATGCTTTAGCTTTTGGGGCGTCTTCCATAATCTCTATGAGAAAATCATGAGAGAAACCAGTTTTGTCTTAGACATAGTTCATCAAGTCCCAGCAGAAGATCAGCATTTTACACAGGGTAAAATAACATTGGAGTACACCACAATTCCAAACATTAGTATGGTGCCACCAACAAATGATTTATATTGTGGCTAAAATCTGTTCTCACACTGCTCCTTTTTGTGACCATCAAAACCAGGCTTTCACTACGATGTGTTTCAAATGGAACGATGTCCCAGAGTCCTGGTAACGCTACCACAACATCTTGTCAGAGTTGTGACCTGCCAATCAAGGAGAGTCCCTTGTGGGCCTCTCCCCTTCACATGCCCTTTGGTGCCAGGGTGTGCTCACCCTAATCCCTTGTAAACAAATTTAATTCATTTTCAAGACACATGGACCTGGTCCCTGAGCCTTATAATGGCTGCCACAACATATTGTTCGGGTTGTGACCAACCAATGAGGATTGAGTAGTCCCCTTTAAAGTGACTAGTCAGAGCAAATGTGGAGAACAGCTGAACAGATTTACACCAAATCACATAAAGCACGCTTTCGGAGTAAAATCTAGTTTTCCTGTCAAATTTAGTGTTTTTCTGTTTAGTTGGTCGTTGTCTGAAAATACCTATGTAAATGGCAAGGGGTAAAAGTGTTTTGGGACTCCTTGCATCCTTATCTCAACCCTGGCATTTTTGGAAAGTTTTGTGAAGATTCGTCAAACCGCGCCAAAGTTATTAGCTAAAGCAAAATGCTCATCCTATGGAAACTTTGACTGGCACTAAGGTTTGGTTATCAGGCTTCAGTGCACTGTCAGCGTAAAAAAACAGCATCTAGTAGCTAAAAAGGAGGCAAAACGTGATGGGACAACTGCAACAAAAACCCAATTTCCCCGTATCAATCACACATGCCTATAAGGACCAGGAGGGCAGGTATCTTATTTTAGTTGAAGCATTACATTGCAGGCCGCTAACTGAGGCCATAGTATATGCACCAAATTCTGTCCAGGGGAAATTTCTAGGGAAGCTGGAGGAGGTAACGAGGGGAGACATCATCCTGACCAGTGGCCTTAAATGGTCTGGAATACATACTCAGACTGAGGAGTGGAGGGGGAGGAGAGGGGCATGGGTTGGGAATCATAA
The DNA here is from genome assembly GCA_963921515.1 of Calotriton arnoldi. NCBI lineage: Eukaryota > Metazoa > Chordata > Amphibia > Caudata > Salamandridae > Calotriton > Calotriton arnoldi. The sequence continues at coordinate 2,971,845 of CAWUFW010000598.1, read as the reverse complement.
TACTCGCGCAGGAGCTTTCTCCAGATGGCTGAAAAAACCATTGAAGACATGGGCCTATGAGACTCCTAGCAGGAGCTCAATGTAGCAACCAAGGCCTATAACTTTTACTTACATGTACACCGCACCCACTCACAAATCGATTATATCTTACTGGCAACTCCTTGATGGAGCTTACCTGTACCGCGGAAATCGGACCCATTATCAGTCTCCGACCACTCAGCGGTCTTGATTTGGCTAGATCTGGGGCATAGAAGACCTCTGGGACCCTGGAAGCTGCACCCATCCTTATTCAGGGACCCAGTCACCAAAATTGAGATAGTAAAACGCATAGAGAAATATTTGGAACATAATGAGGGTGGAGAGGTCCCCCGTCCCTGGGGTGTTGGACGCATTCAAAGCGGTTATACGAGGACACTTTAAAGCAGTAGCCACTGAATGTACACAGCTTCTCAAGTTTGACTTACAGAAATTCGAGGGCGAAATTAGAGAGCTTGAACAAGAACGACTGCAATAGCCCTCTCAGCATACTACTTGTTCACTCATGCAGACAGAGGGCAATTACGGATGCATTATACCAACAGAGCCAAACTTTCCCTGCTTCCTCTTAAAAACTGATCCTATATATCCGGAAACAAAGTGGGCGCCCGTAGTGTGACTCCTGAGAGGCAAAAGGGAAAAAGAATATGTGAAAGAAATAATTGCGGCCTTGAGATCCCGGTTGTTGTATGACGAAGGGAAAGTTAACGAATTCTGCACTTTTTACGAACCGCTCTACAAAGGTGCTTCCCCATCTCCGGGGGACAGAGAGGCCTTTTTTAGTCTATTCAGCTAGCAAAGCTTACAGATACCCGAGACTCACTGAAGAGCCCGATCCTCCCGGAGGAGGTGCGCCTAGCCATCAAAACCCTCAAATCCAATAAGACCCCGGGCCTGATGGCTTTACAGCCAGTTCTATAAACTCTGTATATCCCAACTAATCCAGAAAGTCCAATTAGACTCCGGAGCCTGATGGCTTTCCAGCCAGTTCTATAAACTCTGTGCATCCCACCTAATCCAGAAATTCACTGCTCTGTTAAACCATTGTGCCACTGAGGGATCCATTGCCCAGACAATGGGAGAATCGGCGGTGACTGTAATCCGGTCACCTAATAAAGATGCTAAGCTTTGTGCCTCTTGTCGACGTATAGCCTTGCTGAAGATTGACGCCAAGTTATATACGAAGATTCTAGCAACCCGGCTCAACGCAGTACTTTCCACTCTGGTACACACAGACCAGGGAAGCTGTATCCAGGGGTGCAAGGCTTATGACAATATGAGAAGAGCCATACAGCTGATCGAGAATGCCTCACTTTAATGATATACCAGCAATTCTACTGTCTCTCGATGCACAAAAGGCCTTTCTTATGTCTCACTGTGAGAAAGTGCATCTTTTGCATGGTTAGCCCCCCACTCTTTGCCTGGTTTTGATGTGGTTTCAAATGTGGGGCACAGGGTCCCTGCCATCTAGGTCCCCTGTGCCAGTGCTCCTTCCCTAAAACAAACCCCCAATTGGTACTTCTGTCTCCTGTAAGTCCCTAGTAATCGGTACCCTGGGGCCTGGAAGCTAAAGAGGGTCCCTTGCGACCTCCCTCACTGGGACTATGCCACTGCCCTTGCAGCCTGCATGACCGTGTGAGGGAGAAAACGACTAAGTCGACATGGCACCCTGCCTGGGCGCCATGCCAGCTAGTACTGCCTGACAGTATAGGTAAGTCACCCCTCTAGCAGGCCTTACAGCCCTAAGGCAGGGTGCACTTTACTCCAGGTGAGGACATATCTGCATGAGCAGATGTGCCCCTACAATGTTGGGCACCATTTCCCAATATTGTCAGTGAAGCCATAGAGAGAGTACATGGGCTGGGAACTCGACAGCTTCTTGCTCCACAGCACCATGATGACTTTTCTGAATATAGGAGTGTTTGGTACCAAACTACTACTCTAATAAATCCACACTGATGAGGAGGAATTTATTGTACCATGTACCCATAGGGTATCTCAGAGGTGTCCCCTGAATCCCTACCAACCCTGGTGTGGTCTCTGACCGACTGTAGGCAACCAGCCACCACCAGACATGTTGCTGGGCCCCTGGGTAGAGAGCCTCTGCTCTCTGGGACCAGAAACAATGCAGATCCTGGGCAGAGGTGTAATGCCTCCTTCCTAAGGATGGGCCAGTTCTCGAAGAGGGAAGCTTCAGATGCCTGCTGCCTTTGTAATGCGACCCCCAGCCTCTGCTGCTAGCAGCAGTTGGCAGCCCCCTGGTTTACACCCCCACGTTGGGTGGGAAAACAGGCGGGAACATTCGAAAAGGTAGGAGGTGTGCCCACCTCTGCCAACTCCACCCCTAAAGTTGGGGGAAGCGAGGTGAAGCACAACTTTCAGTCCCGTCATCTTGAAGATGGAAGGACCCCTTCAATCAGGGCAAGGTCTATGCCCTCTCTCATAGAGGGCGTAGCCACCCAGACCTGACCCTCAGATCTGCAACGACCTAAGAAGAAAGAAGATACCCTGCAGCAGAAGATAACCGCCTTGGCATTAGCCCTACTGGCCTGTCTCCAGCTTCGATGACTCTGCGACCTGTCTTGCAACAACGACCTCCAACACCTCTGGGAGGACTGTTGCCTTCAATAAAGACTCTAGTCTCTTGAGGACAGCAGACCTGTCCAGAAGAAACCGACTCCAAAGACTCTGGATCTAGGCGGATCCACGTCTCCTGCCCACTCTGCACCCGACACCCACAGCCTGAGTCTGAGTGACTCACCTGTGCAGTGAAGTCACCCCGGCGATCCTGATGTCGTGTCCAGCGTTGGCTGACCTCTCCTGCCCTCCTTAACGGCGCCTTCAGTGTGAATCCAGAGGCTCCTCCCGACCGCGACTGGCTCTGGTAAGATTCCGACGTCCAAACGCACCCCTGTACCTGAAGCCCCTGGGCCTTAGTGAGCTGAACCGACAGTGCCCCATGACCCCCTACATCCCAACTTACCTCGGCTGTCGCTGGTCTTCCTTCTGCAACCTCCGGTGCCACACCTGCAGCCTCTTTACCGTCAAGAAGATCCTCATTGAAAAGCATTGGGTGCCTGATGTCAAATTTGCACCCGGCCGCCCCTGTGCCGCTTGTGGTGTATGTTTGGTGCTGCTTTGTGCCCCCTCCCCTGTGCTTAACCTAACCCCCAAAGCTTGGCACCTGCAAGAAGTGTGGCTCCAAGCACCCCCGGTCTTCATTGGAAAGCATTGGTTTGCACTCCAATTTTGACCTCTGCACCCGGCCGACCCAGTGCCGCTGGTGGTGCAGTTTTGGTACTTACCTGGCCCTTCCTGACTTTTGGTTCTGAAGACTGAATCTGTAAATTCGATACTAGTTTGTTTAACCGCTGTATTGTTTTCCCCATAGGATAACATTGGACAGTTTGAAAAAGTTTCTAAGTGTCAATTTTTGAACATGAAAAATATTTTAAATAAAAAACGTACTTAGCTCATTACAAAGACCTGGGTCTCAATAAATTTCAAACAAAGTATAATTTTACAAAATTGGTCTGGATCTCCTTCTTGAGTTGTGTGTCCACCATTGATCATGTGTGTGCAATAAATGTCTTGCACTCCTCTGTGTTAGGCCTAAGGCTGCTCGCCCACACTTTGGGTTTTGCGTTGAGCCCTGTACACTTTTGGGAAACTCCTGGAATTTGTGCACGGTATTACCACCTAGTGATATCATATACAGAGTCAGCTTCCCACACTCGCGCTTCAGCAAATGGGCCTGCGACCTACGTTCCTATGGATGATTTTTTTTCTAACTACTCTAACCCAGTCCCCAGACTCACCTTGACTGGACACCTCTCCAGACCATTTAGACTACCTAGGGGCACCAGGCACCTGGCTTGTCTAATACAGCAGACTACCGCCATCACGGATATCGAATTTGTTCCGAGGGAATTTAAAGTCTGCCCCTCCGGGCCAATGTCCCCTTGACATTGGGTTCCCCTGCCACCTTGATCCTGGCGTTGTGAATCTCCTGGAAACCTTTGGGAAAGTATCGGGATATAAGATCAAGTGTGATAAATCTGAGATACTCCATTTAACCCTCACAACGGAGGAAGCGGGGTGTGTCGTCCCTCTTTCAATTTTGTTGGCCTAAAACTTTGATTAAGTACCTGGGAGTCCGCTTTACACGGTCTGTGAGGGATCTTTTCATGGCTAGCTATACCCCCCTACATACTGCCATTACAATGGACCTCCACGCCTGGGGCCTGCGTCTGCTCTCTCTCTTCCAGACCCTCCTGATCTGGCTAGACCCTCCTTACCTGAAACTTATCCAGTGAAAACTGATCGTTTGTTTGGAATGGAAAAGCTCCTACACTCTAGCAAAACTTATGACCCAGCCGAGGGTAGGAAGGGGCGGGGGAGGGATTGCGCTGGGGGTCAGGGCTGCGCCGGAGGGGCTGCTGGGGGGAGGGGGGGTCTCCAGAACTCCGCATTACTATGCAACTAAGCAATTGAGGGCGGTGACAAACTGTTCCACCATGCTCTTCAAGAAAAACTGGTGGCAGTTGGCCCATGCAATAGTCTGACAACCCCTTTGGTATCTGCTGTGGATTGAGAAGCGCTTTAGACCCCCCTCACTCTATTATTATATTAGCACACCAGCGGCCACAACACTGAAGGCATGGAAAAAATACGTGAGTGGTACATGTTTGGTGTCCTATCCTTTCCCTGCACCTCGATCCACTACAATCCTATGTTTAAGCCTGACCTCAATGGTCACTCCTTTCATAGTTGGAGGGAAGGGTGTTTTCACAATGATTGCAGATATGCATGAGGCCCCACCACTGAAATCATTCTAACAATGCAAAGGCACTTATGGGGTACCAGAAACTAAGCGTTTGCACTATGCCCAGATGAGGAATGGGTGACTCGCCCGCAGATCCGTGCAGGAGCCGCAAGGGCAAAGACACCATTCAAACTAGTGTACCAAACTGAATGGCACACGGGGCACCATTGCGACACTCTATATACTACTGCCAGCACCCTACATCCCAACCTCATGTTGACATAACAGAGAATGGATGCAGACCCTGGAAACTTGGGTGACACCAAAAAGTTGGGACAAGCTGCAAAAGGACATACATTTCTGGTCCGCCTCATATCTGAGGAGGGAGATACACTACAAAGTATAATATGAATGGCACTGCATGCCCTATAGGCTACACCACATATACCACAATGCCTTTCCGTGGTGCAGGACAGGATACGCAGCAGTGGGCAGCGCACTTCATATGTGGTGGATGTGCCCAGTGAGCTGGCCATTCTGGGAGGAAGTGGCCAAATTACTTCAAAAGGTCCCAACTTTCCCAATAGCGGCAACACCAGAGGTGCTGCTCCGGGGCATTAAGCCCCTCAACCTGGCACGAATAACCAAGAGCAAATGGCTAAGTGCCTCCAGTGCCTCGGAGGCGCAATACTAACCATGTCCCATAATTGTAAAAAAAAATCACATTGCCCACCGTACATATGGTGGCACCAGAGACTATAGACCATTTTACCCATGGAGTGCTTAACCAGCAACATCCAGGGCCCCACCTTGCCTTTGAAGCCAAATGGCGACCACTGGTACAACACCTAAGCGGGGGACTGTCCACCTTGCTCTCCCCCCATTCTGGAGGGCATTAGATCTTTTTCACTGACAAACACAGAGTTCCCCACCTAATCTATGACACAGTTGGCAAGCAGGGAGATGAGACTGGGTGAGAAACCTGAGGACCAGAGACAGTACGCTATGTTTAGATACATTGTGGTGGACACACTGGGTGCTTTTAATCTTCTGCATTTGGGGAGAGCAGAGGATGGGAAGGAGGTGGGTAACTCACAAACATGTGAACAGTGAGGGGAAGAAGTAAAGGGTGCCTGCTACAGGAAACAATACGTTGTGCCCAATGTAACCTTCTCTAGCAGACCGCGTCCGATTCCCACATCGATCTCTCCCCAATGTTACATGTCTGTTTTACTTTACTCAGTTTTCTTTTTGTAAAAACCAATAAAAAGTTTGAAACAAAAAAACAAACGTTGAAATTCACTTAAAAAACAAAGGCTAAAGTGATGCTGTAGTTACGAATTTTTATAATTTATTACTTTACATTTTTTTAAAACCTTAGAAATTCGCTGATAAAACCAAATGTTAAATGGACATTCTAGTTGGGTTAAAATGTTACTTAAAACCTAATGTTTTAAACCAACAAAACCACTGAAATTCACCATTTACAGTTATCTCAACTAAATATAACTTGTGCCCTAAAATAACTACAACTCACCCCTCGCCATGCACTGCTTGTTCCCTCTCATATTACATCACTCATGACTTGTTCAATGACTGCATTGATAACCCTAATGACATCTTAAATTACATAATTGATAGCAACATTGTGCATGGCGAGGGCGCAGGTTATAGTTACTTTAGGGCACGAGTTATAGTTATGTGCGATAATAACTTTTGAATTTCAGTGTTGGTTAGTTTAAAAAGTTATATTTTAAGTGATGCGTTCATCTAAATTTTACATCTATTTAACATTGAGTTTTTTAACTGAATTTCTAAGGTTTTTTTAAATGTAAAGTAAGATATAATTCTTTACTACAATGTCACTTCAACTTTTTTTTTTTTTTGCATTGATATTTAGATATAAATATGTTAGAAGCGATGGCATGGTGGGGGGGATCAAGTTATTGTTAGCTCTGCAAATTATAGTTTGTGAATTTCAGTGTTTTTGGATTTAAAAAAAGTGTTTTACCTTATCCTAACACTCCACTATAATGTCACTTGAACCTTTGTTTTTAGTGAACATATATATATACACTCAACACACAGCAGCATATATACTCAACACACAGCAGGGCAATGAAACTAAATGAATTACAAATCCAGAACATATAATACCATGCAGATCTGCCATATACGAAAATATAAAGAGACAACACCATTATGCTTGACTATTTGATGGTGAAGCTTTTGTGTTTATTGAGGCGAAATAAGCTAGTTATCTGGAAACATGGCTGATAAATATGAATTGGATTGTTAAATATGATATGTAAAGATATTTAAAAAATGGAGGGGGGAGGTTTAGTGCTGAGAGATATAATTCAGATATGGCAACTTGAATTATAGGTAACTGACATTTGGATGCTGAGGATGGAATGTATCTTTTTTCATTTGCTGACTCCTTATGGTCTTAGTCTGACCATTTTTAGAGTAAATGGAATATCTCAAAAGGGTGTCCTGGCTGTATAACATAATAGCTAAGCACTGAGCAAAGGGCACTAGTGAACTGCATCAAACAGTCAGGTCTTTAAAGCTCTGCGGTAAGCAAGAGGGTTCATCAAAAAAATGCTTTGAAGGGAGTTCCTATGTTCGAACACATGAGAAACAACATATACCGAGCTAGGAAGACCAACACCGCATAGGAGATATAATTAACTTTGATAATTGATTATATAATAGAAGCATGGAGAATTGACTTTAAAAACCTATAGAATTGACAACTTGGTAGGTATACATTAGGCACAGAGACTTAAGATAAACAAATACCAATTGATATGGAGACCTTTTATGAAAGACATTTAGACATGAAATCTTGAAGGTTATGGTATTATATCCATATATTATAACTTTGGAAAGGTTTACTTTGAATATAGGACTGAGTCACAATTGTCAATTTAGCCAAGCTATAAGACATCCTAGCTTTGTCTACACCCCTTTGTGATATCCTCTTATTTTTAACTACTAGTTCCCAGCATACAGCTGCTATGCAAATAAATTATATTATTAACATATGAATACTTGGGATGAAATATAGCTTACAGTTATGAGTGCTCCAAGGGTCCATCCTGGTGCTGCTAGATCTTTCAGCAGCATTTGACACGGTCGACCACGCAACCCTAGTCGACCGTGTCTCAGCCATAGGCATCACAGACAAAGCCAAGGCCCTCCTGACATCCTTCCTGTCTAACCGCACCCAACTTGTATTGCTCGGCAACTTCAAATCCCCATCCTTTGCACTCCCATGCGGGGTCCCGCAGGGATCCTCGCTAAGTCCGACCTTATTTAACATATACGTGTCGGACTTGGCCAGGACCATTAAGTCCTACGACATGCGATTAACGTCATACGCCGACGATACACAGCTGGTGCTAGAGATTCATAACAATGGAGGGACAGTCGCGGCAAACTTCCAAGAGGGAATGCTTGCGATAAGCACCTGGATGGCAAACAATTGCCTCAAACTAAATTCAGACAAAACGGAGGTGATGATCTTCGGCAATCTCTCTCCTAGCTGGTCTCCATCCTGGTGGCCAGCAGAGTTAGGCCCACCTCCGCCCCCCGTCACAAAGGTCAGAAACTTAGGGGTCATGTTTGACGACAAGCTCTCATTCATCCACCACGCTAATACAGTCGTCTCCTCATCCTTCCACACCATCAGGATGATAAAGAAACTCTTACCTTACCTTCCACCCAGCGCCGGCAGGACTCATCAGCACGCTGGTCATGTCTAAGGTAGACTATTGCAATGGTCTACTCATCAATGCCCAGGAAAGAGTGCTAAACAAATTACAAATGGTGCAAAACGCAGCGGCGAGGATCCTGTCAGGCACCCCCAAGTTCAAACCCATATCCAAGGTGATACGACAGCTTCACTGGTTACCCATTGTGAGAAGTTGGCCTGGTATATGCTGTCCACTAATTATAGTGGGCACCTTGCACCAGTCCAAACAACCCCTTATTGGAGATAGGTTAAAGACAACCTTATTGAAAGCTATCCTAGTGGTAGCTATGGAGAGCAGCCTTCAGGCTAAGTCTTGAAGGAATGTAAAGCAGCTTGTTTTACCAGTCTATAATCTCTTGAGTGATCAAATGAAAGAGCACCACACCAGGTATATATTCAAAATATATGTATTTATTGCTAAACACACCCCTCTAGTCTCTTTATGAGGCTAGAGTTCGAAATACATAAGTTAGAAGTTATTTAACCACAGTAATAGCACAAATACACGTTTGGGCCCTAGGGGCGTACCAAACCATATACCAATAAAGTGGTATAAGAACCACGACTGAACTAGACACTAGGCCTAGAGCCTCTAGAAGTGCTTGGACCACAAGGAACCACCCAAGGTAGTGACACAGGGGACCCACGGGAGACGCGTGCAGTGTAAATACACAACCGCGATACGCTGTTGACTTCTATGGAGAAAGTCGTGATCGGGAAATTAGAGAAAAGGGACACTTTAAAGAGGACTTGGACCAAACCCTTTGAGATCTAGGACTTTGAAGAGTCTCTACCCACGGGAGCACCGGAGTACTCATGTTACCTCACCCAGGGAAGCCGGGTGCATAGGTGCCTTTCGGGGTCGGGTTTCGTCGTCGATTTGAATGGCGATCTGCTGCAAAGTGCTGCTAGCGACCAAGTGAAAAGTGTCCGGGTGGATCCAAGAGTGGATCGGAGTTCTGAAGGACCTGAAAGCAGAGGGGACAGAGTCTGGGTCACTAGCCAGTGACCAGGAAGGCGATGGACAGATGCCCACCGATGTCAAGTGCTTCAGGTGCGTTGACGGTCGTCTTGACTCTTCAGCCACGAGGTCCAGGAGGCGTTGTTGGCGACCAGGAGCAGGATTCGGGCTGGTACACGATGTCTGTCGAGTGCTGAGGTGTCGGCGACCGGATTGGACCCAACAAGCCTTGGCAACGGCAAGTCTCGGTGAAGATGTAGATCATCGATGGTGCAGACCAGCAAGGTCTGGGGAACTCACCCAGCGAGGGTAAGTGAGGGCAGGCCTGGAGCAACCAGGATGCCAAGTTAGAGAAAGATTGGCCTTCGTTAAGGGCTACTAGCCAACGGGCTAGCGACCGCGAAGGAGCCTCGTGACGCCGCACGTGGATCTGGCTTACAGGACACTCGTGGAGTGGGGGCCAGTGATCTTCGGTGCAGGTGGTGCTGGAGGCTAGGGCTACTCGGAGCCCAAAGCACGACTTCTTGGGAGACCCAGAAGAGGATGCACTTGCAAATGTGCTCGGTGTCCAGGGGTCACGGTCTCAAGTCACCCACGATAGCCACGGGCCTCAGCTTTGCTGGGGACTCAGGAGTAGCCTCGGGAAGTCTGAGAATCCACCTCTGGTGATGCGATGACTTCGGCGTCCGACGGGAGCTTCAGAAATGCGAACCGGACAGATGCTTCTTTGGTGCCTGCCAAGCAGGGAGTCACTCCTTGACCCCAAGGGAGATTCTTCTGTCCTCTAATCGGGAGTAGAGCGTCGAAGGTCCAGGATTCAGTTTCAGAGTTTCGTCCAGGGATAATCTAAAGTCCTAAGGACTGGGTTCCTATACTTATACTAAGGATAGGGGTTGGACTACTCTGTGGCCCCACCTATGGGTGGGTCAGGGCAGAGGGGTGGCTACACCCCTTTCCCTTTGTCCAGTTCGCGCCAAAGCAGGGGCTGCAAGCCCCTGATCCGGTTTGAACTGGGGTATGCACAGGGACACCAAATGTGCCCCCAGTGCAGGACTTCAAAGCACCCGAAAGTGCTCCCGCCCAGCCCCAATACACATTATCCTGTCTGGGGAGGTGGTCACACCTCCCTGGGACAGGAAACCTATTGTCCAGGCCTCCCCTGCCGGAGTTTCGTCCAGCAGCAGGAGGCCAGACTCGTGTCTGTGGCAGCAGCATCCATTTTGTGATGCCAGGGCTCTGGAAAGAAGTTACCGGGCTAGCCAGAGTTAACATGTCTTTCCCTCTAGAAGGGTGGAATGCTACCCCCGCCGCCAGGATTGGCGGGGGTAGTATTCCAAGATGTTTGACACCAAACACGACATGTTTAGGTGCAGCCATTCCAAAGTTAGCATTTTACCGCGAGGTTATAATGCGCTTAAGAGTATATGGTCAGGCTGCACTACAAACAGCATCAGAGAAGGTCTCCGAACGCTGCAGAGGGCCCTGCTCATGCAGGGGCACCCTCTCACATAGGAACCTTGCACTCTGCCTTTAGGATTGATAAGGCCTGCCTTAGAAGTGACTTATAGGTTTATATGTGTGTATGTAATTAGTGATATAGGTAACCTATATCACAGGAAGGGGTGCATGCACCACCTTACCCAGGCTGCAGTAGCAGACCTGTGGTGTCAGTTTGGATGGCCTTCCAGGGGTGGCATAATACATGCTGCAGCCCCTGGCAGGCCTCTGAGGTACCTATGCCCTTGGTACATAGTATACCATATACTAGGGACTTATAAGGGCACTCCAGATCCCAATCAGTGATGTGCCTAAGGCACATGGAAACCATTTTAGAGAGGAAGCAGCTAGGCTGGGGTTCTAATTAGCAGGGCCCCAGCCAGACTAATGTCGAAAAACAGTGAAGCATCAGCAAAAAGTGGGGGTACCCATGTGAAGCAGATCCTACTCTCCTACACCCATCAGGAGCAGAACCAGGTTCAAGGCCCTATGCATTGTCTATAAGGCAATTCACAACACAGGACCTGAGTTCCTCAAGAGAACTCTATGCTCCTACAGGCCATCCAGACCCTTACGCTCTTCAGCAGCAAACTTGCTAACTGTCCCCAGAACCAAAAAAACCTCTTGGGGCGATAGAAGATTTACTGTCGCCACTGCTAGACTATGGAACACACTCCCCCTTCACATTAAGACCATTCCCACTCTGTTGTCCTTCCGTAAACACCTAAAAACCTGGCTATTCAATCAATAAATCACCTATCTCTAGTCCTTCTCTACCTAGCCGTCCATAGCGCCGAGACACCCAAGGGTATTTGTGCGCTTAACAAATTTCTTAAATAAATAAATAAAATGAGCTTATAACATGTGCTATTTAAAAGCTGTGCTGTCATCTTCTGCTGTACATATCTCTGGCAATTTTAAAGCAGAGTTTACATCGTATTGCGAATGGTGGGTTGGTGTAGACCTTTGGCAGGGTCTCCTCAAGGCGCTCCCATAGCAGGTCAGACGTTGCTTTGCTGTTAGTTCTTATGCTCTGCAGTTCAGAATCTGATATGCATTTATATATTATTTTGGAGAATTCTGAGTGTAGTAAACATGTTAGTGCTAACCTATGAGATTCTACAGGGAGGACAGAGGCAGTGACTGGATGTCAGGCTGTTTCCAGACAGCCCTACCTACCCATTGACGATTCTTCCTAGCTGGCTGAATCCTTATTGTAATGGTGAGCTTGTTGACAAAGGGGCCAGTTGTCTGTCTTTAAGGCTGCACTAATGCCTTCCTATCTTGACATAGCTCAGAATGTGAGCTATGATAGCTTCATTGCTAAGCAAATTCCTTAGTACCTAACTGTAAATTCTGAGTACAGAGTAAATGGACAGCTTTGACATTCTGTTACTCTTGGAGTCAGGACTGAGTCATTTCATCATTATCCTCTCAACCTATGCAGAACACTCCCTGCAGCAGAAATGCCATAGATAATGGATGTTTGTGGGTAGCGAGTGAGAAGCACATCATTCTTTATGCCACAGTGGTATTCACTTTCATAAAATATCACCATCAAAATGCTCTATTTCCTGTTTTCAGATCAATTTTCAGATCAGGTTTCTGAAGATGAGGAATCGTACGCACAGCAAGTACCAGCAGAGGACCACAGCAGACAAAGGGTGCTTTCCTCTCGGATTCAATCCCCACCAAAGAAAGGTGAGAGTTAATTAAACTCAGAAAAGCTGTGCATCATTAGGCCATAGAACATCTTTCTGCAATTTATGGCTGGTGTAAGTGATCATTAATGTGTGTGTAAAAATAAAAACAATAGTGTAGGAGATTAGATATGTGCTTCGGGCTTGGGTTGAATAGGTCAGATTGAGATTGTAGAGCATGTAGAAGATAATACTTTGTGCTGGAAGTTTAGTAATGTGGAATGTCACGAGAAAAGCTTTGAGGTACTTTTTTTTTTTTGCTAAGCTACAGGTTTAGATGTTTATTTATTAATGTTTTTCATCACCATCTGTCAGTCGTGCAATTGGCAGGGAAGAAAGGTGCGGCTTTTGGTGATAAACTAACAGCTATGTTTTTTATGTTGCACTGTTGACACTTGCATGGGTTAAATTGATTATTGCCTAATGTCAAACAAAATCACTAGGCAAACACTGGCCGTAAACGGATACCGTAAGGCCTAAATAAAAGAAGACTGATAACAGAAGCAACTTAATGTACCATAAGAAATATATAAATACATCTTTTTATTCATTTCAAACATTGTTAAAACAAGTGGCTAAACAATGTCTGACAATACAAAATACACTAAAACAATAGTTTTTAAACATCCGGATATCCTCGCAGTTGAGTCGACTGGACGATAAGGACTCAGTTCCTTCACCAGCTTGAATTTCTTGACTACCATTTATCTAAGGTAATGACCTCATTGAGCCAGGCACTCTGACCCCAAGGAGCTGGTTGTACGCAACGCGACACTAGTTTTAAATCAAAGGGCTGTGCCCCCGATACATCTTCACTTTGAAACATGGACTATTTTCTCAGAACTGTAGATGCGGCCCGACATTCTGAAGCATCCAGTTTGGATTTAGCATTGCTGTGCATTCGCACAATTTGCCAAAAAAGAACTGTGAGGCCATCAATTTTTAGTTGTCCCATGTTCTGTAATCCAGATAATATTGCAATGTGGTTCCTGAAGAAGGCGGCAAGTACGCCGAAACGCGAGTCGACTACTCATTGAACCTTCACCACATTATTTGTGTCCTATGGTTGTGTAGTGAAATTACTGTCTTTGTTACAGTGTGGCTTAAAAACGATCTATCTTAATCTTGTGCTGTGTAACATTTAAACTGTTCTAGATCATTGTTTACTTGTGTGTAATGTGTTATTTATATGTGTCAATTCTTTTGTAAGTTTGATAATTATCGACTGACAATTTTCAGTAACAATCATTGATATCAGATATCGCTATATGTAAAGTATTGTTATTGTTTTAGTGTATTTTGTATTGTCAGACATTGTTTAGCCACTTGTTTTAACAATTTTTGAAATTAATAAAAAGATGTATTTATATATTTTTTATGGTACATTAAGTTGCTTCTGTTATCAGTCCTCTTTTATTTAGGCCTTACGGTATCCGTTTACGGCCAGTGTTTGCCTAGTGATTTTGTTTGACATTAGTCATTTTCCCTGTCCTAGGAAATTTTCATTGATTACAGGGGTTCCCTACTTTTCGCACTATTAAATTGATTATTGTCCATGCTTGCATTTTTTCACCATCTGGATTTGCTTGGCTGTACTACTGGTGGATTTTTTTCTTTTTATTTAGTCCGGAAAATTGAGGAAACAGAAGCAGATAGAGCCTGGAGGGCCTACGCTCAAAAATATCCGTTCAGTTGACCATGACGGCTACAATATTTGTTTACTCTAGTCCCCAAATCTGCTTTGTTTTGCAAAGATTTGAGTTCAGTTTTATCCTTTCTGGTTTTATTTTCCCTTTATGTATATCTGTTCTATTGTTGGTCTCAGTTTAAAAAGTAAACCAATAAAAAAATAGAAAAACTGATTTGGTTGTTGTCATTTGGGTCTATGGGCTTGCGTTTCAGGAAAGAGTTCTGTGGGGGAGAATGAAGGACCTGTGGGATATAGGTTGCGTTATAATCGGTTTTCAGCCACAGATATTGAGAATTATGAGCTGAAGCCTATTGTGGCAGAGGTAAACCTTGTACTATACCTCGGCCACTGCAAACCTGTTGCCATGCAGCAGATATGCTAAAAAGATAGTCTCTTGACCCTTTTGTTGGAGAGTTAGAATTATTTGACTCGGCTAACACCATGTTTAACTTTTTGTGCAAGAGTACAAGAAGGAAAAATAGAAAAGGTGTCAAAACGTCTATGATACGGAGACCTACAGTTAATGGGCAAGGTGTAGAGAGTTATATATTCTAAGTATGTAATTGATATTTAATGCCGTGTGGTTTTGTGAAGCTGGACAGAGAAATTAAAGGGTTTAACATATTGCAGATACATAAAATAGCTAGAAGGGCAATGATCAAGGCGCTCTGCATTGTCCACAGAGCTTCCCAAGGAAAAGGACCGAAATACGAACAAGTTAAATTCAAGCTATACAGACCAAACATAACACTGGCCTCAGGCTTGCTCCACTTATCATCGTACCACCTCACCATAAAATATCCATCAGAAGCACTGCTTTCTAAGTACAAGCCGCCTAGCTCCGAAACTCCCTACCAGCCAATATTAGAAGCACCCAGGAGCATATACACTCCCAGAGGCAGTTGAAAACATGACTGTTTTCTAGATAACTGCACAGTCGCACCGTCAAGCACAATCATCTGCTTACAACCCACGGATTGCAAACAACTCAACTAGCAAATTGTTTTTGATATGCAGGCAAGTTAGGAAGGCCTGACCTATGGTTCGCCGTGGTTATGTACTTGCATATATAACAGTTATGGCCACAATAATTCTAAAACCATAATAAGCTGCAGTCCGCAACAAATTATAACTAATGCCTCTTAAATTCACATAAGATGCATCTCCTGTGAGGATTGTCCATTGCCAGCACTGTGTGGCCAAAAAAAAGTAATCAACAAATGAACAGGCATGGAATAACTGAAGAGATCTGTCACACATTGCTGGACAATTCAGGGGACTTTAATATAGTTCACCACTGCATGTACCAAATATCTATATAGTCTAAACGCTTCTTTACATCTCACAAGGACACTCCAATATGGGATGATAATAAAATTGTCCATCCCAACAATTCTCTCCACTTTTCTCCCTCCAACCATGCCAGCTCAGGACCGCAACAATACACAAAATCACAGATTGGCAACCCAATGCAGTAACCAGCTAAGCAGACTCTTTCCAATGAAATACCATAAAAGGGACCAGCTGAGTTGTTCGCTACCAGCATATTGAAAACTACAAAACTGTGCGTCTGTCTCTCACGCTTCATCATCCAACATGTACTACGCGCTGTGTCCCATCACACGATAACAGCACCTCGGGGGTCGTCACAACTTGGAAACATTTCCCACATAGGATCAAAACAAAGACCACATCGGGGGCATGGCCAGTGGCAGAAGATAGCGGTTGAGCAGAAGTAGAGCTTCCGCGCAATCCCCGTGACCATCTGTTATTATTTGGAGTGCGCTGCCCTCGTGAACAACAGTAGGTCGTGCTGCTTGCCTGCCAGAACCTTCGGTGTGGTGTGGGGACCCAATCCTCAGCGGCAGGGGACTGGAGCTGGGCCTAGTGTGAGGCCTTCAGATGGAGGCTGACAGTGAATGAGGGAAGAGAGCTGTTAAGAACCACTGCGGCATCCCAGATGAGGTTCCGGCTGCACGTGCCCCTCCTCGGAGGTGAGACAGGTCGGTTAGCCTTGTGGCAGGCGCAGCCACAAAGTATGAGGCTGGCCACGAAGGCCAGAGGGACCAAGATCCCGGGAGGAAGCACCCCAGACCATGGAAAACATTCCCCAGGGAGAAGAGATAGCAGAGGCGGGATTGGACAGTGGGGGCTCTCTTTCACTCACCTCACAGGACAAATAAAATTGCTCCAGAGACTGCCCGGGTGTCTGGAGAACAGGTTAAGCCGAATGGGAGGTGTATGAATCCGGCAACGGCTGCAGAAAGTGAAGGTGACCGAACAGGCCGAACGGGGCTGGGTCCAGAGAGTGGTGTTCCCGACCTAGGATGAGGAACACTGCCGGGCCCGGGGAGCAAGAGACTTGGTGGTGGATGCTCTTCTCCCTACTGCTCCCCCACCTGGAGGGGCGCACACACCAGAGACCGAGCGGGTGACCAGAGAGTTGGACGAGAACCGGGTGACCATGCGCCACTCCAGGTTGCATTGGGCTCGGCACAAAGGGATGGAGGGCATGTTGAAAGTTGACCAGCTGGGATTTGAATGACAGAGTTGGCTTCAGAACTCTGTAGAGTCCATTCCTTATTTTGAAGACAAGGTCTGCACAGTGGACTCACCAGAGAAGGTATGGGAAGCCTTCAAAACAGTGCTACGAGACAGGGCCCAAAACATCTCGCACAAAAAACGGTGTAGGGAAGTGAGCCTGGTAATACTTGAATAGAACATTCGGGCAGTGGAAGAGACATACCAACTCCCACTGGAGGGTGGCATAATAGGGGGTGTACCCACCCCAAGGAAGGGACCCATTGGTCCCGACCTTTACCTGCCTGTAACGCCCCTAAATCTAGTATTTAGGGGCAACCCCGAACCTTGCCTCCTCAGACAAGAACCGACCAGAAGAAGAGAAGAAGGACCGAAGAAGCCGTGCTGATCTAAGAAGAGGAGTACGCCCACTGACTTGGCCCCAGCCCTACCGGCCTGTCCCCATCTCGAACCTGCTTCAGCGAAATCCCGGTGTGTCCTGTAGCCAGCAGCCCCCAAGAACCCGGAGGACCTGCCCTGCCTTCCCAAACCAGGACTTTGTCTCCCGTGAGCACTGGATTTACTCACCCACAGACTCTGGCTCCTGCCAAATCCGTGAGTCTGAACCACTCTGCACTCGACACCCACGGCCCAAGTTCTAGTGGGCCAACACCACGAGGAGGTCTCCCTGGCGATCCTGACCTGTGGTCTGGTGATCTCTGACCTGCCTTGAATCTCCAATCAACGCCTGCAGCCCCTGTCTGGAGGATCCCCCCCGACCATCACCGGAGCTGGTATGAAAACCCAATGCCTAAAGACACCCTTGCACCCGATGTCCCTCGGCCTTTGGTGGCCCAACCGACGGTGTCCCAGCATCCCCAGGTATCCCAACGTACCTCTCCAACCGGTGATCACCTCCAGCAAATCTTTGTCCCCGAGCCTGCAGTGTTTGTTGCAACCAGAGAATCCCCATTGAAATCAACAGGGCTCCCAAAACCACACCAGCACCCTGTTGCCCCTGTGCCGCTGCAAGTGCACCTTGTGTGCTAAACCAGATCCCCCCTTACCCATAGCCTAACACCAGGATCTTTGCTCCCACAACCCTGTGGCCTGCTCGTGAGCACCCACCAACCAGAGGCCCCCTATCCCCCATTGGATAACATTGGGCCTCAGCACTCTGCACCCGGCCGCCCTAGTGCCGCTCGAAATGCCAAAACGTCATGTGTGTGGAGGACTTTGGAAAGAGACTTTGCCAACATTGGTGTTAGTACTACTATGGTAAGTATCAGTAAGATTAATGTGTTCTTGGTTTAAAGTCGAATGTTGTCCATAGAATATACTGACCTCCACCAAATTTTCCAAATGTATATGAGCAGTTGGCCCAAATCGAGAACTTAAGTGCCCAAGGCCAAGTTTTTTTTTCTTCTCAAAACTAACGATAAGAAAATTCGCTAGTTTAATAAAAGTGAAAAGAGACACATGCACAAATATTTTCAAAGCAAAAATGAAATGCCACAGGCTGAAGGACGATAGGCTGCAGCCTTTAGATGCTGTAAAACCCACTATGCACTTAAAGGGAAAACACTCCGCCAGTATCCATCCTACCCTGTCAATGGCAGTTGCTCTGGCTACTCTAGCCTGGATCCTGGTGATGCGCACCAAGGGTTTGGTCACATCTGGTGGATCTTTGTTTGCCCTTAAGGCCCACAGTTATGTCCTTATTGATAGGGCGCGGTGGAGGGAATGGACAGGGACCTGACATTCTCGAGGATCTGCTGCTTAGATAGCCAGTACAAAGACATGCAGCCAGTCGTGCCAGAGACCCAGCAGAGGATTTGCAGGTAAGCATGCCTTTCAAAACCCAAGGCAGTATACCCTGTAGTCTTGTATCTGTATTTCTTTTTTATGCACTACTCTCGTGAAAAATATATGTAGCATGATTAAACTGATTAAGGCTACGGTATTTGCAAATATTAGAAAAATAAACCCACCAAACATTGTAAAGACAGCTGTATCTTAGCAGGAATGCATCTTGGAGCCTAAGGAGGCGAGAAGTGTAGGGGTAAACACTTAAGCAGCCCAGGGATAAACGTGCCGTCTGCTGCTATTAGACAGAAGGCCTTTACGATCGGTACCCTGGAGCTGAAGATGTTCCTTCCTGTTCATGAGCAGAAGAATAGGGCCTTTTATAGTCTTTCTCAGAGTCAAAATGTGTGAAACACTTATTACTAGAACTTTCTTTAAAATGTTTGCGTGAGAAAAAAGTGGTTGGAACAATGGAGATATAGATGTTCCTATATAAATATATAATACATGGGATTCTGCAATCCCTGTATAAATGCCTGTCTAAAATGTCTTTGTAATCAGCGACTTGTGACGCACCCAGTCACTGTTTAGAAAGAAAAAATGTTATAACCCAACTGTAATAAGTTATTACAGTCGAGTTCTGACATCACAGTAACTGCTGCCAGACCCAGCAGCCAAGGTGAAAGGCAGGTCAGGTCATGAAGCAGCCGTTTAAAGCAACTAAAATGAAACATTGCTTTTTTTTCTTCTGCTCCCTTTGTCTAGCTTACAATGACAAGAGGGGATGTTTATTTTTTGCACTCCTTAGATAATTATAGAAAAGTTAGAATCTTTCTGCATGTTTCTACACATTCCGAGCTACTGCAGCTTTATTAAAAAAAAAAAAAAAAAACTGACTTGTAGTGATCTGTTTCTAATATCCTTTTCCAACAAATATCTAGCAGATTTTTGATGTGAGGTTCTATTTTTATTCTTCATGTTTGCAAACATGCTCTCTATATCATATGAAAGAGCTACACACCAAGGTTGTAAGTGGTTTGTGGGAAAACCAATGTTGTGACCATGTATTATATGTGATAAAGTACCCTCTCTGGTACATGATCAGGATGTTGCAAGTCACCTCGGGTTTCCATAATCTTATAAAGGAGCTCTGCGTTTGACCTCATCTCTCCATATTGTTATGGAACTCCTCTGTGCCTTGCAGTATCATTATAATGTACAGCAGGGGGTACTTTATCATATAAATATATATAAATATATATATATATATATATATATATATATAGTTATGGAACTCCTCTGTGCCTTGCAGTATCATTATAATGTACAGCAGGGGGTACTTTATCATATATATATATATATATATATATATATATATATATATATATATATATATATATATGATAAAGTACCCCCTGCTGTACATTATAATGATACTGCAAGCACAGAAGAGTTCCATAACTATATGGAGAGATTGCAGTTATGCCTGTCAATGTTTTAAGAAATGTGTACTTTTGTTGGTGATAATGTGCTAATATTTAAACTGTGTTTTATGCAATAATGAATATTATAAATCAAAATTTAAAAGTAAATCACATTATAAGGAATTAAAAACATGCATTTCGAAATGTCGAAGACGCACTCACAGACAGACTAGACTGCCTTTGGACAAACTTTGGTGGATTTATAACGGCTGTCCCGCCGTGAAGACTGCACCGCCACTACTGAAATGTGGGACCGGAGGCCTGAACTGGTTTTAGCCTCGCATCGGTACAGCAGAATTTTGTCATTTGAACCTGCCTGCTTCATTGGGAGGCCCACCGGAGGGCTTAGAAATAATTATTATTGCAATGTTTGCGGTACACACCCACTGGAGGGTAAAATTATTTACAAGGCACTACGAGGTCCAGCATGCTTTGAGAAATCTTACTCACTGGAGAGGCCCACCTGAGAGTAATTACCTGTATCAGCATGCAGTGGAGAGTGAAGTGCTATGTGTTGCCAGCTTCATTCATGCCTGTAAACAAGGACTCGGTTCTCGGTTTCCCTGAATAAAGAACTCTGATGAGCTTGTCTGTCTGTGAGTGCGTCTTCGGACAAACTTTGGGGGATATATATATATATATATATATATATATATATATATATATATATATATATATATATATATATATAGCAGAGAACTCTGGGTAGTTCCCAAGTTTAGGTGGCAAGCAGCTCCTGTATAGACCACTCTCAACACCAGTGACACTCTAGATCTGCTCACCTCAAATATCTGCTTTTCTATCAAAGTCTTTAAGCATAGGATTAGCGCATCCACCCCGAGATAGAAAGGGACAAAGTCTTTTGCCATTTCTACAGCAAAGTCTTTAAGCAATGACACTATAGAGTTAAACCTACTCTATAGTGTCATTGTACTACAGAAGAAATGCACATTTTGGAATGCATGTTTTTAATTCCTTATAATGTGCTTTACTTTTAACTACTGATACACAGCAACGCATGCGCAGCAGTTACTGAGGAACGCCGGGCTGTGAACGCCGCCGAAAGAACACCGCTGAGAACGCCGGGCTGTGGATTAGGCCGGACCCCCCACTCATCACGGCTCTTGGTCCCCTCCGCGAGTTGCCATTGGAAAGAGGCCGAGGGGGGGCCGATTGAGCCTGGGAGGCAGAGAAAGGCAGTGAGGTGCGGAGTTGAGTTGGACCGCGACGGCTACATTTGGAGCAAGTTGACGGTCAGCTGTGACTGCGGTGTGCGGATTCTGTTGAGGCCGACGGTGGAGTAATCGAGCAGCTGAGCCGAGTAAGCCAGTAAGCGAGTGAGTTAGCGAGTGAGTCAGCGGAGCAGGGAGCAGGGGGAGCGGGGACAAAAAGAAAAAGAGCCGAAGAGCGGAATATCTGGGGTCGTGAGTGGCCCGCAGTTTTTTTTAATGCCAAACAGGGGAGCCCACTCTAGAGCTTGGACCTGAATCTGGGCGCACAGCCGCACTTACTGAACTCCAGCTCATCTTCAGCTGATCTTCAGCTGTGGTAGCTGGGTTGTAGCTGCAGAACCAACAGCAGAGAAGGCGGGTCCTGTCCAAAATGCGCAGCGTTTTACATCATATCGATATAATAATAGGAGGTGAGCTGATGATGAAAACGAGATCAGCAAAAACCTCGGTCCAGAAGAAGCAAAATACAAGCAGAAGGACTCAAGAGTCTCAAGGGAAAGCGAGACACCCCAGAAAGGGTATGACTAAAGGAACCTGTACAGGAAGTGGTATGGGGAGAGGGAGAGAGACAAGCCCAACTGCTTTGAATGGGGCGTTGCATCAAGGGAGACACCGTGGTGCCAGAGCAAAAAAGAGAAGTGTGGAGAAGAGCTTTGTCGGTGACTCACCGTATAAGGCTCGATCTGGAGATATAAAGGATACTTCAAGAAAGCTATCTCATGATCTAATGGTTTTAACGGACTCACCAGCCTTGAAACAGCAGTCAATCAAGGAATGTTTCGGGAGAAAAGAGAGTACGGCTGATATGGGTTTTAGAGATAATGCCAAAGCAAGTTATGAGTGTGGCACAAGTACATCCAAGTTACAAGTTGCACCATCACCTTTCCCGATGACTCGAGCCAAAGAAAATGTATTCCCTATATTAACTATGTTACCTATACAATCCACACCAGTTACGCAGAGCACCTCAGGAGGTAATAAAAATATTAATGGAGGGGACCTTCTGATTACATCTGAAGGCTCGCTCCTGTCTACCTTGTGTGGAGTGATGGAAAAAGAGAATGTGGATGTAACGGTACATGGTAAATCAGAACCAGCAAATAATGCACGGAGTAAAGATGTAACAGACTCGGAAACAGACTCAATCTATGGACGTGAAGATCCGAATATATCAGGGGAAGTGGATAATATCGTCGATTCGGATCTCGAACAAGTCGAAGGCTCGTATGTGTCATTTAATGCTTCAATCTCATCTAGTCAAATGAGGGAGCTGGACTACTTAGCCAACTCACTAAACACATTTTCAAAATCGAGTATATTCTCAATTACACCGAGGACCCAGTATAATACCACACAAAACGGCACAAACATAAAACGATGTAGTAAACAAGATCAGGACCTGGGAACAAAAAGCCAGGAAACTGGAAAAAATGAAGGCAAATTCATAGGGGTGGGAGACACGCCGCCTAAATTCCCGGTACTATCTGCAATGGGGGCAATAAGTAGTACATTGACTCAAATGTCGGAAATTTTAACAACACAATCGAAGTTATTAACAGAACAGGTCGACTATCACAGACAAATTGCAGCAGAAATGGTATCAATAAAGGACAATTCTGCAATATTGTCATCGATAAAACAGGACATTGGCGAACTAATCAAAGCCGTAAAACACCTAGAGCGTATGGACGATATTGTTGATCTATTACAACTATTACCAAATAAAATCGGGAATTGCGGAGTGAACTGCATCAATAAAAATGCTCTTCTGGGTACTGGAGAGAGGCTTACAGAAACAAAAGGCGAAATAAGCAACGTAATTAATGACAGCTTCGATCAAAGAAAAGACGTTGTAAACATATTGTCAGAGCCAAAATTAAATAAGATAAACCCCTGTAGTGGATTACAAGTCGATGGATATCAAGAGGGCTTAACAGGAGAATAAAAAAACTAAGAAAGCTCAAGAGAAAAAATGAGATTAAACTAACATCGCCTGATGCTCCGGTGCCAAAGGAGAGTGTGATCTTCCCAATATTTAACAAATCGGCAAAAAGGACAAAGGAACAAGAGAATCAGAATGGGGTTCACAAATCTGATGGAAACAGGCCAAGTTACGAAGAATCTTGTCTCTCTGTAAACCAAGCTAAAGTTATAACATCAACAGACAGAACACCAGAAAATGAAACTGTACCAAGAGTGGTAACTAGAACCATATCGACTTCACCTATTCTATCCAATATTAAGATACCAACACAAACTTGTCTTGAAACAACAGTACCACAGCTAAGGTACAATGAAGTAGTACAACAGGGAACACAAAACACTAGTACTTCCTCGGTTAATATATGTACACAGAATAAGGATAGAATTATGCCATTACCAAGCAACGACGAAGCCTTATTGAAAAAGATTATGGATGGGATACTAGGGATAACTGAAAAATTGGAAGACGGGGATCGAAGACGTCCATCAAAAACTGTGATTACAGGGCAACCCGAGGGAGCGGAAAATGGTACGGATTCGGAAAATGTACAAAAGGAAGGTTTCGTGGGAATTCAACAGATAAAGAGGGGGGAACCCCAAAGATCAAATAAAGGGAAATTTTGCCAAGAGACAAAGTCACTATATATAACTGTTTTGAAAGTTTGAAAGAACTTAATTCAAAATCACTTGTTGCCGTCTGCTTTGTCTCGGATAATAAAGCCAACTCTGATTATGAAATCACTAGAACAACATGGGCATCCCAGACTGTGGCTCTAAAGATTCTAAATATTAAAGACTTCTTAACCGACTGGGGAATTATAATCAGACAGCCGGAGAAACGTAAATATCCACATATTCTGAGAACTGCCAACAGACGAACAGAATATAATAAACCGCCATTAAGCACCAGACTTCCGTATAAAGGTGCTGAAGAGAATATCCGATTTGAGAATTTTCAAATCACCGCAAGTACAATGCAGGATAATAATCAGCCACCTGATGATGCTCCACGTTTAGGGGAGAGGCAGTATCTATATGGGGCTAAGAAATACTCCTGACGGGACTAACGTAAGGAAGGTCCAACAAAGTGAGTTCGCCATATTGTCATGGAACATAGCGGGTTTTGAGCGACAACTAAAAAAGGCCGGGGATAAAATGATGAGCTTTCTACAAGATCAATGTGTAATAGGTCTACAGGAAACTTGGCATTCAGGGAATTTAAATATACAAAATTTTACAACATATGAAATCCAGGCAAAAAAAAAAAATGCCTTTGGAAGATCAAGCAGAGGATTGTCAACATCAATAAGTACCAAACTATGCGTGATAAGCAAAAAACTTAAAACACCATCAAACTATATATTGCCAGTTATTTTAACACATCACAACTCTACTAAATGTTTGATAATCAACATATATTTCCCTCCTCAATTGGTGAAAAACAAGTGCAGTTATCAGGCAACATTGAATGAATTGGAAAAAATAATGGCAGCGAACGAACACATGGTAGTCATAATAACGGGAGATTTTAACCAAACTTTGTTGCCCTTGGTGGTCAATCCTACAACCAGCGATGAACCAGATATGACTTACAATATTCCGCGAGTAGTATTTCCTTCACAAAACAAGGCAAAAAAGATTGGTACTTCTCTTAAATATACATATGACTTATTGACTGATCTAGGATATAGAACTCTCAACGGAAGACTTAAAGATGACCAACCAGCTTCCCTAACATTCCGTGGACCGATGGGGTCTTCAACTATAGACTTTACGTTTGTCCACTACGCCCATTTTTACTTGTGTAAAAAGTATGCCATTATACCAAGAGCCGAGAGTGACCATGATCCTCAAAGGTGAGTCATCAGCATTAAGCACGATCATTGGGAAACCCATGCAACGGCCAATAGTGGCAGATTGACTGCTGTGAATGGGAAAAGACTTATTTGGAACAATAAATTAAAAGTGAAGGCATCGAACCTTGAAGCAACCATGATAGCCAGTACTGAAAAAGATATGATTATATTAAAGACTGGAGATAGCTGGTCAGATGCCTGGCAATCTATTTTTAAAAATATATTATCCAGTCTTGTGGCAAGTATACAGGAGCCGCGATCAAACGTTAACGTAATGAAGACTTCAAAATTAACTGAATCAAAGAGAATCTATCGTAAGAAGATGCGACATATCTTAAAACTTCCAATCTCTTATGAGCGCAATATAAAAATACAAGACCTAAAGAAAGAATTCAAGAATAGGAATTTACAGATAAAGCGGGATAGTGTGGACACCGCCTATGCCAAATTATATCATGCTATATCGGCTAGGAATGAGCGAGCATTCTGGTCCCTGGTGGGACACGGCACAAATTCATACAAACAGCCAGATGACTTTTTTATCTCAAGCAATAAGTGGGAAAATCACATCAAAGCTTTATATAAATCATCTGTTATATGTGAATATACGACATCTAATGCGGATGGTTCATTTGCAGAAATAACTGAAGATGAAATTGTCAAACTAATAAAGAGTTCTCGCTCATCCAAGGCAGCAGGACCCAATGGGATCCCTATAGGCTTGATAAAGTTAAACATAACATTTTGGAGTGCGATGTTAAAACAGTTGTTTTCACAGGTAATTAAATGTGGAATGATACCATCTTCCTGGAAAGGAGCGATTGTCCATCCAATTTACAAACGAGGCCCAAAAGATGATCCGTCCAGCTACAGATTAATAGCATTGTTGGATTTTGAAGGGAAATTGTTCGCTAAGCACCTCCAAAATAAACTAAGGGCATGGGCGGAGAAAAAATCATTAATACCAATAACTCAAACCGAATTTCGTTTAGGGTGCTCGACACTTGCTTCATTGGCCATGATAGGAAAAAAAGCAAGCTTGCGGAAGATAACGCTATTCGCCTGCTTTGTGGATTATTCCACAGCATTTGACAAGGTTAATCGGCAAAGGCTGGGGAGTAAATTAACTGCATGGGAGGTTGATCCGAACCTTCTAAATTTTATTATCGGCCTGCATTCGGATACATGGGTCAGGGTGAAGTTGGCCCAGGATAATACATTATCGCCAAAAATGGATACCACAAACGGTCTTAAGCAAGGCTGTGTCCTTGCTCCGCTGCTATTCTCTTTGTATATTGCAGATATAAATTTGGTGTTAAGTTCAGATATGGGTGTAGCACCTAAATTAGGTGACAAAAAAATACCATACCTAGCATACGCCGATGATTTAGTAATTTTATCTTTAACTCCCAATGGACTCCAGCACCAACTGAATCAACTATACATATATAACAAAGTGAATGGTTTGATAGCTAATTTGTCTAAAACAAAAATTATGACGTTTGGACAGTCTACACAATCAAAAATGTAGACTTTAGGAGAAAACCCAAACGAGGTAGTGGACCAATACAACTAACTCGGCGTAACATTTGACAAAAAGTTATCATGGTTAAACCATAAGGTTAGTAAAAGTGTAAAATCCACAACTATTACAAAATCAATCATGAGATTCATGAAAATGTTTGGAGGGAATGCAATTATTCCATCACTTAAAGCTTTACAAATGAAAATGATTCCGTTTTTATTATACGCATCTCCTGCTATGAACAAGAAAGCCATCTTTGAGCTTGAAAAATGTTTTATGAAATGTGTACGCACCATACTCCATCTACGACAGGCCACTCCGCATTGTATGATACGGCTGGAATTTGGTCTAAAATCTCTGGAAATGTTGCATAAGAATAGTTGTGTCAACTATATTATTGATTGTGCTAAGGCCAATTCATGCACATTGAAACATCTAATAATGGAAGAACTCCGGAGTAAAAAAGTAGGAGATCTGCAACTATCTACTATAATGATGGAAATAGGCTCCTATGATCTGCCTAATATACAGGAGATGGGACGAATGACCAGGGATGTGCGGAAAAATTTAGTACGTAAAACACTAAAGTTAAAACAGTGGAATTTAGATCTTCTACAAGCCGGGAAATATAAACATACGGACTTAATAATTGATACATAGACCTTGCAGGCTCAAGAATACTTGGGATGAAATCTGACCAGTTATATTAAATGGAAATACGAAGGTTTAGACAATTTTATATTCCGATAGGGGAGTTTGAAGGGACTTGGAATAAGGCTCTTAAAGATATACAGGTATGTCGGCTTTGTGGAACCGGCAAGGAAACTCTTGAACACTTAATATGCATCTGCCCGAGGCTGTTGCCTACACGGAGGACATATTTACGCCCTGTGTATAATAATGTCAAAATAAGAACAACTACAGAGGCTGTACGCTATTGTTTTAGGCTCACAGGGGAAAGTGCAATTAGAAGGATAGTTCAGTTTTTAGAACATGCCTATAAACATTAAAGGTCTAGATGGCTTTAATATATGGATATGTATATCGTTGTAAAAACAGGTATCATGATCTTTGTATGTTTTTTATAGGATACTACATATGGAAATTATGTGACTTTGTATTCTATTTTAATGTCTGGTTTTTCTCTATTATTGTAATCAAATGATTAATGCAATAAAGTATTTTACTACTACTACTTTTAAATTTTGATTTATAATATTCATTATTGCATAAAACACTTTTTAAATATTAGCACATTATCCCCAACAAAAGTACACATTTCTTAAAACATTGACAGGCATAACTGCAGTCTCGGGCAATCAATGAATAGTAAACAGATATTTGAATGCTCTAAAACTTTCTAAAGTGTACTAATATCAGTTAGTAAGTCATGTTGTATAAAAAATACATTACATGTTTAATATGGTCCTATATTCCCATCTCTGCATTCAGGTGACATTTATAAACAACTCTGCCTTCAATCACCTGGTTTGTAAATATATGCCAATACAACGCAGTTGCCCGTTATATGATATTGATATACACATGTTCATAGTTTGTATGGCAGTAGATACACATGTTTAGCTTACTCCTGCCATCTAGCATTAGGGTCGGGTGTTTGCAAGTTGTATTCCTTCAAAGAAAGTTTTTGAGTCAAGTGATGCAGTGTGACACCTCTTCTCAATGTACATTATGCATGGGCACCGACTCCACATTGTTGGAAGCTGGCTCTATATATAATATACCAAAAAGAAGTATAGTCTGTAGAGAGTCCGGGTATCCTTTTTGAGTGGACAGGGCTGCTTTAACAATCCCAAGGTTCTCTTTTTGTGTTAGTGTAGTCGAGCAGCCTTAGGCTTATCAAGGAGGAGTGTTAGACATTTGTTACACACAGAATCCAAAAATTATGCCACACTCAAAAAGGAGATCCACACCAAAATAGAAAAATAACTCTTCTTTTATATACATTTTTAACACCAAGAACTCCGTAATTGGGTAAGTACTAAGTTTTGAGATATCTCTGTTCTGGAAGTATACAGAAATACACTTGCATTGGGTGCGGTATTAGTTTTTTATTATACAGGAGTACACTTACACTTGTATCTTTTGAAGCTGTAATTGTTGTCCCATGGGAAAAAAACATGTACTCCATACGAGTACTTAACAGTGACTATCTGAAAGAGACACGTTAGTGACAGATTCCTTACCTTAGAATATCCCCAGGCGTCCGGCTGGATCCGGAAAGTTTTTGCGTAGCAGTACCCTTGCGCGTCGGTAGGCGGCGTCGTGCGGCTCCGCGTCCGTCGTCGGCGTCGTGATTGCCGGGATGACGTCGCGGGCAGTACTTAGACGCCGCCCCTGCGCGCTGACGTCAGTTCTTCTTTTTCCGCGCCAGCAAGCGCAGATCCGGGAAGAGCAGTGCCCTAGTCATTTTTTGACTAACTTTTTGGGTGAATTTTTTCACTGTTTCTTTCATATCGACTCCAAGGTGTCGTAGGGATGCCCGGCTTTAAACGTTGCGACGCCTGTGCTCGGATGATGTCCATCACAGACCCGCATCTGGAGTGTCTCTTCTGCCTCGGGCGAGACCACGACACGAAGTCGTGTTCCGACTGCCGGTCCCTAAACCCGAAAGCTTTGCGAGAGCGGTCTCGAAAGCTCCTCGAGGCCCGGCAGTCGGCTCCGCGCCACACCAAGCCCCGGTCGCGTGAGAGGTCGAGGGGTCGGTCGCGGAGTCCTCGCCGGTCGTCGGGATCCAAGTCTTCGTCGTCCGGTAAGTCTAAACACAAGAAGTCCAAAAAGCATCATCGCTCTAGGACTTCGCCTCGCCGGTCTCGCGACTCGGCTGAGGCCCCTCCCGGCACCGCCCCGCGGCCCCGGACATGCCTGTGGAGTCGCCCCCGCAATACCCGTCCTTCCCGGGTTCGGGGGCGGATCCGGCCCAAGTACAGGAATTCCTGTCGGCCATGGCCGCCTCTTCGGGCCTCAAGGTCCCTCCGGTGCGCCTTCGGACCCCCCGGGCCCTGATGGGGTTGCCCCGGCATCGCCGACGACTCCGGTCCCGGATTCGCTCGTGCCTCCAGCCTCGGTCCCGGCTCCGGCTTCGGCCCCGGCCTCGATCCCGGCTCCGGTGGTACCGCAACCCCCATCGACGCCGGTCGACCTGACCACGCCTCCGCCGGCGCCGATGTCTCCGGTGCCGTTCCTGACACCGCCCGGGGCTCCGGGCGGCGTCGTCCCCATGTACTCTCCGGCTCCGGACATGGAGCGGACCGACGTCGCTCGACGCCGGTTCCGGCGCCGATGAGACCTTGGGTCCCAAATGTCCCTCCTCCTCCTTATTTTGAACCGGAGGAGGACTGGGAGGGGTCTGAGGACCCTCTGGCACAACAGTGTCAGTATGATGAGGACTGGGCAGAGGAACTAGGGGATGCCAGTGGTCTAGATACTTCCCCTGACACTGGCATGCTGACTCCTCCCGTGGCTACGGAGGAGGGAGCCAATTTTGCAACGGTGTTGCGTAGGGCAGCTGGAGCCTTACATCTCCGACTCCCTACTGTGGCGGTCAAGACTAATCTCTTGACAGAAGTGCTTCAGCCGGCAGCCTCCTCCTTGGAGACTGTGCTGCCGTTCAACGATGCACTCACTGACGTTCTTTTGGGCGCCTGGTCCAAGCCCAACACAGGGGCTCCTGTGGATAGGAACGTGTCCCGACGCCATCGCCCAGCTCCGGGCGACCCCTTGTTTCTCTCTGTCCACCCCACTCCTGAGAGCTTGGTTGTCCAAGCCTCGGCTTCCCAAACCGCCTTCCCTACCGCCCCTCCGGATAGGGAATCCAAACGCCTGGATCAATTTGGGAAGAAGGGTTTTCTTCCTCCAGTGCTGGCTTGCGGTCCATCAACACCGCTTGTCTTTTGGGCCGATATACCCACTCCTTGTGGGATTCGGTGGCGACTGTTTTGCCCCAGTGTTCTGAGGAGGTCCAGACACTGCTTACCCGCGCCATTGCGGAAGGAAGGGATGCGGCCAAATACACCATACGTTGTGGCCTTGATACCGCCGACTCGCTGGGCAGATCTATTGCAACGACGGTGGCGCTGCGTCGCCACGCCTGGCTGAGAACCACTGGTTTTCGGGTGATGTCCAGAATACACTCATGGACATGCCCTTTGATGGAGTCGGTCTTTTTGGTTCCAAAGCAGACCATGCGTTGGAGCGTTTTAAGGACTCACGGGCTACTGCCAAGTCCCTGGGCCTTTCTGCTACACGCCCTCCGCTACCTTCTGCTTTTTGCCCCTATCGTGGCCACGGAAGGGGCGCCCAGTCACGTCAGCAGCCCAGCCACCGGCCCGCGCAGCAGGCGTCTTCGCGTGGCCGAGGACGTGGATACCGCCGTGGCGGTTCGGGCAACCAGCGTGCGGGTCAGGCCACCACCTCCAACCCGTCCCGCGGCCTCCAAGCCCTCCTAGTCCCTCCTTTCAGGTGCACAGCACGCCAGTAGGGGCAGGGTCCGCCATCACCTTCACCACTGGCGTCCCATCACCTCGGACAGGTGGGTCTTGGACATTGTCCGAAGGGGCTACTCCCTCCCCTTCGAGACCACCCCCAGCCATGCCACCTCAATTCCACCGCATGTCAGGGGATCACTTGGTACTTCTGCAGAAGGAAGTCACGGCCC
This sequence comes from Calotriton arnoldi, assembly GCA_963921515.1. Taxonomy (NCBI): domain Eukaryota; kingdom Metazoa; phylum Chordata; class Amphibia; order Caudata; family Salamandridae; genus Calotriton; species Calotriton arnoldi. The sequence continues at coordinate 2,940,352 of CAWUFW010000598.1, read as the reverse complement.
TCTTGGCCAAGAGGGCTATCGAGCATGTTCCGACCCCAGAAGTAGGACGTGGTTGCTACTCCCACTACTTCCTGGTGCCCAAAAAGGACAAGGAGGACATGCGTCCTATCTTGGACCTCCGGAACGTCAATCGCTTCCTCCGGAAGGAGAAGTTCAAGATGCTCACCCTAGCTCAGGTCTTGACTGCCCTCGACCCTGGAGACTGGTTGGTAGCGTTGGACTTGCAGGACGCCTATTTCCACATCCCCGTCCTGCCGGCCCACCGGCGTTACCTTCGGTTCACGGTAGGCCTCGAGCATTTTCAGTTCACCGTGCTCCCCTTTGGCCTTACCAGTGCCCCTCGGGTGTTCACGAAAGTGATGGCGGTGGTCGCAGCTCATCTGCGCCGGGCAGGGGTTTCAGTCTTCCCCTACCTCGACGACTGGCTGCTGAAGGCGGGCTCGTCCCAGGCAGTCGTCTCCCACCTCCAGACTACGGCCGAACTCCTGCACTCGCTGGGGTTCTCCATCAATGTGCCGAAGTCGCATCTGATTCCTTCTCCACAGCTCCTTTTCATCGGAGCAGTTCTGGACACGACGCAGTTTCAGGCCTATCCTCCCGAACGGCGAGTCCGGGATATTCAGGCTATGATTCCGATCTTTCAGCCTTTATCCTGGGTTTCGGTACGGATGACCCTGAGGCTGCTGGGCCTCATGGCCTCCTGCATCCTGCTGGTCAATCATGCCAGATGGCATATGCTGGCTCTGCAGTGGGACCTGAAGTTCCAGTGGGCGCAGCACCAGGGCAACCTGTCCGATCACGTCCAGATCTCGGAGGGGACTGCAAAACCGTTGCAGTGGTGGCTCTCGAACCGGCAATGGGTCATGGGCAGATCCCTCTCCCTTCCCCAGCCAGAGCACACAGTTGTGACGGACGCGTCCCTTCTGGGATGGGGCGGTCACATGGGAGAGGCGGAGATCAGAGGCCTCTGGTCTCCGGCGGAGTCCCGGCTCCATATCAACCTTCTGGAGCTCCGGGCGATCCGACTTGCACTCAAGGCATTCCTTCCCTCTGTCAAAGGGAAGGTAGTGCAGGTGTTCACAGACAACACCACCGCCATGTGGTACTGCAACAAACAGGGCGGGGTGGGGTCGTGGACCCTCTGTCAGGAGGCTCTGCGCCTCTGGACATGGCTGGAACATCAGGGCATGTTCCTGATGGTTCAACACCTGGCAGGTTCCCTGAACGCCAGGGCGGACGAACTCAGCCGCAGGTGCATGATGGATCACGAATGGCGTCTTCACTCGGAATTGGCGCAAGGACTCTTTCTACAATGGGGAGAGCCTTGGTTAGATCTATTCGCCACCGAAGAGAACGCGCAATGTCATCAGTTCTGCGCGTTGGAATTTCCAAGGCGGCACTCGCTCGGCGACGCTTTTCGTCGCGAGTGGAGTTGCAGTCTGTTGTACGCCTTTCCGCCTGTACCACTTCTACCCAGAGTGTTGAAGAAGATTCGGCACGACCGGGCCCAAGTCATCCTTGTGGCTCCGGACTGGGCTCGAAGAGTTTGGTATCCCGAGCTACTCAGTATGAGCGTAGATCCCCCGATCCGTCTGCCTCTTCGGGAGGATCTTCTGTCGCAGCAGCAGGGGACGGTCCTCCACCCGAACCTGTCCAGTCTACACCTGCTTGCGTGGAGATTGAGCGGCGGCAGTTGATTCCTTTCGACTTGCCTCCCGAAGTTTGTGATGTGATTCTGGCAGCCAGGCGTCCCTCCACTAAGGTGGTATACGCCTGCAGGTGGAACAAATTTGTGGCATGGTGCACAGCAAAGGCTGTGAATCCCCTTTCTGCCCCTCTTTCTGAGGTCCTTCTGTTCCTTCTTTCTCTGGCCCAACAGGGTTCTGCCCTGGGTACCATCAAGGGTTATCTTTGTGCTATCTCGGCCTTCCTCAGGCTCCCTGATCAGCCCTCCCTTTTCAAGTCCCCTATTGTTAACAGGTTCTTCAAAGGCATTACACACCTCTTCCCTCCTGTTCCGTTTGTAATGCCTCAGTGGGACTTGAACTTGGTTCTTACCTTTTTAATGTGAGCTCCCTTTGAGCCTCTACATAACTGTCCTCTTCGTCTTCTGACTCTGAAGACAGCCTTTCTGGTGGCCATCACCTCCGCTCGGCGGGTGAGTGAGCTCCAGGCTCTATCTTGCAAACCTCCCTTTCTGTCTGTTCATCCAGACAAGGTTGTTCTTCGGACGCGTCCGTCCTTCTTGCCAAAGGTGGTTACTGCCTTCCACATTGGGCAGACCATCACTTTGCCTACCTTCTTTCCGCCTCCGCATCCTTCCAGAGAGGAAGAGAGGCTCCACCGTCTGGACCCAAAACGTGCGCTCTCCTTCTATATCGACCGCACAAAACACTTCCGGGTGGATGACCAGCTCTTTGTTGGCTACGTGGGTGCCAAAAAAGGTCGGGCGGTGCACAAACGAACCATCTCCCGCTGGGTTACCTTGTGCATCAAGGCCTGCTATTCTTTGGCTAAGAAGGAGCCTCCTGTTGGGCTGCGTGCCCATTCCACCAGGGCAACGGCTGCTACCACGGCCTTGGGCCGCGGTGTTCCGCTGCCGGTTATCTGTCAGGCAGCTACGTGGGCCTCGCTGCACACGTTTACAAAGCATTACTGCCTTGACAGTCAGGTCCGGAGGGATGGCTTCTTTGGCCGTTCTGTCCTCCAGGACTTCCTTGTCTGATCTTTGTTCGCAGACCCACCACCGGGGTTGGTATTGCTGGGGTATCTATTCTAAGGTAAGGAATCTGTCACTAACGTGTCTCTTTCAGATGCACAAGTTACTAACTTGTGTAACGATATATCTGTAAGAGACAGTAGTTAGTGACAGATTCCTACCGCCCACCCATCCTCCCCGTTCTGCGAACTGATTTCTAGGGTTAAGGACATCCCTTTCAGGGCCCTAGTATTTTTCAGACACCTATGTCAGCTTCTTGCATGGCTCTGCGTTCCTGGCGCGGAAAGTCGTGTACAGAACTGACGTCAGCGCGCAGGGGCGGCGTCTAAGTACTGCCCGCGACGTCATCCTGGCGATCACGACGACGGACGCGGAGCCGCACGACGCTGCCTACCGACGCGCAAGGGTACTGCTGCGCAAAAACTTTCCGGATCCAGCCTGACGCCTGGGGATATTCTAAGGTAAGGAATCTGTCACTAACTACTGTCTCTTACAGATATATCGTTACACAAGTTAGTAACTTGTGCTACAGGACTGTTCTCCGGCACTTAAGGTAAGTATGGGGCGAGGTCAAAGGCAGCACAAACGGGTCACCTCAAGGGGCACTGGGGCGTCCGGGTGCAGTTTTGCAATTCAGTGTCGGGTACCCCTTTGAAGTCAATGGGGAACGGTCCGATCACAAAGAGGGTGCAAGCAGGGACTGGGAGACCAGTCCGGGCAAACCCACAGGGGGGGCTCAGTCCTTGAGATGCTCGGGCACGTAGGGACACTGCTGGTCCACTGGAACTCCGGCTGGTGGGCTCAGTTGCAGTGGTGGTTTCTCTGGCAGGGTCTCACTGTGGTAGGCACTCACGGTTGTAGGGGGGCCTGCTAAAACAGGCTGCATGCGGAGACTCTGGGACCAATCTGGCAAAACTCAAAGGTGGGCTCAGCTCTTGAGGGTCTCTGGACCCTGTTGGCACCATTGGTTCACTTCTCCCTGGGCTGTGGGCCTCTGGTGCAATGGTGCTTCTTGGTATCAGGTTTTCGTGGTCCGAGGCTCTTGCGGTTCCTGCTGTCTAGCAAGAGAGGCTGCAGGTGGGGGCCAGTCCGGGGGAGCCCAAGGCGGGGACTCCACTATTGAGGGCCTCTGTGCCTCGGGGGCAGCATTGGTTCACGGCAACTCGGGACGGAGGCTCGTGTGCAGTGCTGTTTGGTCAGGTGGGATCGGGCTGGCAGAGGCTCTCGTGTCGGTCCTTTGGTGCCTGCATACGTTCAGGGAAGCAGCTCCAAGGCATCAAGGGAGATGTTGCTTGCCAGGTGAAGTCGTGGGTCACTCTTCCACAGCTTTTAGAGGTGACACCGCTTTCTGGACGAGCTGGGGCCGTGCAATTGTCGTGGACAGCAGGCAAGCTGGCAGGGTTGGTGCCATGTCAGTTGCTGCTTCTCTGTTCTCATGTTGTAGGCTCTTCTTTGTCCTTCTTTCTTCTCCAGGCAGACAAATTTCCTGGTGTCCAGGGGCCACCTAAATATTCCATTTAGGGGCATTAAGGGGAATGAGGGGTAGTTAGCCAATGGGCTACTCACCCCTGGGTGTCACTACATCCCCTGGATGACCACTCTCTTGGGGGAGTGGGCATCACCCTGTCCCAGACTTCCCAATTCCACCACACACAAGATGGTGGAACTCCCAAAAAGTGTGTGGGGGGGGGGCAACAACTAACAAAAACCCAGTTTCTTACAAGTTTGAATGTTTTTTTCTGCCTTTACATTTGGATGTGCACCAGGCAGGTTTCAAGTTTCGGGTTTCTCATGTACCCATCTAGTGTTGTTGGTGGCTCTCATACCTCACACTACTCCAGCATACATTCTAGACTGGAAGCCATTGCATCCCCGAAAGGTGATCTCAGTTGAGTAGCATGGGGGACCAAAACACTACCACATGCATGGCATAGTTTTATCTGAGAATGCGCACAGGTGATGGAACAAACACTGAGTAATATTGTCCTGATGCCATGCTAAATAGCTGTGGACCTACCAACACAAGGCCTGTAACTTCTGCATTTCCCCTGATCACACCGATGCCAACTGCCCTCGTGCCTAAAATTTTGGTAGAAGAAAACTGTCCGTTACCAATGGAAACCTCGCTGGGCGTGCACCATGCAGCCACAAGACTTCTTGGGTACCCCGGCCATCTTCGGGAAGAAGACCTTTTATTTGCCCAACCGGATGAAGAAGTTGGCTCACTTAGTCCAGAACCGCGTATTGTATCCGATAATGACCAGCCTCAGAATCCCACAACAATGCCAAAGCCAGCTTCGGATGAAGATCCCCTCAAGAACAGAGTATGGCAGTGCTTCAAAAAAACACGACGGTTCCCTGTCCTGTGGTAGACCACCCTTCCCTAGAGAGTGGGGCATTAAGATCACACTGATCAAGGCAAACTCACCCAGTGGCAGTCACCATCCTCTGGCTGGCACTGGCAAAAGCCTGCAGTGGGTGCTAAGCCTCCTACCAGGATTGGTGACGCTGACTCCTCGATGCTGGCACTGAAGCCTTCATCGGCTCTGAAACCATCTGGTCCATTTGCTGCCCTGTGGTGCCAAAGGCTACATCAACTCCAAGGCGGCCTTTGGCGCGCACGCAATCCTCTGCATCCAAGTCACACGGGACGCCAGTACGTGATTCGGCACCGAAGCCACATCCTACCCTGAAACCTCCTTGAGGTCAAATCGAAAAGGAGCCATGCAGACCCGCAACAAACCCCTTATAAGAATGCGTCAAGGCAACTATTCTTGAGCGCCTTCCTCAAGAACTGGACACCAGGTAATAGGACCTCTTTATTCATCTACTCATTGGGAAGATCCCCAGCAGGGTTTCTCCACCATCTGACCCTATCCCTCGCAAAAGGAACCTTTTTCACACCTGCCTTTATCAAACTCACATAAGGGAGTCTTATGCCACATCACTACAAGGCAGCCCGTACAGGTCATTTGATCTGTATGACCAACCAATAGGGGAAGAACCTACTGACTATCCCTGGGAAGATAATGTGGACCTACCATGGGACCCTAACCTGAATGATTACCCAATCAGGGCTTTCCATCCAGATGACACATCTGTCTACCATGAGTTAAATCAGCATACAGCCACCTACCACAAGGTGGATACATGGATTTGCAGGTTGTCCAAGAGGAAGACGACTTTTTAAGTGGAGACACTGAAAATCGGAGTGATCAGTCCAGTACCTCCACATTCTAAAGGAGATGTTAAAATCTGTCCCAGAAAAATTTAAAGAGCCAGGTAAAACTAAGGTTATTACGCTGAGGGTAGAAAATGTTTTAACCTTCCCCATGTACATTAAAGGGCGGGTCCCATCATACTCCTTAGTAGGACACACAGCTAGCAAGCAAGCCTCCACCTAGGCCCTTGACAATGCTACCTCATTCCGAAAAAGGAGAGCAAGCAGGTAGGAGGTTGGCAGTAGGAGTAGTTACCCAGTGACCAGTTCTTTGCTCTCCTATCCTATCATGATAGGGTTCCATGGAAGGAGATCGAAGATCTCCTCAGATACCTTGCAGAGCAGTATCAGAAAAGGAGAGAGGAAATGGTGTTGGATGCCATGTCATCTCCAATGCCAACATATGTTGTGCATTGCATGCCGCAGGACACTGCCTCCAGGGGGGAGGCGGGGTAGTAAATATGAGCGTCATACTACAACGCCACACCTGACTCGTATCTCTCGGTTCAAACCCAAGCATCTGGTCATCCTCCTTTTTGACAGGGTACACCTCTTTGGGCCAATGGTTAGTGAGATGCTGGAAAAGACAAAAGATTTAAAGATATCAAAATCTATGGGCGCTGTGAGGAAATTTGGGTGTATTGTATGGTGTGGTTGTGCAACCTCACCGTGTAATGCACTTACCAATCCCTTTAGGACCAGTTGGTTTAGTTAGTCAAACCTTCACCTCAACTATGAGTAGCTGTGGCTCTGCAGCAAGGCTTACACACAGGAACAAGTGTAAATCATTTAAACAGCACCAACACAATTGAAGATGAAATCGACACAACTCAAGAAATCCGACACCAATTTATAAAAATAGGCTGTATTTCTTTGACAACACAATGGATGGTAGCTGTTCCTAAGGAAAAAATGTTCTCTACAACCTATTCTGGTTAAGATATAATGTGTCCAGGGAAATAGTATATTGATAGGATCGAAGTGAAGGTGGGGGAATTCCTCCTTTTAGAATTAGTGCCCTCACACACCCTTGCGGGTGTCGTGCTTCATCATCTGGCTTTGCTCCTCGTGGGGGTGGCGCTGCAGTCCCCCACGGGCCCCGCGAGAGGGCTCTTTATCGGAGATCTTTTTTAGGAGGTGCCGCAGTTGTGCATGCGGGTGTGTGGGCCTTGTGAAAAGGGATGTGTGTGTGTGTGATGATAAAATGATCTAACCAGAGCCCCAAGGCAATTTTATTCCGGGGTCCGGAAGATAAATTAAAACATGGAGGACTGGAGCTAATCCTAAACAACAAATAAGTAGGGGGGATAAGTATGCTCCCGCTGCTCTCAGTCCGTGAAAGTGATGTGCAAGTGAAATGGGGTCAACATGTTTCGTGCATTTGGCGGGTCCCTAGTGGATCCTCTGTGCCCTTCGTCAGGACCGTGAGTAAGGTGATGTAAAACCGTGGTAGTCAGGAAAAGACATCCTGTACTACCACCATACCTATATTAAGGTCAACATGCGTCTGAGCGCTAGGAAATGCGTATTATTCGTATTCTCGTGATCCCAACCTGCTGGAGACATAAAAAAGAAGAAAATAGAGCAATGACACAGTACAAAACATAAAAATAGGGGTACAGTATCATCAACCAAATACGTATTCAAATCTCGTAGTAATTCATCTCTACCTCGAGAATTGTTCTGCAAATACAATGCGACTAACAGCGATGTTAGTATAGAGGCACTTCTGTGTAAAATGATGGTTATCCACAGAATAAGGATCAGTTATAACGGCGGAATCACATGAACCGTGTTCCCGCCTGGTAACTAGCCCAGATATTTATCACTCTGCTTATAATAATAGTAAATAAGCATGAGTACTTTATGGACATGTGGGCAATTTGGCATAGGTAAAGACGGAGAAATAGCAACAGTGGTAATTATCGACGGCATTCGTGCAGTGATGATAGTACCTTAATCTCAATCACCCCATACTGACCGCACAGAAAACCTGAATTTATGCGCGTCCTAATGGCGGATGAATCAGTTAGATTAGAAAGTAATACAAACGATTCGCCAGGACATGTAAAATTTGTCGTTTGTGCATAGTTTGGGGCGCCGCGGTGTGGTAGTCTGGCAGAAAGAGAAACGCCTACTCCTCTGTCAGTAAGGGATGGCCGCGCCGGCGAGTGCTGCGGGTGAGAAAGGAGACCAGAACTAAAAAGGCAAGGGAGAAAAAATAACTCCGTTAGTTCATAGTCATCGAGCATAGAAAGTATACCAGGGCTGGAGCAGCTGGAGCCTACTTACTGTATCCCTTTCTCGTGACCGCCTCTAAACCTGCCCTTCCGATCAGGATTGCCGGTAACTCTTGAGGGAAGCCGTGTGCTAGTTATAGCCTGCTAGTTTCCGGGACCGGTCATGGTGGAATGGACGTGACCACTCACGTGATCAACGTCAAGCAAGATTTCTGGAGACTAAGGCGGCCATGATGGAATGGTGTCTCGTATGCACAGTTATTTAAGTTACATTATAAACGAGTGGCAGGAATCGATGTATTTCTATAGTAATAAGCGTAAAGGCTTTTCAGGTGGATTCTAGTAGTCCTGTTGGGTAATACATGGACTGTATGCCTAGTCAGCCTATTCGTGCGTCTCTTTTAGAGAACAGGAAGTATCGATTTAACTTGTATCGAAGCGCCATGTTGGAAGAGGAAATAGATGGTTATTCTTTAATAGTGGTATGTATGGCGCGCTGTCAATAGTCTTGGACTAGAATCCACCTGAAAAGCCTTTACGCTTATTACTATAGGAATACATCGATTCCTGCCACTTGTTTATAATGTGACTTAAATAACTGTGCATACACATAGTTCACTCGGGTGTAGAGACACCATTCCATCATGGCCGCCTTAGTCTCCAGAAATCTTGCTTGACGTTGATCACGTGAGGGGTCACGTCCATTCCACCACGACCGGTCCCGGAAACTAGCAGGCTATAACTAGCACACGGCTTCCCTCAAGAGTTTCCGGCGATCCTGATCGGAAGGGCAGGTTTAGAGGCGGTCACGAGAAAGGGATACAGTAAGTAGGCTCCAGCTGCTCCAGCCCTGGTATACTTTCTATGCTCGATGACTATGAACTAACGGAGTTATTTTTTCTCCCTTGCCTTTTTAGTTCTGGTCTCCTTTCCCACCCGCAGCACTCGCCGGCGCGGCCATCCCTTACTGACAGAGGGGTAGGCGTTTCTCTTTCTGCCAGACTACCGCGCCGCGCCGCCCCACACTATGCACAAACGACTAATTTTACATGTCCTGGCGAATCGTTTGTATTCCTTTCTAATCTAACTGATTAGGACGCGCATAAATTCAGGTTTTCTGTGCGGTCAGTATGGGGTGATTGAGATTAAGGTACTATCATCACTGCACGAATGCTGTCGATAATTACCACTGTTGCTATTTCTCCGTCTTTACCTATGCCAAATTGCCCACATGTCCATGAAGTACTCATGCTTATTTACTATTATTATAAGCAGAGTGATAAATATCTGGGATAGTTACCAGGTGGGAACACGGTTCATGTGATTCCGCCGTTATAACTGATCCTTATTCTGTGGATAACCATCATTTTACACAGAAGTGCCTCTATACTAACATCGCTGTTAGTCGCATTGTATTTGCAGAACAATTCTCGAGGTAGAGATGAATTACTACGAGATTTGAATCCGTATTTGGTTGATGATACTGTACCCCTATTTTTATGTTTTGTACTGTCATTTCTCCATTTTCTTCTTTTTTATGTCTCCAGCAGGTTGGGATCACGAGAATACGAATAATACGCATCTCCTACCGCTCAGACGCATGTTGACCTTAATATAGGTATGGTGGTAGTACAGGGTCTTTTCCTGACTACCACGGTTTTACATCACCTTACTCACGGTCCTGACGAAGCGCACAGAGGATCCACTAGGGACCCGCCAAATGCGCGAAACATGTTGACCCCTTTTCACTTGCACATCACTTTCACGGACTGAGAGCAGCGGGAGCATACTTATCCCCCCTACTTATTTGTTGTTTAGGATTAGCTCCAGTCCTCTATGTTTTAATTTATCTTCCGGACCCCGGAATAAAATTGCCTTGGGGCTCTGGTTAGATAATTTTATCATCACACACACACCCCTTTTCACAAGGCCCACACACCCGCATGCACAACTGCAGCACCTCCTAAAAAAGATCTCCGATAAAGAGCCCTCTCGCGGGCCCGTGGGGGACTGCAGTGCCACCCCCACGAGGAGCAAAGCCCGATGATGAAGCACGACACCCGCAAGGGTGTGTGAGGGCACTAATTCTAAAAGGAGGAATTCCCCCACCTTCACTTCGATCCTATCAATATACTATTTCCCTGGACACATTATATCTTAACCAGAATAGGTTGTAGAGAACATTTTTTCCTTAGGAACAGCTACCATCCATTGTGTTGACATTTAGCCTTGGGAGCATTGGTGCTGGACCTTAGCTTTTTCTTTAAACCGCTGCCCGTCCCTCCCTCTTGATATTGTCATGTATTTCTTTGACACCACAACGAAAAAGATCCACTGGAGAGTTCCAGATAAGTAGGATTTACAAGGTATAGTAAATCAAAGCATTTCACTCAACCGCTAACAAACCTTGCCAAATTCAACAAATGTATCTGATAGAGACTTCTAGCCACAAATTCCTTACCGTAGAATTTCCCCAGAAGTCCGACTGGATCTGGAAGATTTTTCGTGAGTAGTACCCCTGCGTGCCGTTAGGTGGCATCTACCAGTTCCACATCCGCACCGGATGTGACATCGCAGTACCCATATAGGCGCCACCCAGGCAAACTGATGTCAAGTCTTTTCTTTCTGCACCAACTAGCGCTGATCCGGAGAAGGGCTACACCTCCGTCAATTTTTTTTACTGCCCTTTTTTTTTGAAATTTTTTCAAGTATTTCTTGAGGTTTCATCTCCTGGTATGACAGGATGTAATCTCGAAAGACTGGCTTCAAGCCCTGCGGCTCCTGTTACCGGCCGATGTCTGTGACAGACCTACACCTTGTTTGCCTATGGCATTTAGAGCTCAACCATGACCCAAAGTCATGTTCCGACTGCCGTGCTATGCATCGAAGGCTTTGACAAAGCAGTCCCTGAAGCTCATGGCAGCCCGGCGCGCGACTCCCTTTAAAATCAAGGTCTGGTCATGTGGAAGGTTCCCGGAGTGTTTGCAGAGCCCGAAGTCCTCTTCATCCTACTCCAAGCCCTTGGGACATTCAGGTAAGAGGCACAGGAAAAGGGAAAGTAGTCGAAGAGGTCTTCGACTTCCTTTTGGCCGACGAGACAAGGGGACATCGGCATTTGAGGCCTGGATCCCCAGTTGAGCCTGCGCCGATTCTGCGCCTTCCTGATTTTCCAGGAGTTGCACGATCCCCGCCCAACCTAAAGAATTTTATGAAACTTTGTGCCTTATATTTGGGCTGCCCAACCCCTCTGACGTGCCCTCTTGACCAACAGGGTAAGAGGGGAGCCCATCTGGTTCAGCGGCTCCGGTGGGCCCCCTTGGATCGGTTCCTGTATCCAGACCGGCGCAGGTCGCACCATGTCGACCATCCCCCGACACCGCTGGTGCTATCCCATCCCCGACTCCGACAGCTGTCCCCATCCTCATTCCCGACTCCGACACAGCCAGATTGCTGTCGCCTGACGCCGTCAGGGACTTTTCTCCCTAGATCGGAGCCTGAACCCTATTTCCTATGGGTTAGGACTCGAGGAAGGATGGGAAGGGTCGCTGGACCCTGAGGAATACTAGACCTACGACAAACAACCTAATATGGACTGGTGTGAGGAACTGGGTGACGCCAGTGGTCTGGATACCTCTCCAGATGCTGGTCTGCTTTCTCCCCCTACCAACAGCAGCATCCAAGCCCTCCTAATCTGACCCTTTAAGATCATGGGCAGCCAGTTGGTGGCAGGATTCGCCTTCACCTGATCCACAGGCAGTCCATAACATCGGACATGTGGGTCTTGTATATTGTCCAATGGAACTACTCCCACCCCTGCAAGACTACCCCTCCTGTCGTACGGTTCATACTTTCTCAGTAAAACTGTGTGTTTGGTGGACAACATAAATGTCAAAACTGTGCAGGACTGAGTCCACGCACACCCTCAGGATATGTTGGCCTTAGTCCTGGCAAGCTCACTGTGCACCATCTGTACCCCTAACCTAGCAAGGTAACGGGTGGTATGTGCAACCTCTGAACATGGCAACCCTGACTCCCCAAGGAAATCATGGAAACAGATCTAGAACACTTTTATTTGGTAACTCATGTATGCTCATGAATTGGCATTTCAAATATTTATTGAAGCAATAAGATTTGTGTGTAAAATACGTGCATTGCAATTATCAATAGAAGGAAACAAAACCGAGTAATCAGCATCACAAAAATTAACAGTTCAACCATTGTATTGTTACATAGATTATATGTTTGCATATAAGTACAGTTATTCTTATGCTCCTACCTAGCACACCCTGTCCTAGTGTGTCTAGGGTGGGTGAATCTGCCAGAATCCCTTAGGCACCATCTCTCTCGGGAGGTAAACGGGAATCAGCTGGGCTGGAATTCTGGCATGGAGGCGACCTCATCAGTGTCAGCCAAGTGCTCCTCTGATTAAACAAAGTTGTGATGTCATTTATATAATATACTGCACCCATGTGGCCATGCCGAAGCCCCAGTCAGGCTGCCATTGTTGATTCTATCCTCGCAAAGCTGTCGCCAAGCGGACAACAACAAACCAACATTTTGCGCATTGAACTTAGCCCTTGTACAGATTGTTCAAGGCTTTGATAATATGCCTACAAAGAAAATTAAATGTAAGTAAAGTCATTTCAGAGAATATTATCCCACACAGGCACCCAAGCAAATGTGTGTCAAATCTCAACGTGCAGAAAAAAATGTCAACTTCAACCTGAGCATGTAAAATGGTGGTGTTCCTACCCTGGCCTAATGTGACCACATAACACTCCCTCCATGCCACCATCTTATGACTGGCTGACGGAGGATCATCTGTCCCTTCTCCGCAAGGAAGTGGCAGCTGTCTTGGCCAAGGGTGCCATAGAGAGGGTTCTGGTGCCAGAAGTAGGCTGTGGTTGTTATTCCCGCTACTTTCTGGTCCCCAAAAAGGGTAAAGGCCTTCGTCCTATTCTAGATCTCCAAGACCTCAACTTCTTCCTCAAGAAGGAGAACTTCAAAATCCTCACGTTGGCTCAGGTCTTGTCTGGCCTGGACCCAGGAAACTGGATGGTACTGCTGGACTTGCAGGATGCCTATGTTCAGATACCCATCCTGCCTGCCCATCGGCGCTATCTGCGGTTTACTGTAGGCCACAAACCATTTCAGTTCGCTGTGCTCCCTTTTGGCCTTACCAGCACCCCTCAGGTGTTCACCAAGGTGATGGTAGTGGGTACGGCTCATCTGCGATGATCAGGGGTGCCAGTCTCCTCCCCCCCACCCCCCCCCCCCTCCCCACCCCCCTTATCTCGATGACTGGCCCTTGAAGGCGGGTTCACCCCAGGCTGTCGTCTCCCACCTCCAGACTACGGCGAACCTCCTGCACTCGCTATGGCTCACTATCAATGTGCCGAAGTCACACCTGACTCCCTCTCAAACAGAGCGTTTTCATCTGAGCTGTCCTGGACACAGTGCAGTTTCGGGCTTATTTTCCCAAGCGGCGAGTCCAGGATATTCAGGCTATAGTACCGATATTTCAACCTCTATTCTGGGTTTTGGTGAGACTGACTCTAAGGCTGCTGGGCCTCATGTCCTCCTGCAAGTAACACATGCTCACTGGCATATGCAGGTGCTACAGTGGGACCTGAAGGCCCAGTGGGCGCAGCATCAGGGGAATCTCTCTGACAAAGTCCAGATCTCGGAACTCACTGCGAAAGATCTGCAGTGGTGGCTAAGGAACTGAGATTGGGTCAGAGGCAGACCCCTCTCCCTTCCCCAACCAGATCTGAGAGTAGTGACAGATGCGTCACTCCTGGGATGGGGTGGCCATTTGGGAGAGGTGGAGATCAGAGGACTCTGGTCTCCAGCGGAATACGGAATCCACATCAACATGCTGGAGCTCTAAGCGATCTGGCCGGAATTGAAAGACTTTCTACCCTCCAAGGGAAGACTAGTAAAGGTGTTCACAGACAACACCCCCACCATGTGGTACTGCAACAAACAGGGCGGGGTGGTGTCGGGGACCCTTTGTCAGGAGGGCCTGCGTGTCTGAACATAGCTAGAATGACAGGACATATCTCTGGTGGTTCAACATCTGGCAGGTTCTCTGAACACTAAAGCAGACAAACTCCGCCATCGATGCCTAGCGGATCACAAAGGCATCTCCATCCGAAGGTGGTGCAAGGTCTCTTCCAGCAGTGGGGAGCGCCTTGGTTAGATCTGTTCGCCACTGGCAAGAATGCACAATGTCAGCAGTTTTGCGCACTGAGGTTTCCAATGCCCACTCGCTCGGAGATTCTTTTTGACTTGAGAGGAGCTCAGGCGTCCTGTACGCCTTTTCATCCATACCACTCCTGCCCAGAGTTCTCAAGAAGATCAAGAACAACCGGACCCAAGTCATCCTTGTGGCTCCGGACTGGGCACGGATAGTCTGGTATCCCGAGCTCCTGAGCATGGCAATTGATCCTCCGATCAGGCTGCCATTTCGAGAGGATCTTCTGTTGCATCAGCAGGGGAGGGTTCTCCACCCGAACCTGTCCACTCTCCACCTTCTTGCGTGGAGATTGAGCGGTGGCATTTGACAGCTTTCAACCTCCTGAAGTCTGTAATGTCATTTTAGCAGCCAGGTGTCCCTCCGCCAAGACAGTAATCACCTGCCGTTGGAAGACATTTGTGGCATAGTGTGCAGAAAAACATATTGATCCCCTTTCTGCCCCTCTTTCTGAAGTCTTATTCTCCCTTTTTTCCCTTGCCCTGCAGGGCTGTGCTCTGGGCACTATCAAATTTCAACTTCCTACAAAATTTGTAAAGGTCCACTCTTGTCATAGCCAAATCCATCCCATTGCTTGGGCAAAACGTGAGACCCTTAATGAGTAGATTTTTATGTTTTTGATTCTGATTTTTAGAGGAGAGATTGATGACCAAATCATCCTTCGAGATGGAAAGGTTTGTATTATTGGTTCCTTTCATTTCTTTCCACCTCTGGCGCGCCTTCCTCTGTCTTTTCTCGCTTCACCTGATTCTTTTTGGTCTCCTGCCGCTGGGGCTCCTCTTCCTTTTCCCATGAGTTGTCATGCAGAGGAGACTCATTTCCCCCGAGAAATCCAATTTCGGTCAGCTGCTTACAGGCCCCTTGTACCCCGAGCAGACCTCTGAACTTTCTGCACTTGATGATAATCTCATTTGTTCTCACTCTTGTACCCGATCCATCGCTTGTCGATTGTAATTGGATTCATAGCGTCAAGCGAATGTGTATACTCTTCCATTGGCATAATCAACTTTATCCCTGTTAAATTTTTTCATTTTCTTCAGTTGTATTTCTTTTTCATGTTTCTCTAACCTCTTTTTCTAGCTCTTCAAACAATTTCTTACCCTCTGCAGATTCTTGAAATTTTTCCAAAGATGTTTCTAGAATTTTAATTTTTTCCATTGCTGCAGATAGTCTCCTCTCATGCATGTGCAATAAGGGTATTAATTAATTTCATTGAGCATTCAGAGGTGTCTATTTTCCATTGTGAGAGTAAATCAGGATCCAGGTCACTTTAAGTCAGGAGAACAAAGATTCTTAAACCTCTCGGGATGCATTTACGTTCTATATATTTTTTAAGGGTCACACTTTCCCACCACTTGTTGATTTCCATCACTCTTACTTGTTCTAACTCTCTCAATAATTGTTTTGGTGTACTAGTAGTATTCGAATTTGATGCCCGTATATTCCCCTGTGGTTCATTCTCATCTTGCTTTTCATTGAGCATCTCTTTTAAAAGTTTTTCCCATTTGCTCCATCGGTCTGTCATAGTCGAAACGGGATAGCTTGATGGTGCAATATATATTGTACTCAAAATCTATTATCCCTTGTTGTGAGATGTACTAATGCGGTTCAGAAACCTTAACTGTTTGGCACACTTCATAAATATCCACCGATTTGTGGCAAATCATTTCTCCAACTTCCTCAGTTACAAATCTGCTGCTTACTGGACATATAATATACTGCTACATTGATAGGCCCTTCCAGATTTTGTACCAGGAGTTACCATCTCCAATCAGATGCAATACCTCCACTCCATGTTCAAGGTCTTCTGGCACGCAATGATCCTCTTTGGAGCACCTTCCAGCCCCAATTAACGTATGGGAATGCCATTTGGGATTCAACCGATGGTCTTTCCCTCGGTGCCTTTCAACCCCCCCGCCCCCCTTCCTGCCACTCCAGATGGCACTGTTGATGCCACCATCTATTTTGACACTAGTCCAACTGACCACCTCCTGCAGCGCCATCGATTCCAACCTCATTTGTTGCCTCGGTGCTTACGCCAGCTTCAAAGCAGCCCATTACTGGCTCACAACCCGAGGGATTTGTACATAGAACCAGAAGTGAGGCAGAATGTCTCCTGGAGGAAAAGACTACTCCTCTTTCTATGACTTGTTTGGTACAGATTCCAATCAAGATGATCCTCAAGAGCCATTGCAGACGTTTCAGGGCCTGGTCGAAGCGAGTTGTTTCATCACCTAAGACCTTGGAATTTTGGAGCCTACAGGGCCCCTACCCACAAGTGCATCTTTCTACTATTCCATAATCCAAAAGGCTGCAGATGTTCTAGAGTTACCTCTGCCTGCTATGGAAGCTAAATTAAACATTCTCATGGCCCACACCTCAGAGTAATTTCTTCCATTCAATGACCCTGTTCTAACCATGAACCAAGCCTTCCTCGGCCCCTGCTGCCAATAAGTCAATCACTAGGAGGTATAGACCAGCCTCAGGCGACCTTATTTTTGTTGGAGCACCCTTCCCTAGAAAGCCTGGTTATTCATGCCTCAATCTCTTCTCGTCTGTCCACTGGCACTTTCTCTTCTGCTCAAGTGGATAGGAAATAGAAAAAAATTGAGGTTTTGCCAAAAACAAATCTTTGATCTTGGAAGTCTAGCATTCAAGTCCCTGAATGCTACGTGCCTGCTGTAATACTATGTGCACATGCTGTGGGATATGGCTGGCACTCTCATCCCTAATCTCTCTCAGAAGCTCCAGGTCTTCTTTGATGACCTCATCAGAGATGGTCAGGCGGCATCTGGTTAAGTAATATAGTCAGGACTGGATAATGCAGACTCGGTTGCCCGGTCTATGGAGACATCAATTGCAGTTCACAGACATGCCTTGCTGTGAAAGTCTGGATTTTCCTCTGATGTCTAGTCCTCCCTTGTGGACTTCACTTTCGAGAGCACGAAACATTTCCGCCACAGTCCATTACCTTGGTTTGCGACCCCAAAAGAAAGACTGTGAGGTTTTCAGAAAGGCATCAACTTCTGCCAACACCAACCTGCCCTTGCTTAGCAGCAGACCCATAACCCATCCTATGCCAGTAGAGGGGCCGTGGAAAAGGTAAAGGACGTCCCCCAAATAGTCACTTCTTCCTACTCCTCTCCAGCCACCACAGAGAAGCAGCTCCAGTTCTCCCTTGTTGGTTCATTCAAAACCAGTGGGAGGTCAGGTTTACCTTTTTCCACAGGCCTGGAAGGCCACAGCTTTGGAGCAGTAGGACTTACAAATTGTGGAAAAAGAGTATACCCTGCCTTTCCAGCAGTCTCTCCCTCACATCCCTCCCCTACAGTCAGACATTTCGGAGGAATACCTCCTCTTTCTGCAGGAAGAAGTGGTGGCCTTGCTTCAGAAAGGAGCTGGTGACAGAGCAGGAGATTGGCGAAGGATGCTATTCTCTATTCCTTCTTGTTCCAAAGGAGGACTGCAGTCTTGGTCTGATCCAGAACCTCAGGATCTTGAGCCTCTTTCTCTGCAAGCTGAACTAGATGGTGTTTCCTGGTGTCCCCCGCTCCATCTTACCTTGAAGGTGAACCTCCTTTCCCAGTCAGAAGGGGAAGTCCTCCACCCACATCTCCTGAACCTACACCTTCATGCATGGATAATCAGCATGAAAGCCTGGAATTAAGCTGCCTGATGGTGTTGTGTCTGTGATCTTATTTGCATGTTGTTCTTCCATCAAATCTGTTTACTTCAGTAGATGGCACGTGTGTCTAGCTTGGTTTGTAGATTACCACATTGACCCCTTGAAAGCACAGCTGTCTGACATCCTCAAATTTGTGCTTTCATTAGCACAGGGAGGCTGTAGTATGGCTACTGGAAAGGGGCATCTGGCTGCCTTTTCTACCTAATCAACCATTGTTTTTCAAGTCCCCCATTATTCTGGGGTTCTTGAAATGACTAATATGCCCACTCCCTTTGTTATGCCGTAATGGGATTGAAATCTGGTTCTACCTTTTTTGACAGGGCTCCCATTGAGCCTCTTCACAGTTGTTTTCTTGTCACTATAACATCTGCTAGGAGTGTCAGTGAGTTGCAAGCACTGTCAAGTTCTCATTCACCTCTTTCTACCCCAACAAGATTAGTCTTATGAACCAGCGGTGCTTTCTTTCCACAGATGGTGACCCGACCCTCTTCTATCTGGGTTAATCAATTACACTGCCATCTTTCTAACCCCACCCTACCAAGGAGGCGGAAAGGTTGCATAGCCTGGACCGTAAAAGAGCACTGAGTTTTTACATCAAATGCACAAAGGACTTTCACGAAGATGATCAGCTCTTCATAGACTAGGCAACAGGCAAGGGAAAGAAGTGTAGAAAAGGATATTGTCCAGATTGATTGTTTTATGTATCAAAATCTGCAATGCTATAGTTCATAAAGATCCACCAGAGGGCAATATGCTCACTTAACTAGAGCCAAATCCTCGTCTGCATTGACTGGGAGGGGGCGGGGTTTATGTAGGTGTCATCTGAAGAACGGCCATTTGGGCATCCCTTTACTAAGCGGATTTGGAGGTCAGGAGGGATGGTCATTTCGTCAAAAGATCGAATTAACTGGATGAAAGTGCCAATGACACTTTAAAATGCCATAACGTTGCTGTACTACAGGTGTTTAGCAAGCTCAGAAATGGCCTTTTTCAAGCAAATGATACCTTCCTGGATTGAGTGACATCTTATTTAGAAGAATCAGGTTTGCAAATACTGATGCCTGACTAAATAGAAAAGCTTGAACAAATTGTATTGGTGGGTGAGATGATTGGCATTAGTTGGGTAAGAAGGGCAAATCACCCTGTTCCACCCCGACTGCTAAAAGTCTATATTCCAAACAAAACAAATGTAGGACTTAAACTGGTTCAACTTTTTTCTGATGGTTTGATGTAACACCCTAAGTGGCCAAAGATATGGCCAGACGGGACCCTTGAACACTGCGCCTGTGGAACTGAGCTACACCAGGATTGGTGAGGCCCAATCGGGACGAAACCGGTCTTGGGTAGCTTGTGTTCTGGTTCAGAGAGGACCTGGCTTTGCATTTCCGGCTGGACTGGTCCTATTGTAGCAGGACCAAGGCTTATTTGCATATGGCTGGCTCTAATCTGAGCAGGCCCGTAGCCAGGAATATTTGTTTGGGGGGGGCATGGCCCTCAGTTATTAGATGAAGGGAATGGCATGGTCCGTATTCACAGGGTAGTGAAAGTATCATATTAGAATATTATGGCCCAAGTATAATTTGTCAAAAATATATTGTTCTAAATATTGTTTATGAAAATATTGCATCACTGGCATTAACCAGCATTGAGCAAGCCAATAGACCTGGCGTTGGTTCCAACCTTTTAGCTTTGGCAATACCTGTTTTATTTTGTCATAGTGTTTGTAAAATGTTATTGCTGAGGAAGCTGCCAGGCACTTGCCAATATATATTTTAAAAACTGGCTAAAACCAAATAAATTGTTTGGTCTCAAAAAGCACATATTGCCATGGTAGTGCTTGCAATGAAGAGGCCTAATTTATGTATATGTGCTGGTTGTGAAAGAGCATAATGCTATCACAGACAATGCAGAACTGGGATGTCCTCTTGCCCCATGCTCTATGCTATAGTAGGCAGAAGAAAATAGTGAATGAAATAACAACAGAGCAATGGATGGAGAGGGCTAACTCTAGACCTAATGATAGAAAATCTACAGGCAATAGTGTATCATTTTGTACGAAATATTTAGGCCACTATATTTTCGTCAGAGAATATTTTTTATCAATATTCTGACATGCAATTGTAGTGAGATCTATCCCCTTACAATGTTTTAATAAAGCTCTGCAATAACATTGAGTGTTTAAACATTCAATACATTCCTTTACATTGTTAGATCATGGAATTAATACACATCATATCTGTAAATATTTCACATCAGTGCAAGTTTCCTGCTGGCCCACAAATATGATCACTACTAACCTGCACAACTCCACATAAACCAATCACTTTTTTTTGGAGTGGATATCCAGCTTTGCAATTAATACAGAATAAAAAAGAAAAACTACGCAATTACATAGAACAGCTCTTGTCCGATATAACAATCAATTCATAAATATATAGACAAAGTGCTAGTGTGATGAAAATACAGTACTAATAATAAAATCACGAATATAGTTCAAATATCGCCAACATATGGGAAAGAGCAGCAGCCATTGTTGATTACATCGATAGCAGCAATTTACTTTACATCAGATTTGAATCCAGCAATAAAGTGCATATTAATGTAAGAGTTTAGTTCCCATCTACACGAGATACAACCTACCTAGTAGAAAAGCTTTAAAAACCTTTGGGGATATGAGTGTCGAGAAGCATTTCTAAAATAAATTATTAGAAAACCCTGACCAGGTCGCTGCAAATCTACGAAGGGACTCTATGCGTTTAGCATATGCTTCCTCCCAGATATATGTCTTAGCCATCTTCTCTTGCCAATGCTGAATCGAAGGTATCTTATTGGACTTCCAATTCTGGAGAATTAGGACCTAGCCACTGCAATAGCTATAGAGTAGAAATCTTGCTGATACTTAGACAAATACTTCGACAAATGCTGAACCTCTATTGAACACCCAAATAGAACTAATTTAAGAGAGGGGATAATATGAACTGCCAGTGCTAATGAGTGATTAATCCTTTGAAATACATCAGACCAAAATTGGTATAGGTTGCGACAATTATACAAAATGTGGTTCCAAGACCCTATCTTTAGATCCCCACATCTAAAACAGTACTCTGACGAAGTCGGAAACAACTTATTCAGTCTTTTCGGTGTATAGTAGGTTATCCATCTTGACAAAAAGGCCATTCTTTTATAGTTGGCAGCTCGCAGTGCTCTATGGCCTACTTCGCATAAAGACTGCCATTCTCTTTTGCTAACACTGCACCCGGTTTCTTTTAATAGTTTAGAAAAAAAGTTATCAATCACTTTTTGTTGGCCGAGCTGTGCTAAGCAAGAATACCAATTACCAACTCCCCCTAGGCCCTGAACACATAATTGGCTTAAAATCCGAGTAGCTGCATTATTGGTCATCACATAGTTTGTTTTTAAAAAGCTTGATATTTGATTAAAGGTGCTTTGAAAGGGCTAAGAACCTAGGGCTCAGCTGCTGGGAGAGCGACTCACATAAACCAATCAATTATAGTTATCACCCAGCCCACAACATCCTGGCACTAGCCTTTGGAAGACAACTGAACATATACTAAAGGTCTTATATCCTAATGCAGATATGGAACGTTTCCACATACTTTAAAAATGATGCATTGTGACCTCCCCTTAATTGCTCTGTGAGATCAAATACACTTTTGCTATTCAAAAGAGATGAATATGTACTTGTGAACTAATGATATATCAACCAACAGGTGTCCATCAGGAATACTAGTGTGGCAGTACCCTTGAACAATTGGGTACACCCACAAACATTTGTGCAAGCCATTCACAACCTATAAATGCAAGGAGAGTTAATCCTGCCAAGTGCAGTATGAATCTGTTTCCAGGGTTGTAATTACAATTTTAGGTGGTGTAAGGAAATACATTTCTCAATGGTAGAAAATGTTATCCCTGTATAGGTAAAAACCCAAATGCAAATCACTTTTTCTCTCATTCACTGTTGTATACTATGTACAGATATATACGTGGATGTTCAGTATTCGGAGACACCTTTGTGAATCCCAGAAATGTGAACCTCTTCAATTAAATATAGGTTTGAACCCAGCTGTACATTTTTGAAACTTTGAGAATCGAGCCCTCAGTGATTAGTGGATATGGAAGGTCTGGCAAACATTGCTTGTCGTATGTTATTATAACAAGCATTGGCATAGCCAATAGGTCTCGCTTTTGGGACCTTATAAGTATTTAGTTATGCAGCACAATATCCTTGGTGCAACAACATTAACTTTTGCATGGTTAAACACTTATAAGGTCCCAAAGGCGAGACCTATTGGCTATGCCAATGCTTGTTACCAATTCTGTTCAGCATTACCAAAAAGCATTGGCAAAGCCAGTAGACCCCAAGGGTGAGACCTACTGGCTGTACCAATGCTTTGTTATTTATTTAGCATAGCGCGTTTAGTCAACTTTCATTTTACCTTTGTCTGGCATTATTTTCTTTCATGCCACATTATTTTGCTCTTGAGATTAGCTAAGAGTGACACTGTGCTGTGAGGTGTCCTTAACATTTAACGCGGGAGAGGGTGCTCCAAGTCGCCACTGTCACTGAATGAATAAAATTGTGTATCATGGAATGCTGTGGGAATCTACTTCATGGAGTGAGAGTCTGATCTAATAAGTGAGCATGTGCTTCACAGAGCAACACACCAGGTGAGTGAGATTGTGCTTCATGGAGGGAGACGCACCCAGGTGAATAAAATTATGTGTCAAAGAATGAGACTCACACCTAATGAGTGGGATTGTGCATCACTGAGTAAGACTTCGGTCTAATGAGTGAGATTCTGCTTCATAAAGTGAGACACACTCAGAGGAGTGACATAATCCTTCACAGAGTGAGAATCTCTCTTAATGAGTGAGTGTGGTTAATGAAGTGAGACACACCAAATGAGTGGGATTGCGTGTCACTGAGTGAGACTCCGATCTAATGAGAGGTTCTGTTTCATAAAGTGAAATAAGTGAGCCTGGGCTCATAAAAGGGTAAAGCTAGCCACAATCCATTAGCTTGCTCCAAGGTGTGAGGTTCCTATCCGCGGAGAGAGAGACTATTCCAGTGTGACACCTGCTGATAGAGTGAGGGTGCTCCCCGGCAGTCTTGAGGTGTTTCCGGAAACTGTACAGTTTGACCGGCCCACTTACACAGCGTGGGGTTCAGGGTGAGGTGAAGCCCTGGGTGTGTCTCTAGTCGCCTCAACCAGTTTCCTCCCGTGTCCCCATGCCTCATCACCCCGCCCTTCCAGTGCTGCAAGGCCTGTCTTGTGAAAGAGGATGTTTGTGAGGAAGCAGACCTTGTGATAGTGTCAGGCGGTGGAAAGTAGAGATAGTGAGTCTGTGTGCTTGTGGGGCACAGTGCCCGCGGAGCTACACGGGTCGAGGCGCTGCCTCCATGCCATCACCGACAGCGCTGCCGCCCTGGCCTGAAGCACCTGCTGCCTCTCTAGTGTGGGAACCAGACCGAGCTCTGCCAATGCACCTCAGCCTGGACCCAACCCTTGTAATTCAAGCGTGCCTGGCAACTCCACCAAGCCCTTTGGCATTCCCTGCGTTTCTAGTTCTGAGACCACACACTTTAATAAAACCCTTTAACGTCCCCACTTTATAGCACTGATACACAAAAGTGACACTACTCCAGCTGTACCAGTGTTGAGAACCACGCAGAGCCTCGCCTGGGAACCTGCACTCCTGCCACTCTGTTATTGAGCCACAGAAAGCCAGTGTCAGGGGGGCACCGCAATCTCCGCTGCACAGGAACCCACATAGATCCTCCTCGGTGCCCCTGCCGCTGTTCTAGTTCTTTCGCACAGCTCTGTCGGTGCTCTTCACTAGTCCCTACTCTTGCACTACAAATACACCGAGACTGGCAATGCGTCTCAAACCTAACATTCGGTACTCCCAGAGCCCCAGCTCTGCCAGTGCACCTACACCCTCACCTTCAGCCCCTCCTGCTATTTCACCACGAGGCTGTCATTCACCAGCCCCTTACTCCAGCACTGGGGACTCAAGTAGCTCTGAGAGCGCACCTCAGTCATGCCCTTCAGCGACCCAGGACTGAAGCACGACGCACACATCTGACAGTGCACGTCACGGCTGCCACGCAGTTCTCGTGTGGTCCTCAGAGTACACGGTGCGTGCCGAGGGACGCCAGT
The DNA here is from genome assembly GCA_963921515.1 of Calotriton arnoldi. Lineage (NCBI taxonomy): Eukaryota > Metazoa > Chordata > Amphibia > Caudata > Salamandridae > Calotriton > Calotriton arnoldi. The sequence continues at coordinate 2,916,050 of CAWUFW010000598.1, read as the reverse complement.
TGCTTAGTTCTGTTGCAGTATCTGCACGTTGTGTGACGCTTGAGGTTCAGAGGGAGAGCCGAAAGGAGGGGGTGAAAGTCTGTTGTCCTTGTTCTGGGCTGTTTGCTGCAGTGTTTTACCTCAGATGCTGCGCACAGAATACCCAATACAGAACGGAGCGGTAAGGGTTAACCCTGCAGTGCCGGCTTCCTCTCGCTGCTCCCATTGGACGTCAGTTTCCGGGGAGGGTTTAAATTGAGCAATCGGTTCTCACACTGCAGAGGGTGATGTACTGGGATGGGAACCCAGGACCCTGACATCATCACCGAGGAGCAGCACATGTGTCCCGAGCGGGGGCCGGGAGACCCTCGGGCTGCTGGGCAGATGGATGTAAACCGACTTATCGGGCGCACAGGGGAGCAGGCAGACGTACGCAGACAAATCAATAACGAACACGCATGCAAGCCCACTCTTTGTAGTCCCGTCTGCACATTTCTGCGTGTGCCTGTCTGTCCACCAGCCTGCCATGTACTTGGGTTAGTAGATGTTCTGCCAGATATGCCTGAATATTAAAATAGACGCAGCATGTCTACATCTAACCACATTAATTAAACCATTTTAACGCAGAGTAAGTACACTTAGTGCAAAAAAAACAAGCACGGAGGAGCGGGGGCGAGCGAGCGCGGCAGCCTGCAAAGCAGTCCCAAAAACGCTCGTGCGTCGTGGCTGGCCTTTGGATGAGTACGCGCGGCAGACATGTGTTTCCACTTATCGCGCCCGCGTCTGGGCACGATAATTGGAAACACATGTTTGCCGCGCGTACCTATCTCAAAAAGGCCAGCCACGACGCACGAGCGTTTCTTGGACTGCTTTGAAAACTCACTTACATTAAGTCTTCGCCTCTAAGCAGCGCTTGCGCGCTACTCGAGGCTCGACCTAAAAATGAAGTCACTGAATTGCAGTACTACATAAGTAAGACCATAGTGAAGAGTGAAATGGGACTGTGATATATCATCTGCAAGTCCACCACAAACAAACCCCCTAGTGTACCTATCGGAGAAGCTAGCCATCTTGAGGGACAATACCACACTAATGGTAAAGACATTTCCAAACTTGAAAATGCAGGAAAAAGAGACCAGGAAAGAACAGAAGGCAAAAGTTATCGATCTAAGCACTCACCTACAACAGATTACCCATTATTCATTAGCATCCTAACAGCCTATCTGTTCTTAGAACTAACATTAATTTCTCTCCCTTGAAATTCAGGTATCAAGTGAAGGCTCATTTGTTCATAGATCTATATCCCCTCAATCCTAGTTACCAATCAGCGTTTGTTAACCGCGACTACTCACCAGTAAGGGTCTCAAGGCGCTGGGGGGGAGAGAGGGGAGTTGCAGGTTCCAGTCCATCAAGGAGGGGGTCTGTCGAAGAGCCAGGTTTTGAGGTTTCTCGCGAAGATGGGGAGCGGTAGGGCGTTCCAGGCTCTGGCTGTGAGGAAGGAGAAGGAGCGGCCTCCCGATCTGGTCTTTCTGGTGCGGGGGACCACGGCTTAGGAGAGCTGGGCTGATCGTAGGGTCCTTCGAGGTGCGTGGAATTTGGGTCGGTTGTTCAGGTATGCTGGACCGGTGTCGTGGAGGGCCTTGTGTGCGTGGGTGAGTATCTTGAAGGTGATTCTGGCCTTGATGGGGAGCCAGTGGAGTGTGCGCAGGTGCTGGGAGATGTGGCAGTGTCTTGGCAGGTTGAGGACCAGTCTTGCACCGGCGTTCTGGATGTTTTGTAGCTTGCGGGTGAGGTTTTTGTTTATTCCGGCGTAGAGTGCGTTGCCGTAGTCGAGTCTGCTGGTGACTAGGGCGTGAGTGACGGTCTTTCTGTGCTCGAGGGGGATCCATTTGAAGGTCTTACGTAGGAGGCGGAGGGTGTGGAGGGTGTGGAAGCAGGAGGATGCGACGGAGTTGATCTGGCGGTCCATTTTGAGCTCGGAGTCCAGGATGATTCCAAGGTTGCGTGCGTGGTCCGTGGGGGTGGGTGGGCTTCCGAGGGCGGGGGGCCACCAGGTGCCGTTCCAGGCGTCGGGGTTTGGGCCCATGATGAGTACTTCTGTTTTGTCTGTGTTGTTGTAGGCAGCCTTTTTCATCCATTTGGCGACGGCTTCCATGCCTTCTTGAAAGTTGTGTCTGGCGGTGTTGGGTTCGTTGGATAAGGAGAGAATGAGTTGGGTGTCGTCTGCGTATGACACAATGTTGAGTCCGTAGGTTTTGACGATGGGGGCGAGCGGAGCCATGTATACGTTGAAGAGCGTGGGGCTGAGGGAGGACCCCTGGGGGACTCCGCAGGTGGTTGGTGTAGGGGCCGAGAGGAAAGGGGGGAGTCTGACCCGCTGCGTTCTGCCGGAGAGGAAGGAGTGGATCCAGTCGAGGGCCTTGTCCCGGATCCCTGCATTGTGGAGTCTGCGTATTAGGGTGCAGTGAGAGTCTGTGTCGAACGCCGCTGAGAGGTCGAGGAGGATGAGGGCTACTGTTTCTCCTCTGTCCAGTAGGGAGCGGATGTCGTCTGTTGCGGCGAGGAGGGCGGTTTCTGTGCTGTGGTTTTTTCTGAAGCCGGATTGGGAGGAGTCGAGGATGTTGTACTCTTCGATGAAGGTGGCGAGTTGGCTGTTGATGGCTTTCTCAATGTCTTTCGCTGGGAATGGGAGCAGGGAGATGGGTCTGTAGTTCTTGAGGTCGGTGGGGTCCGCCGAGGACTTCTTCAGCAGGGGGTTGATCTCGGCGTTTTCCCAGTCGTCGGGGAACGAGGCGTTCGTCAGGGAGCGGTTGATGGTGTGGCGGAGTATGGGTGCGATGGTGTCGGCGGCTCTGTTAAAGATGTGGTGGGGGCAGGGGTCCGTGGGGGACCCGGAGTGGATTGACTTCATCGTCTTCAGTGTGTCTTCGGTGGTGAGGGCTGTCCAGTTGTCAATCGTTGGCTTCAGGGTGTCGGGGGTGGCTGGTGAGGGTTCAGTGTGTTGGTTGTCTTCGTCGAAGTTGTCGTAGATTTTCTTGATTTTGAGGTGGAAGAAGGTGCTGAGTTTGTTGCAGAGGTCTTGTGAGGGAGGGATGTCCGTAGACTCGCTGGTGGGTTGGGCGAACTCCTTGATGATGCTGAAGAGTTCTTTGCTGTTGTGCGCGTGTGGCGATCCTGTCTTCAATTGCTTTTTTTCTCGTTTTTCTGATGAGTTGGTAGTGGGCTTTGGTGGCGGCTCTGAAGTCGTTGAGGGCCTCTGTAGATTTGGAGTTCCGCCAAGCCTTTTCGAGGCGGCGGCACGTGCGTCTGGATCCTCGAAGTTCGGTGGTGAACCCTCTGGCTTTCTTGGCGTGAGTGTTGTTGTTTTTCTTGAGGGGGGCTCAGTCACTGCCAACCTTTTCAACAGTGTATCTTGGTTCTTGCCCTTCTGTTCAGCGCTCTGTTGTTTCACAGCTGTTTGCACTGTATAAGTACCCACACATACATACAAATTTATAACAGGTGACAATTTCAAAGTGGGATTATTGAATGGGCATGGCTATTGACATATTTTGTCAGCCAGTCAGACATTGGAAGGGATTGCTCTAAAGAGAGGTCAGTAATTGTACAGGCATTTACATAAATCTTTCCTTTAACTCAAAATACGATTTTGTCTGCAAAGAGTCTAGGGATTAAGTGGACCAAAACATGTATACAGACAGTTGTCCATCTTTTTTCCGTCTGTTTATTCCCTTGACACTCTTTCAATGTACTGATTGACTTTATCTCTGTTCTGTGGAACAGTGAATGTGTGCCTGAAAGTTTATTGGCTGTATCCTAGCTTCAGTGTTTTTGAAAATAGATATGGGTACTTGGCTTGCCATTGCATCTTTCTAGCAATATACTATTCCTAAACATCGGTTGGACCCCAAATTATAGCTCCAACCCCCTTTTCTCCTCTTTCCTCCTCTGTAGCCTGTTTTCCTTTCCTTCGTCCTTCCTCTAAGACAAGCACACATAAATTGTTATTTGTCAATTACTGCTGACTTCCATGTTGGGAAAGATCATGCCTTTCATTAGGCCCTTTCTCGCTCCCTCACTTTTTCCCCTTCATTCCACTCTCCTGTCACATCTAGCACTTTTAAATATCTTTCCCACAGCTGAAAGTGCGATTTAAGCAATCAACATAACACATAATGTGGTCTCTGTGCATGGGTGATTTTTTTGCTAGCTGGTTTAGGTTTATGGGTGCCTGTAGGTCTGTATGCATGTTTATCTGCTGATCTATGGGCATATAGGGGTTTTCTTATGTCTGTATATTTGTATGCATGTATTATCTATGTCAATGAATCTGTGGATTTTTTTGTGAGCAATCATTACATACTGGCAAACATGAAGGATGAATGGCTGAGTATGCCCTGTTTGGGATTCAAGACAGAGTAAGACTCAGTCATGAGACTGGAGCCATTTGGATTTGGTCGGCTGAAATACAGCACAAATGATTAGAATCTCCTTGTATAGGGTGTCTCCCATTATATTGGTTCTGGGTGATGAATTTTAACTTTTGCATCACAACACTGCACATTCCATGTTCTAAAGCGATATGAGCATAAAGCAGATGTATTCTTCACTGTTGAATGCTTTAAGTCATAGTCCCCATTCATTTCAAGCTTCAGTGCCACACCCTCACATAACCTATCATGTGACCGAGGTTCTTTATCTATGGCTCACAATCAACAAGACAAGTAATGCCAAGGGTAACACAGTCATAAAGATCATCGTGCTCTTAGAGCCTTGCCATATTAAATTGAAAATAGTAAAATCAGACAATGACTAAACACATAGTAACAGGCCATAAACAGGATAAACACATGCAAATAGACAGACAGACCTAGAAGCTGATGAAGGAAAATCTACAAGATTCTATTAGACTCCACATATCACCCCCGCTGATGCACATATCTGCAACACTCATGCGCAGCGACACTCAGTGCACTGTGCACCCACCACGTCATCAAGCTTCACACACTTAATTGAGAAAACCATAAATGTGGAACCTTCTACCTTTATTACAACGAACCAAATTTTAGATCATAGCCAGTTTGGCTTTAGAGCTAACCACAGCACAGAGTCAGCTTTGATCAAGACTACAGAAGAAATCCGGTCCTCATTAGACAGCGGTGGGTCAGCAGCCTTGGTGCTGCTTGACCTATCCGCTGCATTTGATACGGTTGACCATTCTCTTCTGATTTATCGTCTACAGGAGATTGGGATAAGAGGTAAAGCCCTCTCCCTGTTAACATCATTCCTATCAGAGAGGACCCAATCAGTTCATCTGGGTAAATTTAAGTCTGCTTCTTTTACTCTACCATGTGGTGTTCCGCAGGGCTCATCATTGAGCCCTACACTTTTTAATATCTATGTAGCGGAATTAGCTCCACTGATAAGAAGTTTTAATTTGATCCCTACATCATATGCCGACGACACCCAGCTGGTGATCTCGACAGTAGATAAGGACATTAACCACTCACTAAAACTCCATGACTGTATGCTTTCCTTAAGTCATTGGATGAGTTCTCACTGCTTGAAACTAAACTCAAACAAAACAGAGGTGATTATGTTCGGAAATCTCTTTCCACCCTGGTCCCCAGCTTGGTGGCCGGATAATCTTGGCCCCCTCCCGACCCCGGTAGATAAAGCAAAAAATCTCGGGGTTATTGTAGACAAAAAACTCAGTTTTAAAGCTCAAGTGTCCAAGGTTGTGTCCTCTTCTTTTTTATGATTAAGACCATAAGAAAAATTCTGCCCTTCATTCCAAAATCTTGTAGAAAGTTGGTTGTAACCTCCTTAGTATTGTCCAAACTTGACTATTGCAATGGATTGTATATTAATCTGCAATCCACCCTTCTAAGGAAGTTACAGGCAGTGCAAAATGCGGCCGCAAGACTGATTTTGGGCATACCAAAATATCAGTCTGTCAGATTAATATTGCAAGAATTCCACTGGCTGCCAGTTGGCCAGCGGATAAAATTCAAGGCACTCTGCATGGCCCATAAGGCTTTGCACAAAGAAGGGCCGAAATTTCTAGAGAACCTTTTTTTTTTTGGCACTCCCCAAATAGAAATCTGCGCTCGGCTAATGCACATCTGATGTCGCCAGTCAGGATTAAAAAGTCGAATTGGGGGGGTAGGAGTTTCACCTTTAACACCATCAGGGAATGGAATTCCCTTCCCTTATATCCCAGAAAAATTTCCTCCCTTCTTGAATTCAGGAAACAACTGAAGACCTGGCTTTTTCAGCAGTAGTGGCAATTAGCACAGTATGTAGCATTGAAAGCGCCAAGACACCTATGGGTATTCGTGCGCTGTATAAATTCTACTAACATAACATAAGCAATATGTTCCCTTTACATCAAACCACAAACAGCCCTATTTCAACCATGCACTATTAAGGGTCCCCTAGCCATTTGATGCAAAACAGAGCACCTGATGTCCTTGACAAGGAAATTAGGTCCTATATATATATATATATATATATATATATATATATATATATATATATATAATAAACTGGACTATCTAAGAAAGCGCTTTAGGCCTCATGGGGGCTATGGAAAGAGCTAACTATATAAATAACCAATAACATTCCTCAGTTTCAAAGGAATGGTATAAACTAACCAAAGGCATTTCTGTGCACCCTATAGTAATGATACTAAAAGTAATATCGTACTGCCTTCTTGCATATAGAGTGAATGTAAGGTCGGGTGGAGTCAGGAATACAGGTAAGTGTAAGCAAGACTGTAGATTAATAGGGACATCTGAGCCGGAGTCAAACCAAGAACCTGCTTTTTCCCTAAATGCTAAAGCATTAGCTGAGCTATCAAAATATATATAGAAGGATTTTAATTCAGCAACTAGATGAAACCACTGCATTTAGTGGCATTAAAAGAGAAAGTTTCTAAAGATGAACTTAGAATCATTCATAAAGCCCTTCCTCTGCCCACCACGCCTCACCACTGTGCGATAAGGCCATGAGGATGCTAAGAACAAATCAGTTGTTATGTGCTCGCCTATACGTGGCCGCTATTGTTATTATAGATGAGCAACTTTATGGTGGTAAAACCATACACAAGAGACTTTTGTGTGAGTTACCATCCGAACTGAATTAATTCAAAGTGGTCTTGAACGTGAGGATTGAGGAAAATGAGAAAGTGAAGTAAAGTGGTTTGCATAAGATCTTACAACTTAGTCAAAGCAATAAGCAGGGATTCAGACTAGAGGTTTCCTGGTTACATCATGTGCAATTTAGTTGCTGGATTGGTATCTTCTTTTCTAGTTTAACTGCAAAGGATGGAGTTTTTGCTTAGTTCTGCCAACTATACTAGCGCACTGTGTTAAATAAAACACTAATCACACAGTAAATTAATCAGATGCAAGGCGTTTCTTTAAAAAAAAAAAAAGGGTTGCGTCGTCAGGAGTGCATACCATCTCATTGCGCAGTCTCAGCAGTACTCTGGGGCTTGTGATGAGGGAGGAAGTAAGGCACATGCACTTTCTGCTGGTACAAGCTAGGGTGGCAGGCAGCTGCAGATGCTGCATTTGCACCCTGAGCATCGTATTGACTATTTTTTGACCCAAGGCAACGCTGCACCAAAGTTGCTGCTCCGCTTTATGTCAAAGTGAAAGAGAAAAAAGCGCCATACCTACTAAGATATGGGGCAATTTTTCTCCCCCCCCAGCCCTGGCACACTATGGCATTCATGCACCAACAAAAACAACTTTGCACAATAATGCAAGGGTGTGTGCTTTCTCTGAACACAGTACAAAAAGAGGGCTATAAGGCTTAACCCACTTTGGATGGGTGCTGTACAATGCAGCACATATGCAAAGTTGGAAAAATGAGGAGAAATTAACACATTTCTCCTTGTTAAGCCTTCAAGGAAAAGTAAGATTTTGGGCAAATCCCTGTCTAATAATGTTTGTAAGTAGGAATTTGCGTCAAATCCCATAGGTATTTACATGGAAACACCCATGCGTTACCCATGGAATGCCCCCTTTATTCAAAGTAATGCAAAACAAAGTAACTTTGCATTACTTTGGAATACTAACCAATTCAAATCCTGATTTGTGTTGGTTAGTAAATCCAACACTGAGACTTTGAGCCGGGTTTCAGTCACACAAACCTGGCGCACAGCATTAGGAAATCTGGGCCCCAGTGCATTCGAAGTAGCACGGTCCTGCATGGTGACATTGCCCGTGCGGATCACTAATTTGACTAAGATCACCCTTTTTGGTCAAGGCTGTAAGCTGGTATTTGCACCCCAGTTTTCCTGGTTATATATTGTGCAACTTAGCCACTGGATTGCTTTTGATTTCACATTTAATTCCAATGGACCATACGTCTTATTTGGTTCTACCAGGAGATAAATAGTACACTGTGTTAAACAAATATCATCATATGGCAAATTAATCGCATACAACACAAATTTCTATTAAAAAATGATCAAAGCTAAAGAAGGAAATTCAAGTGCCATTACCAGTCTCATTCTCCACACCTATTGATGCTCGCACCCAGTCATGGGTGGAAAGAAGCTTGAAGGCTGGCGACTACAGCTCTCAGATCATCATGTGGGGACCTACTGATTGGAAGCAGCGCATCAGCATGACCACCCTGCGTGGTGCAAGTGCGGGGTCCAAGCAGGAATGGAAGCTGTTGCCCTACACAGCAGCAGTGCTTTAGTGACTGTGCAGGTTCCATGCTTCAGGTCGGTCAGAGGCAGGAGCAGCTTGTCTGATGACTTAAGGACAAGTAAAGACAGCAGAGCTCGGGCGCACAAATGGCCCCCAACTTCAGCGTCACTTTCTTTTTCTATTTCCAAGCTGAAAGATCTTGGAAATGCGTGTCCTGTCTGCTCCCCCCCACTAGACTCTAAGACAACACATGACATGCCCTGGCAGGCCCCGATCAAGTACAGTGCTGCCTGCAGAAAGCGAAAGGAATATTGCAGTGCCTCTTTAATTTTACATCACAGGATTCAAAAAGTATAGGGGGGCCCAGACAAACCTATATGGGCTAGCCTGGCCCCTCCTGTAGCTTCGGCCCTGAATCTGAGGTGGCACGGTGGGCAGAGGAACGGTGGATTAGAATGCTCCCAGAGCAATTGCCAGTGATTAGACTTCTTGGAAGCATTCCTCCCATCACCATTTGTGTGTTAGTTGCACATTAGGACTAAGAGTGGAAAAATTAAAAGTATAGAGATGGTTTATTTGTATCAAATGACTGTGTAATAAGGCTGCCTATCAAGCAATGCATATTCACATATTTTAGGATGCCGTCATTGCAGCACGCTGAAGGATATGTTATTCTGCCCGAATATCCAAAATGTATAAAATAAATGTCAAATATGCAAAAAAATACACACATGCCAAACAAGAAAGCAGATGGGAGATTATTCACTGATGTGCCAAATACATAAGAGCCTTACTAATCACTACAAAAAAGCAAGTGCCTTCCAGAGATGGAATAACTAAGATGGGTGGTCTGAGCATTAGGGGATTTCCCTGGGGAGTGTCCATCTGGTAGAAGACTGAAAATACAGCTGTGGAGTGGACCCCTTTCTAGCACTTGTGTGCATTGTGTACATGCGCTGAATAAGCAGTGGAGTCTCAGATTCCTGTCTCGCCCTGCATTTCACCGCATGTTTGAGCTGTTAGTACCACTGCTGCTGGTGGAGAAAAATAAAGCCAAAATCGAACCGGAAACACTGGATCTGGTATTGTCTCATCATCCGAGATCACCATCTGGGCATCATCTGCATTGTTCATGCAATTGACTCCATGCAAGTGTATCAACTGAGCTAAAGGGCATACATTTAAACAAGCATTGGCAAAGCCAATAGGTCTCGGAAGTGCCACACTGACATTGCCAATGTGAATGTCTTTTAGCCATGTTGTCCAGCAGCACATCTGCTGTTCAGCGTGGCTGAAGGTCAGTGAAAGCCCAGAATCACAGGATGTTGAGACGTCGACAAGTCTCTTCGCCCCCCCATGTTGTTTGTTTTCCTGCCCCTCCGAACACAAAAAAAGCGCTATGACGTGGCCTGCACTGGCCACATCACAGCACTTTTCTTAGTGACTTTCAGCCATGCTGAACAGCAGATGTGCTACTAGACTACATAGCTAAAAGACATTCACATCGACAAGGCCAATAGCTCGTGCATTGATGAGATCTATTGGCTTTGCCAGTGCTTGTTCGGTGTTGACAGGGTCTTGCTGAATTAATGTGGAAGTAATAGTGAGAAACAGTTAAGGAGCTTTGAACTGAAGCGAAGATGTGGTGTAACGGCCAGAGCTGCCGACGGAAACCAGGTTCGAATTTCGGGGTCGGCTGAACAGTTTGAGATTCTGGGCACATCACTTACGCTTCCCCCTGCTTATGGCAATGAATGTGCCATTGTGTAATGTAACTGGTGAGCACTTAAAGCGCTCTAATACCATCAGCTTTTGTTTCCCGCTATGGCAAGATGGAGGCTGGAGCGAGCGCTCCAATACCATCGGATCGTGCAAAAAAAATAAACTAGCGCTGTGCATGTTTTAACAACTTTTTAAGAAATGCATTCGTTTATGTACACAAGCATGCATTTTAGTAGTATTTGTGTATGTGAACAAGAGAGACTATGGCAAGACGGAGGACGGAACGAGCGCTCCAATACCATCGGCTGGTGTTAGTACTATGGAAAGATGGAGGGCAGAACAAGCGCTCCAATACCATTGGATCGTGCAAAAAAATTATAATAAAATCAGCAGTGACAAGGGAGGAAGGGGGGTGGGCACGTCAAGCAGCAAAGCAGGTGGGGATGAGAAGATGGGCAAGCAACTACGGGAGAGGGTGGGAGTAAGCAAGAAAGGGTAAAAAAAATAAAAAAAAAATACCTTCATTGAAGCAGGATCAGCGACAAAAACGAATGTGTCCTTGTGGAACGTAACTGGTGAGCACTGGAAGCTCTCCAATACCATCTCCTCGTTTACGCGCTATGGCAAGACTAAGTGAGCACTCCAATACCATCGGATCATGTAAAAAAAAAAATAAACAAATGCTGTTTGTGTTTTAACAACTTTTTAAAAATGCATTTGTTTATGTACATGCACATGCATTTTAGTGGTATGTGTGTATGGGTACAAGGTAGATGACCTGAAAACATAAATACTGCTGTGGAGTTCTTGAAAACAAAGAAAAAATAGCTGCACAAATTGTGAGCAGTGTAAGGAGACATGTACTTGATCCATGCTCTATGGGAGGCCAAACACAAGAAGAGGGCATGACGCCCGCATGCCATGATGAATGGCATCAAAGACAATGAGAGTGACTCTGAAGTTTACACCGTTAGTACTGGCTGTATTTAGAAACGGGGAGATTAAGTCATTTATCCGTAATCACAAAATGTGGAACTGAGGCCGAGACTAGGGAGATTATATATAAGGCTTCCGGTTTTACTGATTTTTACATATAAATACAGACAGAAAACAATGTGTTTCCTGTCTGTATTTATTTTAAAAAGCGGAAAAATACTGAAAATGGTGTTTATTGTGAGAGACTCTCCATGCTGTCTTTCATGATTTCCTGGAAACAGCTGAGCAGATAGACAGCATGGAGAGTTAAAACACATGATGCGATTTCCTTAAATACAGACATATGTTAATATATATTTATGGTATAACACTAATATGAATATGTACCTGTGAGTGTAGTGTTTTGTTATACATGGCTGCTTAATTTGCAAAATCGCGATAGGCATCCATGTATGAGTGCACATTCAAGAGTTAAATAAACATGGAAATATGCCATTTTACAGCTCCATTTATCCTCAATACACAAAATAAGATGGCCAAAAAATAAATATGGATAATACAGACGGAAATGTTAAAAAATAAATACCATAAAACCGGGAGCCCTAATTATATAGCGCCCTTTCAGGAACGGATGCGGTGTATGGGCCTGAGCTGCGTACTATGGAGTTGGGAAACTGGGTTCGAGTTTCGGCGTTGGATTAACATCCTTGATTTTGGGCATATCGCTTAATCTCTCCATGCCTACAAAAATGAATGCGTTCTTGTGTAAAGTAACTGGTGCTAATGTAAAGCGCTGCAATTCCTTCGGGTGGTGTTGGCGCTAAATAAAACCACACAAAAAAAGTTACTGTTGCTAATGTAAGGCACTGGTGTTTACAATATATAAAACTGCACAAAAAAACAGAAAGAATCACAGTGTTAGGCTGATTTACAGTAGTGAACATGCGGAAATGCATTGCATTGGCAACCACATTAAAAGGACTACTTTTGCCATGGGCACTGAGGAGCAGGCAGACCTTGATGACATCAAGACTCAGCCTGGCTCCTTTGAAGAGAATTCAAGGTAAGCAACAATGGCGCATGGAAACACTTCACCGGTGAATGCGGAAAAAGTAGGAAAGTGTCCGGACAGGAGAAATTTAAAGAAATAGAGTCCCACCCTATGAAATGAGAAGTAACAAGGTGAGACACAAACAGTTCAAGCATTTTGCACAAGAGAAACGTGTTTATGCAATTACAGCAGAAGACACAAGTACTTTAGAAGCTCTGACATGCTCCGTGATAAGGCATACCTGATTCATTTGAGATCTGATTTTGCAGCTATAAACATCATTGCTGAACGACCACTTATGGTGTAAACACGCACATACCTAGTACCCACACGCATGGAAAATAAAGAGACTACATGTGTGCCAAGTAGTAGCAGCCGTGCACACATGCTCCCAATCAGCACATCAGCTATACACTAACAGGACATTAAAAGGCAGAATACCACCACTCACGAGAACGAAACAGACTACAAGGGTTTAAAGCAGTGATGGAGTCGGGGACGGGTCGATTTTTGGATGGGGCAAGCAGCGGGAGGTGCAAGGGAATAAGTAGAGATGGGAGGGAGTAGGTTGGGGAAACTGAATGCTGAAACAAAAGGAAAAGCAGCGACGAGCGAGGGGGGATCTGTGGATGGCGAGGTGCGAGGGAGCAAGCAGAGATGGGAGGGAGAAGGTAGGTAAACGAAAAGCAGCAACAATAGGAAAAGTAGAGACAGGGAGGGGGTGGTCTGTGGATGGGGCATGAGGGAGTGTGGGAGGAGATGGAGCTGGCAAGAGCACTGTGTAGAAGGCTGAAAAAGAAAAAAAAAAGGTAGGTCCTAAAATGGTCGTAAAAACAGGAGTAGGGGATGTTTACAAGTACTTGATCCATGCTCTGGGGGAGGGCTAAACACAAGAAAAGGCATGACCATGTATGCCAGGAACAAATGGTGACTTAGATATGAGATAGATGATGGAGCAAGCAAATGAGAAGCCTGTGGGCAGACTGAAGCCCACAGATTAAACACAATATGTCTCTTCAAGACAGCGCATGTGCTGTCTAGCGGAGACCTAAAATGGTAGGGCTGACGGAGGAGCCTTGTGGGATGCCCTGCGCTGAGCGGTATGAGGGTAAGAATAACGGCTACGATCTATTTTCTAAGTAGGATGTAATCCACTGATGGGCTGAATCACAGAGACCCACCTCTGCCAGTCCAAGGAGCAACTTGTCATTGGATACCGTATGGAAATCAGCAGACCGGTCCAACAGCACCAATGCTGCAAGTGAACCCTGTTTGCTGACAGACATAAGTCATCCACAATGGAGACAAGAGTGGTTACTGTCCTATGGGAAGGTTGAAAACCTGATTATGCCGGTTCAAATATACTATTGTACTACACAAACTTCGAAAACTGCTTGTTAAGGAATTTTTCCAATGTTTTATCGGGAAAGACAGGAGAGAATTGGGGCAAAGTTGCTCAAAATGGCCGGGACTGCATTGGCCTTTTTCAGCAGAGGAACAACCAAGGCTTTTTTTCCCCACTCACCCCGCATAAGTGCTTGAGTGATCGATTTAGTACAAATGTCCAAAAGGGGTGTCGCAAGACCAGATTTTGCGATCTTCCAGACTGATAGAGGAGTGGGATCTAAAAGAGAACCCGAAGTGATAGAATTGGCTAGGGACAGAAACTCCTCAGAAGTCAGTAGATCAAATTTACAGAGCCACAGCCTTTAAGGGTGAGTGGACACTTCATCAGTAGCTATCACTCTGGAAAAACATTGAGAGCTGTTAGGGGGTACTAACAGAGTCTTACATATTGTAAGGATTTTTTCCTCAAAAAAGTTAAGGCAATTCATCACAACGCCTCTGTGAATGCTCAACAAGTTGACCGGAGAAGGAGAGATAAGACAGAGAACGAATCACTGAAAATACCCCTTTAGATGTATCATTGGCTTATAAAATCATATTAGCAAGGAAATTGGCCCTGGGTGGTTGTATCATCTTGTTGGTAAGATTTAAGTGCCACTTTGGGCTCAGATCTGGCTTCCGGTGCGTACCCTTTGTAATTTTTTTACAGCCAATTTCGGATTTTCGAAGAGATGTTTTATACCAAGAGGTAGAAGGATGAGACCGTTGATGGATAGGTGTGGATGGGGGAAGAACGTCTTCTAAGTCTGAGATAGCCCACTCAGTGTAGTTTGAATAATCAGTATGCACCATTCCATCACCTGTAGTGTACCTCATTAAATTTAAGGTGTTAATACAATTTTCTGCAGATAGTGTCGCCCATGAATGGACCCCTATAGGCCTTCTAGTAGCCATCAAAGAATCAGGGGGCATATTAGCAAGACCCACGTTAAAATTATCGCCGTTTTAGCGGCAGGAAACTGCTGCTAAAATGGCGATAATGGGCTTGCTAATATGCGTTATGGAATTCAATAGAAGCCCAGGTTAGATGTCCTGCACATCTAACCTGGGCTTCTATTGGAATTCTATAACGCATATTAGCAAGCCCATTATCGCCGTTTTAGCGGCAGTTTCCTGCCGCTAAAACGGCGATAATTTTAACGTGGGTCTTGCTAATATGCCCCCAGGTTCTTATCTGGAGCCTTTGATGGTGAGGTGGCTCAGTAAGTAAGTGGGTCTATACCTGGGACACAATACCTCCACAAGCACCTAATTCCCCAGGAACAAAGACCAAGTCAAATGTGTGGCCACTATGTGTCTGAGCCAGGACCCCCTGGGTCAAGCTGAAGGCCAATAGTATTCTAATAAGATCCACTGCCATAGAATTGACAGGGAGTTCAGCCCAAACATTAATGTCCCAATAAACTCAAAGTATGAGTAATTGTGGCGCCCAAAAAGTCTGCAAAACACGTCCACAAAGTTAGGGCATGCCACAGGAGGACAATAACATAGTATACCCCCTCCCCCCCTCCACCCCAGCACCTTGAGACCCTCACAGGTGAGTAGTCGCGCTTAACAAGCCCATGATTGATTGATTGACACGCATATGGATGTTTCAGTTGTCATGCCTTTCGTGAATAGTTCTAGCCATTCATTGTATGGGAGCATTGTATGTAACATTGGCAATAACTCTGGTTGTTTGGGGATCGTGTTAAACTGGACCACTGAACTTCTGGAAGTGTGCAAATCGCTGGTTCATACAGTCATAGGGGCTTATCTACAAGCCCTTTGTGCCGTGGGTGCATCGCTTTTAATATGGGGAAAAGTGATGTTTCGGCGGCGCAAGGGGCTTGCAAATAAGCCCTATAGTTTGTAATGCAGGCTTCATGTGGACGGCTAGCAGGGCTTCATGTGGGTAAGGCATGCACTGGGGATGCAGAAGGCAGCTTTATGTAATAACGATTCGCAATTGTCAAATAATTTATTGCCAATAGATAACATATGCTCTGGCTCTTCAAAGGTGCCCTTTTAGTTGTCATTGTTTGGTTCCTATTATTGGTAGTCGGAGAACTTACAGTTTACTGCAGTGGGTGATCTTGCCTTTGCGGTATGTACTTTTAGAGTGTGGATATATCCTCAGTGAATGCTTTGTGTTTCTTCAATGTTTACGATGTTTACCAGTCAGACCATGCACCACAATGCACACACAAAGGGAAGAGCAGAGGAGGGAAGTCGTATTCACAGGAGAGTAGCAATGTGGAGCAATACAAGCCCAGTTCAGCATGGAAAGACAGCATAAAGCAAAGACGAAGATTACTATCATGGAGAAACACAAAGCATTCACCGAGTATATACCCACGGTAAACATCGTTTACCACGCATGCGATACAACGCATGCCATTACAACGTGGTCATTACAACGACGGCGTTGTTACATCGCATACCGTTACAACGCAAGTCGGAACAACAACTTGCTATAGGGGGCAGAATGTGTTGGATTTAAAATCCAACACCTTCCCTACTGTTGCACAGACTGGAGTTGGAATAGTAAATTATACTATTCCAAAACCCTGCACCCCCCCTACAGCAAGTAGTTGATCCTACTTGCTTTGTAATGGTATGCGGTGTAACAACGCGGTCGTTGTAATAATCGCGTTGTAATGGCATGCGTTGTAAACGCATGCAAACTAACGTGGCCTATTCGGCCTGACTCCTTGTAGTTTGCGAGTTGTACGGTGGGGCTCTCCTCGTCCTGTGTGCATTGATGCTTCTTATTCTTTGTTAGTGTTTCAAGAAGTAAATACAGGCTGTGCCCTGGTATATGTGCGATAAGACTATTTCATTTTACTGGAAGTAAAAGAAGGTGATATTTTTTTTAAAGTAGTTAAATGATTCCCCGCTTCCCGGCCTACACTTTGCTAGGACTGTCTAACCCAATCACTTTTCCACTACGGTCCCTTAGAGGCAGACAGATGGCATTAGCCTTTCTGGCAGCGCGCCAGGCAATCCTAATCCACTGGGGTACCGTTACGGTGCCGGACCACACGGCCTGGTTGCATAGGCTTTGGACGACCCTGGCCATGGAACGGCTAACGATGAGTCACGATCACGAATACCAGAAATATGCCGAGCTCTGGGCCCCCTTTATAACAATGCTTTCGAAGGACTTACGCGAGGTCACCTGCCCCAAACTCCTACAGGTGCTACGACTCATTCCTCCCCTCCGGACATAGCGACCCCTACATGAGGGTGTAGTATGACTTGGGTGGTTTTCAACGGGCTCTGCGGGATGGCGCACATTCCTTTGGTGTAGGTGGTACGGTCCCCCTTCCTTCTTCTCCTTTTCTTTTATGTGTTTTTGCGGGGGTGGGAGGGAGGGTGGGTGTTTCTTATCTACTGTTTGCTTATTAAGGCGGGACAGCACGCTACAGCCTATACTGTTTGAAAGTACAGCTTTCCCGGCCTGAATTGCCTCACCTTGAATACCGCCTGCCTACCAATGTTGGACTGCAAGCAGTGACGTGAGACATATTTATATTGCATTGTTCTTTAGCTGCCGGCCCCTGTGGTTGTAGGCAAATAGCGGTGTTCAGGTGTAACAGCACCTCCCGACTAAACCAATAAAAACGATTTGTTCCATAAAGTAGTTAAATGTAAAAACCAAGACGGCTAGTTTTATAGCATCAATCGAACATTTTACAATTGAATAACATGGGAAAATGGTTCTTTGGTTTGGAGTACATGGTTGAGCCTGCAGGATGACCTTGATCACTCCCATGCATGAGGTACTTTGTATTCAATCAATTAATCAATCAGATTTTTATAGAGTGCTGCAAATCACCCATGAGGGTCTCAAGGTGCTGGAGTTGTTTACTGCTGCAGCGAGGTTTGATCATTCAAACATCCAAGTCTTTAATTCTCTTCTGAATTCCTGGAGTGATGGTGCGGTCCTGAGGTGCAGGGGGCAGGTTGTTCCAAGCCCTGGCCGCCAGGTGCGAGAAGGAGCGACCTCTGCTGTTGGCTCGACGGATCACTGGCGTGCCTGCGGGGGAGAGGGAAGCTGATCCAAGGCGCCTGGTTGAGGGTCAGGCATTTGTTGATGTATGCTGGTCCTTCATTGTGCAGGGCCTTGTAGGCGTGGGTCACCATCTTGAACTGACATCTCTTCTGAATTGGGAGCCAGTGTCGTTTTTTGAGATGTTGTGTAGTGTGGGTCCTTCTGGGGAGGTAGAGTATGAGTCTTGCCGCTGAGTTCTGTATTGGCTAGAGTCTCTTCAGGGGGCATGCAGTGATTCATATGTAGAGCGTGTTTCCGTAGTCCAGTCTGCTGGTGATGAGGGCCTGTGTGACGGTCCTTCTGGTGTTTGCCGGGAGCCACCTAAAGATCTTGCGGGTGTGTAAGCAGGTGGATAAGACTGCGTTGACTTACTTCTCAATGGTTAGCTTGCTATCCAGGATGATGGCGAGGAGGTTGCGGGAGTGGTCTGTAGGGGCACGGGGTGTGCCGAGCTTCATGGGCCACCATGTGTTGGTCCATGGCGAGTTGTTCCCAAATATGAGGACTTCTGTTTTTTCGGTGTTGAGTTTGAGACAGTTGTCCTTCATCCATTCCATGACGTTCATCATGCATCTGTGGAAGTTCGCTTTAGTGGTGGAGGGATCTTCAGACAGTGAGAGGATGAGCTGTGTGTCGTTGGCGTAGGAGATAATTTTGAGTCCGTGTGATTGGATGGTAGCGGCCAGGGGAGGTCATGTAGGTGTTGAAAAGGGTCAAGCTGAGGGGCGATCTAAGAGGGACTCTGCAGATGATCTTGGGCTCTGAGGTGAACGATGGGAGACGGATCCTTTGGGTTCTGCCGGTGAGGTAAGAGGCGATCTATTTTCAGGCGTTTCTTTGAATCCCGATGTGGTGGAGCCTGTTGATCAAGATGTGGTGGGAGATGGTGTCAAACGCGGCGGACAGGTCCATGAGGACTGCTGTTTCCCCACGGTCCAGGAGGGCTGTAATGTCATTTGTGGCTGCGATCATGGCTGTCTCTGTGCTATGGTTAGCAGGAAATCCAGATTGGGAGGGGTCCATGAGCTTGTGGTCTTCTCAGTGTTAGGTGAGTTGTGGGTTGATTGCTTTTTCGAGGTCTTTCGCTGGATAGGGGAGCAGAGAGATGGGCCGGTAGTTATTCAATTCGGCTGGATCGGCGGATGTTTTTTCCAGGAGGGGCCTCACTTCAGCGCGTTTCCAGTTCTCAGGGAAGGAGGACACTGCGATGGAGGTGTTCAGGGCCTTCCTGAGCTCGTTGCCAATTGTCTTGCTTCCGAGGTTGAAGACGTGGTGGGGGAATGGGTTCGTCGTTGCTCCCATGTGCACGGAGTTCATGATGGAGATAGTGTCTTGCGTGGTGAGGCGTTCCTTGTGGGTGAGAAGGTGTTCAGGGTTTCTGTTCGTGGATGTTAGCTGGTTGATGCTGTCTGCAGCAGAGGGTTGGCATTCGAAGTTTTGGTAGATGGCCGAGATCTTGTTGTGGAAGAAGTCTGCGAGGTTGTTGCACAGTTCCTGGGAAGGGGGGGGATGTCGTTCTCTGTGGCAGCAGGATTGGTGAACTCCTTCACAATGACAAAGGGTTGTTTGCTGCGGTCTGTGCTAGCTTTGATGCAGTCTGCTAGGACGTTCTTCTTCATATTATTCAGTTTTTCAGGAGGCGATGGTACTGGTTGAGAGCTGACCTGAAGGTGGTGTGGTCTTCTGTTTTTTTGCTGATGGACCACTTCCTTTAAAGTTGTCGGCAGTTGCATTTGGTGGAGTGCAGTTCCTCGGTGAACCAGCTCGCTCTTTTGCTTTGTTTTTTTACCTTGGCTGTCTTGCGGGGCGATAGCATCGGCACATTCTGGGGGACACGGTGCTGGGGAGGGGCGTGGGTCCTGAAATGGTGAAGTGTACGCTGTGGTCGTACCAGGTGAGTGGTGTGGATGTACTTGACTCTGTAGCTGGAGGTGAAGATGGGGTCAAGCGTGTGTCTTGCGATGTGGGTAGGGTCGGTGATGAGCTGCCCGAGGCCGATGTTGCTCATGCTTTCCAGGAGGTCGGTGGAGTTGGCGTTGTTGGGGACGTCGAGGTGGAAGTTGAGGTCCCCTAGGAAGATTTAGTGCTCGGAGTCGATGCAAGTGGGGCTCTGAGTTCCGGGATGGCATTGCAGAAGCTGGGGCGTTGGTCCTGGTGGTCTGTAGGCAAGGGTGCCTCTGAAGGTGCTTTTTCCGTCTATGTGGAGTTGAAAGTTGAGGTGTTCCATTACTAGTGTTGGGTCGTCAGCGGATGGTGTCCATGTAGATGATGGCTATTCCGCCTCCTTGCTTGTTGGTTCGGTCCCAGTGTGTTATCCTGTAACATTTGGGGATGCAGTGGCAATGTCTGGTGCGGAGGTGGGGGTTTAGCCAGGTTTCTGGAAGAAAGCTGCAGCGCAAGGTCACCGCGACTGGAACCTCAGTGCCGAGGCTTGGCTCCGAACCTGCATGGGCTGCTGACAGGGGCTGGTGGTGAGAAGGGGGTGGGGGACTCAGTAGTCAGAAGCAGAAATGTTAGGAACTTGGCTGTAGAAGCTACAGCTAGAGGAAAGTGAGAGCCAGCAGGCTGATCGCCTGAGCCAGGGAAACACTCGCAGGGGGAGGAGAGCGAGTGTCTGTATAAATTAAATTGCGGTGTCCACGAATCGGGCGCCACGCAGAGCCAGGAAAACGCTAATTAATTTTTTTTTTAAAGTCCCTGAATAGAAAGTAACAGACAAAAGCGGAAGCCTCCAAATCCTGCGGCGATACTTCAGGGGAGTTAACAACTTGGAAAAAGGAGGGACCAGGAAGCCAAAGTACCCATTAGCAAGCAAGGATTTTTACAAGACAACTGACTAGACCAATCCAAAGCGATGGGAGGAGTCAAGCCCCCCAAAGTACATACAACAGATCATGCAAGTGCTGTAGGCTCAACCTAAAAATGGGGGAAAAGGCCGGAGGAAGCAGTAAAGCGAGGCAGAAGAGTGTGATGCAGCAGCACGGGAGGCCTGAGCCTGGGACCTGTATTCCAGTATGAAACACAGCGACAACTCACTGGGAGCACTTACAGTGAAGGCAGCAAGTTAAAGCTAGCATCAGGGCTTCCATTTAGGAGCAATAATGACTTTAAAAAAAAATATATAGCTTGCTACCGCTGCCTGTTGCATCATGCTGTATCAAGAGTTGTCATCGAGTTTGACATCAAAGGGTGACTGGTTGAGCTCGGCTTGCTAGAATTTGACATGTTAACCAGTAGGTTACAAACGGATGTCTGCAACAATCTTGATTCACTGAGAAATGTGAAGTATTGAATATCACGACAGAAGCACAGACAAGACTCCTAGCCCTCCCCGGAAGCGACTGACACTTGTTTGTAGCAGAAGGAGCCGGGGCTGCAGAAATGGGGAGGGAATTCGCTGTGTAAGCGAGCTGGCTCAGCTTTGTATGGTGATGAGAGGATACCTTTTGCCAGATCATAGGGGAACGCTTCCTGAGCCTCAGAATCAGGGGTTCATGTTTACTTCAGGTGCACGCTGCCTCATGGAAGCTGGGGCTATTGACAGTATTGTCTCTAAAATTCCCCAAATCCCTCCAAACCATTTGCAAGTGTGGGTTTTGTTATATTCTCTTATCTTTCACCAGTTTATTCTCCTTGTAATTATTATTCTTCCTGCAAGTATTGAAACTGCTCTTTTTATTCCTTCTCACCCCTCCTCCCTTTCACCTATTGGTATAACCCTACTGTTGGCCGTGAGGCTACCATAGAATGTTGGTGACAGAACTGTAGAATGAGGACAGGGCGCTGAACTGCAGCTGCTGGTTGTGGAACTGTGGAGGTGGAAATAAAGAGTTCACTTACCTGTACCTGGTGTCTTCTACTTTGTAACACTGGCGACGACTTGTCTGCGAAAGGGAGCAGCAACTACCTCCTTCCCTTCTGTGTGCATCCACGAACTCCGCACTGGTATCCTTGCGTTGTTTTACCTTGTGGCCCACAAGGTCAGGTACTTTACATCTGGTTTCTGTCAACCGTTCTGAGCAACGACTCCTGCTGTCTTTGGAGTCTGGTGAGGCACTCCCTCTGCCTGCCGAGAAGTTTTCACGTCACATCTGGGCTGTGGGGCTGCCTTTGTGTCTCTGCAGCGCGGTGCTCGCTCGCATTGAGACACTACGGAGCCAGGCCTACGACTCCTGCTGCCAGCGGAGTCTTGTGGGATACTCTCTCTGCCTGCTGAGGATCTCCCAGTCATATCGGGGCTGTGGGGCTGCCTTTTGTATTCCTGCTAAGCAATCCTTACTCCAGTTGAGACATCGAGGAGCCTGGCCTGCGACTCCTGCTCTCGTTGGAGTCTGGTGAGGCGCTCACTCTACCTGCCAGGAATTTTCTCATCAGATCGGGTGGCTTTGTGTCTCCATCACGAAATCCTTTGTCGAGACACCGGGGAACCTGGTGTTGCCACATCCTTCCGTGGCGCGCCTCGTTCTCCTCAGTGCTCGCCTTTCTGTGGAACTTCCTTCGCTTTGCCTGCTGCCACGCCTTCAGATTTTCAGCCACTGGAATTGCAACAGAGGCGTTCCTTCGTGCCTGCCGCTCTGATGAAGGAATCTGGCCTGCTGCCACGCCCCAAGCCTCAAAGAACACCCTCCCCCGAGACTTGGTAACTGCCTTCCTAACTCTCAGAGGCGTTTCTTCGTGCCTGCCAGTCTGAGGGAAGAATTATCCCAAGCCTGCTGCCACATTTGTTCTAGGGAGATTATCCCCAAGCCTGTCACTCTTGTGGATCACAGTGACAGGCACACTTCATTTAATTTCTGTTCAGCCTGTCGACACACCGCTATCTTCAATCATCTTTAGTGGAGGCATTTCCCCTTGTTTGCCACCCTAGTATTTCACAGTGACAGGCACACTTTTCAAATCACAACTCAGCCTGCTGCCACACCTCAACCTGGTGTCACTCTCAGCGGAGGCATTTCTATAGCCTGTCACCCTCGTGTTTCAGTGACAGGCACACTTCATCTAATTTCTGCTCAACTTGCCGCTACACCTCTAGCCTGATGTCATCTTTTGAGCACATGTTTCCATAAGCCTGCCACTCTTATGCTTCACAATGACAGGCACACTTCATCACATTTCTGCTCTATTTGCCGCCACGCCTCCAACTTGGGTCAAGCCTGCCACTTTTGTGCCTCGCAGTGACAGGCACACTACCGACCATAACCCTTGCAATTTATTCTTTTCACGCGGTGACACGCACACCAATACGTGTGTCACAACTGCACCAGTGATACACTCTCTTCCTTCATTTTCTTTTCTTTTATTATCTTTCAACATGGCTGCCAGTATGGCTCAACCTCCACTATTCCTGAATGAGTTTGGTGAGCCTAATAGCCCTTGGAAGGAGTGGGTGAAAATTTTCGAATCTTATCTAATAGCAATCGGGGGGGAGAAATGTAGCCCGATAAGTAAGCTGCATATTTTACTACACAATCTTGGTACTCATGGCAGGAAGATATTTGACACTCTACCAGACCTGGATCAAGGTCCTAATATTGACGAAGAGGTAGATCTTTACAAATTGGCCCTACTCAAATTAAAAATACACTTTGGAGACACGATGAATATTGTTCTTGAAGTCCACAAATTTTTCAGTAGAGTTCAAGGTAAACAAGAGAGTATTTCTAATTTCGTAGCAGTTTTAAGAGGGCTGAGTGAACTTTGTGAATTCGGGGATCTTAACGACTCCCTAATTAGAGGCCAACTCGTAAGGTGTACAAACCACCCTAAAATTCAAGAGAAACTGTTACAGAAGCAACCAAATCTTCACGATGCAATCGAGTTAGCTAAGTCCATAGAACATACTGCCATGTGCATAAAAGAAATGAAATCACCTACCAATAACGAGCAGGTGTCAGAAATTGCCAATCTATCGATGGAAGATACAATTTGCAAAGTAAAAGAGAAGAGTCCTGACCACATACGCAATAATGAAGTTAGTAAGCTGAAGTGTTACCGCGTGGCAGTAGTAACCACTTAGCCAACCATCCCAATTGCCAAGCCAGGACCTCTACCTGCAGAAAGTGTAATAAAAGGGACACTTAGTTAGAGTGTGCCGTAGCTCTTCCAGGAAGCCTAACGATGTTAATGACACCTCCGACAATAAACCCCAAACTGTGAAGAAAATTGTTTTCCAGGTACATGATCCCAGTGGAATAAATCAGATTAAGTACCCTCAATGTGATATTGGGTTGGATGGCAAAATGATTAAGATGTTTGCCGATTCTTGCTCGCCATTCACATTCCTTAACATCTCCGACTTCAAGGACAAAGTTTTGCGAAGAGAATGAACTACTGGTTGCTGACATTTCCCCTAGTAGCTTTACCAGGGATTCCATCCCGGTAAGAGGGATGGTTAAATCGTGCATTACTTTCAAAGACCGTTCCACCACAGGCAAGGTCTACATAGTCGAAGAGGGATCAAATCTTTGGCTGGCAACACCAGAAGGAGCTAGGCATCACCCTTGACCCAAATAATCCAGAACAAGTACTTGCCATAGACTGCTCTGAGGCAGGCAAAGAGATTTGTGGTCAGTTCCCTGAAGTGTTCACAACCAAGTTAGGGCTTCTCAAACACTTCCAGCACCGCATAAAGTTAAAACCTAATTCAAAACCAATAGTACACAAAACTAGACCCATACCACACCTCCTGTGGGAACCGCTTAAACAAGAACTAACCAGATTACAAAACCTAGGCATCATCCAACCCATTGACTGCTCTGAATGGGTTGCCCCCATTGTCATTGCTAAGAAAGCCCATGGGGAGGACATTAGACTTTGCATTGATCTTAATGATAATATCCTTATTGAGAGACATCCTTTGCCCCGCATACACGAAATTCTGAGCACCATAGGAGAGGCATCATGCTTTAGTGTTCTGGACCTTTCAATGGCATACCACCAGGTCGAATTACACCCTGACTCCAAGGAACTTACAGCATTCACCACTCCCCTAGGATCATTCATGTTCTGCAGGATGCCATTTGGACTATCCTCAGCGGCCGCTGTTTTTCAAAACATCATGCAACGCATTTTGGATGGCATACCCAAGACCTTATGCTTCCAGGATGACGTTTTAATATATGGTGCCACCACTGAAGAGCATGATAAATCTCTTAAACAAGTTCTTTCCAAATTTAAAGAGGCAGGTTTAACACTCAAAGAAGAAAAATGCCAAATAGGGGTAGGGGTAGGGGCAGTCGACTACCTTGGGCACACTATTTCAAAAGATGGATTCAAACCAAAACTGTGCCTTATTGAGGCAGTAAAGAATGCTCCTGCTCCCATTTCGAAACAAGAACTTTTGTCATTTTTAGGCCTTGCGGAATACATGGCTAAATATGTCAAGAACTTTGCAGAGTTGACAGTCTCAGAGAACTTACAAAAAACCACACACAGTACATTTGGCAAGAGGAGCACCAATTATCTTTTGAAAAAGTCAAGTGTGCCATTCTCTCTGCTCCTAACTTATGTAACTTTGATCCATGCAGAAAAACTATACTCACAAATGACGCTAGTAACAAGTGTCTTGGAGCTATCCCGTCCCAGATCGTTAGTGGCAAAGAACGCATTGTGGCCTTTGCTTCACGCACCCTTAGCAATTCTGAGAAAAATTACTCTGTGCTTGAGAAAGAGGCTCTTTCGTGCTTCTGGGCTATCAAGCACTTTAAATTCTATCTATGGGGTATCAAATTTGCTGTGTGCACCGACCACAAGCCCCTCATTTTTATGTTCAACCCCAAGGGTACTTTCAACAGCACACCCAGGGTGACTAGATGGGTTTTGGGATTAGAAGGTTTCTGTTTCAAACTTGAATACGTTGCAGGTGAACTCAACTCAGCTGCCGACTTCCTTTCAAGAGCGCCCTTAAACATGGAAGAACAATATGAAACCACTGAGTACCCCATTTTAGAAATCCACTCATCTACCATTAGCTCTACCGAATGGTCTGATAGCCAGAGTCAAGATACTGTCCTAACTCATTTAAAAAATTACACTTTACATGATTGACCAAATACACGTAATGAAGTCAACCAAGAAGTATGTACATTTTGGGAAGTCAGACACGAAATTAATCTACACCAAGACCGAATTTGACGAAATGACAAAATAATACCTCCTGCAGGATTAAGAAACAAAATCATTGATCTTGTCCATGAAGGTCACCTAGGACGAAGTCTAACCAAATCCAGACTCAGAGAGCGTTATTGGTTTCCGAACATGGATTCAATGGTGGAAGCCAAAGTAAAGTACTGCTACGTGTGCGCCAACAGTGACAAATCTAAAGTTACCCAAAAAGCGCCATTGTCTCCAGTATCTGTCCCGTTGAAACCATGGGATAAACTAGCTCTTGATATTATAGGTCCTATCAACAGAAAAGGAGTCGCAAAAAGTTTTTGCCTTTGTACTAACCGATTACTTATCTCACTAGGTGGTCATCAGGATGATAAACCAAACTACAACTGAGACACTTATCAATTTCTTAAGGGACACATTCGCATCAGAACGAATCCCCTCAAGTATAGTCACAGACAACGGTGTGCAGTTCACTTCAACAGCTATGACATCTTTCTTATCTAACTTAGGCATCACACACCTCAAAACTGCTCTTTACTGTCCATGGGCCAACGGTCTGGTAGAAAGGATCAACAGGATGATCAGAGAAAACATCCAACTTGCTTGCATCAACCACTTGACAGTGGAAAGAGTCCTACAAGACATGCTATGGGCTTATCATACTACATCCAACCAAGTCACGGGAATCTCCCCATTCTCGTCCCTCAAAGGGAGAAAACCTGGTACTAAATTCTTTCCTGATTGGTGGGGGGGAAGCAGTTGAGCAAAATACTAGAGTAACAAGTACGAAAGTTGCTGCACATCAAGCCAAATACAAACGTTACTATGATGTCAAACATGGAACTAAACAACAGAAGTGGGCTGTAGGAGACTGGGTATCCATAAAAAGGCCCACACGCAGCGGGGAAAGTGAATCCAAGTTCTTTGATCCGAAGAAAATTGTGGAAGTCAAACAGAATACTGTAACCCTTGAGAACGGTCAAAACTGGAGCATGGATAGATTATCGAGATCCCCTGCTCAAGACATGGCGCCAGCTGGAACCTCCTGCTCAATGAATCTCATACCGGTTTTTCCACACTACCGCCAAGAGTCAACAAAAAATCTGTTAATTACTATTGACACGGAGAATTATATTGTCTGTTTAGCTATATTATTATAATTTGCCTCCTCATTATTATGGGAGTAAGATGTGTTATATTCTCTTATCTTTCACCAGTTTATTCTCCTTGGAATTATTATTCTTCCTGCAAGTATTGGAACTGCCCTTTTTATTCCTTCTCCCTTCACACCCCTCCTCCCTTTCCCCTATTGGTATAACCGTACTGTTGGCCGTGAGGCTACCATAGAATGTTGGTGACTGAACTGTAGAATGATGACAGAGCGCTGAACTGCAGCTGCTGGTTGTGGAACTGTGGAGGTGGAAATAAAGAGTTCACTTACCTGTACCTAGTGTCTTCTACTTCGTAACAGGTTTATATTCTTAATTTAGCAAATAAGAGGTTAAACCCTGTAGCGCTTCTGGTTCAATATTTCCAGTGCATTCTGGTACTCATTGCATATGAAGACAAAGAAAACTACAAGCCCCAGAATTCAAAGTACATTCAGCAGGATGAGTTACTTGTGCATCGAACTCTCAATTAACTCTTTCGTTTGTAAATATTGTGTTTAACACATTACCCCATACCTCTGATCCAGAGCATTGGGGCCCCCTTCAGATCAGTTGAAAGCCAGAGGCATAGCTACAGATAAACATCTTTTATACCACAGTTCCACATGAATAACTACAAAGATTGCTGGAGGGATATCCAGTGTATACAAATGGGACTGGGACCTTATGAAGCAAGGGAGATTGGAGCTCTGAGGAACATAATAATGAGCAAATGTACCTCCTGTGTTAAATGTGTCAGTGATTTTTTTTTTTTTTAGACCAACGTAGTGAATTACATCGTCTACAGCTAATCAAATGCATCCAGTCACTGTTTCAGAAGATTGTATATGTGCAGGAACAAACAATAATTTGTTTTCCATCTTGCAGAAACAAACAGTACTCAATATGCAGTTCGAAGATGATTTATAGTTTTTAAAATCACGATTTAGCAACAAAATTAAACAGTTATAAGAGAGGGATAGAAAGTGCAAAGGTGTTCTTTAGCATGAGTAAAGGTGGTAGATAGTGGTTTAAAGTGTTCCAGTTACTCTCTAGCTGGGGTTGCAGATTTTACACGGAGCAACTCTTAGCTTAGCTTTACACATTGCAGCCAGTTCTGCAATCAATGTTAACAGTTTTCTTTTATTAGATACGTCGTAGGATGCATGTTTGTGGTTTCTGTGCATGCGTGTGTTTATAGAATATATGTTCGTTATTATCAATCAGTCAAAAAGTTAAGGAATTTGATTCTTATAATTTGGCAATGGTCTTCATTTATCAAAATATCTGAATATGTGGGTTATAAAGCGAATCCCACTGCAGTTCTAGTGATAATCCCATTCACATTGTACACCACTCTATTTTCGAATTCTTTCATAAATCATAATGATCAGAATTTCTGAATATTGCTCTCCTTAATCCCCAGATTCTCTTATTTAGTTCCAGTATCTTTTAGATACTTCTAATATCTCTGATCACGTTAATTTTAATACAGTTAAACCTGTGATACAACTTATCAAAGTAAAAGATAGTAACACATAGTATGTGCTTCATTTTTGTTTTCCTAACTGCTGAGTGGGTCTAGTTCATTTACAGGTATTTACATTTTGTTGTGTGTTATGAAAAAATGACATCCTTCACCTTTCTTTCCACACTTCCTGTACTCCAGCAAGACTGTCACATAATTCACTTTACTTTTCTCTGTTTGACTGCAAAGTGGGAGGAGTTTGTAAACACCAGTACCCATGTTAAAAAAAAGAAGCAGAAGACATAGCCTGACATTTGACCTCTGTAGTTGAAGAGTTGCAAATGTGACAAGATAAATACAGAAATTGAAGGCATCTTTATTTATTGGTTGGACCTTCACGACCCCACAAAAATGTGGTTGCGACCCACAGTTTGGGAACTACTGTCCTAGGCATTAATGAGCAATTCTGTCACTTCACTGAAGGCTAAAGAAATATTTCCCCAATTAAGATGTGTATTTTACCTCAAAATGACCTTCTCAAGATCATATTCATGAAAATAAAAAAGTGTTTTACGTCCTGTTCATATTCCTAGGATTATATTTCTCAAGCGAATGCACGTATTTAAAGTCTTTACACTACCAAGGTCATAGCTCCTATCAATAGGTACATCAACAATCATTATCAGCATCGTATTATTATCATCCAAAATGCACCCCAATCTCAAGGTCGATAGAGCCTTTGTGCTCTGGTAATTATCTTTCTTATCTCCGTATCTTATTTCTTTGCATTATTAAGTGTCAGAAATCCACTGGAACCATTCATTTAGCTACTCAATTTAGGAGAGCACCGCCTAATCACCACCTATCATAAGCTTACTGTTCCTTATTCCAAATCACATCAGTGCGAACAATTCCCTAGCCACGTTTATACCTTTGTCGAAAATGTGGATCCATATGGTATCCTGCTCTTCAAGATTTTGTTTCCTGTCTCCTATCTTATATATGGGAATATGCTCAATCCCTAATAGTAGTATTTTATCAATGTCACATACGATCAAATTGTGCAACCATTGGATAATTTTTCAAAGCTCTCAAATTATTACTCCAGCTGTCCTGCAGATACCGGTTGGTAGAGCCCACATGTTCCACATACACATTGTATAATGTATAACACAGTATGTTGTACAGCAATTGATGAAGGATTTGATAACATGCTTTCTTGATCTTTTAAATTTCCTAAATGTACACGTATGCATCATCTGCACTTCCAAAACCACTGGGAGGCATACTGGCTTGCTGGAATCCATCTCAGCGAGATGGGATTATAAAATACGTAAGGGTACCCTGCACAGAGCCCTGTTCTCAAACAGAGCCCTAATGTCCTTTCAAGACTTGTGAGACCGATGTAGCTTACACTGAGGTGCCTTCCTGCTCAATGGCACTATAAAACATGCAATTGCCATATATTGGAATGCAGGAAATCAGAAACTTGCCACAAATCCACTCCTACGCACTCTCCATACAAAGTTGTATGGCAATAAGAAGCATGCATTTACACCGCATGCCTTTACCAAGCAATTTCCTTACAACGCAAAGCCTTTAGCACAAATATGCCTTTACCATGCATGCTTTTACAACTTTTATGTGAGCAAGGCCATATGTTGCGGCCAAAAAGCGTTATGGTGGATTAACAATAAAATTGTAGAACTTTCACTCCTCGAGCGTCGAAGCCCTCGCAGCACGGATCTTTGAGATAAATATATATTTGTGGGTGTGTAATTTTAATTTTTTGGGGGGAATATCCCCTTTTTTTTTTTTTTATTAAATAATTCTAACTTGACCCTTTTTTTTAAACCCACCTGTTAGACCTGGTACCATTGGCGTGAGTCTCCCTTCCATTTTCTCTGATGTCTCCCTCTGTTTTTGATATGTTTTGCTGGTTTAGATGCTTTGGGCACTGTGCCACTGCTATTCAGTGCCACAGTGCAAGTGCTCCCTATTGTAAATTGTGGTAATGGATTAGTGACTCCATGATTGGCTTGATTTACTTGTCAGACCCTAGTACAGTGCACCATGTGTGCCCAGGGCCTGTAGATCAAATGCTGCTAGTGGGCTTGCAGCACTGATTGTGCCACCCACAGAAGCAGCTTGTAAAGTGTGTCTCAGGCCTACCCTGGCAGAGCCTGTGTTCAGTCCAGTACTGCCATGTTGACTTGGTAAGTGCACCCACTTGCCATTCCCTAAACCTTCCCTTTTCTACATGTCAGACACCCCTAAGGTAGGCCCATGGGCAGGGTGCATTGTATGCAAAAGGTAGGACATGCCCTGATGTGTGTGGCATGTCCTGATAGTGAATGAAAAATTTCCTAGCTATCGTAACGGAAAGTTTCAATTCTATTACGGTCTCGGAGGCGAGGATTATGCTATCCTTTCTTTGCTTTTATTTCAACAGCAGACATTTTAGAACTTCAACAACATACCACATTTCCCAAACACCCTCGGGAACATCAGGGGCGTAACAAACACCCCCGCAGCCCCCGCGGTGCGGGGGGCCCCCCAGTCTTCAGTAGGTGAAGGGCGCCCCCTCAGCTCTTTGGTAGAGAGCTGTGAGAGGTTTGCTCTTAAGCAGCTGCATTCTGCAGCCTGCTCTGAGCTCCTCCTGCTGAGTTGACCCAGGACTGAAGAGAAACAAAGTAACAAGTTACATTGTTTCTCTTCAGTCAGAGCCACGAGCTAGGCCCGGAAAAAAGATGGGAGTGGGGGCCCCAGAGAGATCATTCCCCACAGGGCACACAGGTCAGGATTGCAGCTCCAGGAACAGGATCTGCTGGGACCCATTAGAAGGTAAACAAGCATTTGCAATATATGGTTTTGCAATATATGCATTTGCATATATGCAAGTCATATATGGTTTGGATTGGAATTGTTAGTTGTGGAATTGTGTTGTGTGAATTGGATCTGTGTAGTGAAATAATGTGGCATGGTGTGCAGTGTGGATAGTAATTGTGTGGTATTGAGTGTACTGGAATTATGTGGAGTGGGATTGTGTGTCATGGAGTGGGATTGTGTGTCTTGGAGTGAAATTATCTGGAATGGTATTTTGTATTGTGGAGTGGTATGTAGTGGAGTTTACTTATGTGGTGTGCTGTTAAATATTGTAGCATGATGTGGAATTGTGTGCTGTAGATTGGATGTATGTGGTGTGTTGTGTAATTGTGTTGTTGGTTTGAATTATGTAGTTTGTTGTTGAATTATGTGGTGTGGAATGGAAATGTGTAGAGTTGAATTTGTGTGACGTGGTAGTGTGCGCTGTTGAGTGAAAATTGTGTTGAGTGGTATTATGAGGCATGGTGTGAAGTGTAGTTATGTGGAATGTTGCTACGTGGCATAGACTGGATTTATGTGGAGTGTATTTATGCAATATGGAGTAGAGCATAATTATGTGGAGGTAAATTATGTGGTGCTGAGTGGTATTATGTGGAGTGTAATTATGTTGTGTGATGAATTGTGTGGGGATGAATTGTGGAATTGTGTGATGTGTGGAATTATGTGGCATGGTGTGGTGTATAATTGTGCGGAGTGGAATTATGCAGCATGTTGCAGAGTTGTATTTTGTGGAGGGTAATTATGTGTTTTGGAGTTGAGTGTAAATATGTTGTGTGAAGTATAATTATATAAGTTGAAGTGGAATTATGTGTAATTGTGTTGTGTGGAGTGTAATTATGTGGTTTGGAGTGGTATTAAGTTGCGTGGAATGTTATTATGTGATGTGGAATTATGTGGTATGGAGTGAAGTGGAAATATGTGTTTTTTTAATTTTTAGGATTGTAATTATGTGGTATGGAATGTTGTAGGGTTAAATTATTTATAGTTGAATTGTGTGGCATGGAATTATGAGATGTTCAAATGTGCTGTGTGTGGTAGAAATAGCATAGCTGCCAAGGTTTCAGATTGCTATGTGTGACATTTTCATAATTTCAGTGCAATTATGAGTGACATTTCAACGACTATGAGTGACACTTTCTCGTGAGCAAAATCAAGCAATGAAGAGGAGGGAAACATATAAATATCAGAAATTACACCCATTTGAGCAACTAGAAACTCTAAGAAAGTCACTGAACTAAAGTGCGCTAACAGCAAGCTATGGAAAACTGAGCAGAGTTAGACTGCATGAATGCCACCCATTATTGCAGTTAAATTATGAAAACGTCACACTTACCAATCTGAAACCTTGGCATCTATGAGTGAATCAGTGTGAAAATGTGCTCTAATTGAGGTGTATTCCTCTGCACCCTCATGGTGACCAGCCTGCCAGTTCTCTTTGCAAATTTGCAAGCGCCAAGCAGTTTTCCATCAGCTACATGTTAATGTAACTCTACAAAATAAATACATAGGATGTTCTCTGCAGAAATCAGAGGTTTGCCTGCGCCAGGTTATACTTACTCCAGCACTTTAAAAGTGGCAGTTCATTCAAGGTCCAATCAGGCCTCCCATAATGTCTGGTTACTCTGCGTAGAAATGCTGCAAAGGTTTTTTTTAAATGCTAATCTGTGGTCAGATTAAACCTTCCAAAAGGAGCTGCTTTCATCTATGAGTAATCAGTCCGTTTCTGGGATGCTAAAATCACGGTAAGACCCAGTGACCTACACTCTAATGCCTCCTCAGTGATCTTCTGTCTGAGGTAGGGTGCAACTGGGATCTAACATGTTTTAGGACTATGTGGTCTAGACTGCCCTGGGCTGAAGTGTTTCGTCCATTTAGCCAGGAGTGTGAGGGGAGATCCGAGCCTGAAGCAGTATGTGCAGTGGTGCCTCTGATGCTCCCAGACTAGAGTTAGGCCACAGCTCCCTGCGCCACTGTAGGCACCTAGACCCTCGGCGCAATCAGCTCGTCTGCGGAGCAAGATCTGTAGGTGCATTAATACAACACCTGCTGGACGGAGGGGGACCTGAGGCCTCTTCTGTGTGTGTGTGTGTAAATTGGTCCTCACGGGCCTGGGACCAGCAGGCAGAGGCCTGAACTTGAGAGGCTGGATGAGGCAATATAGTAGACTGTTAGAGCATGCCTCTCGATGGACTCTAGTCAAAAGAGGAGCATTGAGGACCGCGGGAGGGCCAACAGGCGTTGGATGGCTACGAGGTGACTGACCACAGTAATTGGTGGAACTACGAGAGATGACTGGAGGCGCTAACCCTCTGAGGAGCAATAATTCATGGCAGTAAGGGGAGGGGAGGTTATGTCTATGCACTCAGAGAGTGTATTGTGCGGTATCAATACAATGTCACCTGGGTACAGTAACGCTTTCGGAAACCATTGTCACGCATTTAGCAATTACTCAATGTAACACCCCTAATCAGTGCAGCTATATATCTATCTTGCATCTGAAGAAATCAACGCTCTGACACAGGTAAGAGTTACCAATACACCTAGGTCACAGGAGTTACGGGACCTTCACAATTAACGTTTTTGTTTTTCATTCCGGTATGGCTGCCGCTGAAAGTAGCTTTTACCGCCATGTGAAAGTTTCGAAGAAAACAAGTAGGAATCAGCCTGGAAACAGACTCCCTTATGTTATTCCTTTAATACTTACTCATCGTTATTTTCGGTCCCCCAACATCAAAACAGCAATGAAATTGGGCACTTCAGCGCTGGGGTGTCATTGTGTTGGAATCTTAGATCCCGGCTCCTCCATGCAGAGCGGCCGTTTTTGCACATCGCTCCCCGCAGGGAGACGGAGGTTATCCCGGGTCACAACATCACCCACTCCAGAGCTCTGGTGCCCTTCTCAAGCCCCTAGCTCCCGTCAGGAACCAGTCCTTGCAAATGTCGCACTCGAAGCGGCTGACATCATAGGGCTGCCGGTGCATGGCTCGCGCGCGCCTGCAACAAATCCTCTCGAGACCTAACTTTATGGACACACTACGGAAACGCGGCAAAATGTTGTGGGCATAGAAAAGAGACATTCATTACAGGACTACCACACAGGCAGCTGTACTGCAATACGAAATTTACTGCATCGCGTTTAGGAGACAGGGGAAGCACCAGAAAACAGACGGTGGCCACATGGAAATAATACTACACCAGCATTGATTGGCAGCACTGGTACCCGAGGAGGTGCAATGCCGGTTATGCGTGATTTTGCATTTCAGTGCGGTGATGCGGACCACCACACTGAAATGCGTTAGTCTAACGCCAGATGAGTGGTACTTGGCAGGGCTGAATTAGGTGGCGTGGATTTGGACAAGCTGTGCACGCTAAGGCTTTTATGTCATGGGGTATAAAGTGGACGTTTGTCTATTTTTCTTTGTAAAAATAATAATCAATCAATCAATCAAGTCACTTATAAAGCGCACTACATACCCGCGAGGGTCTCAAGGCGCTGGGGGAAGAGGGGGGTGGTGCTGCTACTGATCGAAGAGCCAGGTCTTGAGGAGTCTTCTGAAGGCCAGTAGGTCTTGGGTCTGTCGGAGGTTGGTGGGGAGGGTGTTCCAGGTCTTGGCGGCGAGGTGGGAGAAGGATCTGCCGCCGGCGGTCGTTTTCCGGATGCGGGGGACTGTGGCGAGGGCGAGGCTGGTCGAGCGGAGCTGGCGGGTGGGGGTGTAGAAGCTGAGTCGTCTGTTGAGGTAGGCTGGTCCGGAGTTGTGGAGTGCTTTGTGTGCGTGGGTGAGGAGCTTGAAGGTTATCCTCTTGTTGACAGGGAGCCAGTGCAGGTCTCTCAGGTGAGGTGTGATGTGGCTGCGTCGGGGGATGTCGAGGATAAGACGTGCAGAGGCGTTCTGGATGCGTTGCAGCCGTCTCAGGAGCTTAGCCGTCGTTCCTGCGTAGAGGGCGTTTCCGTAGTCCAGCCTGCTGGTGACGAGGGCCTGGGTGACTGTTTTTCTTGTTTCGGTGGGGATCCACTTGAAGATCCTGCGGAGCATTCGGAGGATGTTGAAGCAGGATGAGGAAACGGCGTTGACCTGCTTAGTCATGGAGAGGGTGGGGTCGAGGATGACCCCTAGGTTGCGTACGTGGTCGGTGGGTGGCGGGGCTGGTCCCAGTGATGTTGGCCACCAGGAGTCGTCCCAGGCTGAAGGGTTGGAACCAAGGATGAGGACCTCCGTCTTGTCCGAGTTCAGCTTCAGGCGGCTGGTCCTCATCCATTCGGCGACGGCCTTCATTCCTTCGTGGAGGTGGGCTTTGGCGGTGTGAGGGTCTTTGGTGAGGGAGAGGATCAGCTGGGTGGCGTAGGAGATGATGTTGAGGTTGTGCTGTCGGGCGACGTGGGCGAGGGGTGCCATGTAGATGTTAAACAGCGTTGGGCTGAGGGAGGAGCCTTGGGGTACGCCGCAGATGATCTTGGTGGCCTTGGATCGGAAGGGGGCGAGGCGGACGCTTTGTGTTCTGCCGGAAAGGAAGGATGTGGTCCAGTCCAGGGCCTTCTCTTGGATCCCGGCGTCGTGAAGGCGTGTTCGTAGTGTGTGGTGGCAGACCGTGTCGAAGGCGGCTGATAGGTCCAGGAGGATGAGGGCTGCTGTTTCTCCGTTGTCTAGCAGGGTCCTGATGTCATCGGTGGCGGCGATGAGGGCGGTTTCGGTGCTGTGGTTGCTGCGGAAGCCGGACTGGGAAGGGTCCAGGATGTTGTTCTCCTCGAGGTAGCGGGTCAGTTGTTTGTTGACGATTTTCTCAGTGACCTTCGCGGGGAACGGGAGCAGAGAGATGGGTCGGAAGTTCTTGAGGTCCTTGGGGTCTGCCTTGGGTTTCTTGAGTAAGGCGGTGATCTCGGCGTGCTTCCAGCTTTCCGGGAAGGTTGCTGTCTCGAAGGAGATGTTGATTATTTTCCGGAGATGGGGCGCGATGGCTGTACTGGCTTTGTTGAAGATGTGGTGAGGGCACGGGTCTAGCGGTGAACCGGAGTGGATGGTGTTCATGATCTCGCTGGTGTCCTCGTCGTTGATGTTGGTCCAGGAGAGCAGGCGGTTGGTGGTTGTGGGGGCAGTGGTCTCGGTGGTTGCCGGGGCGGTCGTGGTGTTGAAGCTGTCGTGGATGTCGGCGATTTTGCGGTGGAAGAAGGTGGCCAGTGAGTCGCACAGGTCTCGCGACGGCTGGATGTCGTTGGTGTTGGAGAGTTCCTACACGATGTTGAAGAGCTCTTTGCTGTTGTGTGCGTTGTTGTCTAGGCGGTCTTTGAGTGAGGCCCTTTTGGCGGATCTGATGAGGTGATGGTGACTGCGGGTGGCGCTCTTGTGGGCGGCGTAGCTGTCCGCTGTCCGTTCGTGGAGCCAGATCTTCTCCAGTTTTC
Source organism: Calotriton arnoldi (assembly GCA_963921515.1). NCBI lineage: Eukaryota > Metazoa > Chordata > Amphibia > Caudata > Salamandridae > Calotriton > Calotriton arnoldi. Next base: position 2,879,241 of record CAWUFW010000598.1, on the reverse strand, counting down.
GGCATGTTCGTTTGGAGGCCTGGAGGTCTTCGGTGAACCAGGTGGCTTTCTTGCTGGTGTGGCTGTTGGGCGGATTCTTGAGCGGGGCGAGGATGTTGGCGCAGTCGTCGATCCACTGTCTGAGGTTGCGGGCGGCGGTGTCGGGTCGGAGGGTTCGGCGGGTGGGCTCAGGGCGAGGGTTGTGGTCAGCTGGTCTTCCGTGACTCTGCTCCAGCAGCGGCGAGGCATTTGTTCGGTGCGGTGGTGCGTGGTGGGCTTCCTGTAGGTGAAGTGGATGCAGTGGTGGTCAGTCCAGTGGGGTTCGGAGGTGTGGTTGAAGGAGACGTGTGGGCTTGCGGAAAAGATGGAGTCGAGCGTGTGGCCGGCGGCGTGGGTGGGTGTAGTCACGAGCTGTCTGAGTCCGAGGGTGGCGAGGTTGTCGATCAGGGTGGTGGAGTTGGTGTCCTTGTTGTTCTCGAGGTGGAAGTTCAGGTCCCCGAGGAGGATGTAGTCCGTGGAGGCGATGGCGTGTGTGCTGACGAAGTCAGCGATGGAATCGCTGAACTGTGGTCGGGGTCCGGGGGTCTGTAGATGAGGGTTCCTCTGAGGGTGGTGTTGGGATCAGTGTGGATCTGGAAGTGCATGTGTTCGGCGGTGCTGAGGGTGTCGTCGGTGTTGGTTGAGACTCTGAGGGTGTTCCTGTGGACGATGGCGATGCCTCCTCCGACTCCGTTGGTGCGGTCCCTGCGGGTGATCTTGTATCCGTCCGGGATGGCAATGGCGATGTCGGGGGCTGAAGCGGGATTCAGCCAGGTCTCCGTCAGGAATGCGACGTCTGGGGAGGTTGAGTCGAGAAGGTCCCAGAGTTCGATGGCGTGTTTGCGGGCGGAGCGGGTGTTGAGGAGGATGCATCTGAGGTAGTTGGGTTCTTTCCTGGGCGGTGGTTTGGCGGGGCGGGTGCTGGCGAAGCTGCAGTTCCGGCAGGTGAAGGGCCCTTGGGTGCGCTTCGGGGTGGCCTGGTAGCAGGCGTGATCTTTTCCGGGGTTGAGTGCGTGGAGGGTGCTGGCGTCGTATCGGCGTCTGTTGATGTGGCGGGCGCGGGGATGCCCGGACCAGGGGGTCTGGCGCTGGGCGCGGTCACGGCGCGGACGGGCGCAGACGGGCTTGCCTTAGGCACGCCTTCGGCACGCCAGCGGCGCGGCCGCGCAGCGGCCGCCCTAAATGGGGAGGGGGGAGGGAGGAGCAGGGAATGGGGCAGCGAGGGGGCGGGGCCGCAGGGGCGCAGCGGCGGGAAACAGGCACAGAAGGGAAAACGAGCACAATCAGGGCATCAAGGGGGCACAGAAAGGAAAGAAAAAAAAACTAGCACAATGAGGGGCAGCAAGGGGGCACAGAAAGGAAAAAACGAGCACAATGAGGGGCAGCAAGGGGGGCACAGAAAGGAAAAAACGAGCACAATCAGGGGCAGCAAGGGGGCACAGAAAGGGAAAAAAACGAGCACAATGAGGGGCAGCAAGGGGGCACAAAGGAAAAACGAGCACAATGAGGGGCAGCAAGGGGGGCACAGAAAGGAAAAACTAGCACAATCAGGGGCAGCAAGGGGGCACAGAAAGGGAAGAAAAAAAACGAGCACAATCAGGGGCAGCAAGGGGGCACAGAAAGGAAAAACTAGCACAATGAGGGGCAGCAAGGGGGCACAGAAAGGAAAAAGCGAGCACAATCAGGGGCAGCAAGAGGGCACAGAAAGGGAAAAACAGAGCACAATGAGGGGCAGCAAGGGGGCACAGAAAGGAAAAACGAGCACAATGAGGGGCAGCAAGGGGGGCACAGAAAGGAAAAACTAGCACAATCAGGGGCAGCAAGGGGGCACAGAAAGGAAAAAACTAGCACAATGAGGGGCAGCAAGGGGGCACAGAAAGGGAAAAAAAACGAGCACAATGAGGGGCAGCAAGGGGGCACAGAAAGGAAAAAACTAGCACAATGAGGGGCAGCAAGGGGGCACAGAAAGGAAAAACGAGCACAATCAGGGGCAGCAGCAGGGCACACAGACGGAGCTGTGTGGTGGGGGAGCGACCTACCTGTCAAGGTCAGGGGTCGCTGTCTTCACCACGCAGCGGCCGCCATAAATGGGGAGGTGGGAGGGAGGAGCAGGGAATGGGGCAGCGAATGGGCAGTGAGGGGGCGGGGCCGCAGGGGCGCAGCGGTGGGAAACAGGCACAGAAGGGAAAACGAGCACAATCAGGGCATCAAGGGGGCACAGAAAGGAAAAAAACGAGCACAATGAGGGGCAGCAAGGGGGCACAGAAAGGAAAAACGAGCACAATGAGGGGCAGCAAGGGGGCACAGAAAGGAAAAACGAGCACAATCAGGGGCAGCAAGGGGGCACAGAAAGGGGAAAAACGAGCACAATGAGGGGCAGCAAGGGGGCAAAGAAAGGAAAAACGAGCACAATCAGGGGCAGCAAGGGGGCACAGAAAGGAAAAACGAGCACAATCAGGGGCAGCAAGGGGGCACAGAAAGGGAAAAAAAACTAAAACGAGCACAATCAGGGGCAGCAAGGGGGCACAGAAAGGAAAAAAACTAGCACAATGAGGGGCAGCAAGGGGGCACAGAAAGGGGAAAAAAACGAGCACAATCAGGGGCAGCAAGGGGGCACAGAAAGGAAAAACTAGCACAATGAGGGGCAGCAAGGGGGCACAGAAAGGAAAAACGAGCACAATCAGGGGCAGCAAGGGGGCACAGAAAGGGAAAAAACTAGCACAATCGGGGGCAGCAAGGGGGCACAGAAAGGAAAAAACTAGCACAATGAGGGGCAGCAAGGGGGGCACAGAAAGGAAAAAACGAGCACAATCAGGGGCAGCAAGGGGGGCACAGAAAGGAAAAAACGAGCACAATCAGGGGCAGCAAGGGGGGCACCGAAAGGAAAAAACGAGCACAATCAGGGGCAGCAGCAGGGCACACAGACGGAGCTGTGTGGTGGGGGAGCGACCTACCAGTCAAGGTCAGGGGGGTCATGGGCTGTTTCTTTACCTTCCGGTACATTTCTGAACAATTTGTTAAGCTAAATTGTATTGTTGCATTGTGTGCGCATGCAGGGAAGAACGAGTGTCTGGCAGACATGCAAAAAATCATCCTACGTCTCAGTATTAACTTCCACACTTCTAAGCCGTAATTCCAATCCTAGAATGAGTTACCTGTTTGCTTTAAAACGACAGTTAGTAAAACAAGTAAGTGCTTTGCAAGCCTGTGTAAGTAGCAAAGGTTTTAAAGGGACTTGTTTTCGTGCAAGGTATTGCTCTTCACAGTTCACGGAAGGGATAAAAAACATCTCCAGATAATAATAGGGTTGACAGGATGGTGCGATAGCAGAATATTGATACGTGTGGATCTGGTGAGAGACTGCGGGCAGCAAGTGCTTGATACGCTATTTGCATAAGAAAATACTATATATTTTTTTTGTTATCCTCCATTAGTTATTAGTAAGGAAGGGGAAAGAGAAGGGTTCACCAACAGCATTCGGTTAGTCTTAGGGAGACAAAGAATGCTGTGGTCTGTGGGAGATGCCGCCCAGAAGTCATAGGTATATGTATCAGGAGCTGCCATTGAAAGGAAGTGGAAATGCGCTTTAGATGTTGCCGGTATTGATGGCTACTGTGTGGTTGCAGACTTCACTGGGCTGACAGTGGGTGGGGAAATGCTACGTTGTCACTATAGGTTTAATTACACGAATCGCGCATTCTCTCTGGTGTTTGTCCTTGGGGTACTTGCTGACTGGTGCTACACATGGGATCAGGTTTGCCTTTGATAGGAGGTATGGTTTAGTGGGGTACATAGTGTAAATTAATGTTGGTGTGAGGAAACAAAAATAGGACCCTTTGTACATTTAATATTATTGTGTGCATCATGCAGAGGATGAAAAGTAGCAGGAACGGCTTTGATGCCGTAGAGGCTAGCAGGAAGAACTGTTTTGGGGTGGTCAGTTGAAGAGATTGTTTAACATGTTTTAAACTACCGCATTGGGGAGGGCAGCAGCTGAAAGGCTCTGTCTTTACTGGTAGGCAGTGGTTAGATGGGGACCGGCCATCAGTCTTTCTATCGGTGGTGGACAGGGGAGCAGTGGGCAGCAGTCACGGGTTCACAGTGACATCCGAGGGGTGGTTTCAAAGGCGGGCGGAAAAGCATAACTGCGGGTTTCGTAGGGGTGAGAGTAGAGTTAATGGATGCGTTAGTAGCAGGCACGAAGGCAGTGGTCTGTGTTTGGAGGTGATTAACTGAGCGGGCTTCGCTTGAAGGTGGGTCATCAAGTAGGAGGATGTGTTTGGTGGGCCGGCTGGAGGCAGTGTTATGTAACTTTGCTGGAGGGCGCAGCAGCAGTATTTACTGATGTATGTAAATCGCCCGATGAAAGGGCGAATGTGACCAATGGAGGAACCAGAATCCTTTTTTTATGGCTGGGGTGAGCCCCTGCAGTATGGCGGGTCGGTGGCCTGAGAGCTCTTGACGGACGCGGAGAATGGGGGGGCCCCTCCATGTACTTTGCAGGGGGGCCCCCCTCAAGTTTCGTTACGCCACTGGGGAACATGATGGTCAAAAAAGAAACCAACAAGGGACAACACATCCCCAAGTCCATGAACCAATCACGGCGTCTTGAGCCCGATATAGTCTCTCCTCTAGTCACTGCCCATCATCTTTCGATGCGCGAGTCATGCCCTTCTTCTTCTCAAGTCAACCTTCCTGTTTCCCAGAATCACCTCCTGGAATAAAAAGGACAATATCAGGGCCAGGAACCCAACGGGTATCACAGCTCAATGCTCATAGCCAAAGAACTAAAATGTAACTGAAGAACCTAAGCATTTTAAGACATGAGTCATCTGATATAAGCAAGAACCAATGGAGCATAACAACATACACTTAAACCGTTAACACTGTGGTGCATCAAGACAATATAGAATATAGAATTGTACTTACTCCTTAACGGGCGGACGCGGCAGACAACGTCCACGGGTGGGATAATCCTCGCCTCTGAGTCCTTAATAGAATTGAAACTTTCCGTTACGATAGCTAGGAAATTTTTCATTCTATGTCAGGACCGGTGGCTTCGGATTATGCTAGTTTAAGGCTTACTTACCACCAAATGCGCCACGTCAATAATAGGTTTGAAATAAAACCTTTTAAAGGTAGAATCTGAGGACCAATCCGCTGCATTCATGATATCCTCTAACCTGGCTCCCAGCGTGAAAGCTTTAGAGGCCATTGCTCCCCTAGCCGAATGGGCTCCAAATTGCCGCAGGCTAATGCCCGCCTCTTGCATGACCCATCGCACCCATCTTGCAATCGTGGGAGCGGAAACCGCTTTGTGGGTTTCCTCAAAGCAATCAATAATTGTCGTTCTCCTGGAGGCCTCAGCTCCAAAGACATTTCCTCATAGGCCTTTAAACAGCGCACCACACACAGTTTAGGCACATCAGGGAAAGCTGGGTATTCAATTACTCTAGTATGGCACTTAGTTCTACGACTCATCGTAAAAGACACTCCCGAGGGGGGAAAAACCCTGCCCGTGATATCCAGGGCTCGCACATCCGAAACTCTCCTGCAGGAGATTAAACAAAGAAGCATCGCCAACTTCGCCGTCAACTCTTTCCTTGACAAATATTCATTGGGTTGCCATGACAAAAACAAATTGAGCACCCTATTCACATCCCATAACTCAGAATAACGAGGCTCTGGGGGGAGCGACAAGCGGAGCCCCCGCAAGAGACGACACACAAAAGGGTGTTCCCCCACAGGAATGCCCTGTATCGGCACATGCCCCGCCGAAATAGCGGATCGAAAAGTATTCACCGAACGATAAGCTAAACCTTTTTGTGCCAAGTCCGCTAGGAAATTCAAAACGTGAACTATGTCCGCGCCCACGGGATCACAACCCCGTCGCACACCAAAGACACCATCATCGCCAGGCAGATCGATAGCGCTTGATAGTGCTATCCGCCCAGGCCTTGGACAAGAGGCCCTCAGCGAAGCCCGAAAGGCCAGGGAGAGACCATCTACTCCTGTAATCCTCCACGCCATGAGCCGTAGGGCTCCGCTGAGCACCATCTGATGTGGGATCCGATCCGGACTGAGAAGGAGCTCTGGAAAATGGGGGAGTCGGATTGGAAAATCCCAAGAAAGTTCCAGAAGAACTGGAAACCATACTTGCGACCTCCAAATTGGAGTGATGAGAACCACGTTCGCTTTTTGTCTCCTGATCTGGGCTGATACTCGAATGATCATTGCGAATGGGGGAAATGCATAGGCCTGTTCCTGCGTCGTGTCCTGAAGGAACGCATCCGTAGCTACTGCCAACAGATCTGGCCGCCAACTGAAAAACCGGGGAACCTGGTGGTCCAGCCTGGAGGCAAAAAGATCCACTGAAAAAGGACCCCAACGTTCCTGAACTAGAGAAAAAACGTCCGGATGTAATTTCCAGAGACTGGAATCCGTGAAGTGGCGCGATTGCCAGTCCGCCACCTGATTCTCCCGACCCGGTAGGTACTCTGCCTGTAATTAAATTTGATGGTCCAGGCAAAAATGCCAAAGGGTCGTCGCCAGATCCGACAGCACCTTCGAGCGGGTACCTCCTAAATGATTGACATACCGTACCCCCGATATATTGTCCATCTTCAACAGGACACACGACTGGACCCGATCCTGGATGGGAGTAGGGGCGCCCTCTCAGCAGATGCTGCGTCTTGAGGCGCTGCAAAGCCCTGTAGTGGATCGGGCCTGGGAAAATCGCTTGTATGGAGGCGGACAGAAGCCCCACTATTCGGGCGATCTGTCGAAGGGGAACCCTCTGCTTGGTTAGAGTACGCTTCAATTCGTGCCGAATCTTGGCCAACTTCCGAGCCGGAAGGCTGAGGGTTGCGTCGATTGAGCTTATCACAAACCCTAAAAACGTGACCTTTTGAGAGGGAACCAACAAAGACTTCTTGGTGTTTATCACAAACCCAAGGCCTTCCAAGAGAGTGACTGCTCGCTGCAACTGATCCCGCAGCAGCCGAGGGTCCTGAGCCAACAACAGAATGTTGTCCAGGTACACAATAAGACGGGTTCCTCTTGCTCGAAGGTATTCCACGACCGGCCGGAGGACCTTCGTGAAGCACCACGGAGCGGAGGAGAGCCCGAAAGGAAGAGACGTAAACTGGTACACCTGTTTTCGCCAGCGAAACTGAAGAAACTTTCTGTGCAGCGGAAAAATAGGGATGGCCAAATAGGCATCTTTTAAATCGAGGCGGACCATCCAGTCCGCTGGCCGCAGCACATCTCTGAGGAGATGAATGCCCACCATTTTGAAGTGGCGGTAGACGAGCCACTCGTTGAACTCTCGGAGGTTCAAAACTGGGCGCTGGCCACCATCCGGCTTGTCTACCAAAAACATATTGCTTAGGAAGCCTTGCGGATGCAAAACGGTGCGACAAATGGCCCCTTTGTCTAACAGCGCGGACACTTCTGCGTCTATCAAGGCCGCCTCTTGGCGGGAGAAGAGGATAGGATGGGGTAGGACCAGTTTTCTGGGGTCGTCGCAAAACTCTACCTGAAACCCCTGGACTGTTTGCAACACCCAAGCATCTGAGGTGATTTTTTCCCACTGTGTCCCAAAACCGGCCAGCCGGCCACCCACACGTACCAGAGAATCTGGCGAAACACTTACCGGCGATAGAGGAGTTGTCCCCTCCTCTGAAACCACGACCTCTGGAGCGGTGTCCGCGGGAAGGGTAGAAGTTATTGTACCGTTGCTGGTTCTGGTACTGCCCTTGTCTGGAGCCTTGCCCCCTGGAGTTCTGGGGGGCCTGGCTGGTCGAGCAGCCCCTGCCTCGACCGGCCCCACGGAAAACCCGGGAAGAAAACACCTTCCTTATAGAAGTTTGGGCTTTGTCGAGCGACGTGAACGTGTTCACGAATTTGCCTAACTCTTTGATAAAGGGCTCCCCGAACAGACCCCCTTGGGCCACCGCCCCTGCCTCAGAATCAGCTAAATCCCCAAGCTTCGGATCAACCTTTATTAGGAAGGACTGCCGCCGCTCTGTTGAGAGCGCATAATTTGCGTTGCCAAGGAAAACTACGGCCCGTTGAGCCCATCCGGAGAGGGCTTCCGGTGAGATGAGGGCGCCGGATGACTTGGCATCTTCTGCCATATCCAAGATCATGGTTAGGGGTCCTAAGGCGTCCAGCAGTTTGTCTTGGCACGCCCTCCAAGATCTATCTATCCCTTTCTTCGGGTCTTTAATAAATTTCGCCAAAAAAGTTGCCATCCTAGGGTCTAACTCAGGGGTCAGTGCAACTTTGCTATCCAAAGAGGGGCGGGGACACTCCGACCGGAGCCTGCTACGGGCGTCGTTTCCCATAGGAGTCCGGATCCTGCCCGCCACATAGCTGGCCACCTTTGCGGAGGGGGTCCATTCCGAGGACCTGGGATGCATGATGAGTTCTGGGTCTAACATGTCCGAGGAACACCCTGCTCCCTGAGGGTCCGAGGGCCCGGCACCTGATGTTGGGCGCCATGGTCTAGAAGTTTCAGGTTCCTCATCTGTGTCGGCCTGGGTGTCATCCTCTCGGGGCGGACTAACAGGGTTAGCGTCGGTCGGGGAAGGGGTAGTATCAACCGGAGCGACCACAGGCAGGCTGCGCGCCAAAAAAGCCTCACGCAATCGCTCGAAAGCGTCCTGGTCCACTCCGTCCACCCTGGGACGTTTAGCTGGGACAGGATCAGCACCATGTACACTCTGGGGAGTAGTAAGGGTAGTAGGTGTTGCACCCTGGGGTGCAGACTGAATTCTGGGTGCTACCGGGGCCCACCGAGCACATAACTGCTCAAGTTTTTGGGACAAGCGCTCCTCCATAGGAGCCATTACTTCCTCCACTGCCCGGTAGATGGACGCATCTACTGCGTCATAGAACTCATCATCCCAGGGCAGTTGGGACAGGGGATCCTCCTCCACTGCATGTCGGCCTGGTTAGACATGCTGACACTCTAAAGAGATGTGACTTGGCCTTAACTAAGTCTTAGCGCCAGTAATGCCTCCACAGCCAGGTAGACTGCGCCAATAGATGCCGGGAGACCAGCCAATTAACAAGGGCAGAGCCCAAACTTAACAAATATGGAGGGCAATACCCTTCCGGGACACCACCTGCTAGAAGAGCTAGAGATCGCAGGCCAAACAACCCTGGGAGCATGTCCCTGCAGGTCTTCCTTTAACCTGCTGCTGGCAAGGAAATATACACCCAAAGGGCGTCAAGGAAAGCAAGCACACACACACCTACTCAGGACTTAGCCTGCGCGTCAGTCAGCCAGCGTAAACTGTTACAGACCCAGGCAGGGCATAACTCTCCAGGGTAGCAGGGCTCAGGCAACGGGCGCGATGAGAGGAAAACCTCCAACTGCTGAAATTCGTGCCCGCTGTCAAACGAGGAGATAGAGACGCGAGGAACGCGTCCTGCAGCGCCCTCTGGCGGCCGGAGGCTGACCGCACCCCGCAGCAGGCGGCAAAACACGGCGTCGCGTAGGCTCCAACACGGAACCCGCGAGCCGATGCCGGAAGGCCGGCAGACACCGACACCCCCCCTAGCGCCCCCGCAAGCACACCGAAATGAAGAGCAGCGCGAGGGAAGACCAACGAAGCAAACCCCGGTCCCTCAGGTAACAAAGGCGCACCGGTCCTGTACGCGAGGGAACAACGAGGCACACAAAATACTGTACACAATAAATGCTGTAATAAGAACAAGGCAATAACAGGCAATTATGAAAACTCGATCGCGTGCGCTCGAAAGCGGCCCACGATTGCGTTACAATTCGCACAATACACGCAGTTCTAATATGAGTAAGGAAAACACTCATCTGAGGGCTGCGAGCAGCAAAGAAAGAGGATGGGCAGTGAGGAGAGACTATATGGGGCTCACGACGCCGTGATTGGTTCATGGACTTGGGGATGTGTTGTCCCTTGTTGGTTTCTTTTTTGACCATCATGTTCTCTAGGGTGTTTGGGAAATGTGGCCTGTTGTTGAAGTTCTAAAATGGCTGCTGTTAAAATAAAAGCAAAGAAAGGATAGCATAATCCGAAGCCTCCGGTTCTGACATAGAATTACAGCCAATTTCGTTTTTCACTATTGCAAGGCTACCTGTCCCCATAGGCCAGAATGGGCAGTTTGATTATAACATCTTATAATCCTAACTATCCCAGGGAACATGGTAGAAAAACGAATTTAGTATGCCTGAACTCAGAATGATAAAATACATCTTTTAGTGAAGTTGGTTTTAACATTCTATGTTTGAAAATACCACTTTTAGAAAGTGGGTATTTTCTTACCTAACCATCCAGCCTGCCTCTGCTAGGTTGTGTATTGCATGTCTGGTTTGTGAGTGACAGGAGGGCTTGGGCTCCAGCAGTCTGATGAGTCAGGGCTTGGCTGAATAGGACCTTGGCTGAATAGAGAGTAGGGGGCGGGATTTCCTTTCACTCCCCTGAGACCTCATAGAATAGAGAGTAGGGGAGGAGATTTCCTTTCAGCTACCTGGGCCAGGTCTGCTTTCAACAATGCTGTCTCCACCTCCTGCCAGAAAGCTGCACAGAACTGGTTTTGGCTAGGTACAGGCACCCTCTGCCTTCAGAGGACAAAGGATTTACTGGTATAAATATTGGGGCCCAGACCCCAAGACGTTAGATCACTTCTGGGAATCAAGACGGACCTTTGCCAAGGAGAAGAACCAGATAATCTGAAGGAGTTTGACTGCCCCTGTGCCAGAGTGCTGCTTTCTGGGGTTGGCCTGCAGTGGTTTCTTTATTGCCAAGGAAAGGGGAAAGACTTTTATTGAAACTTTCAACATCTTGAAGAAGAATCTCCAAGGGCTTGAACTGTGCTTGCCTCCTGCTGAAGTCTCAGGGATACAAGACTTCACCACCAGTTCCCCCCTGAATTCCCTTGCTGGGGATTCTGTCTTCAGAAGCCTGCGTGTTGTTGGGAGCTGGAAGCGCGACTCAACGAGAAGAAGCGTGTCGCATCCGCAGCTGTTGCCGTCGCATCATCGGAGAAGCGTGTCGCCACCGCAAGGGTCGCCGTCGCATCACCGGAGAAGCGTGTCTCCGTCACAGCTGTTTGTCGTCGCATCACAGGAGAAGTGTGTTGCCACCGCAAGGGTCGCCGTCGCATCACCGGAGAAACGTGTTTCAGGGCCTGTCGCGGCTCCGAAGTTACAGAGTTCGCCGCACGGCCGTCGGGCGTGCACGCATCGCCTTCACGTTGTCGCATCGCATCAAGGGCGCCATCTTCTCGCATCGCACCGGATCGTCGCATCGCATCGAAGCGCCATCTTGTCGCATCGCAACCGGAATGCAACACGAGATCGGCGCATCACCTCTTCTCCGGTAAGGAACAGACGCATCGCCTACTTTGCGCAAGCACTGAGGAACAGACGCATCGCCTCCCCCGAAGCAAGGAACCGACGCATCGTTCTCCCTGCGAACCTTTTGTTTATCTTGCGTGACGCATCCAAAGGTACTTTGTGAGAAACGTGTCGCATTTACCATCACCTTTGAACTAAGCTATTTCTACCATCTAAAAGTCATTTTCTTACTACTGTATTGTGGATTTTTGTCGTTTTGGGTCTTGTGTTAAGTCTATATAAAGAATACTTATTTTTATAAAAACCTGTGTGGTGTCCATCTGTAGTGTTTTCACTGTATTACTGTATGTGTTCACAAATGCTTTACACACTGCCTCTGAGATAAGCCTGCCTGCTCGTGCCAAGCTACCAAGGGGGTGAGCAGGGGTTATGTAAGAGTGTAGCCCCCTTACCCTGACTAGAAGCAAGGGTCCCTACTTGGTCAAAGGTACCTACCTCTGCCAACTAGAGACCCCCAGTTCTAACATTGGTAGTCAGCGGTGAGGATTCTGGACTTGCATTTGTGACTCATATACAGTGATTGGTGTACACTACTAGTGAATGCAGACCAAACGCAACCACATACATTTTTTGGTAGAATTTTTTTTCCCTTGGAACTGTTGTTTTTGCTAAAGACTGCCAGTTCTTATTGCCATGAGCAAACCAGCATCTATTGCATCTATGGATCTAGAGTTTGAGGAAGAGAAGGTGGATGTATACACTGTGAAACAGCTGAAGCACTTCTGTAGAAAATGTAAAGTTGCTACTACAGGCCTCACCAAAAAGGAGGAATTCCAAAAGGCGCTGAGGGCCTGGATGGAAGCAAGAAATGCCTCTGAGCATGTGGATGAGCCTGCAGAAGAGGCTGAGGATGCAGAAGGGCAGCTAGATGGGCCATTGGGTCCAGCCAGGGAGAGAGTGGCTTCCCCCATAGGCAGCAGCGTTTCTTCCAAGGGCCTGACCCCAGGAGAACTGGAGGACAGGGAGAGAAATAGATTGCACAAAATGGAGCTGGCCAAGCTCAAGATGGAGGGTCAAAAGGACCTAGAGAGTAAGAAGCTGGAGCTTGAGAATAACAGGTTAGCTTTTGAAAGGGAAAAAGAAAGATTAGCACATGAGAGATTTTTGAGGGAATTGGAGCCTAAAGCTAAAAGCCTAGAAATTAGTCCCTCTGGTGGCAGCGCACCATCTGTGCCTGCAGAAGGCAGGGTATATTTCCCCAAAGATGTCATCAAGGATTTTCATAAGCATGAGGATATTGGGCAGTGGTTTGCAGCCTAGGAAATGGCAATGTTGGCCCACCGGGTCCCTGAGAAGGATTGGGGAGAGGTGTTGTGGGGCCGCTTTGTTAGTGATGGGAGGGATACATTGTTAGACCTGCCCAGTGAGTGTAGGATAATTTATGCCCACATGAAGGAAGCCCTGATGACCAGGTATGGGTTGACCCCAGAGCTCTATAGACAGAGATTCAGGAATTGTAAGAAACTGGAGGCAACTACCTGGGTGGAGTATGCATCTTTCTTTTGCAGAGCTATGGATGGTTGGGTGAAGGGTAGCAAAGTGAGTACTTTTGAGGAGCTCTATGATTTGTTTGCATGGGAGCACTTGTCTGGTAATTGTTTTCCAGAGCTACGCCAGCACCTTATTGATAGCAAGCTAACTAACCCTAGGAAGCTTGCTGAGGAGGCGGACCGCTGGGTCAGTACCAGGGTCCACAAGGGTCATGTGGGAGACTCCGCCAGAGGTGGGCAGGGTCCCCAGCAGAAGAGTGGGAGGGACAAGGGTAAACAGAGGGAGTTCCAGAAAGGGCCCCAAAGTAATTCCCAAGGGAACCAAGGTAAGGGTTCCCAGCCTCCCCCTGAGAAGAAGACAGAGCCTCTGACAGGTAAACCTTTTCACAGGGGCCCCCTACAAGCTTTGAGTGTAAGCAGGTGGGCCACCATTGGTATGATCCCCAGTGTCCCCTAAAGGATCGCAATGGCCCACCCCGTGCACCACCCCGTCAGATGGCGAATGTAGCCCTGGGAGGGGAGGAGATGGGTGTCCAAGGTGGGTGGGGTCCCGCAGAGATGTCCCTTGTCTCTTTAGGAGACTGTGAAGTGGTCCCTAGGACCCAACTGCCTGATAACACAAAAAAATACAGGCAGTGGGTGACCATCAATGGCCAGAGGGTGGAGGCTCTGAGAGACACCGGGGCCAGTGTGACAGCTGTCAGTTGTCGGCTGGTGTCTAAAGAGCAGGTGGTCCCCCATGCATTCTTCCCTGTAGTTGCCGCAGACAACTCAGAGAGCCAGTGTGAGGTGGCTCAGGTTCCCTTTGAGTGTGGGGGGGTCTCAGGTACTCTCCAAGTAGCTGTGAGGCCAGCCATGCCTGTGTATTGTCTGTTGGGCAATGATTTAGAGAGCTCCCCTTGGGCTAAGGTGGAGAGAAGGTCTCATTTAGAGATATTGGGTCTGCCTGAGTGGGCGTGTGTGACCACTCGGTCTATGGCAGCCAGTAAGGGTGTTCAAGAGGACCTGGAGCCTGAAAATATGGCCCAGGCACCTGCCTTAAAGAGAAGAGGTAGGGGGTGCGGGAAACCGTCCCCCATAGTTCCCACGGTCCAGGAGGAGGCAGACCTTGAGGGGGGATGCCCTGGAACCTACAGGGGAACAAGTGGCTGAACTGGGGGACCTGCCTGAGCTGACCCATTGGCAGCAAGAAGGAGGACCCTCCAGGGAGGAATTCTGTTAAGAGCAGAAGAAGTGCCCTTCTCTTGAGGGTTTGCGGCAACAGGCCACAACCCAGGCAGCAGGTGATCAGTCTGGATCACATTGGATCTACTGGGAGAATGGTCTCCTGTATAGCGAGCCTAAGGTTGCTGAGCCTGGGTCAGCCCGTGTGCTGGTGGTACCCCAGCGCTTCAGAGCCTTCCTACTGGGTTTGGCTCATGATGTGCCTTTAGCTGGATATCTGGGGTAGGACAAGACCTTTGAAAGGCTTGTCACCCACTTTTATTGGCCCCAGATGCGCAAGAGTTCAGATACTCGCTGCAGGACTTGCCAGACTTGCCAGGCAAGTGGTAAAAGTGGAAGGAAGCACAAGGCTCCTTTCCAACCTTTCCCTGTAGTCAGTACCCCCTTTGACCGGGTGGGCATTGACATTGTGGGGCCTCTGGACCCCAAGACAGCCATGGGCAACAGGTTTATCCTGGTCTTGGTGGACCATGCTACCCGGTACCCGAAAGCCATCCCGCTCAGGACAGTGACGGCCCCCGTGGTGGGACGTGCACTGATGGGGATTTTCTCCCGTGTGGGGTTCCCCAGAGAGGTGGTGTCAGACCATGGTACAAACTTCATATCTAAGTATATGAAGTCCCTGTGGCAGGAGTGCGGTGTAACGTACAAGTTCACCACTCCTTACCACCCCCTAGGTAATGGGCTGGTTGAGAGATTCAACCGGACCCTCAAAGGCATGATTATGGGTCTTGAGGAACCTATGAGGCGTAAGTGGGACGTCCTCTTGCCATGCCTTCTGTTTGCTTACCGTGAGGTGCCACAGAAGTCCTTAGGGTTCAGTCCCTTTGAACTGCTGTATGGTCACCCGGTAAGAGGACCTCTGAGTCTGGTTAAGGAAGGTTGGGAGAAAGCTCCCAGGAAACCTCCCCAGGATGTATATAGCTACATGCTGGCCTTCAGGTACCAGACTAGGCGATTCAGACAACTCGCTCAGGCGAATCTGGAAGCCAGCCAGGAAGAGATGAAACGGTGGTATGATCAGAATGCCACTCTGATCGAGTTTCAGCCTGGACAGAAAGTTTGGGTCATGGCCCCAGTGGAGCCCTGTGCGCTTCAGGATAAGTGGACCGGACCATTTGAGGTGGTGGAGCACAAGAGTGATGTCACCTACTTGGTGGACTTGCGTTCTCCCAGGAACCCTTTGCGGGTCCTGCATGTTAACCGCCTGAAGCCCCACTTAGAGATGTCCGAAGCGGGCATGCTCCTAGCGACAGATGCTGGAATGGAGGAGGAGACTGAGCCTCTTCCTGACCTCCTGTCTGCAATAGAGCAAGATGGGTCAGTGGATGGTGTTATCCTCTCTGCCACACTGACCCCTGAGCAGCAGAATGATTGTCGCCAACTGTTGGGACAATTCTCTGATTTGTTCTCCCTGGTTCCTGGTGTCACTGAGTGGTGCGTCCATGACGTAGACACTGGGGACAGTCCTCCTGTTAAGCACAAGGCTTACAGAGTGACTGACAGGGTCAGAGCTTACATCAAGGAGGAGGTCTCCAAGATGTTTGCCTTAGAGGTGATTGAGTCCTCTAACAGCCCTTGGGCCAGCCCAGTGGTCTTGGTCCCAAAGGCTGCCGCGCGCCTGGTGCCACACCCGAACTCCGGTTCTGTGTGGACTACCGAGGACTCAATTCAGTCACCAAGACTGACGCGCACCCCATCCACAGAGCTGATGAGCTCATTGATCGGCTAGGGGCTGCACGGTACCTCAGTACGTTTGATTTGACATCTGGGTACTGGCAGATCGCCTTAACTGATGGGGCCAAAGAGAGGTCAGCATTCTCCACACCAGATGGGCACTACCAATTCCGGGTTATGCCCTTTGGGATGAAGAATGCCCCTGCCACCTTTCAGAGGTTGGTCAACCAGGTGTTGGTTGAACTGGAAGATTTCAGTGCCGCCTACCTGGATGACATTGCAGTGTTCAGCGCCAGTTGGGAAGAACATCTGCGCCACCTCTGGGAAGTGTTGTTGGCGCTGCGGAAAGCAGGCCTCACGATCAAGGCGAGTAAGTGCCAGATCGGGCAGGGTTCTGTGGTGTACTTGGGGCACCAGGTAGGAAGCGGCCAGGTGGCGCCCCTACAACCCAAGATTGATACCATCCTGGCATGGGAACCCCCCAAAACCCAGACACAGGTGAGAGCCTTTTTAGGACTCACAGGGTACTACAGGAGGTTTGTCAAGGGGTATGGCAATATTGTTGCACCCTTGACTGAGCTGACTTCACCGAAGCAGCCCAAGAAAGTGAACTGGACTGACACCTGTCAGAAAGCTTTTGATGCCCTGAAGACTGCCATGTGCACAGCACCCGTGCTTCAGGCGCCCAACTTCTCAAAGCCCTCCATTGTTCAGACAGACGCTTCAGAGCATGGTGTGGGGGCTGTTCTTTCACAGAAGAATGAGGAGGGCCTAGACTAACCTGTAGCCTTCATCAGTAGGAGGTTACTTCCACGGGAACAGAGGTGGAGTGCAATTTAGCGTGAGGCATTTGCTGTGGTCTGGGCACTGAAGAAGTTGAGACCATACTTGTTTGGGACTCACTTCCTGGTTCAGACCGACCACAGGCCCCTCAGATGGTTGATGCAGATGAGGGGTGAGAATCCAAAGTTGTTGAGGTGGTCCATTTCCCTACAGGGGATGGACTTCACGGTGGAACACCGCCCTGGTACAGAACACGCCAATGCTGATGGTCTGTCCAGATTTTTCCGCCTTAGTGAAGAGGACTCCCAAGAGGTTGGGTAGTTCTCATCACATTTCAGCTGGAGGGGACAGGTGTTAGACCTGGTACCATTGGCGTGAGTCTCCCTTCCATTTTTTGCTGATGTCTCCTCTGTTTTTTATATGTTTTGCTGGTTTAGATGCTTTGGGCACTGTGCCACTGCTATTCAGTGCCACAGTGCAAGTGCTCCCTATTGTAAATTGTGGTAATGGATTAGTGACTCCATCATTGGCTTATTTGATTTACTTGTCGGACCCTAGTACAGTGCACCATGTGTGCCCAGGGCCTGTAGATCAAATGCTGCTAGTGGGCTTGCAGCACTGATTGTGCCACCCACAGAAGCAGCTTGTAAAGTGTGTCTCAGGCCTGCCATTGCAGAGCCTGTGTGCAGTCCAGTACTGCCATGTTGACTTGGTAAGTGCACCCACTTGCCAGTCCCTAAACCTTCCCTTTTCTACATGTCAGACACCCCTAAGGTAGGCCCATGGGCAGGGTGCATTGTATGCAAAAGGTAGGACATGCCCTGATGTGTGTGGCATGTCCTGATAGTGAATTACAGCCAATTTCGTTTTTCACTATTGCAAGGCTACCTGTCCCCATAGGCCAGAATGGGCAGTTTGATTATAACGTCTTATAACCCTAACTATCCCAGGGAACATGGTAGAAAAACGAATTTAGTATGCCTGAACTCAGAATGATAAAATACATCTTTTAGTGAAGTTGGTTTTAACATTCTATGTTTGAAAATACCACTTTTAGAAAGTGGGTATTTTCTTACCTAACCATCCAGCCTGCCTCTGCTAGGTTGTGTATTGCATGTCTGGTTTGTGAGTGACAGGAGGGCTTGGGCTCCAGCAGTCTGATGAGTCAGGGCTGGGCTGAATAGGACCTTGGCTGAATAGAGAGTAGGGGGCGGGGATTTCCTTTCACTCGCCTGAGACCTCATAGAATAGAGAGTAGGGGGAGGAGATTTCCTTTCAGCTACCTGGGCCAGGTCTGCTTTCAACAATGCTGTCTCCACCTCCTGCCAGGAAGCTGCACAGAACTGGTTTTGGCTAGGTACAGGCACCCTCTGCCTTCAGAGGACAAAGGATTTACTGGTATAAATATTGGGGCCCAGACCCAAAGACTTTAGATCACTTCTGGGAATCAAGACGGACCTTTGCCAAGGAGAAGAAGCAGAGAATCTGAAGGAGTTTGACTGCCCCTGTGCCAGAGTGCTGCTTCCTGGGGTAGGCCTGCAGTGGTTTCTTTATTGCCAAGGAAAGGGGAAAGACTTTTATTGAAACTTTCATCATCTTGAAGAAGAATCTCCAAGGGCTTGAACTGTGCTTGCCTCCTGCTGAAGTCTCAGGGATACAAGACTTCACCACCAGCTCCCCCCTGAATTCCCTTGCTGGGGATTCTGCAGAAGCCTGCGTGTTGTTGGGAGCTGGAAGCGCGACTCAACGAGAAGAAGCGTGTCGCATCCACAGCTGTTGCCGTCGCATCATCGGAGAAGCGTGTCGCCACCGCAAGGGTCGCCGTCGCATCACCGGAGAAGCGTGTCTCCGTCGCAGCTGTTTGTCGTCGCATCACCGGAGCAGCGTGTCGCCACCGCAAGGGTCGCCGTCGCATCACCGGAAAAGCGTGTCGCAGGGCCTGTCGCGGCTCCGAAGTTACAGAGTTCGCCGCATGGCCGTCGGGCGTGCACGCATCGCCTTCACGTCGTCGCATCGCATAAAGGGCGCCATCTTCTCGCATCGCACCGGATCGTCGCATCCCATCGAGGCGCCATCTTGTCGCATCGCAACCGGAACGCAACACGAGATCAGCGCATCACCTCCTCTCCGGTAAGGAACAGACGCATCGCCTACTTTGCGCAAGCACTGAGGAACAGACGCATCGCCTCCCCCAAAGGAAGGAACCGACGCATCGTTCTCCCTGCGAACCTTTTGTTTATTTTGTGTGACGCATCCAAAGGTACTTTGTGAGAAACGTGTCGCATTTACCATCACCTTTGAACTAAGCTATTTCTACCATCTAAAAGTCATTTTCTTACTACTGTATTGTGGATGTTTGTCGTTTTGGATCTTGTGTTAAGTCTATATAAAGAATACTTATTTTTATAAAACCTGTGTGATGTCCATCTGTAGTGTTTTCACTGTATTACTGTATGTGTTCACAAATGCTTTACACACTGCCTCTGAGATAAGCCTGCCTGCTCGTGCCAAGCTACCAAGGGGGTGAGCAGGGGTTATTTAAGAGTGTAGCCCCCTTACCCTGACTAGAAGCAAGGGTCCCTACTTGGTCAAAGGTACCTACCTGCACCATAGAGACCCCCAGTTCTAACACCACCTCTTTTTAAAAATACTGTTACCACCCTATACCCTACCCACCCCTAAACCCTAAAAATACCCCTACCACCCTCTACTCCTACCGACCCCTAAAGTAAGGGTGGGTGGCGAATTCCGCTCCGCCAGTGGAGTTTGCAGAGGTATGCCAAGTCCGCGCTCCACTGGGAACGTGGAGTTCGGCAAAAAACTCCGATTTTGTGGCAGGGTTTGCCCCTGCCGGCCACCCCTAGAAATGACTCGGTCCCAGGTGGACTCTTACCTGGAACTGGTGTTCTCCGCTGTGCCCGGGCTGTCCTCCTCCTGGCTGTCTCCTTGTCGGTGCGAAACCCCTACGCTGTACGTCTTGGGAAGACTGCACATGCGCACGCGTGCGCAGTCCTCCTAAGTCATACAGCGTAGGGGTTTTGCACAGACGAGGAGACAGGAGGAGGACGGCACGGCAGAGAACACCAGATCCAGGTAAGCCTTGTACAGCAGGTAGCAGTCTGGGGGTCAGGAACCCTCCAGGCCTGCTGCCTGCCTGCATGCATGGTAATTAAAAAACAATGTTCACAAGGAACTCTTTCATAAAAGACAATACGAATTCTGCAAGACAAATGTAACTTGCTTGAATTAATCGAAAACAAAGACAAGGGATCTATAATGAGACCTTAATTAAATTCAGTTTGACAATATTCCATAGATTTCAAAAGCCCACACAACAGTATATTCAAGTCGTACTCACTTCAGCCGAAGTGAGTGTAATTTATTTTGTAATCACAGTAATCATAAGTACCACAACCATTATTTCAAAAACAAATCTTTTAAAGTATATACACTATGAACAATTTGATCGTGATTTGGTGAGCCACAGTGGAGTGACCATAACCTAACGGTGGTGTAGAAGAATTTTAAAGTGGAAGAAGGGGAAAGAGACGGTTATTGGTAGTAACACAAAAGAGGAGCACTAGGCAGTTATAGTACAGTTTGTTGTATTTGTGTTTTTTCTCAGGCTCTCTCTTTGTAAAGTCGACGACGTTTCGACCCTCTCGAGATACGGGGTCTCTTCAGGACAGGAGTGCTGGGGACTAATGGAAGGAAAGGTAGGGTAAGGCTAAGGTGGTACATTACGAGATTAATGATATAGGCATGATGGGGTGGGCAGTGGTGAGCAGCAGCTTACCATATAAAGCACAGAGATGTGCAAGACGTGAAGTTCTTCTGGATAAATTGACAGTTCCAATGTTGTTCAGGGGAAGGGGATGTACCAGTTAATGATACGTATAGTGAGAGTGGACAGTCATAAATTGGTGACTGTACTTAATCATTGGTAAGCGAGACAGAGTAGGCTTACCTGGTAATTGAATGATCTATTGCGTGCACCTGTGTGCAATTTCCATTGTGGAGATGCAGGTTTATGCGTTCAATAGCCTAGTTGCGGCCCAATATGGTAGTCTCGGTCGGTCCGCTATTGTCAATTAAGGGAACCACCGAACTGATAAGGAGAGTGTAATAACTCTCGGTGCCGTCAGAGAATGTAAAGTGAACAAGGAGGTGTCAGTATAACATTAAAACCCACATAACCATTGCGCCAGTTAAATTGCAAGGCGGAGACGGAACAGGCAAAAAACTCACTTGATGGGGCTACGGCGATGAGTAATTAAATTACTTTCGTGTCGGCCGTCACGAGCTAAGGAGTTAAAAAGGGAGTCATTATAGATCCCTTGTCGGGGGCGTGGCTAACCGCCTAAGAGGGGTGAAACCCCGAAACCGGTCCTAGGATGCTTGTTTCCAGTCCAGGGAGGACCTGGCTTGGCAGTTCGGGCTGGACTGTTCCCATGAGGCACAGGGTCAAGACTGATTTGCATATGGCCAGGTCTAAACTGGGGTGGCATGGTGAGCAAAAGAATGATGGATTTAACCCAGATCTCTTGACTGGGGGTGAATGTTTTGATTCGTTCTGCATTCCGTCCATCAAATGTGTGTCTTTAACCGCCTAAGATGGCGGACGCGGTTCCGTGAGGCTCCGGACCCTGGGGGGACTAAATCCTGAAGTATCGCCGGTCACAGACATGGTATCGGAGATCTCGTCGCAGCCCTGCAGCCATCGAGTGCCTGCGATGCGAAACCGCTGATCCGACCTCGATCGGAGATGGGGATCGGCTGGAGAGCCGCCTCAACGGAGGTCCACGAACTCTGCGGCCTGTCTGCCTCGACACCACCGATACTGCTGCGCCACCTCCCCTACTGGCTGGGGCGTCTCTGTTCTCCCCCCGGTACCCGCGCCGTGCCTGGCGGCGGTGTCCGACAGGCGGCTGGGCTTGATTGAACCGGACGATACGGAGCGGCAGCGCTCAAATGCTGCAGGAGACGTCTGATGTTATGGAATAATGGGAGCTGCGCACTTCCACTGGAGCCTGTCCCCCACATCGAGCACTGTGCACAAAAGGCGCCCTTCTTCAATGCTTCCTTAACGCTGTTGGGGGCCGCGCTGCGTGGTGCCCACTGACATTGCCACAGGCTACCCGCTGCCCCTCTCCTGGACGGGTGGTGTTGCCGGGGCCGACTGGGGGCCTCATCGTGGGGCCACTCCTGGGACACTGGCGGCCCGAGCCCTATCACCGGAGCGGTAATCCAGCTGCATCCCCAGGCCTGCAGCTCCCGGGGGCTGCTGCAACCTGCTCACCGCCTGACACCAGTGGGGCTGTAGCTGAGTGACTTTTGCCTGCCTCTGATGGCGCAAGCCCCATGTGGCTGAGGCCGGGTCCAACTGCTGACCCCCGCATGTCTGCTGGAGCGGAGCGCGGGCGAGAGTGGCTGCGTCGTTGGGGGCTCAGACGGAGGATCATGGACGGCCTGGGTGCCTTTTGAGGACACGGACCCTGGGCCCCCTGGTGAGTGCCGCCGTATCGCGCCCTGTGCTGGGCCTGCTGAGCACCCTCCCCCCCGCTTGCCTGCAGAGTGCGGTATGGACATGGTGATAAGGTCCTGCATTTAACCACATGCGTCTTGTACTTGGCCAGTACCGTGCACAGACGGACTCGTACTGCCTCCCCGGAGTGTCTGTGCGGGGGGGT
Organism: Calotriton arnoldi; assembly: GCA_963921515.1. NCBI lineage: Eukaryota > Metazoa > Chordata > Amphibia > Caudata > Salamandridae > Calotriton > Calotriton arnoldi. The sequence goes on along the minus strand of CAWUFW010000598.1, from coordinate 2,856,958 downwards.
ACGGCGGTGATTGCTACCCACGGGTAGCACTGGGCAACCTACTGGAGCACACTCTGCAGACCCCTGGTTGGTGAAAGGGGCCCGTGCTGATGGATGGCATGGCTGATTACCTCCACTCGCGATGGGAGGCGCATAAGTGCTTGGCTGACCTGGGGGCCTTCTCCCCCCCTGCCCCTGCTCGTGCCCGCCACTGGTCTGCAGTTGGAGCTGTGTGGAATCTGTCGTGGTGAGCCTCCGCTCAATACGTGGATCTGTATACTGTGAAGAAGTACGTGCGGAGGTGTCGGCTGTGTGGCGCCACAGCTCGGTTTATTCTGACTGACTCGCCACGTAGTGTATTGGGCCGGGACGACGGCAGCTACATCCGACATCGACGTACTCAGACAGGATTGCCTGTGCTCTCGGCCCTCTTGTGGATAGGTCGCACATCCACTGGCACGGTTGCTCTTTGGGACGCACTGGTTGGGCTCGAGTCACACGGCGTGGTGCCCCTCTGCCCACCGCATTGCTCGCGCAGTACACATTCGGTGTGAATCCGTGGGCGCCATGGGGAGGCTGAAGGGGAAGACTCTGGACAACAATCCCGTTACAGGGGGCTCGACGGATGTGCCGGTAACTGATGACAGACCCCCCTCTCCCGGCTCCTCCTCCGGGACCCTCAAGGTTCCCCCTGATATACTTGACCTGATCCTACAGGAAGTCAGAGACTCCCGTAAAGCTATAGAACAACAGATCGGAACCCTTACAACTGGCTTTACACTTCTCCGGGCAGACCATGTGAAGCTCGCCGATACAGTCCACGCACATGAGACGGCCCTGGTTGGCATGGAGCCCCGGGTCACGGAACACACTAAACAGATCACGGACCTCCAACAACTAGTTCACGGTCTACAGGACAGGATCGAAGATGCAGAAGGCAGGAACCAACAGAATAATATACGTGTCATAGGCCTTCCAGAGCGAAGCGAAGGCCCCAAAGCTGCTGATTTCATGGAAACCTAGTTTAGAGAACATGTGGCCCAGGAGGGCTTGTTGCCATACTTCTGTGTCGAGCGAGCTCATCGAATTCCTACTGGGGTGCCTCGTGCGGGGGCACCTCCGCGACCCTTGATCGTCAAAATACTGAACTATAGAGACCGAGATGTCCTATTACAAAAAGCGAGAGAACGAACGCAGACCCATTTCGAAAACAATCGAATCTCACTCTACCCTGACTATACAGTAATGGTACAACGACAGCGCGCTTCCTTCCAAGCGGTGAAGAAGAAACTGCGGGCAGCCCAACTCAAATATGCCTTACTGTTCCCGGCCCGGTTAAAAATTATGCATGACCGGAAAACCTACTTTTTTGACAGCCCGAATGATGCGGAGGAATGGTTGGAGGTGATGAACTTTGACTTGAGCCAAGGAGGTTCGTCAGGCTCTGTACATCACAATCACACGGGAACGAAGGGCCGCAGTCCTCGCCGAGCTGCCAAGGGCCAGCACGGCTCTGCCACCACCGGCCCTACCCACGAACAGGTGATGTCTGGCAGGACCGAGGCGCTGGCAGTAGCTAACTCCTTCCGTGACGACAACCTTAAGATTGTGACCGACTCATCGGAGGACAGCACCATTCAATCGGACTCTGAACATAGTATCAACTTGTTTCCCTCTGTGACACCTCAGACCATGGGTACTCACAAACTTTCTCTCGGGGGCCAAATTTACAGTGTGGTTTGTGGCCGAGGGCCGCACCGGTGGGGGCGAGGTCAGTGGGGGAGGGGGGGGGGCGGGGCTAGAGCAAAAAAAAAAACTATGACCATGAGGTTGAACACAGGCCCCTGCAGCGGACGCCTTCTTCCACTGAGCCACCAGACCCGGCATACACACATCTCTCTCTCTATCTCTCTCTCCCTCCCTCTCTCTCCCTCCCACCCTCTCTCTATCTCTCCCTCCATCTCTCCCTCCCTCCATCTCTCCCTCCCTCTATCTCTCCCTCCCTCTATCTCTCCCTCCCTCTCTCTCTCCCTCCGTCTCCCTCCCTCTCTCTCTCCCTCCCTCTCTCTCCCTCTGTCTCCCTCCCTCTGTCTGTTTCCCTCCCTCTGTCTCCCTCTATCTGTCTCCCTCTATCTGTCTCCCTCCCTCTGTCGCCCTCCTCCCTCTGTCTGTCTCCCTCTGTCTGTCTCCCTCCTCCCTCTGTCTGTCTCCTCCTCCCTCCCTCTGTCTTCCTCTCTCTCGGTCTCCCTCCCTCTGTCTCCCTCCCTCCCTCTCTCTGTCTCCCTCCCTCTGTCTGTCTCCCTCCCTCCCTGTCTCCCTCCGTCTGTCTCCCTCTCTCTGTCTCCCTCCCTCTCTCTCTGTCTCCCTCTGTCTGTCTCCCTCCCTCTATCTCCCTCTGTCTCCCTCTCCCTCTGTCTCCCTCTCCCTCCCTCTGTCTCCCTCTCTCTCCCTCCCTCTCTGTCTCCCTCTCTCTCTGTCTCCCTCTGTCTGTCTCTCTGTCTGTCTCCCCCTGTCTGTCTCCCCCGTCTGTCTCCATGTCTGTCTCCCTGTCTGTCTCCCTCCCTCTGTCTCCCCCTGACTCCCTCCCTCTGCCTCCCTCCCTCTGCCTCCCTCTCTCTGTCTCCCTCTCTCTGTCTCCCTCTCTCTGTCTCCCTCTGCCTCCCTCCCTCTGTCTGTCTCTGTCTGTCTCGGTCTGTCTCCCTCTGTCTCCCCCTGACTCCCTCCCTCTGCCTCCCTCCCTCTGTCTCCCTCCCTCTGTCTGTCTCCCTCTGTCTCCCTCTCTGTCTCCCTCCCTCTGTCTCTCTCTCCCTCTGTCTCCCCCTGACTCCCTCCCTCTGTCTCCCTCTGTCTCCCTCTCTCTGTCTCCCTCTCTCTGTCTCCCTCCCTCTGTCTCCCTCTCTCTGTCACCCTCTGTCACCTCACCCCGCGTGTGTCAGCCCGGGCTGAGACAGCTTCCCGGGCACACACACAGCCGCACCCGAGTACTTCACAGGTCTTTAAAAGACCATTCACTTGTTAATGAGGCTTTGTTGTATTTCACCTCTTCTTAGCGCCGCTGCATCTCCACTCAGTGGAGATGCAGGGGCGCTAAGAGGTGAAATACAACAAAGCCTCATTAACAAGTGAATGGTCTTTTAAAGAATCGCCCGGCCCCCATAGAGCGCTGCTGCAACCAGTGGTGGAGAAGTGTGGCTCAATGGTTAGAGCGGCAGACCCTGATGCAGAGATCTGGCCCGGGACCAGGGTTCAATTCCCGCCTCGGCGGGTCTTGGGCTCAATTTCCTCGGACCTGATAATTCTCGCCTCGGTGCCTATTCTAATCATGGGTCCCACTCTGCAACTCTGGGCAATAGCTTGCTTAATCTCCACAACGGCCCCAACAGCGCTGGGATGCCTGGCTTCACCCTGGGGGTGCCCAGGAGTGGACATTTCACAGGGAAAAGCCAGGAAGGGTTCCACAGCGGTATGCGTACAGCGCCTGGACACCCCTTTGGGGGTATGGGTGCGCTTTACAAGTACAAATTTCATTTCACACAAAAAAAAAAAAAAAAAAACACAGGTAGGATATCTGCAAGGTCCGCGGGCCGCCAAGGAAGGCTTGCCGGGCCGCTGGCGGCCCGCGGGCCGTACTATGAGTACCCGTGCCTCAGACTGTTGATGACCTGGCGGATGAATAACGAGGCTTGCCTGATCACCTCACTTTGGCCACTGCTGCAACAGGACCACACACGCACGGTGGTGGAACTATTGATCCTATCTGTATCCTTTTTCTACTCCCCACCTCCTATGACTTAACCAGAACCTGTCGTAGAACGTTGGATACATCATTTGTTGCACATTTGTATCTAGGGCCCAAATTCCCAGACGATGTCTCCCTGTTTGGATCTGATGGTCTTATCAATATTGTGCACTAATGTAGTCTGTGACCTAAGGCGATCTGTTATATTAGATGAGAATGCTCAAATGTATACCCCCCCCCGGGCTCCGTTGAGCTACCGGAACCTCTGTGACTACACTAGTGGCATTATGTGCGGTGGTGGCGACCCCCCTCGAAGCGAACGCACTGTACTATGCTATTTGTATGTTTTTGTTATTTGTTTGGCCCAGCATAGTTCAATAGCTGAGCCGTGTGTTATTAGTTCGATGGGGAAGGGACACTCCTGGCCTGCTAAAGATACGGGGCTCCGAGCTGTGGGAGCGCTGCGTACAATATTGACCCATGCCTAGTCATTCCACCACTTTAGGCTCGTATAACTTGCTGACCTGGAACGTGCGGGGACTTGGCGCTGTACATAAACGACATAGATTCCATGCACACCTCCTTAGGCGTAAAGCGCAAATTGTTTTTATTCAAGAATTGCACCCGACTAATTCGGAGGCCTTGAAGGTCCGAAAGAAATGGAGGGGCCACATTTTTTCAACCAACTACTCGGCTTTTGCGCGAGGTGCGGCCATATGGATCCGCCACGGTGTCCCATTTATAGAACCGGACCGCCGTGTGGACGAACAGGGCAGGTACATTTTACTGAAGGGAACCCTAGATGGCCTACCAGTGGTTCTGGGCAGTATTTATGCCCCGAACTGCGATCGACAAGTTTTTTAAGCAACTGGGCATAGCCCTGACGGGGTGGGACACATACCACTGGATATTAGGTGGGGACTGTAACACTGTTTTGGATGTGGCCTTAGATAGATCCCATCCCCCGCTGCATGGCGCTGGCGCCCACAAACAAGCTGCCGCCCTGGAAACATGGACGAATGGCTGGGGGACTAAGACGTTTGGCGACTACTACACCCCACACATAGGGAATACTCCTTCTATTCGCCAGTGCACCACCTTCATACTAGAATAGATAGATTTCTATGCTCCACGCACATTGCCACCCAGATACAACACTCCACATACCTGGCCAAGACCTTTTCTGACCATTGCCCTTTAGAGATCACACTTACCTGGGGCAGAATACCCACCCCGGTCCCTACTTGGAAATTGTGGCCCCAGCTACTAGAGGATGGCCCCTTTCGTACCACGCTATCTACAACTATCACAAATTACTTTTCTGAGAACTGGAACACAGCTTCCTCTAATCTTATCGAATGGGACGCTCTTAAGGTGGTTGTGAGGGGTGTGGCAATTGGGTCGACAGTGGGGGCAGGACAGGAGATTCATAGAAACCTTATCCGTATAGAAAACCTACTGTCCGAGTTAGAACACGCTGCGGCGAGGACCCAGGCAAGCAGGCCCCTTTGCGGGAAGCACGCATCCAGCATGCTGAGATCCTTGAAACCCTTCGGGTCATCGATTATAGGGCTTTTACACAATTGAAGCATACCGAGGCTGATAAGTCTGGATCGCTGTTGGCCCGGATATTGAGAGACAGCCCAACACCCCCCCCTCATCACCCGGATTAATGTACCTAATAAGGGCATAGTCCACACCCAACTGGAGATAAACGACGCTTTTTGTAACTATTTCAGTACTCTGTATAGCGAACCTACACATATTGACGACACTGTAATGGATGACTTTCTCAATGGTTTCACATACCCATGTCTTAAAGCAGACATACAAAAGGAGCTTTCGGGCCCCATTACTAGACATGAGATACGGGCCGCTATCAAGGGACTGAAGCGTAGCAAGGCCCCGGGCCTTGACGGCCTGCCTATAGAATTCTTTGAAACATACTCAGACATTCTCGTCCCAAAGTTAGAAGAGCTATATGGGACAGCCTTGGAATCTGGTCACCTGCCCCACTCCACCATGCAAGCCTTAGTCATCTCACTCCCTAAACCGGGACGAGACGGTGCGGACCTACCTAGTTACCGACCCTTGTCTCTATTAGCGACCGAATACAAAATCCTGAGTAAGGTCCTAGCCAACCGACTCTTACCCCACCTAAATACCCTAATTCACAAAGACCAATGCGGATTTCTGCCCGCACGCAGTACCTCTCTAAATATTAGACGCTTGCATCACATCATGCAGGCTACCCCAGCGGAGTATGCCACCGCAGGCTGTATAGCATTGGACCTCCGCCAAGCCTTTGACTCCATTACATGGGGATACATGTTCGCAGCCCTGAGACGCTTCGGGCTTTCGCCAGAATATCTTCAATGGGTGCGTCTGCTATATACTAGCCCTACCGCAAGAGCCCGTACTGGACGTCATATCTCGCGAGAATACACTATACACAGAGGCACGCGGCAGGGATACCCCCTCTCCCCTCTATTGTTTGTCCTTGCCCTGGAGCCGCTAGCGATAGCGCTGAGGCAGTCTGCTGAACACCTGGGGATCTTAATAGACGGTACCACACACTTAATCTCAATTTACGCTGATATAATTATTTACCTACGTGATCTCTCTGCTAGGGCAGAACCTCTCCCCACAATATTTTCCACCTTTGAACATATCTCGGGGCTGGCCATAAATGAAGGGAAATCGAACGCGTTCTATCTACATGACGGACCTCACCCAGACACGCTCCACTTCAGTGATTATAAATTACCAGTGGCCCATCATACATTTAAGTACTTAGGAATCCAGATATACAGAACACAGGCGGACCAACTAGATGGTAATTTGTCAAAGGCGATTACTAGCATATGCTCCTGTGTATCGTTTTGGACATCCTTGCCACTGTCGGTGATGGGGAGGGTTGCAATCTCCAAGATGGTGGTGCTACCCTGTCTTCTGTATTTCTTTGTGAATTTACCTCTTGTGGTGCCTCAGTCTACCTTTCGAACTCTGGATACAATACTGCTGGAGCTTGTTTGGGGGACGGGCAGACGGAGGATAAGCCTCAAGAAGTTGCAGTTGGAACCTCAGAAGGGCGGACTGGGGGTACCTGACTTTAGAGCCTATTACCATGCCTGCCAGCTCCAATGGTTGTCTTACTGGACAGCAGGCAGGAACCTGCAGGAAATAGGGTACGAGACCCGGGACTTGGAGCGGGGGGCCCTACACGCCCTGCTCCTACCGAAGGTAAAGATCCCCCCCGTTGCGCCTCCACTACTTAAAACAGCACTTCACTGCTGGAGGAAGGCCCTTCTTTACACCCCAGCTGTACTTCCATATGCTGGTAACATCCCACTTTTGGGAATACCGACCGCGGGGGCAGACTCACGAAGGCCCGGCTAAGTGTGTGGGCGGATGCAGGTGTATCGGAGGTTGGGTCGCTGTTTGGCGATGGTACCCTCCTGGATCATGACGCCTTTGTACAGGCCACTGGTGTACCGGACCGACTTTATTTAACCCATGCAGCAGTCTCTCATTATGTTAAGACGACATGGGCACCTCAACGCACCGAACCCCCGCAACACGAGCTGGTACGATCTCTCTATTATATGGGGGAGGGCAGCCATCTTATTAAATGGTTATACGGTGGCATCCGGGTGCAAGCTTCCATTCCACTCACCAACCTTAGAACAAAATGGTCAGAGACAACCGACATCGCACTGACCGATAAAGCTTGGGCGAGTATTCTAGAACATCCTAAGCGTGTATCCCGCAATGCCAGACTGAAATTCATACAATGCATGGTGTTACACAGATCCTACTTAACCTCGAAAAGAATTCACCGCATGTTTCCAGACGCCCAACATCACTGCCCACGCTGCAGACACGAGGAAGCAGGCTTTACTCACATGGTATGGGCCTGTCCTCACCTTCGTGACTACTGGGGGGGGGTCCGCACGGCACTTGGGGAGATTACACACTTACAGCTTACGGATAATATACTGGAGTGTCTGCTGGGCCTCCGTAAGCGCACAAGAACTTTGAAGGTTCCACTGCGTTTCCTTGACCTTGCCCTCATACTGGCCATACGAGCGATCACCATGAGATGGAAATCCCCTAGATGCCCTGCTTTACATGCATGGCAGGATGAGGTGGTACGATGGTGCGGTGCCGAAAGCGCGGCAATTAGACGCGAAGAGGCCCGCGGGCTGCGTAAACATCCCATTTCTATAGAATGGGATCTCATTTTGGAAGGTTTTAAAGCACTAGATCTTCACTCCCCGAATCTCACTCCTACCCAGTAGTGTACCCAGTGTTCTGCGATCCACGATTTAAAGGGATGCTCAGGGTCCTGTGCCCGCTTCCGCTGCACTCCAGTGATACCCCTCGGCCGGGGAGTCCACATTCACATATACCAGGTCAAATACTATATAAGAAACGACAGGCCAGGAGGGAGGGTGGTGGGAGGGAGGTTGTATGTTAATGGGCTCGTTTAGTTATATATTAGTCATTGAACTGCACGATATTGTATATTCTGTTAATGCACCCATCTTTTATTCGCCTTGAGACTGCCCTCTCCTAGTTTGGCATATGCTAGCAGTTTTCTTTAAAAGTACTTGAAGGAACTACGTGTGCACGATTAGAAAAACACAGAAAATACCATGCTATATTTGTCATGACACTCTGTATTCACTTTATGGTGCTCAATAAAGTTTGTTATAAAAAAAAAAAAGTTAGATCCCTTGTCTTTGTTTTCGATTAATTCAAGCAAGTTACATTTGTCTGGCAGAATTCGTATTGCCTTTTATAAAAGAGTTCCCTGTGAACATTGTGTTTTGCTTATTAGCAATACCCAGTTCGCAAGGGCATATGGGTTGCTCTTGTTATTTCTAAAAATTGCATGGCAATTAAGGCGGAGCGGAATTCCACTGAGTTTTTAGGCAACTCTGTGGAATTCCGCATAGTGGCACTCCGCCAACTCCGCCCACCCATACCCTAAAAACACATTTATTACCCTATAACCTTACCCACCCTTAAACCTACCCATACCACCCTAGGACCCTAGCCACCCAAACCCTTAAAACACCCATACCACCCTATGCCTTTACCCACCCCAAAATCCTAACAAGCATTGTCACAGCCAATAGGTTTCGCATATACGAGAGCTATTGGCTTTGGCAATGTCTTATAGCCATGCTGAACAGCAGCACGGACTGGAGTGGCATGGCATAGAGTGGTGTAGAGTGGCGTAGAGTAGAATGGAGTAGAATGCAGTGGTGTAGAGTGGAGTGCCATAGAGTGGTGTGGAGTGGGGTAGAGTGAAGTGGCGTGGAGTGGAATCGAGTGCAATGGTGTAGAGTAGAGTGGCATAGAGTGTTGTAGAGCACAGTAGACTGGCGTAGAGTGGTGTAAAGCAGAGAGGCGTAAAGTGGAGCAGAATACAGTGATGTAGAGTGCAGTGGCATAGAGTGGTGCAGAGTAGAATGAAGAATACAGTGGCACACAGTAGCCTGCTGTACAATAGAGTAGCATAGAGTGCAGTGGTATAGCGTAGAGTGGCGCAGAGTAGAGTGCAGTGGCGCAGAGCAGAGTAAAATAGCATAGAGTGCAGTGGCACAGAGTACAGTAGTGGCGTATAGTAGAGTGGTGCAGAGTAGAGTGCAGTGGCATAGAGTGGTGCAGCGTAGATTGCTGTAGAGTAGAGTGGTGCAAAGTAGAGTGCAGTGGTGACGAGTGGTGCAGAGTGCAGTGCCATAGGGTAGAGTGGTGCAGAGTAGAGTGCTGTGGCATATAGTACAGTGGCCTAGAGTATTAGTGGAGCAGATTACAGTGTAGGAGAGTTGAGTGATGCAGAGTAGAGTGCAGTGGCATAAAGTGCAGTGGAGCAGAGTTTATTGACGGAAAGTGGTGCAGGGAAGAGTGGCGTTGAGTGGAGTAGTGTAGAGTGTAGTGGCATAGAGTAGCGTGGTGCAGGGTAGAGTGACGTATAGTGCACTAGCATAGAGTGCAGTGGCGTTAAGTGCTGCAGAGTAGAGTGGCATAGGGTGAAGTGGCAGAGTAGAGTGGCGTAGAGTGCAGTGGCATAGGGTAGAGTGGTGCAGAGTACAGAAGGCTGGCGTAGAGTGCAGTGGCGTTGAGTGGTGCAGTGTAGAGTAAAGTGGCATAAAGTGCAATGGCATTGAGTTGGGCAGTGTACAGTAGTCTGGTGTAGAGTGCAGTGGTATAGAGTAGAATGGCCTTGAATGGTGCAGAATACAGCAGAGTGGCATAGAGTACAGTTGTGCTAAGTAGATTAGGGTGGCAGAGTGCAGTGGCGTAGAGTAGAGTTGCGTACAGTACGCTGGCATAGAATGCAGTGGTGCAGAGTAGAGTGCTGTGGCATAGAGTTGTACAAAGTACAATAGAGGGGCATAGGGTAGAATGGTGCACAGCAGAGTGCAGTAGTGTATAGTACAGTTGCATAAAGTGAAGTGGCGTAGAGTACAGTGGTGCAAAGTAAAGTGCAGTCGTGCAGAGTAGAGTGACAAAGTGCAGTTGCATAGAGTGGTACAGAGAAGAGTAGAGTGACGTAGAGTGGGGCAGAGTAGAATGGCGTGCAGTGGCATAGCAGAGAAGAGTGGTGTAGAATGTAGTGGCGTAGAGTAGAGTGGTGCAGAGTTGAGCGGGGTAGAGAGCAGTGGCACAGACCATAGTGGGGCAGAGTAGAGTGCAGTGACGAAGCATACAGTGGTGCAGAGTAGAATGAAGTGGCGTAGAGGACAGGGTAGGGGGTGAGAGGGAAAAGAAACAGCATGGAAGGGGATATGGAAGATGGACTGAAAATACCAGCACTCATATGGAATGCTTGAACACAAAAAAAGTACCTCCAAAAATGGGAGCAGTGGAAGGATACAAGTACTTAGTCAATGCTCCAGGGGAGGGCCAAACACAAGAAGAGCACATGACGCCTGCATGCAGTCAGAAACTGTAGCGAAGCAAATGAGAGCAACGCTGAAGATAACATATGGTAAGCTATGGGAGGGCTGTAAGCCCAATGTATGTAAACAAAGTCTCTCCTAGACAGCGCATGCGCTGTCTAGTTGAAACCTAAAAACACCCTTATCGCCCTATGCCCCCACCCACCCCTAAACCCTAACCCCCCCCTTACCACCCTGTAACCTTACCCACCTTATAACCCTAATTTTTATATATGGTGTATATTACCTACTAGCAGTCGCCAGAAGGTAGTTATAGTTAGGACCTAGTTTCCATAAGCAAAGCGTTTTTTATTTTGCTAATAACTTTGGCGCCGTTTGGTTAATCTTCCCAAAAGTTTCAAAACTAGTTTGCCACTCACTTCAGCTGCTGTCTGGAAAGTTTTAGGGTAATTTGTCAAGCAGGGGACAAGAAAATGGGGAGGTCCTTAAACACGTTTTCCCCATGCAGTTTCCCATAGGGATTTTAGACACGACTGCAGGCCAAACCGCTAAACAGAATTACACCAAATTTGGCAGAAAGCTAGACCTTGGTCCAGAAAGATCTGGTTTTGTAATTTGGTGTAAATCTGTTCAGTAGTTTTGGAGTTATTAAATAAAAAGATGTATGTGTATCTAGAGACGCGGATCCACCGCGGAGGATATGCGCACCAACAGCAATGCCATGATTGGCTGACTGCAACCTGAGAGGAAGTTGCGGCTGCTATTATGTGATTAGGGACGCGGTGCCCGAGGGGAGAAAAATAATAATAAAATAGGATCTAAGGGGTCAGGATAGAGATATCCTGACTCCATGGAAGTGATGGAGGGCTCTCAGAGGGACCCCTCATAGGCAAAAAATTGCCCAAAAACGTTTTTCTGCACACGTGAGGATCCGCGGACCTAATGCGGTGCTCAGCATGACCCCTTCCTGTGTGATTCTGTGGCAGATCTGCGGATCCAGACCTCATTTAAAAAAAAATACACCCACTCACAGACCCACTAACACACTCATTCACACACATACACTCTCAAACCCCTATAAACACACTGTAGGAAGCTGGCTCTGTATATACTATACCAAAATGAGGTATAGTGTGCACAGAGTCCAGTGGGACCCCAAAAGTAGGCAGAGGCAAAAGTAGATAGCACCTTACTCTCTCTTTGTGGTAGTGTGGGCGAGCAGTAAGGCTTTATCAGAGGGTAGTGTTAAGCATTTGCTGTACACACTCAGGCAGCAAATGATTTCACACACTCAAAGACTGAACTCAGACCAATTGTTTGTATAAAAATATTATTCAGTTAGATTTATTTTCTAGAACCAAGCAAGCATGGTACAGGTAAGTGTAAATGGTACTTTTCAAGGCAGGTTGAACAATACAAGCAAGCTGAATGAAAATGACTTTTTACAGGTTTGTAAATACTTAGAATACAGTTGAAATTACTGATAGATTACTTTTGATTACTTTACAGATTACTTTATGGATTACTTTTTCTACTCAGTGTGATATGCCTAGATATCACACTCGGACATTTCCTAGAGAAAAGGTAAGTAAAGCAGGTTTTAGATATTTGCAGTTTTTCCAAGTTCTCATACAAAACCAACTCCACACTTGGAACAGTTTTCACAAGAAAGCAATCAATGCAGTCCTATGGGAGGAAATGGGGTTATCGGTTTCGAGGTAAGTACTTGGGTTTGGGAGTTGGTTTTCGGGGGTTAGAACCAGGGTTCCCCCAGAGTCAAGGATGCACTCTCAAAGCACCCTCAGCAGCACTAGGGCGGCCAGGTGCAGAGTGCTGAGGCCCAATGTTATCCAATGGGCTCCGGTTGGTGGCTGCTCACGAGCAGGCCACAAGGTTGTGGGAGCAAAGCTCCTGGTGTTAGGCTCAGGGCAAAGGGGGATCCGAGTTAGCACCCAAAGTACACCCGCAGCGGCGGCTCAGTGCAGGGTGCTGTTTTGGCGTCAGGTGCCCTGTTGGTTTCAACGGGGATTCTCCGGTTGCAACAAAGACTACAGGCTTGGGACGAAGATCTTTTGGAGGTGACCACCGGTTGGAGAGGTAAGTTGGGATGCCTGGGGATGCTGGGACACCATTCGTTGGGCCATCCAAGGCCATGAGACGTCGGGTGCAGGGGTGTGTGTAGGCGTCGGGTTTTCTTACCAGCTCTGGTCGCGGTTGGGGGGGATCCTCCAGAAAGAGACTGCAGGCATCGTTTGGAGTGTCGAGGCAGGTCAGAGATCACCAGATCCCAGGTCAGGATCGCCGGGGAGACCTCCTTGTGGTGTTGAGCCACTCAAACTCGGGCCGCGGGCGTCGGGTGCAGAGTGGTACAGACTCGCGGTTTTGGCTGGGGCCAAAGTCTGTTGGTGAGAAAATCTGGTGCTCACGGGAGACAAAGTCTTGGGTTTGAAAGGCAAGGCAGGTCCTTCGGGTTCTTGAGGGCTGCTGGCTGCAGGACACACCCGGATTTCGCTGGAGCACATTCGAGGTAGGGCCAGGCCGGTAGGGCTGGGGCCAAGTCAGTGGGCAGTGTCTGAGGAGGCAAGGTTCGGGGTTGCCCCTAAATACTAGATTTAGGGGCGTTACAGGTAAGTAAAGGTTGGGACCAACGGATCCCTTCTTTGGGGTGGGTACACCCCCTATTATCCAGTGTATAGACTTAAGGCAACATTAATATAAACAAAACATGAAACAATTTGAATAAAGAGCAAAAAAAAGAGAACCAACAGTAACTATATTTCTTTACAAAAATAATATTTATTAATACTTAATAGTGAAAATACATTTCATGTTAAAATAACACCCCATTTATACTCAATCATTCTTCTTCATTCATACAACCACTAACTAACAATCAATATAAAAATACAATTTTCTTCTTTTCAATTATACATTGATGACAATTGATTTCGGTTGATCGTGAAAAAATGTGGCACAAAGTTGATGGTCTATTATTTTCTATTTTCGACGCGCGTTTCGGCACAGAAGTGCCTTCGTCAGGAAAGGGGCCACAGTATGTCAACTTTTAGTATCTTTTATCTCGAAATGGATTCATCAAGTAGTGACTGCTGTTACTACGAACTTTAGAACAAGGATAACTTCTCAGCCGAGGATGAAGATGAGCTTCAATCATAGATCTTCAATATAGAGTCAGGTTTTTCATTTTCCAAACCGGTTTATATTGCACCTGACAATGCACTTGATATGTGCTGTCTTCACGCGACGATTGCGGTGTGCGGAGGATCCTTTATCCGGAAACTGAATGCCTTAAAATAAATAAATTCATGTACCAACAAATAAGATACTGAAATCAAAATCAAGAAGACAGCACATATCAAGTGCATTGTCAGGTGCAATATAAACCGGTTTGGAAAATGAAAAACCTGACTCTATATTGAAGATCTATGATTGAAGCTCATCTTCATCCTCGGCTGAGAAGTTATCCTTGTTCTAAAGTTCGTAGTAACAGCAGTCACTACTTGATGAATCCATTTCGAGATAAAAGATACTAAAAGTTGACATACTGTGGCCCCTTTCCTGACGAAGGGGTCACCTCTAAGATGCCCTCTGTGTGCATTTTTCATTAAATCCCACACTGGCATCAGTGTGGGTTTAATGTGCTGAGAAGTTTGATACCAAACTTCCCAGTTTTCAGTAAAGCCATTATGGTGCTGGGGAGTTCGTAATGACAAACTCCCATTACCATATACTCAATGGCATTACTGCACTTACAATATCTAAGAATTGGCTTAGACATTGTAGGGGTACAGGGCTCATGCACCTGTACCCTCACCACTGGTATAGTGCACCCAGCTAGAGGGGTGGCTGACTTGTGCCAGGGCAGTGGGTTGTAGGCATGGCACACAGGGATGTGTGCCATGTCGACTCTTCACTTTGTTCTGCACTAAAACACAGAGCCTGCAATGGCAGTGTCCGTGTGTAAAGTTACAGGGCCTCTAAGGGTGGCACAATAAGTGCTGCAGCCCTTAGAGGCATTCTCTGGCCACAGTACCCTTGGTACCTGTGGTACCATTTACAAGGGACTGACATGTGGCCAAAGAGTGCCAATTGGGTTTTGTCGCAATGCAGTTTAGTGAAAGAACATAGGCCTTGGGTACCTGTTTGGCAGGAACCCAGGGCACACTCAGTCAAAATACATCAGCAGTTTGGCAAAAAGTGGGGGCAACCATACAAAAAGAGGGCACTTTCTTACACACACCCACTAACAGACTCACACAACCACTCACACACACATACTGCCCCTCACACACTGACTCACAGACCCAGACGCCTATTCAAACACCCATTCACAAAACCACACACCCACTCACATACCCACCCACAGACCCATACACCCACTCACAAACCCACACAGCCACTCGCATACCCACACAGCCACTCACACACAGCCACTCACACACACCCATATAGACACACACACCCATACAGCCACTCACACACACACCGTTTTAAATGTGTGGTTGTTTTGAAAGAGTGCTTTTTGTTGGGAACGGATCCAGGGATCCGTTGGGAATCCTTAATGGGTTGTTTTGTAATGAATGTGTGCTTTTGGTTTGGGAATCCGCGGATCTGAGTGAGAAATGTAAAAAAACGAGATTTGACAACAAAACTGACCAGTGTTTGGCAAAAGGATTGGCTCTGAAAAAAGTTTTTTTATGTGTTTATGATGTGTAGATGATGATTACACATAGAACAGGATGCAGACACAAGTTGTTGTGGAACACCCTGTTGCCTCTGTGAAACTGACTCAGTCTTTTCGATATATTTCGCCCTTATTGAAGCGCAAGTTGTTATAGTAAATAGAGCCCATGTTGTGGTCGCGGAGGAACGCAGAAACAATTTTATTGACATGTTTCCTAGATTTCTTTAGTATTCGGGAAAAAGTGTCATTAATTTAACAAAAGTATCCTTCATTAGGATTTCCAGTCCTACCCCAGTAATTATGCCTGGGTCATTGCCACCGTAGTGCACGATCATGAGGTCTGGATGTTGGCAATCTGCAATGCTTTTAACCTAGGCACCAATTGATGCCACTTTTACCCTCTACATTAGGTAAACCTAGGTCCCGGTCAATGCCACTCTTTCTAGCACTCTCTTTAGCTCAAAACACAAAACTATGGCTCACAATCCAGACTCTGACCATTTTGGAAATAAGCAGTAGTAGTACACAGGAAAAAGCTGCAGCAGAATGAGGCAGCTTTGAAGATGAGGCAGCTAAAATGGAGGACAGCAAGTAAAATATAAAATAACATTTGATTGGATGGTGGAAATGTGCAAGGCACTAAACTTAGGCAGTGACTTTAACAAAAAAAGTAACTACCTCTTTGATTGGCTTTGGAAAAATAAATTTTTTTTATGTTGCTTGGGATAGGCTTGGAATTGCTAACAGCCAATCACACCTACTACAGTTAATGTGAAGCTAGTATGCTGTTTGGAGAAAGGCTTGTGAACTTTCACCTACTGGTAGGCAGAAACTATTGGAAACATGGTTACTATGGAAATGGAGCTAAAAGAGTGTTGGGGAAGAAAACAAGAGACTGCAGTGTGAAACTGTAAAGCAGACTAGTGTACAAAAATTGCACAGTAGGAATGGTATATCTTGTAATTAACAATATTTTACAAAATGAAATATAGATGAAAAGCATTAGCAGCAAATTGTGGAATGTGTTTAGGGGCTGCCGTGTGAATCAACTGCAGATTTACATGGGGGGAGGCTGTGCTGAACAGTGTGGTGGATCTGCAAAAAACTCAACCAAATTGGGATTCTTTACAGGAAGCAAGGAAAGGGTTTAAAAAGAGTGACCATTTAGGAGTGGCATAACAAAAATAAAAGATGAGATTAGTCTGTGATTTGCTAAGTACAGGAGTCTAAGTAATAGCACATGGGGAAGGGTAGCCATTTTAGGTACTTTTCTAGTGGAGGAGGATTGCCATCATTGTGACTTGAGATTTGCGGTGGAAAACAGATGTTAACAGATATTACAACAAAAGATGGAGAACATAAAAGAAATTTTACAGGTATGTTAATTAGGTTGCACTATAACAAAGTATATTTAAAAAAGTGTGAGTGTATATAATCTGAAAGAAAATGTGAAGTCTCTAGACACTACAATAAAAGGTAAAATAGTAGTGAGCTTAGATGAGGACATTAATTAAAAATATAGTGATCAGCAAAGGAGTAAGAGGAATTGCTATACTGAAAATATAGTTATTTTATTAACCCAGTACGAATGAATGTGTTAGAAATTAAATGTAGGGGCTTGCTTTTACTATGAAATGTAATAGTATGTAATTTGCACCCACTCACACAGTCAGGCAGGCACTTACACACCCAGTTATACTCCCACAAAACCACTTATGTACCCACACTCCTATAGCCAAGACAGTGACTGACACACTCAGCAGCACACCCATAAAACCATTCACACACCCATTTACTCACCTATACATCCACTTACATAGTCATTCTCACACCCATACAGGCACTGTCACACCCACTCACACACCTATACAACCATTCATGAGCCCAGCACTCAGTCAGTTGCACACACACTTACATACCCATACACCCAGTCACCCAACCATACAGCCACTCACATACCTATTTAGAAACTATACAGCCACTCACACACCCAGTCAGACAGCGACTGAAGCACTTGCACATACACACGCCCACATAGCACTTATGTATCCACTACTAATAGAGCCACTTGCGCACAGTTACTCACCCAAACCCCCACTAACACAGTCACTAACATAGCCACTCAACCACTAACCCACCCAGTTACCCACCCGTACAGACACACGTATACCCATGTATACACCCATACTCGGACACTTACACAGCCTCTTACATACTGACATAACCACTTATTTAGCTACTCACTTGCTTATAATATGCAATCTAATAGCATGTAATCTCAAGTTAAATGTATTCTATATTTGCTTTTCAGGTATCTACTTGTGTTTAAAGGGTAATGGAAGAAGGAAGGATGAGGTGAAAAAATATGAAGAATTATGCTTCTTGACAGCATCCATAATCGGGGCACCAGATGATATACTTAGTTCAACTGGCAAATGGCGTTTGGCACAATGAGTGACCATGTCTTGCAGTTTTGGTTAAACAGTGGAGATGGTAAGTATCTGGTCAGCTGGTAAGGGTTCTTACAGATGGTCCAACTGCTGATGATGATGATGCCCCATGTTCTCTCATCCTCTATGTCCTTGTATGTATGGTTTTCAGGTGTTTCGAAACAGACGATATGCTATGTGAACACTTCTTCAGAGTAGCTCGACAGTTTATTGTTCTACAGATTGCATTGCACAATTTTTGCAAGAACTTTCTTTTTTCCTGAAGGAATGGAGGAATATTTCCAAAAATATGAGGGATTCTTTGGAGGTGGTAAGTCTTCTTCTTCCTACACTTTCCGTTCTCTTCTATCTTAAACAGAAGAGATCTTAATTTTGAAACTCTTCTTTTGAAGGAAAGGGAAAAATACGATGGAGCTGTGCTGCAGAGACTGTCTCCAGAGAGATGTGAAACCAAATAACTGATTTAGGGTATGCTTTTCAATGTGGATGGGTGGCCACATTTTTAGTGGCATCGCAACGGATCTGCAGATCCATAAAATGAATGGAAAACAAAGAAAGACTTTGTGTTTTGCATTTGTAAGAAGTTTAAGAACTTATGTTCCGTTCACTATTTTGTTTTACTTCTTTTATAGCGCTTTAGCACTACAGTAGTGCTAAAGCGCTATAAGAAGAAATAAAACAAAATAGTGGTATTTAAATTATTTGTGTACATCTAATGTAAAGCGCTCCGATGCAATGGAATGAATAGTGCCACTACTCATCCCAATGCAGGGTGTCAGAGTGCTTTACTTACATCACACGTACAAATTATACAAAAAAAATAAATCATATATGTGTACATCAATATAAAGGATGTATTACATAGAGGATTACAAGGTGTGGGAGCCACATGTCCTTCATGCCTCACTGTGCTATATTAGAAGGATTACAGTTTATGAACTGCATGTAACAAAGGGATCTCCGTCTTAAAAGCAGTAACCAACTTACCCATTTATATAAAATAGAAATCTTTCATCTGCGTGTTACATAATGTGCTTTGCAGGAGAACATATTAACCCTCTATGTTACATTGATTCAAAACTAGGACTCGGCAAAACACAGATCTCTCCAGCAAATACGTTATCCTCCAGAGTTATGTTACCATTATTACTATTCCCTGAGATTTAGCTGGCACACAAAGATCTCTGCAGCAGGTTTCTTAATCCCATAAGATATTTTAAAATCCAGACATAGCAACCAACTAAGCAGAACAGATTTAGTGCCATATTTCTCCTTGTTGCCAATTTCTTTGTGGCAGGGTTTTAAAAAATAAAAAAATAAAAATAAATAAAAGAAGAAATGTAGACGCTGAGGCCCAAATTTCGCATCTGGGTTGCTTCAATATTTTGGCACAACCCCAATGCAAAATCTAATTTTTTAAATATTGTAATGTGCTCAAATGTACTCATGATAGACCTGCTAAACATATGTGAGTGAGGTCTTCGATCTGATGCCACTTCCTGTGAGGTCATGGGTTGTGAGGTCACTTCCTGTGATGTCATGCGCGGTGATGTCACACCCATTCTTCCTAACTTGGTGAGTTCCGTCACTTCTTTTTTCAGGACTTGAGGCTTGGTTACAGTCTTTTTTTATATGCT
Source organism: Calotriton arnoldi (assembly GCA_963921515.1). Classification (NCBI taxonomy): domain Eukaryota; kingdom Metazoa; phylum Chordata; class Amphibia; order Caudata; family Salamandridae; genus Calotriton; species Calotriton arnoldi. Next base: position 2,837,537 of record CAWUFW010000598.1, on the reverse strand, counting down.
AACTATTGCCAGTTCATTTTTTATTTATTGGCATCAGAGCTATTTTGTTCCATTTTCCTCTTTCTTTTAGTTTTCTCGAAGTTTTCTCTCCCTTTATGTTTCTTTCACACATACAAAGCCTCCAATCATTGTGGACTTAATAAACACCCAAAACGGTTTAACACTGTGGACAAAACAGCAAAGCTACTTCGCACAGGTTATGACCACAGTAATGCTTCCTTTGCACAAACGGCACAGCACACAGAGCTGCTGTGCAGACCACAATAACATAAAACAGAACTGCCGGGGCTGCAGCAGTTTAACACAGAATTAGCAATGGCATACAATACCGCTTTCACAGAAGACAGATAGGTCACTGGACGTTGTTGTGCAAGCCTCCCTCTCAAAACGGGTGCAGCATGAAAAGCAACAATCACTGGCAGCAGTGCTTCACACTCCCTTTCGCACAGGACACTTACAGTACAGACAACAACAGATCAAACCTAGCTCACAAAACACACCCAGAGCAGTGGCAAAAAGAAATTATGTAAACAGATAGGGACGCACAGTTGCTAGGTGTTACCATGTCATATTCTCACTCCTAATCTTAGCTTTTATCCAAAACCCTTCTAGTTCAATGCTCATAGTAAAAAGAAAATATCTCTTACCTGTAACAATTAATGTGCAGCTTGTAGTGTTGTAGATTCACATGCTTTGCACACTCCTGCCTCTAGTGTAGGGCATGGACGTTACAAGCTGTTTTTCTTCGTAGTAGAGGTGACTTGTGACCCCCACCTCAAAACAGACAATGCATCTGGCCAAAGATGCCACCTTAAATTGTTTTCCCCCTCCAAGAAGTGAAAAGATAGTTTTTTTGTGGTGGTTTCTGAGCACATTAGGAAGATGTGTTGAATAAGGTTTTAAGGACAGTTGTCCAACCTATGCCTCTTGGCAGGCATGAATGTCTACACAGCGCCGTGTTGCAGCTTTATAGATCTCTGCAAGTAGGATATTTTCAGGGAAAGCCACTGTGGCTGCTTTTTGGGGAGTAGAATGTGCTCTGGGTTCAGCATTTAGTGTAGGCTTAGCTTTGTCATAACACACTTGAATGCACTTAACTAAAAGTGGCGCTTGGCAAAAGTATGTTTCTTTGTTTTCCAAATTGATTTTGTATGGTTAGTGTTGTAATATGGGCTCTGTTGACATCTAAAGTAAGGCTCTTTCTGCACTTGACTGGGATTGTGGAAAGAAACCGGGTATGTCAATTACTAATAAGAAATGGGGAAACGATCTTAGAAAGCAAACGTTTGTTCTTGGAACCTGATATTTGTGCACCTGAATAAAAGGACTCAGTGGGGATCCAATTGAAGATCTTACGAAGAACTCAAAGCGTGTGGAAGCAGGAGGACGAAACGGCATTAATTTGGCGGTTCATTGACAGCGAGGAGTCCAGGATGATACTGAGGTTTCGTGCGAGGTCCGTAGGTGTGGGGGAGAATCCGAGCACTGCAGGCCACCAAGAGTCGTCCCAGGTAGAGGGGTGGGGTGGGGGGGGGGGCAGGTTAAGAATGTCGGTCTTGTCGGAGTTAAGCTTGAGGCAGCTGTCCTTCATCCAGCTGATGACACTGCCTTCATCCCGTTGTGGAAGTTGCACCAATACCCACGTCGCAGGCCTGCAGATATCTAGAACAGGCACCCTTCTCCTGCAGTTGTAGCAGAATTGTTCTTGGTGGAATGGGCCTGCAACCATTCAGGGGACTGCTTTTGAGCCAGTGCATAACTGATTTCTATGTAAAAGACTATCCACCTCGACAGGGTCTTTTGCACTGCCTTGCTTTTTTTCGCTACTGATAGTTTGACAAAGAGGTGATCGTTTACCTGATATTTCTTTGGTCAATGTTAAAGCTAAGCGCTCTTCCGTCTTCCTCTGAGGGTGAAGTTGAGAGAAGAACGCTGACAGAGTGATTCACTGGCCAATGTGAAAAGGCATTATGACTTTTGGAAATAATGATGCCTGTGTTCTCAACACTGTGTCTGGGAAAAAGGTTGCATAGGGTATTATTAGGGTATTGTACCGACAGCACCTCCAGTTTACTTATGTGGTGTGCTGACGTGATGGCAATAAGGAAGATGGTTTTCTGTGTATAGAGCCTCAAGAAACAGCTGTGCGTCAGCTCAGTGGGTGTGAACATAAGTAGTATCAAGACCATATTAACCTCCCAAAATGTCTTGGGTGAAACGTTTGTCAAACCTTCTAGGAAAGGCATCACAACTGGCGAGGACTGGTCAGATAAATACAAGATGGTTGAAAGGGCTGGCAATCTTTCACTGTGCCCACTGCAAGTCCTTGCTGGGCTAATAAAAGAACAAAAGGACATCAGAAAGCTAGCCTGTACGGTGTCTTTGTTTCTGGCACCACACCAAGTGACAAACTTGTCCCAGTGCAAAGCAGAGATAGACTTAGTGAAAGGGCATCTGTGTGCAAAGAAAACATCGACCACCTCGTTCAGCAAGTAATATGCATTCAGCTGCCACCACTCTATCTCCAAGCATGGTGATATAAGTAGTGGAGACTCAGATGCAGGACCCTTTCCTGAGACAGGAGGTCATCCTGAAGTGGAAGCTTTATCAGAAGACAAATGCCTGGGAGATTTGGTTGCCACACACCCGTGGCCAAGTTCAGGCCTGATGAGAATGCCTTTGGGCCGATTTGGTTTCATTATCTTCAGAATCTGAGGAAGGAGAAGTAGAGCAAGAAAGCCGGAATGCATGACCTAATGAGCACCTTTCGGGACTCCAACATGCAGAATTTTTGACACTACACATTCGACAGTGGAAAATAGATCTAGCAAGGGCATACTATATTGATTGAAGAAGTTGTGCACCATCGTGGGATGGTGGTTTCATTTGTGGTCCACCAGATGACTCCTGCTCAGCTCGTCCCCCGTGGCATTCGGGAGAACCTGCAAGGTGGTTGCTCACCATGGATATGTTCGGATACTCCAGCCACGTCTAGAGGGTCCAGGACCCCAATCCATCCTGCTTATTGCAGTCCCACAGGTTGTATTGTCCTTCAGCGATGACCTTCACCATGCTTCTCCTGATGGACGACAGGAAAGCCTTCAGGGCTGGGTGGATCACCCAAAACTCCAACAGGTTGATATGGAGTTGACGCTCCACTGATGACCAGATGTCTCTCCTCTTCACCTCTCCCAGTTGACTTCCCCAAACCAGAAGCGATGCATCTGTCACAACTGTAAGCCCTAGGGAGGAAGGAAGAGTTGCCTGCTGATGGTCAAATTGGAGTCCACTAGCCACCACTGCAAATCCTATGCCATCTCATTCAAGGGAGTTGGAGAGGTAACCCCGATACTGGGCCCACTGAGATTTCAGGTCCTACTGCAGAGCCTGGCTGTGCAACCAGGCATCCGGTATGAGAAGGATGCATGAGATTGCTGGATCAAGAAGCCTCAGAAACGCCCATCGAGACCCAGGACTGACCACTACACATCGCAATGATATCCCAAAATGTCTATGGCTTGCTGAGGTGGAAGAAGGCCATGAGGGCCATCAGGGTTTTCCCCAATAAAATGGATCCTGTGTGTGGAGCTCAGGTGTGAATGTTTCTTGTTAACAGTAAATCACAATGACATCAGGAGTGTGGAAGTAGTTTGGAGGTGGTCCACAACTGACTCCAGTGAGCTCGTTTTCATGAATACATGTACCCACAACCTCTGAAGACGGGCAGCGCTCACCTCCATTACTTTTGGGAACATGGGAGGGGCCAACTTAATGCTGAAGGGAAGCACGGCAAAAAATTGGTTTTGGCCCACCTTGAACTACAGGACCGCAGGATAGGTATATGTGGCCTGCAAGTCCAAGGTCACCATCAATCTCCTGGTTTCATAGCTGAAAGAATCTGGGCCAGCATGAGCATCTTGAATTCATTGGGCATAGAATACTCCAGAGGCCCCAGTCGTTCTTGGGGATGATGAAATAGCAACAGTAATAACCCATCCCTCTCTCCAAATTCGGTACCCACTCGAGGATATCTTTGGAGAGAAAAAGACTGACCGCCTACATCAAGATTCTGGAGTGTTTTTCTGAAATAAATGGGTGGGGAGGGGTAGAAGTAAAAGATAGGGATAACCCTTTTGGACGATTTGTAAGACCCACCTGTCAAACATGATGGATCTCCAGCCACAGAGTAAACGTTGGATTCTGCCACCTACTGGCCCAGATGGGATCGCTGAGGTCAAATTAAAGTAGCTTGGAAGCTGTTGCAGCAGAAGAGGATGAGTTGGAGGAATGTTGTCCCTGCTGAGCCATGCCACTGCAACTCTCATGGATTAAGGAGGTTGACTTATATTTGTTTGAGCCTTTTTACAATTTTTTATTTCATAGTCTGTCAGCTAGGGGTCAGAGTTTGGCGCTGGAACCGGTTCTTTCATCAAAGCCAATAAAGTCAAAGTCTATGCCAGTACAGAAGGAACTGGCATGGACCTAGGTACCCAGATAAAGGTCTGCAGCAGAATAGGTATGGGCCCGGTAGTAGGCCCATAGGGGGCAGAGCCACCAGGTAGTCCGACTGGAGACCGCTGCTGCTCTTTAGGACCTGAAGGTGCACCAGAGGGAGCTGAAAGTGCACAGAAAAAATACAGCACTGCCTTTTTGAAGAACTCTCTGTTGTGGGGTCACTGATGGTTCGGGGACCTCTGGCGTGCTGGGACCAGCTGCAGAACTGGTTTGGATTCTAGGGATTGTGAAGGGGTGCAACCTCTAGCATGACGCCCTTGCACCGACAGTGGTGGGACAGGGACGAATCCAGCTTTGTCTTTTTAGACTCATTTTTGGACTTTGACTTACCGGAGGACTTCAAATGTGAAGTGGATTTTTCACTGGAAAGACCAGAGAATGTGATCTCTTTTCCTGTTTGGTGACAGAGAGTTTTACCTCTGGTCTTGGATGGCCTTTGGGTGCTAGAGGGCACACTTGTCGCAAAACATTGAGTCATGTACGAGACTCATGAACCAGAGGCAGACTTCATGCGAGTCTGTGTCCAACATCTGTTTCCTGCAGTCTCAGCACAGCTGGTATCCTGTTGTTTTTGGTAGGGACAACTTTTCCCTGGCACACTGTGAAAAAAACTGGAAATCATCAGAAGACCAACAAGGGAGTAAAGCTCCGTATCTGCGTGGGGAAAAAGGTACAGGTGTCGGTGCACAGGGAGGCACTTACATACGGCTCTGCTCCAGCACAGTCTGAAGTCATCGCAGAGCTATACAGCTCCAGCTAGAGGCATGCTCGAGCACTGCTCAAGAATTCTCCAGATCCAATCTGGCACCTGGGGATATTCTACAGGTGAGGAATCTGCAGTTAGAGGCATCCATCAGAATAAGCCTTATTGTGTTAGTATTAGAATTTGACTTTTAGCATTGAATAAAAAACACACTGTATGGAAACCTCGACAGCTTATTTTCTGATACCACGTACAGTTACTGTTCAGAAAATACTACACCTTGGTAGACAACAGTCTATAACTGCACATAAAGACCGGGTAAGGTTACAAAATATGAGACGTGCTGCGTGTATCACTATCACTTCAAAAGTCTTCCTATAACACAATGGGGCGGTTTTACTCTCCCTGACCGCACAGCTCCCTCTGCTCACCCTTAGAGGGTGCGTCTCAGGCCTCTCAGCATGGTAGTCACATGGTTTGTCCAGAGGATCCCATGCAGCTTTTTACAGAATTAGTTTTTTTGTCAGGGAGTTGAGCAAGATCAGTTTTGCAGCATGCTGTGTAAGGGTTTTCACAAACGCACCTTGAATACGAATTGTAGTGCGGCCTCTCAAAAGCTAAAACAATCAGCCCTCACTAGAAGGAAAGTATGGAGTCAGGTGCTTTACTGGAAAATCAAATAATAAAAACAGTAAATAAAAGACTGAACACGGTCCCAGTGCTTCATTTGATGTCTCAGATTTTACAATGAGAGCTGTAAAAGATGATCCGCCATGCAAGAACCACAAACAAATGACTCATTTTAGTCCAAATGCATGCCCACAAGACTGTTTCAGCAATGATTTCTTTTTGTTGTGTTCAGGCGCATGCTAGCTAGACAATGGTTGCCCTTCAAGTATCAACAGACAAAAAAAAACCTCTCAAAACTTCTCTTTATTCCGAAAAGCAAAAGAAATATACATGAGCAACTGGGGATCATGAAACATACAGCTTTAAGTTATGTCCTTTTATTAACAAAATAAAGCTCTATCTATATTTACAATCATAAAAAATATATGTACACACATTTATATATAGATATTTATATATAATCTCAGAGGACAACAGCAAATCAGGCAGATATGATGGTTCTAAAGATTGGACAGACTAGAGTCTGCGGATACGGAACTGAAATCTAACGGGGCAGGCGGGGTCAACCTCTTCCCTTCCACAGTTACCCCCACAGTATGGATGAGCGTTTTCAACATCTGTGCCAAGTGCACAACTCTATGACCAGTGGGTGGTCGGAAACACCTCTTAAAGCAACCGATGGACAGACAAGGCATGAATATGTCTGTATTTATACGAATGTACTTGCAGGCTCTGGCCGATGTGAACGCTGCACAAAATGAATTGGTGGATGTCAGATTGTATGCGCCCAAGTGGTGCTAATGTACGGAATGGCATTGTCTTGTGATCCTACTTGGCATTTCAAACTAGATTTGCACACTTGAGTCCTCTTCAAATGAGACTTTAGGGAGGTACTGCCCTTTTTAGTTCTCACTCACCATACAGTGGATTGCAAGACAAATTCTCCTGAGCCAATAGTGATTTGATGCATTGAGTGGCACTTCAATATGGATAAAATGAGAACTGCCATGGAATGTGGTTCAGTAAACGAGAAACTGAAATCAAAGTGGAATGGCACGAAGTCCCAGGGAGCAGACAGGATACTACAGATTAGGCTAACATGAAGTTGCAGAGATCAGTCTGAAAAACCGATGTACAGGTCAGAGATGCCGGGTGTAGTAATAGACAAAGAAAATTTACAAGGCAAGTCAGAGGTGAAACAAAAGTCAAAGTGTGAACTAAGGGAAAGTTACAAAGCAGATCTAAAATTAGTCTAAGACATCAAACACGAAAAACTGGACTAAAACCAACACAATGCAAAACAAAAAGAAGTCAAAGGGAGATCAAACAGGAATTTGAAGGGCGGAAAACTGTTATTGGTAATTTCAGAGTGGACCGACAAGTAGTCAAAGAGGACCAACAAAAAGTTGTAGACTAGGCTGACAAGAAATGAGACAAGAGGTGGTGAGAAAGTGACAGTGAGCCCACAGAAACTCACAGAGCAATTAGTCGGATCTCTGAGAGACTAGTTAGTGAGTCAGTGGATGACAAGACAGGAAGTCAAAAAGTGGAACCAGCAGAAAGACAGAACTAAATCGCCAGAAAGTCTCATGAAATACAGTTCCAGGGCAAACGGATAGGAAGCTAAAAAGCACCGGACAGCAAGTAGAGGAGCAGCCTGTAGCATTGATCTTTCATTTTCACAATGGAGCTCAGAAATTAACTGCAAGACTAGAAAGTGACCATTTATGAAATCCAGCCAGCAGCCCTCAGGACCCTTCCTTTGTGCAGTTACAGGAAACTCAATGGTTGTAATGCGATGAAACTGCTTCCTTCGGTTTGTGGCCATTATCTTGTTTCAAGATGTCTTTTAATACATCTCATTTAAAAAAAAAAAAAAAAAAAAAAAATTCTGCCTGCTCTACTAAAAGGCAAACCGCACGCCTTTTGTGTCCGCAATGGCTGAACTGCCAGTACTACTCAAAGGATAGTGAACATTTGCAGATAAATACAGCTGCAACCAAACCTGGCCTCTGACTGGAGCAGAGACTAAAGGTAGAATGGTGAGGTAGCTGAAAGAGTCAAATATCAGGGCTGGAAAGTGAATATATGTGTGTAGGACCATTGGTCACGGACAGGAAAAGTAAGATGCTAGCAGAGAAGCAGCAGTATTCCATTTCCATCTATGATGCCTCAAAGTTCTCTTACTAAAGAAGCCGAGAAGGGGTCTAAAATGTGCTGTTCATGATTGCTCAAGACGGCTGCAGAAGATGCAAGCAAAACAGCACTACTGAAGCTCTGATTTAGCTCCAGGAAGTACGAAAAATCGACTTTCGCTCCCTGACACATTCTCCCAGCCCACACATCCCAAGGCAGAGGGTGGCTGGGGAGCACATTTTTAAGGCCCACCAAACCCTCCTGAAGAGATGTGGATTGTCCTGCACATATTTTCTACAACACAATTCAAAGAACTACAAACACAAATATGCACACAAGCTCACACAGACAGGTAGGTACAGACAGACACTGGCAGTCCCTAGATGGACTAGCTTGGAGTCTCACTGGAGTCCACAAACTCTGTGTGATGTGGATGCCTAGCACCAGAGAGTGGATCTATGCATTTCTGGAGGTACAGAAGCACAGAGTTGAGTCACTTTATAAATAGGGGAAGGTATGGGGTTCATGCCTCACCCCAGGTACATCAAATACACTCTTGCTGTTTGCTGCCTGTTCTCCAGGAGGCCCTTCCCTGAGGTTCTCCCTACCAAAAAACCACTGGTATCCTTTGTGAGTGGGGGGTTAGCCAATACTTCAGTCCGTCAACACAACCAGCTCTCCGTCACTCTTGTCGTCAGCCTCAGAGTCCTCGTCTTCACTGTACGGGTACATTTCACTCTCGCCGTCCCCTGGATGATGGCGATCATGGCTCTCCCTGTCGTCCGATTTCAGGCTACAGGTGTTTACAATGACTGGCATGCTGGGGTCACCTTCACAAGAGAGGTACTGGTCTGTCCTCGGCTGGGCCATCATCATCCCCATGGAGCGGTCATAAGCCACTGTTGACTGAGACTGAGGCCTAAAAAACAGAGGACACAAGTCAAAGCTCTTCCTATTCTTTTTGTCCTACTGTAGAGATTGCCCATGTCAGACAAACATACCGCCTCATGGCCTGCCAACCCACCCAACATTCCAGAAACATTAACACTGGTCAACTACCACCCAAACTTTACATCTCATTCAACTTCCCAACTACCCACACAACCACTTCACACTTTCCTTATCAAAGAACTAATATGTACCACAACATAATACTGCAAAATACTTAAGAGAACATATTACAGCAGGAGAGAAGTTAACTGGTTGTCTGAGCCGATGGAATGCACCATGCTTTGTTTGGTATTTCACCTCAAAAATATATAATCAGCAATTAAGCACCCCCAAAGGCAAGGAAAACCTTTCCACATCTTTCCTACAAACAATAAACAGGCGGAAGAGCAACTATTTATGCATCAACGATGCGGTCGCTGGTAACGATCTTTCCGGCACTCTCTACCTGCAGCGTCCTCCCCACCTCTTCAATCTCTTCCAAATTGGATCTGGGAAAAGTTATTTTCCACTGGTAGGAGGATTCGACTCCACATTGACGCTGGGTACCACCCTGTACAAGACAACCAGAACCATAAAAGCACCACGCCTGCGCACTGACATTTCCTCATCAGTTTTTTCAATGCAGAGGCAGAGAAAAGGTCGATGAGACTGACAACTCTATGCAGTGTACCAACACTACATTTGAATATAATTAATGGAACTATGACCATTCCTCAGTAATGGGAGATTGGAGGGAATCAGTGAAAAATCTCTACAGGTAGACAGAATGTCCACCAGTAGGATTGCTGCCAAAGGTAAGCAACTTGTTCTTCTTTTGGATCTCTCTACTAGCAGATTACTTACCTCTTGAACTACTACCCATGCAGTATCTTCCTAGGGGTGGGTCGGATGAGATGGCCAAACCAAATATCCTGCAGAACAGATGTGGCAAAAATGGCCATTCCTGCTGTAATGCTGTATGTTTTTTAAGGGTCCCTCTATATGTGCTTTTGCTCATTTGCTAATCCATATACGTTGTCGTTCATTTGCCATATCTGATGCATTTGTTTTCATTATTGTACAACAATGTATGTTAAATGTATCCTTTGATTTGACAGTATGCTTCATAAATTCATGTATTTGAATACATGGCACTTAAAAGGAAGCAGAATAGCTTTAGAGTTTTACATAAATGTGCAATGGAATTCTCAAGTTATTTCTCTCACCTTACACTACAAGGTCTATTTTTCTCAAAATAATTCCAGCTAGCAGAGTTGCTCTGCCCCGAGGCGAGCTTTCCAAGGCATCAGACTATGCTTGTCTCATACCATATTTTCCAGCAGAGAAACAAATTAGCCTTGTTTTGAGGACAGCCAAGTAAACGGGACAAACAAAAATCAAGTACAGGTTCTAATACCTGTGGATTCTATTGAAATACTGATCTTCATCAGGTCAATACATTTGATGCTTTAATCCCTTAACTACTGGGCGTTATGCTGAGCCCTTTTTTGACTACCTGGAGTAGTTCGCGCTTAGGGCTGCATAACTTATTTTCCACATAAAGTATCCATGCTAAATTTTGCTCTCGTTTCTCCGCAATAGCCTGGAGATTTTAAAGGCACCCAGGGTTTGTGGATTTTCCTGGACTGGACTGAGAAAATAGGCAAATATAGCAAAATTCAGAGTTTTTTTGGGGGAAAATAGGAAATAGGTGTATAAAAGTAGCAAACGCAACAAGATGATGGACAGAGTGCTGAAACGTTTCAAACACTCGCGCCCAGTCAAGAGATCTGGGTTAAACCCATTGTTCTTTTGCTCACCATGTCACCCCAGTTTGGACCCACTCATATGCAAATCAGTCTTGACCCTGTTCCCCATGGGAACAGTCCAGCCCGAACTGCCAGGCAAGGTCCTCCCTGGACCGGAAAAAAGCATCCTGGGACCAGTTTTGGGGCATTATCCCTCATCAGCCAGTCTAGATTGAATCCAATAGCACAGTGAGCAATGGACTCACGTCTGGGCATACTTTTGGCCTCTTAAGGCGAACATAGCAAACCAAACAAGATGATGGATGGAGTGCTGAAACATTTCAAACACAGGAGTGCCCTGCTGCACCGTGGGCCAGCAAAGAGTGGCTGTACCAGCGTGGACTGCACCTTTTGAACCTGGTGGCTGGCAAAGGAGTGGGACTCTGCCTGCTGTGTCCTGCTCAAAGGGAAGTTGTTTCCAGAGCCCAGCCAAAGCCAAGAGACTCGAAGGGTCAGTGAGCTGGCCTCCTCTTCACAGCACTGAAACACAACAGCTCAGAAGCTTGCTGGGGCAAGTTGGTAGCCCAAAGTTTTCAACCCACCACCAACTGTCGCAGTGCAGCACCAGGACCCGATGCACAGAGTTGCTCCCAGGAGTAGTATCGGCGTGCAGCTGGGATCTCCAGAGGACAAATTATCTACCCTGGAAGGATTGGCCCGTGACCGCAATACTGGGCGACTGGTAGTCCAGTGGCGACTGGACTTCTGCCAGCACCGAGAAGAATTCGAGGACATCGACCCTGGGACTGGGACCAGGACACCCCCCCCCCCCTTGTGGACCGAGAATTAGCCGCAGCAAGAGCCCTGTTGACCGCATCACATCCACAGCATCCTTTGAGCATCCCTCATCCCTTGCAACAGGACAATCCCATAGGAAAGTTCTGCAAAAAATAAAAGTGCGTGGAATTAACTAAAGACTGCTTCACCTGCTGAAGTAACTATGTCTGAGGCCCTAGCTAGGTCCCCCTGACTGGCTACCCACTGGAGTTGGTTCCCTAAAGTGACCGCATTACACCAAGTTTCAAAATGTCAAATATCGTTGGAGTTGCCAATGCTTGTTCACGGTTGAGTGAAATGTTTTGATTTACAATAGCTTGTAAATTTTATATCGCCGGAACACTCCGGTGGATCTTTTTCATTGTGCTGTCTAAAAATACAGTCTATTTATATAAATTGGTGTCGGATTTCTTCGGTGATTTGCCGATTTCTTCTTTAATTGTTTTGATGATGTTTAAATGGCTTACATTTGTTCCTTTGTGTAAGCCTTGCTGCTCAGAGCCACAGCTACCCTGAAGGTTTGACAAACAAAACCTAAGCGTTCTAAAGTGGTTAGCAAGTCACACACCCACACCATATACTACACCCCAGTTCCTTTCATGATCTGTATCAGGTTGTTTGAAGAAACTGGATAACAAAATACCCACATCTCTATACCACAATTGCTCTAGCAGGTGATGGAGCAGGGTAAATGAAAAAATTTTAACCTCCTAATATTTACGTTAAATAACACACAAGTTCGTCTTAGTAAATAACCAACCATGTATGTTACATGTAAAGTGAAAGGTAACACGCTATTTATGTGCAAACTAATTTACTTACAATTGTTAACGTGGATAACATAAGTCTAATATTTGCGTATTAACTAGAATAATAAATGCATGATTCGTGCTTGGAAATAAACAGTGTGGTGGCAAAGTAAAAGCGTTGGTAAGTAAGGGATAGCTTTATATGTTGCTTTTGCTAGGTAATACCTAAATTGGGGTACGTAGAATGACGGGAGGGAAACGAAAAGGCTTATATTCTTTATTCTTAACTATGTTTTGTTTATCTTTATAAATAGTGCGCTTAGGCCTGTTGAGCAGCGATATAAAATGGCCGCCATGAGTTAGAGAACGCAGGCGCGAGAGGGGTTACGAAAGAAAGAAAGGCCGTGAACAAGAAGGATCATGTGATGGTTCCAAAGCCTAGGATGGAAGCGTGGTCAAGGCTGTGATGACCTTATCATATAAGCGTGTGCCAAAGAAGGACAGCAAAAAGCGTGAGAAGTCACAGTAAATATGTGAATGGACAAAGAACTGTTCAACTTAAAAGTATCAGAAAAGGATACAGTTTGAAATATAAGAACGGATGGGTAATGTCATGAATCCGTGAGAAACGACAGAAGTATGAACTTTCCACAAAGAACTGGTTGGAACAAGGATATTCATAATGAGATGTATACTGACCCGAATGGACCAATTAGAGAGAATCTCGCCATAAAGATGTAACATTTTCACTTAGTAAGCTAGTATTAGGGTATAAGAAGACCTACTCTTAGTGGGGAGGGGTTGTTGTTGCTGTTAGCTGCTATTGATGCTGTTGTTTTTCAACGCTGCCGTTTTTACGAACTGATGCTGCGGCTGCTGCTGCTATTTTATATTTTTGATTGAGCATGAGACGCTGCTATTGGAGAACCTTTTTACTCCTAATAGATTTTTCCATTTAAACTATTAGACTTTTATTCTTAAGATACTAAAGGGGAAAGGAACGAGAAGGCCTGTTTTCCAGGACAGATAGATAGATCTTTCGGGAGTTCTTGCTGTGACGAACTTTATTTTTCCTTCTAATAGGTATGCATTGCAATTTCAATTTATTCTTATAATGATGCTAAATGTAATAACCTGAATAATAAATTTGAAACTTACTCATGCTTCTAAAATTTATATAAACTTTATTATCTTTAAACCAATGAGTCAGTGGTTCTTTAGCTCAATGATAAATGCAAATGTTTAAAGGTTTATTGTGATTGAGCTGGTCTTAATCACCATCAACTGATTCCTACTAGTTGGTCCATCGACCAATGAGCGGAATACCTTCGAGCTTGAGAAGTATTATGTCGTTTTGATAAAAAGGTAACCCGTCTCCTTCCAGCAAATCATTTAACTGTTTTTCTCCTAGGTAAGGACGGATGAAATCCAGGGAATATATGAGAGAGTGAATGTATATGCGGTGTTATGGGCCCCACCGTCATATGGATATAAGTTGTGTTTAAGAGGGATATTTGTACCTGGACGTCCAAAAGCATCTAGGAGAAGAAATTTTATTGATAGCGCTGGATCAGATTTCTTGGTAGCAGAGGATGGTTACTATAGATTAGTTTGGTGATTATTGATTATTTCATGTCTAACATTCTACGTTGAGTCGCATTATGTTATATGTAAGTCAAAGTTTTAACGCTTCCGGGAAGTAGAACACGTGTGGCAAGAGAAGTCACATGGAATAGTGCATTGTCGGAGTTCATATTGGTGATAACACAGGTTGTGTTATGATAGGGACATTTTCGGTATAAAAGGTGTGTGAGTGAAATAGCAACCGGTTTTCTTGTGAAACTCTGGCCTTAATTCTCAGGAGCAGTGTAGTCTCCACATGTGTTTTATCCCCAGAGAAACGGGTTTACCCCTTGCTTGAAAGAAGGGTAAGGTAGAGGGAAGTGCTACACTTATCGAACGAAACTGTATTCTTGCGAGCTAGAATAAACTGTCACTTTGTTTAGCGAAATCAGACAATGGAAAAGTGTTTTTAATGTTGTAACTAACAAAAAACTGTTGAAAAGTAAATTGCCGATAAATTTTGTAAAGGGAGGGGTCAGGAGCAAAAACTGACGTAGACAAAAGCCGCGCTGGGATTGGACAGTGCGCGAGTTATACAGAAGCCGCTCTGATTGGAGCGTTGGTGTGAGTCGCGCTGGGATTGGTCAGATGAACCAGTGACGTAGAAGCTTAGGATTGGAGCGTTGGTGTGAGTCGCGCTGGGATAGGTCCGAATAAAGCATAGAGAACAGTGTTGAATCGCTGACTTTTGAGAGAGAGATTGTGAATCATGGCTTATTATGAGTATGGTAGAGAAAAAACGTCGTGGATATCTAAAGTTAAGAACTTTTTTAAGAAAGACAAAAAGGTAGTGACTAGAGAGGGACAAGTAATTCCTCCGCCGAAATCACCAGCTTCGTATAAGATGCTGAAATACGGATATCATACCTGCATATGGTTAGAAAATTGGACAAAGTATACTAAAAATGATGGAGCATTGGCTTATCCTGAGAATGGTTCATTTAGTGTAGCTGTACTTCGGAATTTGAGAGAGAAAATGGCGATGCTTGAACCTAAACCTAGACCGACACAGTTTGAAGCTTTAAGTGAATGGGAAGATGAGATGTATGAACGAGAAAGATTCAGAGGATTAAGAAATCATGAGTTTGTACCTGGAAGGTTGGGGGGAGTGAATCATGAGGACAGAATAAAGCGTTGGAGATATGCTAATATGACAGGAGGTTTGTTTCCAGCTTTTACAGTTGAGGAAGAAGCAAAGAGAAAGTGTACAGAGAAAAGAAACATGTGGTTACTGAAAAGTATGGGTATGGTGGTAGTGAGACCGAAGATGAATTGCTGGAAGATATTCTAAACAGAAACCCACCTCCATACCAACAGAATTCTGCGGTGGTGACACCTAATGCACCGCCAATGGAAACTGGGAGGAATAAAAATCCCGAACGAGGATATGAGATAAATAGGTCACAAGATCAGTTGAAAACTCCACAAAATGAGAAGACAGAAAGTGACAATACAACTGAATTAGCAAAAACCACAAGAGAATTAACTGAAAAGATAATCGAATTAACAATGAATATGGAAGCTGTAACTGTACCAGTAACGATAGGTCCAGTAATACCAGTTTTTGAGAATCAGAAAATTGAAGAACATTCTTTAGTCATTCCTATGAATTCACACTTGCAAAGAAGGAAAGAAGGGATGGAATTTGACTGTGAAGGTCCAAGAAATTTGGTTAGTACATATAGACCAAGCCCACCTACTAATTTGACGATAAATGAAAATGAGTTTAGGAGAATACCTATGGTAACTGAGTCTGCATCAGAGACACCAGAAAGAAGTAAAAATTGGATAGAATTAAATAGTACGCCTGTAGGTCCGACTCAAGATGAATTGAATGAATGGATGAAAACTCTAAAAACGAAAGAGACAGAATCAAAACCATTAGATGTAATTAGGTTAAAAATAGACATGGAAGAATTGATCTTAGGAACAATTGGCACAGAAAAACTGAAATCTTATCAGGATGACGAGATTATGTTCTTATGTAAGAGCATTACATGGAGAGCTAGAAATTTACATGACAAATTAGAAGAAACGGCAAATGAATTAGGAGTAGAATTTGTAAAAGTGAGAACGTTGCAGAAACCATATAGAGTAGATTTTTGTAAGAAAGATATAGAAAATTTGAACACATCAGGACGATTAACCCAAATAAAAGAATTGTTTTACTGAGGAAATGGGGTGATGTGGATAGATGGAGAATCAGATGGACTAAAAGGAATGAGAAAGTGACAGACAAAGCGTCTTTGGCTTTTGCGGTGACAGACAAGGAATCAATTGTAAGGGAGTACCCGATGAGAGAAACTCCAGGAGGTAGTTATGTGCATGTCCCATGGTCTAGACAGGATATATTGTCATTTACAAATGACTTCCCAAAATTGAGAGAGAAACCAGTAGAAGGGTACAGACAAGTGGAGAGATTTGTTAAAGTTTCGAAGGTGTTATGGATAGATTTGGATGGATTGTTTGATATAGTAGTACCAGCTGATTTGTGGACAGAATGTAAGATTACAATTGATTGGCCAACTGTAGAATATCTAAGAGATACTAAAACAGGAGCGCCAGGACCAGAAGTGATGAGAAAATATGATCAAGTAATTACCTTTTTGAAAAATAAGATTCCACCCAAAGAAACGGATTGGGTAAAAATAGACAGAACCACGCAGGAAAGCAAAGAATCAGTACACGCATACTATGAGAGGCTACTGTTAGTTTTCAAACAGTATAGTGGCTATGAGACACTAAATGAAAAGGATAGGAGTCATTTTGTATATAGATTTGTTTATGGGTTGAAACCAGAGATAAGTGAAATGATTAAACAGCATATGATTTGTTGGCAGAATAGCACAGTGGATGAAGTTTTGAGCTATGCTAAATATTGTAGTGATGACATTGAGAGCAGACAGCGTAAATTGAAAGAGAAAGCAATGTGGGCACAAGTGAGAGTCGCAGAGAAGCAAGAAGCTCAATTGAGTAATCCCGTTAATGAGGTAGGACCGATTAGATCTAAACCAAATATAGGTAAAGGAAAAGGTCAAATGAGCATAGAAGAGGCAAAGAAAAAGTGGCCATGCCACAACTGTGGGCAGTTAGGGCATTGGAGAAACAAGTGTAAATTTCCTTCAAAACCTAATACGGAAAATCAATCAAATCCACAGGTGCAGAGTGAGGTAGTTACCCAACAAAGTCAGGTGCCACAACCACCACTTCCCAAGAGTGTTAATCAACAGAAATACAGTGCAGAAACAGGATTCTACGGAGGAGAGCAGGTAACACAATTGCCGCGCGCAGCTGCCATATCTCAGTACTGGTTACGACAGGATGGTGATGAGTCAGATGAAAGTTTATGACGGTGCCTAGGAGAGGAGGAAGAGTGCGTGCTTGGCGCAACTCTAGAGGTAGATCAAGCAGGTCCATTTGTGGATGGAGTAGTGAATGGTGCAAATGTAACATTCCTTGTGGACACTGGAGCTACCCGTTCTACTGTTAGGTCAGTGGAAATTCCAAACCTTCCTCTCTCAGGTGAACATATCCAAGTAGTGGGTGTTTCGAATCAGCAAATCAAGGCGCCTCTTACTAAATTAGTGGAGGTAAAGATTGGTCCATTTATTGAAATGCACCGATTTGTGGTGTGTGATTGCAGTCCTGTGAACCTATTAGGACGCGATTTGCTTTGCAAGATGAACTGCACCATCTATTGTACGCCAGATGGAATTGCATTTCAGACCCCAGATGAAGATGTATTGTATAAAATGACAATGGTAAAGTTAGAATCAGAAGTGAACGATTTATTTCCCATATTTGATGTAGAGAAAATCCCAAGTGAACTGAAAGAAACTGTGAAACAGGAAGTGTGGGACTTTACAGGAGAAGATATAGGGTTAATGAAAGAAGTAGACCCTGTTAAAATTTCTGTTAAAGAAGGAACGAGTTACCCAAATACCCCACAGTATAAATTGACACCAGAAGTAATTGAAGGAATAACACCAGTAATAAATAAAATGATTGAGCAAGGGATTCTGAGAGAAATAATGAGCAGTCCATGTAATTCGACGATAATGGGACTGAAAAAGCCGAATGGAACATATAGAATTGTACAGGATTTGAGAAAGGTAAACAAAATTGTTGTGCCTTGCTGCCCAATAGTACCAAACCCTGCTGTAATTCTATATCAGATTCCACACGAAGCAGAATGGTACACAGTTATTGATTTGTGCCATGCATTTTTCTCTATTCCATTACATCCCGATAGCCAGCCATTATTTGCGTTCAGGTTCGGAGAGCGTATTTTGGCATGGTGCCTAATTCCTCAGGGGTATACAGAAAGCCCCTCGATCTTTAATCAGATTCTAAAGAAATCATTGGAAGATTTGAAAATGCCTGAGAAGTCAGTGATGGTTCAGTATATTGATGACCTACTGGTGGCATCAAAAACAAAGGAAGCATGTGTTAATGATACAATTGCTTTACTGAATCATTTAGCAAAAAGAGGACATAAGGTGTCCCCATCAAAATTGCAGTTCTGTCAACAAGAGGTCCAATATCTAGGACATAAGATTGAGAAGGGAGTGCGAAAGGTAACGACTGAAACAATAAAAAATAATCCAAGGAATGAGAGCTCCAATGACACAAAGAGAGGTAAGAATGTTCCTAGGAATGGTTGGATATTGTCGACAATGGATAAGTGGATTTTCATTAATTGCAAAACCATTACAGAGATTGACAAAGAAGGATGTTAAAGATCCTTTTGAAATGAATGATGAGGAAATGAAAGCATTCAGAGAACTAAAAAAGAAACTGTGTGAAGCTCCGGCATTGGGAATGCCGGACTATGAAAAAGATTTTGAGTTGTACTGTAGTGAAAGAGATGGGTGTGCGTTTTCAGTACTAGTGCAGAGACACGGAAACATGAAAAGACCCATTGCATATTTTTCGGCTGTTTTAGACCCAGTAGCGAAAGCGTTGCCTGGATGTTTGAAAGCAGTTGCTGCTACTTGTGTAAGTCTGGAGCAGAGTGAAGGCATAGTGATGGGATATCTACTGAGAGTATATGTCCCTCATTCTGTGGAATTTTTTTTGACAAGAACCAAAACTCAATACATGACACAGTCGGCTGACTAGGTATGAAAAAGTAATTTTGAGTGCAGACAATGTGACCATTGACAGATGCATGAATGTAAATCCTTCAACATCATTGCCAGATGAAGAGAGTGTGATTGAAATGGATGAAGTTGATCATGATTGTCTGAATGTACTCGAGTATTGTACAAAACCGAGACCTGACATACGGGATGAGCCTTTAAAGGAATCAGACTACATTCTATTCGTGGATGGCTCATGTTTGAGAACGGATGATGGAGTTCGAAGTGCAGCATATGCAGTTTGCACAGTAGCTGCTGTAATGGAAGCATCGTGTTTGAAAGGGATACGTTCTGCCCAAGTAGCGGAGTTGGTAGCTCTAATTCAAGCATGCAAGTTGGGAAAGAATGTTCGAATAACAGTTGTCACGGATAGCCAATATGGCTTTGGAGTGGTGCACGACTTTGGGCAGATCTGGTCTCAGAGAGGTTTCTTGACGTCTGCAGGAACAACGATAAGAAATGGTGAGTTTGTGAAAAAGTTGCTTGAGGCGATACAGCTGCCTAAACAGATTGCGGTAGTTAAGTGCAATGCACATAAAAATGGGGAAGACTACATAACTGTTGGCAATAAGTTTGCGGATGAAATAGCACAGTACTGTGCTAAAAATGTGGTCTCATTAAACCGAAACCAAGAACGAGAGCATATTTCATGTCCTTTGCTTTTTACTAACCCTGTTGAGACATGGGATGAGGTGAGACAATTACAGGAAGCAGCAGATGATGAGGAAAAAGATAACTGGATAAAAGCAGGATGTAGAAAACATGAGGAAAATGATGTTTGGGTTTACAGGGATGAAAGACCAGTTATGCCTGATAGCATGATTTCTGACCTGGCACGGATGTACCATGGACAAGCTCATATTGGGAGAGACTCAATGATCAGACTTTTTAGACAAACATGGTATAATCCAAAATTCAGAGCCATAGCTGAGAGTCTTTGTCAAAGGTGTCTTATTTGTCAACAGCTAAATCCAGGAAGAAAGACAGTAGTGAGTCTAGGAACAGTAGGACGAGAGGGCGGTCCTTTCACGAGAATGCAAATGGATTTTATTGAAATGCCTCCAAGCAATAGACTAAGGTATGTCCTTGTAGTCGTCCGTTTGTTTTCCCGTTGGGTGGAAGCATAGCCGACCAGAAGGAATGATGGAATTACGGTAGCAAAACTAATGCTGCGAGAATTCATTCCAAGGTATGGTTTTCCAGTAACGATTGAAACAGATAGAGGAACACATTTTCAAAACGAATTGGTTCAATTGATTTGTGAAGCACTTAGTATTAAACAGAAACTGCATTGTGCATACAGACCAGAGGCTTCTGGAATAGTAGAGCAAGTGAATGGAACAATTAAGAACAGACTAGGTAAAATGTGTCAAGCCACAGGACTCAAATGGCCAGATGCCTTGCCATTAGTCTTAATGACAATCAGAAGTATACCGGAAAGAAAGACAGGACTCAGTCCCCACGAGATAATTATGGGACGAGCAATGAGACAAGCACATGTACCGGTCAACAAACTACTGACTATAACTGATGATGAGGTGCTGGATTATTGCAAAGGATTAGCTGATGTGGTACGTTCTGTGTTTCATCAGGTTGGACCGGATGCGACCACTCTTGAAAGAAAACCGGCTCACGATTTGAATCCAGGAGATTGGGTCCGCATAAAAGTCCACCGAGAAGAAACTGTTTGGTTCCTCGCTGGGACCAACCACGACAAGTGATACTGGTAACAACAACTGCAGTCAAATGTGCAGGAGTAAAACACTGGGTACATGCCAGTCACACCATCAGAGTTCCAGAACCTGAAGATCGACCTGTAAGTCGACATCTGGAAGTATTGGATACCAGTTCAGCATCGGATGTAGAGGAAGAGACGAACAAAGCTCCAGAATCTGAAGATCGACCTGTAAGTCGACATCTGGAAGACCCAACTACAAGTGCAACGACAGGAGGAGTGGAGGAAATAGCAGAAGTTCCAGAATATGAAGATCGACATGTGAGTCGACATCTGGAAATATCAGACACCAGTTCAGCATCTGATACAGAGCATTCGGATTGTGAGGAAAATCTGAAAAGAAATTGGAAATTTGATAGTATAAAAGAAGAAACTGAGCAAAAAGACAGTAACAGTGAGCAACCAAGTACAAGTTATGGTGAAAATCCTTCAGAGATAATATTAATAGACGAAGAAGGGAGAGTTTCAAATAGAAAGTTAGAAGAATCGGAAGATCCCCGAGGAGCAATAGGGACAGATCGGCGAGCAAAAGAACAGGGAAATTTAGACACAGATAGAGAGATTGACACAAATTCGGAAGAACCTCGAGGAGGGACAGAAGTAGGTGAACGAAAGAAAACACGAGAAAAACCACAAATAGATGAAAGAAATGAAATTATAAAATTTAAGATAAGAGACAATAAAGGAAGAACTGAAACAATCAGAAGAAAGTGGAGAAGAAGGAAACCAGAAACTGGAGTCGAGAAAGAGAACTTGGAGAACAGAAAGAGAGGAAAAAGAAAGTGAACCAAAAAGGCCAAGAAAAGGAGACAATTGGCCCAACGAAGTTAGAAAACTAAGATACAAGATCATAAGGTTAGATGGAAAAAGTGCAGAGCAAGTAAATGAGATAACAAGTCAGAAAGAACAAGAGAAACAAGGTGGAAAACACTTGCAGAAAACAAAAAGAATCAAGAAAGCAAATCTGAAGTATAAATCGCCTGAGTGGTTATACATTGCATTGACTGATATCAAAGAAGAAGAGATCACTCACGAAAAGCTAGAAGAAAGCTGCAACCTAATGGGTGAAGGTGAAGTGCAGCAAACTTGAAGAAATTTGAACAAATTTTACCAGATTTGACGAAAACACTGGATATGACAAAGAAAGAGTTCTGAAAAGAATTAAAAGAAAGTACCAAACAAAGACAAAGTGAAAGTGCAGGGTGACTAAGAGGTCATTTCTGAGGTGTGTTGACACATTTTCCTTGTACAAAATAAAATAGGTTATAGGACAAAATGGTAGATACTAAAGATAGAAAGTGTAGATGTGAGTTCTTAAGCAGATGGTGTAAGATGTGCTTCTTTTGTACAGGATTATTAATGACAGTATGGATTATTTTAGCGATCACCATTCCAATTAGTTCAGCTGTAGAAGAAACGTCTAATAACACAGAGAAAGAAAAAGGAGCTAACAAGATACTAAAAAGTAGTGCCAAATTACACAAAGACAAATCAATAACAGATTTTTCAAAGAATGTTTTTACTAAATTATTATATGAGTATGTAGAAACAATGGATGTAAGAGATTGTTATGTTTGTATGCAATTACCTGCGTCTGTTGCAGAAGGTGTGACCTATCATCACCTTCCTTTGACGTATGGAATAACATGTAGTGTTTTAGGAAGTCTATTTTACAAGACTGGAAGATTAGAATATTATTACACTAATATAGATAAGAGTTTTGCAAAAATTCCTGTAGTTCCAGAACTAAACAAAGTGAAAGAAGCAAAAACATTTGGTGAATTTTTCATAGAAGATAAGATTCTAATATTAGATGATATAGTTAAAAACAACCTTACCTGTGAGTTAAGAAATGGTATTTTTAGAAATGGTCGAGAATAGAAGAGTGAAATTTCAAAGAAAGGTGATAGAAGAGACAAAAACACCTCTTTGGGCGTTTGAGGAAGAAAATCACGACAAGGAAAAGACAAATGCAGCTATGACTCTGGATTGGCCCCAACAGGGAAGGTTGTGCATTAGAAGAAATAGAACAAGATATGACAATTATTTCGTGGGTTCCAGTGATTGCCATGACAATTATATAATTTTAGGCGGATGGGGATTCAAAGGGGGAAAAGATCCAATATTTCCTGGGATCTATTACATTTGTGGTAACAGAGCTTATTACAGGTTGCCGGACCATTGGTATGGATCATGTTACTTAGGCCTGGTCTTTCCAAAGATTTTTCATGTAGATAGAGCAGAAAAGGGAACACACGAAATGATAAAGACATTTACACGTAGAAAAAAGGAAAGTTTCTCAGAAATAGTAGGTGATATTTTTGGAGCATTGATACCAGCAGTGGGAATATCTTTGAATGCATTTAAAATTCGGAAATTATCCACAGTAGTAGATCGTTTATCTACAGATACTGCTGGAGGGTTCTTGATGGTAAATACCGAAATGGTTGCCATGAGAGCTATGGTGATGCAAAATCGACTTGCCCTTGACATTCTTTTGGCAAAAGAGGGTGGAGTCTGTGGAATGCTGAAAGTCCAACATTGTTGCACTTACATTCCAGATAAAAGTGAAAATATACAAAAGTATATAAAGAATATTACAAATTTGCACAAAGAACTTGTTCCACTGGAGGTTGAAAATGCATTTGGAAAACTTGGTAAGAGTTTTTCCTCGGTAATTAATTGGTTTACTAAAATGAGTGGATTAATAGTAGGGAAAGTCATAATAGTAGCGACCATGATAATCATAATAGTTTTAGTACTGAAGCTAATCATTACATGTATAAAGAGAAGAAGAAGGCAGAACAAAATAGAAAAGGAAAATAAGATAAACAAAGAAAGAGAAAGAGAAATGGGTGAAATAGAGCTAGAAGAAATAAAAGAAAACATGTATAAAAAGACAAAGAGACAAGTTGAAAGGGATACAGTTGTGTAAATTAACAAAAACAAACGGACAAAGAAATATGCTATCTGATAGAATTGTGTAACATGGGTTTTTGTGGTGATATTAAAAATCACCAAAGGGGGAGTTGATGGAGCAGGGTAAATGAAAAAATGTTAACCTCCTAATATTTACGTTAAATAACACACAAGTTTGTCTTAGTAAATAACCAACCATGTATGTTACATGTAAAGTGAAAGGTAACACGCTATTTATGTGCAAACTAATTTACTTACAATTGTTAACGTGGATAACATAAGTCTAATATTTGCGTATTAACTAGAATAATAAATGCATGATTCGTGCTTGGAAATAAACAGTGTGGTGGCAAAGTAAAAGCGTTGGTAAGTAAGGGATAGCTTTATATGTTGCTTTTGCTAGGTAATACCTAAATTGGGGTACGTAGAATGACGAGAGGGAAACGAAAAGGCTTATATTCTTTATTCTTAACTATGTTTTGTTTATCTTTATAAATAGTGCGCTTAGGCCTGTTGAGCAGCGATATAAAATGGCCGCCATGAGCTAGAGTACGCAGGCGCGAGAGGGGTTACGAAAGAAAGAAAGGCCGTGAACAAGAAGGATCATGTGATGGTTCCAAAGCCTAGGATGGAAGCGTGGTCAAGGCTGTGATGACCTTATCATATAAGCGTGTGCCAAAGAAGGACAGCAAAAAGCGTGAGAAGTCACAGTAAATATGTGAATGGACAAAGAACTGTTCAACTTAAAAGTATCAGAAAAGGATACAGTTTGAAATATAAGAACGGATGGGTAATGTCATGAACCCGTGAGAAACGACAGAAGTATGAACTTTCCACAAAGAACTGGTTGGAACAAGGATATTCATAATGAGATGTATACTGACCCGAATGGACCAATTAGAGAGAATCTCGCCATAAAGATGTAACATTTTCACTTAGTAAGCTAGTATTAGGGTATAAGAAGACCTACTCTTAGTGGGGAGGGGTTGTTGTTGCTGTTAGCTGCTATTGATGCTGTTGTTTTTCAACGCTGCCGTTTTTACGAACTGATGCTGCGGCTGCTGCTGCTATTTTATATTTTTGATTGAGCATGAGACGCTGCTATTGGAGAACCTTTTTACTCCTAATAGATTTTTCCATTTAAACTATTAAACTTTTATTCTTAAGATACTAAAGGGGAAAGGAACAAGAAGGCCTGTTTTCCAGGACAGATAGATAGATCTTTAGGGAGTTCTTGCTGTGACGAACTTTATTTTTCCATCTAATAGGTATTCATTGCAATTTCAATTTATTCTTATAATGATGCTAAATGTAATAACCTGAATAATAAATTTGAAACTTATTCATGCTTCTAAAATTTATATAAACTTTATTATCTTTAAACCAATGAGTCAGTGGTTCTTTAGCTCAATGATAAATGCAAATGTTTAAAGGTTTATTGTGATTGAGCTGGTCTTAATCACCATCAACTGATTCCTACTAGTTGGTCCATCGACCAATGAGCGGAATACCTTCGAGCTTGAGAAGTAGTATGTCGTTTTGATAAAAAGGTATCCCGTCTCCTTCCAGCAAATCATTTAACTGTTTTTCTCCTAGGTAAGGACGGATGAAATCCAGGGAATATATGAGAGAGTGAATGTATATGCGGTGTTATGGGCCCCACCGTCATATGGATATAAGTTGTGTTTAAGAGGGATATTTGTACCTGGACGTCCAAAAGCATCTAGGAGAAGAAATGTTATTGATAGCGCTGGATCACAGGCATGCCAATACTGATGTCCAAAATGTTAACAGTAACAGGTTACTGAGAGTGGAAACACAAACCAGTGAAGTGATATGATTTTAATTCTTACAGTTAAAATAGAGGAACAGAATCCAGCCATGACCAAGAGGGTGTTACTAACCACTCATACAATATCCTTGACACACTCCACTCATTAAACAGAACATAAGGCTATGATGAGGGGCAGAAAGCACTAGTGTGCAGCCTGAGACTACCTCATTCTCCCTGCAAAAGGCAGAGAGAGAGAAAATGTGGAGGTAGGAAGTGAGGCGCGGAGAGGGAGACCGAGAGAGTGGTGTCTGGTAAGTGAGCCACAGGAGAGAGAAACCAGGTGTGGTGGGGGGAGAGGGAGGGATATGCACCCCCCACTGAATGAAGTAAGTCAAGTGATGATTGAAGCATCCAACAGGAAACATAGTTCCCTGAAGTAAGAAATGTGGAAAGAAACAAGCATCCAAAACAAAATGCTCCAGAGGGCGGACAAATAAGAGAATAAGGAGGAAAGCCAATAAATGAGGAGCAGGGAAGAGAAAAATGACACTTACATTGTAAGCATCTGTGTGTAGAATGTGCTGTGGACTGACATGCACGGAGGAGATCAGAAACAGCCAGAATCCCTCCAAGAAGATCTTCGCCATTATTAAAAATCTCAAAAATGCTGGGGCGCCTGTGGCATCCGCCGTTAAGTCTAATGAACAATGTGAGGACCTTGCCACCTTCTTTATAACGAAGGTGGACAACATCTACAAGACCTTCCCCCAGACAGCTAAGGGCCTCGACTCTGAGGACCCAGCCCCCCCACCCATACATTGGCCACCTTTCCACCAATTACTGAAGAAGCACTTAGCATACTCTGTAGGAAGGTTAAATCTGGTTCTCCAACTGACCCTATGAAGCCGGAACACCTAATGAGACTTTTACCTGTGCTTCTTACACCTTTGGGCTAGGTTATTAACCTGTCCCTGGCCATGGCCACAGTCCCGAGGACTTCGAAGCAAGCCGCGGTAAGGCCGCTATAAAGAAGCCCACTCTAGATCCGACAAAACCTGAGAACTTTCGTCCCATCTCCTTGCTTCCTTGGACCTCCAAAACATCTGAAGCCTATGTCAATACCATCGTGTCAGGCTATTTGGAGGAGAATAACATACTGGACTCCTCCCAGTGTGGCTTTCGCCCGGGTCTTAGCACAGAGTCCGCATTGCTAGCTGTGACTGAACACCTGAGAGCGGCACTGGATGAGGGACGTACTTCGGCACCGATCCTACTGGACCTCAGTGCCGCATTCGATACGGTCTCCCACCAGATCCTGATCCGGAGACTGAAGGAGGCTGGTATCGTGGGCCCCGCCCTGGCGTGGCTCACCTCCTTCCTTTTGGACAGGTCCTTTCAGGTGTTGGCCCCCTCTTTTTCTTCTAGGGTGCACTCCATCAAACAGGGCGTTCCGCAGGGCTCTGCACTAAGTCCAACGCTCTTTAACCTGTACGTCCAGCCCTTAGCCGCAATAGCCAAGAGGAGCGGGCTGACTATAGTGTCATATGCTGACGACACTCAATTAGTAGTCGCCCTCTCCAATGACTGTCTAAACGATGCTGCTAAGTTTCGAAGTGGGCTGGCAGATGTTGCAGGGTGGATGACCGCCAACTGTCTCCAGCTCAACGCCAGCAAGACTGAGGTCCTGCTGGTAGGGAAAGATCCTGAGCTATGGAGCTGACATTGGTGGCCTACCACCCTGGGACCAGCTCCCACTCCCAAACAGGTGGTGAAAAATCTTGGCGTCTGGGTCGACTCAGCGCTTAGTTTCCTAGATCAAACTAAGAGGGTAGCAGCGACCTGTTTTGGTATTCTGCGCAGCCTCAGGCCCATGCTGGGCTTTTTTGACCCCTCTATCCGGCAGACGATCGTGCAGGCATCTGTGCTGTCAAGATTAGATTATGCCAGCGTGCTCTATCTGGGGGCCAACAGGGCCGAGATTGCAAGACTGCAGAGGGTCCAAAATGTCGCCGCCAGAACTCTTCTTGCCATGCCCAGACGCTGCTCCACCTCCAGCACCATTCGGCGGTTACACTGGCTGCCAGTAGAGAGGCGGGTGGAGTTCAAGTCTCTCTGCTTTGCGTTCAAGATTTTGAAATATCCTATCCCCGGGATATTATCTGGCCTACTCTCCGCCTACATACCCCACGCGTCAGCTACGTTCTGCAGACCAACAGCTGGCGTCTACCCCACGTGTGAAAAGGGCCTGCGCCGGTGGGCGCTCTTTCCGCGTATTGGCAGCTAAGCTGTGGAATGGCCTTCCATGTCACATCCGGAGTATGGATAACTATTTGGCTTTTCGAAAAGCACTAAAAACCCACCTGTTCCCTCACTAGGCTACCTGCTCCCTCGTCTATCATCTTTGACACCCTTTGGCTTTTTCTCTTTTGCTAGGCCGGACTCATGCTGCTAGCTGCTACCACTGCTCTTAGCGCCGGGACGCCCCTTTGCTGGGGCAGCTGAGCGCCCTACAAAACATCTTAACATAACATGCTATGCTGTGCATACTCCTACCATCTAGTGCTGGGCTTGGAAGTTCGCAATTTGTTTTCCTGCGAAGAAGTCTTTCAAGTCATGAGATGTGCTATGACTCCTCCATGGGTGGACAATGCACATGGGCACTGACTCCAACTTGGATTGCTTTCGCACAGTGGTGAGAATGTGTATGGAGTGCATAGCATTAGTGCAGTGTCGATTAGTTAATAAGAGAAGAGATTTGCAATCAACAAAGGCTTCTGGGGCAGAGTGCAGGCGATATGAATCTACAGCACTACATGCTATGAACACCTGCTTACAGGGTAAGTAAAAATTTTTGTTCATAGCATGTGAGTCTGTAAATACACATGCTCTGCATAAACTGTTCAGCAGTACCCTCTCTTTAAGCGGTGACTAGTGTGTTGCTGATGTCTGGACCAAAGTCCTTAAGACTGTCCGGCCAACCATAGCCTGTTGGTGAGCTAGGATGTCCACACAATAGTACTGGGTAAACGTGGTGGGGTTGAACATAGAACCGCTTTGCTGATATTAGCTAGCAGGAGATTGTCTAAGGGAGCCATGGTGGAGTATGATGGAGCAGAGAAAATAAAATTTTTTAACCCCTAACAATTTTTATTAATAATTAATAAAATGTTCGTTTAAATGTATTAATCAACAATGTACGTGAGGGAAGGGTAACACGCAAGTACATGGGCTAAATAATCTATTAACGAATGTCTGTGTGTCTAATTATAACAAAAATAATTGCGTACTAAATAAATAATAAATGCATGATTGTGCTTCATAGAATATAAACGTGTTGTTGCAAAAACAATAGTGATGGTAAGTAAGGAACAGCTTAAATGTTGCTTTCTGCTAGGTAATAACTAATTGGGGTACGTAGATGACGGGAGGGAAACGAAAAGGCTATGTTTCTCTATTTTAATTATGTTTTGTTTATTTCAAATTAGTGCTTCTAAGTATAAACGAGTGGCGATATAAAATGGCTGCCGGTTATTGAAGTGCGCATGTGCGGGGAAACGCGTGACAAGGGAGAAAAAGTTGGAGAAAAGCTAACCACGTGATGATGCTGAGAGGCTAGGATGCAAGAATGGTCAAGGCTGATGTGACCTAATTGAACTGATAGTGTGCCGTGGTGATCAGCAAGGAACCGTGGGAAACCGTTTTAAGAAAAAGGACAATGCCTGCAGAGTTCTCGAATGTATCGAAAGAAGTTACAAATGTACTGATCGAAGCGGATGGAAACATGTCTTGAACTGTGAGAAAGGAAATGATCATATACATTCCAAAGAACAAGTTGGATCCGGGAGAACTTGATTAAGAATGAATAGATGAAATGAATGGACCAATGAAAGAAAAGCGCGTTATTAATGTTGCAACAATTAGTTAGCAAAGTTAGAATTAGGGTATAAAAGGGCCTACTCTTTGTGGGAGGGGGTCAGAGTTGGAGAGTCGCAGTCAGAGTCGGTGTTGGAGTTGGTGGCTTCCAGTGCTTGGTGGTCCAGATCGATCCATTTACTGAGCGGGAGATGCTGAAAGACTGTTAGATGAGACGGGTTGCAGGTAGCTGATGCTGACGAGCTGAAGTTTCTGTTGCTGTCTTATTTTTCCAGTTGAGTATGAGAATCAGGTTATTTTTAATTTTAAACTTAGGTTAGAAATCTTTAGGCTAAATTAGGAAAGATAGGCAGGTAATTAGGGTTTTGCTTCATGACGAAATTTCCTTTCTGCAATAAAATTGATTTTGCTTAATAAATATTTGAATTAATAATGAATGAATAATTGAATAAAAAGTCTAAATTCTTTCTCATGCTTTTAAAATTATATAAAATTTAAGATTCTTAATCAAACGACTCAGTGGTTATTTTACTAAATGATTGTGACACTAGTAATTGGTTATTGTGATTTAGCTGGTCTTAATCACTACAAACTAATTTCTTACTAGAGGATCCATCGACAAAACAATGAGCAGGAATATCTTAAGAAATAACTAAGAAAGCGATAGGTTAAAGTAATAAGGTATCCCGGCTCTTCTCAGCGGTACATAAATGATGTTTTTCATTTAGTTCTCATGTTTTCTCCTAGGAGTATAGATTTTCGTAAAGGTGTAGAGGAAATCCAGGTGTGTGTGTGTGTGTGATAGGCGATGTTATGGGCCCCATCGTCATGTGGATGTGAGAAAATATAAGTCGCCCCTGGATGACCGATAAGTGACCTAGGAGGAAAATAGTTTTTATTGTACGCGCTGCATCAGATTTCTTGGTAGCAGAGTTATGGTTTCTATAGATTAGTTTCGTGATTATTGATTATTTTTTGATGACTAACACTATATGTTGAGTCGCGTTATGTTATATGTGAGTTTTCACGCTTCTGGGATGTAGGAAGTGGAACACGTGTGGCAAGAGAAGTCACATGGAATTTGGTACATGGTCTGAATTCATTTTGGTAATAACACAGGTTGTGTTATGTTAGGGATTTTCTGTACGAAAGGTGTGTAACTGAGATAGCAAATCACGTTTTCTTGTGAAACTTTGGCCTTAATTCTCAGGAGCCTAGTCTCCACATGTGTCTTATCCCCAGAGAAACGAGTTAATTGTTTGCTTAAAAGAAGGGTAAGGTAGAGGGAAGTGCTACTTTATCGGCGAGAGTTAATAATTCTGTGGTAGGGTAGAGGTAAGCGCTGCCTACTGGAAATACAGGATTCTTGTGTAAATGAACAAAGCTGTCACTTTTGTTTAGCGAATCAGACTATGGAATTGTTTTAATTGTTGTAACTAACGAAGAAACAGTGAAAAGAAAATTTGCCGATAATTTTTGTAAAGGAGGGGTAAAAGAGCAGGAGTGACATCGACAGTGCCGCGCTGGGATTGGATAGTGCGCTAGTCACGTGAACACAGAGTCAAGAGTGACGTAGAAAAGTGCCGCGCTAGGATTGGTTGGTCCGCGGACGAAGGGAATTGTTCTGATTGGTGCGTTAGTGTGAGTCGCGCTGTAATTGGTTGAAGTTCCGTACACGGAACAGTGCTGGTTTGAAGAGAAAAACCAATCGAAAACATGCCGTATTACGAGTATGAAAGGGAGAGAACGTCATGGACGACAAAAATTAAGAATTTCTTTAAGAAAGACAAAAAGGTTGTGACTAGGGGGGGCGTGGCTTGCAGCCGCTTGAAATGGCCGCACGCTAGAAGAGCTGCGCTAACAGTCAGCGCTTAAATACCCAAATCCGGCATAATCCTGTGCAACGGAGGCACCCAACGGCGTCTGAAGACGTCGGGAGGCGGTGGGGTGCAGCGGAAGTCGGTGGCGGACCCCCCCAGGCATCCTACCACTCAACAGCAGAGGTCCGGGCCGCCCGAGCCTCCGAGACAAAATGGCGCCCTGACAGTTGAGAGCGCTGTGATAGAGGGTTCCTCAGCCGGAGGAAGCCGATTGTGGCGCCGGGAGCGATTAGAGAGGGAGTAGAGCCACTGCGACGCGCCCCCGCTCAATTCCCGCAGCACCGGAGGTCATTGAGCTGATCGAGGAGGCGGAGAGCAGATCGAGGAGGCGGAGAGCAGAGCGGAGTGCTTCGCGGTGACACCCCCGCGAGTGAGGCCCCGAGGCGGAGATTCGAAAGGCGGTGAGCCATGAAGGCGCCGAGCATAGCGCAAGCCGCAGTCTGAGCGTGTGGCTGCCCTACGTGTGGGGTCGGCGAGGAGTGGCTCCCCAGCTGGCTAGGTTCGGGCCAGAGCTGGTGGTGACGGCCGGTGAACATCGGGAAACAGAGGTACGAGCCGGGCTGGTGCAAGGCTGCGGAGGAATAGTCTGCGATCGAGCCGAGACCGGCTCAAGCAGCGCCTAAACAACCGGAAAGCCTGTGGGGACCTGCCTGACGCTAGGTGAGAGAACAACATGACATGAGCGCAGTGGGGAGAGCGAGAATGGAGAGAGGCATTGGCGCATAGACTGTGGACTCGGGGGGGCCCAATTCTTAGAGCAGTGCACGCCGGGGCCCAGGCAGCCCTCCGCCGCAGGCAATCTCGGGGGCAGGCCCCAAATGACATTGGGTGAGGCAACGGGCAGACAAAGGGCCTGAGCTGGCCGGAGACGAAGGAAGAACAGCCAAAGTAGAGTCCTCACCGGCCGAGTGTACGCAGTCAACGACTGAGGGCCATACGAGCACACAGCGCCACAGGCTGTGGTGCTCCTTTGAACACGGGCACCAGGACTGCGCATCCAGTAATGGGCCGCAACAGACAGCTAGGACAGGGGCAGTCTAACCAAATAGATAAGTACACAGTGGCCATGGGAAGGGACGATGGAAATCCGGGTGGAAGCCAACAAGGGGATCCCGTGGACAAAGGCCCAGACCCCTCTCTCAGAGACATTATGGAGGCCATCAGTGCGCTACGCGGCACCCTGGAACCCAAGCTGGACTCCGTGACGGAGGAGGTCAACCTCTTGCGAGCGGACTTCAGGAAGATGTCGGAGAAGGTGGCGGTGGCAGAGACAGGGATCGGCGGCCTTCAATCCAAGACGAAGAGACTTGAACAAGTAGCCGCCCTGACGAAAAACCAGACCGACATATATGCCCGGCTGGAGGATCAGGAAGGGCGGGCACGGCGCAATAACATCCGCATAGTGGGGGTCCCGGAAGGCATGGAGGGGCCATCCACGGAATGGTTTGTAGAGGATTTGATCCTTAACCACTTGAAGCCGAAGCGCCTGTCTAACTTCTTCTCAGTCGAGAGGGCCCATCGCACACTAGGGGGGGAAGCCGAAGCCAGGGGCCCCTCCACGAACGATCATTGCTCGAATCCTGAACTTTAGAGACGTGATGCCATCCTACAAGCATCACGGGTAGCAGGTGATCTCCAGCTCGAAAACGCCATTGTCCGCTTCTTCCCGGACCTTACTCTACATGTTCAGCGACAGCGGAGGTCCTTTGAAGGGATTAAACGGGCCCTCCGGGAACAAGGAGTAAAATACATGATGCTCTTCCCTGCACGCCTCAAGATCTTGGACGGTAGCAAGACGTACTTCTTTGAGTCACCTGCGGAGGCCAGTGACTGGCTGGAGGGATGGCGGACGGTGGGCAGAAACGGAGGCCCACGCAGAACCGACCAGCGCTCATCGGGGCGAGACACGATGGGAGCGGACAGACAAGTATCGGACAGTCAGGAACGGGAACAAAATGTGTCCAAATGATAACAGGCGGGGTCGAGACACGAGGCTAGGGTGGGATCTGCAGGGGTCCCTGAGAACGGGGGCTGTAAAACAGGAGCCACCAGGCATCCAGGAGACTGGACACGATTGTCTCTGGTCGGTTAGGGTGTGATAATGGGAGTCAACATCCACAGGGTCGAGGGGGGGTCCGGGGAGTTGGTAGAGGGTTGCACATCTACATTTATCACAACGGGTGAGCCTTCCGTTAGTTATGTATAACATTTTTTGCTGACTGCAAGCTCATGTTCCCTCTTCATGTTTGATTTGGGGCAAAAGGGACGACAGGCACTCTGCAAGTTGGGAAGGTGGGAGGTTGGGGACTCACCGAGCAGGGAGGCAGGGAGGGGGAGTTGGTTGGGGGTTAGGGGTTGGTTTTGGGAGGGGGTATGTTTAGCTTCATATCAGCATATTTTCTTGGCATGTGGGATATGGTTCAATACGGCACAGTGGGTCACCGAATATCCGATGTGGAGTAGGCCTCTTGACAACAATGGGAGAACAAACGCACATTAGAATATGGACTTGGAACGTCCATGGGTTGGGCAACAAGATCAAGCGCACACTGGTGCTGCAGTACCTGAAGAGGCATTCCCCAGATGTGGTCCTCCTTCAAGAGACGCACTTGCGAGGCAATAGATGCAAGGCCCTCGACAGATTTGGCTAGAAAATGGTGGCCCATTCGGGGTTCACGTCAGGCTCAAGGGGGGTGGGCATTTTAATGCGCAACACATTGCCTATGGTAATCTTGGGCACATGGACTGATAATATGGGATGTATGGTGGCAGTGGCGGGTCGATGGGAGGGGCGACTCATAGTTCTGGGCTCCTGTTACATCCCGCCTGGTCTACACTCTTCGACATACACACGACTGGGATCCTTCATGGCAGACCTTCCTAGGGGTGTCCTTTTACTAGGGGGTGACACCAATGCGGTAATGGACGCTGACTTGGACCGATCGGGCGAGGGGGGAATCTAGGGGAGAATATGGGTTACGAGGCTTCATTACCGCCCTGGGGCTTAGAGACATTTGGCGCACACACCACCCCTCGCATCGGCACTACACATTTTATTCGGCTAGACATGGGTCCTTTTCACGGCTGGATCACTTCTTCACGCGCACAGATCAATTGGGCAACTTTGCGGAGCCGCACATCATGGCCCGGGGGATTTCAGATCACGCTCCAGTTGGCGTCACGCTCAAGGGTCCGGTGACCAACAGAGCGTCTTTCCCGAGGATAGATCCGTGGCGCCTCCGGGATGAAACCATGGGGGATAAACTTCGGGAGTGCTCCCAGCTATACTTTGACGAAAATCGGGGCTCGGTTGTGTCCCATATCACGCTATGGGAAGCTTATAAGACGGTTCTGAGAGGGCAGGCCCAGGCTCTGATTGGGGCCCAAAAGAAAGAGGAGTCTCTACAGGTCAGCCAGCTGGAAATAGAGATAGAGAAGCTCCAACGAGAAGCCGGCACGGCGCTGTCGGAAGATCTCCGTCATACCTTGGCTCTTAAACAAAAAGAGCTTAGGGCTCTGGCTGAGAGCGAGGCGCGCGTTTACTCCCTCGCCACGCAACATCGGCTCTATGATGTGGGAGATAAAGCTTTGAAGTTGTTGGCGTGGCTGGAGCGGCGGGACGGAGCGATCTTGGGTAGCCGAAGTATATGATCAAACGGGCACATTGGCCTCTAGTAGTGCAGAGATAGCAGAAGCCTTCGCGTCCCATTTTCAAGGAGTATACACCCCGGTTTGCACTAGGACCGAACAGGACTGCGCGGAGTTCCTACAAGACTTTGCTTTGCCCACATTATCCCAGGAGCAAAGCGACCGCCTGGATGCGGATTTCACGAGGGAGGAAATAGGGGGGGCTCTGACTTCCCTCCAATCTGGGAAGGCGCAGGGACCGAACGGGCTCCCAGTGGAAATATATAAACGACAAGCCACTATCATCCTTGACCCCCTCCTTCAGATGTACTTAGAAGCGCGAGAGGTGGGAAGGCTCCCGCCTGATCAACGAGAGGCCACTATTGTCGTAATACACAAAACGGGAAAGCCGGCTGATCAATGCTCTTCCTATCGCCCAATTTCGCTTCTTAACGTTGAAGCCAAGGTCCTGGCTA
This sequence comes from Calotriton arnoldi, assembly GCA_963921515.1. Lineage (NCBI taxonomy): Eukaryota > Metazoa > Chordata > Amphibia > Caudata > Salamandridae > Calotriton > Calotriton arnoldi. Next base: position 2,802,241 of record CAWUFW010000598.1, on the reverse strand, counting down.
AGGCCCTGGCAGATAGGTTGCTGACGGTTCTGCCAGATCTCGTACATGTCGATCAATCAGGGTTTATGCCACGCAGGAGCACCCGCCACAGCTTACGTCGACTCTATGGAGTTTTATATATGACGGAGGATGTGGGAGACACCCAGGCAGCATTGATGGCGCTGGACGCCTCAATGGCATTCGATAGTATCGAATGGCCTTACCTGTTCATGGTGCTCAGGAGACTGGGGTTTGGCCCTACATTCTGTAGCTGGGTGCGACTATTGTACGAGCGACCGGTAGCGAGGGTGAGAGTCAATGGCGCAGTGTCCAGGGTCTTTCCTCTGCGGAGGGGCACCAGACAGGGGTGCCCTCTGTCCCCCCTCCTGTTTGCCCTGGCCCTGGAGCCGTTGGCATTCTGGATTAGGAGAGACAAGGCATTCTGGGGCTTGGCGTCGACCGACGAGTGGGAAGAGCGTATCTCTTTGTACGCGGACGATATAGTGCTGTATATGGCCAGACCGTATCACTCGATAGCGAGGGCGTTACACCTCTTTGAATTATTTGGCAGCTACTCGGGCTACACCATTAACTGGGCGAAGTCATTAATTTATCCACTCTCAGGTCCTCCTCCACGGATTCCGACTAGATGCCCAGCTTCAATCGCAACCAACGGATTTAAATACCTGGGGGTGTACATCACTAGGGATAAGGCAGAGTTCCTCACTAGGAACCTGGAGCCTCAATTAGTGCGACTGGGAGTTGACGTGAGCCATTGGAGGTCGCTGCCTCTCTCCCTCGTGGGCCGCGCTGCAATGTTCAAGATGTTAGCACTACCGCGACTTCTCTATATTCTGCAAAACACACCGTACCCGGTCCCACAGGGCGTCTTTACTCGTATAGCACAAGCAATACGGACGTTGCTTTGGGATGGTGGAAACCCAAGGATAGCGTTGCATAAGCTGACGAGAGGGGTGTACGATGGAGGGCTGGCCCTTCCAGCCGTCAAGCTATACTACTGGGCTGCACAATTGCAGGTGGTCAATGATTGGATATATGCGGATCGAGCGGAGCCGGCCTATAGGGTTGACCGGATGGTCATGCCAGGTGGAAGCTGTGAGCCATTGCTATATGCTCGAAAGCCAAGGAAAGATTGGCCGTCCCACACAGGGGTTGTTGTTCAGTGCTGGAGGGAGGCAAATAAGTTCTTGGGGTGGTCGAATTCCCTGACGGGTAAGACCCCTCTTTGGCATGGAGAACAGCTAACAGAAATAACTCGTATGACTGGGTTCCGGAGGTGGAAACTCATAGGCATTGAGTATTTGGGAGATGTATGGAAGGGAGCTGCCCCGCGATCTTTCGCTTCCCTTAAAAAAGAATACGATCTCCATGACTCACAGCACTACCACTACATACGCCTCTCCCATGCTCTGCGGGCCCACTTAGGGAGGGACATGACAATCCCGGAGTATTCCCCTATGGAGGATAGGCTGCTTCTCGATCCCATACTGGAGAAACCCACCTCCACAATATACCGGAAACTCATAAACAACATGCCTGACCCACTGACGACACTGCGGACACGGTGGGTGGGAGACGTGGGCGACTTGGAAGATGACGAGTGGCAGGACGCCCTACAAAGCCCACGAGAGATCGCAATTCGCTGCCGGTTCCGGCTTGTGCAGCTTAAAATCCTACATCGCGTATACTACCCCCGTACCCACCTACATGCCTGGGGAAAGAGTCAGTCGGCCCTCTGTGTAAGGGGGTGTCGGGAGGAGGGCACCTTCTACCATATACTGTGGGAATGCCCGGAGATAGTGCCCTTCTGGACTAGGGTCGCGGACACGATGTCAGCGGTGGTGGGATCACTGGTTCCGCGGGAGCCCCGGTGGTTGCTGCTAATGATTAAGAACGATTCAGGCTGGTCTAGACATACTGAGATTTGGCTGGCACTGGCTGCTGGGGTGGCAAAAAGGAACATAGCGAGTGGTTGGGGGCACAGACACCTCCACAGTGGGACCAATGGAGGCGAGATCTGGATTGGTGCCAGAGAGCAGAGGAAACGATCTACAAGAGTAGAGGCTGTACTAAGAAATGGAAGAAAATCTGGCGACCGTGGCGGAACTACAGGGCGTTAGAAGGGGGCCAGGGTAATGATTCTGACAATCATACATCCCGCTTATACCTTTGAATGCTCCACATTCGATGTTGAAATGCAATCCCATCGCATGCTTTATGAATACTGTCATGTAATGTATTATGATATGAGCAATGTTAATAAAAAGATTTCCACAAAAAAAAAAAAAAAAAGGTTGTGACTAGAGAGGGACAAGTAATTCCTCCGCCGAAATCAGCAGCTTCACATATGATGCTGGAATATGGATATCATACATGCATATGGTTGGAAAATTGGGCAAAGTATACGAAGAATGATGGTGCATTAGCTTTCCCTGAGAATGGTTCATTTAGTGTAGCAGTTTTGCGAAATTTGCGAGAAAAGATGACAAACCTAGACCGACACAGTTTGAAGCCTTGACGGAATGGGAGGATGAGATGTATGAGCGAGAAAGATTCAGAGGTTTAAGAGATCATGAGTTTATGCCTGGAAGAATGTGGGGAATAAATCATGAGGATAGAATAAAACGATGGAGATGTGCTAACATGACAGGAGGTTTGTTTCCGGCTTTTACAGTTGAGGAAGAGACTAAGAGAAAACGTACTGAGAAAAAGAAACATATGGAGAGGAAGAAATATATGCATGAGAGTGAATCGGATGATGAATTGCTGGAAGATATTTTAAATAGAAATCCACCTCCATATCAGCAGAGTTCTACAGTGGTGACACCAAATGCGCCGCTAATAGAGACTGTGCGAAATAAAAGTCCGGTAAAAAGAATTGAAATAAATAGGTCACAAGATCAAATAAGAACTTCACAAAATGAAGGAGTAGAAAGTGACAATGCAAGTGAATTAGCAAGGACAACAAAAGAACTGACTGAGAAAATTAGGGAATTAACGAAAAACATGGAAGCTGTGACTGTACCTGTAACAATAGGTCCAGTAATACCAGTTTTTGAGAATCAGAAAATTGATGAACGGTCCTTAGTGATTCCTATGAGTTCACAATTTCAGAGAGAAAAAGAAAGGATGGAACCAAGTGCAAGTAATTTGGCTAGTACTTACAGACCAAGTCCACCTACAAATTTGACTGTGAATGAGTGTAATGGTAGGAAAATGCATATGGTAACAGAATCTGCAACAGAGACTCCTGAAAAGAGTGGTAATTGGATAGAACTAAATAATACACCCATAGGTCCGACTCCTGATGAATTAAATGAATGGATGAAGGCATTTAAAATAAAGGATCCAGACGAAAAACCATTAGATGTAATTAGGTTAAAAATTGACATGGAAGAATTAATTTTAGGGACGATTGGTACAGAAAAGCTAAAAAATTACCAGGATGATGAAATAATGTTTCTGTGCAAAAGTATTACATGGAGAGCTAAAAATTTACATGACAAACTAGAAGAGATAGCAAGTGAAATTGGAATAGATTTTGCGAAAGTGAAAACATTGCAGAAACCCTACAGAGTAGACTTTTGTGAGAAAGATATAGAAAACTTGAACACAGCAGGAAGGCTGACACAGATAAAAGAGTTAATTGTTTTACTGAGAAAATGGGGTGATGTGGACAGATGGAAAGTTAGATGGACGAAAAAGAATGAGAAAACTACAGACAAAGCTTCTTTGGCTTTTATGATAACTGAAAAAGAACCTGTTGCCAGAGAATACCCTATGAGAGAAACTCCAGGTGGTAGTTATGTGCATGTTCCCTGGACTAGGCAGGATATACTGTCATTTACAAATGAATTTCCGAAGCTGAGAGAGAAACCAGTTGAATGGTACCGACAAGTAGAGAGGTTTGTAAAGGTTTCAAAGGTGTTGTGGATAGATTTAGATGGATTGTTTGACATAGTGGTGCCAACTGATTTGTGGTCTGAGTGTAAAATTACAGTTGACTGGCCAACTACAGAATATCCAAGAGATCCTAAGACAGGAGCTCCAGGTCCTGAGGTGATGAGGAAGTACGATAAGGTGATTACCTTTTTGAAAAATAAGATTCCTCCTAAAGAAACAGATTGGGTAAAAATCGATAGAACTACACAGGAAAGTAAGGAGTCTGTACATGCCTATTATGAAAGGTTGTTGTTGGTTTTCAAGCAGTATAGTGGATATGAGGAGTTGAGTGAAAAGGATATGAGTCATTTCGTATACAGATTTGTGTTTGGGCTGAAACCAGAGATTAGTGAAATGATTAAACAGCATATGATTAATTAGCAGAATGGCACGGTAGATGAGGTACTGAGGTATGCTAAGTATTGTAGTGATGATATTGAGAGTAGACAGCGTAAATTGAAAGAGAAGGCAATGTGGGCACAGGTGAAAGTGGCAGAAAAGCAAGAAGCTCAATTGGACAATAATAGTGGGAATGAAACAGGACAGAATAAATCGCGACCTAACATAGGTAAAGGGAAAGGTCAAGTGAGTCTAGAGGAGGCAAAGACGAAATGGCCCTGTCATAATTGCGGAAAATTAGGGCATTGGAGAAACGAGTGTAAGTTCCCACCTAAACCTAATCCGGAAAATCAATCATTAACTCCACAGGTGCAGAATGAGGTAGTTGTTCAACAAGGTCAGGTGCCACAACCACCACTTGCCAACACTATTAACCAGCAAAGATACAGTACAGAAACAGGATTCTACGGAGGAGAGCAGGTAACACAGTTGCCACGAGCAGCTAACATTTCTCAGTATTGGTTGCGACAGAGTGAGGATGAGGCGGATGAAAGTTCATGACGGTGCCTAGGAGAGGGAAAAGAGTGCGTACTTGGCGCAACTCTAGAGGTAGATCAGTCTGGTCCCTTTGTGGATGGAGAAGTGAATGGTGCAAATGTAACATTCCTTGTCGATACTGGAGCTACCCGTTCTACTGTTAGATCAGTGGAAATTCCAAACCTTCCTCTCTCAGGTGAATACATCCAAGTAGTAGGAGTAGCAAATCAGCAGATTAAAACACCACTTACTGAATTAGTGGAAGTAAAAATTGGTTCTTTTAGCAAAATGCATAGATTTGTAGTGTGCGATTGTAGTCCTGTAAATCTTTTAGGTCGTGACCTTTTGTGCAAAATGAATTGCACAATTTATTGTACACCAGATGGAATTGGATTTCAGACCCCAGATGAAGATGTATTGTATAAAGTAACTTTGATGAATCAGGAACCTGAAATGAATGGTTTGTTTTCTGCATTTGATGCAGAAAAACTTCCAGAAGAACTGAAAAATGCAGTGAAAGAAAATGTGTGGGATTTTACAGGAGAAGATATTGGATTAATGAAAGAAGTTGATCCCGTAAAAGTAACAGTAAAAGAAGGAACAACTTACCCAAATAGGCCACAGTATAAATTGACTCCAGAAATAATTGAAGGAATAACTCCTGTAATAAATAAAATGATCGAACAGGGAATTCTAAAAGAAATAATGAGCAGTCCATGTAATTCACCTATTATGGGACTGAAAAAGCCAAACGGAACATATAGAATAGTACAGGATTTGAGAAAGATTAACAAAATAGTTGTGCCTTGTTGTCCAATAGTGCCAAACCCTGCAGTAATTCTATACCAAATTCCACACGAAGCGGAGTGGTATACAGTGATAGATTTGTGTCACGCATTTTTCTCTATTCCTTTGCATCCAGATAGCCAGCCATTATTTGCGTTCCGGTTCGGAGAGAGTATTTTGGCATGGTGCCGAATTCCTCAGGGGTATACGGAAAGCCCCTCAATCTTTAATCAGATTTTAAAGAAGTCCCAGGAAGATTTGAAAATGCCAGAAAAGTCAGTGATGGTGCAGTATATCGATGACCTGTTGGTGGCATCGAAAACAAAAGAAGCATGTGTAAGTGATACAATTGCTTTACTGAACCATCTAGAGAAAAGAGGACATAAAGTGTCCCCTTCAAAATTGCAATTTTGCCAAAAAGAAGTCCAATATTTAGGGCATAAAATTAAGAAAGGAGTGCGAAAGATAGCGACAGAAAGAGTAAAAATGATTCAAGGAATGAGAGCAGCAATGACGCAAAGAGAGGTAAGAATGTTTCTGGGAATGGTTGGATATTGCCGACAATGGATAAGTGGTTTTTCCTTGATTGCTAAACCATTACAAAAACTGACCAAGAAGGATGTAAAAGATCCTTTTGAGTTGAATGACGAAGAAATGAAATCTTTCAAAGAGTTGAAAAAGAAATTGTGTGAGGCCCCTGCTTTAGGAATGCCTGACTATGAAAAGGATTTTGAATTGTACTGCAGTGAAAGAGATGGATGTGCATTTTCAGTACTGGTACAAAAACATGGAACAATGAAGAGACCAATTGCTTATTTTTCAGCTGTTTTAGATCCTATAGCAAAAGCGTTGCCTTGATGTCTGAAAGCTGTTGCTGCTACTTGTGTAAGTCTGGAACAAAGTGAAGGTATAGTGATGGGGTATCCACTGAGAGTATATGTTCCCCATTCAGTAGAGATTCTGTTGACAAGAACAAAAACACAGTACATGACACATAGTCGGCTGACTAAGTACGAAAAAGTAATCTTGAGTGCAGAAAATGTGACCATAGATAGATGTATGAATGTGAATCCTTCGACATCATTGCCAGATGAAGAGAGTATAATTGAACAAGATGAAATAGATCATGATTGTCTGAATGTGCTGGAATATTGCACAAAACCAAGAGCTGACATAAAAGATGAGCCTTTAAAGGAATCAGATTATGTAATGTTTGTGGAAACCCCGAAACCGGTCCTAGGATGCTTGTTTCGGTCCAGGGAGGACCTGGCTTAGCAGTTCGGGCTGGACTGTTCCCATGAGGCACAGGGTCAAGACTGATTTGCATATGGCCAGGTCTAAACTGGGGTGGCATGGTGAGCAAAAGAATGATGGATTTAACCCAGATCTCTTGACTGGGGGGAATGTTTTGATTTGTTCTGCATTCCGTCCATCAATTGTGTGTCTTATGTTTGTGGATGGCTCATGCTTGAGAACGAAAGAAGGAGTTCTAAGCGAAGCTTACGCAGTGTGCACAGTGGCAACTGTGATGGAAGCGTCTTGTCTGAAAGGAATAAGGTCTGCCCAAGTTGCAGAACTGATTGCTTTGATTCAAGCATGTAAGTTGGGAAGAAATGTACGAGTTACGATTGTGACCGATAGCCAGTATGGTTTCGGTATCGTGCATGACTTCGGTCAGATTTGGTCACAAAGAGGTTTCTTGACGTCTGCAGGAACACCTATCAGAAATGGAGATTTTGTTAAGAAACTGCTTGAGGCGATACAGCTGCCTAAGCAGATAGCTGTAGTGAAATGCAAGGCACATAAGAAAAATGAAGATTACATAGCTGTTGGTAATAACTATGCGGATGAGATAGCCAGATATTGTGCGGAGAACATGGTATCCCTAAACAAGAATAGAGAAAGGGAGCATATCTCTTCTCCTTTGCTTTTTACTAACACTGTCGAGACATGGGATGAGGTGAGACAGTTACAGGAAGCTGCAAATGATGAGGAAAAAGATTACTGGATAAAAGCAGGATGTAGAAGACAAGAAAACAATGGTGTGTGGGTTTACAGAGATGAAAGACCAGTTATGCCTGATAGCATGATTGCAGACATGGCACGGATGTACCATGGACAAGCTCATATTGGGAGAGATGCAATGATCAGACTTTTTAGACAAACCTGGTATAACCCAAAATTCAGAGCCATAGCTGAAAGTCTTTGTCAAAGATGTCTTATTTGTCAACAGTTTAATCCAGGAAGAAAGACAATAGTGAGTCTAGGAACAATAGGACGAGAAGGAGGTCCGTTCACTAGAATGCAATTAGACTTCATCGAAATGCCCCCTTGTAACAGACTAAAATATGTTCTAGTGGTCGTCCGTTTGTTTTCTCGTTGGGTGGAGGCATACCCCACTAGAAGGAATGATGGAATAACGGTAGCAAAACTTATGCTGCGAGAGTTCATTCCAAGGTATGGTTTTCTAGTCACGGTTGAGACAGATAGAGGAACACATTTTCAAAATGAGTTGATCCAATTGATTTGTGAAGCATTGAGTATTAAACAAAAACTGCATTGTGCATACAGACCAGAGGCTTCTGGGGTAGTAGAGCAAATTAATGGAACAATTAAGAACAGGTTAGGAAAAATGTGTCAGGCTACAGGACTCAAATGGCCAAATGCACTGCCCCTTGTTCTGATGACCATCAGAAGCATTCCTGAAAAGAAAACTGGACTTAGTCCTCATGAGGTGATCATGGGACGAGCAATGAGACAAGCACAAGTACATGTCAACAAGTTATTGACTATAACTGATGATCTAGTACTGGATTATTGCAAAGGACTGGCTGATGTGGTGCGTTCTGTGTTTCATCAGGTTGGACCGGATGCGACCACTCTTGAAAGAAAACCAGCCCACAACTTGAATCCAGGAGACTGGGTCCGCATAAAAATCCACAGGAGAAGAAACTGTCTAGTTCCTCGCTGGGATGAGCCACGACAGGTAATCCTAGTGACAACAACTGCAGTCAAGTGTGCAGGAGTGAAGAACTGGGTCCATGCCAGCCACACAATTAGAGTTCAAGAACCTGCAGATCGACATATGAGTCGACGTTTGGAAGTGTGGGATAAGAGTTCAACGACTGTGACAAAAAGAATAAGAGAAAGGGTGCCAGAACTTGAAGATCGACCTGAAAGTCGACATCTGGAAACCCCAACTGCAAGCACCTCTAGAGAGGAAGAGGAAGAAGAAGAAGAAGGAAGAATTTCAGAAATTCCAGAACCTGAAGATCGACCTGTAAGTCGACATCTGGAAATATCTGACACGAGTTCAGGATCTGATGATTCACTTGCAAACTGTGAAGAATTTCGAAGGAGAACTTGGGGATATAAACCAATTAGAGAATGAACAAGAAAATGATCTAGATGAGCAACCAAGTACAAGTTATGGTGGAAATCCTTCAAAAGTAATATTAATAGACAAAGTAGGGAAAGAGACAAATAAAAAGTTAGAAAATCGAGAAGAACCCCGAGGAGCAATAGGGACAGATAGTGAAACAAAAGAACAGGGAAAATTAGAAGCAGAGAGTGAGAAAAATACCAATTCGGAAGAACACCGAGGAGGGACAGTAATAAGGGAACACAAGAAGGAGAAGACAGATCCACCAGTAAGAGAAGATGAGATCATAAGCTTCAAAATAAGAGACAATTGTGAAAAGGTTGAAACAGAATCTGAAGAAAGTGGAGAAGAGAAAACAAAAACTGAATCAAGAAAATGAAACTGGAAATCAGAAAGAGGAGAAAAAGAAGGTGAAGCCAAAAGACCAAGAAAAGGAGACAATTGGCCCAGCAACTATATAAGAAAATTGAGATACAGAATAATCAGAACTGGAGAAAAAAGTGCTGAACAGGTGAATGAAATAAGTCAAAAGGAACAAGAAAAGCCAAGTGGAAAACGACTGCAAAAGTCTAAAAGAACAAAGAAAGTGAATTCGAAGTACAAGTCACCTGAGTGGCTGTACATTGCTCTAACGGATTACAAAGAAGAAGGAAACACTCACGAGAACCCGAGACTAAGAAACCGAATGGGTAAAGGTGAGATGCAACAAACCTGAAGTGAAGACTTAGAGTGCTTCTGCCGGATGTGACAGTTTTACTGGATATGACAAATCACCGGATGTGACAACGAAAGAATTCTGGAGAGAATTAAAAGAAAGTACCAAGCAAAGACTTTTGAAAGCAGAGTGGCATCTAAGTCATTTCTGAGGTGTAGTGACACAATTTTCTGAAACTTAACAAAAAAAAAAAAAAGATAAAAGTAAAATGGAAAATACTAGCGATAGAAGAGATAAATGTGAGTTTGTAAAAAGATGGTGTAAAATGTGCTGCTTTTGTACAGGTTTATTAATGACAGTATGGATAGTTTTAGCAATCACAATTCCTATTAGTTTAGCTGTAATAGAAGCAAAGAATGATACTAAACCAGAAAAAGAAACTAATATTAAAGAACCAGTTATTTTAAGAAGTAGTGCAGAATTACATAAGGATAAGTCAGTAACAGACTTTTCTAAAAATGTTTTTACAAAATTGTTGTACGAATATGTAGAGACAATGGATGTGAGAGATTGTTATGTTTGTATGCAGTTGCCTGCATCAGTGTCAGAAGGTGTGACTTATCACCTACCTCTAACTTATGGAATAACCTGTAGTATCATAGCAAGTTTATTTTATAAAACAGGTAGATTAGAGTTTTATTACACTGATATAGATAAGATTTTTGCAAATGTTCCTGTAGTTCCAGAACTTAAAGTAAAACAAGCAAGGGTTTTAGGAGAATTCTTTTTAGAACATAGAAAATTAACACTAGAAGAAATAGCTAAAAACAACCTTACCTGTGAGTTAAAGAAAGAAGAAAAGGTATTTTTAGAAATGGTTGAAGAAAGAAGAATGAAATTTCAAAGAGAAGCAATAAAAGAGGAAGGAACACATCTGTGGACATTTGAGGAAGGAAATCATGAAGGGAAAAAGATAAATGCAGCAATGACATTAGATTGGCCGCAAACAGGAAAGTTGTGTATTAGAAGAAATAAGCCAGTCTATGACAATTACTCTGTAGGTTCCAGTATCTGCCATGACAATTATCAAATTTTGGGAGGTTGGGGATTCAAAGGTGGAAAAGATCCAATATTTCCAGGTATCTATTATATTTGTGGGAATAGAGCTTATTACAGGTTACCGGACCATTGGTATGGAACTTGCTATGTAGGCCTGGTCTTTCCAAAAATCTTTCATATGGACAGAGAAGAAAAAGGAACATACAAGATGATTAATAGCTTTACACGTAGACAGAGGGAAAGTTTTTCAGAAATTGTAGGTGATATTTTTGGAGCATTAATACCAGCAGTGGGAATATCTTTGAATGCATTTAAAATTCGGAAGTTATCCACAGTAGTAGATCGTTTGTCTACAGATACTGCGGGAGGGTTCTTGATGGTAAATACCGAAATGGTTGCCATGAGAGCTATGGTGATGCAAAATCGGCTTGCCCTTGATATTCTTTTGGCAAAAGAGGGTGGAGTCTGTGGAATGCTGAAAGTCCAACATTGTTGCACTTACATTCCTGATAAAAGTGAAAATATACAAAAGTATATTACAAATTTGCACAAAGAACTAGTTCCACTGGAGGTTGAAAGTGTCTTGGGAAAACTTGGTAGAGGGTTTTCTTCAGTAGCAAATTGGTTAACAAGAATGAGTAGACTAATGATAGGGAAAGTTATAATAATAGCATCTGTAGCAATATTGTTAGCCAGGGTGTTGAAAATTGTAATAACGTGTATAAAAAGAAAAGTAAGACAAAATAAGATAAAAAGAAATAACAGAATAATGAAAGAGAGAGAGAGAGAAATGGGTGAAATTGAGTTAGAGAAAATGAAAGAAAGCATGTATAAAGAGACAAGAAGACAAGATGAAATGGAAACAGATGTGTAACTAACAAAAAGCAAAAGGATGAAAGACATATGCTGCCTGAAAAAGAAGTATAACTTGGGTTTTATGTGGTGATTTAAAAATCACCAAAGGGGGGAGTTGATGGAGCAGAGAAAATAAAAAATGTTTAACCCCTAACAATTTTTATTAATAATTAATAAAATGTTCGTTTAAATGTATTAATCAACAATGTACGTGAGGGAAGGGTAACACGCAAGTACATGGGCTAAATAATCTATTAACGAATGTCTGTGTGTCTAATTATAACATAAAAATAATTGCGTAATAAATGCATGATTGTGCTTCATAGAATATAAACGTGTCGTTGCAAAAACAATAGTGATGGTAAGTAAGGAACAGCTTAAATGTTGCTTTCTGCTAGGTAATAACTAATTGGGGTACGTAGATGACGGGAGGGAAACGAAAAGGCTATGTTTCTCTATTTTAATTATGTTTTGTTTATTTCAAATTAGTGCTTCTAAGTATAAACGAGTGGCGATATAAAATGGCTGCCGGTTATTGAAGTGCGCATGTGCGGGGAAACGCGTGACAAGGGAGAAAAAGTTGGAGAAAAGCTAACCACGTGATGATGCTGAGAGGCTAGGATGCAAGAATGGTCAAGGCTGATGTGACCTAATTGAACTGATAGTGTGCCGTGGTGATCAGCAAGGAACCGTGGGAAACCGTTTTAAGAGAAAGGACAATGCCTGCAGAGTTCTCGAATGTATCGAAAGAAGTTACAAATGTACTGATCGAAGCGGATGGAAACATGTCTTGAACTGTGAGAAAGGAAATGAACATATACATTCCAAAGAACAAGTTGGATCCGGGAGAACTTGATTAAGAATGAATAGATTAAATGAATGGACCAATGAAAGAAAAGCGCGTTATTAATGTTGCAACAATTAGTTAGCAAAGTTAGAATTAGGGTATAAGAGGGCCTACTCTTAGTGGGAGGGGGTCAGAGTTGGAGAGTCGCAGTCAGAGTCGGTGTTGGAGTTGGTGGCTTCCAGTGCTTGGTGGTCCATATCGATCCATTTACTGAGCGGGAGATGCTGAAAGACTGTTAGATGAGACGGGTTGCAGGTAGCTGATGCTGACGAGCTGAAGTTTCTGTTGCGGTCTTATTTTTCCAGTTGAGTATGAGAATCAGGTTATTTTTAATTTTAAACTTAGGTTAGAAATCCTTAGGCTAAATTAGGAAAGATAGGCAGGTAATTAGGGTTTTGCTTCATGACGAAATTTCCTTTCTGCAATAAAATTGATTTTGCTTAATAAATATTTGAATTAATAATGAATGAATAATTGAATAAAAAGTCTAAATTCTTTCTCATGCTTTTAAAATTATATTAAATTTAAGATTCTTAATCAAACGACTCAGTGGTTATTTTACTAAATGATTGTGACACTAGTAATTGGTTATTGTGATTTAGCTGGTCTTAATCACTACAAACTAATTTCTTACTAGAGGATCCATCGACAAAACAATGAGCAGGAATATCTTAAGAAATAACTAAGAAAGCGATAGGTTAAAGTAATAAGGTATCCCGGCTCTTTCCAGCGGTACATAAATTATGTTTTTCATTTAGTTCTCATGTTTTCTCCTAGGAGTATAGATTTTCGTAAAGGTGTAGAGGAAATCCAGGTGTGTGTGTGTGTGTGTGTGATAGGCGATGTTATGGGCCCCATCGTCATGTGGATGTGAGAAAATATAAGTCGCCCCTGGATGACCGATAAGTGACCTAGGAGGAAAATAGTTTTTATTGTACGCGCTGCATCAAGTACGCTTGGGTTGGAACAGGTAGGACTCTTAGTTTTGTGGTGACGGGTTTGGATGCACGACTATCCATCTATCTATGCCAGCTTTAGAGAGGAGATGGGCAATTGTGAGGTTTCACAAAAACATGCTCAGACTAATGAAAGGGCTTTGTCCTGTCAACGTAATACACAAGAGCTCTTTTAAAGTCCAGCAGGTGTAAAGCTTTTCTACTACAAAGTCTGACTGCGGAAAGCAGGCTGTGAGCTCTATAGTTTGGTTAAGGTGTAAAGGTGATACCATCTTAGGGAAAAAGTTAGATTGTTTCTGAAAACAACACTATCTTTGTGTAACTGAATGAAACGTTCTTGTTCGGTGATAGCTTGCAGTTCACTAATGCATCTGAGGGAAGTAACGGCCACAAGGAAGGCCACTTTCCAGGAAAGGAAAGGAACTGAAAAGGGCATGAGTGTAAAGGTTCAAAGGGTGGCCCCATGACGACTACATTGAGGGTCCACATAGGGGCAGGATGTATTATGGGAGGTATGGACCTCTTAAGACCCTCTATGAAAGCCTTGACTACTTGAATCCTAAATAGAGATGAATGCTCCCTGCTTTGCATGCAGACCTCGATGTCAGCTAGGAGTAGGGGTAATGATGTAATCTGCTATCTTTGAAGTGTGCAGAAATCAGGCCTTGCCTACGAGCCGGATTTCTTAGTGGATGATGTCCTGGATGTTAGGCTTCAAGGGGGCCAGGTATTTGGAAATGCAATGGTGGACAAACCTCTTCCACTTTGCGGTGTAACAGGCCAATGTAGCGGGACTATGAGCTTTCCGCATAATGCTCCTACATACATGGGTCAGAGGGGGTGTAAAATAGCCAATTTTGCACAAAAGAAATATCAGTACCAGTGTGCACATCTCCAATTTGGAACCTTTTCAGATGATAAAAAGAGGTCACTCCAAAGTGCAGGACGAAGGGTAGTGAGACATCTGTGGCTGGATAGAGTATCCACCAGAAAGAGGATTACCAAAGGTAAATAACGAAATGGTTACTTACCAGTAGAAGTAGTTTTGCAGCTTGAGGCATTTTCTGGATTCAGATGCTGAGCATTATTTTGCCATCTAGTGGTTGGGTACTTTTTCATTTTTATTTTTGGGAGGGCGTCGTCTACCATTTGAGCTATGTCACTTCCTTGTGTGACATGCGCCTCAGAAAGTCCTTGACATAGTCGCCATATTCAGATTCTTATTTCCCTTTTTCTGGAGATTTGACATGTTAGTTTCTCTTGCCTCTACTGATTTCTCTCTCTTAGATTCCTTTGTAAATACACCTCCATTGGTGGAGGTGGGTGGGGTGCATGTGAATACAGAAACTTATTTATGTTCCAAAACGTCTACTGGTAAGTAACCCTTTCATTTTGCAGCCTGAATCTTTTCTGGATTCACATGCTGTGCATTGATTATATAGTGGCATTTTGTCATGATGCTAGGGTGGGTCCTTTAGAGTGTGTGTTTAGCACTCTGTCACAGTTCTGTCTCCTTGATGACTTGAATGTCCACAGTAACGCTTTCTGAAAGAGTGTACTGAAAACCATTTGCCCGCTGCACAGATATCGTCTAGTGTCACGTTTTCTAGGAAGGAGAGTATTGCTCCCTTCTTCCCTGTTGAATGTGCCTGTGGTATTTCCTTGAGTGTTGCTCCTGCTCTTTTGTGACAATATTGTACAGTCTGTACTATCCATCTTGTGATAGTTCCCTTAGTGACAAGAGAGCCCTTCCTTGCATGTACGAAGGATATGCAGAACTGTTCCCCTTTCCTGATGTGTTTTGTCCTTTTTAAGTAGTACATTATGCTCGTCACACATCCCGTGTGTGAAGGGCCTTCTCTGCTTTTGTCTTTGGATGTTGGAAAAAGGTTGGTACGTGGATGGCCTGATTAACATGGAATTTTGTCACCACCTTTGTTATGAATCTTGGATTAGTTTTCATTATCACATTGTCCTAGTGTATCGAGATACGGTTCTTGTTGTGTGGTAAGCGTGTAAATTTCACTAACCCTTCTCAGTGAATTGATTGCAATTAGAAAGGACATCTTTAGAGTTAGACACTTAAGTTGCACTTTTTGTATTGGTTCAAAGGGTGATGTCATTAGTTGAGTAAGCAAACACAAGGAGATGATGGACGGAGTTCTGAAACTTTTCAGACACTCACCCCCAGTCACAGATCTGGGTTGAATCCATCATCGTTCTTTAGCTCACTTTGCCACCTCAGTTCAGACCCAGCTATATGCATATCAGTCTTGACCCTGTGCCTCATGGGAACAGTCCAGCCCGAACTGCCAAGCCAGGTCTTCCCTGAACCGGAAACAAGCATCCTGGGACCGGTTTCGGGGTAACACCCCTCATCAGCCAGGCTAGCTTGAACCCAGTGGCAAAGTGAGCAAGGGACCCACGTCTGGGGATACCCTGCCAACTTAGGGCGAACAAAGCAAACAGAAGGAGATTAGTTGAGTAAGCACCACATTGAGATTCTAAGAGGCATGGTTGTTCTTCTTGAGGGTGCTACTTTTTTGCCCCTTCTAGAAAAAGTTTTATCACTTGAGTGATCATGAAACTTCTCCCTATTACACCCCTTGGGTAAGCTACAATAGCCGCTAGAGGGGACCTTTAGTGAGGCGTAGGAGCGGTGGCTGTCCAGCAGGTGGGTAGGGTATGTGATCACGGTAGCATCCTGTGACCAATCCCTGCAGGTCCCCTTCTTGTTGCATCAGTGTAAGAGTTTCTTCCATTTGTTGCTGTAACATCTTCTTGTTGTTGGCTGCCCTGCTTCTCTTAAGTATTTCCATTGATCTTATCAGTAGGTTTCAAGGAGCCATGCTGTCCGACTGAGGGTGTCTGGTTCCGGATGGCACACTTGACCCACCTGGATTGTCAACAGGTCCTGATGTGTTGTACGTCTTATGGACTGGCCCGTGATATGTCCATGAGTTCTGAGAACCACATCTGTCTGACCTATTGTGGTGACCTATAGTGAGGTGTTCCTGTCTGCACCTGTGTATTATATGTGGTATGATTGGGATTGGTGGAAAAGCATATGCAAAGCTCCCCGACTATTCTATTGACAGGGCATTCCCTAGCGACCCTAGACGGTAGAATCTGGATGTGAAGCTTTGGCATTTCACACTCTTGTGTTGCGGATAGGTCTACGTGCGGTGTCCTGCACCTCTGGAAAATATTTTCCAATCTTTATTGTTTTAGTTCCCATTTATGTGTTTGCTTTTCTGCTTAGTGCGTTTGGTCCTGTGTTTAGTTCCCCTGGTAAGTCTATCTCTACAGACAGTGATATCGTGTTCTCTATTGCCCATTTCCATATCTCCTGTGCTCTCTTAAACTCTCCTGGCAGGAGTTCTTTAATCTCCTCTCATTGTTGGTGGGCATATCGGTTTAGTAAGACATTTGAGTTAGCTATATGCCAGTGTGCAGAACATGACCTCTCAAGCTTTCTAGCCACCATGTTCACACTCTTGCTTTCCGTGTCAGTCATGGACCTGTTGATGTATGGTTGTTACCCCTTGTGAGCAGTTACCATGATTAGGGAGTCACTTCTCTTCTTTGATGTCAAAGTGGAGGAGCTCTTTGGTGTTGGTGTCGTTATCATATTTTTCGACATCGGTGTAGAGACGGGTTTCAGCGTCAATGTCTAGCTGGTCCATGGGTTCAGCATCAAGCCGGTCTTCCCAGATTCAGTTTTGTCCCTCCCATGCTTTTGATCCTCTTACAAGGTCGAGGCTGGTTGCGAGGGTTTGCCTCCAGCAGTGGGGGCCTTTTGGCTTTGTCTTGCCTTTTGTCAACATCAGCTTTGTGTGTTTGAGTCTGAACTCATCAGATCACCTGCTGGGCACCCTTGTGGTGTTTCCTTGCTCGGTGTCTTCTTTTGTCTCTTCTCTGGCTGGACATCTATTATCTACTCAAGCTCCTGCTCTTCTCCCTTGGCCTCTTCAGTGTCTTCAAATGTATTCTCTTCCTCACTCAACAGGCCCAGGTCTCTCAAGCACCCCTCTTTATCCTGTGGTGATTCTATGGCATAGTGCACCCACCTCTACTTCTGATTGACTGACAAGAATTCTGCACAGTCTGCGCAATCCTCCGAACTGTGGTCTTTCAGACACATCTCGTCATCGTTATTTTGTGCCCATTTATGATGCCACTTTGGACAAAAGCTAAATGTGGTGTGCGCCACACCCCTTTATCTTTCTCCGACCCACAGTGTCTCGCTACATGTCAGGTTCCTCGCCTCTTTGGTGCTTCTCAGGGTTTTACTGTGTTCTTTCCACCATCCAACGGCTTTGTCGCGGTTTCTGTTGTTTTCCCATTTTTTCTTGGTGACTGAATTTCTGTGATGCAGTCACTTTCCCGTCGACTTTAGAGCTCTCTCACATGTTTCCAGACCCAGCAACGCAAAAAAGAATCTGAAGATGGCATCAACATCGAAGAGTTTCCAGGGTGCACATCTGACATCACACAAGGAGGGGTATAGCCCAAATGGCTAATGGTCAGTGGCGCTCCCACAAAATAAGAGAAAACAGACCACTCCCTCATCTCTCTGCGGCTCTATATAGCAGGCACCCCTCTGTGCTCTCCCAGTCAGTCCTCTATGAAGCGCCCTTGGCACAAATTGGACTCGTCCATCTTCACATCCACCCTAAACTCATATCGCCCAGAATGGCCTACTGAACTAGAGGCAGCGGACACTGCATTCAGGGGTTGGGTTAATAAAGCACTTGATCACTGTATCCCGTTAAAAATGACTCAGGCCAAGCGCATTCAAACTCACGCTTGGTACAATGAGACCTTGACTGCGGAAAAGAAAAAAAGTTAAATCTTAGAACGAGCTTGGAGAAATACATATGACCTCACAGCAAAAACTATCTACAGGAAAGCAGTCAAAGTATACCACAAACTAGTCCGAAAGACCAAGGCCATGTACTATGCTAACCTAATCACGACAAGCAGCAATCCTACTAAAACCGTGTTCTCCCTCATGAAAGAGATGGTGAAACTCCCGGCCGAGGCCAATAACACCATATCCTCCAACGCACAATGCGAGTCACTGGCTAAGTATTTCATCAGTAAGGTTAAACGTATTTACAGTGTGACAGTCTTATCCCACTCCATACAAGACCTTCCGCCCATGTCGTTGGAAGATATGGACGTCTTGTCGGCCAAGGTAAAATCAGGCTCGCCCGACGACCCTCTAAAACCTGACCTTTTCAGGAGATTTCAAGACTGCCTCTTGACTGAGGGCTGGTAGTTGATAAATAGCTCACTCCTAACGGCGGTGATCCCTAAGTCATGGAAACATGCTAAAATTATTCCTTTATTGAAAAAGCCTACACTTGATGCGTCTCTGCCAGAGAACTTCCACCCAATTTCTCTGCTCCCATACTTAGCTAAAATTATGGATTCCTATGTAAACATTGCTCTGACCAAGTACCTGGAAGTAAATGAGATTCTGGATAGGTCACAGAATGGTTTCCGGCCCAGACACAGTACCGAATCTCCACTACTTGCAGTAACAGAGCAGCCACGGGCCGCTCTGGATGAGGGCAAGACCTCGGCATTAATTTTATTGGACCTCAGTGCGGCCTTTGACACGGTCTCCCATAAGATTCTGCTACAACGGTAAGAGGAGATCGGGGTCAAGGGCAAGATCCTGGCCTGGTTCGCGTCTTTCTTGACCGATCGCTCTTTCCAGGTCTCTGCCCCCCCTTTTTTGTCCAATGTCTCCCCTCTCGGTTGCGGTGTTCCCCAAGGCTCTGCCCTGAGTCCCACGCTATTTAACGTATATGTCCGTCCACTGGCCCTCTTGGCCAAGGCCCGGAACATCAATATGGTATCATATGCCGATGATACCCAACTGGTATTCACCTTTTCCATTAACCCCAAACAGGACCAAGCTAAATTTCAAGAGGATCTCCTGGCCATCTCAGACTGGATGGCGGATAATTACTTGCAACTGAACTCCACCAAGTCTGAGGTGCTCCTGGTGGGCCGTGATGCCCATCAGTGGGATAACCAATGGTGGCCTACGGCCTTGGGTACCCCTCCCCAACTGAAAACCGTGGTTAAGAACCTAGGAGTTCTGATGGACAGTGCGCTCTCATTTGAGAGTCAAGCAAAAAAAGTGGCAGGCACCTGCTTTGGTCTCTTACGCTTCCTGAAACCCATTCTGGGATTTTTCGACGCATCCATCCGTCAAACGATTGTCCAAGCTGCGGTGCAGTCCCGATTAGATTACTGCAATGGGCTCTTACTTGGCGTAAACAAGACCGTAACCAAAAGACTCCAACGAGCAGAGAATGCTGCTGCACGCACTCTTTTCGACCTACCAAAGCATTACCATGCTTCAAATCTTCTTCGCCGGCTCCACTGGCTGCCGATAGAACAGAGAGTCCAGTTTAAGACTCTCTGCACCACGCATAAGATCCTGCATGGCCAAGGCCCCCAAATTCTGCAAGGGCTGTGCTCACTGTATGTTCCGACTCGTGCCCTGCGCTCCGCTGATCTGCATTTAGCCTGTACCCCCCGAGTGCGCAGGCTTAGAGCAGGGGGGGCGCTCTTTCAAGGCCATGGCACCCGCCCTATGGAATTCTGCCCCTCTTGCTGCTCGTGGCACACATGACCACTGGGCATTTAGGAAATTGATTAAAACCTGGCTTTTTTCTAACCTCTAGTTAACTCCTTCCTGATAGCCACTTGTCTGCTTAGAGCTGGGACGCCCCGCTGCTGGGGCAGCCATGCGCTTTATAAATACGCATAACATAACATAACATAAAAAGAGAATATTCCAGACCCAACCACTAGGTGGCGAAAGTACAACATGTGAATCCAGAAAAGATTCACACTGCAAAGTTTGTGCTTTGATACTTGTATCCGCAGGTTCAGGTTCCTTACCTTTAGAGTAGATACCTAAATGGTACCTCTCAAGGTAGTTGGGGGAGGGGCGGGGTCTGACGAGTAGACTCAGACCAAAAAATCAAGCAGGACTGTTTTGGCAAAAAAGTCCTTTTCTCCAGACCTGGCTGTCTAGGTAGTAGTGCTTCATGAGCATGTGCATTGACGCCTACGTTGCATCCTGGCAGTGGTAGCAGCCCTGATGGAATGGACTCTCAGGCCTTCCGGAGGCTGATTTTTGTCCAATGCATAGCAGATCTTAATGTAGAGAACTATCTACCACGACAGAGTGCTTTTCTGCACTGCTTCTCCTTTCTTCACCCCCATATATCCCAACAAAAAGTTGATCATCCACTCAATGGTCCTTGGTACGATGGATTTAAAAACCTAAAAGTTCTTTTGGGTCCAACTGATGGAGCCTCTCCTCTTTCGAGGAGTGAGGTGTGGCAAAGAATGCTGGGAGAGTGATGGATTGCTAAATGTGAAAGAAAGCCACCAGAGTCCTCAGCACCAGTTTGGAAAAATGGTGATGTAGGGTGAGTTTACTCATGCCACAAGCTGAAGCGATTGCAATGAGAAAGAGATTCTTTAAGGTCAGAAGACACAACAAGCAGCTGTGCATCGGCTCGAAGAGAGTACACATGAGAAACGTCAATACCAAGATAAGGTCCCACAAATGGTTTGGAAAAGAGCATGTGTGGTAAATCTTTAATAAACTACATCACAACTGATTTAAACAAGGACAGCTGGCCCGGCAATGCACAAAAGGCTGGAAGGGAAGACAAATAACCTTTAGTAGTGCCTACCAGAAGACCAAGGCATAACAACTAATAAAACATCCAACAGCTTTGCTCGAAATGGGTCTGTCTTGCGGACTCCACACCAGGCCACAAATATGCCCCAGTGCCCAGTGTAAATGGACTTTGTAGATGGACACCTGGCAGCAAGGATGACATCCAGAATCTCGGGTGGTAGATCAAACGGAGTCAACTGCCATTGCTCGAGAGTCCGCTGATTGCTGCCTCGCGACAGCCGCATTGTAGAATGGAGGGAGGGGGGGGGACTGTGGGGTGCTGGCGATTGCTGCTCCAAGACGGCAGGTAAGAGCGAGAGGAGGCCACCGCCCCCAAAACTCGTGCCGCCCGGGGCGGACCGTCCTCCCCATTCCCCCCCACCCCTTGCTATGCCACTGCTTATCCAGAAGGGAAACCTGTGGATCGCATCCACACATGGCGACTGAGCACCACATTGGTACCAACCGTACGTCCATGAGAGTCTGTATTATCAAGGCCAGCACGAATCAAGTATTTTTACCACATCTTGACCATCGTGAATAGTTTGACCCAGTGATGCCGTAAATTCTTTCAGGATCTCACTGACTATGTCCCAATGTGCGTGTGTATATCGCCTCAATAAACACACCACATTGGTTGACCTCAGTGCTAGGCTGTCCAAGGATAATATTTGTATCTAGAACTCCTCAATCGTCTTAGACTCCCTGTCTGGGATGGGGGTGTTAAGAGGCTCCTAGGGAACTAATTGTGGTTCACCTTGCTGGTGGAAGCCTGGAACACCAGACTCTCTAGAGTAGGATGCTGTGTAAGCAAAGCAGGGTCACCAGGAGAAGGCCTATCGCATCTGGCTAACTGCCTATTCACTGGACACAAACAAAACCTTCGACCAAGTGCCTGCTAAGGTATCAATAAGAACTTCACTGAACAGAAGCAGTCTCAGGTGAGACTATCCCAAGCTTCAAAACCTCAGTAAGGACATTTGTCTTGACTACATTTGAAGACAGCTGCAGGTCCAGTACCTCAGCTGCTTGTCTAATTACAACAGCGATGGAAGCACTAACATTGGGGGCCCAAGAGGCAATGTTAATCGGTCTCCCGGGAAACATCAAGTCCACTGGCCTCCTATAAGTCCAAATACAAGTTGTCATCAACATAATGGGGTTAAATCACTTCATCATCTCTGAGTGGTGGCAAGCTTTAGTCAGAGCTGGAGCCAAAAAGACTGTGGAGCGTCTGCCGTAGTGAAGCCACTGGATCACACTTGGGTTGTATGAGGACCAGGTGCACTATGAATTTACAGTGCAACCTTGGTCGGGGTCGAGCTAAAGCCGGTTTGGGGACAGACAGAGTCTCTACCAGATTCTCCTCTGGTGTCATTGGCATCGATGAACGAGGGACCGAAACAGGTCTTGGAGCCAGGGTGGAAGTCTGCACCAGAGTTGGTGCTGAACCCCTGATGGATCTGAGGGATTTAGACAGTGCACAGTATGAATCTGCCTGCAGTAATCCAACTAGGAGCCCTTTTGGATCCTTAGGGTCTAAAGGCGCACTAGAGGGAGGCAGAAGAGTACCAAAGATATGCAGCACAGGAACTCGGGGAGCATCAGAATCAACTTTGGAATCAGCTCTTCAATCGGATTTAGGGTGCAAGATTTATGTGCATGCAATTTCCTCTTTAGATTGGGAGTGTTGGGAGGGAGTCGAGTCCTGCTTGGGTTTCTTTTGCTTCTTTCTGAACTTCGACTTACCCGAGGACTTCAACCGTAAAGACGACTTCTCGCAGGAGCGGCCCTGAGAGCGGGTCCACATCCTATTCTTGGAGTGAGACTTAGACAAGGCCTGTGACTTCTTCCTGTGTTCGCAGACATACAGCTTTGCAGTCCTGGATTGCATTTGGGTGCATAAGGGTATGCTCATCACACAACTTGAGTCGTGGCCCAAATCCAAGCACCACAGACACACCTTGTGTGCATTTGTAACTGGCATCTGTTTTCTGAAGTCACAACATGGTTCGAAGCCAGTCATTTTAGGAGGGGATATTGTTCTCTTTATACACTAGATTTCATGTTGGGGGGGGGTCTCGTCAAAACTGATGAAAGTGGGAGTGGAGCTCTGGATAGGCATTTGCAGGGGTGGAATCAAAGCAACTGAAGTCTTAGATGCGGCCCTCTTCCTTTAATTCTAGGGCAGAACGAAGCAAACACGGAGCCGCACACAGACACCTATTGATTTGCGTTAGCCCTGCAATGAAAAACATCCAGATCGAGTACAGCACTTAGAGAATATTCTAAAAGTGAGGAATCGATGGTTAGAAGTATCCATCAGTAAGTGATGTCCACTTACCAAAAATGAAGGTACCAGCGGTATGCAGGGTGGATGGGTATGTGAAAGTAGGCGTCCTTGAGATCAAGTGCCATCGTGTAATCGCCTTGTTGGAGCAGAGGGATGATATTCTGTAGGTCAGTCAGACAGAAATGTTCGACAAGATGTATCTATTGAGAAGCCAAAGGTCTAAAATAGCCCTGAGAGAGCTGTTGTTCTGGGAAGGAGAAAGTAAAGAAAGTAGACACCTTGCTAGTGTGGTGGCACTCTCTCTATTGCGCCTTTATGGTGAAGCGCTTGTACCTCTTCCTCGAGAAGGTAGAGATGATCACTTCTGAGGACGTGTCTGCATGGTGGGATGTTGGGAGCAGTTTTGAGAAGTTCTAGGCAGAAGCCATGGCAAACCACTGCTAAAACTCACTGATCTGATGTGATTTCCTTACAGAGAGGGGAGATCTCGCATTCTCCCTCCAACAGGTGATGTGTGATCAGGGGGACAAGATGGGAGGTAAGGTGAGTCACTGCTTATAGGTGGAAGTTCCTTTACTGGAGCCACCCCTGCCCTAGTCTGATATGAAAGATCCATCTCTACGCTCCAAAGCTTCTGTGCCCAAATCCATCTGTTTAATGGCTGCAGATTCCTATACTGGCACCAATATTCTGTCTATTCTGGTTATTAGGGTGGTATCTAAATGCACTCTTTGCTTTTACTATATGTTTTTTTGGCTTTCACTGCCGCTATCTATTTCAACTGGGAAAGGCAACAAGGGAACCCTACTCGCAAGGAGCCTGGGTAAATAAGTAAGAGAAGTAACAATGGCTCCTGTGGATATAATAAAGTTTATACTAGTGGAAATACGCACAATGGCAATACGCAGAGCTGAAATGATGTCAGAAAGAAAGCTAGCCACACACCACGAAGTAAAGCTGAGGCTTTTATATATAATGGTTATATGAAATGATCACCATATACATAAAGCTACAAATGTAGAATTATTATTTACAACAAACAATAAATGAACAATAGTGAAGAGTGTCCCAGTGTGTAACGTATTGAACCTAAACTATTAGTGACATAGTATGTGACAAATGTGCAAGGTTTCAATGTAAAACATAAAGGCGACCATTGAAGACTTTAAACACTGTAATACACAGCACTTTATACAATCATATGCGCTGGATAATGGTTCGCTCTTATTTAGCCGTCGACGACGTTTCGACCCCGTTCGAATGTAGGGTATCTTCAGGACCAGGGAATGTGTGACACCTAAAGGAATGGGATAGTATCAATGTGTGGCCAATAACAACTGTGAGCAAAGGATGACTGGGCACAGGAATGTAATGTACCTGGAGGGCGGGCTATAGCTGCCAAACGTGGAAGAGGGTGACACCGTGAGAGATGTGAAAAAAAGATAACTCACAGGGACCCCGCCGGGCGCTTAGGACAAAGAAGAAGTAGCATTTACTTAGGGCGAAAGAAGCATGATTGTAGCTCTAATGCGGTGGAATCAGCTCGTATATTGCCGGGCAGACTTACCCCATGTGAGGGAGATGCTTGGCAAGCTTGGACGGATATCTGAACCGGGAGAGCCTCGGCGGTAATGAAAACACTCGGTTAGACCAGATTCTGATAAAATTCTGAAAGACGATGGCAGGAAAACCCAGCGTTTAGTGAAAGGAATTTAGCCAACAATAGAAAAAGCTACTAAGGGCGAAAAAACCGCTCTCACCGTGATCTTGCTTGGACAGCTGTTAGGGATGTATCCGAGTGAGGCTGAAACAACGGAGCGTGTGTCTCCTTGTTAGGTGCAGTGACAGAGGGCAAGTGGAGAGAACGATGGTAAATAGTAGCACCTATTCGCGCCAAAAAACGGCCGTAAAGACCAAGCTATCAAAATCAGGTGTGTCGAGCGGATCTGTCGCTCTGTGTTCCGCGATGGAGATAGACAACAGACTAATGGGCAATGTAACTAAAACATTATGTTACTATTAGAATAAGACAGGTAATGACTACATAATGTGTTGAAAGTACAACAGTCATGTTTTAGAAGTACAGCATTAAAAAACAGTGAAGCTCGTTCATGTATAAACATTGTGCTTGGTTTCACAGTTGTTCGGGGGAGACAAGTACACCATGTAACCAAAAACACATTGTAACAAATTACGATGATAGACAATACCACTATTAACATCGGATCGATCTCTTAATCATTGCACATATTCACGCAGAATTGGGAAATTGAACATTTGTATTATAGCAATAAACAAAGGAATAATCAAAAATGGGCATAGAGTTGTCTGCAGCAGTCGTGTTTGATAACTCACTGTTGTGGTAGAACACAATAGTATAGAATAATGAATAATGCAACAGATGCAGAAAGGACGCATATCATTAAACTGTACAGTATAGAGAATTAAATAATGTTATGAAGAGTCATAATAAAAATGTGCACAATGTAGTGAACGTGAAGAAAAAATTGAATTGATATAAGTAATCAAATTGCACATTATGGGCTCAGTGTGCTAATAAAACCTCGCCATTCTTCAGCAGAATTAAGCCCTTCAGTAATGGAATTGATGCGTTCAATCCAACGACATTCTGATCGTTGCAGCAATCGAGTGAGGTCTCCTCCTCTCTGTGGAATGATTACTCTGTCTATTACTTGCCACTTAATGTCGTCAGCTGTATGATTCTTTTCAAAAAAGTGGCTGACTAATGGAGCATTAGGCACTGAGTTTCTTATTCTGCTCCGATGTTGTCCTATTCGTGCTTTCACGGATTGTTGTGTCTGCCCAATATATGGAAGTCCGCACGGACAAGTGATGCAGTACACTACGTTTTTGTATTGCAATTTGCAAAGAAATCAAGTGTATGTTTGACGTTGCCGTGTTCAAACGTCTTGGTATTCGTGGTAAAGGCGCAGGCTACACAGTTGCCGCATTTGAAATGTCCTTTGGCTACTGGGAGACCCCAAGTTGACTGCAACGATCTAGTGGTTTGCAGTGGTTCCTCTAGGGAGGATCTAATGAGATGATCTTTAATGTTTTTACCTCGTTCGTATGCAAACATAGGAACTTCTATGTTGGGATCTATACTTTTAATGATGTGCCAATTTTTTATGATCAATTTGCGGATTTTGTTGGTATGTATGCCGAACGTAGAGACACAGATGAGTCTATTCATTTTGGACTTTGCTTTGGGAGCCAAAAGTGCTTCTCTAGGGCAGAACCAGGCTCTTTTTAAAGAATTTCTCACAAGCCGGTTAGGGTATCCTCTGGCCTTCAATTTCTCTTTGAGTATCTCGGCTTCTTTCATGTAATCTTCTTTTTTAGTGCAGTTACGGCGCAGCCGAAGAAACTGCCCATAGGGTAATCCATCTCTGAGTGCACGAGGGTGGTGACTGTTGTAGGCAAGTAGTGTATTGCGCTCTGTAGGTTTTCTGTGCAGAGTAGTATACAGTTTACCATTCTCGTGTTGTATGTTTAAATCTAGAAAGGCAATGCTGGATTTGCGAATAGTAGAGGTGAACTTTAAATGCTGCTGGATGGTGTTAAGATATACATTGAAATCATTAAATTCTGACTCGGTACCTGACCAAATAAGAAAGATGTCATCTATGTACCTTTGCCAGCACGTAATCTTGGTGCGGTACATGTTACTGTTGTGGAGGACAAATTTATGCTCAATGTGATCCATGTATATATTTGCCAGATTTGGAGCAAAAATTGCTCCCATGCTGGTCCCTGAGCATTGCTGGTAATAGCTCCCTTCTGACACAAAGTAATTGTGTGTTAGGGCAATCTCCAAGAGTGAGATAATGAAACTGGTGGGTACTGGCATAGGTCTGGGTCTGCTGTCCAATAGGTCTTTAATCACCTGTATGCTTTCTGCTTGAGGTATATTGGTGTAGAGTGCAGTAATGTCTAAGGTGGCCAACCATTCATTATCGATGTTATACATTCTGTCTTCCAACAAGTTGATCATGTGCATAGAGTCTCTTACAAACGTTTCCTGTAAGGGGACATAGTCTTTAATAAAAAAAGTCTATATATTTGCCAATTGGCTCAAAGATGGATCCACAACCAGACAATATTGGACGGCCTGGGGGATTAGTGGTGCTTTTGTGTATTTTGGGGATAGTATATAGCACCGGGGTCCTAGGGTGTTCTTCATTGAGGAACTCAAATTCTTTTTTGTTGAGAAACCCTTGGTCTAGACCTTCTGTGGTTATTCTAAGAATTTCTCTTTTTATTCTTGCCAATGGATTGCTTACTAGTTTAGTGTAATGCCTCTCCTCTCCTATTTGTTTCCTTATTTCAGTATCATAATCGCTTCTACTTTGAACCACAATACCGCCACCTTTGTCGGCAGGTTTCAATATGATTGATTTATCGGTTTTCAAATTCTCAAGGGCTTTACGTTCATCTATACTGATGTTATATGGTATATACTGGTAACCATTTTTCAGGATGTCTATACCTGCGAGTATGATCTTTTCAAATGTAAGGAGTTCAGGGGGCATTAGTCCATTGCTTGGGTAAAAATTAGAAGGTGGTCTAAGTCCCGTCACTGATAATTTCGTAGAATACTCTCTATCTGTAAAAAACAGTAGTAAGCGTATTTTACGAAAGAACTGATACAGTTCTGTTTTAAGATTGAAAAAATGTGTACGCTCTGTGATGACAAATGAAAGTCCTTTGCTGAGCAAGGAAATCTCTGATGAAGACAGGACATGGTGTGACAGATTGAAAATGGGGATACTCTCTGTTCTTGTACTATCAGAACCTAGTATGGCTGGGGACCCCATTGATAATGTTTGTTCCGTGTTTGCCGCTCCCCTGAGTATTGGTGCCATGTTTTGGTTTTGCGCTTGCCGCCTCGGTCTAAAAAAGACTGACCAGAGTGGGTGTCGGTGCGGCTTGGTCCTGCTTGTGCGTCCGAGTCACTGGAGCCTCCTGATGACTGAGAAAGTGACCGGCTGGTTCCTTCTAAACCGGCCCCAGGTGTTCTGCCTATTCTGTATACCTGTAGAGTTATAATAATCCTCTCGTAGGTACGGGTAAGCCCTCTCTTGGGTAAAGAATTTGATGTCTTTTTTACTTTTTCTGCTTTTTTGTTCAATTCAAAAGCATGAAAATCTTCAATTGTCTTGTTAATTTTCTCTAGAAGTGTTTTGGCTTCTGTCAATCCGTCTCCACTTCGAAGCTCTTTTTCTAATTCTTCTATTTCTTTTAGTTCTATTTTGGCATGGTCTAAAGCTGTCTCCACACCCAGCACCATCCAGTGGCGCGAGCAAGTGGTAGAAATATGACTAAAACCACCTTTGAATTTAGGGTCGTCTCGAAAAATCCCCGGGACGTTTCTCACTTGTAGCCCTTGCGGGATAATTTCTGCTTTTAAGTATTCTGTTAACATCCGAGCATGGAGTTCGGTTCTGACATGTTTTTTCTTTGCTTTTTCTATTTTCTCTAGCAGTTGTTGTCGTGGGCTCACACTACTGGGTAGTTGGTTGGAAAAAAGGGATGGTCCACTAGTAATCTTCGCTATATATTCGTCGGTGTATAGGGGAGCTTGTCTCTCTGACATCATAACCCTGGGAGCTAAAAGTAAACCCTATGAATCATAGGGTGTAAGGGAAATCCAAAAGAGAGGAGGATAAATCCCTTGCGGTGCAGCCACCGCTCAAAGTACTGGGAAAGGCAACAAGGGAACCCTACTCGCAAGGAGCCTGGGTAAATAAGTAAGAGAAGTAACAATGGCTCCTGTGGATATAATAAAGTTTATACTAGTGGAAATACGCACAATGGCAATACGCAGAGCTGAAATGATGTCAGAAAGAAAGCTAGCCACACACCACGAAGTAAAGCTGAGGCTTTTATATATAATGGTTACATGAAATGATCACCATATACATGAAGCTACAAATGTAGAATTATTATTTACAACAAACAATAAATGAACAATAGTGAAGAGTGTCCCAGTGTGTAACGTATTGAACCTAAACTATTAGTGACATAGTATGTGACAAATGTGCAAGGTTTCAATGTAAAACATAAAGGCGACCATTGAAGACTTTAAACACTGTAATACACAGCACTTTATACAATCATATGCGCTGGATAATGGTTCGCTCTGATTTAGCTGTCGACGACGTTTCGACCCCGTTCGAATGTAGGGTCTCTTCAGGACCAGGGAATGTGGGACACCTAAAGGAATGGGATAGTATCAATGTGTGGCCAATAACAACTGTGAGCAAACGATGACTGGGCACAGGAATGAAATGTACCTGGAGGGCGGGCTATAGCTGCCAAACGTGGAAGAGGGTGACACCGTGAGAGATGTGAAAAAAAGATAACTCACAGGGACCCCGCCGGGCGCTTAGGACAAAGAAGAAGTAGCATTTACTTAGGGTGAAAGAAGCATGATTGTAGCTCTAATGCGGTGGAATCAGCTCGTATATTGCCGGGCAGACTTATCCCATGTGAGGGAGATGCTTGGCAAGCTTGGACGGATATCTGAACCGGGAGAGCCTCGGCGGTAATGAAAACACTCGGTTAGACCAGATTCTGATAAAATTCTGAAAGACGATGGCAGGAAAACCCAGCGTTTAGTGAAAGGAATTTAGCCAACAATAGAAAAAGCTACTAAGGGCGAAAAAACCGCTCTCACCGTGATCTTGCTTGGATAGCTGTCATCCTTTACTCACAGTTGTTATTGGCCACACATTGATACTATCCCATTCCCATTCGTTTAGGTGCACTCAGAGATGGATTACCCTATGGGCAGTTTCTTCGGCTGCGCCGTAACTGCACTAAAAAAGAAGATTACATGAAAGAAGCCGAGATACTCAAAGAGAAATTGAAGGCCAGAGGATACCCTAACCGGCTTGTGAGAAATTCTTTAAAAGAGCCTGGTTCTGCCCTAGAGAAGCACTTTTGGCTCCCAAAGCAAAGTCCAAAAGGAATAGACTCATCTGTGTCTCTACGTTCGGCATACATACCAACAAAATCCGCAAATTGATCATAAAAAAATTGGCACATCATTAAAAGTATAGATCCCAACATAGAAGTTCCTATGTTTGCATACAAACGAGGTAAAAACATTAAAGATCATCTCATTAGATCCTCCCTAGAGGAACCACTGCAAACCACTAGATCGTTGCAGTCAACTTGGGGTCTCCCAGTAGCCAAAGGACATTTCAAATGCGGCAACTGTGTAGCCTGCGCCTTTACCACGAATACCAAGACGTTTGAACACGGCAACGTCAAACATACACTTGATTTCTTTGCAAATTGCAATACAAAAAACGTAGTGTACTGCATCACTTTTCCGTGCGGACTTCCATATATTGGGCAGACACGACAATCCGTGAAAGCACGAATAGGACAACATCGGAGCAGAATAAGAAACTCAGTGCCTAATGCTCCATTAGTCAGCCACTTTTTTGAAAAGAATCATACAGCTGACGACATTAAGTGGCAAGTAATAGACAGAGTAATCATTCCACAGAGAGGAGGAGACCTCACTCGATTGCTGCAATGATCAGAATGTCGTTGGATTGAACGCATCAATTCCATTACTGAAGGGCTTAATTCCGCTGAAGAATGGCGAGGTTTTATTAGCACACTGAGCCCATAATGTGCAATTTGATTACTTATATCAATTCAATTTTTTCCTTCACGTTCACTACATTGTGCACATTTTTATTATGACTCTTCATAACATTATTTAATTCTCTATACTGTACAGTTTAATGATATGCGTCCTTTCTGCATCTGTTGCATTATTCATTATTCTATACTATTGTGTTCTACCACAACAGTGAGTTATCAAACACGACTGCTGCAGACAACTCTATGCCCATTTTTGATTATTCCTTTGTTTATTGCTATAATACAAATGTTCAATTTCCCAATTCTGCGTGAATATGTGCAATGATTAAGAGATCGATCCGATGTTAATAGTGGTATTGTCTATCATCGTAATTTGTTACAATGCGTTTTTGGTTACATGGTGTACTTGTCTCCCCGAACAACTGTGAAACCAAGCACAATGTTTATACATGAACGAGCTTCACTGTTTTTTAATGCTGTACTTCTAAAACATGACTGTTGTACTTTCAACACATTATGTAGTCATTACCTGTCTTATTCTAATAGTAACATAATGTTTTAGTTACATTGCCCATTAGTCTGTTGTCTATCTCCATCGCGGAACACAGGGCGACAGATCCGCTCGACACACCTGATTTTGATAGCTTGGTCTTTACGGCCGTTTTTTGGCGCGAATAGGTGCTACTATTTACCATCGTTCTCTCCACTTGCCCTCTGTCACTGCACCTAACAAGGAGACACACGCTCCGTTGTTTCAGCCTCACTCGGATACATCCCTAACAGCTATCCAAGCAAGATCACGGTGAGTGCGGTTTTTTCGCCCTTAGTAGCTTTTTCTATTGTTGGCTAAATTCCTTTCACTAAACGCTGGGTTTTCCTGCCATCGTCTTTCAGAATTTTATCAGAATCTGGTCTAACCGAGTGTTTTCATTACCGTCGAGGCTCTCCCGGTTCAGATATCCGTCCAAGCTTGCCAAGCATCTCCCTCACATGGGGTAAGTCTGCCCGGCAATATACGAGCTGATTCCACCGCATTAGAGCTACAATCATGCTTCTTTCGCCCTAAGTAAATGCTACTTCTTCTTTGTCCTAAGCGCCGGCGGGGTCCCTGTGAGTTATCTTTTTTCACATCTCTCACGGTGTCACCCTCTTCCACGTTTGGCAGCTATAGCCCGCCCTCCAGGTACATTACATTCCTGTGCCCAGTCATCCTTTGCTCACAGTTGTTATTGGCCACACATTGATACTATCCCATTCCTTTAGGTGTCCCACATTCCCTGGTCCTGAAGAGACCCTACATTCGAACGGGGTCGAAACGTCGTCGACAGCTAAATAAGAGCGAACCATTATCCAGCGCATATGATTGTATAAAGTGCTGTGTATTACAGTGTTTAAAGTCTTCAATGGTCGCCTTTATGTTTTACATTGAAACCTTGCACATTTGTCACATACTATGTCACTAATAGTTTAGGTTCAATACGTTACACACTGGGACACTCTTCACTATTGTTCATTTATTGTTTGTTGTAAATAATAATTCTACATTTGTAGCTTTATGTATATGGTGATCATTTCATGTAACCATTATATATAAAAGCCTCAGCTTTACTTCGTGGTGTGTGGCTAGCTTTCTTTCTGACATCATTTCAGCTCTGCGTATTGCCATTGTGCGTATTTCCACTAGTATAAACTTTATTATATCCACAGGAGCCATTGTTACTTCTCTTAGCTATCTATTTCAACAGCAGAATTAAGTGGCCTTTCTTAATTGGTCTATGCCTGTGTAATGTTGTAGAAGTCTGTGAAAAGTGAAAAGCAATTCAACTGAGTCAGACGAGGGTAAACACTGAGGTGCCCGTGATCTGATGCTCTTATTAAAATTACAAAAAAGAACAGCCTCATTTCTATTGAACCTTTTAGCCCCTTCCTTATAAAATGTCTGCTTAACACCTTGGTCCCAATCCTGGTTAAGTGGGCCAGCAAATTGGCATCCATAATACAAGTGCCTTTGTGTCTTCTGTTCTCCAAATGCTGCAACAATAGTGGGCATGAATCTCTTCAAAGTTTGTGTAAGTAAATGTGTCTGGGGTACTCACGATATGACGTAGCTCTGCCTTGTGTCTTGCCTTCGGTTTTTCATCAGTGCCTTGTACTCGCCCACTCGCAGTCGCTTTCCTTCCACAATGCACGTGCGCTTCGGACGGGGCTTGTACTTGTAATCGGGATACCGCTCAAGGTGCTGCCGGCTGAGCCGAGCCTGCTCCTCATAGTACGGCTGCTTCTCCATGTTAGTCATAGTCTTCCAGCGGGAGCCTGCCACAGGATGAAAGAGACATTCATAATCAGTACCTGGACAAGACTGCGGTCAGATAACCCAGGATCTTCTTTGTACTCATTCAATGTAGACTCTGGTTTTTCTGGCTCTCTTCCAGGATTCTGAATTCCACTCCTCACGGCATGTCCTGACTATGTGTACATTTACCTAGGATCTTGTACTCTCTCACTGTAGCAGTTTGGTACCTCATGATCTTTTACTCCTTTCATCAGTGTAAATTAGAGCCATGCACACTAAACATAGAACTTGTAGTCCCTTCCTCCCTGCAGATTCCAGTATCAAGCGCATGCAGCCTGAACCTTTTACTTGCTCGCTAAGTGAAGACTCAGTATGTCCAGACTCACCCAGGATCTTACTGATGCTGGAATTGTGCATGTCAGGAAAGGCTTGCAGGATCTTACGCCGCTCATCCTTGGCCCAGACCATGAAGGCATTCATGGGACGCTTGATGTGACTGCTATTCCTGGACTCAGGGAAGTGTCTGGAACCTGTGGGGAGACAAGTGAGTTAGTTCCCATAATAAACTCCCAAGATCTGGACTGAATCACTAGTTGCCACACAAGCAGTCTTCCCTCATCAAATTTTCCAGACTTTCTATGGCCGACACTCTTTACACCACAGTTTCCCTGCCACCCACACCAAGAGATCCCCTGCCCTGACTTTCCTCCAGCTGTTCCAGTTACTTTTATGTTGTGACCCTCAAGACAGTTCAGCTGAAGTCAAAGTTATTTAGAGGCAACAATTGTATGGCTTGGTGTCTGTTGAAGGTTAACATTTGTTACTTCCTAGTTTTGTTTTACAACAGTACAAAAACAATTTATTTTCTTTCACGTTAGGAGGCAGAATTTCATTTTTTCCAGAATTCCCCAGTAACAATATTACTTATAGGCTTGCTTTCGAGAAAAGTCTGTCCTGAATTTGTGGCAGGGGACTCCTTACATTCACTAGAGTATCTTAGGGCCTCAAGGAAATGTGAAAAGAAGGAAGGGATGATGAGAAGGAAAGGGTGAGGTCGAGATTGATCTGGCCTAATTGGGCACTTTAATGGTGAAGCACGTAGTGTGCCAAGTGGATGAAAATGAGCAGTGACGGGGCTCTGGCAAGGAAAGAGTACTTCATGCCATTGCATGCGTCCCAACACAGTATAGAGTAGTGTAAGGAATCCTACTTTGGGTGGGGAATGGCTAGTACAATGTCAAATGAGGGAGGCCGATGCATGCATTTTAACTAATGCAGATGGTAGAAAAATTACTTCATAAACAAAATGGAACCCACTTGAGTCACAAGCACAGGCAGGTCTTAAGACCATCAACACGAACACAAAATTCTGACCCATCACCGTATCTTGGCTCACCGCCTCAGGAGCATAGGAGTGTCCGGCAAGGCTTTATTGTGGCTCCAATCCTTCCTGGAAGACAGATGCTTCCAGGTTTTTGAAGGTGACACCTTTTCAAAATCCATCCCCCTTCGATGTGGAGTCCCACAGGGCTCATCCTTGAGCCCGACTCTTTTTAATGTCTATATGTCCCCACTGGCGGATATCATTTCCCCCTTTGCGATTCATATAATAACATATGCCGATGACACACAGTTGGTTGTGTCACTGACCCAGTCCGACCATACGTCCTCCGATCTCCACGCTTGCCTGGAGGAGGTTACCAAATGGATGAGCCTTTCCCATTTAAAACTCAATGGTGATAAAACTGAGCTCATGCTTCTTGGCAACCAGCTAAATTTTACATCTAATACCATGTGGCCAGCCTGCATGGGTACGGCACCAACTCCAGTAACTGAGATAAAAAGCCTGGGTGTATGGTTAGACCAAGACCTTTCATTTAAAGTTCAAGCCAGGAAGACCGCTGCTTCATGTTACGGCTTGTTAAGAATGATCCGCAAAGTGTTGCCCCTCCTACCGGACCAAGCAAAAAAAACGCTTGTCCAGGCGCTCATTCTCTCCAGGATCGATTATGGTAATGCCCTTTACCTGGGCGCCCCAAAGGCAGTGACTACGAAACGAATAGTTTCTTACCTGTCGGTGTAGTTTTGCAGCTTGAAGACTTTCTGGATTCACTATGCTGTGCATTATTCCGCCATCTCGTGGTTGGGTCCGGATTCGTAGTCTTTTCTTTCTTTCTTTTTTTTTTGTTGTTGGCCCAGGTGGGCGGTGACGCCCCCACCATTTGGTGTCCTCGGTGACGTCGTCGCGCTTCCTGCGGAAGCTCCCACCTTTGGTCGCCATCTTCGGATTCTTTTTTCTTTTCCTCTTATTGTTTTGTTGTCTATGTCTTTTTCTTTTATCCTTTTATTTTCCTTTTGATCCCTCTAAACTCTGTATGTAGTTTAGTTTTACCCTTAACCTCCTATGTTATCTTCCTGGCAGAGGCGGGTGGGATCGCTAGTGAATCCAGAAAGTCTTGAAGCTGCAAAACTACACCGACAGGTAAGAAACTATTCGTTTTGCAGCGTGAATCTTTCTGGATTCACTATGCTGTGCATAGACTTTGTAGCGGTTTTCTGTTATTGCGGTGGTTGGGTGGAAGATGAGCATTGGTTGCTGAAAATGTGCTGTAAGACCTTCTGTCCTACTTGTGCCTCTTTGTTCATCTGGATATCCACACAGTAGTGTTTGGTGAACGTGTGCACGGAAGACCATGTTGCCGCTTGGCAAATGTCTTGGATAGGTGTGTTCGCTAGGAACGCAACCGTTGCTCCTTTCTTCCTTGTTGAGTGGGCCTGGGCGGCTCCCTCTAATTCTTGTCCTGCCTGCTTGTGGCAGAGTTGTATTGCCTGCGCAATCCATCGTGCGATGGTATTTTTGGTTACTGGTCGTCCCAAGAAACTGCTTGCGAAGGAAACGAAGAGTTGTTTTGTTTTCCTGCATTGCTTTGTCCTTTCTATGTAGTGCATCACTGCCCTTCTGGCGTCCAGCGTTTGTAGCGCCTTCTCTGTGGGCGTTGATGGTTTTTGGAAGAAACTTGGTATCTGTATTGTCTGGTTAATATGGAACCGCGACACCACCTTTGGCAGGAAGTGTGGGTCCGTTCTCATGACAATTCTGTCCTTGTGTATTTGCAAGTAGGGCTCTTGTAGTGTAAGAGCCTGCAGTTCACTGACCCTTCGCAGTGACGTGATAGCCACCAAGAATGCAGTCTTTAGTGTGAGCATGTGCAGTGTAGTCTTGTGTATGGGCTCAAACGGTGATTTCATCAACTGTGTTAGCACAGTGTTGAGGTTCCAGCTCGGGGCTGGCATCCTTTTTGGGGGGGCTATTCTTTTAGCCCCCTCCAGGAATCTTTTGACTACCTGGGAGGTGAAGAAACATTTCCCCGCTTCTCCCCTGGTGTAGGCCACTATGGCTGCTAAGTGAACCCTTAGTGACGAGTAGCTCAGCCCGCTGTGTAGTAGGTGCGTTAAGTATTTTAGTACCGTTGATTCTTTTGTGACCTTTTGTTGCAGTCCCTCTTTAAGGCACCATTGCGAGAACCTTTTCCACTTTGCAATGTAGCACTTCCTTGTAGTGGGTCTCCTTGCTTCTCTGAGTACTGCCATAGTGCTTGGTGGTAGCTTGAGGTGTGCGAATTCTAGGTCCTCAGGAGCCATGCTGCTAGGCTGAGGCTCTCTGGTTCTGGGTGGAGCACTTTTCCGTCTTGCATTGTCAGGAGGTCTTTCCTTCTGCTGAACCTGTGCGCTGGTTCCTGCGCCATTTCCATTATTTGTGAGAACCATGACTGTCTGGCCCACTGAGGTGCCACCAGTATGAGTGTCATGCTGCTGCTCCTGCATTTGCTGAGTACCTTGTGTAACAGTGGTATCGGGGAAAAGCGTATGCAAATTCGTTCGACCAACTTATCCATAGCGCATTCCCTAGGGACCCTTGGTCCGGTTGTCTGGATGCGTAATGTTGGCATTTTGCATTCTGGGGTGTTGCAAACAGGTCTATCCGTGGTGTACCCCATTTTTGGAACAGCAGCTGCACTTCCTGTTGGTTGAGCTCCCATTCGTGGGATGCCGACGTCTGCCTGCTGAGTCGGTCTGCTTCTACATTGTCTATTCCTGGAAGGTGTATTGCCAGTAGGTCTATCCTTAGAGGGATGGCCCATCTCCAAATCTCTTGTGCCAGGCTTGATAGCGGTGCTGACTGTGTTCCACCTTGTTTGTTGATGTAGAACATGGTGGTTGTGTTGTCTGTTTGTATCAGCACTCTCTGGCCGTAAAGCTGCTTCTGAAAGGCTCTTAAGGCTAGGAACACAGTTTTTAGTTCTAGGTAGTTGATGTGCCTCACTGCATCTTGTTGTGACCACAGCCCCCTGACGCGGAGTCTGTCCATGTGCGCGCCCCAGCCCTGCTGTGAGGCGTCTGTTGTGATGGTCACTGTTGGAGTTGGCTGTGTGAATGGCTTCCCCTGTAATATGTTCTCTTCCTTCCACCACGCTATTTCTTGCTGTACTGCGTGTGTGACAACCACTAGATCTTCCCAACTCCCTGTTGCTTGTGACCACTGTTGCTGTATCCATTCTTGGAACGGTCTCATGTGCAGCTTGACATTTGGGACCAGGTGGATGCATGATGCCATCATCCCCATTAGTCTGCTCACCGTCCTCACTGTCAGAACTTGCCCCTTGCGGTAATGACGTGTTTCCCTCAGGAGCGCTATAGTTCTTTTCTCGCTGGGGAACACTTTGGACTGTGTGCTGTCGATCTGTGCCCCTAAGAATATCTTGATCTGCTGCGGTTCTGTTGATGATTTCTCCCAATGTATCGAGAAACCTAGTCTGGACAGTGTTTGTATGACTTGTTTGATGTGATCTTTGCAGTGCCTGTATGATCCTGCTTTCACAAGCCAGTCGTCGAGGTAGGGGTATACATGTATGCCCTTTCTCCGTAGGTGCGCTGCCACTGCTGCTAGGAATTTTGTGAACACCCTTGGTGCGGACTTGAGCCCGAAGGCTAGCACTGTGAACTGGTAGTGATTCTGGCCTATCACGAATCTTAGTAGACGTTTGTGTTTGTGGTTGACGGGGATGTGCAGATATGCGTCTTTCATGTCTATGGTCGCCATGTAGTCCCTTTGTTGGATTTGGGGTATTACTTCCTGAAGTGTCATCATTTTGAATTTTTGAGTTCTTACGAACTTGTTCAGGAATCTGAGGTCCAGTATTGGCCTTAGTGTTTCGTCTACCTTTGGCACCAGGAAATACGTTGCGTAGACTCCCTTGTTCCCTTCGTTGATTGGAACTGGTTCTATTGCTCTTTTTTTGAGCAGCTCCTCTGCTTCTAGACGTAGGAGGGCGAGCTCTCTTGCGGGGAGTGGGCGGTGTCTTGGTTTTCTGCCCGGGGGCTGTTTTTGGAGTTCTATGCAGTATCTGTGCTGTATGATGTTCAGTATCCACTTGTCCGTGGTAATCTCTCTCCATTGTGTGAGGAAGTTTCCTATTCGGCCCCCCACCGGGGTTGTATGCTCGGTGGTTATTTGTTTGCTGTGTGTGTTTCTTAGTTTTTCCTTCTGTTGACTTCTCCTCTCCCTTGGTGGTGATAGGGGAGGGTTTGGTTTCTTTGCGGAGTCACTTTGAGGTGGGCTGCTGACCCCCTCTTCGGGACTGTCCCCGTCCGTACCCGCATCCTCGAAAGGACCGTCCTCTGGGTTGATACTGCCAATTTTGCTGTTGTTGTCCCTGTTGGCTTTGGCCCTGGTTGTTCCCCTGGTATCCTTG
Source organism: Calotriton arnoldi (assembly GCA_963921515.1). NCBI lineage: Eukaryota > Metazoa > Chordata > Amphibia > Caudata > Salamandridae > Calotriton > Calotriton arnoldi. The sequence continues at coordinate 2,763,180 of CAWUFW010000598.1, read as the reverse complement.
TTGGGGAGATTGGTGGGAAGTGGCGGGCGCATTGCCCCCTCTACCATTGGGCCGCCTTGAGGGGGTTCCTCTTCTCATCCCCCTGAACTGCAGTGCTCCCATGGACCTCGCAGTTTCGTTGTCTTTTTTAAGCTGCGTCAACTTGTCGTCGACTGGGGCTCCAAACAGTTTCTGGCCGTCGAATGGAGTGTTCAGGATATTGCTTTGTACCTCCGGTTTGAAACCCGAGATCCTGAGCCATGCGTGTCTCCTTTCTGTCACCCCTATCATCATCTGCCTGCTGGAGTTCTATGCTGCGTCCAAGGCTGATTTTAGGCAAGTGTTTGCGATAGCCTTGCCCTCTTCCACTAGGTGATTAGCCCTTTGTTGGTGTTGTTGTGGCAGGTGTGTTACGAGCTGGCTCATTTCATCCCAATGCTGGTATGCATGCCTGCTGATGAGGGCGTTGGAGTTGGCGATGCGCCAGTGTATGGCTGCGTTCCTCTCCACCTTTCGTCATGTGAGGTCTATTCGTTTGCTCTCCTTGTCTGGAGGTGGACCTGTGTTAGTGGGCACATTGGCCCTTTTCCTGGCCGTTGCCGTGATAATGGAGTTTGCTGGCACTGACCCTTGGATGTACGCAGGGTCTTTTGAGGAGTGTTTGTACTTCTTTTCGCTCCTCGGTGTAACAGCTTTGCAGACTGCCGGTTCTTTGAAGGCCTCCCTTCCCTGGTCCAGGACGCTAGGAAGCATGGGTAGGAACTGGGACCTGGTTTGTTGAGGAAGTAGGGTTTCCAAAAGGAAACATGCCTTCGCCTTCTCCTCTTGCATTTCGACGCCATACGTTGCTGCAGCCTTTTGGACGACCACATTGTAGACTCCAATGTCGTCTGGCGGCGAAGGCCTCGAGGGATAAGAGTCTACCCCTTCTTCTGGTGATTCTGCGTCGAGGTCTTGCCAGTCTAAATCTTGTGCTTCCGAGGGCGTCGAGTCCCGGTAAGACTGGAGCTCTTCTTCGCCTTCGAAGTAGTAGTCCTCTTCGCCCTGTTCGTCGAGCGGCTCGGGGGTTTTCGGGGGTTCGATGTCTTGTCGCCCTCCCCGAGTGCTTCGCGGAATGGCGTATAGCTTCATTTTTTCGTCGAAGTCTTTTTTCCGTTGCAGGATGCTCGCCATCTCTGCTTCGAGCCTTCTCTTTTTTTTCTCCATCTCGTGGGCCTTTTCGGCGTCGATGGCTGAAGCGCCTCTCTTCGCGGTCTCGGACGTCGAGGATGACGCCGGGCCTTCTTTTCTCGGCGTCGAGGCTTCCTTTTCGGAGGTTACCTTCGACGCCCTTGGTTTTTCGGAGGCTTTTGCCGATTGGGAGTCCTTCCCGAAGGATCCGCTCGGCTGTTTGTCCCTGGATGCTGTTGCTTTCGTCGAGTGTTTCGGCGGCAACGCTCCCTTCGAGGACTTGGCTTCACTTCTAAGAGTGTCGCTCGGGGCCTTGGCTTCACTCTTTCGAGCGTCGCTTGGGTGCTTCGGGGTCGACGTCTCCCTTACTTCCTTCGACGTTTTCTTGTGGACCTCGACGACTGAGCAGTCCTCCGGTCCCTCTGCGATGTTGTCTTCCTCTCCACTCGAGAGGCCCAGGTCTCGGAGCTGGTCCCTGGCCCTGCATGTTGTAGTTAGCCTTTCTTTGCCTCTCTCTCACCCGGAGGGTTTTCGGGGTGAACGCCGAACACGCGTTGCAGTTTTCGCTGATGTGGTCGAGCGGCAAGCAGAGGTTGCAGACTGGGTGCTGGTCCTTCTGGGCGTACTTGTGGTGACAGTTTTGGCAAAACTTAAACGGTGTCTTGTCCATAACCGCGCTCAGGGGGCCCCTGTGAGCGCATTCTCTGTAGGCGTCGAGATTTTGGTCGTGGACCTTCTACCTCGTCGTCCTTCTCGTCGCTCCGGTACTCTTCTCCTCGTCCGGTGTCTCAGGAAACGATCCTCTGTGGTGATGATTGAATTTTCGGGATTCTTCGTCCAAAGTTTCTGGAACTTCTCGTCAACGATCCAGACCCCACGGCGGAAAAAAGAATCTGAAGATGGCGACCAAAGGTGGGAGCTTCCGCAGGAAGCGCGATGACGTCACCGAGGACACCAAATGGTGGGGGCGTCGCCGCCCACCTGGGCCAACCAAAAAAAAAAAAAGAAAAGACTACGAATCCGGACCCAACCACGAGATGGCGGAATAATGCACAGCATAGTGAATCCAGAAAGATTCACGCTGCAAAACTGCAGATCATACAAAATTCCGCTGCAAGACTGCTCACGGGAACCCATTATCGATGTTCGGCAAAGCCGGCACTACGCGCCCTTCATTGGTTACCGGTGCAAGAGAGAATTAATTTTAAAGCCCTTTGCGTGGCCCATAAGTCTCTAGGAAGGAACGGACCTCCTATCATTAAATCCATGATCTGCCCGTACAAGGCCAACAGAAGTCTCCGATCAGACGAGCTCCACCTAGCAGTGATACCTAGGATTAAGAAGGCCAGAAGTGGCGGCCGGCGTTTTTCATATAATGCCGCAAAACTATGGAACAGCCTTCCGCTACATCTTCGTAGGGACCCAACCTCCTTTCATTCCGGAAACAACTGAAGACTTGGCTCTTTCCGTAGAGGACTTGTTCAACTCTAGTAACCATCACAGCGCTGGGATGCTCCCGGGTAGCCATGCGCTATACAAGAACCTTTCCATTCCATTCCCTCCCCACCCCATATGTGGGCTCCAGTGTCCTGTATGCATAGTGATAACTATGTTCAAAGTGTGTTATGATATAATCTCAGTATGTGTGTGTAGTGTGCTGTGTGTACACAATTATAGGTGTACGTGTCCTGAATTGGTCTAGCTCTTTACCGTCACTGTCCATACTGCAGTTTAACAAGGAATCCTCCATCTGGTGTGATGAGGCTTCATCCATTCGTTCCTTCGCTGGGGGAGAGTCCATGCTGATTCGCTCCTGCGGGAAAATTAAAAACAGGGTGAGGTCACTGCCACTGATGGACAGCCTTGTATCTCAAGACACTTACAAAACCGAACACGAGTAGTCATGCAGTGGGTACACAAATGTCAAGGAGTACACATACAGACAAGCATAGACACATCTATAGAAATGTACACACAGATATGAATAAATATGTGGAAATACGAAGCACATGCACACACACATATATACAAACACAAGAGTATACAAATGTAAAGACAAGCACATACCAGTATGTACATGCATACAGAAACACACATGAATAAACACAGATGCAAATGTGCATTGATAAGAAAAAGGACTACCTGTATGAGAACATCCTCATTGTTACCCGAAGAGAGGAGCAAAAGATACCTATGTGTGCTTTGTAACTCAGGATTGGGTTAGACCTTATGCTCCGATTAAATGGGTATATTGTGTGGAAGGAGTTGAAAGAAGATGCCAACGCGCACATGCAGAAAGTGAAGAACATATACAGAAGCATTCTTATACAGAAGCACACAAACATATCGATATACACAAATGAGGCCTATTGTTGGAGCTGTCCACGATCACTGTACTGGAATACAAGGAAGAGGAGTAGGTCATATTATTATATGTATCAGTACTCAAATAGCAGGGGCTGCTGCAGGTCAGGATTGAGCTCACACTAGGCATAAGGTGCGCTGGCAGATTTGTAAGTGTATCTCAGTAGGGGAATTTCAGAGGGTGCTCAGGTCGGCTACGGCATGGTGCACTAACATGGTTTTGTGGGTCCTAATACTGCAATATAAGGGGTGCTGTATGTCAGGTTTGAGGTGCAGTGGCAGAGCTTCTGTGTCTCAGTACTGCATGAGATACAAAGAAACAGTTTTGTGAGGGTCACTACTGGAATAATGGGGGTACTAGAGATCAAAAATGAGGTGCATATTTCCAGCTATGTGCAGATCCCAGCGGTGGGCTAGCATTGGGTTCTAAACGCCTAGACAGAGGTGCAGTAGAAGAGATTAGTGTTGGTCCCTGTATGGGAATTGCAAAGCGTTTGCAGGTGGGGATTGAGACATATTGGCAGAGCTGTTTTCAAGTCTCAGTACTGGAGAGCAAAGCATGTTACAGGTCAGAGCTGAGGTACAATGAAAGAGTTGTGTGTTCATCCCAGTAACAGAAAAGGAGCAGAAGCTGCAGGTCAGGACTGAGGAGCATTGACAAAGCTGTGTGGGGGTCTCAGTTATGTAATAAGTGGGTGTACTGCAGGTGAGTCCAAGACTGTCAGAGCTGAGGGCGTCCAAATACTGGACTAGGATGGGGCTTGAGGTGCACTGGAAAAAGAGATGTGAAAGTCTCAGTACTAGATAGTAGAGGTTGCTGCTGTTTTGGTTTGCGATGAATTGACAGGTTGTGGTTCCAGTTTGAGACGAACGAGGGGTCAGACTTGACAGGGCAGGGTGTTCTGAGTAGGCTGAATGCACAAGTTACTAACTTGATATATCTGTAAGAGACAGTAGTTAGTGACAGATTCCTTACCTTAGAATATCCCCAGGCGTCAGGCTGGATCCGGAAAGTTTTTTGCGTAGCAGTACCCTTGCGCGTCGGTAGGCGGCGTCGTGCGGCTCCGCGTCCGTCGTCGGCGTCATGATCGCCGGGATGACGTCGCGGGCAGTACTTTGGCGCCGCCCCTGCGCGCTGACGTCAGTTCTGTACACGACTTTCCGCGCCAGGAACGCAGAGCCATGCAAGAAGCTGACATAGGTGTCTGAAAAATACTAGGGCCCTGAAAGGGATGTCCTTAACCCTAGAAATCAGTGCACAGAACGGGGAGGATGGGTGGGGCGGTAAGGAATCTGTCACTAACTACTGTCTCTTACAGATATATCGTTACACAAGTTAGTAACTTGTGCATCTGAAAGAGACACGTTAGTGACAGATTCCTTACCTTAGAATAGATACCCCAGCAATACCAACCCCGGTGGTGGGTCTGCGAACAAAGATCAGACAAGGAAGTCCTGGAGGACAGAACGGCCAAAGAAGCCGTCCCTCCGGACCGGACTGTCAAGGCAGTAATGCTTTGTAAACGTGTGCAGCGAGGCCCACGTAGCTGCCTGCCAGATAACCGGCAGCGGAACACCGCGGCCCAAGGCCGTGGTAGCAGCCGTTGCCCTGGTGGAATGGGCGCGCAGCCCAACAGGAGGCTCCTTCTTAGCCAAAGAATAGCAGGTCTTGATGCACAAGGTAACCCAGCGGGAGATGGTCCTCTTGTGCACCGCCCGACCTTTTTTGGCGCCCACGTAGCCAACAAAGAGCTGGTCATCCACTCGGAAGTGTTTTGTGCGGTCAATATAGAAGGAGAGCGCACGTTTTGGGTCCAGACGGTGGAGCCTCTCTTCCTCTCTGGAAGGATGCGGAGGCGGAAAGAAGGTGGGCAAAGTGATGGTCTGCCCAATGTGGAAAGCAGTAACCACCTTTGGCAAGAAGGACGGACGCGTCCGAAGAACAACCTTGTCTGGATGAACAACAGAAAGGGAGGTTTGCAAGATAGAGCCTGGAGCTCACTCACCCGCCGAGCGGAGGTGATGGCCACCAGAAAGGCTGTCTTCAGAGTCAGAAGACGAAGAGGACAGTTATGTAGAGGCTCAAAGGGAGCGCACATTAAAAGGTAAGAACCAAGTTCAAGTCCCACTGAGGCATCACAAACGGAACAGGAGGGAAGAGGTGAGTAATGCCTTTTAAGAACCTGTTAACAACAGGGGACTTGAAAAGGGAGGGCTGATCAGGGAGCCTGAGGAAGGCCGAGATAGCACAAAGATAACCCTTGATGGTACCCAGGGCAGAACCCTGTTGGGCCAGAGAGAGAAGGAACAGAAGGACCTCAGAAAGAGGGGCAGAAAGGGGATTCACAGCCTTTGCTGTGCACCATGCCACAAATTTGTTCCACCTGCAGGCGTATACCACCTTAGTGGAGGGACGCCTGGCTGCCAGAATCACATCACAAACTTCGGGAGGCAAGTCGAAAGGAATCAACTGCCGCCGCTCAATCTCCACGCAAGCAGGTGTAGACTGGACAGGTTCGGGTGGAGGACCATCCCCTGCTGCTGCGACAGAAGATCCTCCCGAAGAGGCAGACGGATCGGGGGATCTACGCTCATATTGAGTAGCTCGGGATACCAAACTCTTCGAGCCCAGTCCGGAGCCACAAGAATGACTTGGGCCCGGTCGTGCCGAATCTTCTTCAACACTCTGGGTAGAAGTGGTATAGGCGGAAAGGCGTACAATAGACCGCAACTCCACTCGTGACGAAAGCGTCGCCGAGCGAGTGCCGCCTTGGAAATTTCAACGCGCAGAACTGATGACATTGCGCGTTCTCTTCGGTGGCGAATAGATCTAACCAAGGCTCTCCCCACTGTAGAAAGAGTCCTTGCGCCACTTCCGAGTGAAGACGCCATTCGTGATCCATCATGCACCTGCGGCTGAGTTCGTCCGCCCTGGCGTTCAGAGAACCTGCCAGGTGTTGAACCATCAGGAACATGACCTGATGTTCCAGCCATGTCCAGAGGCGCAGAGCCTCCTGACAAAGGGTCCACGACCCCACCCCGCCTTGTTTGTTGCAGTACCACATGGCGGTGGTCTGTGAACACCTGCACTACCTTCCCTTTGACAGAGGGAAGGAATGCCTTGAGTGCAAGTCGGATCGCCCGGAGCTCCAGAAGGTTGATATGGAGCCGGGACTCCGCCGGAGACCAGAGGCCTCTGATCTCCGCCTCTCCCATGTGACCGCCCCATCCCAGAAGGGACGCGTCCGTCACAACTGTGTGCTCTGGCTGGGGAAGGGAGAGGGATCTGCCCATGACCCATTGCCGGTTCGAGAGCCACCACTGCAACCGTTTTGCAGTCCCCTCCGAGATCTGGACGTGATCGGACAGGTTGCCCTGGTGCTGCGCCCACTGGAACTTCAGGTCCCACTGCAGAGCCCGCATATGCCATCTGGCATGATTGACCAGCAGGATGCAGGAGGCCATGAGGCCCAGCAGCCTCAGGGTCATCCGTACCGAAACCCAGGATAAAGGCTGAAAGATCGGAATCATAGCCTGAATATCCCGGACTCGCCGTTCGGGAGGATAGGCCCGAAACTGCGTCGTGTCCAGAACTGCTCCGATGAAAAGGAGCTGTGGAGAAGGAATCAGATGCGACTTCGGCACATTGATGGAGAACCCCAGCGAGTGCAGGAGTTCGGCCGTAGTCTGGAGGTGGGAGACGACTGCCTGGGACGAGCCCGCCTTCAGCAGCCAGTCGTCGAGGTAGGGGAAGACTGAAACCCCTGCCCGGCGCAGATGAGCTGCGACCACCGCCATCACTTTCGTGAACACCCGAGGGGCACTGGTAAGGCCAAAGGGGAGCACGGTGAACTGAAAATGCTCGGGGCCTACCGTGAACCGAAGGTAACGCCGGTGGGCCGGCAGGACGGGGATGTGGAAATATGCGTCCTGCAAGTCCAACGCTACCAACCAGTCTCCAGGGTCGAGGGCAGTCAAGACCTGAGCTAGGGTGAGCATCTTGAACTTCTCCTTCCGGAGGAAGCGATTGACGTTCCGGAGGTCCAAGATAGGACGCATGTCCTCCTTGTCCTTTTTGGGCACCAGGAAGTAGTGGGAGTAGCAACCACGCCCTACTTCTGGGGTCGGAACATGCTCGATGGCCCTCTTGGCCAAGAGGGCTGTGACTTCCTTCTGCAGAAGTACCAAGTGATCCCCTGACATGCGGTGGAATTGAGGTGGCATGGCTGGGGGGTGGACTCGAAGGGGAGGGAGTAGCCCCTTCGGACAATGTCCAAGACCCACCTGTCCGAGGTGATGGTACGCCAGTGGGGAAGGTGATGGCGGACCCTGCCCCCTACTGGCGTGCTGTGCACCTGAAAGGAGGGACTAGGAGGGTTTGGAGGCCGCGGACGGGTTGGAGGTGGTGGCCTGACCCGCACGCTGGTTGCCCGATCCGCCACGGCGGAATCCACGTCCTCGGCCACGCGAAGACGCCTGCTGCGCGGGCCGGTGGCTGGGCTGCTGACGTGAAGGGGCGCCCTACCGTGGCCACGATAGGGGCGAAAAGCAGAAGTCAGCGGAGGGCGTGTAGCAGAAAGGCCCAGGGACTTGGCAGTAGCCCGTGAGTCCTTAAAGCGCTCCAACGCATGGTCTGCTTTGGACCCAAAAAGACCGACTCCATCAAAGGGCATGTCCATGAGAGTATTCTGGACATCCCCTGAAAAACCAGTGGTTCTCAGCCAGGCGTGGCGTCGCAGCGCCACCGTCGTTGCAATAGACCTGCCCAGCGAGTCGGCGGTATCAAGGCCACATCGTATCGTGTATTTGGCCGCATCCCTTCCTTCCGCAATGGCGCGGGAAAGCAGTGTCTGGACCTCCTCAGAACACTGGGGCAAAACATTCGCCACCGAATCCCACAAGGAGTGGGTATATCGGCCCAAAAGACAAGCGGTGTTGATGGACCGCAAGCCAGCACTGGAGGAAGAAAAACCTTTCTTCCCAAATTGATCCAGGCGTTTGGATTCCCTATCCGGAGGGGCGGTAGGGAAGGCGGTTTGGGAAGCGGAGGCTTGGACAACCAAGCTCTCAGGAGTGGGGTGGACAGAGAGAAACAGGGGGTCGCCCGGAGCTGGAGATGTAAAGCTCCAGCCGCCCTACGCAACACCGTTGCAAAATTGGCTCCCTCCTCCGTAGCCACGGGAGGAGACAGCATGCCAGTGTCAGGGGAAGTATCTAGACCACTGGCATCCCCTAGACCCTCTGTCCAGTCCTCATCGTACTGACACTGTAGTGCCAGAGGGTCATCAGACCCCTCCCAGTCCTCCTGGTCCTCCTCTGGTTCAAAATAAGGGGGAGGAGGGACATTTGGGACCCAAGGTCTCATCGGCGCCGGAACCGGCGTCGAGCGACGTCGGTCCGGGTCCATGTCCGGAGCCGGAAGGAACTGGGGGATGACGCCGCCCGGAGCCCCAGGCGGCGTCGAGAACGGCACCGGAGACATCGGCGCCGGCGGAGGTGTCGTTAGGTCGACCGGCGTCGATGGGGGTTGCGGAGCCGGGATCGAGGCCGGGGCCGAAGCCGGGATCGAGGCTGGAGGCACGGGCGACGCCGGGGCCGGAGCAGTCGGCGACGCCGGAGCAACCCTATCAGGGCCCGCGGGGCCCGAAGGCGCACCGGAGGGGCCTGGAGGCCCGAAGAGGCGGGCCATGGCCGACAGGAATTCCTGTACTTGGGCCGGATCCGCCCCCGAACCCGGGAAGGACGGGTATTGCGGGGGCGACTCCACAGGCATGTCCGGGGCCGCGGGACGGTGCCGGGAGGGGCCTCAGCCGAGTCGCGAGACCGGCGAGGCGAAGTCCTAGAGCGACGATGCTTTTTGGACTTTTTGTGTTTTGACTTACCGGACGAAGAAGACTTTGATGCCGACGACCGGTGTGGACTCCGCGATCGACCCCTGGACCTCTCACGCGACCGGGGCTTGCGCAGAGCCGAATGCCGGGCCTCCAGGAGCTTTCAAGACCGCTCTCGCAAAGCTTTCGGGTTGAGGGCCCGGCAGTCGGAACAAGACTCCGTGTCGTGGCCTCGGCCGAGGCAGAAGAGACACTCCCGATGCGGGTCTGTGATGGACATCATCCGAGCACAGGCGCCGCAACGTTTAAACCCGGGCATCCCTACGACACCTTGAAGTCGATGAAAGAAAAACAGTGAAAAATTCACCAAAAAGATTGGTCAAAAAATGACCAGGGCACTGCTCTTCCCGGATCTGCGCTTGCTGGCGCGGAAAAAGAAGAACTGACGTCAGCGCGCAGGGCGGCGCCTAAGTACTGCCCGCGACGTCATCCCGGCGATCACGACGCCGACGACGGACGCGGAGCCGCACGACGCCGCCTACCGACGCGCAAGGGTACTGCTACGCAAAAAACTTTCCGGATCCAGCCTGACGTCTGGGGATATTCTAAGGTAAGGAATCTGTCACTAACGTGTCTCTTTCAGATACCAAATATACTCATCAGGGTTGCAGCCCTTTTTGCAAAGATGTGGGTCGTTCCAAGTAATAGAACTGAGGGTCACCCTGCAGGTCAGGATCAGGGTGGTATTGGTAGAACCGTGTAGAGCACATGATCACTTAATTTAAGATAGAGTTGCACTGGCAGAGCGCTTTGTGGCACTCAGTACAGCGTATTGGTTCCAGTCCTGGAATTACAGGGCGTGATGAAGGTTGAGATTAAGGTGCATCAGCTAAGGTGCGCCCAGTAATGGACTAGGAAGAGAAGTCCATCAGGTTTAAGGTGTAATGGCATTGCTCTGCGTAGGTCTCCAATGAAACAGTAGGGGTTGCAACTGTGCTAGTCTGCGATACATTGGCAATGGTCTATGTATGCCATTCCCTCTCACCTTCCGATGCATGTTGACTGAAGAATTGTCATGAACTCCATTCTGGCTGTGTAGTAGTTGGCGTGCCTCCTGAATGGCTTTGGTGATCGCGTCCCCTTCCCCTAGAAATCCTGTAAATAGTACAATGATGATGTAGGTCAAAATAGAAGATAATTAATTTTATATCTGATTTTGCATGCTTTTTTAATCTGTTACACATTCTAATGCTTTAAAAGGACGCACAGTAATATTGGTGTTTTAGCAAAGGGTATAAGCAGACCTTGAACACGTCATCTGAAACCACGAATCCTCATACGTTCAATGTAACAAATTTTATGGAGCCATTGTATCTACAAAATAGAATTTATTTTTCTACTTTTGTCTTGTGGGAGGCTGCTGGGGACATCTCCATTGTAATACGGACAAGACAGAAATCCTGTTGATCGGGAAAGACAATCCCTTTCATCCGAAGGATTGGTGGCCGGAAGAGGCAGCAGCTCCTCCTGCCACAGTGGAGGTGGCCAAGAATTTAGGGATCTGGTTTGACTCTTCTCTCTCCTTTAAACATCACACCCTTAAGGTGGTGGGTTCCTGCTTTGGAATGATGAAAACCATGAAAAAATTATTTGAGTTGATTCCACTGGCTGCAAGGAAAACGGTGGCCGTGGCGTTATTACTCTCAAGACTTGACTACTGTAACAGCCCGTTAGTAGGGGTCAATAAATCCATCTTGAAGAGACTACAGGTAGTGCAACATGCAGCGGCCAGACTTGTTTTGAAACTTCCACGAAGGTCATCAGCATCAGAAGCACTGAAAACTCTTCATTGGCTTCCGCTGCATAAGAGGATTCTATTTAAACTCTTGGTCATCATTTTCAGAGCTATCCGTCAAATCGGACCAGAATATCTCTCTAGGAGATTTACACCTTATATTCCGGGAAGGACACTCAGATCCACATCTGCTACCCTCCTCAAGTTACCTGGTTTTAGATTAAAAACCAGGGAGGGAAAAACTGCTACAGTACTTGGAGTAAAAGCCTGGAATTTTATGCCTAACAAACTGAGAATGATTTATTCAGAAAAACTGTTCAGGAAAGCACTAAAGACCTGGATTTATGGATTAAGTGACGTATGTAGTCTTGCCCTCATCTAGGTTCTATCGCCTTATTAGTTCGCTTGTTATCTGAATAGCGCCAGGAGGCTCCTTTGGGAGCGACAGTCTGCGCTCTATAAATGCCCATTCCATTCCATTCCAGAGGTAAGAGAAATGTTACTTACCCTCTAGCAAGTAGTGCTGTAGACTCACATGCTGTGCATGCTCCTGCTATCTAGTGTTGGGCTCATATGTGTGCAAGTTGTTTTTCTCCGAAGAAGGTTTTTCGAGTCACAAGGTCTGGTGACTCCACCTATTACGTGTAATGCACATGGGCATTGGCTTCATTATTAGATTGTTTTGTCTGCACAAAGGGTGATGATGTAGCTGGAGCATCGAGACATAGGACAGATGACTATGCAAACACGTAGGAATAAAAATTAAGAAGCGTCTGCAACACCTAGAGTCATCCAGGTGGTGCAGCGGTGGATGCAGGCGAATTTAAAGCACTACATGCCACGAACAGATGATTACCAGGTAAGTATCATTTTCTGTTTGTGGCATGTGTAGCAGTAGATATACATGCTGTGCATAGATTGTAAAGTAATTCTCCCAGAAGTGGTGGCTAGCCTGGGGATATTGCAGAGGACTGGAAAAGTGTGCAAAGAAGAGCTTGACCAACATTAGCTTATTGGCAACCTAACACATCCACACAGTAATGTTTTGTAAATGTGTGGGGAGTAGACCATGTAGCTGCCTTGCAGATCTCAGCCAGAGGACTGTTACGCCATACAAGGTCCTTTTTTTACAGGTTGAGTGGGACCTGAGAGGGACAGGCATTAGCTTTAGCATAACATGATTGTATGCTTTCGACCAGACAGCCTGCTAACCCTGCCTTAGAGACGCACACCCTTTATTGGGTTTTGAGAAAGAGACAAAGAGCTGTTGTGTTTTACATATGCGCTCTTTTCACATCTAATAGCTCATTTTGATACTGATTCTGGATATGGGAAGAACACAAGAAGTTCTATAGTCTGATTGAGGTGGAAGCTAGAGATTACCTTAGGCAAGAATTTGGGGTTTGACCTGAGGACTAGCCTTTCATGATGTACTTGGAAAAAAAGGCTCTTCTAAAGGTAAGAGCTTCTATCTCACAAGCATGACTGAGAGAAGTAATGGCTACTAGGAAGGCCACTTTCCATGACAGAAACCGTAAAGGACAAGAGTGAAGCGGTCCATTAGTCTACCAAGGACACTGTTGAGGCTCCACAAGGGAGTGGGTGGCACCCATTGAGGAAAAACTCTTTTGAGCACTTAAATAAAGGCTTTGACAACAAGCACCCTAAAAAGACAAGTGTCTTCTCTGTTTTGGAGATAAGCAGCGACAGCAGATAATCAAGTCTGATATATGTAGAAGCTAGGCCTGGCTTTTGCAAGTGAAGGAGGTAACAAACAATGTTCTGGACTGTTGCTTTGAGAGGATCAATGCATTGATAGAGACAATAATGAACAAACCATTTCCACTAAACCACATAGCAGGCCTCAGTTGTAGGCCTGTGTGCCTCTTTAACAATGGTCATACATTCTGCAGGCAGATTTTGATACACTGAAGGAAGCTGGCTCTTTTGTGTGATATATCAATAAGTTGATATACTGTGTAAAGAGTCCAAGGATTCCCTTATGAGTGGACAGGGGCTTGCTATGAAACCAATAAGTGCTCTATTAGGGGGTAGTGTGGTTGAGTAGTCTTAGGCTTAACGCAGAGGAGTGCAAGACATTTGCAAATACACACAATGATCAATAAATGACAACACAGCTCAAGAAGGAGATCTACACCAATTTATAAAAATACGTTTAGGCATCAGAGAAAAATCATTCAAGTAAGTACATTTTTATATATAATACTTTTCAGTTCAAAAAGTGGACACTTTTTTGTAATTTTTGAGTTCTGCAATGTTATCCTATAGAAGGAAGAATAATTTCTGCAAACTGGTAAAGTACATCGACTTACAAGACCAATCCCCAGGAGTTGAGGTGAGTGGTGGGCAAGGTCCAAGGCAGGACCAACAGTTTACCACCAGCGGCCGAGGGTGGCCGGGTGCAGGGTGCAAAACAGTGCCGGGAGCTAGGTTTCAATCGGGATCGGTCGCGGTAAAAAGAGGCTGCAGGTTCTTGCTAGCAAGCCAGCCAGGGTGAACCAACAGCGGGGTTCAACGCTTGGAATGCTTGGGGACGTAGGGACACATGGGGTCCTCTTCTCCACAGCCCGGGGGTGACAGATGCAGACGTGTCTTTAGACGTCGGCTTTCTCTTACCGGAAGCAGTCGCGGTAAGTAAGTGACGGTTTTCTAAAGCACTAGATTATTGAAGTGTCTTGGTGCTAGCGAAACCTTCAGAGCTAATTGAACGTTGAAGGCCTACTATGAAGAAGAGACAAAAAGCCACATCTTTAGTCGTTTCCTGAAAGGGAGAAGCTTTGATTCTGATCTAATGGACAGATGTACAGAGGTCGAGGAGGCCTGCATGCAGAGGCTGCAGGTGACGTTGGGAAGTCTACGAGGGGTGAAACCATGATGGACACGAGTTCTGAAGGGCTGGGGAACCTGGTTGGCACAGATGGCCCACTTCAACTCCGGCCGGAAGCGACGGTGCAGTGGTGGCTTCGGGTGTCGGGTTTTGGAGGTTCCGGAGGCCTCGGAGTCTTCTCTTGTGGAGTTTCTGCAGAATGCAGGGAACAGTTGTGAGAAGCTGGGTTTCTGTTGAAGAAACCCCCCCCCCCACACTTTTTGCCAGACTACTGATGCACTTTTGACTTGAAGTGCCCTGGGTCCCTGCCAATCAGGTTCCCAGGGCCTGTGTTCTTTCCCCAAAACGGTACCCAAACCCAATTGGCATCTCTGGCCACAGGTCAGCCCCTGGTAAATGGTACCACAGGTACCCAGGGCACTGTGACCAGGGAAGACCTCTAAGGGCTGCAGCACTAATTGTGCCACCCTTAGATGCCCTGTACCTTTACACACACACACACACACACACACACACACACACACACACTGCCTTTGCAGGCTGCGTGTCTTGGTGCAGAACAAAGTGAAGAGTCAACATGGCACACATCCCTGTGTGCCATGCCTACAACCCACTGCCCTGGCATAGATCAGTCACCCCTATAGCTGGGTGCACTATACCAGTGGTGAGGGTACAGGTGCATGAGCCCTGTACCCCTACAGTGTCTAAGTCCATTCTTAGACATTGTAAGTGCAGTGCTGCCATTAAGAGTATATGGTGCTGGGAGTTTGTCATTACGAACTCCACAGCACCATAATGGCTACACTGAAAACTGAGAAGTTTGGTATCAAACTTCTCAGCACATTAAACCCACACTGATGCCAGTGTGGGATTTAATGAAAAATGCACTCAGAGGGCATCTTAGAGATGCCCCCTGAAAAACGACCAGCCTCTGGTGGGTTCCCTGACTGGTACACACCAGCCTGCCACCACGAGACATGTTTCTGGACCCCTAGGGAGGGAGCCTTTGCTCCCTGAGCCCAGAAACAAAGCCTTTCCTGGGCGGAGGTGTTCACACCTACCCCAGGCCAGGAAGAGCCATCTGTGGCAGAGGAGCTTCAAAGGCCTTGCAGCCTTTATAATGCGACCCCCAGCCTCTCCTGCTATCAGGAGGCCCCCTTCCGGTCTCCCCTCCTTTTCGGTGGGAAGACCGGCGGGAAAAATTAGCCAGCCCAGAAGTTGTGCCCACCTCTGCCAGGTGGGGGAGCCGAGGTGAAGCCCCCTCTTCAGTGCCGGCCATCTTGCAGATGGCAGGCACTCCCCAATCAGGATTAGGGATTGTGCTCACTCCCCCACGTGGGGTGGGCACACCCAGGGTGTAGTCACCCTAAGGTCAGTAGCCCATTACCTACTGACCTCGAGACCCCTAAAACGCCCCCTAAATACAGTATTTAGGGGGCAGCCCTGAACCAAGAAGGTAGATTCCCGCAACCTCATAAGAAAAAGGACGAAAGAAGACGCCCAGCAGAAGAGCATGCAGAGAACAACTGACTTTGCCCCAGCCCTAACGGCCCGTCTGCAGTTTCCAGAGATCCTGCGCCAAAAATCATCTTGTCCTGCAGCAAGCGACCTCCAGAACCCCTGGGAGGACTGACTGCCTTCAACAAAGACCGGATCTCCTGTGAACAGCAGCTCTGTTCAGAAGAAACACCAAAGAAAGACTCCGAGCCTGCTGAGGAAAAAGAAACCCGATGCCTGGAACCACCACTGCACCCGTCGCCTACGGCCCGAGTTAGAGTAGCCCACCGATCCCAGCGAGGTCCCCCAGCGCTCCAGAGTCCGAGTCCAGCATGGGTTGACTCCTCCAGGACCCCCGACGTAGCCTGCAGCCTCTGCACTGAGACCCCTCCCCCCAACCGCGAGTGGCCCGGTAAGGTGAAATCCGAACTCAAAAGACACCCCTGCATCCAGCCGCCCTGCGCCCTAGAGAAAAGAACCCGAGGTGCACCTACGTCCACGAGCCCTCCAACTTACCTGCCCAGCTGTTGGTTCCTCCCGGAAGTCTTCCTGGACCGAGACTGCAGCTAAAAACCAAAACCGAAAATCCCCATTGAAAACAACAGGGCACCCGACGCCAAAACAGCCCCTGCGCCGCTGCGGGTGCACTTTGTGTGCTAAACCGGATCCGCCTTTGCCCTGAGCCTAAAACCAGGAGCTTGGCTCCCAGAACCATTTGGCCTGCTCACCAGCAGCCACCAACCGGAGGCCCCTTATCCCCATTGGATAACATGGGGCCTCAGCACTCTGCACCCGGCCGCCCCAGTGCCGCTGAGGGTGTAACAAGAGTGCATCCCTGACCCTGGGGGACCCCTGAGTCTACCCCCAGAACCTCAACTCCCACTACCAAATACTTACCTCAAAACCGACAACACTATTTTCCTCCATAGGATAACATTGACTGTTTTTCTTGGAAAAGTTTCTAAGTATGAAGTTTGAAAACCTAAAGAAATTCTTTAAAATTGTACTAACTAACCAAAACAATTTTACTTACCTGTTTACAGGAAATGTCCCAGAGTAGTATCCAGGTATACTACTCTCAGTAAGAAAAGTAATCTAAAAAGTAACTTACCTAGTATTTTACTGAAAAGCCCATTCAAGTCTATGTTCTGCATTTACAAATTATTGCATTTCTCTGCAACCATACTGTAAGTCAAAACAAAGTGCATATGCAATTATAATTCTAACTGTTTTACAAACTGCATTACTACTGTAAAGTATTTATTGCTTACCTGTGCCAGGCTTGCTTGGTTCTAGAAAATAAAATAACTAAAAGAATATTTTCATACAAAAACAATTGGTCTGAAGTTGTCTTTGAGTGTGTGAATTCATTTGCTGACAGTGTGTACAACAAATGCTTAACACTGTCCTCTGATACTGCCTTACTGCTCGACCACACTACCACAAATAGAGAGTGAGGTGCTATCTAACTTTACCTCTGCCTACCTTTGGGGTTCCACTGGACTCTGTGAAAACTATACCTCACTTTGGTATAGTATATACAGAGCCAGCTTCCTACAACAGTTCTGCTGTTCTTCGGGAGGTCTTGGTTTTTATGGAAGGCAGGCAGTCCTCCATGTGCTGGCTGTAAGATTCGCTTGATGGTGCAGTTTCTGGGTTAGGTGATAGTTGCACTGCGGGCAGCCCTGATGGCATAGTCTCCTCTAGTTCTTGGATGCTGAAGGTATCTTTCTCTCCGAAGATGACTGGGATGACTGAGATGTCCTGGTGCTGCATCCTTCTGTGTGCCCAGCTGCGTACTCTACAGTAGTGAAGTGTCTTTCTGGAGCAGAAGGTGAGGCGCGATGGGCAGGAGGTTTCTAGTGGTTGGGGACAAGCACATACCTCATGTTGGTCTACCCATCGATTTTTCGAGTGGCAACAAGGACAGTTCTGGAAAGATGTCCGTTGCATCACTCATACCTCAGGGCCTGCTGGGGTCAGCAGACCACCATGTCTGTGTTTGCTTTTTAAATAAAGCAATGTTTTTTTTCCATATGCAGCCCGTTTTCCTTAAAGGAAAACAGGACGCATTTAAATGAAAAAAATTAAAAGTTTTCTTTTCATTTTTTAAGGGCAGGCTGTGGTCCCTGGGACCACTGCCTGGTCTTAAAAAATATTTTTGCATACATTCACAAAGGGGAAGGGGTCCCCTAGTGACCCCTTTCCGCTTGCGACTGGCTTACCACCTACTTGAAGTATGTGGTAACAGATTGTTTTGCGACCGCATTTGCGGTCACAAAACAATCGTACATACCAGTGCGACTTGCTATAAGGAAGGGACGGCCTTGGCACACCCCTTCATAATAGCGACTCGCAAACCCTAGTTTGCGAGTCGGCAATAGGTTACTGACTTGCGAAATAGGGTTTGTACTTACCACAATCCTTTTCAGTGGTTGCAAACGGGCCGGTTTCCCGTTTGCGACCGCTGGTCCTAAGTGATTTACCCAGAGTCACAGGACATTGAGCCGATGCCGAGACTAGAACCTGGTTCCTCTGTTCCAAAGTCTGAGGCTTTGGCAGTAACGCCCCATCCTGGGTAGAGAGAGGCTGTCAGATAGAAGAAGCCACTTGAAAGCTCAACTCATTATGGGCTCACATTTCCAATGGGACCTCGAGCTGAGCCATAGTCAGGCTTCAGGCTCAAGCTCTCTGCAGCTCGCCCACTTCTAGCTCTGTGTCCTAAAAATGTGTTGGCAGTTGCAATGAGCTTCCGGAGTCCGAATGGGGCTGCATGAGCTTTGCCTAAGGATGAGGTAGTAGTGGATTCGTTTCCAAGTCTGAAAGGATAATCAGTTCTTCCTCTGGCATTGAGGTGCAGGAAACCTGAAGTATCTTGGCGCTGGGTGAGAAGTCAGGACAGGCGCTGCCACGAAGTCAGGGCGGGCACCACAACAGGATCAAGAAGCACAGTTGGTGTCAGGATTGGATCTGCCAGCAGTAGTCAAACCGGAGGCCTCCTTGGGGCCCATAGGCACACCAAGGGAGCCGGTAGGGTGCTGAATATATGCCACATGGCCTCCTTGAAGGCTTCAACATGTTACAGCTGTGCTGAAAGACACAGGAATTAGGGTTGGATCCGGACAAGCTGAGGAATTGGCTCCAAGGTGGGCAACCGGACCTAGATTGGGAGGCACTATGATGTTCGTGTGACCTCTCGACTAGAGAGGCAGGAAGAAGGGCAGTCCTGTTTAGACTTCTTATGTTTTTTCCTTGACTTCGACTCACCTCATGACTTGGAATGGGAAGAGGCCCTCTCTTGAGAACAACTCAAGAGCAAGAACCAGTTTGTGTCCTCGACTTCATGCAAGACCAATACTTACGCACTTGTATGGATAATATTTGTGATGTAGAGCTTGGCACATGACTGAGTTGTGTGAGAAAGCTAAACACTAAAGACATACCTGATGGAGGTCATTAACAGACATCTGCTTGTGGCAGCCCTTTTAAGGCTTGTACCATGCAGTTTGAGGGGGAAGACGTCCCTTGCGCACACTATTAAATTTTGACAAAAATAAGTACTGTCAATAGACCAAAAATGAGGGACTGCGTGTAGAAAGGAACTGAAAGAAAGAAATAAACATCAGCATGCAGGGGAGGCGGCTATATGTGGCTCCGGGGCGTCACTTCCAGGGCGGATGGAGTGGACGCAGGGCTTCATAACACCACATACCCAGGCACAAGGAAATTGTTGAGAAAATCTTTGCATCCAGTCTGGCGCCTGGTATTTTTTTTACAAGGTGAGGAATCTGCAGTTAGAAGTATCCAACAGAAACATCCTTTGTCGAAGCCAGCAGTCTTGGTTTTAAGCTCTATTATTTCTGATCGAAACACCAGATGGCAGGAAGATACATGTAATAAACATCTGTAACACACCCATGTCACAAGACGGACCTGCTCCACCTATTTCCACTCTTCTGAATCAGCTCATTTAAGAGTGTGTGCAGAAGACAGTGGAGAAGGGTGCGAGCAAGCAGCAAATTCTTGGAACTGGGTGCAGCCCGGCCCAAGCGGGTGTGAGATTGTAAAGGCTACTGAAGCTTAAGTAGGCTAGCTGGACTGGGTTATGTGGCCGATGAGTGATGGAGCTAGTAACAGGGACACTTAAAACTACCTGTGGAAATGGTGACTGAGCAGCTGGAAGAGAAGATGTAGAGCTGGAGCCGCAGGGAGGGGTGATGTATCTAATAGGAGGGGTGATGGAGAGTGTTGTAGGGCTCATATAGATGGTGGTTGTGGAGAGTGATGCTTATCAGAACTTGTGGAAATTGTGATGGACCTGGTGGAAGTGATGGCGTGCACAGCTACTTGCGTTTTAGTTATGGATCAGTTGTAGTGGAGGTGATGGAACAGCTGGTAGAAGTGCAGAAGTGTACACCTGCGGCGTACCCCAGGGATCATCCCTCAGCCCGACACTGTTCAACATCTACATGGCCCCGCTCGCACGCATCGCCAGACAGCACGACCTCAACATAATCTCCTACGCCAACGACACTCAACTGATCCTCTCCCTCACCAAGGACCCCCCCACCGCCAAATCCAACCTCCACGAAGGAATGAAGGCCGTCGCCGATTGGATGAAGAGCAGCCGACTAAAGCTGAACACGGACAAGACGGAGGTCCTCATCCTCGGCTCCAACCCTTCAGCCTGGGACGACTCCTGGTGGCCAACGTCACTGGGGGCAGCCCCTACACCCACCGACCACGCACGCAACCTGGGAGTCATCCTCGACTCAACGCTCTCCATGGCCAAGCAAGTCAACTCAGTCTCCTCCTCCTGCTTCAACACCCTCCGCATGCTCCGCAAGATCTACAGGTGGATCCCGACAGATACAAGAAGAACAGTCACCCAGGCCCTCGTCAGTAGCAGACTCGACTATGGAAACGCCCTCTACGCGGGAGCCCCAGCCAAGCTCATCAAGCAACTGCAACGCATTCAAAACGCCTCTGCACGCCTGATCCTCGACGTACCACGCCACAGCCACATCACCCCCCACCTGAGAAACCTGCACTGGCTCCCCGTCGACAGGAGAATCTCCTTCAAACTCCTCATCCACGCACACAAGGCACTCCACAAGACCAGCCCAGCTCACCTCAACAGACGACTCTTCTACGTCCCCAACCGCCAGCTCCGCTCCGCCGACCTCTCCCTCGCCACCGTCCCTCGCATTCGAAGAACAACCACCGGCGGCAGATCCTTCTCCCAACTCGCCGCCAAGACCTGGAACACCCTTCCACTCAGCCTACGACAGACCCAAGACCTGCTGTCCTTCAGGAGGCTACTCAAGACCTGGCTGTTCGACCAGTAGCGGCACCCCCCCCCCTTTCTTTTTCCCCCAGTGTCTTGAGACCCTCGCGGGTAAGTAGTGCGCTCTACAAATTCTGTGATTGATTGATTGATTGATTAAGTGTCAGACACAGTTGTAGGGATGATAAAGCCAGCTGTAACTTGCAACGGTGACTGTGTCCAGTTACAAGGTGACAGGCTGGCTGCAGGTGAGGTGAGGAGGCCAGACCCTGCTGCAGGGATAAAGCGGCAGCTGGAGACGTTGCCAGGGACATGACGCTGCTTATAATATTGTGGAACTCAGTCTTCAGTGATACAAAAATGGAGTAAGTCAACTCTACTTACCTAAGGGGAGGTTTGCTTGCTGGGGACTTGCACGCATGTCCCTGCCTTGCCCATGGTTTGGGGGCGACGGGCCGTAGGAGCTCATCTTTACGGTCGGAGAGTTGGAATTATTTTGATGCTCAGAACTTTTTGGCTTTGCTGTAAGGTTCAGCGGCTGTGAGGGTTCCTGGGAGTAGCCGTGAGAAAAAGAGAGGTGTAAATGACACATTCAAGGTACAGATGGTGACATCTGGGAGACTCCCCCCACCCCCTTTCAATACAATCAAGGGATAAGGCAAAGGATCTTCTTCTGCACACAACACATGTTCAGTAAAGGAGATGGCATGAGAGTAGACTTGTGTGTTCAATAACAGTTTGTATGTAAATATCAGAGTGTGCATTGTATCACAACATTTATATAGTACTTAGTGTCTTTCATAGATTAACATGCGTCAATTATTCCAAATTCTCAGCCTCACTGGGAAAAATTCAAGCATGTGAATCTATTAAAGATTCACTGCATACAATAAAACACTGGGTGTACTGTTCAAACTGGCATGTGCCTAACTTCTAGTGCCTGATCCTTACTGATGCAGAAGCAGATATGAAATGTTTGCAATGGTAATGTTTTCATTAGGGGAATCAGCTAGGTCACCACTGATGGGGGATATATGAACTATGCCAGATCAGTAAACTTCACATCCCAAGTAGGGGCTCAATGCGGCCAGTGAGGGGTGGAAGGAGGTCCAGGAGTGTGTGTGTAGGTGTTGAGTAGACAGCATTCACTCTGTACCTGCGTCTGCTGTTGGTTGGACGCAGTGGGTCTCTTCGCGTTCGAAGGTGGAGGGTTGTGCACCAGCTGCATCTGGTACTCTGGAAAGTCAAACAGGAAATCATGAGGGCTGGTGGAGTAGTGCTGTCGCAGACAGCGCACAGCCTCGATTCCTACAGAGGTCGACAATCTACATTGTATTTCTACAATCAAACACATATTGGCATAGGATCACAACTCTGCTGTAAATGTATGCTTAAAAAAAAAAAAAAAAACACACACAAAAGAAGATGCCAGGCCTTCCACGAAAGGATATTCAAAGTCCAGTGGCGGTCTGACAAATCGGGAAATAGGGAAACTTCTCTAAAAGCTGGTTTCCCCCATTTCAACTCGATCCTCCCCCTTTCAGACAGGTACAGATGTTGAAGAGTCAGTCGCATGTCAGGCATGTCTATGAAAGCCAAAGTGTTGGTTTTCAAATTAGACACACGTCAAGCAGGAGCATGCATGGGTTTACATGGGGGGTCAGAATAAGTGGCATCAGGTCCAAGCCTGAGTGGAGGGCAAGCTTTGTCAACCATCACACTGGTGTATATGAAGGTTGGTAGGTATCTAGGAGAGCCAAACAGATGGACAGAATCACTCATTCATCAGGCCAGAGTCTGGGGTCAGAAACAGCCACACACCCGGCCGGTAGATTGGATCACACGGCCGGATAGTCCTACCTGGCTTACAGGACATGGTCTGCAGGCTCATCCCCATCTGATGGTCCGAGGAAACCTGGAGAGGCTGGTGGCTCTGGTGAAAGGCCGGGATCATTACATATGGCATGTTAACCTGCTGCAGACATAAGGAGAGGGACAGGTCACCATCACTACACACAAAGAGCAGGAGAGAGAGAGAGAACATATCTATAACAGGAGCATTAGTGGGCCTGAAGACCATGAGCGAAGGAAGAGATCTGGTGGTAGGACAGCAACACTGGAGCCAGAGAGCTCGATAGAAATAGCATCACTGGACTCACAGAGAAAGGTGCAAACAACAGACTGTAACAAAGTAATTTTGATAAAGCACATACATGTGAACACTACTTGTCTGTGTGCTTGTACTGGTTGTGATGCATACAAGTGTGCACACTGACGGGATATGAGATCATCAATGTGTGTGACTTCCTGAAAGTGAACACGAGCTGTATTTGCATTGTAGTCCGTGTTTGGGAGTGTGTGTAGTTACTGCATGTAGGCGTACACAGAATGTTTGTATTTGTGTTGATCAACGAAGGACATACTTGGCATTTGTGTATGTTGTGACGGCATGCAGTTGTACAGTATCTGCGTGTGTGTTTCGCATAGCATGAGTGCCTGCTGTTACATGCGCAAATATGTTGTGGCTGCATGCAAGTATACACATTGGTGAACGTGTGTGTGTGTGTATGTGTGACTGAAAACATGCTTGGACTCATCTGTATCCATTAAAGGGTGAACATGGAACCCAGCTTAAGGGATGAAGTCTATTCAGTGCCCATCAATGTATGTAGCCAGGGGTGAATGCATATGAACATGCTAGCCCTTGCGTGATGGCCATTTGCTTTAGTGACTGCCTTCCACTGAATGTTTGGGTCCATGTATAGGAGGGAGTCTGTGAAAACCTACATGTCCTCCTCCTGCACAAGCACACCGTACAGAAGTCACTGTCTGCCTATGGTTTGATTCCTTCCCTGAGCTCTGAACAAGACGGGTTCGGCCGATATCTGCAGTGTCCCTGACTTCAACACCGAATACTTGAGGGATAACTGGCGCCCAGATCCAGGGCCTTATGGGTGATCCCTGCAGCTTGTTACAAGAAGGCTCTTACTGCTATGGATGCTCTTTCACAACTTCATCATCTATAATGCAAAATATTTCTATGTTCTATGTCTACTGTTGTGTGTGGCTTAAGCATGTAAGAATGCTGTATCCAGTGCAGCTTTTGATCCTGTAAGCTCTATGTAATTGAGGAATGACTGCTGAGATTTGTAGAACACTTCATTGTTTCGCCCTTCACCTTCCAAGTAGATTCTCTTAATCTACACTGTAGGGTAGGATGGAAAAATGAAGTGAAGAAAGGGTATTAAGTTTAAAGTTTGAAATAAAAAGGGAGAAAATCAAACGTTTGACAATAAAAATCTGAATCACAAATTAAAAAAATAAAGGTTCGAAAAAAATCAGGGAGTCTGAAAAATGTAAAAGCACATTTAAAATGGGTGGGAGAGGATTAGGGTTAACTTTAGGATAATGGTAAGGCTCAGAGATGGGTGTGCATTTAAGTATACTTTTAGAGTTGGGGCTAGTTTGACAATCTGGCTTAAAGTTAGACTTAGTGACTGTAGTAAAGCTAACAAAGGAGTAAATGAAGGGGAATATAAGAGTATGGCGTGTATGGCATAACCCAAAGTTATTGGAATCTTTAATTTGTTCTCCTTCAGAATGTCAGTGCGTGTAGTGATTTTACATGAAAACTGTGCCACAAAGTTCATTAGGTTCTGTTTTTTACCCGTAAAAGAAGGGCACACAGAGTGGTGTCATTTTTAAGCACCCCTTCCCTATAGCAACCACTCCTGACCGAAATGTAAGGATGTGCTCCCGATTAGGCCGTCTTTCAGCAGGAGAGACTCCGCCCCGAGCCCTTGTTTATGAAGAGGCCCTGCCATCCTGTGCTTGGCCTGACCCTTGCATCAGGACCCCTTCCTTCCATCATGTGCCCCAGACGCCCTGGTCCCTCCTTACCTGGATCTGCTGCTGCAGGACATTAATCTTGTGCTGCTGCTGGATGAGCTGCTGCTGCTGCTTGGCGATCTGTGAGGGGCAGCAGAGAACAGCATGAGCCTGCAGCAATGTCAGAAAATCAGCAATAACTCAACAATAACATTGTTAACAGCAGGCACGGGGTGCTCAAGCATTCTTACTTAGCAATCAGCCGGTACTAATATGCCTGCTTTGCATAATGCTGCATGCATGCTGATGGGTCAGTCGTGAATATTCTTTATGGAATCAATCACTGATGATGATGCTGACAAGAATCCCAGCGTCTTCTTTGCTGTGGCTCAGTCCTATGTACATTTTGAGAGCCATCACCTAGTCTCTTTTTTTGCCACTTTGACCTGATGTGAATCAGCACCTCATACTGAGCGGCACCGCCCGTGCTACAGTTGTATAACCCATGCTGTGTGAATCCGTCATAGATTCTCTTGGGTTAGAGGTAAAAGCTTCCCAGAATAGATTCCGTAATGTCGCCCACCAAACGTTATTCGCGCCACCTTCAGAGTCCATCCTGCCCTGCTGAGGCAGATGAAATCTGACATACTGCAGCCGCCCTCAACATGTCACTGAAAGGATCTGGGGGCGCTCAACTCGATGCAGAAAGACCCTCCCAATGGGCTGTGAGCTGCCCGTCTGCTATCGGTCAGCAGAATAATACACATGCAATAACCATGACATACCAGCCTTGCAGCCACCAACACTGCCATCTGTTTCTCAGCCATTTTCTTCTGTCCGTTATCCTCTCAAAGTAGTGATTGTCCACAAAATGCGGGACTGACAGTCGTGCGACCACACTGACCCAGTGGCTTTCTGAAGCTTGCGCACCGATTAAACTTGATGTCCACGAGACTTCTTTCCCTTCATTTCAATGCGCACAAGAAACATGTGTGCACCTGTCTGTGTATGTGGTAAAATAATCAGCTGAAGGCTAGTCACTATTATAAGCGGTAGTAAGAAGTGTTTTTCAAGTGCATATGGAGGTCATACATATGTTTTGCAGCCAAGGAACAGGCACTGGATTACATACATTATACATGATGATCGGCAAAAAAAGTCGTATTTTGCCATAAGTTCTCCCTGTAACAGACCTGATGGAGCACGTTTTGGTCATCAGAAGAGGCAATCTTTGATGGGCAAGGTGAACTACGTTTGAATCTCCCAAAACAACACTATGGCCAAAAGACAAAATAAACAAACACACATGAACTGACGTTTTCCTCCAGACTCCAAGAGTCCTCGCTGCAAACGGCAGGTCTTCAGAAAAATTCCCATTCACGAAATGCACAACTATTAGGCCCCTTACTACAGGCAATGACGGAGCTTTGAACATGGAGACAGAAACATTCCGGGTATCCTCTCAAAGCAACCCGGTTCTGCACGCAGATCGACGTCCACAGGCTCTTTTTCATATTGTTTTAAAGAATAGTCCGATTATACCACTAGATGGCAGCAGTATTAAAGGAATGTGAATTTATAGCATGGTGTAAGCCAAACCCTTTTGATTTTACTAAAATTACATATATAATATACGTATTAAAAGGGGCTTTCAGCCACACTTCTTTGTCCATCGGCCTGCTGTTGTGTCATTCACATTTTGGTTCCGGCCACTACATGGGGCAATGGGTTACCCTACTTCAGTCATCGGTTCACTTCACTTTGAGTAACTGAATTTTGATCTTTCACAAGGAACACACCCGCAAAAATGTAGTTACCTTCAGTGCCAGTGCTTCTGTTTTTAGCTTATAATTTTTACTTTAATGTTCTCTTTGTGTTTAGAGCCTAATGTAATAGCAGGACGCTTTTGATGTGACCACAGGGCACACTGCAGCTTTATCAGATCCCATCTGCTGCAAATGCTGTTGTAAATTCCTTTGAATAGTCTTGTTTATTGACTGCTGCTATTTCACATCAGCTCACATGAACTCTGAATATAAGCTAATCAGTGTGCTCTATCTTTGTAACACATGGCTTTCTTTCTTCCATTCTTTCTCTTAAGTTTTCTATTTCATGGTTTCCTTTTTTCTTTCTTGCCTCCTGTCTTTCATTTTTCCTTTACTGCTTTCATGCCTTCCCTTTTCATTTATTTTTTCCATCTTTTTTCCTCCTTTTATCCTTATTTCTTTTTTCTTTGCTTTTGTTTCTTTCCTTTCTTAACTTCGTTCTTTTATTGTTTCTTTCTTCCCTTCATTCTTTTTTTCCCTTTCTTCCTGCTTTCTTTCATTTTTCCTTTCCTTCTTTCTTCCCTGCATCCAGCTCACATGAACTCTGAATATAAGCTAATCTGTGTGCTCAATCTATCTTTTCAACCGTCTCTTTCTTTCTTTATTTGCTTCTTAATTTCTTTCTCTCTCTCCTTTCTCACGCAAGAGGCTAGACGTCAATTCCAGGATCAATTGGCTTTTTAGGTCTGTGTTAGCCAAGACCTTTTAACTTACTAAAATTATGTGCATGAAAAACTTCTAGGGGTTTTCATCCAGACTTCAACCATTAGTCTGTTGTTTCATTCACATTTTTCTTCCACCCCCTTCAACATGCATTAAGTGGTAATGTATCATCCCGTGCAAACTAGTGGCTGACTTCATTATGACTTATGGAATGCTTCCCTTCCACAAGGAGCACATCCACAACCAAAGTAGTTCCCTTCAGTGCCAGGGAGTGAAATTGATAATGTCTGCTGTTTTGAGCCCAAAAAATACTTTTGCCTTTAATAAAAAAAAAAAATTTTGTTTGATGAAGGTCCAGCAGCTTCTTGTATGTTAAAGTCTTACAAAAACCATGACAAGACAAAACAAAACAAGAATTGCCAGAAGGCTGGCTGCCAACACCAGATCTATTGGCTTTGCCAATACTTGTTTTTATATTTTGCCTTCACACAGCTTTGTCTATATAGGGGTGAGCATATCTCGCACAAATTGCTGTAGTGTAAATTCACAAAATTACAGCAAAAGTATGCAAGATTACACAGAATTACCCAAGGATGCGTAACCCTGCATTGTGCACTATTTTCTTAGTGCAAAATACACCCTCTGGTTCCAAATGTACCCGAGGATACGTTTTGAGCTAACAAAATAGTGCTAAATGCAACAGAACACAAACAGCAGCAGCCAGTAGCCGACTGGACTGCTCCTGTACGTGTTCCATAGGCATTTTGGTCCCAAATTACTCTAAATAAGAGTAATTGTAATAATAAGTAATCACATAATTTTCGGTAATTTTGAGTCACTGATTACTTTGGCATAGTTGAAATTTTGCCTAAGCCTAGTCTATAATACAATACATACGAAGTGGGCTTTGGGTCATTCTCTTGTTCATAACTGAATGGCTTTGTATACCTCAGTTGGATGCCCCAAATTCCTGCCTTCCTACCGATCAGTCAGTCAATAATATATTTGAGCCAGAAGCTCATAAACAATAAATCAGCAATACATAATTTCCATACAATAACTAAAATTCCTTGGCACAAGAATCATAAAACATAATCAAGGTACAAACTCTTTTAAAATAATTCAATATCTTGGAAGGGCACAAGTTACATCCAAAGAAAAAATTCGGAATAAAAAGCTTTTTGCTATCAGTCTAGACCTTATATAAGTTTTTTTTATTTTTTAAATAGGCTTTCAAATTTTCTGATGAAACAAAAAAAAAAAAAAATCTAACAAGACATGTTCTATAGTACAATGCTGCCTCACAATCCACATCCACAGAACTCTTCTGCATTCCTAAATGATGAAATTCCTGATGGGTGAGCATAAAGTGAGTGAAGTTCTGTTCTAAATTTGATCACAGTATTGCGCAGCTGAGGATTCTTGAGCCTATGTAAATATGAGAAAAACATGAGCTGCCCAGAAATCTAAAGGAGCAGGCTTGAGGCACAGATACTGAAGGTGCCTTTCTCTTGAAACCTTCAGACCGAAGTCGGTCAATTCTTCTTTTGAGCATGCTAATGGTTGAGCCACATTAAAATAATCGACATCAAGGCAGCTGCCATGACCTGTAACCGCTTCCTAAGCTTGGATGCCCGACTTTTCACTCTGATTATCTCGTCTTCGCACAACATGGCAATTTTGAGGTGTTCAGAGTTAATAATTTATTCCAATATCTCAGGGAGCATACCAATGTGATGGAATACTAGGATTGGAGTCCTGTTTCCATTCGAACAGCAGAAACCACTGCACAGTTCGGAAGGTATAGCAGGTCTGTTAGACAGCCCTCGTCTAAATTCTCCCACTCTAGATAGGATAGATAGGATCTAAGGCCCAACTGATCAAATCCATATAGGTTTTGTGACGGGTCAACTGCACTGTAGGCCGCTAATACAGGAAGGGCTGAGGGCCCTCCATACTGCCGTTTGAATCTCCTCAATCCACCAATACTTGAATACGTTTTGGCCATTACTGTATTTACATGCGGAGACCAAGAGCGTGATTAATTAAAACACATTCCTAAGTACTTATATTAACTGTTTCCCCCCAATTCTTGTGTTCTCCTTTTTGATAATCAGAACCTAAACACCGGTTTGCCCTATTGACTAAACAAATGTACATTGCCACCTGCCAAAAGCAAAGACTTTAGTGTTATCAAAGTTACTTGCCAGTTTTTTCAGAATGCAATATTTCTCGAAGTCCGTCAATTTTCTTTTTAGGCCAATAGGGTTCTATCCATAATTACAAGGTCATCCGCATACAAAAGACAAGGAACATGACAGCCACCCATCTTGGGTGAAAATGAGCTTGTAGCCGCTAGCATTTTAGGGAGGTCTGCTGGGAAAAGACCAAAAAGAGTGGGTGACAGCACACACCTTTGACGTCACCCATTAATACCTATCCCTCCTGGGAGGATGTCTCTAACATCCAGCTCCACGTGTTCACAGTTACTCTTTTCTATTCATCTTTTTGTTCCACCCGAGACATAACTTCTTCACCATCATTCTGATTCAGAGCGTTATATCCTTCACTCCTAGCACCAATGATGTATTTTCATCCGTTCTCAGTGCTCTGTTGGAGCCCAAGACTTTCCTCGCTTTATTTATGGTTCGAGCATGATCGCAGGCCACCTGGGAACACTACATTAAACAGCAAAGCCAAAATGGCCTCAGGCGCACCAGCACGCATGCAATGGCGAACCTCTTGCAATGCCTTTTTTATGAATAAGTCCAATCCACGGTGGCCGCCAGTCTGTGCGCATGCGCAGTAAGACTTTTGGGGCGGGGAAGTTTAAGGTCAAGAAAAGTATTCAAAAAGATTATCGTTTGCAGTAACATTTTAACCGTACAATGTTACCATACTGTTAAAAAATGGTCACACACAAGGAGTATTTTTGTCATTTCAAGCTTTCTAGGTAAGAAAATAAAAGTACATTCAGTTTAAAATTACAGCAGGCGTTGAGATATTGAGGGGGTGGGCTACTAAGGTAGTGAGAGGATTGGGGCAGTGGGGAGAAAGCAGCAAAGGAATGAAGTGGTGACAGATCATTGTCTTTTCTATGGAAAATAAAGTCTGTAACAGCCCCTCTCGGGTGACCATGACCTTTGTTCTAAGTTGCTTAACACAACTTTAAAAATAAAATAAAAAAATACTGGTGCAGAAAAACATTTCCTCACGACATGTATCTCTAGCTACCCTACAGCTCCAAATCACACGCTTAAGTGGGCGCACCTTAATACTCTATATCTTACGCACGTTGTGGAAGTACATTTTCTGCACATTACACATGTATGGAGATAGCATTTTAGAAAATAAGTCCAACATATTATATTTAAATGACATCCTATGAGTGGCTACCTTATTTTGCACAGCTGTTACTCATTGTATTAACTCCCAAAGGTGCACAAAATGCTGCACATGAAGGAGTTTTGAGTCTGCGCATTACTCACAATGCATACGGTCCATACCTGCTCCTGCTGCTGCCGCACAGCTCCATCTGTTGTTGCTGCTTCTCAAACAGCATGGCTGCCATGTTCTTCTGCTCAGAGTGGGCGGTCAGGAGCTGGTCCCGCAAGCTGGAGAGCTGGTTTATCATCACCAGAAGCTGCAGCTCCTTCTCGGCCAGGCTCTCCTGGGTACCTGCTCAAGTAGAAGAACACAAGTCACCCTGGGCGTAGAGGGGCCACTTGGAATGAGCGCACATCAAGTGTGAAGACTGGAGCTTATATGGAGACAAGAGCTGCACAGATAGCAAAGCATTGTGGCGCTCTCAGCCAGGAAAGCAAAGGGTTATTCAAGAGTAGTAGTCGTCACACGCTGTGAGCATGGCCGAGATGGGTGAGCAGGAGATGGGCAGGGTAGGGAGAAGGTTTAGGGACCCAAGCCTCCTAGAAGGCATGGCCAAGAGGGGGCAAAGTTTTTAGGAAGGAGGAAAGTGAAAAGCTGAAACTGCATTTCAGTCTTTCAATCTCCCTTTAAGTTCCTTAATTCATGTGATTTCACTGTTGTGTTTGACCCCTAGAGACTACCAGCGTGCCACCTCTAGGGCACATGACAGAGGGTATCGAAACTACAGGTCTTCACTGTCCGCGACCGAGCCTCCCTCGTCTGGTCGGTGGAAGCCACCAGAGTTTCAAGACATGTCCTCTTCACCGTACCAGCAGGGGAGACCTACTGACTCATCTGCTTCCACTGAGTAAAATAGAAGCAGATCCCTGTAATGAGGCTTTTGTTTCCACCAACTCTAGAGTATGGCATTCGGTAAAAAGGCCACAAATGAGAGAAGTCGTTACTAAATAGATGTATGATTGAGATCCTAGTGACTCATCACTAGAAAGCCAGCAATTTGTAGATGACCCACTTAACCCAGAAGCCGCTGCTAAAATCATGTGTGCCGCCACCGGAGCCATTTTCCTCTATTTTGGGAGCTTGCCAAAATACATAAACCCTCCTGTCAAACAGAGCATCCTTTAAATATTAGCCAGAGATGAAGGAAAAATTATCCTTATTGACTCATCAGACTTTTTCCGACGTTGAACAACGCTCAATTATTTTTTGCGGCAGACCCACTGTTCACGGTCCCCGGCCAGAATCAGTACTAGACACTTGCACGGAATCAGAGGACCCTAAGATGACGTAACAAGGCATTCCTGAGCACAGCCTCTGCATGCTGCCCATTCCCTCTCCCAGCTGCATGAATATTTACCTGCCGACCTGTGTAACACCCCAGCAAATGAAGGAAATGAACTAAGCCCACAAGCAGTCTGTCAGCCCTCTCAAGAACGGTGACATGGCCAAGCAAATCACCCCCACATAAGACAAAGTTGAGAATGGCCAGCAAGTCCAAGAGAAGCGCTGACAGGTGGCACATGAAGGTTTGCCACGTAGTTAATGTCCTCCACCTAAAAATAAACCCTTTCTACACCAAAAGCCTTTCACCTCACTAGGAAACCCCTCAGAGATTGTGCTCTGCAGCCTCCCCCTGAAAGGACACCTCCTTTGCCACCTTCCACTCTGCAGGTGGTCTTCCTGCTGTCTAGCTCTGCATCGGTGCCTGTTTGCACCAAGACAACAGTTAATGAACAACTGACTGTCTTTTCAAAGACCCATCGATGTTCCATAACTCCAGTGGTGCAACCCAGAGAAGGGGCACCAGGAGGAAGTCAAATCTGACCTGAGACAGTCAAACCCAAAATACAGTTTCACGGTAGCAAACAACTGAAAAAGACCAGTCTAAAGGAACCCAAATAATTGAAAACTCTGTAGCCTCAACCAGTAGAAATGGAAATATCGCCCGATAAAGATATCCAGAGCCCCATAACGACAGGGAGGCGGGAGTCACAGACACTCAGGGGTATGAAAATACCATCAGAAAAATAAAGCTAGGACCAAAAACATGTATGGACATGTTACTTCGCCAACCATAATGTTGCAGGAGGAAGAACATCTGCGGTAACTATGATAGGTCCAGGCTGGCTGTGAACCTACAGGTGGTATGACGTATCTACCCCTGTGCTTCGCCGCAGATTCCAACTGCAAAGAACTGCAGCAGCAGTGACAGGCCTAGGAACACAGAGGTTCCGACAGTGCACAGTCTAACAGTGGTCCAGTCAACAGTGTCTTGCTCTATAATGTACCCAGCAGCCTAAAAGGATCGTAGCAATGTGCAGGAGGTTAAGTGATGATTTAGGTCACAAAAAAAGGGTAAAAATATCGGGAATAAAAAGAAAGAAAATCAGGACAGGAGCCCGGCTATCCATCAAAGGAAGAGAGTGAATGTCTACAGATGTACTTCAGAGATCTGAAAAATGATGGTAGGCTCTTCATATGGCTGAACATGCGTGGAATGACTAAGTATAACCTGATTGAAGACACTGGACTATATCTAGGTAAAGGTACTTCATCGCCCCTTACTACATTTTAATGCAGGACATAAATAATGTGGTTACGCCTCTCCCTCACTATGTATTCTCTGGATGGCATTTTGTCTTCGTTTCCATTAGGGTATAACTGATCTCATTTTTGTGATATGACGGGACATTTTCTTATCCCTGCTCAGCCATGGGGATTTAGCAGGAATAAGAACATGGACATGTATCCTCACCTTTTACATCTTTGCTTTCCGTGGGCATGTTTCCCAGAAGCCTCTCCTTCCAGTCGCTGGACAGTAGCTTTTCAATTGTTGGCATCACTGTAGAGAGAAGGAGTGGGGCGAGATATTGGCGGGAGGGTAAATAGATGGGACATCAGAGTTTATATCATAAATGTGCATGAGCGGAGGGCTTTCGTATTAAAGAGTAATACTGAAGCGTACCACAAACGAAACCCAGAGTAGAGATATGAGTGACTTGGGGTGATTGGGTGAGGAGGAATGAATTAAGAAAAGATAATGGAGTCTGGGTGGGTGAACCACTAGAAGAAGTTGCTGATGGAGTTGTAGGGTGTCAATGGAAGAGACAGTGGCACAGCATAACTGGAGGGGCCCTGGGAGTCCCCATTTCTCCTTTCAGCCCTGTGAGGTTTGGGATGGGGTCTGAGCTGCTCAGAACTACTTCCAAACCATTCCACCCATAGTTCATTACAGGGCTCTGAAGGGCTCGAGTGTTGAAAAAAAATAATATATATATATATATATATATATATATATATATATATATATATTCATATGCAGTTATATCACACTAACAAGCTGCCTGAAGCTCCAAAGGGCCTCCAAATCTGACCTTGCCTGGACAAGCTTCAACAGCTATTCTGAACCACCTTAGAGATCACTTTGCTTGTACTGACTCCATGTTAGTTTGCTTATCTGGTGTGCAATTTGCTTACACAGTAGGTCTGTAGTATAAATGGCACAGTGCCAAGCTGTCCTTTCATGGTCTGCCCATATCTAGCCGTTTATAATTGGCAAGGTGCAGATCTTGCATTTCCCCGTTAGCCGTATTAAGCACGGTGAATTATTCTAGTTCCGCTGACATTGCATTACTAAATGTATATAGGACCCAGAAACCAGTCACTCAGGGAAGAAGCAGGCTGAGAGCACCAGTTGGTGACCTGACTTCTTCCTGGCTGATCAGCAAGCATGCATGGGTACCAAAATATATATTTCATTCTGTTTTGGAGCAAACTGCTGTGTCTGGTGAGCTTCTTTCATTTGCTCCTGGGAGGGTTCAAATTATTTCCCTCACATTGAGGGAGTATAAGGAATTTTACCCAATTATCAGACCCTAAGGGTCTCACAACTGTAAGTTACAAAAAACATGCGCAATTACGTTTTTTAATGAAAGGTGTGCCTCTGTTCAGCACTGTGGATGACTCAAATACAGAGACTTTACAAATCTGGAGTTGAGAAGGTTGCCAGACTCAGGCCTAGCTGCATGTCAGCCTGCGAAGGACGCATGCACCGTCTCGTTCATGCCACATGCAGACTGTCGCAAACAGCAGTATCACCCCCACCCCCATTATTGACGCTCAATGGTGCTGGCAGGATTACTATAATGTTGGGAAACTTCCCTTCAGGCCATGGGTTAAAAGGTAGGAAGGGCTGAGGAGCAGTCGAACACAAGATAGAGCCAGCCTGGCAGGCGACAGGTTCCACTCTAGCCCATTAAGCCTCTTAGATGCTCTGACAGGCTGATCTTTTCATAAGGCTGACTGTCTCCCACTGTCATTAGCCTATCTGGTTAGTCTCTGACTCCATCAACAATTCTGGCTTCAAGGTCGCCATCTTACCTTCCTTCATGCTGGGGCTCAGCTCCAGCTTCTCTGTCTTGGCAGAGTCAAATCCTCTGGAGTCTGGAGTTCTCGTGTCCGTTGGGGTCTGTGGCTCCTGTTAAGCAGAGACGAGACCAGTTAATAACTTTGTAAGCCTGTTTGGCTAAAATAGACAGATGGGCATTACCAGCTGCCTCGTAAGACTGCAAAGACTATAGGACAGGTGTGCAGAGGGAGGGGCACATTATCAGTAATTTGTCTGTGTGCAAAGCTTCCGCCCCATACATTGTATGTATCAGTAAACGCTCCCTTGCACAGGATACAAAAACAAATATACACAGTTGCGATCAACCCCTTCCTTCAATGATGCTTGTTTAGATAGGGAACCAAGCAATAGAGAACGACTGACCCGGTCAGTTAGGGGGATGCATAACAGCAAGATCAAGGTCACAGGCTGCAACCAGGAACATGGGAAAACTGCATGGGATTAACGGGGCCTGTAACCAAACAGAAGGACTGGAGGGGTACTGGCAGAGTTGTGTTTGGGTTCCGGTACCTGAGTAACAGGGTGAGTGAGGGCTGTTCAGAATTGAGGTACACTGCAGAGAGCTTCAAGTGGCTCGCACACTGTAATGTGGGGGGTGGGGGGGATGCTGCAGTTGACGAGAGCTCTGTGTATGGTTCAAAGCACTAGCATCATGTGGGACTGCAGGCCACAACTGAGTTGAACTGGCAGAGATGGGTGAGGCATGAGATACGTTGGCAGAGCTGTGCTTAGTTACCAAACCTAGAATAGCTGGGGTCTGAAGGTCAGGATTGAGGTGTAGAGGCAGAAATGTGTGTCCCAAACAGTTATGCAGCAGAAAGCATAGAGTGAAGACTACAGGTCAGGATTAAGCTGCATTGGTTGATCAGTCAGTAGCTTCCTGTGGCGGAATTGAGGTCTATGCTGAGGGCATGGATTAAGATTTGACAGAGGTGTAATCATGGGTAACCAGGGGTCACATCGATGTGGGGTACTGGGGGCACTTGCCAGCTCATAACCCTTAACAACTCGTCGCCAGACCGTCCAATCATTTCACAATGACGAAAAATGTGAAGCAAGCATAAAACACTGTTAAGAGACTAGGTTAGCATGTGGTGATGATGTAAGGCGCAGCTCCAGCAATGCCAATCGCACCTGTGAGGAGGAGTCGGCGGCCTCCCTTAGAGGCAGAGTAACCCTAAGTGAGCTACTGGCTTGGGCATCAGGTGAGGCAGTTGGTGAATCGCAGCAGTCCTCCATCTTGTCCTCTTCCTTAATGGTGCAGGTCACCATGTTGCCAGTGTTGTCTTCGTTATGATGTGGAGAGTCGGAATTCCTCAAGGACATCCTGAGCAGACAAGACGCAAAAGTTACACTGGTGGTCAAAGGGTAGTGGGCTTTGCCTACATAGCATGTAAGGTCTCTTCTACTCTGTCAGGGGAGTCCTCAGAGCATCACAGGCTACAAGCAAAACTGTTAACAGAACTCTTTAGGCAGTGGCCTGTAGACAAAGTCCAATATTGGTAAATATTGAAGACCTCCATAAGCCTGTAAACAAAACTGGCAAATACTGAAAAGAGATTTCATTATGCCTCCAAAGAAAGATCAGAAACTCTGTAAATAGAACTCGGTTAGCTTGTAAATATAAGATCCTAACCTTTTAAATGTAATTGTTAGAAATGGTAAATCTAACACTTTAAAAATGCAACATAGATCCCAAAGTCCGCACACAGTGTAGCTTATGTCTGTACACAGAAATACCTATACCTAGAATTAAATGGTTACTTACCCAAATGAGTCGTTTTGAGAATGTTCCAGACTTACTTGCTGTGCATTATTTAGCCATCTAGTTACTGGGTCTGGAATTGTCTCTTTCCTCTTTTTTAGGTCTCGCCTGGCGTTGCAGCGCAAAGCACTGCTCGCTATGCGAGGGCTTCTTGTAATCGATACAATTTCAGAAGGGGACTTGAAGCCCCGCCCCTCTTTTTCATTGGCTGGCGTCACCGTTTATGGTAAACGGTGGCCTGCCATTGGAAATTAGTTTTTTTTGTTGCCGCCCTTTCCCCTTTTCGTCCGGCCCATCCGGACAGGATCGTCTGCTTTGCGGCTGTTGCAAAGCAATTTCTTATCTTTAGGGGGCCATCTGTTTTCCCTCAGCGCCGTGTTTATTTTTGCATCGCGCTTTCACTTAAAGTGAAAGCGCGATGCAAATATAAACAAGCGGCTGCCTTCCCACAATGGCGGCGCTTGTTAAAGTTAGGTTTTAGAGTTTCTGTTGTGGGTTTAAAGTGTTTTCTTCAAGACCTGTTAAAAACTAAATCGCGTATCGGAAGATCCGACGGCGATATGTCAAATCTAAAACTATTTTTGGACGTGTCTGTAGAGTCCTGTCTCTTAAATCTCGACACAGTTTGCATGTGAAATGCGAATTTAAGAAAATATTAGGCTATGTTTGTGGTTTAGCGAAGCTGCCTGCCCCTTCCAAAAATTATTTTATTTTCTTCCGTCGGCCGTGAGTGCGGGCATGGTGGGGGCAGCTGAAGGACGGCCGGGAGTTGGGTGTCCTCCGCTGGGATAGCTCATACTTTGGGACCGGTGCAGCGCTTGGTCTCTCGGGGAGAACAGAATGAAATGTTCGCAAATGCTATCACCGCCAGGTTTGTGCCTACGACCTCTTGAACAAGCTCCTTTAATTGTTTTTGAAGTTTGATCTTGAAGGTATGCCCAACGCTGAATATCACACTGCACAAGGACGATAGTATTTAGGATTATTAATTTGAAACCAGCTCTTGCAGTATTGAAAAATGGAAATATCAAAGTATTGCGGCTTAATTCGCTCCACGAGTTAGACTAGTTAAGAGGAGCACCACTTTTAAGTGTATACATGTATATTCCTAGGCATTCATTGGTATTCTTCAGATTATTAAACCCGTGTTATCCCCGCAGCCTTCTTTATCTTTCTTTTCTGTAGGTTCTTTCTGGCAGGTTCTTCATATACCTCTTTAAATGTGAAACTTCCGAACGAAGGGCTGGTCCAGTTTCTTTTCATCCCGAGCGTTGTTTCTTCCAGGTGTGACATATATAAATTGGTGCAAGAAATTTCTTTACGAGTGTTCATCGACCCACTTTTTTAATGAGAACAGCTAGTGCCGCCAATTCCTGTTTGTTCCGTTTCAAAACGGAGTGAAGAGGATGCAGTTGTGTGCTGGACATTCCGTGAGCCATATTCTGTCTGGAGAGAGTGACTTTTCAGATTAGTACTCCGCGTTAAGCGTGCGCAGGGCAGCAGCGTGATGATTGTTTTTGTGCTCTTTCCAACACCGATGAGTGCACCCCCCCCCCTCTAAATCCAGGCAATTGAATTTGTGATTGACCTCTAGGGTTCCGCTTATTCATTGTATGCGCCATTTCGCTGTGTTCGGAACAGAGCAGTGTTTACAAACGTAGTCACTCCTCCTTAAGACACGCCCCCTCTTCACATACTTTTAGTTTTAAGCAAAGCTGTATTATGCTTTATACGAACACCTGTATCGTAGAGCTATTACTGCTGCTAAAGAAACTCTTTCATTTTAGGCATTAAGTTGTAGGAAATTCACTAGCTGCAGACTATTATACTTTATTCATTTTCCGTTCATTTGTTCCGGTTATGGGCAGGGCAAGAAAAATGAATTAAACAAAAATGTACTCCGGTATTTGAGAAACCACCATTTTTTTGTGGGGTGGGGTACAGGGAGCGGCACCACGCGCAAGCTGGGGAGGGGGGGGGGTCACGGGTTGCCAGTCACGAAGGGCTGTGTGTGATGAGTAGGAACACGGCAATAAAAACCAGTCTATTGCCTGCCGTTACCCATGGGTTCTTTTTTTACAAACTGTACCCCTGAAAGAATTAATAACAAGGAAAAAGTAAAGCTGTTCTGATTTTACTAAATTAGTTACTAGCTGAATAATTTAATAATAGTTTAGGGGTAAAGCATCTACTCAGAGAAAGTTTGGTCTACAATACAAGTAAAATATTGGTTTAATGGGCTTGCTGAAGAGATCTCTGTAATCTCTGGGCAAAGGCTTGGCGCACTGTGAAGTAGTTTAGGGAATTAATATGCCTGCTACTTTGCTGAGCATCTCGTGTAATCTTCCCAAATAGGAAAAAGCTCAGTCAAAAATAATTACAAATTACCCAGGAAGTGAGGCAGTTACAGCACTGGAATAACAGGACAGGTATGTTGTGAACACAGTGGCAAGGCCTGTTGAGACCTCTTCTATTTTTTTATTATTCAACCCTATGCCCCAGGATGCTCTCGCCTCAGTGTGCCAGTGACCCCAAATGATCCGCACCTGGGTGAACCCTGTGTCTCCATGTTGCTGATCCCGCGTGCCCGAGTCTCTCAGAGTGCTTCTGCCTCGGGTGTTCGTGTGATCCATATCTCAGCATGTGTGCGCCTCTACTCAGTGTGACAGTGTCTGGTGTGTCGGCTAGTCTGCCAGACCCAAAGCTTCAGTGTGCCTGTGACTCAGTGTGCCTGCGTGTGTGATCACGTGCTTCGGTGCACCCGTGCGCCTCTATGTATTAGTGTGTCTGTCTCACGGGGTGCGTGTGTTTCTCAGCGTGTGCATGCGTGTGTGCCCGTTTGTAGTGCGGTTTCTATGTATGTCTGTATGCGGGGGTCAACAGGGGGTAAAAGACATTGTCATTTACAACGCCATTACTTGATTAATGCTTCACGAAGGGAAAAAAAAAAAACAATAACATTTTCAATGCCAATAGCTCAAAACAATGTCATTGCGAGACCTATTGCATTGTAAATGCTTGTTTTCCTCTCCCTCTGGGACTCGTCGCCAATATGGTGGATACCGCCTTGTGGTGTAAGACATACACTCATTAAGGCCCCAGGCATGCTACTATCTTGAGAATCTTTTTTCCTCTTTTAGTGACCTTTACTGTTTTTGGACTTCCTATTTCTCTTTTGTGCACTCCCTGTTCCTCTCAGTTCCTGCTCACACTGGATTTCTGTGAAGGCAGGAGGGTCACATGTGAACCCAGGAAATTCTACAGCAACAAAACTGCTTCTACAGGTAAGCTACCATTTCATTTTACAGCTTGAATCTTTTCGGGATTCAGATACTGTCTATTGATTCTGTAGTGGTATCACCCCCCCCCCTTTCAGGAGGTTAGGGGAAAAGTGAGTGGGAGTTTGTGAACAGATATCTTAGTACATTTGGCCCCAAATGTGCTTCTCTGTCCGAAAGAACTCTGTTAAAGTGCAGACATCCTTTATGCCAATGTCACTCCTTTATGCTTGTGGCGTTCGCTCTTGGCTTCTCACCTACTGCTACAACCACTAAACTTATAGAATGTTTGCACGATCCACCTCATCATAGTCCCTTTTGTGATTGGGGAACCCCTGTTTGTTGATGCGAAGGAAAGAAAGAATGGACTTCCTTTCCTGTATTGTCTTGCTACTTGTAGGTGATAGAGGACTGTCCTTCTGACGTCTAGTGTGTGTAGAGCGGTTTCCGCTTGCGTCAGCGGCTATAGGAAAAGGGGTTTATCGCTTGGTTAACATGGATATGTGAAATTACCTTTAGGAGAAACAGTAGGTTTGTTTTCATGACCACCCTGCCCCTTTGTATTTGAAGGCAAGGTTCTTGTATTGTGAGAGCCGGTAACTTAATCACCCTACGCGGCAAAGAGATGGCAATCAAGAATGCTGTTTTGAGTGTTAAGCATTTGAGTGCTGCTTTGTGCCTGGGCTCGAAAGGCGGTCTCATTTGCCGTGGTAGCAGCTGGTTCAGTTTCCACGCTGGTGTGGGTGTTGACCTTGGTGGTATCTCTCATATAATTCCTTATAAGACTCTTTTACTAACTGGTGTATTAAGAAACTCCTTCCTATAGTGTCCAGTGTGTATGCCACTATACCGGACAGGTGCCACTTTAATGCTTTGTATGACTGTTTCGCATCCAAAAGGAGGTAGGTACTTGATAATAGAGTCTCTTGTCAAGTTCTCTATTAGCCCTGCCTTCCTGCACCAGTGGTAGAATCTGACCCACTTGGTGGTATGCTGTAGGCTTCCAAGCCTATCTGAGGACTTCCATGCATTTTTGGGGAAATCTCAAGTGTCCAAATTCTTTGTCCTAAGGAGCCATGCTGCTAAGCTAAGGCTGGCTGTTTCTAGCAGACATGCTTATTTCCCGTGTCGTTAGTAGGTTCTGTAAGGCAGGTAGTTATATTATCCTGCCTTATGCCATCTCACCAGGTCTTTATCTGCCCACTGCGGGGTCATCATTATAAGTGTTGTGGTTGTTTGTCTGCATCTGCTTAAAACTAGTGGTAGCAGTGGGATTGGGGGAAAAGAACATGCAAATTTCCCCGACCAGTCTATCGATACAGCATTCTTTTGAGATAGATGGTAAAGATACCTGTGTGTAAAGTTTTGGCATTCTGCATTTGCATATGTTGCAAACACGTCTTTTTTGTTTGTCCCATTACTGAAAACCTCTTTCCATGATTTCTTGATTTAGCTCCTGTGAGGCGTCTGCTTAGTCTGTCCACTTCTGCCTTTTGCACACCTGACAGGTGCATCCCTATTAGGGTTATATCTCTTTGAATTGCCTACTTCTATATTCTCTGTACTAGTTTGGACAGCACGTATGATCTAGTCCTGCCCTGTATGTTTAGATTGAATATCGTTGTTGTGTTGTTCGTATGAACTTCTCCTTGACATGTATGTGGAAAGCCTTCAGTGCTGGAAAAATAGTTTTTTGCTCTAGCACTTTCACGTGCTTCACTGCTTACTGAGAATTCCATTGACCCCTGATGCTCATTTTTCCCATGTGTGTCCCCCATCCCATGTGGAATGCATCTGTAGTAACAGTTACAGAGGGAGCCCGTTGTTTGAAAGGTCTGCCTACAGCAATAGTCCCTATCTTCCACCATTGTATTTCCCTTTAAGCCTTCACTGTGACAACCACTAGCTTCCCCAGCTCCCAATTGCTTGTGACCTCTGGCAATAGATCCTGTCTTTAGTTAGCCTCATGTGGAGTCTGGCATACAGGTTTAGAAGTATGCATGAGGCCATCCTATCCATCAGTTTCAACACCATCCTCACTGTCAAAGGCTGTCCCATCTTGTAGAGGTGAGTTTACTCTGCTAATACCAAAATGCTCTTATGTATTGGAAACACTTTGGCTTTCCTCAAGTTTAGTGTTGCTTCTAAGAAAACCTTCTCTCTCTCTCAGGGACTGGGGAGGATTTCCCTAACTTTAGAGAGAATTCCGACCTATATAGCGACCCCTGACCTTGACTGGTAGGTCGCTCCCCCACCACACAGCTCCGTCTGTGTGCCCTGCTGCTGCCCCTAATTGTGCTCGTTTTTCCTTTCTGTGCCCCCTTGCTGCCCCTGATTGTGCTCGTTTTTCCTTTCTGTGCCCCCTTGCTGCCCCCGATTGTGCTCGTTTTTCCTTTCTGTGCCCCCTGCTGCCCCGATTGTGCTCGTTTTCCTTTCTGTGCCCCCCTTGCTGCCCCTGATTGTGCTCGTTTTTCCTTTCTGTGCCCCCTTGCTGCCCCTGATTGTGCTCGTTTTTCCTTTCTGTGCCCCCCTTGCTGCCCCTGATTGTGCTCGTTTTTCCTTTCTGTGCCCCCTTGCTGCCCCTGATTGTGCTCGTTTTTCCTTTGTGCCCCCCTTGCTGCCCCTGATTGTGCTCGTTTTTCCTTTCTGTGCCCCCCCTTGCTGCCCCTGATTGTGCTCGTTTTTTCCTTTCTGTGCCCCCTTGCTGCCCCTGATTGTGCTCGTTTTTCCTTTCTGTGCCCACCCTTGCTGCCCCTGATTGTGCTCGTTTTCCCTTCTGTGCCTGTTTCCCGCCGCTGCGCTCTGCGGCCCCGC
Organism: Calotriton arnoldi; assembly: GCA_963921515.1. Lineage (NCBI taxonomy): Eukaryota > Metazoa > Chordata > Amphibia > Caudata > Salamandridae > Calotriton > Calotriton arnoldi. The sequence continues at coordinate 2,720,440 of CAWUFW010000598.1, read as the reverse complement.
CCCTCACTGCCCATTCGCTGCCCCATTCCCTGCTCCTCCCTCCCACCTCCCCATTTATGGCGGCCGCTGCGTGGTGAAGAGAGCGACCCCTGACCTTGACTGGTAGGTCGCTCCCCACCACACAGCTCCGTCTGTGTGCCCTGCTGCTGCCCCTGATTGTGCTCGTTTTCCTTTCTGTGCCCCCTTGCTGCCCCTGATTGTGCTCGTTTTTCCTTTCTGTGCCCCCTTGCTGCCCCTGATTGTGCTCGTTTTTCCATTCTGTGCCCCCCTTGCTGCCCCTGATTGTGCTCGTTTTTCCTTTCTGTGCCCCCTTGCTGCCCCTGATTGTGCTCGTTTTTCCTTTCTGTGCCCCCCTTGCTGCCCCTGATTGTGCTCGTTTTTCCTTTCTGTGCCCCCCTTGCTGCCCCTGATTGTGCTCGTTTTCCTTTCTGTGCCCCCTTGCTGCCCCTGATTGTGCTCGTTTTCCCTTCTGTGCCTGTTTCCCGCCGCTGCGCCTGCGGCCCCGCCCCTCACTGCCCATTCGCTGCCCCATTCCCTGCTCCTCCCTCCCACCTCCCCATTTATGGCGACCGCTGCGCGGTCGCGCCGCTGGCGCGCCAAAGGCGCGCCTAAGGCAAGCCCGTCTGCGCCCGTCCGCACCGTGACCGCGCCCAGCGCCAGACCCCCTGGTCCGGGCATCCCCGCGCCCGCCACATCAACAGACGCCCGATACGACGCCAGCACCCTCCACGCACTCAACCCCGGAAAAGATCACGCCTGCTACCAGGCCACCCCGAAGCGCACCCAAGGGCCCTTCACCTGCCGGAACTGCAGCTTCGCCAGCACCCGCCCTGCCAAACCACCGCCCAGGAAAGAACCCAACTACCTCAGATGCATCCTCCTCAACACCCGCTCCGCCCGCAAACACGCCATCGAACTCTGGGACCTTCTCGACTCAACCTCCCCAGACGTCGCATTCCTGACGGAGACCTGGCTGAATCCCGCTTCAGCCCCCGACATCGCCATTGCCATCCCGGACGGATACAAGATCACCCGCAGGGACCGCACTGCTGAGTCGGAGGAGGCATCGCCATCGTCCACAGGAACACCCTCAGAGTCTCAACCAACACCGACGACACCCTCAGCACCGCCGAACACATGCACTTCCAGATCCACACCGATCCCAACACCACCCTCAGAGGAACCCTCATCTACAGACCCCCGGACCCCGACCACAGTTCAGCGATTCCATCGCTGACTTCGTCAGCACACACGCCATCGCCTCCACGGACTACATCCTCCTCGGGGACCTGAACTTCCACCTCGAGAACAACAAGGACACCAACTCCACCACCCTGATCGACAACCTTGCCACCCTCGGACTCAGACAGCTCGTGACTACACCCACCCACGCCGCCGGCCACACGCTAGACTCCATCTTTTCCGCAAGCCCAGACGTCTCCTTCAACCACACCTCCGAACCCCACTGGACTGACCACCACTGCATCCACTTCACCTACAGGAAGCCCACCACGCACCACCGCACCGAACAAATGCCTCGCCGCTGCTGGAGCAGAGTCACGGAAGACCAGCTAACCACAACCCTCGCCCTGAGCCCACCCGCCGAACCCTCCGACCCCGACACCGCCGCCCGCAACCTCAGACAGTGGATCAACGACTGCGCCAACACCCTCGCCCCGCTCAAGAATCCGCCCAACAGCCACACCAGCAGGAAAGCCACCTGGTTCACCGAAGACCTCCAGGCCTCCAAGCGAACATGCCGAAAACTGGAGAAGATCTGGCTCCACGAACGGACAGCGGACAGCTACGCCGCCCACAAGAGCGCCACCCGCAGTCACCATCACCTCATCAGATCCGCCAAAGGGCCTCACTCAAAGACCGCCCTAGACAACAAAGCACACAACAGCAAAGAGCTCTTCAACATCGTGAAGGAACTCTCCAACCCCAGCTCCAACACCAACGACATCCAGCCGTAGCGAGACCTGTGCGACTCACTGGCCACCTTCTTCCACCGCAAAATCGCCGACATCCACGACAGCTTCAACACCACGACCGCCCCGGCAACCACCGAGACCACTGCCCCACAACCACCAACCGCCTGCTCTCCTGGACCAACATCAATGACGAGGACACCAGCAAGATCATGAACACCATCCACTCCGGTTCACCGCTAGACCCGTGCCCTCACCACATCTTCAACAAAGCCAGTACAGCCATCGCGCCCCATCTCCGGAAAATAATCAACATCTCCTTCGAGACAGCAACCTTCCCGGAAAGCTGGAAGCACGCCGAGATCACCGCCTTACTCAAGAAACCCAAGGCAGACCCCAAGGACCTCAAGAACTTCCGACCCATCTCTCTGCTCCCGTTCCCCGCGAAGGTCACCGAGAAAATCGTCAACAAACAACTGACCCGCTACCTCGAGGAGAACAACATCCTGGACCCTTCCCAGTCCGGCTTCCGCAGCAACCACAGCACCGAAACCGCCCTCATCGCCGCCACCGATGACATCAGGACCCTGCTAGACAACGGAGAAACAGCAGCCCTCATCCTCCTGGACCTATCAGCCGCCTTCGACACGGTCTGCCACCACACACTACGAACACGCCTTCACGACGCCGGGATCCAAGAGAAGGCCCTGGACTGGACCACATCCTTCCTTTCCGGCCAGAACACAAAGCGTCCGCCTCGCCCCCTTCCGATCCAAGGCCACCAAGATCATCTGCGGCGTACCCCAAGGCTCCTCCTTCAGCCCAACGCTGTTCAACATCTACATGGCACCCCTCGCCCACGTCGCCCGACAGCACAACCTCAACATCATCTCCTACGCCGACGACACCCAGCTGATCCTCTCCCTCACCAAAGACCCTCACACCGCCAAAGCCCACCTCCACGAAGGAATGAAGGCCGTCGCCGAATGGATGAGGACCAGCCGCCTGAAGCTGAACTCGGACAAGACGGAGGTCCTCATCCTTGGTTCCAACCCTTCAGCCTGGGATGACTCCTGGTGGCCAACATCACTGGGAACAGCCCCGCCACCCACCGACCACGTACGCAACCTAGGGCTCATCCTCGACCCCACCCTCTCCATGACTAAGCAGGTCAACGCTGTTTCCTCATCCTGCTTCAACATCCTCCGAATGCTCCGCAGGATCTTCAAGTGGATCCCCACCGAAACAAGAAAAACAGTCACCCAGGCCCTCGTCACCAGCAGGCTGGACTACGGAAACGCCCTCTACGCAGGAACGACGGCTAAGCTCCTGAGACGGCTGCAACGCATCCAGAACGCCTCTGCACGTCTTATCCTCGACATCCCCCGACGCAGCCACATCACACCCCACCTGAGAGACCTGCACTGGCTCCCTGTCAACAAGAGGATAACCTTCAAGCTCCTCACCCACGCACACAAAGCACTCCACAACTCAGGACCAGCCTACCTCAACAGACGACTCAGCTTCTACACCCCCACCCGCCAGCTCCGCTCGACCAGCCTCGCCCTCGCCACAGTCCCCCGCATCCGGAAAGCGACCGCCGGCGGCAGATCCTTCTCCCACCTCGCCGCCAAGACCTGGAACACCCTCCCCACCAACCTCCGACAGACCCAAGACCTACTGGCCTTCAGAAGACTCCTCAAGACCTTGCTCTTCGATCAGTAGCAGCACCACCCCCTTCCCCCAGCGCCTTGAGACCCTCGCGGGTATGTAGTGCGCTTTATAAGTGACATGATTGATTGATTGATTGATTATAGAATTTGCATCACTATCTGTATGCTTTTTAGGTCGAGCATTCGAGACCTCTGGTATATACTTTAATATATACTTATTATATACTTATATGTGTATGTACTTAGTGGGCTCTGGAGATCAGCCCTAGGACTTGTCTGCTTCCGCTTAGGGACTTTTTTTCTGTTCAACTGCCTCTATTTAACTGTCTTGATAGAAAACAACCAGCAGTGGTCAGTAAAATACCAGAATTGCTTTCTGCTGAGAGACTTTTTTTTATTTTTCTGGCAACTGCCTCTATTTAACTTTCTTGATAGAAAACGACCAGCATAGGTCAGTAAAATACCAGAATCACTTTAGCATTCTCTAGATTCCAGTTAATAGAAATTGTCTTCCACGAGCACCTGTAGACAATAATATTTTTTTCAAATCTCGTTATTTTCAGTGATATGACCACCGAAGGCCCTGATTTTATATTAAAAACAGCGCTTTGGACTATACCATTTCCCGCTGAAAGGCAATATTTCTCTCCGTGTTCCCATACCTGGCGTGTCACGCAGTCTGGAGCTTATTTACCCTCCATGTTAAAGAACAGTAGATGTTTCAGCACCCAGGCTAATGTGCAGCATAGCTAAATACATATAAGGTCCCAAAGGCGAGACCGATTGCATTGCAAATGCTTGTTTGACATTGTGCCAGCGATTTCGCATTTACACGCCAATTGTCCAAGTAGGGGTATACAGTATCTACTAGCTTCACAAGTGCATTTCTACCACATCAATATATTTAGTTAACGCCCTTAGTACACTTTGAATTAGAAATATACACTGCCTACCACAAACCAAAGATATTGTTTGTGTCTGCTGTGCATCAGGACGTTCAGGTAGGCATCCTTGAGGTCCATGGTTGCAATACAGTCCCCTTCCTTCAAGAGTGGGATGACTTCTTTCAGTGTGGTCATCTTGAACTTATGGGTCTTGATGAACTTGTTCAAGAATCGGAATAGGTTTCAGTGTCAGCTCTTGTTTCGGAATCAGGAATTGTACAAAGTTCACACACTGGTTGTATTAGTTTCTTGGTACCTTCTCTATTACTTGTTTTTCTTGGACGTCTTTTACTTTCTGCTGCAGGCAAATGAACTCTTCCCTTTTCCCAGTTCTCTTTTTTGGTTTCACCATCGGTGATTTGTGTTGAAGCTCTATAGAATACCCACGTCATATGATATTGAGTACCCATTGGTGACTTCTCTCCACCACGGGAGGATCCTCCTATCCTGCCCAGTACTGGTGTTATACGTTGGGGGCCTCTATTGGAGATTCATTTTGATGCAGGTCCCAACCCTCTTGGGGGTCCGTCTCCTTTATTTGGTCCTGCCTAGAAATGGCTTGGCATTGTGGTGTGCCCCAGACTGTGGTGTAATGTGCCCTGTGGGGTACTTGACTGAACCTCCCCCACTGTGGTTCTCTTGATCGGGGCACTCCCTCTTCTAAAGGACTCCTACACTACAAGACCCTACTTCTTTTTGCTGTCTCGCTGTCCTTCTTCATTTGTTGGAGCCATTCATCCAGCACTGCTCCAAACAGTGCTTTCCCATAAAGAGCATACTGCTAATTGATGCCTGTACCTGTTGCCGACATGCCTTCTCTGGTGGGTGGTACCTATGCACATCTGCTTGCTAGCTGGGTCTACTGAACCTAGCAGTGGCGTAACGAAACTTGAGAGGGTCCTCCTGCAAGGTACATGGATGGGGGCCCGCTCCGCTTTTAATCAGGAGCTTTCAAGTCAGAGTGCGGTGCTGAGGGGGCCCGTGGAGCTTGCCACCGCCATACCGTGGGGGCTACAGGGGACTATGTTACGCCACTGGCATGAAGTGTGGATTTCAGACAGGTTTTTGTGATGCTTTTCCCCTCCAGTATCACTACCTTAGCTCTCTTTCTGCATTGCTCTGAAAGATGTTGGAGTGAACCTTCTATCTCCTCACACTGCTGATGCCCATATCTGTTGAGGAGGGCAATATGCTATCCACCATTGTATTATGGCTGACCTCTCCATTTTCTGACCCACTGTATAACCCTCTTACTTTCACTTTCCAGTGGCTGGCCTGTGAATGTAGAAGCACTGCCTCTCTTTCTGGCCGTGGACATTGTTATAGAATTATAGAATCAGCTGGGATATTTCTTATTATATATGTAGGATCCTGCAAGAAGTGTAAATATTTTTTCTTCACTCTGGGTGCAATGTGCTTAGAAGAGGCCGGCTCCTCACATGTTTCCTAACCCTGGACTAGGATGCTTGGTATCATAGGCAAGTGCTGGCTCTTTTTCTGTGAACATGAATCAGTTTGTTCCTCCTTTAGGTATACAGAGTATGTGTCCGCTGCCCTCTTAATAGTGGTCTTGAGGGGTATGAGTCTATGTCTTCCTCTGGTGAGTCGGTGTCCTGCCAGCAAAAAAGGGGTTTGTAATATAGCTCCTCCTCGTCGTTCTTGCTCCTTTTCTTGCAGTTCAGGTGTAGCAGGAGGTTAGAGATCTGTGTTTTCCTCCTCTGGTCTGTTAGTCTCCTGTATCGTTGCAAGGATTCTGAAGGCCTTGAGAGAATTGTCAAACTTGTTCTTCCTCTGGAGCAGTCCTGCCATCTCAGCTTCGAGTTAACATTAATTTTTCTGAACTTCAAGCGGCAACTGCTCAGTATTGAGAAAATATTTATTTTTGGCAACTGGATTTCTTTCCACGTGGAACTCCTTTTCCGTCCCCTGGATGCAATTCCCTTTTGGAGTCGAGTCAGAGTTTGAGGGTTTGTCACTGTGCTTGGACCCGTAGAGCTCTATTTGTTTTGACTTCCCTTTGACTACCGATGGCTTCAATGGAGAGGATGTCTTGGAGGACTTAGAGTCCAAGGTTCTCCACTTGACCCGGCAGACGACTCTCCAGCATTGCAGGCATATGTTGCTTATAATCTGTGTCTTTCAGAGCTTTCTTGGCAACTCCTCTTTTTCGAGGTCAACAATGCTCTCCTCAACATTGTACTCTTCCCTCTGCGCTCCTTTTGGGTTCCTCTTGAAGTCCACTGTTGATACCAAATTGTTCGCTCTCTTTTTGTGTTGTTCTTTCAGCTTTGTCTGCTTTTAATTTGCTGAACTACAAGCTGGAGCTCTATATCATGTTCCAAACCCAGTGGTGGACAAAATAATCGGAAGATGGCGGCCACACATTGGGGCTTTGTGGGTGCAAGTCTGGCGTCAGAAGGGATGGACAAATCCACCAAATGGTCAATGACTCCCAGAGGGGGGGCAGTTCCAGTTCCTGCCACTAGATGGTGAAATAATGTACAGCATGCGAATCCAGAAAAGAATCATGCTGCAAAAACACAGCTGCATACCCTTGTAATCACAACTGACCGACAGTAAGCAAATCTCATTAAGCCTATAAACCGGTTTCCTGAATCCAATAGACAACTACCCAAGTCTAAAAACACAACTTTTTTCAAAAGAGAGTCTAAAACATGAAACACTGAGCCTGTAAAACAGGGCTTCCTAATCCTGAAAACAAGAGCTTCATCAATCCGAAATGAGAATTCCTGAGCCATTTCTATGAATATAGATCACTGAGTCAGTAAATACGCCTCACAGATCCAGCAAAAAGAGCCAATCTGAACTGCAAATAGCAGACCAGCCAACATATGAAACAATTTCACTGTGTGAGGGGGTATGAAGCACACCCTGAGGCTCCTTAAACTCACCCCCCAACGAGGCTTCTGAGGCTTCCGCCAATGTTCACACCCTGTAAAGTACACGGCTACCAGAGCCTCCAAACAATTAGCTGGAAACCTGCTCCCTGCAGGTATTTCCAGCTAATTGTGTGCACACTGTGTAATACCGGTTCCTCACTGGATGACCGTCTGAAGGGAGCTGATAAAGTGCGACATATGGTATAGACAGCTCCCTCGGCCTGTATAACGAGCTCCTTAAGTCAACAAACAAGATTGCCATCAATCTGCAATGAGAATTCTTCAGCTTGTAAGAACTTCCGGTCAGTGACAATCCACTCATGAGGTCAACAAGAGCTCCTTGAGCCTGTAAACAGAGTTCACCAAGCTAGTGAGCAGAAATCTCAAAATCTGTAAACAGCCTGTGAATAGAACAGTCTATGGTTATATTCGTGAACATGTAAACTAACTTCATACACCAAGCACAATACATCCAAATCCACTAGATCAGTGAGAAAGAAAGCAATTTGATGGCACAGCGGCACTTGGTGGATGGGGCCTACTTCCTTGAGGTTTGCTGTTTTTAGTTTGATGTGGATATTATGTTATTCAAGGACTGTTCGAACTACATTTTCTAAGCATATCTTTATATGTGTATTGTAAACCATTTATAAACTAATAAAAGAAATAAAGAAAAAATAACTAATAACTAATGTGAACAGATTTTACAAAGCCTATAAACACAACGTAATATGCCTAAACACAATTTTCTGTGCCTATACCAGACCTTTCTAGGACTGTACTGAGACCCATCATATCTGTAAAAGTACCTTTATAGGCCTGTAAACAGTGCAACCTAACCTTAAAAAAAAGGACTTTAAGCTTGTGGAGACAGGTTGATGAGTCGGTGCATACAACTTTATAAGCCTGAAAGCATAGCCTCATAAACCTGCGTTAGAACACCCTAAATCATGTTACAACACTTACATAAAGTTGTTAAAAAAAGAATTGTTTAAATCTGCACGGAGACTTCAAGTAGATCGTTAACCTAATTCAAAGTCTGCTGCAAAAGGAACGCCACGTTTACTCTAGGACTTAATTTTTGACCCCTCTTGGCTGCCAACAAACTGCCAAGCTTGTGCACATTAATCGAAAAGACTACAAAATACTGCAAGTTAGTAAACACAACCGATGGATGTATAAACATATAGAATTATGGCTGGATTACTGTCATGAATGGGGGTGCTTTTCACCGGGTGGGTTCTGAGCGACATGAAATAGATGAGAGCAAAGCTCGATTTGTTTGTGATACAGCTCACAAGTCAGAGGTGAAAAACCACCCCTGCTGTTGTTCTTATCTAAATGTTATGTTGTACACGGGTCACAGTGGTATTTCACACAGATCTAAATACGGACTGAAGGACGGGGTTTCTAGCTCCAGGGTCACACGCTATGACAGTCTTGTTTTTGGTACCAATGAACTGTTTACAGCGGGCCGGGCCTTTGACCTGGCGTCACGTGGGCCCACGGCGTTAAACGTGCAGCTCCGCCGTGAATGCTGACGTCTTTGCTCAGCGTCAGGTGAATGGCTCGCTAGTCATGCTGTTGCAGTGTTGTTCTTCGTTCAGGGAGTGAAGGAGGCTTCAGAGTGCAGTGACACCACCAGGAAAGTGCTAAGATGTCTTTTGAACAGCAGTTGGCGCGTGATCGTTGTTAAGTCACAGCAGTGGAAAACAAGTTTTTCACTGCTTTTTTTACACAGTAAATCAAACTTCTCAAACTTGTGAACAGAACTATCCACGCTTGTGAAGGAAACCTCAGAGAGAGGTCTCCGATGCATGCAAAGAGATCGCTCGGAATCCTGTAATCAGCCCTCTCCAAAATTTGCCCCAGAACTCCTCCTGTGACGGGGAATGAAGGATACCAAACATGTGATGAGATTAGGGATGTGGAACATAAGCGAGACTCCATTGAAGTTCTGTTAGTGAGTGAGAATCCATTGGGATGTAGGAGACCTTTGACATGGGGGATTTAATGAAACTATGAAACCACTGATGAAAAGAGGCTCGAATGGAGTGTACGAGGCAACTGAAGTGAAATGATAAGCAACACAACTGATAACATCTAGGTTTGGATGTTTTTGGGTGTTCAGAGATCGCTCAGTACAGCAATACTAACTTAGGGGTGCTCTGGCCACTCACACCTGCAGAGATCCCCCAAATGCACTGTTTACACCTTCATGCAACCCTGGCAGGAAAAGGTACCTCTCCTGGACTTCACTCTAACCCTGCCAATTCTGCAAAAGTGAGTGTTAGCGAGTGGTGGAAGTGTGTGTGGGTGAGTGTGTGGAGGGCAACGCAATGTGTAAATAGAAGGCGAAGGGAATAAACGAGCAGACGTTTGGGGGAAACGGGAAATGAGCAGGCAAGTGGGAAGGTGTTACTTGAGGGTTTAGTTAACAGGTGAGTGAAAGCTTGTCTGGTTGGTGAGTGAGTGGGTGGATTGAGGCAACAGGCTGTTGAATGGGTTAGTGGGTTTAGTGACTGAGTATGATCAGGGTATTAGTGTGGGAGTGGATGGCTTGTGATAGGTGCAAGGCTGAGTGACTGGCTATGATGAGGAAGCATCGGAGGAAATGACTGATGCAGTTTCATTTGGGCTCACATAAGCACTGGCAAGATCCCGCTGTCCAAGTACAAACGGTGCAAGAGGGAGACAACAGGAGCTATGACGGAAGCATATGGACAATCAAGGATGATGGCAGCTTGCAGCCAATGGGAGGATGATGGGAATAACCAAACAATGGTAAGATAACGAGATAGTATGCACAAGTGAAGGATGAAGGGAGTTCACCGCGGTCTGAGGTAAGATAATTTGAGTGAAAGGATAATGGGAGTGACAACAGTAGGTGGGCCCACAAAGGCCTGGTACCCATAAATCAAAACCTCTTATTAGAGACTGATTGTCTTACTCTGTAGGCCTCAATGGCGTTGGGAGAAGACAGAGAGAAGCAAGACATGAAAGAGCTCACAGGAAAGCTTCCCTGCCATGCTCTCCTACCTCTGTGCTGTGTGAAAATCCACCCCTGAGACACATGCTGTGCCCTTCCACCACAATGCCTACCTCCTCATTGCAGCACCTTAGGTACAGCAACCCCTGGAACAAGGGCTGTGCGCCACAACTATTTTATACCCCTCCATGGCAGCAAAGTGGGCACAAGCATCCATGTGGCACAGAAAATACCCTGCCACAGTCTCCTCGCTCTATACTGTATGCAGAAACCCCTGGGATATGGCTGTGCCATGCATGCTCTCACGCATCTGCAGTGTGTGAGGTGCCACTCCTCAGACACAGACTATGCGTTTCTACCACAATGTCCTACCTCTTTTCTATTCTCTCGTGGAATCAGGAAGAGACTGAAGCTGAGCCTAGCGCCTGGATACCCTCACGGGTGAATAGCAGCGCTGTACAAATACGGATTGACTCATTGAAGCACAGTGGGCTTCTGGGATACAGAATGTGCCCTTCAACTGTGTCACCCCCTTAATGCAGCAATAGGTGTAAGAGTCCTTGTAGCACAGACTTTCATTAAGCCCTCTCCTATCTGAGCTTTATGCAAAGGCACCCCTGAGACATAAATTATTGTTCCCAACCACATACTCCTTCTGCAGCACTATGGGTGCAGACACCCCAGCAAAACGGTTGTATTTTGCCACCATATCTCTTATCACGCCGCTGACCCAGGCTGTGCTTTGCACAGTCTTCTACTTCTAATCTGTCGTTGTGGCCACCCTGGGGAGCCAACTGTGACGTGCCTCAATCCCCTGTTTGCAGTGTGGCCAAAGGCAGACTTGACATATCACATGGTATTCAGATTCTACTTTGAGTCACTAAGAGGCCACTTAAGGGTTAGGGAAACTGAATACTGCTGAGGACCCCATGTCATCAAATATCTAATGCTCCTTAGAGAGCAGCAGCACCATGAGCCTGGCCCCCGACCAATGGGCCCTGCCCACAATCCAACTCAAAAGGAACCTCTCAATCCTTCTGGCCCTTCCCTCACCCCTGATGTTGACTTCAGATTTATTCTTTATGCCACATCCATGTATTCTTTTCCTGCCGGTGCCACCCTTCCTGGCAGCCATAGGAGCTGTGCGCAGGCTCTGGTACAGCATGAAGTAGGAGGGGGAAAGGGTGGTGCTGTTATAGAAATTAAATCTCATTCAGACCAAGCACTATCTTTAAAGACCCCTGGACATGTGATAGCAGGTAGACCTATCCCTGAAGACCCCAGGACGTCAGAGAGTACACGCTGGGACATAGAAAATAGATATAGGCCTTCCCGCTGATGAACCTAGGAACTCTGAAGGAAGCTAAAGACTCCCTTCTCACAGACCGCCGAACCTCAGAAAACAGGAATAAGCCCTCTTACTGCAGATACCAGGAATCTCTTAAAGCAGATACAGGCCTCTCCCTACAGACCCTAGGACATCTGAAATCAGATCCTGGTCCTCTCCATAAACTCATCATGGCTTCTGAAAGCAGGTACGGGCCCTCTATCTGCCGACTTTGGAACCCCATAAAGCAGCTACAGGCCTCTGTCTACAGACCCCAGGACCTGTGAAGGCAAATGCCACTGCAAACAACTGTACTGCAAATGAAGAATGAGCCAGGACAATGTAGACAGGAACACGTTCAAGTCCGCCCTAAAATGCTACCACCAAATGAACCAGATGGCCAAACGCATCGCTCTGGCGGACCGCATCGATGCCAGCACCAACAGAAACAAATAAATCTTTGCCATTCTGAAATATTTCACCTCACCAGCGGCTGCCTCAAAATTGATCGCCCCCTCCACAATCCACCCACTCAGGGGCCGCATCGCACCCCTGCCACCCCAACATGCCTACTCCAGAGGACTGCAACCCATCAGCGCCATGCTCACACCCATTCTGAATGCCTCCACCTGTTCCACAACATTCCCAGATGCTTGGAAAAATGCAACTCTCCTCCCTTTGCTGAACAAAAACTATGCAGACCCTTCAACGCTTGTCAGCTACAGACCGATCTACTTGCTACCATTCCCGGCTAAGGTCTTAGAGAAAATCATTAACATACATCTCACAGAATACCTAAACGACCACCAATTCCTCGATACCACTCAGTCTAGTTTCAGACCTGACCACAGCATGGAAACTGTCCTTATTTCTGCCACAGATGACATCTGCATGACTCTGGACGGAGGAGACACCGCGGCCCTAATCCTCCTGGACCTCTCCACAGCATTTGACACAGTCTTCCACCCTATCCTCATCCAACACATACACAACATCGGAATCCAAGGACACACCCCAATAGGTCTGCTCCTTCCTGATTGGGAGGACACAGTCATTCAGCCTGGCACCGTGCACCTCAGATGCCTGCGACCTCATCTGCAAAGTTTCATAAGCATCCTCCCTAAGGCCAGCCCTCTTCAAAGTATACATGATCCCTCTAACCAGCACTATCCACTCTCACGATATCAATGCCCTTTCCTACAGTGACACACAACTCATTCCCTCCCTCACGGATAAGACGTCCAGTACCCAGATCAAGTTCAATGCCTGAAATCATCCACTGACTGAAGATCATTTGTCTGAAGCTGAACAGCGACAAGACTGGAATTGTGATCTTCAGGAAGAGCATATCACAGTGGGACTCCACCTGGTGGCCAACAGAGCTAGGACCGACACCCACCCCACACCACCCACGCCAAGAACCTCGGGACCGTCATTAACAGCAAACTCGACATGACTGCCCAAGTCAATGCCGTTATCGCCTCATGCTTCCATACCCTGAAGATGTTGAGGAAGATTTCGAAATGGCTCCCATTGAGCACTAGGTAACCCGTCACCATACCCTGGTCACAAGCAAGCTGGACTAGGGGAACACCTTTATGCTGGGATCAACAAAAGACTCACTAGAAGGCTGCATGTCATTCAGAACTTGGCGGCCAGAATAACCCTCAACCTCCCACCCCACCTGAAGGAGCTCCACTGGCTCCAAATCACAAACAAGCACAATTCAAACTCCTCACCCACACTTTAACGACACAACATATCACTGCCCCAGTATAGTTCAACAATCTGCTTTTACAAACCTTCTAGACTCCTCCGCTCGTCCAGATTCCTACTTGCACACATCCTTTGCATACGGAAAACCAGATCTGTACGTTGAACCTTCTCCTACATTGCTCCTAAAGCGTGGGATAACCTGCCGCTACACATAAGAGCCTCCTGCTCACTTCTTGAATTCTGCAAGAAGCTGAAGACCTGGCTTTTCGAGTAGTCCCAAAAGGCCCTAGGTGAGGCTAGAATCTTGCTCAGTATCTGGATACTCTCCCGGGTGATAAAGTGCTCTACAAATCTGCATAATACATAACAGCATTAATCCAGGACGAATCTCCTTACAGACCATAGGGCTTCTGAAAGGCACTCTCCCTGCAGACCTCAGCAAGAAAGTACAAGCGCTCTAGACTGCAGACACCATGACCCCTTTAAACAGGTACAGGACCTCTTACAGCAGATTCTGGGAAAGCTTAAAACAGGTACATGCCTCTCCATAGAGACCCTGAGACCTCTGAAAACAGATCCAGGTCCTCTTTGTATAGGCTCCGGGGCCTTTGAAAGCAGGTACAGACTGTAGTATCCTGTGTGTCCCCCTTCCCTGTATGTCTGAGCTGGTGTCTAGATAGTTGAGAGTGAATGACGAGTTAGAACTAAGGTGCATGAGCCAGAGTGGAAGCTAGGAGACAGGGACACTTGGAGGGAGGATGGAGCCCTGACAGTACCTACCCGCTGTTGCTATAACCGAAGGGGCCAACATAAAATACTTACCTGATACCCAGGTGGCCCCAGACTCTTGTATGAAGTTCTTGTCCTCCAACTACAACACATACCCTCTCCCTTCTAGTCCTGTGGCCAATGAAAACAGGTAAAGGCTCTCAACCTACAGACTCTAAGACCTCTGAAAGCAGGTAGCCCCTCTCCCTGCAGATCCCAGGACCTCTGAAAGCATATAAAGGCCCTCCCGCTGTAGACACCACAGTTTCTGAAAGCAGGCACGGGCCCTCTCCCTGCAGGTCCCAGGCCCTTGCCATACAGATCCAGTGCTGGCTAAATGAGACCTTGAACCTCTTCCCGCAGGCCACTTCCCTGCAGGGTCACTGCTCCAATGGACAAAATAACCCAGACCATGCCTGCCGCAGAAAGCAGGGGTGTCGGGCCATTCCAGACAGGTTAACAACAAGCATTTACAATGCAATAGGTCTCACATTTACGAGAGTTTGAGCTATTGGCATTGTAAATGACGATGCCTTTTATTTATGTGTTGTTTTAAAAACAGATAAAGGGCATTGTCATTTACAATGCCAATAGCTTAAACTCTCGCCAATGTAAGACCTATTGCATTGCAAATGCTTTTTTGTAAAAAACCCATGCTGAGGTTTCACTTTAATAGCGGCCGCGCCCTTTCTTTAGACGGGGCTCGTCTAAAGAAAGGGCGCAGCCGCCATTAACGTGAAAGCGCATTATTGGGCACTTGTTAAATAGATGCACTTTACTAAAGGTGCATGGTTTATAAAACAAAAGAAGGAACCAATAAAAACTTACCAAACTCTGCAAGCCATATTAGAAGGTACGATACACGTTTTTGCACATCACAAACACTTTGAGTTGTAATTAGAAGATGTTTCATTGTGCACAGATCCTTGTCTGGTTAGACAGTAAGACGCATCACGTGTCAAAAAAGTGTAGAAATTGAAGGAAAAAAACCAAACATGCAGCCGCGTTCGGCGACGCAAATAAACCAAAGGCGTGGCCGTCAATGTATCAGCGTGGTGTGCCGTGCTATGAAAAAATAAAAATAAATAAAGCGTTGCAGGAGAGCGTGTTCTGCCTGCAACAGCAGGCAGGTGAAAACGATTTAACAAAATAGTGCTCTGAGGCTGTAATTAACCGCTTCAGTGCTCGGGACGGCCCCCGGCCGTCTGACGTCACAGTGGGCATGTGCGGAGGACGGCCGGGGGCTGCCCTAAACACACCCACTCAATAAATCACCCGTACCGCGGCGGAATTCGCGCCGCGGTCAACGGGTTAAAGCCTACCAAGTAAACACGTGCAACAGGGGGTGTCCTCATGGGAGGTTACAAGAAGAGACAAGGCTTTACTAAAAGGGACTACTAAGCCTATTGACCAACGAAAAGCCACAGTTTACAAAGGACAATGACACAAGCCAATGAAAAATATGGGCGTAGAGTTGGCCTAACGGCTAGGGCGGTCGACCTCGGAGCTGGGGAACCAGGTTCGAGTCTCGGCAGGGACGCACAACATCCTGTGATTCTGGGCAAATCACTTAATCTCCCCGTGCCTAACAAAAAAATGAATGTGTCCTCATGTAACGCAACTGGTGCTCGTGTAAAGCGCTCTGATACCCGAATCGGGTCAAGTTCGCGCTATATAAAACTCCGTTAAAAAAACCCACCTAACTACAGCATGCCTTGCAGAGCAGCGCATGCGCTGCCCAGGCTCTACCTAATAAACCAGCACCCGACCCAAAAAGCAAACCTGCTTGAAGGGTCACCAGTACATGGAGATGAACAAAGGCCAGTGTCATGCGGGCAGTATCCATGGCAATCTGAGCCTCCTACAGCGAACATGACAGAACTGAAAAGGAAGAGTGGCAGGGAAAGAAGAGCAAACTATGCCCGTAGTGAGACATTTCCACATATAATATTCATTTAATTTGTATGTGCCTTGTACTCTGTCCGTGTAGTGTTGGTTTGAGTAGCAATGCCTTCCACGTTCGTTACACACACATCATTGTATGTTCTAGTTCTGTATCCCACTCTGTGTTTTTCCTTGAACTTGTGTTAATTGGATTGGTGCCTTGGGAATACGTACATCTTCTGTCAGGGATGCAAGAAATACTAAATAACAAATTGTCTGGAATGCCCATCCTCAGTGCACAAAGGAAACAATGTTTTATTTCTGGCCTTCTGAAAGAATGATGGGAGACGCCCCGAAACATGCTCTATTCATATCTGGTGGGAACCGAGAGAATTAACCTTACTTTGTTGATAGGTCTGAAAGTATGAGTGAGAGGTGTTTTTTTTTTTGTTTTGTTTTAAAGAGAAATGCGCTTTCTCTCACTCTTCACGTGTTAATGACGGTGACAGCACTGCGACAGTTAGAGTAAGGTTAGATTAAATTCTTTAGCAATCAAACCGGAATTTACGCCCAAGGGGAAACCTAGCATCTTCACTTATTCTACTTCTCTTATAAACAGTTAACTTCCAGCCTTTTCAGAGCACTATCCAAACCCGGAAGTTAAATGGGTCAGTCAGCGAATGATGTCACAATAGGTATCAACCCCCAGCTATTATCCGAAGCAACGTGTTAGCACGCCTACTGCTGGTGTTTGGTTGAGATACAGGACTGGGTAAACAGAACTGTTTTATTCTCTACACAGGCTCGCCCCTTAAGGCCGTTGTGTGCGTCATTGTCTGTTGATACTGTAGAGAGTGCATTGAAGGGTGAGTGTCTCTTGTCGTGAAAGAATGAGCCGAGCATTTATACAGCCCACAGTTGTTTCCGTCGTCGTTCTGCTTCCTTCGTGAGGATTCAAGTGGTGTGACTGGCAAAGACTGGAGCGCCCTCCGGTGGTGTCTAATTCCCAGTTAAGAAGGGTCACCTCCAAGGCCATCGGTGGTAAATCCTAACTGGAGCTGACAAGGGGAGAATTAGACCCAAATAGAGAACACCTTACTTTAAATACCTTGTGTGACAAGCGGGGGACATTTCAAGGAAGATGATCTGAGAAATACAGAATTTAACAATAAAAGCTCATACAAAGACCTGTGTCACAGGCTTGTAACGGCCTCTTGAGAGCCAAAGTGAACAGTCAACCGTTATGTTTGGCGCAGTACAGCAGCCCAAGGCGAGGTAAGGATTTACAATCACGTTGAATGTAAGGCCACAGTAGATGGGAGGCTGAAGGCGGTCTGCTCTAGAAATCTTGCGCATTTTATTTTCAATTTCTGAAGTTCACTTGAAAGGCCAAAATGTGTTGTGGTTTTATTTTTTTATCGTTGACCACTGTACTATAATTACACTACATAGATTTTTCAGAGTTACTGTGTTTACTTTTTAACAACTTGAATTACCTGCTGGAGGCAATGATAAATATAATGCAACTTTTTTCTTCCACTGAAAATGGCCGATTTCTGCAGACATTTGAGCACTGTGACATTAAAACATCCAAAAGCGAGAGTTGAATATGGACCTTTCCTCATTTTGAGGCGCTCAGGTCAAGCTCTGAACTTTGTGAACGTGGTGAGGGGCAGAGAGACAGGAGGTACTTTCTCCTCTGTGCCAACAGACTACACCTGCAGGATTTCAAAGCAATGAGAAAAGTGGACGAGGGTGAAATGACCACAAGTAAAATCAATACTTTGCTGGCACACGTGTAGATATGAAGGGTTCTGTACTAATGCATGGACACCAAGACCACAATTCCCCCTTCAAGTCAATCTTGCTCATCAGAATGCAAATACCAGGGCCTCCAGGTACTTTACGGCTTGAGACCTGGTTCTTTAGTTGAGGCACGAATAACATCCCCTTCAGGAACATACACAAGTCAGAAGACGGTGCATATGTTCCAGCTCCATCAGCTGTTTCTGTCCACTAAAATCACCATCTTCATACTCAAATTGTTCCCTTTATCTCACAACATACCCTTTATCTGTACTTTGTTAGATATAGTCCCAGTTACTTATCACTTGGGCGTCCTTCCTGAGTGATAACGAAGCGTGGGCCTGCTCTCAGTATTGCTGGGATCAAACCTGCTCTATAACCAGGCATGCAGGCACAAAGTCCAAGGTCCTCCTCTCATGCCCAGGCTCTGCCTCCTCTGTGCTCGGTAGAATATAAGGGTCTATATACAGGGTCGCATCCTCTGTGCTTGGTGATAATTTGTGGACTTTAGGCCCTGGGTTCTGCATGGTCTGCACTAGGGGACAATATGGGGGCTTCGAAAAGGTCTCCTTCCTCTCTACTGGGTGATAATCTCCTTAAAACCAGGTTTCTGCTCGGTGATAATCTGTGGACTTTAGACCCAGTTTTCTGTTTCCTTTGTGCTAGAAGATAATCTTATGATAAGCCACTGCATACATGTTTTCATAGATGTAAGACATTTGAACATTCAGCGTTTAGTTCTGTGACTCATGCATTGCGCTAGGCGTGACAAAGGCACTTTTGGTCAACTGACGGTTGAGCGACAGGGTCTTTCCGGAGCATCTGGCGTCAAATGCGGACTTGTTTATTCCAATACTAAATATCAGCCTATCAACTTATCTTCAACCTCTTCAAACTAACTTTACAAACTGGTGTAGTAATCATGAAACAACAAACCATCAAGGGAAAACCATTAAAACTGACTAAAGACTGCCCTCTTCTGGTGGGCGGCTGCTCCTTATCATCTTATCATAACAGTACAGTAGTACAGTAAGGGTAGCCATTTTCCCCAGCATGGTGTGTTGAGTTACAGAAGTCCTTTACAGTAACAGTGGTGTTAGGGGTCTGATCATAATCAGATCATCCACCAGGAGTGGCCCGTGCAGGTAACAGCAGTGGGGCGGTGGGGCCAGGTGGGTGGGGGTGATTTCGACAGACGACGAGGGAAAATGAATTATTTATTTAATTTCCCCTCGTGGTTGTCTGTCGAAATCATGCCCACCCACCCCCACCCGGCACCACTGCTCTTACCTGCACAGGCTGCTCCTGTCATCCACAACATAAATGCTTCTTGGTCATGCGTTGGGGGAGTAGGCGCATAACATGTGGGCAGTGCGCAAAAGCAACATATGCTACAACAAGGCACGCCATTCAGTGCAGATTCAGCATGTGTCAGACCACGTTTTACAGCCAGTACCTCTCTAAGCAGGAGCCAGGAAGCCATCTTTGTAGTATTTTGGTCAGGCAGAGGGGCGCAGACACCTAACCGACGTGCAGCATGCATAAGCAATATATGTCACAAGACACACAATACAGTGCACAGATTCAACATATGTGAGACCACACTATACATGCACGTCTCTTTTCAGAAAGCCATCTTTGTAGTATTTTAAATGGAAGTAAGAGCGCTAGCGGTTTTAGAAAATTGAAATCTTTTTGGAGTTTTAACGCACTTATGATAACCAAATTGTGAATCAACACTGTTCTTGTGGTAGCACAGTGATACTCTTGAGAGAAAAAGTTTTAGAAGTGTAAAAGTGAATGTGGAAAGCTAGTTGAATAAGCACATATTTCACCGAACTGACACATTTTCAGTAAGTTACATTGCTTTGGATTCTCCTTTCTATCATTTTTGTAACACAAAGGGATTCTTTGAACAAATACCTTAAGACAGAACAAGGGTAACTTGTAAACTGCAAAGCATGAATTTACTCATGTTATTCTTACCATGCCCTGGTGTGCCATTGTCAAATGGAAATACAAGTTCAGGGGGTTAGAAAACTATCTTGTCCAACAAATTGGAAGAATTTTCACCGTAAAAGCACATTGGCACTATTGTTTGAGCTCACAAAGTCAGAGAATATTTGATCATCTTCCTGAAAATATTCCTGGCAACTTAAATTTTGGCCACTGGGAAGAATACATAGACTGTGGAAGGATTAGCACATTGCCTTGATGATACCAGCACGGTTACTGAAAGATACAGATTTTTTATGAGAAGACAATTGCCTTACGAGACTATCAATGGTGTGTTGCAGCTACGCATTTCAGCGTTGTTGTGTGATTTTGAAGGATCAGTTATACAGTATTTAAATAATCACATTGTAGTGAACTGTTCACACAAGAAGACTCAAGAACGCCGTCTATGCTGCAGGAATCCAAGTTTGGAATGGACCATGAATGTAGCCAAGGATACTGAATGTTATTCAAATGCTTAAGGAGCTAATTAAATTGAGCACTTGAGTTCTAGTTCTTCCATCAGAGAAGTTAAAGTAAGTGTGGATCAGCATAAGAGTGTTGTGCAATGCAATAATAAAGCAAGTCGCCGGCAAAGTTATTACTTTAAATGTGGTTCTGGTCATCATTTAGCTACTAAGAATAGCTTTTGGGCAATCATTAAAGTTTATAATAAATGCAAAAAGATCAGCAATTTTTTTAATTTGTGCTGCAACTCTCAAAACATTGTTCAAGTCAACAGAGTTAGACAGTTAAGTGGGGACTTAGGAAAAATATACTTGATGTTTAAACAATTAGGACAGAAGCAATGCCTCTAGAAATGTGCAAAGGGGATCCTGTTTGCAATATTTTTATGAGGAAGAGGTCACTGATTGTTACTGTGGATAAGGGATCTCCATCAACAATCATTTTTGACAAGTCGTTTAACAAGGAACGGCATGATAAAGCTTTATTTCCCTCCGACATCAACCCTTTTGCCACTAGAAAAATGTTGACAGCCCGTGAGTCAAAGGCACTTCTTGTTTAGCAGTAAACCAGACAATGTAGGAGCAATACGGAGTCAAACAACCTTCCACTCACTGAAGCCCAGCAACTGGACTCCCATTTCAAGCCAACGCATCACACATGAACATTCTATGTTCTTCTTCACATTCATACATCCTATCCTCAAATTCTAGTATCCACTCACACCAAAGACACATGCCACACATCTCCTGACACAAAAGGTTTTGTGATCCAACTCTCTGCTCTCGGACATCAAGAAACACAATGCAATCCTTATCATCTCCTCCATGTTTGTACAATGTACCACACAAAGAAACCCTCTTCAAGTTCCAAATCCTTCCATCTTCAACCTCGTCGGCTGACTTCAAAACCTGTGAGACCCTTTTCAGATCAGACCAACACACCATCCCAATACTTACCAAAACTGGTGTGATCCTAACCATTTGGCCCACACAGAATCGAGGGCAACCCGTCTCCTATTTACATCGCATCTCATCCTTCCTGGATATTTTCGAAACCTTCTCTATATCCACATTATTTTCCAACTTATTGTTACCCTCCTGGCTCCCAGCAACCACCATGGTTCCAACATGGAAGTAGGTTTCCGTTTGATCAGTAACTGGAAAGGAGATTTCACAGTAACATAGGAAGTAAGTCTGTACAACATAGCTTGTAATAACTTCCTTCAGCACAACCCTGATTTCGAAGCTAATAGAAACGAGCCTCTCCTATTACAACATTTCACCTGCCCAGTGACTTAAAATGATACAATGCCACACGTGAATGTTTTATACCACTATCCTTCAAAAAATATAACATGTTAGCTAACAAAAACAACACCCTATTAAATGAAACCATTCTATTCCACTCCTCACTCAAATTCAATTCTCTTATTCTACCATCCACGCAAAAACACACAACCCACACAGTTTCTGTTTGTCATAAATTTAGAAATATACCAATTAGCAACAGAAATGGAAAACACATCTGCATCAGCTGGTGTTGAAAAACTTAAAGGCCTGTTGACCCATCAGAACGGGTGCCAGGGCAGATCTGTCTCCGTGCTGATCTTAGGACCCTATGAATGAAAATATTGATTGATTGCTACCCTACCGTTGTCTTAGATTCTTGAGATGTTAGCGCAGTGTTATAAAATGCCATATATTTCTCAACCTTAGAAGAGGTTAAGTTTACCATTGAAATGAACTTGTAGATGAATCTTGCTCTCTAAGAAATGTTATCACTCCTTTTGGGGTTAATCGTTCTTTGCATATGAAACTATGCTGAGGTCTGGCGGTGTCTGTTTTTCAGAAACTAATGTTCCATTTGTTTCAGGGAGTTAGAGTAGTGTAAGATGATGTTTGGTTTTAATGCTGATACTGTTGAAGACTACAATAGTGTTTTAGATCAAGTCTTGGGAATTTTAGAGGCAAATGGTGTGATAGTAAAAGAAGTGCAAGTTCTTGACTGACATTGTGGAATATCTGGGTGATCATTGAATTGGTTATAAAAAAAGGTCAATAGGAGATCTGTCAAAAAGCAACCCACTGAAGTTGATCAAAGTAATTTATTGGTTTACACAAGTAGTATTTCTACTGTGTGGAGGGATTTGCTTTTTTTTTACCAAGCCTTTGAAAAAGTTAATAAAGGTTGTACAGTCCACGTGGAGTGAGACTGAAAAATAGGCTTTTGCCAAAACAAAAAGATTGATTGCTGAAGCACCTGCATTAAAGCCTTCTGTGTAATGTGATTTGTATTATAAGTATTGCTGTGCCAATTCGGTCGGTGTTGTTTTGAGCAAGTTAGTTGAGAATAAATAGCCCACTGTTTCTTTCGCCTTAAAATGTCCTAGAGGGGCAGAAATTACAGGAAAATAGAGCGTGATGCTCTAGAATGTGCTTGGGCTGTTCAGTATTTCAGCACCTATGTGTGGGATCACAAAATATACTGTCCACGAACCCTTAACTTACTTGCTGGAGGAGAAAAGTGTTGGAAATGTGTCTCCTAGAATGGTTGGATTATTGTCCAGGATTTGGGGGTTATAGTTTCAAAATGTAACATGTTTCAGGTAGAGAGATTCTGAGAGCTGATTTCTTGTCAAGACTTCCCATGGATCTCACGAGATCACGTTGATGACCTTATGTCTTCAAGGAATGTGATATCCCAGTAGATGAGTGGATAAATGTATTACAAACAGATAAGATATACTGTGACGTAAAGAAATTTGTCACTCAGGTATAGCCCACAGAAAGAGGTTTAAAAGGCAAATTACAGAGTTCTGCTAAAATTGCCATAGTACTTAGAGGTGAGTGTGTGGAACAGCCAGTGGGTGAGAGAGCTAGGTTAATCAATTCAGCTTATGAGGGACAGCAAGAGTTAAGAAAAAGTATTATTGGTGGCCTGGCTTTGACAATTTTGTGGTTTTGTTTATTGGATCATGCTAAATGTCTCAAAAAATCTGACAAACAATTAATGTACAATGCTTTTTTTTAATCTTGTGGAGTTGCTCGAAAAGGCCTGGGAAAACATAGCAATTGACTTCATGCGCCCTATGCAGGGTTTGCAGAATGAAATGAATCGCATTTTAGTTTTGGAGGATTATCAGTCCAAATCTGTTTATTATCCAGTTGTGCAGAATCTCACAAATTGAAAGGTGATTAGGTTCTTGGATAGTGTTTTGGTTTTATTGAGGGTTGTTCCAAGACAGTTTCAGATAAGGGGGCCCAACTTATTTCACATGAAATGAGGAATTATTTGCCATCTACCAGAATTAAAGACCTCGTTGGTTTTTGTAAAGCCCACAAAACAAGGGCATGGTTGAGAGTGTTATCAGTTTGCTACATGTTATGGAAGTGCAAAGAGAAGTTTAGGAGTTATCATATCTCGCCTCATTCAGTGAAAAGGGCAATTCTTTTCCATTTGTTGAGGAAACCAGACTTAACACTGGTTTTGAGGTACAGCCAAGAAAATTGTCCCAGAGACGATTCTGTTGACTTGCAAGAAGTCAGGAACACAGTGAAGAGTGTGTGTAGGTATATGTAGGTCTGTGATTTCATGAGAGGAGATTGATAAAGTTTGAGCCCAAAAACCTGCTATGGTGAACAAGACGCAATTTTAGTTTTTCCCAGTTACACATATCACTAAGGTGTCAAGAGGGTCTGTGAAAGAGGACAATAGTCAGTGGTGGAATAAGAGACTTGTGGTCAGGGTTAGGAGTAGCCATTCCGTGTTGTGGGAAAGTTGAATAATAACAGGTGCTGCAGTTTTTGGCAATTCTAAATCAGGAATATTGAAAAGAATTATCTTGACGCAGATGCAGCTGTGTGCAGAGGTGTTCATCCTGCTGTTGCCATTGGAGAGGAGCATGAGGTGGAGGAGTGTGATGCACAGGACTGTGCTTCAGCTTCTATTGTGCCCACTGTGGCGCAAAAGGCATCTGCGGACATTGAAAACGGAGTCGTTGTGGAGACTGGGTGCAATGAGTTCGTTGCAAGCGACCATCACACATTTCTACGTAGCCTTGGAAGGGTCTCACATCCTTCCATATACTGGAAGGATTACAATACTAAGCAGGAAATGTGAAGATTTCTATTAAGTGAGGGAGTGGTATTTTTTTGTTTTTTCATTCTTCCTCCTTTTACTTTGTTTGGTTTGTACTGTGTTATTGGCGGGGAAGGAATGTGTTACGATATGTCACTGCATGTATGTCTTTATCTATAGCTTTAAAACAGTTGAAATGTTCAGTGTTTTATTCTGTGACTCACCCATCATGCTAGGCGTAACAGAGGACTATTCGGTTGACTCCTGAATGAGTGGCAGGACCTTTGACACGCGTTTGATATTGAGCGGAGGCTTGTTTATTCTAGTAATGAATATCAGCTTCTCACTCATCAGTTTGTCTCTGGCCTCTTCATTTAACAGATAACATGACGTACTTTAATCAGGCCGCCTATTCTCTAGTGTGTCTAAATCTCTGGGTTAGAGCCCAGGGTTCTGATCCCTGGTTGCTACCGGGCAGTAGAACAGCCTTCCACGAGGGCAGTCTCTTTTTGCTGGGTGACAGGGTGATAATCTGAGATCTTTAGACTGAGGGCTCGGTCTCCTCAGTGCTGGTGCCTCTCTGCTTCGGCTTAGTGATAATCTCTGGGCTTTCGACCCAGGGTTCGGTTTCCTCTGTGCTTGGGATAATGTGTGGGCTTCGAACCATAGCAGCTTCTCCGCACTGCAATACCCTAAATACTCTAAATACTTTAGTCGCAGGGTCCCCCTTTCTTCTGATAGGGTCTTAAAGCCCGAGTCTAATCCTCTCTGCTAAGTGATATCTGCAGGTTTTTAGACCCCTAGTGCCCTCGCCCCTTTCTGTGTGAAAATGTAGTGGCTTTATACCATGGTAAATAATCTTAGCAAACCACTGCAATTCTCAAGCTGACACAGAATGGACACATCTGTCTGCAAACACATCCAATGAGCATGCAAATGAGACTAGTTATACTCAAATTGCATTCATGCTAATGTAAATCGATATTCTACAGACTTCATCTAATTGGGACTGCAACTGGGGTGGCTCATGGTTACCTTAGTTAGCCACAAGGGTTTGATCAACCACCCTTTTCCTGGTACCAGCCATTCCCTTTCCTTCAGAGATGCCAGTATGCACTTACTGCATCTACAACCCAGCCTTATCCAGGACAGCTACAATACCACCTAGCAGATGTAGGGGGTCATGCCTTGCTTAACTTGCCCACCCACAACCACATTCTACCCATTCCACTGCTGATCATATTATTTACACATTAGACATAAGGCAGCACCCTACATGGCCAGATGTTCCATCTACGCCAGGGCTATCACATCCCATACTCTATCACATCTAGGCCCCCAATACTCACATGATCACCCTATGGCTGCATGGCCTCCCACTTTCCAAGCCACCTTAGGCCCACACAGCCTCACCAAGTAACAATGAGCTTCCATAAATATTTATGCAGAACACACCACAACAAAACTGACACTATTATGTTTAGCATGGGTGATCTTATCAAAGACCTCCCATACTACTCCCGTTGTACCCATTTGCTCGCTCCATAGTCATGGCACCTCTTTGCCCATGCACCGCCCACACCACATAGTAATGTGGCCGCAATGCTTATGTGCTTAACCAAATATCACTGATTTCTCTATTTGGATTCATCTAGATAAGCTCCGCTACCCCACACAAAGGCTCCTACAACCATGTTTAACCAGTACTCTTGCCACCTGCATGCTGGCACTCCTCAGATACTCGAGAACCCCAATGCAGAAATGAACCCCATGAAAGGTCTCCAAAAATGGTTAAGTACTGCTGCTGTCCTTACTAGGACCTGCGCAATGCGCTCCTGTTTAACCATAATTAAAACAACTTCATCCCCATGCTCCACCCTTGTATTATTCCTCCAAAGCACATGTGCTCTACCCATACAACGCCTCTCCCATAAATCCTCATACAAAGGAAGTCGAGCAAATGTTCTCACCAATACTATACGTCTCCAAGTTCAGAAGTGCTCCCTAGAAACTCTTGCCTTTGCTTTGCATGGTAGAAAATGAAAGCATAGAGTACATGAGGCATAACCTTACCTAGTGCACTCAAGTTCATCTCCTGTGATGGGAAACTTGGAATCTCTAACCATTCGAGCAAGATATTTTGCCACGTGCCACTTAGACTCCTATTGGTGTGCAGTTCGTGTTGGGTGAGAATGTGGATCTATGTTAAGCAGCAGCCTTTCCTTCAGACCCAGATCATCAAAACTGCCAGATAAACCAGAGGACAACTGGCAGCATTACACTGAGGTAGGTGTTCTTTCGGAGGGTTTGTAGAGAGTCCTGCAGTAAGGCACTCTGGTTCGCCAGGAGTGGAGGGAAAATTAATTAATGAAAGCTGGTCCAATTTGTGTTGAGCTGTCGAGAAGAGTTGCATGTATGCAACATTAAATTACCGAGCTTCTGGAGTCCACAGAATTCACAAAGAACGCTAGAAGGCAACTTAAAATCTGGTGTATGCATTCAATGGATATGGGGAACTCGGAAAAATTCAAATTAGCATCTATCATGAAACAAATCCTAGACCGCCTTAAATAAGTGAAAAACTAGACACAAAAATATTACACCAACCCTTAAGAGTCAACACAATGATCAATCTATGTAGAAACACAGAATCCTATTCTGTGAAGAGAAAAGACAGGGGAGAGAACCAAAAAGTCACATATCGAAATGCATGGAATGAAAGAACCATATATGGAAATACATGGAATGGTACTATATCAAACGAAACGCCAAGAAGAAATCACATAACCATCAATCTAGAGAAAAAAAGAAGACACTTAACAGAAGAATCACATAACCATCTTTGAAAAAAACCCACACACAATGGGGCTCTAGGAAAAACTCATGGGTACATGGAGAAGCACAAAATGGGGATCCATGTACAGAGAAGAACAAGGACAGACAAACAACAGCATCAAAGGATAAAATAGGAATAAAAGAAACCAGTCAGGCTTAATGAGCTATCTATGGAGTATTACTAAATGGGGATCCATTAACAGGATAGGAGGCCAGAGCCCTAGAACCATTTATGAAGATGCTCTGGTTGGTGGCTCCCTCCATAAAAACACAACAAAAACAAACCAGCACAACAATAAATAAGGAAGAGAGAAACGAGGCTCTATCGAAAAGAGAAGCCAAGCAGACCTACAAAACCATCTGTGGATAAGCAGGGAGCAGGGCTACTGACTGAGAAGAACCAGGACAGTCAAAACAAATCTGCCTGAAACAGGGTTCCACACACAGCACTGGAGAGCAGGAGTGAAAAGAGCTAGGTTGGGTATTTACAGATTCCATGCAGCACCCTCACAAAGACCTACTCTGGTGGTGCCACACAGGCTGCCCACGTCTGTGTTCAGGGCTGGAACAGTGCCACAGTCAGCCTGAACCTCTAGCCCCAAAGATATTTTATGAGAACAGACGTTGCAGCCCAATACAAAAATGTCTTTGCCCTTCATAGATGCCTACAAATTCACATTGGTACAACGTCCTGCTACAGCACCAGACGTTACACTTCCCATCTCAGTGTGACTCACAGAAGCCAACCCTGACCGATGAACGGCAGTTGGCATGCTCAGATTCAAACCTGCAACCTTCAAGCCAAACACAGATTTCTTCAGCAGGTGTCCAGCAATAAAGGAGAATGCAATCTGGACACACTTGAAAACCAGGAGGGTGCTGGAGAGCCAACGACCCAATGTTTGTCTTTGCTATAAAACGAATCCAACAAGTAGGTGCCGTCCCATCTGGTATAAGTGCCCCCTTAAGCAGACATCTAACAGGCACACACTGAGCCCTTGATGATTCCAGTAAGGTCGTCACCAATTTAACCTATTACCCCCAGCATGTCACCAAATCGATGGGCAATGGAGTAGAACTTTTATGCAAGTGCTCGCATATATGGAAGCTGAGGCAATGGGAGATGGTGTGATCTGCCTGAATGACACTTTAATCAAGTGTGAAAGACAGCCTAGAACTTAGATCACCTTGATCCAAAGTTATCAACTTAACAAACAGGCAACATCTCCGCTTACCTATAAGCCAAACATACCAGTACAGTACGCCTCCACTTAACTACAGAACCGCAAATCAACTTAATCACTAGACTAGATTTTAACTACATCAAAACCCAACTTAAGCACCAGATCACACAGCACCTCAGCAAAGGAGACTGATTGTTTCTGAGGGCCCACTGAGTTTTAAAGACAGACGCAGATCTAACTGCCTAAAAGGTGAAAAATATACACAGGAGACAGACGGTTCCGGTACCTAGAGCTAGCATGTTAGGGTCCCTTCACAGAAGACATCTCGGGCACCGACTATCCGCCGGGAGCGGCCGACTCTCTGCGCCTTTTCAAATGGTGCGTAGAACCCTTGAGCCGACCGGCCGCAGGGCGGTGAGGTCACAATGCCTCCCGGGTCACAGCAGGAAACTGACATCACTGCTCACCCAGCGTTCCCTGTGACGCCAGCCAGGAATCCAATGCGATCGCGGCACACTGATCTGAATATTAAAACGGCGTGTGCTAGAAAGTGAAGTGTTTGCGGGATACTCATTTTACACCCCACGAAAAGCTGAAAGGCGGAGTCGGCCGTACCAAACTTGAAACAAGTGACTTACTTACATAGTAGAGATAACTGCAACATGTGCGTTAACACAGCCCAACTTTACTGTTGCTGTAAATATTAACCTCGTACATGCATGCACACGATCTGCCTTTCATATTTATTTTTAGCATTCTCTCTCTCTGTCCCATCTATGGCACACCTTGGCCTTAACCTGGATGTCTGATAGAAAAAATATTACTGAAAGATAATTTTTAATTTATGTATTTTTATTATTTCCATATCTGTTGCTTCTGTGCAGATCTGAATTACTGTACAGCAGTAAAGACAGATTCCCCCTAATCCAGCACACAGCATCTACACAACCTCCATACAGCCGTATCTCTGAATTTCACCACAAGTTACGGGCACAGCGAAAAGCTACAGAGACCATTTTCTCATACACATTTCTATTCATCCTAATGATGCTTTGGGAGGGGGCAGGGAGACATTACGCCTGCCACTTTAAACAAAACTGGAGCTAAAAGGTGAGCGCGATTAACACAGGATGTAAAGAGGAACTGGGTGGGTCAGGAGAAGGCCGTGGAGGTGTCGGGGACCCAGGTAACAATAGCGCTTTTAGCGCATTTATCGCCGGGTTCTCCAGGGAGGGAGACGGGTAACAACCAAATAAATGCCCTCTCGTGTCCCTATAAACTACACTGAAACACCACTGAAGGGCATAGTGTAAAAGTCGCAACTCTGCAGAATCATCACCTCCCCTCCTACTTTCATCACTGCCCAGGGGTTCACAACTACATGTAAAATCCATCCTGTCTGAAGACATCTCAGCCAGAGCTCTTAAAGCAGATACAGGCCTCTCCCTACAGACCCTAGGACATCTGAAATCAGATCCTGGTCCTCTCCATAAACTCATCATGGCTTCTGAAAGCAGGTACGGGCCCTCTATCTGCCGACTTTGGAACCCCATAAAGCAGCTACAGGCCTCTGTCTACAGACCCCAGGACCTGTGAAGGCAAATGCCACTGCAAACAACTGTACTGCAAATGAAGAATGAGCCAGGACAATGTAGACAGGAACACGTTCAAGTCCGCCCTAAAATGCTACCACCAAATGAACCAGATGGCCAAACGCATCGCTCTGGCGGACCGCATCGATGCCAGCACCAACAGAAACAAATAAATCTTTGCCATTCTGAAATATTTCACCTCACCAGCGGCTGCCTCAAAATTGATCGCCCCTCCACAATCCACCCACTCAGGGGCCGCATCGCACCCCTGCCACCCCAACATGCCTACTCCAGAGGACTGCAACCCATCAGCGCCATGCTCACACCCATTCTGAATGCCTCCACCTGTTCCACAACATTCCCAGATGCTTGGAAAAATGCAACTCTCCTCCCTTTGCTGAACAAAAACTATGCAGACCCTTCAACGCTTGTCAGCTACAGACCGATCTACTTGCTACCATTCCCGGCTAAGGTCTTAGAGAAAATCATTAACATACATCTCACAGAATACCTAAACGACCACCAATTCCTCGATACCACTCAGTCTAGTTTCAGACCTGACCACAGCATGGAAACTGTCCTTATTTCTGCCACAGATGACATCTGCATGACTCTGGACGGAGGAGACACCGCGGCCCTAATCCTCCTGGACCTCTCCACAGCATTTGACACAGTCTTCCACCCTATCCTCATCCAACACATACACAACATCGGAATCCAAGGACACACCCCAATAGGTCTGCTCCTTCCTGATTGGGAGGACACAGTCATTCAGCCTGGCACCGTGCACCTCAGATGCCTGCGACCTCATCTGCAAAGTTTCATAAGCATCCTCCCTAAGGCCAGCCCTCTTCAAAGTATACATGATCCCTCTAACCAGCACTATCCACTCTCACGATATCAATGCCCTTTCCTACAGTGACACACAACTCATTCCCTCCCTCACGGATAAGACGTCCAGTACCCAGATCAAGTTCAATGCCTGAAATCATCCACTGACTGAAGATCATTTGTCTGAAGCTGAACAGCGACAAGACTGGAATTGTGATCTTCAGGAAGAGCATATCACAGTGGGACTCCACCTGGTGGCCAACAGAGCTAGGACCGACACCCACCCCACACCACCCACGCCAAGAACCTCGGGACCGTCATTAACAGCAAACTCGACATGACTGCCCAAGTCAATGCCGTTATCGCCTCATGCTTCCATACCCTGAAGATGTTGAGGAAGATTTCGAAATGGCTCCCATTGAGCACTAGGTAACCCGTCACCATACCCTGGTCACAAGCAAGCTGGACTAGGGGAACACCTTTATGCTGGGATCAACAAAAGACTCACTAGAAGGCTGCATGTCATTCAGAACTTGGCGGCCAGAATAACCCTCAACCTCCCACCCCACCTGAAGGAGCTCCACTGGCTCCAAATCACAAACAAGCACAATTCAAACTCCTCACCCACACTTTAACGACACAACATATCACTGCCCCAGTATAGTTCAACAATCTGCTTTTACAAACCTTCTAGACTCCTCCGCTCGTCCAGATTCCTACTTGCACACATCCTTTGCATACGGAAAACCAGATCTGTACGTTGAACCTTCTCCTACATTGCTCCTAAAGCGTGGGATAACCTGCCGCTACACATAAGAGCCTCCTGCTCACTTCTTGAATTCTGCAAGAAGCTGAAGACCTGGCTTTTCGAGTAGTCCCAAAAGGCCCTAGGTGAGGCTAGAATCTTGCTCAGTATCTGGATACTCTCCCGGGTGATAAAGTGCTCTACAAATCTGCATAATACATAACAGCATTAATCCAGGACGAATCTCCTTACAGACCATAGGGCTTCTGAAAGGCACTCTCCCTGCAGACCTCAGCAAGAAAGTACAAGCGCTCTAGACTGCAGACACCATGACCCCTTTAAACAGGTACAGGACCTCTTACAGCAGATTCTGGGAAAGCTTAAAACAGGTACATGCCTCTCCATAGAGACCCTGAGACCTCTGAAAACAGATCCAGGTCCTCTTTGTATAGGCTCCGGGGCCTTTGAAAGCAGGTACAGACTGTAGTATCCTGTGTGTCCCCCTTCCCTGTATGTCTGAGCTGGTGTCTAGATAGTTGAGAGTGAATGACGAGTTAGAACTAAGGTGCATGAGCCAGAGTGGAAGCTAGGAGACAGGGACACTTGGAGGGAGGATGGAGCCCTGACAGTACCTACCCGCTGTTGCTATAACCGAAGGGGCCAACATAAAATACTTACCTGATACCCAGGTGGCCCCAGACTCTTGTATGAAGTTCTTGTCCTCCAACTACAACACATACCCTCTCCCTTCTAGTCCTGTGGCCAATGAAAACAGGTAAAGGCTCTCAACCTACAGACTCTAAGACCTCTGAAAGCAGGTAGCCCCTCTCCCTGCAGATCCCAGGACCTCTGAAAGCATATAAAGGCCCTCCCGCTGTAGACACCACAGTTTCTGAAAGCAGGCACGGGCCCTCTCCCTGCAGGTCCCAGGCCCTTGCCATACAGATCCAGTGCTGGCTAAATGAGACCTTGAACCTCTTCCCGCAGGCCACTTCCCTGCAGGGTCACTGCTCCAATGGACAAAATAACCCAGACCATGCCTGCCGCAGAAAGCAGGGGTGTCGGGCCATTCCAGACAGGTTAACAACAAGCATTTACAATGCAATAGGTCTCACATTTACGAGAGTTTGAGCTATTGGCATTGTAAATGACGATGCCTTTTATTTATGTGTTGTTTTAAAAACAGATAAAGGGCATTGTCATTTACAATGCCAATAGCTTAAACTCTCGCCAATGTAAGACCTATTGCATTGCAAATGCTTTTTTTTGTAAAAAAAAACCCATGCTGAGGTTTCACTTTAATAGCGGCCGCGCCCCTTTCTTTAGACGGGGCTCGTCTAAAGAAAGGGGCGCAGCCGCCATTAACGTGAAAGCGCATTATTGGGCACTTGTTAAATAGATGCACTTTACTAAAGGTGCATGGTTTATAAAACAAAAGAAGGAACCAATAAAAACTTACCAAACTCTGCAAGCCATATTAGAAGGTACGATACACGTTTTTGCACATCACAAACACTTTGAGTTGTAATTAGAAGATGTTTCATTGTGCACAGATCCTTGTCTGGTTAGACAGTAAGACGCATCACGTGTCAAAAAAGTGTAGAAATTGAAGGAAAAAAAACCAAACATGCAGCCGCGTTCGGCGACGCAAATAAACCAAAGGCGTGGCCGTCAATGTATCAGCGTGGTGTGCCGTGCTATGAAAAAATAAAAATAAATAAAGCGTTGCAGGAGAGCGTGTTCTGCCTGCAACAGCAGGCAGGTGAAAACGATTTAACAAAATAGTGCTCTGAGGCTGTAATTAACCGCTTCAGTGCTCGGGACGGCCCCCGGCCGTCTGACGTCACAGTGGGCATGTGCGGAGGACGGCCGGGGGCTGCCCTAAACACACCCACTCAATAAATCACCCGTACCGCGGCGGAATTCGCGCCGCGGTCAACGGGTTAAAGCCTACCAAGTAAACACGTGCAACAGGGGGTGTCCTCATGGGAGGTTACAAGAAGAGACAAGGCTTTACTAAAAGGGACTACTAAGCCTATTGACCAACGAAAAGCCACAGTTTACAAAGGACAATGACACAAGCCAATGAAAAATATGGGCGTAGAGTTGGCCTAACGGCTAGGGCGGTCGACCTCGGAGCTGGGGAACCAGGTTCGAGTCTCGGCAGGGACGCACAACATCCTGTGATTCTGGGCAAATCACTTAATCTCCCCGTGCCTAACAAAAAAATGAATGTGTCCTCATGTAACGCAACTGGTGCTCGTGTAAAGCGCTCTGATACCCGAATCGGGTCAAGTTCGCGCTATATAAAACTCCGTTAAAAAAACCCACCTAACTACAGCATGCCTTGCAGAGCAGCGCATGCGCTGCCCAGGCTCTACCTAATAAACCAGCACCCGACCCAAAAAGCAAACCTGCTTGAAGGGTCACCAGTACATGGAGATGAACAAAGGCCAGTGTCATGCGGGCAGTATCCATGGCAATCTGAGCCTCCTACAGCGAACATGACAGAACTGAAAAGGAAGAGTGGCAGGGAAAGAAGAGCAAACTATGCCCGTAGTGAGACATTTCCACATATAATATTCATTTAATTTGTATGTGCCTTGTACTCTGTCCGTGTAGTGTTGGTTTGAGTAGCAATGCCTTCCACGTTCGTTACACACACATCATTGTATGTTCTAGTTCTGTATCCCACTCTGTGTTTTTCCTTGAACTTGTGTTAATTGGATTGGTGCCTTGGGAATACGTACATCTTCTGTCAGGGATGCAAGAAATACTAAATAACAAATTGTCTGGAATGCCCATCCTCAGTGCACAAAGGAAACAATGTTTTATTTCTGGCCTTCTGAAAGAATGATGGGAGACGCCCCGAAACATGCTCTATTCATATCTGGTGGGAACCGAGAGAATTAACCTTACTTTGTTGATAGGTCTGAAAGTATGAGTGAGAGGTGTTTTTTTTTTTTTTGTTTTGTTTTAAAGAGAAATGCGCTTTCTCTCACTCTTCACGTGTTAATGACGGTGACAGCACTGCGACAGTTAGAGTAAGGTTAGATTAAATTCTTTAGCAATCAAACCGGAATTTACGCCCAAGGGGAAACCTAGCATCTTCACTTATTCTACTTCTCTTATAAACAGTTAACTTCCAGCCTTTTCAGAGCACTATCCAAACCCGGAAGTTAAATGGGTCAGTCAGCGAATGATGTCACAATAGGTATCAACCCCCAGCTATTATCCGAAGCAACGTGTTAGCACGCCTACTGCTGGTGTTTGGTTGAGATACAGGACTGGGTAAACAGAACTGTTTTATTCTCTACACAGGCTCGCCCCTTAAGGCCGTTGTGTGCGTCATTGTCTGTTGATACTGTAGAGAGTGCATTGAAGGGTGAGTGTCTCTTGTCGTGAAAGAATGAGCCGAGCATTTATACAGCCCACAGTTGTTTCCGTCGTCGTTCTGCTTCCTTCGTGAGGATTCAAGTGGTGTGACTGGCAAAGACTGGAGCGCCCTCCGGTGGTGTCTAATTCCCAGTTAAGAAGGGTCACCTCCAAGGCCATCGGTGGTAAATCCTAACTGGAGCTGACAAGGGGAGAATTAGACCCAAATAGAGAACACCTTACTTTAAATACCTTGTGTGACAAGCGGGGGACATTTCAAGGAAGATGATCTGAGAAATACGAATTTAACAATAAAAGCTCATACAAAGACCTGTGTCACAGGCTTGTAACGGCCTCTTGAGAGCCAAAGTGAACAGTCAACCGTTATGTTTGGCGCAGTACAGCAGCCCAAGGCGAGGTAAGGATTTACAATCACGTTGAATGTAAGGCCACAGTAGATGGGAGGCTGAAGGCGGTCTGCTCTAGAAATCTTGCGCATTTTATTTTCAATTTCTGAAGTTCACTTGAAAGGCCAAAATGTGTTGTGGTTTTATTTTTTTTTATCGTTGACCACTGTACTATAATTACACTACATAGATTTTTCAGAGTTACTGTGTTTACTTTTTAACAACTTGAATTACCTGCTGGAGGCAATGATAAATATAATGCAACTTTTTTCTTCCACTGAAAATGGCCGATTTCTGCAGACATTTGAGCACTGTGACATTAAAACATCCAAAAGCGAGAGTTGAATATGGACCTTTCCTCATTTTGAGGCGCTCAGGTCAAGCTCTGAACTTTGTGAACGTGGTGAGGGGCAGAGAGACAGGAGGTACTTTCTCCTCTGTGCCAACAGACTACACCTGCAGGATTTCAAAGCAATGAGAAAAGTGGACGAGGGTGAAATGACCACAAGTAAAATCAATACTTTGCTGGCACACGTGTAGATATGAAGGGTTCTGTACTAATGCATGGACACCAAGACCACAATTCCCCCTTCAAGTCAATCTTGCTCATCAGAATGCAAATACCAGGGCCTCCAGGTACTTTACGGCTTGAGACCTGGTTCTTTAGTTGAGGCACGAATAACATCCCCTTCAGGAACATACACAAGTCAGAAGACGGTGCATATGTTCCAGCTCCATCAGCTGTTTCTGTCCACTAAAATCACCATCTTCATACTCAAATTGTTCCCTTTATCTCACAACATACCCTTTATCTGTACTTTGTTAGATATAGTCCCAGTTACTTATCACTTGGGCGTCCTTCCTGAGTGATAACGAAGCGTGGGCCTGCTCTCAGTATTGCTGGGATCAAACCTGCTCTATAACCAGGCATGCAGGCACAAAGTCCAAGGTCCTCCTCTCATGCCCAGGCTCTGCCTCCTCTGTGCTCGGTAGAATATAAGGGTCTATATACAGGGTCGCATCCTCTGTGCTTGGTGATAATTTGTGGACTTTAGGCCCTGGGTTCTGCATGGTCTGCACTAGGGGACAATATGGGGGCTTCGAAAAGGTCTCCTTCCTCTCTACTGGGTGATAATCTCCTTAAAACCAGGTTTCTGCTCGGTGATAATCTGTGGACTTTAGACCCAGTTTTCTGTTTCCTTTGTGCTAGAAGATAATCTTATGATAAGCCACTGCATACATGTTTTCATAGATGTAAGACATTTGAACATTCAGCGTTTAGTTCTGTGACTCATGCATTGCGCTAGGCGTGACAAAGGCACTTTTGGTCAACTGACGGTTGAGCGACAGGGTCTTTCCGGAGCATCTGGCGTCAAATGCGGACTTGTTTATTCCAATACTAAATATCAGCCTATCAACTTATCTTCAACCTCTTCAAACTAACTTTACAAACTGGTGTAGTAATCATGAAACAACAAACCATCAAGGGAAAACCATTAAAACTGACTAAAGACTGCCCTCTTCTGGTGGGCGGCTGCTCCTTATCATCTTATCATAACAGTACAGTAGTACAGTAAGGGTAGCCATTTTCCCCAGCATGGTGTGTTGAGTTACAGAAGTCCTTTACAGTAACAGTGGTGTTAGGGGTCTGATCATAATCAGATCATCCACCAGGAGTGGCCCGTGCAGGTAACAGCAGTGGGGCGGTGGGGCCAGGTGGGTGGGGGTGATTTCGACAGACGACGAGGGAAAATGAATTATTTATTTAATTTCCCCTCGTGGTTGTCTGTCGAAATCATGCCCACCCACCCCCACCCGGCACCACTGCTCTTACCTGCACAGGCTGCTCCTGTCATCCACAACATAAATGCTTCTTGGTCATGCGTTGGGGGAGTAGGCGCATAACATGTGGGCAGTGCGCAAAAGCAACATATGCTACAACAAGGCACGCCATTCAGTGCAGATTCAGCATGTGTCAGACCACGTTTTACAGCCAGTACCTCTCTAAGCAGGAGCCAGGAAGCCATCTTTGTAGTATTTTGGTCAGGCAGAGGGGCGCAGACACCTAACCGACGTGCAGCATGCATAAGCAATATATGTCACAAGACACACAATACAGTGCACAGATTCAACATATGTGAGACCACACTATACATGCACGTCTCTTTTCAGAAAGCCATCTTTGTAGTATTTTAAATGGAAGTAAGAGCGCTAGCGGTTTTAGAAAATTGAAATCTTTTTGGAGTTTTAACGCACTTATGATAACCAAATTGTGAATCAACACTGTTCTTGTGGTAGCACAGTGATACTCTTGAGAGAAAAAGTTTTAGAAGTGTAAAAGTGAATGTGGAAAGCTAGTTGAATAAGCACATATTTCACCGAACTGACACATTTTCAGTAAGTTACATTGCTTTGGATTCTCCTTTCTATCATTTTTGTAACACAAAGGGATTCTTTGAACAAATACCTTAAGACAGAACAAGGGTAACTTGTAAACTGCAAAGCATGAATTTACTCATGTTATTCTTACCATGCCCTGGTGTGCCATTGTCAAATGGAAATACAAGTTCAGGGGGTTAGAAAACTATCTTGTCCAACAAATTGGAAGAATTTTCACCGTAAAAGCACATTGGCACTATTGTTTGAGCTCACAAAGTCAGAGAATATTTGATCATCTTCCTGAAAATATTCCTGGCAACTTAAATTTTGGCCACTGGGAAGAATACATAGACTGTGGAAGGATTAGCACATTGCCTTGATGATACCAGCACGGTTACTGAAAGATACAGATTTTTTATGAGAAGACAATTGCCTTACGAGACTATCAATGGTGTGTTGCAGCTACGCATTTCAGCGTTGTTGTGTGATTTTGAAGGATCAGTTATACAGTATTTAAATAATCACATTGTAGTGAACTGTTCACACAAGAAGACTCAAGAACGCCGTCTATGCTGCAGGAATCCAAGTTTGGAATGGACCATGAATGTAGCCAAGGATACTGAATGTTATTCAAATGCTTAAGGAGCTAATTAAATTGAGCACTTGAGTTCTAGTTCTTCCATCAGAGAAGTTAAAGTAAGTGTGGATCAGCATAAGAGTGTTGTGCAATGCAATAATAAAGCAAGTCGCCGGCAAAGTTATTACTTTAAATGTGGTTCTGGTCATCATTTAGCTACTAAGAATAGCTTTTGGGCAATCATTAAAGTTTATAATAAATGCAAAAAGATCAGCAATTTTTTTAATATGTGCTGCAACTCTCAAAACATTGTTCAAGTCAACAGAGTTAGACAGTTAAGTGGGGACTTAGGAAAAATATACTTGATGTTTAAACAATTAGGACAGAAGCAATGCCTCTAGAAATGTGCAAAGGGGATCCTGTTTGCAATATTTTTATGAGGAAGAGGTCACTGATTGTTACTGTGGATAAGGGATCTCCATCAACAATCATTTTTGACAAGTCGTTTAACAAGGAACGGCATGATAAAGCTTTATTTCCCTCCGACATCAACCCTTTTGCCACTAGAAAAATGTTGACAGCCCGTGAGTCAAAGGCACTTCTTGTTTAGCAGTAAACCAGACAATGTAGGAGCAATACGGAGTCAAACAACCTTCCACTCACTGAAGCCCAGCAACTGGACTCCCATTTCAAGCCAACGCATCACACATGAACATTCTATGTTCTTCTTCACATTCATACATCCTATCCTCAAATTCTAGTATCCACTCACACCAAAGACACATGCCACACATCTCCTGACACAAAAGGTTTTGTGATCCAACTCTCTGCTCTCGGACATCAAGAAACACAATGCAATCCTTATCATCTCCTCCATGTTTGTACAATGTACCACACAAAGAAACCCTCTTCAAGTTCCAAATCCTTCCATCTTCAACCTCGTCGGCTGACTTCAAAACCTGTGAGACCCTTTTCAGATCAGACCAACACACCATCCCAATACTTACCAAAACTGGTGTGATCCTAACCATTTGGCCCACACAGAATCGAGGGCAACCCGTCTCCTATTTACATCGCATCTCATCCTTCCTGGATATTTTCGAAACCTTCTCTATATCCACATTATTTTCCAACTTATTGTTACCCTCCTGGCTCCCAGCAACCACCATGGTTCCAACATGGAAGTAGGTTTCCGTTTGATCAGTAACTGGAAAGGAGATTTCACAGTAACATAGGAAGTAAGTCTGTACAACATAGCTTGTAATAACTTCCTTCAGCACAACCCTGATTTCGAAGCTAATAGAAACGAGCCTCTCCTATTACAACATTTCACCTGCCCAGTGACTTAAAATGATACAATGCCACACGTGAATGTTTTATACCACTATCCTTCAAAAAATATAACATGTTAGCTAACAAAAACAACACCCTATTAAATGAAACCATTCTATTCCACTCCTCACTCAAATTCAATTCTCTTATTCTACCATCCACGCAAAAACACACAACCCACACAGTTTCTGTTTGTCATAAATTTAGAAATATACCAATTAGCAACAGAAATGGAAAACACATCTGCATCAGCTGGTGTTGAAAAACTTAAAGGCCTGTTGACCCATCAGAACGGGTGCCAGGGCAGATCTGTCTCCGTGCTGATCTTAGGACCCTATGAATGAAAATATTGATTGATTGCTACCCTACCGT
Source organism: Calotriton arnoldi (assembly GCA_963921515.1). Taxonomy (NCBI): domain Eukaryota; kingdom Metazoa; phylum Chordata; class Amphibia; order Caudata; family Salamandridae; genus Calotriton; species Calotriton arnoldi. Next base: position 2,680,333 of record CAWUFW010000598.1, on the reverse strand, counting down.
TGTCTTAGATTCTTGAGATGTTAGCGCAGTGTTATAAAATGCCATATATTTCTCAACCTTAGAAGAGGTTAAGTTTACCATTGAAATGAACTTGTAGATGAATCTTGCTCTCTAAGAAATGTTATCACTCCTTTTGGGGTTAATCGTTCTTTGCATATGAAACTATGCTGAGGTCTGGCGGTGTCTGTTTTTCAGAAACTAATGTTCCATTTGTTTCAGGGAGTTAGAGTAGTGTAAGATGATGTTTGGTTTTAATGCTGATACTGTTGAAGACTACAATAGTGTTTTAGATCAAGTCTTGGGAATTTTAGAGGCAAATGGTGTGATAGTAAAAGAAGTGCAAGTTCTTGACTGACATTGTGGAATATCTGGGTGATCATTGAATTGGTTATAAAAAAAGGTCAATAGGAGATCTGTCAAAAAGCAACCCACTGAAGTTGATCAAAGTAATTTATTGGTTTACACAAGTAGTATTTCTACTGTGTGGAGGGATTTGCTTTTTTTTTACCAAGCCTTTGAAAAAGTTAATAAAGGTTGTACAGTCCACGTGGAGTGAGACTGAAAAATAGGCTTTTGCCAAAACAAAAAGATTGATTGCTGAAGCACCTGCATTAAAGCCTTCTGTGTAATGTGATTTGTATTATAAGTATTGCTGTGCCAATTCGGTCGGTGTTGTTTTGAGCAAGTTAGTTGAGAATAAATAGCCCACTGTTTCTTTCGCCTTAAAATGTCCTAGAGGGGCAGAAATTACAGGAAAATAGAGCGTGATGCTCTAGAATGTGCTTGGGCTGTTCAGTATTTCAGCACCTATGTGTGGGATCACAAAATATACTGTCCACGAACCCTTAACTTACTTGCTGGAGGAGAAAAGTGTTGGAAATGTGTCTCCTAGAATGGTTGGATTATTGTCCAGGATTTGGGGGTTATAGTTTCAAAATGTAACATGTTTCAGGTAGAGAGATTCTGAGAGCTGATTTCTTGTCAAGACTTCCCATGGATCTCACGAGATCACGTTGATGACCTTATGTCTTCAAGGAATGTGATATCCCAGTAGATGAGTGGATAAATGTATTACAAACAGATAAGATATACTGTGACGTAAAGAAATTTGTCACTCAGGTATAGCCCACAGAAAGAGGTTTAAAAGGCAAATTACAGAGTTCTGCTAAAATTGCCATAGTACTTAGAGGTGAGTGTGTGGAACAGCCAGTGGGTGAGAGAGCTAGGTTAATCAATTCAGCTTATGAGGGACAGCAAGAGTTAAGAAAAAGTATTATTGGTGGCCTGGCTTTGACAATTTTGTGGTTTTGTTTATTGGATCATGCTAAATGTCTCAAAAAATCTGACAAACAATTAATGTACAATGCTTTTTTTTAATCTTGTGGAGTTGCTCGAAAAGGCCTGGGAAAACATAGCAATTGACTTCATGCGCCCTATGCAGGGTTTGCAGAATGAAATGAATCGCATTTTAGTTTTGGAGGATTATCAGTCCAAATCTGTTTATTATCCAGTTGTGCAGAATCTCACAAATTGAAAGGTGATTAGGTTCTTGGATAGTGTTTTGGTTTTATTGAGGGTTGTTCCAAGACAGTTTCAGATAAGGGGGCCCAACTTATTTCACATGAAATGAGGAATTATTTGCCATCTACCAGAATTAAAGACCTCGTTGGTTTTTGTAAAGCCCACAAAACAAGGGCATGGTTGAGAGTGTTATCAGTTTGCTACATGTTATGGAAGTGCAAAGAGAAGTTTAGGAGTTATCATATCTCGCCTCATTCAGTGAAAAGGGCAATTCTTTTCCATTTGTTGAGGAAACCAGACTTAACACTGGTTTTGAGGTACAGCCAAGAAAATTGTCCCAGAGACGATTCTGTTGACTTGCAAGAAGTCAGGAACACAGTGAAGAGTGTGTGTAGGTATATGTAGGTCTGTGATTTCATGAGAGGAGATTGATAAAGTTTGAGCCCAAAAACCTGCTATGGTGAACAAGACGCAATTTTAGTTTTTCCCAGTTACACATATCACTAAGGTGTCAAGAGGGTCTGTGAAAGAGGACAATAGTCAGTGGTGGAATAAGAGACTTGTGGTCAGGGTTAGGAGTAGCCATTCCGTGTTGTGGGAAAGTTGAATAATAACAGGTGCTGCAGTTTTTGGCAATTCTAAATCAGGAATATTGAAAAGAATTATCTTGACGCAGATGCAGCTGTGTGCAGAGGTGTTCATCCTGCTGTTGCCATTGGAGAGGAGCATGAGGTGGAGGAGTGTGATGCACAGGACTGTGCTTCAGCTTCTATTGTGCCCACTGTGGCGCAAAAGGCATCTGCGGACATTGAAAACGGAGTCGTTGTGGAGACTGGGTGCAATGAGTTCGTTGCAAGCGACCATCACACATTTCTACGTAGCCTTGGAAGGGTCTCACATCCTTCCATATACTCGAAGGATTACAATACTAAGCAGGAAATGTGAAGATTTCTATTAAGTGAGGGAGTGGTATTTTTTTGTTTTTTCATTCTTCCTCCTTTTACTTTGTTTGGTTTGTACTGTGTTATTGGCGGGGGAAGGAATGTGTTACGATATGTCACTGCATGTATGTCTTTATCTATAGCTTTAAAACAGTTGAAATGTTCAGTGTTTTATTCTGTGACTCACCCATCATGCTAGGCGTAACAGAGGACTATTCGGTTGACTCCTGAATGAGTGGCAGGACCTTTGACACGCGTTTGATATTGAGCGGAGGCTTGTTTATTCTAGTAATGAATATCAGCTTCTCACTCATCAGTTTGTCTCTGGCCTCTTCATTTAACAGATAACATGACGTACTTTAATCAGGCCGCCTATTCTCTAGTGTGTCTAAATCTCTGGGTTAGAGCCCAGGGTTCTGATCCCTGGTTGCTACCGGGCAGTAGAACAGCCTTCCACGAGGGCAGTCTCTTTTTGCTGGGTGACAGGGTGATAATCTGAGATCTTTAGACTGAGGGCTCGGTCTCCTCAGTGCTGGTGCCTCTCTGCTTCGGCTTAGTGATAATCTCTGGGCTTTCGACCCAGGGTTCGGTTTCCTCTGTGCTTGGGATAATGTGTGGGCTTCGAACCATAGCAGCTTCTCCGCACTGCAATACCCTAAATACTCTAAATACTTTAGTCGCAGGGTCCCCCTTTCTTCTGATAGGGTCTTAAAGCCCGAGTCTAATCCTCTCTGCTAAGTGATATCTGCAGGTTTTTAGACCCCTAGTGCCCTCGCCCCTTTCTGTGTGAAAATGTAGTGGCTTTATACCATGGTAAATAATCTTAGCAAACCACTGCAATTCTCAAGCTGACACAGAATGGACACATCTGTCTGCAAACACATCCAATGAGCATGCAAATGAGACTAGTTATACTCAAATTGCATTCATGCTAATGTAAATCGATATTCTACAGACTTCATCTAATTGGGACTGCAACTGGGGTGGCTCATGGTTACCTTAGTTAGCCACAAGGGTTTGATCAACCACCCTTTTCCTGGTACCAGCCATTCCCTTTCCTTCAGAGATGCCAGTATGCACTTACTGCATCTACAACCCAGCCTTATCCAGGACAGCTACAATACCACCTAGCAGATGTAGGGGGTCATGCCTTGCTTAACTTGCCCACCCACAACCACATTCTACCCATTCCACTGCTGATCATATTATTTACACATTAGACATAAGGCAGCACCCTACATGGCCAGATGTTCCATCTACGCCAGGGCTATCACATCCCATACTCTATCACATCTAGGCCCCCAATACTCACATGATCACCCTATGGCTGCATGGCCTCCCACTTTCCAAGCCACCTTAGGCCCACACAGCCTCACCAAGTAACAATGAGCTTCCATAAATATTTATGCAGAACACACCACAACAAAACTGACACTATTATGTTTAGCATGGGTGATCTTATCAAAGACCTCCCATACTACTCCCGTTGTACCCATTTGCTCGCTCCATAGTCATGGCACCTCTTTGCCCATGCACCGCCCACACCACATAGTAATGTGGCCGCAATGCTTATGTGCTTAACCAAATATCACTGATTTCTCTATTTGGATTCATCTAGATAAGCTCCGCTACCCCACACAAAGGCTCCTACAACCATGTTTAACCAGTACTCTTGCCACCTGCATGCTGGCACTCCTCAGATACTCGAGAACCCCAATGCAGAAATGAACCCCATGAAAGGTCTCCAAAAATGGTTAAGTACTGCTGCTGTCCTTACTAGGACCTGCGCAATGCGCTCCTGTTTAACCATAATTAAAACAACTTCATCCCCATGCTCCACCCTTGTATTATTCCTCCAAAGCACATGTGCTCTACCCATACAACGCCTCTCCCATAAATCCTCATACAAAGGAAGTCGAGCAAATGTTCTCACCAATACTATACGTCTCCAAGTTCAGAAGTGCTCCCTAGAAACTCTTGCCTTTGCTTTGCATGGTAGAAAATGAAAGCATAGAGTACATGAGGCATAACCTTACCTAGTGCACTCAAGTTCATCTCCTGTGATGGGAAACTTGGAATCTCTAACCATTCGAGCAAGATATTTTGCCACGTGCCACTTAGACTCCTATTGGTGTGCAGTTCGTGTTGGGTGAGAATGTGGATCTATGTTAAGCAGCAGCCTTTCCTTCAGACCCAGATCATCAAAACTGCCAGATAAACCAGAGGACAACTGGCAGCATTACACTGAGGTAGGTGTTCTTTCGGAGGGTTTGTAGAGAGTCCTGCAGTAAGGCACTCTGGTTCGCCAGGAGTGGAGGGAAAATTAATTAATGAAAGCTGGTCCAATTTGTGTTGAGCTGTCGAGAAGAGTTGCATGTATGCAACATTAAATTACCGAGCTTCTGGAGTCCACAGAATTCACAAAGAACGCTAGAAGGCAACTTAAAATCTGGTGTATGCATTCAATGGATATGGGGAACTCGGAAAAATTCAAATTAGCATCTATCATGAAACAAATCCTAGACCGCCTTAAATAAGTGAAAAACTAGACACAAAAATATTACACCAACCCTTAAGAGTCAACACAATGATCAATCTATGTAGAAACACAGAATCCTATTCTGTGAAGAGAAAAGACAGGGGAGAGAACCAAAAGTCACATATCGAAATGCATGGAATGAAAGAACCATATATGGAAATACATGGAATGGTACTATATCAAACGAAACGCCAAGAAGAAATCACATAACCATCAATCTAGAGAAAAAAAGAAGACACTTAACAGAAGAATCACATAACCATCTTTGAAAAAAACCCACACACAATGGGGCTCTAGGAAAAACTCATGGGTACATGGAGAAGCACAAAATGGGGATCCATGTACAGAGAAGAACAAGGACAGACAAACAACAGCATCAAAGGATAAAATAGGAATAAAAGAAACCAGTCAGGCTTAATGAGCTATCTATGGAGTATTACTAAATGGGGATCCATTAACAGGATAGGAGGCCAGAGCCCTAGAACCATTTATGAAGATGCTCTGGTTGGTGGCTCCCTCCATAAAAACACAACAAAAACAAACCAGCACAACAATAAATAAGGAAGAGAGAAACGAGGCTCTATCGAAAAGAGAAGCCAAGCAGACCTACAAAACCATCTGTGGATAAGCAGGGAGCAGGGCTACTGACTGAGAAGAACCAGGACAGTCAAAACAAATCTGCCTGAAACAGGGTTCCACACACAGCACTGGAGAGCAGGAGTGAAAAGAGCTAGGTTGGGTATTTACAGATTCCATGCAGCACCCTCACAAAGACCTACTCTGGTGGTGCCACACAGGCTGCCCACGTCTGTGTTCAGGGCTGGAACAGTGCCACAGTCAGCCTGAACCTCTAGCCCCAAAGATATTTTATGAGAACAGACGTTGCAGCCCAATACAAAAATGTCTTTGCCCTTCATAGATGCCTACAAATTCACATTGGTACAACGTCCTGCTACAGCACCAGACGTTACACTTCCCATCTCAGTGTGACTCACAGAAGCCAACCCTGACCGATGAACGGCAGTTGGCATGCTCAGATTCAAACCTGCAACCTTCAAGCCAAACACAGATTTCTTCAGCAGGTGTCCAGCAATAAAGGAGAATGCAATCTGGACACACTTGAAAACCAGGAGGGTGCTGGAGAGCCAACGACCCAATGTTTGTCTTTGCTATAAAACGAATCCAACAAGTAGGTGCCGTCCCATCTGGTATAAGTGCCCCCTTAAGCAGACATCTAACAGGCACACACTGAGCCCTTGATGATTCCAGTAAGGTCGTCACCAATTTAACCTATTACCCCCAGCATGTCACCAAATCGATGGGCAATGGAGTAGAACTTTTATGCAAGTGCTCGCATATATGGAAGCTGAGGCAATGGGAGATGGTGTGATCTGCCTGAATGACACTTTAATCAAGTGTGAAAGACAGCCTAGAACTTAGATCACCTTGATCCAAAGTTATCAACTTAACAAACAGGCAACATCTCCGCTTACCTATAAGCCAAACATACCAGTACAGTACGCCTCCACTTAACTACAGAACCGCAAATCAACTTAATCACTAGACTAGATTTTAACTACATCAAAACCCAACTTAAGCACCAGATCACACAGCACCTCAGCAAAGGAGACTGATTGTTTCTGAGGGCCCACTGAGTTTTAAAGACAGACGCAGATCTAACTGCCTAAAAGGTGAAAAATATACACAGGAGACAGACGGTTCCGGTACCTAGAGCTAGCATGTTAGGGTCCCTTCACAGAAGACATCTCGGGCACCGACTATCCGCCGGGAGCGGCCGACTCTCTGCGCCTTTTCAAATGGTGCGTAGAACCCTTGAGCCGACCGGCCGCAGGGCGGTGAGGTCACAATGCCTCCCGGGTCACAGCAGGAAACTGACATCACTGCTCACCCAGCGTTCCCTGTGACGCCAGCCAGGAATCCAATGCGATCGCGGCACACTGATCTGAATATTAAAACGGCGTGTGCTAGAAAGTGAAGTGTTTGCGGGATACTCATTTTACACCCCACGAAAAGCTGAAAGGCGGAGTCGGCCGTACCAAACTTGAAACAAGTGACTTACTTACATAGTAGAGATAACTGCAACATGTGCGTTAACACAGCCCAACTTTACTGTTGCTGTAAATATTAACCTCGTACATGCATGCACACGATCTGCCTTTCATATTTATTTTTAGCATTCTCTCTCTCTGTCCCATCTATGGCACACCTTGGCCTTAACCTGGATGTCTGATAGAAAAAATATTACTGAAAGATAATTTTTAATTTATGTATTTTTATTATTTCCATATCTGTTGCTTCTGTGCAGATCTGAATTACTGTACAGCAGTAAAGACAGATTCCCCCTAATCCAGCACACAGCATCTACACAACCTCCATACAGCCGTATCTCTGAATTTCACCACAAGTTACGGGCACAGCGAAAAGCTACAGAGACCATTTTCTCATACACATTTCTATTCATCCTAATGATGCTTTGGGGAGGGGGCGGGGAGACATTACGCCTGCCACTTTAAACAAAACTGGAGCTAAAAGGTGAGCGCGATTAACACAGGATGTAAAGAGGAACTGGGTGGGTCAGGAGAAGGCCGTGGAGGTGTCGGGGACCCAGGTAACAATAGCGCTTTTAGCGCATTTATCGCCGGGTTCTCCAGGGAGGGAGACGGGTAACAACCAAATAAATGCCCTCTCGTGTCCCTATAAACTACACTGAAACACCACTGAAGGGCATAGTGTAAAAGTCGCAACTCTGCAGAATCATCACCTCCCCTCCTACTTTCATCACTGCCCAGGGGTTCACAACTACATGTAAAATCCATCCTGTCTGAAGACATCTCAGCCAGAGCCTCCCCTTCCACTTGTCTTTATTGTACACAAAGCCCAGGATAAGGAAGGGCAGATGGGGGCTGCTGTGGACACCGCTGTTTGCACTCACAGAGCCTACATCGCCTCCAGCTTCACTCTTTCCCCCTGCGCCTGGACTCATCCACTGGGCTTTTTCGCAAATATTCTGCTAGGAAATAGCTGTCTGTGCTTTCCTTCAAGGAGCTGTAATGAGTCATTCCGCTTGACGGATTCAGTTTTTCCTTTACACACATTTCTATTGAAGTAGAGGCACAGCTCAGCTTTTCCACAGAAAGCTGACAGGAACTTACTAAGAGACGGAGCAGACGTCAGGCCGAACTGAAGTGTACACTTTCCTGCAATTCACTCTTATTTTTAGGATGGTTACGCTCCGGTGAGTAAGACATAAGCTCTCAATTCTGTACCTGTGCCAAACAGGAGTGAATAGATTTTGAAGTTGTTTGACCTATTAACCAAAACAGAAGCGGGCAAACAAACAGACTGCTCCTCACTCAGGTGTCAAAATTGGGAAATGGTTGGCTAGGTCCTGCCTAATATAGTGCACGGAAAAAACACTGGAAAGGCACTTTCCTTCTGCCTGGTATGTGCATAGGAGATGGAAGCAGGGCAGAAGTCGAGGGTTCGCGCCCACTCTTTTCACAGGGTGGACGCGGTCTACCCTGCCAAGAGGATGGGCCCCACAGAAATATGATAAACTCGTCCCGGTGTAATTTTTAGACCGGGACACATTCAGCAGTAACTGCACACTGTCTACTTTCGTTCGGGAGCAGCATTCTGCAGCTGGGGGAGGCGCTTATCAGATTCCATAACAAAGGCGGAAGTTAAGGGGCCATCGGGCTTATCCTGGCTGGGGGCTATCAGCAGTCTCACACCTAAATGCAATGGAGGAGAAACAAAAGGATATCTCATAAAAGCAGTAACCCACTTACCCGTTTACATAAATAAAAATCTGTCAATTGCGTGTTACCTAATGTGCTTTGCAGGTGACATATTAACCCTGTGTGCTACTTTGATTCAAAACTGTGACTAGACAAAACACAGATCTCTCCAGCTAATACGTTAACCTCCAGAGTTATCGTACCATTATTATTATTCCGTTATATAGTTGGCACACAAAGATCTCTGCAGCAGGTGCCTTAACCCCATAAGATATTTTAAAATGCAGACTTTGCAACTAATTAAGCAGAACAGATTTACTGCCACGTTTCTCCTTTTTGCTAATTTCTTTGCGACAGGGTTAAAAAAAATGTATAAGTTGAGGCCCAGATTTTCCATCGGGGTTGGTCAGTTTTTTGGCACAACCCAGACACAAAATCTAATTTGTTAAATATTGTAATGCGCTGAAATGTACTCATGATAGATCTGCTAACCATGTGTGTGAGGTCTTAAGATCGGATGTCACTTCTTGTTATGCCACTTCTTGTGAGGTCATGGGTTGTGATGCCACTTCCTGTGATGCCATGTGCACTGTCAAGCACTGTGATGTCACGTGCCATGATGCCACTTGCATATCGTAACTTGGTTAGTCCCCCACTTCTTTTTTTAGGACTTGTGCCTGGATGGAAGCATAGATGCCATCATGCTATGTACCAAGAATCTATGCCCTCTTTTCCATTTCCACCATACTTCAATACAACGTCTTATTAGCAGTTGGCCATCTCAGTTCAAAGGTGTTTAAACACGAACAGAATGCAGTTCACTTGAACAGAGACCCACTTGTGTTTACGTTTCTTGTGCACCAAATTAATGAGAATGTGCCAGGGCAACGAGCCACCTCCTGTCAAATTTCACAGCCAAATTTAGGTCCATGGTGAGCAGCATGTTACAGATTTCCAGGCTAACCACTGAGTATATAATTTCAATTAACTCTCAATGAGTAGAATGTGGAGATTCTGGACTGGCAACTCCGGAGTCTTCGTTGGACCACTCTGCGGGATTGTCCAGAACTGACTGGGCCTCCACGCAAACACTGGGGTCCAGGCAAGACAAGGACGCAATATCACGCCTACCGGTAAGAGACATGGAGGTGTATCACTGCCTCCGAGACCCCATTCACCACCCACTTTTTTGTGTGAGTGGCTTAAGCCTCTGTTGCTCAACAGCTTCCCAAATAAAAGTCTGTAGGCTGACAAGAAGATAGGGACTGTTATCAAGATGCTGATGCATTTGTTTAACAACATCAAGCAGTCTGAGGGGCAGCACCCCTGTGTACTCGCAGAAGGGTGACCAACTGGTCGTATAGGGTTACTTCCAACAGATCTCACCTCTTTCCTTGCTGTTCGTCTTCCCACTTGTCCCGCTGCTGCTGAAGTTCCAGGTCATCCATTTATCTCGACACTGGAAACAATAAAAAAAAAAGAGAAACCAGAAATCAGATGCTTGAGCTCGACACGGGTCTGAAAACCATTAGTTGACCAGAAGTACGGCTCTGCTTCAAACTCAAACACATCACTCAACAGTCTAGTCATATGTCCAACATTAGCCCACCTCTCAATACACTACTGCAATATCCCCATCGCAGAATGTCTGTCTTCTCTCTCTATTAGTGACGTCACTGGCTGCGCCTCCTTCCCCAGAATCAGTCCTTCGCTCACGACCGTGAGTGGTGCTTCCTGCTTTCACTTGTCACCGACAGCAGTCGCCAAGGTATCAGCGCTTTGAGCATCCAGACTGCGACATGCAGTGCTTTGTGGTGAAAAGTAGCACTCCATGACAACTTTCACCACAAAGGCAGTGCATGTCGCAGCATTTCACGAAAAAATGATTAGCCGCTGATTAATTATCACCACACATTGTCCAAGGTCTCCATCTAACGTGCCTGCTCTAACATTCTCAACAGCGTGGCCATGGTCGCAAGAATTGCTTCTAAGTGGGCCAGAGTGACGCCATCTTGAATTAAGAAGCAACTGCCAGGACTATGTATTCTCATTCGGAGCAGAACCGATAGGCAGTCTTTGTGAAACCAGCACTTACAAAGCCGATCGTTTCGGGGTTTGGATAGTGAAAATGTCTTCAGAGGCGTCCCCTCCACACAGGACTGGACCGGGCCTACAGAACAGGTACAGCGCAGGACCTAACAGCAACAGCTCCCTCGCACACGCCACATGTTAATAATATCAGTGCAAGGTTCCCTTGCAAGGCACAAGGTCTTTATTTATTTTTGCAAGTCTTATGGAGGGCGGTCTACACCCAGGAAGGATGGTAGAGTACTTTACACGGAGGAGGAGTGCATCGTAATACCAGAGATAGATCTTCATATGGTACATGTGGGTGGCTGAGACACACCTATGGGAGGAGAAGCAGGTCATTAGAAGAGAGAAGCACACTCACAGAGGTGCAGGCCGCTGGTGCAATGTGGCGCTAGGATTCACAGTATAAAAGGAAATGAAGAAGTATGGCATGAGTGCAAATGTGCAGTGGATGAGTGCCTAGGGCAGAGCAGGGGCTCTAGAGCAGTGGTTCTTAACCTGTGGTCCGGGGACCCCAGGGGGCCCGTGACATCTACTGAGGGGGCCCACGACTCCTTAGAAAATAAAATAATATTTAGATTGATTAAGTTTATATAAATAAAAAAGCAAAATGTCTAACTGAAAATTTTAAAACGTGCTCTAAATGTGAAGGAATTTGAAATCGAAGGCTATATCCTCAGATTGATTCATAGGAGTAGGCAAATGCATCAAACAGAATATAGTATCGACAATCTGTGGCCTCGATTGATTTTAGAAAAGCTCCAACCTTCCCATTAAAATAAAATAAAAAATAATAATAATGTTTGCGCGTTTGTTTGATGAATGCTTGTTTCCATAAGTTTGTGTATTATTTTGCGGTTTAAATGATCACAGTTTCTTAGGCTGGAGTTCCCAGATTTCAATAATGTTTCTGCGGTGGTACCCAAATTCCAATAAAGATTCAGTAGGCATCCCAGTAATGATTAAATGGAGGTCCACAGAAGTCAAAAATGTAAGAGCCACTGCTCTAGAGTTAGGATTATTTTAGCGTGAGAAAAACTGGGGAAATGCAGCAGCGGCACCTCCTCCGCTATGGCAGAGGAGCGTCGCCCTCTCCCTGCCAGCAACCAAAAAAATGAAAAATGAAACGATAATAAACGCTTGTTTATTATCATTTTATTTTGGCTGTCGGAGCCGAGGCTTGGGGACGGGGCCAGAGATGACAGGCTGGTGGAGGAGTGTTTTGCACAGTAATAAGTGCGCATGACGGTTTGGCCAAACTGTCATGCGCACTGAAGCTCTCTCCAACCAATCTGCATTGCTGGGTTGGAGAGAGCATATGGCCAGGTACTACCTACGCCCCCTCCTCCCATCAATGTACCCCGATTAACTGACATGAGAAGGGTTTGGATGTGGGGGTCGTAAACCCCCGGCCGTATTTATTAAAACAAATTAAAACATAATTAATATATACAATATTTACAATTTACGCAGAAAATTATGCATTACACTGATTACAATTGATAAGTACATATGTCGGTTGGCTAACCTTAACATGACTCTAATACAAAGGTTTTCCTATCCGAATCTAACATATCTTTAATACTCATCACAGCATTTTACTTTTCTGCGTATCCTATTTGGGCCTACGGCAAGGTCACTAACTGGTGTCAGATCCTTATCAACTTTTAACCACGCCCTCCAGCCGGAGTGCGCATGCGCAGAGGGCCCGTTTACCGTGAGGGTACTCCCCCCCGGTTACCCCCGTACGCTCTGTATATCATCTCCATAAAGGGGCCCTTGCAGTTCTGCGCCGTTTACTGGCGACCTTGTGCACGTGCGGGGTGGCCAACCAGCCTAGGGAAAGCGTGACTCCCCCTCCCCGCACCCATCCAGCCAACCGGCTGTAAACTGCCCCTGGAGTTCTAGGAGAGACCACTTGTCCCTCCCACTTGGGCGACCCCATTCAAGAATGGCGCCGCCCTCTAAGGACCTTAAATTTACTGCTCACCAATCATGACCTTACCGCCACAGGCCAGCATAGTTGACCGACTATCTGGCCCCCCCCCGGCGCTCACTAGGAGGTCATACCCTGCCCCCGGAGATCGAACCATGCCAGAACATTTTCTAGGAAAGCCTCATTGCCTACTCTTGACAGATGGACCCCGTCCTTTACAAAGCAAGACTCACCCCTGATACACCCGTGGGCGATTGTCTGTAGACAGGGAGCCCTGAAAAGCCTGTCTATTTTTCTATTTATTCTCCTTACAGAATGATTCAGTGCTCTTACCGACTCCCCCCCCCCTCCACTGGAATCGTGGAATCATTTGTGACCATACAATGGTACACCCCGGGAATGTCTTTGCTAACCAACTTACTTCTGATAGAATTGCTTCCACTAGCCCCCTTCTACCGAGGCTTGCCAGATCGTTCCCCCCTAGGTGTAAGATAATAATACTGGGACGGGGGCCATCCACGCCCGTCGCGTCACCAGCGCGCGCGACAGGCCTGCCCCTGTGGTCTCCGGAGGGGGCCGGCACGACCGCCATACTTTTGGCGTGGCCGATGCCGGCCCCGCCGTTCTTGACACCGGCTCCCAGTCTACCTGAGAGCACAAATTCACGGCACTCAGGCCAATTCTGATGCTGCTTTCATGCAGCGCCAGGATTGGCCGCAGGGGATTCTGGGAGTTTGCACTTGCAGTGCACAAGGCCAGATCGGAGCGTGGATGCAAGTAAGTTATTATTATTCTTTTTTAATTTTGTTGTCTGTCTCCGGTTCTGCCCCCACCACCACCCCCACCCCCAATTTGCCCAGATACCGGCTGCTACTGAAACGCAGGTTTACTGCTGTACGGACAAGGGGAGACACGAGTACTGTGGAGGTGAAGGAGGATTAAAGGCAACGCACAGAGCGAGGAGGAGAAGCAAAGCAGACAGTCGGACATCTGCAGGGACCGAGTAATCTGCAAGAATAAATAACGAAACTCTGAGGTAGACAACAGATACATAATAATCTGAGAGGATACATAGAGTTGGATGTCCGAGTTCAGCACAATGTCATGTGGATTGAGAGTAAATGCTTTTCTTAGATAGTGCTACTAAGGGCGTTTGTAAAAAGATCAAACATTGAGGGATTTTATTCTTGAAAGCTAGAAGTAGTCATGGAGGTGCTTTACGTCGCGGAGATTTGCACGAACCAGAGATTGTTAATTTTTCTGTAACATAAGAGGGAGCATATGTGTGAAGCGCTTTACAGGTGATGTAAGCCATCTTGTGCTACATGCTTCGAGCGGAAGCCATTTGAGTATTGTCAGTACTATGTGATATGCTAGAATTTCTCAGTTCCAAAAATAAGCTGAGAAGCGAAGGATAGGACAGCTTTGGGGGGTCAAGTAAAACTTTAGGGAGAACACTTAGTAAGTAACATGCTGCCATCTCTGATTTGCGCTATCACTACGGCATCAACTATTAGCTTTAGGTCCACTCTCAGAATTAATGGTCTGGTGTTACGAATAATCCTCAAACGACAATTCACATTTCAAGACAAAGTTTTGATGTGATAATTGATAATAAGTTTGGGGTCAAGGATGAAGTTCAGAGATTTAGCCAAATTGACAAATTCTAGCTGAGAAAAAGAGTGGCATATGGGCAATTAATTATGCAGGAAGCTTATATTTTTGGTTAGAAGATAGGAGAAACATCAGTCTAGGTATAACTTGGGGGGGAAGCATACAATAACAGGTGTTATTACTACTAGCGAATTTGACTATACTGAATTTTTCAACCTCAGAAAAACAAAATTTCAGGTATGACAGAAGTTGAACCCACGATCTCCAATTCAGACACAACTCATCACCTAACACTTAATTCAGGCAGCAAAACTATCTAACCTGCCACCGATATCGAAAACGATGTATTCTAACAACACTCAGCATTTCAGAATTGGCAAAGAATTGTAACCAATTACTCAAAATGCATTTGAAAAGGAGACTGCACTCCAATGAAGTTGATAGCCATCGGGTGAACATGTCCATGACTGCTTAAACCAAAATGCTGACTTGCTCTATGACAATAAGAGTGCAGAGCAAAAAACTGCAAGGCAACTGACTGTCTTTGAATAAAAGACACATTAAGCCTGATCAATGATTCCATTTGTAACAGAGCCGTAAGTAAGGCCTCCTTCTACAGATTGCCAATGCATAGACATTTAAGCAGTATTCATAAATTATTTATTTTCACATAGAATTTTCTACTAATGCATTTGCCAACTTAAGCCCTCATTATGCGTGGCTAGTAAGAAAATTCATTTCCTCAGTATTCCTGCACCTCGTCCATACAGATCCCTGTGGTATCAGTCATTCTAGATGCAGAAATACCGATGTAGTAATCCCTCAAAACTTTGAATGAGGTACTAAATGGAAAATATACTATCTAAGCAAATGCTCAACTCGCTGAGCTATATGATTTCTGATCAGATAAACACAACCACCGTATTTGTCCAGAAAGCATTTAATTACAATAATACTTGGACGAGAGTGCATACTAAGCCATATGAAGATGGGCGCCCTTTCTGACCTAGACACTGATTTTGGTTCTATGGCAGTCATTTTGAATGCCTGTCCCTTGACGTTCATACCCCGGATGGAGCAAATTCTAAACTGGCGCATCTGAGGTGTGTCCTCCAGTCCTTAAGTGATTTATCCAACATTTCTAATTTACTGCACGGGACCAGGGCAGAAAGAAAGGCAAAGGGAGGGCCCAGTGGGACAAAAATGACCCAGGTAGGGGTGGGGAGGAGGAGGACAGGCAGCACGAGTCAAGGGGCTAGATCAAGGCACAAAAGATAGGGGGAAGATCACGGGGACGGAGAAAGAGCTGGGCAGGCGCTTGGCCCTTGTGGAGCTAGTGGCCTGGACACGAGGGAAGCAGGCATGGGGCACAGGCAGGCTCGATAGATGGGGAAGATAGCAAGCACCCTGGAAACAGAATAGAACACACCCAGGAAGTGGGGCAGAGGCTGACAGGCGCAGGGCATTATGGGAGCATCGGTTTCCACTTCGAATGAGTATTCCGGTTAGTTCAATCCTTTTTAGTATTGATTTTCTGTACTCTTACAATACATTTATTTTAAATGGCTTTGTGTAGCACTTGTTTTATGTCTGGATCCCACGATTGTCCGCTCTACAAAGAAACACGCACCCTTCGTAAGAAAAAAACCAACCTGATCTACTGTTGTGAGTAACTTGAACGAGCTGCCTGTGGTGCGATAAAAAGAACATTTAGCAGTTAAAGGATTCCCTCAAACACAGACGACACATCAGGCCCAGCAGCAGTTCTAACTTTCTTCGTACATAACTGCTCACCACGGGCAGCAGCAGCAGTGCAAGCTTCCTTTAACACAGAACAAGTCCAGCACACGCCACAATACCGCAAACTCTCCTCACACTAAACAGAGCAGAGGCAATCAAGTTCCCCTCTGACAGAGAACATGTATTTCATGGGGAAGCAGCAGTGCAAGCTTCCTTCACATATGACAAGCACACAGCATTGCCAGCAGCAGTGAAAGCTACCAACACACAGAACAGCTACAGTATAAACCTGAGCAGTGCACACACACCTGGCCCCCACACTGCACAGCAGAACGGCAATACGAAACGCGTCTACTGCAAATACAGAACAGGTAGGTCATTGACAACAGCAGTGGACACTTCCTTTATACAGAACACCGGCCTAGCGCAGTAAGCAATGGTGTAAGCTTCCTTGGCATGCATGCGCAGCGGCAGTCCACACTACCATCTCTCTCTCTCTCCGACCCCCCCCCCCCCATACCCTCCTCGAGGCCCCCAGCACCGCGGGGCTTTTGTTATGCCACTGCATCCATTCATATATCTGCAAGATAAGTATCAGGAGATATGGCACAATACAGCTGCACATGGAGTAAAGTGCAAGAAAACAGGTGCTGGAAGAAACAAGCATTTGCAATGCAATAGGTCTCGCATTCACGAGCGTTTGAGCTATTGGCATTGTAAATGACAATGCCTTTTTTAGGTCTCGCCTGAGCCAGCGCGCAGGCGTTGCTCTGCGAGGCTTCTAGTAAGCACTTCTAACTCGGACACACGCTCCTGCGTGTGTTTTTTTTTGTTGCTCACACGCTATTGGCCTTTGCGTGCGTCTTTCTAAGAAAGACAGCACGCAATTGGCCAAAGGCGGGTGCATGTCCCGCCTTCTCTCTCCCCTGGCCTAGTGAGCTCGGGAGCGAGCAGCGGCCCCGCACTGTGCCTGCTGCATTCCTTAAATTGTTTGCAGTGCGCATCTGTTACCAATTAGCGCGTTCGCGGTCGCCGCGCTGCCCCGCTTGTTCTGTTATTGGGTGAATTATCACAACTCAGCACCAAAAGCCCCATGACGCTCCGCAGATTTTAACAGCTTGGCATCGGCACATGGCTCAGCCTGAACCGCGTGAACGTATCTGGACTCTGTAACAGTTTCTAAATGCGGCAGCGCTTCCAGTGTACATTTTAGACTTGGCACTCACGGCATTACCGTCTCGTAGACCTCGTAGATTATTTTTTGTACTTTACTCAGCGAGTTCTTTTTTTTTTTCAAATTGAAGGCGACAGGTTCTGCTCAGCCTTTCAGCACCCTTTGTTGTTCACAGTGAGCCAATATTTTAACCCGCAAACACGGATTATGCTAACCCTTTCACTGCCTTGGGGTTGATAAAATACCACGCACTTCAGTTGTATAAACACCCGCCGTTGGTTCATCCGTGTCAGTGATATTTCTCTCTCTGTAGCCTCTCCCTTTTAAAGCTGCTTCTCTGAGCGTGAGGCCTTGCACGCCTATCCCACGCGCACATGCTGTGAAACACAGGAGGCTGGATAACTCGATATTCTGGTTTATTTTACTTAAGCGTAGCAGTCAGCGAAATCACAGGCAGCTGGCTGCAGAGGATTTCTTTGAGTGCACTGTCTGCTCTATCCCAAATTTAAGGCGTACCCTGAGCCACTGGAATTATGCCAAAACGGAAGGGTGACAAAATTGTCCGGCAAGAAAAGTCAAATTATGCGGAGAACTGTGGCACAATTCATGGCAGCAATATTTTGCTATTTTAAAGCAAATTAGAAATGTCAGTGCAAACTTAGGACCTCGCTTGTACTAGTTTAAGACCTATCTACAGTGAATAGCAATTGAAATTTGGCAGACTTTGACAAGGGTTTTTCACTATGCTGCACCATGTGTGGTGCTTTTGTTTTAGTAACTGTTGATCCATTTGAGCTAGAAAAATAATGTTTTGCGTTAAAGGTGGCGGGGAGTGTGGGGAAGTGTGTGAAATCTATAATTATGCGGAAATCATCCAGTGGCCCTTTGCACTGGGGTGACTGCTTCTGAAGGCCATTATTGTTAGTATGGGAGGTCACAGAGTGAGAATTATTTTCACAGGATTTAGTTAATGTTACTCCCTGTTTTTATTTTCATCATGGCTTACAGGTTCCTTGGGATACGCTAAATAACATGTATACATTGCAGGATTTGTATGGCATGCACACCCTAAAAAATGAGCTGTCGACAGGGACGTCAGTAACACACGCCACAGGTACTCATGCCATCGACCTTCCAAGGATGAAAGGCAGCCTCATCCCCGACTCAAATCTGGACGGCCCTTCACACCATGCCCTAACCCACTGGCAGTCTCACCGGTCTAGGCCCCACAGTCTCTGCAGAGGGCAGGGTAATGGGGCTGCAATCTCGCAAGCAGGCTAGCATATCCCAAAATATGAGGGTGTGACATGGTCTCTTTGAACACCAGGAAAGCCCCTCGGGTGATTCACAGTGATCAGGCTGCACTGGTCAGCAGCGCAATTCAAAACGTATAAAAAGAACTTGTGAAGGTTAAAACCAACATGGAACCCATTTACACAGGCTGAGCTTGAGGGACAGACGCGCCACAAACTAATCACTACTCTTTTTTCTGCAGAAGGTGTGCAGTTTTCGGTTTATAGTATAGCACTTATGGTACAATTCATATTTTTTGTAATCTCGACGGCTGGAGGAAGGAATTAATAAGTGAACGTGCTAAGAGGAAAATAAATAAATAATCGGGGGTCCGCCATATTAGTAGAACGGGAGGACGTGAGCCAGCCGCTTGACATTAGGCTGGTGATTCCAAAAATTGTACCCACTCCCTCTCCCCAAATTACTTCGAACGAAGAGGGCGTATCTTGCCTACCTATAGCTTTCATTAGTGGGATAAAATGTCAATGTGAAAATCTGCGCTAGCTCAGTGGGCTAAGGCGTCTGATGCAGATATGCCTGCGCGCGCCCATCAGGTCAGGGGTTTTGAAT
This sequence comes from Calotriton arnoldi, assembly GCA_963921515.1. Lineage (NCBI taxonomy): Eukaryota > Metazoa > Chordata > Amphibia > Caudata > Salamandridae > Calotriton > Calotriton arnoldi. Next base: position 2,661,153 of record CAWUFW010000598.1, on the reverse strand, counting down.
TCCGTCCTTTTCAGCCTCCCATCTCTCTAGGGGTGATAAAATGAGCCCGAAGAGTCGGTAAAAGTAACACCTGATGTTGAAGGGCTACAAAACCAAGCACTACGTACAAATGAGTATACTTTGTAATCATTTTAATACGATGTAGCAACCTTGAAATTAAGAAATACTTTTCGTTCGTCCTATATTGTTTAAATACTTGATAGTGTCACATTTCATGCTCCATGACAAATACAAAGTTCATGCTTATTTTGGCGTTTCTTTTTCCAGTAGAGATTACCGTGTGATTGTAGCATTAATATAGCGCTTCACACCCGCGAGCGGGGACATAAAGCGCTTTTGCCAATGTCATCATAGTTCTTACTGTATGGAAATATGCAAATGCCATTGCCTGATATTCTGAAGCCGAAAACGCAGAAGTGTAATGCACAAGGTAAAACATCAAAAAAGTTGGCCTAGCTTGCCTCTCACATTAGAGCTGTGGGTTGTGTTGTCCCACCCGAACTCACGACAGAAAAAAAAAGTACTGCTAGTTGCAATCACACTATGAAACAAGCATTTGCAATGCAATAGGTCTCGCATTTGCGAGAGTTTGAGCTGTTGGCATTGTAAATGACAATGCCTTTTATTTACATGTTGGTTTTTAAAACATAAATAAAAGGCATTGCCATTTACAATGCCAATAGCTTAAACTCTCGCAAATGCGAGACCTATTGCATTGCAAATGCGTTCGGCGCCTGTGCTATAATTTTTTTTAAAAAGCATTAGGAGAGAGTGTGTCCTGCCTGCAACAGCAGGCAGCACACAGCTTTTTGAGAAAATAGTGCTCAGAGGCTGTAATTAAAACTTACCGAGTAACAACACACGTAACAGGGGGTGTCGCCATGGGAGGTTACAAAATGAAACAAGGCGGTACTAAGGAGGGACTACTAAGCCTATTGACCAATGAACAGACACAGTTTACAGTGTAGTACATAAATAGGGCAACCCACTAGTCCCCAAGGAACTGGGTATAATCAATAACAAAATACAAATGTTCCTTGAGGAATCATTTAACTATAACTTGATATTTCAAATCGTCACATATGTGAACAAAGTATTCGACAATCAGGGAATTTCTCATAAATTAATGTTTTTTATATTTGATTCCATCAATTTTATCAAAAAACAGCAAAGAATACATTTATCATATCATGTACGGCAAGAAATTTACTACTGACTCAATATATATACAATACACAGTAGTAGCCAACACCTTTTGTTTTGAACAAACGTATGGACAGTACATAGAATCAACCATACATTGGAATCAATTGGTTGTTTACATTGATTTCATTATGCATCAGCAAACATAAATGAAAACAAAAAGGTGTAGTAGCGTCGACGTTTCGGTCTCATTAACGGTCTATAAAATCCACGAGACCATCTTCAGGACGATAACGTTGCACCATGAATTTGATGAAAAACCAGATATCTCTCGGTGATTCTTGAACCTTTAAGATAAAGTGTCTCCAAATAGAGCAGCCGTACGTGTGAATCCGCAGTTATGGCTTGTTAAAGAACCAGAATTAATCCGTTCTCCACCCGACTAGCAGACCGAGACAGTTTACAGTGGACAATGATACAAGCCAATGAAAAATATGGGCGGAGAGTGGGCGGAGCTTCAAGTCCCTACCTGAATACAGCATGCCTCGCAGAGCAGTGCATGCGCTGCCCAGGCTCCACCTAAAAAAGCAGTTCATTGGTTGCAATTAGTGGAAGGATAGAAGTGGTCCAATCAAAAGAATGGTAAAGAAACTATTGTCCTTGGAAGTGACACACACAAGAAGAGGAGGGAAAGCAATTGCTTATGAAGGAAGCAAATAAGATTGACAATAAAGCCAAGCAATAGGCTGGCTCAAAGCCAGGCTAGCTTGAATCCAGTGGTGTAGTGAGCACCCAGAGTGGGATGGGTATGCCCAGACATGGGCCCCGTGCTCTCCATGCTACTGGAGTCAAGCTATCCTGGCTGATGAGGGGTGAAACCCCGAAACAGGTCCTAGGATGCTTGTTTCCAGTCCAGGGAGAACCTGGCCCAGCAGTTCGGGCTGGACTGTTCCCATTGGGCACAGGGTCAAGACTGATTTACATATGGCTGGGTTCAAACTGGAATGGCATGGGGAGCAAAAAAATGATGGATTTAGGCCCAGATCTCTGTACTGGGGTGAATGTAGGACATTGTTCTGCATTCTGTCCATCAATTGTTCTTTTTAGGTCTCGGCCTGCACCAGCACTTGCGCTGGTCTGGCCGAGAGTTTTAGTAAGCGGGTTTTGGAAGTGCAAACCCACTGGCTTTCGGCTGGCGACCAGCTTGCGTTCACGAAGGCGTGCACGCGCGCAGCTGCCATCTGGGTTTCCCATCTCTTCCTCATTTCCTCGTCATGGCTCATTAACTCTCTGGACTCTGATGTTTCAATCGCAGCAGCAGCTCACATTACCAACTGACGGCCCTGGACTAGTCACATGAAAAACAACAGCGATTAGCATTGAAATGTAAGCTTTTTTTGTCTAGTTAGAAATATTGCTTCGGTGGGTTGATTTCACCTTATATCGCTATTTGTTTTATATTGGGAGTCACAGCCTAATTACCAGTATTTTTGTCTCACTCTGTTTTTTTAAAATATTTATTTGCGCAAAGCACAAAGCTATATTTAAGGTTACTTTTTCCACGTCACTTCTTCACTCTATTTAAACTCCACACCCACCACTCTTATTGTCTCTCTCCTTCTCTCCTTCTCTCCCTCTCCCCTCTCTAATTCTCTCTCTACTTAATTAACTCTCCCCTCTCTATCTTTTTTAACCTTTCATTCTCTCACCCCTTTATCTGTTTCTCTTTCAAACTCCTTCATTCACTCTCTCTCCCCTTCTTTCTCTCGCTCTATCCCGCTCCACTCTTTATTCTATGTACACCCTTTCTCTCTTTCTCTCTCACCACCCTCTCTAATTGGGCATTATATCTTCACTCTATCTCTCACTCGGCAACACCACAGCATCACTCAGCATCACTCAGCGCAACCACAGCATCAATCAGAGCCATCACAGCATCTCTCAACGCCATCACAGCATCTCTCAGTGCAACCACAGCATCACTCAGTGCCACCACAGCATCACTCAGCGCCGCCACAGCATCACTCAGCGCCGCCACAGCATCCCTCAGCGCCGCCACAGCATCCCTCAGCGCCGCCACAGCATCCCTCAGCGCCGCCACAGCATCCCTCAGCGCCGCCACAGCATCCCTCAGCGCCGCCACAGCATCCCTCAGCGCCGCCACAGCATCCCTCAGCGCCGCCACAGCATCCCTCAGCGACGCCACAGCATCACTCAGCGACGCCACAGCATCACTCAGCGACGCCACAGCATCACTCAGCGTCGCCACAGCATCACTCAGCGTCGCCACAGCATCACTCAGCGCCGCCACAGCATCACTCAGCGCCGCCACAGCATCACTCAGCGCCGCCACAGCATCACTCAGCGCCGCCACAGCATCACTCAGCGCCGCCACAGCATCACTCAGCGCCGCCACAGCATCACTCAGCGCCGCCACAGCATCACTCAGCGCCGCCACAGCATCACTCAGCGCCGCCACAGCATCACTCAGCGCCGCCACAGCATCACTCAGCGCCGCCACAGCATCACTCAGCGCCGCCACAGCATCACTCAGCGCCGCCACAGCATCACTCAGCGCCGCCACAGCATCACTCAGCGCAGCCACAGCATCACTCAGCGCAGCCACAGCATCACTCAGCGCAGCCACAGCATCACTCAGCACCACCACAGGATGACTCAGCACCACCACAGGATGACTCAGCACCACCACAGGATGACTCAGCACCACCACAGGATGACTCAGCACCACCACAGGATGACTCAGAACTACCACAGCACCGCCACAGCATCACTCAGCGTCGCCACAGTATCACTCAGGGCCACCACAGCATCACTCAGGGCCACCACAGCATCACTCAGGCCCACCACAGCATCACTCAGGCCCACCACACCATCACTCAGGCCCACCACACCATCACTCAGGCCCACCACACCATCACTCAGGCCCACCACACCATCACTCAGGCCCACCACACCATCACTCAGGGCCACCACAGCATCACTCAGGGCCACCACAGCATCACTCAGGGCCACCACAGCATCACTCAGGGCCACCACAGCATCACTCAGGGCCACCACAGCATCACTCAGTGCCACCACAGCATCACTCAGGGCCACCACAGCATCACTCAGTGCCACCACAGCATCACTCAGGGCCACCACAGCATCACTCAGGGCCACCACAGCATCACTCAGGGCCACCACAGCATCACTCAGGGCCACCACAGCATCACTCAGGGCCACCACAGCATCACTCAGGGCCACCACAGCATCACTCAGGGCCACCACAGCATCACTCAGGGCCACCACAGCATCACTCAGGGCCACCACAGCATCACTCAGGGCCACCACAGCATCACTCAGGGCCACCACAGCATCACTCAGGGCCACCACAGCATCACTCAGGGCCACCACAGCATCACTCAGGGCCACCACAGCATCACTCAGGGCCACCACAGCATCACTCAGGGCCACCACAGCAATACTCAGGGCCACAACAGCATCACTCAGGGCCACAACAGCATCACTCAGCACCACAACAGCATCACTCAGCACCACCACTCAGCACCACCACAGCATCACTCAGCGCCAAGACAATATCACTCAGCATCACCACAGCATCACTCAGCGCCAAGACAATATCACTCAGCACCACCACAGCATCACTCAGCACCACAGCAGTATCACTCAGCAAGACCCGAGTATCATTCAGCAGCACCTCAGCATCGTCTCCGCAACAGTCACCACCACCACCACTACCACCTCAGCATCACTCAGCACCACCTCAGCCTGCTCTCGGAATCTGGCATCTGCTGATTCTCCCCTAGCGTCTGGCCGCTGCTAGTGTTATAATACAGGTACTAGTTCCCAACCTTCACCCTCCGATTGTTTATGCCCCCTCAAAAAAAAAAGCTTCAACAAACAACCATTGCAATAGGCAGAAACAAGTTGCCAGCATTGCAAGAACAAAAGAAAACTGAGGACATTTTTTATTGTAAATACTTTTTTTAATATGGTCGTTCAGTTTTACATAATGCCTTCTTGGTCATATAAAAGTAACAAAAATGCTTCTGACACTTTTTATTATAACTTTTCAGCATGCTGCACAGCAGCCATACTTCTCTACAGCACAGCTTGAAGACATTGGCAAAGTCAATAGCTCTGGCTAAACACTTATAAGGCCCCAAAGGCGAGACCTATTGGCTATGCCAATGCTTGTTGCATTTGTCACCCCGAGTGGGACGGGTATGCCCAGACGTGGGTCCCATGCTCTCCATGCCACTGGAGTCAAGCTATCCTGACTGATATGGGGTGAAACCCCGAAACCGGTCCTAGGATGCTTGTTTCCAGTCCAAGGAGAACCTGGGCTGGCAGTTCGGGATGGACTGTTCCCATTGGGTACAGGGTGAAGACTGATTTGCATATGACTGGGTTCAAACTGGAATGGCATGGGGAGCAAAAAACGATGGATTTAGGCCCAGATCTCTGTACTGGGGTGAATGTATGACATTGTTCTGCATTCTGTCCATCAATTGTTCTTTTTTGCACGTATCTACAATGAGGGCTTCGAGCACCTCCCATTTTTCTCATTGGTTTCTGTTACTGCCCTTCATAAATGCCTGCTTTTGTTTGGTGAATATGCCTAATAATCCCTCTTAGACTTTTGTAACCTCCCATGAGGACTTCCCCTGTTACATGTGATCTTACATTGTTACTCTTTCTGTTATTTATGAGACTCTGTGAGCACTCTTTTTTGTTTTTTTTGTTTGCCTGCCTCTGTAGTGAGAAGTGTTCATATTTTGTTTGCTTCATGCGCCGGCTTGATGAAAGGATCAGGGCCGCTTCATTTGCCGCACTTGTTTATTTAGTGTCTCTAATGGTGATGGCAGCTTAAATCTCCATTGCATTATCAAGAGATCAAAAGCGGCCCCTGGCTCCCTGCCCCCGGCTTCCTCTACGTGCAAACACAGACAGTGCCCCCTTCATTTCAATGGACTGCTTTCCTGACGAGAAATGGACAGTAAGCGCTGAGTCAAAGCTGTGTGGCAGCAGCAGCCCGAATGCTCTAAACTTACTCAGATGAATTTCAACCCCATTAAAAAAGTTTATCTACCTCTTCGTATCATCAGAAAAAACAACTTCCCACCTTCCGGTTCATGGGAGTTTGCAACTCAGGCGAGGAATTTGGAAGCTTCAGCAACACCAGAGGCAGGATAGCAGTGAAAAGAGAGAAAATTCAGCAGCTAGCTGCAGGTTTGAGCCACCGCCAGGCAACTATTTACAGCAGTGTTTACACTATGCGAGTGCACCCCTGCTCAACCATGTCCCTGCTGCTGCCTGGTGGCATTCTGAGCAGTTAATTAAAACAAACCAAGCAGCTCCGATTGTTGGGTGCCTACTGACAATCGTACACAAAATCAGCATCTAATCACTGGGGCATGTTTTTGGTGAGCAACGCGAGGGGTGACAAAGGTTCAAGATTGAACCAGCGTGCTTACTATAATCTCCCTAAAGCAAGAGCTACTTCAATTGCCCTGTCTATTTATTTATTATTATAAAATCGGCAACCAGCACAGTTTCAGCCTCTGGAGTTCAGTGAGCTTCTTAGCCTGTTGTTAAGACTGTTTCTTTACTTTCCTTATTATACATTATACATTTGGTAAAACTCCAAAGCTCTTGCAGTTTACAGACCATTGGAAGTATTTTACAAGAACACGCAAACAAAAGGCACACATTTAACACCCGCAACATCCGATAATCCAGAGTAAGGAAAATCTTCAAATCGCAACAAAAACCACTTGACAAATGCAATTTGTCCAGGCACGTTAAAAAGTAACATCCTTTTGAACACAAGAAATCACCTTAATTGAAATCACTGAGCTCCAGTCTTTCTGCAAGCATATTCTGGGGGTGATGTATTACGATATTTACAGAAAAGTAAACAATGCATAGTTGTAATGAGATGGAAAATTTCAGCTAATGGTGTTTGTCAATCCTTTGTCAATTTTGTCGCCTGCCACAGATATTTACTGAGCTGCTTCGTGAGAACAGAAATGAACTAGCGATGAAGAAAGTCTTTCTTTCCCCCAGTAAAAGAGTACAAAGCCAAGTCTGTACACAGCAGATGCAAACGAAAGTCCATCTGCTGCCAGCTCACAACGCCACATGGAGTTTTAGGATTTGGTGCAGGAGGTAGCCGTGCAGTGCTTGTACAGTATAATAGGAAGGGAATTCTAAACCTCTGCATATCACAGTAAAGGTTACAGTCAGCACTCCCCAAACTGACAGAGCGGAATTCAGCAAACTAAAGCTTGCTTGTTGGTTTTGTTTCCACCAGGGTTTCAAGAAGGTTTTGGAAATGTGGGCTGAAAAATGCACTATTTTGCCACAATTTTCCTATTTTTTAAATACCTTGCAGCATAAGATTTGTATAGCCCTTCAATCCCTGGCGGCACAGCACCCAGGATAATGTGCTGCATGGCTACACACTTGTAAGGTCACAAAGGCAAGACCTATTGGCTATGCCAATGCTTTTTTTTTTTGGTTGTGTGCTAGAAAAAAGTATTCTACACCCTCTCCTCTTACATGGGAACTCAGCATAATTGTCACAATTTCTCTATTTTTGAAGTCAGAGAAAAAAAAGTAAACACCAAGCTCCCTCGAAAGACAGCTTGACATTTGACCTCTGTCTTAGAATGCACAGCAAATGTGACAAGATAAGAACAATATATAAAGGCCTGCTTCCAGAAAGCGAGTTCCTGGAAGAATACAGTAAGCAAGGTTTGGGAAACAGGAGGGCCAAACTCAAGCTGGACAGCATAAAGAAATTAAAGCCAGCAAATATAAAGCCAGAAAATGTGTTACAAACCACAAAGCCAGTGGTCAGCAATGGACGGAATGCATTCCTAGGTCAGTTTTCTGAATGTCCCCAAGAAATCTTTAGCAAACCAGACAGCTAGGCTGCGACCTAAAAACTTATTTTCACAAGACATGCACCATAATAAAGCTGCAAAAGAAAAATATAATAGAAAAAAACATGGTTGGAACATCTTTCTCTGTTCAAGCAGCCAAATATGCAACTGACTACCACACACACTCATAAGATCCACTGAAAACCATTCTAGATTCAGAGGATTACTCAAGAGCTGGCTCTTCCAAACATGACAATCAGACATGACCAACTAGGTTTCTCATGGTATAGAGATCAAGTTGTTGTTTTATATGTGCCCTTGTACATTGAACTATGCCTCCTGTTATAAGCAGATGCATTTATATAAGGAGAAATATATATAATACACCACAACATACATATGTATATGAGACAATGTCATAATTGCTGCTTCTATGTACATATAGGTGCAGATATAGAAAAGTTTATGCCTGCTATTAACACTTTAAGAAATGTCATTAACAAAAATGCCCATACTTCACCACAACATAAATGTGCACATCGGACCATGTAAATATTACTGCTTCTGTGCACATATGGGTATTTCTAAAGAAGGGTTTTCTACAGCCGATACAACCTTACCAACTGTCATATGCATTGCGCATGTATACGTTAATTTCAGCTTTTTATATTAAAAAGAAATACATTTCTCCTTTCGTTCTTTGTCCCATCCCTCCTCTCTCCGACTCATCCCAAACCTTACTCACTACTATGAATCCCAAACATCCTTTTCAAACTTTCCCCTCCTTGTAAGCCATGTCACCCAAATAACGGGCACACACAACCACTACTTACAAAAACGTCTTACTACTTTCGCTTTCAAATCCATTCCAATCATTTTATCCTTAGTCTAAACTCAACTAAACACCCAAAAAAATCAAGAGTACAAACCTAACACAACTAATGTACAAGAAAAGAAAAGAAAAAAAATGTACTAATCTACTACCTATTAACCGCTAATCTCTGGTTTCGGAGTAGCATGCTACTCACCGCAAAGCGCTTCAATGCCTCGTCAGCGGTAGTAAGTGCTATATAAATACAAACTATAATGTGTAACATGGTCCAATATTGCATTTGACCTCATGATTATGTCACCAGAACATCACTGATGGCAATATATGGCCATATCACATGGTACAGCACATCAGGCTGAGAAACAGGGTCTGTCCTTTGTCCAACTCCTTTGACCAGCATCTGTTCCTGTCACATGCTCACATTTATAAAGTTGCCTGCCTTTTTACACACAGTGACTGGACATACGTTTGTGTGCGTGACCATGCAGGATAACATTCCCTGAATCTGCATTGCTTACATTCCCATTTCGTAGGCACACTATCAGAACCTTGAACATACAGTGCAAGGGATAAAGTTCACTGCGCAAATGTTATTTATGCTATTGTCCAAAAGGCGATGATGCTATGGAACTAGAATAAACAACTGCGGCCTGACAGGGGCTGCAACATAGCCTCTATCGTTATAAATACACAAACACTTCCTTGTTCAGGAGATGAGCACACAGCGGACACTGTAAGGTCACTTCATGTCGGATTTGTGCGCGCCAACATGAGGGATGTCCAGGTCTTCACCAAGACGGACAGCCTGATGACACCCACAGATAATGGGAGGTTGGACCACCCGGCAGGGATTAACAGATCACCCAACCTAGGCAAGACCGGGTTAGGGAGTGCTAGGTAGGAGTACAACTATACACAGTTCTTATATGCCTGCATACATTCACTGCCGTAGCACAATGGTGGAAATGTTCACAGTTCTTGTGATGCTAATTACGCTTATCTGTTTCATTCTACTAATTTTTGCAGCGCACGTATTTTACACAAGAATTATCATGCTTAAATAAATATTGGAAAGCTGTGCTGAGTATTTCTTGTGTATTTCTTTGAGTATTCATGAGAGTCCGAACGAAAAGGTTCTAGATCTGTTATCACCATTTCCTTTGGGGCGCAGGGTGGTCATGTTCGGAGTTTGCACACACATTTGGTATACCCTGTGAGGTTAGGGGTCCAGATGGTGCACTGATCTAGCAGGGAGATAGGCCAACCTATCCTGAGGGTGTACATGGAATCAGTCTAGCACAATCCGGACATTTAGGTTGTCCGACAAATGCACAGTTTTACTGAGGGAGGTACAAGCTGTACAACATTCCACTAAACCAGCTGTGCATCACCTTTGGCCTTGCACAGCAACCAATGAGCCATTTGCCATATGGAACAACCTTTAAGTGCAAGTTCTGGTCCCTTCCCACGGAAACATTTGATTAGGGCCTGACCTATCTCACTCAAGTTAGCTGCGCAAAGCCCCATTGCAGCAAACCAGCATTGAATGGCTTGCTGCCATGCACCGTAAACTATTGACAAAGCTCTTATCCTATACAAAGCATCTACACAGAGTTCGGCTGTGCACATGAGACTCTGGATGCAAGGCCTAGCAAGGCCCTGCACCAGGACCCCATTCCACGGAACCAGCTGAGCTGGCCTTTGATCGTGTACAGCAACCTCAGATGGCAGGGCTTGGCATACAACCAGACCATGCGACCAGGCCCTATCCTACCTAATCACCTACGAATGTGCAGCTCACTATAACTAGGCCCTGTGCCCATCTAACACATACCAACTTTGCACCTAACCCACGTCTACAGTGCTCGCACTGTGCACAACCTTTGGCCATGCATTGGTGCACTGTATAATTTTTCCAGGATCGAAATAAAAATTTTATTTAAAAAAAAACTTAGTAATGCACTTGCCTCCTGATTCTCATTAGAGAAAAAACGTTTTATCTGACCTCACTAGATCTCATGACTGTGAAGCGTTATCCTGCAGATGCGACGTTCAGCTTATCATCAGATTCGACAGACATGCCCTTTCCTTCCAGCCTTAATGACTGCCTTAAAAAAGTTCATTTCTCCATAGGATGAAACTTTCTCAAACTCCAGATTTTGCAGCCAGACTCGTTATGAATCTACATAAATGTAATCATGTTTCTATTAACCGTATGTAACCACATTGACTAGGCATTGGGCAAAGAATTCAATTCAAATGCCTTTCTCTCATTCTAATCATCTGCTGCAAACGGGAAAAATCTGAGCTTTCGAGGTCTCTCATCGACTTAGAAATCTGTCTGCTTTCTATGCTTTTGACCCCTTCTGCAGAATCTCATGCCTAAGGTTAAAGAACAGCCCGAGTGTAGGTGGGGAGAGAGGGTTTGGTGGTAGAAGTGGGGCAATTGTTCCGTTTTCAGTCACCTAATCCTTGAAAGGAACTGTTGTTAAATATATGAAAAACTGAGAATAAACCAGCCTTCAATAAAGTATTGAAGAACATTTTTTATAGACTTACCCGCAGTGACTCTGTTTTTGCATGTCATACTGTGTATGAGCACTTAGAAATGAATACATTAATTAAATAAATATATTTGGGTGCCGGATCTGGCCCTCTTCCTCTCCCATTCCCCTTGTACTCGCCTACATTTTTCTTTAGGGCGCAGGTTTCCAAACTGTAATATGCGCCGCAACATAAATTTTAATTTGCAGCCAGTCCATCAAATCATCAATTTGCTGGTCATTTGAGAATCTGAGAATCCCATTGGACTAAATACTTGGCAAGTCACAAATGGCAGCCCAACTACCTAGACAGCTTTAAATTGTGTTTTACGTAATTTGACACCTAGTTTTTTGCAAACAAATTGTTGAACTGATTTTCATCGAACTACAAAAGGATCACTAGTCAGACCAAGTTTGGTGCAAATCCATCCAGCATTTTTTTGCTGGAGTTGTGACAGAAATTTTCTGAGGGACAGTAATGGGGTTTTTAACCTTTGGGACCCCTCAATTCTGTCCCAATTTACAGACTGTCAGGAAACTCTCCAGGATTGGGTTGATATGGATGAATTAAGAGTTTTGAAAGTTCATGCAGTGTCGTCAAATGGTGCCAAAGTTCTTGAAGATTAAAGAAAATGTATTCCTGTGGGGATAGATATAGATCCATAAGAGTGGTGCCATCACTGCCACCTCAAAATAGCGCATACAAAACTGTAACTGTGTAACATAGTCCTAATTAAAGCTTTCTGTTGACATTATAAACATTGTAAATGTCAACAAAGCCATAAGGTGAAAATATAAGAACATATTACATGTCCTCCCTTATGTATTCTATATTACTTGTTTAGTTACCATAATTATCAATAAAACAATGATTTTTTTCAAACAGGGAAACGTTTATCGTAAGCAGTAAGTAAAATTCTTAACTACACTGTTTGACTGTCTGCTGTAAAGAGGAGAGAAACGTATTTATGTAATTAATCGCTCACTATTTTTGAGAAAAGAGGCCTTGCCTTTTCAAAAATCTTCATCCTGCTGATAGAATTCAGAATTTTAAATCTGTTACTAACAAGGTGCGCCAATTGCAATTAGAACGTTCATCTTTCATCAATAGACTGATGCTTGCACACCTGAAAAGGATTATGCTTAAGAGATGTTTGAAGCTGCGCCTGCTATGTTCATCTAACAAGAGGCCCTGATTGTAATTACAACGGTCAGGTTTTGCTTAGCTTTCATGAACAGCTTGATAATTAAACTGTGGGCTATGGTGAAGTTCTATAGAGTGGTCTGGGCCCATCATTCTCTAAATGCACTATCTATCATTCGTTATACATTCATCGGCTGCGGGAAGGAAATCAGAATGACTGCATGTCCCCCAGTGTAAAAAATCCATTTTGTACTGGAACCTTGAAATAAAACCCACTGCCTGTGAAATGTGGCTTTTTATAACACTGCGGTTTGCACCCACACATATAAATTAATGAATATTGCTGCTATGTTGCACGAAATGTGATTTGTATAGCACACCTTGGTATACCCTCACAACGTTCTGAGCTAGTCCTACAGCGCGTGCGTTTCCACATGGCTCTGGGGTTTCATTCGCACTGCTGCCTGTTTCGAGGGAGCCTGGCATATATATTCATCGCGCGCTGGAGTGAGTACCGGTCACCCTGCCATAAGTTGGCTTGTGCAATGTGAGACTCACTTCGATGGTGTGAGCGTCCTGCGGTTGTGTAACTTGCGTAAGAGTATGGCGGGCAGAACTGTTGTGCTTGGGTGCGCACTCTACGTAGGCAACACACGCTGAGTGCGTTAGTACCGCCGTTTGTGTCGTTGTGCAGGAGTGTCCCAGAGTCTGCCTGTGCGAGTGTCACTGTGCATGCATCCGTGCCAATGTGAGTGCATGAATTAATTGTGTGGCTGCCGGCAGAGGAGTGTCACAGGGCACGTGCACTGCACATCAGTTTCGCGTGTGTGTGTGGCCGCCCCTGTGTCTGCGTGCGTGTTGCTGCACGTGTCCGCGGCCCTTGCAGTTAGTCAACAGGGGTGAATCATTGTTGCTTCGTTTATCCCACCGCTGTCATTCACAGCATCATATCTAGATCGCCTTCTACAGCTCTTTTAGCAGCTGCAAAATTCCACTCTCTCAGCACTTTCAATTCCAGAAAAAAGACGATTATTATCGGCTTCATCGCTGATATCTTTCATGTTCCCGGCATGCTGTGCACCACAGATTCGGATGGTAAGGCTCTGGTCAGGCCCTTGGAGGAGGCACAGGAGAAGGACAGTATGGATCGATGGTAAAAGGCGGAGCCGGAATAGGGATTCTCTGCAGCAGGGCAAAATGCTGAGAGGAGCAATGAGGGAGTCATTTAAATACTTGCAGTATGAATAAAGTGGATGCAGGCTTTAAAAGAGAACACGATACTTTATTTTTATGCATTGTTATGCACCAAATATCTGCGGCTTCTAAGCGCTATGACAGAGAGGCAAGCATGTTCGAGAGACGCATGTGTGACTCACACATCCCACTACCAACCTAGGAAAGATGGTTTTCACAGAAATGATTGTAAGTGAATCAAACACTGAATACTTGTGCCAAATCGGTAATAAGGAACATACTGAAAAAAATACCAGGTTCCTTTCCATCCGAGCAAAAGGCCTCCTACATGAGACCCCTTCTCAACCATGAACTTTGAACTTTCCAAACCTGCAAACTACAGACCAGTTTCCAGCCGCCTGGATAAGCTGATTTAGAAAGAGGTCTGAGCCCATCTCCGTAACCTCACTGAGGGAAACAACCTGCGGACAGAACAATAATCAGGATTCCCACCAGCCAGAGGCACAACATCAGAATGACCTAAAAGAGATATCCGGCTTGGAGGACTTAAAACTTACAGAGGACAAAACAACTGGTGTAGCAGCTCTACTGCTTCCTTATGGACTTACAAGAAGCTTTATGACACAACTCACCACCAAACACTCCTACTCAAGCTGGAAAGCCTTGAAATTTACAGAAAGACTCTGAAAAAAGATCACCTGTTACCCCAAAGACAGACACAGCCTGGTAACCAGGCCCCCACTCACCTTCGTTCCCTCCCCACAGCCCACACTGCTGTGACCCTCAGGGGTCCGTTATCTCGCCTCTTCTATTCAACTTCTATTGGACCTCCTTACTGGTCCGGTCAAATCCTTCCATTTTACACACTACAGTTATAAGGATGACACAAATCAATCTAAAAATGGACAATACCGAGGACCTTAACTCCTCGAAACTCAATGACTGCCTCCATGCCATTGGCTTATGAATGCTGGCTGGCCAACCACCGCTTACTCAACTGCACAAAAACTGAGATCATCAGACAATGGCATAACCTCCAGCCCACAGATTTATGACCCCAGGAAATTGAAGCTCCTCCAGAAACATCAGGGGAAGTGAGGAATCTCAGACTGAGCATGGATTCAAACGTATCATTGATCGCAAGGAGCACCTTTAACACAATCAGAATGCGGATACCATAAGTTGGTACAGGCCACACTCACCCTTGTTGTTTCTAACATCGACTACACTCATAGCCTGTACCTTGGTGCATCCTGCTTCCAAATAACAAAATTACAATGGATTCAGAACACTGACGCAAGACTACTGCACTGCCTACATCCAAGGAAGCCAGCCTTGCAAGCTCTCCAGTGGCTAACCATATGTAGATGCTCGATGTTGAAGGCACCCTGCATCGTGCACAAAGCAACTCAAGGAAAAGACATACTGAACCTGCAACTGAGGTTCAAGATATACTCTCAAAACAGAACACTGTGCACAAGATCCAAGCATCATCGTACCAAAAAGAAATCTATAGGCGGGCCTATTTCCATTCTCAGTCCAGGACGCAAAATAATGGAACTTGCGGTCAGCCACAGTACAGAATGTGTAGGAAAACCTGAAATTCAGATAGGAAGAAAAAACTTGTCTGTTCCCAAGATAACATCCCAGAATGATGGGATAGCGGTAATGAAGGCTCATGAACGTTCAATTTTTTGGTACCGTAATCGGATGCCCACACGGTTTAGCAGTCACTGCAGAGAGAAGACCAACACAGCCATCACCATCTGAACCGGAGAGCTGAATATGCTCCCAAAATTCATCTTTTTATCTACACCTAAATTACTCTGTAGAGCAGTGGAATCCTCTTGGTTGCACAGGAAATATTCCTCTCCGAATAATTCAGCCTCACCAATCACAACCAATCCTCACCCTGTAAGACATGTCTTTCACCGCAAAATGACTGAACCATGTCAATTCCAACCAAACATCACCCTATAAGACATGCTGTTTCTAACAATTAAATATATTATAAGTCCATTCTCATCTAAGCATTAAATGTCCGATGGACAAGCACCCTTTGAAAAACAGATCTGAAATACACGGATGTTAAATTGGAGGACTTTAGCGTGATCCTTCCCCCGTAGGGCCCGCACCACTCTAATGATCCCTCTTGTTTAATACTAAACACAAGAAATATTACTTTAATACAAGCTATCCAGGAGGATATCTGACTCTACCCTCCTCACCCCAGCTTGTGCACATTACCACCAACATAAGCACTCAAAGTGGACACCCGTCTGCTATTACCAGCATGGACATTTATTGAAAGAAAGAAAGAAATAAACAACCAGGGATCTGCAATGCTACCTCATAACCACTAGCCTACTACAGTGATAGACATCAAATTGCTTCCCACATAGATACACTCTTGTTGACAACACCCTGTTAATTACTCAGGCCCAGGCAGTGAAGTTTGCTACCAGCCAGGAAGGTGATTTGATGCCCGCCACAGAGTATGAAGCATGACGGAACTGTTGCAATAAGAATACTATACCATACACCTCTTCACACCAGGTCACCTCAACATTGATGCTCCACTAGCAAGGAAAGTAGTACCTGAGGCAGACATAATGGAGTGAGAGTGAAGATATACCTTGAGAGTTGAGCTGCTGATCTTAGTTTCTCACCACTTGCGGAAAGTATCTAATTGTCCTTAGTTTTTTTAATGCTGCACCTCTCGCTCCTCCTATACTTGCTCTTTGAAGGGAACAGCTTGACCGGTCTCCCACCCTCTTAGTCTATGGCACGCAACAGAATGCCCGGGTTCTGGAGTACCGTGCCCTGAACTGCAGTCCGGTGCAGTTCTGGCCACCACGTTTATACGGAGTCCAGTTCTGCCAACTACATCTTCAGAAATGCAAAATGGCAAACAAAGAAGAGAAGTAGCAGAGATAAGATCTACCAAGATGCTGCAAGACCTACAACAGAAAAGGTCTTACATCTAAAAAATGTTTTAAGGGAGGAGAGGGAGGATCCACAATAGAAATACTACAATTAATAAGCTAAAAAAGATACACCTCCCCCACATCCCAACCTCAAGAAGTCCTCACCAGATCTGAAACCAGTACTCTGTGTGTGGTCTCACTACTAACACAAACAGACCTTCTCATACATATCAATATTCACTAGCTAAACACAAGCAGTACTACAGAATGCCTAAGTTTAGACAAATTAACCACAGAGATTAACTGTACCTCACAGGAACAAAATGTGGCAAGAGTCCCAACAAGCTGGGATAATCCCCTAGTTTTATCACCAGGTCATAGTGATGAATTATGAAAGTGTGACTCAAGCTTTTCCTGGATGTTTACCCAGTGTGGTCTGTGTCTTTGGTTGGTAAGCTCTCCTATTGCAACTACTCCCCTCAGTTCATTATCAAAGTGTGGATGAGGCACAAGGGAGCTCCAACAGCAGAAAGACACTGTACCCCAGAGATGGAAAGGATCCTACATTCATGGAATGGTGTATTAATTAAGCCACTGTAAGGTGAAATTACAGCAAGGATGCTGCGTTGAGCTTGAGTGGGAGTGAGGTTGTACTTTAATGAATGCAAAAGTACCACTTTTAAAGTGTAGATGAAGCCGTAATGCTGGCGAGGCATGGCACTCCACCACAGTAAGATCACAATTTTGACCACGACTAGGACACCGAAGGCTGAGTGACACTACATCCTGACTACTGCAAAGACACAGTGTTTAGTGTACGTATTTCTATAGCACAACTTAGCCAAAAGGCAGCGGTGAACCGTACAGAGTCAAAGAGAGGCATACATTTACCGAGTGATAGGAGATGTAGCTGGTTTATGGACTGTTAATGCATTAGGATATAGTGTTCTTGAAAGATATGCGTCTTTAACTCTTTCCTAAATTGGAGCCGCATTGTAGCTATCTTGATGTAAACAGGGATGGTGTATCAGAACCTGGGTGCATAAAAGGAAAAGGCCTACTAACCTGTTTTTTTTTCTTTTATTTACACTTATTCTGCAGTCTGATGGCGTCTTGGCTGGGAGTGTGCAGAAACACACCAGAGATGGTGAGTGAGCTTGTCTGCAGAATAAGCGGGGGTGCTGGTCGGGATGACTTTGTAAACAATGCAGCTGGTTTTGAAGATGGTTTGGGCTGGCATGGGGAACGAACAGAGGTCCATCAGGATGGGGGTGATGTGATCACATTTCTTCAGGCCCTAGATGAGATTTACTACTGCCTATGTAGATGCCCTTAAGGAGTGCCAATGTGGGACTGGGAGACCATGGAGCAGGGCATTACCTCTGGCTAATGCAAGAGCTTGAACAGCAATTCTCACGTAATTTTCTGGAAGAAACTTTCACTTTCTTCAGAGAACAAGTTGGTACCTGGCCGTCTTTGTTTTTTTTAGCAATATCTTCTTTGAGGGTTAGATTGGTGTCCAGAGTGAATTCAAATGACATGGCATTCAGCAAAAGCTGGCGTTTGAAGCCATTACGGTTAATGTTGTTGAGCCGGTTTGCACTGTTTCTTGTTTGCTGTTCTTGGCAAGTAACAGGAATTCTGTACTGGTTGGGTTGAGCATCAGATAGACGCTGGACATATAGGTCAAGATGATGTACCAGCAGTGCTTGCGGCGTTGGATGTATGAGACTTTCAAGTAAAGTTGTTTATCACCTGCATATAGGTGAATCTTTATGCTGTTATCTAAGAGTAGATCACAGAGTGGCTTATGTAGGGGTTGAAGATGACAGAGGCCAGTATGTACACCTGGGGGCTCTGCAAGCGATGGGGATATTTTGGGACCTAGAGGTGCCCATGTGAACTACCTCTTGTTCGTTGAAAGGCAGTAAATGACATTGCTAGTGAATCCCATTCGAGACTCTAGGTTGCGTATGAGGGTGGGATGGTCAACTGTGTCCAAGGCAGCTGAGAAGTCTAGCAAAATCTGGAGGCAGGGGTCATCTTCCTCCATGGTCAGGAGAGTTTTGTCTACGATGTGTAAAGTAGCAAGCGCCATGCTGCAGTATGAGCTGAAGCCAGACTGGCAGTTGTAAAGGAGCTGGTTAAGGTCTAGTCTAGGTTTCTTTAGGAGTGGGAGGATTCTGACTGTCTTGAGAGCTTCTACGAAGAAACATTGAGTGAGGGAGGTATTGACAATGATAAGTAGGGGTGAGAGAGTATCCTGAGAGAGATCTTTGTTGAAAGACAAGGGTAGCTCATCTTCATAAATGGCTTTGAGTGAGTTGAGTATGTCGGCAGGATCTGCAAGAGAGTTTTGAAGGAAGCAAATTCAGAATTCTATGGGAAGGGTTTGGTGTACGAGATAATGAAGGCTTAGTGTTGTCAATGTGCTGTCGGGTCTTCTGTATTTTTTCACTGAAGAAGAGGTTGATAGCACTGCACTTTTCTGTGGAAAAAGGAATCAGTGGGCACTGGAAAACACTGCAGAATGACACCCCACCTCAGCCAGGTCAAGGACACAACCAGCTGGGGAATGGCACCACTTTGCAATCATCAAGACTGTGGTATGCACAAAGTAAGGTCATATCTCACAATGTGAAATGTCAAACAAAAAAAAATCATGGGTGGTAATATTTATTTTGTAAGAACATTGTACCACAGTTCACACAATGGCATTATATAGCCATTAAATGAGTTACGCCCAGGGTCAGAAGGGGATATCCTAATGCACACAATTAAACTTATAAACTGAAAACATGATTTGCTACAAACAAGGAGTACTTTGCCTACCAACCGAGTGATTATATAGCCAGTAACATTTCAAGATCACCCAAATCACAGGAATATCTCCGAGCTGAGGACACGCTTTGGGCCTCGGCAGCAGAATGGCGCTCAACCACTACTAGGCCACGATGGTGAGCGTAAATGAAACAGCAACCGTGGCACTGACATCATAGTCAATCTGTGGTAAGAGTGCCATGTTTAGAACTTAGCCAGGGCCCGACATACAGGTTGACATTACACCCTGTTCACCAGAGGTAGCCACGTTACACGTATGGTTGTGTCATAGAATGACAACACACTTGAACTTTGTGAAAGGCTCTATGTAGTACATGCACGGGGTCACAACTCTGACGTAGCAAGCACATGCAAACAATACAATCTGAGATTGCAGGTAGACATGCTGCTTTATGTTCCTGTGCACGCAAAAGCAATGAAAGCGTTCACAGCAGCCTCAGCACAAGAGGTTCAGTTTCAGTTTACTAGGAAAGTCCGAGTCGCCACTCCCCGGTCACACAATATGACCATTGTCCCAACACAACATGGTTTTTTTCAGAACGAAAAAGGCTGATTGTTCCAACAAAGCAGCCACTGTCACAACATAATAGCGCCAGTGTTCAATGCAAGATCGCCATTGTTCCAACACAATGTGTCCATTGTCTGAAAGGCGCCCATTGTCCTAACTCAAAGCAGCCATTGCCAAAACATAAGGTACCTACTGTCCCCTTAAAAATTGGCCAGTGTCCGAATGCAACATTACAATTTTTTTCTTGCAGTCTAAATTGCCAGTGTCTCAACACCAGGTGACCTGTGCCTGCCCCACATTAAAGGACGCCATTACCTGGCTCAACAAGAGTTTGCCAGTGCTTGCCCCAATAAGAGGTCACCATTGCTTGCACAAACAAGAGGTCACCATTGCTTAGCCCAACAAGAGGCTATCATTACTTAGCCCAACAAAACGACACCACTGCCTACCCAAACAAAAGTCCACCTTTGCCTGCTTAGTAAAACAAGCATTTGCAATGCAATAGGTCTCGAATTACGCGAGTTTGAGCTATTCACATTGCAAATAACAATGCCTTTTATTTTTGTTTTTGTTTTTAAAACAAATGAAAGGCATTGTCATTTACAATGCTAATAGTTTTAGAGGAGATTGTTTTTGCATATGCATATTGCATATGCTGCTATCGGGCAACAGCAACAAAATAATAGGAAAACGTGAGGAAAACAGACAGCAATAAACTGGATCGCAAGCTACAAAACAATACCATTACTGCTGAGGCTGCTGCAATGTTTAATAATAAAAAATAAAAAAATCGCAGGGGCTCTAAGAAGGGGTGAAAACACAACAAAGCCTCGTTAACAAGTAAATGGTGTTTTAAAAAACCTGTGAAGTATTCGGGTGCGCCTGCAATAAGACCGTCGCCAGCCCGGGAAGCTGTCTCAGCCCGGGCGGAAACACACGACGGGGGGTGAGGGGGGCTGAAGACCTTTGAGCCCAATGGGGGTGCGTGCCTGGCAACAGCAGATGTGGGGAGGCGCACATGGAACAAACACATACCACCAGTACTTAGATTTCCCTTGGCAACAGCCATAAAGATTAGATGCTTTGACCCGCCCCCGTAAATCCACCAGTAGAAGTCAAGAATGCAGACAAGGTAAACAAGGCAATGGGGGGGGGGGGCTGCAAACAACGTGCTGGAGAAGCAGTCTTCAATAAACACAATTACTAGCTACATCTCTAAAATAAAGAATGGTAATGGCAAGAAAGCGAATGGAGGCAGCACAATATCCAGTCCTGAACTTTCCATCTAGAAATTAGTGATTTCCGGGATGTTAATCTAATTGTCTATAGATTCCAAACAACTACAACATCCAGTATGCTCTATTGGGTAACACAAAAGTCCAGGACAGGAAACTACTTGCGTAGTGACCTGGAGGACAGTGGTAACTCTACATGCTATTTTTCAAACTTCTTAAATAAAAATGTTACTTGCATTAAAAAGCTGAAATACTTATTCAAACCTTGGCAAATACTGAAGGACGGCTGCTATCTAGCAGTTAAAGCATGAAAAAGAAGGGTGGGTGGGGGCCGTACTGGAGTGGCAGCTATTTGTGAGCAAGGACGGTAATCCAGCGATAAAATGGAACCAGGGTCAGCTCACGGAATGGGATCCCAAGGCTCATGGATGCAGGTCTCAAAGATACAATTCTTCATGCTTTGTGCTTGCAGCAACAATATGATAAGTTAGAGTCTAATGTTTCACTTTTTAAAACTTAAAGGTGTACGCTTTCAACGACTATATACCTTCGGCTCCAAAGCATAGCGAGCATTTGTTAAAATACAAACAATACATTGAACATATATGTAATGGAAAGGCGACTCCTGTAGAAAACAAAATGGACATTTTAAAGTGCATAGTGAGGACAGCGCTCGCTAGAAGAATTGCTGCTCTTTTTCACACGCACGATGTCATCTGCAGCCATCGGAAATAGTATATGTGTTATGTAGGCTTTTTTCTGTGCACTGGTACCAGTTTTTCTACACAGTAAGAGGCAGAGACAAACACAAAAGAGGAAAGAAAGACCAATAGAACAAGCGTGTGAAAGTTTAATTAAATAAAAATAACATCCCGCCAAGCGTGTGCTCTGAGCATCCCCTCCCTGCATGTTTTAAAAATAAATAAACAAGCATTGGGAAGCGGACCGCGCTGAAAACACACGCGCACAGACATGCACATAGATCAGCATTGCCAAGAGGAGATGCATTTACACACACATGCACATATACAAGCACACACAGGCATTCTTGCATACCTATGCATATGTGCACACGGAGACAACATGGATCAGTTAATATACACGCACATACTGTTGTGTCTGTGTCACCCCTGTGAAGTGATTGCAATGAAATATTTTACACGTTTGAAAAATGAAAGCATTTGAAGTGCTCTGATGGGGCAGCGGGAGGGTGGAAGCAGCCTCGACGTGGGAGTGGTGTGGGAAGCAGGAGCAAGTCAGGACAGGAGAGGCCTCCTCACGAGAGCCCTGGCGCTTAAGTTTTTTTCAAATTAAGCGCTACTGAAGATCCTGTGATTCTGGGCAAATGACTTAATCTCCCTGTGCCTACCCAAAAATAAATGTGTCCTTGGGTTATGTAACTGGTGCTCATGTAAAGCGCTGTTATTGGCAAAGCAGCAAGTCAAGCGGGCGCCAGCCTTGGGTGAGCTGGACCCCCATTAGCGTCCTTCCAGCTAGTGCGAGAAAATATTTAAATAAATAAATAAGCGCGGCCGAGGCGGACGGCGCTGAAAATAAAAACAGACTGCAGCCTCGACGTGGGAGTGGTGTGGGAAGCAGGAGCAAGTCAGGGCGGGAGAGGAGGGGAGACCGCTTGCTAGAATATGCACTCATGGAGCACAATCGCATCTGCCTACCCATCCCCACAAAGGAGCACAATCGCATCTGCCTCCCCGTCCCCACAAAGGAGCGCGCTGCTGTGACAATCCGTGTGGGCTTATTTTTGCATGGCCAAGAAAGTTTTCAAACTTCTAAAACTCACTGCGGCTGAACGGGTTCCTATTCCAGGAAGGGCCGCCCTGTGGTCTGCTTGTGCGAGAAAATAGTTAAATAAATAAACAACCACGGACGAGGCAAAATAAATAAATAAAGAAGTGCGCCCGAGGCAGACCGCACTCAAAGCGGATCGCGCTGAAAGTAAATTAAAAGAGTGCTTACCGGCTTTTAAAGAACACCGTGTAACGCCACAAGTAAAAGATCCAGTCCGGATGGGCCGTCCAAAAAGGAGACAGGGCGGTAACAAAGAAGCCTCATTTTCAATCACAAGCCAGCGTTTAGCATAAACGATGACGCCAGCCAATCAAAATGATGGGCGGGGCTTCAACTCCACTTCTGAAATTGCGTCGATTACTATAAGCCTCGCAGAGCGAGCAGCGCATGCGCGCTGCAACGCTAGGTCTGCGAGACCTAAAAAGGGATCAAATTCAAATCCCAATGCCTAGCGTTTAAGACCCTGCATGGCTCTGGTCCTCAATTTCTGAAGAAGCATCTGATCTGGTACGCGCCTTCCAGAAATCTAAGATCAGCTCATAATAAACTCTTTCAAACTCCACGGGTCAAGAAAGCAAGATGGGGCGGAAGAAGCTTTATGTTAGGGACGGTTAAAACATGGAACTCACTTCCAGCCAGCATAAAGAACAGCCCTACACTGTTAGTGTTTAGGAAATCATTAAAAACCTGGCTCTTTGCCAACTAACTAGCTCTCTACAGTTCCTTCGGCACCTTACTGAACCTGCTGGTATAAGCGCCTAGACGCCCTAGGGCAATCGTGCACTATATAAAAGCTAAAATCAAATCAAATCATTGCCTCTTCTCATTGTACTAAATTTCAATCAAAAGAGTTTTGATTAAAAAAAAAAACAACTTGGAATTCCTGCCACTTCCTCAGACTCTTCCTCCTGGTGTAACGTTAGCTCATCTTAATCCATGCCCAAATGTGGGGTTCAGGGCCCTCCACTTCCAACAGCCATTCAAGGCATAGCCACCTTACGAGATTGAACGCATTCTTGGTAACCAATCCAAGATGCTATTCTTACAGGTTTGAGCCACGTTGTTGATGAAATGGAAATCTTTCTTTGTGCCTTCCTAGTATGAAACCTGATTAGTTTGGGTGTATCAAGTCAGGCGTCAATAGGTTTAGGTGGGTTTCTAAAATGCCTGTGAAAATCTTGACATCCAAACTGAGGTGGAAAATGGGTCTCCAGAACTGCAGATGGTCGTAGTTTCCATAGGTTATGGAATCGCGAGATAAGGTACTGTTGCATAGTACTTGTTACTGCACCCGATTCTAGAAATGTATTGAATAGGTTCAGAAAGAGTGGGACCAGCACCCCACCCAGCTTTTTGAAGGAGACCCCTGTAAATTCACTGGTCCCTTGGCCAGTTTAAGTTTGGAAATAATTGATGGTAGGTCTGTAACTCCTAATTCCTATGAAATCATGCACTTAAGACCTTCCCAGTGTAGATAAGTAGTCAGCACGTTTCTATCTCTCTCTCTCTCTCTCTCTCATAGAGCTCCTGGTGCAAGGAGTGGAACCTCTAGCACTTCTATTCTTATGAATCCCTGTCTCTCTGGTCTATCAACAGAGTGATCATGGAGTATGATATTTTAACTCTCAATTAAGGAGCCAGCAGTCATCCTGCTTTCTCTACCACTAATTAGTATTTGTGTGTGACCCAGGCTATGGCTTATTTACCCTTATCTATGTCTGATAGCTTGACTTGCACCTAACTCCACCCCCTCTGGTAGAGGGAAATGTGCGTCTCTCTTCCGGGGCTGATAGTTTTTCTGTGAGTGGGTTCTCAGGCAGGAGGACGCTTCGATGAGGTGGCCTCAGACCACTGCTTTTGAGGCATCCCATAAGAAGTTTTTAGTAATACCTGTGATGTTGTTCTCCCACATATAATTTGTTAATGTATGTTTAACACCCTTCAGTACTGCCTTATCAGCTAACAGGTTGTTGTTAAGTATCCCTACCCTCTGTCATTGTCCTATGCTAATCAGGTCTTGGTCTATAAAAATGTGGCTGTGATCAGAGAGGTCTCTGTGCCCTATGGATGAAGCCTGGAACTTATTCAATAGAATTTCACGTTTTAAGAAGTAGTCCAGATGTCCATAGATTTTGTGGGCTGCTGAATGATATGTGTAGTCTCCTTCTACACTATGTTGTACCCTCCATACATCAATCAGTCCTCCCAATTTCAACCATTCTCTGTGACTTCAGGATCAAGAATTCTCCTCCTCCTGATCTAGAGTGGGTTCTGTGTCTGTCCCGGTCCATGACAAAGTTTATATCCACCAGTATGGCTATCTCCTCTGCCTGCTGCATCATTTTATTGACACTCCATTCCAAGAACGATTCCTGGCTGATATTAGGTGCATAAAGTGTCATAAATGCATAGCTGTGCTTTCAGATTTCTATAGTGAGGCTTAGGGAGTCCCTTGTTTCTTGGGGAAAATATTTAGCAGTTTACTCATGAAGACCTCCAATGTCAGTATTTGCACTCCTCCTCTTTGACCAATGACAGAGGGGAAAATTGGCCAAGTAACTAGTCTTTTTTGAGGAGGTGTGTTTTGTGCAGCATGCACATTTCTTCTTTGTTTAAGCAATCTTGATAGTCACCTGGCCAGGGAGGTAAGCTCACTAAAGTTGTCTTTTAACTCTTATTAACTTATGCACAGGTACCTGACTCTTGCGTGAAGGCACCCTATTGCGCCCATCACTTATCCCCTACTTATCCCCTATTTTAATGTACCTACAACTAACCCTAGCACACAACCACTAACTGTATAAAAACGTCATCTTTTACCTAACACTATGCCCAGGGCCACTGGAATTATGTTATTGCGCAGCCCCTGTGATTTTCGCATAATTGTAGATTTGCTGCATTTGCCACACACTCCATCATCTGCAGCATAATCTGTAGATTTTAACAAAAAAGAAATTTTGTTTCTAGCTCAAACGGTTCAAAAGTTAGTAAAAACATAGTGACGCCTGTTGTCGCGCAGTGGAAGACCCTTTGCAAAGGTCATTTTTATGTAGCTCATTGCTATATTTGGGTGTTACACTGATACTGAGGCACAACTAATGCCCAGACACTGTTAACAAGCTTAACAAGCATTGGCATAGCCAATAGGTCTCGCCTTGGGGACCTTATAAGTGTTTAGCCATGCAACGGTTGAGGTTGTTGCACCAAGGATATTGTGCTGCATAACTAAATACTTATAAGGTCCCAAAAGCGAGACCTATTGGCTATGCCAATGCTCGTTTCTTTATGTAAACCCCCTCTATTGTTCAGCAACGCATTGTTTTGCATGTATGGTTGTTCTATGAAGTCCCTGTACATATGTATGCGCGCACAACCACGCACACCCTGCTACCCCTTTACTTGCACTTAGATAACCCCCCCAAAACAATGTACTGATGCCCTATTTGTATAACACAAATCTAGCCAAAAGACATTGGAGCGCTGTCAAAGGCAAAGATGCATAAACCTGGGGGCTGGCAGCGTCAGGGGGAGTTAGTTGGAAGGAGGGAGAGCTCGGGTTGCTGGGAGGACAAAGGACTGCACGGTTTAAATTTAAAGCACATTTCAAAGCGCATTGTTTTTAAAAAATTTCAAACAAAATGTAATTGATGGTGTGACTAACTGGCACACACCTTGTTATTCTGGCATTAAATAAGAGGAACTGGATGTAAAATAAAAAGCCTATTTTGTCACACTCACCATTCCAATTCTAGAAATCTAGGCGAATAGAGCTGTGGGCTGTTCAGTCTACAAAAAATGCAGTAACTCCCTTCTGAAACATTTGAAGCAGGGGTACATCAAATGCAGCTAATCTCCACAGGAGGACAAGACCTAGCCTTCCGGGACTGGTCGAAGGATAAAGCTGAGCTCAACAAAAATGCACATGCGTAGGAATCTAATTTGGATTTGAGGTAACTATTGGAAAAGACCGAAGATCAGAATAAGGCCGAATGGCCCTACAATCTTTAGAACACACTTGAAAGAGCGGGGAGCAGATCACCCGCAAAGCTTAGAAACCGTGCAGCCTGAATACAACGAACACTACGGGTTTTTGTCCCAACTTGTAAGCGTTTTCATGAAGTAAACACTGGAAGCAATTAGTATGGTGCAATAAACAAATCTGCTGTAATTGCGCAGTCACGAATAGTACACGTGAACGCGCCTTTTCTCTCTGCGGCTGCACGCAGCTGAACGTCCGCGCGCCTGAGCACCGTATGGAGCGACATCGCAGCGGTTTACCGGATTTGCACGGGCCATGCTTCTGTATCTATTTTCTCTCTTCCCCTAACCAGGCTGTTTTCGTTCACAGCAATGGCGCCAGTGAACGCATCGGGGAAGAGGCTGCGTGACGGTCCTGCATCTCACGGGAGGGGATCGGTTCAGAAGCCTAAAATGAAGACCAAGCGACGGTGGATGCCGCCGGAAGCGCGGAAGAAGTTTGAAGGCAGCACAAGCGAGGGTAGGCAGCCGATAATTAGAAAACCAAGGTTCCTCCATGCTCTTATTCAACTCGACGTTAATAGAAAAGACTAGAGTGCTAACTTGCGGTGCGTACACTACCGGCATCCATGCTGTTTAAAACAAGCAGCCTTTGTACACGCAGCACAGCGTGGCACTGACCCGTGCCGGATCAGAGAGGAGCGGGGGCGAGCGAGCGCGGCAGTGTGCTGAGCTGACCACACGCTCATGCACAATGGCCTGAAGCATGCGGGTAACCGCAGGGAAAAGGCCATTGTGCACGAGCGTGTGGTCAGCTTTGAAAAGCCCCTTACATAAAGTCTCGCAGAGCAGCGCTTGCGCGTTACTCGAGGCTCGACCTAAAAAAAAGAATCCGTCCACCTTTACCTTCCTAAACAAAGAAAGCCATCAATGCCTGCTCCAAAAAAGGCCGCCAACGCTTTCCCCAACAAGAGATGCTCATTGCCTGCCCAAAAAAAGATGCTTATTGCCTGCCCAAAAAAAGATGCTTATTGCCTGCCCAAACAAAAGATGCTTGTTGTATGCCCAAACAAAAGATGCTTGTTGTATGCCCAAACAAAAGATGCTTGTTGTATGCCCAAACAAAAGATGCTTGTTGTATGCCCAAACAAAAGATGCTTGTTGTATGCACAAACAAAAGATGCTTGTTGTATGCACAAACAAAAGATGCTTGTTGTATGCACAAAAGATGCCAACTGCATGCCCAAACAAAAGCTACTCGTTGTTTGCCCAACAAAAGCACGTCACTGCCTACTCCAACAAAAAGCCACCATTTGCAGGCCAAGACAGGAATCTTCCTGCATAAAGAAAAGTCCGTCATTGCATGAACTGAGAAAATACTCTAAAGTACCCCACATAAAGCATCCATTTATTTTCTCAACACTCCCAGACCAGTTTTGCAACACACTCATGCCAGTTTTGTGTGCAACAATTCTTTATTTCCATTAATCAACAAAAAACATTTATAATAGTCTTTTTTGGCTGAATATCCAAAATTGAATTTCCAAATTAACAATTTTTGTTATCAGCACATCTTTTTCGGACGCCAACCAGTGACTGTCCGTCCTCAGATTAATAAGTGTAACACACAGGCCAGTTTGCCATTAAAAGGAGACCACGTTCCAGAAGCAGACCAGGCTTCCAACACAGGTAGGCCAGTTTCGAACCACACGGTTGTCATTTCCTTAATACATCTCAATACAACATGGTCATTACGTAAATAGAAGGTAACCATTTTCCTACCACATTAAAACACTAAAATGCTGTTACTGTCCCAACAAAATGGGTCCACAGTTTCAATGCAACAATTATCATAACATTAAACTACATGGATTCCATTTCCCAATCGTATCCTACCATTTCATGTCTTCCATAGCAATCTTTTCAATGCTACAGTAAGCCGACGTCACAGCAAATGCCCCGGCTATCCCTCCCTGGCTTTCCGCTGGCCTTTGACCTTGTACAGAGCCTTTTAGTTAGGTTTGCGCTAAAGAAACACCATACATGCGTAGCAAGCACCCCGAGACCACAATGAGCACCTCAAGACTAGAGCGAGAACTCAGAAAGTCCATAGAGGGGTTCCCAAGACAATAATGAGAATCATCACAAGGCCTGAGTGAGTACCCCAAGAAAACAGCAATCAAATCAAAAACGCAAGCTTGGCAGCGTGAGCAGGCAACACTCCAAAGCCAAAACAAGAGACTAAAAAGGTCAACAAGCAATACAACGAAAAAGAGGGGGCTCCAAAGTCAGGCTGGGGGGTACCCCAAAGTTAGAATGAATGTCTCAAAAGTCAAAAACAGAGTCCAGCAGTCCAGAGAGAACACTCTAGATATGAACCAGTTCACCCAATGTGAGAGCAAGCATCTTAAAATCAAAGCATGCACCATGTCTAGGAAGTGCATCATACAGTAGGAGTGAGCATCAAGAGCAGGACTTGCGGGCAAGGCCAGGGCAAATGCTCAAAGGTCAGGGTGAGCACCCCAAGGCCAGAATAGCACTTCAAGGCCAGGACGAGGCCCCAAGTCAGTGGGTACCCCAAGGAAAGAGCATCCCTTCAAACCTACACAAAGGGCAGAGTGACTGCCTTAAGGCCAGAGTGAATAGCTCAAGGGCAGTGAACCAGTTTTCTTAAACCTAATCACAGAAGAGATGATCCGGGGCGGACTTTAAAATATAAAAGTTATATTGTGGGTCTCCTCCACATTACGGAGAGTGGATACCCCCAAGAACAGATGACTGTCAATCATTCAATAGCTCTGAATAGATGAGGTAGAACCTTAAGTCATGCATGAATAGATATTTAGACTGGATGGACTACTGCGTATTAAACTCAGAAGATGAGTGGGAAAGATGCAGAGGAAACGTGTTTCCAACAAGAACCAAAGGACAGAAGCCGACAAATTTACAAATGTAATTGAAGCTATCCTCTAAAAGTGGAGTTTGGCAAAGGCAACTTGAGCAACGTGTGAAAAGATAATCCTAACCAATTATGGAGAAGATGATAATGCTACAATGCCTTGCTTAGGGAATTCAGTTAAAAACATGTGATAGGTGGGCATATCTGGCGATGAACCACAATGGCAGCAGTCTTTAGGAGCTCCATCTTACAGTAGGCGTGGTTGAGCCAGGTCCAATCACAGTCCTTAGGAACTCAAAAGCGTGCCAAGTTTAGAAGCCTTGGCTTCTGCTTTGCGTGCATCCTTCTGTGCTACCACATCATCCTCCAAGCTTCCTAGGTGCGGAAGAGGAGGAGCTGGTCAGCGCCGATGGCTATTTGAAAATGCAAAACACCTGCGAGTCTGGCCAGCCCCTTACTCGGGGCTTGGTGGATGACTTGACAGTGTGCATAAGGAAGGGTGAGGCAAGAAAGTTCTTGGTGCAAAGGGGCTTATAAGTCACAACCAAGCTTGTAGGGAAGAGAGATAAAGTGAGAGCAAGAAAGACAGAAGGAGAAACAACAAGCATTGGCAAAGACAATAGATCTTGCCTGTGCGAGAGCTGATGGCTTTGCCAATATGTTTTTGCCATGTTGTACACCAGCATGGCTAAAAGTTTATGGAATAGAAAAGAGTGTCGTGGAGTAGAGTGGAGTGTCATGAAGTAGAATAGAGTGCTGTGGAGTAGAGTGTCATGGAGTAGAGTGGTGTAGAGTGTTGTGAGTGGTATAGAGTGTCAGAGAGGAAAAGCAGAGTGGAGTGGCAAAGGGTGGATGAGATTGACATAGAGTGGATTAGCATTGAGTGGATTGGCATTGAGTGGAGGAGATTGTCATGGAGGGGAGTAACAAAGTGGAGGGACACAGAGCGGTGTAGCACATAGTGGAGTAAAGTGTTGTAGGGTGGAGTGCTGTGGAATGGAATGGAGTAGAGGATTGGCTTAGCATAGAGTAAAGTGTCAAAGAGTGGAGTGGCGCAGAAAGTCACAGAGTGTCGTAGAGTGGAGTGTTGTAGAGCAGAGTGTCAGAGCAGACAGGCGTGGAGTGTGTTAGAGTGGAGTGGCGTAGGATGGAGTGTCACAGTAGAGAGGCCAAGAGTGGAAGTGGCGTAGAATGGAGTGGCATACTGTTGAGAATGGAGGAGAGTCTCACAGAGTGGAGGAGAGTCTCACAGAGTGGAGTAGAGTGAGTGGAGACTGGAGAAATTAAAAAAGATGTGATTAATTTGTCCTTTCCTTATTCAGATATATTTTGAAATATTTGCACAGTACATTTACAGATATTTAAATATTGTTGTGTGCTAGAAAAAAATAACATCCTACAGCCTTTTCTCTCACATGGGTACCAAGCAGGATTGTCACATAAATCCTCTCACTTTGAAGTCAGAGAAAGAAAACACCAAGCTCCCTCGGAAGACAGAGCCTGACATTTGATCTCTGTCTTTGAATGAACAGCAAATGTTGCAAGATAAAAACTACATTTAAAGGCCTGTTTACAGAAAGCGAGCACTCATGGAAGAATAACATCCGATGCTCCACAGGAGGGACAAAGACATGCTGGACAGCCTACAACAAATAAAGCCCACAAACAGGAAGCAAGCAAATGTGAGTTACAAACCACAAAGCCAATGGTAAGCAATGGGCGGAATGCATTCCCAGGGAAGCTTTCAGAATGACCCCAGATTTATTTTCAAAGCAGGCAGCTGTGCTGTCTGATATGCTTTGACCTAAAAAGGAGGAGGAGAAGAAAGGCAAACGATAAAAGGGAATTAGAAAGAGACCATGCAGAGAGCATGATTTAAGGGAGAAAGTATTTACATGACGATTTCTATTTTTTGCCAGCTCAATTCGTATTTTAGCTCTTAGAGTCAAGCCAGACTCCTGAAGCGTCTCGTCCCATGAATTCTCTGGCTTTTCCAGGTCTATCTTATTATAAGCCATCTTACTCCATGCCCCCGACACTCACCAAGGAGGAGGTCCTTACTGACATGCAGCCCTGCACGTAGAGCTGTCATTTCCAGGTGCTGTTGGGGGTCAGAAGCTGCAGTTGAGGTCTCACAAAGATCTCCCCCACTGCACTCTAAGCAACGGCTGGGATGTGAGGGGTGGATTAGCCCCTCCGTCTGGGCTGATCAGAGTTTCGAAGTCCAATTGTGGGTGGGACTTAGGACTACAGTGAACAGGCTTTTACTGCCACTCTTTTTCAGGTCCGTGTGTGTCATGCTCTGTCTGATTCGGCCCTGAACATGGAAGCCCGCTTTATGAGGTCCCACAGGGGCACTGCACCAAGTGCCGCTGCTGTAGTGTCCATGTCTGAGTTAATGGTTAGGTGAAAATGGTATAAGAGGGGGTAACATGGAGGGACATTTACACACCAGACCAGTCAGCGTGTCGATTGTGTGCGCGGCTCGTTTGTGGATACTGCCTTTCTTATTCTTTTCAAGTCCAACAGCCCTATTTGGGTCGGGCGGGAGGAACTGCTAGGCTTCTCAGGAGAGGCTGGGGTGTGTTTTGTATCACATTGTGCTGTTGGAGGAGTAGAGCTGGGCAAGCCAGTAAATTTATGAAGCAAGCAGAGCCAGGGTTCTAGGAGCCAAAGCATGAGCCGAGCCATCAAAAGATGTAACACAGAGTATGATAAAGGCTCCTTACAATAAGAAATCAAACCCCCAGGAGAGAAGGAACAGTATAAGGACGAACAGTTCATGGAAGACAAACGCAAGAAAAGAAGATAAGAAAAAGAAAGGAAAGACACTGCTCAGAAGGTGTGTGACTTAGAGTGCCTTTGATTATTCAATATCTGAAGTAGGGCCTTACATCCAGGAAGTGACGATTCTGAAGATATGTCCCCATTTCATGAAATGTTTATAAACTATACTTTGGCATTGTGCAGCGTCCAGACCCTGTACCAAGGTTAGCATACTCCAGCCTATGTTTAAAAGGGCTGTCCTAAGGTGGAGCACAGCAGACTAGACTTCTAATGTTTAAATGATGTGTACACTCGAACTTGCATTTTTTAAGCTGTCTACCACGGATATGGAGCATTATGTATAATGTTTTCTTTTTACAGCTTTCATCTTCAGATTGCTTTCTACAGCTTACATTCTTAGATTACTTGCTATCTCAGAAAGCCGTCTTCCACTATACTCCTAAAATTCTGCATGACAAAATGAACTCAACTTAATTCCACTTGATTCCTTCAGGCTTGATGTCTCCCCTTTCTTTCTTCAGAGTGACCCTCTTCTTACCTCCCATCCTCCGCATGCTTTCTATTTCTGAGTCTAGCCTCCTCTGAGTCGCATGCCTGGCTGCCTTATTCTCCCTCATTGTAATTCTGCAAAAAGCTGAGACCTAATTTCATAGATCACAACCTCTCGTTTCAAAACCCTATAGCTGCAACCTAACATTACCTAATCTCCCCGATCCCATCTATCTCACCAACCATTCACCTGAATCCACATAGCCCCTATTAATGATCACACCTAACTGGTAGTAATATAATCTATCCCAAAGTAACTGGAGTAAATGCATGCAATTTTTTTTTCATGAAAGCACATGACTAATCGCATGAACCAACATTTAACCACTGGATTAACCACTAACCTTGGGTTCCGTAGTAGCGTGCTACTCACTGTAGTAAACGCTAAATAAATGCAATTACAATTTCTTTAACATTTGTTTAATTTTTACCTGTTACATAACAGAACTGATTGACAATCATTTAAAATAATGCTTTCTAACCATGAACTTTGAAGCATTCAAGTATATCTCTTATGTCAAAGATGTTGCAATGAGTTAGCCAAGAAATATATTTGTAATGTGCAATGCTAGCCAATGTTATATGGGGGATGGTTTTGTAGCGCACATCCATCATTGAAGTACTTCATAATGCTCCCAACTAAAACACAGGGAGGGCCAGGGGAGATTTAAAGACCTGCAGGGGTTGATTCCCCTATTGAGGAACCAAAACCACAAACGAAACTCCTGGGTCTACAAGAGGATATACAGGACCGAGTACTAGTGGAGTGTCCCTTTGAAAGGACGGTTTCCCTCACCCACCCGGAGGTGGCATGCTTCATCATAGGGTATAGATTGATAGCTTCGTCAATCTCCAATTTAACAATAAAGAGCAACATCAAAATACAAACATCACATTAAACCAACTGGGCATTAGATCTATGTAAAAAAAAAAAAAAAAAAGCAGGTTGTTTAGATTAAGGGGAAGCAGTGCACAAAATGTTAACAGCTATAGCTTACCCTGCCTTTACAGAAGTAGGGCACTTAGAAGGAATAGCAAAATAAAGCAACACACAGTGGATGTTCTTGAACAAAGGAATCCAACAAACACGCAAAATACAACATGCTATGGAAAGACATTCATTTACATGTTCAACAATCAATGCTTTGAAGCAAGACAAGGTGCAATTCACAAAGCACGTTTCTCTCTTGCTCTATACTCACAAACATCATCTCATAAGAGCAAAAAAAAGTGCAGCCCTTAAGACAGTCCTTCGAATATGAATTTTCGCATTTGTTGGGTGAGCAGCTTGTAAGTGTAAGGAGATCACTATGGATGGCAAGCTTCTGCCATTTTCCCGGCAGCATAAATTCTAAGTGACGTCAGATTTTCAGATTTGTCACATGTATCGTAGAGAGATATTAAAGGTAGAGGGGAGCCTTAAGAAGGGCCATTGGAATTATGCAAAAAGGGAGGACCAAATTATGCGCCATGGTTGACTAAATGAAGCGGCAAAAAAAGGCCAAATTATGCTGCTTAAACAGCACATTTTGTGACCATATTACAGCATTATTTTGTCTTTTTAGGACTCTCCTGAGACAGCACAGGTGCGGTCGCTTGCAAAACATTTTGTTAGCTTAAATGGGGAGGGAGGTTAGAGCCTGCCCTTTGCTCATCATTGGTTGTGTTCATGGTCACTCTTATTTGTTGGCTCCTGTTTGGTCAGCAAGTGTCAGCTTCACTTCACCTTGGTGCGTTTCTCCCTCCCATGCAGCATGGCCCAAGTACTGTCTCCTTTCTTTGCGAGTATCCTTCCACTGCTCACACTTTCTGGCCCGGGCTACTTTTTTCTTTTACTTGCAGCACTCACTAAGTGTGCATGTGTATGCAGGCAGTCTCCCCTCCCCAGCCCTCTCCATGATGTTGCTTGCCCCGTCCTGCTACCGTGTTGTCACCCTGTCATCGTTGCTTGACCCGTCCCCTCCTCCCCCCACCCCTGTACCTCCCCCATCCCCCTCCCACTGTTGCTTCTCAGGTCTCCCTCCTGCGTTACTTGACCCGTTCTCTCCTCCCCGCCCCCCCCCATTGTTTGACCCCACCTGGTTGGCTGCCGTGATGGTCGCGTAGCTCTGTGTTCCACCTTGCAGATTTTGGATGAAATACGGTGCTCTTCAAACAATTATGCCTATAATACCCTGCTAGAGGTCCCGTGTGTGCCACTGACTGAAGGGGAGATTGCAGTAGATCTGCCTGGTATTTGCAGGCTACGTCTTTGATGCAGCCTGTAGACGAGGACGTGCCTCAAAGGCCCGGTTGCAACAGAGGCTGCCGACAAGCCTGAGGCCACCCTCATGATCTACTTGCCGTGTTGAGCGGACCTTACACTCCTCTCCCTCCCCATTGAGACACCCCTCTACCCCCGGTTTGTTGCTGCCCTCACCCCTGGATCGGTACGGCTTGAGGTGGAATATGCAGGTGGGCCCCTGCAAGACTCTGCATCCAGATGAGGGAGGGGGGGGGGCATCGGGGAGGTTCACGCATGGAGCTTTGCCTGTGCGTCGCTTACCTGCCAGTCCCGAGTGGCATACTACTTCTTCTGGTGCGGAGACCAGGGCCTTCTGATACTGGGCCCATCGTTGAGATGGAGGGACAGCGCTCCATGCCACTTCAGGTTGCTTTGCAGCTCATCCTATGGATTGTGGGCATCGCGGATAAACATAGTTGCCTCAGGATCTGGGAATATGCACCCTTGCTATGAGCTCTTACCATCTGTTGGCCTGGTAGTTAACAAAAGAGGCACAGGTGCGTCCTTGGATCACAAGACAGTCCGAGTTTATAGACTGAATATTTGGACTCGATTGCTGATCTAGAGGGCCACATCAGGCCTGGCTGGCCAAGGCGCTGACGCAGATTACTCTGCCATTAGGCTGACCAAAGGCAGGATAAACTGACATTTGATTTAAAGGCAAGTCTCAGCTCAACTAACTCTAAAATTGATTCAGTGACCTCTCACTTGGATCGCCTGATGGAAAGAATAATGCACCAAAATGTTTGACTGGATGGGTCAGAGAGACAGACATCGGACCTCAAAGACTACTCAACGGCAACAGCAGAGAAACTCCAAAAGGACAAAGCAGCTGGAACCGATACCAGCGAAGAACTAGAAGCCCACTACTGCACAACGTTAGGAGTATGGGACTAGCAGAGTCCACTAATGTGGGACACAGGGACACGTTTGCTGAGGGCCTGTTGAGTGGGCTGTCAGAGCGGTCCAATTTTTTGGACTCCTATTTGGTTGAATTGGCTCATCGCTCCTTGGGTCATAGGCCTCTCCCTGGGACTACTCCTAGGCCGAAAATTGCCAGGCACCTACATTTTATGGACAGAGATGCAGCGCTTCTGACTGCTCACAAGAACGGCTCCTCACTACCATATCAAGGAGCCTATTTGGGGCTCTATCCTGACTTTACTCTTACTGTGCAGGAGTGTGGCGTAAGTTTGTCGAGGTGAAATGTCTTGTTTGTTCAAATGATATTACGCCACATTGTACCCAGGCCGTCTACGGATAGACTTAGACATTAAGCAAAGCTTCTTCATAAACCAAGCTGAGGCAGCACAATCTTGCAAACTGCCCTTACAGGCGAGAAAACAACAACAACGGGAGAGTTAATCAGAGACAGGGGAAGTTGATCCCTGTCGTTTGCGTCATGGAATGCAGACTGAGTGCAGACTGAGTGCCAATCTTTCTGTTCTACAATATTGCTAGCAATGCAATGTAACGTCCATCTGGATCTATATAGGACTATAACTTCTTTAGATAAATGTTTTTACGTAAAAAAAAACCCTGTTAGAATGGACATGGACGATTTGTTTTAATTGCATTGATGGTATGACTGAGACGAACAGTAACTGCAGGATTGTGTTCAAGGTTATAAAATACACTGGTCTGTAATTATGAGGATTATTTTAAACATGTAGCAGCCTGGATATTTTCTGTAAGAGTGAAAATGGTAATGTTACATAAAGCTGGGCGCCGGCAGGCATCCCATGCCCTTCCCTATGCATCACCATGGCACCTCTATTAGAGTTGGTGCTTTGTTGCGCTTTGTTTATTATTTTATTTTTTTATTTTAACACCGACAGTTGTCGGTTCATTGTGGGTGGGAATGGGAGGTGAACATCTTACAAAATGATCACTGCTAATCTCCAAGGTATTCACTTGAGCGGGAATATGTGCGAATTTTTTTTTAGATGACAGAGCAGATACCTTGTCCAGCTAGACCTACATACCCCTCAGACTAAGAGATTGACCTTCATGTCCTGGAATATAAGGGACTGAACAACCACCAAAAGGTCTGTAGGGTAATGGCCTATATGGATAGACATGGGATAGAACTGGCATTGGTACAGAAGGCACACCTGGCACCAGGTCAAGAACATCGTTTTGGTTGGATATGGGGTCAGCATACGAATTTCTCTTAAGTTCATATTCCCGGGTGGTATGTATTCTTTTACGTAAAAACATTTATCTAAAGAAGTTATAGTCATACATAGACCCAGATGGACGTTACATTGCATTACTAGCAATATTGTAAAACAGAAAGATGGTCCTTATCAGCACGTATGCTCCAAATGTCGATAGCCCTGATTTCTTCTGTGGTATATTGAATATGTTACGCAGATGCCAGGTTTCCATATCTTATCCCAGAACAGGAACACACCGGGGATACCCTGTTTAGTTGCCTCAGACTCACCTACTGGGTTGTGTCAAACTGATTCCCCAGGGTACCAGGCGGTTTGCTGGGTACCAGGCGGTTTGCTGAGTACCAGGCAGTTTTCTGGGCATCAGGCAGTTTTCTGGGTATCAGGCAGTTTTCTGGGTACCACGAGGCTTACGGGGTACCAGGCGGCTTACGGGGTACCAGGCGGCTTACGGGGTACCAGGCGGCTTACGGGGTACCGGGCGGCTTACGGGGTACCGGGCGGCTTACGGGGTATCGGACGGCTTACGGGGTATCGGACGGCTTACGGGGTATCGGACGGCTTACGGGGTATCGGACGGCTTACGGGGTATCGGACGGCTTACGGGGTATCGGACGGTTTGCAGGGTATCGGACGGTTTGCAGGGTATCGGACGGTTTGCATATCAGACGGTTTGCAGGGTATCGGACGGTTTGCATATCAGACGGTTTGCAGGGTATCAGACGGTCTGCTAGCATAGAGCGGAATCACCATGCACTGGTGTAGAAGAACGATTCCCAAGCTTGATGACTGGTCGCCTGACCTTGCCACGTGCAATGAACGATAGGGCAAACTGAATGATAGGATGTAATGCCTGACATCCAGACCCAAAGATATATTGGGCCTCCTCCATGCTTATCAGAGCCAGAACGGGGACTCTTGCGATTCCGATTGTGATGAACTGCTCGGTACGGCTAGGATTTCGAGAGGTGAAACGGAGAGACAGTTGTGCTATTCCGGCCTTGACGAGAGGCCCGGTTGGCTAAATGGTATCACTTTTCCGAGGAAAGTGCATTGTGGGCTGGATGATTCTGCTTTTTGGCGACTTATAATATGAGTATTCTGCTTGTTGGTAGATTACTGCCAATAACATCTGTATACACATGTATGCAGATAGAGCATCGTATTTTCATATCTCAGTATAAGTGTAACCTGTCACGTTTTTGAATGTTCAATTAAAAAAATAATTAAAAAGGAGATAGACAGAAGGGTAGGGCACTGGGACTCAAGGTGGAACACGCAGAACAAATGTGGAAAGTCCTGATAAGGAAAAACAGGACGCCTATTCAAGAACTAAGTACCTAGAGGATAATGTGATGCGACACCAGCTTAGGGTCTTCAGAATTCCACAGGGGCTGGGGGAGAAATAGTCCCAGAGGGTTGTTACAATGTCTGATGTAGATAATTTAAACATTAGTAATCCAGGTGACCCAACTCATATTGAAATCTGATACAAAGTCAAGGAATGCCCAAGAGGGGAGCCAAGAACAGGATGGCGGAGCTATCGGGATGCTAATGGTCAGTGATGACAGGCTTCAAGAGAGATCTTGGACGCAGTGGACAGGAGATTTGTATCACAATTTCTCAAATATAGTTCCTGAAACTAAAGAATAAAAGTGTAAAGTTAAATATTATTTGGATAAAGGAGTCTAGACAGGGCTCCTAGACAAGACCAAACTGTAGGTGATCTGCAAGGGAAGGGAATATCCATGGTGGGACATAGAGAGAGCAGCGCTCTGCTCTGCAGAGTTCGAGGAGCAGGGAGGGCCAGTGCCAGAGAGGTGAATATGTAATGGTGGTTATAAAGCAGTGGTGCAATAGCAGCGCAGAACCTTTCCCAGTGTGGGCCTTTTGGAGAGACGAGAATGGGGACTGACGCCCTTTGAGAGGAAATCCCACCAACAAAAACCTGAAAAGTACGTTCAACATGTATTTTGCACGGACCAAGCGTAACGCAATAACAATAGGGACGCTTAACAGTAAGTAATGGGTTATGGTACCGGTAGGCATTACATTTTCTGTTGATGTGAGAATATGCAGAAGTTGTTTTACACAAACTGGTGTATTTTCTCTATACTACTTAAACTTATTAAAATGTAATAAAACGTATGCAAGGAATTGCAGTCTGAATGACCTCAATATCAGCTACAGTTTGATGTGCCAAGCCAAGAAATGTGTGTCATTGTTAGAGAAAACTGACTCTTTGGAAATGTATATTGTTAACCAGAGGAGTTTATACCCCATCACTGATTACTGGAAGAAGGAGGAAATCAACAAGGAAGAGTTTAGAAAGTAAATGATTTTACATGATAAACTGCATAAGTCACCTGGTGTGTAGAGGTAACAAATAAGCAATTCCTCTACGGTGACTACACAGACAGCAAAAGGGAAGCGAGATAAGAAATGCACATGGTTGGGTTTAAAGGACTTCTGAGACAAGGTGAATAATTATTTTGATCCCCCATTTGTAGCGTCCTGCCGGCCCAGGTACTCGCCAATAACCAAGCCACACACAGAGAGTAGTTGTACACGTCTTTATTCCGCTGCGGGTAAGCCAGAACTCAGCATTCTAAGGCTGCCTTCAACTCATCTCTCTAACGCTTACATCACAGGCCTTCAGTGCACAGTGGGAACCAAAAGAGTTCCAGTGCTCTTTCATTTAAATACACTACACCGTTAGAGATGCAAACTATTATGAACGTCAATAAAGTTTATTTCCTGATCAGCCACAGTTGTGGTGGACATTGTGTTTTATGGAAGAGGCATGCAATGATTTGATATGGGCCAGGTCAAAGCCCAGCTGTGCGTTTACACCCAAGAAGCTGGGCTGGAGGCGCCATTATAGGACACACTACAATAACCATGTCACCAATGATTATGAATGAGCCCAAGCTAAGGGTCCGAAACACCTTAAACTCACCAAAGAGTGAGGCTTCAATTACAACTCCAAGGTTTGAGCAGCACAAACTTGCAAATGTTGAAATGGTACATGGAAGGTCATGGGTACAGAGCACTGTTAGGAGTCTCCATTCCTACCCAGGAACGACCAATGGAGATCGTCATCGATGTCCTACCCACCCGTCACCTGCAGGAAATAGGTGGGGCGAGGGCCCAAGGATGGACCCTCTGTCAACCCATGTCCCAGAAGACAGAGGACCAATGGAAAGGCTGTAGAAGCACCACAGGTCTAAAACGAGAAACCCTCAAGACCACGCTGAACTACTCAAAGGTAATGGCTCCAAAGTCAAAATAAAGGGACCCAGAACCAAAACAGGTGCCCACAGTTCATGGCAAAGGCAAGTACCCCAACACCTGAGCGACTGCCCAGTAACAGAGCAGAGCACAAATGCCAAAGCAAATAGCCCAAGGTGAGAGAACGCACTGAAAGCCGGAGGGAGGGCCCTTGGCCCACAGGCAGCACCGCACCCAAAGCAGCAGGCAGGCGAGAAAGAGCGCCAGTCAAAGCAAGCCAGCACAGTGCAGTGGGTGCAAGGGGCCTGCAGACTTCAGCAAGATGACTATCAACTTTACTTTAGGCTTAAGATCTTCAGAATTCTGCTTTTCAATATTGGGAGGAGCGAATGCTCTTGGGGACAGGTGCAAGCCGGAAACGGGCAGTCAGTCATCCACCTGTAAGGCCGAGTGTCGGATCTCCCCTGAGCACAACACGCAAGTCGCAAAACACAAAGGCTAATGATTGCATTGTTTTGTGCATACACAGTGTTGACTTTGGCGAAGGCGCCTTATTTGTGCTGCACTGGGCTATTGTTCTCGAAGAAAGGCGAAGACTGGGGAGGGTTGGCGCAGCACAACCGCGAAGTCTGTGAAATGGTGCGTGAAAGGTCATAAGACTTTCGCAATCTTCCAAGCGTTCACAACTCGCCAGTGAAGAAACTGGCGGAGGGGGAGAAAGGGAGGCAAGGTGGTGTTAAGTCATCAAGATCACGCAAAGTGCCATGATGCTGAACTTTTCGCCCCAAGCACTGCTGTCTCAATTGTAGTGCCTCGTGCGAAAAGAGTCAGGAGTCTCAGAGCCTCCAAAGGGGCTTAGTGGAGGGCACACAACCCTATAGTGAAAACAGCAGCAAGGAACCCTCGTAGTGAAGCTTACTCTGCTGACCTGGCAGTCAGGCCACCACTGCTGAAGCAGCCACCTAAAACCATGCAAGATATTCATGTGGTGACTACTCAAACTAAAACTCAGTCAGACATTTCAGGATTTGGGGTGCCAGTATTCGGCGCTTGTGGCCAATAGGCCTGTTCGAAACAGTGTGGTAATATGTTCACCAATGTGCATGTGGCTACTATGTCCCCCTACCAATCACCCTGGAGCTGGCCGCCCACGCATCTGCACATCAGAAGAGCAAGAGGATCCTACAGAGAAGTGATGGTGGAGCAGGAGACCCCTATAATCCTGGTATATAGAGCCCCTCATAAGCTCGAATAGGAAGGTGGAGGGAGTATAAGCAGGTAAAAGCAAGAAAGGGCATGGGTGACTTCTGACTTTACCCTCATGGTACCCATCTAAGGTTCTGAGGACTGAACACTTATCGGGGTCACCGGCAACCCATAAGTACGATGCCCTGGCACTTTTTGCAGTTTGACTGGCCTAACATCACAGCAGATGTGATCGGCTACTGCCATAACCAGCGGACAGTCAAGCCTGAGACATAACCAAAGGTCTGTTGGCTTCACTACCCAAGTTATGAGTTACATTTTAAAGAACAGTGGCAGCCCCTCCAAACTGTTAATACCAGCACTACTTTCTAATCTACAAGGATTATGTATGTTCACTGGTATCGCAGAGCGCCATCATCCGCTCTAGTATAGGAGCAATGTCGGTAAGGCGATGTTGGCCGTGTTCATCATAAATTACCCCTGAAAAAGATTCTCAGTTTCCAAAGCCAACTGAAGCACAGCAACAGGGGTGTGGAATTCAATAAAATATCTACTTGTCTATGGGGCAGGTTGCTTCATAAATCTACTTGTCCTGTAACAAAATCCACTTGTCCCTTTGGTGCCATGTAGTGTGGCGACAAATTATGGCAGCAATCTCATTATATAAGAGCTCTGATATAGCCTCTCCGATTATGCCAGGGCTCATACCATAGTAGTGTTTCAATACTTGCAATCCCCTTATGTTGCCACGTTTCCGCAGATCTACATACTGAAGCTGAAGGTAGTGCTAAGCAATAGTTCCAGGGTTAGAATGCCCTTTTGAGTCTGTGCACACATACTAACGTGCATGTTTTAAGGGTTTTCAACAACTC
Source organism: Calotriton arnoldi (assembly GCA_963921515.1). Taxonomy (NCBI): domain Eukaryota; kingdom Metazoa; phylum Chordata; class Amphibia; order Caudata; family Salamandridae; genus Calotriton; species Calotriton arnoldi. The sequence goes on along the minus strand of CAWUFW010000598.1, from coordinate 2,618,083 downwards.
TTCTCTAATTTTTTCCCATACTGAGAAATGTAGGAAATTTACTCCTGACAATGGCAGACGTAAACCTTCTTCCAGAGCTGGGAAAAAAAGTGTTTGGAGGGAAAGTGAACTTGTAAACACTGAGATTTTCGCATGAGCAAGTTTACACATGCATATTTGCTCATGCTAAAATGCAGTTCACAAATATTTTCTAGGAGTACTATTTCTTGTCCTACTTCTGTAAGTTCTTGGGAATTAATGAAAGCCCTATATCTGCACTTAATGCAAGGACATATACCATGGGTGCACTTTTGAGACTTTCTTTAATAATTGGGCCCCTAATTTGGTCTGACGTTGACCATGACCTTTTGCGTTTATTAAAATTCTGTCTCTCTCTCTGTATCGGCTGGCTTCAATGTGAGTGACAGCATTCTGCTCTTTCACAAGGAGCATATCGGCACACAAACTAGTTTTGTTCAGTGCCAGTAACTACTGTGGCAGCATGTGCTTTTTGAGACCAAAAACATTTTTTGCTTTTGCCAATTTTTGTTACAATGATGAGGGCCCGGCAGTTCCCACACCAATAAGGTTTTACAAAAACCATTGCATGCCAAAAAAGTCACACATTGACAAAACTAACAAGCATTGGCATAGCCAATAGGTCTCGCTTTTGGGACCTTATAAGTATTTAGTTATGCAGCACAATATCCTTGGTGCAACATCATTAACTGTTGCATGGTTAAACACTTATAAGGTCTCAAAGGCGAGACCTATTGGCTATGCCAATGCTTGTTTTTTTAAGCGCTAGACCCGTCCCACTTAAAGCTCTGGCCTAAGAGGTTCTACCATTTACTTTGTCTAGCTCCGTGGCTTGCCAGAGACTGAGGAGGCTGGATTGATGCGAAACAGGCTGAGTGTCCAGGGTTATTTAATCTGGATTTGAACCAAAGCATGTACCCTGTATCCAGGGCTGGTTTTAGGGCAGTGCGACCAGTGCAGCTGCCCTGGGCTCTGTCCTTCAGGGGGTGCTGTGTTTGGACATAACTTATAGGTTTACAAGCACCTGCTGCAGTGTCTCCAGCAGATTTCAGGCAACAATACAAATATCAAGATAACTATGGTGATTAATGTTCCTGCTGAGGAGAGGGATTGGATTTTTGTCTTGTGACAGTTTGACTTATAAAGTAACAGAGAAAGAGCATGTACTATGCAAATCACAGAACTGTATTTTGTTTGGATAGCTCAGTGGGTTACTGCTTTTCTCACAGAGATCCTTTTGTTACTTGCAGTTAATCAGTTACAATCCAAATATAGCACAGTGACTTATGAACTGTCATCAAAGTGCTGCATGAAAACTGTATAGTATAGGTTAGTTAGTACGTTATGTTTCCCCCTCCCCCAGTCCTTCATTATCTCCTCCTAATGTTGCTGCAAAGGTTTAGTTTGGGTAGAAATACATTTTTGTTAGTAAAGCCTTTCCCAAACAGCGCTTTAAAACAAATGAAATGGATGTGAGGGAGGAGCTATGGAGATGTGAGAGGCACTGGGGGGAGGGTGATAGTGAGGGAATCCGTGGAGAAGGAGGGCATTGGGGGGTGTGGCAAAACAATTGTTGCACTACACGCCACCAGCCCGAAAGCCGACCGTGCATGTCTCTAAGGGGGAGGGTAGGCCTGTGAGCAGCTAATGAGTGGTCGCAGTGAGCAGCATACCAGAGGCCTGACTTTAGTGCGCTCTTTCTGGTTTCTTATCTGCAGGGCACTTACGAACAGCACTGCTCCCGTGACCTCCATACTTCGAAGTGTGTCCTTTATGTTCTTAGAACGCAGCAACACTACACAACCTTCAGGAAATTGTGAGAGAATTGTACCTTGAACCACCTGGCTACTGGATAACGAATATCTCTCGCTACTACTATCAGCGCGGGCCATTTTTCTAAACTGTAATTCATTTCGTTTTAGTATTAAGAAATTCTTTCATGAATAGCATTTATTTTTACCCGAGCTTGATGTTGTTCAGTCCTACTTTTGCACTCACTCTCAGTAATGCACATCCACACAATCATATCTGGTTTGAAACATAGAAATATCCAGATGCTACGTTTATGTAAATATTTGCTTCCTTTAATTTAGAAGGATCGCCACGTGCAGCCTATACGTCACCAGCGCAATAGAGGACGGTCTGAATATTAACAAGCATTTGAAGGCACGCGAGGGGAGGAGGGAGGGCGACGCGAGTGGTGCGCGAGCCTCGCGCTGAAAGTTAATAAAAAAAAAAAAAAAATGAAGCTGATAGCCGCGCGGCCGTGAAAGTGACACGGCCGCGCGGCAAGAAAGTGAAAGGAAAATGAAGCTGACGAGGAGGGAGTGGGAGGAGGCTATTCACGCGCTGTAGTGCACGTCGCGCGCGCTTGTGCGCTTGCGAGCAGCAGGCGTGACCACACGCTCGTGCACCATGGCCTTTTGCTTGCGCGTAACCGCCCGAAAAAGGCCACGACGCACGAGCGTGTGGTCAGCTTCTGAAACCCCCTTACATAAAGTCTTCGCCTAGCAGCGCTTGCGCGCTACTCGAGGCTCGACCTAAAAAGCTGACCACCAATTTCAGACCTACTGGCTTTGCCAATGCTTGTTTATTTTTCTTTCCAATATTCCTATTGAAACTGGTTACACTGATTTCCCATTATGAATATTTTTGGGAAATACTAGCATGCATAAACACATGTTACTAAATGATGCTGCAAAGAAATGGTACCTGAAATTTTACAGTAGTTTAGTGAAATGTTTTTTTTCCTGCTTTCATTTTTTTTATGAACATTTTATTTTGAAAGCAAAGAATCATCAATCTTGCTTTCAAGCTTCTGCAAATATTTGCATCAAATCAGAGAGCATTCTGGGAGCATTATACATGGCCTCTATTGCTAAACTTTGAAAACTTCTTTACACATTTCTATACTTGAACCACTGTCAGTAGTGCAGTCAGAGCTTACAACATTTACTTAGAGCCCTCACCCTAATAATAAAGGCTTTCAATTAATGAACCATAAATACAACTTTGAACAGCATTAACATATGGACACAAATATTACCTTAACTGCAGACAGTGCACTTCCCTGATCCATAATGTGGTGTTGTAATCTGGCAGCCAAAGGGTTTGTGCTGCAGGAGGTTGGGCCTACTTGTCCCAAGAACAAAATACACATGAAAACTTGTTGCCCTTGACCCCAAACAATATGTCCTGGGCGTCGGGCTGGGCTATTGGAATTCCACATCCCTGCAGCAACTTGTAAGCTTCGGGGTTATTGTTTATAAAACACTTTCACCGACTACTTTCCAAACAAGAAAGGAACAGCAAACAGTACAAATAGAAGTGACACAAACATGGCCAGTGGAATTGTGGCAGGAGCATTTTGCACTTTTTTATGGATTTGCAACACCGGCTATATAATTCACTGTCTGCTGCATAATTCTTAGTTATCAAGAGAATACGTGTTTCTAGTGCAAATGGATCAAAAGTGAGGAAAGACACTGCACGTGGAGTGCAACAACGTTCTCAACACGTTGCAAAGGTTAACTGATCACCTTTTACCTTTTGGTTGTTGTATTTGGGCATTCACGGTATTAAAAATGTGCCCAGCTTGTGTTATTATCCCTCATAAACTGAATGAGACGAGGCTCGTCGGGTGAAAGACGCGAAAACGGACAACATATGTGTCCTTTTATACGAGACAGGGCTAATAATAATATTTAGTCCCTGTGTGACATGGTGGCTAGCTGGTACGAGAGGCCTTGGCTGCTACTAGTCACTGCGTGTTCACAATAAGGGTCCAGAAAAGGTGGACAAAGTCCTCGTGCCCTGAAGAAATTGCCATTACAATTTACAGGCAATGAAACATGTCGGCCCAACATTACATGGTCTGCAAACATGCAGTATGTTTTTAATTTGAATAAGCCCTCAAGTTGAGAATAAAAGTGGCTCCCTGGCGATTGAGTTGGCTTATTTCAATTTTACTCACACGGGGTTGATTTGTGTTATTGTACACACATATTCACTGGTTTTCACTGGGTTTCTGGACACCGCATTTGTTTATCTGTTTGCGAGGTAGCAACCAATGATGAGAAACGTGGGCATGACTGGTGATAATTAACCAGTAAGCTCCCTTGGTGGTGCGCACGTGAGGTGCTACCTCGCATTTTCACATTTTCTCATTTTTTCACATTTATGTGTTATGTATACCTGTTAGAGTACAGGATATATTGTGTGAACGCAGTGACTTTGGACTCATGGGTGGGTTCTTTTATAAATAGGGCGAGTCTGAGTTGGGACAATACCTATAAAATATGAAGGGTTGTTGTAAAAGAAGAAAATAAACTTCCATTCCCTCTCAGTAAGTGAATAGAATTCGTTGGCCCGAGCAGATTAGGTCTTTGTTGTTATTTATGATTTTGAGTGGAGGGCGACCCAATCTGTTTTTCCCTCTGTAGCTCCTTTTTGTGTAGAAGACTGCAGGAGGTTGGGCCTACTTGTCCCAAGAACAAAATACACATGAAAACTTGTTGCCCTTGACCCCAAACAATATGTCCTGGGCGTCGGGCTGGGCTATTGGAATTCCACATCCCTGCAGCAACTTGTAAGCTTCGGGGTTATTGTTTATAAAACACTTTCACCGACTACTTTCCAAACAAGAAAGGAACAGCAAACAGTACAAATAGAAGTGACACAAACATGGCCAGTGGAATTGTGGCAGGAGCATTTTGCACTTTTTTATGGATTTGCAACACCGGCTATATAATTCACTGTCTGCTGCATAATTCTTAGTTATCAAGAGAATACGTGTTTCTAGTGCAAATGGATCAAAAGTGAGGAAAGACACTGCACGTGGAGTGCAACAACGTTCTCAACACGTTGCAAAGGTTAACTGATCACCTTTTACCTTTTGGTTGTTGTATTTGGGCATTCACGGTATTAAAAATGTGCCCAGCTTGTGTTATTATCCCTCATTCATGGACTGGAGGAAGAATTATGTATAGCAGCAGGAAACAAAAATCCTGCATGTTTAAATGTAATTCATACCGAAACAAAAGAAGGAGTGCTTAGTCAAATAATATTGTTTCACTATGCATACAAGTTCATGTTTACATTGCACAGAGCTCAAAGCGGCAGTTAATTTAAGAGACCACCCAGAGTTTAGAAAAATCCCCAAAATTCTGCATCTGTCTGCAAGGTACCGACTGTGCCGTGAATTGGTAGAACAGAAATAAATGACTGAAAACACAACATAAACTGTTTGGCAGGGTCGTTCCTTGTTTGTAAGAGGGCAGAGTAAGGCCATGTTGTATGAAAACAGAGTAAACCCAAAACAGAAGACAAATATTAAAACATAGCTGGAATGAGTTCAGAAAAAGAGGTACACCTTTAGTTACAGGAAGTGTGTACACGAAAGGTTCTATTCCGCTAAATGCAACATTCAGGGCACGAGTAGGGGGGGGGGGTACACGCGGGTGGACAGCGTCCACCCACTTTTTTCACAGGGTGGACGCCGTCCACCCTGCCTAGAAGTTGGGCCCCACTGATTAATGTGCTGAATTCGTCCCGGTGTAATTTTAAAACACCGGGACACTTTCAGCAGTGCCTGCACGTTATCTGCTTTCGATCGGCAACAACGTGCAGGCTGGGAGGGGCTCTCTTATTTCTGACTCCTGCTGGGCCCATAACAAAGGCCAAATCTGAGGGGTCATCAGGCCTCCTTTTGTTCGAGTCTCCTGGCTGGCAGCAGTCATGAGCCTCACACCTAGAATCAAATGCAGCAGAGGGGAAACAAAGGCTCACACCTTGTTAGCACTTCACACATACTTAAGAGAGGCAGCTTTTCACCTTGCTCAGGCTCTGTTTAGGAGATTTGCATGCACTGTACGAATGTCAGATGTGTTGATCTTTCCCAGTAGCTGCACAAAATAAATAGCATTTATATACGCTTACTACCCTTGAGGAGGCGTTGTAATAATTTAAATATCACTATTTTTTCTTTTAAAGCCCTATGGCTAGAGAAAGCTTTACACTGACAAAAGGCAACATTGGTTTATGTGAAGCTTACAAAAGTGTGAATCTTCTGCCTAAATCAGGAGGGTTTGCAAGTATACTCGAAATGTGCTCAAATGTACTCATGATAGACCTGCTAAACATATATGTGAGGGCTTAAGATCTGATGTCAGTTCTTGTGATGCCACTTCCAGTGATGTCACGCGCCTCACGCACCGCGATGTCACGCGCCGCGATGTCACGCGCCGTGATGCCACTTGCATACTGATTAATTAGGTTAGTCCCCCCACTTCTTTTTTTAGGACTTGTGCCCTGGCAACATTGAACGTTTTACATAAACCACTGTACTCCAGGTGCTACAAAAGACAATGGTAACAAAATGGTGTTCCCAATGCTTCCATGCACGACAGAATTAGTATTGGAAAATATCATTCTTAATAACATCTGCAGCACTGGGACCCACTAGTATCAATGTGGGTAAAATAAGAATGCCACCGAAAGTGCTTCAGAATTTGGGCTTAATTGCACACTATTCCATTTACTTCGTTTTTCCTCAAGGCGTACTTTGCCCTTTCCTTGTTTCAATATACATTTTGCTTTGCCATATTATTGGGTCCTCCACTGTCGCATAACTCCAGCATCCTAGAGTATAAGGAATATTGCTCACGTGCCTTCGGGTCTAGCTGGCGCTATATGGGGCTCAAAATATTAATCATGTAGTATGATGAAGACAGTTTGGGAATTATGATAGGCTATTACGATGCTTGTTTGCATATTTATCCTGCTGTCTATCGTATCATGTGTCCCTGATGCCATTCCTCGATGCGTCCTTGTTATACTTGTGTGACTTTGTGGCCACTTGGTGCGGTGTTGTTCAACGGTGGCTCTTGTGGGTCCCCTCGTGGACGGTCGCGTGGCATGTGGGGCGCTCTGAAGCCTTCGGGTCTGGCTGGCGCAATGTGGAGCCAATATTAATAATAATATCAATTCCAAGCTGATCTGCCAGGTTTCTCAGAGAGCTTGGTAGAGCAGCACTGAAAATCAGGTTGAGGGGAGAAAAGGCGTGCCTCCTGTATACCGTGCCCTTCTTTTGTATGCTGTTGCTATGTATTTTCGTTTACTCCATATGTAACTCATGTGTTTGCTGCTGTGCCATCTCTGTGCGTCCACTTCACCCCAGTTGTGTGGCACCCTACCATGACTACCTCTGAACTATTAGTCCACATATCCTACCATATATTGTATTCTCTTTTTGTATTGTGTCACTATGTATTTTTATTTACTCCACATGGATCTCATGTTATTGCTGCTGTGATATCTCTGTAAAGTGCTCTGATACCTTCGGGTCTAGTTTGCGCTACATAAAACTCAATACATAAATAAATATTACAATACACAATTTCCTAGGAAAGCTAATAAGAGAAATTGAGTCTTTAGAAGAGTGTGACAGTGAACTGGAGTAACAGCAGACAGAACTTCTGTGAGGGGCTATTTTACATCCGAGAAGTGCACTCAATCATCCCACTGTTTGTCACATTCAGTTCTTCATCTCCTCTATGCCCTCTATACATGAAGCAATCCTTTTCTGCTACTTTTTCCCTAGCATAAGCTAAGCCGATCAGTAAGTTTTACCGTGATAAACAGCATTTATGCATGCAACACACGGAAACATCATTTATGAATGTCTGGGTATATGTGCTGAAGCATATTAAAGCCAGGCCTATTGGCTTTGCCAACACTTCAATCAGTCAATCAAAGTTATTTGTACAGCACAGGGCTGCCTCAGCAGCGGCGTCCCGGCGACACTTGCTGTGCCTACAATGAGCATAGAGCAGAACCCACTGAAACTGATAGACAATGGCACGACCAGGCTCTGAATTTCTTCAGTGAGGTTTGAGAGAAGGAGAAGACCCCAAAGACCTAAAGAACCCGATGCAGGACTTTTTGTGACAAATCGTGAACCACTGTATTTCAGGTGGTGTTCTGGTCGTTGGCACAGACGTTTCTGCAAACCCTGATCCCCGAAAAGTGGTTTTCAAGTTTTTTCTCTTTTTTTTATTTTTAAATATGGGCCTCTGATCTTAAGACAGATGAAGATAAGCGGTTTCTCGTTTTTAAACCATTGACGTGTCCACATTTATTATACATATAAATAGATCACTAGCTTCATCCCTGAGGTTGCTGCCAACACCGTGTTTTCAATATTTCCCCCATTTGGAGGGAGTCACCCTCTTTCAATCATGTTCATTGTTGACTGTATCTTAGTCCATATGACTTCTGGCTACGTTCATGCTATACAAATGCCACATACAAACAAAAATACATGGTTTTGTCTTTTGTATGTTGAAAATAAATGCACAAGTAATATACATAGAGGGCAGTAGCAGATGCTTATTTCCTACAGAAATACAGGCTAAGCCTGGTTTTGGAAAATTAATTGTTCGGTCGCTTTTTTGCGAGAGAAATGGAGGCCCAGGCAGGGTCAGACTGGCCTATAGGTCAAAAGGGCAAAGCCCGATGGGCTGCTTGAACAAATAGTGAGTGGGTGTTTTCAGGTCGAGCCTAGCGGCATCGCGCATGCGCTGCTCGCTCTGTGTGGCATGCTGTAATAGAGTAAGCAGTGGAAGCCGCGCCCACTTTCCACCCATATTTTTATTTGGCTGGTGTCATTGTCCTTCCTAAAAGCTGAAATCCGATTCATTATGAGGCTTGTTAGTCCCTCCTGGGTACCGCCTTGTCTCCATTTGTTACCTCCCATAAGGACTGGACCTTTTACTTGGCTCGTTACACGGTCTCCGTTATTTAGTGGGTGAGCACCATTTTCTTTAATGGTCTTTCCTTATTCCAGCGCGGTCCGCTTCCACTTTAGTGGCCCGCTGCTTTATTTAATTAATTTGCAGCGCAGTCCGCATCAGTTCAGTGTAGCACAGGCGAACAAGCATTTGCAATGCAACAGGTCTCGCATTTACGCAAGTTTGAGCTATTGGCATTGTAAATGACAATGCCTTTTATTTATGTTTTCGTTTTTGAAACATAAATAAAATGCATTGTCATTTTTTTTTTTTTTTTTTTTTTTTTTTACAGAGTTTCATATAGCGCGAACTTGACCCGAATCAGGTATCAGAGCGCTCTACATAGCACCAGTTGCATTACATGAGGACACATTCATTTTTGTTAGGCACGGGGAGATTAATTGATTTGCCCAGAATCACAGGAGGTTCAGCGTCATTGCCGAGACTCAAACCCAGTTCCCCAGATTCGAGGTCGACCGCCCTAGCAGTTAGGCCAACTCCTCTCCACAATTTACAATGCCAATAGCTTAAACTCGCGTAAATGCGAGACCTATTGCATTGCAAATGCTTGTTTTTAGCAGTTAGTAGGCCCATTTTATGGTCTGGTGGACCGGCTTGTTCTGTTGATTTCCCTGATATTACTACAAACATTGTAACATTGCAACCACAAATGCATGCAGTCTCCCATACTTTGCAAAACACCCATACAGCGTCTTTACAAGTTCAAAACTGGCCTGATTTGCAAATGTGGGCCACTATTTTAGCTATCTGGTTTGCTAATGAGGGCCACTTTTATTTTGGTGCCCGGGCCTATTTTTTGTCCCAGTTCGACCCAAGGCACAGGTAGAATTAAATTGGCAATGCAGAGCAGAGGCGAGGGATGTAAGCACCACTGTGTCAAGGAGCGGAGAGCAGCTCAGGGTTCAGCCAGTGAGGTCTTCAGAAGCATAGGGTTTAGCCAGCATTGAAAAGCGCAGGGTCCAAGCAACATGGAGAAACACAGGATCAAACCAGTGGGGTATGGGGAAACATAGGGTCCAAGCAACATGGTGAAGAGCAGGGTGCAGGCAGCATGGAGAAGCAGAGGGTCCAACCAGTAGGATATGATGAAGCACAGGGTTCAAGCAGCATGAAAAAGCACATGGTCCATGCAGCATGGGGAGCGCAGGGTCCAGGCAGCATGGGAAAGCTCAGGGACTTGCCAGTGGGGTGTGGAGAAGCGCAGGGTCCAGCCAGGCAGTATGGGGAAGCATACGGTCCAAGCAGCAGGAAGAAGCTCAGGGTGCGGCCTGTGGGTTCTGGGAAAGCACAGGGTCTAAGCAACATGGAAAAGTACAGGGGAGGGTGCATGGAGAGGCGTAGGATCCCAGAAGCAGAACAGTTTGAGGGAGAACAGCACAGGGCCCGTGGGTTGGGAGAGGGGTACAAGGATAGGGTGTGGGTGAGGTACAGCACAGGCTCCAAGGAGCAGTGCCGTGTCAAGGGAGCAGAGAAAGTGCAGCATCAGGGCACAGAGGTCCAGGGTTCCGAGGGGGTGGAGCACAGTAAGGTTCGTCCCTGGATATAGAGTAGAGCAAAGTCAAGGGAGTGTAGCAGACCGGGTCAAGAGGAGTGTAGAGGCACATGGTCAAGGGGAGGGCAGCAGCACAGGGTCCGGATTGATGGAGCAGTGCACACAGTACAGGGGGTGCTGTATGCCGGGTATAAGGAGAGAGAGACAGAAAGCATATGTAGACATGGGGCGGCGCAGGCTGTAGGGAGAAGCCTACAGGTCCAAGGTACTGGGTGGTCAGCTTAGGGCCTGGGGGCCACCAGAGTAACCATAGTGGAATGGGGGGCACAGAGTCTGGGAGGCAGCAGCACAGGCTTGTGGGTGAGCGGCCAGTCTTGGTGAAGAGTCTGCTTACCAGAGCCCTACAGTGCAACACAGAGCAAGTACAGCAGGGCAGTAGCTGTGCAAGCCGGAAAAGGAAAGGTACAGTTCGGCCTGCAGCAGTGCAAACCTCCCTCCTTCACACAATACATACTGTTCAAGAAGAAACAGCAGTGCAAGCTTCCATTACCCCACAACACCACTCCAACATGACAGTAGTGCAACCTTCCCTCACGATTGAGCTGAAGGGACACAGTTGAGGGCACAGTTTTGTGCGAGGTCCAAGCGGGGACATAAAGATACAGAAATAAGTTATGAGTGGCAAGGGAGTGGAACACAGGCAGCAAACTACGGGCACAATGGGAAAGCGGCACAGCTGCTCCTTCATGCCGATACAAGGGCTATCTCAAACTCACGCAAAGACGACCATATCACACTAGTCTTCATCTCCTTAAAACAGTTCCCAATTGAGTCCAGATTAATTTATGAAACTGCTTGTTTAATGTACAAGGCCCTTCATCTAAATGCCCGTAGATATTTCTCCAGGAAATTGTCCATCTCCTTTGGCTCCCATATGGTGAGAAGCAAAACAAACTATTGAATGGTGGGTAAACCCTTTAAGACTCTTCACTGCCCGTTCCTTCTCAGGCCATGCACTTAAGATACGGAACTCCCTAACAGGTAGCACCTAAACTGTTCAACTCTTAATCAAATTTTTAAGCGCCATCTGAAATCTCACCTACTCTAGAACTATTTAAATACTTAATATGCCTCTGTCCCTGCCTTTAATGTATCTGTTGTCCTTCCCAATTACCCATTCAAAACCAGGGAATCCGTTTTTAGGTCTCGCCTAGCCAGCACATGCACTACATGCGCCGTCTCTTCGAGACTTGCTGTATCTAGGATATAGGCTTCAAAAAACGCCCATCTTTTTCACTAGTTCCTGTTACTGTCCTTTAGAAATGCTGGCTTTTCATTGGTGAATACAGTTAGTAGTCCCTCCTTTTGGAATTGTGTATCCGCCCATGAGGACTGCCACTGTTACATGTGTTCTTACTCTTCATGTTAGTTATACCCCGGACGTAGCATTCTTCACCGAAACCTGGACCAACTCCACCTCGGGACCGGACATCGCCATCCCCCAAGGATACAAGATCTCCGGGAAGGACCGCACAACCCGCCCGGGAGGAGGAACCGCCATCGTCCACAAAACCACCCTCCGCCTGAGCACACTCCCAGACGAGCCCACAGACCTGATGGAACACCTTCACTTCAAGATACTGGCCAGCCCCACCACCACCCTCCGGGGAACCCTCATCTACCGACCCCCTGGACCCCGCGGACCATTTGCCAACTCCATCACGGACATCATCTCCCCGCATGCCATCACATCCACCAACTACACCCTGCTGGGAGACCTCAACTTCCACCTCGACAACCAACTAGACCCCAACACCGCATCCCTCCTGGACAACCTCCACAACATTGGACTTCGCCAGACCGTGACCGAACCCATGCACTCAGCGGGACATACCCTCGACCCCCTCTTCACAACAGGAAACTCCATCACTTTCAGCCACACCACCAAACTCCTGTGGACAGACCATTGATGCATCCACTTCTCCTTCAGAATGAATGAACACCCACCACTGACAGACACCATCACCTGCTCCCAAGGAGAAACTGGACCAAAATCACCAACTCCACCCGGACCACCGCGGAAGACTGCGACCCCAACACCGCAGCCCGAACTCTGCACAGATGGATCACCGACAGCGTCAACACCATAGCCCCCCTCAAGAAGAACACCACCACACACGCCAAGAAGGCCAGATGGTTTACCCCCAAACTTCGAGAGTCCAGGCGCACCTGCCGCCGCCTCGAGAAGACCTGGAGGAACTCCAAATCCACAGAAGCCCACAACAACTTCAAAGCCGCCACCAACGGCCACCACCAGCTCATCAGAAACACTAGGAAAACTGCAATTGAAGACAGAATCTCCACACACGCACACAACAGCAAAGAACTCTTCAACATCACCAAGGAGTTTGCCCAACCCACCAGCGAGTCGACTGACATTCCTCCCTCACAAGACCTCTGCAACAAACTCAGCACCTTCTTCCACCACAAAATCAAGAACATCTACGACAACTTTGACGAAGACAACCAACACACCAAACCCCCACCAGCCACCCACGACACCCTGAAGCCAACGATTGACAGCTGGACAGCCCTCACCACCAAAGACACACTGAAGACGAAGTCAATCCATTCCGGGGCCCCCATGGACCCCTGCCCCCACTACATCTTCAACAGAGCCGCCGACACCATCGCACCCATGCTTCGCCACACCATCATCTGCTCCCTGGCGAACGCCTCCTTCCCCGACGACTGGAAACACGCCGAGATCAACCCCCTCCTAAAGAAGCCCTCGGCGGACCCTACAGACCTCAAAAACTACAGACCCATCTCCCTGCTCCCGTTCCCAGCGAAAGTCATCGAGAAAGCCATCAACAGCCAACTCGCCACCTTCATCGAAGAGCACAACATCCTCGACCCGTCCCAATCCGGTTTCAGAAAAAACCACAGCACAGAAACCACCCTCCTCGCTGCAACAGACGACATCCGCTCCCTACTGGACAAAGGAGAAACAGTAGCCCTCATCCTCCTCGACCTCTCAGCGGCCTTCGACACGGTATCCCACCGCACCCTAATACGCAGACTCCAAGATGCAGGGATCCGGGACAAGGCCATCGACTGGATCTACTCTTTCCTCTCCGGCAGAACGCAGCGGGTCAGACTCCCCCCTTTCCTCTCGGACCCTACACCAATCACCTGCGGAGTTCCCCAGGGGTCCTCCCTCAGCCCAACACTCTTCAACGTCTACATGACTCCGCTCGCCCCCATCGTCAGAACCTACGGACTCAACATTGTTTCATACGCAGACGACACCCAACTCATCCTCTCCCTATCCAACGAAGCCAACGCAGCCAAACACAACTTCCAAGAAGGCATGGAAGCTGTCGCCAAATGGATGAAAAGCAGCTGCCTACAACTCAACACCGACAAAACAGAAATACTCATCATGGGCCCACACCCCGATGCCTGGAATGACACCTGGTGACCACCCGCCCTCGGAAGCCCACCCACTCCCACGGACCACGCACGCAACCTTGGAATCATCCTAGACTCCGAGCTCAAAATGGACCGCCAGATCAACTCCGTCGCATCCTCCTGCTTCCACACCCTCCGCCTCCTACGTAAGACCTTCAAATGTATCCCACTCGAGCACAGAAAAACTGCCACCCACGCCCTCGTCACCAGCAGACTCGACTACGGCAACGCACTCTACGCCGGAATAAACAAAAACCTCACCCACAAGCTACAAAACATCCAGAACGCCGCCGCAAGACTGGTCCTCAACCTACCCAAACACTGCCACATCTCCCAGCACCTGCCCACACTCCACTGGCTCCCCATCGAGGCTAGAATCACCTTCAAGATCCTCACCCACGCACACAAAGCCCTCCACAACACCGGACCAGCATACCTCAACAGCCGACTCAACTTCCACGCACCCCAAAGAACCCTATGATCAGCCCAGCTCTCCTACGCCGTGGTTCCCCGTGCCAGAAAGACCAGATCGGGAGGCCGCTCCTTCTCTTTCCTCGCGGCCAGAGCCTGGAACGCCCTACCGCTCCACCTCAGACAGACTACATCACTCCCCATCTTCACAAGAAACCTCAAAACTTGGCTCTTCGACAGGCCCCCTCCTTGATGGACTGGAACCTGCACCTCCCCTCCTCCCCAGCGCCTTGAGACCCTTACGGGTGAGTAGTCGCGCTATACAAACCTGTGATTGATTGATTATATTTTGAGAGCACTCTTTTTTTGGTTAGTCTGCGTCTGCTCGTTAAGTGTTCTGTTTACTTGTGCATGAAACTTCGGTCCGCTTGCTCTCCCTTAATCTCCCCCTCACCCCTCGCACAACAATGCTCACAGGCCCCCACCACCCCTCGAGGCCACTTCTCATTTTGCTCATTTTTTTGTTTGTTTAATTTACGTTTCATTTGCACTGCAGTGCCCTCATTTAATCTCCCTTGCCCGTCTACCCCCAAAACACTGCTTGCTCGCCCCCACCTCCGAGATTGCTGCATTGATTTATTTTGTGAATTGGTAAAAAAAAAAAAAAAAAAAAAAAAAGGGTGCAGCACCTTATGTGGCCAAAAGAGGTCCCAAGGGACACCCAGTGACAGCCTGTGGTACTGCACCCTTTCCCTGTTTCATGCACATTAGAACAGTAAATGTTGCTGTACCCACAATAATGTGTTGCATAGGTAAATACATACAAGGCCCCAAAGGGGAGACCGAATGCATTGCAAATGCTTGTTTACTTACCAAGTATGCAATCTCACCGACTGAATTTTTAACCTTTGTGGCTATAATAAAATGTCTTTTCATTCTTAATGCAGTAAACACTGGCACCTCACTCTGTGTCCCACATTTAAGTTCTGTAACAATGTGTTACTATTTTGTATGTATTCTATGTACATAAAATGTGATACCAAATGGATAGTGTGAGATGCTCGGATGCCCTTCGGGCTTTGTTTGCGCATTATAAAACTTCAAAAAATAAAACGTAAAATACAACACTAGGAGAGACTGTGCTCCTCGTGAGGAGGTGGTGCTCGGGAGCTGGAGGCAGAAGAGGATGGCAAGGGATGGCATACTCCTGATAAAATTATGGGCACATTTCACGGTGAATTCTGCCAAAGAAGACGTAGAAAACTAGACTGCATGAAATAGGGTGAGAGAGTGGGTTCAAGATAGTGTGGGGAGGGGGGGCTCAGAGGGGATGTGGATAGGTTGCAAGACTGCCAGAGACGGGGCAGATGGGACAAAGAGTGCCATAGGGCAACCATTATTGTAAAGTCAATACAGCTGCAAAGGCACACCGATCCGTGTGCAGTGTCAGTCCGTTCACACCATCACATCCAGCTGAAACTACTTCTCCATAAAATGACAGAGTGTGCCTCCACCGCACCGAATGAACGCCTTCCTATCCATGCATTGCAAAGGAAGCACTTTTTTTTCTTTTGAAATGTAATTGTGTATACTGCATGAACAAAAGTGCAAAGGGGAAATGGGAGGACTCGGATTCCTGATCCACGCACACAAGGCACTCCACAAAACCGGACCAGCCTACCTCAACAGT
Organism: Calotriton arnoldi; assembly: GCA_963921515.1. Lineage (NCBI taxonomy): Eukaryota > Metazoa > Chordata > Amphibia > Caudata > Salamandridae > Calotriton > Calotriton arnoldi. The sequence goes on along the minus strand of CAWUFW010000598.1, from coordinate 2,602,188 downwards.
CGACTCTCTTTCTACGTTCCAAACCGTCAGCTCCGAGAACCACCACCGGAGGCAGATCCTTCTCTCACCGCGCCGCCAAGATCTGGAACACCCTTCCCCTCAACCTACGACAGACCCAAGACCTGCTGACCTTCAGGAGACGACTCAAGACCTGGCTATTCGACCAGTAGCGGCAACACCCCCCCTCCTCTCCCTCAGCGCCTTGAGACCCTCGCGGGTAAGTAGTGCGTTTTACAAATCTTGTGATTGATTGATTGATTGGTTGCCAGGGGGTACCAAGGAAGCTTAACATGTGGCATAGAGAAAAGGAATCGGTGGAAATGGCAAAGAAAGAAATAAGTTAGAGAGAGTGCCAAGGACTGAAAAGGAAAACGGAAGGAAGGAAAGAAAAAGAAAAATGCAAAGAAGATAAAAAGAAAACGGAAAGATCAGCATTAAGTGGTAAGTATGGAAATAAGTTTGTAAAGAATTAAAGGAAATACAAATCAATAAAGAAATGAAAGGAAATAAATTGAAATAGGGAACTAAATATAGAAAAAGGGAACAAACAAAGTAAGTAAAGATGGACTTTGAAAGAAAGAAGAAAGACAGTAGCACAAAACAGGAGAAGACAGTAGCAGGAAATAAAGATATAATAAGGGGAAGGAAATGAGAAATAAAGAAGGAAAAGGAACAGAATTAAAGGATAATGGAAAAAGGACATTAAAAATGGAAGGGACTAAAAACAAGCATTGGCATAGCTAATAGGTCTCGCCTTTGGGACCTTATGTGTTTAGCCAGAACTTTTGGCTATGTTGTAGAGCATTGTGGCTGCTGTGCATCATGTTGAAAAGTTATAATATAAAGTGTTAAACATTTTTGTTACCTTTATACAAACCAAGACGACATTATATACAGCTGAACAACCTGATTAAAAAAACATTTTTACATAAAAAATGTCTTCTAGTTTTTTTGAACTTGCACTGCTGGCAACTTCTTCCTGCCTGTTCTCATGCTTGTTTGTTATAAAAAAAAATTGTAATGGGGGAGCGGGACATAAATAACGGGGGAGTGGAGGTTGGAAAACAGTAATTTAATTAGAACACGAGCAGCGGACGGACACTATGGGAGAATCAACACATGCCAGATTCCGAGGGCAGACTGACATGATGCTTAAGTGATGTCTGGCGATGCTTAGGTGGTGCGCTGATGCAAAATGGTGGTGGTGAGTGATGTTTGGTGCTCAGGTGGTGCCACTATATGGTGTGGATTGGAGGTACGTTGTGGATTGTGGAGTTGAAATATGTTGTTTGGTGTGTAATTATGTGGTGTGTATTGGAAATGTGTGGAGTTGAGTTGTGTGGCCTAGAACTGTGGTGTTGAGTGAAATTATGCTTAGTGAAATTGTGTCATGGTGTGGAGTGCATTTATGTTGATTGGTGGTATGTGGCATAAAGTGCATTTATGTGGAGTGTATTTATGTTGCATTGAGTAGAGTGCAATTATGTGGCGTGTAATTATGTGGCACTGAGTGGTATTATGTGGAGTGTATTTATGTTGCATTGAGTAGAGTGTAATTATGTGGTACTGAGTGGTATGTGGAGTGTATTTATGTTGCATTGAATAGAGTGTAATTATGTGACGTGTAATTATGTGGTACTGAGTGGTAGTATGTTGAGTGTATTTATGTTGCATTGAGTAGAGTGTAAATATGTGGCGTGTAATTATGTGGCACTGAGTGGTATTATATGGAGTGTATTTATGTTGCATTGAGTAGAGTGTAATTATGTGGCATGTAATTATGTGGCACTGAGTGGTATTATGTGTAGTGTATTTATGTTGCATTGAGTAGAGTCTAATTATGTTGCTTGTAATTATGTGGTACTGAGTGGTATGTGGGGTGTATCAGTGAGTTCACCTGTCTCGAATGACACTCATGAAAGGGGGCAGTCAGTGCTTTAAATGGGCAGGTATTGTCCGGTACTGAGTACTGCACTTTTTTATTTTGAGAGGGAGAGTACCTGCACTTCTCAAGAAAAACGTAACAATTTTAATTGGAGAGTAACAGCACTTCTCAGAAACAAGCAGGTACTCTAGTACAGAGTACCTGGCTGCACTTCTATTTTTCCATTTAAAGTACTGGGGGCAGTACATACCATCTGACTCGGCTCTCTCTCCTGTATGGGCGAAGTATACACCCGTCCTGCAGAGTAACTAACTGCACCCAACTTGGCTCTAGCTCCTGCAGTGGGAGCAGTGCATGTGCCTGAACCCCCTCTGTTGCATGTACCCGTCTGCAGTCTCTTCCGCTCCTGCCTCCTCTGTACACAGAGGCACAGTCGGTGTGCACACAGCTCGCTCCCCCCTCCATTCATGCAGCCGGCAGATCCGTACCCAGCTCCTCGGGCCTGTCCCCCGCTCCCCTCCCTGCAGCAGGCAGCGCTGTAAACAAAGGCGACCCAGGAAGTGAGGAGCAGCAGGCACGGGCGCAGCAAGCACGAGCAGGGAAGGCACGGGGAGGTACCATCTGACTCGGCTCTCTCTCCTGTAGGGGCGAAGTATACACCCGTCCTGCAGAGTAACTAACAGCACCCAACTTGGCTCTAGCTCCTGCAGTGGGAGTGGCGTGCGTCTGTCCTGCAGAAGGACAGTGCATGCTTCAAGCACTGAGGTGTTCATGTAGACGGACAAGGTGCACTCCTGCAAGCTTCCGTAAGAGTCGCAGCAAGGGCCAGTCTTTGGCGCCTAACCTACAGAGGGGCAGTCCATGCGCCTGGCCCGAGGTAGTCACTACACACACGCAGTGCAAGGTCCACTCCCTGAGGCGCTCTTGAAGACGGGCAGCGCACGCACCTCTCCCATTAGCAGAAGGGTCCGTGCATGGACCACTCCCTCGCGCCTGCCCTGCACAGGAGCAGTGCATGTGCCTGAACCCCCTCTGTTGCATGCACCCGTCTGCAGTCTCTTCCGCTCCTGCCTCCTCCGTACACTGAGGCACAGTCGGTGTGCACGCAGCTCGCTCTCCCTCCATTCATGCAGCCGGCAGATCCGTACCCAGCTCCTCGGGCCTGTCCCCCGCTCCCCTCCCTGCAGCAGGCAGCGCTGTAAACAAAGGCGACCCGGGGAGTGAGGAGCAGCAGGTACGGGCGCAGCAAGCACGAGCAGGGAAGGCACGGGGAGGACGGAAAGGACCTGCAGCAACCACGGGGTGCAGTGAGCAGGCAGGGGTGGATGAAACCACCGCGAGGGGTGAAAGTAGCGGGCACAGGACGTGCAGCAACCTCAGTGGGTGCAGCGAGCAGGCGCCCGGAGGTGAAGTAGCAGGCTTAGGATCCCAGAGGCGCCAGGCACAGGGAGGTGCAACAATCACAGGAGGTACAGGGAGCAGGCACAGGAGGTACAGGAACAACAGGGCACAGGGAGGAGCAGCAGTCACTGGAAGAGCTGGCACGGCAAAAGTGAAAGCAGCTGCAGCGGGAGTGGTGCGCGCGCACTCGGCTCGACCTAAAAAACGCGAGCACCATCTGTTTCCAATTATCGCCAACGCGATAATTGGAAACAGATGGGATTAAAGCTCGCTCCCGCGGACCCTAGGCCAAGGACCAGAGAAGGCGGGACATGCACCCGCCTTGAGCCAATTGCGTGCTGTCTTTCTTAGAACGACGCACGCAAAGGCCAATCGCGGGTTAATTTTTAAAAAAGCACACGCACGAGCGTGTGTTCGAAGCTGAAAAGCCTTTACTAAATGTCTCGCAGAGCAACGCATGCGCGCTGGCTCAGGCGAGACCTAAAAATGGGAGAGGCAAGGAAAAATGAAACAAGAATGTGAAGAAGAACAGAAAGGGGGAATGTAGAATAGAAGACTTAAATAAACGAACATAGAAAGTAAAATGGAAAGAAAAAATGAAATAGTAAATAAAGATTAAAATCAAGAAGGAAAGAAAGTAATGAAAAGTAAAAAATATATAACAACTGACAGAAAGAAGGAAACCTGAACAAAAGATAGAAGGAAGAAAAATGGATAAAAAGAAGGAAAATGATGAAGTAAAGAAAGAAGACCAGAAGCAAAGACAGCTAGAAGAAAATAGAGGAGAAAAGCTAGATGAGAGATGAAATAAAAGAATGAAATAATTCAGCAATGCGTTGGATGAAGGAAGAACACACAAAGGAATACAGAGAGAAATATAAAAAGAAGAAAGGTCTAAATACAGGGGAAAGGGGAGCGAAAAGGCAATGAAGCAAACAAGAAATAAAGTAGGACATAAAAAGTGAGAGAGAAATTGTGAATTAGGGAGAGAACAGGAGAAAGAAGAAAGCCAGAAAATAATAAAAAGTTTGAAAAGTAAAGAGTGTGCAAAGAAAGAAGTAGATGTGAAAGATGAAGAAAATACAAGAAAAGAAATAACAGCAAGAAATGAAATTAAACAAACAAGGATAAGAATAAGTTAAGAGAGAGGAGGATGAACACAGGATGAAGATGGAAACCAAGACTGATTTGGATAGAAGAGTGAAACAAAAGAGAAAAAAAATGAAAGAATAGCAAAGACAAATGAAGCAGAAAAAAATTAAAACCGTGGGCACAAAGGGAGTGAGGACGTTAGAAAAAGGAACAAGCATTGGCATAGCCAATAGGTCTCGCCTTTGGGACCTTATAAGTGTTTAGCCAGAGATATTGACTTTGCCTATGTTTTTAAGCTGTGCTGTACATTAGTTTGTAGAATGCTGCAAAGTTATAATAAAGAAGTGTTTAAAGCATTTTTGTTACCTTATATATGACCAAGAAAGCATTACGTACAAGTGAAAGACTATATTAAAAAAGTATTACCTATAAATAATGTCTTGATCTAATTTTGTTCTTTAAATGCTGGCAACTTGTTTCTGCGTGTGCCAATGCTTGCTTGTTATGGGTTTTTTTGTTATGGGGGGGGCATAAATAACAGGAGGCTGAAGCTTGGGAAATAGTACCTGTGTAACAATTAGTGAGATAGTTAGTTAGTTAGTTAATGATAGAGTTGGTTAGTTAGTTAGTGAGACAGTGAGAGAGTTAGTAAGTTAGTAAGTTAGTGAGTGAGTGAGAGAGTGAGAGAGTGAGTGAGTTAGTGAGAGAAAGTTATTCAGTGAGAGAGAGAGTTAGAGAGTTAGTTAGTGAGAGAGTTATTTAGTGAGAGAGAGTTATTTAGTGAGAGAGATAGAGAGTTAGTTATTGAGAGAGAGTCCATGAGAGAGAGAGAGAGAGAGAGTTAGAGAGTTAGTTTGGAGAGAGAGAGAGTCTGTGAGAGAGAGATAGTTAGAATTAGTGTTTTTAAAGTGAGTTAGATAGTGAGAGAGTTAGTGAGAGGGAGTGAGATAGTTAATTAGTGAGAGAGTAAGTTAGTTAGTGAGAGAGTGAGTTAGTGAGAGAGAGTGAGACAGTTAGTGAGTTAGAGGAAGGTACATACACCAGACCTCTTGTGACGAACATAACTGTGCAGTACACTACACATAAACATTGCAGTATGCACAGATGTCATGGGCACACAATTACAAGTGAAGATCACAGCAAAAACGTAAACTTGTAACTGTTATACTACGTAGACTAGGGGACATTGCAACATGCCAGTAGCTAAGGGCTGTCAAACATGCACGGCAGCTCCGCGACAGTGAACTCGATGGATGACATACTCACAATGCACCAAAAGTCATGCTCGGTACATGAAGAATGTCCACATTATGGAAAGGTGGCATTTCAGATGCCTGTTACATCTGCATTGACTGTATGTCTTTCATGGTTCGTGCTGCCACGTGACTGCCGGCCCGTGCCCAATATCAATGGCAGCCCACTTTGCGTCATTAAAATGGGGAGTTCACCTATGACCTTGTAGGATATGATTCATACGAGGAAGGCATTACTGCTTTCACTAGTGTTATTCTCTTGCATGATCCAGCAGGGCAGTGTGTGGGTCTGTCGTGTTTATCACTGTAGGACAAGTGCTGTTCTGCTGCCGACAAGCCTACCACAGCCGAGCACCATTGTAGCCCTATGCTGAGCTGCGGCTGAACGTCCAGCAGTGGTTCATGGTAATTCCCTCAAGGGGCGGCTTTGGACGGGGTCTGCATCACTCATTGACCGTGAAGAGTCTAATTAGGCCTTCGGCAGCCAATTACTCCGAAGACCCCAACCTCCTTTGTCTAGCATCATTATTATGGGGAATGGTGTCAGTAATGCAATAGTGACCAGCATTTACTGGCACTGGAGTCACGAATTTCATCAGTTGAATGAATCTGAAACGTGAAAAGAAAAACAGTGGAGTGGAGGCTTAGTCAGGAAACTGATCGTGTAGGCTGGGAATATCGAATCCTGTAGATCGATGCATTTTTGGTAAGCATTTCCACATGTTTAAATAGTGCAGTCAAGTGATTCGACTGTGAATATGTTTGAGAAGCTATGACTGTTGCAGCTTCCGAAGGGATACTTCTGGAATTTATGGGTAATCCTAAATATATAAATTTGCTCCAAATTTAGGTTTAAATCGATGGAAGTAAACCTGCTTTATTAGCCTTTTTCTACATTTGGCATTCATTACTTAAAAGGAACCTCGATTGTCGACGAGTCTCCTAATTATTGTGATAGTCTCGTTCAGGTATTTGCACCCAATCAGGTGCGCGCATCTGTAGGCGCAGCGCTGACGTCAACTGTATGCCATAAAAGGTGTTACTTGTCAATGGAGCGATTTGTTCCGCCTGCCCCAGGAATATATCGCCTGCCATTTCCCACAACGCTATACTTGTAAAATGTTAAGAAACGGAGAAGGTGATAGACATATGTGATAGTCTGGACCAGCTGGGTGTGGACACAAATACCAATGTGCGAACTAGCGCACAGGTGAAAGAGTCTGTCTGTCACCACAGTCTCTGGCTGCTGCATGGTGAGATGTCGTGTGGAGAGGAACAACACGTGACTACTGTAATATTAGAAAGAGGTTTGTTTGACCTCAGCTACACTCTATGGCCAGTGCTCTACTCTTAGCAGGGTGCTAAGTTGTTAAAAAAATAAAAAAATTAAAAAAAAAGAAGAAAGAAAGTTAGATGGAAATTGACAGTGATGGGCAAAGAACTCCCATGCGAAGCTCCCACACAAAGGCGCGCGCACAGTTGTCTATCTTCTACCCCCAGTCCGCTCCCCCGAAGCGTCCTCAGCCCATTTAAAGCCGCCCCGATGAATCAGCGTATAGCTTTCTTAATGGCACACTCGTTATTTGCATCTATTGTGTTTTGTAACAGATTTTAAAGCACCGCAGTACGCCTTAAGCTTCTCTTTCGCTTAGAGCTGCTGTTAAAACATATGGCTGAACTGCAAACATTTGGCAAATGTCCCAGAGATTTGTGGGGTAAAGAGTGACGACCAGATCACGTGGGAAAAGGGCCAGTCTGGCTAGTGTATTTGGTTACTCGAGTCACTATGCGATGGTATCAACACATTTTCCACGGTTACGTTTTTTTCTCCCAATCCAGGAACAAAAATGCAACTACACAAATACACAAACATACACATAAATTGACTCACGCATTTACAGGCTACTGGGCACGCACCATCACGCTTACAGCTGCCTCCGTTCCCCCAACCCACGGCCACTATAAAAGCAGATATCTTTGTGGAAATGTTTTGCGTGAAATCCCAGGCCGCCTCCTCCCTAGGATGGATTGAAGCAGTGCAAGAAAATCTGAATAACTAATCCGAGTGCTCATTAACCCCCTGCCGGCGAGAGCAGGGGGAGGAGAGCGAGCAGCATCATCAAAGAACAGGAAGTGTGGCGGCCGTGAATCGAGCGGCGCACGCGTTCAAAAGGGGACGAGACACGCACAGCGTTTCCCTTGCGGGAGCGAGCAGCGGCGCCATCTGTTTCAAAAGCACGAGCAAGATAATTAAAAACAGATGGCGTCGCTGCTCGCTCCCGCAAGGAAAACGCCAAACGTGCACAAGTGCCAATAGAGAACAGTGCAAAACATGCACAAGTTTGAACCAAAGTCCTGAGCGATTCCAAAAGGTCCCCTCCTAAGCAGCGCTTGCGCGCTGCGTAGGCGAGACCTAAAAGAAAATGAAAACATAGTATGGTGGTAAAAAGATGGAGTAAGATAGAATACATGGGCCAACAAGATGGAAATAAAGATATATACTGAAAAAAAGAACAAGAAGAAACCACAAATGAAGAAAAGGAGGGAAAGCGTAGGAATGAAAATAAGTGGATGAAACACTGAAATAATGAAGAAAAAGAAAGGACACTTGAAAGGTGCATCAGAGTGGAACCAAAAAAAGAAATCAAGGTAGAAGCAAAAGAGGGCTTGGAGTAACAAGCATTTGCAATGCAATCGGTCTCGCCTTTAGGACCTTATATGTATTTAGCTATGCACTACATTAGCCTGGGTGCTGAAACATCTACTGTTCTTTAACATGGAGGGAAAGTAAGCACCAAACTGCATGACACGCCAGGTATGGGAACACATGGAGAAAAATATTACCTTTCAGCGGGAAATGGTATAGTCCAAAGCTCTGTTTTTAATATAAAATCAGGGCCTTCAGTGGTCATATCACTGAAAATACAAGATTTGAAAAAAATATTGTCTACGGGTGCTCGTGGAAGACAATTTCTATGGACTGGAATCTAGAGAATGCTAAAGTGATTCTGGTATTTTAGTGACCTCTGCTGGTCGTTTTCTATCAAGAATGTTAAATAGAGGCAGTTGCCAGAAAAATTAAAAAAAGAAAGTCCCTAAGCAGAAAGCAATTCTGGTATTTTACTGACCTCTGCTGGTCGTTTTCTATCAAGACAGTTAAATAGAGACAGTTGAACAGAAAAAAAAGTCCCTAAGCGGAAGCAGACAAGTCCTAGGGCTGATCTCCAGAGCCCACAAAGTACATACACATATAAGTATATAATAAGTATATACTAAAGTATATACAAGAGGTCTCGAATGCTCGACCTAAACATGGAAGAAAATGGCATTACAGGGAATGGAAAGATAGATTGAATGGAGGAGGTGTCTGATAAAAGGGAAATTTTAAGAAAAAAAGGTAACATTCATGTAGGAGAGCAATGAGTAGCAAGAAGCATGAAAACGACAAAGATGTGGGGCAGATGTTTCAGCAATAAAAATTAAACGAAACGGCAGATGTGCAAAAGAGATCAGGTGAGAGCGAAGCTTGGCAAATGGAGGTAAGAGAAACTGAGAAATAGAGGTGGTCAAATGAGAGAGAGTTGGATATGAGAGGAAAACTCAGAGACTGTGGCAAAAGTGTCACTGATGGAGACCGGGATGGACGTTTTAGTGTTATGTGGCAAACGGCAGACTCGTACCATACTATGTACATTCTAAGCAATGCTATGGCCCTGCTTGGCGTACGGTAGTGATTCTAAACATCATGGTGGACCTGGCATATTCTGAGCATTGTAGGAACTATGGCGACCTTGCTCTAAAAAGTCTTCTGGCATATTAGGAGAATTGGAGGCATTATGGAGGCCAGGCATAAGATCATCATTCTAGGTATAGTGTGGGCGTTCTAGGCATTATAGTGGTCCTGGGATGAAGTGGCCTTCCATGGTCTGCAGTGGCATCCTATGCATCATGCTGGTCATCCTGGCATAATGATGTGGCTGCATCAGGTGGCTATGCTTTGCATACAGTAAGAATCATTCTCGTTTTTGTCGCTATTCCAGGCATATAGTGGCCATCTTTGGCTTGCACTGTGCACCCTGGCATCAGGTGACCATCTACATTTGCGGACAAATGTATTGCATTTCTTTGATATTCTAAAACAGATATTTAAAGAATATTTCATATTTAGCTTTGGACAACAACTGTCAATGCTATTTCATTGGTTCTAAAGAGAACTTGCTCTCGCTATTTTATGATTCATGTGGAAACATTTCCTCAATGCTAATAAAGTTCTTTAAGACATTATCATTAGTACTGAAGTCTGAAACCAAAGCCCATTGTATTGGTGTTCCCCGATTGATAGGTCTGCTGTCTGAACCCGTTTGATAATTCCATTGTCTGACCTAATGAGATCTGTCTAACCTGAGGGATAGCCATGAGGTCTTCTGACTAAGCGGAAGATCAGCTTAACTTTTCAGCAGTAGGTCTGGCTTGATACTACAGCTGTCTGCAGACCTAGTGCTACTAGTTCTTTAAAATATGTATAGAGTGGGTTTGGGCTACACACTCAGTCGTATTTCTTTCTCACCTCTAGCTATTGGCTGTTTCGAATATCATTCCCTCTCCTATGGAGTGCTTCTTTTGCAATGCACCAGGGACGATTTTACATCTCAAGCATACATAAAATCATCACACATTAAATTATGTAGCTCATATTTATATTGCATATAGAAAATAATCATTTCTGCTTTGGTTTTTTTTCCAGTGCAACTGTGTTTTTAATGTCTTAATCACGACTCAAAATAGACGCCAGACCTACTGGCTGTGTTAATGCCTAATGGTGAAATTAAACTGGAAATGCTCCCTTTTTCCACCATTCATTTTTATCAGGTTTTCTTCTTGAAGAAGGGAATTAACCTACCAATAAACATGGGAGGATAAGACTTGCTTGACCCAATATAAAAGTATTGGAATAGTTCATGAGCGCCTCTTTGAAACTGGCTACAAAACCTGTTGCTTTTTGAGTCAATATCTTCGAAAACAGTGGCAAAAAAATGCAAAGTATGGTCTTTTTGTTCAGGATTTTATATAGAGGGCAGGTGGTGAGTTGACATTCCAACACCACACCTCATCAAGGAGTAGGTAAAGTAGGCAGGTTCCGATTCTGTGGCTTATATAATGAGCAGGGCCACTGGAGTCATGCGATTCTACGGCTGCAGCTTTTTTCACATAATTATGGGTTTTACGAATTTGCTACATAATTCACTATCTGTTGCATAATCTGCAGATTTTAGCAAAAATAATGTTGTTTCTAGCTCAAAAGGATCAAAAGTTACTAAAAACGTACCAACATGTTTGCGTGCAGTGGAAGGCCCTTTGCAAAGGTTTGCTGGCCCTTCATTTGCTTATTTCTGTATTTTCTTGTTAGACTGGTACTAATGAGGTGAAATCTTTACCCCACCAGTGTTCTCATGTGTATAAATGAGAAACTAATGAATATGTTCAAAAAATGTGCCGCATTATGCTGCATAATTTGCCTTTTCTTGCTGCATAATTTAGTCAACTCTGCCGCATATCTTTGTTGTACCCTGCCGCATTATTCCAGTGGCCCTGATAATGAGTTATTTCAGAAATTGGCAGGTAAACGTGCAGCTTTTCGGCTAGACTCTTTGAAAGTTGTGTTGTAGATTTCGTCGTGCAGCAATAGATAAAGTTATCTCGCCCAGCGATATTACTTATGAAGTGACAGCGCGAAAGCAAAAAACGTAGTGAAATTAGTCCAACGCTCCCAAAACCGGAGGGACAATTCGGGGAAGGTCCATCTCTCTACCAGAGTAGGAGGGAGGAGGGCAGTGACACGTAAACGCTAAACGGGACGTGCTTATTTACGTTGCGTTTAATATGGGGGTTCGTAATTGTTAAATGCCCAGTGCTGGCAGAGAAGAAAATCGAGGTGTAAGGGAGAATAATAGAGGATAGGGTGGAGGGGTTGCTTTAAAGAGGGAAAGGGGTTTCTCAACTTTACACACTTTACTCAAAGAGAAATTAATGAAAAGGTAAAAGTGAATACAAAGTGCAACCTGTAGGAATCGGCAGAAAGCGTGCTCCAGCACCCAGAAACAGGAAATACATACGGACTGTACCCAACCCCTTCCCGGAAAGGCGAGGCGGAATCCAGTGAGTGTGGTCAAAAGAAACCCCAAGCAAGGAATCAATGGAGGACCCCAACACCCTCCACACCTCCCGGGCCAGGAGGTAGAATCAATGCTGTGCGCACACCTCACCAAAGAAGGTGGAACCAAATGCGTGCCCCCCAACCCCACAAGGTGCTTGAAAATCTATAGCCTTTGAACGAAATGTTATAAATATTGTCTTTTTAAGTAAATACTCAGCGAGTCCTTTCGTATATATTGTAAGCAGGCGATGAAAAACTGGGGGTCTCTCAAAGGGGCGTGGCCGATGCTATTAAGGGCGTGGCTTAAAAACACGTAAGCTATCAAATCTGTGCTTAGCATAGTGTGCTGCCCTACTTGTATTTTGCTGTTTCTGTCATTGCATCCAGATATGATACAACAAGTAACATCATACCTACAACAAGTCAGGACTATTGGCTTTGTCAATGGTTGTTAGCTGCATAAGATAAATAAGCAGCAACTATGGCTTGTTGTATATAATATTTAAAAAAAGCTTCCACTTAAAGCCCTGGTGACACCAGGACGGCGTTGCTGCTCCTGAGTTTCAAAAAGAGAGGAGAAATCCAGAGAGATAATGACTCTCTTTAAAGGATTTCTCTTCCCCTAAACCGCTCACCTGGCATGACGTCATGCCGTAACTTCTCCACTAGTGAGAAGTAAGCAGCTTGAGTAGGCGCACATGGTGTGCCTGCTATCACTGCAGTCCGGGGAAAAAACGGACCACCAGGGCACAAAACAGAGCCCGATAGGAACCCGTTTCGAGGTCCCCTTTAAAAAACTGCCGGTGCTTAGCACCGGTGAGACCCGGCCCACTTAAAGCCCTGATTGTAAGGACTATATACGGTTCACTATTGTCTAAATAAGCTAATACTATCTGATCTGCATCAGTACACAGCATCTCCGCCCCGACTTACCCCAGAAACGAAATCAATGATCACCTCCGCCGGGAATAAAAATCAAGAAAATGCCACCGCCGGGAGTAAAAATCAAGAAAATGCCACTTCGGGATAGAAAATAAATAGAATGTGACCACCTCCACCACCCCCCAAAAAAAATTCGATAATACCCTGCAGCCTCCCTCCCCCCACAACATCTCTCTCTCACGAAGATGTAGTCGGGTGCGCAAAATGTAGCCGTCCCCCCACTCCGCCCCCTTTACGAGGTCTATGAACGGGCTGCACACCCCGTACCCTGTGACATCATATAAGTAAACACAGAGGAAGCGCCAGTGTTTACCGGTAGAGAGACTTACTGCTCAAACCTGTGGGCAGCATCCTATGGCCGTGGGGTATGTGGCAAACTAGGGGCTGTTCGCTCTTCACTCGGGCCGTCTTTTTCACAGGCTGCTGGGCCTCCAAACGCCGAAAGCATCAACAGCGTGCCTCTTCTTACAGGCTCCCTTGTGCTATCCCTTCTCCCAGGGTGTGACGCTCTAGGAGCTGTCTATTTTTGCAGGATCTTGAGACTGTCACTTCTCACAGGGCCCCAAAGTAGTTTCGTATCCAGGCTGAAGCGCACAGGTTCTCACGACTGTCTCTTTTCCCAGAGCTGTTTCCTCTCGCACGCACTCTGGTTCCCAGGGCTATTATCACAGCACAGGGCTCTCTCTTCTCCCAGACAGAGTCTCGCGGGGATTTTACGTCTCCGAAATTGGAGCCGATTCTTCTCAGACCCCCGGGATTTCCTTGCCCTCTTCCAGGATCTCGCGGCTGCTGTCTAGCACTTCCTAGGGACACTGGGTCTCCGTTTCTTGCTGAATGGCTGACACGTTTTCTCCACAGGCACTTGTATTTCACTGTCGATTCCCCTGGCCTTAGGTTGTCGTGTTTACCTGCGCCTCTCACATGCTCCGTGCTCTCCGTTTCTCTCTCAGTTGCATGTATTTCCGTCTCGCCCGCGGGCTCTGGGTCCCGGTATCCGCTCCCTCTCCTCCTCCAGGCTCTCTGGGGTTTCTGTGTTATTCTCTGCGCGCCGTTCCTGGCTCCCAGGTTCCTGTATTTTTTTTGTCTCTTTCCCAGGCTCCGAGCTGTGGTGTTTCTGGCTCCCTGGCTGCTGGCTCTTCCTGTGGGTGTGTTCACAGAAGCTCTTTCTCACTCTCCCCTCTCCTTTGCTCCCTGGATGTGATTGCTGACTGCCACTTCCTGCCCCTCCCCACCCCTCGCGTCTTTGGTTTCAGCCTGGCTGTTCGGCGCTCTCCTGCTGGTCCTAAATGTGCCTCTAGCTCCCCCAGTCTGTCAGCGGAGGTGGCACAGCCTCCCCTGGCACACCGCCTGGAGTGGCCCAGACCGCACCATTACCCGGGCCGCGTGGGTAAAGTCTGCTGTATGTTTCTATGGTCAGTTGGAGACGTCTGTCTTAGTGCCGGGGAGGCATCCATGGCTATGGTACGGGAGGAGAAACAGTTCGTGTTTCTGTCGTCTGTAGGAGGAATGTCTCTTGTCAATGCCCTCAGGGATACCGCTTCCAGTCCTACGTTATAATAATAATAATACGTTTGCCAAGCCCGGGAAGCTGCCTCAGCCCGGGCTGACACACACGATGGGGGGGGAGGGGCTGAAGCCCTTTGAGCCCAATGGGCGTTGCGCGTCTGTTAGGTAGGCTATTGCAATCAGGCCAGCTGTAATGCGCTACGACTACAACTCCCAGAATTCATATTAGCTTGTTGCACAAAAGCCCAGGTCATACTTGGAGTTGCTTGGCAACCTTAATTCTTGCTGCCAATGAGACGCACCTCCATGGCTTTCAATGTAAATGTTTCTGAGGTCAATGGGAAGCGTCTGTCTTATTGTCAAGGTTTATAGTTCACTTGTCCGGCAGAAGAACTTTTGATGTCGTGGTATATGTTTAGTGGCCGGACGTGCCTTCCTCCCTAGCCATTGTATATGTTTCTACGGCCAATGATAAGAACCCCTCTAGCCGCGACTGTATATGTGTCTATGGCCAGTGAGAGCCACTACTCTGCCAGCGTGCGTTTATATGGCCATTGGCCAGTTATATGAACCTCTCTAGCTGTCATTGCATATGTTTCCGTGGTCAGCCAGAGCCACCACTCATGCTGCCTCTGTGTATGTTTCTGTGCTAGCTGGACCACCTCGCTTGCTGTCGCTGCATGTGTTTCTAGGGTCCGTGCGTGGTACCCCTTGTGCTGTACACCTACAGCTGTACACACCTCTCCCGCCTAACCCATCCTGCGCACCGCTTCGGTTCCAGCTCCATGTACGCGCTGCATCACTTTATCCTGCGGCGTGTAAACTACAACCCCACCTCCCTGCACACCGCCCTCAACCCCTGCTTCTGTACCATACACCAGTTATTCCTGCCAGGCTGCCACTGCACACATCTGTCGCTCCTCCCACTGTGCACCACACTCTTGTTCCGTCAGCTTCCTGCTCAATCTACATAGTACCAGTGGTTTAACACAAAACAGTGGGGGCCCCTGCAGATTGTGACGAGGGCCCCCAAGACTGCCATCTCTCACCGTTATTCTTAGGCCATAGATTGAAGGGGGGGGGGGGGGCAGACAGATGCCCCTACAGCGATGCATAGGTCTAATATATGCCCTGCATACTACAACTAATCTTCTGAGCCCTGCGCAAATCCCCTCCCATACCTGTACAGCACATCCCTGTCCTACACATTTTTTTTGCAGTTTTCTATATAGCCTGAACTCGACTCGGAGGTATTGGGTCGGTTTACAACAGCACCACTTTTATTATGCAAAGGTTCATTTTGTTTTAGGCACGTGTAGATTAGGTGACTTGCCCAGAGTCACAGGCTGTTGAACCGACGCCGGGACTTGAACCTGGTTTTCCGGTTCCAAAAGCGGCACATTTGGCCCTTAAGCCACATCTCACCTCCACCCTTTCCCCTGTTGAGCTCCCTGTTTACACACTACACTCTCCCTGCTTTCACCTGCACTCTTCACCCCGTCCCTGGGCACTTAATCGCCACCCTTCTCGCAACTGCACAATAGGTCCAGTGCAGCATCTCACCTGTACACTGCACGCCCTCGCCTGCCGCCCTCCAGTGCTAGGTCCTCATCGGGGTGCCTGGGGTTGCTAGGGGAGATAGCAACCGAGCCTCTGGCTACTCCCCCCTCCTCGCTCTGTTCTGCCAGTTCTCTGCCCTGCCTCCACCCGCTTTTCCTTCCTTCTGATTGTTCATTGTTTTCTCGGCCATTGTTCATTGTTGTCTGCCAGACTTAGCTCATGGGGGAGGGTGGGGGCACCCTGGCAGGGATCAAAGCCGCTGCCTCAATGGCTGAGCTCAGTGTGAAGGGGTGGGGAGCGCACACGGTGCAGGGTTACACGGCAAGGGAATTAAACCACCTTCCCGGGAGAGGAGTGGGGGCGGGGGCACCGCTCCAGCTCAGGGAGAGCTGTGGTCAGCATATGTGCAAAGTTGACAGGCACACGAACTCCTGCCTTTTGCCTTCGGTTCACTGCACTGTGGTATTTGTAGTTTTCTTGTTCATATTATAGGAGCGTTCAAGTCCCAGAATGCAAAGTGCTGATGATTAAATAGCCATGCCTCTAGGTGTCAGGTAAGACATTGGTATTGCATTGGTTCCCTGTGTTACTTCACATCTGAACAGTCCACCCCTCTATGTGGACTCTCTTTAGAACCTTCCACTTTCACTCCGTGACTCTCCACGGCTCTTGCCCACCTCATTGGCCCGCCACTCCTCTCTGCTGATGCTAGTCAACTTTCAGGTCTCGCCCACTAGAAGTCACATGTTACAAGACATATTGTGGGCTTACCAAGAACATGCAGGAGACTGGAGTTTGCCCTTTGCTTACCATTCATTTGCTTTAGTGCCACTCTCATTTGCCTGCTTCTTATTCGTGAACCAGCTTGTCAATCTTGTGTTTGTTCCATCCATGGTCGCCTTTGTGCTTCTCCCCCGCCTGCTCCCTGTTGCTCTCTTTCCTGTTGCTTCTTCTCTCCCAACCCCCACCCCCCGTCCACGACCCCAGATCAGTAACTAAACATAAAGTGCCCCCAGCATTTTGTAGGCATGCGCATGCGTGGTTCACACACCTACAAAATGACGTGGGTGGCTGAGTCAAAGGCCCTAATTACGAGTACGTGGTGGCGGTCCGCCGGCCACTGCATTAGGACCGTGGCGGTTGGACCGCTGCTGCCGCCAGGGTTCCACGATCCCTGGCGGTGGCGCAGCGGTCTGAGGCCCCTAGTATGCTGGCGGTGCCACTGCGGCACCGCCAAGCATATTAGGAGTTTCCTCACCAACACACTTTTCATGGCTGTGCAACCACCATGAAAAGTGTGGCGATGAGGAGACAAAGGGGGCCATACAGGGTCCCCCTTGTGCCTCTGTGCCATGGGGTGCATGCAGGGGGGCACATGTTGTGCCCCCCTGTGTGCATGCACCCCAGTTCCTGCAGGGCATGGACTTAACAGTCCATGCCCTGCTGGAACTGCCTTTGACTCTCCCATTGCAGTGCCTTTTTCAAAGGGACTGCCAAAGAACTGCCTGCCAGGGTAAAAATAAGTCGTACTCTGGCAGGCGGTTGTTCATGGCTTTGGCGGCTCTGCTCCGAGACTGCCAAAGTCATAATAAGGCCCATAGGCTTCTTTATTTAATTCTTTATCCATGCTGCACAGCATCAGGGGTGTTGTGTAGCATAGCTAAAAGACACTGGCAAAGACAATAGGGCCCAAAGGCGAGACCTATTGGCTTTGCCAATGCTTGTTCCCTTGCTTGCTCTTCACCAGCCAACTGCCCTCCTTGGATTGCATGTTATGATGTATGAGGTTTGCATGTGCATTTCTTTGATCTATTTTTTCCTCTTGTCAATGCTCCTCCTAACTGTTGTCTTTTTGTTTCTTTTCTTCTTCACATACCTATTTGTTCCAATTTCCATCCCTCTTTTGATGGTAACCGATTCTATGCCTACCTGCCAAGGTTAACTTTTATCCATGTACCTGCTGTAAAAATTGTTCATGTTTATTATTACCTGTCCCATTGTAAAGAGCTCTAACGCCCTTGAGCCACGTTTGCACTTTAGAAAACTGCATAAATGAAATACATAATATGGAAAACCTGATAGCATAATTTCTGCAAAGCTGTAAGTTCTCTTGTAGATATCGGTCTTTTGAGGACTTCAACTAGCAGCATGATACTTTCACAGGCTACCCCCAAAGCAACGAGTAACTCCATGGTTGGCTCAAAAAGAGACCACCATAGAGCAACTCAACTAGGCCCGAGGACCACCACAAGAACACATGGTCCTTCACAAGCCAGCGGCACCTCAATAGGTGAAGGAATCTCCACTGGGAACATCCACAGGACACAAGGAGCTTCACAAGGGTTGATGTTGGATCACATGCCATGAGAGCCTCCAGAAGACAGGGGCACCTATACAGGATAAAAAGAGGGACTTCTCCTAGGCAAACCCACTTTCTATAAACCACCCACAACAATACCCTGGTCTCTTAACTGAAGCTAGAAGCGATTCAGGACCTTAACAGGAGATACTGAATTACTATACAAACACTACAGTTTAAATCAAAGACTGTACATACCAATCCCTTGGTAGGCCCCCAGGAAATCCACAGACAAGGAGATGGCTGTAGTGTGCAGGAAGGATGAAGGAGAGGAAGACCTGGTGACCAAAAAGAAGGCAGGAGAGGAGATCGTAACAGGGAGAGGTGGCGGAAGGGGATGCAGTGTGTGCCCATTGGGCTAAAAGGGCTTAGGCCCCCACCCCCGCCCATGGGTCATAGCCAGGGCTGCATCTTCGAGGGCACTGGTCTCAGGGATAGCTCGAAGCCGGCATCGGAGAAGACATTTAATTTTCTTTAAAAAGACAGGTTCAGCGTCTCCCGCTGCTATTAAATGTTTTCTCAGGAAAGAGTGGGATTTACTGGTGATTCACAATATCCTAGGGTGCAGACCTCATGCAGGGGGTTTTCGCTGTGCAGGGTAATGTGTTTGAGCCTTCTCTATTGTTTTAAAGGCGGGGTAATGATTGCCTATTAGCACTGGGATGAGAGAGGCCATCTGCTTTTGAAAGGTGTATGGCCAGGTACGGCCTAGTCCCCCTCTTCCTATGACTCCCCCCCCCCTTGGGTGATGGCCCCCATTCCCGGTGCCCAAGATGCTCACCTCCCATCTTCCCCCAAGGCAAACAACTCCATTAACACCAGTATTTGGATTAGGGGTCGTAAACCCCAGCCGTATTTATTAAAACTAATATTCAAAACATTAATATATATTTACATTATATACACAATACGCAGAAAGTCCAGTCCGTTACATTGATGGGTACATATGTCTTGTTGGCTATCGTTAACATGTTTCTAATACATAGACATTCCTATCCTAAGCTAAGCATTCCACAACAAATAACATTATCTTTCTGCGTATCCCTGTTTGAGCCTACGGCAAGGTCAATGACTGTCCCCAGATCCTGATCAAGCTATGGCCGCACTGCTACCGGAGTGCCCATGCGCAAGGGGCCCAGTTCACCGGGAGGGTACTTCCCCCCCCCGAGCACCCCTTACGCCCCGAAGATTATCTCCATAAGGGGCCCATGCAGTTATGCGCAGTTTACTTGCGCCCTTGTGCGCGTGCGGGGTGGCCAACCAGCCTACCGGAAAGCGTAACTCCCCTCCCCCGCACCCTTCCAGCCTACCAGCTGTAACTGCCCCTGGAGTTCTATGAGAGACCACTTGTCCCTCCCCCTCGGGCGTCCCCATTAAACAATGGCGCCGCCCGCTAAGGACCTTAAATTTAAGCTCACCAATCATGACCTTACAGCTGACCAAGGAATAGCACTATAAAATACGACAATTTAAACATTCAATGACGAATACATGACGAACCTGTAAAAAAAACAATTATCACGTTATAGGAGAAAAAACCACAATAAACAAACAAACATTGCTCAACAACCTCTGCTTTAGGGGACGGTGGGTGAGTGAAATTGATGGGACCTCCTAGCGAGGTCCGAGGAGCTAACAGGTGCTGTCAGCTGCGGGGCGGCGGGAAACGAGGACGTCCTCGCCGCTCCCCCAGCCTTTTATGCAATTTAGACGCCGGAGCCGGTTCTAACTAGCTCTCCGGCGTTTCTTCGACGCGCGACCCGGAAGCGATTCCAATCACTTCCGGGTTGCGCGCCGACCAGCCAATTAGGAAGAGAGGCGGGGGCGCCACGTCACAGATGTGCGCGGCGCACTCCCGCCTCCCTGCTACGTCAGCGGGGGACAGGCACGACCGCCATACATTCGGCGTGTCCGATGCCGTCCCCTGCCTTGCTCTATGGCCAGGTACGGCCTAGTCCCCCTCTTCCTATGACTCCTCCCCCCTCCCCCCCTCTTGGGTGATGGCCCCCGGTGCCCAAGATGCTCACCTCCCATCTTCCCCCAAGGCAAACAACTCCATTAACACCAGTATTTGGATTAGGGGTCGTAAACCCCAGCCGTATTTATTAAAACCAATATTCAAAACATTAATATATATTTACATTATATACACAATACGCAGAAAGTCCAGTCCGTTACATTGATAGGTACATATGTCTTGTTGGCTATCCTTAACATGTTTCTAATACATAGACATTCCTATCCTAAGCAAAGCATTCCACTACAAATAACATTATCTTTCTGCGTATCCCTGTTTGAGCCTACGGCAAGGTCAATGACTGGCCCCAGATCCTGATCAAGCTATGCCCGCACTCCTACTGGAGTGCCCATGCGCAAGGGGCCTAGTTCACCGGGAGGGTACTTCCACCCCCCCCTGAGCACCCCCTACGCCCCGAAGATTATCTCCATAAGGGGCGCATGCAGTTATGCGCAGTTTACTTGCGCCCTTGTGCGCGTGCGGGGTGGCCAACCAGCCTACCGGAAAGCGTAACTCCCCTTCCCCGCACCCTTCCAGCCTACCGGGTGTAACTGCCCCTTGGAGTTCTATGAGAGACCACTTGTCCCTCCCCCTCGGGCATCCCCATTAAACAATGGCGCCGCCCGCTAAGGACCTTAAATTTAAGCTCACCAATCATGACCTTACCGCCACAGGCCTGCATAGTTGCCCGACTATCAGGCCTCCCCCTTCTGCCCCACCGAAGGTCATGCCCTGTTCCGTGACCCAACTAACCAAGCAAGAAGGTTCTCCATGAAGAGCTCATTCCCCAACTTGGACAAGTGGACGCCGTCTTGTAGGAAGAACGGCTCCCCCCCTGATGCACCCATGCGCAACCGTCTGTAAATGTGGAGATCGGAAGAGTCTATCCATTTTGTTATTGATCCTTTTTACCGAGTGGTTCAAGACCCTCACAGACTCCCCCTCCCGCCACTGAAATCTTGGGATCATATGAGACCATGCCAAGATAGACCCAGGGCATCGCCTTGCCAACCAACCCACTTCAGTGATCAGTGTTTCAACCAGACCCCGTCTACCCAGATGTACCAGATCATTCCCTCCCAAGTGCAGAATAAAAGACTCTAGGGGGAGTCTCTTCCCGGTCGAGCAGGTCTACCACCAGATCCCTGAAATGGTCAAAGCGCATGCCACCCCGCCCATGGAAGGAGACCCTAAAACCAGCCTGCCTTGCTCTCCACTCGTAATTGCCTGAAAGAAAACATTTGTGTAACCTCTTCACATACGAATGACCGATGACCCAAACGTTGTGTTTGCCCTGGTCCCAGGCGTGAACCTGATCCCGCGTAGATCCCGACTGTTGAAGAGCCGCCGCCAGTTTCCCTCCTGCGTGACAGGGTTGAGAAACTGCAATATGAACAGAAAGAAAGTACTGTCAGTGAAACCGTCCGAGCGATATTATAGCATATGCAGCCGCACATAGCGCTTGTAGCAATTTGAGGACCACCTGCCAATCCTCTGCACCTCACTCTTAGTGAAACCCCTTGCCGCTGCTTCGGTGGCGGCCCCTATCCTGAAAGAGTGTGTTCCAAAACTGCTGGGGTCTAAACCCGCTTTCTGCATGGCCATACCCATGACCCTTTTAAATTGAAATCTCGTAAGTGGGGTACCATCTGCGTGAATTAACAGTGCCCCCCCCACGCCCTTGGGCCTGCGTGCCAAGAAGGCCTCTAAATTGGTGATGGGGCAGCAAGGGCTTCCTTGTGCTCGTCGCAGCACCACCCCCTCCCCTCGTGCCTCCTGATCGGTCTTAGATCTCTGGATTGATATGAACAATGAGTCTCCCTGGATTCTTACATGGCTAAACTGCAGTCTCCCCTGCCCATCTTGCTTGTTCTTTGCCACCAGTTCCCCAATCCTAAAAGCGCCGTAAAATGCCAGTGAAAAGGCGGCCCTGAACAAGAAAGCTTCTGCCTCAGTGTTGCAAACCTGGCCAAGAACTCCAAGTATTGTGGCCAAGGTGTTAAGACCTGTGAACCTTGCAGACGCTGCCACCCCTTTAAGGCTTTCTGTTGTGTGCATGGAGCGCGACTGTCACGAGCGCGATCTCCCATCGCAGCTCGTGAATGACTCGCTCTGTTCCGAGTAGTATCTCGTACTTTGCCCTGTGGCATCTTTTGAATGTATGGAAGCTTTGGGAGTTATGTATTGTTGGGCCGTTGGGGCATTCTTGTACTGACCCTGGAACTGACAACATGCAATAAACCTTTCGCCAAGCAGACCGCCTCTTTGCATTCCTATTCCTTGAGGATTTATCTTTCCTACACTGGCGACGAGCTGACAATAGATCTAGGAACCCAAATTGTGATAGAAATAATTCACAATTGCTCTGCTACAGATGCGGGAGTAATAGACACCTAGCTAATTTCAAAATGTGTCCCGCCATCGAGAAAATTTGTACTAAATGTAATAGGAAAGGGCATTTTGCGAAGTTTTGTAAGTCTCTTCCTAGGAGAGTCAATTACATACAAAGCTCGGAAGACTGTGATGATTCGTACGATTCTTTAGGAAATGAAATTAACACTGTCATCAATGTTTGTGGAAAGGCAGGTTTCACCAAATTTCCCTCCTGTTCCATTTCTGTAGATGATGTAAAATTAAATTTTTTAGTAGATTCGTGTGCATGGTACACTATTATATCTTCTGATGTTTTTCATAACAATTGGCCAAATAGAATTCTTCTCTCACCTGATGTGTCACCTAGTGGCTACACAGGACACAACATTGATTTAATGGGTTTTTTTTGGGCTCATTTAGTTTTTGCGGGACGTCACGCATTCTGTAAAATTTATGTTGCCAAATCAGGACAATCCCTATTAGGATGGCCTCATCAAGAGAAATTTGGAATTAGACTTGATCCTAACGCCGATCCTCCTGTTTACTCCATCTTTTCCCAAAAAGCATCCCATCAATTAAATTCAAGCTATATTAAAGGATTGATTGAACAATTCCCCAATGTATTTAGTGGGAAACTTGGGAAATATCAGGGGTTCGAGCATGTCATAAAGCTAAATGAGAACGCAATACCAGTTCGTCATAAGGTAAGAAACGTACCTCTCTCATACAGAAACAAGTTAAAAGATATGCTTAAGGATTTATGTGAAAAGAGCATCATCGAACCTATCGAATCATCTCCATGGGTTTCTCCGATTGTTATTTCAATTAAATCTTCTGGCGAATTGAGACTGTGTGTGGACTTGCGCAGTTTAAACAATGTTATTTGGGTGGATGCTCACCCTCTGCCCAACTTACACGAACTGGTATAAACTTTGGCTGGGCTCAAGTATTTTCGTGCATTGATCTAGCCAGCGCATACCACCAGGTTGCGTTGGCTGAAGAATCAAAACATTTAACAGCTTTTATCACCCCAGAAGGTCTTTTTAGATATTGCTGTATGCCTTTTGGCCTTGCCAGTGCAGCTTCTGTCTTCCAAAGATTAATGAAAGACACTTTGGAAGGTTTGACAGGCGCCATCGCTTTCCAAGACGACATTTTAGTATACGGCAAAGACAATGAAGAACATGATCAGAACCTGCAAAAAGTCATAGCTGCCTTGTTTGAGAAAGGCCTTACCCTCCGTCTGGATAAATGCAAAATCAAAGCAACGGAGGTGGAATATCTTGGACATACCATCAGTGGAATGGGAATCAAACCCAAACGTAAACATGTTGAAAGCATCATCAATGCCCCCGTTCCAGTTTCAAAAGAACAACTGGTAGCCTTTCTCGGCTTAACTGAATTTCATGCAAAATTCATCCCTAACTACTCTTCAAAAATTGACCCTTTTAGATGTCTTCTTAAAAAGAATGCTAAGTTTTGTTGGTCTAATGATATGTCCCATGCTTTTGAAAATTTGAAGAATTTTATTGTTAATGCTCCATGTCTTAAACCATTTGTAACCGGGAAAAGTTGTAGGTTGATGCCAGCAACACAGGACTGGGGGGTGTTTTATTACAGAGAGATAATGGTAAGGAATGGATTGTTGCATATGCATCCAGAGTGTTAAAAGACTCGGAAAAGCACTACTCGGTTATAGAAAGAGAGCTCCTAGCGTGCGTATGGGGGGGCTGAACACTTTAGAACTTTTTTATGGGGGACAAAATTTATTATTAAGACCGATCACAAACCTCTCGTTTTCCTTTTGGCTCCAGGAGGGGGACGCTCTATGTCAGCACGTCTGGCTAGGTTAGCTTCAAGGTTGCAATCATTCCAGTACAAGATAGAGTACGTGCAGGGGAAAGCTAACATGCATGCCGATTGCATGTCCAGATTGCCCATTGCAAGTGAAACAGATACCAATGAGGAAGAGTGTGAAGTTGCTTTCACCACATATGACGTGAATTTACTGTATGGTGAACAAACAACTCTGAGTGAAGATGTTTGGGCTTTAGAAATGAAAAAGGATGTAGAATTAAAAAAGATCAAGAGTTACATTATCCAAGGATGGCCAAAACAAAGAAAAGTATCAGGAGATATGATGAGTTATTTTAAGATTCAGGATGAATTAGCTATTGAGAATGGTCTCATTATGAGAATGGTCTCATTATGAGAGGTGACCCCCTTTTGCTTTAAGAAATAAGATTGTGGAAATTGCACACGAAGGACACTTGGGTATATCCTTCACCAGGAGACGTATCAGAGAAACTTTTTGGTGGCCTGGCATCGATTTGTCCGTTGAACATTTCGTGCGCACATGTGACAAATGTTCAAACAGTGACAAATCAGCTGTTGTGATGCGACCTGAACCCCACCCTGTGGATTTTCCTACCGGTCCATGGTTAAAATTAGGGTTAGACATCATTGGTCCTTTTCATGTTCTACCCAAACATGAGTGTTTCGGTATTGTTTTGATAGACTACTACTCGAAATGGCCAGAGGTCAAGATGGTCAAGGAAGTTACTTCACAAAGTGTTATAGAATTTCTTGACGATGTTTTTTGTAGAGAAGGCATTCCCCAGGAAATTGTCTCAGACAATGGACCTCAGTTTGTTAGCAAGGAAATGGTTTTGTTTTTTGAGAAGTGTGGTATTACCCATAGGAAGATAGCTGTTTTCCAACCTGAGGCCAGTGGCCAAGTGGAGCGTTTTAACCGTGTTGTCAAGGAGGCTATTCAGTTATCAGTTAAGGGTGGTTTAAATTGGCGTAACGCTCTACAATCTATGTTATTAGCCTACAGGACTTCACCCAACTCTGTCACCTTAGTTAGTCCCTTTGAACTCTTAAGAGGACGTAGACCAAGCACCAAATTAGCTCCTTGGTGGTTAAAAAAAAACATGGGGGTAAACCAAAATTTTTCGTGTGTAGATTATGAATTAGTTCGGAACAGAGTTGATGTTTACAAAAAGAGAATGAAAGAAGTCATGGAGAGAAAATTAGGCAGCGTGAGTAAACAAAGAGTAGCAATTGGTGATTTAATACGTATAAAAAAAAAAGAGGGAGTTTGTAAGGGTTCTTCCATTTGGTCGGCTCCTAAAAGAGTTATTGAAATTTTTAGAAATGCTGTCAGAGTTGAGGGTGGGAGTGTTTGGAATCTCAACAGAATATCTCTGTTTAAGGGTGCAACAATTATACATGAAGATTCCAATAGCAATGTGTTTCTTGATGTCGGGCCCAGTGATGATCTGAGAAACCACAAATCTCCTCTCACTGACCTCGAAAATACTTCCACCAGGGTTACGCGTGACCATCGCCTTCCTGCCAGATTCAAGGACTTTATAATGAAGTAATGTGTTTTCTTCCTTCCTTTGAAACTTACATATGCATTTATATTGTTTTTTATTTTTATTTTATTTTTTTCGTTAAGGGGGGGAGGTGTGTTGTGTGCATGGAGCGCGACTGTCACGAGCGCGATCTCCCATCGCAGCTCGTGACTGTCTCGCTCTGTTCCGAGTAGTATCTCGTTCTTTGCCCTGTTGCATCTTTTGAATGTATGGAAGCTTTGGGAGTTATGTATTGTTGGGCCGTTGGGGCATTCTTGTACTGACCCTGGAACTGACAACATGCAATAAACCTTTCGCCAAGCAGACCGCCTCTTTGCATTCCTATTCCTTGAGGATTTATCTTTCCTACACTTTCCTCACTGTGAAAGTATTAGTGGGGTCCCTCCCGCCCTTTGCTTGTGCAAAGAAGGAGATAGCCGCTACGTGTCGCCTTGCTGCTGCCACTGAGCGCCCCTCGTCTTTTAGTGCCCTCAGGTAAGAGAAAATAGCCCCTGTGTCTTGCCACTTCTCCTCCCATTCCTCCCCTAAGAAGTTACAGTAAGCCCAAAACGCCCCTTCGTATGCCTTCCTGGTTCTGGGCGCTAGGCTAGCTGCCACGAGGTCCGGTAGTTGGGGGCACCAAGTTGCCAAAGCTGTTCTGGGAAAGGCGTTGGGTTCTCCGCCGCTCCTGGGAGATGCGACCTGAATACCTGCATTTTAAAGCGAGAGAGTGCCTCAGCAGCGTGGTTTAACACCCCCGGGACATGCTTAGCCCTAAATTGCATATTTAGCTTCATGCACAACAGTATTATTTCTTTCAACAGACGTAGGATCATCTTACACCTTGCTGCTTGATGATTGATGCACTCTACCACCGACATGTTGTCTGACCAGAAAACAACTGATTGGTTCCTCAGTCGCTCCAGCCACACAGACAATGCCACAAAGATGGGAAACAGCTCTAAAAAACCAATGTTACCTGTTAACCTGTTCTCGACCCACCATGCCGGCCAGCGTTATGCCACCCATTCAGTACCAAGTATAGCGCCAATCCCTTCACTACCTGCGGAGTCAGTCATTAAACCTATCTCTGCACAGGGTGTGAGCGGGCCGGGCCACAGTACCGTGCCATTGAAGTCACGCAGGAATGCCATCCAAATCCGCATGTCCTGCTTAACCTCGCTGGATAACCTGGTGTGATGGTGCTTTTCTTTGAGCCCTGACATGGCTTGTGCTATGGATCGTGAGAATGGTCGCGCCATTGGGATGACCCTCAATGCAAAGTTTAACTGACCCACAGTCTGTTGCAGCTGATGTAGTGTAACCTTCTCTTTTGCCAAGCATTGCTGTAAAGCTGACCTGAATTTTGTGATCTTTTCTTTGGGCAGCCGTGAGCAACCCTGCGCCGAGTCCAGCTCTATCCCTAAAAATTCAATCGCTGTGGACGGCCCGACAGTCTTACCTTTTGCCAGTGGTACCCCAAAAACCTGCATGAGTGCACAGAATTCCTGCAGTGCCCACCCACAATCTTGAGAGACTGGTGCTCTAAGGAAGAGGAAGTCATCCAGGTATTGCAAAACATACTGGTGCCCCGTCACCTGCCTGAAAACCCATTCCAAAAAGGAACTGAATTTCTCAAAGTAAGCACAAGAAACAGAGCACTCCATAGGCATGCATTTCTCCATGTAGAACCTCCCCTGGAATTGAAAACCCAGAAGGTGGAAATCCAAAGGGTGTACTGGCAACAAGCGGAAAGCTGACTCGATGTCTGACTTCGCCAGAAGCGCGCCGGGGCCCAGACCCCTGAGCATCTCAACAGCCTGATCAAAGGATGAATACCTGACCGTGCACAGTTCCTCATCAATGGCGTCATTTAAAGACTGACCCCTGGGAGCTGAGAGGTTATGAATCAACCTGAATTCCCCTGGCTCTTTTTTGGGGACCACCCCCAGTGGAGAACAGACAACATGTTTTACTGGAACACAGTCAAATGGGCCTGCTACCCTGCCCAGGTGCAATTCTTTCTCAATTTTTGCTGCTGCCACCCCTAGATTAGCCCTCACAGATAGCTGATTCTTGCATTCGGGTGCCCCTACGTAATCAGGCGCGGGAATTCTGAAGCCATCTCTGAAACCTTCTAGTAACATCCTGGCAGACGAAGGGCAATTGTATCTATTCAACCACGGAATCAAGGCACTGGTTATTATAGGGGAACGGGCTTTTGTAAGGGAAATACCATAATTCCTGTTTCTTGCCCCCTCTATCCTTTGATTTCTTAAAACACTTGGACTCTGGGTGGGAGGTATTGCCACAGAAGGAACATGAGTGCTTGAATTTACACGTGCCTGGTGCATGTACGCCTGTTGAAATCCCAGCATGCCCCTCCCCGCCCCCTCCCCCCCACCGCCGGAGCTAGCAGGGGGAAATGTCCGAAAGGACTGGCCCTTGGAACTGTCTTGCGCCCCATGCCCCAAGTGGTCTAACCACGAAATCATGTCAATTTGGTCCCATGTGAGGGTAGGGTCAGAAGCCTTTGCTCTCCTAAAATCCTTATCATATTCCTTCCACCCTACCCCACCATATTTATCGTGTGCGCCAGTGATCCTACTCTGATAGCATGCCATTTCTGCCGCTAAGCTTGGAAACCGTTCAGCCATGACTGCCATATAGACTGAGAAACCCCTGACCCAATTAATCAAAGACTCCTCTATCCTATATTTCTGCAATTCGCTTGCCCATTCCCTTGGGAGCATCCAATCTTTCTTCTTCTTGGCCTCCTCCCTTTCAGTTTTGTCAAGCAGCAGGGAAAACATATTGACAACTTCCTTTCCAAATTTTCTCTTTCATTTCCTGTGTCACATGTCTTGCCAGTTTTTCCCTGGGCGTGCGCGCTTCCCCCACGCCTAACACTGGCAATGTCTGCCGCTTACCTGTTGCAGCTGCCTCTGCTGGCTCCGCTGGCTTCTCTTTTGCTGCGTCCACTCATGTGCTTACTGCCGGCAATTCTTTACTGGCCCCAGGGGGAGCTGCCCCACTCATTGGAGCGCTATTTGACGCAGCTCCCTGCCCTTCCCCTGGTTTGCCACCCAACGCCCCATCTAACTGTGCCACTATCTTCCTGGCCTTATCCAGTGTGTTCTCCCTGCTGCCAGACATCCCAGCTGCCGGGGACCAATTACCCACTTTCTCTAGCCAGGGGAGGACCGCTGCTAAGTTGGCTACCAAATCCTGCTGAACTGGAGGAACTCCCGCAGGGACCGCCGTCGTAGGGACGCATGGGGCCTGTGGGCTGAATCCTGACGGTCCAGGTTGCCCCCCTGTGCCTGACGGATTATCACCCCCATTACTATTTGGTAGAGTGCCCCCCCCCCCAGCTGGCCCTGGCTGCCCATCTACCCCGACTGCCAGCGGGACTGGTATGGGGCCACCGGCTCTATGGATCCGTTCGCTCCCTCTTCCACTCTCGGTGCCGGTGCCCCCACTTTCTTTGATCTACTCTTTTTGGGCACGTGAGGGAATGCTGCCCTTGGGGCCACCCCGGTTCTTCTGGGCCTGTCCTCTGTCCCCTCCTGCCCATCAACCTTATCCCTTAAGTCCGCAATGGCTTGTCCCATTTCATCAATTTTTTTCATCCTGGCCTCCATATCCCCCATCTTACGCATCATTCCTTCCATGAAAGTATCCATGCGGGTGCGCTGTTCGCTTTGCTTTGCCTTAGGGGCCATAGCACTATAAACAGCAATCTGCTTGTAACACACGTGTGCAGATATCCCAACAACTACCCAACTTGATAGTGCCACCCCAAAATGCTAAGGCACGGATTGCGAACACCCCTGACACAGCCCACGTAAACTATACTAGTCACTAGTTACACACCCACAGTGCTGCTCGGCCTGGGACACTGCCCCGACCCTTACCTCACAGTAGTAGGGAGCCCACGACCGGCCACCAGCAACCACGCAACCAGAGCCACGCCCACCAGCTAATCCAGTGGGTCGGGTGCACTGTTCCCAATAAGGTGCGTGCGCGCGCACCTCTCTTCCCGCGAGCGCGCACTCCCGTGTGTGGAGCGCACACACACACAGGACATTCCGCGAGAGAGTTCGCGCCGCCACTTTAAAAAGAGAGCGGCGCGAAAAACAGGTACTCCCTGGATGCGGTTTTGCCAGCTTGAGTCAGGAGTGCAGGTAAGGCTGGCTTGGGGCTTGCTGTATTTTTTGGCGCGGTGCGGGGCAGATTGTGGGCTTTTGTTTAAGTATTCATGTTAATCACAGCCCCTTCACGAGCTGTGATTAGCATGAATACTTAAGCAAAGCCCACAATCTTCCCGCATCGCGCTTTACTAACAAGAGTACAGCAAGTTTAAAAACACAGCGTGTACTTTCAGAAAGTACACGCTGTGTTTTTAAACTTGCTGTACTCTTGTTAGTAAAGCGCGGTGCGGGGAAGATTGTGGGCTTTTGCTTAAGTATTCATGTTAATCACAGCTCGTGAAGGGGCTGTGATTAACATGAATACTTAAACAAAAGCCCACAATCTTCCCCTCACTGGAGAGATAGCTCACCTGTTATTCGCTCTCTCTTTAACTCTTCTCTGACTTCGGGCCTCTTTTCTTCTACCTTCAAATCAGCTGTTCTTCTTCTTTAACATAAGCAGCCTTCTTTAGCTCCTAATGACATCTCTAATTTCCGGCCTATCTGCTTCCTTAAAAAATTCTGGAATATATTGTGTTTTCTCAACTTTCCCTTTCTCTTCAAGGTAATGACCTTCTCTCCCCAGTTCAGAAGGGCTTTCGTCGTGGTCATTCACCAAAATACACTTTACTTTCAGTTTCTAACTCAAAGCTTCGTGCTTGTCATCACAAACACTCTTCACTTATTATTCTTCTTGACCTTCCTGCTGCTTTGACACAGCGGATCACTCTTTCCTTAACTACATGTCGGGTCTCTAGTACTACTCTTAACTGGTTTCATTCTTCTCCTGCTTAGTTTCCTGGAAAAAAACAGCATCCTCAGCAGGCCAGTAGCTCACCCTGTTTTCTGAGTTGTCCCGGGGGCTTGGTTCTAGTCATCTGGTCTTCTCATTGTACACTATTCCTTTCATTTCTGTCATTTAATCCTTTGACTTTCTCTTCCATTTCCATGCTGACGGCTCTCAAATCTGTTTCTGCTTTTCTTCCTTATCTGACATCCTTCTTGACCGTATTTATGCTTGTTAATCGACTGCTGAAAACTGGATTACTATGTACTTTTTAAAAACGTAATCGTAAAAAAAATAAGATCCTCTTATTCCCAGCTTCAGCTGCTATTACCACCCATTGTCCTATCGTTTTATATATATATCACTATTCCTACTTTCTCCTCAGTTAGAAATCCTTGTGTTATGTTTAATTATTCTCTGACTTTCTCAGAACAGTTGTGTTCTGTGGTCACGTCTTGCTGTTTACATCCCCATAATATCCAGAAAGTCAAATCTTTTCTAACCTTCTCCTCCATCCTCCTCCTGGTCCAGTGTCTGGCCCTTTCTCGAATCAACTACTTTCCTTCTTTATATGTTGACTTCCCTTAATCGCTGCTCTCCCTACTCCAAAGCTACTTAAAACGTTTGTGTTCGCCTCCTCGTTTCTCCTAACTATCTTACTCCAACTTCTTATTTAGCTCAGATTCTTTGTTCACTGCTTTCCTTCCAGCTTAGATTTTGTTATCTTTGTGTTATCTTCAAGGGTCTTCACTCTCTTGCTCCATCTAACTTACTTGATTTCTCGGTGTACTCCAATTCTTTCTCTTAGTTTTGGTTCCACATCTATGTAGTTTCTATTCTAGTTGCTTCTTCACGCTTTCACTGCTTCACATTGCCGCCTCTTAATCTGTTAAATAATCTTCCACTTTCTATTCTCTCTGCTCCTATCTTTTCTGGTTCTAGGACAGTTTCCAGTCCTTTCAGCTACCGACTGGCCCTCCAACATTGTATCTCTGAGCATCTCCAGGACCTGCAGGCTTGCCAGCGTACCCACTCTCTACTGGGCCTCTGCAGGAGGGGATGTAATGGTAAGGGTGTGTTGACCCATAGCAAAGGGCAGACCCCGGTGAACATTTTATGCACACGCAGCAGTGGCGCACAAACCCTCTGATGATAGTCAATTGACGATGCGCAGGGGTGGCCAGTTAGTTTTCAGCATAGCCGACTGGGTCAAAGGACGTCTTCAAAGTGCAGCATTTTTGTAGATGGCTCACAAGTGCCCCCCAACAGGCCTTCAGTTCTGACAACCATCTAGCTCCCTGCTGTATTTATAAAAGTAAGTAATCAAAACTCTTCTCTATGTGTCTGGTGACCTACCTTCATTCTCTCATCGTCCACTTCCTCCATTTGTTTTAAGAAAAAGTTGCTTAAATTTGAGATGGGGAATGAAACTCTGTGGTTTGCGACCGCTAAACTTCTCCAGGAGGGCCTTCTCGATTCCATCAGAGTATTGAAATTGTGTGTTCTTTTCAGATTTATTTTGTTGAGGCAGTGACGTATTTTGGAGCCCAGAGACACATTCACAGTATTTCAGTGTACTCTGGGTAAACAATATATATTATGTGATCCACTCCTTAATTCCTTTTACCATCTTCTTAAAAAATAGTGTGCAGAGCTTTTATTATGGAGCTAAGCCTCATCAGATTCCAGGTCTTGGCCTATTCGTCGGTCACAGGAATTCTAATTTTTATGTCTGTCAGTAGACAAGACCTTTAAATTTTAGTGAAACTATATATAAAATAATACTTGCTATAAGACACTTTCAGCCAGTCTTCTTCAACCATTGGTCTCTTGTTGGATCATTCACATTTTTCTCCCGCCCACAGTAGCATACAACATGAGCCAATGGATCAGCCCCCTGCAGCCATTGGCTAACTTCAGTGTGAGTGACGGCATTCTACTCTTTCACAAGAGCACATTCACACCCAAGGTAGTAACCTTCAGTACCAGGTACTAGTATAGCAATGTGTGCTTTTTGGGACAAAAAAAATGTCTCTGCTCTTAGCTAATGTTTTTTTTTTTTAATATTGTCCAGTGCTCCACCAACAATTAAGTCATAGCTGCCAAGGTTTCAGATTGCTATGTGTGACATTTTCATAAATTAAGTGTTGTTATGAGTGACATTTCAACCACTGAGTGACACTTGTGAGCAAGTATACCTAGACTGAATAAATGCTGCAAATAACCAAGTGTTAACTGCATACAATACCCGTGTGGAGCGCATTTACACCCAGTCTGTACTGTGCAAAACATGCAAATAGCCTAGCGTTTAGGGTCTCTGTCTCCTGCTTGCACTCAGCAATGCTACAAAGTAAAGTGTGCTGATGTCCTATTCAATAAAACAGTGGCCATCCTTGCTTACTGGGCCTTCGATATGCGAATGACCCATGACTCTACCTGAAAGTATCCACGCCACAATATCAATTTAGGAAAAGATTGTCTTACCATCATCCAGGTATGTATGTCTAGTGCCTGCTGATGAGATCCTGGACACCTTCAGATGCAGTAGATTGGGCTCCTACAACCCTCTTAACTAATTCTGGTATCGTGCTTTTTGCGCTCCATTGTAGGCAGCGACTCTTGTGCTTTTCTAAACCTGAAGTGTACTGCCTGTGTAACCAATTCATGTCATGGCGTGTGTATCCAAATTGCAAATCTGCCTTAAGCCCCTTAACATGGGTTGTATGTGTGGAAATGCACCGTCTTTTCAGTTTTTTTAAGCAAAAGTTTGGAGTGATATTTGGCGCTGCGCACAAGCACAGTCTGGTTCCTGGCGCACATAGCCATGGCTGCAGCGCACAGAGACCCTACACTGCCGCACACAGAGGAAAACAATTAGAGGGAACATTGGTCGGTTGAGTATTCTCAAACCCGCGTGGCTCCCGGAAGCGCTGGAATGCAGGCCTGTCCGGTCCCCTCGAACGCACAAGCGCTGGAAACCCCGAGGAAAAAACCTTCCACCGGCACCCCAGCTGCTGCTCCCTGCAGGCGCTGTGACCTTGCTCAGCCTCTGTTCCCTGTAGCGCTGTGAGCCTGCAGTTGGAAACAGAAACAAAATGCCACGTTGGGGACAGGAGTGTCCCAACCACTCTGCCAGCTGCCTGCTGGTGCCTGAAAAAGCTGCTGCACTTCTGTGCCCTGCTCAGCTTCCGTTGCCTATAGCGCTGTGATCCTGCGGGTAGAAAGAAGAAACAAACTGCCACGTTGGGGACCGAAGCGTCCCTGCCACTCTTCTAGCTGCCCGCTGCTTCCTGACGCCGAGATCCTTGCTCCTGCAAAACAAAAGAAGAACGAAATTGATGGGCCCTCCTAGCGAGGTCCGAGGAGCTAACAGGTGCTGTCAGCTGCGGGGGGGCGGGAAAAGAGGACGTCCTCGCCGCTCCCCCAGCCTTTTATGCAATTTAGATGCCGGGAGCCGATTCTAACTAGCTCTCCGGTGTTTCTTCGACGCGCGACCCGGAAGCGATTCCAATCACTTCCGGGTCGCGCGCCGACCAGCCAATTAGGAAGGGAGGCGTGGGCGCCACGTCACAGATGTGCGCGGCTCACTCCCGCCTCCCTGCTACGTCAGCGGGGGACAGGCACGACCGCCATACATTCGGCGTGTCCGATGCCGTCCCCTGCCTTGCTCATCTCTGCCCTCTCCCCAGCTTGACTGATACCCTTTGAATGCTTCCAAGCAAATAATGCAGAAAAGGTAAATTTGTATTGTATGCAATTGCATTTATGTATAGCCCTTATTACCCATGAGAAGTGATAGCAAGCACTATATTAATGCAATAAAGTGCATATTTTTTCTTTTTAAACAGGTTTGCAGTGGTTCAGTGTCCACTAGCAAGCCCAGACTTTTCTGTCCATAACATTGCACCTTGCATGCTGTTGGGGCGGAGGAGGTTGTGGTTTTTCTTCTAAAAAATGCAAGTAGTGGCTAAAAAAATCAGAACCTGCAAAGTGGCATTGGTAAAGAGAGTTACGGGCTGTACTTTGTTTCGGTGGTTGCTGGTGGGTGGCACCAGTACTTATTAACAGGGCCACTGGAATTATGTAACAGGGGATGACCAAATTATGCGGCAGCGTTGACTAAATTATATGGCAAGAATAGGGACATTAGTGTAGTGTGGTACATTTTGTGATAGTATTACTACATTGTTTCATCATTTTTACGCATCTGGGCTAAGGTTTGACTTCACTGGTAGTAGTTTAACACCCAAATACAGGAATAACCAACTAATGATGGGCAGACCACCTTTGCATAAGGCCTTTCACTGTGCAGCAACACATGTTGCTGCATTTTTAGTAACTTTTGATCAGTTTGAGCTGAAAGCACATTTTTCAGCTAAAATGTGCAATGTGTGGCACATGCAAATCCATAATGATGCAAAAAGGCAGGGACAGCAGAATTACATAATGCCAATGCACTACTTATTAGTGAGGACATGGTGTTTTAAAAAATGGTCCAATAGGCAGCAGTCCAGATCCTCTGAGTAAAATATCCCTGGCTTCTTGTTCTATCCAAGAAGGAGGGCCAGCTAAGGCCCAAGCGCTGATGTTGCTTATGAGTCATATTTTCAAACACAAGGGAACCCAAAAGGTAGATAAGGACCTTGGGTAACAGTTTAGTATTAGAACAGTGGTCCTTAAAAAGAACAGTTAAGTCTGTAGGATAAATATAGACTTGAATCAGTACTATATTACGAGTGTCCAGCCGGACATTCAGTTTAATAAATCAAAAATGTCAAAGAAAACAAATACAAACACATCAATATAGTGGGACACAATCCTGCATCCTACATGAACACATGACAAGTACATTTAGGACAAAGACATAGCAGGCAAGGCAGGGTAGCTTGTGGAATATTGAACACAATTTCTGACAAGCTTAGAGAAACAGTAATTGCACTTCTTTTATCATATTCGATTAATGTGCAAACTGTTTACATTAGTCGACTGACGTTTCGATCCTTTGAAAACAATAATAGGATCATCATCAGGACAGTTAAAGGTACAAGCCTGAATTTATGAAAATTGCCTGTGGAAAGTGAGGAGAAGGGAAGGAGATTAGAGAACATCTAGTACAAACAATAAAACAGTGCCAGCCGCGGGCAGTCTAGGACCAGCCCTGGTGTCGTGCCGACCGCACCGTGCACGTGGTTGAATTGACGTCAGACCGTGAAGTGGCAAAAATTAGGCACAGGAGTGGGTCAAGCAGGTGGGTGACCACATTAACCGCTGTGGCGGAATGATATGGATCTAACCAACATGGGCGAAGGTGTACTAGGGTGACCGGCTACATTGACTTGACTAATAAAATTGCGGCCATTGAAGGTCATGCATTGTTAAGCAAGGTGTGCAAGCCAAAGGCCATGCAAGAGTGCCCGTTACCTGTGGTAGTGGTAATGCATAGTGATGAATAATGGAGTGCCTAGATTAAAAACACAGGAAGGCTCGCAACGAGAGATCTACAATAGCCGTGTGGGGATGTGGCCCGCGTGAAGGAGCGTGGGCGTTAATGTTGCACATTTAAGCAGAGAAGTTGGTGGAAGTCGGCTTAAATGTGCAACATTAACGCCCAAGCTCCTTCATGCGGGCCACATCCCCACACGGCTATTGTAGATCTCTCGTTGCGAGCCTTCCCGTGTTTTTAATCTAGGCACTCCATTATTCATCACTATGCATTACCACTACCACAGGTAACACGCACTCTTGCATGGCCTTTGGCTTGCACACCTTGCTTAACAATGCATGACCTTCAATGGTCGCAATTTTATTAGTCAAGTCAATGTAGCCGGTCACCCTAGTACACCTTCGCCAATGTTGGTTAGATCCATATCATTCCGCCACAGCGGTTAATGTGGTCACCCACCTCCTTGACCCACTCCCTGTGCCTAATTTTTGCCACTTCACGGTCTGACGTTAATTCAACCACGTGCACGGTGCGTCGGCTTGACACCAGGGCTGGTCCTAGACTGCCCCGCGGCTGGCACTGTTTTATTGTTTGTACTAGATGTTCTCTAATCTCCTTCCCTTCTCCTCACTTTCCACAGGCAATTTTCATAAATTCAGGCTTGTACCTCTAACTGTCCTGATGATGATCCTATTATTGTTTTCAAAGGATCGAAACGTCGTCGACTAATGTAAACAGTTTGCACATTGATCGAATATGATAAAAGAAGTGCAATTACTGTTTCTCTAAGCTTGTCAGAAATTGTGTTCAATATTCCACAAGCTACCCTGCCTTGCCTGATATGTCTTTGTCCTAAATGTACTTGTCATGTGTTCATGTAGGATGCAGGATTGTGTCCCACTATATTGATGTGTTTGTATTTGTTTTCTTTGGACATTTTTGATTTATTAAACTGAATGTCCGGCTGGACACTCAGTAATATAGTACTGATTCAAGTTTATATTTATCCTACCGACTTAACTGTTCTTTTTAAGGAGCACTGTTCTAATACTAAACTGTTACCCAAGGTCCTTATCTACCTTTTGTGTTCCCTTGTGTTTGAAAATATGGTTAGCGCAATCGCCGGATTGCAAGGGAGAAATTCCCTATTCCCCTCCTTGTGAGTGGGCCACTCCTGCTTCTCTCTGTCTCTATTTATTTCCCCTTAATTCTTGTCCTAATACACCGTTCAGCACTACTGTTATGTCAGACCACGCACCCCTTTACTCTGACGAATATATTAAGAAAATACTCGAGGGACCATCCTTGTTTACTGACTCAGTGGACACCCCTACTAATACAAATATATCCCTCTCTGATCAACTAGAGAAATGTAAGAAGAAGCAGGTTCGCCTTCAGCTTATGATCCGCATGCTCACCGAATATTTAAAAGCTGATATAATTCCGGTCGGCTGCAAGTAAGAAACATACCAGGCATCTTCACAGACAATCCCAAATACATTAATAACTTCAGTTATATAGGAACCACCTGCTCCAGACACTGGTTAGTACTTGGTATCGATACCGCCACAGAAACTCTCAAAAAACTAACAGAAGAAATCAGTGATATTGAAAAGCAGATTAAAGACACTTGTTCTGTCCCCGACGGCAAGAAATTGCTCGAACAAGTCCAGAAGACAGTCGAGGACTTCCACAGATTAGAGCAGAACAAAAAATCACTTAAAGTGAAGAAAGATATCAAAGCATACAGCACCGAACGCACATACCCATATCTACAGAAAGATTTCTACACAAATCGCTCATACACTAACCCCCAGAACACTAGACCTTGGGGGCGCTTCAATAGACGCAACAACCTGGTGGGTTTTTCTGACACCTCTGCAGACTCATCTGAAAACTCAGACTCAGGAGAAGGCCCTAGCACTTCCAACCGCAACCCCGGGTCCAATTTTTTAGGGAGGGGCCAAAGCGACCCACCCAAACGTGGGCGCATGAAACAAACACAACGATGGTACAACCCCCCAGGCGAGCGACAGACACGCCAGAAGTTTTACCAATGGTAAACACTGGCCACAATGACTCTGCATCTTCACAACTCATACCCATTTTTAATCTGTCAAAACATATCCTTGCTGACTCTGAACTATCTCTCTTAAGTAAAGGCCTATCCTTTGTCCCGACTATACACCCAAACTTCCTTGAACTACACACAGAACTATTGAGATTTTTTAGACGTCTACGTCTACACGCATTTTTCCTGCTGAATCCTTCACCTGCCGTCATTTCTAACACTCCCTTCCGACCTCCATCCACGTTCTCCCCCTCGAGCAGCATGATCCCATGTGAAATATCCACATTCGAAAAATTGGTACTGAATGATTTGGCCACACTCGAGAGTAAGAAACGATTTATTCCTTACAATATTTCCCTTAGCGAAAAGAAAGCCATTGATTCACTTAAAAGGAATGATTCTTTAATTATTAAGTCTGCTGATAAAGGTGGTGGGATTGTCCTGCAGGAGAAGGAAACATACAAGTCTGAAATCCTGCGCCAGCTCTCCAATACTGACCATTATTGTAGATTGCCCACAAACCCAGCAAGGGAACTACAAAACCTGATCCTACAGATTACTACTGAAGCAAAATCTGAGGGTTTTCTAAGTCAAAAGGAATTTCTTTTTCTGAATGTGAAATCACCGCGCATGCCAGTGATCTATTCACTTCCCAAGGTGCATAAAAATCTCACGAGCCCCCCAGGACGCCCCATAGTTTCGGGTTGCAGCTCTATACTTGAACCTCTGGGTCAATACGTTGACTACTTTATTAAAGACTTTATACCAGGAACTGAATGTTATGTAAGGGACAGTATGGCCATGATTAACTTAGTCGAACACCACCCATTTGACCCGACCAGTGACATACTCTGTACAATGGATGTAGAATCCTTGTACACAAACATCCCGCAAGTACTGGCGATGAACGTGATCCAAGGAATACTTGACTCAAGGCCCCGTCCCCACACTGTCCCTACTTTCTTCATACTCCAACTACTTGAACTTTGCCTCACTAGGAATTTCTTTTTCTTTGACAATGAATACTACCAACAGGTCAAAGGAACATCAATGGGGGCCGTTTTCGCCCCCAACTTAGCAATACTATTCATGGATCACCTTGAAATGACTACCATCCTATCCCCTACTAACCCCTTCATTACCGGCGTCACATTATGGCGTCGGTACATTGATGACATTTTCATGATTTGGCACAATAATGTCGAAACTCTCAACCAATTCCTACACTGGCTGAATAATAATTGTCTTGGCCTTAATTTCACCCTTACACACGACAAATCCCTGATTCCTTTCCTTGATCTCACCATTTTCCATCTCAATGGTGAACTACTAACCAGGCTATACAGAAAAACTACAGAGCGTAACACCTTACTCTGTTACGAGAGTAATCACCCACGAGCACTACGTGACTCTTTACCATACTCCCAATTCTTGCGGATAAGACGCAATTGCTTCACCAAAGAAGATCACTTTAGCGAAGCTACAGTCTTATCCACCAAGTTGAAAGCACGTGGCTATCCTAAACGTTTGGTTCGAACGGCACAAAAACGAGCCTGGTATTGCCCAAGAGAGATCCTGCTTTCCCCCAAAATCAAGTCCAACAACAATCGCATAGTTTGTGTTACCATATTCTCTCCTATCTCTAACCCCATCCGCAAATCTATCATAAAACACTGGCCCACTGTGAACGCAGGCATTCTTAGTATTGAGCGCCCTCTCTTTGCCTTCCGCAAAAGCCGCAATCTTAAAGACCACCTTGTACGGGCTCTCTACCAAATCCCAAGCCAGCCACTACTCTTGATGCACACTGGGGTCTTGAACCATTAATTGGGCACGCTAAATGCGGCAACTGTAATGTCTGTGATTTTACCATGGAAGGTAAAGAATTTATCTTTAATAATGTGTCAATCAAATCAAGATCATTCTCCAACTGTAATACTTGCAATGTCATTTATCTAATTCAATGTCCCTGCCTGCAAATTTACATTGGCCAAACAACACAAAAAGTGAAGACCCGAATTGGACAACACCGGAGTAGAGTGCGCTGTAAAACTCCAAACGCGCCTTTAGTGGATCACTTCAA
This sequence comes from Calotriton arnoldi, assembly GCA_963921515.1. Classification (NCBI taxonomy): domain Eukaryota; kingdom Metazoa; phylum Chordata; class Amphibia; order Caudata; family Salamandridae; genus Calotriton; species Calotriton arnoldi. The sequence continues at coordinate 2,561,707 of CAWUFW010000598.1, read as the reverse complement.
AGAGGCCGGCCACAATGAAGATGACATTAAATGGACAGTCATTAACGTTGTAAAACAACCCCCAAGAGGCGGAGACATTGCCCAACTCCTGAATAAAGAGGAGCTCAGACTGATTATCCGCATGAACAGCATCAGGAATGGATTAAACAGGAATGAGGACTGGAACACCCTGCTCTAGACCTCTGCTTGGACCCAGAACATGGTTTTGACTGCGATTATGTCTGTTCCCAGTATGTCACCTTAATGCAATTGCCTTTACATGTGTATGATTATGGTTGCACCCACCATGTCACCCAAATGCCATTGCCACATTTCACCCATTACATACGGTTTTGCAGTTCCGTAAATTGCTTCATACGTTCTAATTTTATGGTTTTTCCTGTTCCCTACTTAATACTATGTATATTCACTATAAGTTTGTCTTGAGATACATCTAAGTAACACCTTATGCGCCCTATATGTCTTAAATACTGAATACTCTTCAACTAGTGAGGGTCTAAGAGGCCCTACACAGACTATGTGCTCACAACTGTAATTATCATTATTGTATAATTGAGGACTAATAATTAGTAATGTCTTGTATGAAATAACCTTCGTTTAGATCATTGCTACTAATCGGTTCTCTAGCTGAATCACCACTGCGCTTAGTCTGTCCTCTATATTCATTAGAACCCTCACCCAACATGGCCGCCATGACGCTGAGTCACATGTCCCTCCCAACATAAATACGCGCAATTGTTTAGCCGGTGGGTATCCCAGCTATCGAGCCTCGGATCCTACAGCATAACGGTAAGCGCACTGTCCTGCTCAGTCACCCGACTCCTTGCCAGTCCGCATATTATGGTTCCTCACTCTTCCCCCCCCCTCCTTTCCCTGCAGTGCATCGCCACATGCTGCTCTCTTGAAATTCCAATTACGTATTCCAAACGCCAGAATATCTTCACCATTACATTCACAGGTGAGGAGTCCCACATAGATACTCTCTATGATTGACAGCATCGGGTTAGTAAGCCCGGCACCTAACGCATGGTTTTTGTATTTTCACAGAACCGCCCAAATTGCGGCTCCGCCGCTTCCTTCCGAGCCCGCGTGCGGTTATACTTTTTCCGCAAGCCAAATGAAGGTTAATTCTTACTCTCTTTCCACTAGCGATCGCCAACTTATCGCATCAGTCACAAGCGCGCAGCTTCCACCACCAATGCGGTCCTTATGCCGCGTGAGCCACTTATCGTTAATCAAGTTTATCCAAATTGTTCACCAACCCATCGTTGTAATCTTAATTGCGCAGCCTTCACCACCAGGCGTTCTCCGTGTCTCGCTTGTCACTATTCAGTAGTGAATGTTCACACGTTTACCACCAAGCGCTCCTTAAATCCTTGCGCAGTTTTCACCACCAGGCGTTCTCCGTGTCTCGCTTGTCACTATTCAGTAGTGAATGATCACGCGTTCACCACCTAGCGTTCCTTCTGCCTCGTTAGTCATCCGTCGCGAGTTTTTTCCACCCACCTCGTCCACCAACTTCTCGGCTTAAATGTGCAACATTAACGCCCACGCTCCTTCACGCGGGCCACATCCCCACACGGCTATTGTAGATCTCTCGTTGCGAGCCTTCCCGTGTTTTTAATCTAGGCACTCCATTATTCATCACTATGCATTACCACTACCACAGGTAACGCGCACTCTTGCATGGCCTTTGGCTTGCACACCTTGCTTAACAATGCATGACCTTCAATGGCCGCAATTTTATTAGTCAAGTCAATGTAACCGGTCACACTAGTACACCTTTGCCCATGTTGGTTAGATCCATATCATTCCGCCACAGCGGTTAATGTGGTCACCCACCTTCTTGTCCCACTCCCTGTGCCTAATTTTCGCCACTTCACGGTCTGACGTTTATTCAACCACGTGCACGGTGCGTCGGCTTGACACCAGGGCTGGTCCTAGACTGCCCCGCGGCTGGCACTATGTTTTATTGTTTGTACTAGATGTTCTCTAATCTCCTTCCCTTCTCCTCACTTTCCACAGGCAATTTTCATAAATTCAGGCTTGTACCTTTAACTGTCCTGATGATGATCCTATTATTGTTTTCAAAGGATCGAAACGTCGTTGACTAATGTAAACAGTTTGCACATTAATCGAATATGATAAAAGAAGTGCAATTACTGTTTCTCTAAGCTTGTCAGAAATTGTGTTCAATATTCCACAAGCTACCCTGCCTTGCCTGATATGTCTTTGTCCTAAATGTACTTGTCATGTGTTCATGTAGGATGCAGGATTGTGTCCCACTATATTGATGTGTTTGTATTTGTTTTCTTTGACATTTTTGATTTATTAAACTGAATGTCTGGCTGGACACTCGTAATATAGTACTGATTCAAGTCTATATTTATCCTACAGACTTAACTGTTGCTTATGAGTCAGTCATGCAGTATTTGCTTCAGGGTGATAGCTTGAAAATAACGTCATCTCACACAGTTACTCTAACAGGCAAACATAGGTAGTGGTTTGGCTAGAGCAGGGCATGCACACTATAGAAGGGACACACATGTGCTGCAATATTCCCTTATGCCTTGTTGAGGGCTGTTGGGTACTAACCTCTCTTAGTCCACTTCACAGAAGGCACTTGTGTGCCTGTCGCCCTGTGTGTTCAGTGGACGGACACATGATAGACTGAAGAGGCGTATCAGCTTGGTACTGTACATGGACAGGACCTGGCACTGCACCTACTGAAGCTTTCTGCTGCAGTATGATATGCTCCAGACAGCTCAGCAATCAAGGGATCTACCTCTTAGTCATCTTTCCCCTCTCTGCAAGTGCAGCTGGTGCTTGGAAAACCTTCAGAAGAAGGGATAAAGACGGTGCCATGCTCTACATCTGATGCACACATACATTTCAATGGCTCACGTGATATGCAAATTGTCTGCGCTGTTGCTGGGCCTTTCTGCTGTTCCTCAAGCTGATCCATTTTTGCAGTCAGTTGGTGCCTGCTTCACCTTCTACAACTCTATGCCAATTTCAATCCAGCAAGTGCCGTCCTGAGGGTTAACACACCTGCTGCTGTGACACAGTCCAGGTACCTTGCCTTTTAAAATTTCTGCATGAAGAGTGGATTTTAAAGCTCAAGCTTGGTGCCCAGAGACAAAACGTGAAATTTAACACATTTATGAGTTGCCTTTAGCTTTTCTGCCCAAGCCCGCTTTTTTCTTACTAGGCGCTGCAGTGCACTTCGACTGCTATTGCGTCATCCATAGGATGTCACCTGGGCCTTAGCACTTCTCTTCCTCCCCTCTAGCCTGCCCTGTAGTCACCCTCCTCTCTTCTCATGCTGCTGCGCTCTCTCCTGCTCCTTGTCATCCTCCCTTTTCATTTATTTTCCATTTGCCACTTCCAACTCCTTACATTTCACATTTCTCTTCTTTTTGGTTTACTGTTGTCTCCATCCCTCTGCCACTACTTCCCTGCTCTTTCTAAATTTCCTCAAACAAATGTAGGCCAAAAAGAATACTAAATTAACCTAAAAGCAATGACTGTGAAAACAACATTCACAACCCATAGATGGTGAGGAAGACGGGGGAGGAAGAGAGTGTGCAGTAGAGAGTGGATTAGAAGACAAGGTATATATAAATGAGAGATTCAACTGCAGTGCAGAGCATCACATGTCTACTGTGTTGCTGCACAACGTACCAATGAAGGGTTAGGACTGCTTGGGATTGAGAAGCACATTTCAGTGGCTATTTTATTAAGGAGAGGAACCCCAAACTGAAGTATATTACTCGTCTTGAGATGGGGGATGGACATCTAGTAGACATAAATGAGTTCCTGCACAAATTAGTTGCTGCACATTTGGAAAGAGCAGGACTCTGTCACAAACAGGTTCCATCTTGTAAAGAGCTGAGCTGCAACACAGATACAGCTGAGTCCCTGCATACATAGGGTCACATTTATAAAGCTTTCGTGCAGCTCAGCTGAGCAAGCTACCTTGCTGCGCTGCGTGAAAGGGCAGGAATGCATCATATTTAACATTACACAGTGTATTCCTGTCCGTTCCTTGTGCTGGCGCCCTTTTGGCTGCCTAGCGCCAACGCAGGTCTCTTTGCACCGGTGTGCAAGGGTTCCCTGCGTTGTAGTTAGGATTGTTTTTGTGCAGGAAGGGACTCCTTCCTGCACAAAAACAATCCTAACTACAACGGCATTTTCCTCTTTCTATGTGTGCTGCAGAATGCAGCACACTTATAAAAAAGGAAACAACGAGGAGAAATAAATCTATTTCTTCTCCTTGCTCCTCCCCTGGGGAGGCATAGCATTTTGACACATTCCCAGGTTTACTAGCGCTGGTAAATGTGGGAATGCGCCAAAATCCATGGTTGGATGAAGGGGAACACCCACGCTCCACCCATAGAACACATCCCTGGGGCAGAGTAACAGAACGAAGCGTTTTTTGCGCTGCGTTGTGTTACTCCAGATTTATCAAGCCATGCAAGGCCACGCAAAGTGGCTTGAGAAATCTTACTTTAGTGTTGCACCAACCATGTGCCCCCTTGCATGGCGGAAGGGCGATGCAACACATTGATAAATATGCCCCATAGTTCTTAACCCATGTACAGATAGAACAGAGTCCAAGCACAGATGGAGCAGACGTGATATATATTCTTGAGCTCATTTACAGACACTTGCTTTTTTGCACTGAACTAGAGCTGATTTCCTGGTATATATAGAGCACCAGTTCACAGGCCAAGTTGAGCTATTTCAGTACTCATTTCAAAAAAGTAAAAACTGACCTCCGTGGGGATTGTGATACTTGGCACCAGCTCATATTCAATGGAAGTACCACAGATCTCTTTCTCAGGGGTCTCCAACGTGGCCTATCTCTGCTAGGAAGTGAGGAGAAGGTGGAAAGGAGAATAAAAGTGAGAGAGAAGGGACTGACAGAAGAAAGAGTAGAGCAAGATAGAGAAAAGAGATAGAGAATTGTGAAAAAGAAGAAAGCGAAAGTGTGAGAGTAAATATGGAGGGGAAAAAGGAGAAAGAAATGAGAAGAGAATGTGACTCACAGCAAAGAAGAGAGGAGTGGAAATGGGAGAAGGCAGAGTGAGTGGTGTGAACAAGCAGCACAACAATGATGCTAAGGCAAATTATACAGCACATTTCAACAATTCCTTTTGCTCCCTTCTTCACCAGATGTCTGGCTGTCACCTTTCATTGGGTGATGCCAGTGCTGGCAGTGGATGCAGCAGATACCAATCTCCAAAGAAACATTTTGGACATCAGCACCTTGACACATGATGACCTGGGTCGGAATCCAGCTTGGCACTTGACTGAAAATTGTGTAGTTCTGGGCAAATCACTTAATCTCACTGTGCTTAAACTTTAAATTTGTGACGTGCTATAGTAAATGGCTAATGAACTCAGTGAACTAATGTGTTACATAATTATGTATGAAATGATGGATGGTCATATATTTTGTGGATGAACATATAATTGAAACCACACATTAGATCTGTTCACGTCATAAATCATGTTTTATTGATTCACTGCATAACAGTATTAAGTATTATCACCATTCCAAGATGGCCGAAATGAAATCCCTTGAATTGGTGATCAGAGGAGGACTTCCTCTATGTTAATGAATTATTTTGGATTGGCTTCCGTCCTTTGTGTTCATGATGTAATGGCTTTAAAAATGATTGTTTTTTGAAACACACAGACATTGAGAAAGGCATAAGCCGAAACGCGTCTGTCTGGTGTTTGTGGTCGTGTAATGAACTAATAAATTGAAAAGGATATTATTTGCCTAGTGTGCGCCTCGTTCGTGACCGTGGAGGGAGGTCATTGTTTGGGGCTATTGTAAATGTGTGTAACTCAAAGATTTAAGCCCCCAATTGAGATCACTTGCCATAATGTCCAGTGCTCCGCTGCTAACCAGCTAGGTCCTTGCTATATAAATATCAACACATACTTGTTTTTACATTCTGAACAGGTATTCCACTTATTCCGCTTTGTGAATGCCTCTACCGTTTGAGTTCTTGGTGAGCCATCCTCATATTGTGACAGCCAAATATAAGACTTCATAAATGTATTAATCCCAGTACATGCTCCACATCATTAATGGGATTCATACAAGTTTACTTCCCTGTGTCCGTGGGAGCACATTCATGTGCTCATTGGGAGATCCTCCCACAAACATCTTCTTGTTCCATGGAAGCATTTGTTTCATGAAAGAAAGACACTGTGTGTAAGAGAGGGATTGATACAATCAATCAATCAGGGATTTGTGAAGCACGCTACTCACCCGTGAGGGTCTCAAGGCACTGGGGGGGAGGGGGGGCGGGAGTTGAGCAGCTCCGATTCAGCCGAAAAAACAGGTTTTGAGGTTCTTCCTGAAGGTGTGCAGAGTGGGGGAACGTCTGATGTTGAGCGGGAGTTTGTTCCAGGTCTTTGCTGCGATTTAAGAGTAGACTCTTCCACCCGTTCTGGCTCTGCGTATGCGCGGGGTTTCGGCGAGGGCGGCAGAGCGGAGGTTTCTCTTGGGTACGTGGAAGGAGACTCTTTCGTTGAGGTTTTGGGGTCCGGTGTTGTGGAGGGATTTGTAGGCGTGAGTGAGTAGCTTGAAGGTTACTCTCTTCTCGACGGGGAGCCAGTGGAGGTGTTGTAGGTGCTGAGTGATGTGTTCATGTCATGGGATGCCGAGGATGAGCCTGGTGGCGGTGTTCTGGATGGTCTGGAGTTTCTGAAGCAGGGATTTGTTGATACCGGCGTCGTGAAGGCTGGCCTTGAGAGTGCGGAGGGAGACGGTGTCAAAGGCTGCAGAGAGGTCAAATTAGATGAGGGCCGCCGTGTGGCCCTGGTCGAGGACCGACAGTGTCACGTTACCTTCTTTTGTTTCTCCCTTCCATGGAGCATGTGCCAAATACTGATTGATTCTTTTTGATTAGTGTCCTTCCATTACTTGCGCTGAGATTGAGGTACTTTTTCCTTCTGCTCGTAGCACTTTGCAAGAATACATGTATTTTTTAGGTTGTTTTGCTCACATTGTTGCTTTAACCCTTTCCATGCGTCAGACGTGTGGAAGCCGTCCAACGCAAAAGTGCTCATATGCGTCGTACGGCTCCCACACGTCCCACCATATGGCACAGCAAATCCCTCTGGTGCGGGCACCAGAAGGATTCTCTCCCCGCCGCAGGACGGTGATCCCCAAGCAGGGATCCACCCACTAGGCATCAGGGAGGGGGAAACTGCCCCTTGGGCAAGGGCTTTTGCTCCCCACCAACGTTTTCCCCACAATTCAGTCTTTCTGCCCCCCCCTGGGAGGTAGATGGGGGTAATAGCCCCGGTCTGTCCCCTCGGGGGCAGAAAGCATACTAGGCACTAGGGATTTATTTCTCTTATGTATATAGGGGTGAGGGTGCCCAAATTGGGCATGCCAATGCCCCCACCCTTCTTCAAAAATTCCACTGTCTTTCTGCCCCCCCAGGAAGCAAATGGGGCAATAGACCCTGATCTGCCCCCCGAGAGGGGCAGAAAGCCACTAGGCAAAAGGGATTGTTTTTTTTTTTTACACGTAGGGGTAGCCCCTGATCTGCCCCCCGGGGTCAGAAAGCCCTCTAGGCACCAGAGATTATGTTGGGTTTTTTTAAACATAGGGGTGGGGGCTGCCCAGAATAGGCATGATAATGCCCCCACCCCCAAAAAGGTATTTTTGCCCCCCCGGGAGGCAGATCGGGCAATTGCCCCATATATGCCGCCCCGGGCAGGCCAGAAAGCCCACTAGGCACCAGGGTTATGTTCATGGACATGTCAGGGAGAAGCCCCATAGGCAAGGCTCGCTCCCCATTTTTTTAGACACATTTTGGTTGTTTCAGTGATATTTTTAGTCTCATCTGCCCCCAAGTGGGGGCATAAAATCACTAGAAACCAAGGAAAGTTTGTGTGTGTGTGAACTGGAGTTCGGCTGACGTTCTGCGTGTACTGACCTTTGGCTGGCATTTTGCTGGCGGTGTGTGTGAACTTGCACTTGGCCAATGGTGTGTGTGGACTTGCGCTTTATGACGGTATGTGTAGATTGGTGCTTGCCTGGTGGTGTGCGTGGAGTGGCGCTTGGGTGGCGGTGTACGAGGACTGGCACTTGGCTGATGGTGTGCATGGATGGTGCTTGGCTGGCGGTGTGTGGGGATGGCGCTTGGCTGGTGGAGTGCGTGGGTGGCGCTTGGCAGGAAGTGTGCATGGATAGTGCTTGGCTGACTGTGTGCATAGAATCCCCTGCAAACCTCAAATTTATTTACAAAGTCATATTTTCCTCACATTTCTGTGTGGGAAAGTTGTGGGATCACCGCTCAGGCACAAATTTCCTACCATCCAGCGTTCCCCTTGTTCTCCCGAAAATTATACCTTACTTGTGTGGGTGCCCAAAGTAGCGTCAGCCTTAAAACGTATAAGTAAACTGCCCTTTTGGACCCACTTTGGGCCCTTCTCAATATCTACACATTTTTGCCCATTCCATGTCACATGCACTTGACCCATCCACACAGGTAAGGTATCATTTTTATCGGGAGACTTAGGGGAACTCTGGGTGGTAGGAAATTTGTGCCGTGCGGTGATCCAACAACTTTCCTACACCGATATTAGAGTAAAATGTGAATTTTTAGCTAAATGTGAGGTTTGCAGCGGATTCTGGGAAGGAAAATGTTGGGGGATCAATGCAGGCCACACCTCCCTGGACTCCCACGGGTGTCTAGTTTTCAAAGATGTCTGGGTTTTTTAGGTTCCCCTAGATGTCTGCAAGCCTGGGACCAAAAACATGTGGGATCAACGGACCGCCACAAACTTCCTACCACCCAGCATTCCTCCAGGTCTCCCGATAGAAATGGTACCTCACTTGTGTGGGTAGGCCTAGTGCCCGCAGCAGGAAATGGCTCAAAACGTACTGTGGAGACTTCAAAATTATCCATCGCAAAACAACCTGGTTTTGTGAGGGAGTCATCTGCCTTTTTGGTCCCGGGCTCAGCGACCACCTAGGGAAACCTACCAAACCCAGACATTTCTGAAAACTAGACACCCAGGGGAGTCCAGGGAGTTGCAGCTTTCGTGGATCTCCCAACATTTTCCTACCAAGAATCGCATTTTCTCACATTTTTGTGTGGGTTCACCGCACCGGCACAACTTTCCTACCACCCAGCGTTCCCCTCAGTCTCCCGGGTAAAATGATACCTCACTTGTGTGTCCACCCCTCAAAATCTCACTAGACAAACCAAAATGACTCACTATTGAGACATATAACTTAACTCAGTACCCCATTTTAAAAATCAAGTACAAAGTCAAACAGTCTTAATAATGTTTAACATCTATATCAACACTATCAACAGCCAAACAGAACCTAAGATGCAACAACTTATATCACTTGTCCACAGTTATTAATCAACTTTCCGCCTTTCTTGGGGGCGCTAGTGAGCCAGCAGGAAAGATGGCTGCGCCTTAGTGCAGCTCCGCCGGCCGGGTGTACAAATCCGACAAAAATTCTTGAAACGGAACGCCATCCAAGCGGAGAGTGGAGGGACCCGCATTCATAGACTGACAGGACTGTCTCGCCCTCTAAAATCCACGCCATTAGCTGTGCTCCGGAGGCAGAGAGAGAATCGAGCGGTTGGTTGCGAGGTAAAACGGCGGCCGCCTGATTCAGCTGAACCGGTCCGGAAACCTGATCTGGCCGCATAGGCGCCGGGCATAGTCAGAGGTGGTGGTGGACATCGGCCAGCACAGAATAAAGTGAGCGGCTCTACCCGGAACTATATTTGGAAGCAATCTAATCATGAACTGTGAGCTGCGGCGGCAAGCAGCCAACACCGAGGGAAAGACGGGCGCCTGTGCGGCTCTTAGGTGGCAAAAAGAGTAACTGCGAGCCCCCCTGGGGCGTAGTCTACATTGGAGGTGCTGGGAGCTGTGAACGCCTGAAGGATCTGTTGGCAGGACAGCTCCGGTAGGGAAATTTTTTATCTCATGGCCTTCAGGCAAGGATTGGGGCGGCCTGAGGCCGAGAAGTGCAGGCTCTGGTGAGCTGTGCGGGCGAGAGCTGTTTGATGGTGAACAGGAGGGAACAAAGAGGGCCAAGTGCTTCGGCCGGTCCTGTGCATCAGACCTAAAGCCAGAAAGTGGTGAGAGTGGTCAGGATTGCATGCTGGTACGAAGGGGAATGGAGGAGGTGCAAACTTACACATACTGCACTAGTCAGAGCGAATCGTACAGCGGAGGACCGGGCCTTACAACGCAGCGCTGCTAGACAATAAGGGCCTGGAAACACGACTCCACGAGCACCATGGGGAAAACAGACAAGCAGCAGGCACGCCTCAATTTCGAAGCGTGGAAACCGTCCAGAACACAGCAGGACGCGCACTCAGATTCGAAACTGGAGCCACAGGGGAAAGGCACTACAGCACTGGAAGAAATGTTTGTAGCGATGCATAATAGCTTACAATCAATTGATGGGGAAATAGATGCTTTGAACATACGTATGGACCATCTGGCGGCTAAGTTAGACAAACAAGGGGCCAGACTGGGAGAAGATGAACAGCGCATTTCAAATACAGATGATGGCTTGCAATCTGTTACCTCTAGGGGCCTCAACATGGAGAAAGTGTTGGCAGTGATCCAGGCTAAGAATGAGGACTTGGAGGCGCGGTCCCAGCGTAATAACGTGCAAATTACTGGGTTGCTTGAAACGACGAACATGGGTAAGCTGGAGCTCTACATTGAGACAATGCTCAAGGAGATATTTGGACCTTAAAACCTGTCTATGATTTTAATAGTCAAAAGGGCCCACAGGTCACTTGCGGCAAGGCCTGTCCCCAGAGCCCCGCCATGCCCAATCATCGCAAAATTGCTTCATTATTGAGATCGAGATGCGGTGCTGCATCTTGCGAGGGAGAAACAACTACAAAGGAAATTATATTGCATTCTACCCGGATTTCACATCCTCAGTTCAAGCGGCACGGCTGGAATTCCTGCCAGTGAAGAAGAAGCTACAGGCCGAACATCTTCAATACGCAATGCTTACCCTGCCCGCCTGCGCGTCAAGGTTGGGGGCAAGACTAAAATTTTCAATTCACCGAAAACAGCAATGGAGTTTGTCAAGACACTATCTAAGAACCGGCGAGAACAAGCAAGCAAATCAGGAGAGGAGGCCTCTGATGGGGACTAGCCAAGTGGAATGAGCATTTGGGGGGTGAGCCGGTCAGTGGGATTTGGGTCGGGGTTGGAGTCTGATTATTGGTCCCGCTCCTGCCATCTGAGATTTACATTTTCTGGCAGTCAGAAGGGCGGTCTGTTTTGGGGACGAGTTTATGATGCCTAAGGTGAGCGGCAAAGGAGAACTGCTACAAAGACGTGTCAATTGAAAGGTTCTGTGTCTTGAATTTGGGGATCCATCTTGGGCCCTGGCTCTCGCACATGAAATGCATGCTTGATAGGACCGTATAAATGGGCACACCTGGCCACCTCCCCTACTACCGGGAGGGAGTTTAGGCACTAGCATACCCTGGTGGGTGTACCCCTATGACAGATGTCGAAAGTTGTCCTACTTTTGTATGAGTGTTTGTTTCAAAGGGATGGCTTTAGCAAGTTGGGGGTGCTGAAGTGGGTGGGGGAGGGTTACTTGTTTGGTTTTTGATGCAAATGCAGTACAGGTCATGCATGACGGTGACCCTTAGGCAGCGCAAAGGGGGTCGTGGGAATACTCCCAGGTTTGATAGAAACATTGATGTGGAATGTCGGGGCAGGGGGGGGGTGATTAGATTATTAACGTGGAATATTCGCGGTCTCAACAACCCCAAGAAAATAAGGCAAGTAGTGGCAAACCTAGATAGACATAATACACAGGTAGCACTCTTACAAGAAACGCATCTCACAAAACACACTGATCAAAACATTGGGAAGAAGTGCGCTACTGTTAGAGTGGCCTCGTCATATTCTAGGGGGGTGCTAATACTAGTTAAAAAAGGGACCCCCTTTACTGTAACCCACAAGGAAACTGATGAATAGGGTAGATTTTTCCTGATACAAGGCTTCTTGAGTGGTTCAAGGATACTGTTGGTAAACACATATGGCCCAAATGTTGACGACCCTGCGTTCTATAATGAGATATGGAGGCGTGTGGGGGCGCTTCTTCCATCCATGGTGATATGGGGGGGACCTGAATGTATACCTAGATCCTCTACTGGATTGTTACGCTTCGACTGCCTGGCATGGGAAACAATCAGCTGGTATATTACGGGGCATTATGGAAGCCGAGGGATTAGTGGATATTTGGAGGTTTCGAAATCCCAATTCCAGTCAGGGGACATGTGTATCTTCGGAACATGGTACATGGTCCCGATTGGATTACTGCCTAGTCTCAAGAGAGGTGAGTACATGGGCGGTAGGAGTATCACATTTAGCTAGGACGCTGTCGGACCATTCCCCCGTGCTACTCGAGCTGGAGGTTCCCACACACATCTGACCCCCATTTCAATGGAGGCTACAGTCTACATCATTGCTGGACCCTGTCTTTCGAGGCTCTATAGGCCACGCCATTACACATTTTTTTCAGGAGAATGAGGGCTCAGTGTGGAATGCCAGGCTGCTGTGGGAGGCCTTTAAAGTTACAATACGAGGGGAGTGCATGGGTGTGCAAGCAGGAGTTTTTAAATCATTACGGAATAAATTGCAGGATATCGAGAGTAAATTGCACATCCTAGAAAGAAAATATGAACAGAGGCCCTCATGTGATATATTAGCGCAGATAAGGGATCTAATATCGGAACATACGCAAATCGCTGAGCAGGAAGTGCGCCACAGGTCTAGACGATGGAAGGCTAAGATGTATGGGGAATGGGGGAGACCGGGGCGATCGCTCACCGCTAAGCTGGCGAAGCCAAAGGTGCAGAAGCACATAACAGAAATCGTAGGTCATGACTCTATATCACGATATACGAGGCCCAAAATCCTGACAGCCTTTTCGGAATACTATACTGAACTCTATGGGCCCAAGCCAGAGGTTCTGGATAGCGAGGTAGCCAGTTATTTGGATGACATAGCTCTAGGATGGTTGTCCCTCAGCCAAAGAGAGTATTTGACACAGCTCATGACGGTGGAGGAGGAGGAACACGATTCTAACACTGATAAATGGGAAGGCGGCTGGGGAGGATGGGCTACCAGGTGAATTCTATAAAACTTGTGCAGATAAACTGGCTCCGCATCTGCTGGGCAGTGTGCGGAAGCATATGAAGCTGGTGCCTTGCCCCCCACTCTTCGGGAGGCCCTTATAGTTACGCTCCTAAAGCCAGATGAGGACCCATGCCATTGCGAGTCCTATAGACCTCTCTCTATGATAAATATCGATACCATATTTATTAATCGGTTAATTATTAATTAATTGGTAATTATGTTAATTGTATTATTTTTTTAGGAGCGGGTTGCGGGTTGATAGGGGGTTAGGGTGGGAAGTAATTTAATTTTAATACATGTATTCATATTTTTAATATATTTAATTAATTTTATTTTATAGTGTTAATTGTGTGAATTAATTTATTAATTATTTATATTCTTGTTAATTGTTATTAATTCAAATTGTTAATTAATTATGTTAATTGTGTCATGTTTTACGAAATTGGTGGTGGAATTTATAGGGGAATATGGTGGGAGGTAATTTATTTATAATTCATTAATTATTTGTAAATTAATGCCAATTAATTAATAAAAATTTAAATATGCCAATTGTGTGATAATTTTGATGTGTGAGTTGTGGGGTTTATAGTGGTAAATTGTGGGAAGTAATTTTTTTAAAATTAATTAATGATTTGTTAATTGATATTAATTTATTAATGTAAAATTAGTTATGGAAATTGTGTAAATATTTTTAGGTGTGTGTTTCGGTGTTTATTGGGGTAGAGGGTGGAAAGTAATTTAGTTTAAATTTATTAATCATTACTTGATCATTAATATTCATTTATTAATTGATAAACATTTTTGGTAATTGTTTAGTTTTTATTTTGTTTGGGGATTTAGGTTCAATAGCTGTAACGTTTGGTTTGTACATTAATTTTTACATTTTTAAATGTTTTATATTTCTTAATATTTGTTAAATTGATAATTAATTGTGTTAATTATAGAGGTACACTTTTTTGTTTAATTTAGATGTGTGTTGTAAATTGTGTGGTGTTATAGGGTAGGAAAATAAATATTACATTTATGTAATTTTTAATTTTTTGATTAAGATACATTTCTATTACAAAATATTTATTTGTTTGTTAAATTTAAAAATTAATGTTTTTATGTCAATTTTAGATTTTTGCTACATTAAAATATTTTTATATGTTTTGTTAATTTTTATATTTTTATATATGTTTTGTTTTGTTTTTTAAAATTATATTTTGTATTGTAGTTGATATTTAGTTTGTTTTTAAATTTTAATTTTGTTCTGAGGGAATAGTAATTTTTACCCCTCCGCTATCCAACACTTTTCCTACTGTTGCATTCGCAGGAGTGGGAATAGTAATTTATACCCCTATGCTATCCAACACTTTCCGTACTGTTTCACTTGCTGGAGTGGGAATAGTAAATTTTACCCCTCCGCTATCCAACACTTTCCCTACTGTTGCACTTGTAGGAGTGGGAATAGTATTTTTCTCCCCTTTGCTATCCAACACTTTCCCTACTGTTGCACTCATTGGAGTGGGAATAGTAAATTAATACCCCCGCTATCCAACAGTTTCCCTACTGTTGCACTCATTGGGCTGGGAATAGTAATTTGTACCCTTCGCTATCCAACACTTTCCCTACTGTTGCACTCCCTGGAGTGGTAATAGTAATTTTATCCCCTTTGCTATCCAACACTTTCCCTACTGTTGCACTCATTGGAGTGGGAATAGTGAATTATTCCCCTCCGCTATCCAACACTTTCCCTACTGTTGCACTCATTGGAGTGGGAATAGTAAATTATTCCCCTCCACTATCCAACACTTTCCCTACTGTTGCACTTGCTGGAGTGGGAATAGTCATTTTTTACCCTCCGCTATCCAACACTTTCCCTACTGTTGCACTCGCTGGAGTTGGAATAGTAATTTTTTACCCTCGGTTATCCAAAACTTTCCCTACTGTTGCACTCATTAGAGTGGGAATAGTAAATTATTCCCCTCCGCTATCCAACACTTTCCCTACTGTTGCAATCGCTGGAGTGGGAATAGTAAATTATTCCCCTCCGCTATCCAACACTTTCCCTACTGTTGCACTCGCTGCAGTGGGAATGGTAATTTTTTACCCTCCGCTATCCAACACTTTCCCTATTGTTGCATTAAATGTAGTTTAAAATGTAGGTTTAAAAAATATTACATATTTTAATATTTTAATTTATATTATAATTTTTTTTAAATTTTTTATGTTACAGGTGTATGTATATATATATTTATCTTTATTTTTAATATATTTCTAACATTTTATAATTAATTAAAATTATTATTTATTAATTATTTTTAAGTAAATATATATATTACATTTTATATATGTATGTTTAATTTATTTTTAAATTACATTTATTACTTATAATTAAAATTTACAAATAAATCTAAATATTTTTTTAAAGTAAAGTGTATTATTTAATTTATTTTACATTATTTATAATACATATAAAAAAACAATATTTTGTACTTCGATATTTTTAACAACGATATTTTCTTTCCGATATTTTTGTACTTACCATTATGAAGATAGGAGGTCGATATTTTTGATAACGATATTTATGTCACAATATTTCTGTAGGTCGATATTAGTGTTGTCGATATTCTGTCAGTGATCCGAATAATACACTTCAAGTTCATTCAACAACTGTACTACATGCCTGCGCGCCTTCACCACTATGGGCTAAGAGAGAACTCTCAGTGTGTGAGATGTGGAGTGGAAATGGCGGACTTCTTGCACCTCTCTTGGAGCTGTAACCCTATTTATGACTATTGGGTCCAGGTGGTACAAGCAGTATCGCAGATGATAATGGAGGTGGTGCAATGTCAATCGCCGGCTGGTGGCTATTACTGTGCTACTAGCTGTACTACTAGCTAAAAGGTTGGTAGCAATCAAGTGGGGTGGAAAAA
Organism: Calotriton arnoldi; assembly: GCA_963921515.1. Taxonomy (NCBI): domain Eukaryota; kingdom Metazoa; phylum Chordata; class Amphibia; order Caudata; family Salamandridae; genus Calotriton; species Calotriton arnoldi. The sequence goes on along the minus strand of CAWUFW010000598.1, from coordinate 2,545,598 downwards.
AGGCACCTACGGTGACGAGATGGCTAAAGGATGTTGTATATTGTAGAGAACAACTGAATAACTATGCAGAGGAATTGCCTGTTTCTTCCAGACCTAAGGATATATGAGCCCCACTTACAACTCTTCTATTGGAACACCCTGATATGATATGAATGTTCAAAGTAAGCGTTGAAGCCCCATATAAGTAGGTAAGAATGCTATACTTCTGTTGGGCGGGGGGGAGGGGGAGAGGGAGTCGTAATGTTGTACTCGACTGTATAATATTGTAATGATGAATAAGACACTGTACTGCGTGGGTTGTAACCTCTTAGAGGTTGTATTTTCATGTACTGTTTTGGTTCATTTTGATTGCTGATACTTATGTGATACATGCTAAAAATATCAATAAATACATTTTAAAACTTTCTGCCTTTTTTTTCTACTCTTTCTACTTCCGCAGATTGTATCCTATCTCAGTATTCCAAAACAAACGTGCATGAAAATTAACCTGATTTACAGCTCGGGTTATTCACTCTCCTACCTTTCTATTTCAATAATAACCTCCTTACTCCTTCCTTATTTTTGATTGTATATTAAATATTGAGGTATTAAACACTTGTTGTGCTCTTCTCAAAATTAGACAGACTGCGCTACCATGTGGTAGATTGTCATTAGGACCGGTGTTGACAATTAAGTGCTGGTGCCGAACACTGGAAACCACCGGCTCAATTTAAGCACTGCCTGCTGCGTAACTCTCTATTGAAGTTCACTAAAATAACCATACCTCTTCCTATAAATGATAAACGCTCCTGGGTAACCATTCCTACATAACCAAAGCTTTCTAACTTATCTACTCATCCCACTCCCATAAATCACAATTTCTTCTTCTGTGTAGCCTCCCAGCACTCTCACAATGTCTGACTTCCTACACCCTATTTACTTATCCAATTTTTTTCCATTAACATGAACTCATTCTAATAAGTACAGCTATCTCCTATTAACCTAACCACTAGAAACTGGAGGAAATACTTCAATTTTTTCAGAACACAAGACTAAGCCAATAACTAACAAATTTACGACAGTAACAAATAACCACTGTGCTAACTACTATCTTTGGGTTACGGTTTAAAGTGCTACCTGCAATAAAACTCTTCAATACCTCATCAAATGCAATTTCAATACAATACAATACAAGTGCCAGCATGGATAGCAGCCAGGAGGAAACATGTGTCCCTTTTCTTTGCAGGCTCATCAGAGCATAAAGAACGGGGTACAGAGGGTGAGGACTTGTACACACAGGAACAGCCAGCATCACTTCACTGTGCAAAAGCAGCGACAAGACCAGCCGTGCTTGTAGCGCAATCTGGCAATATTAGCCAAAGAGTCCAGGCACCATGGAAACCTCAGATGTGGCTTTTGTGCACCAAACCAGTGTGAACTCCCCCACCCTCACCAAGATAAAGTATAAATCAAGGGATCTGGTGTTGCTGCAGCACAAGGTGGCACGTTCACTGATGCTCCATCACATACAACAACACCGTGATTGATGATCCCCAGTACCCTGACCATCGCAAAGACATTTGGGGACAGGGCGGTTGTAGAAGAGGGCTGCCAGGCAAAGTTGTAGTTGGTGTTAGGGTGGGAGGTAGGATAGGGCAGTCAGTGGTGGTGTGTTTGTTTCATGGATTATTTGGGAATGAGTGGGGAAAGGGCAGGGCGTTCTTTTCACATAAATCTTTCCCATTGAGGAGTGCGTGAAGTATGATTTATTGGGCAAATGGAATTATCTTCAGAGGGGTTGTAGTGTTAACAAATAATTCGGAATCAGTCATCCCTGATGGCTGTAACACTGCATCCTGCTGCGGTTGGGCCGGTTGCTCCTGTGGATGTTCATTATCATCAATTGATACATCATTTGCCTGGGTTTCTTCCTACGGCAGGCGCACATTGTGCAGCATGCAGCAAGGTGTGTGATTTACAGTGGACAGTATGGGTGGGAAGTGTCTAGGGAGTTGTGCTTCTCCCTGATATCAGAGGTTGTTTGTAAAGGGATCCTGCTGATCCAGCATTTCCTTGATCTTAGTGGCCCCTGGAGAGTACCTGTCTGTAGGCAGAAAATGAGAATATGTGGCTTCTTTGTTGGATCACATTGGGAATAACCAGGCCTCAACCATCCTTCTGAAATGTAGCTGATTTTCAGTGGCCCTGATCTTTGCAGGTAGGAGATTCCATAGTTTTGCTGCTTGAACGGAGAAAGTGGTGCCACCAATGGTTTTCTTCCTGTTAGCAAGAGTTATAGAAGTGGTGCCAGTGTGGAGATGGAAATTGAGTGCCCACGTCCATGGTGGTAACATTGATTGCTGTGGCTGAGGCAGACCTTAGTGATGTGGTGGTGGTTGTGATGGGAGCAGGAGCGCCAATGGTGGTGGTGGTGGCAGAGGTGGTGGGCGCGGTTGTAGGCAACGTGGTGGAGCTGATGGCTGCAGTTGTTTCCAATGTGGGAGAGGTGCCTGCAGCTGAAGATGCTTGGGCCTCTGCAGTGGTGGTAGACTGGTGTGCTGCCTTCCATTTTCTAGCAGTATGTGTGGGTGATGGAGCAGTTAGTGGAGGGCTCTTCCTCATTTCCCGCTTGCTTTGGCACATCACCTGCAATGCATATTTCGTATTTTGTACTTCACAAACATTGGGCGTAGTTGTTTAAACATCATGTATTGGGTCTCAACGTTGCAAGGTCCTTATCGTTGTGTTAGGCTCACAGTGCTAAGCGGCTGGAGTTTGATTGTCAGATAAAACCTGACCACCAGGAGAGAAGCAGTGAAAGGGCAGTGGCTCACATGTCACATACCACCAGACCCCCTCGCACAATATTGAGGAATCATGGAGTGATCCCTGAAGCAGTTCTAAAGCCTGAAACACCCACAAGAGCTCAACCCTGACCATGAAATGCCTCACAACTCCTGCAGTTCTCTCCATGTACACAAGAATGTTGGTGGCTTGACTGAATTAGAGGTGAGAGTGCTTTTGCACTTACATGTCCTACCTTTCAAAATATGTAGAGACAAGGTCACATAATTGTGAGCCACGTATCAATGGACCTGCACAGTGAAGGTCATCCGCTTATTCTCATTTCCTGAGCTTTGCGCGATGTAATACCAGATGTATGGGCGTAGATACTGCCCAGATGTGTCTGATCTTGCATTCAGCCAACTACTTATGAAGGCAGAGGTAATGATGATGCATTTCCTTACCTGACTCTCGTGATCCTCTGACCTCTGCCGATGCCTTCAGTACTGGTAATGTTGATGATGGGAAACTCTAAAAAAGAGAGAGGGGTCCAACACACCAAAGGGACAGGACACCGCTAAGACACTAGGGGGCCGATTCCGATCTCGGTCGGAGGCGCACCCAATACCATTCGGTCGGGAAAAAAGCCATGCGAAAGCCTGTTTCCCGACCGAACCGTACGCGGGTCCGGCCGAGCGAGTACGATGCGAATTCACCGACCGACTCGTCCGGGCGTCCCGACTGCTCCGACCGACTCGCTCGGACTCGAACCGCTCCGACCGACTCGCTCGGACCCGATTCGCACCGCGCAATGGAGACGTTTTCCGGCCGGGTAAGTACGATGCGCACCTCGACCGCTCCGACCGACTCGCGCCGTCCGACTCGAACTCGCTGTCGGAGCCGTACTTTGGGGGTCCGTGTCGGACCCCCTGTACGCGTACCCGTGCGAGGCGCACACAGGGGGACCCAAGGGTCCCCCTACCTGTGCGTGTACGCCGCGAGCGCTCGCGGCGTACTCGCTGTAGGGGGCGCCCTTGTCCGCCTCGCACCCATTGAGGCAATGGGAGCCCGCGTACGCGTTGTACGACCGGCTCCCATTGAGTTCAATGGGAGTCCGACCGACTCGTGTCCGATAACATACGGACGCATCGTACTCGTTCGGTCGGACTGCACGGGTCCGATTCGGTCGGAAATCTCTCCGGGTCCGGCTCGGTCGGAGAGATTTCCGGCCCGAATCGGAATCGACCCCTAGGTCTAAAATAAACTCCCTTTGGGGTATTTATTCAGCATTCCAATCCGACTCTCACACCACAAACACCACTCAATTGTCACCGGATCAATGTTACAGTTGCCAGAAAGTCAAATATTAAGAAAATATTTATTGGGTTGGGTCAAAAAAATATATATAAACATATACTTCATTCAATAGAATTTTCAATACTCATTAAAATACATAAAATATGCACATGGATGCAAAAAGATTAAAATCACATATACAGTATCAATAGATCAATTTTCATTGCAGAACAATCAAGTTGCAATCAATTGATATTTGATCTCATAGTCCTTTACATATATTGCACATTAAGATATAAACGTTATAGGAACTTTTTCTCTCAACAAGTAGGCCAAAAAGCGACGCGTTTCGGAGGCATACACAGGTCCAACCTCCTTCTTCAGGCTTGCTACTAATCTGTTCCAACACTGTTATCTACATGAAAATATACATTAAAAAAAACAATTCAATATTACAACATAGAAAAACATCCATAATAAGAATCAACCAATTTACCATTGTATTGTTCTCAGGATAAAACCATTAAAACCATACTATTTAATATTCTTTTCTTCAGTTTCACTTATCATTGCTGTCTAAAAAAAGAGAGTATAAGCATATCGAGTTACTGGCACTGTTATAGTGATAACAATTGACCCAAGACCCAACACATTCATGCACAACCAGATAATTAAATCCACACGCATATTTCTAAGGCTTATTCTGCCTACTGGCAGATGTACTTTGCTAGGCTTAGGCTGAACAAGCCCTACTTGTTGAGAGAAAAAGTTCCTATAACGTTTATATCTTAATGTGCAATATATGTAAAGGACTATGAGATCAAATATCAATTGATTGCAACTTGATTGTTCTGCAATGAAAATTGATCTATTGATACTGTATATGTGATTTTAATCTTTTTGCATCCATGTGCATATTTTATGTATTTTAATGAGTATTGAAAATTCTATCGAATGAAGTATATGTTTATATATATTTTTTTGAACCAACCCAATAAATATTTTCTTAATATTTGACTTTCTGGCAACCGTAACATTGATCCGGTGACAATTGAGTGGTGTTTGTGGTGTGAGAGTCGGATTGGAATGCTGAATAAATACCCCAAAGGGAGTTTATTTTAGACCTGATGATGGGAAACTGCCTTAACAACATGGGTTGAGCCACGTGTGCCATTTCCCCACAAGACAAACCACGCTTGCCTTAACCATGCATATGCATGGTTAAGGGCGTGGTTAAGGCAGTGTGCGATCTAGATGCTGGAATGGGCAGGCAGGAAGAGGAGGATCGGTAGAGGATGCGGTCACGTAAGTGGGGCTGGAGCCGGGTTTTGGGATGGAAGGGGGTAGGTTTTTGGGGTGGGGGTAGTTTTTAGGGCTCCAGGGGGTTGGGGTTTTATATAGGGCAGGGGGCCGTGTTTTAGGGCTCAGGGGGGCTGGGTTCGGGGTCATTTTTAGGGGGTGGGTCAGTTTTTAGGGCTCAGGTCGGAGCGGGAAGGGATAGTTTTCATGGCTGGGGCAGTTTTAGGGCTCAGGGCGGGTGATGCTGGGTCACGGTAGCTTATAGGGGTAAGGGTCAGTTTTTAGGGCTCAGGGTGGGGGGCAGTGGTGTAGCTAGACCTATGGCGGCCCCTGCATTTGCCACCCCGTGGTTATGTGTAAGAGCGGGGGGGTGCTGGCAATTTCCTTGGCGGCTGCTGGTAAGAGTTGGGGGGGAGGCCGCCCCTGCCCCTCCCTTGCTACGCCACTGGCAGGGGGCTGGGGTCGAGGTTGTGTTTAGGGCGTGGGGACAGTTTTTAGGGTTCGGGCAAGGGAAAAGGGACAGTTTTGAAGGCTGGGGGCAGTTTTAGGCCTCAGGGCGGGGAAGCTGGGTCGGGTTAGTTTGCAGGTGTAGGGGACAGTTTTTAGGGCAGGGGGCTGGGGTTGGGTAGTTTTTAGGGAGTGGGGTCAATTTTTAGGGGTCAAGGCATGGCGGGCAAAAAGGGATCGTTTTCAGGGCTGGGGGCAAGGTTGTGATCTTTACTACACATGTCCCTTTATCAATCATGTCATTACCACAAAATTGCGTGGTAAAGACGCAGTTGTGGTTGAGACCGCATGGATCAGGCATGTGTTTTTGTGGCATGCGTTGTACCATCATACAACCATTGATGATCACACACACAGTCTTCTCATATGACTCAAGTGTCAGCACCCGTGTTGGCTCCCCCTCCTGTAGCCGGGCTTGCGATGTTTGGCAATAATACCTTAGGCCCTCATTTAAAGGTCATTAAACTATTTCATTTTTAAAACTGACCGGCCACCATAGGTGGCGAGGCAGAGACAGCATTCACCTTATCATCTGTAGCTTCTTTTCTGACATTGTTTGTTTGCTACGTTGATCAGAAGCAATGGTGTGTGGGAGATCTTCCCTTCGAGGTTGCTTTCCAGGCCAAAGGATTCCAAAAGAACCTCATGTTACCATTTTACAAGTCCTCCAATCAGAAAATGGGTGGCTAATTTCTTCAGCTGAGTCTGCAGCAGGGGAAGGGTGTGAAACTGTTTGGTATATAGTAGAGGATTTCCTGTGTGTCATGTGATTTCTATGGCTTGTTGCACCTCACACATGCATGGTATCACCGTGTGCAGATTTACTCTACCTAGTAGTACGGGTTGCGAATTCACTAGGTGTGGTTTTCTTCACACCTGGTATGTGTGCATATGTAATTCTGCTTTCACAGTAAACAGTAGAAGGCTGAATCTGGATTACCAGAAGCAGTGTTTCTACTCCTGGTAATTTCAATATGAAGCCTGACGTAGGAAACTGCCCCACTATGTGTCTTCTGCTAGTGTTGCAGCTGGTTTTGGGGCAATTACGCTGAAGAAGATAATTTATCTAGAACTATTTGAAAGTGGTCCAGATGCAAACATATCACAATCTGTTCATTAGCTCTTCGTACTCCATCCAGGAGCTTATGCACTTGGCTACTAAGTTACACTATGAACACACACACCTCATCTCAAACCCCAAAATTTGATTGGAGTACCCAAATGACAAGAAAGGATCACATTGAAGTAACTCACTGGGGCCCTACAGCTAAATCCAAATCTATAATATAATGTAGCATCAAAGGTGACAACATTCTGTCATCTTTCATCATTTCCCCTTCCCAATGACCCTTGGCTCCCTACTGGCACATACATCCCTGCACTTGGGCATCTTCTTGCTAAAAAGTGGGTAAATCCTACCCACTCATAAAAAAAGCACTTCCACCCAGACAACCAGGCCAACTACCAGTTCCAGGCCGCCTCATCTTCTATAGTAAGGTCCTTGAAGGTGCAGTGGAACAGTCACCATCTTCTGGCATACCAATCAGACTTCTGGAGCTGCCACAGCATCAAAGCAGCAAAAAGAGTTCAATGAAACTGAGCCCAATGAAGATCCATTTAGCAAACTAAAGACTTTACATCAGCCCTGCTGTCTCCTGAATTAGGCTCTCCAAGAGACCAGTGCCCCACTCCAATTTTGCCAGTTTTGTCCCCCAAGAGGTACCATAGCTTCTTACAATTCTTAATATTTCTTTTAGTACAGGACTTCTTCCAGCGGCCATTAAACTACTGTAAGCCTTCTTCTGAAAACATTCCCTGGACCTTGAAGAACTGGGTAACTACAGAGGCATTTCCTTGCCTCCTGCATCTTCTAAGACCTTAAACTTGGTTGTGGTGGTGCCTTAATTCTGTAATTTTCTGAGTCTCACTACATTGTTAAGCGCTATCAGGTCAGAATTAGAATAAGGCCTGGAACAGAGACTGCTCTCTGACTGCCCTTGTCAATCTACAGTCGATGACAGACTGAGGCAATATCAGTGCAGTAGCCCTGTTGGGGCTATTGGCACTGCAGCCACATTACCTTAATGAATTCCCTTTTACGATTTCCATTTTGGGAGACTGGTCTGTGTTTATTTACATTCTTTCTAGCTAGTAGAAAACAAGCCATTTCTACTCCACCTTTTACTTTCCAGATGAAACTCAATGTTTGGAGCACACCAGAATTCCTCACTGCCCCTTGTCCCTTTAATGTTTACTCTGGACCTTTGGATTGTCTCATCCATCTCTGGGCTTTCATTATAACATGCCGCTGCTTCAGCTGGAGAGAGAGCTGAGACGAGCTGCTCCCAAGTTCCAGCTTTGGATGTTGAGGGTCCGGACTCTCTGGAGCTAAATCTTAAGTCCACAAAAATAGCAACAGTAATAATTAGTGGAACTGATGAACTATGAGACACAAGGATCCAGAAACAAAACCTTCTCAGTTGGTCAAGGTGACAAGGACTCTAATGATCTGATAAACACATTTCCTTAGGTCACCAAATATCAGCGTTTTTACCTACATTTTTGTATCAGCTTAAAATCCCTGCCTCAGGAGTGATCAGAGTTGCGACAAGACATATCGAAATACCAGCAAAATGTAAACACACGCAATGGGTGAGGGAAACTACTCAGTGTTGACTTGGAATGTCAACAGGTTAGGCAACAAAATCAAAAGGGGGCTGGTTACCAAATACATTAAAAGGCTTAAACCGGACATAGTTCTCATACAAGAGACGCATTTAATGGGCACACACTGTTCCTTTCTGGGGAGGGGCACGTACACCACACTTGCACATGCTGGCTTTTCCTCGGGCTCTAGGGAAGTCGCCATACTGAGCAGGAAATCACCACCCTTTCGCACTTCCAGGACATGGGCGGACCCAAACGGCAGGTACGTAGCGGTGAAGGGGACATGGGGCCGTAGAGAACTCACACTGACCAGTGTCTACGCTCCCCCAAGACTACAGCAGCAAACACTAGACAAAATCGCAGGGATACTTCTAGATTCAGGCCCTTCCACACATATCATAGGCGGCGACTTCAATGACGTCACAGACCCACATATGGATCGCACAGACGTAGGTCCCGGAACACGTTACCCTACCCCCTTGGAGCAATTGCAGAACACACTTGGTTTGACTAATCTCTGGCACCGACACCAACCAGTAGACCGCACGTATTCATACTTCTCGGGATCCCACAAGGCCTTTTTTAGGTTAGACTATCTCTTTGCCCCAGCGGTATAAGTGGAGACAGTGGAAAAAGTGGAATATCTGGCGAAGGGCATCTCTGACCACTTCATCTCTGGTTAACAGTGGGTGGAAGATCAATAGGGAACAGATGGGAATGTAGGCTGCAGGCTTGGGCTCTGCAAGACAAGGAGATTGCCAATAAGATCCGAATTGATCAGAACTCTACTTTCAAGAAAACGAGGGCTCTGTTACCTCTGCGGTTACCTTATGGGAAGCATACAAAACCTGTGCTACGAGACAGGGCGCAGAATATAATAGCCCACAAGAAAAGGGAAGAGACTCGGGAAATTGAGATCCTGGAACATAGGCTACTAGAGCTAGAGAAGCATATGGACTCCGATGTTGACCAACACGCGTTACGTCAGATAGAGATAACACGGGGGAATACAGAACGCTGGTGAACCAACAAGTGAAATCCTAACTTCTGGCCACACAACACCGCCTGTATGAGGCGGGGGACAGGGCGGGAAAACTGCTGGCCTGGCTGAGCGAGAAGGAAAGGGAGACGAGATGGGTAGCCTCCATACACGAACAAGACGAGACCCACACTACATCCCCACACATAGCGAAGGCCTTTGCCCACTACTACACAGAGTTATACAGGGCTAGGCCACTGGCGGATAGCGCTAAAAATGTTTCCTATCTACATACCGTACATGTCCCCACCCTCTCCCAAGAGGACAGAGATATTTTAGAGAAGGAACTGACCCTAGAGGAAGTGATAGATGCAATTGGCAGACAGAAATCAGGGAAGACCCCGGGCCCGAACGGTCTGCCTACAGAATTTTTCAAAGCAATGCCAGCCTGCTAGCCCCGCACCTCTTGAACATGTTTCAGGCTTCCCAGAAAGAGGGGAAACTCCCACCCAATCTCCAAAATGCCACAGTGGTGGTCATACATAAACCAGGGAAACCCTCAATGAAATGTGAGTCTTATCGGCCAATATCGATGCTCAATGTAGAAATAAAGATCTTGGCCACCATACTGGCGACACGCCTCCTGTCGGTGATAACATCCCTCATACACTGGGACCAGTCAGGCTTTATGCCAAAGTGCACCACACGACTCAACCTCCACCAACTAGCCAACTGGCTGGACACGGTGAAGACAGATCCACTACACACGTGTTCCTCTCCCTGGATGCCGAGAAGGCCTTTGACACAGTCCACTGGCTATTCCTGCGACAAACCCTGTCAAAGTTTGGATTTAGCCCAGTCTTTATAGCTTGGGTTGAACTGCTGTACACTAATCCAGTGGCCCAGGTCCGAATCAATGGGGCTACCTCGATGACTTTCCCGGTGCAGAGGGGTACTAGATAGAGCTGCCCCCTGTCCTCTCTGCTGTTTGCTCTAGTATTGGAACCGCTGGCCTGCCTAATTACAGCACACCCAGGAATGACTGGCTTTAAAGCTAGCGGGGAGGCCCTCAGAGGCGAGCGCATATTGCTCTATGCTGATGACATCCTACTGTACGTCACCAACCCAGATAGGACACTTCCGACGGTTTTGCAAATTTTTGAAGAATATGGCCGACATGCAGGAAATAGCATCAACTAGGATAAATCTAGTCTATACTCGGTGGGGGGCCCATAGACACACAATAGCTCCCAGGGTGCTTTCGGGTAGCCCAGGAAGGGTTCCGCTATCTAGATCTGTATATCACCACCAACGATATAGTAAAACTCAACCAAAACATTAGACGGGTCCTCACAGAATTCCACAGGGATGTTGAGAGATGGAGGCAACTCCCACTAAAGATAATGGGCAGAGCGGCCCTATACAAAATGACTACACTCCCAAAACGACTCTACATACTACAAAATACATATTGTAGGACACCCGAGGCCATAATCACAACGATAAACACTGACCTACGCACACTACTGTGGGATGGGGCTCACCCGAGAGTAGCACTACAGACACTCCAGCAGAACCAATACAACGGGGGACTCGCACTACCAGACATAAGATCCTATTATAGGGCGGCTCACCTAGTGGTGGTTAATGAATGGGGACACGCAGCGGGAGATCATCTCACATACGCCCTAGAACGGCTTCAATTTAGACACCACACACATCTTTACTATTTGTACGGGGGCAAAGGCACCCGCCGATTATTGCCAGCAACTCAAAGAACAATAAAGGCCTGGAGAGGGGCAGGAAGGCAAATGAAGTGGGATAAAAAAACGTACGAGAGAGATCCCTCTTTAGGAGGGATCAAGATTGCCAGAAATGGGTAAGCTCCAGGGGTTTAGACAGTGGGACCTAATTGGGATCTCTAAACTGGGAGATATCTTGGAAGGAGACACCCTGGCCCCCTTTGACACGCTAAAAAATACCGATCGACTACGTGATACTCGAGGCTATTCATATCTTAGGCTGCAAACATGCATGGAGGGCAGAAGGGATACACGCCGCAGACATCCCAGAATTTGTGCCCCTAGAAGGCAGGTTACTGCAGGAAGAACTTTCCAATAAAGCCATTTCATGGACTTACAAAACACTAATGAATAATATTCCTGGTGGGCTGGGACCCCTTAGGGCCAAATGGGAAAACACCACCGGACCGTTGGAGGACATTGACTGGGAGGCGGCCCTAATGCACCAGAGGGTAGTAGCCATCAAACAACGGCTATGCCTCATACAATTTAAGATTCTCCACAGAGTTTATTTTGATAGAGCACGCCTGCATACTATGGGTAGAGCAGAAACACCTCACTGCCTACGCTGTAAAACACTACAAGGTACATACATCCATACGCTCTGGGACTGTAGCCACATCTAAACATACTGGAACCAGATACTGGAGGAAGTAAAAAGAGTGCGTGGAGCACAACTCGAGCTGGAGCCCAAGTATGTCCTCCCTGGCATTCCCACCGAGATAGACCTACCACGTAGCAAGCTCTTACTAAGCAACCTAGGGCTGATAGTGGCCAAAAGGGACATAGCCCGTCCTTGGGGAGCCCCAGACCCGCCCACACTTACCGAATGGAAGACACACATGGACCTCTACATGGTGGCAGAAAAGGTGATATACCAGGTTAGAGGATGCCCCCAAAAATTCCGTAAAATCTGGACCCCCTGGTTAAAATACTACAGACTAGAGGTGGGAGATGAGGAAGAGGTGCCCAACATAGCAAGACGGGACCCGGGGAACGAGAGAAATTAGAGGAGTTTCCTCTCCCCCACTTCTTTTCTTACTCTTATTCTTTATTTTCCATCTGTTCATCAGATTGTAACTGCGATCAACACTGAATGTGGCCCCGAGAAGGCCAAACCGGCTGTAAGCCCACCTGTGTCAATGCTGCTCCATTTCAATGCATATGCACTATTGCAATGTCATGCATCTGTCCATGCATCTCTGATATTCAATGTATTTGCTCTTGTGTTAATAAAAACAGTTAACAACAAAAAAAAAAAATCCCTGCCTCACAAAATCTTTGTGGTCACAGTTCTGGTGGGATCCAGATTTGACTAAAGGAAATCCCTCTACGTGAGGCTCCTAAAGGGATCGCTTACCTCTGTGCAGTCAGTTCAAAATGCTGCAGCTCTTCTTGCCAGTGACGTTGGAAAAGTTGTCCCTGCTGTTGTCATCGCTGCACACTGTAGTGGCCACCTGTTTGGCCAGGGGGACCTGTAGGACCATGTGCATTTTACACAAATCATATAATGGAAAATACCAAGTCACTTTTAAATCAGGAAACAAGGCATCACTGGGCTTCATTCATCCTACTTTTTCTACAAGAACTAAGAAACACTCTGGGTGTGTGTACACTTAACAAATTGCATAAAAACTAACACCAAACACCCCCCCCCGAACATTGACAATTATGTCTCCTGCCTCCTCTTATTCCAACACCTTTTGGCAGCCTTCAACACTGTGGGTTCATTGTTCCTTCTGGACACACACTCTGGTGCCTTAAGCAACTACAGGACAGTTCTTAACTAGATCTGCTACTTTATGGCCATCTCAGAATATATTTGGATGAGATTATCAAAATCCCCTCTCTTCTTGCACATACAGAGTCTTGTAGAGCTCCATTCTTGCCTTTATCATTTTATACATGGGGCCTCCAGGGGCCCTATTGCCCAAACAAAGCATGCCTTGTAGGAGCACTCCTTGAGATCTTGCCAGGATCAAGCCTATTTCATAAAAACATTGCTTAGATCCAATTGAATTGTGGATGTTTACAGATTACATTAAGTTGAATCCAATGAAGTCTGTGTGAATTCTTATCAACAGCGACATGCTTCAGCCAATGCGTCACCTCAATTACATACAGCATGTGGCTTTTCCCTCACCACCATGCCCTTTGGTTTCTACTTCTGTTCATGTATCCTTTTCAAAGAGCATGTAAAAAAGAAACCCACGCAGCCTGGCACCAGTCAAACATCTTACGTATTATTAATCCCTACCGATCAATTCAGACATTCTGCTTTACAGCTCAAACTCCCATGCCTTTTCACATTCATGTGGGCAATGAACTGCTGATGGGCCTCTCACTTTCCACTGTCACTCTGCTCAAGATGCGTTTGCAACTAGAGAGATCATGATGTTCCCCCCCTCCTGCAAGCACACACATTTAAGAGAGAGTGCATAATCAACAAGGTTAGCCAAACCCGGAAACCAGTCTATCTGCTCAACAAATGATCATCTTTGATTGGAATCACACCACCCACAGCACAAATAATGAAGGGTAATGCAGACTGCTAAAGTAAGGAAGGAAAAGACAAGACAGACCTTCTTGTTTGCCCAAAACCTTGCCCTCCAGATGAGATTAGCCCACTAATGCATTGAAGAGCTGAAGACCTTGTTCTATGTCTTCGTCCTCCACTCCTTGTGCTCCGCCGACTAACTCTTTCTTCACTTAGCCTGTTTCCTGCTCTTGCACTAAATGTATATTTAGCCTTTCACTGAATCGATACTGCGCGTACACTAAATGCCTGTTTACGTAGCTTGGTTCCCGCCATTGCGCTCACCATATTGTTTCACTCAATCGATACTGAGCGTACTCTGTATGCCGTTTCTCGCGCTCACTTAACCAGTTGTCCTTAGACACTCTAGTTACTCTTTGGCCTGCTCGTGCAATTTTACCAGCACTGGGTGTGGCTTCCACGTTTGATATCGGTTCGGGCGCTCAACCAGTTCTTAAACCGCACCGGGAATGATCAGACACTTTAACTAGCTGTTATTCGTACCAGCACCGGGAGAAGCATATGGTGCTTCCTCATAGTATGCCGTTTCACGCGCTCACTTCACAACATCACCTGGAGATAATTGACAACTCCCTGTGGCTACCTGGCAGCAACTGAAAGCAGCTGTCTACTCGCGCCGCTTCTGATTAATCCTTCAGCCCATTAAGCATGGTTTTCACGTACCACACAGAAACTAGACATCACTGCATCAGTGTGAGGCGATACTTTTCAGCCCTGGAGTCACACTGGCCTTTCCACCCGTCCACGCGCTAGCAACGTGCAGCGCCGCATTGACTTTCGTTTTTGACATGCATGATATACACACACCAATTGTCTTGACGGGTGTCACTTCTTCCGGCTCATGCATGGGTGCTCCATGTCTAGGCACTCTGTGAGGATCTTCTGGCCACATTGCGGGCTATGTCTTACACAGCTGATACATAGTCTGTTTTTCCAGCAGCTTTCCAACTGTGCCGCCCTTTTGATGTGATTCATCACAATCTAGGACCTCGCATCAGTCAATCCTTCTATGAATCCAACCCATGGTGGATCATACCTTGAAGACTTTCGAGTTTTTCATTACCTTTATTCGGGTAGGTCATTTTTCACCTACCACGTTGGTCCTTTCCACATGACAAACACACCAACCTAAAACTCCCCCCCTCCCCCATTTTTTTTTTATTGTGCAGGCTGTTCTTGTGTTCCTTTTGTCCTGAGGAAGACCCGCCGTGACTACCAGCAATTCACGCACTCTTTTGGGTCGAAACGTCGACGTGCTTGTCACAATCCTGACTCTATTCTCTCCGCTCCACGTGAAAAGGAAATTTAAATCCCAAGCGGACAGGAGATTCATGTATCTAGGGACGGATGACCTTTAAATGACAATTTTTTAACCATCTATGAAGCACTGTATATAATCTTGCTCACAATTAGCACTTTTTTTTGCACCTTTGTCACTATATCACTTGCGCCATTCTGAATAACTGTTTTGTTTAATATTTGTGACAGCCTTTCAGTGTCATTTCTACACCATAAAATGCAAAAAGAAAATAGTGATTAATCCTTTAATACAATTTTTTATTTTTTATTTATTCATGCTTGGTGTTTCTTTGTTCTTCTTTTCTCCATTGACTGTTATTACGCAAATGTTTGAGTAATTGTTTCCTTCGCAATTTTTTATTATTCAGTAACATAGGAAAGTAATTCTGTATCAGACAGAACCAACATTACTCCACATTCTTCACACCCAGGTTCTGAGGGGCACTGGGTTACCCCATTATACTAGATGTATATT
Source organism: Calotriton arnoldi (assembly GCA_963921515.1). NCBI lineage: Eukaryota > Metazoa > Chordata > Amphibia > Caudata > Salamandridae > Calotriton > Calotriton arnoldi. The sequence goes on along the minus strand of CAWUFW010000598.1, from coordinate 2,529,954 downwards.
GGTGCAGGTGCACACCTGCGAGGGTCTTATTACATTAATTGAATATGAAAAATAAGCTTTGATTATGTCAGACAAAGAAACACTTTCATACAGTGAGGAGTATATTGCTAAATTGATCAATGACCAGACTGAATTCAGTCTACTAGGTCCTGGTTTTACACCATTAGACAACACTCTTAGTGAGAAACTAGCCAAACTAGAAAGGTTGGAGAAGAAATTGGTGCGATCACGCCTACACGGAAACCTCCTTGCCAAATACTTACAGGCAAACATTATACCCAAGGGCCTTCAAGTGAGAAACGAACCTGCAATTTTCATAGACCTACCAAAATTCAGGGAAGGGTTCAGCTTCGTCGCAAACAACTGTTCCAGACACTGGATGGTGTTAGGCGTTAAAACTGCTCTTGAATACGTGAAAAAACTTGGACAAGAGATCGCAGACTTAAAGAAAGAGATACTAGAGGATAGAGCTCTAACCAACGCGAAAGAAGCTTTGGAACGCGCTGAAAAGGTAATTGCTGAGTTCAATACCATCACCTTGAATAAAAAACTGGACAAACTTAACAAAGACGTCAGGGGTTACGACAAAAAGATCACGTACCCATACTTGGTTGATGACTACTACCAGCAAGATAGCCAAGGCTTCTTTACTCACAGAGGAAGACAGGGCCCCAGAAGATTCACCACCTTCTCTGATTCCTCAATTGGAAGCAACTCAGACAGTGAATGTGAACGACCAAGCACAAGTGGAGGATCCCGCTAATACAATCAAGGGCAAAGATACCAAGACACATACAGTGGTCCTCCTCTGCTTCTTCTTCCTCCTCTTTTTTTAGAGGACCGACCATGGCCATCCAACAGAGGCCGGAACCAAGAGACTGGATGGGACAGGCCAAAAAGATGGAACAGGGGTGGCAACGCACAAAGGTGCAACAACCGGGTCAGCTTCTACCCCCAAGAGAGCCACGGGGAGATTCAAACAAGACGGCAGACTTACAAATGGTAGAACAATCAACCACTGACGCCCTAACTCTGGACATACACCGCCCATTGGACAGGAACCATACCATTATCAACAGCATCGCAGGTTTGGTTGAGCCTGTAGAAGACAACCTCATCCTGGGACAAATAGACAATATGGCTGAACAAAACGCAGGTCAATTGTCATCCAATGACATGACCCCAACCTTGACCAAACCAACCCCATTATCAACATCTCTAATCATATTTTATCTTCAGCAGAAGGTTCAATTCTGGCGAAAGGCCTCTCCTTCATACCAACTACACCACCTGACTCCTTCAACACGAAACTGGAGTTACAGCAATTCTTCAGAAAAATTCGACTGAAGTATTATTTCCGTAACAACGAACCAACTGTCAAGCATCTAACTGCCACTGGCTTTAAACCACCTTCCACTTTCACCCCTACTGCATACCTGATGAGCCAGAAAATACTTGCATTTGAACAGATTGTTTTAACGGAGGTCATGTCCCTTTGGGATAATAGCAAGTACATTCGCCATAACATAACCAAAGAAGAGAAGCAAGCCCTGAGCTCCTTGAAAAATAACACAGCGATCGTTATCAAGGCAGCCGACAAGGGAGGTGCAGTGGTGGTACAGAACACAGTGGACTACATTGCCGAGATACAAAGACAACTGGGTTGCCAGGACAGCTATACAAAACTCAACAAAGACCCCACCAAGGAAACACAAGAACTGATCCATCAACTCACCCTGAAAGACCTGGAGGAGGGATACCTGAGTGAGCCTGAGTAAAACTTTCTCAATAAAAAACATCCCAGAACTACGACCATTTACACTCATCCGAAAGTTCACAAGAACTTGACCCATCCACCAGGAAGACCCATTATATCTGGATGTGGCTCCATCCTAGAACCACTTAACCAATTCATCGACTGCTTTTTACAACAGTGGGTTACAGAAACCAAATCCTATGTGCGAGACACAATGCACATCATTCAGATCTTGGAGAACCAGCCCTTTGACACATCCACGCAGCTCTTAGTCACTCTAGATGTGGCCTCGCTGTATACCAGCATTCCCCAAGACCAGGCGATTGCCTGCATACGTGAGGTGCTGGATCAGAGACCGATCCCACATTGGATACCCACTGATTTCGTGGTGAGCCTACTTGAGATTGGCATGATGCGGAATTTCTTCATCTTCCAAGCCCCAGCCTGGCAAACCTGTACATGGATCAATATGAAGATAAGCATATATACAACACAAATAACCCTTTCATCGACAACATCACCCTTTGGAAGCGGTATATTGACGATGTCATCATGGTATGGAAGGGAACCGAACAAAACCTGATGGACTTTTGCGTTTGGTTAAATGGAAGATCACCGGATATTCAATTTACCATGAATCATGACAAGGAATCAATCTGCTTCCTAGACTTTTATCTCAAGATTGAAGGGGGATTAATCTATACTACCCTATATAGAAAAACAACGGAGCGCAATACCCTACTGAAATACTCTTCCCATCATCCAAGGAGCCTACGGGACAATTTACCTTATGGGCAGTTCCTCAGGCTGAGGAGGAACTGCTCACGTAGACTAGACTTCTTCAAGGAGACCGACATCTTGATTACATGATTAAGGGAGAGGGGTTACCCTAAAGGCCTGTTGAACCACACAAGGAAAAGGGCCTGGTATTGCCCCAGAGAAACCCTGCTAGAAGTAAGAACCAAAACTGACACGGAAGATAAACTGGTTTGTGTGACTACATTCAACACGAGAAGCCAGGAAATCAAGAAAATCATCAAAAAATATTGGAACCTGGTGGCCTCTGAAATCAACACAGCAACTGATCTTGTTTTCCCCTTCAAAGAGTGAAAAACGTACATGACTACGTTGTTAGTGCATATCTGAGACCAACCAGCCCACCTGACATCAGGACACAACTACAACTACTGGCACTCACAGGCCATTTCAAGTGGAGTAAATGTAAGGCTTGCAAACTCACAATTGAAGGAGCCACTTTCACTCATCATGGACGAACATTTCAACTCCTACACCATACCAACTGTAATAGTACCAACATCATTTATGCCATCAAGTGTCCCTGTGACAAACTCTACATCGGACAGACTACACAGAAAGTAAAGAGCAGAATTCTACAGCATTGCAGCAGATTGTGATGCACATCCCAGGGAGCACCCCTGGGTTGAACCCCTTTTTTCCCCCTGTAATTATTCATCAGCACACCGAACCATATCCAATTGTATTGTAAAATGCAAGTCTAGTTTTGTTAAATCAATGAATGTGTATCCCTGCAGCAACAGGCTATCTGATTGAAATAAGATACGATTCCAAATCCACAGTTATAACTATCCAAACCTATGTGTCCACACTTTTTTGGAGCTGGATAATCTTTACCCCAAATCGTGTTAGTCTCCAATCCCTTGGTTTCATTCCTTTAATCATTTCCTACAATAAGGAACCTACCCCGCTGCGGTTTTTAATTTATTGGCTGCCGGCCGCCTCAATCAATTAACAGCCTGCAGGTGCACATCACCGCTCAGCTGCACCCTAATATTTAGTTGTGCTTCCGCTACGGGAGCTCGCGTCTCAATTCTCGAGCAGCACCGGGAGAGGTAAGACGTTCCTGCATTTGTTGCGGTTTCCCACACCTTTTTGAGTTTCTCTTCAGCCGGGATTTCACTTAGCCTGTTTCCCGCTCTTGCACTAAATGTATATTTAGCCTTTCACTGAATCGAAACTGCGTGTACACTAAATGCCTATTTACGTAGCTTGGTTCCCGCCATTGCACTGTATATATCTTGCTCACAATTAGCACTTTTTCTTGCACCTTTGTCACTATATCACTTGCGCCGTTCTGAATAACTGTTTTGTTTAATATTTGTGACAGCCTTTCAGTGTCATTTCTACACCATAAAATGCAAAAAGAAAATAGTGATTATTCCTTTAATACAATTTTTTTTTTGATTCATTCATACTTGGTGTGTTTCTTTGTTCTTCTTTTCTCCATTGACTGTTATTACGCAAATGTTTGATTAATTGTTTCCTTCGCAATTGTTTATTATTCAGTAACATAGGAAAGTAATTCTGTACCCGACAGAACCAACATTACTCCACATTCTTCACACCCAGGTTCTGAGGGGCACTGGGTTACCCCATTATACTAGATGTTCACTGTGGGATAGTCACCATCTTAGCCTTTGTTGTGATCACCTGCACTCTTGATACTCTCCTTTGCTTCTGTGGGATGGGCTTCGTCGCTTTTATAAGCTTCCATCCTTGACATTCAAAACTACACTTCTCAGCAAATGTACCTCAGCCCTATCTACAGTACTCGGGTAACTTCCAGGGTCCGGACTGCTTTATATGATTTTGATTGATTTTATTATATCTATGGAAGTGACAGCAAATTAAATTAAACCAGTAACATAAAAAGAAAGTAGAGAATAAAAAAGAAAATTTCCTGCATATAAGAATGTTGTGAAATCAGCCGGTAGCGGCATCAGTCAATCAATAGGAAAGGTGCAGTAAGAAGTTTTGAAAATAATAATCTTCCCCACTGGTAACCGGTGTAGACTGTGCAAGAACAGTCGAATGGAGACATACTTGGTATTCTGATGGCACGAGTGCGGTGGCTTCTGAACCAGCTGTGGGCTTTCCTCTTAGTATATGGCTAGATCTGTTGCTGAACCTTTGCGTGATCTAGTTAACAGGAAAAAAGGTCTAACAATAACCTCATCAAGTTCTTTAGCTCCATCGTTAAGTGCACAGCAGAATACAACTGTTGAAGCTGAAAGGAGATGTGTTGGACGATGGCTCTGATCTGCACATTCATGCTCGGAACTCGCTTCCCCGTGACACCAAGAGTGCTAGAGAAGTAGGCGTAATGCTTGAGTGAAGCCTGGGCCTCCAGACAATGGGCTCCTTGTTGAGACTCTGTAAAAGTACTCTGAAGCCATCTAAAGAAAGGGAGAAGCTGCCTCCACCACAAAGAGGCCTAATACTGCAGTCTTCCCAGAAAGGAAAACAACTAAATATTATATCTATGGCTCCATAACCCACCTTGTACAGACCTGTTCCCAGATACACAATCCAGGAGAAGAATATATGGAGCGGTGAAGAGGCTAAGGAGCAGGGGCCGCCGCCTGACTATTATGCCACAACAATATTTAACAAGTTGATCTGAGAGAGGCATTCAAATCAATTTTTTTTTAACTAAAGATGGGGCAGCTGCTGGAATCACCAGACCTTCTGAAAATGAAAGTAAAATAACTGTGCGGCGCTCAAAAAGAGCACAAAAACTACCTGCCATACCCTAGGAGCCGATGGGTAGGTGCGGAGGAAAGATCTGATCTGAATGCATACCAGTCACCCTCTCCACCCCTCTTTCTACACCAAAGGATTCTCATGCTGGTACCAGGAAGAGTTCATTCTTCTTCTCAGGTGGAAGTCCGTGACTTCCGCCTGATTTCTAACCACTCCCTCTGTTCCCTGAACCATTAACTTTTTTTTTTGTCTCCAACTTGCCTCAGCAAGTCTGAGACCCCAGAGATATCCACGTTATGTCTATGCTTATACCACCATTACTTGGGAGAGGTTGGCATGACCTTTCCCTTAAAAACTGCAAACTGTGGAAACATACTGAGTGCTGTTTAAGGAAGTCTATATGAAATATGATTACATATTTTACAGATAAAAACAAATATGCTGCTGAAAAAGTCTGGAGGTCACCCTTTTATTACTGCTAATGTGTAGCGCATGGAAATGGCCAATGAATAAGAAAACTGTAATCAACTTTCAGGTTCAACTTTTTTGTATTTATACTGTAATAAATTATGCAGGAGGAAGCGACAAACTAGTTACATTTTCCCACTATCTGTTAATGTGTTTCCTGAAATGGGACTGCAAACCTGGCAGTGCCTTGGGAGGGAACAATGGGAGGTGATTAATGTATCTTACCTGATGTTTCAGACAGGCGTTCCTTTAGGCTGGAGGAATAAGCGGAAATGCTCTCACAAAAGTGTTTGCGATAAACCGAGTGAATGGGTGGTAAACTCCATGTCAAGTATAATAGAGATGTTGGACCAGTAGTCACCAGGGGCCATATTACAGAAGGTGCAACGGGCATTTGCGCCCGCTTTGCGTGCCCCCGGGGCACTTTAGTATTATAGAAGGGGGCGCAGACGCTTGTGCGTCCCCATCTATAATACCAATAGCGCTGGCGCACTTAAAGTGCCAGCGCTACCTTCAGAGGGTGTTACCTCATTTGCATAGGGGCGTGCCCAAATTCAAATGAGAGAATTCCTTTGACTCTGCGCCTGCGCCATATTACGGATGCGGGCGCAGAGTCCAAGAAGCCCTCAGGAGACGCACTGACAGTGCACCATTTAAAAGGGGGCGCACTGTCAGTACGCCCCCTGAGAGCAGCCCTCTGCAGGGGGTAAAGGGGGACCCATGGACCCCCCAGACATCCTCTTGCAGGCGGGTGCAGTCACTGACTGCACCCGCCTGCAAGGGGATCTCTAAACCCCTTTGAAAGTGCAGGCGGGTGCCGCCTGCACTGTGAAAATACAGAGCAGCTGCTCCGGGTTTTCACATGAATGGGCTGCCCCCAGGGCAGCACGAGGTCGCGGCTGCCCTGGAGGCAGTGCATACACCACAATGTGGCGCATTATCATTGTTTGCGCCCGACGCACCTTTTGAAAGGTGCGCCAGGCGCAAACAATGATAATGTGTAATGTGGCCCCAGGTGTCTTTTGAGTAAGTTGAACAGGTCTTTGAAGAGGCCATTGAAGATGTGAAAAATTTCCTGGAAGTCCACATTGACAAATTACACACGTAGGAAACATTCAAGGTGGTTGATCACTTGTGAACAGTAAAGGGAAGTGGGCTTGTCAGAAGAAAATGTAGATTAAGTAGCAGTGGAAGATGAATCTCACCCCATTTCACTACTCAAGAGTCTTATTAAACTTTTGAATATGATTGCTCCCAGCCAGAGCTGGCACAGACCTAAGACAAATGTCACCGAGGGCCCATGGTAGGTCCTGGGGGAAAGGATTAAGAAAGGTGTTGGAGGAAAAAGAACCTGTAAAATGGGCAAGACAAGATATAGCTTTGAGAGACTGAATTGGTCTATTCGGAGACCCCCATTATTGCAAGAAATTCAACCAACATACTTGTAAGGAAAGAAAAGAAACTTGTACACAATCTGCTCACATCCAGGAACAATCTTTAAAAACAAAGCATAACATACTGGAATCTCCAGGACAAAGTCCATAATATACAAACACTTATACATTCATAGCCTAAGGATTCTCATTCAGATTATAAGTGTGAGTTATTTTGGGCCCTGTGACAGTCAGTAGTTAGCAGTTAGTATTCACAGTTGGTACTGTCTTTTATAACAGGTGTCCCAGGGCCTCAGGCACTGCTGCACTTGCCCTTGAAAGCCAAGTTACTCTGTACGATTGACTCCCCAAAGGTAGGCAGGACAAGCCCTGAATTTTATAGCATCTTCTGCAGCCGTAATATGGGCCCAAACAGTTTCATAGTACATATGTGATAAGGCATGACAATCCAGATAACATGGAGGCCTAAGCACTATGATGTACTGGAGAAGATAGATTGCACCAGGCAGTTCTTCCTTTACCGTGGGGAAGCGAATGAATGGACAAAGATTCCTAAGTGCTTAAAGTAGAACAGTTCTCTAATATGTGTCCTAGTTCCTCCGACTACGCTCAAGTGATAGACTACTCAGAGGGTTCAAACTTATGTGACTGAAAAACGGTAAATACATATTAGAAAATACCACAGTGTTTAAATACACAAATACCTATCACAGAAAGTAAACTGAGTCCCAATGAACCTGGGTTTAGATCGGACCAAGTGTTGCTTAATATCAACTGGGATAATGAGATTAGGGTTAGGGTACAGTCTAAACTCTAACCTTCTGACCTTTGGGGATGTATGCAATATCCATATGTATGTCTCTCTATTTAAATGTATTTTATATATATAATATATTATAAAGAGGCAGCAATAGCAAGTCTTTTTTCGTTTTCTTGTTTCCTTTGTTGCCATTTACGAATCTGATTAAAATTTTTCCAAAAAGTTAATTTGAGTTTGGTTCTGCATGGCAAGTTTTCTGCAGATCTGTCAAGGGGGAAGGGAAATGGAGGAAAGGTGGGGATTAAAAAGTAACATTCTATTCCTAAAGGATTCTTTGCACTCAACTACAGAAAAAACAGCTGAACACAGTTAAAGCAGAACTTTGCTAAAGGACCTAACTTTGCTTGGTTTTGTGTAAATCAGTCCAGTAGTTTTTGAGAAATTTTCACTCTTAAAATGAGTCGGGGTGGCCTAAAAGGGCTAAAAAGTTAGAGACTTTTGGCCAATTAGTCTGCAAATGACCTGTTAACTCAAGTTAAAAAATAACTAAATTAGATTGGACGAGGAAGATTTTCTTCAGTCGTTCATTTTGGATCCACACACCCAAAGCTGGTGTCCTTCGACTCAAAGCCTCTGACTGCCTGGCCGCAACAGAGGAAAAATTGATGCGGTCACTATTATAGGACATGGGTGTAGGAGAGTAGGATCTGCTTCACATGGGTACCCCCACTTTTTGCTGATGCTTCACTGTTTTTCGACATTAGTCTGGCTGGGGCCCTGCTAATCAGAACCCCAGCCTAGCTGCTTCCTCTCTAAAATGGTTTCCATGTGCCTTAGGCACATCACTGATTGGAATCTGGAGTGCCCTTATAAGTCCCTAGTATATGGTATACTATGTACCAAGGGCATAGGTACCTCAGAGGCCTACCAGGGGCTGCAGCATGTATTATGCCACCCCTGGAAGGCCATCCAAACTGACACCACAGGTCTGCTACTGCAGCCTGGGTAAGGTGGTGCATGCACCCCTTACTGTGATATAGGTTACCTATATCACTAAATACATACACACATATAAACCTATAAGTCACTCCTAAGGCAGGCCTTATCAATCCTGAAAGCAGAGTGCGTGGTTCCTATGTGAGAGGGTGCCCCTGCATGAGCAGGGCCCCTCTGCAGCGTTCGGAGACCCTTCTCTGATGCTGTTTGTAGTGCAGGCTGACCATATACTCTTAAGCGCATTATAACCTCGCGTTAAATGCTAACTTTGGAATGGCTGCACCTAAACATGTCGTGTTTGGTGTCAAACATCTTGGAATACTACCCCCCGCCAATTCTGGCGGCGGGGTAGCATTCCACCCTTCTAGAGGGAAAGACATGTTAACTCTGGCTAGCCCGGTAACTTCTTTCTAAAGCCCTGGCATCACAAAATGGATGCTGCTGCCACAGACACGAGTCTGGCCTCCTGCTGCTGGACGAAACTCCGGCAGGGGAGGCCTGGACAATAGGTTTCCTGTCCCAGGGAGGTGTGACCACCTCCCCAGACAGGATAATGTGTATTGGGGCTGGGCGGGAGCACTTTCGGGTGCTTTGAAGTCCTGCACTGGGGGCACATTTGGTGTCCCTGTGCATACCCCAGTTCAAACCGGATCAGGGGCTTGCAGCCCCTGCTTTGGCGCGAACTGGACAAAGGGAAAGGGGTGTAGCCACCCCTCTGCCCTGACCCACCCATAGGTGGGGCCACAGAGTAGTCCAACCCCTAAACTTGGTATAAGTATAGGAACCCAGTCCTTAGGACTTTAGATTATCCCTGGACGAAACTCTGAAACAGAATCCTGGACCTTCGACGCTCTACTCAAGACTAGAGGACAGAAGAATCTCCCTTGGGGTCAAGGAGTGACTCCCCTGCTTGGCAGGCACCAAAGAAGCAATTGTCCAGTCTGCATCGCCTAAGCTCCCGTCGGACGCCGAAGTCTTTGCATCACCAGAGGTGGATTTCCAGACTTCCCCGAGGCTGCCCTGAGTCCCCAGCAAAGCTGAGGCCCGTAGCTGTCGTGGGTAACGTGGAACCGTGACCCCTGGACACCGCACGCATTTGCTAGTGCATCCTCTTCTGGGTCTCCCACGAAGTCGTGCTTTGGGCTTCGAGTAGCCCTAGCCTCCAGCACCAACTGCACCGAAGATCCCTGGCCTCCACTCCACGAGTGTCTTGTGAGCCAGATCCACGTGCGACGTCTCGAGGCTCCTTCGCGGTCGCTAGCCTGTTGGCTAGTAGCCCTTCACGAAGGCCAATCCTTTTCTTCTTGGGCTCCCTAGTTGCTCCAGGCTTGCCCTCACTTACCCTTGCTGGGTGAGTTCCTCAGACCTTGCTGGTCTGCACCATCGACGATCTTCATCTTCACCGAGACTTGCCGTTGCCAAGGCTTGTTGGGTCCAATCCGGTCGCCGACACCTCAGCACTCGACAGACATCGTGTACCCACCCGAATCCTGCTCCTGGTCACCGACAACGCCTCCTGGACCTCGTGGCTGAAGAGTCAAGACGACCGTCAACGCACCTGAAGCACTCGACATCGGTGGGCATCTGTCCATCGCCTTCCTGGTCACTGGCTAGTGACCCAGACTCTGTCCCCTCTGCTTTCAGGTTCTTCAGATCTCCGATCCACTCTTGGATCCACCCGGACACTTTCCACTTGGTCGCCAGCAGCACTTTGCAGAAGATCGCCATTCAAATCGACGACGAAACCCGACCCCGAAAGGCACCTATGCACCCGGCTTCCCTGGGTGAGGTAACACGAGTACTCCGGTGCTCCCGTGGGTAGAGACTCTAGAACGACCTAGTTCTCAAAGGGTTTGCTCCAAGTCCTCCTTTAAGTGTCCCTTTTCTTTAATTTCCTGATCGCGACTTTCTCCATAGAAGTTAACGGCGTATCGCGGTTGTGTATTTACACTGCACGCGTCCCCCGTGGGTCCCCTGTGTCACTACCTTGGGTGGTTCCTTGTGGTCCAAGCACTTCTAGAGACTCTAGGCCTAGTGTCTAGTTCAGTCGTGGTTCTTATACCACTTTATTGGTATATGGTTTGGTACGCCCCTAGGGCCCAAACGTGTATTTGTGCTATTACTGTGTTTAAATAACTTATAACTTGTGTACTTCGAACTCTAGCCTCATAAAGAGACTAGAGGGGTGTGTTTAGCAATAAATACATATATTTTGAATATATACCTGGTGTGGTGCTCTTTCATTTGTTCACTCAAGAGATTATAGACTGGTAAAACAAGCTGCTTTACATTCCTTCAAGACTTAGCCTGAAGGCTGCTCTCCATAGCTACCACTAGGATAGCTTTCAATAAGGTTGTCTTTAACCTATCTCCAATAAGGGGTTGTTTGGACTGGTGCAAGGTGCCCACTATAATTAGTGGACAGCATATGCCAGGCCAACTTCTCACATTGGTGTGCAGCGTGTGGGATTCCAGCTTGCTATTGTTTTACCAGATAATCTCAATTGAATTGATCAACTGAAAACCACTAAAGGTACCTAAGGTACATATAATTTAAGCTTAGAATACAGTAAGTTGTACTGAACTTAGAGTTGTGTGTTAAGGGACAGCACACCCTTTCTACAACTCAAGAGAGTTTAGTAGGCCACACTAGAGTAGGTAGTGCATACACCACACCACACCACACTAGTAATGTCTTTAAAGGAAGGATCTAAAGAATCCTTACCAGAAGCCACTGGGCTTCTTCCCTCCAAGTATGATACACTCCCATTCTTGGAATTGAGAGCATTATGTAACTTGAGGAAATTGAGGACAGGCCAAAGTCCCACCACCCAACACCTTAAAGAGTTGTTGGTAGCTTATGATCTCAGTAAGCCCTTGGGGACTGAAGGGGTAGGAGCTGAGGGTGGGGCAGAAGATGAGGGTGGGGCCAGGGGTAGCAATACCCCCAGCCCCCCTCTGAAACTGGCCAGGAGGGTGACAATGACCCTGACCTGGATAACCCAATCCCTCCTGTGGACGATGAAGAGGAAGTTCTGGATGATCCCCACTTTGTCCCCCCAGGAAGGATTATGAGTGTGCCCAGAAAGTCTAGATCTCCTTCTCAGGAGTCTAGCCACTCTGGCACCTCCATAGGGAGCTCTGTCTCATCTCATAGGAGGGAATCCTCTCATGAGAGGAGAAAGAGGCTGGTTCAATATGAGGAAGCTCAGCTTGAAATCAGAAAGCAGCAACTGGCTGTAGACAGGGTGTCCCTAGATCTCTTCAAAGAGAGAAGAAAGTTGGGACTAGAGTCCCATGGTGGCAGCCATGTCCCTAGAGATAGGGAAAGGTCCTATGACCATAGGAACCTGAGCAAGATTGTCCCTCCCTACCAGAGTGGGGATGACATCCACAAGTGGATAACTGCTCTAGAGAGGGCCTGTAAAGTACAGAAGGTCCCTCAGGAGCAGTGGGCAGCAATCTTGTGGCTCTCCTTTGCAGACAAAGGTAGAGATAAGCTCCTCACTGTTAGAGAGGAGGATGCTGATAATTACAAGGTCTTGAAGAGTGCTCTTATTGATGGGTTTGGCCTAACCACTGAACAGTACAGGTTGAAGTTCAGAGATACCCAAAAAGCACATACTCAAGACTGGGTAGACTATGTGGATTGTTCTGCCAAGGCTCTGGAAGGCTGGTTGATGGGCAGTAAGGTGTGTGACTTCTCAGGATTGTACAATCTGATAATGAGGGAGCAGATTCTTAATAACTGTCAAAATCAGCTGTTGCATCAATACCTGGTGGACTCTGATCTGACCTCTCCCCAAGAATTGGGAAAGAAGGCAGACAAATGGGTCAGAACCAGGGTGAAGCAGAAGGTACAGAACCAAGGTGGGGACCCTAAGAAGCAAGATGCTAAGAACTCTGAAAAGGGTGGGGAGAAGGGTAAAGATCAAAAGTCTTCATCAGGCCCCCAAAAATCTTCTTCAGGTGGGGATTCACAGTCTACAAAAGGGAAAGGCCAAAGAAAACCATGGTGCAAGGTCTGTAAGCAAAAGACCCACTGGACCAGTGATTGCACCAAGTCCAAAGACTCAAGTCCAGCACCCACCAATGCCCCTAAGGCACCTGTTCCCCCTAGTACAGTTACAGTTGGTGGGAGTGCTCCAGCCAAGGGTTTAGTAGGGTTCACCCTGGGTACTGAGTTGGGCTCTGACCTAGTCAGAGAACTAACTCAGGCTGTGTTAGTCTGTGATGGAGGCATGGATGTGCCCTCCTCTATGAGTCCCAGTAATCTGGGCAAGTACAGACAACAGCCTTTAATCAATGGACGAGAGGCTTTGGCATTTAGGGACACCGGGGCAAGTGTCACAATGGTGACACAAGACCTTGTGAATCCTGGGCAAGTTATACTTGGTGAAATGTACCAAGTGACCAATGCTAGCAACGTCAGAACAGACCATACTCTGGCAGTTGTTAACTTCTCCTGGGGAGGGGTAACTGGCCTTAAGAAGGTTGTGGTGAGTGCAAACCTACCAGTCGAATGCTTGCTTGGCAATGACTTAGAGACTTCTGCTTGGGCAGAAGTGGAGCTCAGGACCCATGCAGAAATGCTGGGGATCCCTGCAGATGTGTTTGCTGTGACCAGGTCACAAGCCAAAATGTCTAGCACTGAACAGGCCTTGGATTCTGGAATAATGGACCAAGTGCCTTCCAAGAGGAGGAGTAGTAGGGTTAAGGCAGTGCCTTCCCCTTGGCTCAGGAAGAAGATCAGTCCCTTGAGGGGGATGATCTCAGTCCTGAAGAAGGAACTGTCCCAGAGGAACTTGAACCTGACCAGGTTGAGTTCTTGGGGACAGGGGGACCTTCCAGGGCAGATCTGAGCCAGGAGCTGCAGAGCTGCCCCTCCCTTGAACCCCTCAGACAGCAAGCTGCTGCTGAGGCTGCTGGGAAAGCTAGTGGTCCCCATACAGTGTATTGGGATGATGGACTCCTGTACTCAGAGAGTAGAGACCCCAAGCCTGGTGCTACCAGGAGGTTGGTTATACCTCTGAAGTTCAGGGGCTTCCTATTGACCCTAGCCCATGATATTCCCTTGGCAGGTCACCTGGGCCAGAACAAGACTTGGGACAGAATTGTCCCTCACTTTCACTGGCCCCACATGTCTGAAGACACCAAGGAGTTTTGTCGCTCCTGTGTAACCTGCCAGGCCAGTGGCAAGGCAGGTGGCACTACAAAGGCCCCCTGATACCACTACCTGTGGTGGGGGTGCCCTTTGAAAGGGTAGGGATTGACATTGTTGGTCCCATGGATCCCCAAACAGCATCTGGGCACAGGTTTATCCTGGTGGTAGTGGATCATGCCACCAGGTACCCAGAAGCTATTCCCCTCAGGACCACTACAGCACCTGTGGTGGCAAGGGCCCTCCTGGGAATTTTCTCAAGAGTGGGCTTTCCTAAGGAGGTAGTATCAGACAGGGGTGCTAACTTCATGTCTGGGTACTTAAAAGCAATGTGGAAGGAGTGTGGAGTGACTTATAAGTTCACCACACCCTATCACCCACAATGCAATGGTTTGGTTGAGAGATTCAACAAAACCTTGAAGGGCATGATTAAAGGGCTCCCAGAAAAGCTTAGGCGAAGATGGGACATACTCTTGCCCTGCCTTTTATTTGCATATAGGGTAGTGCCTCAGAAGGGGTTGGTTACAGCCCTTTTGAACTTCTGTTTGGCCACCCTGTCAGGGGTCCACTGTGCTTGGTGAAGGAAGGATGGGAGTTACCTCTCAAGCCCCCAAAGCAAGACATAGTGGACTATGTACTTGGTCTCCGCTCCCGGATGGCTGAGTATATGAAAAAGGCAACCAAAAACCTTGAGGCTAGCCAGGAACTTCAAAAGGCCTGGCATGACCAAAGGCTGTTCTGACTGTTTACCAGCCAGGACAGAAGGTGTGGGTGTTGGAGCCAGTGGCCCCAGCAGCTCTCCAAGACAAATGGAGTGGACCCCACACTATTGTTGAGCAGAAGGGTGAGGTTACCTACTTAGTAGACCTAGGAACACCCAGGAGTCCCCACAGGGTTCTCCATGTCAACAGGTTAAAACCATATGTGGACAGGGCAGACATGGGCTTGCTCATGGCTACTGATGAAGGGCAGGAGGAAGAGAGTGACCCACTCCCTGACCTGCTCTCACAGAACCCTGACGATGGGTCAGTAGATGGTGTAGCCTTGGCAGGCAGCCTCACTACCCAGCAACAAACTGATTGTAGACAGGTGCTCAATCAGTTTAGACACATGTTTTCACTGACACCCAGTCAGACCACCTGGTGCACTCATGAAGTGGACACTGGGGACAGTCTGCCTATTAAAAATAAGATTTATAGGCAACCTGACCATGTCAGGGACTGTATCAGGACTGAAGTCC
Organism: Calotriton arnoldi; assembly: GCA_963921515.1. Classification (NCBI taxonomy): domain Eukaryota; kingdom Metazoa; phylum Chordata; class Amphibia; order Caudata; family Salamandridae; genus Calotriton; species Calotriton arnoldi. The sequence goes on along the minus strand of CAWUFW010000598.1, from coordinate 2,514,657 downwards.
AGAAAATGTTGGAGTTGGGAGTTATTGAACCCTCAGATAGCCCTTGGGCTAGTCCAGTGGTCCTTGTGCCAAAACCTCACACCAGTGGTGGAAAAAGAGAGATGAGGTTTTGTGTGGACTACAGGGGTCTCAATGCAGTCACTAGGACTGATGCCCATCCAATACCAAGGGCAGATGAGCTCATAGATACTTTGGCCTCAGCCAAATATCTCAGCACATTTGACTTGACAGCTGGCTACTGGCAGATCAGACTAGCTGATACTGCAAAGCCCAAAACAGCATTCTCAACCCCTAGTGGGCATTATCAATTTGTGGTGATGCCCTTTGGTCTGAAGAATGCACCTGCCACTTTCCAGAGGTTGGTGAATACAGTTCTCACAGGTCTGGAAGCCTATAGTGCAGCATATCTAGATGATATTGCTGTCTTTAGCTCCACCTGGGAGGATCACCTGGTCCACCTCAGGAATGTTTTACAGGCCCTGCAAAAGGCAGGCCTGACTATCAAGGCCACTAAGTGCCAGATAGGGCAGAGTCAGGTTGTGTACCTGGGCCACCTTGTGGGTGGAGGCCAGGTTCAACCTTTGCAGAGCAAGATCCAGACTATCATGGACTGGACTGCTCCAACTACCCAGACTCAGGTGAGAGCCTTCTTAGGCCTGACTGGGTACTATAGGAGATTTGTCAAGGGGTATGGATCAATAGTGACACCCCTGAATGACTTAACTTCTAAGAAAATGCCCAAAAGGTTCAGTGGACAGCTAGCTGTCAAAAGGCATTTGATGACCTGAAGCAGGCCATGTGCACTGCTCCCATTCTACAGAGTCCTGATTACTCCAAGAAGTTCATTGTTCAAACTGATGCATCTGAATTGGGGGTAGGGGCTGTACTGTCCCAATTGAATGAAGGTCAGGATCAGCCAGTAGCTTTCATTAGCAGAAGGCTGACCCCTAGAGAGAAACGTTGGTCAGCCATAGAGAGGGAGGCCTTTGCTGTGGTCTGGGCTCTGAAGAAGTTGAGGCCATACTTGTTTGGTACCCACTTCCTGGTTCAGACAGACCATAAGCCCCTCTTATGGCTAAAACAAATGAAGGGTGAAAACCCCAAACTGCTTAGGTGGTCCATTTCCCTACAGGGGATGGACTTCACAGTGGAACATAGACCTGGGAGTAACCATGCCAATGCAGATGGACTCTCTAGGTACTTCCACTTAGAACATGAAGACTTAACTGGGCAAGGTTAGTTTAATGTCCCTACGTTTGGGGGGGTTGTGTAGGAGAGTAGGATCTGCTTCACATGGGTACCCCCACTTTTTGCTGATGCTTCACTGTTTTTCGACATTAGTCTGGCTGGGGCCCTGCTAATCAGAACCCCAGCCTAGCTGCTTCCTCTCTAAAATGGTTTCCATGTGCCTTAGGCACATCACTGATTGGAATCTGGAGTGCCCTTATAAGTCCCTAGTATATGGTATACTATGTACCAAGGGCATAGGTACCTCAGAGGCCTACCAGGGGCTGCAGCATGTATTATGCCACCCCTGGAAGGCCATCCAAACTGACACCACAGGTCTGCTACTGCAGCCTGGGTAAGGTGGTGCATGCACCCCTTACTGTGATATAGGTTACCTATATCACTAAATACATACACACATATAAACCTATAAGTCACTCCTAAGGCAGGCCTTATCAATCCTGAAGGCAGAGTGCGCGGTTCCTATGTGAGAGGGTGCCCCTGCATGAGCAGGGCGCCTCTGCAGCGTTCGGAGACCCTTCTCTGATGCTGTTTGTAGTGCAGGCTGACCATATACTCTTAAGCGCATTATAACCTCGCGTTAAATGCTAACTTTGGAATGGCTGCACCTAAACATGTCGTGTTTGGTGTCAAACATCTTGGAATACTACCCCCCCGCCAATTCTGGCGGCGGGGGTAGCATTCCACCCTTCTAGAGGGAAAGACATGTTAACTCTGGCTAGCCCGGTAACTTCTTTCTAAAGCCCTGGCATCACAAAATGGATGCTGCTGCCACAGACACGAGTCTGGCCTCCTGCTGCTGGACGAAACTCCGGCAGGGGAGGCCTGGACAATAGGTTTCCTGTCCCAGGGAGGTGTGACCACCTCCCCAGACAGGATAATGTGTATTGGGGCTGGGCGGGAGCACTTTCGGGTGCTTTGAAGTCCTGCACTGGGGGCACATTTGGTGTCCCTAGTGCATACCCCAGTTCAAACCGGATCAGGGGCTTGCAGCCCCTGCTTTGGCGCGAACTGGACAAAGGGAAAGGGGTGTAGCCACCCCTCTGCCCTGACCCACCCATAGGTGGGGCCACAGAGTAGTCCAACCCCTAAACTTGGTATAAGTATAGGAACCCAGTCCTTAGGACTTTAGATTATCCCTGGACGAAACTCTGAAACAGAATCCTGGACCTTCGACGCTCTACTCAAGACTAGAGGACAGAAGAATCTCCCTTGGGGTCAAGGAGTGACTCCCTGCTTGGCAGGCACCAAAGAAGCAATTGTCCAGTCTGCATCGCCTAAGCTCCCGTCGGACGCCGAAGTCTTTGCATCACCAGAGGTGGATTTCCAGACTTCCCGAGGCTGCCCTGAGTCCCCAGCAAAGCTGAGGCCCGTAGCTGTCGTGGGTAACGTGGAACCGTGACCCCTGGACACCGCACGCATTTGCTAGTGCATCCTCTTCTGGGTCTCCCACAAAGTCGTGCTTTGGGCTCCGAGTAGCCCTAGCCTCCAGCACCAACTGCACCGAAGATCCCTGGCCTCCACTCCACGAGTGTCCTGTGAGCCAGATCCACGTGCGACGTCTCGAGGCTCCTTCGCGGTCGCTAGCCTGTTGGCTAGTAGCCCTTCACGAAGGCCAAACCTTTTCTTCTTGGGCTCCCTGGTTGCTCCAGGCTTGCCCTCACTTACCCTTGCTGGGTGAGTTCCTCAGACCTTGCTGGTCTGCACCATCGACGATCTTCATCTTCACCGAACCGAGACTTGCCGTTGCCAAGGCTTGTTGGGTCCAATCCGGTCGCCGACACCTCAGCACTCGACAGACATCGTGTACCAGCCCGAATCCTGCTCCTGGTCGCCGACAACGCCTCCTGGACCTCGTGGCTGAAGAGTCAAGACGACCGTCAACGCACCTGAAGCACTCGACATCGGTGGGCATCTGTCCATCGCCTTCCTGGTCACTGGCTAGTGACCCAGACTCTGTCCCCTCTGCTTTCAGGTTCTTCAGATCTCCGATCCACTCTTGGATCCACCCGGACACTTTCCACTTGGTCGCCAGCAGCACTTTGCAGCAGATCGCCATTCAAATCGACGACGAAACCCGACCCCGAAAGGCTCCTATGCACCCGGCTTCCTGGGTGAGGTAACACGAGTACTCCGGTGCTCCCGTGGGTAGAGACTCTAGAACGACCTAGTTCTCAAAGGGTTTGCTCCAAGTCCTCCTTTAAGTGTCCCTTTTCTTTAATTTCCTGATCGCGACTTTCTCCATAGAAGTTAACGGCGTATCGCGGTTGTGTATTTACACTGCACGCGTCCCCCGTGGGTCCCCTGTGTCACTACCTTGGGTGGTTCCTTGTGGTCCAAGCACTTCTAGAGGCTCTAGGCCTAGTGTCTAGTTCAGTCGTGGTTCTTATACCACTTTATTGGTATATGGTTTGGTACGCCCCTAGGGCCCAAACGTGTATTTGTGCTATTACTGTGTTTAAATAACTTATAACTTGTGTACTTCGAACTCTAGCCTCATAAAGAGACTAGAGGGGTGTGTTTAGCAATAAATACATATATTTTGAATATATACCTGGTGTGGTGCTCTTTCATTTGATCACTCAAGAGATTATAGACTGGTAAAACAAGCTGCTTTACATTCCTTCAAGACTTAGCCTGAAGGCTGCTCTCCATAGCTACCACTAGGATAGCTTTCAATAAGGTTGTCTTTAACCTATCTCCAATAAGGGGTTGTTTGGACTGGTGCAAGGTGCCCACTATAATTAGTGGACAGCATATGCCAGGCCAACTTCTCACAATGGGTTCCTGAATAATAAATGTGAAGAGCCATAAAAGGGCAGGATAAGTTTCTTTTGATCCCCACTGTCTCAGTTGGGTGGCCCTGAAAGGGACCCCATGAGGTTAAATTGAAAAAGGTCCTCTTTACAATGGGGTTTACAGATCCTGAAACAAGGTTCCTGGATACTCAGCTGCAACTCTGTGGTATGCAAACACTGCCACGGGGTCGGCGAACCCTGCAGCAAGGGCTCTTGGACCTTTGTTGGGCCCCCTTTTGGGGAGTCGGTCAACAAACCCGAGAAGGGGCCCAAAAGTGTCCAACAGTTTCTAAGGATCGGCAATGCTCCTTACTGGGATCCACGAACCCCCTAAAAATAAAAAAATATACAAAAGTAAACACAAATAATTGAAAAAAAATAAAAGGTGGCAGTGGACACCACTAGAATACTGTGTGCGGCAAGGGTTGACCGCAGAGCCTGGGGTCAGCCCCTCCACAGCCAAAGGCACGGTTCATAGAAGTTGGATGTATAATACACCTAGAAAACTCATAAATTCACTGAAAAAAACTACAAGTAAAGGGTAGTTATGGTTAGTATTGGTTATGACATCTTCACATATATTTGAAAAAAAAATCCTCTGAAATTTTATTTAAAAAAAACACAGTTAATGCAAAGTAGCACAAGTTCCATCTTCATACCAAATCCATATCTACTCCTGTGAGACTGCTGGACTGATAAATGAAAGTACACTTTGGGCAGGTTCAGAGACACCATCCAGTCCTAGGGTTCTAAGGACTGCAGTGCCAGAAGAAGTGCAATCCCTTTTAATTTCTCTTTTCTTGAGAAAGAGTCCAGGAGTCTAAGGTCCAGAATCGGTTACAGTCACCAGTCCTTTTTGGGGAAAAGAAACTATCAGGAGTGCCACCTAAGTCCTCTCTCTGCCTCTAATACCAGTTCAGTACAAAATGAGGTGGTCACAGTGGAAATGTATTTAACACTAAACACAACAACACCTGAAGAAATAGTTTGTCAAATTTATTTGTATTACAACATGATTTCATTCATATTCAGTTTTTGCAAAAATATCTACGAAAATATGGTAAGGTGCTCCAAAGGGGAAGAAAGGAGTGCTCAAAGATGTGCGCTAGTGAGGGGTGTCAGAAAAGGACGGCAATGTGCAGTATTTACATCATGACTGATAGTGACCTATCCAGCCACTTTGAAGGCTAAATATGCATGAAAAAACATAGTATTCTGATGACACAGTAAATCAATTGCTGTTGTCTGTACGTGAAAACAAATGAGACCGTCGATGTTTCGACCCCAATAGTGTGTGCAGGGAATTTAGATCCTTGGAGTAGGGCAGGGGTCTTCAATCTGTGGGGTGCGACCCCCAGGGGAGCCGTGGAGTCAGATAGGGGGTCGCGCATTCCCGGTTGCACTTCTGCCTGGAATTGGAATCCAAAACACTCCTTTATTTTCACGCCCGCCCTTTCCCCACTGTTGTCTTTGAAATTCCTCTGCTCTGCCCTTGCTGTAATCTGTTGCCGAACTCTGACCTCCGTTTTGGCTTGGGGAAAGCCCACATAGGCTATCCCGGGCTCTGGGGTAGGGTGGAGTTGGAGGGGGAGGGGAGGAAGGGGGGGGGCAGTCAGACTCGCACCTGCGCCACCGGAAAGACCAATCTTTTGAAACAAAAAGGGTTTTTCGAAGACAAAATTAGCTATTCTTAACAAAAGCTAAGGACCAGACCCCAGAGGTAAATGCACTATGTGCAAATGGAAATCCCTGTGTAGGTCACACTTCTCTGTGTACTTGCTTCCCTGGTAGTGTGCATGCAGGGCCAGAGGCGCAACTAGAGTCAAGTTTCAGGGGGGGGGCTAATAAAAACTTCGAGGGGGGTAATTGTTTTAACAATTGGCAGATTGAAGATGCAGGTGCTCTAAGAAGGGGTGAAAGAACAACAAAGCCTTGTTAACATGTAAATGGTCTTTTAACCACTTAACCGCGGCGGCAATTCCGCCGCGGTGCGGCGGTTTTATTGAGTGGGCGGGGCCGCGTCGGCCAACGGACGTGCGCAGCACTACGGAGGTAGTGCTCGCGACGGCCGTTGGCCGACAGAAGCAGCGAAGGGGTTAAAGACCTGTGAAGTACTCGGGTGAGGCTGCAGTGAGATGGATGCCAGACCACAACAGCTCAAAAACTGTCTGTGTGTGTGCCCGGGAAGCTGTCGCAGCCTGGGCTGACACACATGAGGAGGGGGGAGCTGAAGCCCTTTGAGCCAAATGGGCGTTGCGCACCTGTGCAGGGCACATCAATCAGCTCAGTTCTCCCCGACAACTGCCTACACACCTTACAACCCCACTGTGCACTGTCCCACTGGCATCTACCAAGCCAGTTACATTTGGTAAATAGCACGAGTTTCACTTACTGATATCTGTTATTCGACTTTTATTGCAATGTTATCCCACATGCTTTTCAATCTGACACTTCCATCTGTGCTTTATAGTTCCCAAAGTAGGCAGTCACACTCCCACCTGCGCCACCGGAAAGAACAATCTTTTCAAACAAAAAAGGTTTTTTGAACACAAAACTAGCCATTCTTAACAAAACTCAATCATGTGTTATCATTGAGTATTCAACATATGAAAATAAGGAGAATCCAACCAGAGGCGTCACATGTTGTGTGCTAGGGGTGTGCCTTTTACTTTCTTCCCGAGGCAGGGTTGGGCCAGTGCTGCTGTGGTGAAGGCTGCAGGTGCTCTTCCCCTTTAGAAATGGCCCTTTAATCATGCAGCTGGCAGAAGGGCAGTGTGCTTGGTTGGGCCAGAGGAGGGTTTTGAAGGGGGGATAACACTGTAGGGATGAAGGGGAGGCGCCTGGACCGACAAGGCACTGTGTGTGTGATTATTAGGTATTGAAAGACAGGGCCAGACATACTTTAACTGACAGGAGATGGGGGAATGCGAGGCCGATTGGGAGTCAAGGAGAGAGGTGTGGAGCTAGCGGTGAGAGGCGGGATGCAGGTGTGGGAGGGGACTGGAGAGGAGGAGTGGATGATGTGAGAGAAGTGAGGAGAGGCAAGGTGAGAGACGGGTGAGGGGTGAGGGGTGAGAGGGGAAGATGTGAGAGGTGAGGTGAGGAGAGATGAGGGTGAGAGGAGACGGGATGGGAGAAGACAGATGAGAGAAGACAGGAGAGAAGTGAGGAGGGCAGCAAGGGAGTCAGAGAATTCAATTTGAGAGGTCAGGGATGAAGAGAAATGTGAAGTGGCGAAGGAAGTGCGGAAACACAAGAGGAGAGGTGAGTGTGAGAGAAAGGTGAAGGCAGAGAGGAGAGCTACCATTAAAGGGTGAGAGAAGATAGCTGAGAGGTGATCCATGAGGTATAAAGAGAATTTGTTGCAACGTGGGTGAGGGAGAGCAGCGAAAGGGGAATAGAGGGAGTACTGGGGTGGGTGCTGAGGTAACAGGAGAGGGGAACGTTAGTTCAAGAAGGTGTGGAAGAACAAAGGAGAGATGGGAACGATGAATGGCGGGACTGGAGAAGTGTAAGATACAAATCGATAAGACAGAAATTTGAAGGGAGAGACTTTAGGTGAATGAGAAGTGATGAGGGTTGAGAGAGGAGACGGGGCCAGGGAGGCCATGAGATAAATAGGAGATACTGTTAGAGATGAGGGGATTGAAAAAACAGAACAGCGAGAGATGATTAAAGGTGCAGTGAGAGGTTGAATGGGGAGAGTTCAGAAGTTGTAAAATGGGGTGAAAGAAAATGGCCTGCAAAGGGAGAGAGGGATAAAGGGGACGGGGTGGGAGGAAAGAGGTGTGTGTGAACTGCTTAAACTCTGCACAAGACCGCCAGGGTTTTAAGGGACCCGTGCTGCTCCCGGCCAGGGCCAGGTGAGCTTCTAATGTGGCGACACTGCAGAGTGGAAGGCCCTTCACAAAGGATGACTAGACATCTTTCTGTTGTTTATTGCTGTATTTTGGTTATAAACTGGTACTGATGAGGTGAAATCTTTGCTTAGTGTTACCCTGTTTAAAAAATGTCAAAATAATGAAGCAATACTATCCCAAAATATGCATCACATAGCATTATTTACATTTTCTTACCACACAACTCAATCAACCCTCCTGCATAATTTGGCCCTCCCCTGCCTCTTAATTCCAGTAGCCCTGCCTTTAGGGCAGGCTGGCAGTGCCCAAAGGGATGGCCAATCAGGTCAGTGTGTGGGCGTTTTTATTTTTTTGCTACTTGCTCGCCTGTTGTATGGTCAGGTGGACTGTTTTTACTGTTAATTTCTGTGCTATGACCACAAATATGTGTCTGCAGCAAGCACAAATGCATGCAGTTTCCCATTCCTTGCAAAACACTTATACAGCTCAGCCTTTACAAGTTTAAAACTGCCACATAATTTGGTCCTCCCTTGCCTCATAATTCCAGTAGCCCTGCCTACAGGACAGTCTGGCAGTGCCCAAAGGGGTGGCCAGGCAGGTCAGTGTGTCGGCTTTTTGTGGCTGCTTGCTGGCCTGTTTTGTGGTCTGGTGGACTGTTTTTACTGTTGATTTGTCACCCACAAACCTTTGACTTGCTAAACACTGTTAAATAATATTTCCCCACTGTAAAAATGATTTTCTGTGGGAACTGGGAGCGTGTATGGTTATCGATAATGAGGAGTATCAAGATCTAGAAATGTTTGTCAGGAGGGGGTCCTTACGTTTGAAAATGTTGACAGTGGGGTCTCGGCATCCAAAAGTTTGAAGACCTCTGGAGTAGGGTCTTCATCAGGACATGTGGAGACACCTAGGGATGGTTTAAAAATATTGGCTTTATTATTTCAGGTGGTGGAAAATGTAGTTATAATTAATTGGACAAAGAATGCAACATATGTTACCCTTAGTGCCACCAAGAGAAATCTGGTGGGAAAGCTCAAGAATATGGGCCTGTAGGCTCCAATGTCGGAGAGGCGAGCGCTTGTAATGGAGTTGTGGCTGTATACGTGCTGTAAATAAATATTGAAAATATATCAGCAACTGTATAGCCCTGGGCGTAAAAAATTAATTAAATAAATCGACGTCCCAAGTGACCTGAAACGTGTTAGTAAACTTACTCGATATTAAATCTTCATCGCGGACGAAGAACAAAAGGCAGAATCAATCAAAAGCTCCAGAAAGGAATGAATCCTGAAACGATCTAATGGGGAGATATCGGTAAAGGTAATTAACCTCAAACAGTTTCTCAAAGTATAGACTCAAACCTAAAGTAAAACACAAAGACAGGGGCTGAGCAAGGAACATACCTCCGAGCTGGGTCGAAATCACCAGCTCTCTGACGAGCGCGGCAGTTAAGTTGTCTGTTTAAATACAGACTGCGGAGCGGTCGGCGTGCACACGCCAGAGCAGCACGTAGGCCGATCCGCCGCTGAATGCTGACATTGCCGGCCCGGCGTGGCTGATGACCGCGTGAGGGATGACGTGTTACCCAAGAGAGAGGAACGGGGCAAACAATAACCACAGTCATGGCTACTGGGTGGATGAAAATAAATCAATGCGTGATCGATGTCAAATAAGGGGGTATGGTTTATGAAATTAATGTGCAGTGTCAATCCATCGATTCCATGTCAGTAGTCAAAATAGACGGTGACCCAAAGGGTCGGTCTGGGTCAGACAGAAAGCACTGAATACTTTCTATCTCATAATTAGATAGAACAGTAATGTGAAAGGTGGTATCTGCACATACATCAAAAGGCAAAATTGATTGGTCGAATAGCCAGAGTCGGGCTTTAATGTTACATAACGGAAGCCAGCTTCACAATAGTAAAATAAAATGGTATTTGCACGCCGACCAAAACACATTTCATCAATCTCTGTACACAGATGACATGTTAAAACAAGACATTCTTGTGTGTATATCACAAATAGTTCATTCATTGGTAAGACATGACAATTGTGCACTGGTGGCATCCAGTTCCTTTAGCCCATCACAGAGCGTATCAAGAGAACGCATCCACTTGCACTACCGAACATTGAGTACCGAGTTAATGTCCCCACCCCTGACGCGCAAAGAGACCATTTCGAGGACCACCCACTTAATATTCTCTGGTGAATGACTCAGTGTTTGAAAATGCTCCACTAACGGTGCCCCAACGGTGCCGCATCTGACCCTGCTACAGTGTTGTAAGATGCGGACCTTTACTTTCTGACGTGTTTGTCCTATATACATCCGATTGCATGGGCAAATGATAGCGTGAATAATGTCAGAAGTGTTGTAGTTATTGTGTGTTTTTAAGTCAACCGTATGCTGTTTGTAACTCAGTTGCCTTGTTTCAATGGTTAGACTGCATACTTTGAAGCAGCCACATTTGTAATGGCCCACGATCTCAGGTAGGTGCCATAAAGTTCGACTGGAAGTTTGTGGCGGAGTGACATGGTCACGTACGCTTTTGCCCTTTTTAAATTAATGCATAGGGGGATCAACCAGTTCTAGATCGTCCGAGATCAGTTTCCAGTGGTTGTTCACAATCCGTCTGATTTCATTGCTGCAAGTGCAGTAGGTGGTGACACATATCATTCTGTTTGTGGGATCATTGGTGCATGACTTTGGTGTTAGGAGAGTCTCTCTTGGGTTGAACCATGCCCTTTTCTGAGCTCGTTTAGCTAGTCTCCTTTGGTATCCCCTTTCGATGGGACGATTGAGAAGCCCCTCTGATTCTTCAAAGTAATCATCTTTGTGTGTGTAGTTCCGACAGATTCTCAAAAATTGCCCAAAAGGCAAGTTGTCCCTCAGGCCTCTGGGGTGATGGCTGCTGTACCTTAATAATGTATTTCTTTCAGTTGATTTCCTGAAAAGGGTAGTGTACAGTAAGTCGTTCCCTGTCTTGATGGAAATGTCCAAGAAGTCAATTGTCTTGGGGTCCGAGTGCATCGTAAACTTAATGTCAGTTGATCTATCATTCAACCACGAAAAAAATGTCTCCAGTTCTGTGGGGCTCCCAGTCCAGATGAGCAAGATGGCATCTATGTAGCGTTTCCAGAAGGTTATGTGGTCAATTTAGGGGTTGGCTTCACTGTAGATAAATGTATTCTCAAAATCGTCCATATACAGAATGGCTAGGTCCGGTGCGAAGCCCGCGTCCATGGCGACTCCCTTAGTTTGCAGAAAATAATCCCCTTGGAAGAAAAATAAGTTACTCATCATTGCTACCTCCAGGAGATTGATGATAAATTCAGTCAGAACCCGGGCCGGTAGGGGTCTCTTGTCTAGTCCTGTGCCCATGACTTTCAAAGCTGGTAATTGTGGGATGCTTGTGTACAAGGAGACCATGTCCATGGTGACAAGTAGTTGGTGTGTGGTAGCAAAAGGCAAGTTATCCACCAATCTGATGGCTTCCATAGTGTCTCGTAGATAAGATCTTGTGGCCTCCGCACATGGTTTGAGGAAAAAATCCACATACTTGCATAGCGGCTCCTACAGAGATCCACAGCCTGAAACTATGGGGCATAACGGTGGATGATCCAAGTTTTTGTGAACTTTAGGCAGGGTGTAGATGGTTGGCAGGCGTAGTTGTTTCTGGTTCAAGTAATTGAATTCCAGGTCAGACTGGAAGCCTTGACTACGTCCTCCTTCCATGATTTTCAAGATCAGTTTGCTTACTTCTTTTGTAGGATCTGCACTCAATCGGGTGTAGCTCACACCATCCCTCAGTTGTGTGTAAATTTCTGATTTATAATCCATGGTGTTCTGGATTACAATTGCACCGCCTTTGTCGGCTGGTTTAATCACAATGAGCCGATTTTCCTTGAGGGAATTCAGTGCTTCACGTTCAGGTTTGGTGATATACTTTATGTACTGTTTGTTGGAGCATGTCTTCATTACGTCCCTGAGTACAACACTCTTGTATGTAAGTATCTTATGGGACATCAAGTGTGTAGGTGTCATAAATGTTGCAGGCACTGTTAAACCTGTGTGGGAGGCTGATGGGAGTGAGGGGGAATGTCTGAAGAAGTATTTGAGTCTGATCTTCCGGAAAAAACGATGTAGTTCTGCTTTGATGTTGAACTGATTATGGAGAGAGGTTGGTACAAAAGACAGTCCTTTACTCAAAACCTTCTTTTCATCTTCCCAAAGTTCATAAGTTGACAAGTTAATGACGGGGCTCTCTTCTCTGTTTACCAGTGATAATGCTGTCGTCGGCTCTGTACTTCCCCGTGGCTCTCCGGGGGGGGTATCGAACTTGTTTCTGTCCACGGGTTCTGCCTCCATCCCAATTCTGGCTCCTTTGTTCCTGGCCTCTCTGTAGGCCTTGGTTCCAATTGTACCCTCTCCCTCTGGGGGGTCTCCATTAGGCATCCCCTAAAAAAACAGGCCCTAGAGGTGGCTGGAACCGGTTGTCCTGATAGTGGTAGCTGGAGCTTGCACATGGTTGTTCACCCTCGCTCCCGGTGTTGTTGGAGCCTGAGGAGTCCGAGAACGTTGTGAATCTCCTATAGCCTCTGTAGCCTCCCCTGCCTCTGTTCAAGAAGCGTCCCTGCGTGTCCTGCTTGTAATAATCCTTCTGCAAATATGGGTAGGTCGTCTTTTTAGCGTAGAATCTGATCTCCTTAGATAGTTTGTCCAATTTCTTCGCCTGGGTATTGGTGTCAAAATCCCTATTGGTCTTCTCCAGAAATTCCAGGGCCTCCTTTGCGTTCGTTAGTGCTGTATCTTCTACAATTTCACGTTTGAGATCAGTGATTTCGTTCAAGAGTTTCTCAACTTGTTCAATGGCTGTTTCAACTCCTAGCACCATCCAATGGCGGGAACAGTTGTTGGACTGTTCCCATGAGGCACAGGGTCAGACTGATTTGCATATGGCCATGTCTGAACTGGGTTGGCGGAGTGAGCTAAAGAATGGTGATGGATTAAACCCAGATCAGTTGACTGGGGGTGAGTGCTTGCAATGTTCAACACTCCGTCCATCATCCCCTTTGGTTTTGCTATGTTCGCCCTAAGTTGGCAGGGTATGCCCAGACGTGGATCCCTTGCTCACTTTGCCACTGGATTCAAGATAGCCTGGCTGATGACGGCTGTAAGCCAGAAACCGGTCCCAGGATGTTTGTTTCCGGTCCAGGGAAGACATGGCTTGGCAGTTCGGGCTGGACTGTTCCAATGAGGCACAGGGTCAGACTGATTTGCATATGGCCATGTCTGAACTGGGGTGGCGAAGTGAGCTAAAGAATGGTGATGGATTAAACCCAGATCAGTTGACTGGGGGTGAGTGCTTGCAATGTTCAACACTCCGTCCATCATCCCCTTTGGTTTTGCTGGGAACAGTTGTTGGCCACGAAGCTGAGGTTTTCTTTGAACTTCGGAATATCGACAAAGATTGCAGGTTCATTCTTAATTTGTAGGCCTATAGGTATTATGTTTGCCTGCAGATATTTGGTCAGCAGGTGGACATGGAGCCGTGTACGTATCAGTTTCTTCTCCAGCCTCTCCAATCTGTTGATCTTGTCATTTAATGTGAAATCTATACTAGCGGTAGTGGAGGAGAGAAAATTACTGCTAGATTGTCCCTGAATAAGTCTATTTATATAATCCTCAGTGTAAGATAGAGTCTCGCTCTCCAACATGGTGGAACACAAATTCCACAGAGATACCCTTGCAGGTAGGCACCTGCTCCAAGAGAGTTATAGAACAATGGGGGATCCCAAATATTCACTGGACCTGGGTCATATGCAGTACAAAATTAGGCGGTCACAGTGGAAATGTATTTAACACTAAACCCAACAACACCTGAAGAAATACAATTTGTGCTCAAAGATGTGTGCTAGTGAGGGTTGTCAGAAAAGGAAAGGCAATGTGCAGTATTTACATCAACGACTGATAGTGACCTATCTAGCCACTTTGAAGGCTAAATATGCATGAAAAAACATAGTATTCTGATGATACAGTAAATCAATTGCTGTTGTCTTTGCGTGAAAACAAATGAGCCCGTCGACGTTTCGACCCCAATAGTGTGTGCAGGGAATTTAGATCCTTGTAGTAGGGTCTTCATCAGGACATGTGAAAAAAGCTAGGGATGGTTTAAAAATATTGGCTTTATTATTTCAGGTGGTGGAAAACGTAGTTATTAATTGGACAAAGAATGCAACATATGTTACCCTTAGTGCCACCAAGAGAAATCTGGTGGGAAAGCTCAAGAATGTGGGCCTGTAGGCTCCAATGTCGTAGAGGCGAACGCTTGCAATGGAGTTGTGGCCGTATACGTGCTGTAAATAAATATTGAAAATATATCAGCAACTGTATAGCCTTGGGCGTAAAAAATTAATTAAATAAATCGACGTCCCAAGTGACCTGAAATGTGTTAGTAAACTTACTCGATATTAAATCTTCATCACAGACGAACAAAAGGCAGAATCAATCAAAATCTCCAGAAAGGAATGAATCCTGAAACGATCTAATGGGGAGATATCGGTAAAGGTAATTAACCTCAAACAGTTCCTCAAAGTATAGGATCAAGTAAAGTAAAAGATAAAGACAGGGGCTGAGCAAGGAACATACCTCCGCCCTTGGTCGAAATCACCGGCTCTCTGACAAGTGCGGCAGTTACGTTGTCTGTAAAAATACAAACTGCGGAGCGGTCGGCGTGCATGCACCAGAGCAGCACGTAGGCGGATCCGCCGCTGAATGCTGACATTGCCGGCCCGGCGTGGCTGATGAGAGCGTGAGGGATGACGTGTTACCCAAGAGAGAGGAATGGGGCAAACAATACCCACAGTCATGGCCACTGGGTGGATTGACATAAATCAATGCATGATCGATGTCAAATAAGGGGGTATGGTTTAAATTAATGTGCAGTGTCAACCCATCGATTCCATGTCGGTAGTCAAAATCGACGGTGACACAAGGGGTCGTCTGGGTCAGACAAAGCACTAAATACTATTCATCGCATAATTAGATATAACAGTAATGTGAAAGGTAGTATCTGCACATACATAAAAAGGCAAAATTGCTTGGTAGAATAGCCAGAGTCGGGCTATAATGTTACATAACGGAAGCCAGCTTCACAATAGTAAAATAAAATGGTATTTGCACGCCGGCCAAAACACATTTCATCAATCTCTGTACACAGATGACATGTTAAAACAAGACATTCTTGTTGTGTATATCA
This sequence comes from Calotriton arnoldi, assembly GCA_963921515.1. NCBI lineage: Eukaryota > Metazoa > Chordata > Amphibia > Caudata > Salamandridae > Calotriton > Calotriton arnoldi. Next base: position 2,499,495 of record CAWUFW010000598.1, on the reverse strand, counting down.
CAAATAGTTCATTCATTGGTAAGACATGACAATTGTGCACTGGTGGCATCCAGTTCGTTTAGCCCATCACGGACCGTATCAAGAGAATGCATCCACTTGCACTCCCGAACATTGAGTACCGAGTTAATGGTCCCACCCCTGACGCCCAACGAGACCTTTTCGAGGACCACCCACTTAATATTTTTTGGTGAATGACTCAGTGTTTGAAAATGCTCCACTAACGGTGCCCCAACGGTGCCGCATCTGAACGTGCTACAGTGTTGTAAGATGCGGACCTTTACTTTCTGACGTGTTTGTCCTATATACATCCGATTGCATGGGTAAATGATAGCTTAAATAACGTTAGTAGTGTTGCAGTTAGTGTGCGTTTTAAGTCAACCGTATGCTGTTTGTAACTCAGTTGCCTTGTTTCAATAGTTAGACTGCATGCTTTGTACCGGCCACATTTGTAACGGCCCACGATCTCCTGTAGGTGCCATAGAGTTCGAATGGAAGGTTGTGGCGGAGTCTCAAGGAGTGAGTGGACCACATTGTCACGTACACTTTTGCCCTTTTTGTAATGAATGCATGGGGGGATCAACCAGTTGTAGATCGTCCGAGATGAGTTTCCAGTGGTTGTTCACAATCCGTCTGATTTCATTGCTGCGAGTGCAGTAGGTGGTGATGAAGATTTAATATCGAGTAAGTTTACTAACACGTTTCAGATCACTTGGAACGTCGATTAATTTAATTAATTTTTTACGCCCAAGGCTATATAGTTGCTGATATATTTTCAATATTTATTTACAGCACGTATAAAGCCACAACTCCATTGCAAGCGCACGCATCTATGACATTGGAGCCTACAGGCCCACATTCTTGAGCTTTCCCACCAGATTTCTCTTGGTGGCACTAAGGGTAACGTATGTTGCCTTCTTTGTCCAATTAATTATAACTACGTTTTCCACCACCTGAAATAATAAGGCCAATATTTTTAAACCATCCCTAGGTGTCTCCACATGTCCTGATGAAGACCCTACTCTGAGGATCTAAATTCCCTGCACACACTATTGGGGTCGAAACGTCGACGGTCTCATTTGTTTTCACGTACAGACAACAGCAATTGATTTACTGTGTCATCAGAATACTATGTTTTTTCATGCATATTTAGCCTTCAAAGTGGCTGGATAGGTCACTATCAGTCGTTGATGTAAATACTGCACATTGCCTTTCCTTTTCTGACAACCCTCACTAGCACACATCTTTGAGCACTCCTTTCTTCCCCTTTGGAGCACCTTACCATATTTTCGTAGATATTTATGCAAAAACTGAATATGCATGAAATCATGTTGTAATACAAATAAATTTGACAAATTGTATTTCTTCAGGTGTTGTTGGGTTTAGTGTTAAATACATTTCCACTGTGACCACCTCATTTTGTACTGCATATAACCCAGGTCCAGTGGATATTTGGGTTCCCCCATTGTTCTATAACTCTCTTGGAGCAGGTGCCTACCTGCAAGGGTATCTCTGTGGAATTTGTGTTCCACCATGTTGGAGAGCAAGACTCTATCTTACACTGAGGATTATATAAATAGACTTATTCAGGGACAATCTAGCAGTAATTTTCTCTCCTCCACTACCCCTAGTATAGATTTCACATTAAATGACAAGATCAACAGATTGGAGAGGCTGGAGAAGAAACTGATATGTACACGGCTCCATGGTCACCTGCTGACCAAATATCTGCAGGCAAACATAATACCTATAGGCCTACAAATTAAGAATGAACCTGCAATCTTCGTTGATATTCCGAAGTTCAAAGAAAAGTTCAGCTTCGTGGCCAACAACTGTTCCCGCCATTGGATGGTGCTAGTGGTTGAAACAGCCATTGAACAAGTCAAGAAACAGCCATTGAACAAGTCGAGAAATCACTGATCTCAAACGCAAAATTGTAGAGGATACAGCACTAACGAACGCAAAGGAGGCCTTGGAATGTCTGGAGAAGACCATCAGGGATTTTGACACCAATACCCAGGCGAAGAAATTGGACAAACTATCTAAGGATATCCGATTCTACGATGAAAAGACGACCTACCCATATTTGCAGGAGGATTATTACAAGCAGGACACGCAGGGACGCTTCTCGAACAGTGGCAGGGGAGGCTACAGAGGCTATAGGAGATTCACGACGTTCTCGGACTCCTCAGGCTCCAAGAGCACCGGGAGCGAGGATGAACAACCATGTGCAAGCTCCAGCTACTACTATCAGGACAACCGGTTCCAGCCACCTCTAGGGCTGGCTTTTTTAGGGGATGCCCAATGGAGACCCCCCAGAGGGAGAGGGTACAATTGGAACCAATGCCTACAGAGAGGCCAGGAACAAAGGAGCCAGAATTGGGACGGAGGCCGAACCCGTGGACAGAAACAAGTTGGATTCCCCCCGAAGAGCCACGGGGACATACAGACCCGATGACAGCATTATCGCTGGTAAACGGAGAAGAGAGCCCATCATTAACTTGTCCACTTATGAACTTTTGGAAGATGACAAGAAGGTTTTGAGTAAAGGACTGTCTTTTGTACCAACCTCTCTCCCTAATCAGTTCAACATCAAAGCGGAACTACATCGTTTTTTCCGGAAGATCAGACTCGGATACTTCTTCAGACATTCCCCCTCACTCCCATCAGCCTCCCACACAGGTTTAAGAGTGCCTTCAACACTTATGCCACCTACACACTCGATGTCCCATAAGATACTTACATACGAGAGTGTTGTACTCAAGGATGTAATGAAGACATACTCCAACAAACAGTACATAAAGTATAACATCACCAACCCCGAACGTGAAGCACTGAATTCCCTCAAGGAAAATCGGCTCATTGTGATTAAACCAGCCGACAAAGGCGGTGCAATTGTAATCCAGAACACCATGGATTACAAATCAGAAATTTACACACAACTGAGGGATGGTGTGAGCTACACCCGATTGAATGCAGATCCTACAAAAGAAGTAAGCAAACTGATCTTGAAAATCAGGGAAGGAGGAAGTAAACAAGGCTTCCTATCTGACCTGGAATTCAATTACTTGAACCAGAAACAACCACGCCTGCCAACCATCTACACCCTTCCTAAAGTTCACAAAAATTTGGATCATCCACCGGGACGCCCCTTAGTTTCAGGCTGTGGATCTCTGTTGGAGCCGCTATGCAAGTATGTGGATTTTTTCCTCAAACCATGTGCGGAGGCCACAAGAGCTTATCTACGAGACAGTATGGAAGCCATCAAATTGGTGGATTACTTGCCTTTTGATCCCACATACCAACTACTTGTCAACATGGACATTGTCTCCTTGTACACAAGCATCCCACAATTACCAGCTTTGAAAGTCATGGGCACAGTACTAGACAAGAGACCCCTACCGGCCCGGGTTCCGACTGAATTTATCATCAAGCTCTTGGAGGTAGCAATGATGAGAAACTTCTTTTTCTTCCAAGGGGATTATTTTCTGCAAACCAAGGGAGTCGCCATGGGCGCGAGCTTCGCACCGGACCTAGCCATTCTGCATATCAACGATTTTGAGAATACATTTATCTACAGTGAAGCCAACCCCTACATTGACCACATAACCTTCTGGAAATGCTACATAGATGACATCTTGCTCATCTGGACGGGGAGCCCAACAGAACTGGAGACATGTTTTTCGTGGTTGAATGATAGATCAACTGACATTAAGTTTACGATGCACTCGGACCCCAAGACGATTGACTTCTTGGACATTTCCATCAAGACAGGGAACGACTTACTGTACACTACCCTTTTCAGGAAATCAACTGAAAGAAATACATTACTTGAGCTTTCCCACCAGATTTCTTTTGGTGGCACTAAGGGTAACATATGTTGCATTCTTTGTCCCATTAATTATAACTACGTTTTCCACCACCTGAAATAATAAGGCCAATATTTTTAAACCATCCCTAGGTGTCTCCACATGTCCTGATGAAGACCCTACTCCAAGGATCTAAATTCCCTGCACACCCTAATGGGGTCGAAACGTCGACTGTCTGATTTTTTTTCACATACAGACAACAGCAATTGATTTACCGTGTCATCAGAATACTATGTTTTTTCATGCATATTTAGCCTTCAAAGTGGCTGGATAGGTCACTATCAGTCGTTGATGTAAATACTGCACATTGCCTTTCCTTTTCTGACAACCCTCTCTAGCGCACATCTTTGAGCACTCATTTCTTCCCCTTTGGAGCACCTTACCATATTTTCGTAGATATTTATTGAAAAACTGAATATGAATGAAATCATGTTGTAATACAAATAAATTTGACAAATTGTATTTCTTCTGGTGTTGTTGGGTTTTGTGTTAAATACATTTCCACTGTGACCACCTCATTTTCTACTGCATATGACCCAGGTCCAGTGGATATTTGGGTTCCCCCATTGTTCTATAACTCTAGTACCAGTTCAACTGCCCCTTTGGCAAGCAACATCATCACTTCATTTGCCAAAATCATGGTGTAATCCACTGACATTTGGAGAGGTGTGTCCAGAAAAAGAAGGAAGTTACCAACCTGATTAATTTGAAAGGCCCACTGATCTAGGTGGGTGGAATAGCAGTAATCCAGAGAGTGCTGGATTTGGCTGCAAATCTACGTCAACGTTATATTGGAGGGCACCTATAGAAGACTGACAACAGTGCCTGGCGAAGAAGAGAATGAGGAGTGCTGCTGCTGCTGCTGGCCTCGTCCCTTAGAACCTCCACTACCCCTCCCACCAAGAATGTCTGCCTGGGTTGCTTGGTAGGCTGAGAGAGTTTTACATTTCTCCAATGTTGTATAAGCCTTCTCATCAATAAGCCTAGATAATTGCCAGAAATAGATGAATTCTTTGAACTTGTTAATAATTATGTGCAGCTAAGGGTAGGTAAATTACTTACTACAAGCCACTGCTGCACCTTAAGCATGTTTTGACGTAGTCCCTCTGGGGCAAATATTGTTATAAGCGGATTCCTTTGGTCGTATCTATCCAAGTTCTATGCAGTAACAATCTCTTTGTCAGTGAGATAGACTCTCCACCCCTGCCTGCAGAATCTCCATTGGAAGACAAGAATTTATGTTCCTTTCACCATCGACTAAAGATGTTTCTCCCTCACTTGGCACAAATCATCCCCAGACTCTTGTTTGCCTGCTGATGCTCCACTGTGATGATGTAACCAGGAGCATCTTCAAAGCACAGCGCCCGGCATCTAAACTGGTTTAACTAAATCCCCTCACCTTTCAGCTTCTTCCTCTGCTCCACCCAGACCTGTAGGTCAGTCTCAAGACTTCTTGTTGTTAAATTACAATTGTATAGCGCACAATCCGCTGTTTTCATGGCACTGAAGCACCTTTCGGTAGTCGGTGTATGTGTTTCTAAATGCTTCCAGGGATCCTTTACCCTCACCAAGGTAAAGTTCTGATGTAGTAGCACTGTAACCTCGGTAGCAGGTTTTAGAGCCACCCTCCAGGATTTTAAACCGGTCTGTGTTAAAGGTCACCGAACCTGAGTGTAGCCAGTGGTCTTTCTCTATGGAGACAAACCAGGCTCAACTGGAGCTACCAGAATGACTTAAGAATTAGGCCGTATTTAAGGTCTGGAACCGAATGTGGTGTTCTGCCTGACAGGACACCTGGTGAAATCGCAGAATGCTGAGGTGATGCGGTCCATGGGCAGACAAAGCCAGTGCCAACAGGGCTGACTGGAAGTTAAATCTGCTCCTAGTGGGGTCTTCTAGGTAATCTGCAATAAGCCCTCTCCTAATCAACGTACTTGTCTGCATGTTAATTTATCACAACAATGGTGATGAGGATGACAAATTTATGTGACAACTAAGCTACCACAGAAATGACCACTATAAATGGTGCTGGAAGGGATCGTGTGTGCCAGTTGCCCAACATCACAAGATGTGTCTGTGATAGTGATGGAGCAAAAGCCCAGCGAGGTAACTGGATAGAAAGAAGCCAGGATAATGCCAGTTGCTGTGCAGCATCATCTGAGAAGGATTAGTTCTAAGGTCAGTGTGGTGTCAGTTAGAGAACTTGAAGAAACAGATGATACTTACTGCTGCAATTTGTAGGCGTAGCCACTGTGATTTCCACAGGTACTATGTTGATGTGAAAGTGTTTGAGCTGAAGGGCGTGACACATTTTTGGCACACTTCACCTTATCAACCAGTTGCCAATGGGAGGATTATTTGTTTTTTGTGACACCCACTGAAGTTGTTTTGCACTTTTTAAAATAAATGTCAAAGCGTGTCTTTCAATCCGTACTCACCCACTCTTGGTAACTTGCCCATATCTCAAAAACTCTCATTGGGTGTCTTTCAATCCGTACTCATCCACACACGGCATCTTGCATATCTAACATATTTTGACATAAGTGTCACAGGGTAACTTTTAACCCATGCTCACCCACGCAAGGTATCTTGCATGCTTGGAAAAGGTGCTGCAGGGTCTCTTTCCACCCATGCTCACCCATTCAGGGTATCTTGCACCCCAGAATCAATGCTAAAGGATCTCATTCAACCTGTGCTCACCCATTCAAGGTATCTTGCACTCCAGAATCAATGCTAAAGGATCTCATTCAACCTGTGCTCACCCATTCAGGGTATCTTGCACCCCAGAATCAATGCTAAAGGATCTCATTCAACCTGTGCTCACCCATTCAAGGTATCTTGCACCCCAGAATCAATGCTAAAGGATCTCATTCAACCTGTGCTCACCCATTCAGGGTATCTTGCACCCCAGAATCAATGATAAAGGATCTCATTCAACCTGTGCTCACCCATTCAGGGTATCTTGCACCCCAGAATCAATGCTAAAGGATCTCATTCAACCTGTGCTCACCCATTCAAGGTATCTTGCACCCCAGAATCAATGCTAAAGGGTCTCTTTCAACCTGTGCTCACCCATTCAGGGATCTTGAATTATAGAATCAATGCTAAAGAGTCTCTTTCAACCAGTGCTCACCCATTCAGGGTATCTTGCACCCCAGAATCAATGCTAAAGGGTCTCATTCAACCTGTGCTCACCCATTCAGGGTATCTTGCACCCCAGAATCAATGCTAAAGGGTCTCATTCAACCTGTGCTCACCCATTCAGGGTATCTTGCACCCCAGAATCAATGCTAAAGGGTCTCATTCAACCTGTGCTCACCCATTCAGGGTATCTTGCACCCCAGAATCAATGCTAAAGGGTCTCATTCAACCTGTGCTCACCCATTCAGGGTATCTTGCACCCCAGAATCAATGCTAAAGGGTCTCATTCAACCTGTGCTCACCCATTCAGGGTATCTTGCACACTAGAATCAATGCTAAAGGGTCTCTTCCAACCTGTGCTCACCCATTCTAGGTATCTTGCACTCTTGGAATAAATGCTGCAGGGTCTCTCTCAACCTAGAAACAACTAAACATTATCTCTGGTAAAAGGCGACAGGGTCCCTCACTAAGCCCAACATTCAGAGTATGTCATGCATTCGTCCTAGGTCTCTTTCAAAGTGTATGTCCATATCCACCTGTGCCATTCAACTGTTAGTCATTCAAGATATTAGCATGCACAGGGTCTCCCACCCAGCAGCACGGTGTATCTTGTGAATTAAAGATATACAAATAGTGCAGCTCATTCATTTTCCTTTTAAATGATATTAAGTACAAATTCTGTCAACAGAAACGCAGGCAACCAAAGGCAACCACCATGATGCATATAGAGCTCTCTAAAGCTGTGTAAAACATTACAATGTAAAGGTTTAACACCTAAGCAGGACCTAAGATTACCAAGTGAAACATAACATGCGGACATCACCAAAACATGCGTCCGCATAGAACCAAGAAGTTGTTAAAATGGAAAAAAACATATATTCTCTTGTTTTTTAATGTTTTTGTAGAGTCATCCTTTCAAAAATAGTAATGCACATGTTCCCAAATTCTCATGATATTTTAGGTAAGTCTCACAATCCAAAGTAATGTACACAAAAAGTGATGGATGGAATGATGCTTGTGTTAATCTCAGACACTGGTAATTACACGGGCCACATCCAAATCTATCGTTATTTCGCACACCATGCCACCTCAGTCTTGACCCTGTTCCAATGGGAACAGTCCAGCCCGAACTGCCAAGCCAGGTCCTCTCTGAACTGGAACACAAGCAACCCAGGACCAGTTTTGCCTTGTTATGGGCTCATCAGCCGGGTACAGCTTGGTTCCAGTGACACATATGCCCAGACGTGGGTCCCGTGCACACTCTGTCTATATTTGTAAAACCATCCTGTTCTCCCAAAAATATGACCTGTCTGAAGAAGCGTAATTTTGACAAGATAATGAGAGCTATTTATCTTCATTGACGCCCGTGAATCTTCATTGACTCCCTTGAGAGTGTATAAATCCTGTTGAATAGGTCACACAGTGGATTGAAAAGTATCACTACCCTTCCACACAATAGTTACATCATGCCAGACAGGTGCAGGTGCAGGGCGATGCACAGTCAAAAGGAATCCACAGCAGCTGAGGGAACTGGTGCTGTGTCAGCATTTGCCAAACTCAGAATTCACTACAAGTATGCTGGAGTGGAAGGTCTGTGTTTCTCTCGGAGACATTTAATGAATGCCCATCTCAACTGTAACAAAATAAACAATCATCTTCCCTCGTTACTGTGAAGTGCACCAAAAATGTAACACGCCATTCAGCTCAAACACTTTCATGTCAAGATAGTATTTGTGGAAATCGAAGTGGCTGGGACTGCAAATGGCAGCCGCAAGCATTTAGAGAGCAGTAACAAGCACATCGGCGTGTTGCTAGATTTGTTTTCTAAATGGCTAGTGTGTTGGATCACTGACAATGCTGATTCAAATACAGTATTAGATTTTTGGATTATATTTTCCAGATAGAGGGTTTGCCTGAGGTGATAATAAGTGACAATGGAACAGCATTCACTTCTGATGCCTTAAAAGCTTTTCGTGAGAGAAACAGAACTGTTCATAAGCTCATTTCCCTTTATCATCCTGCAGGGAATGGAGCCATGGAACGGTTCAGTCGTGTGATGGTGGGTGTAGTACAGTTGGCCAAGGAAAGCATGAAGTGTTGGAAGAGAGCAATAAGGAAATTGATTTCAGCATACCACATTACTCCTACTGTAACATGGAATAGTCCCTTTAAAATGATGTGGGGAAGAAATCCGTTTACTAAATATAACATAGCTTTGTAGACAAGGGAAAGACACAGCAAGTCTTCCCCTGAGGTCATGAGGGCGAATATAAGAAAAACTAAAGCAGCCTGCAAGGAGTGTTTAAATTGGAAGCATGGAACAGGAGTAGTTAAACTGCAAGTAAGACAGTGAAACTAAATAAAAAATGTACCAGAACAAGGAAGGGGTAGTAAGCTTTTCCCACCTCTCAAAATAGTTGAATCATATACTACTTAAGCTAATTTTAATGATGTTATGTGACTTTGTAGAGCGCGGCTAACCACCTGTGATGGTATCCAGGTGCTGAGTAGGGCAGGCTTGAGGGAGGAGGAGGAACTCATGCCTGTTTTGTCTGGAAAATCCATGTTTTGAGGTTCCTTCAGAAGTCCATGAGGGAGCAGGAGGTTCTGAGGTGTTTTGGGAGGTCGATCCAGGTCTTGGCTGCGAGGTATGAGAAGGAGTGTCCTCCGCTTCTCGTCTTCTTGATGCGAGGGAGGTGTGCACTTGCCTGAGACACAGATCGAAGGTGTCTGGTGGGTTGGTAGAAGTTGAGGAGGTGGTAGAGGTAAGCTGTACCATTGTTGTGCAGAGCTTTGTAGGCATGGGTGAGTAGCTTGAACTTGCATCTTTGTGGAACTGGGAGCCATTTGAGATTTTTGAGGTGTGGAGAGATGTGGTTATTTTGCGGGATGTTCAGGATGAGTCTGGCAGCGGCGTTCTGGGTGATTTGTAGTCAGCGTAGGATATGGGCTGGGATTCTAATTTAGAGGTTCTTGGCATGGTCCACAGGGGTGGTTGGGGGGGCCAAGTTTAGAGGGCCACCAAGAGGCGTCCCAGAGGGAGTGGTTGTTGCCGAAGAGTAGGACTTCAGTTTTGTCTGTGTTGAGCTGGAGGCAGTTGTTTTTCATCCAAGCAGCGACATTGCTCATGCAGTTGGCGATGTTCGCTTTGCCGGTGCTATTTGAGTCAGTAAGGGAGAGGATAAGCTGTGGGTCGTCGGCGTAGGTTACTATGGTGATGCCGTGGGCTCTGATGATGTCCGTGAGGGGCGTCATGTGAGTGTTTGGCTGAGCAACGATCCTTGAGTGACTCCGCAGATGAGTTTCTTGGGTTCTGAGGTTTAGGGAGGAAGTCTAACTCGTTGAGTTCTATTAGTGAGGAAGGAGGATATCCACTTGAAAGCCAGTCCCCAGATACCCAAGTGCTGAAGCTTTCTGATGAGTGAATTCTGCGATACCATTTCAAAAGGTGCAGTGAGGTCAAGGTGAATAAGTGCAGCCGTTTCTCCTCAGTCACTTCTGATGTAATCACTGTCCGCAATGAGGGCTGTGTCTGTGCTGTGGTTGGTGTGAAAGCGAGTTGATGGAGTTCTAGGTAGTTTGCGAGTTGGGTATTGATGGCTTTCTCCATGACTTTAGCTGGAAAAGGCAGGAGCTGCTGAGGATGTTGGAGTCCGCCATTGGTTTCTTCAATAGGGCGTTATAAGAAAGTAGGATCTGCTTTCATGGTCACCCCCACTTTTTGCTGGTGACATTATGTTTTCCTGACTAGTCTGACTGTGATCCTGCTAATCAGGACCCCAGTCTCTGTGCTTCTTCCCTAAATTGGACATGGTGAGTACTTAGGTACACTCCAGATTGGCTACTGGTGTACCCTGATAAGTCCCTAGTATATGGTACTAAGGTACCCAGGGCATAGGTACACCAGGGGTCTCCCATGGGCTGCAGCATGTATTATGCCACCCATGAGAGACCACTCAATTTGTAACTACAGGCCTGCCAGTGCAGCCTGTTTAAGCTAGTGCTAGCACCACTTACGACAGATATAGGTTTCCTTATATCTGAGGTCACTGCACTTAAAACCTATAAGTCACCCCAAAGGCAGGCCTTTCAATCCTGAAGGCAGCATGCTCGGTTCTAATAGTGAGGGTGCCCTTGCATGAGCAGGACACACCTACAACCTTCGGAGTCCATTCTCCCGGGTTGTAAGTGCATCAGCCATTACGACTTATAGAGTGGCCATGCGTCATTACGCGATGACCATCTCTAAACTGGCTGTAACGAACCCTGTCATGTTTGGTATCAAACATGTTGGAATCATACCTCCCACACCTTTACGGTGTGGGGGTATGATTCCATGCACTGTAAAGCTCCTCCGGGAGGCCCTCAGTGCTCCCAGTACCAGTCTTCCAGAACCGGACAGCATGTTAGGGCTGCTGCCGGCCAGAGACACATTTCTGCCCTCCTGCTGCTGAGCCAAGCTCGAGCAGGGGAAGGCAGAACAATAGGAATCCTGTCACAGGGAGGTGTGACCACCTCCCAGACAGGGGTTAGTGTACTGGGACAGGGCGGGGGCACTTGCCAGCACCACTGAGACTGCTTGAAGGGCACATTTGGTGCCCTGCTTGCATACTCCAGTTCAGGGAGTCGTTGGCTCCTGCTCTGGCACAAAACTGGACAAAGGACATGGGAGTATCCTCCCCACTGTTCAGCCCTTCCTCTGGGAGGGACCCCTGAATCGTCCCAACCCTTTCATAAGGGTACTTAAGGGCTTACCTGTGGGTGGGTCCCTAGATTCATCGTAGGACAAGATTCAGATCACATACCACGTCAACTTCGACCGTCTGGACACTCTGGACTTCGCTTTGGGAACCGAGACTGCAACGGGGAAGATTCCTGCTGCTCCTGGTCTCGTCGTCCTGCTGGTCTTCTGCAACATCTGTTCCCATGCTCCATACAGGTTCTTCACCTGGTCTGTGGACATCCAAGACACCAGAAGGAATCTCCCTTGGAGTGAAGGAGCCTCTCCCCTGCATCTGCAGGCACCACAACACAGCTGACCGGTCTGTTGATTCTGGGCTCCCACGGACTCCGAAAGGCTCAGCAACACAGATGGTGGTTCTGAAACTCCCTCGAGGCTTGCACTGTCTTCATACCGAGTTTGAGGCCAGTATCACTCGTGGGAACCGTTGGAACAGAACCCCTGTGCACTGCGTTGACTTGCCGTTGCCAAGGCTTGTTGACTCTCTCCTCCACAGATCTTCAGGCTCCAAGAAGCTTCAACCTCAAGCAACTCCTGCAGCCAAGATCTTCACCCTCACTGCTTCCTCTGCACCATGGGTCTCCTTCTTTGGTGAGCTGCTCGAGGTGCTTGTGCGACCCCTGTGCCTTCGGCCCGTGGGTCCTCTTGAGGGTCTTCTTGGGCTTCAGTGGTCTCCCCTGCTTGCTCAGGGCCTACTCTGACTTACGTGCTCATTGTGAGTTACTTGGACCTTGCTGGTCCCGAGACTGCACCTTTTTTTCGACTACGTTGTTTGCCGCTGCCAAGGCTGGTTGGTGCCCCTGCCGGACACTGACCCCTTGGCCCGCGACGTGGGACAGCTAGTGAACGGCTCCTGGTCTTCTACAGCATCACCTGGTCCGCACAGCTGCAACTTCAAGGGCACCGTCAACCTCTTCTGCATCTCCGACATTGGTGGGCATTCATCTTCCGTGCCTCCTGGTCACTCCTGAGTGGCATAGACTCTGTCCCCTCTGCTTGCAGGTACCGCTCATCCTGAATCCACCTTTGGGTTCCACCGGACTCCTTCGTCTTCTTCTCCAGCGGCATCTTTCCTGAAGTCCTCCATTGTGGTCTACGGCGGTTTCCGATGGTTCACTGACAGAATATGGAACAAAAAATATCGTGTGGACAGAATATCGTGTCCAAAATATCGAGGACAAGAATATCGAGTAGGTAAGTGCAAATAGATAGGTATAAATTTACTATTCTTAACTCCAGATCTACGTACCTTGAAGATATATATATCATCAAAGTACATATATGTGGAGTTATATATAGTAAAACTTTACTTACCCATAAGCAATGACCTTCACGATAATCTTGTCCTCGATATTTTTGACACGATATTGTGTCCGACGATATTTGTGCTTTCGATATTTTGTCCACCCACCGTTTCCGATGTCACTTGACACCTATGCACCTGGCTTCCCTGGTGTAGGTATCCTGGTTCCTGAGGTATCCACGGGTGGGGTGACTCGTCAACCTTCCATCTTCCATGGGGTTTCTTCAGGGTCCGCTGGGAAGGGTTCTTCCTCTTTATAATTGCAACCAAGACTTACCTATTGACTAACATTGAGCATGTGGTCGTGTTCCCACTCTGCACACGGCCTCCGGGGGGTTCCTAGATACTGACCTTGGGTGGTTCCTTGAGACCCCGGCTCTTCTACGTCTTCTGGGTCCATTCTTGACTTGAGCCCTGGTTCGCATTCCACTATTTTAGTATATGGTTTGGTCTCCCTCTGGAGACCACTGTGTATTTGTGCTACTTATGTGTTCTATTTCCTAAGTATTGTGTGTATTGTGTTTATATCTCCTGGTAGGAGATATTGCAATGTGTTAGTGAGTGTTTGTAATAAAACATATTTTTATAACTACACTGTGTGATTCTTTTTTCACTTAACCTATACCATAAGATTAAGTACTGGCAAAACAAGCTGCTTTACACTCCTTCTAGACTAAGCCTGAAGGCTGATCTCCACAGCTACCACAGCTGATCACCATAAGGGTTGTCTGGATTAGTGCAGGGTGCTACACTTACATAAGTGAGCACCATATACTAAGCCAGCCTCTCACAGGCGTTGACTTCTGCCTTTTTCCAGCAGTACGGGAAGAAGTTGGTAGTTGTGGAGGTGTTGACGATAGCGGTGAATTCGGGGCAGATGATGGTTCTTCCAAGTTTGTATATGAAGTGGAGGCATATGTCTTATGGGGTCCCTGAGTGGATGGGATTCTTCAGGGTGGTGGTTTCTTCGGTCGAGAGGGGCTGCTTCCAATTGCTTAGCTGCTGTTTGGCAAAGAAGGAGGTGTTCAGCGGTTCGGGGGACTTTGTATTGGTATGCTGTGTGTTGAATGTGTTGTAGATCTTCTCAATCTTCTGTTCGGAGAAGTGGTTACAGGGTGCTTGGGATGGGATAATGTCATTGTTTTTTATTTCCATTTCTCTCAAGTTGTTTGTAGTGGCACTTGAACTCCCTGAGGTCGTTCGTGTACCAGGTGGGTCATTTGTTGTTTTTGTAGGTCTCGTGTCTGGTGGGAGCAGTGCGGTTGGCGCAGTCGGTGAGCCATTTATTGAAGAGCTTGGTGTCAACATCAAGGTTCCCGGTGTGCTTGGGTGGGTGTTCCTGTAGGGTCTTGATCCAGTTTTCTTCAGATATTTTGCCCCAGTTTCTTGATGGTGCTTTGGGTTTTTCTGGTGGGGTGGTTTGGTTTGGTTTGCCAGGTATCTTGAAAAGTATGATGTAGTGGTCGGACCATGTGAGCGGGGTATGTGGGTGGTGGTGATCCTGTTGCTGGAGGAGAAATAGGGTCAAGGGTGTGGCCTGCTGTGTGGGTTGTTCCTTGGACGAGCTGGGTGAGTCTGAGGTTGCTGAGGCTGTCGAGGAGGGCCGTGGATTAAGGGCCTGTGGTGTCTTCTAGGTGGAAATTGAAGTCCCCGAGGAGGATGTAGTTGGTTGATCAGTTAGAGAGGGGAGCGATGAAGTCTGCAATGTGGTTGCAGAATTCAGCTCAGAGGCCGTGGGGACGGTAGGCGAGGGTTCCCTTAAGTATGGCGTTATAATCTGTTCATATTTTGAACTGGAGGTGCTCCATGAGGTTGGTGTCCGAGTCTGTGGTGCACTCAATCGTTTGTTTGTAAACATTTCATGAAAGGTTCTCTGGGAATTGGAAGAAAGCTTTGTGGAGATGTCAGTGTGTACCTTTGAGCAGCACACAATTAGCTCACAAATACTTATAAAGTAATATGATGTGGGTGTGGCGGTACAAGTTAATCAAAAGCTTGAACATTTTGAAACTCAGTCTTATTTTACTTATAGTGTCCTCACCACTGTTAAAAGTCAACTTGGAGCTTCCTCATTAATTGGATGGTTCGTTGTAGCTGGTAACTGATCGTTGACTCCTTGTGTGAATTGCCATTACAGACCAAACATCTTCAATTGAAATGGCCATCACATTTGCCCAGACTTAGTTTTACTGATAAAATTATACTACGCACAAACGATAATGTGTGGAGATGCCATCACCTAGTGTATTGATTTGTTTTGAGCATATTAAAATATTTGTTTCCACCACATTTCAGAATTACCCAAAAATGTGGTATTTTTTGCTTTCCATATTCTAAAATATCTGCACAGTTCATTTACAGACATTTAATTTTTGTTTTATGCTAGAAAAAAAGAACATTGTATAGCACCACCCCAGTAGCCAGCATTATTGTCACATAAATCCTCTCACTTTGTAGTCCGAGAGAGAAAACTAATCTCTGTCTATTGAATGCACAGCAAATGTGACAAGATAAGAGCAAGATTTAAAGGCCTCTTTACAGAAATTCAGTAAATAAAGTTTGGGCAAGGGAAGGGACAAACTGGAGATGGACAGCCCAAAACAAATAAAGCCAGCAAATAGAAAGCAAGCAAATGTAACTTACAAACCACAAAGCTAATGGTAAGCAATGGGCGGAAGGCATTCCCAGGGAAGTTTTCCGAATGTCCCCAAGATTTTGTTAGCAAACTAGACAGCTCCGCTGCCTGGTAGACTTCAACCTAAAAAACACACAAAATTCATTGCGGCTACGTTAGGGTCATGCAGCATGACATTGTGATGTTATTAATCGGAGAGCTTGCTGTTGGGCAAAGGCTTGTTATGAGGTGCGTGATGTGACGGTTGCTCAAGCCAAATGAGGTAAGCGTGTGTTATGCTCAATGGTAACATAACGGATTTCTAGTTTTTTTTGTGACCAATACTTTGAATACAGAGGGGGGCACATATTTGCGCAGTACCAGCCAGGCAATTATTTTCCTGAAGTTTTCACAAGAAGGCTGAGCAGATGCGATGAGAAGTAGAATCTACTGCTTGGGGTCCTGGGAAGTCGTCACCACATTTGTGGTGTTTCTTCCAAGAAGAAGGCAAAATAGATGTGCTAGAGAAATTTATTTTTTATCACGACTCCGATTTGCTGCAGTAGGCTAACCCTCCAAAGCAATTGTCCTTATCCACAGGGGAACCCCATACACGCTCTAAAAAGAACTTTCTATTGGCATACAGGATTCCAATTACTTATTATTCCAACATACTGCAGCAACACAAAAGCTGCAAGATGCAGACACAACACATGCCCTTCATTTACAAATTCCAAAAAATGAAGAAAGAAAAAAATATATATGTATATGTGTGTGGGGGAAGTGAAGAGAACACGAAAACGGATCAAAACTACATTTCCTAAACATACATTTTTTTTAAATCACTTTCAATAACACTGCCACCATACTGTGGAGTGCAGAAACCATGGTAGGGTGCGATACAATGATCCCACCACAAATTCAGCTATTTTGCTTGGTAGAGAAATAATCTGCCCATATTCTATAGTTATTTCCTCTCTGGACAATGTGAAGATATCTTCACAAACTGCTTTATGAGTAATTCCAGCTTCATTAGTGACAGCCTTAACTTTTATATCCTGTCTAGACGCAAGTTCATCAATCCTAGAATTATTTTACTTTTCATTCAGATCCCAGAAAACAATCTGGGAGGATTTCATCATCCCACCACTTCTCTGGAACAAAATGTACATCATCAGAGTTTGATTCTGTATCTATTGCACTGTTACCACACTTGGCCATGTAACTAAAATACCAGACCTTTCCATCATTTCCCCGCTCACCGTTCTTCCCGCCAACAGAACCCCCACCCACCTCAGGACCTACTTAATGCAGGCCGCAGCATGACTGCGCAGCGGATGCGCCACTGGCGTGCCAATGGCAAGCTCATCCACGCCCGTCTGCTCTCGGACCACATCCAGTGCAAGGAACCCTTGCCCCATGACCATCCAATGCAACCCCACAACCACAGCCACCACTGGAGCCAGCAAACACTGCCACAACTCCTCGCCATCCTCCGCGACCTCAACAACACACCGGCAAACACGCTGCTGCCACACATCCCCCAGCACTATGGTAAGACCTTTCTCCTGCACCCATTGAGATTTCATCTGCAGCACCTCAGATGCCAACACCACCTTCTCAAAACAACCAACGCACGCCACAACAACCACCCCAAACCAACAGTCCGCCATGCTCCTCAACATCTGATCCCTCGGGAAACACTCTACCAAAATCTGGGACCTTCTCCACAGCAAAACACCTGACTTTCTCTTCTGGACCGAAATATGGCGCAAACCAGCCTCCAACCAATACATCACCACATCCATCCTGCCTGCCTACAAAATCATACAGCAGGAAGCCAGGCGGAGGACTCGCGATGAAGAATAGTTCAAGAATTACACTTCTACCATCGAAGAGGCAGAGCATGCATGGTGTAGTGTTTCTTGAAGATGTGTAGATGTATGTGTTGTTGGTGTAATAATCTTGGATAGCTAAGTGTTGACGTATGTATTTGGAGATGTGGGGTATTTGTGTGTTTGCAAGGGCTTTTGAAGTTTACGTGTTTGCAGTGGGTTTTACGGTCCCTGTTTTTGGTAAGTCTTGTTGGTGATTGTACCGTACTGAATTTTCAGTCCTGTGTACGTTTGGTTGTTGTTTTGGTTTCATTATGGCTGTTCCACTTGTTTAGTGTGTGTGTTCTTTCTTTTTGTTTCATAAGGAAGCAAGGATGTGTGGTGTCCTGCTTGTCTGGACCCCTAGTGACATCATAGATGCTAGGATGAGGGGGTTCCTGTTCAGACAGTTCGCCAGTGTCTCCAGGGTAGAGCGTGAAGTTGCATCTCCTTCTGGCGGATTCTTCTGTGTATTTACTCAACCTACAACAAATCCTCTCCTAGTCAACATACTTGTCTGTGTGTTAATTCACCAACTTTCCTCACAACACGGACACACAATTGTGTCAATGCACCTCAGCAGTCGTGGACTGCAGCACCTTCACTGTTACAGTACTGGAGCCCAGAACATTTCAGTGCTGCATTCATTTTGGCATGCTGTCTTATTCCAGTACTTAAACCGACACAGACCTGACAATGCACTTTTCCCACGCTGGGCCAGTGAGCTCTGCTGCAGTCTTTCAATTACTGGGATCAATAAACAGCTCTGTCAGTGCTCCTCTATCTGACAACATCCGCATGATCCAGTTATGGCAATGCACTGCAATGCTCCTCCGTGCTGGCCTGCAAAGTCCTATCTACGGTTCCAGTGTGTGAGCCTACCACACACAGATCTCAGTGCACCTTAACCCTGCCCTATGCCACCCCATGCTTCTCACTCAGGTAGACCCCTGGGCAGCCCTTTGAGTGGGTCGGGTCCATCCGGGTGCCGCACCCAGTAACACTTAAAACGGGTCCCTCTCGAGCTCTACGTTCATGTCCTTAACTTTACTGGCAAAAACACTGATAGATTTCTGAATAATGAATGTAGAAATGATACAGTAATCCATGTACGCAATTTAGTTCCTGTTTATAGCTCACGTTTTACTTAATCTTGCATTCCCCAAGAGTGTTAGCTATTTCCAGGGTGTTGTGTTTCTGTAATTTTTCCGTGCAACATATTACACTTGTGTAGTGCATACTGCGAACTGAGCTTCCTCCAGGTGTTTCTAAAGAGCCACGATTGAGATCTCTGGAGTTGAGGTTGAAGGCAGTGCGAGTTTCTCACAGTAAGTGGATTAGGTGTTTAGAATACATGGACAATTCATCCTCAGCCTCTTTTTACAGTTGCAATTATGATTCTGTGCAAATGTGTGCGAAGGAGGTACACATTTGTCAAAAATTGACAAGGCAAAAATAAAAATAAAAATAAAAATTACAAAAGTGAAAAAGTAGAAAGTAAAAATGCAGTGCTGGCAAGAAAGTGGACGAGTTGAATGTTTTGAAGGTGGTGAACTGAAGAAGATACAAGGAAATACATTCAGGAGAAAGTGAAAAGAGGGCGCTGAAGAGGAAAGAAATGAGGCGTAAGATATAGAGATGGACGAGACAGAGACAATTTAAGGCAAGTACAAAGTGAGCAAATGACCAGGGACCCCACCTTCCAATGGGTCCCTAGGAAAGTGAACTTTCTCTCCATCTCCTTCCCATCTATTTCTCCAGGTCACCCTTTGACACATTATTCAATTTCTGGCATCATGGGGTTTGAATTAGCAGAAAATAATACAAAGATGTTCCAAAGAGGGCCCCCTAAGGTATGTATTACCCCGGACCCCAGAATCCTTAAGATGATAATTGGACGGGAGACTAAAAGGGCGTACATGTCTCGCACAGAGTGAATATAATGGGAGTGACTGAGATACTCTAAAGACCACTAAGCCTTTCACAGACCTCAGTAATGTTTAATTCACAGTCTCACAATTGAGGAATTGAAACATTTTCAATATTATTTACAACAAAATCATTGTTGTTACTCATTTATCTTAAACACCTAACACACATTGGCAAAGCCAATAGTCCTGGCTGGTTCTGGGTGTATATCAGTTGTTGTGTTATATACCTGGTTACAATAACAGAAAACTCAGAGGAACCAAAATACCAGTCAGGTGGCACACTGTGGGAATCACAGAAATCTAGTTTGCATTTTTAAGCCACGCACTTAATTATAAAGACCCCGTTCCCCAATGTTTTCATCTTGCTTAAAGCCCTGCCCCTGGGGGGCAATTGGAATGTGGTGACTGTAGGCTGCTGACACGCTCAGTGGCTGCTCCCATGTCACAGCATCAATGGAAGGGTTGTGGCGTAATGGCCAGAGCTGCCGACTTTGAAGCTGGGGAACCAGGTTCGAGTCTCAGCCTCGCTCAACATCCTGTGATTCTGGGAAAATCACTTAATTCCCCGTGCCTACCAAAAATAAATGTGTCCTTGTGTAATGTAACCGGTGCTCATGTACAGCCCTCCAATACCGTCGGGTCGAGTTTGTGCTATATAAAACTGCAAAATAAAAAAATAAAAACATGAGCCGGGTGTCCTGCCTCACCATGTCTCAAGAGACGAACCTGTGTAAACACTTCAGTGAGGACTGAAAAAGAAAGAGAATGAATTGCAATCGTCTGACAAAAGCCAACTTTCTGGTTTCGTAGCTTTTGTTTCTGGGCGATCCATGGCGGGGGCGTGGGCTAGTTTTCAGATCACTTGTGTCAGTGTGATTACACAGTATAACTGACACCCGGAGGGGAAGGCTGTGTACACGGACTCAAGGAAGTGGAGCCCTGAGAGCGGTGTGCATTTTATTTATATTTTTGAAAGTTTGAAATAAACTCGGATAAGAATCCCTGGGGCGTCGGAGCTCCTCCTATTTACATGGATTAAAATAATACATACACTGAGCAAAGATCACCTGTGCTTTTATGTGGGGTGCAGAATGTGTTTCATGCCCAGTACATCAAGGGACTGAAGAATGTGGAGAGTGCAGGCTCTACGGTCACCTCTTCCTAAAAGCACTGCCTTGTTACAGAAGTGATTACTAATATATATATATATATATATATATATATATATATATATATATATATATATATATATATATATATATATATATATATAAAATCAAAGATAAAGCAGAATACGGTTAAATCAGTGCCATGATTTAGAAGTAAACTGCAGAATACATAAATATAACACAGGGGCGATCAGGTTGGCAAGGGGAAATCAAGCACTGCGGAGTCAGTCAAGTAAGTGAGGTTTCAGGGAACGTTTAAACAAGTTAAAGGATTTGAGTAATCTGAGACAAATCTTAGGGTCATGTCCAGAGAAGGATTTTTTTTTTATGGAGGCGCAAAATTGCTTTATTTCTGACCACGTGGAAGCCCCCAAAGATGGTCAGTTTCTGCAAGAGATACTTGAGGGGGGGAGGAGGGGGGAGAAGGGAGTGTTCAGGTGCGTCTTTTACATTAAAGAGCCGAGGCAACTTAGTAACTAGAACTTGATTCAAGTGAGAGATAGTTGAATGAGGAGAAGACCGGTGTGACATGATCATATTGAAGTGAGTTAGCCACCTGTCTGGCAGCAGGATGTAAGCCCGACGTTAGGGGTGTAAGTCTGCCCTTTGGTGGATCAGTGCGGAGAGCATATGCATAGTCGAGGCAAAAAATGGGGATGGATTGCACACCAGTTTTTAAGGAATAGCATCTGTTACCATGCATGCTAAAACTACGCGTGGCTTAACAACGCAGTCAATACCACGACTGTGTCGATACCATGAGTTCCACTACAACACAAGTCATTACAACGACTTGCTTTAGGGAAGCGCTGGACTTTGGAATACTTTAAATTACTATTCCAACTCCAGCTGGTGTCTCAGTAGGCAGTAGCGTCCGGCACGAATCTAGGGTGACAGGGCAGGGCGGAGGGAGGTTTGGGGGCGGTATTGTAAAAACAAAAAAGAAAACAAACGTACCTCCTCGCCGCTCTACCGCTCTCCCCCACGCCGTCTCAGTCTCTCTGGGGCCGGAACAGGTAGCAGCCAGGCTCCCTCCCCTAAGCCAATCACAAACTGCAATGCAGCATTGTGATTGGTCTGAGCGCCTTGGATCGGCGCTCAGCCAGGGAATGGGGGCCTGGGCATGTTCTCCACGCAGGCTGTATGCAAGCCTGCATGGAGAACATGTGAAGTGCGCATGACTGGCCGGCCCGAGAGGGCCGGCCAAACAGTCATTACGCACTTGGAGAGGGCAAACCACTCCTCCCCTGCTCTGAGAACAGAGCAGCCCTGCCCGCCCCGCAAAGCTGCGCAGCAGGAACAAATGCAATGATAATAACCTCAAGTTATTATCATTGTATTTGTCCTTTCTTTCAGTGCTTTGCAGCAGTGGGGCGATGCTCCTCCACCTTAGCGGAGGAGCCGCCACTGTCAGTAGGGAAGGTGTTTGACATAAAATCCAAGACCAGTCCAACATCGCATTCCCTAAAGCAAGTCGTTACAATGACTTGCGTTATAATGGAACTCGTGGTAACAGCGCAGTCGTGGTACTGACTGCATTGTAAAAGCACTACGATGTAATGCCTGGGTTTGAATAGATGTTTCCTGTTTTTAAAGTTATTAGGTGCAAGTATGGAGGTCATTAGCTACAGTTATGGAGCGTTCTGAGCTAACAAAAAGCCTATTGGCCGGATTCTTGATGTGTCCTCTCCAATATGATTCCTAGTTATTTAGCAGATTCACCAACATGAGGTCAAATGCCTCCAAATCAGATTGCTTTTAACCAATATTGGTTCAGCGGGGAGTCCGGTTTTGAAAAAAGAGGAATTCAGTTTTAATTCATTTACTTTTAGGTGTCGATCTTTGTGCCATTTTTAAAAGTCGGATGAGCAGTTTTATTCTTCATGTTAGTTTTCATTAGTTATATTTGCCAGTTTTAATTAATTTTGGCCCACTTTATGCTGCCTGACTTCCAATTGTCTCGGTGGGCGGAAGTGGGAGTCTGTGTTTCGTTCTACCTCCCTGAGGTACCTCCTCTCTTGCGACAGGACAACTACATAATGGCATCTATTGTGCGTCTGGGCCCATCCGCCATCGAACTGCGCCTAGCACCAGATACCCTGGTCCATTTAACCCCCCCCATCCAAAGGTAAGACTTACCTACACCACAGAGTCACCCCTCAGCCTTAATTCTCATTCCCCATCACCCATCTCTATCAATGCTTCGCCACTGTACTCGGGTGGCTCCTTCGGCTGCCACTATTGCAGGATTTCCTGCCACATGGCACTTTCTTCTGCCACTAGAATCCCCCTGTCTCCCAAGCACTGGCATCTACTTCTCCTGATACCTCCTCAATCATCTGCGGTGCAATGACACTTGGCTCAATGTCTCCTCCAATGTCAGCTTCAATACGCTCAGGATACAAAGAAAGCATGGAAGACAGACCTCTCAGATTAGGAGGTGGAATCACCATCATCAAACCCGAAGCTCTGACTTTTCCTTTCTCACAGTAGACTTCCTAGAATGGCTCGAAAACATCATATTCAAACTTGCTTTCGACAAATCTTCAATTCTACGTGGTGCTCTTATTTATCGGCCTCCTGGCCCAGGAAAGACTTTTGCCCCAAAATCACAGAGTAGCTTTTACTCTTCGATTTGACCCTCAAAACAAATCAAGACACTTTACTTGGTGATGCACATGTGCAAATTTAGCCATTTAAATGGAAAACGTGCTGTCTGTAAATGATAGTGCGCTACCACCTGATGTTTTAGGTACATTGAAAATCGTCTGCCTCATGTTCATTCAAGCTAGTTGGGTCGGGAAAGTTTGTTGTTGTAAAAAGTGGGTTGTGGTTCTAAAAAAGTTTGGAAGCACTGATCAGGGCCATGCATGACAACTGACTTGCTCCTTGGTCCCCTAGATGCATAGTCGTCAGGAAAGCGGCGTGGGCAGGGATGTTTCTAAGTTAATATTTAAAAACAATCACTTTAAATAAACACCTCTCGATATGGTTATATAATTTGATCTACCAAGTTTAAATAAATGAATGTGAAATAAGTACATTATTTTAATTTTGGAGAGACTTTCCTCAGATTTTTCAGAATGCTTATTGCATGATTCACATGGCAAATATTTTTAAGGCCCAGCTTGTGCATTGGCTCTTAAGAGTCAACCCAGACCCTTGTCTTGGCTCTCCCTTTAATTTGTTGGCTCACCTACCTTTAGACCTCACTTGCTACCTGCCCAAAACATTTTGTGAGGACGTGCTTCCCTCCACACTTCGAGCACTCATGTTTGTAGTGACAAATGTGTGTTACACAAAACCCCCTGTTTAACACCCAGCAGGCTCCTGCATTGCCCACCTGTCCCCTAGGATTCCAACCCTCCCCAAAGTGTGCGGGTGACCAATAAAGAGTCGATATTGATTAGGTAGACCACTGGCCTTAGGATCAACCAGCAAAGTGTGTTGGGGCACAATTTGGCATTAACCTCCCACCATGGTTTTTCTGGATTAAGGCTCCAACGCACCCTGAATTCCTCTGGCATACTTATACCATGCCAGTCTTCTAAAGTCCAGCAGAGCTTTTCTAATAACATCAATATAGTTTAATAACGTCACAGACCTGTCAGCACACTTTTCACATCAGCCACTGGCAAATATCAAAACAAGCTGATGTCCAGTCTCTATGTTCATTGGACCCATGGAATGACTAGCTAGCGCCCACTCTTTCTCCTTTGACCCAGTGCTTAAAATGACCAGGTGCTATCAGGTACTGCACTTCTTTAATTTGGCGGGGATAATGCTAACACTTCTCAGCACTGTTCCAATGCTTTAATGGTAGAGTACCAGTACTTCTCAGCACCAAACAGGTACTCTAGGTCAAGGAGTACCCGCATTTCTATATTTCCGTTTCAAGCACTGCTTTGACCCTTCCTTAACCTCCATCTCCCTATGTGGAAGGTTGTACATATTAATGAATTTACGTTTTCAAATATTGTCCTTAGAAGGTGCAAACAAATGTGAGCTCAACTGAATCGCTATTCCCATACATAGCAATTTCCTCTTAGGCTCAGATGTATTTCGCGCCCTCTTTAGACTTTGAGTCTTAGTCTTCAACAATGATTGGCTCTTTGTTGTATACCGTACTTTTAGCACTCCCCTTCTTTCACATTTTCAGTCCCCGCCACCATTTCCAGTTTTTGCCCAGTAAAGTGGCGATTGTGTGCACGCATGAGATTTAATACCAGATGAGTTTGATGTGCTTGCACGTAAGGCATAGCCCCTTTATATTTGCACTCCGGACGGTGTGCATAAAGTGGCCTCCTGAGACGTTGCTGGGAGCTATAGATGCTCATGTAGAAGTCCTAGGGGTATATAGGCAGGGCCACTGGAATTCTGCAATTGTGAGACTGTGGCGATTTTCACATAATTGCCGCATTTGCCACATAATCCATCATCTGCCATATAATCTGCAGATTTTAACAAAAAAAATTGCTTCTAGCTTAACCGGTTCAAAAGTTACTAAAAATGCAGCAATATGAGTTGCCGCACCCTGAAAGGCCCTCTACAAAGCGGACTGGTCAGTTTTTTGTGCTTATTGCTAAATTTGGGTATTAATATGGAGCTAATGAGGTGGAACCAATGCCCAGCTAGTGCTATCAAGTTTAAAAAATGATGAACTAAGGAAGTAATACTATTACAAAATGTGCCACATTATGCCGCATATTTTGCCTTTTCTTGCTGCATAATTTACTCAACCCTGCAGCATAATTTGGCCTCTCCTGCCACATAATTGCAGTGGCCCCGCAAATAGGGAGGACTCGAGCATGTACGGTGGTAACCCTGAGGATGATAGGATATGGAGCCCCACTCATATCGACAGACACATCTGCACTCAGCCAGGCCTGTACTCAAAAATACCCAAGCACGCAGGCAGAAAAGGCGCTCAGCTACAAACACAAACTAGCGAAACGAATGTACATCACAGATACTACAATCGAAAAACAACGTGCAAACCACCGTGCACATGTACACAGTGGGAGATGCAAGTAGAGAAAAAGCACAAGTTCGCCACCATTTAGCACAGGTGTGAGAAGGCCCCGCTGCTCTGCCCAGGTCTCTCTGGGCCTTCAGAGGCACCGCACTGCCGAGCTCACTTCCATTTTCCACACAGACCAGTCTCCTCAGCTCATATCTGCTGCTCGGCAGAGCCCATTGTTGGCTGAAAACAAAAGGGCGCCTGAAATAGAGAGCGCACAATGGGCTGCCAGGAAGCCTCTCCCATTGGGCCTACGGGATACAATGGACTATTGTGCGTCTGTCACTGGGCCATTGTGGGTCCGTCACAGGGCCTTTGTCCGCCTGTCACTGCTCCCATTGTTCCCAGCGGCCGCCCGGGGCATTGTTCGCTCTCTTTGTCTAGGGCCTTGCCTTAGTCTGCTCTCAAACACACATTCTCATTCCAAGCCTACCCCATCTCTCTCTCGCTCTCAGCCATCCGACAATCTTGCATCCCGGATTTTTCGGATTATTTTCCACACACAATAGTGTGTGTTCAGCAATCGTGGCCCAAACCGCTCTTTAGTATGTACGACATCAGCAGATTAAAGGCACATCACCCGGCTTCATCCTCCTGAAGCCAGTTCAGGAGTGCTGTATTGACGAAGAGCACTGTTTGTATGTCTGATCCACTGTGGGAGTGGCGTAGAAAGTAGATCTGGGCACCAAATTATAACTGCCACCCACTAGTGAATTAGATAGCGAAAAAAGTGGCCCATTTTTGCAAACTAGTGCAATTTTGAACTTGTGAAGACACGCTGTATAACCGCGTCGTATGTTCTGGAAGACTGCATGGATTTGAGCTTGCTGCAAACAATACCTGTTTTAATGGGGGTCCATAGGATGTCCACCCCCCGGGGTTCTTCAGGCGGGTGGCAAAGTCCTGGCCCTAGGTGTGCTCCCATAGTTTCGTTTGGGCTCGGTGGGGCTTAATGGCAGTTAGTCGTCCCTTCTCCTATTTCCTGTCCCAGTTGACAGTCGATGTGGTCCTGGTAAGTAGCATTTACTTATTGTCAGGCAAATACAGAGTTTAGTCAGCATATTATAATATTCAAATATGTATACATATATATGATGGCTGATAAGGCGGCGGGAGTGAGGAAGTCTTTAAAGGTGTTATGTGATGCCGGCAGGGAAAATTTGATATGGCCAGGGGTCTTGTCGCAGGCCTGGGTAGGGCTGACGTGCCCCAAAAGATCAGCGGCTAATGTAGTTTTAGCATGTTCACCGCCGCAAGCTAAAATAAAAATAAAAAGTATCGGCAAGGTGAGAATTGAGGTGGCCGGAGTGTGACAATTCAGACTATTCCAGGCCACACAAAGCTATAATAATGTCGTGAGAGGCTGGTATTATTCATTTTCAATTCCGTTTGACTTAATTAACACGGCTATTGTGCTTATCTCAGACAGCGCTACCATGTGGTGGACTGTCACTGGAGCCGGTGCTGACAATTAAGTGCCGGTGCAAAGCACCGGAAACCATCGGCTCGAATCAAGCACTGATGCAAGCATTTATTGCGAAAGATTTTCAGAGAAATCAGTATCAATGTTCAAATATATGGATACAATTTGCAAAGCACACATGGATTTTGGGGGGTTTGCCTGGCTGCATTATGACAAGGAATTCAGGTCTAAAATTGTGCTAACACCAGAGAAGCCAGGGGGAGAAGTTGATAACGAGCTATGGGTGCAATAGTTGTATCCATAAAGACCACCTCCTACCTTACATACAGCAAGTGGTTTAGCAGTACAGTATCGTCCCTTTTAAGGATGACCCACCACGGGAGGGGTGGGAAACTGAGGTAGAGGACAAAAGGCGTGTTGGAGCTTTAATAGAGGATTCTAACTAAGGTACCCATGCAAATACAAGCACGAGTGTGCAAAATGTGGGGGCAGACATGCAGTCTTGCAGTGTTTTGGGGAGCAAGCGATTGTCAGTGATAGTGGACATGGCAAGGGCAGTGGATTCTACCCACCTGGAAACAAGGGCTTTTACCCCCGTTAAACTGGACATCTTAAATGAGTGGCTGTTGATTTATCCAAATAGAGAAGAAGCGCTTTTGCTGAAGTGGGGGTTTGAGATAGGATTCGTCTCGGTTATCAAGGTCCCAGGGCTAGAAGGTTTGCTGAAAACTTAAAGTCTGCTAAAGAACATCCTCAAGTGGTGGAGCAGAAGCTAGAGAAGGAGGTCAAGGAGGGGAGAATGGCAGGTCCATTTACATCATGGCCATTGCCAGACTTGATTTCTCCATTGGGGTTAATACCTAGGAAAATCCAGGTGAATTCAGATTAATTCATCATTTGTCTTGGCCTGAAGGGTCATCAGTAAATGATTTCATTGCTCGGGAGGATACAGCTGTTCAATTTGCATCACTAGACGTAACCCTGTCTTTGGTACAAATGGTGGGTCCTGGTGCTGAGTTGGCAAAATGCAATATAAAGTCTACCTTCTCCCTGTTCACACAAACGATTTTTCTCTATTGGACATTCAATTTGAGAATCAGTTGCATGTAGATAAAGTGCTGCCCATGGGCTCTGCGATATCTTGCAAACTCTTTGAACCCTTCAGTACAACCCTACAGTGGTGCTTTACATTCAGGTCGGGTCATGAGCATAGGCACTCATTATTTCGACGACTTTCTGTTTGTTAGTGCAGGTGGTAATAATGCATGCAGTGCTGCACTGGTGAATTTTCAGAAGCTGGCAGAGGAGATGGGTGTTCCTTTAGTACCAGAGATGACTGAATGACCGAGTACTTGTTTAGTATTTCTAGGCATTGAAATGAATACCATCAGGATGGAAGCTAGACTACCTTGTCCCAAAGTGCAGGAGATAGTGGCGCTACTGGAGAACGCAATTAAAGCTCACAAACTCCAATTCCGTCAGCTTCAACAACTGTTGGGTCATCTCAACTTCGCAT
This sequence comes from Calotriton arnoldi, assembly GCA_963921515.1. Classification (NCBI taxonomy): domain Eukaryota; kingdom Metazoa; phylum Chordata; class Amphibia; order Caudata; family Salamandridae; genus Calotriton; species Calotriton arnoldi. The sequence goes on along the minus strand of CAWUFW010000598.1, from coordinate 2,470,897 downwards.
GTAGAGTGGTGAGAGCAGGCAGAGCTTTTTGTCGTAGACTTGGTTTTTGCAATGGTGGGAGCAAAGTTGCCTCATCATAGTGATGATTTCAGCTGCATTGAGGGCTGTTTTGAAGCCTGGCTGATGTTTTTGAAAGGTTTTAATGGTGTCATTATGTGTTCAGTTGAGGATTTTACATGGATGGTCCAAATACACTCAGATGCAGCAGGATCGGAAGGGTTTGGCCTTTTCTGGGGAGATAGGTTGTATGCTGAAAAGTGGCCTCTGAAGTGGAAAGAAGGTAGTAGCATTGCATTTTTTAAATTCTTCCCCTTGCTGGTGGCGCATGCACTTTCGGGACAGAAGTTGGCAAATGAGACAGTGACTTTCCATGTGGACAACAGAACGGTGGTAGATTTGGTGAATGGCCAAAGAGCAAAAGAAAAAAGACTGTTGAACCTACTGCAGAGATTTATGTTGAGCTGCTTAATGTATAACACTGTATTTAGAACCAAACATGTGCCAGGTGTGGAAAATAACATCGCAGGCGCTTTGTCTCATTCACAGTGGCCGAGATTCCGTGGTTTGGTGCCTGGAGTGGATCTGCAGAACACTCTGGTACCACAAGGAGGTTCGGGAGCTAGCAGACTGAGGATCATGGTTGAAAAATCCATTGCTGCGAGCACAAGAACTGCTTACCGCGGGCATGGGAGGAATTTTTGAGCAATGGAGCTAGTTACCGGAACCAGGATGCAGAATCAATAGTTGCTAGGCAAGAGGACGTGGTGAGATTCATTATGAGTGATATTGACAGACAACCAGCATATCAGGAAAACTAACAGGGATATGTTTCTATGGAAAATATTTCTGGTGGTATGAGCCCTCAACTGGTGAAATAAGCAGGAGAATGCTATTAGGTTGGTCAAAAGAATTCAAAAGAGGTCTGTTCAAGAGAACCAGTGTCAATGAAAAAGCTGGTGTTGCTGGAGAAAGGTCTGGCGGGTTGTTGTTATTCTCCGTATTGTTCAAGTTATGCATGTCTTGGCAATTTTTGGGGGCTTTTAGGATTTCAGAATTATTAGGTAGAGGTAGAGAAGGGAGCATGAGAGTTGAGCTCTTGCCTTCTCTCAGCCCAGAGCCAGACCCATTTCAGAACCAAAGCTGTCCAGAAAACATGAGTGCCCAACCACAACCTACAAATCAAGTTTAAATCCTTTTTCATCTCTTAGTAGACCCAAACCCGACGATTGTACCAAGTCATTGTCTCCAAAATGCAGGACCAAAACTTCCAGGCACGGTTTTACTGATACCAGACCTGATAGACATGACCCCACTTTATACCATCCCTACCCCACCATTCAATGTTTATCTCATCAAAGCGAAATCTCAAATTCCGTCCACAAGGCCTCTTGTTTTGCTGCACACTTAATGAATGAATGACCATCAATCCAAATTGAAAACACCTCCAGGACCAGTTCTGCCACACAACAAGTAATAAAAGAAAAGCATTAATAACAAGAACTTATAATTCATCCAAATGTCTGATGTAATGCAGACAGCAATCCGAAGACCATATGCCCAGCTTTCTCACCTTCCACAATAAAAACCCCAATCCTGTGGCCTCTGACGCTGCCCCGATCCTGAAGGAATGAGTACCAAAATTTGATGGGTTCTCCCCAATTCGGCCCAATATTATCTCATGACGCGTAGGACCTACTCTGACACCAGCCTTGACCCGTTCGCATGCAGAAAAACTAGTTCTTTTTTAGGCCCCCTGCAACTCGAACCTCATGCCGGGCTTCCACTGGGCACACAAAGCCCCCAATCCTGTGTAACAATATCTTCGCCCCCTCTTCCTGCCTGGTCCGTTTTGGAACTTACTAGAAAATGTTTTACTGCGTTTGGGTATGCATTTTTTATAAAATGTTTGTAATGTTAAAAAGTTCACAGTCTGCGTGCCTGTCCTAATTAAGCAGCCTTTTGCTCTTAATTTTGTCTGGTGATTCTGTGCCTCCTCGCCTGATGTATAACCAGACCATAAAACAAGACCAGAAACAGCCAATCAGCCCACACATTGACCTGTCAGACCAGCCTAATGGGCACTGCCTGATTACCCCATAGGCCAGTCCGACCCTGGTCTGATCCATCTATGTGTATGTGTGCGCAGAACGTGTCAGTAGAGTACCCTACCTCCATGTGAGTTGATCTGCACTCACCCTTGCAGTGGTGTTTGTGGGAGTGAATGGCAATGTACATACATACGAATGATAAATTCACTCAGTGAACTGATGCGCCTCTGGCAGTCACAGGTTTCTGCCATGGTGGAATTACTCAGCCCTGTTACATTGTGCTGGGCAAGTCAGCCGCACTGTGCTTATGATAAAGGCACCACCGCTCACGCTCCAAGGACACCAGGCGTGGCAGCCGGGTTCTTTTGTAACAAGGCAATTATTCCTCTGTTACAATAATCATTTAGAAATAATCTAGATGACTCTCAAATTCTTTGTAAGTGATTTCTTTGTTTGCTGTTTAGATTTGTAGTTCATAAAGGAAAAATACCGGATTTCATTGTTTCTCCCAATTGTTTTTAAACTGGCATGGACATAAAGATACAGACTAGGCTGGTAAAATCTGGCAACTTTACGCCTGGGCCATTAAACAAACATTGGCAAAGCCAGTAGGTCTCGTCCATGTGAAATCTATTGGCTTTGTCAATGTTTTTTTGCCATGTTCTACAGCAGCGCGGCCTGTGAACCATGGCTGAAAGTAAAAAAGAACTCTCGCAATGGCGCGGTCAACGCTGGTTGCATCATAGCGTTTCAAAAGAATTTCAGCCATGTTGCACAGCAGTCACACTGCTGTACAACATGGATAAAAAAAATCGAAAAAGCCATAGTTGTCACAAATGCAAGAGCAATTTGGATTTGTTCATGTTTTTTTTGTGGTGAGACAGGCAAAACAAGCAACGTGGGATGAAAAGGAAGCGCTAGAGAGGGCAAGCAACAACGCAGGACAGAGTGGGAGGAGGTAAGCAACAATACGACAGGACGCTCCATTTAATAAAGTTAGAAGAAAAGTGCTGGCTGCGTCATAAAGCTTTTTTTTGTTATGGTAGGTTGAGGTGGGCCAACATGGAGGACGAGAGGGGGCAAGCAACACGAGTGTGTGTCTGTGCTTGTGTGTATGCCTGCGTGCATGCCTCTGTGTGTTTGTGCAGCTGAGTGCATGTGGTTATGTGTATCTGTGGTTGTGTTTTTGTGTATATGCTTGTGTCTGGGTTTGTGTGCATCATTGATGCATTTGTTTGCGTGTGTAGTGTGGTTGTGTTTGTATGAGTGTATGTGTCTGTGCATGTGTCTCTGTGTGCCCATGTTTGTATGTGTATCTGTGATCGTGTTTTTGTGTGCATGTGCCTGTATGTGTGTCCCCCATCCTGGAGGTGGGCTACAGAGGTGTATGCCTACAGTGAGGAGACACTGTGCCCTCGTGCATCTCTGCAGACATCAGCCTGTGTGCCTCACCCTGCAGTGCATGCCTTCTCTCCTTTTATTGAAACAGTGTATGGGTATATGAATGGGCCCCATGCTGAAATCGGGTAAATGTGTTCTCAGCTACAGGGCGAGCATTAGTTGAGCGTATTGTCGGGACAGGGTGGGAAGGGGCCACAGCTAATAAAGTTAGAATTCGAAAAAAAGGACACTGATGTGGCCAGCACTGGCTGCATCACAGCACTTTTTTGGGTTATGGCGGGAAGGGAGGGAGCGGCCAGCAAGATGACAAACAGCGTGAGTGGGGAGACAGGGAGTAGCAAAAAGCCAGACAGCAAAAGGTGGGCAGGAGCGGGCAATCAACATGAGGGACAGCAGGAGGAAGTTGGGAGGGGCAGCAAGATGACAGTGGGAGGAGGGCAGGAGGGGGCAGCAAGACGATGGACAGCAGGAGAAAGGCACAGGCAGACAGGCCCAGCAACAATGCACATTATGGGAGATGGGCTGCAAACACATGCATTTGTATGGAGTGCTACAACTAAAATGTAAAAAAGTTCCTCGTGCATAACATCAGGCGGACACTCTGCAGGGAAGAGATATTTGGTCCGTGCTCCAGGGAAACGCAAACACAGGAAGAGAAGATGAAACCTGCACACACTGACCAATGAGAAGCAAAGAAATGTAACTGACAATAAAGCCAACCAATGGTAAGTAATGAGCGGGCTCAAAGCCCCCTTTAAGTTAACAAAATGTGTTGCAAGTGACAGCGCATGAGCTGTCTCAGGAGAGACTTAAAAAGGGCTTCCAAGTCATGGGCACAAGTCCGGATCCGCTGACACTCAAGCAGTCCAACTAAGTTTGTCATCTCACTGTGTTACTTTTACCACCACCACTGGAGCCCTAAGCAGTCTTGAACTCAGTTTGTGATATAGTGGTCGTAAGGAGGAGGCATGGATCCATAAAATAAAACAAACTAAATAATGCAGGAGGATGTGGATGGTGCCACAAAAGAGTGGGACTACACATCATCTCCTGTGGTGCTGCCGCGCTCTCATTCAAAAGCCTCACTGTCACAGTGGAAAATCTGGATCACTACTCGGTCACCACACTGGCTGCAGATTAGGAAAGCATTCAAACTACAGAGATTACAGCTAAAGTTCACCTTGTCTGTGTTGAGAATTTAGGTGACCATGATACTCTCCAACCACACTCTCAAGAGTGACACATCACATCCGGGGTGGAGGAAAGACTGGCGTTATGGGTTCAATGGTTATCCCGGCTGGTCCTCCAACTGGAGCCTGAGCCACTTAACATAAGAAAATTCTCCACATATGAAGGGCTCCAGTGGAAAAGTCACATCCACTGTGGAAAACCAATGGCGTTCCACAGGCATTAAAACAAAACTCCTTGAGCCCCCAATGTGAACTACACCACATTGAAGCATGTAGGACATGCTATGAGCACCACTGCTAGATGAGGGCTAACCTCCACCGATTGAAGAAGCACGGTCTCATTGACAGCAGTCCAAATGTAAATAACATAAGTCACAACTGGAATTCGTCGGGTATGTCTTCTTGGTTGTAAGGATCAAAGTTTTCTCCGTAGGTTGGTTAGGTGCTCTACCTCATTTTGCTCATCTCATTAAAAAAGGGAGTAAGGCCACAAATCCAACTAGCACACTAAGGCTACCAGGAAGTGGTCCAGACCAAAGCAAAGTTGAAAGAATGCCTTTTGTTCCTTGGACTGGACCAGATGTTGGAGAATGAAATCCAAAACTGTTTGATGTGTCAGACCAGCTACCCTCCAAAATGTCCATCCCCACTCACAAGGGCCACTTACCATGAGACCACCTCAGAGCATATTGCTTCCTGTCTCTGGCTGAAAGATGCCTGGTGGTCGTGGCGGACGAACACTCCTTATTCCCATATGTTGAATTTCTGAACACCAACACAACCAACTGTGACACCATCAAACTGGCAAAAATCTTAGCCACACATGGAACTCCAAAGATATTGAACCCCAGAGACAGCATGTAATAAACACCTGATCAAACGCAGAGTGGCCTTGTGTTTGCAGTCCCAAGTGTGAAAGTGGGTCTTGATCAGGCTCCGCAACTTTGCAGGTAAATTACAAATGCCCAGGCCCCTCATTCTTCAAGGGTAAAGGAACTATGACTAAGAGCCATCGGGCAGGACCCAGTTTCATTAAAACCATGTCCTGGTTCAAGTGTTACAACAAGCCATTGCCAACTATGATTAGGCTATGCACTGTTCCCCAGAGTCCCCTGAGATGTCTCAAGTCCCCTGGGATGTCTCAAGCCCACCCACAGCACTAAACTTTGAGGGTCGCCAAGGACATGAAGCCTTCAGTCATTAAGAAGAAGTACCACTCACAAAACCCATGAATAAACAAAATTATAAACTTATGTGCGAAGTTGAGATTTCGGTCACAAGACTTTATCTGGTGAGTGATTTGCTTACAATTATAACTGATCGATTCTCTCAGGTGATAGCATTATTTTTGAACCTCAAATATACCTATAGGAAAGATTTTCGCAATTGGAGGCATTTTAAATGATTACTATTGTTTATAAAAACAAAAGTCTAGTCACTGAAGTTTGTACATATCGATAATTTGGAACAATTCTAAACCTTGTAGATGTCAGAATACTAAATATCTAGTGATTTTTTTCTAGTTGAATTGTATTTTTAGATACCCGCTATGTGGAAGATAGTTAACAATTTTGTATAAAAAACTCCATTTATATTTTTGCTATATGCTAAATTGGTAAGCAGCTAATGGAATAGTGTTATGGATATTCTAAGGGTGATTTGACGTGGTAATAGCAGTAAAAGGTAATTTAGTCTTGTGAGGCATCTATTGACTTGAAAGCTACTTCTCTTGAGGATACTCAATATGTTCTGAAACTAAGATTTAGTTTGATTTCTGTGGATATCATTAGGTTATTAAGTAACAGAAGACACATAGAACCTTATTCAATTTCAGGAATCTTATTTAAATTGCTTAATTTAAGTTTTAGAATCCTACAATACTGTTAGACAAATTTTGTATTAATCAGAGTTCCCACAAGTGAAGGTAAACTTGCATTTGTAGGGAGATAAAAAGTATTAATTAGGTTCCGTATTTAATACTATACTTTTTAGTGATAAGGAAGTTTGGAAAATGACAACTATTATATATATGATGTGAACAAGGACACTCTGTTGTCCGAAACGCGTCATATGGCTTAAAGACAAATAAAGACCTAAGCTGCCACACAATTTGGAGTCTGTGACTCTCTCTTCGCCGACTGGGAAGTGGGGAGAGCCAATCAGATGTTCGATATATATATATATATATATATATATATATATATATATATATATACACATACACACACATATACATATATATATATATATATACACATACATACACATATACATACACATACATATATATATATATATATATATATATATATATATATATTTATACACATACATACACACTAATTGTGACAGTTGACATTATGTTCCACCAATAAAGAAATGTATTTATAAGATATATATTTTACCTACAGATACCTTTTATGGAAATATCTCCACTTTGAAAGGGCAGAGTGACATCATTTTGACTACAGAATGTGTGTTCCAATGTTAAGATTGCTATTTGGTGAAATTAGCGTGCAAACTGATGAATTATTGTTATTGGGAAATTGGAATTCATAGTAAATGAGACCACCATGAAAAAATCATTGTTTAATTCTGAGGTGAGTTTAATTACAGCAGCTCTGTTTAAACAGTTGTTTCATTTCTTCTTTGTACTTGTAGAGCTCATTTGATATTATGATGAGAAGAGATAGAGCCACACTACGAATGTAATTTGCGCCAAGATACCCTACCAGTGGATAGTGCCCTCTACAAATCTGCATAACATAACATTTGTCAAGCTTTTATTTTTGTGTAGATAATAAAACTAATTGATCAAAGCCGATTGGACATAATGTAAATAAACATTTATGAATTATATGAGGAGTGATGCTTTTTCAGGATAATACTGTGAGGCTATATATATATATATATATATATATATATATATATATATATATAACAACGTCACCACTTTATGATATGCAAATGACATCGACATACTTTATTTTCTGTTAATATCACTGAAGGCCACAGTTCCAATCTTTTGTGTTATAATATATTTAAATATATATATATATTTGAACAAACATAGTATATATATATATATATACATATATATATATGTGTGTGTGTGTATATATATATATATATATATATTCACTGAAAAAACCATAGGTTTCAGGGACGTTATAGTTAGAAATTAGCTTTTAAAAAACCTTAGAAATTCACAAAAAACCCCCACAGGTTTTAGGGACGTTATAGTTAGACATTTCACTCGTACAAAACCAGAGAAATTCGGCCGTTATAGTTAGTTCAGCTAACTATAACTTGCGCCCCCGCAATGCACTGCTGATGACGTCACATATTTCATCATTCATGACATGGTCAGTGACATCACTGATGACATCTCAAATGACATCACTGATGACATCATCCAGTGACTGTGTTTCTGTAAAGTTTAAATATGTTTTATATATGCGAAGGTGTATTGAAGAATGAGTGGGTGTATAAGTGTCTGAATGGATGATTTAGTAGGTGCGTGATTGTCTGTATAAGTGAGTGATTAAACGTGTTTTACTGAATGCATGGGTTAGTGACTAAACTGTGTAAATGTCTGTATCAGTCTGTCAGTTGGTGTGTAAGCGGTTGCATGGGTTGGTGAGTAGCTAAATGAGTGTCTATATGGGTTATTGATTGGTTGTCTGAGTATCTGTATGGGTGCCTGAGTGTCTGTGTGCGTGGGTGGGGGGGTGTGAGACTCTGTGCATAGATGTGTGAGTGGGTGATTCACTGGGTGTATGGCTTCAAGAGTGCATCTGTGATGGACTGTGTGGGTGAGTGTGTGTATGGGTGCGTTGGTGAGTGAATGGATGTCTCAGTGGTACATGTGTGAGTAACTACATATGTAAAAGGCAGTATATGTGAGTGTTGGAGTATATAAATGACCATATGTGAGAGTGAGTGATTGTGAGTGGCTGTATGGATGAGTGTGTGCTTGTATTAGTGATTGTATAAGAGTGTAAGTATGTGTTAGTATATGTATGAATAAGTGAGGTGGTGTGTGTATAACTGTATAGGTGAGTAAATGGGAGTGTGATTGATTCTTTGCATGACTGACTAGGTGTGTGAGTAACTCTATGGATGAGTGGCGGTGTGTGAGTGTCTGTATAGGTGTATGAGTGCATATGATAGTGCCGTATTGCTGAGTGACTGCATGTATGAGTGACTGTATGGGTGAATGAGTATATGTGTGTGTAGACCTAGGAATCAGTGAGTGGGTATGTAGTAACTGGTATTGGTGTGTCTATGGTTTCGAAAATGGTAGTCTGTATTTTAGAGTGGGTGTATCAAAGGTTATATTAGGGTATGAGGAGGTGCATCAGATTATCACGTGGATGATGTCATCCGTGATGTCACTGACCATGTCATGAATGATGTAACATGTGACGTCATCAGCAGTGCATTGCGGGGGCGCGAGTTTTAGTTAGCTGAACTAACTATATCGGCTGAATTTGGTTTTGTACGAGTGAAATATCTAACTAACTATAACGTCCCTGAAACCTGTGGTTTTTTCAGTGAATTTCTAAGGTTTTTTAAAAGCTAATTTCTAACTATAACGTCCCTGAAACCTATGGTTTTTTCAGTGAATGTCAAAGGTTTTTTAAATGATAATTTCTAACTATAACGTCCCTGAAACCTATGGTTTTTTCAGTGAATTTCGAAGGTTTTTTAAATGCTAATTTCTAACTATTCCTACAGAGGTAGGACATGTGCAGAAAGAGGAAGAAAAGCGCAGAAGAAGCAAGAGAAATGCAGAAAGAGGCAACAGAAGTCCAGAAAGACGAAGAAAGTTGCAGAAAGAAGCAAGAGATATGCAGAAAGAACCAACAGAGGTGCAGAAAGAGGCCTTGTTGCAAAGTCATCCTGTGCCCCCAACGTTTTGCTGACTGGTACTGGTGGTAACTGACTGACTAACCAGGCCCGGAGCCAGTGCTATGCTGAAAGACACTTAGAATACAGTGAAAACACCTACATACACTAGGGTACACTATGGGTTGGGGTACCCCTGTGATTGGCTTGAACTCCCCTTAAGGCCCTAGTACATAATAGGGCAGGGGGATTAAAACTACCTCTAAGTCAGAGGTGCAGAAAGAGGCAAGAGAAGTGCAGAAAGAAGCAACAGAGGTGCCGAAAGAGGCAAGAGAGGTACAGAAAGAAGCAAGAGCAGTGCAGAATGAACCAACAGAGGTGCAAAAAGAGGCAAGAGGGGTGCAGAAAAAGGTAGGAGGGGTGCACAAAGAGACAAGAGAGGTACAGAAAGAGGCAGGAGTGCAGAAAGAAGGAAGAGAAGTGCAGAAAGAAGAAACAGAAGTGCCGAAAGAGGCAAGAGAGGGGCAGAAAGAGGAGAGAAAAGTGCAGAAAGAAACAAGAGAAGTGCAGAAAGAGGCAAGTGAGGTGCAGAAGGAGGCAAGAGAACTGCAGAAAGAGGCAAGAGAGTTGCAGAAAGAGGTAAAAGGGTTGCAGAAAGAGGAGAGAGAAGTGCAGAAAGAAACAAGAGAACTGCAGAAAGAGGCAAGTGAGGTGCAGAAGGAGGCAAGAGAACTGCAGAAAGAGGCAAGAGAGTTGCAGAAAGAGGTAAAAGGGGTGCAGAAAGAGGGAACAGGTGTGTAGACCGAGGCAAGAGAGGTGCAGAAAGAGGGAAGAGGGGTACAGAAAGAGGGAGGGATGCAGAAATTTGCAACAGAGGTGCAAAAAGAACCAACAGAGGTGCAGAAAGAACCAACAGAGGTGCAGAAAGAGGCAAGAGAACTGCAGAAAAAGGCAAGCGAGGTGCAGAAAAAGGCAAGAGAGGTACACAAAGAGGCGAAAGGGGTACAGAAAGAGGCAAGAGGGGTGTAGAAAGAAGCAAGAGAAGTGCAGAAAGAAGCAACAGAGGTGCTTAAAGAGGCAAGAGGGGTACAGAAAGAGGCAAGAGGGGTGTAGAAAGAAGCAAGAGAAGTGCAGAAAGAAGCAACAGAGGTGCTTAAAGAGGCAAGAGGGGTACAGAAAGAGGCAACAGAGGTGCCGAAAGAGGCAGGAGAGGTGCACAAACAGGCAAGAAAGGTACAGAAAGAGGGAACAGGGGTGCGGGAAGAGATACAGAAATGTGCACGAGAGGTGCAGAAAGAAGCAAGAGCAGTGCAGAAAGAAGCAAGAAAAGTGCAGAAAGAATGGAGAGGTGGAGAAATAGGGAAGAGGGGTGCAGAAAGAGGCATGAAAGATGCAGAAATTTACAAAAGAGGTGCAGAAAGAAGCAAGAGAAGTGCAGAAAGAACCAACAGAGGTGCAAAAAGAGGCAAGAGGGGTGCAGAAATAGGTAGGAGAGGTGCAGAAAGAGGCAAGAGGGGTATAGAAAGAGGCAGGAGTGGTGCAGAAAGAAGGAAGAGAAGTGCAGAAAGTAGCAACAGAGGTGCTGAAAGAGGCGTGAAGGGTGCAGAAAGAGGGAAGAGAGGTGTAGAAAGAGGCTAGAGAGTTGCACAAAGAGGGAAGACGGGTGCAGAAAGAGGCAATAGGGGTGCAGAAACAGGCAAGAGAACTGCAGAAAGAGGCAAGAGAATTGCTGAAATAAGCAACAGAGGTGTAGAAAGAAGCAAGACAAGTGCAGAAAGAGGCAGGTGAGATACAGAAACAGGCAAGAAAGGTAGAGAAAGAGGGAAGACGAGTGCAGAAAGAGACAACGGGTGCAGAAAGAAGCAAGACAGATGCAGAAAGAAGCATGGAAAGTGCAGAATGAAGCAACAGGGGTGTAGAAAGAGGCAAGGGAAGTGCAGAAAGAAGCAACAGAGGTGCAGAAAGAGTATGAAATGTGCAGAAAGAGGCAAGAGAAGTGCAGAAACATGCAAGAGAAGTGGAGAATGAGGCAAAAGAAATGCAGAAACAGGCAAGAGATGCGCACAAAAAGGCAAGACTTGTGAAGAAAAAGCAAGACTTGTGCAGAAAGAGGCAAGAGAAGTGCAGAAAGAGGCAAGAAAAGTGCAGAAAGAGGCAAGAAAAGTGCAGAAAGAGGCAAGAAAAGTGCAGAAAGAGGCACGAGAAATGCAGAAAGAGGCACGAGAAATGCAGAAAGAGGGAAGTGAGATGCAGAAAGATGCACGAGTGGTATAGAAAGAGGCAAGTAAGGTGCAGAAATAGGCAAGAGGTGCAGAAAGAAACAAGAAAAGTGCAAAAAGAGGCAAGTGAGGTACAGAAAGAGGCAGGAGAGGTACAGAAAGAGACAAGAGAACTGCAGAAAGAGGGAAGACGAGTGCAGAAAGAGACAACGGGTGCAGAAAGAAGCAAGACGGATGCAGAAAGAAGCATGGAAAGTGCAGAATGAAGCAACAGGGGTGTAGAAAGAGGCAAGGGAAGTGCAGAAAGAAGCAACAGAGGTGCAGAAAGAGTATGAAATGTGCAGAAAGAGGCAAGAGAAGTGCAGAAACATGCAAGAGAAGTGGAGAATGAGGCAAAAGAAATGCAGAAACAGGCAAGAGATGCGCACAAAAAGGCAAGACTTGTGAAGAACAAGCAAGACTTGTGCAGAAAGAGGCAAGAGAAGTGCAGAAAGAGGCAAGAAAAGTGCAGAAAGAGGCACGAGAAATGCAGAAAGAGGCACGAGAAATGCAGAAAGAGGGAAGTGAGATGCAGAAAGATGCACGAGTGGTATAGAAAGAGGCAAGTAAGGTGCAGAAATAGGCAAGAGGTGCAGAAAGAAACAAGAAAAGTGCAAAAAGAGGCAAGTGAGGTACAGAAAGAGACAAGAGAAGTGCAGAAAGAGGCAAGAGAAGTGCAGAAAGAGGCAAGAGAAGTGCAGAAAGAGGCAAGAGAAGTGCAGAAAGAGGCAAGTGAGGTGCAGAAAGAGGCAAGTGAGGTGCAGAGAGAAGCAAGAGAAGTGCAGAAAGAGCCAAGAGAAGTGCAGAAAGAGCCAAGAGAAGTGCAGAAAGAGGCAAAAGAAGTGCAGAAAGAGGCAAGTGAGGTGCACAAAGGGGCAAGAGAGGTACAGAGAGAGGCAAGTAAGGTGCACAAATAGGGAAGTGAAGAAAGAGGGAAGAGGAGTGCAGAAAGAGGCAAGAGAAGTGCAGAAAGATGTAAGTGAGGTGCAGAAAGTGGCAACAGTAGTACAGAAAGAGGCAATAGAAGTGCAGAAAGAAGGAAGAGAAGTGCAGAAAGAGGCAATAGAAGTGCAGAAAGAGAAAAGGGAAGCGCAGAAAGAGGGAAGGGAAGCGCAGAAAGAGGGAAGAGAAGCGCAAAAAGAGGCAAGTGAGGTACAGAAAGAGGCAGGAGAGGTACAGAAAGAGGCAGGAGAGGTACAGAAAGAGACAAGAGAGGTACAGAAAGAGGCAAGAGAAGTGCAGAAAGAGGCAAAAGAAGTTCAGAAAGAGGCAAGTGAGGTGCAGAAAGAGGCAAGTGAGGTGCAGAAAGAGGCAAGAGAGGTGCAAAAAGAAGCAAGAGAAGTGCAGAAAGAGCCAAGAGAAGTGCAGAAAGAGCCAAGAGAAGTGCAGAAGGAGGCAAAAGAAGTGCAGAAAGAGGCAAGTGAGGTGCACAAAGAGGCAAGAGAAGTGCAGAAAGAAGGAAGAGAAGTGCAGAAAGAGGAAATAGAAGTACAGAAAGAGGCAAGTGAGGTGCAGAAAGAGGCAGGTGAAGTGCAGAAAGAGGCAGGTGAAGTGCAGAAAGAGGCAAGAGAAGTGCAGAAAGAGGCAAGAGAAGTGCAGAAAGAGGCAAGAGAAGTGCAGAAAGAGGCAAGTGAGGTGCAGAAAGAGGTAAGAGGTACAGAAAGAGGCAAGCGATGTGCAGAAAGAGGCAAGCGAGGTGCAGAAAGAGGTAAGAGGTACAGAAAGAGGCAAGCGATGTGCAGAAAGAGGCAAGTGAGATGCAGAAAAAGGCAAGAGAGGTGCACAAAGAGGCAAGAGAAAAGCAGAAAGAGGCACGTGAGGTGCAGAAAGAGGCATGAGAGGTACAGAGGGAAGTGAGGTGCAGACAGAGGCAAGAGAAGCGCAGAAAGAGGCAAGAGCAGCGCAGAAAGAAGCAAGAGTGATTTGCGCACCATTAGTACCAATTTAACACCCACATTTAGCAATAAGTAACAGTTGACCATTCCAGCTCTGCAAAGGACCTTCCACCACGCTGTAACACTTGTTGCTGCATTTTTTGTAACATTTGAGCTCTTTGAGCTAGAAACAAGATTTTTTTGTTCAAGTCTGCAGATTATACAGCAGGTGATGGATTATGAAGCAAATGCGGAAAAGGGATAATTATGTGAAAATCAGTGCAGCCAAACAGTCGCATAATTCCAGTGGCCTTGCTCATACCTCTGACTAGGTCCGGAAGTGCTCCTCAGTGGTTCCTTCTTTTTTTTGTCTCATTGAGTTTATAGTTTAACTTCTATAGAGATGAGGAAGACTAAACCTGAGGTTACCACTCCACAACACAGACTACCATACCACATAATTACTCACTTTAACACATAATCCCACTCTACAAAATTCCTATACACTAAATACCACATACTTTCTATCCACATAATTTCACTGCACAACATACCACATAATACCACTACACACAACGTACATTCACTCCACTCCAAAAAACATTAGTAAAAATCTTTTCCATTTACAACGCCAATAGCTCTAACTCTCGCAAATGCGAAACCTATTACATTGCAAATGCTTCTTTAACTAGTAGTCGCGTTTGCAGAGTGGTGGAGAAAGGGGGCTGGGCCTCCGACCAGCGCTCAGGAATTCCGCTGCGAAGGACTTACAGGAGGTACCAGGAGGGCTTCTTGGCCCCTAAAGTCCCTCAGGAGTTGAGTGGACTTCATACCCCAACCCGTAGTGTGCCAGGAGGCGCATTTGCAGAGTGCTGGGGAAAGGGGGCGTGGCCTCCGAACACCTCTTAGCAATACCACTGTGTGGGACTTATTGGAGGTAATAGGAGGGGTAGTTGGCCCCCAAGGACAACCTTAGGGGCCAACTACCCTCCTATTACCTCCAGTAAGTCCCATACAACAGCAATGGTAAGTTCTCAAAGCATGCCACGCCCCCTTTGCCCACCAGTCTGCAAATGCGCTCCCTGGCGCGCTCTTAGATGGGTATTGAAGTCCCCTTCGCTGCTGGGGGTCGTTAGGGGCTGACTAGCCTACCTGACACCTCCAGTAAGCCCCAGATAGTGGGATTGCTGAGAGTGGACACAGGCCACGCCCCCTTTCTCCACCACTCAGCAAACGCGCCCTTGGTTGGGGGATGAAGTCCCCTTGCCTCCTGAGGGTCCCTGGGGGCCAACTAGCCCACCAGGTACCTCCAATAAGCCCCACACAGCTGGATTGCAGAGAGGTGGTCCGAGGCCACGCCCCCTTTTCACACCACTCTGCAAATGTGCCTCCTGGGGCACTGCTGCTCGGGGAATGAAGTCCACTTGTGTCCTGAGGTCCTCAGGACACAAGAGGACCTCATCGCCCCACCAGCAGTGCGCCAAGAGGCGCGTTTGAAGAGTGGTATAAAAAGGGGCATGGCCTCAGACTACCTCTCTGCAATCCAGCTGTGTGGCGCTTATTGGAGGTACCTGGTGGGCTAGTTGGCCCCCAGGGACCCTCAGTATTCAAGGGGACTTAATCCCCCCACTCAGAACACACCAGGAGGCGCGTTTGCAGAGTGGTACAGGGAGGGGGTGTGGCCTCCGGCGAGATGCCGGCTTTTTAAAAAAAAAAAGTTTTATAGAAGGGAGGCCTGACCCCTTTTTTAAAAAAAAAACGGGAAGGGGGCCACTTTTGGCCCCGGGGACCCCATCCCCCGGGGCATGGCCTCTTCTTTTTAAAAATATTTACAGGGAAGGGGGGCCACGTGGCTCCCCCTTCCCTGGGCCACTATTGGCCCCAGGGACCCCATCCCCGGGGCTTGGCCATTATTAAAATTATAACTTTTTGAGGGGGGCCGCTCAGCCCCCCTCCCCAGGCCAATTTCAGCCCCGGGGACCCCATCCCCCGGGGCCCGGCCATTCTTGTTTTTTAACTAAAGGGAGGGGGGCCGCGTGGCCCCCCTCCCGGGCCACTCCTGGCCCCCCTCCCGGGCCACTCCTGGCCCCCCTCCCGGGCCACTCCTGGCCCCGGGGACCCCATCCCCCAGGGCCGGCCCTTTGCGTTGGGGACCGTAGGGGGAGCCCCAATGCCCCCACAGTCCCTGCCGGCTCCCCGCCTCCTGCGGGAGCCGGCATTGCTTTTGAGGAAGGGGAGCTGCTGACATGCAGCTCCCCTTGCTCAAAAGCAATCCTGCTTTGCTTCGTTGAAGCAAGAGCAGGTTTTCCTGCTCTCGCTTCAACGAAGCAAAGCAGGGTTTGCTATGGCAGGGCAGGAGGCGTGCTCCCGCCCTGCCATAGCAAACAGCAATGTCCTGGGGGTGGGCACCCTGGGACATTGCAGGAGCCGGCCCTGGGGGGGTGGCGGTCCCCAGGCCATCGGGGGCTCCAAGAGGGGGGCCGCGCGGCCCCCCTCTCTACGTTTTCAAAGCCCCAGGGAGGTGGTGGTCCCCGGGGCCGGGGGTCCGCAACGGACCCCCGCATTCAAATAATTAGTGCCCCGGAGAGGTGGTGGTCCCCGGGGCAGTGTGGGGGGAGCTGGAGCCCCCCCCACACTTTAATTTTTTTAATTAAGCCCCGGGTAGGTGGCTGTCCCCGTGGCTTGGGGGGCCCGTGAGGCCCCCCGCATATAATTAAACAGTGCCCCGGGGAGGTGGTGGTCCCCAGGGCAGTGTGGGTGGGGCACGAGCCCCCCACACATTTATAAAACAAAGCCCCGGGGAGGTGGCGGCCCCCGGGGCTGCGGGGGGGCCGCGTGCCCCCGCATATAATTAAAGAAAGCCCTGGGGAGGTGGCGGTCCCCGGGGCTGCGGGGGGCCCCGTAGCCCCCACTAATTCACTAGGCATAGCCCCCGGGACCTGGCCCACCCGGGGGCTTACAGATAACGAAGCGCAGTAGCCCGCGCTTCGTTTTTTTAATTTTTCTCGGCAGGATTTGCACACCCAGTGCGAATTCTGCAGTTTTTTTGTGGTTTTAATGCTTTTTTGGGCCTGGGGTCCCTGTGGGACCCCTGAGCAGGCCTAGGGGGTCAGGGTGTTTTTACCCTGCCCCTTTTCTTGTTTTTCATCTTTTTTCCACTGTTTTCTTGTGACTCGGTTACCGAGTCACAAGATGGCTGCCAACACTTCCTGGTTTGGAGTGCTGACAGCCAATCAGATCTCACGATGAGATGTGTGGTTAGGCTCCGCCCAGATATCGATATTTTTTATTTTTGAATTTCTTAGAAACTACTGAACGGATTTACACCATTAAAAAAAAAAAAAAGCACGCTTTCTAGACCAAGACCTACCTTTTTGCCAAATTTGGTGTAATTCCGTTCAGCAGTTTGGGCTGTAACCTGTTTCAAAATTCCTATGGAAATTAACATGGGGAAAAAGCGTTTTGGGACCCCCCTTTTTTCTCCGCCCCCGCTTGACGAATCACCCCGAAACTTTCAAGACAGGAGCTGACCGGTCCACCCCATTAGTTTTGAAAACTTTGCGAAGATTCGTCAAACTGCGCCATAGATATTGGCATATCAAAAAACGCTTTTCCTATGGAAACTAGGTCCTAACTATAACTACCTACTGGCGAGGACGGGTGATCTCTTTGCGGGGGTTTACCCGCATTTTAAATGCCAGCTCCGTTTCCTCGTGTATAAACCCAAAGGAAAAGCACTTGCGGGGATGAGTTCAAGTATTTATTAAGAACTCGTGCAGAAACAAACACGTTTCGGCTGTCGCCTTTGTCAAAGTCATCAGGCGCGCCGAAACAGTCATTATTTATCATGCATGTGTCATTACCATAAATGATGGACTAACAAATGTACACAATGATTTTACCGCCGCCATCTTGGTGTGGTGCAGACTATGATCCGATCCTGCTGGAAAGATACCCTTGCACAAATGTACCTGTAAATTTCACAGAGTATTGATCGTTGTGTATATATATATATATATATATATATATATATATATATCTGACAGAGGTACCTTCCAGTTGCCAGCACCTAACCTTATATCACTCCCTTAATCTTGTCCCCTCAATGCAAATGGGGATCCATGTGCACACAGAATAGCACCCACCGTCACAGTGCCTGTTCCCAAAGGAACCTCATAATTCAAAACAAAAGCACAGGTGCACCATGCAGCAGAATTAAATCAATAAAAAGAGTCTGTATCCAGACACCAAGTTCTTCAGTTTTTTCTTTCTTTTATTCCATTTTCATATATCGTAAAAAACATAGAGTCCAGCTGAAGTGACTCGACAAACAGTCCTGTTTTAGGACGAAACGCGTTTCGTCCTAAAACAGGACTTCTTCAGGGCACAAAATGATGGTAGGATCCAACATTGCCATAACGTTACATAACGTTACAAGTCACAGAATTCCCTGTTAGCAACTTGTTTCCCGTCCGGTTTGTTTCTTCAATGTGTCAAGCGAAGGTCTAGAAGGTCATGGGATCACACCACTTGATGAGAGGTGGACTTGTACAGAAAAACACCGCTAAGCCAAAGTAAAGCTGTAACGGTCAACAGGAACGTTGGAATACGTAGCAGCGAACAGAACTTTCCTGCCCCGTTTTTTCTGTTGCTAACAGGGAATTCTGTGACTTGTAACGTTATGGCAATGTTGGATCCTACCATCATTTTGTGCCCTGAAGAAGTCCTGTTTTAGGACGAAACGCGTTGGCTGTACTGTTTGTCGAGTCACTTCAGCTGGACTCTATGTTTTTTCCTTATATGAAAATGGAATAAAAGAAAGAAAAAACTGAAGAACTTGGTGTCTGGATACAGACTCTTTTATTGATTTAATTCTGCTGCATGGTGCACCTGTGCTTTTGTTTTGATATATATATATATATATATATATATATATATATATATTCATCCATTGATGTTCCTTTGCCAGAACATCCAATCCGGCGGCACGTTTAAACAAACACCGGTCCACTCTTCAGGTCAGTTTCTCTTTTTTATTTTTGGCATAGACATTTAACATTTCATAGTCCTTCTAAGTTATAATCAAGACCTACGCGTTTCGGCGTTCTGCCTTCCACTGGGTCACTGTGGGTTCGACATTGTGCTGCTTATATTACATGTCCTTTTTCAATTTCCTTGACCCTAAGTGACCACTAGAGCGATATTTCTTACTAATTCTGGCAACTTCTGGCACATAGTTTCCTCCATTAATAATGAGCTTCATCAAAGTACAATGCATTCTAATACATTAAAACACACATGAAATATATTTCTTTTTCCTGTTTCTCTCATTTCATTCTCATTACTCATTTCTCTTCTCTTATTTTTTGTCAATTATTCTTATTTTCTTTTTCTTTGCTCCATTTCACATTATTTTTTGGTTTTTCTATTTTTATACATGCTAGTTTTTAAACTAACATATATTATCATTAACTTCAATTGTGTGCACCTATTGTCATATTCATTTTCATATAATCAGGAAACCTAAGTGAGGACTAATGAAGTTACAAATCCCTTGTTTCACAGATAGGCAATTCTTATTCTCAAATGCACTTAAGTCGAGTGAAACTGAATATTCCTGCATAGGTCACATGACGAGGAGAGATGCTATCTATGTAATATACCTTAAAGTTGATTCGTGATAAAAAAAAAAATGTATTCTTTTATTTTTTATTTTTCGATTTGATAGATAAAAGCATATAATGAAAAAAAATATATACTTTCCTAGTTGTTGTAATATTCCATCAATCCATCTTAAAGTGCAAATGTACGTAGCACCTATTATTTTTTAATCTATCTCAACAATAATGTTTTACCCTAATCCAGGATTCTCATTCTAAAAAGTACCTATCAGCTGTTTGTATAAAATATTCCCAATCTTACCAAAGATGATCAAGGCACAAATAAAAGAGGAATTATTTACTCCTCTCTATAGATGGTAGATTTTCAATAAAGTGCCACGTGCCGTCATTTAAAGTGACATGTGCTCATAGGATTTTTTCTTCACTAAAAGACATTTTTAATTAGTGTCACGTGCTTGTATCAAAAAGTGACATATACCAGACCAAATAATGATCATTCATAATTAAAGTGTCACGTGCTGTCATCTAAAGTGACCTGTGCAATAACTGATTCCCACTTCTGATAGAAAATATTAATGACTGTTGGCAATAACCTCTCCGTTGGCAATCATAATCTTGCTGATCCACTCTCTGCCCTTACAAGTCCCTTATGGCCCTATTGCCCATGTTAAATATAAAGTGCAAGGTTTTCAAATAAAGTGCTTGTGCTAAGTACTACCTGCTGTGATCAATTATTTCCTTCATCTTAGTCAGACGGTCAACCATGACAAGGTGCACATCAATGACAAATCTGTAAAGTCTTCCAGGGTATTATACTCTGTTTGCTGAAGATCTCAAATCTAAATCTATAATATATACATGTGTTCTCTTAAGTGCTACTCAGTTGTAAAACAAATATCTTTTAAAGCAATCCATAGTTTCATCATTTCTGTGTCCACACTTATCACTAAGGTTAATTTTACACATTTAGGTTATCTCAGAGACACTGATGCTATCATCACCAATATGTAATGTATGAATTTACATATACTTTTATATATACAGTGTAAGGTTACTCATGCATATATCTAGACCTCGATTGTATACATCCTGATACCATGCATTTCATTATATATATGAATTCATTACAACAAAGTATTGTGTACTAATACATACAATTGATTGCTGTGTACCAAGATGATAGGTTATATACACCCCTCTTCGAGAAAAACCTTTCGCCCTGTATGGATCCATGTAAAGTGCGGTGTGAGCTTACATTCGTATATCTTCGCCTCAGTGATATGCATCCTGGTATTGTACAGCCACCGCTGTATTGGCATGGTGTGATCCTGTTACTTCACAATGAGCTATTTCCTGTATAGGAAATTAAATGACTCACTATCCAGGTATATGACTCAGCCACACTCAGAGGGTACAATGCGTAATAGAATGTATTAGCATATAGCCCTTTTATGTAATTAATTTTCATATGCATATTGGAATGTAAGGTGATCAAGCTCATTGTGAAGTACACAATGATCAATACTCTGTGAAATTTACAGGTACATTTGTGAAAGGGTATCTTTTCAGCAGGATCGGATCATAGTCTGCACCACACCAAGATGGCGGCGGTAAAATCATTGTGTACATTTGTTAGTCCATCATTTATGATAATGAATCATGCATGATAAATAATGACTGTTTCCGGCGCGCCTGATGACATTGACAAAGGCGACAGCCGAAACGCGTCTGTTTCTGCATGAGTTCTTAATAAATACTTGAACTCATCCCCGCGAGTGCTTTTCCTTTGGGTATATATATGCTATGTTGTTCGATTATCTGGTTGTATTGCATAGACAATACAAATTTTTAACTTTCTTTGAAGGATATATGATTTATAATGAATAATTTTGAACATGAACGATATGCATATATTATGTTTCCAGTTAATGTATGTAGAAATCTTATTTCATCAATTGTACTTTTTCTGATAGTCTTGATGAACTGGGAAGGCTGCAAAACGTGTTGGCTGTTGATATTGACATTGTTAAAACGGACTTTGATATAACTACTGTAACGATTAATGGCTGATTTAACTACTGAGTACACAATGTACATTTATTTGAGATTGTTTCATGAAATTCAAGAATAAATAAATCGGACTTTTTAAATAATTGTCAGGACCCACATTTCAAGATTTTGATCACCTCTACGAATACTTAGATTTTGTTTTGTCAACAACATATATTGGCACCTAAGGGTAATAAGTACTGATGAGAGGTGTAGCGCCACACACTTATCTTGTTTACCCCTCTCTTATATGGACGCATACATTATACATAGATATGTACACACATAGATACATAAGTATATATTATCTCTGAAGCCCTGATTCGAGCATTGCAGCACCACAGCAATCACTGACTAAGCAAACTGATGTCTGGGTGCTATATTCCTCCTACATTTCCTGATGAGAGCACAAGCTTAGCAGAAAAGGGAGTACAACATGCTGACCCAAGGATAGCCCCACCAATGAGGACCAAGCCGGTCTGGGTAGACAAAGCTTTAAAATCAAAAAGTAGATAGGAATGGATTGGGGTGGTCTGGAGAGGGATATGTAAGCCCTCTGAAGGTTTCCATATCAGTTTGAAAATGTAGATAAATCATTCGAAGAAGCTCGCCATCACCCGGTCGTAGTCTCAAAAGGTTCGAAAATGGCTCGTAGAAGCGGCTGTATCTGGATATACTTTCTCAAAAGCCTGATGCTAAAGTCTATGTCTGAGACAAGCTGACCACCTTCCAGATGATAAACACACTCTTAATATGGAGCGCTGCTTCGTCGCTGAGCGCTCCTTTGGACTGATCAGTTTGGAATTCAAATATATCTTTAGGATTGATCCCGTTTTGCCTCTGAGCTATTGTTCAAAAACGATGCAGGCCTTACTAGACATCAGTGACAACAGTGACCATTGTTTTCAAACTCTCCACAGAGTCCCTAGGGAACTTACTGAGAATTACCTACTTAAAAGCAGATTCCCACACCTGACCCTTAACTGGGACAGCTTACCAGTTTGGCTAATCTGTCCATTTTGACAATTACAAACAAAAACAAGTCCAGCACTGCACAGAAGAAAACGTGTTTTAAATACAAGTGAAAGCCTTTTGAAAGATCCAAGATTGCCAGGAAACTGCTACCATTTCACGCATTCATCACATCGCTGCCCTCATACACCTGAAAGACGTCACCTTCACTGACCTCACACACTTCAATAGAGCCTAACAGATTCCTCATCAATGACCTCCTACACTTCCCTGGCGCCTCACATATTTTTTAGCACTGACTTCACTAAATGTAAGGGATGCTCACTCGACTCACACACCTCAATAGAGTCTCACTTCTGCCCCATTGCTGGTGTAGTGTTGGGCCTCAGGCCCACATGGTAAGGAATAATGGACGCAGACACCAGGGGCTGTGGTGCGACAACTGGCCTCGAGCACGTGCACTCTGGCCCTTTTATTGACGGGGCCACGTCACCCGTGCCACCCGTGATGGGTGGGGGTGCAGTGTGTCCAGCCCTCGAGGGAGTGGCTGGGGTTACAACTTCCTGCGGAACACTAGAACGTGTCCCGCAGGACATTACATTCCTCCCCAACTTTATTGAAAAATAAACAAAACATTAGTCCAACCTGTGGCGACAAAACAAACAGTTCTTGGAATACCACAGGGTCCATCAGTCTTCTGAGTCAGGTGTCAGGACGACGTCAGACAGGAGCTGGTGACCTGGCTTGCAGCAGGACCTTCTCGGCGGGCACCCGTAGTTTAACCTGAGGGGTTCAGGACACGGCCACGGGCTTGGAGACGTCCACTGCATGCCGTCAGTTCACTGATGATGACACGTCATGCGGTCTTGCATGGCTCTGCTCTGCTGACGTTGAGGACGGTCTGTGGTGAATCCTAACAGTTCATATATTGGGTTGCGTCATGAACATGGATGGAGTCCCTGGTGAGAGTTCCTGGAAGTGTTGCCTGATCGATTGTCTCAGTGGAACCGCTTGGCTGTAACCGATAACCTGTCGGTGGGGCAATGTCTCTTCTCGCTCTCCCGCCTGGGGAGGCCCGTTGTCGGGGTTGCTGCGGGACCGCAGGAGGACTGCACTGGGGGCTGCTTGTGTTCCGGCTGGGGGCAGCTGCAGGACTACCAAGGAGCCGTTACTGAGTCTCACGCACAACCCGCGAGGGTAGATGAGTCTTGGTTAAGACTTGCACTCGCTGCCGCGGTTCAGGTGTGTGCCATGTTCACAGGTAGCCTCTGGTTTCTTTTGTCGGCTGGTGTGGCAACCAGGAAGGACTCCAGTCCAGTGGTACTCTCGGAGTGATGTTGTTCGACGCTTGTCCTGAGGGCTGGCATGATGGCGGAGGCCAGCCAGGTGGTGAGTCGGAATGACAGGTGGTGGTGACTTGCTGGGAGAGTTGAAAGTGAGGAGGGACTTAGCTGCCAGGTGTCTCTGTCGTGCTGAGATTGATCTTTGGTGGCGGCCTGGCACGGCGAGTGCGCCGATCTTCTCTTGCCTGACTTGGGGGCTACTGACGGCTCCATCTTGAGGCGGTGTGAAGAGGGACACTCGGTGCTGATCTCCACCTACGGCATCTGCGGCCTGGAGCAGGGATGCCGTTGACTTTGACTGCCGACACTCTGGGATGGACGGTCGCCTGGGGAAGCGTTAGGGAGAGACGCGGATTGCGCTTGCTGCGGCTTGTGCTCGGTTCTCCCGTGAGGCTGTGTCCAGGGACGTCGGTCCGCCTTGGTGGCTGTCTGGTGTGTCTGGGTGTGCTCTTGGCTTGCTGTGTGAGTCCTCGGTCTTCTCCTCCTGTTGGTCTTTTCACCATACCTGTGTTCGTCCAGTTTTCGGTGTGACAGGGCTGTCACTCTTCTTCCTTTGTGTGACATGGCTGTCACTCTTCTTTTCTCGAGGGTGTTGTGCTGGGACCTCGAGGCGGCGCTGTCGTGACGCCTGCTTCTGCCTTGGTTCTGGCATGCTTGTCGGGACTGGTCACTTCGTGTGACGTGCTCCTTGCTTGCTGTGCAACGTGACGTCCGGTCACGTGTCGCCATGTTGTCGGAGCGCCTGTCGCTGTGGCGCCCTGCCACGTGGGGTGTGCAACTCCTCTCTTGCCTGTCGTGGGTCACTGCCGACTCCGTCTTGAGGCAGTACGAGGGAGGACACTCTGTGTGGTCTTCGGCCCACTGCGGGGTTTCGCTGGTGCAGTAGAGATGTAGTCGTTCTCTGTGCTGCGTTCAGCAGTGCTGCTTTGTGGAGATGTCTCTATCTCCCGGGTGCCTGCCCGTGCTGTAAGGTTCGCTGGCGCGGCCTTCTGCGCCCCTCAGACCTGGTGCGCTCCATCGTCTTCTTGGGCGCTCTCTTCTGGCACTTGGTGTGCCTATGGTGTAGCTTGCGATTGTGCCTGTTCTCTGGCGGTGGCGGTAGGCAGCTGCTTGTGGTGCGCGCTCTGCACCAGTCTTTGCTTGCGCTGTCGGTGGGGACAGCTCCTTTGAGACGTTGCTGTACTGGCTGGTCGTCCACTCTTGCTAGTTGGGGGCTTGTGTTGCGGTGTCTTTGCTTGAGGTGGAGTCAAACAGTCACCGGTGGTGAGCGCTTGGCAACCGTTTCCCTTGCGGCTCAAGGTGTGGCAGCTACCTGGAGACTTTGCTGTCTTTGAAGGTGTCCTTGCTGCTCTCACTTGCAGGGTGCAGAGGGCCACTCTCTGAGCATTCCTCTCCGAGGGCACGTCTTGCTGTGCCTGGTGCAGTCAGTCTCAGCAACTGGGTGTGAGCAGGCTGTCTTCCTTGTGGTGGGGGTGCGCACTCTGGGATCTGTTGACTGCTGTTGCCGGTTGGGTAGCGGGACCCTGTACTGTGCTCTGGTGCTGCTGGTCCGTAGGGTGTAGTGCAGCTACGCTTGTCACTGGTCTGCTGACGGTCGCGGTGGGCAGTCAGTATGCTGGACCGCTCTTTGGATGCGCCGGTGCAGATCCTCCTGCTAGGATCACTTTGCACTCTCCTCTTGCTGATCCTGCCACGTCCGGCAGGGTAGTGGGGTGTCAGGGCCTCTCCTCCGGTCTATGGTGCTGCGTGGGCTGACTGTTGCGGGGCACAGCTGGCTAACTGCTCTGGCCAGGCAGTACGTCCGTCCTTCTGCGCGTTGCGTCTGGGGTGCTACCAGGTGGCGCTGCGGTCGTCGAGGTGGCTTGCCCTGATTGCTGCAGGTTTTGGGTGCTGGAGGAGCTGGTGCAGGGCTCTGTGCAGTAACGGTCTGTGGCCACAGTGCGGGAGCTGAGAACACTGAGTGGTGCACTTGGTGCTAGGGTGGAGTGAGCTGCACCCTACACTTGTGTGGGGGTCTGAGGCATTCCTTACAGCTTAGCCTCGTTCAGCCTTGTTCCTAGGCTGGGGGTCTACTGGTCGCAGTGGCTCTGTGGGTGCATGGGCTTGGATCTCCCTGTCATGATGAAGTTATCGTCCTGTTGGTTTCGCACTGCAGGCTGTTTCTTCCTCATATGCCTGGTTGGTGCAGCTGCAGTACCACTCGTGGTCGCTAGGTGGCAGTGCAGTGCTTCAGTCTCGGAGCCCGGCAGTTCTTTCTGGACACTGCAGGCTTCTCCTCTTCACTGGCTGCGGCGGCCTCTGGCGGTGCTCTACCGCTCTGCTGGCGCCGAAAGGGAGCTAAAGCACCGGATATCCCCTTCCTTCTACCGCCGGCTGGTGCGTGCGCCAGTTCTGTTCAGTTTAAGGTGCAATGGGGCGCTGTGGCCGCCAGGTGGCGCTGCAGCCACTTCTCCGCCCTCGGCCGTGGCGGCAGGAAGCAACCCTCGATGTGGCCTGGAGGTTGGACGGGGTGGAGAAACTCACCGGCAGGTAGGGAGTGCCGCCGTCTGCTTTGCTTCTGCCTGTCAGCAGGGTGGCTTGCTTGTTTTCAGAGTTGTCTTTGCTGCAGCGCTTCATCTGCACTGTCGCGGGGCCGCAGCAGGAGGTGTCAGCCTGGCTACTGTAGGGCATGCCCTCGTTGGCGGAAGAGTGTAATTACCCGGGAGCCGGCCGACCTGTCTCGTGGACCAACCGGGTGATGAGAGGGCTGGGGGATGCAAGGCGGGCCATACGCCGGGTTATTCTTCTCTCTCCCGGGGCCCGTCAGTATAGCAGCTGCTGCTGCTTGCAGGTCTCGCTCTGCCTATGTTGGCGCTTGATTGTCCAGCGAGGCCTTGTCTCGGTCTGCGCGACTCCGGCAATCTCTGCTGGCCTCGATGCCACGCACTGCAGACAGCACAGCGGCGCTTCACTCATACGGCAGGCGGGGTGTCCTTTCCCTCAGTGCCGCATGGGGACTGGGCTGCAGGTACTGGCTCGCAGACGTGGGTGCTGTAGGGCATGCCGCCTGGTTGTGGTTCTAGCCCTGGAATTGAGCTGCGAGGGGGGAGACTTGCGGGGTGCGCCGTGCATTGCATGCTTACTTGCAGCAGTGGCGTGACTTCCCCACGGACTTCATCATCGGGGATGAGGTACGTTTTCCTCCCCTTCGGTCACTTCTGCTGATGCGGCAGTCTCACCACCCCTTTTAGGCTTTGGTGGAGGGCGTCTTCTCCATGCGGAGCAGGTCTGCAGTGTAGCGGTGTCGCACGATCGGCGTAGGCTGTGACCCGTCACCTCGGCACTGCCCGTGGTTCGCTGGCAGCGGTGTGGGGGCAGGCTAGAAGCGGGCTATTCCTTCATCACAGAGCAATTGCTGAGTAGCGCCCGGCTTGGTACACTAGGGGCAGACCCCCCTCGTCGCCAATGTAGTGTTGGGCCTCAGGCCCACATGGTAAGGAATAATGGACGCAGACACCAGGGGCTGTGGTGCGACAACTGGCCTTGAGCACGTGCACTCGGGCCCTTTTATTGACGGGGCCACGTCACCCGTGCCACCCGTGATGGATGGGTGTGGGGGTGCAGTGTGTCCAGCCCTCGAGGGAGTGGCTGGGGTTACAACTTCCTGCGGAACACTAGAACGTGTCCCGCAGGACATTACAGCTGGCCTCCTATGTCTCAATGGAGGCTCACTCCTTGGTCTCACACACTTGAGTGGCGTTCCACTCTTTTCTCCCTCACTGGTCTCATACAAGCTGCTTCTCCGCCCAGGGGCTGTTTCCCCAGCTCTTGCAGTTTGGCCACCAGTTATCCTTATTACGTCACCTCTTTATCTTTCTTTCGCACACTGTAAACCCTTGTGACCAACAAAAAGAGCAAGGAGGACTTTGTGCACGTGAAACGCCTCCGGGAAACCAATCTAATTGGAGGGCGAGCAGCGAGCACTCCAAAGGCCCAAATATGCCATTGTCTTTCATAACATCACAAGTAGCATTCCAGGACTAAAACCAGCCCCAGGCATATTCCATACACAGCGAGCATCAAGGGTCTTAGCGTGAGCACCAGAGGCAGAGACGTCAGATCTGACTCAGTGCCGAGAGTCTTAGACCTGTGCAGGTTGGATTACCTCACTGAACCTCAGTCTTCGTACAAGTAGCAAAATGATGGAATTCCTCCTGTCAAAGACATGGAGCAACCAAGATTACTTCGAATTCAGGAAGGAGATAAAAAAAATGGCTGTTCCAAAACAGAGGATGAAAGATCACAAACAGAATGAATTGCCCACTGAAGGAGGCTATGGACATCAGATTACTCGGGATCAAACCCGCCCCGCGAACCAGGATGTATTACCTCCACAAGGAAGGTGGACCTGATCATAGGCCTAACTCTCGCTCACATTAATTCATTCCACTCAAAACATAAGCACAGCTACAAGATTACTGAAACATAAAAAGTAAACTTGCTAATCATCAAACACAACAACAAAACACTCTGAAAAAGCCACACTCATCACCCAGACCCTTCCTAACAGACACAACAATAATATAAACCTCAGGGGCTCTACCCCTCACCCCACCACTCGCGTAAGCATAAGATCACCACTCTGGTTATCATGCACAAAACCAAAACACTTGCGATATACACCACAGTACAGATCAACATCCTTCCAAACAAGCACAGCCTGTGCTGTAGTCTGCTGCCCAGTCGCTGATATGCTTCAGCATGTAAAGGGGCATGAAGAACTGTAAAATGCAACTGCAGAACAATACAGTGTCACTCAGTGTCATGACAGTACAAAGTTTCTGTTTTGTTTACCACATCATACCATCATGGACTTGTAGTTCAATCTACACCATTCCACAATGATACCAGCAAAATAATAATCTGTGAAGAAAAAGATGAAAATAAAAAACGCTGTGTCCTTAATATGATATAGACTTATATGGTATCCTTAGACCTTACTGGCTCACACCTGGCGAGGCGCAAAAGACAGACTTTACCGAGGGACTCGCGCCTAGAAATATTTCATCTTTTAACATTTCATTTTGGATTTAATCACCCACCAACCTCAAGTTGAAACTCCTAACTACTGGAGTGGAAAGAATCACGAGAGGCACATCCTGTTCTCATAGGCAACTCCAAAACCAGAGGAGCTGAAATCCTCAAACAGGCGCTACTGCCAAACCCAAGACCTTGCAATCGCCTGCCAGAAACGTAGGACTCAGTCCTAAGCGGCTTCCATTCATGAACGAGCTATAGACCATCTTAAAATCCGTCTCAAAGGGCAGGCTTTTCTATCCCTTACAATTTTATACGACTACTTCTATCTATATCGTGTATAACATGTCTTACTTTTGTTAACTGTAAATCACATACATTGCTGCCCATGTCGCCTGGTCTGCGCTCTATAAACACCTTTAATAAATACTGCATGATAAATGGCAAACTTTTCTCTTTAATCAAATGCTATGTAAATATATTCCACCTATTCAGAGCTTTATTTATTAAATAAACAAAGAAAAGAGGCAGTCAGACATCCCCTGTAACCTTGGACAATGAATTACTAATATACAATTGACAGTGCAACTGACACCATGCATCCTTAGAGCCCCTGATGACATCATAGCATTGATTCCTTGTCCCAAACGGTGCCCTTCAAAAGGAGCTAGAGGAAAGGCACTGAGTGGAAACTGCAGAAATGAGCACAGGTTCCAAGAGTCTTGTTTACTGTCTGTTCCTGGAGTTGCCTTTGTGACCCCTGGGATCGGGGTGGAAAGGGAAGATTTAGGGGTACCAAAAGGCAAGTAAGGGGTAGGAACTGCTGCCACTAACTATCCATGTTTGCTAACCATGCCCCTGCCCAAAAACGCCTCATTCATAGCACGATATAGAAGTTATGACCAGGCTGTACTCACAAATCACCCATGGTCCTCCTGTAACCAAGAGTGCTCACCTCATCCTGGGTCTGATGAGAACAAACATATGGATTAGGAATTATCCATTTGACTCTGTTCCTTCCATGACCTTGGCTTTCCCAGCAGAAGGTAGACACACTGGGCTTACAAGAGAGGATAAAAATACTCACTTATCAGTCAGCTCTGAGAGTTTTCTTAACTAATGTCTGACAGTGGCATCTGGCGCGGCTAAGCCGAGAGGACATTCACATGCACTCAGAAAGTGACCATTGGCCTCATGCTCTATTTCTGTTAAAGCCACAGATGGATTTGCGGCAGTTATTGCCAGGTCATCGGCATATCCCAAAATCTTAGTTTCAAATCCATTTAATCGAATAGGAAGGATATCTTTGTTTGCCTCAATTCTCTTAATCAAAGGGTCAATATAAAAAGCGAACAGGAGGGGAGAGCAGGGGCACCCCTGCCTCGTCCCTCGCGTGATATCAATTGGGTCCCTTTGCCCCCCCATTATTCGGAGTCGGATCTTAGGATTCTTGTATAATGTTTGAATAGCTTTGATGCACCCCCTTCCTACCCCCGAGTTCTCAAGTACGGCCCAAAGATAGCCCCACGAGACCCTATCGAACGCTTTCTCTGCGTCCAAGAGTTTAAGCGCCATAGGATCTCGCGTGACAGAGGTACCGTCAAACAGAGTGCAGACTGCGGATATGTTCGGCCGTACCTCTACCAGGGATAAACCCATGCTGGCGGGGCGAGATCACCTTCCCAATCCTGGTACTAAAGTGATTCGCGAGGATTTTTGAATATATTTTTGCGTCACTATTCATTAAACTAATCGGTCTATAAGAACCAGGTTCAGCAGGGGGCTTTCCTTTTTTTTTTTTTAAATTACCATGCTCGCTTCTGCCCATGATTCTGGAATTGTTTCCCCACTCTGTGCCTGACGCATTACATAACTTAAGTCTTCTCCCAAAATTGAAAAAAAAACCTTATAAAATTCTAGTGGTATTTGGTCTGGGCCTACAGCCTTGCCTGAAGGCAGTCCCTTTACGGCTCTCTGGATTTCTTCATCTGAGAATCTCTCCTCCAAAGCCCTTGAGTCTTCTGGTGAAAATGTTTCAGCAGTGAGCAAAGCTAAATATTCTTTTATATTTTTGGGTTCACTGAGCGTATTTTCCCTATATAGATTTCCATAATACCTATGAAAAACCATGCGTATTTCCCTAGGTGTAGTAACTACATCCCCTTCTGCATTTTTGATCTCTAAAATATCTCCCCCGCTGGCTTTCTGTCTGGTCCTTACAGCTAGCATGTGCCTGACTTGCTCACTAAATTCATAGCAAGATTGTCTCCAAGCCAAAAATTTCCCTGCTGCTCTTGCTGCCATGATCTCCCCTGCTGCAGCCTTAGCTAGCACTAATTTCTGATGGATCTCATCTGTATTTGCGCCCGTGACAATAGCCCTGACCAGTTCTTCTTCTATATCCATTATTGTGCTATGGATCGTCTTAATCTCTTGCTTTGCTTTTTATTCTGGTTCACGGAGTAACTCAAGGTTTCCCCCTGATACCAGCCTTGAGAGCATCCCATACTACCCCACATCCGGCACTTCCCCTATTGATCTCCAGAAATACCTCGAGCCATTTGTTCATATGTTGAATATAATTCGAGTCCTGCAACAAAGCGCGTTCGAAGGTCCAGCTGCGTTCCAACTCCCCCCTAACACAACTTTGCACCTCTAGGACCAAAGGGTTGTGGTCAGAAATCACTCGCAGGAATTTCTTGATAAGACAAACAGAGAGAAGAGAGGATGACACCAAGAAATAATCTAGCAGTGCTACAGCTCTATGCGGTGCCGAGTAATGTGCTACCCGCGTCCTGTGGTTTCAATTGCGCCCAAGCATCTATAAGCCCATTATCCTCCATCATCTGGATTAAGGCCCTATGGACTTTTCTTTTCTGGCCTGTATATTTCCTTGGATCCCCCTTCCACAGTCCTTCTATTCCATTTATATTAAGATCCCCACATATAATAATCGGTAAGGGCCATCTAGCCAATTCTGAGTTTAAAAAATTGAATATTTCGGGATCGTCCCCCGTTGACCCATAGATTGAACATAACGTAAAATTAAATCCCTGTTCTTGACATTCAACGATTGCCCAACTACCATACCCATCAGTTAAGCAAGATTTAAACACAATCCCCCTCTTCTGAGCCAAAATTGCTACCCCTCGCGTCCTTGTCCCTTGTGTGTTATGTGCTATCAATTGAAATCCCAGCTGTTCTTGGAGGATCTTTCGCGACCCCTCAATATGGGTTTCCTGTATGCAAACTATATCGGCATGTAGTGTTTTAAGATGTTCCTTCACTATCCTACGTTTGGCAGCATCGTTCAACCCGCAGATATTAATTGTTGCTATACGCATAATGTATACGTAGTACCACCTGTCGCCGATTTCCTAATCTTCCTTTTTCTGTCGCTTGCTTCCACACGCTACCTTCCTCAGATGATGGTGTTTTTTTCATTTCCCCCTCCCTCTCCAACCCCCCTCCCGATAAGCCTCCGCTTATCCCCACTCTGCCCTCCCTGTCCTCGCGACCCCCTCCCTCCTCCCCCACCCATATTGTGAGACAAGCAGACCTAAGGTCTCTGTGATGGAGCCTGAGAGTCGGCCCCTTTAGGGCGGTTTCTGGTTATCGACTTAATTGTGGAAAGACCCAAATTGTAGTTAATGATAGGATTTCTATGGTGGATCCAAGAGTGACTGAATCCGCTACCTATCTCGGAGTCATTATAACATCAGAATTAAGTAAGATTGTTGAGAAGAACCTTGTCCCCGTGATTCAAAAATCCAAGAGAGACTTTGACAGGCTGAATAATTTGCATCTCTCGATCGTGGGACGTTGTAATATCATTAAAATGATATTTCTGCCGAAAATTTTATATCTATTCAGGACGATACCCTTGAAATTTGAAAATCATTGGTTTAAGGAAATGGAGAGGATGATTAATCGATTCATCTGGGCTCAAGGGAAGACGAGAAGAGCACTTAGATATATGTCTCTATCTAGGTAGAGAGGGGGCTGGGCGGTACCCGATTTAAAAATGTATTATTGGGCCACGGTGATTCAATATATTCGCGGGTTATTGGGTGGAAAGGTCACTGACCAGTGGAGGGATGACCCTCCCCCAGATGTATATGAACTACTCCTAGAAAGAGAAGCCCCTAACTGGCTTTTGAGGTTCAGTGAAGCCAGCTACTATAAAAAAGTTAAATTTAAGACTCTTGGTGCAGCAGTAGCGGTTTGGACCGGTGTCAGGAAAAGGCTGGGGCTAGGAAGAATGAATTATTATACCACTTTATTCTGGAATCCGTCACTACCTGAGATTTTTCATGATGGAAATATGCGGCGGTGGGATGCTCTAGGGGTGAAAACAATCGGAGATCTCTTTGACTTAGACGCTATAATATCATTTGAGAAAGCCCAAAATCTTTATAACCTTGATCACAGGGAGTTTTTTAAATTCCTCCAGATTCGGTCCGTTATAGCAAGGAAGAAGGGGGGAACGAAAGTTTTTACCAGAGATTCAGTTATGGAAGGGGTTAGAAACCTTGACGGATGTACTATCACCCAGATCTATGGAGAGCTGACCAAACTACAGAGTGATGATTTAGAAAAACACTCAGAGAAATGGCAGCGGAAGCTTAATATTGAAGGGGACGAGTTCAGGGCATCGCTTAACATGGGGTACACCGTTTTAAGAGTAGCGGGCCTCCAAGCACAACATTACAAAACTGTTTTTTCGCTTTATTACACCCCAGCTAAAATAGCCCAATGGGGCGGGACTGAGGGTATTCTATGTCCCCGCTGCCAAAGCGGTGAGGCAGACATAGTCTGTGAGAAGTTGGCCTGGCATATGCTGTCCACTAGTTATAGTGGGCACCTTGCACCAGTCCAAACGACCTTTATTGATGATAGGTTTAAAGACAACCTTTATTGAAAGCTATCCTAGTGGTAGCTATGGAGAGCAGCCTTCAGGCTAAGTCTTGAAGAAGTGTAAAGCAGCTTGGTTTACCAGATTATAACCTCTTGAATAACTAAATGAAAGGAGAACCACACAAGGTATATATAAAATATATGTATTTATTTCTAAACACTAACTACTAATCTCTTTATGAGATTAGAGTTCAAGATACACAATATCACAGTATTAAAACGACAATAAATAGCACAATATACACTGGGCCCCAGGGGGGGGGACCAAACCATATACTAAGAAAGTGGTATAAGAACCACGACTTGACACAGTGCCTAGAGCACGTAGAATCGCTGGGACCCCAAGGAACCACCCAAGGTAGTGACACAGGAGACCCACGGGGGACATGTGCAGTGTGAGAACACAGCCGCGAGCGCCGTAGGATTCAATGCGGAAAGTCGCGGTTGGAATTTTAAAGATAAAGGACACTTAGGAGAGGACTTTGAGCAAACCCCTTTAGACTTAAGGGGTTCTAGGGCCAGCACCCATGTGAGCACCGGAGTACTCGAGTTACCTCACCCAGGGAAGCCGGGTGCATAGGTGTCAAAGGGTGTCGGGAATCGTCGTCGTTTTCAATGGCGATCTGCTACAAAGTACTGCTGCCGTGAAGAAGAAAAGTGTCCGGGTAGATCCAAGCCTGGATCAAAGATGTGAAGAACCTGAAAGCAGAGGGGACAGAGTCTGGGTCACTAGCCAGTGACCAGGAGCGGAGCAATCGAATGCCCACCGATGTTGGGTGCTTCAGGTGCGAAGAGGTGAAGCTTGACTCTGCAGCCACGGGGTCCCGGAGACGTCGACGACGACCAGGAGCTGGATTTGAGCTGTCCCACGAAGGATGTCGAGTGCTGGGGTGTCGGTGATCGGATTGACCACAACAAGCCTTGGCAACAGCAACCCACGCAGGAAGAGAAAAGATGCTTCTGTGCGGACCAGCAAGTTCCTGGGGACTCCCCAAGTGATGGAGAGTCAGGGCACGTCTGGAGCAACCAGGGAAGCCCAATAAAAATTAGAGTTGTCTTCTTGGGGACCCACAGGTCAACGGACCAGGGATCGCGAAGTGACCTCAAAAGGAATCACAAAATGGCGGCCCACGGAACACTTGTTGAGTGTAGGCCTGCAATCTTCGGTGCAATTACTGCTCGGGGTCAGGGCTACAAGTAACCCAAAGCTCAGCCTCAGGGGTCACCGGAAAGCTGATGCTTCTGCAAATGGTCGCGGTGTCCAGGGGTTCGGGTTGCACGGTCTCCACGAGGGATACGGGCCTCAGACTTGCTGTGGGCACAGATCAACCTCAGAGACCTCGGAAAACCCACCTCCTGTGTGGCAATATTCTTCGGAGTCCGCAGGAGCTTCAGAGATGCCAACCGGTCAGTTGCGTTAAAGGTGCCTGCCTTGCAGGGGAGTAACTCCTTTACTCCAAGGGAGATTCTTCAGTCATCCAGCGTAGTGTAGATCGTCGAAGTACTTGGTTTCTGGTATCAGAGTTTAGTCCAGGTGTAATCTAAAGTCCTGTAGTCAGGGTTTCCTACTTTATACCCAAGGAAGGGGTGGGACAAACTCTGGAGACCCACCTATGGGAGGGTCAGGAAAGAGGGGTGGCTACACCCATTTCCTTTGTCCAGTTTCGCGCCAGAGCAGGGGCTGTGTGTCCCTGCAACCGGTTTGAGCTGGACTATGCACAGGGACACCAAATGTGCCCCCAGTGCAGACTTCAAAGCACTCTGAGAATGCACCCACCCAGCCCCAATACACTAAAGCCTGTCTGGGAGGTGGTCACACCTCCCTGTGACAGGAAACCTATTGTCCAGGCCTCCACTGCCGGAGTTTCGTCCAGCAGCAGGAGGGCAGACTCGTGTCTGTGGCTGGCAGCATCCATTTTGTGATGCCAGGGCTCTGTTAGCTGGTACCGGGTATACCGGTGCTGTCATGTCTCTCCCTCTAGAAGGGTGGGATCATACTCCCACACCAGTTACTGGTGTGGGGGTATGATTCCAAGGTGTTTGACACCAAACACAACATGTTTCCATGCAGCCATTCCAAAGTTAGCATTTACCGTTTGGTTATAATGCACTTAAGAGTATATGGTCTGGCTGCATCCCAAACAACCCCGGAATGAAGATTCCGAAAGCTGCAGAGGGGCTCTGCTCATGCATGAGCACCCTCTCACATGAAACCCAGCACCCTGCCTTCAGGATTGTTAAGGCCTGCCATAGGGGTGACTGATAGGTTTACATGTGCAGTGATATGGAGAGATATAGGGAACCTATATCTCCGTAAGGGGTGGATACACCACCTTACACAGGCTGCTGTAGCAGACCTATTGTGTCATTTTAAAAGGCTTCCCAGGGGTGGCCCAATACATGCTGCAGCCCCTGGTAGGCCTCTGGGGTACCTATGCCCTGGGTACATAGTATACCATATTCTAGGGACTCACAAGGGTACCCCAGAATCCAATCTGGAGTGTACCTAAAGTACATACAATCAATTTAGAGTAGAAAGCAGATAGACTGGGGTCCTGATTAACAGGGCCTCAGTCTGGCTAAGTCGAAAAACAGTGAAACATCAGCAAAAAGTGGGGGTAACTATAAGAAGCAGATCCTACTCTCCTACACAACCCCCCTCCACCCCCCCACACGTCAGGACATTAAACTAACCTTGACCAGTTGAGTCTTCATGTTCTAAGTGGAAATATCTGGAGAGTCCATCTGCATTGGCATGGTTACTCCCAGGTCTATGTTCCACTGTATAGTCCATCCCCTGTAGGGAAATGGACCACCTCAAAAGTTTGGGGTTTTCACCCTTCATCTGTTTTAGCCATAAGAGGGGCTTGTGGTCTGTCTGAACAATGAAGTGAGTGCCAAACAAGTATGGCCTCAGCTTCTTCAAGGCCCAAACCACAGCAAAGGCCTCCCTCTCAATGGCTGACCAACGTTTCTCTCTGGGGGTCAACCTTCTGCTAATAAAAGCTACTGGCTGATCCTGACCTTCATCATTCAATTGTGATAACACAGCCCCTACCCCCAACTCAGATGCATCTGTTTGGACAATGAATTGCTTGGAGTAATCAGGACTTTGCAGAATGGGAGCAGTGCACATGGCCTGCTTCAGGTCATCAAATGCCTTTTGACAGCTAACTGTCCACTGAACTTTCTTTGG
The DNA here is from genome assembly GCA_963921515.1 of Calotriton arnoldi. Classification (NCBI taxonomy): domain Eukaryota; kingdom Metazoa; phylum Chordata; class Amphibia; order Caudata; family Salamandridae; genus Calotriton; species Calotriton arnoldi. The sequence goes on along the minus strand of CAWUFW010000598.1, from coordinate 2,434,161 downwards.
CATTCTTTTAGAAGTTAAGTCATTCAAAGGGGTCACTATGGATCCATAACCTTTGACAAATCTTCTATAGTACCCAGTCAGGCCCAAGAAAGCTCTGACCTGAGTCTGGGTGGTTGGAGCAACCCAGTCCAAGATGGTCTGGATTTTGCTCTGCAATGGTTGAACCTGGCCTCCACCCACAAGGTGGCCCAGGTATACAACTTGGCTCCGCCCTATCTGGCACTTGGTGGCCTTGATAGTGAGGCCTGCCTTTTGCAGGGCCTCTAGAACATTTCTCAGGTGGACCAGGTGATCCTCCCAGGTGGAGCTAAAGACAGCAATATCATCTAGATATGCTGCACTATAGGCTTCCAGGCCTGTAAGGACTTTGTTCACCAACCTTTGAAAAGTGGCAGCTGCATTTTTCAAACCAAAGGGCATCACTACAAATTGGTAGTGCCCACTAGGGGTAGAAAATGCTGTTTTGGCTTTTGCATCCTCAGCTAGTCTGATTTGCCAGTAGCCAGCTGTCAGGTCAAATGTGCTGAGAAACTTGGCTGAGGCCAAAGTGTCTATGAGCTTATCTGCCCTGGGTATGGGATGGGCATCAGTCCTAGTGACTGCATTGAGACCTCTGTAGTCTACACAAAACCTCATCTCTCTCTTACCACCCTGGGTGTGAGGTTTAGGCACTAAGACTACTGGACTAGCCCAAGGGCTATCTGAGGGTTCAATCACACCCAAATCCAACATCTTCTGGACTTCAGTCCTGATGCAGTCCCTGACATGGTCAGGTTGCCTGTAAATCTTATTTTTAACAGGCAGACTGTCCCCAGTGTCCACTTCATGAGTGCACCAGGTAGTCTGACTTGGAGTCAGAGAGAACATATGTCTGAACTGATTGAGAACCTTTCTGCAATCAGTTTGCTGCTCGTCAGTGAGGCTGCCTGCCAAGGTTACACCATCTACTGATCCATCATCAGGGTTCTGAGAGAGCAGGTCAGGAAGTGGATCACTCTATTCCTCCTGTCCCTCATCAGTAGCCATGAGCAAGCCCATGTCTGCCCTGTCAACATATGGTTTCAGTCTGTTGACATGGAGCACCCTGTGGGGGCTCCTAGGAGTTCCAAGGTCTACCAGATAGGTAACCTCTCCCTTCTGTTCAACAATGGTAAGGGGGCCACTCCACTTATCTTGGAGGGCTGCTGGGGCCACAGGCTCCAACACCCATACTTTCTGTCCTGGCTGATAAACAGTCAACACAGCCTTTTGGTCATGCCAGGATTTTTGTAATTCCTGGCTAGCCTCAAGGTTTTTAGTTCCCTTCTTCATGTATTCAGCCATCCGGGAGCGGAGACCAAGTACATAGTCCACAATATCCTGTTTAGGGGGTTTGAGAGGTAACTCCCATCCCTCCTTCACTAGACACAATGGACCCCTAACTGGATGTCCAAACAGAAGCTCAAATGGGCTGTAACCAACCCCCTTCTGTGGAACCTCTCTGTAGGCAAAGAGAAGGCAGGGCAAAAGTATGTCCCATCTGCGCCTAAGCTTTTCTGGGAGACCTTTAATCATGCCCTTCAAGGTTTTGTTGAACCTTTCAACTAAACCATTGCATTGTGGGTGATAAGGGGTGGTAAATTTATAATTTACTCCACACTCCTTCCACATAGCAGTCAAGTAACTAGACATGAAGTTGGCACCTCTGTCTGATACTACCTCCTTAGGAAAACCCACCCTGGAAAAGATTCCCAGGAGGGCCCTTGCCACCACAGGAGCTGTGGTGGTTCTGAGGGAATTGCTTCTGGGTACCTAGTGGCATGGTCCACCACCACCAGGATAAATCTGTGCCCAGATGCTGTTTGGGGATCTAGGGGACCAACAATGTCAATCCCTACCCTCTCAAAGGGAACCCCCACCACAGGTAGTGGTATCAGGGGGCCTTTGTGGTGCTACCTGCCTTACCACTGGCTTGACAGGTAACACAGGAGCGACAAAACTCCTTGGTGTCTTCAGACATATGAGGCCAATGAAAGTGAGGGACAATTCTGTCCCAAGTCTTGTTTTGGCCTAGGTGACCTGCCAATGGGATATCATGTGCTAGGGTCAATAGGAAGCTCCTAAACTTCAGAGGTATAACCAACCTCCTGGTGGCTCCAGGCTTGGGGTCTCTACACTCTGAGTAAAGGAGTCCATCATCCCAATAGATCCTATGGGTACCACTAGCACTCCCAGCAGCCTCAGCAGCAGCTTGCTGTCTGAGGGGTTCAAGAGAGGGCAGCTCAGTTGCTCCTGGCTCAGATCTGCCCTGAAAGGGCCCCTGTCCCCAAGAACTCAACCTGTTCAGGCTCAAGCTCCTCTGGGACAGTTCCTTCTTCAGGACTGAGATCATCTCCCTCAAGAGACTGATCTGCATTCTGAGGCAGGGGGGAAGACACTGCCTTAACCCTACTGTTCCTCCTCTTGGGAGGCACCTGGTCCATTCTTCCAGAATCCAGGGCCTGTTCAGTTTTAGACATTTTTGCCTGTGACCTGGTCATAGCAAACACATCTGCAGGGATGCCCAACATTTCTGCATGGGTCCTGAGCTCAACTTCAGCCCAAGCTGAGCTTTCCAAATCATTTCCAAGCAAGCATTCAACAGAGAGGTCTGCACTTACCACAACCTTCTTAGGGCCAGTTACCCCTCCCCAGGAGAAATGAACAACTGCCAGGGAATGGTCTGTCCTGACATTGCTAGCATTGGTCACTTGGTACATTTCACCAAGTATGATCTGCTCAGGGGCTACAAGATCTTTTGTCACCATGGTGACACTTGCTCCTGTGTCCCTGAATGCCAAAGCCTCTCTTCCATTAATTAAGGGCTGCTGTCTGTATTTGCCCAGATTACTGGGACTCACATAGGAGGACATATCCATGCCTCCATCACAGACCAGTACAGCCTGAGTTGAAACGCTGACTAGGCCAGAGTCCATCTCAGATCCCAGGGTCAACCCTACTACACCCTTATTTGGAACACCACCACTTGGAGCTGAACTAGGGGGAACAGTTGCCTTAGGGGCAATGGTGGCTGGAGTTGAGTCTTTGGTCTTTGTACAATCACTAGTCCAATGGGTTTTCTGCTTACAGATTTTACACCATGGTTTCTTTTGGCCTTTTCCTTTGTTAAATTGGGACTCCCCACCAGATGCAGTTTTTTGGGGCCCTTGTGAAGACTTCTGGTCTTTACCCTTCTCCCCACCCTTATCAGAGTTCTTAGAATCTTGCTTCTTAGAGTCACCACCTTGGTTCTGAACCTTCTGCCTCACCCTGGTTCTGACCCATTTGTCTGTCTTCTGACCCAATTCTTGGGGAGAGGTCAGATCAGAGTCCACCAGGCACTGATGCAACAGTTGATTTTGACAGTTATTAAGGATCTGCTCTCTCATGATTAAATTATACAATCCTTTGAAATCACACACCTTACTGCCAAGTAACCAGCCTTCCAGAGTAAGGCTCTGGAAGGCTGGTTACTTGCAAGTAAGGTGTGTGATCAACAAAGTCAACCCAGTCCTGAGTCTGTGCCTTTTGGGTATCTCTGAACTTTAGCCTGTATTGTTCAGTGGTTAGGCCAAACCCTTTAATCAGAGCACTCTTCAGGACTTTGTAATTGTCAGCATCCTCCTCTCTTACAGTGAGGAGCTTGTCTCTACCTGTGTCTGCAAAGGAGAGCCACAATATTGCTGCCCACTGCTCCTGAGGGACCCTCTGTACCTTACAGGCCCTCTCAAGTGCAGTTATCCATTTGTGGATGTCATCCCCACTCTGGTAGGGAGGGACAATCTTGTTCAGGTTCCTATGGTCATGAGTATGATCTCAACCTCTAGGGACACTGCTGCTGCCACCATGGGACCCTAGTCCCAATTTCTGTGAAGCTTTCTGAAGCTCCAGGGATTCCCTGTCTAAGGCCAATTGCTCTCTCTTGATTCTTAGCTTAGCTTTCTCAAACTCAAGCAGTTGGCATTTCTTCTCATAAGAGGATGCCCTTTTATGAGAAGCAGAGGACCCTATAGAAGTACCAGAATGATTAGACTCCTGAGAAGGAGATCTTGATCTTCTTGGTAGACTATTAACCCTTCCAGGTGGGGTAAAGAGAACCCCACTGGGGTCTCCTTCCTCACCTTCAGGAAGAATTGGATTTTCCAGGTGGGAATCATTTTGATCCCCCTGGCCAGCATCAGAGTCTGGGTCATAGTAGTTTTCACTACCTGGCCTTTCCTCTTCTACTGCCCCACCCAACTTGCCTCATCAGACCCTGGTGTCTTTCTGAGGTCATCTAACAGCAAAGCCTCTATGAGGCATTGAGTGCTTGCAGGTCTCCCTGTTTTCAGTCTCCTAGAGGTACACATTTCTCAATTCCTGGAATGTGAGATTGTCATACCTAGTGAGCAAGGAGTCACTGACTTCAGGTCTTGAAGACATTCTAGTGTGGTGTGGTGTATGCACCTACCTACTCTAGTGGGAACTGAAACTCTCTTGAGTTGTAGAAAGGGTGTGCTAAGCCCTTGACACACAACTCTAAGTTCAGTAGAACTTACTGTATTCTAAACTTGATTTATATGTACCTATGTACCTATAGTGGTTTTCAGTTAGTCACTTCAAAGAGATTATCTGGTAAAGTAATAGCAAGCTTGAATCCAACCGCTGCACACCAATGTGAGAAGTTGGCCTGGCATATGCTGTCCACTAGTTATAGTGGGCACCTTGCACCAGTCCAAACGACCTTTATTGATGATAGGTTTAAAGACAACCTTTATTGAAAGCTATCCTAGTGGTAGCTATGAAGAGCAGCCTTCAGGCTAAGTCTTGAAGGAGTGTAAAGCAGCTTGGTTTACCAGATTATAACCTCTTGAATAACTAAATGAAAGGAGAACCACACAAGGTATATATAAAATATATGTATTTATTTCTAAACACTAACTACTAATCTCTTTATGAGATTAGAGTTCAAGATACACAATATCACAGTATTAAAACGACAATAAATAGCACAATATACACTGGGCCCCAGGGGGGGACCAAACCATATACTAAGAAAGTGGTATAAGAATCACGACTTGACTAGACACAGTGCCTAGAGCACGTAGAATCGCTGGGACCCCAAGGAACCACCCAAGGTAGTGACACAGGAGACCCACGGGGAACGTGTGCAGTGTGAAAACACAGCTGCGAGCGCCGTAGGATTCAATGCGGAAAGTCGCGGTTGGAATTTTAAAGATAAAGGACACTTAGGAGAGGACTTTGAGCAAACCCCTTTAGACTTAAGGGGTTCTAGGGCCAGCACCCATGTGAGCACCGGAGTACTCGAGTTACCTCACCCAGGGAAGCCGGGTGCATAGGTGTCAAAGGGTGTCGGGAATCGTCGTCGTTTTCAATGGCGATCTGCTACAAAGTACTGCTGCCGTGAAGAAGAAAAGTGTCCGGGTGGATCCAAGCCTGGATCAAAGATGTGAAGAACCTGAAAGCAGAGGGGACAGAGTCTGGGTCACTAGACAGTGACCAGGAGCGGAGCAATCGAATGCCCACCGATGTTGGGTGCTTCAGGTGCGAAGAGGTGAAGCTTGACTCTGAAGCCACGGGGTCCCGGAGACGTCGACGACAACCAGGAGCTGGATTTGAGCTGTCCCACGAAGGATGTCGAGTGCTGGGGTGTCGGTGATCGGATTGACCACAACAAGCCTTGGCAACAGCAACCCATGCAGGAAGAGAAAAGATGCTTCTGTGCGGACCAGCAAGGTCCTGGGGACTCCCCAAGCAATGGAGAGTCAGGGCACGTCTGGAGCAACCAGGGAAGCCCAATAAAAGTTAGAGTTGCCTTCTTGGGGACCCACAGGTCAACGGACCAGGGATCGCGAAGGGACCTCGAGAGGAATCACAAAATGGTGGCCCACGGAACACTCGTTGAGTGTAGGCCTGCAATCTTCGGTGCAGTTACTGCTCGGGGTCAGGGCTACAAGTAACCCAAAGCTCAGCCTCAGGGATCGCCGGAAAGCTGATGCTTCTGTAAATGGTCGCGGTGTCCAGGGGTTCGGGTTGCACGGTCTCCACGAGGGATACGGGCCTCAGACTTGCTGTGGGCACAGATCGACCTCGGAAAACCCACCTCCTGTGTGGCAATATTCTTCGGAGTCCGCAGGAGCTTCGGAGATGCCAACTGGTCAGTGGCGTTAAAGGTGCCTGCCTTGCAGGGGAGTAACTCCTTTACTCCAAGGGAGATTCTTCAGTCATCCAGCGTGGTGTAGATTGTCGAAGTACTTGGTTTCTGGTATCAGAGTTTAGTCCAGGTGTAATCTAAAGTCCTGTAGTCAGGGTTTGCTACTTTATACCCAAGGAAGGGGTGGGACAAACTCTGGGGACCCACCTATGGGAGGGTCAGGAAAGAGGGGTGGCTACACCCATTTCCTTTGTCCAGTTTTGCGCCAGAGCAGGGGCTGTGTGTCCCTGCAACCGGTTTGAGCTGGACTATGCACAGGGACACCAAATGTGCCCCCAGTGCAGACTTCAAAGCACTCTGAGAGTGCACCCAACCAGCCCCAATACACTAAAGCCTGTCTGGGAGGTGGTCACACCTCCCTGTGACAGGAAACCTATTGTCCAGGCCTCCCCTGCCGGAGTTTCGTCCAGCAGCAGGAGGGCAGACTCGTGTCTGTGGCTGGCAGCATCCATTTTGTGATGCCAGGGCTCTGTTAGCTGGTACCGGGAATACCGGTGCTGTCATGTCTCTCCCTCTAGAAGGGTGGGATCATACTCTCACACCAGTTACTGGTGTGGGGGTATGATTCCAAGGTGTTTGACACCAAACACGACATGTTTCCATGCAGCCATTCCAAAGTTAGCATTTACCGTTTGGTTATAATGCACTTAAGAGTATATGGTCTGGCTGCATCCCAAACAACCCCGGAATGAAGATTCCGAAGGCTGCAGAGGGGCTCTGCTCATGCAGGGGCACCCTCTCACATGAAACCCAGCACCCTGCCTTCAGGATTGTTAAGGCCTGCCATAGGGGTGACTGATAGGTTTACATGTGCAGTGATATGGAGAGATATAGGGAACCTATATCTCCGTAAGGGGTGGATACACCACCTTACACAGGCTGCTGTAGCAGACCTGTTGTGTCATTTTAAAAGGCTTCCCAGGGGTGGCCCAATACATGCTGCAGCCCCTGGTAGGCCTCTGGGGTACCTATGCCCTGGGTACATAGTATACCATATACTAGGGACTCACAAGGGTACCCCAGAATCCAATCTGGAGTGTACCTAAAGTACATACAATCAATTTAGAGTAGAAAGCAGATAGACTGGGGTCCTGATTAGCAGGGCCTCAGTCTGGCTAAGTCGAAAAACAGTGAAACATCAGCAAAAAGTGGGGGTAACTATAAGAAGCAGATCCTACTCTCCTCCATAGTCCACTTGTTTGCCTCTTGCCCTGCCCTGGAACCCCTTAAAAGAGCTATAGAGGATTTTATGGGGCAAACTCTAAGGATCCAAATAAAATTATCTGCTGAATTGATAGTTTTAGGTGTTGCTAGAAACGGGACAGTGATAACCCACAGGGAATTTCTGTTTCTTGCCATGGCTGTGGTAAGAATCTGTGTGTCATCTGCATGGGTGGACCCCAACCCTCCCACATTTCAACAATGGTTATCACGCCTCTTAGCTATGTACAATCTGGAAAAGAGCCTGTATGAAAAGAAAGGATGGAAAGCTCGAAAATTAGGGAAACTTATTTGGGCCCCAGTAATAGACTGGAAAACTAGAATGGACAGATTCCAGGTATAAGTCAAGGACATCGGAGTATTGCTTATGTTATGATTTTCCCTTTTCTTTTTTTATCTCCCTTTTATCTTTCTTTTTTTTTCTCTGGCAGTATTGATATGCGCTGTAATTCAGATACAATGGTATTGTATAATGCATTTTCTGTTACCGGTAGGATTTATTCTTTTAAATGCTTTATTGCTCTTCTTTCTTCCTTTTCTATATGGAAATATGCTTTATTAACCACGGATGCTCTTGTAATGATGTACCAAATTTGATGGTGGAATAAAAAAAATTTAAAAAAAAGAAAGTGACCATTGGCTGACCAGAGCACAAGCCATTTCACTGAGGGAAGTAAATCGCTGCCTCTTCTATGTGTTGCTCCATCCATAAGTCTGTGCGATTAGATGGCTCTTTGGGTGCGAGTCCAACGCCTCAAGTAGTTTACTCAGGGGGCATGTTCTTTAATATCAAAAAGAAGGCTGAACAGCTAGGTCATGCTGGGGAGGCTGAGATGAGCTCCCGATTCTGGATTGGGGTTCAGGCAGAGGAAAGGCTAGTAATTGTTCCTTGCTGTGCCAGCGGGCTGGCTTGCCCGTATTAGGAGGGCCCCCTTGACGAGAGGCAGGGAAGCGAAATGCCATCAGCTCATGTACGTTTTTAGGGCTTAAATAAATGTCCGTCTCCTGTAAAACACGCGGTGGAAGTATCTGATCTCACCTTGCAGCACAACTTCGACTTATCGCGGAAGCCTACGCCTCTGATGTCTCCGCGCCAGATTTGGCGCCGGCCTGCCATTCAGGCTTTAAAATCTTTCCCATTCCCTGCCTGAATAAGAAATACGGTGAATGAGCTGTACTTTTCAATCAGTGTCTTAAAGTTACTCTGGTTAAAGTGATCTCTTTTGCCTCCATGGGGGCTGCTCTCTGGACTTCTCTGTTTCACTCTTGGCCACCTGGGGCGTGTGCTACGTTTAGGCTCCCTTAATTGTTAGCCATGCAGGCTATTTTTGTATTAGCTGATTTTAATGCGTGGGCAAAATTACCCATTAAATTAACCACTAAAGCTTTAATCAATTCTTTAGCTGCTTTAAATCTCTCACAATTGGTCGGAGGATCCGCTCATCAGGCTGAATATTGTCTTGACCTTATTTTTGCCCCTCAGTACGTGTTAAAGTGTGGGCAAATTATGCCAGTGGCTCGGTTGGATCATTATTTCATTAAGTTCAGCATCTCAACAGCTCAGTTTTCCAAATTACTGATCCCCTTGGCAGTTCCGGAGGTACCAGGCGTCTTTTGACATATCTTCTTGAGATCCAGGGAGTCAAGCAGTGCCCGACCTGGCCTCAGTTCCTGAGGTTCCTTCCTTATCTAATTTTGATTTGATGACATCTGATGGAGTGGCAGGAGTGTGTCTGGCATCTCAGTCTCTTTCAGAACCTCTATTACATATTTGAAATAAATCTATCACCACAGCGTCTTTACCTGAGGTGTGGAAGAAAGCCTTAGTCATCACTTTTGAAGAAGTCTATGGCTGACCCTTCCTGCTTAAGCAATTATTGTCTGGTCTCTTTGCTTCCTTTTCCAGTTAAGGTCCTGAAGGAGTTCATTTGCAAGCAGTTACCAACCTTTCTGGAGAAACATACGATTTTGAATGCTGCTCAATCAAGTTTTAGGCCACTTCATAGCACTGAGATGGCACTGGTATCTATTTTTGATGACCCGCTAAGGCTGTCAGGTCTTCTGACTTGGTGCTGCTTGATTTGTCAGTTGTCATTGATACAGGGTAGCACGAGCGTCTGATCTGTAGGTTGGCTGAGGCTGGAGTTCAGGGGTCAGTTCTGAACTGGAATAAACCCACTTACATCTATGTCTCGGGCTGCTTTTGTCTCGCTGTTTTGTTCAGTTTGTTCAGTTCCAGTATTTGGATCAGGAGATGTCTCCGGTATCCTTTCTCGATCCCATACTCGTCCACTGGCTTAGCTGATTCGTTCTTTCGGTTTCAGGTTTATGAGTTATCCGTACACCACTCAGATTTGACTACCCTTGGATAAGGATGCCATGGACCGCTCTCAGAGTTTCCACCCTCTTTGCTGTCAGCGGTGGAATAGCTAGATGACAATTCATTCAAATTAAACTCAGACAAGACAGAAGTCTTGTTTATACCTGGTCGGAATGCCCTGACAATGCTCCCAGTTGTTGTTTGGCCAATGCAATTGCGCCTTTCTCCCACTACAGTTTCCACAGTCTGTAATCTTGGGTTTTATCTGGATTCTGACCTCTCTTTAAACAGTCGGGTATCTGTCTTCTACGTGCTTTCGGTAGAAGAGACTGCTGCGTAAAATTCCTCTAGTGTGCAGGCGACATTTCTGAGCAGACTTGACTTGTAACTCCTTGTTCTTGGGTTCTTCTTTGGACTTACTGAATCAGTTGCAGCACATTCAGAATGCTTCTGCTAAGCTTGCCTTACAGTGGCCTCGTGGTTCTTTTGCTTCTTTTGCTCTAAAGACCTTGCATTGGTTATCAGTTTCTGGAAGGACCGTCGTATGGTTTGTTGTGCTTTTCATAATTTTAGCTCGCTGTTTTTACAGCATATATTTTGTCAGTATATCCCTTTGCGCCAGCTAGGATCCCTGGAAGCCCATCTTTTGGTGATCCCGACTATGCAGACCTGCCTTTCGATTGCAGCAGCTAAAGCCTGGAATTCTTTACCGCCTCACTTGCAAACAGGTGACCAATCGCTGCCTTTTGTAAATGCTTTCATAACTTGGCTTGTTTTAGCAGTAGTATCAGACTGATTATTTCCTTAGATTTGTGTGGTCAACTTGGTTTCCTTAGTGCCAGGACGACTTTGAGGCAGCAGTGCGCTCTATAAATTGATTTTAAATTACATTGCATAAGCACATTCCCAACCTCACCCCACCACCGGTCAACCACAAGAATGAAACTCCTAGTGGTGGTCATTGACACAAAGAGTCAATGTGCAATATTGTGTCCTAAATTGCAATCCTAATTGAAGCCGAGTTTCGCTCATCAGACTGTGAGGGCGTTCAAGGAGTTGGTGAAACTGAAGGCCGCCTGCATCTGCCTTATTATATTCTAAGCTGGGGATCATCCTCCTGCAAGTATACAGCACAATCAAAAGGTGCAATGTGAAGAGCTATGGGAAGATCCGCGAATAGTATCAACATTAGTTATGCCACTGTTTATGTAACGCTATATAAGCAAAAAAACTTACAGAAAGGAATGACCATCATGGAGATCTTGTCAGCTATCCTGACTATAGTGGACTGTCCTGGAAGAGGGTGACCAGCCCTCCCAACCCTGCAGGTAGTAATGGTTTTCCCATCCTCCATATCAAATATTCACAGTTTTGTGAACGTCACAGATGCCCTCACAGGAGTCTCAAAAACTTTGGACTCAAGTAATTGCTTGCATTCAATAGCGACCAGAAATAGATATGAATTCTGACTTCACTATTTATTCGGTACAAAAATCATACACAAATTAAATATATGGATGCGTAATTAAAGATAACAAAAGCTATAGCTAACGGTCTAGACACTATATACGTAATCTGCCTCTGTATCGGCAATATGTACACTCCCATTAACCACAAGCATTATGGAAATATAGCAGAAGTGCATGCATGTAGACATATTGGGGATAAACAATATGTTATACTTTTATATTACAAATTTGGCAAAAGGGGCTCTGTAATTCTGGTTAGTCCATAGGAAAAAACATTTTTATTGCTAATATTCTTGGCCCTATTTGATGTCCCAAAAAAGCCCTTTACTCCTTAAATGAATCCTGATAGGTTTTGGAAATGCTAGTTAAGAGGGAGGTGAGGAGCTGGAGGGAATTGACTAGGAGGGCCCAAGGTTACGTAGGCAGTTTTGCTCATACAGCCAACAACAATGCTTTACAGACTCACGCAAAAGTTAGACCAAAAGATAGCATTTAGTCCACTGTTCAGAGCTGGTTTGATGTAAAGTTCTTTTTGAGACAATTAATAAAGAAAAAAGGCAAATAATCATTGATAGAATGTCTGTTGGGTTCAGAAACTCAACTTACAATAAAAATAGAATCTGATGCTCTTAGGTTTTTTGTCCCACCAGCTACATCCAGATTTACAAGCCAGAGAAATATGGCTGGCTGAGAAGGACTGATGATTTGGCTCCCTTGGCTATTATGAGCTATTTGGAGGGCAGCAGCCTCCGCCTGTTGTATAAATATAGTACGAGTATTCATTGTAGTTCTCGATACCACTGCGAAGCCCAAGAGTTTTCACACACAGCTAGGATGGAGCTCAGCAGATAGTCAAGAGTGAATATAATATCATCTGGAAAGAGAGGAGTATTGAGTGTACAATGCGGCTCCATTGGCTATTATGAGATTCACAAAACGTTTTGTCTTGTTGAGTACTACCAACAGAATCCACCCTTTCTAGAGATGGGTGAGCTCTATTCAGCTAGGGCTAATGGTCCAACTATTAACGGGGACAGCGGATGGTCCTGTCAGGTGCCACTGTCAATCGGATTCTTCCTGACGCGTGCCCATTGAGATTGATGCTGGCAGAAAGATTAACATAGCTGGCCGACAGCCATGACTTAAACACAAGGCCAATATGCCTAGTCCTCTTGGTCCAAAGTCTTTTCGGCATCTAGACATTCCAATATTGCTGGTGACTCATTTATCTTCAACACTTTCATGGCCTGGAATATCACCAGTTCTAAGAGCAGGGCTTCCAGTGAGATCTCAGTGGTTGGGAGGTGGTAGGGAAAGTTCCCCTCTTTTGGATATTGATCGATAACAGATCTGCTGAACACTTCATTAAAGTCCCTGAATGCCACCAGTTTGCCAGCTTTCTTAGTCAAAGGGCTACCAACGAGTTGAACATATCCCTTACATGAAACTTGCCTATTTTTGCCTTGAGTTTCTAAGACAATATGTTTCATTTCCTATTTCCCAGTTCACAGTGAGTCTGCTGTTGGTGCATAGTCTTTGCTCTGTTGTGGGTGATTGTCTGGATGAAGTGCATTATACAAGATTCTTCAGGAGTCCCAATATTTCCACACTAGGGACCTCAGTTCAGCTTTCATTTGATGTGTGGCCAGACGCCTCAATCATCTTGGAATGAACATGCGAACCATCAGCTTCCCATTCATAGCCACCTTACATGCATCCCATGTAGTGCTGTGAAGGTTCTCCCTCTCGATGTGCACAATGAATTCCTTAATCTGGTCATTCAGTTTGAGCCAACAGATTGGTTATTTGCAGATAGCTGAGTTAAACCTTAATTTTGTCATATGTCCTGTGCAGGCCTATTGTCGTTTTCCCTATGTTAGCATGAGTAAGTTGCAGACTGTCCTCTGCTTTGCGCACGTTACTCTACAGACATATTTTGCTTTGTGCCGCACTGTACTTTCACACAGAACACGCTGTTGCTTTTGCATTCTGTTCTTTCCTGGGATTTAGTCTGAACATGTAGACAAGGTCGAACAACAATGCCCCTTGTTATTCTGTTCTGTCAGGCCCTAGCACCTAGACAAAACACGCAAATGCAGCTGTTATTTGGGAACACATACTTTTGTCATGTAGGTATGCACAGATAGGTAACGCAAACTTGGAGAGGGACTTTTCCAGGGAAAAGATCGTGACAGCACCTGAGATGTAGAACTTTCACCTGTGTATAAGGGGTCTGCTGCTAACACCTAGAGATCTTCTGATATATAATCATTTTGCTTCTACAGAAGGGGAAGGAAGTTAGTTTACACTGTTGTATATATTGACAGCTCCATTTATGATTTACGGACTACTTGCTATGCTAACCGTATTTGTGTTAGGCATTTTCCAACTTGTTGTGGCACGTATACTGCATAGTAGAGCACGATAGTTAAAATATACATTTTAAACTTTTCTCGTGTCTCTATCAGAACTTATTGTGGACTAGTACAAGTGTGAGAGCGAAAAGGTGTGTCCTGCAACTGCAATTCCTGAGAGGGTTGGGAGTGTTGTGATCTGAGGTGTCTTTTCACTTGTTCCTCTGTGAGTGAGTAGGAGGGCAAGTAAGACATTATAGCTAGTCTGTCCCGGGCTCATGGATCCCTCAGGTGGAAGGATGACTCAGGGGCATATGTACAAGCCCCTATCCCCACGGGAACGTCACTTTGTGTGATGTTCCCGTGGCGATAGGGGCCTTGCCTTATGTATAAGGCAGCGTTAAGCCACTTAACGTGGCTTAACGCTGCCTTGTACATAAGGCACCCTTTCACGCTATGTTTAGCGTGAAAGGGGCTTGCAGTGGGTGTTGTGGTGGGCATTCCACCGCAACACCCATTGTATTGACGCTGCCCCTATGTACAAGGGTGGCGTACATAGGAGGCAGCGCCAAAATTAAGACCAGGAAAACCCTGGTCTTAAGGTGGCGAAACGAGGAGAAATGCATTATTTCTCCTCGTTTTTGCTTTTTCCATGTGTGCTGCCTTTTGCAGCACACATGGAAAAAGCAAAATGCCATGGTTTGTTTATGTACAGGAAGGTGTCCCATCCTGTACATAAACAAACCTTTTTAAAAAAATGCCATTTTGTAACTTTCATGTGTGCTGCATGGCGCAGCACACATGAAAGTTACAAAATGGCATTTTAGGATTGTTTATGTGCAGGAAGGGACACCTTCCTACACATAAACAATGCTCCCCTGCACGCAGACACCCTTGCACTCTGGTGCAAGAGTGCCTGCGTTGGCGCTAAGTTGTTAAACTTAGCGCCATCGCAGGGGGATACGCAAGGCTGCACCACATTCTTGTAAATATGGTTCAGCCTTGCGTTTCCGAAGTGGCGGAGCGTGTCGTTAAGACCAGGAGGCTAACGACACGCTCCCCCACTTGATTGTACATATGGCCCTCAGTCCCTGCCAACTAAGGTTCCATGATCCCAAGCATAGTTCTGTGACTCCGCAGAATCCCTGCAACAATTTTCTTTGGCTGCTTTTTAAAGGGCTAGATGGATGTTTACATAGATTGAAGCGAAGCAGCAATAAGTTCTATGACTGGGTCAGATACTTCCCTCTGAGGTACTAAGAAAGATTTGTTTAATATGTGTGGGTGAACATTTGAGAAAAATGTGTGCTTTTGCCCCCATGGTTGTGTTCCCCCCCCACGTGCCCTCATGCCTGCGTTATGAATTACAGTTTTCAGTGTTTTGCTAGATTTATTCATGCATTTATTTAATCGTTGGACATAGCGTCGAACACAGACAGGTATCAGAACACTTTAAATAGAACAGCTCTTTGCGATGTAAATAGAACATTTCTTATAAACCAATTATGAGAGCAGTTACATCGAACATTAGGCTGGAAATTCTACATAGAATGTCATTTATACTACGAAACAATTTTGGTACGGATTGTGGATAGAACATCCCATGTCACATGAGTAATATATTTACATAACCATATCTCTCTATAGAACAAGAGACTTTGGATTCTTCATAGAATGTAATTTATACTAACCACAATTTTAGGGGCAGATGGTACACAGAGAACACATGCCAGCAGACCTGATTCAGGCAGGAGACACACAATTTTTAAAGCCAAAAATGGCTTTAAATTATCTGCCTTTGTGTAAAATTGCCCCTGTTTCAAAATGTTTTTGAATCACATCGATACCTGCACTCTTTTGCTGGTGTGAGGAGGCACACTCAGGGGGGTGCCATGGTCCCCTTAGGACTGCAGAATGATCACTTTTCCCCCCACATAACTCTTGCAAGATTTTGTCTTCAACAAGATAAACCGCTTTGTGGATCTCATAGTAGCCAATGGAGCCACATTGTACACGAAATACTCCTCTTTGCGGGTGATATCCTATTCACACTTGACTCCTGCTGAGCTCCATCTCAGCAGAGCTTAAAAAACTCTTGAACTTTGAAGGGGTTTCGAGAACTAAAATTAATATGGACAAATCCAATGTACTTTATTTACCAGTCAGGCGGAGGCCTCTGCCCTCCAAATGTTGTGCCTCTAAGCTGAGTAATGAAGAAAATTACTTATACGGGGGTGAAATTAACCAATTCATTGTTGGTTCTGGCACTGGGCAGCTTTATGAACCTTCTAGTAGAGATCGAAAACAACCTCCTTTAAGGTGCCCAATATATCTGTCCTGGATTTGCAGGATAGGTTCAGTTAAAATGAATGCACTGCTTAAAGTTTTATGTTTCCCCCAGTACCTCTCGCGGCCAATAAATACAGACATTTCATTCAGTTAGAATCTATGGTACCTATATTCATGTGAGGACACACCTGCCTCCCAGAAAAATGAGTGCAGAAGCCAGGATTTGTGGACATAGTTGACAACCTAGGTGGTGTTTCTCATCCACTGAGAGTATTGTCTTTTACTTACTTCTATAATATCACCAAAGGTATCAGCTCTATAGACTTCACCTTTGCATGTACATCCTACCTGTGGATACTTGCAGTCAGTATCTGTAACTGCAACTGTGGGTGAGGAAATTAGTACGCCATAGTCTTATAGCGTGGAGCTCCCAAGTACTTTACCCTGCATTCTCTTGTCATTTACATTGTTGTATTCTGAATGCCGAATTTTCTCTTGCGTGCCTGGTCCCTCTGAGTTTTGACTTTCTCATCACTTTGGGCAGAGCTTCTCCAGTAGATCACTTTCTTCCCCTCCGAGTCCCTGTGTAACACTGGGCAGCTCTTCTACCAATATTCTCTTAACCTTGTCTACCCTGTCACCAGTCCTTGGCAGACCCCCAAAACACACACCTCCCCAAAGACACCTTGTTGTTCTTTGCTTCCTCTAAACACCCCAAGGTCTTTGTCCGAGCCTAACAATCTACCTCCTGTATCCTCTCAGCACACCTCCCCACTATCACACTTCTTTCAATTATCACCTACCTCTCTACTACACCCTATATTGCACTACAAGTCTCAAAAGCACCTCTTTGGTGACTGCCCTCCACTCTCCATCAAGCATGCCCCAACCTCATTCTCTACCATAAAAGATGCAAACCCAATCTATCTGCAGAATCTCCTGTCCTTACTTCCACACCCTCCTCCCTACATCCATTCCTTTAAACTCCCCTCACTCCTTACCTACTACTCATTGTATCTTTCACTTGCACCTCTTTATCCTCTCTCAGTTGTACTCCCAGTGCATATTTAGCTCCCTCCCTCCAAACCCAGTAAGCCAGTAACCTGCTTACTGGAACAACTAGAAGAACCGTGTGATAGACCACGCTCACGCTTCTGCTACTACCCTGACTGGAGCTGCAATGCAAGCACACCATGGGCTACAACATGGACCACAACATGATCTCCAACATGAGCCCCAAAATAAGCTCCAAAATGAGACTCAAAAGAAGCTGCAAGACAAGATTCAATATGAGGTTCTGAAAGCAAAACATCTGCACCTCCACCACATAATTGTTACGATCTCCTACCCTAGAACCCCAGTATCATTTGTATGACTCTTCAATGGACACATTGTCATACATGCATACAAACTGCCCTATTCAAAACATCAACAATGAGGCTAATATTTGCTCCTTGCAGGAAGTCCAATACTCAACATAACTCAAACAGCGATTCACTTTAAGCCTTCCCAAAAAGGATTTCAACCTTCCTATCATGCATGCTACATAGTGCATGATCCCAAACCTGACCACCTTTTCATCACGGAAACCTGGCTTAGCAAAGATGCGGTTCTGCTCTGCATGAAGCAGTACCTGACAGATACCTCAGCCTCTTCAGAAATCAACTACACATGAAGACTGGCAGACTAGCCATGGTCCAAAAACAAATCTTGCATTTGATGCTCCACATCTGCGACCTCATATCCTGATCATCTATCGCCTACCCTCACAAAATGCTGTTTTTGCAAACATACTCCTGGACTTAATAGCTAATACCACTATGGATCACAAGCACCTATGTACACTAGGTGACTTCAACTTATGGTTTGATAAATCTATACTACACCAAACCTCTGGCCTTTTCTCCTACATTGAAGCACTTGGCTTCTACCAATTAGTCTCAAGCTCCACCCATTTGGCTGGTCACACCTTTAATATTATATTTTCTCTGTTAGCCTAATGTACGCCGCTGGAAACAGTCCCAGCATATGTAGTGCTCATCATTTTCTACATTTCTCAGTGAGCATTGCCCTGGCAACTTAACCTTTTATGAACCCTAATACAAATATAGATATCTGATCCTGGAAGAAATTTAACATGAACTATAAGTTTTCAACCTAACAGAAGGAGAGCAAGCTGGTTCACTTCAGAGATAAAACTATAAATAAAAGAAACTAGGTTCATATAAAGACTACAGATGAAAATACTCAACCTCAATGACAGAAAGTGGTGTGAAAGGCAATACAGAATCTACCAAACCACCATCACTGTGGTCAAGAGGTCCCCATATGCACAATCATTTGAGGGGCTACTGGTCAAACCAAAATGTAGAATCGTCAATGCATTTTATAATCCTACAAACAGGCTTATAGATGCAAAACACTGTGAGGAACTCTGCGATACCGTAGCAATCATAACAAGCATTGCCATAGCCAATAGGTCTCGCCTTTGGGACCTTATAAGTGTTTAGTTATCCAGCACAATATCCTTGGTGCAACAACATCAACTGTTGCATAGCTAAACACTTATAAGGTCCCAAAGGCGAGACCTATTGGCTATGCACATTCACTAATGCTGATATTTTAAAGCAATGCGGATATAAGGCTGATATTTGAAAGCAATGCGGAAATGTTAAAGCACATTCACGAATGCTGATATTTCTTGCTCGGGAGTGGTGCGTGCATGGCTAATAAAAAAACAAAACAAAAGAGAGCCGTGCACGAGTGAATAACTAAGGCTGATATTTGAAAGCAATGCGGATATTTTAAAGCACATTCACTAATGCTGATATTTCTTGCCCGGGAGTGGTGCGTGCGTGTATGCGTGCGCGCGCAGTCTGCTCTTTTTCAAAGCACATACTCTTGCTTGTGGCGCGCCGCTGCGCACTCCCGCAAGCTGTATGCCGCCACAAGCACGAGTATGTGCTTCAAAAAAGAGCTGAACGACGGCTAAAGGTCCTCCTATGCAGCGCATGCGCGCTGCGTAGGCGAGACCTAAAAACCGCTTACCTCAAACCTTATTTTCCTTGATCAGAGTACTCCTGATTAAATTCGCATTTGAGGACACATACTCACTGTGTTGCTATAAGCATATGCTACTGCCACTAAGTGCAGACTTATGTAAGCTCTTTAACACTGCCTACTGTTGTCTATTCAATGCTGTAACAGTGAAAAGTTGAAAACAAAATGGTTAAAAAAAAATCTTACTTCCTCACAAACCCAAGAAATGTCTCCTCAGAGTCTTCCCCACCAAATCAAACCACTTTGAGCCCTCAACCCATACTGCGCCCTTTCAAACTCAAAAGCAAACCACCAACTAAACAAAAAACCATATGCATGGCAGGTTCCCTAATGAATCCTTGCCAGCCCAAATGTTTTCCGATCAGTCCTACCCGAGTTGTCTCCTGCTATACCAGCAAGAGAGATCAATGACTCCTCCATATCAATTGGCTGATTGCCAAGAGACCATAAGACATTATGAATATTAAACATATTCCAAAGATACAGGCACTTACCAGGCTGACCAAGTTAACTAAATACCAATAGCAAATTGAGCCTTTTTAGGTAAACTCATCAAAAGGCAGCTTGCATGCTACATGGGATGCTCCGAGGAGGTAGACCCTGTCGTCACACTTTCTTCAAGGTACCTGTCTGTGCTTGTGAGTCCCGCATCTGGGCAGGTACACGGGAGGGTGCGACACCTTGAAGAAAGTGTGATGACAGGGTCCACCCCCTCGGAGCATCCCATGTAGCATGAAACTACAAAACCAAGAGATGAATCGCAAGAGGCGATTATCTCCAGTATTGATCGGGTTTGTAAGTACAAACCAGAATCTCGCATGCCATAGAGCGCATGTGTATTTAGTCTTTTGGTCCTGATGAAAGCCAAATTGACCCCTAGAGGCATAAACACAGATGGCTGAAACATGCTGACCACACTAGAATAAGTGGGCTCAACTAATAGCCCACAAATATCCACCACTGTTTTTAACATTGACTGGGACCTCCACTTTTATTAAAATACTCACAACTGGTGAGGAGATCTTGAACCAATTTTAACACCACTTTTCACCATCACATGCACAGTCAAAGATCACACAAAAAATAGCTCCGCTGTAATCAGGTGTCGTAGCACACCCTGGAAGCATTCGGTGACCAGGGTGGGAACCCAATGATGAAGCATGTCACCAACTAGGTTGGTGAGTGAGGGTTCTTTTAAAACACCTGTGAGTTCCAAGGCACTTCAGCCTTAAAGATTATGAGGGACTTGTCTCTAGAGCGACAGTAAAATAGGTAGCAAACTCGTTCTTCTATAACAATCCTCAACATACTGGCAGCAGACAGTAAATAACAGCAATTAGTGCGTATGGGCATACTAAAAAATGAACACCCTCTGCTGCCGGCCCCACTGGACTGATGTGCCTTGGGCTGGTTTATGATGAAGGAATACAGGGGGCATTGGAGCCCCACCTATATTAGCCGGTTGCCAGTTGGTCTGCTGACATCTGCTCACCTACAGTTTGCTGCGGGCTGCACGTGCTGTGGTGCCTGAGTGGAGTTCCCGGGCACACACAAGCGGGCCCTGACTATATTCTGGAGCATGGCCTCCTCCGTGCCCACATAACATGGGGAAGGATAAAGTTACTAATCCGCCGCAAACCAACAAAATAGACAACTACACCCATACAGTCACATCAGCAGTGAATACGGACAATGTACACGGAAGATCTGTTGCACAACCTCCTGAGGACGACCAGGTGAGAAAGCCCACATTATCTAATCTAATGGCGGCTATCCAGGGTACGTGAACGGAATTGGTCACCAAAATAGACTCTGTGGCCACTGAAGTTAATTTACTCCATGCAGATCTTCGAGGTGTCACTGACCGCGTAACCACCACAGAGGGGAATGCTGCGGACCTGCAGACTAAGGTTGCAGTCCTTCAAGAGACGGTATCCTCTCTACAGAAGTTGACCCTCTGGCTTGAAGACCGAGTTGAAGATGCTGAGAGCCGACCCCCAAGAAACAACCTGCGCTTTGTGGGCTTTCCTGAGAAGGCAAAGGGACAATCAGTGGAACTGTTCCTTGAGGAATGGCTTGGTAAGATCATGCGTCCACAACAACTGTCAAAAATATTTACGAGTGAATGGGCGCATAGAGCCCTGGCTCAACCACCACCCCCGGGTGCACCGCCAAGAGCCATTATTGCACGGCTATTTAACTATAGAGACAGAGACACAATTCTACAACAGGTGCGGGTGAAGGAACTGCCGACTTTTGAAGGCCACACCATTTCCATTTTCCCGGACTACACCCAAAAGGTCCAGGAACAGTGACAAACTTTCTTGGCGGTTAAAAAAAGGCTCCGCGACCTCAGATTAAGGTACAGCCTAATCTTTCCTGCAAAGCTCCGGGTGGTCTGCCGGGGAAAGGTCCACTTCTTCTTCACAGCATCTGAAGCCTCTGAATGGGTGGACAACCTGCCGGCAGCTCCCTCCCAGAGTTCAGTGAGAACTGGAATACTGACTCAGATGGTAAAACGGAAGTCGTTTTGACAGCGGAGGCAGACTGGGAGACGCACGAGGGCTGGTTCCCAAACCGTGCAGGATGCATAGAGGTGTGTTCCGATGGAACACTGCGGGACACAGAGGCCATGCCAGCAACAAACAAGCCCCATCTGGATAGACGAAGTGGCCCAGAATACGGCACGGACAGCACAGATGAGGGCCCATCATGATTGTCTCCCATATGGTGTGCAGTGAGTACAGAGGGGGTGGGACATCAGATGGAGGCCCCACTGGGACTCTCGGAGGATCCACTGCTAGAGACTTGTGTTATTGAACTCCTTTACATGGAGTCTAGCCACTAAACTTTCCGGACACACGTCACAGAGGGTGTTGGTTAAAATTTATGCACAATGTACTTCTGCTAATTGCATGTTCCTGATTACGCTAGGGTGAACCAAGTGTGATTAATATAGTATAGAATCATTTCTATTCTCCTCAAACAGGATGGGACAAGGTGGACAGCCTAAAGATGTAGGGACCAGGGGTCATTCAGCTGTGGCTGTGTTGCAGGTGTATTTTTCCCCTGCGTCTGTCATGGGGCACAGATCCCTAGCATAGCATATTAGTTATCTCTTCTTTTGATTTTTGATTTGAGTACAAGCATGATAATGGGTGTGGGGCGGGACCTGCAGGTTTATGTGCCGCTAGTTGTAAGGCAAGACATGTTAGCGGTACTGCCCATGGGGTGGGGGGAGTTGAATAAAGGAGAAGTTCTTTTTTTTGTCCTATTTCTATGGGGTAGGTGACAGCTCATGTGTATGGATGTTGAGGGACCCCGGGCCGATCTTAACTGAATGTTGGTATTGTTTAGTTGCAACTTAAATTCCTGACGTGGAATGTCAGGGAATTGGCCCAACTAGAGAAGCGTCGTAGAGTGCATGCATACCTCAAGTGATATTATGTATCAGTTGCCTTTTTGCAGGAGACGCATGTGTGGGGGGATTGTCTCCCCAATTTGAGTAGACGCTGGAGGGGACAACTATATGTTAATCTTATTCAGGGTTTGCGTGGGGGGTCTTGATCTATACCTTGGCGTGACGATGTGATAGACTCATTTGCGCTAGGAAACGGACAATGCCTACAGCAAGTTATCGGCTACAGCATGAGAGATCTGGCCCAGCTTCCTAGCTGAGCCCACACTTTCACAAACACTGAACAGGCTACTAGACTTGACTGGGGGTCAGAGACTTATAGCGCAACTTTATAGAGCGCTACGAAAAGACTCTCTGGTAGTAACCCCGAGGGCACACAACAGATGAACAGAAGGGTTAGGAGAGGAATTGACACCATGGACTGGTGCAAGATCCATGAGGAGACGCATACAGTGAGTTCTAACGCACACTTTAAACTCCTGCAGTATAACTTTGTCCACCAGTTGTACCTCACCCCACAGACCTTGCACACTATCTACCCCTCACGATCGGACAGATGCCCGCGATGCGGAGCGTCAGAGACTGATTTTTTGCATTTGGTATGGAGTTGTACAGGTATTGCATCCTTCTGGGGAGACATGCTGCAGAATCTAAAAGCGGCCACTGAATGGGAGATTGAAGGCACCCCTCGCGAAGTATTATTTGGCCTCCTCCCACCCCTGCAAAAACAGAAACTTAGCCGTAAATTCCTTTCACTGGGGTTGGTGCTGGCCAAAAGGCGGATAGCCGTTAAATGAATGAGCGCCCAACCATCCGGATAGAAGGAATGGCTGAGAGATATGTCTGAATGGGTGGTGGCTGAAGAGGTCAGGATGAAACATATTAGACGAGATAAACAACTAGAGGATGACCTGATAGCAAGGAGACAGATGCTCACAGACTTGCATGGTGATGAAACTGAACCTAATGTTCACAGTGGGGGTGCTTGAAGAGAGATGGATGTGTATGACATATATATTGAGGCCATTGGCCGCTAAGGGCTATTGCAACTCAAAATAAAAAGTTAAATTGTAATGTGGAAAGGAACATCTAATGTAGAGTGAGA
This sequence comes from Calotriton arnoldi, assembly GCA_963921515.1. Taxonomy (NCBI): domain Eukaryota; kingdom Metazoa; phylum Chordata; class Amphibia; order Caudata; family Salamandridae; genus Calotriton; species Calotriton arnoldi. The sequence goes on along the minus strand of CAWUFW010000598.1, from coordinate 2,410,693 downwards.
CTCGGCACTCCCACGTCTTTGCAACCACTTAATGTACGGAATGTATTTATTACTTTACTTGAGCTGCACGGGGTGAGAAGAGTTGGGGAACTGTTTATACGAACTATTAATGATTCACCTGAACCTTTCTTGTGAGATGTGTAGAGATACTGATCCTTGATTGTATTGAATAACCAATAAAAATATTTTGAAAAAAAAAGAAAATAAATGAGAGAAACAAATAAGGGACAAGAAACAGAAAGCCAAAAAAACATAAACGTGACTTAACTGGCAAACGTTCTGTTTGACAAATGTTGTGGTGCAGTGGAATGGCAAAGGTTCATGGTCTGAAATGGAGTGTTTTATAGTGTGGTATGCAGGTGAACACAATTAGCCAAAACACATTAGGTGTGTAATGCTACAGCCACAGGAATAGTCAAGTGTTGAACGCGTCCCACAACAGAATCACTCCGTCGGCAATTTGCCGCTAGAACATGGCCAGCACAACTGTGAAATTTGAATAGGCTTGGCATAATCCTGCCACCCTGGCAGCGACAGAGTAATGTTAGCCAGCAGATAAGTCTGCCGCGTTGACAGCGGTGAACCATTTACGCAACGGAAAACACTCTGTCGACGCGGATGGCGATTCGGCCATCTAAATAGGGTGGGCGGAATTCCGTCAGCTCGAAGGAGTACTTGTAAACTGCGCCACGGAGGGACGATGGGAGTCCTGCCAAGATCTAAATCAGGCCCATAGAGTCTACAGCCTGGACCTAAACATTTTTGCAAATACACATTTTTGTTTTTTAAATGTCTTGATGGTACACATGGGATATCTGCACAATGCTCCTGATGAAGGGCTTCGTCATGACAATTTTGCAACCTCTGAAGCAGGAGCACTTCAATGAAAACAGAGTTACTTGTGAAAATTTGTGAGCTTGCTTGTCCTCCACTGTTGCCCTGATGCAGTGGTGGTTGTGTTCTAATAGGCTCTTGTGGGTGGTTCCACAGCGAGCAGTTATAACAACCTTCAATCCTTCAATCCTTCATCTTGTGTTAAAGATTTAATTTATCTTTTGAATTCTTAGCATGGCCCATTTATCACTATTGTATCATATTCTTCCTCAGCATCAGCTGCTGTCTTCTCCACCATGTTGGTAGGTTGGATATGTTGAGATGGATAGTCAGCCGAGTTGGCCTTTCCTGATCAGTATCTACCTCAAATTAATGCTTTTTTGAACGTAGATTGCATTTTTCAATCTTGAGACGAAAGATTAGACTCTGTAACAACAGTGTCAATTGTTGGTGGTCTGAGATGATACAAGAAAAGATGTCCTTTTCAATTTGGGAGTATGTTTCTCAGTGGCAGGCAGTGTCCAACTGGCATACGACATTGGGATCTGCTGTTCCTGGTGGTCTTTCTGGAGCAGAACGGCTCCATGCTGCAGAGACTTATATACAGGACCAGCTTCAGCATTTCACTAGGATCATAGTTGGTTTTTGGAGGTGGGGTATTGTGGTAGTTTCAGTTTTTCCCCATCTGTCTTTTTTTCCTAGGATGTTTGTCAGCGTTTGACTCAAATAGAAACTGTGCTCCATGTTGTTCTCCTCCACAGAGAAAGCGATAGGCCTGGTTTGTACATTAGAGAACAGTGCCTTAAGCGCTCAAAAAAGAATGATCGTAGATCACTAATAGCACACCCAAAGTGTCCATCACCAGATTTTCCAATTTCAAGAAGAGCTGTACTTTTAAAAATGCGTGCTCTTAGCTTCTTCAGAACAATGCTCATGCTTTGAAATGCTCGGCTTCCTTATGTACTGGGCGGTAGGTTAGCAACACTTGAGTGGCAAGCTGAACTAGCTGGATTTTTTGTTTTTATATTTGATGGCAAGCCAGGAAGCAAACAGTTAGCAAACATTGAGTCTTTTGCACCCAAGTTAGGGAACCTTCTAGTACAAAAAGATAGTTGTACTTTACGACCTCCAACTATCTAAATATTTTTAGGCATACAAAGTTACTTAGCAGTGTCTATTCAGGCTCCTAAAGGAGAAACTGTGGAATTTTTTTAATGAGGTCTTGAGCATGTTAGTAAACAAAGAAAAAGCAATAATAGGGAAGATTCAAGCACTAGTGAGCAAGTCAGCCAGAGTCATTCCAGTAAGAAGTGTGATCAGCAGCAGATGGCATTAACCACTATGTGGGTAGAGAAAATGGTGTAGTCAAGGCAGATCTAAAGATATTTCTAAAGAAATTCATTGGAGTTCTGCTATGGAATGTGGCAGAGGCGAATAGACAGAGGAAATATTCAACGATGAATTTGGAAGGGAAAGTTGTGGATCCCAACTGAGTACAACCTGGTATACCCGCAAGAGGCCACTGACACAGATGCTAAAAAGCCGCACCAAAAATATTCCTACTTTTGTACAGGTATGGAAGATGGGTATCCTCTGTCTACATATTCAGAACCAGGTTGGGTCAGTTCCACGTGCCAGCCTTTGTCTAGATTGAAAAAGGGTTGTCGCCAGGTTGGAGAGTCAACAAAAGCGACAAAGAGGTGTGAACAGTCTGCACCTGGCTATCAACAGCCACACTGACAGTGAGCAGGAAGATAGGCAAAAGGCTGGTGTGGGGACCACTCACATTCTAAACAACATTGACTGCTGTCCTATCCTTCGCCCCCACCATCTACCAAATGGCAGTATTCAGGAAGACTAATCAGCAGCCCTCTCCAACAAAAGGACGTTATTGAATTACTAACAGGAAGTGTGTCCCTCTTTCCCCACTTTCTTGCCTAGGCCCCCTCTCTAATCTTAGTTATGCCAGCATAAATTTCCACTGTCTAGGATAGGAACCTCACCTCCATTTTGTGCACATGAAGATCTGTTGGCCACCAGGTGAAGTCCCACAGTGATGTGCTCTTCCCAAAGATCACCATTTCAGTCTTGTCGGTGTTCAGCTTTAGACAGTTAGTCTTCATCCAATGGGTGATTTCAGTCATGCAGGCATTGAACTTGATCTGGGTACTGCGCTCCTTTTTTGTGAGGGAGAAAATGAGTGCATGTCGTCAGCTTAAGAGAGAGAGCTATTGTTGAGAGAGCGGATGATGCTGGCTAGAGGGATGATATATGCATTGAAGAGGGTCAGTCTCAGGGAGGATCCTTGCAGAACTCCACAGAACACCTTACACCTCACAGGCGTCCGAGGTGTGCAGTGCCAGGCTTACTGATTGGGTCCTTCCAGTCAGGAAAGAGCAGATCCATCGGAGTGCCTTCCTTGGATTCCAATGTTGTGGAGGCGTTGGATGAGGATGGGTGGGAGACTGTGTCAAAAACTGCAGAGAGGTCCAGGAGGATGAGGGCCTCTGTCCAGATTCATGCAGATGTCATCCATGGCAGTGATGAGGGCATTTTCTCTGCTATGGTTGGGTCTAAAGCCTGACTGAGTGGTGTCAAGGAATTGGTGGTCATTGAGGTATTCAGTGAGGTGTCTGTTGGTTATTTTCTCTAAGTCAGGAATGCTAGTAGGGAGATTAGACTAGTTGGTGAGCATTGAAGGATCTGCAGTGAGTTTCTACAATAAAGTAAAGACAGTTGCATGTTTCCAAGCATCGCGGATGAGGTGGAGGCACTCAGAAGGCTTGCAAGAATTCGCAGATGGGTTGTAGTCCTCTGGAATAGGCGTGGTGGAGGCAGGGTTCTAATGGGGCCCTTGAGTGAATGGGCTTTATGGTGGCAGCGGTTTCTTCTGGGGTGATGATGGGCCATGTGATTAGCATTGGTTCTTTGAATAAGATCAAGAGACTTTTGCCGAGGCCTGTCTGGTCTGGTTGCAGGTTGAAGTTGCTGTAAATATCGGTGATTTTGTACTGAAAGAATTGAGAGAGATTGTTGCAGAGGATGTGATCGAGTTGGAGGTGGCCACTGGTGGGGTGAAATCTTTTACAATGTTGAGGATTTCTTTGTTTCGGTTGGTGCTGGCATCAATGCGGTCCACCAGAGCAGAGAGTTTGGTGATCTGGATCCTTTGGTGGTAGTGTCTTAGGACTGATTTGAACGTGCTTCTGTCTCCATTGTCCTGGCTCATTCTGCATTTATGCTCCAGTTGTTTGCAGTGACGTTTCATCAGTCTGAGCACCTCTATGTACCAACTGACCTGGGGTCTGGATCTTGCTGTGCTTGAGGGGCCCAGGCAGTCGGCTCAGGAGGTGATCCAATTGTTGAAATACCTCATGGTTTTGGGGATAATGTTGCTGTATTTGGGTCAGTGGGTGTTGAGCGCTGTGCTCCAGTCCTTTTCTGTGAAGCTGTTGCAGCTTCAGCAAGCTGGTCTTGCGGTGATTTGTGTGCATTGGCCCGGGACAGGGATGATGAACTTGACAAGGGCATGGTCTGTCCAGGGGACTGGTGTGGGCTTGTTGACTCGATGTTGTCAAAGGTGGTGAAAATAGGGTCCAGTAGGTGTAAGAGATGTAGGTAGGTCCCTTTACTCGTTGGGTGAGTCCCAGGCTTCCAAGGTTGTTGGAAGTAGATTATTGGTAGGGGAAAATGTAAGTCTGCCACTGGCAATAAGGCCACTAACACAGTATAGGGCTCAAAATGGCTCTTAGAAAATTATTCCTATGCTCAACCCTTGGTAACGTGGCTGCGAGCAGGAAGGCTTAACTTCAAAGACAGGTATGTAAAGCATTTAAAAACACCAATTCAGTAAATAATTAAGACACAACACAAAATAAAAACCCAACACCAATTTATACAAATAGGAAATATTTTTATCTTTTAAATGACACCAAAACGAAAAAAATCCACTGTAGGGAACCAGAGATATGAGTTTTTAAAGATTAGTCACTTTCTAGTGCTTAGAAACCAACAGTGCCCCTTTTAGTTATTTTGTTTGCTCTGACAGGGACACATCCACCTTTAGCATTTGTTCTGAAGAATTTCTCACCACTCTTGTGCAGCCTTCTCCAGCAGGCTGGGTCCAGTTAGAACTCCTTCCTGAAGTTCTTCTTGCGGGTCCCAAAGTGTCCAACACACAATCCAAGGTTCTGGAATCTCCAAGAGGGTCCTTTGAAAGTGTGAGACTTCAATTCCTGCAATCCACTTGAACAAAACCCTTACAAATCCACTGGTAGTACTCCAGGCTGGGGATTCTTTGTGGTGATGTCCAGGTGAGCTCTGTTAACCTGTAGCTTGCAGGGAGTCTACTCTTTAGTCCTTTTGAAGCAGGTTTGATCCACAGGGCTGTAGTTTCAAATGGTGGAAAAAGGCGCAATCTCAGAGTCCTGGCCTTTGGAAATGCACATCAAAATCTTCAGCGCAGACCCTTCTGATTCTCTTAAGTTTCAAGCAGCAGATCTGAGGGGCTCTGCCCTTCTCAGATACTTATTCAGTGTTCTCTGGGGTCAAGCAGGAAGGCACTCCTGTCCAATGAGCTGCAGGGTTTCCGCCCAAAACTCTGACCACTTCCTGCAGAGTGTGGCAAAATGCTAACCCAGAAAGCACTATTCTTCCAAATTTCAATATGTCAGAATTTTCAGCAGGCAGAGAAGACCAGAAATGGACTTCTTCAGGGCCTAGAAACAAATACGGGCACTCCTGGGAAGAATCAACGTCAGAGTGTCCCTAGGGTGATTGTCCCTTTTATTTTCAGCCCACCTTATCGTGGTGAGACTGTTGGATTAACTCATACTGGTGTTATCATACTGCTGACTTCTTTTTTGCTTCCAAGAGAAGCATATATCACCGTTTCAATAATTCCTGCTGAAAAGAACTCTTGCAATCCTGCTCGTAATACCTACCACGGACACTCTGACGTTGATTCTTCCCAGGAGTGCCCGTATCTGTTTCTATGCCCTGAAGAAGTCCATTTCTGGACGAAACGCGTCAGCTGTTCTTTTCAATCGCGAGTGGCTTTTAAAATATTTTGAATAAAAGAAGATACTTGAAGAAAAATACTATGGACACGGACCTGATAATTTGTTATGTGTCTGTTTTGTCTTGTTGCTAAGTGGTGCACCTTTGCGATTTTTTGGAATTGTTAAAATCCTGTATAGGATTGCACCGTGGCAGTGGGTGCATTAACAGTGTGCACACATAACTGATGGGGGACTCCCACTATATGCATATTAATTAGGGATAGCGGTTCATGTGCTAGGCTCTTGCAGGGTACACTGTCAAAGCTTGTTTTACAAAAGTCTTATAACTTCTTATCTGTACATTTTACAATAAATTCAACAATACCATATTGTTGGATTTATCATTACCATTCTACTGAGTCCTTTAATCCTAGTTTTACGGCTTTTCTTTCTCCAGTTATTAACTAATAACCTTTTCCAATGTTAACCTATGGCATGGGATTTGCAATGGGAAAAGTGACTTGGGCCATTTTTCCAGCACAAGGGCTTATAAAAACATATTTTATAAGTACGCTACATATATCTACAGGACCCCACCCCAGGAACACCTAGGTGAGACTTTAGGGGTTCTGAATATGTAAAAATATTGCAGATCCTCCCTCCACAGTGCTCCTACCACCAAAGTCGATTTTGGGCAGCACGTTATCACAATGTGGGGAGTGAAATGTGCAATTTCACTTTACCCAGGGCATATAAAACTCATTTTATAAGGGTCTACCTTATAGATACCTGACCCCCCACCTCTGGGACACCTAGGGGAGACCCTGGGGGTACCTAATATGTCCAAACATTGTAGGTTAACCATTTTTAAGTGCCCCAAACACAAAAGTCGAGTTTGGGCACAATTTACTTTTTAAACGCAGTCCTGCCACACAGAGTCACTTTTAAAAATACCTCAGGCTTCAGCAGTGCACACATGCAAGTGCAGAAAGGTCTGCTGGCCTCTAAACTGCCATGCCCTATTTATACTCGGGACTGATAGGTAGTTTCAATCCCCCTGCCCTAATATGTACTAGGGCCCTATGGGGTAGGTCATGCCAATCACAGGGGTACCCCAACCCTTAATGTACCCTAGTGTATGTAGGTGTTTTCACTGTATTCTAAGTGTTTTCAGCATATCACTGGCCCTGGTTAGGCAGAGCCCAGGGTCAGTCAGTTACCACCAGTACCAGTCAGCAAAAAGTTGGGGGGTGCCCAGGGCACAGGATGACTTTGCAACACAGCCCCCCCAAACGAAAGGTGATGGGTTACTAACCTACACCCTGGTAGTCCTCATCAGCTAAGTGGAAAAATCTGGAAAGTCCATCCGCATTTGCATGGGCAACCCCAGGTCTGTGTTCCACTGTAAAGTCCATTCCCTGTAGGGAAATGGACCACTTTAACAGCTTGGGATTCTCCCCTCTCATCTGCATGAGCCAACTGAGAGGGATGTGGTCAGTTTGAACACGAAAGTGAGTCCCAAACAAATATGGTCTCAACTTTTTCAGGGACCAAACCACAGCAAAAGCCTCTCTCTCAATGGCACTCCACCTCTGCTCTCTGGGAAGAAGTCGCCTGCTAATAAACGCAACTGGCTGATCAAGGCCCTCTTCATTTAGCTGTGACAACACTGCCCCAATCCCTTGCTCTGAAGCATCTGTCTGAACCACAAATTATTTTTTGTAGTCAGGGGCCAGCAACACTGGTGCTGAACACATAGCAGCTTTCAGAGTGTCAAAAGCTTTCAGACACTCTGGGGTCCAATTCACCTTTTTGGGCTTCTTCTTAGAAGTGAGTTCTGTTAGGGGCCTCACAATGGTCCCATAATTTTGAACAAAGCTTCTATAATACCCTGTCAGTCCAAGGAATGCCCTGACCGGAGTCTGGGTAACAGGAGCTGTCCAATCCAAAATAGTTTGGATTTTAGCTTGGAGAGGCTGTACATGGCCCCCACCTACCAGGTGGCCCAGGTACACCACAGAACTCTGCCCTATTTGGCACTTACTCACCTTAATAGTCAGGCCTGCCTACTGCATGGCCTGAAGCACTTCCCTTAGGTGGCTTAAGTGATCCCCCCAGGTAGAACTGTATACAGCTATATCATCAAGGTAAGCTGCACTGAACTGTTCCAACCCAGGCAAGACCCTGTTCACCACCCTTTGAAAGGTGGCAGGTGCATTCTTTAAGCCAAAGGGCATTACCTTGAACTGATAATGTCCCTCTGGTGTGGAGAATGCTGACCTCTCCTTTGCTCCATCAGTGAGGGCAATCTGCCAGTAACCTGAAGTCAAATCAAAAGTACTCAGGTACTTAGCAGCCCTAACCTGTCAATGAGCTCATCAGCTCTAGGTATAGGGTGAGCGTCAGTCTTGGTGACTGCATTCAATCCTCTGTAGTCCACACAGAACCTTAACTCCTTGGGTCCCCCTGAGGATTAGGTTTGGGTACCAGCACCACTGGACTGGCCCAGGGAGTCTCAGACGGTTCAATTACCCCCAATTCCAGCATCTTAGCAACCTCAGCTTTAATGCTGGCTCTGACCTGGTCAGACAATCTGTACAGTTTATTTTTGACAGGTAGGCTGTCACCAGTGTCAATGTGGTGCACACACCACTCAGTGATGCCTGGGGCCAAAGAGAACAGGCCAGCAAACTGCTCCAGCACTAGCTTACAGTCTCTGTGCTGCTGGTCTGTCAACTTGGGAGAGAGCACAACTCCCTCCACTGACCCATCTTGCATGTTAGTGGAGAGGAGGTCGGGCACATGCTCAGTTTCCTCCTCCACACCCTCATCAGTGACCAGTAACATGGTCATATCTGCCCTGTCATGGTGGGGTTTCAATCTATTCACATGCAGGACCCTATGAGGGTGCCTGGGGGTGACAAGGTCAACCAAATAGGTAACCTCACCCATCTTTTCTAAGATTGGATAGGGCCCACTCCACTTGTCATGGAGGGCCTGGGAGCCACAGGCTCCAACACCCACACCAATTGTCCTGGAGTATACTCAGGCATAGTAGCCTTCTGATCATACCAGTGCTTCATGAGCTCCTGGCTGGCCTCCAGTTTCCTGTTTGCCTTGTACATGTACTCTGCCATTCTAGATCTCAGGCATAGCATATAGTCAAGCACATTGTCCTTTGCTTCTTTAAGAGGCTTCTCTAAAGACTCTCTCAGCAGGCTCAATGGCCCCCTCACAGGGTGTCCAAACAACAACTCAAAGGGACTGAAACCAACCCCTTTCTGTGGCACCTCCCTGTAGGCAAACAGTAAGCATGGGAGGAGAACATCCCATCTCCTCTTGAGTTTCTCTGACAACCCATTTATCATGCCCTTCAGGGTTTTGTTGAATCTCTCAACAAGACCATTTGCTTGTGGGTAATAGGGGGTGGTGAACTTGTAGTTGACACCACACTCATCCCACATAGCAGTCTGATAGCTGGACAGGAAGTTTGTGCCCCTATCTGATACCACCTCTTTCGGAAAACCCACTCTGGTGAACACACCAAGCAGTGCTCTAGCCACTGCAGGAGCATCAATGGTTTTAAGAGGGGTGGCATGGTCCACTACCACTAGGATATACCTATTCCCTGATGCAGTAAGTGGGTCCAGGGCACCAACAATGTCCATCCCCACCCTTTCAAAAGGAACCCCAACCACTGGCAGTGGTATTAGGAGCCTTTGTCTTGCCCCTGCCTTGCCACTGGCCTGACAAGTGACATAGAGCTGCAAAACTCCTTTACCTTTTCAGACATATGGGGCCAGTAGAAATGGTTCACCAACCGGTTCCATGTCTTTGTCTGTCCCAAATGTCCTGCCAAGGGGATATCATGACCCAAAGTCAGCATGAACTCTCTGTACTTCTGGGGCACCAACAACCTCCTGGTGGCCCCCTCCTTGAGGTTTCTGGCCTCAGTATAAAGCAGTCCATCTTCCCAGTAGATTCTATGAAACCCACTGTCATCCCCCTCCTCTTGCTTAGAGGCAATCGCCTCAAGCTCTCAAGGGTGGGACAGTCTCTCTGTCCCTTACTGAACTCCTCTCTGGAGGGTCCACCTGCTCCTGTCAGTTCTGCCAAATCTGACAGCTCTGGCAGGGATGGAGTCCCTCCCTCAGGGGCCAGATCCTCCCCATCAGGGTTAGATTCTTCCTGCACCTCTGGAGTTCCCTGGGCTGGCTCACCAGGCCCAGTACCCTTGTCCTTGGATGCTTGGCCCTTTGTTCCAGAGTCCAACTGTCCAGCCCCTCCCTTTTGGCTAGTCTGTGACCTAGTCAGAGCACATACCCACTCAGGGAGCTCCAATATTTTTATATGGAGTCCTCTCTCCACCTCTGACCACTCAGAGGCTTCAAGGTCATTGCCCAGTAAACACTGGACTGGGAGCACCTTTGACAGCTACCTTCATAGGGCCTGTCACACCTCCCCATTCCAAATCCACCACAGCCACAGGATGGAGTTTGGTAGTGCAGTCTGCATAAGTCACCTGGTGAAACTCACCAGGTAGCAACCTCCCTGGAGGCACCAGCTCATCTAGGACCATAGTTACACTAGCCCCTGTGTCTCTGATAGCCTCAACATCCGTCCCACTCACTTTATGCCTCTGTCTGTACTTGTCCATGTTTGGAGGTAAAGCAGCAAGGGTTGCAATATTCACCCCACCCTGGGACACTAAGGTTGCTTCGACCACCTGACTACCCCTCTCTGGGGCACCACTCTCCCCCCATACACTTACACTGGCTATCCCTGTGGATGGCCCCTTAGGGGGGAGCTTCTTGGCGCCCTGTTTGTGTTCTGGCTGGTTACAGTCAAAACACTTACCCACCTTTGAGGGATCACAGAACCTACCATTCCTTCCTTGATACCCCCTCCCTTTGAATTTGGGTTTGCTCGGGGCACCCCCTCCTTGTGCAAGTTTTTGTGGGTCTTTGGAGGACTCCTTCTGGTTTTGACCTTCTTTTCCCAGGGTTTTCGCCTGGGGAGGGGCCTGTCCGTTCTTCTGGTCACCCCCCCTGGTGCTAAATGGAAACCCGGGTTCTCACCCACTCATCAGCTGCTTCTCCCAGCTCTCTGGGGTCTGTGAGCTTAGAGTCCACTAGATACTGGCGTAACTTCTCTTCTGCACAATGAGTCAAAATGGTTCTTTCAAAAACAAATTATACAATCCCTCATATGTGTCAACAGTGTTACCAACAATCCAGCCTTCCAGTGCCTTCACTGAAATGTCCACAAAGTCTACCCAAGACCTTGAACTCAATTTCTGGGTGCCTCTAAACTTCACCCTGTACTGCTCTGGAGTCAGACCAAATATTTTGACTAAGCATGCCTTCATCTGCTGGTATGATTCTGCATCCTCTCCCTTCAGGGTCAGGAGCCTATCCCTCCCAGCTACTGGAATCAACTCTCACAGGAGTGCACACCAATACTTAGAGTGGACCCTACTCATTCTAAGGGCCCTCTCAAAAGCTGCTAGCCACTTGTCAATGTCATCCCCCTGAGTGTACTTGGGTACTATACCCTTGGGAAGTTTGTGATCAAGACCACCACCCCTGGACATTTCAAAATCTTCATCATTTTCACTGCCACCATTTCTTTTCAACGCCTCCTCCCTCTCCCACCTCTTCTCATCCAATTCCAGTTTCCTCTGCTCCAAAGCTAATTGAGCCTTAAGCTGTCTCTCTGAAAGGGACAGTGGTGGTTCCTGAGCAAGGGACCCTTCCCCCCCTCCCACCATCTGGAATCATATGGCTAACACTAGAAAAAATGAAAGAGGCATCACCTTCACCCCCCTCTGGGGTGAGGTTGGGGGGCTCACCCTCCATCCCCCCTTGAGTCTCCTCAGCTACCCCAGCCCAGGCTGTTAGGGACTTAAGCAACCCTGTCTTAATCTTGTTGGAAGCAGGCAGCCCCCTAAGCCTACACTGTACCCTAAGATCACCCACTGCGAACTGGGATAGTTTAGCCAGGTCCAGCTCCATGGTTCCCTAGTTTTGGGTCACAATAACTAGGCACAACAGACTTAGAACAATTTGGAAAAATCAAAACAATGGATTAAAAACAGTTTAGTCCAAATTCCAAAAATCAAACTCAAACGTTTTGTTCTAAGGCAATTTAGAGGATTTTACAATCTTAATTCACTTTACTGAAAGGTGTACTCTTTAAACGCAAGTCCTCATCCACACCACTGAGCACCAAATGGTGGAAAGTGGATTATTGGTAGGGGCAAATGTAGGTCTGCCACTGGCAATAAGGCCACTAACACAGTATTGGGCTCAGAATAGGTCTTAGAAAATTATTCCTATGCTCAACCCTTGGTAACGTGGCTGCGAGCAGGAAGGCTTAACTTCAAAAACAGGTATGTAAAGCATTTAAAAACACCAATTCAGTAAATAATTAAGACACAACACACAATAAAAATCCAACACCAATTAATAAAAATAGGAAATATTTTTATCTTTTACATGACACCAAAACGAAAAACATCCACTGTATGGAACCAGAGATATGAATTTTTAAAGATTAGTCACTTTCTAGTGCTTAGAAACCAACAGTGCCCCTTTTGGTCATTTCGTTTGCTCTGACAGGGACACATCCACCTTTAGCAATTGTTCTGGAGAATTTCTCACCACTCTTGTGCAGCCCCCTCCAGCAGGCTGGGTCCAGTTAGAACTCCTTCCTGAAGTTCTTCTTGCGGGTCCCAAAGTATCCAACACACAATCCAAGGTTCCGGAATCTCCAAGAGGGTCCTTGAAAGTGTGAGACTTCAATTTCTGCAATCCACTTGAACAAAACCCTTACAAATCCACTGGTAGTACTCCAGGCTGGGGATTCTTTGTGGTGATGTCCAGGTGAGCTCTGTTAACCTGTAGCTTGCAGGGAGTCCACTCTTTAGTCCTTTTGAAGCAGGTTTGATCCACAGGGCTGAGGTTTCAAATGGTGCAAAAAGGCGCAATCTCAGAGTCCTGGCCTTTGGAAATGCACATCAAAATCTTCAGCGCAGACCCTTCTGATTCTCTTAAGTTTCAAGCAGCAGATCTGAGGGGCTCTGCCCTTCTCAGATACTTATTCAGTGTTCTCTGGGGTCAAGCAGGAAGGCACTCCTGTCCAATGAGCTGCAGGGTTTCCACCCAAAACTCTGACCACTTCCTGCAGAGTGTGGCAAAATGCTAACCCAGAAAGCACTATTCTTCCAAAATTCAATATGTCAGAATTTTCAGCAGGCAGAGAAGACCTGGCTAGACACACCACTAGGATGGCTATTCTCCATATTCCCTCCCCCTTGTAGCTGCTCATTCCTTCCTTAATCCTAGCATCTGGCTAGAGGTGAACAGAGGTCCTCCCTTTTGCTTGAAGTCAATGGTTTACAACTCCTCCCCCTGCTCTGGCATTCCTATGCCCAGCAACCTCTCCTCCCCGAGAGGCTTCCTAACCCCAGGGGTCATTTATCACCTCTTCAAAGCAGCCAGGCTCACCCACTTATCTCTGACCAATCAGGGCAGAGCAGCACAGGGTTGAATTTTGGCTTACAGACAAAAAAAAAGTCTTAACTTCTTGTCTGTACATTTTACAATAAATTCAACAATACCATATTGTTGGATTTATCATTACCATTCTACTGAGTCCTTTAATCCTAGTTTTACGGCTTTTCTTTCTCCAGTTATTAACTAATAACTTTTTCCAATGTTAACCTATGGCATGGGATTTGCAATGGGAAAAGTGACTTGGGCCATTTTTCCAGCGTCAGGGCTTATAAAAACATATTTTATAAGTACGCTACATATATCTACAGGACCCCCACCCCAGGAACACCTAGATGAGACTTTAGGGGTTCTGAATATGTAAAAATATTGCAGATCCTCCCTCCACAGTGCTCCTACCACCAAAGTCGATTTTGGGCAGCACGTTATCACAATGTGGGAAGTGAAATGTGCAATTTCACTTTACCCAGGGCATATAAAACTCATTTTATAAGGGTCCACCTTATAGATACCTGACCCCCCACCCCTGGGACACCTAGGGGAGACCCTGGGGGTACCTAATATGCCCAAACATTGTAGGTTAACCATTTTTTAGTGCCCCAAACACAAAAGTCGAGTTTGGGCACAATTTACTTTTTAAAAGCAGTCCTGCAACACAGGGCCACTTTTAAAAAATATCTCAGGCTTCAGCAGTGCACACATGCAAGTGCAGAAAGGTCTGCTGGCCTCTAAACTGCCATGCCCTATTATATACTAGGGACTGATAGGTAGTTTCAATCCCCTGCCCTAATATGTACTAGGGCCCTATGGGGTAGGTCATGCCAATCACAGTGGTACCCCAACCCTTAGTGTACCCTAGTGTATGTAGGTGTTTTCACTGTATTCTAAGTGTTTTCAGCATAGCACTGGCCCTGGGCCTGGTTAGGCAGAGCACAGGGTCAGTCAGAGTCAGTTACCACCAGTACCAGTCAGCAAAAAGTTGGGGGGTGCCCAGGGCACAGGATGACTTTGCAACAAAGGTCTTCAATAAGTGCTTTTGAGTTGGGTCAGCGTGGTCTTCCAGGTGGAAGTTCAGGTCTCCAATTAGGATGTAATTCCTAGTATCAATGGCAAATGGTGTGACATAGTCGTGACTGTGCATGGTCCTGGTGGTCTGCAGATGAGAGTGCCGCTTAGGGTGAAGTTGGCTGTGGATTTTGGTGATTCTGCTTCCGGGCTTGTGAAGTCTGTCTTGCCTGGAAATTTTGTATCTAGGAAGGGGATGGGAGGGGGTAAGGGGCGGGGGGTGGGTGGGGGTGTGGAGGGGTGGGGTAGGAGTGAATGGCTGTGGTGATGTCGGGTAGCGATGTAGGGTTCAGCCAGCTTTTCGAGAGGAAAAGTATATCTGGGGCATTGTCAGGCAGCAGGTCCCAGATCTTTGTGGCATGTCTGATGAGTGAGCTGGTGTTGAGGAGCATGCATGCATTAGAGTTTGGAGTGTTGTGAGGGTGGATGCAGGACTGTCTGAGTGTAAGCGAATGGGGTTTTGTCTGCTGTCCGTGTGGATGCAGTGTGTTAGGTGTGGGTTAGTGCATGAAAATGTGCAGGAAGCGCTGGAGATGCTCTTTCATTGTGGTGTGGTGCAGTGAGGCAGCAGCGTGTGGAGAAGCAGCCGGGTTTGAGGGCAAAGAGGGCCACAGCAGGGTAGCAGTGGGTGGAGGTGTATGTGTGATTAAAGCCCCAGCAATAGTCGCTGGTTGGCGGTGATTCATCTGGAGCCAATATACATTACCTGCAAGCAATATGGGATGCCTGCCATTACTGTGGATTCCAGAGCACTGCAGTCATGATGGAGGATTGGTCACCATGTGATTAGAATGTATAGAATAGATGCACTTGGATTTGACGGGTTGCATCCATATTTGTGCACGCCCACTGATACGAGAGGCTTACAGGTCTACTACCAACTGCAGAGATTTTTATATAAACTGGCCCTATAAGCCCTGTAAGCCAGAATATCCGTTCACCTTTCTACTACAGCAGCATTCTGTTTATTGCTACATTGGAAATGACTGAATCAGAGGCAGGACACTGTTGCTGACAGAATTAGATTTTAGGACTGATGAAGAAAGCCTGCTGTTTACTTTGGCCTGAGGACAAAAAGGTAGGCTACCAAACGTTTTGATAATCTGCCAGTTAATTAATGAGCATTAGCTGTTTGTCTTAGTCACCCCACATCCGTTCACCACCATCAACTCTCCCCACTGCCAATTCCCCTGGTGTCTCCATGGTGGTACAAATCTTGGCACGCCTTCCTGCTGCTCCGGAATGCTACCACCCCAACCATGAAGCATGTATCGCCCCAGGACCTGCTTGAGGGGACTCCAATCTGATATTGTTGATCGCCTGGCCCGTTCTGCCTTGCAGACTGAGCCTCCTGTGTTCCCTTAGGCTGGAAACCCTCTGGCCCAAGCCACATCAGTCAGGTGCAGGCAGCCCAGCACCAACAGCGCCCACGAGCTTGACGCTCTGAATGTGAGGAGCCGGCGAACCAACTTTGTATCTGCAAAGTCCCCAGAACTCAGTATTTCTGATGAAAGAAGAAAGACTGAAATCGCATGCAGGTCTTTTAGAACGGATTGCCAAGACCAGGTAAGCAATGCCTATTGGGTATTAATTTACTATTTCAAACATATGTTTTTGGTTTCCTCTTAATGCACACACCGAGTCAGATCAATCTTTGCATCGAGTTAAACTTATTTAACTGTAAAGCCATCACTTCTTCACTCAACTATTGAACCAAAAGGTGAATAAAGGCTTGTGGCAGAAATCACACTGGTGGAAATGGTTTTGGAGGCGTCATTAATTTAGGGCAGCCCCTTCCACACATTCCTGCCATGTCAACAGTGGCAGTCTCAAACTGGAAAGCCCAGATATGTCTCCCATGCACTGCAAGAAAACACAGCACGTAGGAAGTATGAGTTATCTTATTTTCGAAGAGGAGCTGCGGCTTTTGGGGCCCTTCTTTAAAAACAAATAAAGATAGATCCACTATCCCAGCATGGCAGCCCTACCGCACTATTTTTTCTGTCAAGCAGCTCCCGACGTAGACACAGGAGTTGTTTTGGGGAACAAACAGGAAACAAAGTGGTAGACATCTCTAACTTTGGTTGGTCTCCCACGACTGGGGCGGTGGAAGTGGCGCCTCTGGCACACCAGATGTAAGAAGGCAGGTGTGCTGCAGTTTCAATGAGGTCTTAGGTCTTGACTCTTGGCCTCACTAACCGCTGAAATTAAAAAGCTTAGAAGGAGCCCATGAGCATTCATTGAGCTCTCAGTGGTACCTAGTTTCCAGGGTTTGAGATACAACAAGCCAATAATTGTTGCAAGGGTTGCCCTGTTGCTACTGATTACTCATTGGCTGTAGAAGAAACATTGGCATAGCGGACATAATCTAGTTGCAATGCCTTTAGAACCTGACCCCAGCTGCCCCTCTCCTACAGAGCACATCATGGGTGGTGAATAGCTAGAATTCTGTACCACCAACTGCCACCCAGCAGAGGAAGGGATAGTGCCAATCAGATGGCACAACCCCTGCCTTATCTACTGCCAGTTGCCTGCCAAACAACTGTGATGTAAGAATCGGGTGGCTGTAATAGCCACCTGAGTTTTACATCAGCTGGCAGGCTGGAAGGATGGAGGGAGGCCTCCCTAGTTCACGGTTAGAGGTAGAGCCCAGTGATGATTCGGGGTCTCCACTGGCCCTTCACACATGTACGGTTTGGTGGGGGACTCCCCAAGGAGCCCTCAGTCTGTGATAGGGAGATGTGGCTCTTCTCACTCCTGGACACCATAGTAAACTAAGTATTACCTTCCCTGTGATGCACAAGCTCCTTAAGTAACAAGGAAGCCCTGGGCAACCCTTCCCCATTGGCAAAGTAAAAAAAATGCATGCTTTGGTATGGGCAATGGTCCCACTCTGAAACAAACTTTTTGGAAAAAGTATTTTTTTCTAATGTAAATCTGTTTCCTTTAAGGAAATGGGCTGCATTAAAAAATGGACTTTATTTAAATCCAATCACAGACATGGAGTTCTGCTGATCACAGTGGGCAAACAACCCTGTGATGGCACCAAATCGGAGAGAATTGCAATTTGTGCCTACAGTATAGGGTGACCATAATTTTAAAGCCAAAAACCGGGACATTTCTCAAAAATAGGACTACAATTTTACTTCAACCCAGCGCACAGAATGACAGTGCTCCTAAGCAGAGAATTACAGAAGAGGCAGCAAGAACATACATAAAATGCCATTTTTAAAGCCAGTAGCATGCCTGTTAATTAAATTGTTTTCTTATAACAGCTGCTAACTATCCCTGCTTTGCAAAACATAAAAAGATACCTCCCACCGTTTTAAGCCGACCCTTTCTAAAAACCGGGACATGAGCTTAATTTCCTGAAATCTGCCGGGACAGCCGGCGAAAAACCGGGACTGTCCGGGCAAATTCGGGACCCCTGGTCACCCTACTACAGTATGAATATTGATGAGGCAGGTCAAATCGAAACCCACTCTGAATGATGTTTTTGCAAACAAACCTACTAGTACATAGTTTGGTTTGCAAATTAGAATCAATTTGCAAAAAGTCGGTGCGCATTTGCCGACCACTTTTAGTGAATCCATTTTTTGGCTCATAATGCTCTAATTATGCCGTTTGTTTTTAAAGGTATGTGGTTATGGGTGTGTTCGTGTATAAGCACTATTAGTGAGCAAAGAGTTCAGTTTAAATAAAAATTTCAAAGATTCTGAGATACAATTCTACACTGACACCAGCATGCCCAAGTGAGAGTTCCTGGACCCAAGTACATGCATTTATTGAGGGGTGTAACATCTTAGCCCCACACACACACACACCCATAGCTATGTCCGTGTGTTACGAATCTGATTACCACAGTGATACTCTATGCCATGCTCCGTGACCTTTCAACATTTTCTCCACCAAATGCAATTACGCATCTCCTGTAATACAACTACAGCAACTATCCAGAACTCACAGAACATCACCAATTTTATTGGCTTCAACAACCAACACCCTTCTCATCTTCACATGCGTTTATCTGCAGGCCTCCTCGGGCAAGGTAGCAGTGCCCAGCGTCACACGTATGGCAGCAACACACTATTTAAAAGCAAAGAATTAAAACAAGTTTGAGGGGCTGCATATCATTCTGATAAGGGTGCTGAACGCTATTAAAAGCATTTACCATCGTCTGTCCATCACCAGTGAATATTATGCATTGCGTTGTCACTTTTAGGTTTGGCCTGGCATCAGCTACCTCGCCTTCCAGACGTTTTCCAAAGAGATACTGACTATATATATATATATATATATATATAATCTACTGGCGGTCGCCAGTAGATAGTTATAGTTAGACCTATTTTCCATAGAAATCCGCAACATACTAATTGAAATAACTCTTGCGTCGGTTGATGAATCTTCGCGAAATTTTCAAACTTTATGGCCCGCTCCGGTCCGCTCCTACCCTGAAAGTTTCGGGTGATTCGTCAAGCGGGGGCCGAGAAAAAAGGGGGGTCCCAAAACGTGTTTTTCCCATTCATTTTCCCATAGGAAACTTTAGCCACGGCTACAGCCCGAACTGCTGAACGGAATTACACCAAATTTGGCAAAGAGGTAGTTCTTGGTTCAGAAAGAACCCCTTTTGTTAAATGGTGTAAATCCGTTCAGTAGTTGCTGAGAAAATCAAAAGTAAAAACACATATATATCTGGGCGGAGCCTAACCACACATGTCATCGTGAGATCTGATTGGCTGTCAGCACTTCATCCTGGAATTGCTGGCAGCCACCTTGGGACCAATATAAATGATAGTACCCCATTGAAATGCATTGTAGTGAATCGAAGATTTTGAGGGTTACCAAAAGGAGAACTATAAAGGGTGATAACAGACTTTAGTTACATTAGAATTCATTTGTTGATGGTACCATACTAATTTCAGGAATTGTGGTGTGTTCTAAGGTGATTTTACCCTGTGAAAACCTTCTGCTGGGATATCATGAATCATGTTTGAGAGAAACTATTTTCACATGCTTGTCCCATACAGTTTTGGAAGGTGCTCCAGAAGCTAAAATGAGAGCATATTTTCTGTAAATTCACATTATCTTTCTCAGTCATGTGAGAATGAAGTCTGACATTCTCAGTAAAACATGTACATCCAACAATGGCAGAGACTGTCAGTTGATTCCTTTGTGTTCTACTGCAGCTTCCCAGAGTGTTCTAAAGAACAACTAGAGTGCTAACAGCCTTACTTATGACAAAAGTATGGCACACCTGGAAGCCATCTTGATTGGAATAAACTGGTAACACTTAAAACATTTAATTTAAAAAGGAACAAAATGATGGGGTTCATTTTGTCACAGAAATTATGGTTAGTGCTGTAGAAAGAAAAATTAGGACATGTTTCAAGTGTGATCTCAAATATCTTCCTGTTATATTTCAACAGGAGCAGCCTGTCAGTTGATGCCTTTGTGTTCTACTGCAGCTTCCCAGAGTGTTCTAAAGAACAACTAGAGTGCTAACAGCCTTACTTATGACAAAAGTATGGCACACCTGAAGCCATCTTGATTGGAATAAACTGGTAACACTTAAAACATTTAATTTAAAAAGGAACAAAATGAGGGGTTCATTTTGCCATAGAAATTATGGTTAGTGCTGCAAAAAGAAAATTTAGGGCATGTTTTAAGTGAGATCTCAAATCCTCTTCTATTTCATTAGAAAATTCTGACATGCAGACTGAAACAATCACTTTCAATACCAGCAGTAGACTTCCAGTTAACTCCTTGGTGAGCAGTAGCTTTACAACAGTGATCTAATGAACAACTAGAGTGCTAACATTCTGAATTTATGGCAAATGTGTGACACATCTGAATGCCTTCTTGATGGAATCAAAGTAAAAAACTGAAAGCATTTCCTACTGAGGAGACTGTAGTAAATGAGGAAATTAGGAAACTTCATAACAAATAAGTCTCCCAAGATGGCCACCAGAGAAAAAGAGCCCAAATGTAGCACAAATATCACCCAGAGGTAGCCCACGTATAGCCCAATGACAGAAGTGTGCAAAACACTTTTTATTTTTTGTTTTTTTGCAGTTTTATATAGTGCAGACTGGTCAGGTATTGGAGTGCTTTACATGAGCATTGGTTACATCACACAAGGACAAATTCATGTTGGTTGACCCCTACACTTACCCAAACACCACTGCACTACCCTAAACCCTAAAACACTACCCCAGCACGGACCCCTTCACTACCCAAACACTAACTGCACTACCCTAAACTCTAAAACACTACCCCCAGCACGACCCCCTACACTACTCAAACACCACTGCACTACCCTAAACCCTAAATCTACCCCTACACTACACAAATACCACTGCACTACCCTAAACCCTAAAACACTAGAACCCAGCACGACCCCCTACAGTACACAAACACCACTGCACTACCCTAAACCTAAAACACTACCCCCTACACTACACAAACACCATTGCACTACCCTAAACCCTAAAACACTACCCCCAGCACGACTCCCTACACTACACAAACACCACTGGACTACCCTAAACCCTAAAACACTACCCCAGCATGACTCCCTACACTACCCAAACACCATTGCACTACCCCTAAAACACTACCCCCAGCACGACTCCCTACACTACACAAACACCACTGCACTACACTAAACCCTAAATCTACCCCAGCATGACCTCCTACACTACACAAACACCACTGCACTACCCTAAACCCTAAAACACTACCCCCAGCACGACCCCTACACTACCCAAACACCACTGCACTACCCTAAACCCTAAAACACTAACCCCAGCATGACCCCTACCACACTGCCCAAACGCCACTGCACTACCTATACCCTAAAACACGACCCCGTACACTACACAAACACAACTGCACTACCCTAAACCCTAAAACACTACCCACAGCATGACCCCCTACACTACACAAACACCACTGCACTACCCTAAACCCTAAAACACTACCCCCTACACTACACACGAACACCACTGCCCTACCCTAAACCCTAAAACACAACCCCCAGCATGACCTCCTACACTACACAAACACCACTGCACTACCCTAAACCCTAAAACACTACCCCCTACACTACACAAAACACCACTGCACTACCCTAAACCCCCCTACACTATACAAACACCACTGCATTACTCTAAACCCTAAAACACTACCCCCAGCAACGACCCCCTCACAACACAAACACCACTGCACTACCCTAAACCCTAAATCGACCCCAGCACGACCCCCTACACTGCCCAAACACCACTGCCATACCCTAAACCCTAAAACACTACCCCAGCATGAACCCCTACACTACCCAAACACCACTGCACTACCCTAAACCCTAAAACACTACCCCAGCACTACCCCTACACTACCCAAACACCACTGCACTAACATAAACCCTAAAACACTACCCCAGCACAACCCCTACACTACACAAACACCACTGCACTACCTAAACCTAAAACACTACCCCCAGCACGACTCCCTACACTACCCAAACACCACTGCACTACCTAAACCCTAAATCTACCCCCAGCACGACCCCTACACTACCCAAACACCACTGCACTACCCTAAACCATAAAACACTACCCCCAGCATGACCCCCTACACTACACAAACACCACTGCACTACCTAAACCTAAAACACTACCACCAGCATGACCCCCTACACTACTCAAACACCACTGCACTACCTAAACCCTAAAATACTAACCCAGCACGACCCCTACACTACCCATACACCACTGCACTACCCTAAAGCCTAAAACACTACCCCCAGCACGACCCCTACACTACTGCACTACCCTAAACCCTAAAACACTACCCCCAGCACGACCCCTACACTACCCAAACACCACTGCACTACCCTAAACCCTAAAACACTACCCCCAGCACGACCCCCTACACCACCCAAACACCACTGCACTACCCTAAACCCTAGAAAAGAAACCCCCACCCCATGCCCAATCCCCTTACCTCTCACTCCTCGTGGTTCCTCTCTCCTCGTGGTTCCTGCTTCACGTCGTCTCTGAGGGGCGGTGCACATCGTTGTGAGAAACGGAACAGCCTCTGTTTCCTTACAACGACATGGATCGTCTACATGTTTTTAGAACGCATGGTCATTTACCATACATACCTTTACAACAAAATTCGTTGTAAAGGCATGCGTGGTAAATGACCATGCGTCTAAAAATGCGTAGTAATGACTTCGTGATGTACAACGCATGCGTGGTAATGCATGTGTTGTAATGGTATCGTCAAAGTAAAAAGTCGTTGTAACGGCTGTTTACCGATCGAAGCTGGCCCCTGTTCTTCAGTGAGACGTTTATTTGATTCATTAGGAGGAAGGAATGTGTTTTTTACCGAAAAGTGCATTCCCGGCTGTTGTATTGTGAAAGTGTCCGCGTGGCCTGGTTTCACTTCCGGTGAGAGAGTGGAAGAGTCTGTTTGGATCTAAAGGGAGTTCTGTTGTTGGACGGGGCAGCGCGACATGTCATCAGAAAACATAGCTAATGGAAAGCGTCCTCCCTGAAGTGTGGAGCAGTGCCTTGAGAGGTCAACGAGTGTGCGTCCCACCGCAGTATGACCGTACCGCGTGACCCATGTGCCACCTCCAGAGTACGGGAGGCAGAAGCGGCATCGCAGGTCCTCTTGAAGACCGTTGTAGCACTAATTCTACATTTTGGTACTAGGGCATTTTAACTTCGTTCTTCCTGCCAGATACAAAGAGAAGATCCTGTGTTATTCAGTGCCCTCGTTACCTTTTTTGTGGGTTGTGGTGCTTGTCATCGCTGCCCCGCCGGTGCACACGACTGGGCACCCCACCTTGTGTGCCATCTGCAGGGCCTCTGCCCTCGGATCACTGGTTTTCGGTTTCTGGAGTGGCAACATAAACAGTTGCTCCCAAAGGACTAGCCTGAACACTTAGGTGAATATCCCCTGCACCAGCATTCCACGGAAATTCTTTCCTAGCTCTCCCACGTCAACGAGGACGTCATCAATCAATCAATCAATCATGTCACTTATAAAGCGCACTACATACCCGCGAGGGTCTCAAGGCGCTGGGGGAAGAGGGGGGTGGTGCTGCTACTGATCGAAGAGCCAGGTCTTGAGGAGTCTTCTGAAGGCCAGTAGGTCTTGGGTCTGTCGGAGGTTGGTGGGGAGGGTGTTCCAGGTCTTGGCGGCGAGGTGGGAGAAGGATCTGCCGCCGGCGGTCGTTTACCGGATGCGGGGGACTGTGGCGAGGGCGAGGCTGGTCGAGCGGAGCTGGCGGGTGGGGGTGTAGAAGCTGAGTCGTCTGTTGAGGTAGGCTGGTCCGGGAGTTGTGGAGTGCTTTGTGTGCGTGGGTGAGGAGCTTGAAGGTTATCCTCTTGTTGACAGGGAGCCAGTGCAGGTCTCTCAGGTGGGGTGTGATGTGGCTGCGTCGGGGGATGTCGAGGATAAGGCGTGCAGAGGCGTTCTGGATGCGTTGCAGCCGTCTCCAGGAGCTTAGCCGTCGTTCCTGCGTAGAGGGCGTTTCCGTAGTCCAGCCTGCTGGTGACGAGGAGCCTGGGTGACTGTTTTTCTTGTTTCGGTGGGGATCCACTTGAAGATCCTGCGGAGCATTCGGAGGATGTTGAAGCAGGATGAGGAAACGGCGTTGACCTGCTTAGTCATGGAGAGGGTGGGGTCGAGGATGACCCCTAGGTTGCGTACGTGGTCGGTGGGTGGCGGGGCTGTTCCCAGTGATGTTGGCCACCAGGAGTCGTCCCAGGCTGAAGGGTTGGAACCAAGGATGAGGACCTCCGTCTTGTCCGAGTTCAGCTTCAGGCGGCTGGTCCTCATCCATTCGGCGACGGCCTTCATTCCTTCGTGGAGGTGGGCTTTGGCGGTGTGAGGGTCTTTGGTGAGGAGAGGATCAGCTGGGTGTCGTCGGCGTAGGAGATGATGTTGAGGTTGTGCTGTCGGGCGACGTGGGCGAGGGTGCCATGTAGATGTTGAACAGCGTTGGGCTGAGGGAGGAGCCTTGGGGTACGCCGCAGATGATCTTGGTGGCCTTGGATCGGAAGGGCGCGAGGCGGACGCTTTGTGTTCTGCCGGAAAGGAAGGATGTGGTCCAGTCCAGGGCCTTCTCTTGGATCCCGGCGTCGTGAAGGCGTGTTCGTAGTGTGTGGTGGCAGACCGTTTCGAAGGCGGCTGATAGGTCCAGGAGGATGAGGGCTGCTGTTTCTCCGTTGTCTAGCAGGGTCCTGATGTCATTGGTGGCGGCGATGAGGGCGGTTTCTGGTGCTGTGGTTGCTGCGGAAGCCGGACTGGGAAGGGTCCAGGATGTTGTTCTCCTCGAGGTAGCGGGTCAGTTGTTTGTTGACGATTTTCTCGGTGACCTTCACGGGGAACGGGAGCAGAGAGATGGGTCGGAAGTTCTTGAGGTCCTTGGGGTCTGCCTTGGGTTTCTTGAGTAAGGCGGTGATCTCGGCGTGCTTCCAGCTTTCCGGGAAGGTTGCTGTCTCGAAGGAGATGTTGATTATTTTCCGGAGATGGGGCGCGATGGCTGTACTGGCTTTGTTGAAGATGTGGTGAACCGGTGTGGATGGTGTTCATGATCTCGCTGGTGTCCTCGTCGTTGATGTTGGTCCAGGAGACCTGGCTGAATCCCGCTTCAGCCCCCGACATCGCCATTGCCATCCCGGACGGATACAAGATCACCCGCAGGGACCGCACCAACGGAGTCGGAGGAGGCATCGCCATCGTTCACAGGAACACCCTCAGAGTCTCAACCAACACCGACGACTGACCATGTCATGAGTGATGTAATATGTGACGTCATCAGCAGTGCATTGCGGGCGCGCGAGTTATAGTTAGCTGAACTAACTATAACGGGGAATTTCTATGGTTTTGTACGAGTGAAATGTCCAACTAACTATAACGCCCCTGAAACCTATGGTTTTTCAGTGAATTTCTAAGGTTTTTTAAATGCTAATTATATATATATATATATATATATATATATATATATATATACACACATATATATACACACACACACATAATATATTCAGGGGCGCTCTGTCAGCCCTGTTAATACAGTGGTCCGTTTAAGTGTCAATCACATTGTGCTTCCTCCATCGCAGCCCACAGCATGGGGCTAGTGATCAGCGCCTACATCCATTGAGCAATGGAATTTTTCCTGATCACGTGCACAGCTGCCTGAAAAGAAGTGCACTTCAGTGCCCGAGTTCATTGGCTGGGCTTTTCCTTTATTTTAATATTTTTGTCAATTTCTATTTTTTTTATTAGCATATTGCATATATTATAAAAATAAAAAAACATGGCACACTTCATATGGCCAGGCCTATTTGCTTTGCTAATAATACGTATTAGGACGTGCTGTGCCGGAATAACACCGCAGTACTATATTTCACCTTAACACATTATGTGGCGTTACTTAAGAATTGTTCGATTTAGGTGAAAACCAGCACAAATGCCTATATGATAGAGCTCATCAATTGCATGTCAGGAAAGGCCTTCGCAGCCCCCTGCCCACAAACAGGCCAAAGTGTTTGGTTTAGTAACGAACGTGTTATTATTATGACGTTTGACTCAATGTCGGCGCTTAAAATGTTTTCCAAGTTTACTTCAAAGACCATTAAAGGCAGGTATTGAAGTACACTGAATTTCCAATTTTCAAAAGGCTTCATTGACCTTCGAGTTGATAGAGAAACAAAATGTGCATTTAAGACGAATTGCAGTAATTCACAAAAAACGTCATTTTCCAACCCAGCTCTTTGTGCGGTGTGATTTTAGTGCCGTGGTTATTTCTGAGGCCTGCTGCAACACAGGGGCCGAAGGGACGTTGTTAAAGAGCAGCGCCTCGTGCAGTTCTCTGCAGGGTCCAGGTCTCCGAGCTCCGGCCTGCTGTTCGCCCTCCCTTTGAAGTCAGGAAGTCCAGTGGGAGTTGTCCGGGGAAAGATGATTGGGGTCAGTGACACCGTACACACCCGCCCTCGTCTCATGAATGAGGAGCGCAGCTGCTTGACAGGTCTTAGTCGAATCATTAACCGCTCTTTGGCCAACACTGTCGCCTTGTGGGGTACTTTAATATTACCGGCATAGCCAGTCTATTTTCAAACTCGGCTAACACAGGAAATGCTGCAGGAATTTACCGAGTTTTATATAGCGCGAACTTGACCCGGTATCAGAGCGCTTCACATAGCACCAGTTGCGTTACATGAGGACACATTCATTTTTGTTAGGCACAGGGACACGGGGAGATGAAGTGATTTGCCCAGAATCACAGGATGTGTTCAGCGTCATTGCCAAGACTTGAACCCAGTTCCTCAGATTCCAGGTCGACCAGCCTAGCCGTTAGGCCAACTCCATTTGGAAGGAGCATGGCGTTCTGGTAAATGTTAGTTAAGATACAGAAAGTATGCTGTTCCTAATTACGAGACAAGGGAAAACTAGGGGAACCGGTTTTGCGTGGTCATGAGAAGTAGGAGGACAGGGATTCCTCCTCTTGGAATTTGGGGCCCTCACACACCCGTGGCTGGGTGTCATGCTTCATCATAGGGCTGCTCCTCGTCAGGTCGGCGCTGCAATACCTGACGGGCTCCCTATGAGGGGCTCTTTGGCAGAGATCTTTTATTCCAAATTGCCGTTTGGTGCCGTGTGGGTGAGGGGCCTAATCAGTGTAGATGAGTGAGTGGAGGTGTGTAACCTGAAGGAAGTTTAAAACTGGTTTGGAAGTACCAACGAAAACAATTTTAATCAATAGGTCTCCCAACCTGATTGAAAGAAACAAAGGCGCATGTCTGAGGTTATGTCTCAGGTAGGGTGCTCTATTGTGTGGTCAACATGTTTCTCGCCTGGTATTCAATCAATCTGGTGGCGATTCGTCAGGACCTTCTAAAATCAAATCTATCTACACACAGGTGGTTATATGGTGTAATCTATCTCTTTAAACCAGCCTAACACATACTATGTGTAGTACCTGATAGAACATGACCAACCTGGTGAAGGAATAAAAACAAATATTAAGGTCTGAGACTTCAGTATAAACAAAACTCTCGTGTTCCCTGTGTGACAAGCTCACAGCACACAGTGGTGATGGCTAAAAACATACACAACGTGAGTGCCATGTGGGTGACTCTCACAGACCTTTTATCGTGAAAATTACACAGGCACGTATGGTGGAACACCACCATGGTTGCAGAAAGAAATGATGAACTCACCCCAGTCGGGTTTCTCATTTTACTTCATCAATACCCGGCAGGTATCACACAAGGAATTTCCCTATGTACCCAAGGTGGCTCTCTGGGGGATGTTGGTATAGAGGGCCTCCACATCAAGGGTAACTAACAGGTTGATGACATTAGTGTGTTGAATCTCTGTAATAAGACGTAACCCCTCAACCACGGAGATCACCATGACTCCTTATGACACCATGGAGGTTTATCACATACCGAGTGCACTCTGTTATCATCATACAGTAACCCACAGGAATCATCTTGGAGTCCCGGTACATTTAACCTAACCTCACCAGGTTGATGTCATTAGTGTGTTGAATCTCTGTAATAAGACGTAACCCCTCAACCACGGAGATCACCATGACTCCTTATGACACCATGGAGGTTTATCACATACCGAGTGCACTCTGTTATCATCATACAGTAACCCACAGGAATCATCTTGGAGTCCCGGTACATTTTACCTAACCTCACCATGACTACCTATGACACCTTGGAGGTTAATCACATACCGAGTGCACTCTGTTATTATCATTTTACCTAACCTCTTTAAATATGGCTTGGCTAATGGATTGCAACTTCCTTTTAATTTAATATAGGGCAACACGTGAGTTATCGCCACTAGATTTAGTTGGAGCATAATAGCAACTGCACACCACGAGAGAAGCCCTAACCCACTCCAATATGGCGGATCCCATGATCAGGATTTCACGTCATCCAAGATGGCCCCCACTGAATACCGGTTTCCCTCCTATGACTTTAGCGGTCTAGTGCGGACTGCGAGTCAGCCGGGAGTTTCCCGCCAATTCAGGCTGAGTCACTTCCAGTATTTAAACAGGTCCACAATACTTCCCAGTACCTCCCGATCCTGGCAGAAGTGGGTAGGTCAGAGAGCCTGTTGCTGCTTCACCAAACGTGAGTACCTTGTGTCCGATAACGCTGTGCTTCTCGGGGTACACTTTGCCTAGAGCCTTCGTAATTCTCCTTAATGGTGGGGTTTTCTTAGTTTTTCTTAGTTACTCTGCAACACGCAAGCTCATTTAACGTTAGTTTGGTTTTCATTATGCACAGTTTACCGAAACAACGAGAGCTTTTGTACACCTAGCGGGGACCCATTATCTATGCAGTTGTTGTACCAAACCATCTTTGGTACCCCCGCCACAGACCAAATGTTTCTAGACTATTGTAACCTGACATATGGCATTTACACAAATATCTGTCCTGACAGGACACACGCAACTTTTAACAAACAAATTTTACACCCAGCTCATGTCTATTTGACCACCATATGATCTGGGCGAGTCCGTTTACATAACATATATTAACGGCTCCCTCTCGTTAACTGTTGATAGCTTTAACAACTCCCTCACTGCTCCATATACCTAATCACGTACCTACAACATCTTACGTATTGTGCTCTAATCTCCTTTTCTTTTAACCCACACAGTACATAGGGGAAATTCCTTGGGCGATACCTGCCGGGTATTGATGAAGTAAAATGAGAAACCTGACTGGGGTGAGTTCATCATTTCTTTCTGCAACCATGGTGGTGTTCCACCATACGTGCCTGTGTAATTTTCACGATAAAAGGTCTGTGAGAGTCACCCACACGGCACTCACATTGTGTATGTTTTTAGCCATCACCACTGTGTGCTGTGAGCTTGTCACACAGGGAACACGAGTTTTGTTTATACTGAAGTCTCAGACCTTAATATTTGTTTTTATTCCTTCACCAAGTTGGTCATGTTCTATCAGGTACTGCACATAGTATGTGTTAGGCTGGTTTAAAGAGGTAGATTACACCATATAACCACCCGTGTGTAGATAGATTTGATTTCAGAAGGTCCTGACGAATCGCCACTAGATTGATTGACTACCAGGCGAGAAACATGTTGACCACACAATAGAGCGCCCTACCTGAGACATAACCTCAGACATTCGCCTTTGTTTCTTTTAATCAGGTTGGGAGACCTATTGATAAAAATTGTTTTCGTTGGTACTTCCAAACCTGTTTTAAACTTCCTTCAGGTTACACACCTCCACTCACTCATCTACACTGGTTAGGCCCCTCACCCACACGGCACCAAACGGCAATTTGGAATAAAAGATCTCCGCCAAAGAGCCCCTCATAGGGAGCCCGTCAGGTATTGCAGCGCGGACCTGACGAGGAGCAGCCCAGCCGGGTGTGTGAGGGCCCCAAATTCCAAGAGGAGGAATCACCATCCTCCTACTTCTCATGACCACGCAAAACCGGTTCCCCTAGTTTTCCCTTGTCTCGTAATTAGGAACAGCATAGTTTCTGTATCTTTGCTAAGTTTGGGCACGTATGCTGGACCTGTCCAAAAAGCCCAGTGTCCCTCCTTTGTGATTGGTTCTGGTAAATGTACCACATAGGAAATAAAAGCAACACCTCTTCCTTAAAAGGGTTATTTATTGTCGCGATTGGATCGTCTCTTCAGGTGACTTTGCTTCAGTACGTGAGAGCTGTTTATGTTATAGCGCTTCGACATTAGCGCTCAAAACACCCGAAGGAAATGGTTTATGCCTTTGTTTTTGTTTTTTATGCGAAATCTTTTTGTTTTTGTTTAACAATATAGAAAATAAAGACAGCACTTATAAATCTAAAATCATACTAGGATATCTGTGGCAAATTAAGAATTAATTGTTGTCCGGACCCTCACCCCGACCTTTTACTCTTTTTAATTCTGGCTGAGCCAAATGTCCCATGTTCTAGGAAATTTGGGGAGACGCCCCCTCGCTGTGTATACTGTTCGCTCACCTGCAGCGGAAATATTCATACCCAGTGCCCCTCTGTTTCTTAAGGCAGTAACTAACAAATAGATTTCTCTGTTGGCCAGGCTGACTTTGAAGTCTGGAAGTCAGAATATTGATTTTGGCCGAATAAGCCAAAATTCAGTTCAGTTGGTAGAGGTGGGGAAACCAGAAAAGTGGAGCCGAGCCAGACAGGAGAGCAATCGATTTATGCGCGAAGCTATTTGAAGGCAAAGCACCATACTTATATTTGATGTACATGTTTTTTGACAGCATAGATGTTAATTTTGTCAAAAGACTTCACATTTAGGACAGGTGTGCATTTCCTTTGTAGAAATGCATGTGTGCATGATCCTTTTCTGTTGACATGATCTTGTAGCCACGTGTACATCATTTTAACTTTAGCTTTCTTATTAGCAACAACAGTATCATGCTGGATGGTAGCCCATAGAAGCCTCTTCAGGTTCCCAAATACCGAACATGCTTAAACCATGGAAGTGAATTTCCCCTTGCACAGCCTAAATACGACACGCAGACATTTTATACAGTAATTTAGTTCTGGTGTCCCCAAACTCTTCTCCAGTGCATGAGTTGGCTACTGTTCAAACCTTGGTCAGTCATCAGCAGTGTGGTTGGCATGCTTGTTGGCATATTTAAAAGCTGTTTTATGAAGTCATTCTCACATACAGTTAAGTTTGAAGAATTCACATATGTCCAGATTTCAGAGCCGTACAGTGACGTCTCTTGCACTGAACATTTTATACTTCTATAGCTGGGGAGACCGTTCGCCAGCCATGGTCTTGTGCAAAACGAATAGTTTCGCCTAAGCGTTGAGCTAAAAGGTTTCTTAAACTCATAATTTGTTTCTTCCATTTTAAGTCGGATGATAATTTAAGCCCCTGAAAATCTAAATCTTGAACTCTCTGGAGGGGCAATCCACTGAGCCTAGAACTATTCCTGAAACACCACACCTGTATGGCTGTCCCCAAGGTCTAAGGAAAAAGAGATACTCTCCGAATGTCTATACCTAGATCAGACAATGTCTCCCGCAAATAACATATATGTCTACAAAGTGGCTCCATTATAAACTGCACTCTTGTTGTTTCGTTGGGGTACCCCCCGTAGCAGGTAAGAATTTAACAGAATAAATATTGCTTGAGATAATTATATCTAGTCCTTTGAAGTGCCTTAGCAGGCTTAGCAAATTGTTCCTATAAGGAATACCACGCGAACCCTTTAAGACATTGGTGGGTGTAAAATCTAATAGATTTTTTTTCAAAGAATCCCTACGGCTCTATTCTTGTGGAAGGGGCTGATTTACTGATTTCTTCAAGTTGTGCAGAGAAGATTTTTGCATGAGGGTTCAGGTAGCCCTGACCTCCCTGGTCTGTGCGCCGCTAGAGTCTGCTGCCTTGCTTCCTGCCACGAGACCCGAGACCTTTCAGGTTCGGTCCTGCCATCAACCACTTGGGTGCTTACTGCGTTTTGGTAACTTTGTGCTTTGGTGTTTGGTGATTTAGTTCCTCTGGTTAATTTCTTAATTTAGTTTTCTGGTTTTTAATTTAGCTCTTCTGGTTCATTTTATTGCTCTCGTCCCTGCCCTATCCCACTGTTTTTTCCCACCCGCTGGTTCCCGCTCCCAGCCTCCCGGACAGCCCCTTCCACCTCCCAGGACCACTTATGCAGGCTGCTGCACGGCTGCACTGCTGGCGCCAAAGGCAAGTCCATCTGCGCCTGTATGCGCCAGGACCCCTGGCTCGCCCACCATTCGCCACTTCACCGCCAGGGAGCTCCTGGCCCTGGATCCTGGACTCCGGAACAACAGCTGCTGCACATCCTCCCCGCGGTCAACCAAAGGACCCTTTACCTGCCACCAGTGCAGCTTCTCCTGCAACACAGGGCCGCCAGCCAGCACTGGATCGCGCGGCGCTTCAGCCCAGAAGACCATGAACAATCCAAAACCGCTCCAATGCATCCTGCTCAACATCCGTTCGCTCTGCAAACATGCCACAGAAACCTGGACACCATCACCACCCTCTCCCCTGACGTAGAATTCATCACCGAAATGTGGCTCAACCCCTCCTCGAACCCTCGACATCGCCACTGCTACAACTGATGGCTACTAAATGTTAAGCCGAGACCACACCAACAAAAACAGCAGGGGCATCGCCATCATCTTCAAGGAAACCATCCAATGCACCATCACCAATGATGACCCCACGTCTCTCATGGAACATCTCAACTTCCAACTTCAGACTGACGCCAAGACCAAGACACGAGACACCCTCATATACTGACCCCTGGGACCCCGACCAGCCTTCCGCAATGTCATCTCCAACCTCGTCACCCCCCCTTGACATCGACTCCTACCACTATGTCCTACTCGGCAACCTCAATTTCCACGTCGATGACCCCAACAACGCCAACTCCATTACCCTTTTGGAGAACCTGAACAACATTGGCCTCACCCAACTGGTCACAGAACCCACGCATAAAGCCGGATGCACACTCAACTCCATCTTCACCTCCAGCGACAGAATCAAATTCAGCCACCTGACCGACCATGCCATAGTTCACTTCACAATGCTCAGCACACCATCACCAAGCATCACAGCTTCTCCCACCACAGCTGGGGCAAGGTAACTTAGACACAGTGGACGGTGGCCCTCAGCACCAACCAACCAGAAGTTTCATTAGACCTTGACCAGGCCGTCCATAATTTCTCTTCTTGGATCACCAAATGCGCTGACAGAGTTGCCCCATTGAAAGCAGCAAAAACCAACAAAACCTCAAAACACGCCAGGTGGTACACCCCAGGGCTCAGAACCAGCAAGCACAACTGCTACCGACTCACTAAATGATGGGACACCACAAAGGACCCCTCCGACAGACCAACTCACAAAGCAGCCCTAAGCAACTACCACCTGCGCATGAAAGAAGCCAAGAAAGCAGCCATCACAGACAGCCATCACAGCAGCCATCACAGCAGCCGACACCGCGGCCAACCACAAAAAGGCACTCATCAAAATAGTCAAGGAAACCCAACAGCCACAGAGAACACCATCCACCCCTCCCAAGAACTCCCCAACAGCCTCTCGGACTACTTCCACAGCAAGTTTGCCACCATCTGCAACAACTTCGACCCCCAACCCACTGCTCTCAACAACCCCAACCATCCATTGCCCCTGGGGTGGGAGCCTTCCCTCCCTGAGCCCAGAAACAAAGCCTTTCCTGGGAGGAGGTGTTCACACCTCCCCAGGTCAGAAGAGCCATCTGTGTTAGGGGAGCGTCAAAGGCCTTGCCGCCTTTGCAACATGACCCCCAGCCTCTCCTGCTATCAGGAGCAGGCCCCCTTCCTGTCTCCCCTCCTTTTCGTCGGGAAGACAGGCGGGAAAAATTAGAACAGCCCAGAAGGTGTGCCTACCTCTGCAACCCCACCCCTCAGGTGGGGGAGGCGAGGTGAAGCCCACTCTTCAGTGCCCGCCCTCTTGCCGATGGCAGGCACTCTCCAATCAGGGTTGGGCATTGTGCCCACTCCCCCACGTGGGGTGAGCACACCAAGGGTGTAGTCACCCTAAGGTCAGTAGCCCATTGACTACTGACCTCGAGACCCCTAAAACGCCCCCCAAAATACAGTATTTAGGGGGCAGCCCTGAACCAAGAAGACAGATTCCCGCAAGCTACGAAGAAGAAGGACTAAAGAAGACGCCCAGCAGAGGAGACTGCAGAGAAGAACTGACTTGGCCCCAGCCCTACCGGCCTGTCTGCAGTTTCCAGAGATCCTGCGCCAAAAGTCGCCTTGTCCTGCAGCCAGTGCTCTCCAAAACCCCTGGGAGGACTGACTGCCTTCAACAAAGACCGAATCTCCTGTGAACAGCAGCTCTGTTCAAAAGAAACTCCCAAGACAGACTCTGAGCCTGCTGAGGACAAAGAAACCTGATGCCTGGAATCACCACTGCACCCGACGTCTACGGCCGAGTCCGAGTGGCCCACCGGTCCCAGCGAGGTCCCCCAGCGCTCCAGAGTCCGAGTCCACTGTGGGTTGACCCCTCCAGGACTCCCCGACGTCGCCTGCAGCCTCTGCACGGAGACCCCCCCCCAACCGCGAGTGGCCCGGTAAGGTGAATTCTGACCTCAAAAGACACTTTCATCCAGCCGCCCTGTGCCCTCGAGAAGAGAACTTGAGGTGCACCTACGTCCCTGAGCCCTCCAACTTACCTGCCCAGCTGTTGGTTCCTCCCGGAAGACTTCCTGGACCGAGCCTGCAGCCAAAATCCAAAACCAGCGACTTCCATTGAAAACAACAGGGAACCCGATGCCAAAATAGCACCCTGCACCCGGCCGCCCGAGTGCCGCTGTGGGGGCACATTGGGTGCTAACTCAGATCCCCCTATGCCCTGAGCCTAATAGCAGGAGCTTTGCTCCCACAACCTTGTGGCCTGCTCGTGACCAGCCACCAACCGGAGGCTCCCTATCCCCCATTGGATAACATTGGGCCTCAGCACTCTGCACCCGGTCGCCCTAGTGCCCCTGAGGGTGCTTTGAGAGTACATCCTTGACCCTGGGGGAACCCTGGTTCTAACCCCAGAATACCAACTCCAAAACCTAAGTACTTACCGTTAAACCGATAACACTGTTTTCTCCCATAGGACTGCATTGACTGCTTTTCTGTGAAAAATCTTCTAAGTGTGGAGTTGGTTTGTAGGAAACCTTGAAAAACTGCAAATGTGTAAACTGAATTACTTACCTTTTCTCTAGGAAATGTCCCTGTGTGATATCTAGGCATATCACACTAAGTAGAAAAAGTAACTTAAAAAGTAATCTGAAAAGTAATGTACAAAGTAATCTCAAAAGTAACTGTAAAGTAATTTTGACTGTAGACTTACCTGTAAACAAACCAATTGCATACAACTGCATTTCAATTGTATTTCAACTGCAATATACCTGCAAAGTATTATTTCACTTACCTGCACCAGGCCTGGCTTGGTTCTAGAAATAAAATAACTGAATAATATTTTTATACAAACACATTGGTCTACGTTCAATCTTTGAGTGTGTGGCATCATTTCTTGCCTGAGTGTGTACAATAAATGCATAACACTACCCTCTGATAGAGCCTTACTGCTCGCCCACACTACCACAAATAGAGAGTAAGGTATTATCTACTTTTACCTCTGCCTACCTTTGGGGTTCCACTGGACTCTGTGCACACTATACCTTACTTTGGTATAGTATATACAGAGCCAGCTTCCTACAACCTCTCCTAAAGAAACCCTCCGCCGACAACAGCAATGTCGAAAATTATCGAACGATCTCCCTGCTCCCCTAACCGGCCAAAGTACTAGAGAAAGCCATCAATGAACAGCTCACCGAATACCTGGAACAAAACCACCTACTTGATGCCGCTAAATCAGGATTCTGTGCCAACCATAGCACTGAGACCGCTCTAATAGCTGCCACAGACAACATCAGAAACCGCCTCAAGCGCAGAGAAACTGTGGCCCTGATCCTACTCAACCTCTCTGCTGCGTTCAACACCATCTCCCACCACACCCTCGTCAACAGACTTTACATCAGCGTACAACAAATCACCCTCGAGTGGATCGCCTCTTTCCTCACAGGACGCACACAGAGCATCTACCTGCCTCCCATCAATTATAGACACCGACAGACCCCACGGCCTCAGCATAATCTCATACGCAGACAACACTTAACTAATCCTCTCACTCACCAAGGAGCCCTCCAATGCTAAATTCAAATTCTGCGATGCCATTACCAACTTAGCCAACTGTATGAAAGACAGCTGCCTCAAACTCAACTCTGACAAGACATAAGTACTGATCTTCGGGAAGAACACCTCCATTTGGGACCACAGCTGGTGGCCAGCAGAATTCGGACCAACACCCACACCAACAGACATTCATGAAACCTGGCATCATCCTTGACAGCGAACTGACCATAAAACGACAAGTCAACGCAGTCGCCTTCTCCTGCTTCCACACCCTCCGCATGCTCCGCAGAATCTTCAGGTGGATCCTAGTCAACACCAGAAAGACTGTGTAGGAAGCTGGCTCTGTATATACTATACCAAAATGAGGTATAGTGTGCACAGAGTCCAGTGGAACCCCAAAGGTAGGCAGAGGTAAAAGTAGATTGCACCTTACTCTCTATTTGTGGTAGTGTGGGCGAGCAGTAAGGCTTTATCAGAGGGTAGTGTTAAGCATTTGTTGTACACACTCAATCAGCAAATGATGTCACACACTTAAAGGCTGAATTCAGACCAATTTTGTTTGTATAAAAATATTATTAAGTTATTTTATTTCTAAAACCAACGCAAGCCTGGTACAGGTAAGTGAAATAAATGCTTTACAAAATCTTATTTAGTGTTTTACAGTTGAATGCAGGTTCAAATGCAGTTGATTGAAATACAGGTAAGTTAAAATGTTGAAATTACTTTTCAGATTTCTTTTGAGTTACTTTTCAGATTACTTTTTAAGTTACTTTTTCTACTCAGTGTGATATGCCTAGATATCACACTGGGACATTTCCTAGAGCAAAGGTAAGCAAAATCAGTTTTGCACAGTTGTAGTTTTTCAGGTTGTCGTACAATTCAACTCCACACTTAAAACATT
This sequence comes from Calotriton arnoldi, assembly GCA_963921515.1. Lineage (NCBI taxonomy): Eukaryota > Metazoa > Chordata > Amphibia > Caudata > Salamandridae > Calotriton > Calotriton arnoldi. The sequence continues at coordinate 2,373,626 of CAWUFW010000598.1, read as the reverse complement.
TTTCAAGGGAAAACAGTCAATGTATTCCTATGGAGAAAAATGAAGTTATCGGTTAACAGGTAAGTACTTGGTCTTTGGGGTTGAGTTTCTGGGGTTAGAACAAGGGTTCCCCCAGGGTCAAGGATGCACTCTCAAAGCACCCTCAGCAGCACTAGGGCGGCCGGGTGCAGAGTGCTGAGGCCCAATGTTATCCAATAGGGGATAGGGGATCTCCGGTTGGTGGCTGCTCACGAGCAGGTTACTGGGTTGTGGGAGCAAAGCTCCTGGTGTTAGGCTCAGGGCAATGGGGGGATCCGAGTTAGCATACAAGGTGCACGTGCAGCAGCGCAGGGGCGGCTGGGTGCAGGGTGCTGTTTTGGCGTCGGGTGCCCTGTTGTTTTCAATGGGGATTCTCGGTTTTGTTTTTTAGCTGCAGGCTTGGTCCAGGAAGACTTCCGGGAGGAACCATCATCTGGGCAGTTAAGTTGGAGGGCTCAGGGACATAGGTGCACCTCGGGTTCCTTTCTCCAGGGCGCAGGGCGGCTGGATGAAAGGGTGTCTTTTGAGGTCGGATTTCACCTTACAGGGCCACTCGCGGTTGGGGGGGGGGGTCTCCGTGCAGAGGCTGCAGGCAACGTCGGGGAGTCCTGGAGGGGCCAACCCACAGTGGACTTGGACTCTGGAGCACTGGGGGACCTCGCTGGGACTGGTGGGCCACTCGAACTCGGCCGAAGGCGACGGGTGCAGTGGTGGTTCCAGGCGTCGGGTTTCTTTGTCCCCAGCAGGCTCAGAGTCTGTTTTGGGAGTTTCTTTTGAACAGAGCTGCTTTTCACAGGAGATCCGGTCTTTCTTGAAGGCAGTCAGTCCTCCCAGGGCTCTGGAGGTCTCTGGCTGCAGGACAAGGCGACTTTTGGCGCAGGATCTCTGGAAACTGCAGACGGGCCGGTAGGGCTGGGGCCAAGTCAGTTCTTCTCTGCAGTCTCCTCGGCTAGGCGTCTTCTTTCGTCCTTCTTCTTCGTAGGTTGCAGGAATCTGTCTTCTTGTTTCAGGACTGCCCCCTAAATACTGTATTTAGGGGGCATTTTAGGGGTCTCGAGGTCAGTAGCCAATGGGCCTACTGACCTTAGCGTGACTACACCCTTGGTGTGCTCACCCCACGTGAGGGAGTGGGCACAATACCTAATCCGGATTGGGGAGTGCCTGCCCTCTGCAAGAGGGCAGGCACTGAAGAGTGGGCTTCACCTCGCCTCCCCCACCTGAGGGGTGGGGTTGGCAGAGGTGGGCACACCTTCTGGGCTGGCTAATTTTTCCCTCCTGAAGGGGGCCTGCTCCTGAGAGCAGGAGAGGCTGGGGGTTGTATTACAAAGGCGGCAAGGCCTTTGAAGCTCCCCTGCCACAGATGGCTCTTCCTGACCTGGGGGAGGTGTGAACACCTCCGCCCAGGAAAGTCTTTGTTTCTGGGCTTCGTTTCTGGACCCCAGGGGTCCAGAAACATGTCTCGTGGTGGCAGGCTGGTGTGTACCATTCAGGGAACCCACCAGAGGCTGGTTGTTTTTCAGGGGGCATCTCTAAGATGCCCTCTGAGTGTATTTTTCATTAAATCCCACACTGACATCAGTGTGGGTTTAATGTGCTGAGAAGTTTGATACCAAACTTCCCAGTTTTCAGTAAAGCCATTATGGTGCTGTGGAGTTCGTAATGACACAGTCCCAGCACCATATACTCTTAATGGCATTACTGCACTTACAATGTCTAAGAATTGATCTAGACACTGTAGGGGGTACAGGGCTCATGCATCTGTACCCTCACCACTGGTGTAGTGCACCCAGCTAGAGGGGTGGCTGACCTAATCCAGGGCAGTGGGTTGTAGGTATGGCACACAGGGATGTGTGCCATGTCGACTCTTCACTTTGTTCTGCACCAAAACACGCAGCCTGCAATGGCAGTGTGTGTGTAAAGGTACAGGGCCTCTAAGGGTGGCACAATAAGTGCCTCAGCCCTTAGAGGCTTCTCCTGGCCACAGTGCCCTTGGTACCCATGGTAGCCTTTTACAAGGGACTGACATGTGGCCAGAGAGGTGCCAATTGGAGGGTACAAGGTACAGTTTTTGGGAAAGAACACAGGCCCTGGGAACCTGATTGGCAGGGACCCAGGGCACATAGAGTCAAAGTGCATCAGTAGTCTGGCAAAAAGTGGGGGGATTACTGCAACAGAAACCCAGCTTCCTACAGACTGTCACTCTGGCCCTTGCCACCAGCCACCTTGACTGCTGCAATCCTCTCTACGCCAGCATCTCCACCCAGCTCCTTAGAAGTCTCCAGAACATACAGAATGCTGCAGCCAGACTCATCCTGGACCTCCCTAAATGGATCCACATCACCCCCACCTCAGAAACCTCCATTGGCTCCCCATCCAGAAGAGATGCCAGTTCAAGATCCTCACCATGCCTACAAAGCTCAACACGATCAAGGACCGTCATACATCAACCATCGATTGAACTTGCATCTAACCACAAGGCACCTGCTCTCCTGCTTACTCGCCCGTGCGCACATCCCTTGCATTCGTCGCAGCCACAGTGGGGGCTGCTCCTTCACCTACATTGCCATCAAGACCTGGAACGACCAGCCACTGCACCTCCGTACAGCACCCTTCCTGGCGTAATTCAGAAAGAAGCTCAAAACCCGGCTTTTTCGACAGAGACATGGCACCCTCAGCACCCAGGTACCCCTAGGGGTGATAGTGCTGTGCTATAAAATGCTGATTGATTGAAGGATGAAACCACCATTGAAACTTGGCTTGTAGCCCTTCAGGAGGTATTTCGTCAGGTAAAGTCTCTGGATGTTGATTCGTTTGGATTATTATATTATTATTGCTGGAGGTCTCCTCTATGTTAGTTTCAGGAGGCTTCCATCGCTTGTCTATTCGATCCATAACATGACCTATATTATTGTTGTTGCCTACAGGCTTGAAGGTGGAATATACTTTTTCGACTGCAGACTTGTTTTTCGCTGGTGGTTTTGGCTCTTACCTGGTTATACGTTTTCCCAAGTGTTTTTTTTTAAATTTCCATAGCTTCCTAACTTTCTTCTTGGTGCGGATAAGCTTGGAACTTTAATTTCCATTGGAACGGGCGACTATTCTTTCTGGGATGGATTCATCATTGAACTCTGATGATGGCCTGTTCTCTGGGCCTTCCTGAAGTTGCACTGATTGGCCTGGCGCCAATATGCCACAGTCTTCACATGAATTTTGGCCCTGCCCTATATGTGAAATGTGTCTATTGTTCTCCTCTACTGCGGGGTCAGAGTGTATTTTCTTTAGCTTGATGTGTTACCTTAGGAGTGGCCCATACATTTTCTGATTTACTTCTTGTTTGCAGTTGGGCTTTGGGCCCTTCTTCATATGTCTGGATATTTGTAATTTTTGTTGGAAGAAGTCTTATTTCTTCTATTATATGATCTAATTTTGTTGAGGAGATGCATGCCTTTAAAGGATTGAAAAGTAATGTCACTGTATTTCAGCCTCACTCAAAGGTTCCTCCTTCCTATGGAGGATATCTACTATATTTTTCAGTGGGACTGTCTGCATTGCTGTCTTTTGTTCTTGGGCCAAAGGGATAATCCAGATAGTATCTCAATATTGCATGTTTTGCCTACAGAGTTAGAACATCATCGATGGTTTAGTTGGCTTTGCTTGTGTTAGAAGACAAAGATGATGAGGAAATCTCTACTAATGGTAGGATCTGCTGCTAGGGGACCATCTGGGACACCCAGATTCTCACATAGAGTTCAATGCAGAAGTCCTGGGTAGCACCAGATCTCCTCTCGCTACCATTCAGGAAGTTCAGACAGAAAGATTAATAACTTTTGAAGACTCTACTCTATGAAGTGAAGGAGTTACCATCCATGGAATGGAACTTGCACCTGTTGAAATTGAACAGCAACAAACTACGAATGATACACAGATCTAAATTCGGCCTAACACCGACCACTATGTGAATATGTCTTGAACAGAGGCATCTGCCAATTCCACAAAACCTGCTGAGCTACCAAAGATGGATCGAACAGCGTCTGTCTACTTAATTGATTTTGATACTTTCTCATTGGATCCAAGTGAACCTGAGTTACCGCCACTTCCTGTTTCCCACAAATAAAGAATTTGTGATTTCTACCTTTGGATGAAAAAGACTTATTTCGTTTCTCCTTGGATACAGCTCTGGATTGCAATTGGTCTACTGTTCCTAGTTCTTTGGATTGGTATAGTGACTGTCTTTTTCTTGCTCCTGAATGGACATTACCTCCCAGAATGCTCTGTAGTACAACATGTGAACTTGGTCCTGAAACCGCATGCATCATCACACTGTGAACAGAGAGACCTGTCCTTAGTGAACATTACATCAGTTCCAGTTTCTGAAGGATTAGTTTGGGACAGAATTTCCTATGATGCATGAGGTCCTACTGAACTTTTAAAAATACCACACTTGTTTAAAATTTGTCTAAGTGATATCATCACATCTAGTACTTTCTCTGATGATTGGGACTTTGAAACTGTAAATACTATGCTGTCTGATTTAGAACAATCTGCTGCATTTTCAAATAATGAATTGTATGATGGTACATCTAATTTTGACATCATGTTTTGTTACCAACACTATGGTCATCATTTCTTCTCTTACCATCAATGGGAACATTGCCCAACACCGCTGAAAGGTAGTTCAACCACATTTGCACAGAAGTTTGCTTATTTTTCTGGGTTTAGCACTTCAGACCCGACCTCTTATTATTATAAGCTTGCACCTAGACCTGCGAAGAAATATATGCTCACTAACACAAAACAGATATACTCTGCTTCCTTTATTGCCCAGCTGTCTGTACATGGTTTCAACTTTTGGAAAGACACTATAGACACAAAATCTGTCTGGGGGACTAAAGATTGGCAAGTTAAGGGAAATGAGGCCTTGTTTAGAGCATGCCTCATATGACATCAAATGATCTTCCTGAACGACACAGTGTAACAGACTTCCTGTCTTGGACCATCCAAGATCAAGGACTTGAACACTCCTTGGATTCCCTCACTTACACACTTTGAGGAATGGCAAAATTACACACAACACAGTGAGGATACATTAGATGCCATTCTACACAATGGTTCGTACAAATCATCTGACCCTAATTGGAAGGAATGGTTGGTTTGGCCTTTCGACACAAATAGGTGTCAGTCAAGATTCAGGGGTACCACCGAAGGGTTTGGAATCAATAGGCCTGACCAGCGCTATGTACAAACAGAACACACGGGGGTGGTGACATCTTACAGTGTTGGGAAGTTATGCCTAGAGTGGCTAAAGACCACAACACTGTCCCAGGTGAAACAACACTTATCCTTTCTCTCAGATGACATGGATCTTAGGGACTGTTTGCTAGGCCCCCAGAAGCCACGTCAAAAGCTCTTCTTGTATGCTATTCACAACGAGGTATGGAAAATCTCCCAACAGGAGGCTGCTGAGAGATTGCGTGAGATTGATAGGGTTAACCTAGAAAAGTCTTTGGCAGTGGTCGACAATGGTATGACCACATTATCATCCAGAATCTATTCTCTGGGCAACATTGCGTCTTCTGCAATAGATATAATTGAACAGGATTTGTCTATTTTACAAAATGGACAATCACAATTGCGATCCATTCTATTATTAAGCTGGCCGCTGCAATCATTGCGTTCTGGCCATGATGCTCTTGCACTACATGAACAGCATGATTGTTTTCTGCATACAATCTAATGGAAAGACAGATATCAATGGTGCGAAGAGATGCAAAATATACCATGTTGCACATCGAAAAATTGGACCAATTAGCTTTCACCGTGGCTGAGTCACCTTCCAAAGAATAGTTAATCCATGTCTATATTACACAGCCAGTCACGACATTCCAATTTCAATACTGTCTACAGTATCACCAGGTAGGCAGCTATGAAGTGTTGGGAGACGGATACATACATGAGTACTGGGAATTACCGTACAGATTTAGATGCAGGAATGGGTACACTGAAGTTTTTCTCAGCGGTTCAAACTGTGAAACTGCTTTAAGTGGGTCTCTAGTTTGTAAGGGTATTTTGCTTCACGGAGCCTGTAATGCTTCGGTTGCTAATTTATCTTGTCACTCGAAGGGTTCCCCAGCTGTCGTGATTCTTCCGGTGTTCGAGTTGCTCTCAAATGGGAGCTATTTGATGCTGAATGATCGAGGTTGTTGTGGGATGGTACCAGGCATCACATATCTAGTTACAGTAAGTTCCAGGGTTACTTGTTATATGCAAGTATTGTTTCCACCGACCCACACTATTAGGCAGGCAATGCTATGGCCTTCATTGAATGTTTCCTTTATACGGTTTGATTCTCTGAGCAGACTGAAAGCCATGCTTTTGCAGAAGTATCTGGCCTTAACCTAAGCCCGAGAGACTTTTGATCTCCAGGTTGCAAGGTCTTCATCTGAGATACAGGCGCTAGTCCGTACGAACTTCCCGCTCGATTTCGGGGAAATGATTCATTGTATCTTTAACATGTCTGATGCAAGGGGGATTGTGCACCATTTTAAAAGCATAGGTTCTGGACTATTAAGCACCTTTTAGACAATCTTCGGAGTTATTCCAGCATTTATTCACTCCGTATTGGGAAGCGTTTTTGGAGGGCTTCCGCTGGTCCTATTACTTGTAGTGGGTATCCTGGCTTTAATTTTCCTGCTGCACAATGGACGTCCTAGTTCCTCAAGAGATGGAAAAGGCATTCCTGGTGCGACGTTGCCGTGAACGCATGGTACTCCATCTGGGCACACCTCAGCTTTGGGAGCTAAGCGAGCATTGGTTCTTATCATTCAGACCAGTCTGGGTTGACTGCATCATGCCTGTGCTCCGCTGCCTATTCCGCGTGTTGGACATATGCCTGACTCTTCCATCGGTTGCGCCACCGGACATAGACCTACTACTGGACCCCTTAAAGACCCACGTGTTAGAGTGTCCTCAGCGTATTCCCATGTTGATGACGGCATTCTTAGAGCCACCGCGGGATGCTTCAGCTCCTGTTGGATCGGACAACGGCTCTACAACCGGTTCACAGGTATCGAGTGTTCCCTCGACGGCTGCTGTGGGAACTGAAGATGATCACCTTTGCTCCATTGACCTGATATAAGAGGGGTTACAGGGACCATCATCTGCGAATGCGAGCGACAGTGATGTTGCGTCTCCCACACAGGATTCATCAACATTTGGCTCTCCAAGTGATGGGAACAATTCAGGCCTTTTTGTCAGGCTGTCACGAACATGAGATGCGAACTCCTCAGAATCTGGGTGATGCACAAAGATGTCCACCTCTTGACATCCCCAACTCTGATAAGAAAACCACAGAGTATTAGGGCGATCAAGCGAGGGACGAGAATTAGGAAAGGAACAGCTGGGAATGGAAGACCTGTAAAAAAGAGAGAACACAATGAAGAATATGTGTAAAACGTTCCTACTCTCATATGATCTCACTAGGAACAGAGCTATACCTCAACAAGTAGTCTTCTTTTCAAAACCTGCCTCTGACTCTGAAAAGAGCTACCAAGACTCCTGGCAAATACACCTATAGAGATAAACACAGTATTAAAACAAGTCTCTTCCTTCAGTTAGACATCAAACACTGATTGGGTCACACAACAGTTATACATACCAAAATCATACATAGGAAAAAAAAGAGAATAAGAAAAACTAAGGATGCCCAAAAATCGAGCCTTCTAGTCAAGGTTCTTTCTTCCCAAAAGAAAAGGAGTTTACGAAATGTCACCCATTCCACGACTGGTGAATGAGTTAATAATGCAGGTGCCTTTTAAAGGATAGCAAGATTCCTGGAAAAATGATTTTAGGAATATTAGGTCTTTCCATAGCCCACCGGAAACCTAGTCATGAAATAGAGCTGCCATAGAGTTTAGTTATCAAACATCCTTCCTGGAAGTCGGTGTGCCCCTCATGGCTGAGGAGAAATAAAGAGAAACAAAAAGGGAGCCGGTAATAACGCTCTTACCGCTGCTGTAGTAATGAATTCCTGGAAGCTCTGACATTATCTGCGACACAACCTAGCCGGCTGTACATGCGACGAGAGTCCTTCCTGGAATGCGGCTAGACAACGTGTCTACCTCGTCCTAAACTCTGGAGACTCCTCAAGGTAGCGAAGAGCAGCCACCCCCTGCCACCGGTGATGGCCACGAACCCAGACAAAAGAAACTCCTGCACGTGGAGAGCCGCTGAAGACGGAAACCGCTGAACGCGACCCCAAGCACTGAAGAGAATCGACGTCCTCCAATCCATGGAATGCAAGGAAACTGACTCGTTCAGCTGAACGAATCCCAATGACGATTGACTTTCAATTACGCATACCGGTTGGCGTGCGGAAGTAGAATTAATATTTGGCGCCTCCTCCTCTCCTCTGCCAAGCCTCCTGGGACTTGTAGTTGTTAGGCGGCCAGGTATGCGTTAGGTGTCAGGAAGGTGCTACCGGTTCTGGATCCTGACACTTTTTCCAAAACAAGCCAAATTGGAATGCGAAAACATCGTTTTGTTTTATTATTTCTGCTCTCACTGAACACCATGGCTTTCTGCGTGTTCAGTCGGTCTGATCATATATTGACTCTTTTTTAGACTTATAGAGGTTTTTAAATTTTTATAGCATCATTTTTTAACATATACCATGTTTTTAGATGTTTTTATGACAATTTTTTAATGCTTTTTAAACAGGCATATTTTAGCATTAGGTGACGTTATCGACCTTCGGATGAGGAGTGGGTGTTATGTACCCTAATGTACCCCAATCTAGGCATAGGTAGCTACACAACCTTTTACCTACATTTGTCGTACCTTGCTCTGCATAACGGTTCTAGCACTGACCTTTTACCCAGTTATTTGCTGAATAAATGTCGATCGGTTTCCTTGAAACTAGTCTCATTTATTATGCATGAGGATTTTTTTTTTTAAATTTTTATTATTATGCAAAGTTTCTTTGACATGCATAGCAGTGCGCCTACAACCCTGAGGCCGGCTGTGCTGTTACGTAACGTTACCGCTCAAAGCAACGCTTCCCACATCCCGGGGGCCGGTCAGCGCTTTGCTTACCCTTGACATTGTCACTTTAGTTACTAAGCAATTGCGCTATGCGTCAATAAGTTTGTTTGTATTTCCAAAACACTTTTAATATACAAAAAAAACACACAAAAAACATATTACCTTTAAAAGAAAACAAACCAACAGTGAGGTATCAATTCAGTCGCTTGCGCCTAAGCTTCGGCACTTGTGTTTTATTCCGGCTGTGTGTACTAGCTCTATCACCAATCACCTCAAAGACCCTCCTGGTATCTTCTTTGATCTCCACTCACATGTTCCTTCCATTCTAGTCTCCCTTCTTAATCTGGGTATAGCGAAGTCCTTCGCCCGTATGATCCACCCCGCCCCACAGGAACTGCATTCACCTCTTATCTCACTGAGGTGCTATCTCCCACCTCTGCGCCTGTCTCTGTTCTCCGCTGACGCACCCCCTACCCCCGCCTCTCAGATATGTGTTGTATAGACCCCAAAAGTTCTTAGGTCTGCACCGCGGTGGTCGCAGGTCGCTAAAAGTTTCTGTTTGTGTACAACAGTAAAGGACGTCGCGCGACCACTGCGGAATCGTGGGTAAAGGTCCCCTCAGCCAGCACATTGCTACTCTACGTTTCGCCATCAACAGTCCCAGATCTACCAGTCTCCGAGCAGCTTTCGGTAACTTCCCAGAAGCGCCACCGCCGGGTCAGGGGGGATCTCCAGCTCCGTAATGTTACTTATCTCTCGGAATATATTTTCCCAGAATTTAAAAACACCAGGGCAGTCCCACGCTAAATGTAGAAAGTCCGCCGTAGGATATCGACATCTTTCGCAAGTTGCATCCTCTCGCAGGCCATACGTATGTAATCTCTCCAGTGTGTAATACACTCTATTAATATATTTAAAATGTATCAATCTGTGTTTGCCATGAAGAGAGATGCGCTTCATGTTAGCGCAGCAATATGACCACATGTCGTCATCAATAGCCCTGTCTAAGTCTCTCTGCCAGTCTAATCTTGCTTTGGTGTAGTTGTTGGCTCTCTGGGACATGGCCATCTTATATAAATTGGATACCAACTTGCGTGGGGATTTCATTTTGATGAGATACGATAGTTCTTGGATCTCAGGTGGTTCGTCCATGTCATCCCCGAGTTGCTGTCTCAATGCGCTGTACACTCTGTGATACTGAAAACGCTGAAGTGGGGTAGTAGTTACCGCAGTGGATGCGACTGCATTCCACGTTTTAGCAACTCCATCTGAGAAGAGGTCTCCTAGTTTGTGGATGCCCAGCGCGCGGAGCGCCTGTACCACCCCCCTGTCCCTGCAGGGAGCCAACCAGGCAGCCCAGTCTGTAGGCATTTCTGGGGAGTATAGGAGTGCCCCCGCCGTTTGCTGCAATATGCAGTGCCATGCGTGCCTTGTCGAGTTAAGGGAGTCTACAATGCCGGTCCTGCGGTCAACTGTTTCAAAAATGACGGGAGGGAGAGGGTCTGCAAACAGCCTTTTCAGTTTGAGATATGGTATATTATCCGCTCCGTGTATCCAGCTGTGTGCTTGCGCCCCCTGCGCCACCCTATAATACAGTTCTAGGTCGGGTGCTCCCAGCCCCCCTAGATGGTAAGGGAGCGTGAGAGTCCGCCATTGCACACGGGCCTGCTTGCCCGCCCACGCCAGCTTCACCAGCGCTTTTTTAAGTCTGGCGAAAAAGGCACGCGGAAGCACAATCGGAATGTTTGCAAAAAGAAAGAGGAATCTAGGTAACACAACCATCTTCATAACAGATACTCTGCCTATTAGCGACAGTGGGAGCCCAATCCATGTTTCGACATCATCCTCCAGTTTGTCTATTGCTGTCCCATAATTTTCTCTAGAAACAATTTCCGGATCTGTGTGCAACCTGATGCCAAGATATCTAACCGAGTCTTCTGACCACTGCAGAGGAAATTCCATCTTGAATGGGGAAGTGGAATGAGTAAGTGGGAAAGCTATAGATTTCGTCCAGTTGACCTTCAACCCTGAAAGTGCCCCAAAGTGTACCACCTCAGGCAGGACCGGGGCTAAGTTGTTCCCGGGATCTCTCACGTATAGCAGAGTGTCGTCTGCGTATGTGGAGACTATGATGTTGCAGTTGGGAAATCTGACTCCCCAGTGGTTGTGATATTCCCTAAGTGCACACGCCAGGGGTTCCGCGATCAATGCGTATAGCGTCGGCGACAAAGGGCAACCCTGACGTGTCCCCCCTTGTAATGGGGATTACATCTGTAACCAGGTTCCCGAGCCGAATCCGTGCGTTGGGAGCGTTTGTATAGCACCCCAATCATTTGCAAAAAGTCAGGGCCCAGTCCCATTCTGGTTAGCACCTGTCGCATAAAAGGCCACTCCCACCGAGTCAAAAGCCTTCTCCATGTCCAAGAATACTGCAATTGCTTTTGTATCCTGCCGGATATGTTGCATTGTACCAAAGATCGTACGCAGATTATACGTGAGGTTTCTATCTGGGACAAACCCGGCCTGTTCCGGGGCTACTAGTTCCGGAGTCAAAAGGGCTAGCCGTGTAGCCAATATTTTCGCAAACAGTTTATTATCTACGTTCAGCAAGGAAAGCGGACGATACGATCCACATTCCTCCGGGTCCTTACCTGGCTTGGGAATGGCCACCAGTATAGCTTCTCTCATTGTGTGCGGCATTTGTCCGGTAACCCGCATATAAAGGCATTGTTTGAAGATATGTGTGAGTAGAAGGTCTATAAAAGTCTTGTAAAAATTCACTGTGAGTCCATCTGCCCCTGGGGCACTGTTTACCTTCATTCCTGCCAGGGCCTCTAGTATCATCTTTTTCTATGGGGAGAGAAAGAAACTCCCTATGTGAGTCCGATAAAAAGGGTAACTTAATGTGCTCCAGGTACGTTAGTATTTCCTCATCCATGCCTGGACGAGTGCGTAGCATAGAGGTCCGAGTAATATTGTTTAAATCTATTAGCGATATCTGCCTCCTCAGTAAGCAAGTCCCCCTTTTCTGAGCGAATCGCTGTCACGGCAGTCCTACCTCGTCTGGCTTTCAATATGTTAGCTAGCACTGATCCCGGTCTATCTCCTTCCCCATACGCGCGCGCTGTGGCATATTTCCCCAAGTGCTGTACCTCATTATCCGCTACCTCATGATATTCCTCTAGCAGAGTCCTCATTGCCGCTGCGGATTCTCCATCTATTCCTGCTTGCTGACCGGCCTCCAGTTCACCCAGTTTTCTCTCCAGAGTCGACAGTCTGTCTGATGTCCCGGAGCACCCCGGAGTGCTTAGACATTGCTACCCCCCTAATGTACACCTTGAACGCCTCCCATACAGTCTGAAAATTGTCCACTGACCCTAGATTTGTATCAAAAAATGTTTCTATCGCCTCTGCTATCGTTTCCTTAAACAATGGGTCTAACAGAGAGTAGGGGGGGAAGCGCCATGTAAACGGAGGAATAGTCTTCCTAGGGGTGGGCAGGATCAAAAGAATCGGGGAGTGATCCGACAGTGTGCGCGGTAGAACCTGACATGTGGATTTCTGTGACATGAGAGGAGAGGAAATGAGCCAATAATCAATACGTGTGTGTATATTGTAATAAGCGGAGTAGTGTGTAAAACCGCCCTCCCCGGGGTGAAGTTCTCTCCATATATCTATGAGGTCCCCGCTGATCATTGCCCTTTCTACAGCCCTGACTGCCGCTGCCGGCTTTCTTGGCGGCCCTCCCGACCTGTCTAAACTTGGGTTCCTGACCAGGTTGAGGTCCCCGCCCCATAACATACGTGCTGCCCCGTATCTGCTCACTGTAGTAGCTAGTGTGTTGAAGACAGGGCAGTCATAGTTGGGGCCGTATACATTGACCAATAGCAACTCTAGTCCCCTGCCCTGACAGCGGGAAATTACAAACCTACCGCCTGTGTCCGCCGTCAATAGTTGAAGCTTATAGTCGGATCTGGGGTTAGCCCATGTCATAACTCCCCGTGCATGGGTCGTGAAACCTGCTGCATTAACGTTCCCCACAAGGCCTCTGGAGCGCATCATTGGACTCTGTATTGGGAGGTGCGTCTCCTGGAGGAAGGCAATGTCTACTTTATGTCTGGTAAGGTAGTTCAACACTTTGCGCAATTTGCGGTGGTCATTAAGGCCCCTCACATTCCACGTTAATGCTCTGAGGGTTTCCAATGGTCTTTGCTCGGCAGCCTCTCTAGGTGTCAGCATACTGTCTGTCGTGTGCTATACCGTGTTGAATATCCGGCGTGTGATGTGTATGCAGTGCAGCAGCCGACATTAATATTGACCTCACTAACTCTTAACAACAAAAAAAGAAAAATAAACCTAACCTGTCCCGAACCCCCCCCAGCCCCCCCTCCCACTGCGAACCACCCCCAACTCGGTCGCGTTGCATCCCGTATAGGGACTTCCCACACCACCCGCCTCCCACCCCCAACTTAGCGATCTGTAGCGGTGGTTATCACTTGCGGGCGGAGTCGCTCATACACTACTTCCAATTCTGTGCAAGTTTGTCCCCTTGCTCGACCTCCCAGCGCAGCCTCCCAGCGTTACCCCCACCACCGATCCGACATCCTCTACTACACGTGTCAGCGTATGATTGCACAGCCCAGTGTCGCCTGTTTGCCAGTCTCGTGCCACCCGGCGGGCACTCCCCATGCAGTGGCGGCTGGTACCCCAAATATTTGGTGGGGCAACAAACCCAAGAACAAACAACTGGAGAGCTCACTGCGCCATGACTAACAATTGGCAGGTGTGAGACGCAGTTTGACCAGCACGCGTGCGTGCACTGTAACCCCGTTTAAGTCCATGCAGCGTTCGTTTCCTTCAGAATCTGAATCCAGAGGTTTCAATCCGTTTAAAACACTACACTCCTTAAATATATCATGCTGACAGGCTGCTAGTGCGGATACCAATGCACTCGACCACTGACTTTTTGGCATGAGATTGAGACAACTGAAGAACTATTCTGCTCACAAGAAAAAGAGTAGAAGTGCTTTTCAACCCGCAAACCTGTCACCCCTTTTCTAAACTTGACTTGTGCAAGTAACCTTCCTTTATCTGCTTGACGTGTAATTTAAATCCACTGCGCCTTTTTTCTAGATTGTTTTATGCAAAATGGTTTTAATTAACCAAAATAAATGTCTTACTTATTGACTAAACTGCTTACAAGTCTGCAACACCTCTTGAATGCACACTACTAAACACAACCCCCTACATTTGCAAGGCTACCACCCTCATACAGACCCTTCTATGCATGCGCACCTCTATGTACACAAACACTAGCACACATATTTGTATATATACTCACCCCGTTACACACACAACACACACCTTTATGCCTCCTCCCCACACACTTTATGAAAGACTCTTTGTGCGCTCTTCTGCAGCAATAATTAAGCTATGTAATGTCCATCACTCAGCACCCTTAAGTTCAAACTGAAGCCTTTTGGTGCATGTCGGACATAAACGCTGACCTGCTCCCCTGCCTCTTTAATGAATCTCAGTCCCTGCAGAGAAAAACTGTTGGAAGACTTTCCCTTTCCCGCGACAAGAAACAAACTATAACGATCGGCCCTGCATCAACCGAATAACCACAAGTCGTTCGGTAACGTGTAAGTGTCATATCAAATGGCAATATTTATAGGCAGCCCCATGCAGGAATAACACCGCGGCCTCCGTCTTCAGAGCACGCACATGATTTGCATGGAGCAAAGCGGCCTCCTAAAACATTGTAATTAGTCTAACGAGGACCCAGCTTTGTATTCATGATGGACAGAAGAGAGCACAACCACCTTCTGTAAATACCTTGCTCTTGTAAATCCAGCCACTTAACTTAAGGCCATTCATTGGACCTACAAAATAGTTTTGAGAATTGGGTCTACGCTTTTTTACTGAAGAAGCAGCGCAGCTCTTATCTGGTCTTACAGTCTATTCCCCTGAGGTCTATAACTAAACTTGCTAAATGTGAGAGATGGCTGACGCACACGCCGTGGCCTAGTATCAACGACGTACTAATTTCACCCACGCTTGGGACAGACATTTACAAGAACAATGGGCTAAAATTGCCGAGTTTAAATTCAAAATATGAAAGAAGCAGAACATGTCATTCCAGGGATCCCGACCTCTCGCCCAGTTAATCAGCCGCGGCTCGCAGTACTTGCGGGGGTTGGGGGGTTCGCGCGGGGTGGGGGCCGAGGAGAATACAATACAAATTTAAGAAAACTTACCTGACCGCCTCTGCTCCTGGTCCGCGTTGCAGCAATGGCGCCTCTTCGATCAGGAGTGGGTGGCAACCCCTCAGCCAATGCTGGCGCTGCTGCAGCGCCAGCATTGGCTGAGGGCACGGTTACCTCTTCGCCCGCTGCCTGCCCATTAGGAGACCGAGGGGCTCCTAATGGGCATGCGCAGCTCAGTCAGAAACACAAGTGCGCATGAATGGGCCCGGGCGAAAAATTCGCTCACCTTCCCCACTCATGCGCACTTGTGCTGCTGCCTGTCCCTGGCTGGTCTGCAATGCACGTCAGTCAACATGACGCCGGACCGCCCACCCCCTTCAGACTCTGAAGGGGGTGGGCGGTCCGACGTCATGCTGACTGACATGATTGTCAGACTCAGTTCTCCCTCGGTGACGGCATCTCTGAACTTAAGTAAACTAAGTTCAGAGATGCCGAGGGAGCTGCGGGCACGGGCGGGGGGGCAATGCCCCAACGCCCCCAATGGACGCACCGCCACTGTCCCCATGTCCCTTGCTTTAGCTATGCACTAGACTTCCGCATACTTCCCAACCACTGTATACCCATTAACAGAATGCGGTTGAAAGGCAGACCTGCATAGTGGTATGTCTGTGAATGTCCGCCTCAGTGCTACTTTATGTCTACATTTCCTGCAGTTTACCCGTCTCTTCCCCGCCCCCGCCACCCAGAATACTTATCGAGAGTTCGCCACTGCTTCAGTCTCATTCCTGTTCTTCCAGTAATCCCCCGGTTGCCGCATCCTGCAGCTGCCGCTCCGGGCTGGGCCTCTGCTCCCTATTCCAGTCCTTAAGCGCCTTCTGTAGAGCCTTCGGGTCTATAAAGATGTGTGATCGTCCTTGCCTGTTCATCCGTAACTTGGCCGGGTATAGCATTGCATAGTCTAGCCCCAACTCTCGCAACTGCCTCTTCATGGGTACGAATTGTCGACGCGCCTCCTGCACTCTGGCAGTAAAATCTGGGTAGATTGAAATGTTCGATCCCTCGTACGGCAGCGACTGCTTTTCCCTCGCCACCCGGAGAGCTGCGTCTCTATCTCGGTAGTTCAATAATTTTGCGATAATTGGGCGTGGCGGGGCACCTGGCTGGGGCCGAGGACCTAAGGAGCGGTGGGCTCTTTCCACCACAAACATGTTCGAGAACACCTCCGCTCCTAGCAGTTCGGTCAGCAGCTTCTCCACAAAACATTCCATGTTTCCTGTTTGGGCCATCTCCGGCAGGCCCGTGATGCGTAAGTTGCAGCATCGTGAACGGGCTTCAAGATCCTCCGTTTTGTCCTGCAGCACTTGCATAATCTTACCCAGTTTTTTGTGGTCTGTGTCCAACGTCGTCTGCGCTTCTTCTACTTCCGTAAGCCGTCGGTCGGACATATCGAGTCTCTCCGCATGCTTGTCCAGCCGCTCTCCCATTCTATCCATCCGGTACGAAAGGGCATCAATTTTCGCACCTAGTGATGAGATACCGCTCTGCAACCCCTTTTCCATTGCTAGTAGCAGACTCCTGATATCTTGACCGTCTTCCGACGTGGGTATGGTTCTGGGTTCCTCCCCCACAGCAGGGTCGTGGGACTTGGAACGTTTCTGCTCAAAGGTCAGCTTGGACTGCGACCTATCCGTTTTGCCCATCGCCCTTTCTGTTGTGACGCAGTTGTGCAGAGGTCGTTACTCGTGTTCCTCTCCGTCACTAGCCGTCTAGTGCCGCACCACAGGGTCCAACGCAAACTGCCCGGCCGTGGAGTCCCCTGCCCAGAGGGCCTGTGCTAGTGGGGCACTATCTGTCTACTCAGCGTTCCAATCGCGGGGGCACCGCACCGAGTGTTGCCTGTTGCTCAGACTACTGCTTGTCTCCTCCTGCCCAGGGGCTGCCCAGCGGGGCCACTCCCCTTGACGCTGCTACTGTGGGTAACCGATATCGTCCTGCAGTTACTCCTTTGGCACTCCGTGCTCTGCTTATAAACCCCCGTTGTGGTCAGGCATACCAATGCTACACCTGCTTGGCGCTGCACTTCAAGCGCTTGTCGTCCGTAGCGCTACTCAGGACACAGCTCCTGTTCGCCCCAGCAGAATATCAGCCCCCGCTGAGAGCGCGTCTCAATTACCTGGGGTCCCCTCGCCTCTGCTCTCCACTATCAAGTTGCCAGTAATCTCTTGGTTCTTGCCCCTCTGATACTCTCCACCTCTCTTCTCTGACAGTGCGTGTTCCTTCTGAGCTCTATGCTTACACTGTCCCTCGCAGTGGTCAGCCCTGGCTGCTTTCAAAATGGCGGATCCACTCCTTAGTGTATCCCGGCCGTCTTCGTCCGCTCGTCAGGTGGTGGCAAGTGCAGCCCAATCCTCTCGCCACGGGTCCCTCGCCGTTGCCTCTGCCGCCCAACCTCCGGGGCCACAGCCGCTCTCACCACCGAGTTCTCGCGGGGGGAGGGGCATTCCCATCCCTGCCTGTAGTGTTTTGTGTTCAACCCCCCATCTGTGGCCGGCTCAATCTCTCTTCCTCACCCCGTCTCTTCCTACACAGGACTGTTGTGCGTCCTGATTGTCTGCCGCTCCAGGTCGGCCCTCCAGTGACGGCCCGTTCAGTCTTTCCTCGGCACTCCGTGCCGCACGCACGATGACGTCGTTGCGCCCCTTGCCTTACTTGAGCCCGAGGATCTGCGGCCTTACGTCCCAGCGCGGACGGAGCCTCCTGCTCGGTGCCGTTGAGGGCTACGAGTTCCGGCGTTGCTGAATCTGGATGCTCCCGTCTTCCGCTCTCGGCTGTGCTGTATGTGTCGGCAATTACGGTGGTATGGGGAAGGATAACTGCAGGATTGTCGTGCTGGGCTGTGGAGCTCCGGGCTCAGGCAGCCATTACCGTTGCGAGCCAAGCTCCGCCCCCCATGCATGAGGATTCTTAGAAAGCTCCCAGCACATGACGCACATAACAGGATTAACATACTCTGTATAAAAGTCATAGTCATCTTCATCCTAGGGCGAAAGAACTACTTCGCATAATTGCAGGTATTTATTTAGGCTCATTTACATAATCGTACTCACAACATATTGATTGTGTAAGGAACCCGAGGCTATCTTTATGGTATAAAAGAACCATACCAACACTAGATAGGCATAGGAGAACCTTCCACGCTGACACTAGACGCTGAGGTCCCTGCACGCACAAGCTCCAGCACGCAGTGGTGTGACATCCCTTGCGGGGTGTCCAACTTGAGACCAAGACGGGGTCCTTTGTTCTCTCTGATCAGGTAATGGTTAGCCATTCCTAGGGGATTCTTGGCTTTACACCCACATACATGCTAGGTACACTTAGGTAGGGTTTGCATCGTAGGAGTACGCTTGATTACCGTCATGTATATATATGCCTGCAAATATTCACTGATTTAACACCATGGTAGAATTCTACCTTTTATTTACTCTGTTGGTGCTTGTAATCCTATACATCTGTTTCTATCTAATGATTGTCGCAGCAAACATGTTTTATACTAGAATGATGCTGGTTCTATAAATGCTTATTGAAAACTTCCCCATCGTTTATTTTGTGTACCTCTCAAACACTAAGTGAGCACGATTGACTGAGCGAAAAGTACTGCACTGTTTTCACGATCCCTGAAGGATCAAGGGTTGTCATGTTCGATAGTTGCCAGAAACTATTCCCTCCTTGGTAAGGTTAGGGGGCTTATGATGGTACTGTGAGCTAGCTGGTCTAAAGGCTAACATATCCTTTGGGGGTGTCTGGAATCAGTCTGGACACCAGTCCCTTAGTTTATGTTGTCTAAACGCGCAGATCCTATGTATTTTTAGGAATTACATGACAAGTCTTCTGGAGTTCCTCCAGTCACCCATTCAATATCATTATCCATTGTTTCAAGGTATGTTAAGGGCTCCAAAGACGTTTCAGAAATGAGTCCTGACCTCTAACAACTGTTAAGATTGGCTTGTTGTTGCCCCAACTCAAATCTTTCCCATAGGTGTAATTCGAGCTGCTATTGTGCTGGAAGCTCTGAAAGGTCTCCACTCCTTGGCTAGTCAAATGAGGCGACCCAACAGACCTAGACTAAGAGCTCCTGGCCTCTGTATCACAGATAGAGTCCAGTTTTTTTAAAATCATTCTGCCAGGGCCATTTTTCTTAGGGCCACAGCTTATCCTATGGACTTGTGCAGTTATTGTAATTGGCCCGGCTTTCTTCACAGCTATATCTGCATATGAATTGTACTTTTGACAAAAAATGCTCATTTTGTGAAGAGCATTGATAGTCCATGTATCGAGAACAGCAGCTGCGTCTTGAAGACTCTTTGTATGCTTCGGCCCCATTACAGCCATGTTTGGTTTGGCAGCTAATTGAGACCGCGTACTCATTCGATTTTTTTTTAAGGTACTTGAGCAGATAAGTTGTGGGATGCCATTTTGCCTATATGCTGTCTTCCAGTTGTTCTTGTAATTAAACATGTAGGTAAAATCTCAGTGTAAATAGAGTGAAAACGAGGTTTAATAAGAAATACGTTAAAATGCCTTTAAGATCAACCCTTACCTACCTCAGCAGGTCGCATGTAGTGAGTTTGTGCCCCAACTACCGCTACAGACAGACTCTAACATATAAAAATGCATATAAAATAGTTGGATAGACATAGGTGAGATTAATATTATTGAATAACATCATAACAATGTTATATTAAGTGTAAAACATGACAGGGTGTGAGGAAACCTGATTTCGTAAGAGCATGGGACACAATCTTGTCTTCAGTCACTGAGGATGAACCTGACCAGAACCGATTACCTCCATGCTACAGTAGACTACTGGGAATGAAATGAGATAATGAAATACTTGTCCTCCTACACATGAGCAAATCAGCGGGCCAGCGTACACCCACGTAGATATAAGGAAGAACAGTGTGGTATCCAAAGTAGGCACAAAACACCTTTCATTTACAAGTAGAGCTGCATTCATTTTAATACAGGAGTTTACACCCATCATCAAAATGCACAGAGCATCAAATTGACCTCTTCTTACACTATTCTTAAAGAAATACATTCCACTGAAGAATGCTTGCCTAAGAAACATTCTACAAACACTAAACTGCATAATGAAATGTCAGACATATGCCGCCCAGACATACACAGATACAAACAACACAAAATACATACATCAGAAACAGTAATACACTGTTACCCAAACAAAACAAATAATGTTTTAACAACAGATAATTCAAATTCCATATGCGGCAATCTTCCAACCTTACAGCACCTCAAAACAATTTTAATACTTTCAGTGGTTTACTACATTTGGAAATGTAGGACATTATTAACGGATGACTTCACCATTAGTATATCCAAAACTTTCAACTTGACATTACATACAGCTTTCCTCATATCACAATTGTATTTTCTCTTTGTTGTCACTTTCTCTATCTCTTCAAATATCCTCTTGATGTCTCTTTCATAACCCTTCTCACACTCTGTTTTCCCCAATTTGATTTTAACCCCGAAAATGAACATACCAAAGAACAGGGTTGTTTAAAAGATGAAATTCCCATTGAGGTATGAAGTATGAACTTGTATGCTTCCACTTTGTTCCACATCTCTGCCTTCCAATCTCTTCCAATACTTTTGGCCAATTGTATTAATTCTTTTAGAATCCTTTTGAATCTCAACTACTCCTTTAGTTTGGGGATGGTACAGAGACCATGTTTTAATGCACCACATCTCTATTCTCAAGGAACTCCTCCCTTTCTTTAGAAGTCAAGTTTACTCCATTGTCCATTAAAATCACCTCAGGATTACTTTCCCTACATCCTTTAAAAACGTAATCACTGATTGTTTGTTTATCTCATTCACTACCAAGCTCTCGGGCCACCTTGAACAAAGATGTATTAGTACAAACACAAAGCTTGGCACTGATGATATTGGACCTAAATTGTCAAAGGCAACTTTCTCCCATGGTTCCACTGGTAACTCCCTACATACCGTGGGAGGAGTCCTAACTCTCTTAACCTTATCGCTCTGGCTGTATTCCAATGGTCTCTTACCGTCCGCTCAATTTTGAGGTCCATCCCTGGCCACCAGTAATTGCATCTTAATCTCTCTTGGGTCTTTCCCATGCCAAAATATCCCAAATGAGCCAGGTCAAACAAACGTTCTCACAATAACTCTGGTGCTATTAATCTCGACCCCCTGAAAAACAAATCTTTGTGCACAGACAGTTCATCCTTGAGTTTGATAAACGTCTTCTCCTGTTCATTACAAAACAGCTCAAAAACAGCTCGTCTGTCAAATTTCGATCACTGTAAACATCCCTGTTCAACTCTTCCCACCACTCACTTTACTCCACATTAAAACACACAAACCTTAACTTCATCATCTTCACTTGATCTAGCATGTTCCAGTGTGTTTTTTGCTCATCGATTGCCTAGCTGTGCAGTATCTTATGCTACTTTCACTTAGATGGAGCTAAATTGTAAATTTCTGAGTGCCTAATAATGGAATCAAGCCCAGTTCAGCTAGGCACCCATTGTTTGGGGCGTTTCCCTGCCCAAGATATACGTTTAAAGAAATGTAGTTAAGGTATTTCTATAACTGTTTTGTCCCAGTCTGGAGTATGGAGTCAGATGCTTATTGCTGCTACATCCCCAGCAAGGATCCAGACGAAGTAAAAATACAAACAATATCTGTCTTCTTGCTGAGGCAAAGGCATGTGCGTCTTTGCCCCACAAAGGTGCCAGACCCTGTTTGGATTTTTTTAGGTAAAAGAAATATCAAAACAGTTGCTCGTTTGTTGCTAGGGCACAGACAGATAGATCACTTGTTTCACAATGCTTCTCTAGGACGGAGAAACATTGTGAAGCTTTGTGAGACAGCACGCGGGGATTTGTAGGGGCGGGTCAAGAAACAGTCCTAGTTCCTCACCTTCCAATGGACACACCTTGTTTCAATTCTTCTATTAGCGGGCTGGGAGAGGAAGTGTGAAGGAGAGTGGGGGGAGCTGGGCTGCCCCCGCCCTCTCTCCCAACTTGCTCTATCCCACCAACACAACAAAGTGTCTGAAGCTGGTAGCCTTGGGTAGGGAGGAGTTGGAGGTGCTGACATCTGTCATAAACCCCTCTCGTAGCCGCACCCACCAACTCGATACTTGGATGGACCTGAAAGGGGCTAGGGAATCCCTCCCAGGTCCATTTGATGTGTGTGACATCACAAGTGGCATCACACACATATTAATGAGAACCAGGTGTTTCATTCCGAAAAAAGCAATGGGACACCCACCGTGGAAGAAATGGAATAAAAGATATAAAAATAACAAGCATTTGCAATGCAATAGGTCTCGCATTTGCGAGAGTTTGAGCTATTGGCATTGTAAATGACAGTCTTTATTTATGTGTTTTGAAAACCTGTAATGTGGTGCGTAAACACAAATTATTTACGAGAAGCAAGGCTGGCAGTAACTGCGTCTCTTTTACCACCAGCCTTGCTTCTGGTAAGCATGGACTACAAGTACAAAGAGGCACAGTTTTTCTTCAGAGTTTTATATATAGCGCGAACTTGACCCGAAGGTATCGGGTATCAGAGCGCTTTACATAGCACCAGTTGCGTTACATGAGGACACATTCTTTTTTGTTAGGCACGGGGAGATTAAGTGATTTGCCCAGAATCACAGGATGTTCAGCGTCATTGCCGAGACTCGAACCCAGATTCGAGGTCGACTGCCCCTAGCCGTTAGGCCAACTCCTCTCCCCAAGTTACTGCCAGCTTTGCTTGTCGTAAGAAATGCCTATAAGTACAAAGTGCATGTTTACACAATACTTGCAGGTTTTCAAAACACATAAATAAAAGGCATTGTCATTTACAATGCCAAAAGCTCAAACTCTCGCAAATGCGAGACCTATTACATTGCAAAATCTTGTTATATATTGCAGCATGGGCGAGGAAACAGTGAAAAACAGGCACTCTGATTCCGCTCTATGCAACTGGATAGCCGAACAAGATATTTTTGTGTTTAGATAACAAAGTCTTTGCAAAAGTACAAAAATGCATTTACATCGCAACGCCATTCAAATGATAATATCCACTATCAATGTCAAGCACTAACATTGTTAGTGCATAAAAGTGACCCTGCTGTCCGTGTCATCTGGACTGGCAGTAAACAGTGTCCACTGTTCCTACCATGTAATCTAGAACATTGTGTTGACTTGGTTGGAGTGTTCTGCCTATGCACACTAAAAGGACAATGACCTAGATTCAGTGCATAGAGAAGTCCCCTTAATCCACGACTAGGGCACTCAGCAAAGAGCACCGGTAGCAGGAACATTTCTAGGTTACACACATGCTTTAGCAGGAATATTTCCAGGTTATGCAGCCTGCAACCATGGGGAAGGCCCTCAGACTGCAGTGAGAAAGGACTACAGCCTGTATGAACACCGACACTACAGTGGAAACATAGTTTCACCCTCATGCTTAAACACAGCAGCACCTAGCACAGTACTTACATTGTACATGACCATATGAATACTGTGCGCACATGTCCAAACCAATGCATTGTACGCCAATACAGTGCTACCCGTTTGGTACACTCCATTGCTCATGTGGAACATCACAAGTAAGTGTGATGGCACACAGAGGAATGGTTGTGTTGTAGTTTGTTTCATTATCACGACATGTATTGTAATTGCATTTAATATAGCGCTTACTACCCCTGACGAGGCTTCGAAGCGCTTGTCGGCGAGTAGACCTTTTCTCTTGACACATTTGAAAAAACAGTTTTAAAAAGGCTACGTTAAAGTAGCAAGGAAGTTGAGAGAGGGGAGGGAGGTGAGGTGAGTTACAGTCAGAAGGTGCCAAGCTGTATGTTGAAAAGGGGGTGTCCGAGGACATGGCGGGGAAGTGAGCGAGAGGCCATGATTTTCAGAGAGGGGGAGGGAAGGGATGTCGGCAGTAGGCAAGAACACTTAAGTGGGCAGAGGGACTAAGAAGGAGCAGCGCGAGGCGACGCATTATAAAAACAGCTCATTCTCATAGGGTTTTTTCTTTTAATTTGCTGAGGTCCGGGGGAGGAGAAAGTAACCTCTAACGCTGCATGGTTAACACAAATTCCCAGCGGCCATGTTGTTTTGCTCGCTGTAAAACTTTACAGGTTAGTATTTCTTCCATAAAATCTCTAGGTACACATGGTCCAGGAGACCCTGCACGAATGGAGGGACAGGGATTAACGGCAGTTGTTTTTTCAATTTTATTTAGCGGAGATTTCTCTGTTTAACAGTTGAGGGATTTCTGAGGGCTCTTTACGGATTTTGTTTGCTTCAGTGCTGGTATCGCTCTTCAAACCACAAAGTCTGTGCTCCTTTCCTAGGGTATTCCAAAGCAGTCTCTTGGGCGGGTGCATGGCAGGTTGAAACAAACACACACACACACACACACACACACACACACACCCACACCCACAGCCACACCCTTTTCCTTCTACTGTTAGGCACTAGTTGAAGACAGGGACCCAAGGCCTGATGCACTAAGGTGGGGTCGCCAAGCAATTGGCATTTTTAGCATTCAGATTGCTTTGGCAGCATGCCTGAGTTTTACGATGCGACTGATGTACAAATCAATCACATCGCAAAATTACCATTCACAAGGAGTTGCAAAAACGTCAGCTTCCTTAATATTCAGAAGGAAGGATGTGTGTGGAATACCTGCCAATGCAGGGCTGAGGGCCTGATAGGGGCCTCCTACCTCCCCCCCTGCATTCATTCATGGAATACCAACACTGTTTTCCTTAAGGGGCAGGGACTGCCTTCAAAAGAAGAAAGTTGGCATTCTGTGACAGACAGCGAGGAGTGCAGTCAGCAGTCCTGTGGTCCGCCATCTGCTCTCGTAAAGGTCAAAGCCCAGATGCCCCAAGTGGATGCTGTGGGGGCAGCTTCCTCTCCGCGAATAAATACCACCCCTTTATTGAGTAATTAGCAGATCGAGTCGCAAAGGGTTGGGAGGCCTCCTCTACAACCCGCCCCTTCCTTTGAGATTCGTTACGGGTTGCAAAGTGCACACTGAGTCGGAAAGGCACTTTAGGCTCACCATGTGCCTTCAGAAGTTAGTGCTGTGACTTTTTAAAAGAGTAAAATATAGAAGGGCTGAGGGAGCGCAGTACAAAAAAAAAAAACAGACCTTTATTGAGTGGGAAAGGAATCCTAGATATAGAGGGCCCAACATGAGGCTAAAGGGCGTAGTAGGGTCAGCATTAGCTTAAGAAAATATCGTATATGGAAACAACTGTCTGCACGAGCGACACACTCACTTTAGAGTTCATGTAAAACTTCCTTAATTTAAGCTGAAGCCCATCTGCTTTGTGACTCACAAAGCATCAAACAGAGAACACGCAGCAGCCTCTCCTCATCAAACCTCCTCAGCTGTACATATGGATTAATTCATAAGAAAACATCATGGAGGGCAGAGGCACATTTTCAGAGTTTGTAAAATAATTCCACCCCGACTCAGAATACACACACGAGCGGCAGTACTCCCGTGACTCACGGGTCGGAGCCGAAATCCATGATTCCAGAGAATGCAGGAAATTATTTTTACATTGCTACAGCATGGCCAATATACACAGGAAAATTGACAACATTGCGCGAGTCGGTTTTAGTGAAAGAGTAGGACCCTGGAAAGGAATAGCAAAATATAAATAGTATACCAAACACAGCCGTCGAACTTCCACCAGTGATGAGTATTAAAAATTGTTCCTCTATACCTTAAAATAGCCGATTAAACAATCACGGAATCGAAACCGGAGCCGAACGCGGCAATTGAAACCAGTGGTGCGCGCGCACCACAGAGGAGCGGGGGGTTGGGGGGGAAGGCAGCGGCAGCGAGGCGAACGCGCGCTGCTGCGCGTGCTAGCCACCGTCGGGAATGGGAGGAGCAAAGGCGGGACATGCGCCCGCCTTTGCCCAATCGCGTGCCGTTTTTTTAAAAAAAACGCACGCTCCAGCCAATGTGGGCTTCCGAAAACAAAACCACACGCACGAGCGTGTGGGTCGTTTTCAGAAGCCCTTTCTAAAGGTCTCGCGCTGCTGCGAGCAGGGCTGCGCACTGCAACGCTAGGCGCGAGACCTAAAAATGGGTGATGGTCCAGGGGCAGCAATAATAAAAATTGTATGGTTTATTTAGGTGTTTGGCATAGCCGAGTGGTTAATCATAATCCTAACAATAAGCTGTCCCAAACAAACTTAAATCACAGACACAACCCATAGCTGGCGCTGACCGTACAGGCTTTGCCTTGATTGATGGAAAGAATGCTAAGCTAGTATATCTTTTAACAAGTGCTTACTTTTTGGCGATGGTTGCAGATTGTCAGGGACTGTCCGGGACTATGTCGGGAACACAGTCAGGGACTTGGGCAAGGACTGGGAACGGGGTAGAAAACGTACACAGAGAGAGGAGTACAGCGCTGCCCAGGATCACACAGGAAGTCAGAGGAGAAAAGGGATCCAAAGGGGAAGCCTGTACAAAGGAACAAGATGGCTAAGACTCAGCAAGGAAGGGCACTCACAAGGCAATTTAGCATTCAGACTAACTACACCCAGGACGGACGTGCAAGACATATATATAATACAACATTAACAATAAAGGGAATGTGGGGTAAAGCACTCAGGAGCTCCACACGGTAAGACTGAAGCTCAGTAAGTTCCTCACCCACAATTGCTGTTACAGATACTGACTGAAAATACCCACATATAGGATATGTATGCAAAGGCAGGGTCTGTGGAGCTTATACCTATGGTGATGTTATAACAGTAACTCAAAGACAATATTCACAGTGAACAAGAAACACCACCTAGGTAGTCAGCTGTGCCCACGGATCCTGGCGATCAAACAGGAACACGCAAGGCAGTAACAGCAAAGGGGTAGAACTAAACACAAGCACAATAGACAAGGAGCTAGCAAGGAGGAGTGCTTAACAGGAAAGGAAGGAAATCACAGGGCACACTTGCCAGAAAGCAGGTAACAAACATACAAGGTAACAGAAGCAAGATAGCAGAAATAGAAAGACCGCAAACTAGAACTGGAACCAAGGAAATGGGAAGAAAGGCAGGGACTGGAAAAGGATATACAGAAGGGGAGGCTACAAGGGTATACTAGAATAGTGCAGGTTCAGGAATCAAGAAAACAAAGTAGCATAGAAGGCAGTGCTGGGGCAGGAACAAGAATTGAGCAAAAGCTCAGGAGTCAAAGTAGCACTGCAGGTAGTGCTAGTTCAGGAGAAGGAAACTGCTGCAGGTCAGGAACAAGGAATGCTAAGGCTCAGGAGTCAAGGTAGCACTGCAGGCAGTACTGGTTCAAGGAAACAGGAAATAGCTACAGCTCAGGAAACAAGGAGTCAAGAGAGCACTGCAAGCAATACTGGTTCAAGGAAACTGGAAATAGCTACAGCTCAGGAAACAAGGAGTCAAGAGAGCACTGCAAGCAGTGCAAATCAGGAACAAGAAATAGCTGAAGCCCAGGAACAGGAACAAAGAATAACTATAGCTCAGGAACTCAGGAAACAAGGTAGCACTGCAGGCAGTGCTAATTCAGGCACAAGGAATAGCTATAGCTCAGGAATCAAAGAACAAGGATTAACTATAGCTCAGGAATCAAGGAATAGCAAAAGCTCAGGAAACACTGGAAACAAGAGTATCAAAAGCTCAAGAAACACTGGGAACAAGTATTGGCCTCACTGGTATACAGCTACAATGACCAACCCTGGGCTGAAGGGAGCTGGGGCTTAAAAGAGCTCACAGTAATCACATGCATCAGGTGTGAGCAGGCTAGCAGCAGCCAGCCACAGGTGAACTGAATTCCTCCACCCATCCTTGGCCTGCAGGGGTGGAGACAAAGCAGTGAGCAGGGGATTATAGGTAATGGGGTTTCCAGCATGAGCAGACTGGCTTCCACAAAACCCGGCATGGATTGGGAATGGATGTCAATTCCTAAATGATGTCCAAATACCTGGAAGTCAGGATATGCATACAGGGGAGTGTCTGGAAGCATATTAGAATACTGGAAAGCCCCACAATTCGACCCCCTGGTGGTGGGCACGAGAGCACAGGGAGTGAATCGTGACACAGATGAGGCCCTCCAGCACTCATTTTTGGGGACTGGGACTTTTATTTCAATCATCAGACTTTGACCCAAAACAAGAGAGAGAAAGGTAGAAAAAGGAGAAAGAAGGGGGAGGACAAAGAAGAAAAAAACAGTGACAACGGGAGAAAGTAGGGATGGAAAAGAACCTGCAAGAATCAAATGAAGGGGTAAGGAGTGTGTAGTGGTAGATGAAAGAGACACGAGGTGGAAAAAAGACTAGACAGCCTTGGTATTTGCAACCCAAAATTCTGCAAAGGAGAAGGTTGGGCCCTGGCACTTATTCTTTTAGAAATGAAACCCTTAACCACGTGCCTCGAGGCATTCAGCACTGTATCCATGTTGGAGGACAGAATTTTGCTATTCATGGAGGTCATCACCATCACAGTCTGAGCTGGAAAGTTCACCATGACAAAGACTGGACTATATTTATTAGTCTGGTATTTATTGACAAGACCTTGAGATTGCAGCTGGGAGAGTGGCTTCCAGATCTCTTGAGCTTGTATAGTATTGCATTATTTATATAGCACTTACTACCCCTATGTGGGGAGCTGAAGCGCTTGCCTGCTGGAGTAGCTTTCTACACCATGTAGGGTGTGTAGTTTGAAGGATGCTAATTTTGTTTTGATCCTATGTGAGAAGTGTTTTCATGTCGTGTGTGATGATCTCTGAGGTGCGGTTACCCTGTTATGGGACACAGCACGTACCAGTGTGTTGGATGATGAAGTGTAAGAGACAGACTCCCAGTTATATGGTTTTCAGTATGTTGTTAGCTTTGAAAAGCTCTGCAGGTCCCTTTATGGTAATTTATATGATAGTCTGTTAAGCTGTTTACTGCACTGGGTTTTGTGAGGACCTTGGGCTCAATGGGCATGGCAGGGCATGGCATGGAGGGCTTTAGAATTGGAGCTGAGGCAGCCATCAGAGTATTTTTTAGCAGAGGTATTAGGGTTTCAATGGACAGTGTCATTAAAGCTTTGGTGGCCATGAGTACGTAGTAGTGGCTGGTCGAGTGCTTGCCTTCTTATCTCTGGTACTAGCATCCAGGTTGGTGTCTGGATTCCCCAAGTGCAGCCTCTTCTTGGAAGGAGACTCAGGGATGCATTCACAGGAGCAATTCCCCTCCCTGGAGGCCATGCAGGGGCGTGTTGTTGCTGGCAGAAGCTGGGAGCTGATGAATAGGGAAAGTCTTTGCTGACGCACTAGGATTAGCAGAAACTGTACCAGAGGGACTAGAAGATGAAGAGGAAGCACTGGAGCTCGTTCCCTCTCCTCTGGCCTTGTACTTAGGTTACCCAAATAGAAGCCAGAGTTGAGGATAGAGGACAGCATGAACACACATTCTGCACTGGGTTTAGATGGGGGTCTGGGTTTCTTTTGGCAGAGTCAGATCCAGTGGCTCTTAGTCAATGATTCAGACTGGCATGAACTGTCCACGATGGCGTACAACTGCCCTGATAGTGTGCAGACAGGTCGCAATCAAAGAAGAGACTGAGTCCTGAGGGCGGCAAACTGCTGAAAGTAGACACTGCCAAGAGCCCTAAGCCGTTTTACTTGAACTGAGGAGACGAGTACCCAGCCCGTTCCTCTGAGATCTAGATAGGCAAGGTGGATTACAGGGTCATACTCTCCTGCGTTCAGTTTGCCTGAAGTGTTGGGGTGACCTACAAACTAGAGGGGTCAAAAGGGGAAGTGCTTCTCCTTCTACTACCAAAGTTTTGGAAGGACAGTGAAATGCCAGAATCAGATGGTTACCTTCCTCTAAACAATCATCTTTGAGTATGGAAGCTGGGCACCAGTGAGGGGGCTGAGAACGAGTCAGGGATGGATCTACTTGGCCATTTTAAGATTGTAAGAGACCTCCCAGAGGAGGAGCTAGGCTCCAGTCCTTGGTGCAAGTCTGCAGGTTCACCAGAGTGAAGTAAGACTCCTTGGCCTCTCAGGGTGACAAGCTTTCTGCACCACACCCTGAAAAGATTGGCTGAAGAGAGTTTGAGGGTTGAGTGGTGCATGCTTCAATCTGCATCCCCTGTCTGTTTCTGGCACAGGTGGAGCGGTGATGAAGGTCCAGTGTTTAGCCACCTTTCCCTGATGCAGATGTGAGGGGCCCTTGTTGCACAGCAGCTCTGCCGTCATGTACATCTTTCTTTACCACAGTTTGCAACCTGTCACTGGTGTCCTGGTGCTTGGACGCTATTGTAGTTCCTGGCTCCCTTTTCCCCTGGAGATCTGATGAAGGTGGCATTCTACTTCTTTATCTTCAGTCCTTGCAGCTGAAAAAAGATTATAACCACGCTCCACACACCACCATGACCGAACTTGTCACGCAAATCAATACCTCTTTTTAGTTGATTGGTTCTAATAAGCCTCCATAAAAAGGAAACTTCTCTCAAATGTCCTCGATACCCATCTAGATCTGAAAGATTCCTCAATCACCTGTCCTCCACCAAGGGACAGGGAAGACCCCCCATTGGATTCAACAGAATCAGGGATACAAGGACTGGAAAATACACGTAAAGTTCCAGGAGAGCAAAAACCAAACGTGTCAAGTCCACCTTAGGGTAATGAGAACCACCAAGACTTTTTATCTACTTATTGGAGCAATTATCCGCAGAATCTTTGTAAACAGAGGAAAAGCTTAAATTGAACTCTGGGCTCCAATCTTACAAAAATGTCTCCATGGCCCTAGCCAGAGAATCAAGCCTCCAAAAGAAAACGTATGTGCGCTGTTGATTCAGACAACATGCACAGATGTCCCTGGAGAAAGGGCCCATCTGCCCAACAAGGGAAGGAAATTCCTAGTGCTCTGCACTAAGGACATATTGTTTGTGGACAACGTCTTCATGTTCATGTGTCAACTGGACAAGTAGGCTCAACCCCTACAGAACAAACCATTTGGCTACCGATGTACAGAGTCACATTATGGTTATGAGAAAGCAGATTTCTTGCTAGGACATGATACTTATCCATATATGTAGAAGATGGTCAAAATTATATATGATTCATTAACGAAGGTCTTTACTGTTAGAGTAAATGCTCTTAGCAAATACAGTGAACTGTAAACTCAGCTTGCATTACTGACAGTGGTTGCATTATATAAACGTGTACACGTATTAGCAAAATGTAACTATTTATGGCCATTTTTAATGCTCCCAAATGTTTATTGATTATTTGCATATACATCCAGAGGAATTGAAGCAAGATCGGTGATTGAACACAAAAAAACTTGCAACATTAAAAAAGGTTGCAAACATACAATTTCATTGTGCACTTTGTTCACTTTTAAGAATAAAATGTACCCAAAAACATTTGCAACTGAAAAGAAATCGGAAGAAAGTTGCACACAGTTTTGGTATGCTGTTGCACAATTTTTCAGGACCACTATAAATACCATTTCTATAAGCAGGGCCAGCTTTAGCTCTGGTGGCGCCCGGTGTAACAGTCTTTATTTGGTGCCCCCCCCCCCCCATGACCCACTTCTCCACAAATTCCCTCACTACCACACTCCAACAGGGCTCCTCATCTCTCCATATCCTCTCTCTGACATACATTTCCTTTTTTTATACTGCTTTTCATAGTTCACTCACACTCAATTGTGTAATCTGCCTGGTACACATACTTTGCAGCTAGAGCACATTAACCATGTGTGCTACTTTATGATGAGTCAAAACTGCCACTAGACCAAATTCCGATCTCTCACCAGCAGGAACACTAATCACTAGAGTTATCCTACATTTTTATAGTTGCCTGAAAATTGCTGGACGCACACGGAAGTTCACCTGCTTTTAAACCCATAAGTTATTTTTAAACATAGCACCCCCCAGCAAAGTCAGCACCAGGTGCGGCTGCACTGGTCACACTGCCCTAAAGCTTGCCCTGTCTCTAAGGCATCACTTCATAAAATGTATGTGACATCCCAATATCTTTCAAAAAGTAATAATGGAGAATCATTGTAAAACTATAATGAGCAAAATGTTTAAAAAAATTAATAAATACATTTGGGGCACCATTCTTAAAGAAAGTCACAAAAGTGAACCCACAGGTCTATGGCCTTACTTCGGGCGGATTACGACTTTCAGGAATTCATAAGAGTTTGCAGAAGAAGGCCTGGAAACATACAATTGCAGTTTTCGAACTCTACTCCTGGCAAACATTTATGTATTCCATTTTAGCATGAATAAAAAATACAAAAGCATATATTTGCTCATACTAAATGTTCTCTCTTTTGTATTCTGAGGAAAATATTTCCCCACGGAGAAACTCCTTCCTTACACCCCAGGTTTTTTTGAGGGAGTGGGGTGACCCTGCCTGAAAAAAAAATACTTCTGCCTTTGTCAGGAGTATATTTCTGGCCTTTTTTAGAACGGGAAAGGGTTCGTGGTTACGCTTAAACATGCAAGTTTGTGGGTACGCAAAACTCACAAAACATTTCAGCCCTGACATTATCACTTTCCAAATGCTACAAGCCCCTGTGAATATATTTGCTTTCACTAAAATGTTCATGTGAGTACATAATTTTCTGAGTCCAAAATCAACTTTTGCACACGTATGTCAAACTTACACACATGTATGGGGCTTTGAGAGTCTGGCCCATCATTTTTTACCTCTGACAGTATCTTGCAGGATTTATCCAGTTATAAAATGTAAGCATCCAGTCATTTATACAGTTCTTGCTATATGCTTACAATTATGGCAAACCAGGTGGCAGAGGCACAGTGAGAGGAAGTGATCTGCCCACGAATTACAGTGTGGTCAAGTGGAGAAAGTCAGCTTGTGATCCACTTTGCTGATCCATAGTTGGCAACCTTGGTGCTAGAACACAAGTAAAATCTGACTTTACTTACAGTGACAATTTAGAAATTGTGTAAACGCTTAGTAAATTTGCATGAGCAATTCACAAGGCACTCATCAGAAACTAAATTAAGAAAGAGAGCAAGGGTAGAATTAGAACGATCATACATCCTAACTTCTGCTATAATCAAACCTTCAGCATAATGAAAGTGCTGGCACGTTCAGAATCCTACCGTGATCAGAAAGCCGGCCTAAACTGAGCATCTGCTTATGGAGATCGTGAATATTCAAAAACATGTCGGAGAAATAGAGGTCTGTTATGTTCAAAGTTGGATATCACCAGAAGTTTGGCATAATTTAAGCCTTGCTAGAATCCAATGTAACCAAACCCTGATATAACATGATCGCTGTTATAATCAGAAAAGCTACTATTAGAGCTCTGATGTAATGAGAACGCTGTCATTATATGCACCCTCATCTAAGGGAACCAAATGGGACAAATGCATATTTTTACTGGACAAGTAGAATTCTGAAGCATCTTGTTCCCTGGACAAATGGAACATTTTTTAAAACTTCACACACCTGTAGAAGGAGCAGGAGGATCTCCCTGCCCAACATCCAGTCGCTCACATCTGTAGAATAAATGGAATTGTAGAGACCCACCACATTGGACAGACACTAATGATACTCTGCCTGCACCGAAATCCATCTCTTCAGATGATGCTGCCAGAATTATTTCACGAGACCAGCAAGAAGATTTGATTTTGTGCCGCCGATAATGTATATATCTTGGCCAATACGCTGTCCATGAGAAAGAGAATACAACAACACACTCCTTTCCAAGCACAGGACCTGGTCAGAAGCGCCAGGGAAACAGCCTTTACAGAGACGTTTTTACCTTGTTATACCTTTACCACGCATTTTTTACCATGCATGTTTTTAGAACGCATATGCTTTTACAACGTATGCCTTTACTACGGATTTATGTAAGTTCGGGGGTGTGGGGGTCTCCCCCCACAAATACATTGTTTAGTGCGTGGTAAAGGCATACGTTGTAAAAGCATAGGCGATCTAAAAAAATGCGTGGTAAAAATTGCGTGGTAAAGGCATGCAGAGTATTTCCGTGCATTGTTCCGTCATAAAACCAAGCGCCAGGCAGCTGATATGAAAAAGCCTCTCCTAACTCAATCACTTGCCCTTCATGGAAATTTCTCTGCAGCGAATTCCCCCACCCAGAGATGTTAGAATTTGGCTTCACAATGAAATCCATTGTCTATCCCATTCTGTAATTCCACAGGAATGGAACCACTTATGATTATCTCAGCCCTTTGCAGAGATGCAGAATCTTCCCTCTTTGCACAACACTCTTGCGCAGGGGCTCTGAAAATATAGTCTGGATGGATGATACCATCAGGCCAACTATTCATGCTAACACTCTGTTATGTTATGTAGATTTGTATAGCTCGGGTTATCACCAGGTAGTGTATCCAGTCACTGAAGCAGGCATATTGGTGTGCGACTATAGGTGTAGTGAGTCAGCCTCTGAGAAATGTGTTAAAATGTCAGATCTTCAGCTTCTTGCGGAATTTAAGAAGTAAGGAGGAGGCCCTGATTAGTAGAGGAAGGTCATTCCAGGGTTTGGGTGTGATGTAGGAGAATGTTAGACCTCCCGTTCTGCTTTTGTGATTACCAAGGGTGTGTGCGAGTGAGTGAGACTGAATGTAGGTGTCTGCTGGGTTGGTTGAAATTAAGGTGGTTAAGGTATGTTAGTCCTAAGTTGTGCAGTGAGGAGTTTGAACTGGCACCGTTTGTGTATGGGGAGCCAGTGGAGCTCTCTGAGATGTGGTGTGATGTGGGTGCGTCATGGGAGGTCTAGGATGAGTCTTGCTGCGGTGTTCTGGATGGTCTGTAGTCAGTGAAAGAGGTGGTGGGAGATTCCGGCG
The DNA here is from genome assembly GCA_963921515.1 of Calotriton arnoldi. Classification (NCBI taxonomy): domain Eukaryota; kingdom Metazoa; phylum Chordata; class Amphibia; order Caudata; family Salamandridae; genus Calotriton; species Calotriton arnoldi. Next base: position 2,338,462 of record CAWUFW010000598.1, on the reverse strand, counting down.
TGGAGTGCACTGCCGTAGTCTAGTCTGTTTGCAATGAGGGTTTGTGTGATGGTGCTTCTGGTATTTCGGGCTATCAATTTGGAGATTGTGCGGAGCATTTGGAGTATATGGAAGCAGGAGGAGCTGACTGTGTTGGTCTGTGCTTTCATGTAAAGTTTGTCGATGAGGATGATTCCCAGGTTTCTTGCGTAGTTGGTGTAGGAGTGGGCCCGGGTTCTGGTGGCCACCAGGTGGAGTCCTAGGAGGAGTTCTTGTTTCAGAAGACCAACACTTCCGTCTTGTCAGAATTGAGTTTCAGGCAATTGGCTTTCATCCAATCTGCTAGGTTGATCATGGTTCTGGTGCTGGAGGTCTTCTCGGACAGCGATAGGATGAGTTGGGTGTCATTGGTGTAGGAAATGATGGAGATGCCATTTATTCTGATGATCTTGGCGAGCGGAGTCATGTAGATGTTGAACAGGGTTAGGCTGAGCGACGAACCCATGGAGACTCCGCAGATAAGGTTCTTGGATTCTAATGTATACGGTGGTAGTCTGACTCACTGTGTTCTTCCTGTGAGAAATATTCAATTGCGGGCCCGTCCTTGGATGCCTTTGTGGTGTAGTTTTTAGGGGAGGGTATAGTGTGATACTGTATCGAAGGCAGGTGAGAGTTCATGTAGGATGAAGACAGCAGTTTCTCCATGGTCCAGTATCGAGCGTATCTCATCCGCGGCAGTGATGAGTGCTGTGGTTACTCTGAAAACCTGATTGAGTGTGGTTAAGTAGGTTGTGGAGTTCGAAGTGGCTGATGAGTTGTTTGTTGATTGCCTTCTCTGTCACTTTGGCTAGGTACTGAAGCAGAGAGAGGGGACTAAAGTTGTTCAGCTATCTAGGGTCAGCGGATTTTTTTTGGGGAGAGCGTTGACTGCTTCATGTTTCCAGTCTTCAGGGAAGGTGACTGATTTGATGGAGGTATTGATGTGGGTGAGTATTTTGCTGATCTGTGGTCCTCTCATGTTGTAGATGTAATGAGGGCAGGAGTCCACTGAGACTTCTAAGTGGACTGTTTTCATGATTGCTGTGGTGTCTTCCTCTGTGGGTGTTTTACAGCAGGTTATGTGTGTGTCTTGGTTGGTGGTGGACAGGTTATCAATGAGATGCTTAGGGTTGGGTTGCCGCTCGAAGTTGCTGTAAATTTTTGATTTTGCTGTGAAAAAAGTTGGATAGATTGTCACAGAGTTTCTGTGATTGTGTGATGGTGTTGGCTGCGGCCTCTGGTGTGGTGAGCTCCTTGATAATTGAGAAGATCGCTTTGAAGCTAACATAACATAACATGCCCCACTCCAACTATAGGTACCTGTGATGTGGTTTGAAAATAGGTACTGCCAAGTAAGCATCTTTGAGGTCCAGCCTTACCAGCCAGTCCCCAAGTTAAAGAACATCCAGAAGAAGGCAAATCCTCTCCATCTAGGAGGGAAGGTAGAAGAGCTGCAATTTAATCTTTTTCAGATTGATCACCAGTCGCAGTCCCTTGTCCTTTTTCTGAACTAAGAAGATAATCGTTCATCTCTACAAACCTAGCCACAAGCTAAAATATGTGGAACAGCTCTTTTTATTTGTTTCAACAGTATGTAAATCCATAGATAGGTTTGCCTTCCCTACAGCGGCAGCAGTTAAATGGAACACCCTCCCTTTCTCCTTATATCTGGAAAGCAATTTGTTCGGATTTTGGAAAGCTGTGAAGACATGGCTGTCCGTCAAACTTTTGGGGCTTGTTAGTGTATTAGGGTGATCTGACTCCTCGCTAGTGTAGTGGTTGGATTTCCTTTTACAGTGCCAAGATAACTCTCCAGAATAATGCGCTTTATAAAATCAGCATAACATACCATCTTTGGTGGGATGAAAAGATCCTTTGTATGGCATGTCAAACCGTATGCTCCAGCCTTGAGCTCATCATAGTAAGTTCTGCAGGTTTTTAACTGCTGGCTCAGGACACAACAATAATGCATATGCACTGGGGATGGGAGGTTCCTTTATCACAGATTGCAATCCAGAGCTGGGCTATGTGGTCTGGAGGGGTACACCATGTGCACCCTCATTGTAACTGAGCATATCAACTGTCAGCTCCTCCGGCTGCTCAGGACTGACAATGGTCACAGCGACAAGACTGTAGTGGTAGCACAGGCATTTGTATATTTAAATTGGTCTGCCATTCATCAGCAGCTTAGTCCTTTGCTCCATCCTCTTGGGACAAGGAGGACATTTATATGTGCTACTGATCCAGCGGGTTACTAGCAACTAGCATTCATACACCGAATACTCACCTGGGCCCATTCATTCATACTATGCTAGCAATTTCCGCTGGTGGGTCAGTTGTACTCTTTATCAAAATCCCTGCTACCAATTACTTTTCTGATTGAAGAGTAATGACTTACCAATGGACCCTTTGCTAATTGGGAAGTTTAAAATGAGTGACGTTCATTACAGTTCATAAATTCTAAAATAATCACTGAGTCAAGAAGTTTTAAAATGTTTATCTAAAGTTTTAGCAGAGTAAAATACAGAACCACATGATACTTAATCGTATATCAAGGATGAAGCATAATAATCAATTATCGATCAATGACGGTTCCTCGGAAGAAGAAGATAGAGACAGCAGCACAACTAAAGGTTGCATTTATATTTACCTAAAGGTGCGAGACACCAAACCCCTTGGCCAAGGAGTTGGAAAGGATCGGTCCCATAAGGATGAAGATCAAAGACCTCCGGACTAGGTTCAGGACAGGTGACCTCTCTATCAACGACGCCTGCGTCGTTCCCCTCTCTGACACTTCGCTCCTCCTCGAGTTTCTCCCTGTCTTCCTTCTAATGGATTCCACCGCCCCCACCTCAGGACCTCTCTGGACAGCGGTTCAGTCTGCAATCGATCAGCTTGTATGTCTGAGCTAGAGCGCCAAAAAGCCAACTAATTAACTAATTCTGGGGACGCGCTCACAGCTGACAGCAGTACCGTGAGGGGAACGGTCTTTTCTTCACCCTACCTGATCTCTGGACATCGCCGTGAGGTGAACGGCTCCTGCCCACACTTCGCCATCGCTTTTCCTGCCGTGAGGGAACGGCACTGTCATTTCTGCCGTGAGGGCAACGGCTGGACTACCACCCCCAGCAGGCAGTGGGAGTCGCTTGCTGGGGGCGTTATCGGTGCGCCTGGAGGCGCTTATCAGCTGTGTAGCTCTCCCGCAGCGCGGGACGCGCGCGGGCGTGCCCGGGCGCTGCCCGGGCGAGGCCCGGGCCAAGGGCGGGCCCGTCAAAGCCCGTCAAAGCCCGTCAGAGGCTGGGCTGGGCCATTCCCCTAACATCTAACTATGGGTAAGCGCAAACTTCGTGGTAGTCATGACCAGGGAGGTGCAAAATCTAAAGTCCCGAGACAATCATCATCTATAATCTCATACCTGACTTCGGCCGTGGGAGCATTGACTAACGAGATAGCTAATGCCGAAAAGGAATTAGGTTTAGGCTCAAGATATAATGAAGGAGGAGGTGTTGAGGATTCTGAGCCACTATCTAATGCTCCTGTTTCGCTGGATCCAGTTGTGCAGATTAGTGGCGTAAGATTGAACTCTGAATCTCAGGCCCCGACTAGTGTTGAAATAGGAGAAGTGACTGTGACTGTACCATCGCAAGGTTCTGCTATGGACGGGGAAAATCCATCTAGGGACTTAATTGCGAGGCCTCAGGGAGAACGGAGTACCTCTAGGAAAATTAATAAGAGGCAGAAGGGCCAAAAAAACTGCCCATCAAAGTTAGACTTGGTGCTGGACGAGAATACTCAATTATTACTACGGAATTTGGTGGAGGAGATTTTTAGTGCTCGGTTCGAATCCATACTGACTAATATTGCTAAAGATGTAATTGACACTATGAACTCGTGTGTCGCTGACCCTGAAGAAAAAATGTGAGCGTATGGACTCTATTTTGGACTCTTACTTAAAAGTTAATCATGTTAAAAATAATTCAGGTTTGTTAGCTACTCCCCAGTTAGAATCTAATTTAGATTCTCGAGGAACATCTTTAGGTAATCACCAATTTGTAGTTCCAAGTGAGGGGGTAAAATCGAAAAAGGTTGCTAGGCAGGATGTGTTCCAGGAAAGAATGCAAGAAGGAGGGCATTTGACCCAAATTGATAAAAGTCCTGCTGAATCTACAGATTTAAGATCTAATGTTGTAATTAACAAGAATATCGGCTTCAAAGAAAGTAAGAGAAGCCCAAAGAATTTAGAATTGACCTCCCTATGGCTGCCACTCCTTTGGTTGCGATTCTTGTAGGGGTTCCCCCTTTAAGTGTTCATGATAACGAACCAACGGAGGCACTGATGCGCAAGACAAAAAATTGGTGTGATCATTATTCATCAGGTCAACCTGGGATATCAGACCATATTATAATGACTAGACGGGTGGCCTGGGTGGGAAATGGCCCCAAATGCGTACCAGGAGACTGTATTATAATTAATTTTAATAAACAGGATATAGCTGATAGGCTGTTCTGGGATGCAACAGAACTATATGGGGGAAATTAGGGCTTTACCTTTGGGTTATTTTTACTCTCCGCTAAATGCTCGGCGGCCTTTTGAGAGGGCCAGTGGGGCTACTTTCACTGGTTCCTCCCTCCCTGACTTGGGGCTGCTTCAGGGTCATGGTAGTGGATTTTACCCTAGTAAAACTAAAGTGGGAGAAGTAACACAAAAAAAGTGGTAGCCTTGATACCAAGATTTATGGAGGAGGCTTATCTGTCTCAAATAGATTTTCTCCACTCACTTCGATGGATCAGAATGATTGACTGGTGGAACCAGTGGTTGGTAGTTTACAACCATCCCCTACAAATCCAGGTTCAGATGATGTAGGCGTGGTTATCCTCCCAAATTGTAGAACTATTAGTTGGAATATTGCGGGCCTCAAAGCTAAAAGGGATGATCCACTCTGGTTGAAGGTTATAAGATCTTATGACATAATTGCGCTTCAAGAAACCTGGGATAGGGGGGATAGTTTTGGGTGGATGGTTTTAGATCCTATGTTCTACCCGCTCGCCCGGCTACGGCTGGTAGAGCTAAGGGTGGTTTGATGTTCCTCCTCTCCAATAAGCTAGCGGGCTCTTTATGTAGACTAGAGGTAGATTCATTTAATGCCCTGATATTAGAAGTTACCCGGGCAAATAATTTTAAGTTATTACTTATTAATTTCTATAATTCTGGGGAAAATGATTTTTTAAATCAACATTTGATTAAGTTGAACTCCTTTTTAGAAGACTATAGGGCTAATCAATCCACTTTTTATCATATATTAATTATGGGTGATTTTAATATACATTTGTGTGAGCGGCATTGTCTTATCGAAGATCACTTAGCCCATACTCACTCGGTGAGCCCTCATTTTGAGCACTCGCCCCAGGGGGAGGCTCTAGAGAATCTTTTGTCGGGGGCTGATCTTTTTGAACCAGCATTCTTTAATCATTTTGATCGTTGTCCTACATTTAAATCCAAGGCTAGAGACACTATCATAGATTATATATTTTTGTCCTCTACTTTACTTGACAAGGTAGTTTTTTATAACGCTATAGTTTCATCTTTCAGTGATCATAACCCCGTCATATTGGAACTGGATAATAGCTGTGGGTTTTTGGGAAACGGTGGGGAAAATTTGGGTGTTAATAGTATGGTAACCCGTGATCAAGGGCGGAGGCTTAAGTGGTCGAAGGTGGTACCAGATTCCTTCTTTAAAGATCTTTGCCTAAAAACTAGCGGACATATCGCAATATGTGCTGACCCTTTAAGTCCTGAAAATGTGGTCCTAGGAGCTTTTGTTGGTATCTGTAGACAGATATCAGTGGATTTGACCATCAACTCTAAAATGAAAACTAAATTAGGTGAAAAATGGTTTGATGAAAACTGCTCACGAGCACACCGTGCCCTTATTTTAGCCTTGAAATGTTCTCCTCGAGATAGGGAATTGGTAGTGTCGTTACGGAAACAATACAAGGTCGCAGTTCATAGGCGGAAATCAGAGATTAAGGCAGAGGCTTGGAATGATCTTGTTTCAGTCGATATGTTAAAAGATAGTTCTAGATTTTGGTCTATTGTTAACTCCCCATTTTTTTCAGGTCAGGAAAACGACATTCAGGAAAGTAATATCACAGAGGCTCAGTGGTTGGCTCACTTTGAGGGAATTTATGGTTCTGATGAGACGATGGAAACTTATTTTAAGGCATCAACCCACCAAGCTGCAGTATCTTTTATTTTTAATGAGGAGGACGTTGAGAGAGCAATAAAAGACACATCTAGTAATAAAGCTCCAGGTCCAGACCGTGTCCCGGCAGACCTTTTTAAGTGTAACCCCAAATTTTGGGCTAAGATACTTGCAAATGTATTTAATGCAGTGAGAACGAGTGGGTTTCCCGCATCCTGGTCTCAGTCGATTATTATACCAGTTTTTAAAAAGGGTCAGAGAGGGGACCCGAGGTGCTACAGACCGATATCTTTAATTGACTCGACGGTTAAAATTTTGGGCAAAGTGATTTTAGAAAAGATTTTAGACTGGGCCAATGATAACAAGATTGTTTCTAATTTACAGTACGGTTTTAGAAAAGGACGAAGTACTATGGACCAATGTCTCAACCTGTATTTATTAATTAGTAAATATACAAAGGCTAAAGAGGGCTCGTTTAAAATGGCTTTTATGGACTTGTCTTCAGCTTTCGACCTGGTTAACAGGTCGAAGCTGTGGAGTATTTTATTAGAAATGGGATTGGATCCGGGTCTGGTTTATTTCCTAGCTGATCTTCATAGTGACCTATCTGCATCAATTAGGCTTTCACAAGATGGCAAGTGTTCTAAGTCTTTTAAATCAGGAAGAGGCGTAAGACAGGGGTGCATATTGGCTCCCCTGCTTTTTACATTATATACTAACGCCCTGGATGGATCTCTGGTGGAGGCGAGCTTGGATATACCGCGTGTAGGAGACTGTCCAATCCCGGTTCTCCTATGCGCGGATGATGCCGTTCTTTTGGCACGAACTGCAGTAGGTCTCCAGCGGCTTCTGGATGCGTTTGGAGCCTATATGCAGTCTTTAGACCTGGTAGTAAATATCGGGAAATCACATATTATGACCACGAGTCATAGAGCTCCTAAAGCCAAAACTTTTATTGTAATGGGGGTTGTGACGACTGTATCCTCGTTTACATATTTAGGAGTAGTGTTTGATGAAAGAGGCTCTTGGGTTCCCCAACAAAAAATTTAAAAAAATGCAGTAATTAGATCAACCTCTGCCATACTAGGGTTTGCGCAGCGGTTTGGGAGCTAGACCTGTGGAGGCCATTATAAAATTATATAGATCTAAGTGTTTGGCTATTGCAGCATATGGCTCATCTATTTGGGGATACAAGCAACAGGCAGGACTACAGACAGTGGAAAACAAATTTTTACGTAGTCTCCTGTCTGTTCCTCAATCTACTTCAACCTTTGCCATACACCAGGAATTGGGGCTGGGTTATGTCTCAGATACTTTGCGTACAGCACCGTTACTCTGCTGGCTCAAAGTATGGCTTAACCCAGTTTTAACCCTGAATCATTTGATATTGCGGGATTGTGTCAAATTGGATAAAGTAAGTAACATTAATTGGCTTGCATATGTTAGATCTATGTTATCCAAAATAGGGCGGCTAGAACTATTTGAATTCCCGGATAGGATTAGGAAGGAAGATTTGAAAGGGGTTAGAACGAATTTTATAAATATGTTGATGTTGGAACGGGAAGAAAAGGAGCTACAGAAACCTTTAGTTGGGGCTCACTTTTTGACAAAAACGTCGTTATTAATTGAGCCGTATTTGATAACTGTTACTAAACCGTTCCATCGCTGGCTCCTGACTAGGTTCCGTTTAATTTGATTCATTTTAATTTGGGCAACTATGAGGGGTGGTGTAAGCCAGAGGATGCAGGACCGTGTTCTTGTGATAATTTTTCTACACAAGATACCCTACATTTTGTAATGTTCTGTGACCTCTATTTGGATATACGTAGGAAGTTTTTAGTCCCTCTATTAAATAAAAGGGTTTCCTACAGGTTAGACCTGCACTGCTTTATCTGCAAATGTTAAGTAATACATGGGACATTTTTAATATTGCTTGTTTTTTGGTTGCTGCTATTAGGATTAGGAAGAAATTGAAAAAAATATGCACATTGTTACGCATTTTAACGAACCGATTAACCTTATTTGCTGAAGCTGAGTATTCTGTGGATTATTTTTAATATTATTAGTCTCTATTGCTGCTATTGTATGGATTTTTATGCTATATACTGTATTATGCTGATTTTCTAATGAAATAATTTTTAACTTTTGTAATTTTCTGATGCTGCTGAATTACACAAATAGGATTGTGCCCAACTTTTTATCCCCAAAATTTTGTATAGGTATGTGTGTGTTTATGTATTTTATGTCTTGTACTTTTATGATTTTAATTAATCGAATAAAGTGGATTGATTGAACTAATTCTATATCTATTATACCCTTCTACGCCCAGGTACCTCCCATTAATGTTTCAAAATTATAGGCCCACTACTTCTGATTGGACGGGGACAGGGGGTTGATCCTCACACCATGTCATTTAGTTCAATTTCTTTAAGCCCATTGTTTTAAAGTACCGCCCATCACAATTAATACATTTGCTTTATTTCCCACCCATTTCCCATTGATTCAGCAACACATTTTTGTATACAATTGTATCGTTTTCAGGTACATTTCGGATGAACTTGTGAACCAGGCTTCGCGACCTTGGAGAGCTTCCAAGTTGACTTCATCGCTTCCTTTGGTCAGCCTTTCAGGGCGCATGTGCAGAACCAATGTCTCTCGAGCTGCAGTTCAATCAACTCAGGCCCATTTTACGAACTAATAAAAGTCAAAGAAGAAAATATTAAAATCACAATATAAATGGTTGCACTGTATACCCACTTTGTCTACTCTATTCCCATTTATTTATAAATCTATTCGCATTAATAGCATTAGAATACCACAGCTTTAATTGCAGCGTATGCGCAAGCTTTAGCACGTGAAAACAGTAAGCAGCCATTTTAATACACACTGCGCAGAAGCAAAGGTTTCCCTCCAAGCAAAGAAAGACGTCACACCACGTGATATGGTTGACACATGCGCAATGAGATTCCCGCGCATTAGCGGCCATTTTAGATTTAGACAAGCGTTACTTGTTAGTTTAAACACATAGGCAAGCTTCCCTCGTTTTGTATTGATGTGTGCATTGGTTAGTACGGACATTACAAAGATTAATAATTAATACTGTGAGAGGATTGCTTACGAGCAAGTCTCATTGTGAGTTCTTGCTCCATCAATCCCCTCTCTGATGGCGTTTCTGAGCCATCAAAATACTACCCACAACCAGATGCCAACTTTTAGCATAAAATTGTCTCACTTTCATTTTTACACTTTCTGTTTTTATCATCTCCTTTCAGTTTCTTGTATAATTCACTTTTCAGATCTTCTAGTTCAATTTCGTCAAACTTTCGTTTCTTTCCTTTTCCTGTCACTCTATACGTCTCATTCTTTCTACAACACTTGCACCATATTATTATTGATAGTACTATTATTGCTATCCCTGCTAAGGGCACTAATATTTGACCTATAAGTCCTTTCCCTACATTAGCAAACCAGGTACCAATTGACGCTATACTATTCGTCAATCTTGCCCATACACTATCAACTTCCAGTGGTTTAAGTTCATTCTCAAGTTTTGTTGTATTCTGTATATATGTTCCAATTTCTGCACTTTTGTCAGGTATGTAAGTGCAACAGTGTTTCGTCTTCAATAATTTACAGACTCCGCCCTCTTTTGCTAATATTATATCAAGAGCAAGTCGATTTTGCATAACCATAGATCTAATCGCAACCATCTCCGCATTAATCATAAGAAATCCTCCAGCAGTGTCCGTTGATAAGCGATCAACCACTGTAGATAATTTACATATTTTCCTTGAGTTCAGAATTATTCCCACTGAAGGTATCAATGCACCGAATATATCACCTACAATTTCAGAAAAACTAGCTCTTTTACTACGTGTTAATTCACTATTATTTTCATTGCTCCCAGTGTTTCTTTTTACGTGGTATATTTTTGGAAATACTATTCCAAAATAACAACTTCCATACCACCGTGCAGGAAGCCTAAAGTAAGCCTTATTCCCACACACATAATAGATTCCAGGAAAAACTGAATCTGTTCCTCCTTTCAGTCCCCAACCTCCAAGAATTAAGAAATTATGTTCACATTCACTGGTACCGATGAAAATATTGTTATACTCAGTCTTTAACCTATGTAGACAAATTTTCCCTGTCTTTACAAAATCCAGAGCCATAGCAGCTTGAGCCTTGCCAGGTGTGTAACTACCCTCTTTCTCAGCCCAAGGTGGCAGATGAGCCTTATGCTCAGATGCTTTCTTTTGGAAATCTTGTCTTCTATTTTCTACTAAATTTAAAAATATCTTTTCTTCTTCATGTAACGAACATGTTAGATTGCTTCTATGTGCATGTGTTATGTCTATTGATTTCATCGTTAAGAAAAATTCTCCCATAAACTGTGCATCTTTACTACTAAGCACTGGATTCATATTCTTTCGAATCGGAACCTCAGAAAATATCACATCCATGTCTGAATAATAGTACTGAAGTCTCCCTGTTCTATAAAATAAACTAGTCAATACACTACATGATATGCCATAAGTTAATGGTAAATGATGATATGTTAATCCTTCAGCTACTGATTCGGGTAATTTCATACAGACATAACAATTACTAACTTCCATGGTATCTACATATTGAAATAATAATTTTGTGAAAACATTCAAACTAGTGTCGTTATCTGTTACCTCATGATGAAACTCTGGTTCATCTTCTGCCTTTAATTCTACTCTATTACTTTTCAAATTATCTACCCTTCCCTTCGTTTCGTTGTTAATCTTTTTATCCATAATCAGAAGGTAAGGAATTGCTACGATCACAACTAACCATACTATAAGCACCACTACCAGACTACATATGCATATAGCACAGCATCTTTTACAACATTTCCGTTTCGGTCTCCCAGAAACTCTGTCGTCAGGCATTTTGACAAGGAAGATTTCTCTTCTTATCTTTTCTTTTTCAAGACTTTAACGTTATCAAGGTGGTTTTATTTCTTTTTCATAAGTCAGTTCCGCACTTGTTCCTTCGTCACCACTTTCACTTGACTCTGAACTCTCGTAGTCTTCAAGGATTATATAAGTCCAATCAGGACCTTTAAATTTATTGTTCACAAGTTTCAGTCTTTTGCTTTTTCGTTTTTCAGTTCCACTTGTTTGTCCGGTTAGGCTTGTTACTTCATTTACTTGTTCTGGATCTTCACTTCTGGTTCTTATATGGTATTTCACTCTTTTAATGACACTAGGCCAATGATCACCTTTTCTGATCTTCTTTGTTTGCACTGTCTCTTCACTTCTTATTTCTTCTTCAGAAGTCTTTTTAATTTCAAGTTGTGGCACAGTTTGTTTTTCTTCAATTTCAGTTTCTTCTTCTATTTGTTCTTTTTCAGGTCTTATTGGGTTTCTCTTCAGTTGCTCCATTGTGAGTTTCTGATAACTGACCTTGGTTCAAGCATTTGCATCTTCATGCTTGATATTCTCGTGATCTTCTTCTTGAATGTATTTTCCTAGATCTAACTGGTCCTGATCAGGGCTTATTGCACTTTGTACTTCTGCAGCCTGACCGCGTTCTTCTAAACCTGTCTGTCCCTGCTCAAATTTTGTTGTTTCGTTGTTGATTTGAGTCCAATTTCCTCTCCCTATCTGGTCCTGCTCAGGTTCTTTTATTGTTTCATTTTCCTGCTCCTGAGCGGCTTCTTCTTCACCTATCTGGTCTTCTTTAATTTCTTCTAAATTTGATTGGCTTCTAGTTCTGTTGTAAGCTTCTGGTACTTCAACCACTGGTATCCAGTCCTGACTTGTGCTCGGTTGTTCTTCTTCAGCTTCTCTCAAAACCCTCACCTGAGATTCTTCAGCTGGGCAACCTTCAGCTTCCTCAGTTATTGATCCTTTCTGAGGATTTTCTTCTTCAGGGTCTGGTACTCTTTTGGTGTGGCTTACATGAATCCAATTAGGCAATCCTGCACATTTCACTGCTGTATTCGTAACTAGTATAACCTGACAAGGTTCAGCCCCACCTGGGTGATAGACACGTTTCTCTGGTGTGATGCTTCACTACCACCCAGTCTCCGGGATTCAGATCAAGCTCTTGCTCAGGCTGCCTGGACACTGCGTCTTCCCCAACCTGGTGAGAGACAGAACGCACTAGGTCAGCCAATCCTTTGCAATAATCCAGAACCATATCATCAGTTATATTCAGCAGTTTACTTGTAGGAACATGTGCTTGTCTCATTGCTCTTCCCATGATTATTTCGTGCGGACTCAATCCGGTATTTCTATCAGGAATGCTTCTGAGTCCCATTAACACAAGTGGCAATGCATCTGGCCAATCTAATGATGTTGATGCACACATTTTTGCCAGTCTGGATTTTATTGTGCCATTTATTTGTTCAACCACTCCAGAAGCCTCTGGGCGATATGCACAGTGCAATTTTTGCTCAATCTGGAATGCTTCGCAGATTATTCTGATCACATCGTTGTTGAAGTGCCCTCCTCTATCTGATTCCAAAGTTACTGGGAAACCGAACCTAGGAATGAGTTCTCGTAGTAACAGCTTTGCGACTGTAATACTGTCATTCCTTCTGGTAGGGTAAGCCTCCACCCACTTTGAAAACAGACACACTATGACAAGTACATATTTTAGTCCTCTACATGGTGGTAACTGAATAAAATCAAGCTGCAATCTCACAAATGGACCCTCTGCCTTTCCAATTTTCCCAAAACCAATTACTGTTTTCCTTCCTGGATTATTCATTTGGCAAGTTAAACATCTCTGGCAAAGACTCTCTGCTGCAGCCCTAAACCTTGGATTGTACCAATTTTGTCTGAAGAGCCTAATCATAGCATCTCTCCCTACATGTGTGTCTCCATGATACATTCTGGCCATTTGTGAAATCAGACAGTCGGGCATGACTGGTCTGCCATCGGTATAAATCCACACATCGTCATCTGCCCTTTGAGAACATCCCAATTTAATCCACGCATTTCTTTCATTCTCATCAGCATCGTCTTGCAGTCTTTTCACATCATTCCATGTTTCAGGTGGTGCATATAGCATAAGTTGGCAGCTGATTCCCATCCTTTCAACCCTTTTATTTACTGACAACCTGTTCTTGGCACAGTGTTGAGCCACCAAATCTGCATATCTGTTACCGACTACCACCCAGTCATCTCCTGACTGGTGTGCGGCACACTTCACCACAGCCAATTCTTTTGGTGATTGTATTGCTTCCAACAGTTCCTTTACAAACTGTCCATTTTTAATAGGGGATCCTGAAGAAGTCATGAAATCCCTCTGCATCCACAGTTGGCCAAAATCATGCACAACCCCATAACCATATTGACTATCTGTAAATATAGTTATTTTCTGATTCCTCCCAATTTTGCAGGCTTTAATTAAAGCAATTAATTCAGCTACTTGTGCAGATTTGACTCCTGGTAAATAAGATGCTTCGACTATTCCAGTTAATTCGCATACTGCATATGCTGCACTTAGTTTACCATCTTCATGCCTTTGGCATGAACCGTCCACAAACAGCTCCCTGTCTGGGTCTCTGAGAGGCAGTTCCTGTATATCAGGACGCGGTTTTGTGCACAATTCTGTGACTTGTAAACAATCATGTTCCTCTTCATCGTCTTTAACTTCTTCATGATACGGGTCTGGTAATAATGTAGCAGGGTTTACAATTGTGCACCTGACAATAGTTACATTTTCAGCACCTAAAATTATTCTTTCATATTTAGTCAGCCGACTAGGAGTAAGATGCTGAGTTCTGGTTCTTGTCAGCAGAATCACAACTGAGTGTGGAACAAACACTTTTACAGGATGTCCCATTACAATTGATTCACTTTGCTCAATGCTCAAACAGGTAGCAGCTACTGCTTTTAAGCAACCTGGCAACGCTGCTGCCACTGGGTCCAACGTAGCAGAAAAGTATGCTATAGGACGTCTGTCCAAACCATGTCTCTGAGTTAGGACTGAAAGTGCACAATTTTCTCTCTCATGACAGAATAATGCGAATCCTCTTGTATAATCAGGCATGCCTAGGGCAGGTGCTTCACACAAAGCACTTCTCAATTTTACAAAAGCTCCTACGCTCTCATCATCCCATTCAACTGGGTCCTTTGCCTTCTTTTTCGTCATTTGAATCAATGGTTTTGCTAGCAGAGAAAACCCTACTATCCACTGCCGACAATATCCCACTATTCCAAGGAACATTCTCACTTCTCTTTGAGTTACAGGCATTTGCATTCTTTTGATTAATTTTACTCTTTCAGAAGTTATCCTTCTTTTTCCCCTCTCAATTTGGTGTCCTAGATATTTAACTGCTGTTGTACAAAACTGTAGTTTTTCAGGCGAAACTTTATGCCCTTCTTCTGCCAAGTGATTTAATAGTGCAATGGAGTCGACAACACAGTCCTCTCTAGTGTTAGATGCCACTAGCAGATCATCTATATACTGCACTAAGACTGAACTTCCTGGCATTACTAGCTTTTCTAAGCACTTTTTCAATATTTGATTAAAGATGGAAGGACTCTCTGTGTACCCTTGAGGAACACGATTCCATACATATACTTTGTTCTCAAATTTAAATGAAAAAAGATACTGGCTATCTGGATGCAATGGTATGGAAAAGAATGCTTGACATAAGTCAATCACAGTAAACCATCCTGCACTCCAGGGAATCTGGTATAGGATTACTGCAGGATTTGGCACTATAGGACAACAAGGTTCCACAATTTTATTTATTTTGCGTAAATCCTGAACAATCCTATACTTTCCACTAGGTTTCTTCAAACCCATTATTGGTGAATTACAAGGGCTACTCATTACTTCTTTTAATATGCCTTGTTTTACCATTCTGTTAATTTCCTCAATAACTCCTGCTTTTACTTCAGCACTCATTTTGTACTGTCTGGTATTTGGAAAAATTGCACCTTCTTTTACAATGACTTTTACTGGGTCTATTTTGGCCATTAGTCCTACTTCTTTCCCGGTGAAATCCCATACTATGGAATTTACTGTAGTTCTTAATTCTTCTGGCAACTCGTCTTTTGTTATTAAAGAGAACATCTCATCTACCTCTGTACCTTGCTTTGCAATCATAATTTTGTATACATGGTCTTCATCCGGGGTCTGAACTGCAACACCATCCGGTGTGCAGAAAATTGTGCAGTTCATTTTACACAACAAATCTCGGCCCAATAAATTCACTGGACTGGAATCACACACTACAAACTGATGCATTTCTCTAAAATTTCCAATTTTTACTTCCATTGGTTCGGTAAGAGGTGTTTTAATTTTACGATTGGTCACACCCACAACTTGGATAGCTTCTCCAGAGAGAGGAAGGTCTGGGATGTCTGCTGTTCTCACAGTAGACCTGGTAGCACCGGTGTCCAAAAGGAAAGTGATATCGTTACCTCTTACTTTCCCTTCAACATATGGACCTGACTGGTCTACCGGCAAGGATGCGCCAAGTACGCACTCCTTCTTCCCCTCTCCTAGGCACCGTCATTGATTATATGAACAAAAATCATCCTGTAAAAGAAATTGTGAAGTTACATAATCATTCTTACCACTTCCTCCTTGATATCCGACGTCTGTACCGTGCTTTGCTCTGCTTACATTACCCTGTATAGGTGCAGGTGGTAACTGACTCTGAGGATTTACACCCTGCTGTGAGTCGTTCTGCGTCTGTGGATTTAAATTATGATTTGGGCCATTATTATTTTGAATCTTTTTACATTCGTTCTTCCAATGCCCCAACTTTCCGCATCCATGACAAGGAAATTTCTTTTTAGCCTCTTCTCTACTCATTCGTCCTCTCATTTTATTACCATTTCCTGTGTCACCATTTGTTCCAGAATCTTTTCCCTCATTATCAGTTGGATTATCCAAATTAATTCCCTGTCGCTCAGCCATTTTCACTTGAGCCCACATCACTTTCTCTTGTAATTTCTTGTGTCTATCCTCAATATCGTCTCCACAATATTTCGCATATTTCAAAATCTCGTCTATGGGTTTCCCTTGCCAGCACAACATGTGCTGCTTAATCATCTGACAAATCTCTGGTTTTAATCCATAAACAAATCGGTAAACAAACTGACTCATGTTTTTATCTCCAATGTCCTCAAATCCACTATACTGTTTAAATACCTGCAATAAACGTTCATAATAGGCATGTACCGATTCACTTGCTTCTTGGGTAGTTCGGTCTATTTTCACCCAATCCGTTTCTTTTGGTGGTATTTTCCCTTTCAAGTAAGTTATTACCTGCTGATACTTTTTCATTACATCACTTGAGGGAGCACCTGTCTTTGGATCTCTAGGATACTCTTCACTCGGCCAATCAACCGTAATCTTACAATCTGTCCACAAATCGGCAGGTACCACTATGTCGAACAAACCATCCAAATCCTTCAACAATACTTTTGACACTTTCACAAACCTCTCAACCTGCTTGTACCATTCAATGGGCTTTTCTCTCAACTTGGGAAAATCATTCGTAAATGACAGAATATCCTGTCTATTCCATGGGACATGTACATAACCTCCTCCAGGAACTTCTCGCATCGGATACATTTGATCTGCTTTCCCTGTTTCCTTCATTAAGTATTCAGAAGTTGTTCTACTGTACCGTGCCTCTTCCTTTTTCTTTGTCCATCTAACTTTCCATTTATCTAAGCCTCCCCATTTCTGTAAAACTGTCATTCATTCTTTTACTTGTAGTTTTCGACCAGAGGCATTCATGTTTTCTAAATCTTTGTCAGAGAAGTCTGCTCTATAGGGTTTCTGTAGCACTTTTGACTTCCCTATTTCAATTCCCATCTGCAAGGCCAAATCTGATAATTTTTCATGAAATATCTTTACATTTCTAGTGATGCTTCTGCAGACGAACAATAGTTCTTCTTCATCGTAAGTGTTTAAACGATCTACTCCCACATTTCCTGCTATCATTTCTTCTAACTCGACTTTTAATTTGTAGATGTCCATGATCTTTGGGGGTGAACTCTGTCTGTCTGATCCTTGTGCCCATCTTTCTAAGTCTTCTGGTGTAACTACTGTGGCACTCTTAGTTCCAGATGATGTTACTATATTTACATTTTTAGAGCAACCAGGTGTTATTCTTCTAGGAGTGCTATTTACAGATCCTTGAATAGGTAAATCCATTAAGGATATCATAGATTCACAATCACTGATTTGATCATCAATTATTACAGGTTCAGGTTTAGGAATTTCTACAGGTGTAGGCATCACCAATGGTTTCGGGTAATTTTCTTTGTTACCATATAAAGGAACTACTGGACCAATCATTACAGGTATGGTCAGGTAATCAGGATGTACATTTAATTGTGTTATTTTCTGTATCAATTCTGCTCTGTTTCTGTCTATAGCTTCCTTTTCTTTATCCTGAAGTACCCTATTAACTTGTGGATTATGTAATACTTGCGGTACTAATGGTGTCTTTAAAAGTGGTGCACTTGGTGTACATCCACTTGTCCCTTCCTGATATGGTGGTGGATTCTTTAATATTTCTTCCATAAATTTGTCTTCAGAGTCTCCAAGCCCTGTCAAATGTTTTGTCTTTTCTGTACATTTACTCCCTAACGAGTCTTCTGCCATTAATATCGGATACAAACCTTCTGTAAGCATCGCTCTTCTCCACTGCTTCATTTGACCGTCCCGTGACTCATTTTGGTATCTAGGGAAAAATCCCCAATAACCCCTACTGCTTCTCGCTCGGTCACGTTCGAATGCCTCGGTTTCCCATTCTTCTAAGGCTTCGTATTGAGTTAATCTCGGTCTAGGTTCTAAATCATTCATCCTCAATCTCAAATTTTGAAGAATTCTCCCATTGAAAGTGCCATTCTCTGGGAATGCTAATATTCCATCATTTTTGGTATATTCTATCCAATTTTCTAACCATACGCCAGTATGACTCAGGAACGAGTGCGGAACTGTTTGGTACTGGTTAGCTCTTAGTACTGTGCTTTTATTCTGAAGTTGTTGCCGTTGAACGCTATGCTACAGTTTTTGTCGCTGCTCCTCACAGCAATGCACTGCTGGCACCTTAATGTGCCGCCACGGATGTGCGAATATATTGTTATGGTATGACATAATATGGGGGATATAGGCGGGGTGTTGTCACCTCCCAAGTGCGGATGCACACCCATTTGTTCCTTTGGGGTTATATTGTTGTGGTTTTTAGTTTGACCTTACATTTTGGCATTGTAATGAGGGACGGGGTCTTTCCCCCACAGTTGGTGGGGCGGATGGGTGGTGGGAGGGGGTTTTTTGGGACAGTTGGTCGAGATTACGATTTGTATGTTTAGTCGTATTTCCTTTGCGGTTTAGCAAGCCTGTTTTCAGAATACGAATGTCAATTGGTCCAATTGTTGTGGAATATGGCTAGCAAGGTTCTGGCAGAGGCCAATGTGGCCCTGATATCTTGGAATGTTCGGGGTCTTAATATTGCCCGCAAGTGTAAGCAAGTGACAAATTACTTACAGCGTCACCAGGTGGATGTTGCCTTCCTGCAGGAAACTCATCTGACCATGAATGCTAACTCACCAGTGGCGGCTGCCTGGGGGGCACATAGATATTTTGCTGGTTACAGCTCCTATGCCCGAGGAGTGGCAGTGCTCATTCACAGGAGACTGCCCTTCCATGAGGAGGAGGTATACAGGGATACGGGCGGGAGATATGTGTTGGTTAAAGGCTATATGTTGGAACACTCTGTACTCTTTGTCAATATCTACGCCCGAACGTAGACGACCCTGAGTTTTTTAATGACATTTATTCACACATTATCCGCATGGGGGCAGACCATATATATCTGGGAGGTGATTTTAATCTGACACTTAACCCGGAGCTAGATAGCACTTCACGTACAGCAGCCACCAAACCACGCGCGGGCGCGCCCTGCGGGATGCCATGGAACAGTTAGATTTGGTAGATGCATGGCGACACCACTATGTCCTCGATTTAGGATACACACACTACTCTGCACCCCACAACACCTGGACACGCCTTGACTACTGGTGCCTTTGGCGGCTGCGATACTTTGGCTTAAAGACGTCACGCATTTGCCGCGAACGTTATCTGACCACTCCCCCGGTATTGGCACACTTACAGATTCCGAGGGCTGGAGGGGTGGAGCGCACTTGGCGGTTTCCAGATATGGCCCTACGAGACTCGGCTTTCGCAGCTGAACTAGGTGAAGCTATCGTGGACTACTTCCAGTTGAACGTCGGCTCCGTAGATTCCAAGGCCACCCTTTGGGAGGCGTTTAAGGCATACGCAAGGAGTATATGCATTTCCAAACATGCTGGAGTGCTCCGGTCACTTCGCCACACGATTGCGCAGGTAGAGATAAAACTTAGGGACCTTGACAGTAGTGATCAGGATGCGGACCCTCCTGACATGCTTAAGCGCGCTGCCCTGCTAGCTGAGTTCAGCGAGGCCGCAGACAGAGAAGCCAAATTTCTGGGCAAATATGCCATAGCTCGACGGTACGGGGAGGGAGAGAGACCCGGCAGGACGCTGGCAAGATTGATGCAAAATTCACGCAAACCAACATACATAGCTGAACTTACTGGGGATTCGGGGAGCGGATAACAGGAAATGTATATGAATACTACGAGAGGTACTTAAATACTATATGGAACTCTACACCTCTAAGACTGATTCATCCCTGGAGGATTGTCAGGAGTACCTTGACGAGATTTCCCTCTCCTGGATGCACAAGGTCCACCAGGAGTTCCTGGCCGAACCCTTCACTGAGGGGGAAATATCGGACGCCATCAATGCGCTCGATGGCTCTAAAGCGCATGGTCTAGACGGCTTTACAGGCTGCTTCTATAAAAAGTACAAAGATCTCCTAGTCCCACATCTTATTGACGTATTTCAGGAGGCAGTGGATAAGGGGATACTCCCGCCCACTCTACGAGAAGCAGTTATAATCCTAATACCTAAACCCGGTAAGGACCACCTGAAATGTTCCTCATACAGGCCCTTGTCATTGTTGAACTTTGACAATAAAATCTTTGCTAAAGCGATAGCCATTAGGCTCGCATTGATTATCGAGCGGCACATATCCCCAGCGCAATCGGGCTTTATTCCACATAAATCCACGGCATTGAACACACGCACATTATTCACTACACTGAACAGGATTGAACCGACTCTACCGGCTGCAGCGGTGCTATTGGACGCCGAAAAGGCGTTCGATTCCCTGGAATGGCCATTTCTCTATACCACCATGCGCAATCTGGGGATGCCTGAATGGTTCATGGCTGTGATCAGACTGCTGTACACTCAACCAACGGCCTGTATCCGCCTCAATGGCACGCGGACTAGGGCGTTCCCTCTCACTCGCGGCACGCGGCAGGGATGCCCCCTGTCCCCCCTCCTTTTCATACTGGCGCTAGATCCGTTGGTGCACCACTTACAGAGTAAGCACAGCCACCGCGGCCTGCAATTCAAGACTGGACCATTGTTGCTCACACTCTACGCCGATTACATAATACTTTACGTGCGGCGTCCTGATGACAACTTACCACCGCTGCTTAGTGAGGTTACTAGATATGGCGCCCTGTCAGGTTTAAACATAAATTAGGACAAATCAGAAGTGTTCCCGTTGACTGAGGCGGTTTGTGCTAGAGCAGGGGACTACCCATTAACTTGGTGCGACGGCTCGGTCAAATACCTGGGTATCCATATTCACAGGGACCGGGACCGTGTCCTGCAACTGAACTATGGCCCGGCGGTCGAGAGGCTCGAAAATAACATAGAACGATGGCTGCGACTCCCTTTATCAATGGCAGGCCGAATAGCCATAATAAAAATGGTGGTGTTGCCGCAATTTTTTTATTTTTTCACGAACATTCCAATCCCTCTCTATAATAGCTTTTTTTTCCAGATTGCGCACCTTGCTTGGGAAGCTAGTGTGGGGTGGCAGGCAGCCCGGGTTGGATGGGACACCTTGGTATTGCCTTACAGAGAGGTGGATTTGGCGTTCCGAACCTGCAAATTTATTACCTGGTTGCCCAGGCGAGTTTTGCTCGACACTGGTATAACACGGATATTCGGATCCCATACTATCGGCCTGAGGCGGACTTGGCATTTCCGGCCCCACTCCAACACACTGCTGCCGCGTGGCTTCCCTAGAGAGCTCGCGGGACATCCAAACACTGTCCACCACGAGTTGGGCCTGGCTTAAGCTGGCGAGGGTGACTGGTATGAGTGCATTGTACTCCCACGCTCTGCCCCTGGCCGGTAACAGTTGGATACCCATCCTGCAGGAGACGCTAGTCAAACGAACACTGTCCAAATTCCAGCTGCTTACCTTTGGAGACTTGTTCCCTGGGGGGCACATATTCTCGCGCACTGAAGATCCTCGCCTCCGGGAGGCTACGACTCTGGACCACTTTGTGCTTCTGCGCGTACAAACGGTGCTCCGTGCATGCATGGAGAGCTATCCCTTGGCGCCCACTGAATTTCCTCTCTGACCGGGGTCATTAGTGGCGGGGATGGGAACCACCTGGTTGCCAAACTGTACAAGGGGGCGATAGCGCGGCTCCCGAGTAGAGATGCAGCGGTGAGGGCTGCATGGGAGGGCGATCTTGGACACCCCTTAACTGACCTCCAATGGTATCGCTGCTGCGCACAAGCGCGAAAAGTGTCGCCGAATCACCGCCATAAACTGTTGCAGTTTAAGTTCCTGCGAGCGTGTATATATCACCCCTAACAAGTTACATCGCATTGACCCCGCGCGTTCGGACGCCTGCCCGAGATGCAGTGCCCCGAATGCGGACTTTGCGCACATGACGTGGACGTGTCTTAAAATAGAGGACTATTGGAAATCAATTTTCCGAGAAATATCTAAGATGGTTGAGGTGGAAATAACGCCATCACCCCTCCTTGCTCTACTGGGGTATGTCCATGACCTCTCTAGATCCCGGAGTCGTTTTGTAGCGATGGCTCTCCTGCTTGCTAAACGCGAAGTGGCCCTTAAGTGGGCATGTAAAGCTGGCCCTACACTCCACACATGGTTGCACAGCATGACATATTGCAACACCACCAGTGATGGGTATGCCCAACTACAGCCGCCTGCCTCTAGACCGGTAGATATTTGGCAACCTTTGTTGTTGTACCTACAACGGTTGCAAGAGCTAAATGCTACGCCTATGCAGACACCACAGACACCGTAGGGCCTAGGGGCATAACCTGTGCAGTACCTCAATCCTTCATATGTGGCATAAGTAATGCTAACTGTAGATGTAGCAGCTAAATGGTAGCGACAATTGCTGTGACCTCAAAGCAAACACTGTATGTGTGGATGTATGTCATGACTCATGCTATCTGTATATTAGATAACAGAGACATACCTATTATAAGCCATTTGACTCGTTTGCTCACCGTAGAATGTTTATGCTATAATTTTGACCAACTGTTTTCTTTTTTGTAAAAGTTTTATTTTGAAAATGCAAATAAATAAAGTTAAAAAAAAAAAAAAAAAACATACGCAAGTATGATAACCTCTCTCCATCATCATGAATGAAGCGGGCGTTTTTGCTGGTGGAATAATAATTCCTTCTCTAGTTTTGATGGGTTTATCTTTCTTGAAATTTTTAACCTTCTGTAGAAATGACATTTTTCTCTTTTCTCCATACATTTTGGGTAAATATCTATGTATCGAATTATATTCTGCAAATCCTTAGAATCTCTTGTCTGGACGGGTTCCTGTTAAAGTCGGATCACGTTTCCACATATATCTCCCACTTATCCACTAAGACTTCGGCTTCTATCCTACCAA
This sequence comes from Calotriton arnoldi, assembly GCA_963921515.1. Taxonomy (NCBI): domain Eukaryota; kingdom Metazoa; phylum Chordata; class Amphibia; order Caudata; family Salamandridae; genus Calotriton; species Calotriton arnoldi. Next base: position 2,315,428 of record CAWUFW010000598.1, on the reverse strand, counting down.
CCAATTAAATTCCAACTAACATTTGTCTCTGAACCAATCCTAGCGCGACTTTTCAGTGACGTCTATCTGACGACCCCTCCTTTACAATCTGCGCTTTTCTGTCCCTCGCTGTTTCGACCAATCCCAGTGCGACACCTGTGACGTCAGTATTACTCCTGACTACTGACCCCTCCTTTACAAGAGTCTTTCCACAACCGCTGTTTTAACCAATCCCAGCGCGGCGTTTTGTGACGTCAACTTCCTCTCCGGCAGCTGACCCTCCCTTTACAAAATCGTACGCAAAACTTTATTTTCTGTGTACTTCTTATTAAAATTCAGTAACAACATAAAAACATTCGCTATCGTGTCAGTTTCGCTAACTTGAAAGAATAGTTTCTCTCTCACACTTAGTAAAACCTTTCCGTTTACTAAACATACACTACGAGTAAAACCCTTCCGTTTACTCTTCACGTAAGCTTCAGAAATACCTGTTACTTCTTCAATGTTACCCTTTCTAGGTGATATAACATCAGATTTTCACCAGCGTATTCCTTTGCTGTCACTCACACACACAGAGTCCCTAACGAGTACTGATAGCCCTGCTTAACTTTTTCAGTACTATTTCTGCCTGACAGATAACCTCACTGCAGTATGGCTTCCACTTACCATCCGCTATTCAATTTTTCCCCGGGAATTCTGGACAACATAAAACAAAACTCTTGAACAAACGGATGTTAGTTTAAACGAATAAAATTCTCATTACCCAATTAACAAAGTACAACCATAACCATCCTCTGATAACCAGAAAACTGATCCAGCGGGTTACTAGCAACAAGCATTCATACACCGAATACTCACCTGGGCCCATTCATTCATACTTTGCTAGCAATTTCCGCTGGTGGGTCAGTTGTACTCTTTATCAAAATCCCTGCTACCAATTACTTTTCTGATTGAAGAGTAATGACTTACCAATGGACCCTTTGCTAATTGGGAAGTTTAAAATGAGTGACGTTCATTACAGTTCATAAATTCTAAAATAATCACGGAGTCAAGAAGTTTTAAAATGTTTATCCAAAGTTTTAGCAGAGTAAAATACAGAACCACATGATACTTAATCGTATATCAAGGATGAAGCATAATAATCAATTATCGATCAATGACGGTTCCTCAGAAAGAAGAAGATGGAGACAGCAGCGCAACTAAAGGGTGCATTTATATTTACCTAAAGGTGCGAGACACCAAACCCCTTGGCCAAGGAGTTGGAAAGGATCGGTCCCATAAAGGATGAAGATCAAAGACCTCCGGACCAGGTTCAGGACAGGTGACCTCTCTATCAACGACGCCTGCGTCGTTCCCCTCTCTGACACTTCGCTCCTCCTCGAGTTTCTCCGTGTCTTCCTTCTAATGGATTCCACCGCCCCCACCTCAGGACCTCTCTGGACAGCGGTTCAGTCTGCAATCGATCAGCTTGTATGTCTGAGCTAGAGCGCCAAAAAGCCAACTAATTAACTAATTCTATATCTATTACACCCTTCTACGCCCAGGTACCTCCCATTAATGTTTCAAAATTATGGGCCCACTACTTCTGATTGGACGGGGACAGGTGGTTGATCCTCACACCATGTCATTTAGTTCAATTTCTTTAAGCCCATTGTTTTAAAGTACCGCCCATCACAATTAATACATTTGCTTTATTTCCCACCCGTTTCCCATTGATTCAGCAACACATTTTTGTATACAATTGTATCGTTTTCAGGTACATTTCGGATGAACTTGTGAACCAGGCTTCGCAACCTTGGAGAGCTTCCAAGTTGACTTCATCGCTTCCTTTGGTCAGCCTTTCAGGGCGCATGTGCAGAACCAATGTCTCTCGAGCTGCAGTTCAACCAACCCAGGCCCAATTTACGAACTAATAAAAGTCAAAGAAGAAAATATTAAAATCACAATATAAATGGTTTCACTGTATACCCACTTTGTCCACTCTATTCCCATTTATTTATAAATCTATTCGCATTAATAGCATTAGAATACCACAGCTTTAATTGCAGCGTATGCGCAAGCTTTAGCACGTGAAAACAGTAAGCAGCCATTTTAATACACACTGCGCAGAAGCAAAGATTTCCCTCCAAGCAAAGAAAGACGTCACACCACGTGATATGGTTGACACATGCGCAATGAGATTCCCGCGCATTAGCGGCCATTTTAGATTTAGACAAGTGTTACTTGTTAGTTTAAACACATAGGCAAGCTTCCCTCGTTTTGTATTGATGTGTGCATTGGTTAGTACGGACATTACAAAGATTAATAATTAATACTGTGAGAGGATTGCTTACGAGCAAGTCTCATTGTGAGTTCTTGCTCCATCACTACTTCTATGTGTAGACATTCTGCTTGGAATGTCTGTTACATATGGCTGATTCATAAGAATCCATTTTGATTTCAAGTGGTACATACAATGGAGGGTAGAGAGAGTCCGACACAGCAATATAAATTGCAGGTCTCCTCCAAGACATTACAGAGGAGACACAGTCCCTTTGAAGCTCAAAGAAATTCCTGCCTCATTGTCCTCTGGAAGGGGTACTCACCACAGGTTGAACAGCTAAATGGGCCAACTTCTATTACTGGACCTTGCTTAGAGGAATAGGCAAAAGGTAGGAACTGCTCAAAACTGGTCTCAACTGGTCTGAAAGATGACTCTTGGAATACTCAAACACGGTCTACAACTTTAGCATAGCACAGAGCACACAGGTTTCATTTAGAGGCCATGTGTAAAAGTATTTACGTAGTAATAAAACAGTAATAAAGTCAAAATGAAAAACAATAACTATTCCAAAACGAATCTAGAAAAATATTGTGAAATGTAAAAACAAAATGACACCAAAATGACAAAAACCCATTAGTGCTAAGAAGCACAAAGTGCCAATGATAGTCAATGGTGGCAGTAGAAGAGGGCCTAGGCACAATTTGGCGCTGACCGTTATTGAGCAAGGGTCGAATACACCAACCAGGTTTGTCATGCTCAAAGATTTTACCTTCGGACTTTAGTCCTTTAAGCCCCAATCCACCACAGGAATAAAGTTCTGAAGCCCCCAAAAGCCCAGGGGAGGCACTTAGAGACTCACAGGTTCAAGCAGAGCCCAGTCCAGGTGCCACTGATCAACTGGGAAGTTGCAGCAAAGGCCTTTTGTAGCTTGTATTCTTGTAGCTTGAACAGGTCAGCCTTATGACCCTTGGAGGCCCCTTATTTGTCCTGGGCACAAGCGTGAGAGCAGGTCCAGTCTTTTACGCTCTTCTCAGGTCTCAGCAGGTTTAGCACTCTTATGATCTTCCTCAGGTAAAGGGGTTTTCTGAGGAGAGGACTGGGGATGCCATATTTATGCTCAGTGCCAGCCTATAAGTGGGGGCAACTCCTGGCCACTCCCTAACCAATGGGGCAAACGTTCCCTTGGTAGACCCTACCCACTTTTCCAGCACTTCCTGTGTATTTTTCTGTAATATTTCCCACAGTGCCCCTAAACTCAACATGGGGGAACATTTATTCCCCTGGTCAGAATTCCCTGTGCCCACCCAGAGGTGTCGCTGTGGTAATGGGCAACCCCTACCCAGTGGTCACTCTAAACTAGTTCTGGGGCAGCTTCCCCTCCCAGAGGATTAGTACCAGCCTGACTAGAAGGAAAAAAGAAGAGAGGCCCAGGTCTGAGCTACAGCTGACTGTAACAGGCTAGGCCTCCTTTTAAGGCCATCATGTCAAGGGGAGAACAATACTTCCCCACACCCAATGCACTTTGTCCCTGTCCTTGGAGCCATTCACACCTGACTACAGGGGAGCCATCAGCTGCCAATTGACCGCTGGAATACTTGTAAAAAGGCCTTAAATGCTTAAGGCAAGGGAAAGGTGGTTTTTCTAAAATACATTTTCCTTAATAGTTGGATAAAATTCAATTTGACCATTAAATTGGATTTTGTCTGACTATTAGAAAGAGTCCTTGAAATATGTTTCTATCTGGTACCAAACCAAAATTAACATTATCAGGTGTAATAATGTAATCCAGTGTTTCTATATGGAAGCAGCCAGCCTTGCCACAGTGAAAATAGCTTTTAGGCTTTTTCATTGTAAGGACATGTGGAACATTGACCTTTTACATGCCCTACTTTTAAATACTAGGCCGACCTTGGGGATGACTTAGCAGTATTTGAAAGGAAGGTTTAGGCCTAGCAAAAGAGGTTATTTTTATAGGTCGATTGGCTGTTTAAAACTGCTCTGCCCGGCTACAATGGTAGGATTGTGATCGGGTTTGTTGTGTCACTTCAGTGGATGTAAGTATGTTTATTTAAACATCACAATAAATAGAATTGTCAAAGTTTCAATATTGTTAAAAAGAATAAAAATAGAGGAGTCAAAAGCCACTAAGTTTATGAAAACGGATAATTGACATAAAAACCAATAAAAGGTCTGAGATCATAGGGAGGCCTTCTGATACTGAGTCCTTCTGGTGCTTTTAGACATACATCACCACATCATGTGTTATTGTGCCAGAACAAAATGCAAAGATAGCGGTGAAAAGGTGAAAGTGCAGACCGTGCAATAAGGTGCTGAACTTTATGAAAGATGCAGTAGCTTGGGGCGTGTATCCTTTCATGCAGAAAAGTAGGTCATGGCGGCAGGACCTTATGCCGTGTTGATTAAAGATGCTCCATGACAGGGTCTTACGTTCTGTGAGTAGAACAGGGCATATCGACAGGATGTGAGTCAGGGATTCTTTTTGTTGATGACAGAGTCTACACATAGCCATGGGGTGTTCGGATGCCATTTTGGGAGGCAGTCAATCGTAGAAAAACAAACAAATTGTAGATGGAGCAGCTTGATTTTATAGAAACGTTTAAGTAAAGCTGTTAAATATTCCTGCAGAAAGGATGTTATAGGTGTTGATCGACATCCATACATGGCTTCTTTTACTGAAAATCTGTTTGTCTCTGCTCCAGGAGATCCTCTTTATTTGTATATTCAGGGCTGTTTTAAAAGAATAAAAACAATTCTAGCTAACGCGTCAAGAATTTTCAATTCTATTAAGGACACGGAGGCGAGGATTATGCTTCTCTTTTCTTTACTGACATTTACAGTAGCCAATAAAACTTTGAACTACATAACCCATCAGGCATAGCATGCCCTGTCTCCACCAATCATCACACCCCTTTAAGGTATATAATTCAGTTCCAACAGACATCATCCTCTTTCTTTGCGAACAGTCCAACATGAACAATCCACTTCAGAACTTTGGGTCGTTCCACTACCTTTCTTCACCTGGACCTTCAATGGAAGAATCCTTAGTTTTCCTCGCAGCCAGATCTCCAGCTTAACAAAATCCTTCAGGTCGCCTTGCTCTCCGCACCTGAAAAGAAAACCAAAGCCATAATATCTCTTCTCTCAAATATTTCATCCACAATGGGCGGGTATCTGTAACATCACACAATCGCAAATAATAACAGTCATTAACCATGATATAACCATCCATTAGTCAATATTTCATCATAACACTATGCAGGGTGGGCTAATCTTCACCTCCGTGTACTTAACAGAATTGAAAATTCTTGATGCGTAAGCTAGAATTTTTTTATTCTATGTCAGGCTTCTGATTATGCTAGTTTGAAGTTTTTGCACCACATTTGATGCCACATCCACAATAGGTTTATGATAAAATGTTTTAAACGTTGAATCAGACGACCAATCTGGCGCAGTCATAATGTCCTCTAAACGAGAACCAGTAATAAAGGCTTTAGAAGCCACAGCCCCTCTCACAGAATGAGCTCCAGATACGGAGACATCAATACCGGCTTCCCTCAGCAGCCATTTGACCCATCTGGCCATAGTTGCTGAAGAGACTGGACGAAAAGGTTTCTGATGGGAAATTAACAATTGTCCTGATACATCATTCCTAAACTCACGAGTACAATCCTCGTAACATTTCAAACATTGGACTACACAAAGTTTACTATGATGTGGAAAGGCAGGATAACTCACGCATTTTGAATTTGTCTTAGCTCGTTTAGAAATTGAGAAAGAAACCCCTGAGGGAGTAAATACTCTACCTGCCAAATCCAAAGCCCGTACATCCGAGACTTGTCTACAGGAAATGAGGCATAATAATAAGGTGAGCTTTGCTGACAACTGTTTCCGTGAGAGTCCCTCATTCGCCGGCCAACTTCGGATAAATCGAAGCACAACATCTACATCACAAAGGGTAGAATATCTGGGCTTCGGTGGTTTCACCAATGTAGTGCCTCTCAAGGGTTTACAAATCAAGGGGTGTTCCCCAACCGGCTTCCCCTCAATATGGGAATGTCCTGCCGAAACTGCAGAACGGAAATTATTAACTGTCCTATATGCCATTCCTTGACTGGCGATGTCTGAAAAATTGTTTACGATCATATGTATACTGGATCCCACGGGATCCACCTGCCGTTCAGTACACCAACAAACCCATCTACGCCAAGCTGACTCATAGCGTTTGTGCGTAGCGGGAGCCCAAGATTGCGACAGAAAAAACAGTGCATCCTGCAAAACTCCTGGCACTTGCCAGCGTCTCCGGAAAGTCTCCACGCCATGAAGGACAACTGATCCTGCATCACTAACGGATGCGGATGACCCATCAGGTCTTGTGGTATTCCTGGGAACAAGCGCAGACGTACTGGGGGAGCACAGGCCAGAGCCAACGTCACCGGGATCCATGACTGAGCTTTCCAAAAAGGAGTAATCGATATTAACTCCGCTTCCTGTCTGCTGACTTGTGCTGACACTCTCTGGATCATGATGAACAGGGGAAAGGCATAGAGCGTGCCCGTCGTCCAAGATTGAAGGAATGCATCCGAATTGAGTTCCTGAGGGTCACGCCTCCAACTGTAAAACTGAGGCAACTGAGTGTTTAATCGGGATGCAAAGAGATCTATTGTGCATGGACCCCAATTCTGATTCAGTTACTGAAAAACTCTGGGATGCAGTCTCCAGTCGCTGGAGTCCCGAAGAAAACAGGAGTTCCAATCTGCCACTACATTGGAGCTGCCCGGAATATATTCCGCAGTGACCGAGATCTGATGTTGAAGGCAATAATGCCAGAAATCTTTGGCTATTTCCACCAATAGACGAGACCTTGTGCCCCCCAACCGGTTGACATACCTTACTGCAGAGACATTGTCCATCCGCAGCAGGGTACAACAACACATTTTCTGTGGGGAGAGTCCGGATCGCAAACGACCACGCCAAAAGTTCCAGACAATTTATGTGCAATTTTAGTTCCTCCGGGGACCATCTGTCCCCCCATCTCCACTGGCCCGCATCAGGCTCCCCAGCCCCACCGTCTGGCGTCCGATTCTATCACTACCTCTGGAATCGAAGCAAAAATGGCCTTGCCATTCCAGGCATCCATGTGCTCCAACCACCAGGATATTTCCGTCCTGGCTTCCGAGAAAAGAAGGATTTGCTCCAAATAACTCAAGCCCTTGCGCAAGTGCATGATCTTCAGTCATTGTAAGGCCCGGTAATGCAGTGGGTCTGGAAATATCGCCTGAATGGATGAGGCTAACAGGCCTACTAGGCGAGCTAATATCCTCAAGGATATAGTCGGAGAGGCAAGGGCTCTCCTCAATTCCTTCTTGATCGAAATCCTCTTTTTCAGAGGTAGTAACAGTTGCGTCAACACTGAGTCCACTTGGAACCCCAAGAACTCCATTGATTGGGAAGGAAACAGAATCGACTTGTCTGAGTTGATGACTGAAACCCAAGTCCTGAAGGAGTTGGATCTTCGGAGATAGATGGAGTAGGACTATCTCTGTGGTCTGCGCCATGATCAGGACATCGTCCAGATAAATAATCAACCTCACCACTCTCTCTTGCAAATATTGTACTACTGGCTTGAGCAACTTGGTGAAGCACCAAGGGGCGGAAGAAAGGCCGAAGGACATGGCTACAAATTCGAACCATCACTGACACCATTGAAACTGGAGAAACATCCGATGCAGAGGAAAGATTGGAACCGCCAAGTACGCGTCTTTCAAATCTAGACGCACAATCCAGTCTTTTTCTAACAACAGGTCTCTCAATAGGTGTATGCCCTCCATTTTGAAGTGGCGATACACCATCCAGGAATTGAATTCCTTGAGATTTAACACTAGGCGGAATCCCTGATCTTTCTTTGGCACTAGAAAAATCATGCTGACAAAACCGTGAGGGTGAGGTGAAGACTCTATGATCGCCTCTTTTTTCAATAGGGATCCCATCTCCCAGTCTATGAAAGAGCTTTCTGTCAGGGAAAAATGAAGAGGTTGAGGTCTCCGCAATTGATCTGGGGAGGTATAGAACTCCAGTTGAAAACCCTGTACAGTCTGAAGTACCCAATGGTCTTGTGTTCGTGCTTCCCAATTTTGAAGGAACAATCCAATTCTTCCTCCCACCGACACCTCCCTGGCCTGTACCAGGCTTACCTGCATAGGAGGTGTCACCGGCATTGCCGTTGTTTCCGCCTCTGTAGCCACCTCGATTCTGTCTGCCTCTCCCACCCCTATTGCAGGTGGGGTAGAAGTTCGATAGGGTGGCTCCGCCACGACCTCGGTTATCAAAACCTCTGAAGGCCTGGAAATTTCCTCAGCCGGTCGCTCGACCCCTGAAGCGCCCAGCCCTGGTAAAAAGGCCATTGTGAAACACTTTTTTAATCGAAACCTGGGCCCTGTCCAGGGCTTTAAAGGTGGCCACGTACTTTCTTAATTCTTTGACGACTTTATCGCCAAACAAAAGGCCATTAGCCAGAGTGCCCGCTTCCTTGTTGGCCATATCCACCAACTGGAGGTCCAGTCTCATCAAGAACGATTTCTTGCGCTCTGTGGATAGCACACAATTGGCGTTCCCTAAAAAGCACAAAGCTCTCTGAGCCCACTTTAATATCTCTGTCGGATCAAGGGATGTGTTTCCGAATCCTTAGCCCTGACTGCTAAGTCAAGAATCTTGGTGAGGGGCCCCGATACATCTAGTAATTTATCTTGGCATCCCTTCGATGCCCTGCCTAACCCTTTCTTTGGATCGTTAGCAAATGTTTTAAGGAAGGTCGTCATGTTGGGGGTCGAGTTCCGGGGTGTCCTTCATTTTTCCTAGTAAGGAAGGTCTTGAACACTCTGACCTTAAAGTACTGCGCACCTCACGCTCAAACCCCTGCCTCATGTTCTCCTGCACATAGTGTGCCACCTCTGCGCAGGGCACCCATTCCGAGGACTTCGGGTGAATTATGTTTTTTGGGTCAAATAAGAGATTTTTATTCACTGTCTCTACTTCCACATAGTGTGATTTACGCTTGCGTTTTGACGCCTTACGCGGTTTCTCAGTGTCTCTGTCTGATTCAGAAGTATCATGTGCGGAAGGGGACGACTCCTATGCCTCCCCTGGGGTAGAAAGGGAGGAATTACCAAGGGAACTTGCAGGGAGGGGACTGCCGTAGCCATTGTCTTTAAGGACCGGTGATGCCACCTGGGACAACACCTCAGCCGAGGCATTAAAGGAGGATCTTCCCTGTGGAAAGGAGCGCTCTCCCGAGATCGCAGATTTTGTTGACGATTCTCCTAAGGAGGCACTCAATGCTCTTTTCCCATAGTTTTTTAATGGTTTAGTGAAAGGCTGCAACGCCCTGTTAACCGAATGTTGCACGTGGGAATCCAGGGCCTCTACATGTTGCTCCTCTATTTGGTGCTCATACGGCACCTCCTCAAACTCAGCATAGTCATTGTAAGCGGCATATTCATCCACCTCCTTGGCATAGTACGCCATCGTTCACTAAAGGAGGTGTGGAGGAGTTTCCGGGGGAGAGTAACTCAGGGGTGACTTTTTTTTCCAAAATAATAATCACTGACTATCTCAGGCCTACAGCCTCCAGTCAGCAGGCCTAAAGTGGCTAGAACCCTTCAAATTACCCAAACTTGCCTCCCTACCTATTTTTTCCTATTATTATAATGTGGAGGGAGCCACCCCTTTAAAACTCTTTTAGGGCAGTGCCCTACCACGTTTTTGGGCCCTGTCGGGAGTTCAGGGACTGAGGATGGATGGCAGTTGGTGGCGCTGGCGCGAAGAGCCGATTGGAGAATGAACTCCGATTGTCTGTTCGCGCATGCGCACCACTATCGGCAATGAAAATAGGACTGCCTCTTCAACAGAGCGAGTCGCGCATCCCGCTCCACCATTTTAACCTTGTTAGCAAATACCTTGTCCGCTGCTCAGCGAGTGCCTATCTCGCTCCTGTCAGCACGGCGCTGCAATTCTAGACAATAAACCAACCAGTATATATCTAAAAAAACAAATTGTACTTATCTCGCTGCTGCAGCAGCAAAGAAAGAGGACGAGGTCTGTTGGAACAGAAATATATACCTTAAAGGGGTGTGATGATTGGTGGAGACAAGGCATGCTATGCCTGATGGGTTATGTAGTTCAAAGTGTTATTGGCTTCTATAAATGTCAGTAAAGAAAAGAGAAGCATAATCAGAAGCCTCCGTTTCCTGACATTGAATTAACAAGTAAGACCTGTTTCCACATCTGTATTGCATCTAGGTCCTTCAGTGCAGTTTCAAAAGCCAGTGCCCAGCTACTTGAATTTAACTGCCGGCCTACTTTCTTTTCAGATATGAAATCGCAGCGTTCCATTGTATGCCTTACAAAAAGGCTCATTATTAAAGTACATGTCATTACTGAGTGTTAGGACTTGATTGATGAGACCGAATTCCAAACGGATCTGATGCACTTCATGGAAGGAGAAATAAGAGATGGAAAACCTTACTTTGTAATTAAATGGGGCATCATGCTCCAGACCGACTGCACAGCTACGTGATGCCTCTTTGGCAACAGTTCATGTTATCCTTCATATTAATCCTTATTTAACCATGTATTCCATCCTTTTTATGCTTTTCTTTTATTATTCAACCTATGCTTTAAACCACACGCGGGATATTGTGCCATTTTCAAATTTTCACATGATGAAGCTGTGCCCATCCGGACCTCTTGCTAAATCACGACAAGTGCAGGAGTTCGTCCATCCAAAGCAGCGTTTATTTAAAAACCCAATGCATTTCGGGCTACAAGTGCCCTTCGTCAGGGGACGCTATAAATGACAATAAAACAAATATCTATTAGCAAAATGGCCATTAATCAACATGTTACATCATCACCTTGAATTAGTGTTAAGTTTAACTGATTTAGCATCTCAACACGTCCTCAGTTCCTGTACTAAACCCCTCCATAAGCAATGTAAATAATGCCCCTCTGTTTTCATGGCAAAAGTATCTACCTATCAACAATTCTGTTTCACCCTTACATCCCTCTATTCCACCAAACAAACATCCACCCCTACCTTTCGTGCCAATGCAAATCTAATTCACATCCTTTTTCACCTCATTGATCATTTTCCTTGAACATTCACACTGCATTCATCTACTACATTAATTAAACACAAATCCCCATGAGCCCTTTGTCTTTCACCGCTTCTCACTGTGCGCTCATTATATGTCTCCATACATACATTATTCACTCTCCTACTCCCCTGCATGTCCAATCCCCCTTGATGTTGCTCAGTCCGTTCCATCTCTTAATGGTTTTATCGTTATAACACAACCATCATTCCCTAGCTTCAAACAATCCCCTATTCCTGTATAATTCTTATCCCCCCATACCTATTCGTAACTTGCATCCATTCAATTATTCACATCTCACAACACTTCAAACAAACACTCCGCTTTCATCCCTCCACCCCAATCGACAATCCAGCAATTTCACATACCTGCTACAAACATTCAGACTAGTACGTCGCCATCTCCGTTTCAGTGAATAATCGTTAACTCCTTAGTTCCACCCTTCTTTACCCACAACCTCCGTGACCCAACCCTCCTGATTGGCCCACTGTTTCACTAATTCCCGCCATGAAAACGATACCAACGTTACTTGGAAATTGAAAACTACATTGCCCATAATACAGTATACTGAAACGTTAAAACATGTTCTGCATTTTCGAATTCCTGTTACGCCCTTTAAAAACAATTGGTGACATGACAAAACATAACAAAACATCATTAAATCATGCTGATTTTTGACTCAATGTAAATTGTTTTAAAGTCCTTTCCGTCTCAAATAAACACCACTTGTTTCTCGAACCCAGATGTAGCTCCGTTCGTGTGGATGATTGGAATTATCTCTCTTTCTCCATTTCCTTTTAAACCTGACGGGTGCTACCCCAATTTTGGGCATTTAATAATGAATATTCAATAGAAGTGATAGGGTGCACACCTTTTTAACTTATTGATTCAATCTTGTCCATAATTGTCCAAGAATGCGTGCAGTGTTTCAGTCGGGTGCCATGCCCAAATGGCACCTATGACAAAATAATTAAATGGGGCATCATGCTCCAGACCGACTGCACAGCTACGTGATGCCTCTTTGGCAACAGTTCATGTTATCCTTCATATTAATCCTTATTTAACCATGTATTCCATCCTTTTTATGCTTTTCTTTTATTATTCAACCTATGCTTTAAACCACACGTGGGATATTGTGCCATTTTCAAATTTTCACATGATGAAGCTGTGCCCATCACGTGGCATCATGTAGCTGTGCAGTCGGTCTGGAGCATGATGCCCCATTTAATTATTTTGTCATCAGGTGCCATTTGGGCATGGCACCCGACTGAAACACTGCACGCATTCTTGGACAATTATGGACAAGATTGAATCAATAAGTTAAAAAGGTGTGCACCCTATCACTTCTATTGAATATTCATTATTAAATGCCCAAAATTGGGGTAGCACCCGTCAGGTTTAAAAGGAAATGGAGAAAGAGAGATCATTCCAATCATCCACACGAACGGAGCTACATCTGGGTTCGAGAAACAAGTGGTGTTTAATTGAGACGGAAAGGACTTTAAAACAATTTACATTGAGTCAAAATCAGCATGATTTAATGATGTTCTTGTTATGTTTTGTCATGTCACCAATTATTTTTAAAGGGCGTAACAGGAATTCGAAAATGCAGAACATGTTTTTAACGTTTCAGTATACTGTATTATGGGCAATGTAGTTTTCAATTTCCAAGTAACTTTGGTATCGTTTTCATGGCGGGAATTAGTGAAACAGTGGGCCAATCAGGAGGGTTGGGTCACGGAGGTTGTGGGTAAAGAAGGGTGGAACTAAGGAGTTAACGATTATTCACTGAAACGGAGATGGCGACGTACTAGTCTGAATGTTTGTAGCAGGTATGTGAAATTGCTGGATTGTCGATTGGGGTGGAGGGATGAAAGCGGAGTGTTTGTTTGAAGTGTTGTGAGATGTGAATAATTGAATGGATGCAAGTTACGAATAGGTATGGGGGGATAAGAATTATACAGGAATAGGGGATTGTTTGAAGCTAGGGAATGATGGTTGTGTAATAACGATAAAACCATTAAGAGATGGAACGGACTGAGCAACATCAAGGGGGATTGGACATGCAGGGGAGTAGGAGAGTGAATGATGTATGTATGGAGACATACAATGAGCGCACAGTGAGAAGCGGTGAAAGACAAGGGGCTCATGGGGATTTGTGTTTAATTAATGTAGTAGATGAATGCAGTGTGAATGTTCAAGGAAAATGATCAATGAGGTGAAAAAGGATGTGAATTAGATTTGCATTGGCACGAAAGGTAGGGGTGGATGTTTGTTTGGTGGAATAGAGGGATGTAAGGGTGAAACAGAATTGTTGATAGGTAGATACTTTTGCCATGAAAACAGAGGGGCATTATTTACATTACTTATGGAGGGGTTTAGTACAGGAACTGAGGACGTGTTGAGATGCTAAATCAGTTAAACTTAACACTAATTCAAGGTGATGATGTAACATGTTGATTAATGGCCATTTTGGTAATAGATATTTGCTTTATTGTCATTTATAGCGTCCCTGACGAAGGGCACTTGTAGCCAAATGCATTGGGTTTTAAATAAACGCTGCTTTGGATGGACGAACTCCTGCACTTGTCGTGATTTAGCAAGAGGTCCGGATGGGCACAGCTTCATCATGTGAAAATTTGAAAATGGCACAATATCCTGCGTGTGGTTTAAAGCAAAGGTTGAATAATAAAAGAAAAGCATAAAAAGGATGGAATACATGGTTAAATAAGGATTAATATGAAGGATAACATGAACTGTTGCCAAAGAGGCATCACGTAGCTGTGCAGTCGGTCTGGAGCATGATGCCCCATTTAATTATTTTGTCGTAGGTGCCATTTGGGCATGGCACCCGACTGAAACACTGCACGCATTCTTGGACAATTATGGACAAGATTGAATCAATAAGTTAAAAAGGTGTGCACCCTATCACTTCTATTGAATAAACCTTACTTTGTGCCACATTCAAGAAGGAACCATACTTTTCAGGGAAAACTTCAATTCCAAAAGCAATTGTTGAACTAAACTTAGCCTTTACAACTGTCAAAAGTGGGGACAGAGTTGGGCTGTGGAGTTTACATTGTAGGGAATGGAAAGGTGCGATCAGGGAAGCAATCCATGGTTTTATTGAGTTTAAGTGCAGGCGATGGAACATGCGTTCATGTAGCCAGACCCCAAGGTATTTGTAGTTTGTACTTCTGAAGAAGGGGTCTCTGCCCAGGGACCAACTGCCCTTCTTATTAATTTTTCTTCCAAAGACCACAACCTGAGTTTTTGTATGATTGACAGTTTGTTTTCCATGCAGTAAGTGTGTCACTGCAGTGGGTGGCACGGTGTGTGCTGCTGCTCACTGGTGTCATTTAACTTGCAGGCCCTGGGTACACTTTGTACCATATAGCTATATGGTACACTAAGGACTTATATGCAAGTTAAGAGGGCCAATAAGGCATGTACCAATTTTATCATGTTTCAAGGGGGAACACAAGCACTTCACCACTGGTTAGAAGTCAAGACAAAAATCTAGGGGACTACCACACAAAGAAGGCCATTTCCAACACTGCACAGGTCCACGTAACAAGGTATTTACCTGTCAATGTAATGAGGGGCACAGATAGTGCAAAGAACTGGAGGCCATTAGGGCAAGATTCAGAGACTCCGGATTGGACAGAACGTAATTATGGTTTATAAAACCAGGTTCTGAAATCCACCAGGGATATTTTACAGCAAACTCAGAAACAAAGTCTTGTAGAGAGTCACCAAACAAACTATTATTATGTGGGGTTCTGTATAAAGAAATAAGGAAGCGAAGTATGGTATCAGAGAACATCAAACTAACCGTTACATTCTGGAGCATTATAAACTAAGATTGAATTTGTTGAAAGTTTTTATATGGATGACAACTGCTTCTCATGAGAATTGTGAAGCCAGTAGGGATGGTTTCATGTATGACAGGTGCCACACCAACACATAGCCAAGTTTCAAGATAAAGAGCAAATCTGGGATACAGTCTGAAATCAGATGTTTAGGTGATTCTTACTGAAAAGACTTTGCATTTATAGCGTTCACTGAAGTAGAAGAGTACAATTGAAAGACAAGATGGTGTAGAAGGAAATCTGGATGGCTGACGTATGAGCTGGAAGAGATGGGGTCAACCATAGTTTGTAGTGACAGGGTTAGGAAAGGATGAATAATGCATTAGTAGGATGCATGTTTGAGTGGAAATGAAAGCGAGTGAGGCTGGAGGGAGAAATATAGGTGAAGATGGAATGGCTACATTTTGAAAAAAGGGGGGTGAGGAGGAGGGAAAGGGGAAATCATTAGATCTGATATGAGGCCTGTAGGGTACAGCAGAGGGATGAAGGGAGGTAAGAGTTTTAAAAATAATAGAGTGAATGCCAAAAGATTTGTGGCAGGATATAGGAGAGGGTTTAAGCAAGGATTCAAAAGATTTGAGGCAGTGCCAGATGAGTGGGACAAGGGGAGGGTGAAAATGTTCAGGGTAAGAGAAGGGAAGCAACCAGCCGAGTAGATTTGTGTATAAGGAGTCAGCAACTAGAGTTAGAAGTTGAAGAGGAGGCTGTACAGTATGAGGACTGGGGAAAGATAATAGGAAGGATGTGAAAGGCAACTGACTAAGACTACAGAAGCATTAGAGGAGGGTACATGTTTTCTCCAGATGTAGCAGTAGAGATAGCGGGGTGGAACTCTAGGACTCATTGGATTGGACGTTTGACTCATTTATGAATTCTGAGTGCTCAGAACATTTTGTTTTGCATTTGTTAACCTCAAGTTTGGGGATATGGTTTGGGGTTGTGTGGTAGTCAACCCTTGCTCTTGAGCACCATCAGTCTATTACTCATTGTCTTTACCGTGTCCTGATAAAAACGGTGAGCGCCTTATCTTAGACCTGGCAACCCTGTGAATTTGATTGATATTCTACGCTACACTACTCCATTCTACACCACTCCAGTACTCCATGCCACTGCACTCTACGTCATCCCTCTCTAATGTACAACTATCTACTCCGCTCTACACCACTCCACAACACACTATGACACTCAACTCTACAACACTCCGCTCTGCAACACTACTTTACGACGCTCCACGCCACTAACTTTTAGCTATGCTGAACAGCAGCCAAGCTGATGCACGACATAGCTAAAACATACTGGCAAAGCCAATAGCTCTGGCATAGGTGAGACCTATTGGCTTTGCCAGTGCTTGTTTTTATGTGCTCCAATGACTCTTCTTCTGGGTGACCAGGGTCATAGTTCACAGGCATATGTATGTATTTACTGACCTATGCAAAAAGAACAATTGATGGACAGAATGCAGAACAATGCCATACAATCACCCCAGTACAGAGATCTGGGCCTAAATCCATCGTTTTTTTGCTCCCCATGCCGTTCCAGTTTGAAGCCAGCCATTTGCAAATCTGTCTTGACCCTGCGCCCAATGGGAACAGTCCAGCCCGAACTGCCAGGCCAGGTCCTCCCTGGACTGGAAACAAGCATCCTAGGACCGGTTTCAGGGTTTCACCCCTCATCAGCCAGGATAGCTTGACCCCAGTTGCCATTGGAATCAAGCTAGCCGTCCATCATCTCTTTGTGTTTGCTTTACTGGCCCATGCAACATACTGTCTCAAAAGAGGCTGCTTGACTGACTTGTATATATATTTAAAGTTTTCGGTGTAAAGTTGTCTTTCACCTAAATGACCAGTACTCATGAATAGGTGAAGATCCCATAATGGAGTAATAGCAAAACCAGCAATTCTAAACCATACTCTGTTTATGCTTAGTAGATCAACAAAGTTGAACTTGCAGAGGCTACATAGAGAACGAACTGCAGTAGGGTGTGCCCAGAAGTGAGTGCCTTGCTCTGTGCCAGCTTGGCTGGTGAGGGGTGATACCCTGAAACCAGTCCCATGATGCTCTTCTACGATCCAAGAAGGACCTGGTTGGACTGTTCCATGAGGAACAGGGTCAAGACTGATTTGCATATGGCTAGGGTACAAGCTGGGGTGGCATGGTGTGAGAAAGTGCCTCTTTTGCCTGGTTTTCATGTGGTTTCAATTGTAGTACACAGGGTGCCTGCCAACCAGGTCCCCTGTGCCCAGTGCTCCTTCCTAAAACAAAACCTCAATTGGTACTTCTGCCCCATGCAAGTCCCTAGTAAATGGTGCCCTGGGTACCTAGGACCTGAAGAGAGTTGATGGCACCCTACCTGGGTGACATACCAGCAAGCACTGCCTGAAGGTGTAGGTAAGTCACCCCTCGAGCATGCCTTACAGCCCTAAGGCAGGGTGCACTATACCACAGGTGACGGCATACCTGCATGAGCAGATATGCCCCTACAATATTGGGCACCACCTAGAAACTAGATCTACAACGACAGGGTCTTACGTTCTGTGAGTAGAACAGGGCATATCAACAGGATGTGAGTCAGGGATTCTTTTTGTTGATGACAGAGTCTACACATAGTCATGGGGTGTTCGGATGCCATTTTGGGAGGCAGTCAATCGTAGAAAAACAAACAAATTGTAGATGGAGCAGCTTGATTTTATAGAAACGTTTAAGTAAAGCTGTAAATATTCCTGCAGAAAGGATGTTATAGGTGTTGATCGACATCCATGTATGGCTTCTTTTACTGAAAATCTGTTTGTCTCTGCTCCAGGAAATCCTATTTATTTGTATATTCAGGGCTGTTTTAAAAGAATAAAAAAAATTCTAGCTAACACGTCAAGAATTTTCAATTCTATTAAGGACACGGAGGCAAGGATTATGCTTCTCTTTTCTTTACTGACATTTACAGCAGCCAATAAAACTTTGAACTACATAACCCATCAGGCATAGCATGCCCTGTCTCCACTAATCATCACACCCCTTTAAGGTATATAATTCAGTTCCAACAGACATCGTCCTCTTTCTTTGCGAACAGTCCAACATGACCAATCAACTTCAGAACTTTGGGTTGTTCAACTACCTTTCTTCACCTGGACCTTCAACAGAATAATCCTTAGTTTTTCTCGCAGTCAGATCTCTAGCTTAACAAAATCCTTCAGGTCGCCTTGCTCTCCGCACCTGAAAAGAAAACCAAAGCCATAATATCTCTTGTCTCAAATATTTCATCCACAATGGGCGGGTATCTGTAACATCACACAATCGCAAATAATAACAGTCATTAACCATGATATAACCATCCATCAGACAATATTTCATCATAACACTATGCAGGGTGGGCTAATCTTCACCTCCGTGTCCTTAACAGAATTGAAAATTCTTGATGCGTAAGCTAGAATTTTTTTATTCTATGTCAGGAAACGGAGGTTTCTGATTATGCTAGCTTAAAGTTTTTGCACCACATTTGATGCCACATCCACAATAGGTTTATGATAAAATGTTTTAAACGTTGAATCAGACGACCAATCTGGCGCAGTCATAATGTCCTCTAAACGAGAACCAGTAATAAAGGCTTTAGAAGCCACAGCCCCTCTCACAGAATGAGCTCCAGATACGGAGACATCAATACCGGCTTCCCTCAGCAGCCATTTCACCCATCTGGCCAAAGTCGCTGAAGAGACTGGACGAAAAGGTTTCTGAAGGGAAATTAACAATTGTCCTGATACATCATTCCTAAACCCACGAGTACAATCCTCGTAACATTTCAAACATTGGACTACACATAGTTTACTATGATGTGGAAAGGCAGGATAACTCACGCATTTTGAATTTGTCTTAGTTCGTTTAGAAATTGAGAAAGAAACCCCAGAGGGAGTAAATACTCTACCTGCGAAATCCAAAGCCCATTACATCCGAGACTTGTCTACAGGAAATGAGGCATAATAACAAGGTGAGCTTTGCTGACAACTGTTTCCGTGAGAGTCCCTCATTCGCCGGCCAACTCGGATAAATCGAAGCACAACATCTACATCACAAAGGGTAGAATATCTGAGCCCCGGTGGTTTCACCAATGTAGTGCCTCTCAAGGGTTTACAAATCAAGGGTGTTCCCAACCGGCTTCCCCTCAATATGGGAATGTCCTGCGAAACTGCAGAACGGAAATTATTAACTGTCCTATATGCCATTCCTTGACTGGCGATGTCTGAAAAATTGTTTACGATCATATGTATACTGGATCCCACGGGATCCACCTGCCGTTCAGTACACCAACAAACCCATCTACGCCAAGCTGACTCCTAGCATTTGTGCGTAGCGGGAGCCCAAGATTGCGACAGAAAAAACAATGCATCCTGCAAAACTCCTGGCACTTGCCAGCGTCTCCGGAAAGTCTCCACGCCATGAAGGACAACTGATCCTGCATCACTAACGGATGCGGATGACCCATCAGGTCTTGTGGTATTCCTGGGACCAAGCACAGACGTACTGGGGGAGCACAGGCCAGAGCCAACGTCACCGGGATCCATGACTGAGCTTTCCAATAAGGAGTAATCAATATTAACTCCGCTTCCTGTCTGCTGACTTGTGCTGACACTCTCTGGATCATGATGAACAGGGGAAAGGCATAGAGCGTGCCCGTCGTCCAAGAATGAAGGAATGCGTCCGAATTGAGTTCCTGAGGGTCACGCCTCCAACTGTAAAGCTGAGGCAACTGAGTGTTTAATCAGGATGCAAAGAGATCTATTGTGCATGGACCCCAATTCTGATTCAGTTACTGAAAAACTCTGGGATGCAGTCTCCAGTCGTTGGAGTCCCGAAGAAAACAGGAGTTCCAATCTGCCACTACATTGGAGCTGCCCGGAATATATTCCGCAGTGACCGAGATCTGATGTTGAAGGCAATAATGCCAGAAATCTTTGGCTATTTCCACCAATAGACGAGACCTTGTGCCCCCCAACCGGTTGACGTACCTTACTGCAGAGACATTGTCCACCCGTAGCAGGGTACAACAACACATTTTCTGTGGGGAAAGAGTCCGGATCGCAAACGACCCCGTCAAAAGTTCCAGACAATTTATGTGCAATTTTAGTTCCTCCAGGTACCATCTGTCCCCCCGTCTCCACTGGCCCGCATCAGGCTCCCCAGCCCCACCGTCTGGCGTCCGATTCTATCACTACCTCTGGAATCGAAGCAAAAATGGCCTTGCCATTCCAGGCATCCATGTGCTCCAACCACCAGGATATTTCCATCCTGGCTTCCGAGGAAAGAAGGATTTGCTCTGAATAACTCAAGCCCATGCGCAAGTGCATGATCTTCAGTCGTTGTAAGGCCCGGTAATGCAGTGGGCCTGGAAATATCGCCTGAATGGACGAGGCTAACAAGCCTACTAGGCGAGCTAATATCCTCAAGGATATAGTCGGAGAGGCAAGAGCTCTCCTCAATTCGTTCTTGATCGATATCCTCTTTTTCAGAGGTAGTAACAGTTGCGTCAACACTGAGTCCACTTGGAACCCCAAGAACTCCATTGATTGGGAAGGAATCAGAATCGACTTGTCTGAGTTGATGACGAAACCCAAGTCCTGAAGGAGTTGGATCGTCCAAGATAGATGGAGTAGGACTATCTCTGTGGTCTGCGCCATGATCAGGACATCGTCCAGATAAATAATCAACCTCACCCCTCTCTCTCGCAAATATTGTACTACTGGCTTGAGCAACTTGGTGAAGCACCAAGGGGCGGGAGAAAGGCCGAAGGGCATGGCTACAAATTCGAACCATCACTGACACCATTGAAACTGGAGAAACATCCGATGCGGAGGAAAGATTGGAACCGCCAAGTACACGTCTTTCAAATCTAGACGCACAACCCAGTCTTTTTCTAACAGGTCTCTCAATAGGTGTATGCCCTCCATTTTGAAGTGGCGATACACCATTCAGGAATTGAATTCCTTGAGATTTAACACTAGGCGGAATCCCTGATCTTTCTTTGGCACTAGAAAAATCATGCTGTCAAAACCGTGAGGGTGAGGTGAAGACTCTATGATCGCCTCTTTTTTCAATAGGGATCCCATCTCCCCGTCTATGAAAGAGCTTTCTGTCAGGGAAAAATGAAGAGGTTGAGGTCTCACGCAGTTGCTCTGGGGAGGAATAGAACTCCGGTTAAAAACCCTGTACTGTTGTATTCCTCTTAGGGTGTCCGTACATGGGTTTTCCTGTATCATGTCCTTATATAGGCACAATTCGCCCTGTCCTTATATAGGCATAGAAATCCCAGTCCTTATTTAGGCTTTAAACCGTGCACTCCAAATACAGGCATGGTCTCGGACATCCGTCCACCCTAACGTCATAACGAGTTCTTGAAGAACAGACCCTTAGGCTTCGGGAGTTTCCCTAGCACAGGACTATTGATTTCTTCAAGGACTCATCTATTATGCATGAACCGTTATACCTTGAGGGTTCATTCATGACGTCTTCCGCTGTCCGATTCACGTCAATGCTAACATTCTGAGGTACCTCTCAGGTATAAATATACCTTCCCTAGCCCTTGTAAATCAGAGGAGACCTCGACTTCAGAGGAGCCCGTTTCCCGGCCTGACGCACTGAGAAGACGCTGTCATCCCTGCACGCAGAGAGTCCAGCTTCCAGTGATCTGACTTCCCTCGCTGGGTGTTGGAGTTCGAGTCTGGCAAGAGATTCCCACCTCTCTCATTCTTAAGGTATGGAGCTGACTAGAAACCTAGAGGGACTCTTGGCATACTAGGCATACTGGCGTAACATACTCTTAGTATACCATAGTAAGGAATACTCCACCTACTTCATACCTCTCCCTACCCCTAGGTTAGGTTAGGTACATTGGGGTAGAACTAGCTTAGAAACGCATCGTATGAGTACTCGCATTTTTAGTCTATGTTATTTATGTAAATGAATATCTACTAAAGATCATGCTAGCGCAGTATTATTTATTTCTACTGCTTACGCTGTACATTATTTATCTTGCATATTGTCTTGTGATCATAACAGCACATATTACTTACACGAGAAACAAGACTGTTCAATAAATCTTTTATTGAAAAGCCCGTCTATTCTTCCTGTGTAACTTTGAGGAAAACTAAGCATGCACGATTGAGCTGAGTGAAACGGTTATCTATTGTTTCCACGACTCTGGGACACGTTCTGATTCTAAAGGGAAACAAAGTTGTCATGTTTTGCGGCTGCCAGAAACTACTCCCTTCTTGTTTATCAAGGAGTTTCTAGTGGCCTCTGAGCTAGCTGGCACAAGTAATTAAGTTTAATATACTCGATAGGGACATATTGACCTTAGTCCTATGTCAAACCTATAGGGTATATTATTCCAATGCGCAGAGCCTATTAGGGAAATAGGAGCTACACTACATGGCGCCCAACGGTTTGGTAAGGCGGTAATTTAACGTTAGATACTGAGTAACTCAGCCGTGCCTTTTCTCTCAGAGACCCCTACCCATATACTCCAAAAGACGTCTGGAGTGGGCAGGGTTAAGTATCCGCCACGGCTACATAGGGAAGCACCCTATATATTAGCTGTTTGGCTTGCTCAACGTTGAAGGATACAGTGTTCCAAAATATTGTGCACCTTATCTTTGTTTCCTTGAAACTTGTTCTACATTTTCAAAAAACAAAATGCCTGACTCCGACAACGATGAAGTTGCGGGTCACCCAGCTTTAAGCAGCTTTTAACATTACAGGTTTAGATGGAACCGAGGAGGGTGTTATAGACATCCATCCAAACTTAAGAAGAGCCATCACTCTAAAACTCATAAAACACTGGCCTACCACCAAGAGGCGGTAGAGCAGTTTTCGTGATAGAGGCACACGAATCCTTTCAGACAGAGGTATTCTATTCATGGGTAATATTTCCTGAATCAAATCCAGTTACAAAACTGTTTCACTTCTACAAAGAAGATGATCCACCAGAGGAATATATTCCTTTCGAGGATATAGAAATTCCACTAACATACCAGGAGCATCAGCTCTGGTTTAAAGGCGCCCTAAAACATCACAGAAACATTACCAGGCTCGGTCCACTAGGTAGACCAGGAGCAACATGGCCGATTCTAGCCAGCTACACTCCTCATCCTGAACTCGATATAATGTCAGACGAGGAACTACTTACTCAACTACACAGAGTTAATAAAAATCTACAGACAATTGGTCCAATATGTCATGCGGACTTTCACAGTCCAACCACCATTAACCATTCCAAATCAGACCCCTCAACCGGGGACTGCACTAAAATTACACCACAGACTCTATACGCAGTCATGGGTAAAATGCCCACAAAACGTGAACAAATTCCATTCTGGATAGCTCAAAAAATTACTCAAATCGAAGCAGTATTTCCAAATACTAGCCCGTATGAGAAACACAGAATCCTAACAATCTGTTTACCAATGGGGATCACACCACAACTGGAAGACTGCACCACTTGGGGCTCAGTCTTTGCTGCCATCTATACTAAAACACATGGTATTCCATCAATTGCGGTAATACCAGATGTCCTGAAACAAATTCAAAACGAATACGGGGCAGAGCCTGCTCTGAATTTAGGTATGAAATTACTGAAAAATTTCGACCAGGTCTCAACAATAATATTATCTAATATTAAAGGGGAGGCAGCAGCAGTGGCGATCCGCCAACGATTAAGGGAATTCGATGTTACAGAACATCAAACTGAGCTACCCAGAATAATAGAACAATCTTATGCAGAATTAGGCAGAGATAGTTTGGGTGGAAGACCAGTGAAGCCAGAACTATCTGAAAGTCCTGAAAAGGACTCTATTAAACAAACTCCTACATCTTCTAAAAAGAAGTGGGAGACTAATAAACAAAATTCAAACGAGAAACGTTCTCAATCCCGAGGTAGGTCTCCTCAAAAGGAGCCCTCTGAAAGGAGGTATAACCTCAGGAATAGGGATAATTTGAGAAAGCCTGACAGGTATCAAGATACTGATACACGTTCCTCTCGTACCTTTCAGATCTCGTCACAGACTTCGGAAAGAAGAGGACGGTCAGAACATAGAGAAGAACGCGTGAAATCGAAAGACGACAAACACGTTCGAAAAACAAATCAAAACCTCAATTCTCCAAAAGAAAGTAGCAGGTCTGAAGATCAGACATGCCGAGAATACTGAGAACACAACTCAAGAACGGAGAATGGGCTCAGACAATGCTGGACAGTGCAGCAGAAGTCACAATAGCTCGCCAGAACCTGAAGGAACTTCTGGAGATAGTGGACTTGAATGAGTACATTACAGTTGAGACTGTAGACACCAGGGTTAGTACTCCACAAAAGTTATATGAAATAACACTCCGGATGGAGGGAGACATACCTAGACAGGTGAAAGCACTTTTTTGGGAAAAACTTTCAAGGGGCTATGACATACTTCTAGCAGAAAAAGACTGGCCACCACAATTTGTCAGGGAGTGCCCACACGGCGAGGACATTATTATGCCTGCCTTCTCCAACCATATTCCAATTCACCTAAAATATACATATGCCAGGAAATGGGCAGTAGCCCAGGCCCCAGCATTATATAAAAATCATGTAGGATGGGATGAGGACTCACCTCACCATAAAATACATCTGAAACATGAACCAACTGCACAAAGGCAGTACCCAATAAAGCAAGAAGCTAAAAAACAGGTCAGGGAGATCTTAGATCAACTTGAATACCAAGGGGTGATTGAAACATGCACCTCCTCAATGAACAATCCTTTGTTTCCTGTCTCCAAACCAGACAACACCTATCGTCTAGTTTTGGATTACAGACACTTAAACACTTGTTCTAAAACATTTGCAGTGCAAAATGCACATAGCACAGCATTAATGAATAACATTGTGCGTAAAAAATATAAAACCACATTAGACATCTCAAATGGTTTCTTTTGTCAAAACATAGCACCTGAAAGCAGGTACTTAACAGCTTTCTCCATAATGGGGACCCAGCGTCAATTTTGTCGACTCCCACAAGTGTTCAAGAACAGCCCAGGGTTATTCTCAGCGAGGGTAACGGAGTTACTACAAATTTATGATAATGAGGCATTGTCATATGTCGATGACATCTATCTGACAGACGATGACCTGGATAAACACTTGAACAGGGTGAGCACCATTATACTGGGCTTCGCCTTTGAGGGCTACAAATTCAACTTCAAAAAGTCCAGAATTGCCCATCTCAATGTCCTATTTCTAGGATAAGAGCTTTCAAGTGAAGGCAAGAGCTTGGCAGCTAACTTTCTAGAGAAATGTGCGCTGCTCCAACCTCCAAAACGCTAAAAAACTTACAATCCATCCTGGGTTTCCTAAATTTTGGAAGAACATACATTCTAAATTACGCAGAAAGGGTTAAACCTCTCTACGCATTAATCAAACCTGATTTTTCAATCAAAAATTGGACACAAGAACACACAGAAATCTTGCGTTCACTCCAGGCTAACATGTTAGCAACAAATCACTTACAAACACGCGTAAGTCAACGGAACCTGGTGATCCGAATAATTTCGGGTCAATGCGGATTCACCTACTTAACATTTAATGAGGGTGAAAAAATACCAATCGCATACAAATCTCATTTGTATACACAAGCGGAAATGCGTTTCACTTCAACTGAAAAAATTCTGACAGCAGTTCAAACTGCTGTAGCAAAAGAAAGAGCTCTAGCCCAAGGGAAACGCATTATTGTCGTAACCCCAGTACCAGCTTTAGAAGCGGTCACAAAAGCAAGCATTCCAAATGCTAAAGCATTACATCCAAGATGGATACAATGGGTTAATTCTCTTGCTGCAACAGATGTTGAATATGTTTTTGATCCTGATTTAAAAACACAAGCGTTCCTGCAATATGAACAAGAATGTCCTCTGCCCACTGAAATTCTGCCTCTCGATCAGTACGAATTCATAATTTACACTGACGGATCCGCACAACCCGCAACAGGGAGTAAGCAAGCTTACAGTGCAGCGTGTGCAATCGTTAAAGGTCGCATGCGAGATGGCATCTTCAGACCTATGGTCACAAAAACTCAATCTCTAGGAGATTGTACAGCTCAGCGAGCTGAACTACAAGCATTCAAACTGGCACTTGAAAGTACAGATCGAGAATTCCCCACACTAATAGTGTGCGATTCCTTTACTGTGTTCAGTCGTATAATGAATATATACAAAACTGGCTTGAAAATGGGTTCAAAGATGCGAAAGGTGGCACAATAAAGCACAAAACGCTTTGGGAACAAGTAGTTCAGTTGAAAAACGAACTACCAAAGGCTCACGTGATCCACACACTGAGTCATCAACGTGATGGCGTTCACGTTGCAGGGAATTCATTGGCTGACGAAGCCGCAAAGGGGCTGTTCAGACGGCTTCCGTAGCTGCGATCACTCGTTCAAAAACGAAAATAGACAGTGAGATAATGTTGGCTGTCAATGCTACAAGCAAAGGCAGTGGTGCAGCGTTACCAAAAGTTTCCACTCAAGTACTCTTATGTAATTGATGCGAACAACGTTCCTTTTGCTCGAATCCCTGGAGTGGGGGATAGGGTAATTCCAAACAAGGAACGTAGATTAGGACTAATCCTAGCAGCACACGAAGGGATAGCTTCTGCCCATGCAGGTGTTTCTGCAACAGTATCTTTACTCAAGCAAAGATATTGGTGGCCTGGCATTCGGAAACAAACCAAGAACTATGTTTTAGAATGTGATATTTGCCAACAGATGAAAGTCTCAACAGTAAAACGTCCTGCGCAGACACCCCTGTTAATTTCAGACAAACCATTAGCTTGTGTTTACCTGGACCACTGCGGTCCCTTGCAAAGGGACGGTAACTATAAATATATCATGGTTGCAGTGGATTCATGCTCTAGGTTCCTATGGATATGGCCTCAGCGCTCGGCTGACGCTCGAACTGTTATAAAAGATTTGCGAGTCTTTATCGGCACATACGCAATAGGCACGCTACATTCTGACCAGGGCCCTGCGTTTAGCTCTCGGGCTTACAAAGAAGCCATGGCCAGTCTGGGCGTTGCATTGCGGTACTCCTCTCCATTCCATCCTGAGGAAATTCGGTTGTGGAAAGGAAAAACCGGGACATAAAGCAGTCTATAACAGCTAGGGTATTAGGTTCGGGTGATGGGTGGGTCAAACATCTTTATGGGGTCCAACGCTCATTAAATAACCTGCCAAGAAGTTCTCTAGGGGGTCACTCCATATGAGGTCCTATTTGGGACAAGAATGTGGGTACCAGACCTCGATCACGTAGGCACAGTGGTGGAAAATAAACCGTTTGATATCAAAGATCGTTTGGCTGTTTTACAGGAACTCAATGAACTAAGATCGAAACAAAGCAACGTATTCCTGCAGCCAACCACCACTGGGGAAAAACCGGCGGTCCCAGCAAGGCCTGTCTGGATTCCAAAAGTTGGGGATCTAGTCAGAGAAAAGATTGCGGACAAGAAGGAATTTGGACCTTCTTACAGACAACCAGTACCTGTCCTAGCAGTTCAAGGAACAAGAACAGTACTTCTGCCGCCCCTTGCTGGAAAAAAGGAGAAAAGATTTGTGTCCATCGACCTCATCAAACCACAGTATGTGGCCAATACTAAATAGTAGGCCTCGTGGACTCCGACCTAGTAGCAGACGCACTCCTCTCGCTACTATCCAAGAGGTTCAGACTGAAAGACTGATAACCATCGAGAATTCAGCAGTAACAGATGAAGGACTAAGCAACAATGCAATGGAACTCATCCCTCTTGAAAATCAAGTAACAGTTCGTCCAAATACACCTGTCTACACCAATGTAGCAAGTGATCAACTGGTTCCAGCGATTTCTACAAATCCTGATGCAATTTCAACAATTGACAGAACTGCTTCTGGCTATTTCATTAACTTTGATACGTTCTCAGAAGATCCGAGTGAACCTGAAACGACGCCAGCATCATTAACATTCAAGCAGCAAGTACAAGACTTTCTTCACTTTCTGAAAAAGACTTATCTGGTTTCCCCATGGATTGAACTCTGGATTATTTCTGGAATATTTGTTTTCCTGCTTTGGCTAGCTTTGGTTATGACTATGAGCGTGCTTATAAATGGCAGATACATCCATGTGAACACTGAAGGAAAAGATGTGAACGTACTTTTGAAACCTCATAAATCTTCCCATCGTGAAGCAAGAGACTTGTCAACAGTGAACATCACAGCCGTTCCTATACAGGATGGTATAGTGTGGGACAAAACAGATTTTGATATTTTTGGCCCGACGGAACAATTGAACATTCCACATTTGTTTAAAATTTCACTAAGTGATCTCATTTCGTCCAGTACCTATTCTGATGATTGGGACTTTGAGACTGTTAACGACATAATGTTTGACCTAGAAAAATCTGCTGCATTTTCTAAAAATGAATATTTAGAGGGTTCATCAGACTATGAACAGCTGTATTGCTATAACCACTATGGTCATCATTATTTGCATAAATCTGCAAACCCTAGAAATGTGTTTATGTTTAACCAATGGGAGCATTGTCCTACACCACCAAAAGGTAGTTCAAAAACATTTGCTAACAAGTTTCCATATTTTTCAGGTTACAATACATCTGATCCAGAAACGTTTTACTATAAAAATGTAAACAAAACAGGACTGAAAATTATGTTAACTAATACAAAACAGATTTACTCTGCAGCATTTATTGCCCAACTGTCTAGACAGGGTTTCGACTTATGGAAAGACACAATAGACACAAAAACTGTCTGGGGTACTAAAGATTGGCAAGTGCAGGGGATAGAAGCTTTATTTAGAGCCTGTATCATCCCTGAACAAATAATGTTTTTGAATGAAACTGTCCAACAAACATCTTGTCTTGGACTAGCCAAGATCAAAGAGATGAAAACACCTTCTGTACCAACACCTGCAAGTGATAACAATACACAGGCAGCGGTTACAGTTGACAAAATACTACAACTCAACAGATCTAATCCTGATTGGAGAAAATGGTTGATCTGGCCCACAGACACGAACAACTGTCAGGAAAGATTCCTGAATAAAACTCAGGGCTTTACTATTCATAGGCCAGACCCAAGATACGTCCAAAGACAGCATCCGGGGGTAGTAACAACATACAGTGTAGGAAAATTATGCCTCGATTGGCTGCAGAAATCTACACTACAGGATGTGAAACAACACTTATCCTTACTTAAAGAAGACGCAGACCTTAGGGAATTCTTGCTTGGACCAAGAAAACCGCGTCAAAAACGTTTCATATATGCCGGCATTTATGCTGCCTATAATGAAACATGGAAAGTGTCACAGATGGAGGCCGCAGAACGAATACGTGAACTTGATCGTATTAATTTAGAAAAAACACTCACTGTGGTCGACAATGGGTTAACAACTTTGTCCTCCAGAATATATTCATTGGACAACATTGTATCCTCTGCTATCGACATACTAGAACAAGATTTGGCGATGTTACAGCAAGGCCAATCTCAATTACGTTCTATTGTGTTATTAAGCTGGACGCTGCAATCTTTGCGTGCGGGCTATGTGCCTTGGCGTTTCATCAACACGTCGGCTCTGTTTGCAGAATACAATCTAACTGATAAACAGATCGAACTGGCACAAAGAGGAGCAAAGTATACAGTGCTGAGCATTGAAAAACTGGAAAAGTTACCATTCACAGTGGCAGAAAAACCAGCTACAGAATGGCTCATTCATGGCAAAATCACACTACCTGTGACTACTTTTCAGTTTCAGTATTGCCTCAAACAAATGCAAGCAGGCAAATATGAAAGGTTGGGTAAGGAATACATTAAGACATCTTGGAATTTACCGTATACATATAGATGTTGGAGTGGGGATCGTGAAGTGTTTTTGAGCGGTACACACTGTAAAAGTGCACTGAGCGGTTCACTTATATGTCAGGACATTTCTTTACACGGGGCTTGCAATGGTTCTGTGGCAAATTTGTCTTGCCATCAGCAGGGTACACCAGCTGCTGTGATTAATCCAACGTTTGGACAACTTTCTAATGGGAGTTACCTCATGTTGAATGATCAGAGTTGCTGCGGCATGTTGCCAGGCATCCCATATCTAGTAACGGTCAACTCCAGGGTCACTTGCTGTATGCAAGTATTGTTTGCCCCAATAGACACAGTCAGGGAGTCGCCTTTGTGGCCTTCGCTGAACGTCTCTTTTATAAGATTTGATACTTTAAGCAGAATGAAAGCCATGCTTTTGCAACAAACCGTGCCTTTGACCTCGGCCAAAGAAACCTATGATCTACAAGTAGCAAGGACTTCGGCTGAGATACAGACTTTAATACGTACAAACTGCCCTATACATTTCGTGGAAATGATAGGACGTATCTTTAACATGTCTGATACAAGCGGAATTGTACATGTATTTAAGAGCATCTGTTCCGGTCTGTTAGCACCTTTCCAGGCAATACTCGGAATCATCCCGAACTTTGCACATTCGGTGTTTGGTGGCATACCATTAATTCTAGCACTTGTTGCCAGAATTCTATTTCTCTTCCTGCTATTACGCTATGGCCAGCCTATTCGCAGACATCACTCCGAGCGAAGTGGAGAAAGCTCTCCTTGAGCGAAAGTGCCGTGAGCGAATAGTACAGCTTTGGGCATGACTCGTCTACGGGAACTTAATACCACGTGGTTCCTGTCATTCAGACCAATCTGGCAAGATTGCATCTTACCTGTCCTACGATGCCTGCTATGCGGTGAAGAATGCGTGTTAGACACCTGTCTAACATTTCCATCAGCAACGCCAACGGATATCGATACTCTGCTGGACCCGATAACGGCCCATGCTCTGTGTTGTCCCCAGAGGCTACCAATCCTGATGACGGCATTCATTGAGATCTCACAGGCGCTTCCAGCTGCTGCTGAGGCACGAGATGGATCTACAGGCACACAGGTAACAACGGACGCGAACATTGCTGCGGCATCCTATGCTGAAAGCGATGCTTCACATCTCTGTGCAATTAATCTACTACACGAGGTGTTCCAACTGACACCAACTTCAGTGGACGATATTTTGTCTACAGAAATAGATGATCTGATGTTTACACCAGACCCGTACACTGACTCTGATTCAACCCACAGTGTACCAGAGACACAGTAAAATTTGGCCTTCATATTTCAAAAACTTGGAACTCTTCCCAAATTGAACTTTTTTCCGTTTTTTCAAACTGAATGGCAATTCAATCTGCTTGAAGTAGAACTAGTCTTATAGTACGGACTTCGCGGTACTTCCTCAGACACTTTGTCATCTTATTTGTCTAAAAAGTTCATTAATTTTCATGACATGAAATGACTTTGATTTTTGAACAACTTATCGATCATTTTCTGTCACATGTAAATATTACTGCTTATTTTCATTCAAATTGCATTTTATTTCCAAATATATGCCTGTAATGAAAAGCAATGCTTGAAATGTACAGTACCTTTTGCATTTTAATGGGTTTTTAAATGCTTTTTAATGCTTTTAAGAAATATTCTTAGCAATATGCGGTACTCCATTTTATGTTTAGCATATTAAATGTTTAGCATTTTATTATTATCGTACACACGAAAGTGGAGTGGGTGTTGTATTCCTCTTAGGGTGTCCGTACATGGGTTTTCCTGTATCATGTCCTTATATAGGCACAATTCGCCCTGCCCTTATATAGGCATAAAATCCCAGTCCTTATTTAGGCATTAAACCGTGCACTCCAAATACAGGCATGGTCTCCGACATCCGTCCACCCTAACGTCACAACGAGTTCTTGAAGAACAGACCCTTAGGCTTCGGGAGTTTCCTAGCACAGGACTATTGATTTCTTCAAGGACTCATCTATTATGCATGAACCGTTATACCTTGAGGGTTCATTCATGACGTCTTCCGCTGTCCGATTCACGTCAATGCTAACATTCTGAGGTACCTCTCAGGTATAAATATACCTTCCCTAGCCCTTGTAAATCAGAGGAGACCTCGACTTCAGAGGAGCCCGTTTCCCGGCCTGACGCACTGAGAAGATGCTGTCATCCCTGCACGCAGAGAATCCATCTTCCAGTGATCTGACTTCCCTCGCGGGGTGTTGGAGTTCGAGTCTGGCAAGAGATTCCCACCTCTCTCATTCTTAAGGTATGGAGCTGACTAGAAACCTAGAGGGACTCTTGGCATACTAGGCATACTGGGCATAACATACTCTTAGTATACCATAGTAAGGAATACTCCACCTACTTCATACCTCTCCCTACACCTAGGTTAGGTTAGGTACATTGGGGTAGAACTAGCTTAGAAACGCATCGTATGAGTACTCGCATTTTTAGTCTATGTTATTTATGTAAATGAATATCTACTAAAGATCATGCTAGCGCAGTATTATTTATTTCTACTGCTTACGCTGTACATTATTTATCTTGCATATTGTCTTGTGATCATAACAGCACATATTACTTACACGAGAAACAAGACTGTTCAATAAATCTTTTATTGAAACGCCCGTCTATTCTTCCTGTGTAACTTTGAGGAAAACTAAGCATGCACGATTGAGCTGAGTGAAACGGTTATCTATTGTTTCCACGACTCTGGGACACGTTCTGATTCTAAAGGGAAACAAAGTTGTCATGTTTTGCGGCTGCCAGAAACTACTCCCTTCTTGTTTATCAAGGAGTTTCTAGTGGCCTCTGAGCTAGCTGGCACAAGTAATTAAGTTTAATATACTCGATAGGGACATATTGACCTTAGTCCTATGTCAAACCTATAGGGTATATTATTCCAATGCGCAGAGCCTATTAGGGAAATAGGAGCTACACTACAGTACAGTCTGAAGTACCCAATGGTCTTGTGTTAGTGCTTCCCAATTTTGAAGGAACAATCCAATTCTTCCTCCCACCGACACCTCCCCGGCCTGTACCAGGCTGACCTGCAGAGGAGGTGTCACGGCGTTGCCGTTGTTTCCACCCCTGCCAGCCACCTCGATTCTGTCTGCCTCTCCCACCCCTATTGCAGATGGGGTAGAAGTCCGACAGGGTGGCTCCGCCACGATCCTCGGTTATCAAAACCTCTGAAGGCCTGAAATTTCCTCAGCCGGTCGCTCGACCCCTGAAGCGCCCGGCCCTGGTACAAAAGGCCATTAGTGAAACTCTTTTAATCAAACCTGGGCCCTGTCCAGGGCTTTAAAGGTGGCCACGTACTTTCCTAATTCTTTGACGACTTTATCTGGCAAACAAAAGGTCATTAGCCAGTGTGCCCGCTTCCTTGTTGGCCATATCCACCAACTGGGGTCCAGTGTCATCAAGAATCGATTTCTTGTGCCTCGGTGGATAGCACACAATTGGCGTTCTAAGAAGCACAAAGCTCTTCTGAGCCCACTTTAATATCTCTGTCGGATCAAGGGATGTGTTTCGAATCCTTAGCCTGACTGCTAAGTCAAGAATCTTGGGTGAGGGACCCGATACATCTAGTAATTTCCATCTTGGCATCCCTTCCATGCCCTGTCTAACCCTTTCTTTGGATCCTTAGCAAATTTTTTAAGGAAGGTCGCCATGTTGGGGGTCGAGTTCCGGGGTGTCCGTCATTTTTCCTAGTAAGGAAGGTCTTGAACACTCTGACCTTAAAGTACTGCGCACCTCACGCTCAAACCCCTGCCTCATGTTCTCCTGCACATAGTGTGCCACCTCTGCGCAGGGCACCATCCCATGAGACTTCGGGTGAATTATGTTTTTGGGTCAAATAAGGATTTTTATTCACTGTCTCTACTTCCACATAGTGTGATTTACGCTTGCGTTTTGACGCCTTACGCGGTTTCTCAGTGTCTCTGTCTGATTCAGAAGTATCATCTGCGGAAGGAGACGACGACTCCGCCTCCCCTGGGGTAGAAAGGGAGGAATTACCAAGGGAACTTGCAGGGAGGGGACTGCCGAAGCCATGGTCTTTAAGGACCGATGATGCCACCTGGGACAACACCTCAGCCGAGGCATTAAAGGAGGATCTTCCCTGTGGAAAGGAGCGCTCTCCCGAGATCGCAGATTTTGTTGACGATTCTCCTAAGGAGGCACTCAATGCTCTTTTCCCATAGGTTTTTTAATGGTTTAGTGAAAGGCTGCAATGCCCTGTTAACCGAATGTTGCCCTTGGGAATCCAGGGCCTCTACATGTTGCTCCTCTATTTGGTGCTCATACGGCACCTCCTCAAACTCAGCATAGTCATTGTAAGCGGCATATTCATCCACCTCCTCGGCATAGTACGCCATCGTTCACTAAAGGAGGTGTGGAGGAGTTTCCGGGGAAGAGTAACTCAGGGGTGAGTTTTCCAAAATAATAATCACTGACTATCTCAGGCCTAAAGCCTCCAGTCAGCAGGCCTAAAGTGGCTAGCACCCTTCAAATTACCCAAACTTGCCTCCCTACCTATTTTTTCCTATTATTATAATGTGGAGGGAGCCACCCCTTTAAAACTCTTTTAGGGCAGTGCCCTACCACGTTTTTGGGCCCTGTCGCGAGTTCAGGGACTGAGGATGGATGGCAGTTGGTGGCGCTGGCGGGAAGAGCCTATTGGAGAATGAGCTTCGATCGTCTGTTCGTGCATGCGCACCACTATCAGCAATGAAAATAGGACTGTCTCTTCAACAGAGCGAGTCGCGCATCCTGCTCCACCGTTTTAACCTTGTTAGCAAATACCTTGTCCGCTGCTCAGCGAGTGCCTATCTCGCTCCTGTCAGCACGGCGCTGCAATTCTAGACAATAAACCAACCAGTATATATCTAGAAAAACAAATTGTACTTATCTTGCTGCTGCAGCAGCAAAGAAAGAGGACGAGGTCTGTTGGAACAGAGATATATAACTTAAAGGGGTGTGATGATTGGTGGAGACAGGGCATGCTATGCCTGAAGGGTTATGTAGTTCAAAGTTTTATTGGCTGCTATAAATGTCAGTAAAGAAAAGAGAAGCATAATCAGAAGCCTCCGTTGCCTGACATTGAATTATCAAGTAAGGCCTGTTCCCACATCTGTATTGCATCTAGGTCCTTCAGTGCAGTTTCAAAAGCCAGTGCCCAGCTACTTGAATTTAACTGCCGGCCTACTTTCTTTTCAGATATGAAATCGCAGCGTTCCATTGTATGCCTTACTCAGTAATGACATGTACTTTAATAATGAGCCTTTTTGTGTTAGGACTTGATTGATGAGACTGAATTCCAAACGGATCTGATGCACTTCGTGGAAGGTGAAATAAGGGATGGCAAACCTTACTTTGTGCCACATTCAAGAAGGAACCATACTTTTCAGGGACAGCTTCAATTCCAAAAGCAATTGTTGGACTAAACTTAGCCTTTAGAACTGTCAAAAGTGGGGACAGAGTTGGGCTGTGGAGTTTACATTGTAGGGAATGGAAAGGTGCGATCAGGGAAGCAATCCATGGTTTTATTGAGTTTAAGTGCAGGCGATGGAACATGCATTCATGTAGCCAGACCCCAAGGTATTTGTAGTTTGTACTTCTGAAGAAGGGGTCTCTGCCCAGGGACCAACTGCCCTTCTTATTAATTTTTCTTCCAAAGACCACAACCTGAGTTTTTGTATGATTGACAGTTTGTTTTCCATGCAGTAAGTGTGTCACTGCAGTGGGTGGCACGTGTGTGCTGCTGCTCACTGGTGTCATTTAACTTGCAGGCCCTGGGTACACACTTTGTACCATATAGCTATATGGTACACTAAGGACTTATATGCAAGTTAAGAGGGCCAATCAGACATGTACCAATTTTATCATGTTTCAAGGGGGAACACAAGCACTTCACCACTGGTTAGAAGTCAAGACAAAAATCTAGGGGACTACCACACAAAGAAGGCCATTTCCAACACTGCACAGGTCCAGGTAACAAGGTATTTGCCTGTCAATGTAATGAGGGGCACAGATAGTGCAAAGAACTGGAGGCCATTAGGGCAAGATTCAGAGACTCCGGGTTGGACAGAACGTAATCCCCCCAATGTAGGATACACGACGTGCATATTGAAAGGGACTCAATTGGTGGGGCCTGAGCCAGAGAGACTGCGGGGGTGAGGAGGGCCCACGGCCCATGGGAGAGAGCCCTGAGCGAGTGTATTGGGACGGAGTGAGGACGTGACCTTACAGCAAGCACAGCTGAATAGGGCTGCCCCGAGAGGTACAGAGGGATTCGTTGCTCAGATGCCTGCTAAACCACTGTGACCCACTACTGTTTTTGGCCATTTTGCTCACCGAGAAGCTCTCTCTGGGCTGTGCCTGACCTCAAGATGGCGGCAAGGGCCATTCCTGATTACCACCACAGAGGGCTCCTGAGTCTTCGAGGCACGCCCAAACCTACGCCCTTGCACAACAAACCCCACCCCCACAACAACCACCCTCGAGTGAAAGACTAAAAATGTGAACCGGCTGTTACTAACTCCAAGGTCAGCATCCCTTGCCTGACCCCAAGATGGCCCTGTCACAGTGTTCCCTACCATGTCGTGCTACTCCTCTGAGAAAAAAACTGACTTTGACCAGACCTCGACCACATCCCCCATCCGACCTACCCTTTAGGATGCCGTATCTAGTGAACCTACCTCTGTCCGTGGAGACCTAGCTTTTTGGCCGATGCCTGGTGGAGCTACTTGATAGCTATAGAGGGAGATGGGCTGCTGACTACCCCTTCGGCCCTCACCTACCCAGCCAGACACTGGACAAGACCCTTTTCGATCTCTCCGTCGTACTCTCCCTCCTACCCCTTTACTCACCCACTCTCTCCTTTACGCTCCATTTATCCCCTCCTCTTTGCTCTCCAATTGTTTTCTCATTGAGACCTAGCCGCTTGACTGATGCCCGGTGTAGCTCCCTGATAGCTATAGAGGAGATGGGCTGTGGACTTACCCCTCGGCCGTCACCTACCCAGCCGGACTTTGGGCAGACTCCCCTTCGTCTCTCCAGCCATCCTTTCTCCCTCCTACACCTTTCGCCCCCACCCCCTTGCCCTTTCTAATCTCCATTTACTTCTCCCAATGCTCTTGAAATGTTTTCCTGTAACTGATGTAACTTGTAACTGATGTAATCTGTGTTGGATCCTTATGTAAAGCGCTCTGATACCTCCGGGTCTAGCCAGCGCTATATAAAACTCAAATAAAGTAAAGTAAAAGTAAAGTTTATAAAACCAGGTACTGAAATCCACCAGGGATGTTTTATAGCAAACTCAGAAAAAAAGTCTTGTAGAGAGTAACCAAACAAACTAATATTATGTGGGGTTCTGTAGAAAGAAATAAGGAAGCGAAGTATGGTATCAGAGAACATCAAACTAACAGTTACATTCTGGAGCATTATAAACTAAGATTGAATTTGTTGAAAGTTTTTTTATGGATGACAACTGCTTCTCATGAGAATTGTAATGTAGTCTTGCGCTCTTGTAAAGTGTTGTGATGCCTTTGAGCCAAGTTTGCGCTGTATGGGGAAAAAACGCCATTTCTAGATAGCTGTGTTTGAACGCGTTCGCAGTTTAAACCCATATCTACTGAGTGCATGCACATTTGCGGGTCCAACCTTGAAAGAACTTTCTTATGCCTTTAGTAGATAGTTAGAGACGATTTTCTCCATGATGACACGATCGCCGGAATCGAATCAACTCTACAACAAAACAAAAAATTCCATCTCAGCCATCGGATTCCCAGCATAATGGCCGACTGCCCGGTTGAGCTGCTCATTGCAGCTGAGAGGAGACGAGCGTGGGTTTCACCCTTTGGGTATTTTCCCCTGGCTATCACCTACCTTCCGGTCTCGGACACTATTGCTTTGCATCCCGCCACGACCTCTTCCTCACAGGCAAGTTTTCCTCTTGGATTTCCTTCCTGACGGCGGCCCCTCTCGTCTTCCCACCACGGCTGCCCTGGTCCCCAAGCTCTTTCCCCCCGGTTGGAGCGGAGAATCAGCTCAACCAACGGAAAGCTGTGAGGAGATGGGCTCAGGTTTTCTTCCCTGGCTATCTCCTTCCGGACTCGGCCACTTGTACTCCGGATCCTGCCTCGACTACTTCTCACTGGAATTCAACTCCTGAATTTCCCTCGAGATAGCGGCCCGGATCGTTTTCCCGCTGCAGCTGTCAGATCACTGAGAAATCAGCCGAGCCGAGAGAGAGCTCTGGTGTTTCAGTCTTTATTCACCCCCCTGGCGGCCCCGCTTGCGGTCCAGGTGTAGGGTCAGCCTTTCCTTCACTGGTGAGTCATTTGGTGGTACGAGGGGTCCCTACCCTACTTTATTAGGGCTGAGGTTTTTTTTTTTCTTTGTTGGATCTGGCAATAACTGACTGAGCCCTCCATCTTTGAGTTGGGAGGCATTTTCTACGGGAGCACTTCTTGCAGCTTGTCCCGCTCCTGCTATTTGATTTCTTCGGCTTGGTCCGCTCCCAGCGTTGGACTGCAATGAACCACTCTTTCTCCCCCTCTGCTTCTCGTCTGCTCCCTGTTGGTCAGTGATGGGTGTGAGGCGGCCATATTACCCCCTCTGATGGCCCTCGTGGTTGTATGCTTATTTTCGGCTCGGCGAGTGTATCCGTCCTGCTGCTCTACTGTGCCTCGACCTAAACCCTCCTGTGGGTTCCTCACCGGTTTCGAATTGGACTGCCTATGTTCAGACCCGGTGGGATGGACTGACCTCGGGTTCCCCCTTGTGGGGCCGGTCTACTGGACTTTGAACTCGCTTTCCTATTACCGTCTGCCTTATTCCCGATCCCCCTCTCCGCTTATCTACGTTTAACTGTGATCTTTCCCTTGCTCCGCTGCATTTTGAGAGTTGGACATTGATGTATGTATCTATTGTATGTAACCTATGTACTGTCCACGTTCTCCCTTATGTAAAGCGCTCTGATACAGCCAGCGCTATATAAAACTTCTAAAATAAATAAACTTGTGAAGCCAGTAGGGATGGTTTCATGTATGACAGGTGCCACACCAACACATAGCCAAGTATCCAAGATAAAGAGCAAATCTGGGATACAGTCTGAAATCAGATGTTTAGGTGATTCTTACTGAAAGGCTTTGCATTTATAGCGTTCACTGAAGTAGAAGAGTACAATTGAAAGACAAGATGGTGTAGAAGGAAATCTGGATGGCTGACGTATGAGCTGAAAGAGACGGGGTCAACCATCATGTAAAGCATAGTTTGTAGTGACAGGGTTAGGAAAGGATGAATAATGCATTAGTAGGATGCATGTTTGAGTGGAAATGAAAGCAAGTGAGGCTGGAGGGAGAAATATAGGTGAAGATGGAATGGCTACATTTTGAAAAAAGGGGGTGAGGAGGAGGGAAAGGGAAATCATTAGATCTGATATGAGGCCTGTAGGGTACAGCAGAGGGATGAAGGGAGGTAAGAGCTTTAAAGATAGAGTGAATGCCAAAAGATTCGTGGCAGGATATAGGAGAGGGTTTAAGCAAGGATTCAAAAGATTTGAGGCAGTGCCAGATGGGTGGGACAAGGGGAGGGTGAAAATGTTCAGGGTAAGAAAAGGGAAGCAACCAGCCGAGTAGATTTGTGTATAAGGGAGTCAGCAACTAGAGTTAGAAGTTGAAGAGGAGGCTGTACAGTATGAGGACTGGGGAAAGATAATAGGAAGGATGTGAAAGGCAATGACTAAGACTACAGAAGCATTAGAGGAGGGTACATGGTTTTCTCAGATGTAGCAGTAGAGATAGCAGGGTGGAACTCTAGGACTCATTGGATTGGACGTTTGACTCATTTATGAA
Organism: Calotriton arnoldi; assembly: GCA_963921515.1. Lineage (NCBI taxonomy): Eukaryota > Metazoa > Chordata > Amphibia > Caudata > Salamandridae > Calotriton > Calotriton arnoldi. The sequence goes on along the minus strand of CAWUFW010000598.1, from coordinate 2,275,366 downwards.
CTCGAGTGCTCAGAACATTTTGTTTTGCATTTGTTAACCTCAAGTTTGGAGATATGGTTTGGGGTTGTGTGGTAGCCAACCCTTGCTCTTGAGCACCATCAATCTATTACTCATTGTCTTTACTGTGTCCTGATAAAAACGGTGAGCGCCTTATCTTAGACCTGGCAACCCTGTGAATTTGATTGATATTCTACGCCACACTACTCCATTCTACACCACTCCAGTACTCCATGCCACTGCACTCTATGTCATCCCACTCTAATGTGCAACTATCTACTCCGCTCTACACCACAACACACTGACAACTCTCCACTCTGCAACTCTACTTTATGAGGCTCCACGCCACTAACGTTAAGCTATGCTGAACAGCAGCCAAGCTGATGCACGACATAGCTAAAACATACTGGCAAAGCCAATAGCTCTGGCATAGGTGAGACCTATTGGCTTGGCCAGTGCTGGTTTTTATGTGCTCCAATGACTCATCTTCTGGGTGACCAGGGTCATAGTTCACAGGCATATGTATGTATTTACTGACCTATGCAAAAAGAACAATTGATGGACAGAACGCAGAACAATGCCATACATTCACCCCAGTACAGAGATCTGGGCCTAAATCCATCGTTTTTTTTGCTCTCCATGCCGTTCCAGTTTGAAGCCAGCCATATGCAAATCTGTCTTGACCCTGCGCCCAATGGGAACAGTCCAGCCCGAACTGCCAGGCCCTCCCTGGACTGGAAACAATCATCCTAGGACCGGTTTCACCCCTGATCAGCCAGGATAGCTTGACTCCAGTTGCCATTGGAATCAAGCTATCCGTCCATCATCTCTTTGTGTTTGCTTTACTGGCCCATGCAACAGACTGTCTCAAAAGAGGCTGCTTGACTGACTTGTATATATTTAAAGTTTTCAATGTAAAGTTGTCATTCACCTAAATGACCAGTACTCATGAATAGGTGAAGATCCATAATGGAGTAATAGCAAAACCAGCAATTCTAAACCATACTCTGTTTATGCTTAGTAGATCAACAAAGTTGAACTTGCAGAGGCTACATAGAGAACGAACTGCAGTAGGGTGTGCCCAGAAGTGAGTGCCTTGCTCTGTGCCAGCTTGGCTGGTGAGGGGTGATACCCTGAAACCAGTCCCATGATGCTCTTTTACGATCCAAGAAGGACCTGGTTGGACTGTTCCCATGAGGAACAGGGTCAAGACTGATTTGCATATGGCTAGGGTACAAACTGGGGTGGCATGGTGTGAGAAAGTGCCTCTTTTTGCCTGGTTTTCATGTGGTTTCAATTGTAGTACACAGGGTCCCTGCCAACCAGGTCCCCTGTGCCAGTGCTCCTTCCCTAAAACAAAACCTCAATTGGTACTTCTGCCCCCTGCAAGTCCCTAGTAAATGGTGCCCTGGGTACCTAGGACCTGAAGAGAGTTCCCTGGGACCCCCTCACTGGGACCATGCCACTGCAGCTTCTGTGAGGTAGAAAACAACAAAGTTGATGGCACCCTACCTGGGTGACATACCAGCAAGCACTCCCTTAAGATGTAGGTAAGTCACCCCTCGAGCATGCCTTACAGCCCTAAGGCAGGGTGCACTATACCACAGGTGACGGCATACCTGCATGAGCAGATATGCCCCTACAATATTGGGCACCACCTAGAAACTAGATCTACAATGACCTAAGAAAGAAGACATCCCCGTAGAGAAGACTGAAGACGACTGGCCTGTCTCCAGCGAACCTGTCTTGCAGCCAGAAACCTCTGAAAACCCTGGGAGGGTTGCTGCCTTCGAAAAAGTCTCCAATCTCCAGAGGACAGTGGCCCTGTCCAGAAGAATCCACCTCCAAGGACTCCGGATCCAGGCAGATCCGCATATCCTGCCAACTCTGCACGCGCCGCACACAGCCAGAGTCTGAGTGGCTCCCCTGCAATCCAGAGCTCGAGTCCAGCATTGACGGACCGCTCCTGACCTCCACGATGCCTACAGCCTGAATCCAGAGGTCCCCCTGACTGCGACCAGCTCAGGTAAGACTTCGGCACCAAAAGGCACCCCTGGGCCTTGGTGAACTGAACAGACTGTGCCCTTAAGATCCCCTACTTAACATTGCTCTCGGTCTCCCTCTTGCAACCTCCGGCACGACACCCAACACTGATTTTGCACCCTGCCGCCCATGTGCAACTGGTGGTATATGTTTGGTGCTGCTTTGTGCCCTCCACCGTGCTTGTGCTAACCCCCCAAAGCTTGGCCCCCTGCAACTGATCCACTTACCTTCAACCAGTGTGGCTCCAGGCACCCCTCAGTCTCCATTGAAACACATTGGGCCGAACTGAAACTTTGACCTCTGCACCCAGCCGCTCATGTGCCACAGTTTTAATACTCACCTGATCCTTACTCACCTTTGGGCCCGAAGACTGGATTTGTTAAGTGTGGCACTTACCCGTTAAATTGCATTATTGTTTTCCCCATAGGAAAACAATGAACTGCTTCAAAAATAGTGTCAGCTTTTGAAATTGAAAAGTATTTTTATTTAAAAACATACTTATTGCGAAGATCTTGGCCTTAAAGTAAAATACAAGGTATATTTTTCTAAAATTGGGGTGGATCTTTGAGTCGTGTGTCCATTATTGGTCAATGTTGTGCAATAAAGGTCTTGCACTCTTGTGTTAGGCCTAAGGCTGCTCGCCCACACTACCATTAATAGATCACTATGGGTTTTTGAGCCCTGTTCACTTTAGGGGAATCCCTGATCTCTGCGCACGGTATAACGACCTAGTAGCATACCCAGATGTCTCGGGGGGGGAGAGAGAGTGTTTGAAACGTTTCAGCACTCCGTCCATTTTGTGTTGACTACCACAACTGACCAATTTCAGCGTTTTTTTTTTTAGTTTTTCTCCGCTGTGAGTGCCCCTTTTCAGTTTTTTTTACATATAATTTATGCACACACAATTTGGCCACATGAAGTGGACATCGATTTATCTCTTATAGGTTGAAGATACCCAGATTTTTCCTAAGTTTAAAGCGGGATCTCAGAGGTAAAATCAGGTTGCAAACTGCTTCAAAGATATTCAGAAAAAGATGCAGGATTTCTAGATTTGCCTCAGCCAAATCATGCAGACCGCTCCAACTGTCCCTTTCTCTTTGGGCAACTCACTATGAATGCTTCCAAAACCAATGGAGAAAGCACCCGCCAGCAGGCTGACTAAACATTCACAGCTGACAAATGTGATATGAAGCAATCTTGGAAATATCTATGAAGCCATCCATTCTTTAGTGTGGTAAATCACATCCCATATAAAAGGCAGTGATCAAGAGAAAATGTCACCAAATGCAGTCCCCTTAGTGTAATTCTCCCACACAAAAAAAAAAACCCAAAAAAAAAAACACACCCGTGGTGCTTATGAGAGGACCGGACTAATGAAATGGCTTCTCAACAGGCTGCCTCGAAGCCCTGAACATCCCCAATAACACTAATCTTACATCCAAGGCAGGGGTCTCCAACCTTTTCTTCAGTGAGCTACTTCTGATCAGTGATAATCATTGTGAGCTACTGAAGGCCAAGCTACTTGCGCATTGTTACCAGACACCCCCACGCCCAGTTTCACTGAATTTAAGCTTAATATCCATAGAGCTAAACACGATGGTTTGAACAAAATACTTTGACTAGGTTCACTATGAAGGGGCTGCCATGTGTGTCAGTGTGGTTATTGGGGGGATGTCTGAACATGTGTGCGTATGAATCGGATATATTTTTATGGGTGAATGAGAGCCTGTATCATATGTATTGTAATTGAATTAGAACATACCTTTCGCCATATGAGGCACTATTAAATGTATAACACAAATGTACAACCATTTTTTTTATTGAGAGAAATTTATAGTGCAGAAAATATTCTGCAAAAAATCTTCCTAATAGGGAAAAATTTTCTGCACTCTAAATTTCTCCCACTTAAAAAATAAAAATGGTTGAATTTTTTAGTTCTAAATATGACCCGATGTCTACCAGCCACTGAGGGAAAGATGCCTGCTGTGTGTAAATGGGACACTTTGAAATGGGAGAAAATTGAACAGAAGAATTAACTTTACATTTATATGAATCCCATAAAAAACATTTACATTTTCCTTCATTTCAAATTGTCACATTTACAAACAGGAGGCATCCTGCACAGTGGCCTGTAGACACTGCCATATTTATAACCGAATTATACAGCCATTGTTTAAATAGGAAAATTTAAAGGTATGAAACTAGTTTCATAAAATATTAAGTAATTGGCTTGACTGAAAGTAGAGAAAAGCATCGACTCACTGTTCCATATAAATATTTGTATCCACTTTACATTTCTTCCATTAGAAAAAAATGCCCATATTTTTCACTTATGGATATGGCAGTATCTACTGGCCAGTGGTAGCAAGAGGCCAGCTGTTTGTAAATGCAGCACTTTGAAATGGGATAGACGTAAAATGAAGAGTTAACTTAATCATTAAGTTAACTCTTCATTTTAATTGGATCCCATTTAAAAGCTCTCAGAAACAATTTTGTTCTCATGCATCATGTGCACATCGAATGACCTACACAGGTTTCCAAGAGAGTACCTAATCTTCAACCACCATCATCCTGCCAGGTCTTTGAGGTAGACAACTGAGAAACTATTCAGCACATACCAAAACAAACACATGGGTCATAGGAAGACTAAGAAATATCCTTGGCCCTACTCTATAGAACACTCCACATTCAAATTTGACACGAGTTATATTACAAATTGTGCAGAGTACTGAAGACCTGAAATGACAAAGACTTGCTCTCAACAGGCAAGAAGAAATTACACTTCACTAACAGTTTGGTTTATTTATCAAAATAATTTCAAAAGAGAAACACAAAGTTATCAAAGACACAGTAACATTGATAAGCCCGGGATACTTCAAAACAAGAAGCTGTTTCCTCCTGCAACTTCCACCAACCAAACAAACGCTTTCTTGGATGCACTATTTCTTCAAATGTTCACGCGATACTGCACGGTCGCAGATAGAAAAACTACAGTTCATGGATGGAGCTGCTTAGACAGTGACACTTTGAAGTAAAGTGATGTTGTCCCCTTTCAACATGATACGACCTGCAAAAAGAGCGAAAATATATGTTTACACACATTATGCTACAAAAAACAATATGTTAATTCCCCAGCACACTGAGCCATCTTTAAGTATTTACAACAGAACACTTGGAGCTTCATTATCAAGTAGCACATCTTCCAGACACACCCCTTTGCCGTTTAGGTTATGCACTCACCCAACTGTTTCCTGGACTTGGTCTTCAAGTGAACTTCTTGTGCATCATCAAGCACCAAGTTCATGTATTCGTCAAATCCCTGAGGGGGGAAAAAAAAAAGATTTTGGAAAGGTTTCCATTAAGGGTGTAGATTGAAGAGCAAGTTTGAGAGCTACGGAACAACATTTCTAGCATGCAGCACTGTCCACCCAGAGATACACACTACTGGACAAAATAAAAGATCTATAGATTACTGAAATGCATCATAATATGCCAATGAAGTAACCAAGTATAAATTGAAAAAGGATCGAAAAGGCCCTGCTAGTTTAAGATGCACCTTCTGCACACCTATAAAATTGTGCTTGCCTGTGATGAATTTATAAAGCCCCACACATACAAAAACATGTGACAGGAGACGAAAAGTACTAATAGGAAAGGGCAATAAATGTGTGCTATTCAGCTTTAAACCTGGAGGACTTGGGTCAGACTGCATTTTTATTTGCTGGGAGTCAGAAAGACAGTTAAGTTAATCGATTTCCTGCGAAGATGTATGTGCAAACCGCTGGAGCCCGGTTTACATAATTGAATGAACCAGTCCTTTAAGATTCAAATTAAGTTGAGACTTCATGGCGATTATTACAAACTTTACAAAGCACACATCTAGAACATTGTTGGGTAATATAAAAGCATCCATTTATATCTGGCATGGACAGAAAAGAGCAATATACAGATCCAAAAAGGCTTCAGCTGGAGCAGAGGCTGTGCTATTTCTTGGTGAACCAACTTGAAGTACCCCCTCCTACGTTTGTACAAACACTGGAAAAGCTTTCAATTAGGTTCATGTTTTGTGGTTTTTATAATACAACCAATACCAAATAGGCGGCAAAGTACAGAAAAGGAACAACGTACAGAGGGGTTACGAAATGGGTAGGCAAACCTGTAGAACAGAATTATGGTTGGAGATGAGGCCGAAATGATACACCTTACAACTCTTTTGAAGAATGCAAAATGATTCACGGTGGTAAGGATTTACACACTTTGGGTGCATGCACACACCACTGTTTTGAAGGTGGTTTCATTCTTAAAGAGCACTGGTAACGCCGATAGGGTTTTGCTTGACAAAACAAATGGCATTGCAATAGCTTGTACTGAATAAGTCTTAAGCTGTAAGAAAATCCAATCAAAAATGTCCAACACGCATGTTTGCACGCCCACAGCAGTCATTTATTATTTTAGAAGTTTTATATAGCGCTGGCTAGACCCGTAGGTATCGGAGCGCTTTACACAAGGGAGAACGTGGACAGTACACAGGTTACATACAATAGATACATACATCAATGTCCAACACTCAAAATGCAGCGGAGCAAGGGAAAGATCACAGTTCAACGTAGCAAAGCGGAGAGGGGCATCGGGAATAAGGCAGACGGTAATAGGAAAGAGTTCAAAGTCCAGTAGACCGGCCCCACAAGGGGGAACCCGAGGTCAGTCCATCCCACCGGGCCCGAACATAGGCAGTCCAATTCGAAACCGGTGAGGAACCCACAGGAGGGTTTAGGTCGAGGCACAGTAGAGCAGCAGGACGGATACACTCGCCGAGCCGAAAATAAGCATACAACCGAGAGGGCCATCAGAGGGGGTAAAATGGCCGCCTCACACCCGCCATTACTGACAAACAGGGAGCAGACGAGAAGCAGAGAGGGAGAAAGAGTGGTTCATTGCAGTCCAACGCTGGGAGCGGACCAAGCCGAAGAAGAAATCAAACAGGAGCAGGACAAGCTGCAAGAAGTGCTCCCGTAGAAAAAGCCTCCCAACTCTAAGATGGAGGGCTGTCAGTTATCGCCAGATCAAAGAAAAACAAAAAACCTCAGCCCTAATAAAGTAGGGTAGGTACCCCTCATACCCCCAAATGACTCACCAGTGAAGGAAAGGCTGACCCTACACCTGGACCGCAAGCGGGGCCGCCAGGGGGGGGTGAATAAAGGCTGAAGACTGAAAAACCAGAGTTCTCTCCGTTTGGCTGATTTCTCAGTGAACTATACAGCTGCAGCGGGAAAACGATCAGGGCCGCCATCTCGAGGGAAATCCAGGAGTTGAATTCCAGTGAGAAGTAGTCGAGGCAGGATGCGGAGTACAAGTGGCTGAGTACGGAAGGAGATAGCCAGGGAAGAAAACCTGAGCCTGTCTCCTCTCAGCTTTTCGTTGGTCGAGTTGATTCTCCGCTCCAACCGGAGGAAAAGAGCTCGGGGACCAGGGCAGCCGTGGCGGGAAGACGAGAGGGGCCGCCGTCAGGAAGGAAATCCAAGAGGAAAACTTGCCTGTGAGGAAGAAGTCGTGGCAGGATGCAAAGCAATAGTGGCCGAGACCGGAAGGTAGGCGATAGCCAGGGGAAAATACCCAAAGGGTGAAACCCACGCTCGTCTCCTCTCGGCTGCAATGAGCAGCTCAACCGGGCAGTCGGCCATTATGCTGGGAATCCGATGGCTGAGATGGAATTTTTTGTTTTGTTGTAGAGTTGATTCGATTACGGCGAGCGTGTCATCATGGAGAAAATCGTCTCTAACTATCTACTAAAGGCATAAGAAAGTTCTTTCAAGGTTGGACCCGCAAATGTGCATGCACTCAGTAGATATGGGTTTAAACTGCGAACGCGTTCAAACACAGCTATCTAGAAATGGCGTTTTTTTCCATACAGTGCAAACTTGGCTCAAAGGCATCACAACACTTTACAAGAGGGCAAGACTACATTACACAAGGTCAAATTCATTGTTATTTTTCTTAATTTTTTAAGGCATGGTGAGAAGGTAATTTGCCCAGAATCACAGTTAAAGCTGAAGCTGGGACTCGAACCTGGTCCCCCACTTCTCAAAGATGGCAGCTCTGGCCCTTAGGGCACACCACCTCCCAAAACGCTGTTAGAACATTTGAGCTATGTATACTGGCTTTACCAGTGGTTGTGTTTTTTATGCTCTGGTTTCACTTTGCTTTAAAATTACAGAGAAGCAGTTGTCACGACAAAAACAAGAGAGTAACTCTAGCTCAATATCAGGTCAGAGATATAGCTTTTAAAAAGATTAGGAATTAATTTAGAGAAGGATGCCACAGAATGAAACCCCAGAAATGTGCTCCACACTCATGGTACACCCTCAACACAAGAGGTATACAATGTACCCTGCAAAGTGATAATGGAAAGTTAGATGCCCTACAAGAATGCTTTAGCACTGAAGTGGTTCCAATGCATGGCGGTATGAACAGTCCCCACCCTCAGCCTACATTTTTAATGTAGCATCAATGTGATGCAAGTACTAGACATAGACCACACAATACGTTGTAAAAGAGTAACATTTAACTAGGGAGTTTTAACCACTGTTTCGTGTGACATACAGACGAGTGATACTGTTGTTCCATGTCTGATGTACAACTGGCATTTAATGAGTGGATGTCAGAAAGAAATGGCTATTTGTGAAATACAAACACCATCAGTTTGGCCTGTCTACCATAAGTTTCAAGGACCTTATGTCAATTTCCATCACCAACCGGCTTAAATAAACCAGCACTGACTGCAAACCTGTTAATATACGATTAGTAAGACGAGATCTTGCAAGTTATATGCTTGCTGATCACATAATGACAGACCTACAGTGCGCGAAAAACGGACAGGTCAGTTTCCAAGCCTGGCTGAACAGTTCCAGTGGGAACATACAAGGAGCACTGCTTCAGTCCTATCTTCAGGTACCAGCTGTCAGTTTCCAAGCCTGGCTGAACAGTTCCAGTGGGAACATACAAGGAGCACTGCTTCAGTCCTATCTTCAGGTACCAGCTGCGGAGACTAAGTCGTAAGTATGTTTTACAGCCTGTAGAGCTGTGGTGAGAAGATAACCCCCCCTTACCACCAATCAAAGCAACTTGGACACGTGAAGCCATCTCAAGTTAACATGCCATTTGAAAGGATTTAACAGGGCACTTCAGCTTTGCACTCTGGTACATGTATTTTTGAGTTTTCCCCCAAATAAAAAAAAAAATTTAAAAAAAAAAAAGCAGGTACAAGTGCTGAAGAGTGAGGGGAAAACTAAAGGACAACTTGAGATCTCCTATTATTGAAATGTAAGTTGCCAATGATTGCACATAAATTACCCAGTTCCACAATGGCCGCTATATAAACAGTACCTGTTAAAAATGTAAAGAACAAGAATGCACAATGCAATTTGAGAAAAGTAAAGGAAAAAAATAATCCGGTGACCAATACGCAATGCTGCAGCCCGAGAAGCACTCTTGCAAACAGCTCACAAAAAGAAAATGAAATTACTTAGGGCACACACGGACTGCGCATATTAGAAGCTGACCTAATCACTGTGCAGCACTTTCTTTGGTACATTTCAAATACAATATAAAACATTTCCTTCAAGTCAAAACAATCACAACCAAGCTCCTGCACGAAACGTGAAGAGGAAAATCTACCCTTTTTCTTTAAATAGTAGTGCTACTTCATTCATCAGGCAGTCACCACAATTCTATGGCAGGACCGGAGTGTCAGATTATGCTTCGCTATCTTAACTGCAAAATTCGCACCAGCCAAATAAGACAGTTAAACACGAAAAACTACATTTTCCAATAAACTTAAAAACCAATCTGCACATTCATAGTCCTTTAACTGCCAGAGGTCTTGCCTCTTTGTTGCAGCAGCCAAAAGATAAGTCAATCTCCGTGTTCTCTGTGATCCTATCTGAATACCTTGTTGTTTAATACAGCCATACGAGAAAACATTTCAGCCTCAGTCTATGGAATTCCAGACTGATTCCACGACGAAGCACTTTTTTTTTGCCAATTCATAAGATAAATTACATCGATTGAGAAATAAAATTGGTTTTGTACAAAGATTGCGCCATTGCAGGTAATAGCCAGGATTGTGGGCCTACTGGCTTCAGCCATCAAGACCACATGTGCCGGACACTACAGAGCCCTACAGCTTCAGAAGGGTTTAACTTATGCAGAGAAAATCCACCTGTCTCTGGAATCCAAGGCAGAACTCTATTGGTGGCTGGGTCATATCGAGGTGTGGAATGGCAATGTGATATTTGGTACCCAGTCGAAGATGGCCATCGAATCGGATGCCAGCAGGTGAGGTTGGGAAGCCAGATGTTGGCCAATCTCAACAAGTGGGCGCTGGTCAGCGGTGGAACTGAAACTCCACAACAACTGCCTGGAGTTCTTAGCGGGCTTGTTTGCCATCAAAACCATGTAGAATCAGAAAATAATTTCTTGTATCCTGCTTTGGATGGACTATGGTTCAGCTGTCTGCCTTATCAACAAACCGTGGGGGTGGGAGGCAGGCAACGTCAAGGATGTTGTTGGGAATCGCCAAGGACCACTGACATTACTGCCTCCAATTCAAGACTTCAGTAGTAGTGGAATACCTACTGGGGAAGAGCAATGTGGCGGCAGACTAGAATTCCATTATATTAGAGAGGCTCCAGAGACTGGATGTTACATCCTCGCATATTTCAATATTGACAGCAATGAGGTCCGAGATTGATCAAATTGGAGAAGTTTTTCAGTTGGAGACTGTACATGGTGGCTGTAGCAATAGATCTTTTCCTTGAAGATTGGAGTGGGGCTCTTTATTAGGCATTCCCTCGGTTCTTGATGATCCCGGGAATGGTTGCCCAAGTGAGACAAAGTGGATCGGTTTCCTTTTCTGGAGAGTTTATCAGACTTAGTGGGTGCTTTGAAGATTCATTTACAACAAGCTGACTTCTTTATTTATACCTGCACACTTAGAGCAACTATTTTGAGGAGGTCCAACACGAATCAATCAATCAATCACGGCATTTATAGAGCGCGCTACTCACCCGGGAGGGTCTCAAGGCGCTGGGGGAGGGGGTAAGTTACTGCTCGAACAGCCAGGTCTTGAGCTGCTTCCTGAAGGAGAGATGGTCCTGGGTTCGCCGAAGGTGAGTGGGGAGGGAGTTCCAGGTCTTGGCTGCCAGGTAGGAGAAGGATCTTCCTCCGGCGGTGGTTCTGCGGATGCGTGGTACGGTGGCGAGGGCGAGGCTGGTTGATCGTAGCTGGCGTGTGGGCGTGTAGAAGGTCATGCGGTCGTTGAGGTACTTTGGGCCCAGGTCGTGGAGGGCCTTGTGTGCGTGGGTGAGGAGTCTGAACGTTATTCTCTTGCTGACGGGGAGCCAGTGCAGGTCTTTCAGGTGTCCGGTGATGTGGCTGTGTCGGGGGATGTCCAGGATGAGTCGTGCGGAGGCGTTCTGGATGCGCTGGAGTCTTTTTTGAAGTTTGGCTGTGGTTCCGGCGTAGAGGGTGTTCCCATAGTCCAGTCGGCTGGTGACGAGTGCCTGGGTGACGGTCTTCCTGGTTTCAGTGGGGATCCATCTGAAGATCTTGCGGAGCATGCGCAGGGTGTTGAAGCATGAAGATGAGACGGCGTTGACTTGTCTGGTCATCGACAGGGAGGAGTCCAGGATGAAGCCCAGGTTGCGTGCGTGGTCCGTTGGCTTGGGCGAAGAGACCCACAGACAAGTTACTCACAATCCTCTACAGTAGTAACACTAAATAATGCGCCTCGGGGTGCACACGGTGATATACAATAAGGGAGCAATGCAATGTGCAGTGTCAAGTAAGCACAGGGGTGTAATTTAAGTCTGGAGTGGTCTTAAGTCGACTGTTAACCATCATGAAGTAATTTTTCCACATTAGCATTCCGGAATGTGCAGTACTGTCCCACTACTAAATCATAACTCCAAGTACCGAAATGGGAAAAAGGACCAAATAAGTATGCACCTCAGAAGTTGTGGCAAGATTCTGATATGACATATCAAGCCCTGAAGAAGCCTCTTTTAAAGAGACGAAACAAGTTGGCTACATTGGAGAAAGTTTTTTTAAATTTTTTTTTTTTTTTAAATGTGAATAAAGGAATCGTTTCTAGAAAACACATGAATGGAGTCTGCATCCTACGACTTAACTGATTTGTATTTCCATTATATGATGAATTGTGTGTGCTGATCACTTCTTTGCAACAGTGAAAGCCGTGATTCTGGTTACACTCAAAAAACACCAACATATCCCAACTAGTTGAGTCTATCTGGAACCACTTGTGCACGTTTGATGGATTAGCACTCATACTGGCCTAAGAAAGAAACTTAGTTTTATGAAGCAATAGAATGCTTTATTTCTGGAACCTTTTAAATTGATCCTCCTAAGAAGGGGCCTTTTCGACAGCCTCTTCGCAATACTCACTTCTTCAGTGACCTTCATTACTACTTATGAATGGTATTGTTTTCTACTATCAGCAGCAAGAGCCTTGCAGGCCAAGTATCAGAATTAACACAAACTGAAAGGAGGTTCAAATACTGTTCAGTGAAAAAAAGCTTAATTTACAAATCAGCAGTACAATCTATAGAAGTAAAACAGATTTTCTATGCATGTATAACTTACAATGATACAGCCCTCTATCCGCATGTTCACCTGTTCATACAGCCATACTTGGATTTTGGACCTCTTGAAAAAGGGAGAAAGTATAGGTGGTAAACAACTCTGCCCATTTAAAACAGTTACTCGCCGGCTCTAAGAGGCAATTTAGTTAGCAGTGAATTACAAAAGCAGACCAGCAAGGCAAATCAAATACTGCTGTGGCGGCAAGCGAAAAGTTGACAACATGCTCTAGACTCTCTTAAATTTTATGTGGAGCGACTGGAAGCGTAGCGTTTGGGAGTGTGGGTAATACGTACGGCAGGTAAATTTTATGAAACGGGAAAATTGCATTTTCTGTTTGCAAGTGTGCACTGTTTTATTTTTAAATATTTCAAACCGGGCTTGCAAATCAGAAAAACGAGATGTATGCTTCCACAACCAACCAATATAGCGCCCACCCATTCCAACCAGCAAGTTCAATGCACTACTCCCCATCTAGTTGTGTATACTTACATTTTGTAGGTATCTGAAGATGAGATTCTGAAACAAAGCTGTTAAGGAAAACCACCAAACGGAAGAAATGCAAACGATGAGGGACATTAACACCCATATCCACCTTTCTAACCTTCTAGACAATCTGTAAAACTTTGGTTGAAGGAAACGGCAGTGTTTAATAACAGCAGGGTCAAACTCTGGAATGTGGTTATAGGTATGAGAACATATATAGCACTGTACGAAAGGGGAGTGCGTTGAATCAAGTGATGGCTGACGTTGGGGATAGTTACAGCAAGGGTTACAAGTGTGGGTGGCCAACACGTTGAGATGCTGGATTTAGGTCACCATTTAGAGGAGATGAGTACGTTTGCCGCTAGGGTTTTAAGACACACACTTCAATATACTGTGACGAGAAGCTGCTAGAGGATTATTTTTAGCTCTTTTCTGAAAGGGAAGAAGTGGTGGTGCGTGCCTTATTTCTCTACACATCATGACTACCTGGTCTATGAGGAAGATTATCCCACTAACAGTTCAGTTCATAAACTTTATTCGGATAAACATTGTATCCATAAAAGTACAGTATGATAAAAGAAATAAAAGACAAAAGAAGAGTTACAATAAGTGCTAATAGAAATTTACAGTTATAAAACACAATATCACAGATTTTAGGTTGTAAATAGAATGGAAAATTCATTAACAATTACAAGCTTATCCATTCAGGACTTAAAAACTCAAGGGTTGAGCATTGTCTTACGTGCCCGAGTAGCAATTCTCAGAAATGTGCTTATGCGAAAAACAAGCTCTTCATCGGTCAAGGCAAGCCACTAACAATTATCCCGAACAGCACCTTATGCTCGCCTAGTAAACTATTCCCAAACATTTACCTATACAACTTAGGTCTTCAGTCCACCGAGGAGTGTTTGCCGCTCCTTTTGTCAGGCGGGAAGTCTTTGTAAACTCTGAAGAAGGGTGTTCACCTCCCCAACACCCTCTCTCGCAGGATATTACATTTTACACAATAGCGTACTAACAAGCGCGTCATAAAATCGTTTCCCTCATGAATGGTTCATAATCACAAGCAACAACTAATGGCCACTTCTCCATGACAATTTTTAAATAAATCACATACTACAACCCAAGGCAACTTCACAGTACTAATTCCTAACTGAGTGTTCCCAGACTCGCTGGGACATTACTTTCTGGGCCGGACCACTCGCATCTCAGATTTTTCCACAAGCTTTTAAGGATAAGCTGGCTGCAACAATGCTTTTTTCATATTCGCTCCTCACCCTGGCTTTCCCTCCATTCAATCAAACGAATTCATTAGCAGTCCTAAGTGCTCAAATAAAAGCATGTTGGTGCCTTAGAACCGCTAAGGTGTGTGCCAACTGTCTACAGTAACCTGTATAGTAAGTCTGATCTCTTTTCGGTTTTTAACTCGCTCTGACACGCCCTTAGCGGCACCCACCCCATGCGCGCCGTACTCTCACAAGCGAAACCCACCCAAATACAAACATGCAACATTTTCAAATAGGTTACGTGGTTCACTCGCCATTCAACAACTCCCCATCCCCCGCCTTCACCATACATCGTATTGGGAGACACTAATATTTTGGGACAACCATACAAAAGAGTCTCCCTCCTTCGCCTAACGCACGATAACGGTTTCAGGATACAATGGGCTGTACCATCACCTTCTGCACCTTCGGACCTTGCCCACGGTAAGCCATGACTGCGGCTGTTGGGACTAAGAAAGACCGGAAGACAAACGAGCCCGAACGCACGGTGAGCGCGAGGAAAGCAGGAAATGACGCCAAAAGCTGCGCGCCGGCATAGACAAAAACAACGGACAGACATAGTATGTCTTTTTTAGCAGCAGTGGAAATAAACGAAAGACTGTTGGGCTTACTATGGGTGGAAAAAGGAACAGAAAACACACAAACCTATTCCGCAATTATGTGTTTTGGTTTAAAACAACAACACGTGAGCCCTTTAGTATTGACCTAGATGCCAGGTCTTTGCTGTGCTAAAGTATGATATTTACACATTATCTGGCGGCTTATGTGTGACATTTCAGTGACTTATTCTAGCTGTCAAGGTTCAGTCTGCAAAAGTGTGACATTTACATACATGCCAATAGACCCGATTTTTCAAACAAAAAATGGCTTTATTTTACCTGTCTCCTGCCTGAAATTGCATTTTCTTCAATAGAAGTCAATGGGTAAATAACATTCTCTATAGCTGCCAAGGTTTCAGATTGCGTACGTGTGACATTTTCATAACTTCAGTGTAATTATAAGTGACATTTAACGACTATGAGTGACACTTTCCACAATCAAAAATCAAGCAATGAAGACGAGGAAAACAAATAGATATTAAAAATGACAGCCATTTGAGCAACGAGAAACTGTATAATAATCTTAGAACTGCTGCAAAGCACCAAAAATGGAAGGGCACTAACTGACATGACACACAGGCTCTCAATTTTGGGACACGACTGTAAACAAACTGAAACAGTATGTGAGAAAGGCCCCAGCACTCGGATGTCAGCTGCCTCAGCCTGCTAATAAATTATAATTACTAGTCACAAATTTATTACGGAGTGACTCTAGAGCACGGTTGCCCAGCCCACCACAGCACTGGGCTCTCTGTCAATTTGTTTCCTCATCCATATCGAACTTTGTAGCATGAAAATGCACAGTTCTTGTATGGAGATTTTGGAAAATGTTCACATCTACAAACCCCTTATGAGGCACTACAGAATGAGAAGAATACATTGTGAAAAACATGTCAGACGAGAGGTACTTTGTTAAGGAAAAAAAGTGTTTATTGCAGCTGTTGAAGTCCTGGAACAGCTTCCTTACAATAATACCACGGACCGTCGCTGGCACAAATACACACCTGTCTCCCTACAGCCCGTTGATAACAATCCTGCTCTGTGTTTGTCTAAAATATGAACTCGGCTCATGGAAGATGAGAGAGATGTTTTTAATAAGAGGTAAATTATAAAATGCTAGGAAATTAGTTGGTGCCTAAAATATATTCCTTCAATACAATGCAGCACTTTCTGAGATTTGTGTGGAACAGTGGTTGATAGGTGAAAGAGCAGGGCGGCGGGGTACAGGCGGGGGGGGGGTGGGGTTAGAAAGAGAGTGCAGAGTAAGTTAGATTGAAAGTGGGGGAGATGAAAGAGAGGAAAGACAGAGAGAGGCACGCAGTAGCACATTGGACTTTGGGGCTTGTCATTTTGTTAGCATGCAAAGTGCTGCAGGCCACAAAACCAGGCAAGGCATTAGGTGTTAACTAAAGTGCAAGTGTCCAATATGTTGTCAAGCTGCACAGGAACTCGGTTCCAGGAAGAGCGCAAACTTCTGCAGTAGGAGTTAGCTCTAGGGAGATATTCCGGGGCAAGATGGCGTCCGCAAGCTCGGACGTGTGAGCTGGCTGCTCCCGGGCCCCCACACCCGCACGGAGTCTCGACTATGCCTTAGTGCGAAGGAGGAAGGATCGACATATGGAAATGTCTAACTAAACAGTAGAAAGGATTTTTAGCAACTCACTGAAGCTGGTCTTCTCGGCATGTTAGGCACTGCTGCCACGGTCATCTCGGCGAAGTTGCAGCGCCTTCACAGCGTTTACTGGAGCATAGCGAGGAGCCGGCACTGGTGCTGCTTTACGGCTGTCACGCTCGACGGAAGCCGGAGAGGGGAGGGCTGCGCTGCTCTGACGATGCCTCCCAAGACTGGGAGAGGGAGGTCGCGTCCTCTGGTTGACCCTGTTGGAACCGGAGCTGTGGGTGTCAAGAACTCAGCGAATTCAAGCATTGTTGGTAAAACTGCCAAAAATGACGCCGCAGCAACGGGAGAAAAACTCTCAAAAGACAGCGTGGGTAAGCGCACTATTCCCCTTTTGTTTTCTGTAGGGAAGGGAAAAAAAAAGTTATACAGTCCCCTCAGGCTGAGCCACCTTCGCAAACAACAGGGGGTAGGAAGGTATCTGACCCCATGGTAGAACACGGCTGTCAAGTATGAGAGGAGGCATAAGTAGAATAAACGTAGTTTAATTCAACTAGTAACAGCATCACCGGAGGGCATCCAATTCCGTCAGTGTCCAACATCCAACTGACCTAAGAGAACGGCATGGACCCTAAGCTCTAGAATGAGAAGAGAATAGAGGGTCCGTGCCGATTGGCATAGCAACTATATACACAACACATCTTCCCCCCTTAAACAGAGAAAATAAAAAACTAACCAAACAAAACAAAAAAATAATGTTTACAGCTTATCTCTAATAAAAGTAACAAAATCAGAAAGCCATCCAGGTTTTTTGCGTAGACGCTTGGTTTCACACAATTCAGGAACAGATACACTGTTATTAACATGAGAAGAACAGGAGTCTGTGGATACAGTGTGAGCAAAGGAATCAAGATTGTGTGAACTTTGTTCCTCACTATGTTCGAGGGCTCCAGGACAGGTATCCACATCATTTTCATCAAAATTGCACTTGGGAGAAATACCGACCTCACGATACAAATTCCTGTTACCCTTGAGTACAGCAATTCTACTGAGATTCCATACCTTACCATTAGACAGTCTAACTGAATTTTTCAAAACATCTTTTACAGTAAATGGTCCCATAAATTGGCTTTGGCCCTTTGGAACTCTCCAAGGTTTTTTTACTTTGACTAGCATACCAACTTTGACAACAGGATCGATCTTAGAACCTCTTTTAAGGTCAAATCTACTTTTGTTGGCCAAATGAGTTTTTTCAATCTTCTTTTTAACTAAATCCAAATTGACACGGCTTTTAGTGGAAGTAACTAACCATGAAGGGTTACATTTAGTTCTCGGTAATCTTCCCTCATTATTTCAAAAGGAGAACATCCAGTCATGTCATTAGGAGTAGTTCTATACCTCCACATGGTTTTCACCACAGAAAATTCCCATCTGTTATCTTCAACTCCAGTAATCTGTATGGTGCTCTTGATAACCTTATTAAATCTCTCAATGATACCATTACCAGTAGGATTATACAAAGATGTAGTGCAATGTATAACACCTACCTTTTGAAAATAATCCTTGGCTTTGTTAGAAACAAATTGCACACCATTGTCAGAGATAACACGGATGGGTAAACCTTCTAAGGTAAATGTTTCATCAAGAAATAGCAAAACAGAATCAGTGTTAACCTTTTCTACAATTTTTAAAACAGGCCATTTTGAGAAAATGTCGATAGCAGCAATGATGTATTTGTTCATGGGTCCTATAGGACCCATGATATCCATGGCAATAGTTTCCCAAGGTCCATTGGGAACAATGTGTTCACTCATATTGGGTCTAAGTGTCTTTAAGGACTTGTCAGCATTGGCACAAGTGACACAATCTCTAACAATACGCTCCACAAACATGTCTAAGCCAGGCCACCAAAATAATGTTTTTATAAATTGTTTGGTTCTCACAATCCCATTATGGCCCTCATGACCATGAAGAACAATGGAACGTCTTACGCCAGAAGGAGGTACGGCTCTGTCTCCTCTCCGAATGGTACCATCAGTAGATGATAATTCATTTCTCACCTCCCAGAAAGCTTTAAGTTCAGGAGGGAAATTTTTCTTGGAAGGCCAGCCTTCCAGGATATATTTCTGAACTCCTTGCAAAATATGGTCTTTTAAGTATTCAGAGGACCACACTTCTTTTTTAATGGGAAGAGGACCCTCATCATGTACTAAGGCAATCTGAAAATCGTCCCAGGGATTGTGAACGTGCTCTTTAAGAGGTACAGGAAGTCTAGATAAGAAATCAGCAGTGACATTCTCTTTTCCCGGGACATACACCATTCTATAAATAAAGTCTTGAAGCCTCATGGACATCCTGGCAATTCTTGCCGAGGCATTCATCATACCATCCGTGGTGAGGAGACGTACTAAAGGTTTGTGATCACTGCGGATCTCACATTCCTTGCCCCAAACAAATACTCTAAAATGTTCTAACGCCCACACGCAAGCCAAGGTTTCCCTTTCAATGGTGCAGTACTTCACCTCAGATGGCGTCAAAGTTCTAGAAGCATAAGCTATGATCGTTTCTTTACCCTTCTCACACTTCTGTGCAAGAACTGCTCCCAGACCTTTGGATCTAGCATCTGTGGTAATAACACAGGGAAGGAGGGGGTCGAAACTACTAAGGGCAGTGGCATTTCCAATTTCAGATTTCACATCTTTGAATTCCTTCTCGCATACCTCACTCCATACGAATTTGCTTTTGCTCTTAAGTAATTGCCTAATATTGTACACCCTGCAAGAGAAATTCGGTATGTATTTTGCGTAAAATTCAGTTAATCCCAAGAATGACCTTACGTCATCCTTAGAAGTAGGAGAAGGTGCAAACCGAATTGCCTCCACTAGTTCAGGTTTAGGTTTGATGCCATCTTCACATAATACATGACCGAGATAAGTCACAGAGGAAACTCCAAATTTACATTTTGAATGTTTCACAGTTAAACCATTGGAAGATAATCTACCCAGAACAAGATCTAAAGAGTGGTCATGATCAGATGTGTTGTCGGCAAACACAAGGATATCATCCTGAAAACACACTGCATTATTACAATCTCCAAAAATTTTATGCATGGTGCGTTGGAATACGGCTGCCGCAGAGGCGAGACCAAAGGGCATTCTTTTAAATTGATAGCTTCCAAAAGGTGTAACGAATGCAGTGTATTTCTTACAATCTTCATCAAGAACAATTTGATGGTAGGCTGCGGAAAGGTCAATACATGAAAAAAACTTCGCTTTGCCTATAAGCGCCAACATTTCAGAAATCCTGGGTAACGGAAATTGGTCAATAACAATATTATTATTCAGATGGCGCAAATCAATGCAAAGCCTAATGTTACCATTAGCCCGTCTGGCCACCACAATGGGGGAAATCCATTCTGAAGATTCAATATTTTCGATAATCTTACTCTCCATCAATTTGTCGAGTTCTTTTTTTACTTCATCTCTTACAGAAATGGGAATATTTCTAGCTTTAAAAATTTTCGGACAAGCATTATCCTTCAAAATTATCTTGTGCTTGAAATTTGTTAATTCACCAATGTCATTTCTGAACACATCAGCAAATTTCTCCAACAACATTTTACTATAGTCATCAGAATCTCCCATAACCATGACGGGATCAGGATTATTAGGATTAAGGATAATATTTAGTTTACCCTGTTCAAACCATCCCAAAACAGACGGTCCTTTTTTTGAAACATACAACCTTGCAATACATTCCCGGTCCTTGAACCTGAAAATAAGTAAGCGAGAACCAATAATATCTATTCTTTCACCCTTCAGGATTGATATCGGAAGAATCCAAACTGGAACCAAGTTTGTCTACAAATTTGGACTTCCAAATATTCTCGTTTACAATGGAATATGGGGATCCAGAATCAGCATAAATTTGTATATCTATACCTCCAATGGTCATATTGCATATGGGTTTCTTTTTGATGACCAAATTGTCAATATTCAAAACTACATGAGAAGAATCTCTAATGTTTAACAAGTAAGACCTATCAAAGTCAGTACTATTATCATCGTTATCACCTCCACCTAGGTCATCCCCATCAACACACTTAATCTTATCACCTTTGACTTTTCTGCACATTTTAGAAAAATGTCCCACCAATTTGCAGACAGAAAATTTTTGTTTTAAAGCAGGGCAAATTTTGTTGTTAGCCAAATGAGAATTACTGCCGCATCTATAACAAATAAACTTGTGGTTGTCAGGAAAAACATTACGTTCCTTTAAAGTATTTTGCTTTTTAGTATAGACATTAGCATTGTTTACCTTAGCTACAACTGAATCTGCTTTAACCTTTTCTTCTGCCCCAACCTCCTTAGCACTCCTGCACGACATCTCAGCTTTCCTAACTATAGCTAAAATATCATCTAGTTTAGCGTCGCCATTAATCCACAATCTATCTTGGATAGAAGAATCCCTAACATGCATGACAACTTGGTCCCTTATGAGGTCTTCTTGTAATAACCCAAATTGGCAGTCAAGAGACAAAGTTCTTAAGGCAGAAACATAGGTGTCAATGGATTCCTCAGCGTTTTGTTTACGTTGAAAAACTTATACCTAGTAATACCGATACACACTTTAGGAGAAAAGTAGCGATCGAAATCATTCAAAGCAGCAGTAAAAACATTTTCATCGCTACCCCCACTCATTCTAACCATTTGACTATAAGCTTTAAGTCCCTCAGGTCCAACAGAATGTAAAAAAATTCCTTTTTTATGGGCTGGAGACATTTTCCCCTGAACATCGAGAGTGTCAATGTAGTTAATGAAATATGCCTTCCATTCAGCCCATTTCATGCATGGAGAGGAACCTGCAGGCCAGAAACACTGAGGGGGAGCCAAGTTATAATGTTGAGTAGACATCGTATAGTAAAGTAATGAATGAAATGTAAAATAAACCAAGAACGGTGAGGAGAAGAAGAGCACTGTTCAATGTTCTGCATGTAATCCACAAGGTAAAAGCAGAAAGAAAACAAAAATATAAGCACTCAGTTAATTAACTCGGTAAGTTACCATATCTCCGTACAGCTCTAGAGGATTGCAAAAGAAGGAACCACAAAAAAAATGAAGCGCTGAGTTGGACAGAAGTCGGCGATATCGGGAGTTGGGGTTGCTAGGATACGTGTCCAAAACAAAATGGCCACACGTTGCGTGAGAAAACGTAATGATGTAGACTCACGTTGAAGAACGTATGACGTGATGCGCACGTAAGGCTTGACAAAGAATTAGAAGAGCAGGGAGCTGGAGACGCTAGAAGCTTCGTCGGTAGAAGACTCGTCCGCACTCCAGACTCCACGGAAGAAAGAATTCTTGAAATGTCGTCAGCCTAGAACTGCTGCTTTCGTCATACTTCAACTGCAAAGGTACTTTTTCAAATAAGGCCAATGCGGACGGTTGAATAAAGACGATGCAAGGCAGCCTTCATCCCATAAAAAAAAAAAAAAACCTCCAGTATCGCCGGAAAACTCCAAAAATAGACACAAATCCAACGAAGTATGAAGGTCGGAATAGTAGTCGTAGAACGCCCTTCCTTTAAAAATTAGGAATAGAAAAAAAAAAAATCTTCGCACGCAGGTCCGTAGGGTGATGCTGTACCAACCTCAGTCGCCAATTGTCAAGTATGAGAGGAGGCATAAGTAGAATAAACGTAGTTTAATTCAACTAGTAACAGCATCACCGGAGGGCATCCAATTCCGTCAGTGTCCAACATCCAACTGACCTAAGAGAACGGCACGGACCCTAAGCTCTAGAATGAGAAGAGAATAGAGGGTCCGTGCCGATTGGCATAGCAACTATATACACAACAACGGCTTGGGGGAAAAAGACTCTGCTATTGCCCATACTAATACTGGCAACACTGATTCTGGATCGCTACCTATCTCTAATGCAACTCAAATGATGAAAGACGCTTCGGGGGGTGGGGGGTGGGGGGGGGGGGTAGCCAGCATACCACTTTACTCAGTGTATCTACCCCTGAAAGTGCTCCAAATGATACCGGCCCGGAGATAGCTCATTCTTCAAACACTGAAAACATTGAAAACTCAGGTTCTGGTAGGAAGAATGATTTTCAAAGCATAAAGTCTCCTACGAAGGAGATAGACTCTGGGGATTACTTTTTTTCTCTCTCGGATCATTCGGATTCTTCTAGTGATGACTTAGAGTCAATTTTGAAGGCCCAGGCTAAGACCGGTTTGCATGGTGGCGGTGGCAGTGACCTTAGCAGCACACATGGGGTGGGAGAGTTGGGGTAAAACGAGAAAATCAATCCACAGTATCGTTGAGTTCATGAAGTCGAGAGATCTAAGGTTTTGCTATAAGAGAATTGAGCAAGGGCTGGCACCCATACCTAACCAATGGCTAAGTTAGGGCTTCGAATCTTCTCTCTAAATGTCTGTGGGTTAAATAATTATAACAAAAGACAAAGAGTTGCTGCAGAGCTTCGCGTGATCCAGCCTGACCTAGTGTGTTTACAGGAAACGCATATACCATGGGGAAAGCGGAAAATTCTGTCAGAATTGGGTTATGTGGTCTTGGCAGCCTCACAGCAATCAACCATGACTCGGGGGGTGGCGGTGTTAGCTAAACCGGCAATACGAACATCAGGACATGTCTTAGTTGATAATCAAGGACGTTGGGCCTTCACGCTGTGCACATTATATGGCTCCAATTTCGATGAGGCCCTCGTCTTTGAGCAGTTAAATTTGGAACTTGCATTATGGCCTACCCCACTTGTGCTGTGCGGGGATTTTAATATTAATTTGGTCGGGAGAGAACTCCAATCTGGTATCCAAAATTATAAAGGTAGGAAAAAGGCATTATACCATCTATTGGCTGATCATGGCCTGCTTGGGGCCATGCTTGGGGCACTCTCCATATGCTGGATCCGGGGTTTACGTTCTACTGTCACCCGCATATCATATGGCTTGATTATTTTTTTGTATCTCCTTTATTATTTACAGGAGCTAAGATGCAAGTTTTCCCTAGAATCACCTCCGATCATGCACCAGTAGTGTTGGACCTTCCCGCACTTGGTACATGTATAGCCCCAAGGGTTTTCACTTTCGATAGGAAGCTCCTTTTGGATAATATTTTTATCGATCACATGAAGGTTTGGATAAAGGACTTCCTCCAAAACAATCGGCACTCCACATCACGTGGGGTTGTCTGGGATACCCTTAAAGTTTGTTTTAGAGGGGAAGTCCTGAGCTATGGACTACATAAACAAAAGCAAGCTAAACTAGTAGTTCAGGAATTATTTAGTAAACTTAAAGCTGCTGAAGAAAATCGGGCACGGGGGATCTCGCCTGACAATAATATTACTGATCTGCAAACCAATGTGGCCAGATGTAAGGCTAATATCAATCTGCTATGGAGTAAGGAAATTGCGCTAAAATATCAACTGTACAAAAAGGATTGCTACGAGTATGGTGAGGCCACAGGGATCTGCCTAGCTCAAAAGTTACGCTCAAAGGAGGCTGCACAGAGAATAGATGGCATGAAGAATGCTCTGGGCAGTATAGTACATGATCCTCAGGAGATCCTTAAGATCTTCTATAACTTCTATAAAGACCTATACACAGAACAGGATACGGGGCGACACCCTAGGGATCTGGGGCTGCAATATTTATTATTGGAGAGGTTGGATCAGGAGGAAGCTGGGATGCTGGACAGCCCTATCACTATTGATGAATTAGAGCAGGCTATCAATAGTATGACGATCGGAAAAGCGGCTGGCCCGGATAAGCTTCCTTCGGAGGTCTATAGGACCTTCTTTCAAGAGCTCAAAATTGATATGCTGGCCGTCTTCCAAGCAGCGCAAACTGGGGGTGCGCCGCGATCTTGGGATGAGGCTAATATAGTTATATTTAAGAAGAAGGATAAACCATCTGACCTTCCGGGGTCCTATCACCCAATCTCCCTTGTTAACTGTGATGGGAAAATCTACGCTAAAGTTCTTGCGAATCGATTGGCTAAAGTCATCTCCCCTCTGGTCTCTCTAAGACAACACAGTTTTATACCTGGTAGGGGGACAGTGAATCATATCAGTAGGGTAGTGACTCTATTTGATATCGCACAGGTCGAGTCTAGGGACCTAGGACTGATCTTGCTTGACGCCGAAAAGGCATTCGATCGCGTCGCGTGGGATTTTCTTTGGGGGTCCTACAGCAGATGGGGTTCGGCCAGGGGTATATTCAGGCTCTACGGGTTTTATATAGATCTCCCGTGGCCAAGATATGCTCAAAGGGCTTGCATCTGAATCAGTACAGATCTCTAGAGGCACACAGCAGGGGTGTCCCTTCTCCCCGCTTTTTTCCGCTCTGTACATTAACCCTTTTTTAAACATGTTGGAGAGGAGTGCCCAGATTAAACCTTTTTTCGTTTGGCAGGATCATTTCTGTGTTCTGGCATACGCCAATGACATAGCGATTGTAACATCTGATCCTGTCGCGGCTCTACCTGAAATTGAATATTTGGCACATGAGTTTGGCTCTGTTTCAGACTGCAAGCTGAACACGTCTAAAACACAGATCCTCTGTACGAACCAAATTTTGGTTAATGATTCTAGAGTGGTTAAGGAAGTTACATATTTGGGCATTAAGATTCGGGTCTGTCTAAAAGAGTTGGTCGAGGTTAATTGGGGGGCTATTATTGGCAATGTTAGGCAATCACTAGAGAGATGGGAGTGCTTACACCTCTCCTTGGTAGGCAGATCTAATGTCCTTAAAATGAATATATTGCCTAGAGTTCTGTACTTTTTTAGATCGGTTCCTTTGGAATTATCTCGTGGACAACTTAAGCATTTACAATCACTTTGTGCCAGATTCCTGTGGGCTCGGGGGAAACCACGTAGAGCAGCACGCTTCATGACTCTTCCTCGGGATAGAGGTGGGTGGTCGGTCCCCGACTTTGCATTTTATTATTGTGCGTGTATCTTATCGAATATATGTATATTATTGACCGGAGAAGAAGTGAATAATTTGACCGAGGCCCCTTCAATATATCGGATGGTCTTGGGGACCGAGGTCAAAAACTGTTTATTTAAAAGAATAGATGGCAGTTACTATAAAAAAAACTCGCTTTAAACTTTTGGGTGCAGTCTTTAAGGTCTGGAAAATAGTGCGAAAAAACTTGCAGATTGAAGGGCTATCATTTTATACACCCACCTCCGCAGTAGGGCTACTTCCATTGATTTTCTGGGATCACGTGGTAGGTAATTGGAGACTCAAGGGCATCACGCAAATTGGTGATTTTTATCAGGCTGGGGGGCTATGTTCTTCTTTTTCAAGCTTGGCGGACAAATACCATCTACCTAAGACTCAATTTTTCAAGTTTTTGCAAATACGGGATTTCTTAGGTAAACAGTCAACTATGATGATACCGCACAAGATAGTAGAAGCTATTAGACGTCAGGAAAAATAGGGTCTCTCTATAAAGTATTGCTAGCCTCTAGGATGGATGATCTAGACAAGCATAATCTTAAATGGGTGAACTGTCTGGGAGAACCGTCTGTGTCCCTAGAGAAGTCGATCGATATTGCAGGGAATTTTTTTTTGCAGCGAACTTAAAAGCCCAGCATAATAAAACACTGTTTAATCTGTACCACACCCCTGCAAAGATGATGAAATGGGGGGGAGGTAACGACAGGAAATGTTTTCGGTGTGGTGCAGACAATGCTGACATCTTTCATGTGCTAAATTGGCTCTTTTTTATAGGATATATCGAAAGGTTTTTATCAGAGGTCACTGGAGTTTCTATAAAAATCTCGGCCTCCATGATGTTGCTAGGGATTGGGGAAGATCTACGCCAAGGGATGCCGATAAATAAGTTTTGGTATCTAATTATTATTGCCATGGCAGTAGCACGGCTGTGTTCAGCGTCCACTTGGCTACAGCCCGATGCACCATCTTTTGAAATGTGGCGCGCCAGGTTCTACAGTACCTTCAATTTGGAGTTTAGTCTGTATTCTGTTAAAGGGCCCAGAAAGCGAAAACTGGGTTTGTATGTGTGGGGGGCAATGATCGATCATATGACGGGCTGACATTAATGTCTGTACAGGGGAATGAATTGAATTGCTACTGCACCCTGGTTCAAGATATGTTTGTACTTATTTATTTTTGATACTGTGGATTAAAAAAAAAAAAAAAGGAGTTAGCTCTAAACTGCTTTTCTGATACTGTCCTGTCTCGTGTGTATGTTGAGACAGAACAACGAAGATGATCTTGCGAAGCAGGCTTCATTAAAGTTGGGGAAATCAATAGTAAAATGGTAAACCAGGTGCTGCCTACCGGACACAGCAGACCCTCAAACAGCCCAAAAATATTAGCTAAGGTTAACAATCTTACGTTTTAGTTCTTCCCTCTAAATTGCACTGGCTGCGGCGCAGCAAGGAAAACGAAAGCTGCCGGCCGCTTCTTTAACATTCCTGGGGTCAATCAGCCACCGCGTGACTGCGGTGGCGCCTTTCTCAAAAATAACAAACATCCAGGCACCTTCCCCCGGATCCACGTAGGGCATTGCTGGGTCCTCCTGATTTTATTTTATATCACCTCGGGTGGCGCTGGCAGACCACGTGGTATCGTATGCTGTAGTGGGAGGCCGGCTCGACTAGTTGATTAAAGTCATGACCAGCTCGCACAGCTCCTATATTACAGTTCAGGGCAAAAGTTTATTTGATACAGCAGGCCTGGTTCTTAGGCAGCACAGAGAGCGCTTGCTGCTTAAATACAACTCTACTACTCTAGGTTCCATGAGCGCGCCTCTACCGGTGTAGTCATGGTGTTACAAATGCGTGACTAATGCATTTCAGTGCGGTGATGCGGAGCACCACACTGAAATGCGTTAGTCTAATGCCTGATGCGTGGTACTTGGCAGGACTGATTCTCCCGATTTCTGTTTCAAAATTTCCCACTTCCCTGTCCTAAAATGTTGGCATGTATGCATTTAGGTGTTCGTGGTTTGTTTATGTGTTAGATTTTAATGCCTTATGTGTGACTGGGAGTTCAATGCAAGATAAGAGGGTCATAGCTGCCAAGGTTTCAGATTGCTTTTGTGTGACATTTTCATAATGTCAGTGTAATTATGAGTGACATTCAACGACTATGAGTGACACTTTCTCGTGAGCAAAAATTCAAGCAAAGAAGTCGAGGGAAACATATAAACATCAGAAATTACACCCATTTGAGTAATAAAAATCTCTAAGCGCTGTCCACTGGACCCACCCTCACATCTTCCCAGTTCGTGCCTCCGAGATTATTATGATCCTCGAGGCGAGTCATAAATAATAATGCCTGTGCGCATTTTGATTGCCCGTTACACCGTTTAAAACAAAACTTCAAATTTAACAACAAAATGACGTGTAAAAAAATAAAAGCGTCGAGTTGCTACACATGGCATGCATGAGCCCACTGTCCAGGTATATAATTACAGAAATGTAAACATGAAACTACAGATTCAGAGTCCGGATACAGATTCAGAGTCCAGATTTCTAAAACTAGACACCTTGTACCGATCACACTGGGGCTTTTCTAAAACACGCTTGCCCCCTCCATGTCCACTACCTCATCTGGGCTAATCATCTCCTGCGTCACTACTTGCAGGCTTAGGCTACTAAAATTAAATTATATATTTACAGTGTACTTGATATAAATTATCAACATGTAGGTTCACACAGACCTGAGCGGCAGACAAGTCTTGTTACAGGACAGATTCGGAACTTAGGCAGTCAGATCTTCTGAAAACATGATCCCTGCATCTGCAGCATGACTCTCTGCATTCTCTCAGGTCTCCTAATGATCGTGCATGATGAGGCACAGCATGCACTAAACTGGCGGTGCAGGCAACGGCATG
Source organism: Calotriton arnoldi (assembly GCA_963921515.1). Lineage (NCBI taxonomy): Eukaryota > Metazoa > Chordata > Amphibia > Caudata > Salamandridae > Calotriton > Calotriton arnoldi. The sequence goes on along the minus strand of CAWUFW010000598.1, from coordinate 2,246,784 downwards.
GCAAAGAAACATAACCGCAGCTCGTGGCCAAATAAGAAGCTAGTTTCAGTCTAATCACTTCTTGTTGGCAAATGAACACACTGTGTAATTGTTGTTAAGTGACCCTATGTCACGTGATGCGGCCAACCCTGGCTGAGTGAGTCTCAGAAGCTGAACAGATGTCATTGCAGCCATTACAGCTGAGTCACAAGGCCCGCGACACCCACTGCCATGAGTGAACTTCAATCAGGCAGCATTACACAGCGTGCCGTAGGTGAAGTGCACTCTGCCAGAGCAGCGCGCGGTCCGAGCTACTTGCTTGAGTGCTTTTAAAGGGCATCGCTTCCATCTAGCGTGTCAGCGCTGTTGGTGTCAAAGGCGCTGTGTCATCTATGTGCGTGCAAGCACATTTGGAACTTAAGCAGCCAGCATTATACCCGGGCCGCCGGCAACTGAATGATTTTATGCCTTACTCCAGGGCAAGTAGTTGAAAGAACAGCGGTCTGGGGGAGGCCACTGAGGTCCTCAGGTAGCCAGGGCTACTATTATTTAAAGTATAGCTTTCGTCTAGGTTTTAGTAGTGAAAAGGTAGTCCCAGTAGGACCGGAGAAACAATGTATGAAGGGACACAAGGTTGTACGAATGACATCACATTTATTAACATGATAAACGGAGTATCATCCACTTTTTAGGAGCTAGTCCTGGTGCTCACACAGAAGGTGAAAGTGAGTGAAGTGATAGGTGCTGGTGACTTAAAATTTACATCGCATTGACAACACTGTACAAAACTCCGAAAGTATTAAGTTATGTCAAAGGAGTTTCGGTCGTGAAAGTCGACGGCGTTTCGATCTCCTTAGTTAGAGACCATCATCAGGACGAAAAAACGTGTGAGCTGGTAGGATCTGGAAGCGTGATGCTTTAAGCGGGGATCGTCGCTGGGTCGTGGAGGGTGTAGTTCCGGAAATATGGAGGCGAGCGGTCCACAGTTCCTGCGGTGTTTCAATCGTGGGCTGGATTCCATAGAGTCAATCAGGGGGAACCAGATGCCCGAGGGGGTCAATTGTTGGAGGATAGGCAGGGAGTGGATCCGGGTTACTTACGGTGCACGCAGCAACCAGCTACTGGTGCTTGAGTCGGCCGGCGCGCGACTCAGTCAGACTGATCCGCGCGCCGGCCGACTCAAGCATCAGTATCCAATATGGCCTCAGCCACTCTTCATTCTTTTCTACACATCCCACCCCAGGATTAACAAATCTCGTACTTTACTTAGAATGGGATCTGTTTCTAACTCTTTTTTCCAATTTTCCTCCTCAACCACCCCTTTGGTGATCACACACAAATTTTCTTTGTGTAATTCTATATCCTCACTTCGGTTGTCACATACTCTCTCTTCCTTTTCCGTGTCTCCAACCAATTGGGACAAGCAATCTGCTGCAAAGTTACGTGTACCAGGGATATATTCAACGTAAAATGTGTATTCTTGTTGATTAATGACCCATCTTTTAATTCTACTGGAAATTACCACCAGTTAATTTTTTTGTAAACACCTCCTTGAGTGGCTTGTGGTCTGTCCTTAACTTTACCACAGCCCCCCATATAAAGTTCTTGAATTTATTTAGTGCCCAGTACACTGCCAATGCTTCTTTTTCGATTACGGAATAGTTGACCTCAGATTGCCTAAGTGCTCTTGAAGCAAATGGAATGGTTTCCTCACCTTTTCAACTTTCTTGTAGAAGTACCGACCCTAACCCTTTTGAACTGACATCTGTTGTAATGATGATCTTTTTCCCTGAAACAAATGCTTTCAAGTCTAATGCAGTGGTCAAGGCATTCTTAACATCTTTAAATTCTCTCTCACAATGTCCATCCTACTCAAAGGTCACCCTGTTTTTCAACAATTTGGCTTGCAAAGTTGCTGATGAATTTACTATAAAATTCTATCATTCCTAAAAAGAATCTCAGCTTGTCTTTGGTTTTGGGTGCCACTAATTTCATTATGGTGTTTACCAGATCTGCTTTGGGTTGTACCTCTTCATAATTGAATTTATATCCAAGATAGTTTATTTCAGTACCAGATGGCTTCATGTCAGCGAGACACCACTTTTCTATTCACGGACTTTGCTTTTACATATCATTCTTATCAGGAGTGTTTGGTCCAATTAAATGTAATCAAGACTAAAACTCCCAGAATGCACTGATAAGTTTACCAAAAACCGGAAATGTGGTGTCCAATGACATGGTCATCTGCTCACTCTATGTGTGATGGTTTGAGTGTCATTTTATCACAAGTAGAACAAAGCAGTTGCAACAATAAAATGAGATACATTACAGACATCACCCTGGTCAATACAAATTAACTTGAAACAACCTCAAAACATTTGTAACACCGTTGGGCTGTATAATATCAAACACACAAAAGGTGATGGGAATAATACTTGCAATTTGTTCAACCACTGGTAATCGCTCAGGGTAGCATCCCAACCCATCGTTCCTTTGCTCACCATGCCACCTCAGATTGCACCCAGCCAAATGTAAATCAGCCTTGGTCCTGCTCCTCATGGGAACAGTCCAGTTTGAACTGCCAAGCCAGGTCCTCACCGAACCAGAACACAAGCAGCCTAGGACTAGTTTTGCTCTGACAAGGGCTCATCAACCAGGTATAGCTTGGTTCCAGTGGCACAGTGAGAAAGGGACCCACGTCTGGGCATAGCCTTGCCACATAGGGCAGTAGCAGGATGGAGACAGTTGACTTATTGTGTAGCAGGATCAGCCTCAGCACTTGTATTGAGGTGGCTGGGTTGCTAAAAAAGAAGTTACGTTCTGTTAACTTCTCATCACGCCTTCTGAGGATGCAACACTTTTGACGATGAGTGGAGCCCAGGCCGTGAACCCATGTTTGACCACATGAGAATTAGGGTTGCCACCTTTCCAAAAGAAAGGTCAAAGGCCTGGACATGATACTAAATAGGACTATAAGCAAAATCAAATGTACTCAATTGTAACATGACTTTTCTGTCCGTATTTACTTTAATTAATAGTCAGGGATTGTCAGCCAAGCTCTAGAACCCACATGAAAGTGCTTTCTATTTATATTTGCTGTTTGAAGTATGTACAGATGAGGGCTAAAAATACTGGCTTTAGGGGATTTTGCTTATTTTTGAACCGGCTGGGAAATTAAAATACCAGTGGTGCTGTTAGAAAACCGGCCAGGTGGCAACACTACATGTGACTCACAGGATAAGAATTTACTGGGTTGTGGTACACAAAACTCTGATACTGTCTGAGGAACTGTTGAATACAGGATGTAAGGATCTCATTTGTGCATGGTATGTGTCAAGAGGATATATTCTTTAAAAACCATTGACAATGTTATGGGCCTAATTTGGCACCGTTAGAATGCTTGAAGCAATGGTTGTAACCTTTGCTGTGCCACCCACTGTCGTCCTCGAAACCCAATGCACTGAACCTACAGTGCATTATTATCCTTGCGAGTGATGCATGCCTGGTTACTTACTAGTAAATCTCATTATCCTTAGTCACTATTGTCCTCATCACAGTCATTACTTTTGAGGCGGACTCTGCATCAACCAGGAGAGAAGATCAGTATATTAGACGATCAACCCCACCATCTTGGTGCTATAAGCTCTAGCCTACCCACCTCTCATCTTGACAATACCAAGCCCATGTAGGCTAGCTGTTGAGGAGGGCAGGGTCGGTCATAATGACTGTGACAAGGGCAATTACTAAGGATAATGAGATTTACTTGGAAGTAACCAGGCATTAACCCTATGTCCTATGTCTCCATCCCAGTCATTACTTCTGAGGACTACCCAAGCATAAGCTGGGCTTCACCACCAACTCAAATACTTTAATAAAATAACTAGTACACCAATCCTGCTTGTTCAGTTTTAATCAGTGCACTAAAAATAGAAATATGTTATGAGGAAAATATATTTTCCTCAAAAGATTTATACTCCATTACACTCTCAGTGCAGTAGTGTTTAACAGAAGTTGTAGCTGATGCCCAAGTGGCTGCTTGAACAATCAGACAGAGGAAGCTCCCGTGCTTCTGCCCAGGAGGCTGTAACCCTTCTGGTGAATCTCCCTTGAACGCCTTCTGGTAGATGGACCTTAGCCAAACAATATGCCAAAACAATAGTTGATCTGATCCATCTACTTAACATGATATTGGATGCTTTTTGACCCTGGTTAACTCAATCAATATAATGAAAAACAGTTCTGATTTTCTATACCCCACAGATCTTTGGAGGTAAATCTCAACTGCTCTTAAAATATAATAAATGAGAAATTCCCTCCTCTTTGGAAGGAGAAGTACACAGCAAGCAGCAACACCTCCTGTTCCCTACACAACTTGGAAGACACCTTGGTGAGAAAAGCCTGATTATGTTTAAACAAACTCCATCCTCCAGAATTGGTAAAAAAGTAGGTTTGTATAGCAAAGCAGTGAGCTCGCCTATCCTCCTTGTTGAGTTGTTCACTAAAAACAATTCCACCTTTGAAGACAAGTACTTTAAATCAACAGAAATAAAATGTTTAAAGGATACCCCCTGCAGAGCCTTAAGGACCAGGGGTAAATCCCAAGATGGAACATCAGATCTAGAGGCAGGTCTTGAATTAGAAAAACTTTTAAGAAGTCTCCCCATTAAATCAAAATCCTTGCTAAAAGCAGATCAAGGTTCTTTATATGCTATGATGGCTGCCCACTGAGCCCTTAAGGTTATGACAGCCAACTGCTTCTGAAAATGATGGATTAAAAATTGTAGAGCATTAGTCACTTCACACTCTACTGCTGATAGGGATCTAGAGGAACACCATTCATGAAAATTCCTCCAGTGTTTGTCATAAGATTTCAGGGTAGAGGGGCATCTGGACCCTGAATGATACTCACTAAATGTTCTGGCACCCCTCCAAATGTCCAGACCAACAGTGCCAGTTTCTGAAGAGCGAGACACTCCACGATCTGAGAGGACAAGGAGACAATGGGATTCTCCAGGGAAGAAGAATCGCTAGGGACTTTCGGAGAGAAAAACATGGAGCGACGGGGCCAAAAAGAAATTACCACTATTACCTCTTCTGCTTCCCTCTGTACCCATGTAAGAAGGTAAGGGATGAGAGGAAATGGTGGGAATGCATACAGCAGTTGAGTAGGTCTAGGCTAAGATAGTGAATCTACCCCCCCCCCAAGCTTCTGCATCCTGGTGATGGAGCAAGGTTTCATAAATGAAACTTGCTTGTACGCAATCCTCCTCATAGTATTAATTTATTAAATTTGTATTGTTAATACTAACCTTTGCATACACTACACGAATAGCAAGGAAGCTTGCCTATGTGTTTTTACTAACGAATAACGCTTGTCTGTAATCTAAAATGGCCGCTAAAACGTGGGAAACTATCTGCGCATGTCGCAACCTGATCACATGGTGTGACGTCTTTCTTTGCTTGGTGGGAAAACTTCTGCTTCTGCGCAGTGTGCATAAAATGGCTGCTTAATGTTTTCACATGCTTCAGCTTGCTCTTGTGTCATTTTAAATTATCGTTTTCTTAACGCTACTAATGCGGGATAGTATATAAAATTAAAATGGGAATAGAATAGAAATAGTGGGTATACAGTGAAACATTTTATTTGTGATTTTAATATTCTCTTCTTGCACTTTTATTAGTTCATAAACTTGGGCCTGGGTTGGTGACTGGTAACTCGAGAGACGATGGTTCTGCGCATGTATCCTGTGTGCCTGCCAAGTGAAGTCAACTTGGACGTCTTCCAAGGCCATGACCCATTGGCCGAAGATGCTGTACTTTATGTTTCCTGTGGACAAAAATTGATACTTTTCCCCTGTAATTGTATAACATTTGTCGTGAGACGGGTGGGAAATAAAGCAAATGTATTAATTTGAAGGGGTGGGAACGTAAAAGACAATAGGCTCTACAATTTAGGACAAATCAATATGGTGCGACAATCCACCCCCTGTCCCTGTCCAATCAGAAGTAGTGGCCCCATATTTCAGCAACATTAAGGGGCGGTACATGGGCGTAGAAGGGTATAATAGATATAGAATTAGTAAATTAGTTAGCACAAGGGCAGAACAAGCACAAGAGCGCACAAGGGCAGAACAAGCACAAGAGCGCACAAGGGCAGAACAAGCACAAGAGCGCACAGAGGAGAACCCCCTCATTCAATTCAAGCTTTAGCACAGCTGAAGGAGCAGAGAGGCTGATCGATTGCAGACTGAACCGCTGTCCAGAGAGGTCCTGAGGTGGGGGCGGCGGAATCCATTAGAAGGAAGAAACGGGAGAATCAAGGAGAAGCGAAGTACCAGAGAGGGGAACGACGCAGGCGTCGTGGTAGAGAGGTCACTGGTCCTGTCCTGATCCGGGAGGAGTCTTTGCTCTTCATCCTTCCAGGGTCCTATCTTTTCAACTCCTTGGCTAAGGGGTTTGGTTCTCGCACTTAGGTAAATATAATGCAACCTTTAGTTGCGCTGCTATCTCTATTTTTTTCTCTTCTTTAAACACCGTCATTGATTAGCAATAATCATTTCTATGCTTAATCTTGGGTATTACGATTAAAGTACCATGTGGCTTTGTATTTTACTCTGCTAAATCTTTAGATAAACAATTTAAAACTTCCTGACTCAGTGGTTATTTCAGGATTTTGTATTATAATGAATGTCACTCATTTTAAACTTCCCAATTAGCAAAGGATTCATCTGTAAGTCATTACTCTTCAATCAGAAGGTAATTGGTAGCAGGGATTTTTCATAAGAGTAACAACTGATAAACCCAGCGTAAGTATTAGCGTAGTGTGAATGTATGGGCCCAAGAGAGTATATGGTGTATGAATGCTGTTTGCTAATATCGCGCTGGATCAGTTTTCTGGTAAGCAGAGGACGGTTATGGTTACTTTTTGTTAATTGGGTAATGAGAACTTTATTTGTATTTTTTATGAACTAACATCCGCTTAAATGTTGAGTTTTGTTTTATGTTGTCCAGAATACCCCGTGGTAAAAGGAATAGTGGATGGTAAGTGGAAGCCATACTGCAGTGAGGTTATCTGCCAGGCAGAAATAGTATTGAAAAGTTAAGCAGGACTTTCAGTACTCGTTAGGGACTCTATGCGTGTGAAGTAATAGCAAAAGAGTACGCTGGTAAAAATTTGAAGTTATATCACCTAGAAAGGGTAACATTGGAGAAGTAACAGGTACTTCTGGAGCTTGTGTGAAGAGTAGACGGAAGTGTTTTACTCGTAGTGTATGTTTAGTAAACAGAAAGGTTTTACTAAGTGTGAGCGAAAACTATCTTTTCGAATTTAGAGAAACTGGCACGATAGCGAATGTTTTATGTTGTTACTGAAATTTAATTAAGATTTATAGAGAAAATAAGTTTGCGTACATTTTTGTAAAGGGAGGGTCAGTTGCCGGAGAGGGAGCTGACGTTACAAAAACGCCGTGCTGAGATTGGTTGAATCAGCGGGTGTGGAAAAACCCTTGTAAAGGAGGGGTCAGTAGTAAGGAGTAAAACAGACGTCACAAGTGTCGCGCTGGGATTGGTTAAACCAGCAAAGACAGAAAAGAGCAGATTGTAAAGGAGGGGTTGACAGATAAACGTCACCAAAAGGCCGCGAAAGGATTGGTTTAGAAATAAAAGTTAGCAGACATTTGATTGGTCGAGAATTTAGAAGCCAAACTCTTAGTGGATAAAGATTGCATGTTAAAACGCGATCCGACTTTAACAGGAACTCGTCCGGATAGGAGATTCCTAGGTTTTGCAGAATATAATTTTGTACACCGAAGATTAGATAGAATGTACGGAGAAAGGAGAAAAATGTCATTTTTACAAAAGATTAAGAATTATTTTAAAAAGGACAAACCAATCAAAACTAGAGAAGGAATTATTATTCCAACAGCTAAAACGCCCGCTTCATTTATGATGATGGAAAGAGGTTATCATACTTGTGTATGGATGGAGAATTGGATAGAATACACCAAAAATGATGGAGTATTAGCATTTCCTGAGAATGGTACCTTCAATGGAAGAATTCTTCAAAACTTGAGATTGAGGATGAATGACTTAGAACCCAGACCTAGATTAACCCAATACGAAGCTCTAGAAGAATGGGAAACCGAGGCATTTGAGCGTGATCGACCTCGGAGTAATAGGAGTTATCCAGGATTTTTCCCCAGATATCAACGTGAGTCTAGGGATGGTCAGATGAAACAATGGAGAAGGGCAATGATTACAGAAGGATTATATCCATTGTTCTCAGCAGAGGAAAAATTAGCAAATAAGTGCACAGAAAAGACAAAACATTTAATGAGAAATGAGGAGTCTGAAGACAAATTTATGGAGGAAATGTTAAGAAATCCCCCACCATATCAGGAAGGGACAAGTGGATGCAACCCAAGTGCACCACCAAAAACTCCATTAGTGCCACAGGTAATGCATGAGTTCACCCCGAGTAGAATACTTCATGACAAAGAAAAAGAAGCCCTAGAAAAGACCAGAGCAGAATTAATACAGAAAATAACCCAGATAAAAGTGCATCCTGATTCGTTGACCATACCAGTAACAATTGGTCCAGTAGTTCCATTATATGGTACTCAGGGAAGCTGTCCTCCACTGATACTTACAACTACTGCTGTGAATAATCCCAAACCTGAAGCTCCAGTTATAATTGAGGATCAATTTAGCGACTGTGAATCCACAATATCACTCATGGACTTGCCTATTCGAGATTCTGTAAATAGTACTCCCAGAAAAGAGGTACCTGGAGGTTCAAAAGATGTAAGTTTGGTGACTTCATCGGGAACAAAAAGTGCTACCATAGTAACACCTGAAGATCTGGAAAGATGGGTGCAAGGGTCAGTTAAACAGTGTACGTCTCCAAAAATAATAGACATTCATAAATTGAAAGTCGAATTAGAAGAAATAATAGCAGGAAATATAGGACCAGAACGCTTAAATACCTATGATGAAGAAGAATTATTATTCCTGTGCAGGAGTATCACCAGAAATGTAAAGATATTCCATGAAAAATTGTCCAATTTAGCACTACAGATGGGCATAGAAATAGGGAGATCAAAAGTACTACAGAAACCCTATAGATCAGAATTTTCAGACAAGGATTTAGAAAATATGAATGCCTCTGGAAGGAGATTACAAATAAGAGAATTAATGTTAGTTTTGCAAAAATGGGGAGACCTAGATAAATGGAAAACTAGGTGGGCCAAGAAAAAGGAAGAAGCACGTACAAGTAGATCAGCATCAGAATATGTGATGAAGGAATCAGGGAAAACAGACCAAATGTATCCAATGCGAGAAGTTGCGGGAGGAGGATATGTACATGTCCCATGGAGCAGACAGGATATTTTGTCATTTACGAATGACTTTCCAAAATTGAGAGAAAAACCTATTGAATGGTACAAGCAGGTTGACAGGTTTGTAAAGGTGTCGAAGGTATTGTTGAAGGATTTGGATGGTTTGTTTGACATAGTGGTACCTGCCGATTTATGGACAGATTGCAAAATCACAGTGGATTGGCCAAGTGATGAATATCCTAGAGATCCGAAGACAGGTGCCCCGTCAAATGATGTGATGAAAAAGTATCAGCAGGTGATAACTTACCTGAAGGGGAAAATCCCACCGAAAGAAACAGATTGGGTAAAAATAGATCGAACTACCCAAGAAGCTAATGAATCAGTGCATTCCTACTATGAGCGTTTATTGCAGGTATTTAAACAGTATAGTGGATTTGAGGACATTGGAAACAAGAACATGAGTCAGTTTGTGTATCGGTTTGTTTACGGTTTGAAACCAGAGATTTGCCAGATGATTAAACAACACATGCTGTGTTGGCAGGGAAAGCCCATAGATGAGATTTTGAAGTATGCAAAATATTGTGGAGATGATATTGAGGATAGACATAAGAAATTGCAGGAAAAAGTAATGTGGGCACAGGTGAAAATGGCTGAGAAACAGGGAATCAATTTGGAAAATCCAAGTGAAAATCCAGGAAAAGATTCTGGAACGAATGGTGATACTGGGAATAGTGGAAAATTTAGAGGTCGAATGAGTAGAGAAGAAGCTAAAAAGAAATTTCCTTGTCATGGATGCGGAAAATTGGGGCATTGGAAGGATGAATGTAAAAAGATTCGGAATAATAATGGCCCAAATCAAAATTCAAATCCACAGACGCAGAATGACTCACAGCAGGGTGTAAATCCTCAGAGTCAGTTGCCACCTGCTCCTATTCAGGGTAATGTAAGCAGAGCAAAGCATGGTACCGACATCGGATATCAGGGAGGAAGTGGTAAAAATGATTATATGACATCACAATTTCTTTTGCAGGACGATTTTTATCAATTCAGTCCATGACGGTGCCTAGGAGAGGGGAAGAAGGAGTGCATACTTGGCGCATCCTTGCAGGTAGATCAGTCAGGTCCATATGTTGAAGGGAATGTGAAAGGTAATAATATTACTTTCCTTTTGGACACTGGTGCTACCCGGTCTACTGTGAGAACAGCAGACATTCCAGACCTTCCTCTCTCTGGTGAAAATATCCAAGTAGTGGGGGTAGCTAATCAGCGGATTAGGACACCTCTTAACGAACCAATGGAAGTTAAAATTGGAAACTTCAGAGAAATGCATCAATTTGTAGTATGTGATTCTAGTCCAGTAAACTTATTAGGTAGGGATTTATTGTGCAAGATGAATTGTACAATTTTCTGCACACCGGATGGTGTGGCAGTTCAGACACCAGATGAAGACCATGTATATAAAATTATGATTGCAAAACAAGGTACAGAAGTGGATGAAATGTTTTCGTTAATAACAAAAGATGAGTTGCCAGAAGAATTAAAAAGTACAGTAAACCCCGTAGTATGGGATTTCACCGGAAAGGAAGTAGGACTTATGGCTAAAATAGATCCAGTTAAAATTACTGTAAAAGAAGGTGCAATTTTCCCAAATACCAGACAGTACAAAATGAGTGCAGAAGTAAAAGCAGGAGTCATTGAAGAAATAAATCGAATGGTAGAACAAAATATTCTAAAAGAAGTAATGAGTAGCCCATGTAATTCACCTATAATGGGGTTGAAGAAACCTAGTGGAAAATATAGGATTGTTCAGGCCCTGAGGAAAATAAATAAGATTGTAGAACCATGTTGTCCCATAGTACCAAATCCTGCAGTAATTCTATACCAGATTCCATGGAATGCAGGATGGTTCACAGTAATTGATTTGTGTCAAGCGTTCTTTTCAATACCATTACATCCAGACAGCCAGTATCTTTTCTCATTTAAATTTGAGAACAAGGTTTATGTGTGGAATCGTGTTCCTCAGGGGTACACAGAAAGTCCTTCTATTTTCAACCAGATACTGAAAAAGTGCCTTGAAAAACTAGTGATGCCAGGAAGCTCAGTCTTAGTCCAATATATTGACGACTTATTGGTGGCATCGAACACCAGAGAGGACTGTGTTGTTGATTCCATAGCATTATTAAATCTTTTGGCAGAAGAAGGACATAAAGTCTCACCTGAAAAATTGCAATTCTGTACAACAGCTGTTAAATATCTGGGACACCAAATTGAGAAAGGAAAAAGAAGAGTAACAGCTGAAAGAGTAGCTTTAATAAAGAAAATGCAAATGCCAGTAACACAAAGACAAGTGAGAATGTTCCTAGGAATAGTAGGTTACTGTCGACAATGGATACCAGGATTTTCCATGTTAGCTAAGACACTTAATTAACATGACAAAAAAGAAAGCAAAGGACCCTGTTGAGTGGGAGGACGAAAGTGTAGAAGCTTTTGTAAAATTGAGAAATGCCCTATGTTCAGCACCTGCCTTAGGCATGCCTGATTATAAAAGAGAATTTGCATTGTTCTGTCATGAGAGAGAAAATTGTGCACTTTCTGTCCTAACTCAAAGGCATGGACTGGAAAGACGTCCTATAGCATATTTTTCTGCTACATTGGACCCAGTAGCAGCCGCATTGCCAGGATGCCTAAAAGCAGTAGCGGCTACTTGTTTGAGCATTGAACAAAGTGAGTCGATTGTGATGGGACACCCTGTAAAAGTGTATGTTCCACATGCAGTTGTCATTCTGTTGACAAGAACCCGAACTCAGCATCTTACTCCTAGTCGGCTGACTAAATATGAAAGAATAATAATGGGTGCTGAAAATGTGAACATGGTAAGGTGTACTATAATAAATCCAGCAACCTTACTACCAGACCCATGTCATGAAAGAATTAAAGACGATGAAGACGATGAACATGATTGTATACAAATTACAGAATTATGCACAAAACCACGTCCAGATATAGAGGAACAGCCTCTTAAAAAGCCAGACAGGGAGCTGTTTGTCGATGGTTCATGTCAAAGACATGAAGATGGTAAACTAACTGCTGCCTATGCGGTATGTGAATTAACTGGAATAGTCGAAGCATCCTATTTACCAGGAGTAAAATCTGCACAAGTAGCTGAATTGATTGCTTTGATAAAAGCATGCAAAATTGGGAGGAATCAGAGAGTGACTATATTTACAGATAGCCAATATGGTTACGGGGTTGTGCACGATTTTGGCCAACTATGGATGCAGAGGGATTTCATGACTTCTTCAGGATCCCCCATTAAAAATGGACAATTTGTAAGGGAATTGCTAGAAGCAATACAATCACCAAAAGAATTGGCTGTGGTGAAATGTGCCGCACACCAGTCAGGAGATGACTGGGTGGTAGTCGGCAACAGATATGCGGATCTGGTGGCTCAACATTGTGCCAAAACCAGAATGTCAGTCAATAAGAGGGTGGAAAGAATGGGAATCAGCTGCCAACTTATGCTGTATATGCCACCTGAAACTTGGAATGAGGTGAAGAAATTGCAAGATGAGGTTGATGAAAGTGAGAAGAATTTGTGGATCAAAGTGGGTTGTTCTCAAAGAGAAGATGATGAAGTGTGGATCAGTGCTGATGGCAGACCAGTCATGCCAGACTGTTTACTCTCACAAATGGCTAGAATGCATCATGGAGACACACACATAGGGAGAGATGCAATGATTAGGCTGTTCAGACAAAATTGGTACAATCCCAAATTCAGAGCTGTTGCAGAGAGTCTTTGCCAGAGATGTCTAACTTGCCAAATGCATAATCCAGGGAGGAAGACAGCAATTGGATTTGGAAAAATTGGAAAGGCAGAGGGTCCATTTATGAGACTTCAGTTTCATTTCATACAGTTACCACCATGTAGAGGGCTGAAATATGTACTAGTCATAGTGTGTCTGTTTTCAAAGTGGGTGGAGGCTTACCCTACTAGGAGAAATGACAGCATTACAGTTGCAAAACTGTTGCTACGAGAACTCATTCCTAGATTTGGTTTTCCAGTAACTTTGGAATCAGATAGAGGAAAACATTTTAACAGCGAAGTGATTCAAATAATCTGTGAAGCATTCCAAATCAAACAGAAACTGCATTGTGCATATCGCCCAGAGGCTTCTGGAGTGGTTGAACAATTGAATGGCACTATAAAGTCAAGACTGGGAAAAATGTGTGCATCAACATCATTAGAGTGGCCAGATGCATTGCCACTCGTTTTAATGGGACTCAGAAGTATACCTGACAGAACCACAGGATTGAGCCCCCACGAAATGATGATGGGAAGAGCAATGAGACAAACACATGTTCCCACAAACAAACTGGTGAATATATCTGATGATATGGTTCTGGACTATTGCAAGGGATTGGCTGACCTAGTGCGTTCTGTCTCTCATCAGGTTGGAGAAGACGCAGTTTCCAGGCAGCCCGAGCAAGAACATGATCTGAATCCTGGTGACTGGGTGGTAGTGAAGAATCACACCAGAGAAACGTGTCTATCACCTAGATGGGGCAGACCGTGTCAAGTCATTCTGACAACGAATACAGCAGTGAAGTGTGCCGGATTTCCTAATTGGATTCACGTAAGCCACACCAAAAGAGTGCCAGATCCTGAAGAAGAGAATCCTCAGACAACGCCAATCACTGAAGAAGCTGAAGGTTGCCCAGCTGAAGGATCTCAGGTTCGAGATTCCGGAGAAGCTGAAGAAGAACAACCGAGCACAAGTCAGGATTGGATACCAGTGGTAGAGGTTCCTGAAATATACCACAGAACAAGAAGTCAAACAAAATTGGAAGAAATTGAAGAAGATCAGATAGGTGAAGAAGAAGCAGTTCAGGAACAAGAAGAAAAGACATTAAGAAATCCTGAACAAGGTCAGATAGGGAAAGAAAACTGGACTCAAAACAGTGAAGACCTAATAGACTTTGATCAGGGACAGACAGGTCTAGAAGAATCCGGTCAGGCTGCAGAAGTTCACAGTGCAATAAGCGTTGATCAGAACAAGATAGATCAAGAAGAATGCTCAGAAGAAGAAAACCTTGAAAAACATGAACTTGAAGAAATAAATAAAGAACAAGGTCAGTTATTGGAAACTCACAGCGGAGCTGTTACAAAGAAACCAATTAGACCTGAAAAGGAACAAACAAGAAACACAGTAATTGAAGAACACGAAACAGTGCTAAACAGTGAAATTAACAAGATCTCTGAAGACAAAAACAAGGAAGCAGTGCCAACAAAGAAAACAAGAAAAGGAGATCATTGGCCAAGTGTCATTAAAAGAGTGAAGTACCACATAACAACCAGAAGTAAAGATCCAGATCAAGTGAATGAAGTAACAAGCCAAACTGAACAAGAAAATAAAACTGAGAAAAGAAGAAGTAAAAGATTGAAGCTTGTGAATAACAAATTCAAGGGTCCTGACTGGACTTATATCATTCTTGAAGATTTTGAAAGCTCAGAGTCAAGTGACAGTGGTGGCGAAGGAACAAGTGCCGAATTAACGTATGAGGAAGAAACAAGACCACCCTGACTAAGCAAAAGAATAAGATAAAGAAAAGAAGAAAAGATAAGAAGAGCAATCTTCATTGTCGAAAAATGCCTGACGATAGAGTTACTGGGAGACCAAAACAGAAATGTTGTAGAAGATGCTGTGCAATATGCATATGTAGTCTAGTAATGGTGCTTATAGTATGGTTAGTTCTGATAGTAGCAGTTCCTTACCTTATGATAATGGATAAAAAGATTAACAACGAAACTAAAGGAAGGACAGCAGACATGAAGGGCAATAGAGTAGAACTAATGGCAGAGAATGAACCAGAAATTCATCATGAAATAATTGATAACGACACTAGTTTGAATGTTTTCACAAAATTATTATTTCAATATGTAGACACAATGGAAGTTAGTAATTGTTATGTCTGTATGAAGTTACCTGAATCAGTAGCAGAAGGATTAACATACCATCACTTACCACTGACATATGGCATTTCATGTAGTGTTTTGTCTAGTTTATTTTATAGAACAGGGAAACTTCAGTATTATTATTCGAACTTAGATGTGATATTTTCAGAGGTTCCGATTCGCAAAAGTATGAACCCAGTGCTTAGTAATCAAGATGCACAGTTTATGGGAGAATTTTTCTTAACAATGAAATCGATAGACATAACACATGCACATAGACACAATCTAACATGTTCCTTACATGAAGAAGAAAAGATCTTTTTGAATTTAGTAGAAGATAGAAGACAAGATTTTCAAAAGAAAGCTTCTGAGCATAAGGCTCATTTACCACCTTGGGCAGAGAAAGAAGGGAGTTACACACCTGGAAAGGCTCAATCTGCTATGGCTCTGGATTTCGTAAAGACAGGAAAAATTTGTCTTCATAGGTTAAAGACTGATTATAACAATGTTTTCATCGGTACCAGTGAATGTGAACACAATTTCTTAATTATTGGAGGTTGGGGACTTAAGGGAGGAACAGATTCAGTTTTCCCTGGAATTTATTATGTATGTGGGAATAAGGCTTACTTTAGGCTTCCTGCATGGTGGTATGGAAGTTGTTATTTTGGAATAGTATTTCCAAAAATATACCACGTAAAAAGAAACACTGGAAGCAATGAAAACAATAATGAATTAATACGTAGTAAAAGAGCTAGTTTTTCAGAAATTATAGGTGATATATTTGGTGCATTGATACCTTCAGTGGGAATAATTCTGAACTCAAGGAAAATATGTAAATTGTCTACAGTAGTTGATCGTTTATCAACTGACACTGCTGGAGGATTTCTAATGATAAATGCAGAAATGGTTGCGATTAGATCTATGGTGATGCAAAATCGACTTGCTCTTGATATTATATTGGCAAAAGAGGACGGAGTCTGTAAATTATTGAAGACGAAACATTGTTGCACTTATATTCCTGATAAGAGTGCAGAAATTGGAACGTATATACAGAATATAACGAAACTTGAGAAAGAACTTAAACCACTGGAAGTTGATAGTGTATGGGAAAGATTGACAAACAGTATCTCGTCCATTGGAACCTGGTTTGCTAATGTAGGAAAAGGACTTATAGGTCAAATATTAGTACCCTTAGCAGGGATAGCAATAATAATATTGGCAATAACGATATGGTGCAAATGCTATAGAAAGAATGGAACATACAAAGTGACAGAAAAAGGAAAGAAGAGAAAACTAGATGAAATAGAACTTGAAGAATGGAGGAATGAATTATACAAGAAATTAAAAGGAGAATGTAAAAATGGAAAGTGTAAAGATGAGAATGAAGTAATTTGCAAGAAGTTGGCATCTGATTGAGGGTAGTGTTTTGATGGCTCAGAAACGCCATCAGAGAGGGGATTGATGGAGCAAGGTTTCATAAATGAAACTTGCTTGTACGCAATCCTCCTCATAGTATTAATTTATTAAATTTGTATTGTTAATACTAACCTTTGCATACACTACACGAATAGCAAGGAAGCTTGCCTATGTGTTTTTACTAACGAATAACGCTTGTCTGTAATCTAAAATGGCCGCTAAAACGTGGGAAACTATCTCCGCATGTCGCAACCTGATCACATGGTGTGACGTCTTTCTTTGCTTGGTGGGAAAACTTCTGCTTCTGCGCAGTGTGCATAAAATGGCTGCTTAATGTTTTCACATGCTTCAGCTTGCTCTTGTGTCATTTTAAATTATTGTTTTCTTAACGCTACTAATGCGGGATAGTATATAAAATTAAAATGGGAATAGAATAGAAATAGTGGGTATACAGTGAAACATTTTATTTGTGATTTTAATATTCTCTTCTTGCACTTTTATTAGTTCGTAAACTTGGGCCTGGGTTGGTGACTTGTAACTCGAGAGACGATGGTTCTGCGCATGTATCCTGTGTGCCTGCCAAGTGAAGTCAACTTGGACGTCTCCCAAGGCCATGACCCATTGGCCGAAGATGCTGTACTTTATGTTTCCTGTGGACAAAAATTGATACTTTTCCCCTGTAATTGTATAACATTTGTCGTGAGACGGGTGGGAAATAAAGCAAATGTATTAATTTGAAGGGGTGGGAACGTAAAGGACAATAGGCTTTACAATTTAGGACAAATCAATATGGTGCGACAATCCACCCCTGTCCCTGTCCAATCAGAAGTAGTGGCCCCATATTTCAGCAACATTAAGGGGAGGTACATGGGCGTAGAAGGGTATAATAGATATAGAATTAGTAAATTAGTTAGCACAAGGGCAGAACAAGCACAAGAGCGCACAAGGGGAGAACAAGCACAAGAGTGCACAAGGGCAGAACAAGCACAAGAGCGCACAGAGGAGAACCCCCTCATTCAATTCAAGCTTTAGCACAGCTGAAGGAGCAGAGAGGCTGATCGATTGCAGACTGAACCGCTGTCCAGAGAGGTCCTGAGGTGGGGGCGGCGGAATCCATTAGAAGGAAGAAACGGGAGAATCAAGGAGAAGCGAAGTACCAGAGAGGGGAACGACGCAGGCGTCGTGGTAGAGAGGTCACCGGTCCTGTCCTGATCCGGGAGGAGTCTTTGCTCTTCATCCTTCCAGGGTCCTATCTTTTCAACTCCTTGGCTAAGGGGTTTGGTTCTCGCACTTAGGTAAATATAATGCAACCTTTAGTTGCGCTGCTATCTCTATCTTTTTCTCTTCTTTAAACACCGTCATTGATTAGCAATAATCATTTCTATGCTTAATCTTGGGTATTACGATTAAAGTACCATGTGGCTTTGTATTTTACTCTGCTAAATCTTTAGATAAACAATTTAAAACTTCCTGACTCAGTGGTTATTTCAGGATTTTGTATTATAATGAATGTCACTCATTTTAAACTTCCCAATTAGCAAAGGATTCATCGGTAAGTCATTACTCTTCAATCAGAAGGTAATTGGTAGCAGGGATTTTTGATAAGAGTAACGACTGATAAACCCAGCGAAAGTATTAGCGTAGTGTGAATGTATGGGCCCAAGAGAGTATATGGTGTATGAATGCTGTTTGCTAATATCGCGCTGGATCACTGGTATAGAGAGAACAACTTTGGTAATTGAGTGTTCTCTCTGGAAGCAAAGAGGTCTAGCAAAGGTTCCCTGAACCTCTGGCATATTTGGGAGAACACAAGCGGGGTGAGAGAAAACAATTTGGAGGATAAGAAGACTGCTTGGTCTGTCCCCAACTACATTCTCCTCTCCCCTGATATGAGTTGCCTTCTGGGATAGGAGATGACTCTCTGCCCAACTTCCTGTTTCACATGTGTTCACATATGATACTGCTATTGTGTTATCTGTTCTGACAATCACATGATGATGGAAACACAGCACTGACTGAAGGATTGCAGATAGTTCCTTCCAATTCAAAGTTTTCTTTTTGTCGATTGTTGACCACCTTCCTGGAGCCTCCTTGCTTCCCAGCATTTCT
Source organism: Calotriton arnoldi (assembly GCA_963921515.1). Classification (NCBI taxonomy): domain Eukaryota; kingdom Metazoa; phylum Chordata; class Amphibia; order Caudata; family Salamandridae; genus Calotriton; species Calotriton arnoldi. The sequence goes on along the minus strand of CAWUFW010000598.1, from coordinate 2,227,992 downwards.
CCCCAACCTGTAGGGCTGGCATCCATTGTAATTATTACCTCTGGAGATGACTGAAAGGGAAAACTCTTGCTCAGTGAGTCCTCTTTTAGCCACCACTGTAGCTGCTTTCTGATCTGGTCATTACAAGGACCCAATCCGACGAAGACTGTCTCCAATATATTGACAGATGGATAAGAAGAGGCCTCATATGAAGTCTTGCCCAAGGGATCAGAAACACACAGGAAGCCATGTGTCCCTGAACTCTCAAACACAGCCTCACTGGTGCCCCTGTTTGGGATAACAGGGATATGAATGTTGCTCACAGTCTCACTGCTCTCTCCACTGGAAGAAAAACCATGCCCTGAAATGGACTCTGATAAAAATCCTGTTCTGAGACGGTTCCAATTTGCACTTCTTCAGGTTGCTTAAGAGACCACGATGCTGCACTCAATCCTTCATTACTCTCCAGCATTCCATCACCTCCTCCCTTGATGGAGCATGGAGAAGCCAGTCGTCTAAATAGGGAAACATACTCTATCCCTGCATATGAAGAAGAGCCTCCAAAGGAGCCATCATTTTTGCAAAGACCCTTGGGGCTGACTTGATCCCAAAGAGCAACACCTGGAATTGATAGTGCTCCTTTAATGGAAAAAATCTGAGATACTTCTGATGCATCCTGGCAATAGGGATGTGGTAGTAGGCATCAGTTAAATCCATTGTGATCATGAAGGCCCTGTCCGGAATCAAAGGAATAATCCCTTGCAGAGTTTCCATCCTGAATGGTATTCTCCTTATCCACTTGTTCACTAGGACTAGGAAAATCCTTGAGTACACTCTTTTGCCTCTTTTCTTTCTTGAGACAGGAACCACAGCCCCCTTTACAAAGAAATTGTGAAGTTCTGCTTTCAACACCTCCATCATTACTATGTCCCAACGTTCTGGCATAGGAATGATCTCAGAATCTACTGGTGTCTCCAAAAACTCTATCCGGTAACCCTCCTGCACCAGCTGAGTCACCCAGGCTTCAGAAGTAGATTCTTCCCATGTTTCTGGGAACATTTTTATTCTTCCTCCCACTCACTGAGGAAGGTTCATTTAGCATAGTCAGGAGTGCTGGTTCTTAGTGGGAGATCCTGACTTTCCTTTCTGTTCTCCTTGAATTCTGTTCCATTTCCCTTTTTGCCTCCTGTAAAAGGAAAACTTCTGTTGTTGTTGTCCAGACCTTCTTGAAGGTTGACAAAAGAAAGACTTTGAAGAAGAAAATTGTGAACCCGATTCTGACCCACCAACGCTTTTTCCTGTACAACCTATCTTCCAGATCTGTTCCAAACAGTGTGCTTCTCTCAAATGGCATATGCAAGGTCACCGATTTTCAAGCTGCATCAGTATGGCACTCCTTAAGATAAAGATTTCTTCTGGCTGAAATTGTTGCCCCTTCGACTTGAGCTGATGCTCTATGTTGAAAGAAATGTCAGACAAAAATTCCACCTGCTTCTCCAATGACACATTGCCAAATGTGGTCCTGCGTAAGATTACTTTAATGCAGAGTCAATTTTCTTCTCTGTTTGGTCCTTCAAGATAGTCTCCTCTGCCACAGAGATGCATCCAACCAAACTGGCAACAAAAGAATCCACTGATACAAATGCAGGCATGGATTTCTATATATTCTTCAAGTGATACAATCTGGACATACATCTGGGCACATTACTGTTGTCTGGATCCTCCCATTCCCTTTTCAATATGTAAGCAACATACTGCTGTATTGGTAGACCCAAAGAAGTTGACTGCTGAAACGGTCTCAACTCCGGTTCAGTAGAGGTACTAGGTTCTTCTTAAGGAAATCCCATATTCTGCCTAATCCTGGTCAAAATCTCCGGCAACATCTCCTTGTCAATATATTTTCCTTTTTGCTCCAAAGCCAGAGGTTCTACATCCTCCTTCTCTGTCCTTGAACTAGATATATCACAATACTGGTCATTGTCTGGAGTGACTGGCTTAGGAGCATTAAGGCCAAACATGGTTTCCAGTACAATCTTCCTACTTTTGTCCTCCAGGGAGTGTTCCTCCTGTCTAGGCTTCTTGCTCTTAGAGGCAGAATGAGAAGAAGAAGAAAAGGAGTACGAAACCCTCCTCTTCCTAGAATGTTTGCCCATGCTGATAATACCATAGAAAAAACCGCCACAGAAACAGCTCTCCCTTTTTTCCAAACGCTGCCAGTTAAAACTACAATAAAGTCTTAACTCACATTGGCTCATTAAACAAATTCACTACCCTTGTGTGACCTGAAGGTTATAAATCAGTGCCCCTGCACATATGCACTGACTTCAGTAGCATGCCCATCTCTACTGCAGACACGGATTAAAAACCAGTGCTCCACTGGTACCTCTGTCTCTGTAAACAATTAGCAAGCCTCCGTAACAGATGCAGTGGAGACATGAAGATTAGAACCCTTGTAAGCTTCACAATAAGAGACTGAGAACTTCATCACTAGTCCTCAGGTGCAGCCCACAGGGTGCATCTGGAGCTCTGCTCTCTCCTAACACCATGAGGGAGCCCTCTACTGGCCGACCGCCAGGACCAAGACCAATCACCTCCTTTAGGTTAGTCGCACAGAAGGCCACATCAAAGTGGTCTGAACCGCGTCCCACTTACCGGCAGCCTCCTTTCCAATAGGGAATGTCTTCAAGGGGGACAGGGTCAAATCCACCGCCAGGCCCCCACTTCTCCTCTAATGTGTTGCACACCTTTCTCCCTCCTGTGCCAGGCACAAAAGAGAGCACAGGCACGAATATGCAGACCGAGCCCGGCAGGTGTCCCACGCTTCCATGTTCCTCTTCCCAGTAGGTAGGAGAAAAAAAGAGGAAGTGAGGTGTGTAGGCTAGTGTTTCTAATTCCCACAGGGTGGGGTTACCTTTCCTGTTTTTAGGTCGAGCTTTCGAGACCTCTTGTATATACTTTGGTATATACTTTAGAATATACTTCTTTGTGGACTTACTGCTTATCATTGGTTTGTTTCAGGGTCCTTTAGAAAATTCTTGCTTGCTAGTGGTCAATCTTTCCTATTTGTCCCTCCTTTTCAATCCATGGAGCAGTGCCTCAATACTTGTACCCTTCCACTTGTCTCATTTTATCATCTATTTAGGGACTACTTTTCCCTTTCTCTAAGAGCATTTGACAAGATCGATGTTTACCTGCTTGTGTAACTGTTTGCCTGTGCTCCAACTTCTGTTTACGTAAACAGGGCTGTAATTCTTATCTCCTCACATTTGCTGTGTATTCAAAGACCGAGATAAATGCCAGACGCAAGGTAATTTTCTTTCTCGGACTGTAAAGTGAGAGGTTTGCCCTGTCCCCAGTCTCTCAAACTCCTCCCACTTTGCTGCTTGCCTTTGTTTCCTGCTGGTGTCCTTCAAACAATCCTTGTGCTCCGCTGCGCCTTTAACTCTGCCCCCTTTAATTTCCTCATGGCTCGTAGCAGGAAAAGACCAGCTGTTGTGCTCTGATGGGAGCTGCTGCAATGGGGGTGCTCTGCTGCTCGGTGCACGCTTTACATGAGCACTAGTTACATTACACACGTTCACATGTATTTTTTTCTGTATGGGACATTAAAGTAATTTGCACAGAATCGCACAATGTTAAGCCACCCCCACAGTTATACTGACTAGAGCCATTTCGAATCTATCTCACACTGACTCTCTCATTTAGACTGCAGATTTTTGCCCTAGTTAGGTCTCGCCTAGCGTTGCTCTGCACATGCGCAGCTCGCTCGGCGAGATTTATTGTCAAGGAGGACTTTGAGAGAAGGGTTTGAAGCCCCGCCCCTTATTTCCATTGGCTTGCGTCACCGTTTATGGTAAACGGTGGCCTGCCATTGGAAATAAGCTTTCTGGGGTGCCTCCTTTTCACTTTTTTGTCCGGACCATCCGGACTGGATCGCCTGCTTCACGGCTGTCGTGAAGCAGTTTCTTATCGCAAGAGGCGTGTTATGTACACAAGCCCTGCGATCCAGTCCGGATGGGCCGTCTCAAAAGGAGACAGGGCGCTGCGTGTTTATTTTTGCATCGCGCTTTCACTTTAAAGTGAAAGCGCAATGCAAAAATAAACAGCGGCCGCCTTCCCGCAATGGCGAGCGCTTGTTTCTTTTCCTGCTGCTGCTTTTCTTTCCCTTAAACTGTTTTCACTTTGTACCACTCTTCCTCTTTGACTCCACGTCTCACTTTTTAGGTCTCGCCTTGCTGTAGCCTAGTGAATGGTGCTCATTGTGTCCTCTTCAGTAGGATGAAATGCTGAGCCGTGCATGCCAGGATTTCAATCCCTCACGTGCAGGGTTCCAAGAGATCTCTGCAGAAGGCGCCCAACCCACCGAGCTATCTCGTTCTCGTTAGATGTCCCAATAAGAGGAGGGCTCGACTGTGATGGCTAGAGTTGCCAATGGGAGGGGTTTTACCGCGGGAGGCGGAGTCTGAGATCTCACAGCTGCCAGACACAGGAGGACAAAATGCGCGGCCAAGAGACTGAATGGTCTTCTGCAGCCTTACCCTCCACAGGCACCGGGAGAAAGTGTGTTGCCTCACACTCCTGCCAAGTCACAGCCCATGGGCTTTGTCGATCCCGTGTTCAGAATGGATTCGAGTTTTTTAGGTCTCGCGCCTAGCGTTGCAGTGCGTAGCACTGCTCGCGCAGCGCGAGACCTCTAGAAAGGGCTTCAGAAAGCTACCCACACGCTCGTGCGTGTGGTTTTGCTTTCCGAAGCCCACATTGGCTGTTGCGTGCGTTTTTTTAACAAAAATGACACGCAATTGGGCAAAGGTGGGCGCATGTCCCGCCTTTGCTCCTCCCATTCCCGTCGGTGGCCAGCACGCGCAGCAGCGCGCGTTCGCCTCGCTGCCACGCTCCCTCCCCCGCTCCTCTGTGGTGCGCGCGCACCACTGGTTTTTCTTGCACTAGTGGCAACGGCTTGAAGCGCATGTTCGTGAGTCAGCGGGTCTCAAGTATTCCTGCGGATTCAGCGACTTCAGTTTTGCCCCCAATCCTCCCCCACCGCCACCCCGGAGATCCAGTCGTCAGTCGTTGTGAAACAATTGTGCCAGCAGCCGTGTTCACGAGGAGTGCGACGGGCAGCAGTTCGACCGTGAGGCGGGCCCTTTGTGCCTGGCTGCGCGCTCACTGCTGGCCGTGCCATGTAGGCATAGTCTCACCTGCTCTTGTGGCCAGATGAGACGGAGATCTGCAGCAGGGCAGAGGCAGACGCACTTTGTGAGATCACAGCGCTGCTCCGGCGAGGAATGGGGAGGCAACATCATCCAGCATTCCGGGGCACCGTCTTCCCTCCCGAGCCTTACCCCTGCCATCGAGCCTTTCTGCCCCCGCCGCATGAAGTAACGACCATTAACCCATCCAAATATGTTCCCGGACGTTCCTACACCCCCTGCTCTCTGTGGGCCTTTCCCTCCCAGGATTGCTCCTCATCCCTTCTGCACGCACCACATATCTCTCGTAACCATCCATCACCTCTGAATGGGGCTTGAATCCCCGCTGTGCCATCCCTAGGTATCTGTGCCCCTGCTTTGCCCTGCCTACGCCAACCTATCACACTTTACAGCAACCCGCTCACCCCTACCCTCTGGAACCAACCTCACCGTGCCCAGACCGATCCCCTTGTATGCCCCACCAAGCTCTAAGCTTGTGGGCAGCACCGCAACTCTTGTTCTCCACCCCCTAACCCGGGTGCGCTCTTCCCCCACAGACCTCCTGTAATCCTGTCCGCCCTCCAAGCCCAGCATGTCACTAATTACAATTTCCTAACCACCATTAAGCAGGCCCCAGAACCAACACTTCAGCCCCACCCTCATCACCCGTCATTAACATAATCTCCCGCACATCGCTCTACTCCTGCTGCCATAGGAGCTTCGAGCGCGGCAATGCAGTCTTCAATGCGCGCTGCTGCTGGGCCCGCAAGGTGTTACCTGGGAATCCTTCCCAGCAGCTGCTTGTCTTTGCTTCAGTTCTTCCTGACAGTGCAAGGGGTGCGTCTTAGACTAGCCAAATCTGAGAGCGAGGGCAAATTCACGGGTGAGTCCCTCAACGCGGGCCAGCTTTTTAACCAACCGCACTTTGATCACAGGAATTCACGAGCTGCGGTGTTGAAAGTAAAACTACATGTTCCACAATGCAATATTATGGTGGCTAACCCGCTTGATGTCGAGCTCACGTATCACACGGAGGTCCCTATGAGCTGTGATCACTTCTACTGGACGTGTCAAGCTCAGATTTTCCATTGAAAGCATTTTTCTCTGCCCATGTTTAATCATCCTCAAGGGATCAGAGAGAATTTGAAATCCTATCTAGGGTTAAATCCCTTTCCTCTCGCCTCTTACCACCAAGGGAGGCAGGAGTGACCAAAATGGATAGTACCACCTTAAAGCGCCGCAGGGGGCAGTGCCTAAGGAAAAGGGACCGAAAGTTGTGTTCCAGAGTGTCTGATGTGGAGTTGCCTTTTACACTTGCGAGTTACATCATCACTGGACTTCACTTGGAAAGAAAGGGATGTTTTTACCCGGTAATTGAAGCTACAGGGATGGATACATGTGATTCTGCAGGTCACTGTTTTCCGCAGCATTATGGATACCACACTTGCCGCATAACACGTCACCTGTTGCTTAATTTGCAGGTTTCCACAAAAGGACATTTTGTTTCTAGCTCAAAGTGAACAAAATTTACTAAACAATTGTGCCGCACGTGGCGTCTCGCAGTGACAACTCTCTGCGAAGGTTTACTGGTCATGTTTTAGTTGCTGATTTCTGTAATCAAATGGTAAACTTGTACTAAAAACCTGAAACCTTTGCTGAGACAGAATTTGTGTTAAAATGTCAGGAGAGCACATTTAATACTGGCAAAAAATGTGGCACATTGTGCCTTCTGATGTGCCTTTCCTTCCCACATAATTTAGTGTATCCTGCTGAATTATTTGGTCCTCCTTTGCCTCATAATTTTACTGGCACTGACTGTATGGGGGCAGTGGGGACGGCACTGCCTCACTTTTGAGGAATGACCCAGGGGAGGGAGTGATCGTCACCGTGGGACTGATTACGTAAGCATTTGTGTGTACGTGTAGTAGTACCGTGGACAAGCTTTTACGCACTAATACCTGCCTTTGTGAATCACCCACAAAACAACCAACTCCTTTTATGTAAAAGTGTAAAGGGGCGTGTCCTTTCGATTTGTACTAAAAAATATTCAAATTGTTTTGAAATGTTATGTTTTTGGGGGTTAATTCACAGAGGCAAGTAAGAATACATAGAATAGTACTATCTTGTACCACTTTACTACTGCAAAATACCTTTGTGAATAGGCCCCAGTGTGTCGCACAGGCTCCTGTTTATGGAAGAAAGAGCAGAGGCATCGCCGACTAAACAAGGGCGGCTTAATTCTGTTTGTCTGACAAGCAGCTCCATCGTTTGTCATGCGATGTAATCAGTGCCTGTAGCGAGATATAGATATATATTTCCGATAACAAGGTCTCTAGGTCACATGTCCTTATGACCTCTGGTGTCACTGTGCTTCCGAACATACATGAATAGCGCAGTTAACCCAGCGCAGCAGAGGAGTAACTCAAAACGATGGCGCCCCCTGCAGATTGTGAACAGTGGCCCCTGACTCCCCCATATCTCACAGACATTCAATGGCCTTGGGTTGAATGGGGGCCTCTCGAAGGTTTGGGGACACGGGCTGCAGGGGCCTTCCTTACGCACCCGAGGCACAGGGATGTTTGCTAAATGTTGCCATTTTCACTTTCATGCACAAACATCTCCCTTTTATGTGCACAGTGATGTATCCTTTTATCACGTGCTTGCAGTTTAATTGGAAACACACACCAGGCTTCCATATTCCGGATTAAAAACAGTTGGGACAATTTTTATAGGAGTGTTTTGATGTTTGCAATTTGTCCCAAGTTTATTTGCTTATGGGCATTTTGTTTTCACAGCAATATTAATTTTCATTTACAGTAAAAGAGGGGTTGTGTGTGTAGTAAATGTATATGTTTTAAAGATTCACCTATGACTACGGCTTAAATCACCAAGAATAACTTTGATAATTGGGAAACCAATTGCGTAGCTCATCCTTGAGTTTGGAGTAGATTTCACGACTTTTGTGAAATTGACAAATAATCTTTGGACTCTCTCTGGATGTATACAACTGTTGTAAATGCGTGAGAGTAATTAAAATAGGCAAAATGTATTCACATGGAATTTCCACAGTGTAGAAACTTCTTCCTGAGCAAATGACGTAGGAATGCGCTTGTATGTGCACACATCTGTTTTTCTTTCTCCAAACAGGAATTGTTTTTTTTTCTTTGGAGAAAACCCTTCCTTGAAATGACACAAAACTTGGACTGGGACCCTCCTATAATAAAAAAAATACAAAATGCAAACCTCTCTACCTACAAAAAGGTGCTTCGTTCATGCATCTTCATCAATTGGTCTGTTGAGCTGTCATTCATGTTTTGCTTCCGCCCACGAGACGATTCAGAATGGGTCAGTGAGTCAGCTCACTTCAGCCATTGGCCTTCTTGAACTGTAAATGACGGCATTTTTCCACCTCACGTGTGCACTTCGGCCTAAAAAGAAGTGCACTTGAGTGCTGGGGCCAATACTTTACTTTGCCAATACTTTTCTCTTTACAATCTTTTTATTATTTTAGTCATCCTTCTGTGTTTAACCTATGTTTTCAGGGCACAGCATTTCAAAGGCAATTTTAACCTTTCTGTGCACCAATAATAATAATATTTTCCTGTGATGTGAATTAAAACTAAAAACGATTTCTATTCAATTAAGTATACCTACCATCTAGGAAGCATCTATAATGCCCCATTAAATTAATATCTGATGCTTGCAATATAAAATAATCATTACACTAGCTCACGAAGGCCATGCTTATTGGCTTTGCTATTGCTTGCTTGTAATTTGGTGTAAATCCGTTCACCATTTAACAAAAAAAATATTCTCCTAACAAAAAAGCAAGAAATGTATGGATACCTGACAGGTTGGCTGCCAAGTTAGATTTAAACCCAAGAACTAGCAATCTGATTGGTCTATAAGACCACATATAACATGACGCTGACTTTTGAGTCAGTAAAGGTTACTTGTAACTTGTGCACCCAAACTAAAAACAAGCATTTGCAATGCAATAGGTCTCGCATTATTAAAGTTTGAGCTATTGGCATTGCTAAATAATGCAACACCAGTAGCTCAAACTTTAATAATGCGAGAGTTTGAGCTATTTTTATTGTAAAGACATTGCCTTTTATTTATGTTTTGGTTTTTGAAACATAAATAGAAGCCATTGAGACCTCTAGAAAGGGCTTCAGAAAGCTACCCACACGCTCGTGCGTGTGGTTTTGCTTTCCGAAGCCCACATTGGCTGCAGCGTGTTTTTTTTTGTTGTAAAAACGACACGCGATTGGGCAAAGGAGGGCGCATGTCCCGCCTTTGCTCCTCCCATTCCTGTCGGTGGCCAGCACGCGCAGCAGTGCGCGTTCGTCTCGCTGCCGCTGCCGCGCTCCTCCCCTCCGCTCCTCTGTGGTGCGCACCACAGGTTTAGATTCCCGCGTTCGGCTCCACAGGTTTCGATTCCATGCTTTTTCTTTCATGTGTTGTGCTTGACCAGTCAAATATTTTTAATACTAAACATTTGGCGGTTCTGTTTCGGCCAGAATCCCACCCTTTGCTTCAGACTCCATCTGCGTTAATGTACTTATGTTTTTTTATTTTTTTATTTTTTTTAACTCCGACACAGGTGAAGTGAGGTCTTGTGGCTGTTGACTGTATATTTGTAGTGATGTTTAAAGGACAGCATTACAGCTAAACAATTTCATCTCGTAAATGAGTTTTCTTAAAACACGAAGAATGAGTAGAGATGCATTGGTTTAATGCCTTTCACATGTTTCGTGTTGTTTTTAAAGCCAATTTTGCCCTGTGTTGAAACCGTGATTCCTTTCCTTCCTCAGGATAGTGATTTTCCTCAGGCCGTGCAAGAGAACTAAGCCTGGTGATCTGCCCCCTTCCTCCCTGGTGATTCTCCTGTCCACCATAGATGCCAACACCACCCATTCTGGGTAACCATCAAATCTGCCTCGCCTGCCCGCTCCTGTCCTTTTCTAACCAAACTTAACTTCCCTTCCCTTTGTTCAAATCTCCCCTGCTCTCTCCCACCCCAACAGGACAGTCCCTCCAGACTGCATCTCCAATCACCAGTGCAGCTCTGGTCTCCCTTGCAGCACCTCTCCCCCAATCTTCCACCCACTCGAACCATTGGAAGGCCTGTGGGCTGGGGGATGTTCAGGGTCTTGGAGTTTCTTCCAATGCAGCTACCATTGTGGAGCTGCTCACACGATAGCTGGTGTCGCTGAAGCAAATTCACACCTCTTGTAAAAGATGAGGTTGTGAGGTAAACGCTCACTTTTGGGATCTGCGATTACCCTGTAGCTCTCAAGGTGGAATCTTGCAAGGTTTCGATCAAAGGTCTGTAAATCAAACAGCCTTCTGCTTTTTGCACAGGGGTGGATGTGCCTGTGAACTGTGCTCACAATTCTGCAGCTTCGGCAGTATCTGTGTGAGGAAGGGGGTTTACATGTAATACCCATGGCATCTTTATTCTTTGCGTGAGAAGAGCTTGCACTGCTGCTGCCTGTTTTGTGTTTTGCCTGTTTTATCTAGGAGGTAGGGCTTTCGGTGGGTTGGGAGCCCTAGGGCAGGGCCCAAAGTATGTGCTGATAGGGCCACTGGTACATGGCCCCAACCATCGCCACCTCCCTGTACTTCGCCCGGGGAGTAAACTGTGAATTAAGGTAGGAGGAATAAGCCTTCTCTCTAACTGCTGTAGTTTGACCACGGTCGATTAACACCCTTTTTTAAGGTCTGGCATTCGCCAAAAACTTTTGATTTTACTGAGAGTATATGTATGATGTACATATTTATATGGGCCGTCATCCAGTGCTCTGTTCTAGTGACGTTTACGTTTTTCTTCCACCCACTACAGCACGCAGAATGGGGTAATGGGTCAGCCCACTTCAGCACATCCACACACACAGTAGTGCCATTCAGTGCCAGACACTACTACTATGGCAATGTGTGTTTTTGAGCCCAAATAATAAGATTGCTATTACTGTTTTTTTCTGGGTTGGCTATGGATCAGCAGCTTCCCAAACTATAACATTTTACAAGAAACCATGGCAAAACAAGCATTAAAAAGCTGGTAACCAATGCACAACATGTTGGCTTTGCCAATGTCTGTTTAGGTCTGCCTTCACAGAGCAAGTTTCTGGATTACCTACTGTTATCAATTCTTTAGCATATATATCGAGTGAGCTCTGCCCTACAGGAGTATTACTCTCTCATCTCTTCCAATCGACTTTCGGTGTATTATTCCACCTCCTATGGAGTGCTTGTGTTGCATTACATGTCTGACTTGTATCTAAAAATTACGATGAAAACTCAGTGAATTAAATGATTTATCTCATAGGTGTATTGTATACTGAAAGATATCTTATTTGTTCTTGTTTTCACTATGACAGACTTTTTAAAAATATTTTTGATAGGGCTAAAATATTAGCTGGAACTATTGGCTTTGTCAGTGCTTTTTAGGCTGAGCCTGGGCAGCACATGCGTTGCTCTGCGAGGCATGCTGTATTCAAGTAAGGACTTGAAGCTCTGCCCATATTTTTCATTGGCTTATGTCGTTGTCCACTGTAAACTGTGGCTGTTCATTGGTCAATAGGCTTAGTAGTCCCTACTTACCACAGCCTTGTTTCATTTTGTAACCTCCACGGCGACACCCCCTGTTACCTGTGTTGTTACTTGGTAGACTTTAATTACAGCCTATGAGCACTATTTTCTCAAATAGCTCTCGCTTGACGCTTTTTTTATTTTTAAAGCATGAACGTATTTGCAATGCAATAGGTCTCTAATTTGTGACAGTTTAAGCTACTGGCATTGTAAATGACAATGCCTTTTATTTATGTGTTTTAAAAGCAACACCTAAATAAAAGGCATTGTCATTTACAATGCCAATAGCTCAATTTCTCGTAAATGCGAGACCTAGTGCATTGTGTGACATAGTTACAAGCCACATAATTACACTCTACTCAATGCAACATAAATACACTCCACATATTACCACTCAGTGCCACATAATTACACGCCACATAATAACACTCTACTCAATACAACATAAATACACTCCATATAATACCACTCAGTGCCACATAATTACACTCTACTCAATGCAACATAAATAGACTCAACATAATACCACTCAGTACCACATAATTACACGTCACATAATTACACTCTATTCAATGCAACATAAATACACTCCACATAATACCACTGTGGCACATAATTAGACGCCACATAATTCCACTCTACTCAATGCAACATAAATACACTCCACAAAATACCACTCAGTGCGACATAGTTTCACGCCACATAATTACACTCTACTAAATGCAACATAAATACACTCCACATACCACTCAGTACCACATAATTACACGCCACATAATTACTCTCTACTCAATGCAACATAAATACACTCCACATAATACCACTCAGTGCCACATCATTACACGCCACATAATTGTACTGTACTCAATGCAACATAAATACACGCCACATAAATGCACTCTATACCACATACCACCAATCAACATAAATGCACTCCACACCATGACACAATTTCACTAAGCACAATTTCACTCAACACTACAGCTCCAGGCCACACAATTCAACTCCACACATTTCCAATACACACCGCATAATTACACACCAAACAACATATTTCAACTCCACAATCCACAACGTACCTCCAATCCACACCATATAGTGTCACCACCTGAGCACCAAACATCATTCACCACCACCATTTTGCATCAGCGCACCACCTAAGCATCACGTCAATCTGGCCTTGGAATCTGGCATCTGTTGATTCTCCCCTAGTGTCCGTCCGCTGCTCGTGTTCTAATTAAATTACTGTTTTCCAACCTCCACTCCCCAGTTATTTATGTCACGCTCCCCCATAACAATTTTTTTTTATAACAAACCAGCATGAGAACAGGCAGGAAGAAGTTGCCAGCAGTGCAAGTACAAAAAAACTAGAAGACATTTTTTATGTTAAAATCTTTTTTAATCAGGTTTTTCAGTTGTATATAATGTCGTCTTCGTTTATATAAAGGTAACAAGAATGCTTAACACTTTTTATTATAACTTTTCAACATAATGCACAGCAGCCACAATGCTCTACAACATAGCCAAAAGTTCTGGCTAAACACATAATTTTAAAAGTCGCTGCTTGTTTGGTTTACTTTTGGCCAGTCACTCTCCAACAGAGCATTTTGGCACTCTGACACAAACTGCTCCCTCCATCCTCCCTTAGTAGGTAACGGACATTGCCATTTACAATGCCAATAGGTCTAACTTAAAAAAATGCGAGACCTATTGCATTTCCAATGCTTGTTTTGTATAGCGCACACTAGAGTGCAATCAGGGTGACAAGGCGCTTTACAGTATGGGTGGCAGCTATTGTTACTGTTAGGTAGTGATAGTTACAGAAATGGCTGGAAAAAAAAGCAAAACATAAAACGACAGAGCAGAGAAGGGACAACATTAAACAGCAAAAAAACAAATGACGGGGAATAAATCTCGGAAAAATGTCACATCGTGTCCTGGAGGCACGCGCAGTACTATTATAATGCTCTTTTATGGTGCAGTAATATTACGTTTGGGACTGCGCCGCGCTCTCCCTTCTTGCCCAGATTGGACTCAGCAATCCGTTATGGGATCAGATTAGTGCCGGAGGTTAACGCACCCGCTGCAGCGAACTGCAGGTGCCCAGCCACGGACTCCGCTCCAGGCCCTCAGACTTCTGAGGTTTGTGACATGAATGTAATGCATGTTTAGCACATGTGACCTGCCAGTCCCGGGTATCATGTATGTACTCGGCTGTAGTCATCAGATGCGGTCTCACCGGACGGTGGCCTAAAACATATGAAGCGTATTTCCCTTCAGCAACCACAACCCATTTCTGAAGAAAGTGTGACACGACATTTGAGCACACGTGACTAGGTGTGAGCACGGCTGAAGGCCACCAAACACGCCACCATAGTTAATTATGTTTGAACACGCTTGAGAATGTTTCATGTTTTAGCATGCTTGACGACGCCCTGTCCATTTTTCGGACGGCCCATCTGGACAGGCCGACGCCATCTTTGTTTTGTTTTTTGAGGCGCAGGCGTGGCTGCGGGGGCAGCGGCACGGCGTCTTCTTGGTGCGGGACTCATCCACATGCCCCGGAGATTACGTGCTGTCCTTAAAAATGTTCTCGTGTGTAGAACCAGCTGGAGCCCTTTGTGGGCAACTTAGGCTCGCTCGCTTTGTGCGATTAGGGACAAGTGTTTACACCACACTGTTTACACCGGCCGCCGGTCTGTTCTTCACTGAACTCCCGCACATCAGTCGCAGGGGGTTGCAGAAAAATAACTTTCTGAATAAGGCCCAGAATACTTACTTCTGAACTTTGGCCAGCAATCTTTTTGACTTCATATGAGTAAGCATGCAAGTCACATAGCGCCTTATCTGCTCTGATTACTGTAACGCTGCACATCGTTGCTGGGAAGTAAAAGGCATTGAACTTATATATATAACGAAGGAAACAAGGAGACACGCGGTCTGGCCACTACAGCCTGGTCTGCTGAGACAGGGGATACACATTGCTCGTTTCACACCGCAGCAGGGGCAACCGGCGGTAATTGTAATGGTAATGCTAGGAACATACGCTGCTGTCAATGTGCGCATTCGCAACACCGGTGGCTGTGTCTGCAGTACCAACACACTCCCTCCCCCCTCCCTTCCTCTCAGAGCATCACCAGCAGCTGCAAAACATGGAATCTCCATGCTGTTTACTTCAGCGCACGGAGGACTGCCCCACAGCTATGTACAATGTCATGCTCAAGTGCTGGGCCCACCAACCCAAAAACCAACCTTCCTTCGGCACCCTGATATCACCGCTATCGGAGGTGAGGCTCACTGCGAAGCACGCTTCTACTCTGTCTGCAATCCTTCACAATCCCATACGGGACTTCAAAGCCAGCGCTCCGGCACTACTCACTACTAACCCTCCCAGAGCCAGCGCTTCTGCACTACTCACTACTAACCGTACTACAGTTAGCTATTCTGTACTACAAACTACCCACCACCTCACACCACCCTGCATTGTCCCTTACCCTCCATTTGGTCTCTCCAACTTTTTTCCTTCCTGACTTTCTGATCTGCACCACCTTTCCCTTCGCTTTTCTTCCCGGATCACTGCCCCCTCCTGCCTGTCCGATCCCCACAAACCGCATTGCTTCGTGTCCTCCTATCTATCACCTCTACGGTGCTGTCCTTGTACCACCCTCACTCTGTCTATACGGCCCTCCCTTTCCATATAACCCTGCTTCTGTGTCCCTCTGCATCTATCATCTCTCTGTGCTGTTCACCTTCCTGGCTACACCACCACCCCTCTGGCTTCACTCCCTGTACATGGCCAGCTTCCTGTAGCACCCTCCTGATGGTCGATACCACCTCCGTGCCCATTTCACTCTGCACTGCCACCCTCACTCCAGTACCACCACCCTCCTTCCAGTCTGTGCCATTTATATTCTCTTTACCACCCTCCTCGCAGTAACTCCACCCCATAGTGCTTGTTCCAGACTTTATTCCCTTTATATACCCCTGTATCTTACTTGTGCCTCCCTTCATTCCCACTATATGCCCGTCTCTTGTGCCTCCCTTCATTCCCACTAAATGCTCGTCTCTTGTGCCACCTTTTATTCCCACTATATGCCCGTCTCTTGTGCCACCCTTCCTTCCCATTATATGCCCGTGTCTTTTACTTGTGCCGCCCTTCATTCCCACTATATACCCCTGTATCTTACTTGTGCCGCCCTTCATTCCCACTATATACCCCTGTATCTTACTTGTGCCACCCTTCATTCCCACTATATGCCTGTCTCTTGTCACCCTTTATTCCCATTATATGCCCGTCTTTTACTTGTGCCGCCCTTCATTCCCACTATATACCCATGTATCTTACTTGTGCAGCCCTTCATTCCCACTATATACCCATGTATCTTACTTGTGCCGCCCTTGATTCCCACTATATACCCCTGTATCTTACTTGTGCCGCCCTAGATCACAGCAGGTGATGTGGCACTATTGGCAGAGCTGTCGACTTTGGAACTGGAGGAATGAGGTTTCAGTCTTCGATAGGCAAAACAGTCAGTGGTTCTGGGCAATTCACTTAATCTCCTGTGCCTTAAAAAAAAGCATTGAAAATGCAATAGGTCTCGCCTTTGATTAAGTTAAAGCCATTTGCTTTGCTAATGGTATTGTATAGCAAAGCAAATGGCTTTAACTTAATAAAAGGCGAGACCTATTGCATTTTTAATGCTTGTTTTTTCTTTCACACTGGTTTCCAGCCACTTAATTATGGTAATTTGAGTAGCCTGTGATCCATGGTCTGCAAAATGTTACACCATGGCGACATCTTGTGGTGAAAGGAAGAAAGCACAAGATGTAGCTACATCGCATGCAATTGAACAGTCTGACAAAACAAACTCTCGGCATACACCAAACGGGGGCTTTAAAGTTACAATAAAAAGTACAACGAGGGCAATACGGAGCTTCTAGCACACTTCACTAGTGAGAAAAAGGCAAAGAAAAGAGGCTGCCCCTGAGAAATTAAAAGCCAGCACTAAAGCAGAAGTTATCTTACACACCCTTCCCTCATGGCTGTTATTG
The DNA here is from genome assembly GCA_963921515.1 of Calotriton arnoldi. NCBI lineage: Eukaryota > Metazoa > Chordata > Amphibia > Caudata > Salamandridae > Calotriton > Calotriton arnoldi. Next base: position 2,211,178 of record CAWUFW010000598.1, on the reverse strand, counting down.
TTATGTGACATTTCTGATCAAACCATCTCTCATGAGAGACAATGTATGCAGTCGACATAACCGTGAGGAAAGCAAGCAACTTCACAAGACATTGGTAGCTCAAAAACTGGGATCTATGTGAAAATATGCTTGCTTAATAAAAATTATGCATGGGGCTACTATTGCCAGAGAATATGGTGAATTTGTCTTTAATAGCATCGTGTGCCACATAATTAGCTCTTCCTTGATGCATAATTAAAGCGCTTTGAGCCTCACAAGGGGCAGGAGAGCGCTACATAAAGAAAATACAATACAATTGATCAGTAAACGCTGCTACATAATTTGATCCTCCATACCTCCATTGACCCGGATTTATTATACTACACTGATTGCATGTTTTATTTTAGCACACAACAGCCAGGATAATGTGGAAACCTTCACAGATTTCTGCAGCGTGTGCTGGACCCATTGAGCTATACTCATGTCAGTGAACCCGAACTCACTTTGTGGACTTCCCCCTGTACTATGCGTTATGAAACCATCTCCCGTCATCAATTGTGTGGTGTAAATACTTTACTGGATGTATCAATAACAATGCAATTGATGCTGATGATATCAATAATAGTTATTATTCGCATTAGTGTTGTTATTATTATTATTATTATTAATGTACTTAGGTTCAGCATATGACATTGCAAAACAGTGAGCATTTCCATGGCCGTAAGGAGGACTCTTTTAAGTCTGTGTAACTTTGGCGTAACTTGTATTATCATCATCCACCCGAATTATGCGATTCTGCGGCTTTGGTGTTTTCCGCTTAGACGGATTTACCACATAATCCATTATCTGCTTCCTAATTTGCAGATTTTATCAAAATTAAGTGCTTGCTTCTAGCTCCAGCTAGGATCAAACTTTACTAAAACATGACGACATGTGTTGTCACGCAGTGGAAGGACCTGCGCAAAGACAGACTGGTCACCTCTTAGTTTCTTATTGCTGTATTTGGGTGCTAAATTGGTACTAAGGGGGGTGAAAACCTTTTCCCAGTGAGTTTGTAACATGTAAAAATAACATAATGCATTATACTATAGCAAAATGTGCATGTTACCACATAATTTGCTTTTTTGCTTGCCACATAATTTGAACCTATCATGTCACATAATTCCAATGGCTCTGCAAAATGTAAGGTGGAAAATATTTTTCTCTACAATCGGTGTGATGTCATGTCATGTCTGTCGTTCTCTAACCTCTGCTATCATGTTGTAAACTGGGCCCAATGCTAATTTTTCTCAAATGTTTATTCAAATGTTTTGTGTAATGTTTCTGGTTTCAGTTTCACTCCAGAGTAAAGAGATGGATAAATGCTTTCGATACAAAACTCAACCTGTCAAAGTAGCAATGAGTGTGTTCGGATGTCAGAATGCTGATCACAATTTTCTTTCTACTGAAATGTATTGGACTGAACACTTAGGGTGGTCACTTCAGGAAAATAGCTGATTTGGATAAAAATAAGTGAAAATTCATTGCCTTTCAACGGATGTTCTCTATATAGTTATAGTAGTGTACACATTTTTATTGGAAATACATTATTTTGAGCTGTGCTATAATTCTAGAAGGAGATGAGGATCGCCTTCACAAGGTGAGGTAAGCAAGCAGCACTAGCCCTCAAAAATACATTTTTCTCAAGTCAGCAGCTCTGGCCACATCCTCTCCCATTCCTTGAGATGTATTACCTCACCATCTAATATGTTTCTAAGAGCACCTGACGCTGATTTCTCAGGCTGTTAAATATTCTAGTGATGCAGTCTACACAGAATGTTATAGTGATGTTGACTTCCATTGAGGCACTTTTCTTTCTGTCTGTGGCTTAAAAAAGCCTTGGAATGTGTCCATAAATGTTTCCTGAGGCAATCACGTATTTCTGAACCAAACTGCATGACCCAGTGTGTAGTAAATGTATAGTTCTTCAATCCCTGGCAGCACAGCTCCCCGAATAATGTGCTGCATGTCTAAACACTTATAAGGTCCAAAAGGCAAGACCAATTGGCTATGCCAATGCTTGTTCTTTCCTTGTTGAGGTGGAGTCCACCTCAAAAATAATGTGTGGGCCGAGGACATGGGACATAGGAAGAATGGTATCTTGCTGAAGGAAGTGGCCCGATTAAGGACACCCGGGTCACTCTCGACCACCTCTCCGCCTTCCCAATAAATGAAGAGTCGGTCAGACAGTAGAGAATACAAACCAAATAGTTTATTAGTTATGCACTGCAGCAGAGCCCAGTCTGACCAGTCTCCTGAGATGACTGCCGAGGGACTGACTTCAGAATACGTGGTAAAACATAATATACATTTCCAATACCCACAAGACACGCACAGGCTGGAAAATTCCAGCTGGGACCAGTTACACATGCAGAAAGACAGAGGGATAAGTTTCAATTCTGAGTCTGAGCACACACTATCTGTGCACCAGGGTCACTCTGCCTGCCTTCATAGCTAAACCAGTGGGAGCAGGCATCCAACTCATAGGAAAGGTATGCAGAAGTACAAAGCAATGTATTCATTAGCACAGCGAGGCCCAACCTTGAGAGACACAAATGCATCACAGCAGCTTTCTGCTGAAGCAAGCAACATGAGACAGAAGCTTAGTTTCAATCATAGAGCAAAATGGCGGCTAAAATTAAAATTGCATCATGAATGCTAATTTAACACAGTATAAAGCATGAGCAAGGGGACAATAACATTTTCAATTCCAACATTCCCTCCTTTTAGCATTCATTGCTGATTTTATTGGTGCCATCAGGTAAGGGTCTTTACAATTCTAAAGATAGGAAAAAAAAACTTCAATCACAGGCTACTGTTGCTAACTTATGGACTATCTGTCAGAACTAAATACTCTATGAGGCTAAACACGCGTGGTGTCAGCATTGATACACAGCAGGCACAACAGGCTGGGAGACAGTGCATACAGGGGCATATTCTTTGTGTCAGCAACCCTTTTGGCTTAGGGCAGGAACATACTTTTACATTGTAGCTGATGAAATATACGCTATGTAGATGGGGTGACAAATACAGTGATAAGAAGGAGAAAAGAGAAGCAACATTTGTAAACTAAACATGAACTTATGACCCACAAGCGACGTAAACATTACGATAAAGGATCTAAGACGGGCTTGTTGTTATGTTCAGTCTGTAAGTGAAGTCATATGTGCTCTCACCCACCTTAATCTTCCCCACCCCCTGAATACAAAACTAACTGTCATATCAATCACCGTTACAGACATCTTCTTAATGTACACATTCATTTGCAGTGCGGAAATCAATAAATGTCATATCTGGAACAGAAGAAAAGGAATTGAATGTGCACCAATCAAAACAATTGAATTGTCAGTGTATGTCTTCCTGTGCTCCCCTCTGTGAGGAGCCAAAGTATCAAACATGTGTTCAGAGGGAACAGGCGTCATACCAATAAAAGAATGCATAGAATATCTTAACAGACCACCCTGACCAAACAGGCCCATTTTTCCCGGAACACGGGGCGGCAAACAGCTGCTCTTCCTCCCTAATGGAGCGACCAAATGGGTAAATTTTGTTTTTCTTGAATCAGAGGAAAGGACATGCAATGGAGCCAATGGGGATAAAGCAAGGAAATGGGACAAAGTTCCCAGCCTCCATCTGGGTCCCGCTGGCGGACCCCTATTGTTCATTAGGCGTAGGCGCTGTTGAGCACCAGCGGTGGAACTGTTTGTCTAGCTCGGATCCAGATCCCACGTTGCAGGACAAGGTATTTCTTTCTTTAGAATCACAGTCCATTTGCCCTGTTTGTTGACTGTCCAAACAATGCACCAATCTCCCTTTCCCTAAGCTATCGTTGGTACCACGGGCAGGGTATGTTCGCCCTATTCTTCAGCAATGCAGCCCCTTCCTACTAACTTGACTTTCCCTTTGGTGGAGGGGTCAGGGAAAAGGGGTCAGGCACAAGGGGACCAAGGGGCAGAGGCTCAAACACAGGCGAGCCCACAGGCTGGGACTCAATGGGCTGGGACTCAAGCACAGGTAGACCAACAGGCTTGGGCTCCTGGATAGCCCCTTTTTCTTTTGTTTTTCGGTGGTACTGCCTCGTCCAGCACTTCTTTGCTCTGCAGCTTCGTCTCAGTCTTATTCATTTCGAATTTCCCATAACAAGCAGCCAGGCTGGGCATTGCGTCCGGGCCCCTCGGATGTGACTGCAGGGCGTCCCGGACCGATTAGTGGATAGAATGCAAACTTTCAGTTAACTGGCTGTTGGACTTGGCCCTTATTGTCCTAAAAGTTTTCGCTTTTCCCCCTAGCCTTTTTACTGACATGGTGTGTCTGAACTGAAAATAATAAATACTGCGCAATGGTGTACGCAGGTTGATTTTGACCTTTGTGTAAGTGTTACTTTTAAAATGGACGCCATGGCTGTGTGCTTGTGCCTGCCTGCCAGAGGTGGGTTACCAGTCTAGTCGTTTGTTTCCCAGCGCCCCCAGCTTTTGGAGGGAAGCCTGGCACCCAGGGTGCTCTACACCTCCCCCTAAACCAGTTGGGACCGGCTTCCCAGGGAACCTTCTAGAAGCTTCCAGCCCTTTCTGGTAGGTGGGGTGAGGGGTGTATAAATAACGGAGCTGGGATGCCATGTGCTCAGACTGAGCGTGGACCTGAATGAGAGGGGACACTCTGCCAGGAGGTACCGCCGCATGGGCCTGTGTGCTGGCCCCTGTGCCCCACTGTACCCCTCTGCTGTCCACAGGGCTAGTGAGAGCCCCCTTACTGGAGTGAAGACTGCTGACCCAGGAGGAGTGCCACTGGATAGGGGATGACTGTTCCTAGGAACTGCGGTCCTGTCTTGATGAAGTGCCCCCTGCCTGCTGAACTTGCCCAGTATTGCCTGCATGCTCTCCTACCTAGTGCCTCGTGAGTGCTACAACTGTGCCCTGCCTGCTGGCTAGCGCCTGGAGAAGAGGAGCGCTTAACTTACTGCCCAGGAGGTGAGGAGCTGACACCTGCAGCGCTGCGCTGCGAGAGCGCTATATTTCCAGAGTTGAAGTGCCTGTGCTGCCCTGCCTGCTGGCTAGCGCCTGGAGAAGAAGAACGCTGTATCTTACTGCCCAGGAGGTGAGGAGCTGACACCTGCAGCGCTGTGCTACGAGAAGCGCTATATGGCCCCTGTCCAAAGAGAAGAGGAGCGCTGCTTTGTAGCCCTGAAGCCCCTGGTGGAACCTAGCGCCTCGTGAGTGAGTGCTACAATTCGATTTTGCCTGCTGGGGGCCCCTCTGTGCCCCAGGAGAAGAGAGGCGCTATCTTGTCGTCCCTGGAGCGCTATACTCTACCCAGGACTTTTCCAGCCTGGTTGCAGGAAGAGAAGAAGAGCTGCTGTCCCGCAGCGCGCTGCTGGTGAACCCACGCGCCCTGAGGGAATCCCGGCGTGTGGGATTCCCCCTGTGTCTTGCCTTGCGCGGGTGCCCACCCCGCGTTATGGCGGCGCTTTGCCTGTTTATTTAAACCAGCGGGAGCCCACCCCGCACTTCAGAAACGCCGCAAATCACCGCCGCGGACCCGAGGAGAAGGAAAAACGCGCCTGACTTAGGGCGGGGCTTGGAAGCCGTCCGGAGCCTCGCGGGCTCCACGTCGAAGTCCCGGGTCCCAGGAGGGGGGCCCGGGTGAAGTGGAGGCGGTCTGTTGTTGGCGGGGCTCCAGGGAGCAGAGGAGAGCCCCCAACTTTGCATACTTCAAAACCGGAGCGGGAGCCCACCACGCCGGCTCGTGCCCCCGCCGTCGAGAGAAGCCGCCAGAAAGGTGCTGCTGCCGGCGGGGCTCCCGTGTGGGAGAGGAGAGCCCTGCACGTCCAGAGAAGCGGCGGAAAAGGGTGAGCCGGCTGCCGTAAGAGGCCCCAGACTGTCGGTGAGTGGGGCTCAGCCTTACCTTGGTGGGGGGGTGTCGGGGCACATTGCCGGTGCCCGCCCCCGGTGCCCGTGCTGACTTTACGGCTGCCCCGTCTACCAGCGGGCAGCTGCCACGTGTTGGGGCATTTGTGATTTTAGAGACCCTTGGTGACTGCGCAGTGGCGCCAACAGCTAATCTGCTACATTGGGCCTCTTTTGAATTTAGTAGCCCCGGAGGGGGGGGGGGCAATCTGCACAGTGTTGGGGGGCCCTATGGTTGCCTAATGCTGTCACTGATGATTCGTGGTGTACCGAGGGGTCTACATAGCAATGGTGCCTCCATGCCCCGGTGTATCTACATAAAGTGTACTGCCAATGTTGCTTATGCCACTGTTCATGTGGTTTAGGCTAATCTAATGGAGAAATGAGTTTCTATGCCTAGGAGGTACGCCTAGTGTTTTCTGCCTAACGATGAGGGCATATTTGTGACATAACGTGCACTGCTAATGTTAGGCAGAATAAGTTCTAAATTTTATGTCCACAGGTTGATGTCTACGTTATGCCTGATGTGCTGTTTATGCCCCTGCATAATGAGTTTACATGCCTACTCTGATTCATATGGAGGTACCTTAGGCCTGCAGTAATGTTTATGCCAGGGGACTTACGCCAATAAGATGCATAATGCTTTTTCCTTAATGCCTGCATCGCTGATGTTATGCCTAACGTTAATGTGGTGGGGCCTTCATGCTCAGATGTTTTACGCCCCAGTCTAATGTGGTTATGCTGTTGGTGTTCTGCCCAATGATGCTGCACCATGCTCATGATTCATGCCTCCTTCTAATGTGATGACGTTATGTTTATGCCTAATGCATTGATTCATGATAATGTTTTCCCCTACTGTCTACACGGCTAGTTTTATGCCTAATGAGGTGCTAAGAGGTTCTAGATTCACGCCGGATCTAATATGGTTAGGCCTAATGTTGCTGTGACTCATGACCTAATGTGTTTTTGGCCCATGCTATAGGGATTTATGCAAACGTGACGTTGCTCAGTGCATGATTGTGCCAGTAGCTACTGGCCGTCACACCCTTGTTGCTGATGGACTGTACATTTATTCTTGGTACTTAGTGATGGTTCTGGCAGCGGCCCGATTGGCCCTGCCCTGTAAATAATTCCCTCTGTAGATGACTACCTGGTGCCAGTTGGCTCCGTGTTCACCACCGTGATTGCATCCTACTGTATTTGGTATAATACACAAGTTATTTTTCATGCAACCTGGTGTGGAGTCTCTTTTTGTAGTGTGCCTGGTGTGTCGCCTGTGAGTGCTGCGCGGATGCTTTACACATTTCCTCTGGAGTTTGGCCCGCCCGCTCTGCACCACGCTACCCGTTTCTAACACTGGCAAAGATAAAACTTTATATAATTTTTCTCTCTCAACAATGAGTAGTGGAGTAAGCCTCAATCCATTTACTAAACTCTTAAAGAACAATCAGGACATCCTTCGAATTATTATCCGCCTATTCCTATATTATTCATCTGAAGAACCTCAAAAGGAAAAATGTGTGGTGCGAAATTTCTGGGGGCATACGGGTACACTTTCCAGGATTGTGCGTCATGCGCACCATACAGTACACGGGCCGGGCAATGTCTCATCATAACCACGGGAAATACATATGCATCTGGCAACATTCTTTTTTCTTCCCATGCCTATTAATTTACCATCCCTCGTCCCTTCAAATGTGCCGTACTTTCAACTTAAACATCGTGATTTCCGGTACCCACCCAGCAGGGCCTGCTACAAACATTCTTTTCATTTCGATCATTTTCCTTAGCTGTCTAATCTGCAAACACATTATCCCTTCCCACATCATCAATTACTTTCCGGTGGGCACTACACTTACTTACAATTCACAACCCAGTTACTCTTGCTAACTGATAAGGGACTCGTGATGTCTCTGCGACTGTATGTAGTGTTGCAGTAGTGGTGGTGCCACCTGAGAATTTAAACAAGAGCCATCGACATATAGTTCCCCTTGAGGATCAGATAAGGGAACATCAGTCCAGTCTACCCGTCCTTTCATCTCCCTTTTCCTTTTCAATTCCATCATTTGGCAGAAGGGAGGGGCAGTAACAAGGCTGACTTCAAGGTGGCACATTCTTTAATCTTTATATTTTTCGTTTTTGCGAACAATGCTAATTTATAGCCAGTTAGATGTGCACTGGTAAGGTGCTGTGTCTCTTTTTATTCAAGGGCGTGTTCACAGCATGGTGTACCATAACTGTGAGATCAGTGACTAAAACGAGTCAAATCGATTGTCTTATAGACACGGCCAAAGTCATGACCGCCCCTGGACAGCTCGGGAGGGCTCTTGCAGTAGCATCAAAGACAGAAAGCGCACAACAAGCCATCTCGTGTACTTACAACACAAAACGGCACGCAACAATTTATGTACCAAGCACAGGAGCCGAAGAAAGCGCAGTTTGTTAGTTGCACAAGTGTTAGTTGCCCAAAAGACTGCTTCAGGCATTCAGGATAAAGGCTTATGCACCTCATGCACTTCTTTAATGTGTTAGTTCGCCAAGGAGCTAATCTCCAACCCCCCTTCGACAGTAGGTGACCTAAGTAGGTGACCTCCTGTCGACAATACTTACCTTATGAAAAGCATTCTTCATGGCCATTTGAAGCTGAACGCAATAACTATTCAACTGCACTGTCCCTACATCTTTGCTCTCTGTCTGAAGCTGTGAGCAAGTGACTAATCTTTCAAAAAAAATAATATATATATATTTTTAACCATAGATGCTCTATCTTTCTGCATAGTCCTAAGAAGCGCAGCAGAACCTATGACTCCCACCATCCAATGTGAATCCGGACTAAGACCTATTATTGAAATAAATAATACTGCCAAAGAATGTATTTTATATTAGTGACAGAAAAACATTGAGCAGCAGGAGGAACCATTAGCAGAAACATAGCAATGACTAGAGCAGCAGTAAGTTGGAGAACCACATTTTCCTTTTTTTCACACAATTCAGTCACAAATTGTAAACACAATCGAAATAATGGGGCTATTACAATTCAACAGTCGTCTCCTCAACCACGCCTTTCTCAACCAAATCCTGCATCATGCACAGCAAGGCTCGCTGCCCCGCCCATTGTATCCGACAGTAAGGGATACGAGGCAAACTAGCATTGTCTATAGCTTAGATCAAAACCGGCGATATCTGTAGCAATCCCACCTCTGCATCGCCTGTTACCCATAAAGTAAATGGCGCATCTGCAAAACTCAGGGGGGGGGGGGCAAACACTATTCACTACTTACAGTAAGACCCATCATCATACATTCACCTGCCAGAGAGCAATAATAGTAGGATGCCAAACCCATCACATTCTCACCACAATTAGACATAAAAACAAACTGAGAATCCACGGTAAAAGGACCAATAATCAAAGCAAGAGGGCGCAAAATGTGTGTTACAGCCAATACGTCTGAAAAACCCATCGGAACAGTCATAATATTGTGCTATGTTAAATATGTAACAGAAAGAGGCAATGTAGACCAAGTACTCTCAAATGTCTACAACCCGGCCGCTATTTCAGGAAACACATTAGGAACGAATCTGTGAACAAACAATCAAATCCCCTTTTAAGACACAAATCCTGCCCACTATAATCTAGAAACACCTTCACTCTCACAACTTTCCCCTGGCGACAAGCCGTTAACTTACATTACCCAAATACATGACAATGCGGCCTAACAAAATAAGTATTCCTGTTAATATCACACAAAATCTGCGGCGCAGCATCGTTGAAAACACCGCTCCTAGAAACCAAGCAACATAGCAGTCATATTCCTAAGGACAAACTGTTGCACAAAAGGCTCATTATTTGTATCACATTCCACACACCTACCACACGAACCCACTGAGCACCTTTATTAGCTATTACCCTCTTTCCTTCCTTTCCCACTTCAGATCACACGTACAGACCCACACGTTCCTCCAATTTCGTCCAGTCTCTATCCTCAAATCCACATACCCGTTTCCCAGTACTCACTAATATTGTGTGTTGCCAACTTAGATGCTTTGGACAGTTTGCCACTGCTAAACAGTGTCAAAATGAAATTGCTCCCTGTGTAAAGTGTAATGGAAATTGGTTGTCCGTGATTGGTATGTTTGCCTTACTAGTAAAGTCCCTAGTAAAGTGCCCTATGCGTGCCAGGGCTGGTAATGCAAATGCTACTAGTGGGCCTGCAGCACTATTTGTGCCACCCACACAAGTAGTTTTAAAAAGGGAACTCAGGCCTGCCATTGCAGGGCCTGCGCCCAGTTTGTTAAACTGCCATGTTGTTCTGTCAAGTGCACTCACTTGCCAGACCTTACCCTTCCCTTTCTATGCACATCAGACACCCCTATGGTAGGTCTAGGGTACCCCCTGGACAGGGTGTAGTGCATGTGAAAGGTAGGACATGTACTAAGGTGTGTGCCATGTCCGGACAGTGAAATAATCTCCATTTAGTTTTTCACTGTTGAAAGGCCATCTTGCCCATAGGACAGAATGGGGAGGCTGTGTAATATGTTTTCCAGCCTATCTTCCCAAGGGCTTAAGATGGAAAGGTGAAGTTTAGTATGCCTGAACTCACAATGCGATAACACATCTTTTTATGTAGGTGGTTTTTGCATTGTGTGTTCAGAAGCCACTCTTTTAGAAGTGGCTGAGTTTTTGTGCTCTAACATTTCTGAGTGTCTCTGCCTGGCTGTGGATTGACTGTCTGGATTTGAAAGCGATAGGATCTGGGGAATGTCTTGACCCAGGGGAGGAGGTGAGACAGCCACAGGCTGACCTGCATCTGGAGTGTAGGGGAGGAGAAGCCCCTAGAGGTGAAGAGGCCTGGGTTGCTGCTATAAAACAATTGTCCCATCTCCTGCTGAGTGATTGAGAATCCAGACCCCCACTAATCAAAGGATAAAGGTGTCACTGGCAGGGAGGCACCCAGAACTGGTTTGAACAGGGGTCAGTGCCCCCTGAGTACAAAGACTTCAAAGCAATTGAGGGGTATAACAATGAGAGCTGAAGCCCCTGAACTTTGGAGAATGGCTTGATCAAGTGTGAACAAGACTGGAGCTGCTTCGTGGTCAAGAGGACCTTTGCCAAGGAAGAAACAACTGAATAGACTGAAGGATAGGACTGACCCTTGCTGTGTGTTCTGGGGCTGGCCTGCAGTTTGCTGTTTTAACCAAGGAAAGGCTAAAGGGACTTTGCGGTGTGCTGTGTCCCCCTGCTTGAAGGACTTTGCTGTGTGCGGTGTCCTGAAGTAACTTATCTCCAAGGGCCTGAGGTGAGCTGGCTCCCTGTTCGGAAACACAGGAACACAAAAGTTTCCAGGAGAGTCTCAGAGGCGCTGTGTGAGCGTGCCTGTTGCAGTCTGAGACCCTCGTAAGAACTGCCCTGTTATTTTGGGCGCCTGGTGTCCAAATGAGTCTCAGCGACGCTGTGTGCGTGTGCTTTGTGCAGCCTGAGACCTTCAGGAGGATCGGCCTGTGATCGGGGGCGTCTGGAGTCCAAGCAAGGATCAGCGACGCGGTGTGCGTGTGCTTTGTGCAGCCTGAACCCCTTTGTGAGGATTGTCCAGTGATCGTGTGCACCGGAATCCAAGTGAGTCTCAACGCCGTTGTGTGCGGGTGCGTTGTGCACCGTGAGACCTTTGTGAGGATTTGCCTTGTTATCGTGTGCACCAGAATCCAAGTGAGTCTCAACGCCGTTGTGTGCGGGTGTGTTGTGCACCGTGAGACCTTCGTGAGGATTTGCCTTGTCATCGTGTGCACCGGAGTAAAGTGAGTCTCAGCGACGCTGTGCGCGTGATCTTCGTGCAGCCTGAGACCTGTGTGTGGAGTGCCCAGTGATCGTGCACCCGAAGCGTAAGGAAGACTCAGCGACGCTGTGTGCGTGTGCTTTGTGGCAGCCTGAGATCTTTGTAACTGAAGCGGCCCGGACCGGCAGTCCCGGAGGAGCTGAGTTGCCGGCCCGAGCCGCCGTTGCCATTCCACAAAGCTGCATTGGAGGCCCAGCCGCTGGACGAGGAGAGGAGAGTGAGTTCGCGCCCCCCAGGTAACGTGTGTCGACTCCTGGGGAGGGGCGCGGGTTCGGAGGGAGACGCTCTCCGCCTCTCTGTCGTGTGGGCAGCGCGAGCCTCTGCTTCGGCTCGTATTGCCAAGGGAGTGGCGGTACCGGGGCCGGAGTGCGAAGCTGCACTTTTGGATAACATCGTACCGTGTTGGGGGCAACTGTGAGAGGCTGACTGCAAGTCAGAAGGAGAGGCGGAGAGACCGCCTAAGGCCCGGTGATCGGGGCCTGAGTGTATTACGCATTATTCCATTTCTGAAGAACGGAGTACCTGACTGTCGTTTTACACATTGCAACATTTCTGAATAACGGAGTACCTGATTAGAGTATTACGCATTGCATTATGCCTGCATAACGAACTACCTGATTAGTGTATGACGCATGGCATTTTATCTGCATAACGAACTATCTGATTGTCGTATGACGCATTGCCTTGTTTCTGCATAACAAACTACCTGATTAGCGTATTACGCATTACATTATTCCTGCCTACCGAATTACCTGATTAGTGTATTACGCATTGCCTTATTTTTGCATAACGACATATCTGGTGGTTGTATTACGCATTGCATTATTTCACTTTGCAAAGTGCCTGATTGTTGCGTTACGCATTGCATTCTTTTCATTGCAGAGTGTCTGATTGCTACGTTACGCATTACAGTATTTTTACATTGCAAAAGTGCCTGATTCTAGCATTACAACTGTATGATATGATATTAGGAGTACAGGAGAATGTTTAGAAGTGCTCATTGATATCGCCAGAACTTACAAGGGCTGGCTGGCCTAACAACCGGCCAGGAGAAATATTACACAACCTCATATGTTGGTTTTATATCGTGTGGTCTTATCGTATATCTTTTTACATAAAGTTTATACTCGTTTTATAAAACTCGTGTGGAGTCTATTTGTGGTGTCATCATTGGGTTATTGTGAGCGTGGTTGAAAATACTTTACACATCTGCCTTGAAGATAAGCCTGGCTGCTCGTGCCAAGCTACCGAGGGGTGAGCGGGGCTATCTAAGAAGGTGACCTTCCTTTCCCTGACGTTGGAACGCGGGTCCCTACTTGGCCTAAGGTACCTACCTCAGCCAACCAGGGATCCCGGGTCTAACATTTGGTGGTCAGCGGTGTGGGATCTGAATTTGTATTTGCAAATTCACTCACAGTGATTGGTGTACATCATAAATAGCGCAGACCACGACGCAACCGCATATTGTGTCCTTGGTTTGTTGGTTCTAGTTGGTTTTGTTTTGAGCAACCTTTAAGCCACACATCATTTCTCAGAGGAGTCAAGGAGCCAGTGAGGCTGCAGAATTAGAGTTCAACATTGAGGCATTGCTTACCTACAAGGTTGATCAATTGAGGCAATTCTGCCGGGCTTTGGGATGTCCCATGAAAGGTAGCGCCAAGAAGGAGGAGCTGCAGGTGGCCTTGAGGGCCTGGTGGGAAGCCAAAGGGACCCAGGAGGCGGGTGATGTTGAGGTGGACGAGGATGACCCAGGGAATGGTTTTGGTCCACAGGATTTGCCAGTGGAGGGACCAGCTTCAGGGGCTGGTAGTAGCCATTCAGGGAGGAGTTTTTCACCAGAGGATTTGGAGGAAAACCAAAGGGTCAGAGAGCATGAGTTGGAGGTTTTAAAACTTAAAACTCAGGCAGAGGAGAAGAAGCTGCTCATTGAAAGTGAAAAGCGAGCAGAGGAGAGCAGGTGTGCTCTCGCCTTGGAAGAGAAAAACATTCTCTTAGCTCATGAGTTAAGCATGAGGGAACTGGACATTAAGGTGAAACAGGCAGAGTCCAGTTTGAATGGTGGCAGCGTACAGCCAGTGCCAAGGGTGGATGAGTACAAGCGTGCACTGGATGATTGGGTGTTGGTGAGCATGGCAAATGATTGGAAGGGGTTGCTTAACTTTAACCCTAGGGAGCCTAGGCTCAGTAATCATTTTCCCGGATTGTGCCAACCCGTGTTAGGGTGCAAGCTCTTTGATTCCCGGGAGCTGGCACAAGAGCCGGACCCCTGGTCATGGGTCCAAGGGCCTGAAAAGGCCCTAGAGAGGGAAGAGAGGCGAAGTAGAACTGTTAGGTCCCAGAGTAGTGGGGGGGCATGAGGGCTAGCGTCCTGTCTCAAAGGAGAGGGAGGGAGTGTGAGCAGCGTCCCCAGGGGTTCACCACCCCACCCCAGAGACTGGAGGGTTCCTTACAGGAGCACCAGGTGGGAGGCCTAGCGCCTACTTGCCAGCTGTGCGAGGAAGAACACCTAGCGTCAGGAGGGCATGGGGCGTCTGTCACCAGAGCTCCCCCAGTCCTGAAGTTTGTGGGTGCCACTCCTAAATGGCAGGCACAGAAATCTAAATGGAAGGTTAAGAGAGGGAGGTGTCTCTCAGTGGGAAAACCCGTGAGACTATGTGCAGCCAGTGGGGCTGGGTCCCCTAGGAGTGACCAGGGTACACCCACATCTAACCTGGAGGACAGGATAACTGGGAACAGTGTCCTGACTGATGGGTCTTCCAGGGATACCGCTCTAGGTGGGGGTTGGCAAGGGGCCAGCACCCCTAGAGAGGCACCAACTGTCTGGAAGTGCCCATGGGGCGGCATAGTTGGCCCATGGAGTAGTGACCAAGAAAATCCCCTGGGGTCAGGAAAGCATAGAACCGGAGGGTGTCCTTGTGGTAGCGGGCCTGCGTCCGTGTTCTAACGCCCTAAGCAGGGAAGTCCATCAAGGTAGTTGATTGGTCTACCCTGGCTTTTGGCTGGAAGGGGGTTGTGTAGGACTTGGCCCTTTTGGGCTAAAGTTCCCTAAACTTTTTTGCTTCCCCCCTAGACCTTTTTTCTGACATTGTGTTGCCAACTTAGATGCTTTGGACACTTTGCCACTGCTAAACATTGTCAAAATGCAATTGCTCCCTGTGTAAAGTGTAATGGAAATTGGTTGTCCATTATTGGTATGTTTGCCTTACTAGTAAAGTCCCTAGTAAAGTGCCCTATGCGTGCCAGGGCTGGTAATGCAAATGCTACTATTTGTGCCACCCACACAAGTAGTTTTAAAAAGGGAACTCAGGCCTGCCATTGCAGGGCCTGTGCGCAGTTTGTTAAACTGCCATGTTGTTCTGTCAAGTGCACTCACTTGCCAGACCTTACCCTTCCCTTCCCTTTCTATGCACATCAGACACCCCTATGGTAGGTCTAGGGTACCCCCTGGACAGGGTGTAGTGCATGTGAAAGGTAGGACATGTACTAAGGTGTGTGCCATGTCCGGACAGTGAAATAATCTCCATTTCGTTTTTCACTGTTGAAAGGCCATCTTGCCCATAGGACAGAATGGGGAGGCTGTGTAATATGTTTTCCAGCCTATCTTCCCAAGGGCTTAAGATGGAAAGGTGAAGTTTAGTATGCCTGAACTCACAATGCGATAACACATCTTTTTATGTAGGTGGTTTTTGCATTGTGTGTTCAGAAGCCACTCTTTAGAAGTGGCTGAGTTTTTGTGCTCTAACATTTCTGTGTGTCTCTGCCTGGCTGTGGATTGACTGTCTGGATTTGAAAGCGATAGGATCTGGGGAATGTCTTGACCCAGGGGAGGAGGTGAGACAGCCACAGGCTGACCTGCATCTGGAGTGTAGGGGAGGAGAAGCCCCTAGAGGTGAAGAGGCCTGGGTTGCTGCTATAAAACAATTGTCCCATCTCCTGCTGAGTGATTGAGAATCCAGACCCCACTAATCAAAGGATAAAGGTGTCACTGGCAGGGAGGCACCAAGAACTGGTTTGAACAGGGGTCAGTGCCCCCTGAGTACAAAGACTTCAAAGCCATTGAGGGGTATAACTATGAGAGCTGAAGCCCCTGAACTTTGGAGAATGGCTTGATCAAGTGTGAACAAGACTGGAGCTACTTCGTGGTCAAGAGGACCTTTGCCAAGGAAGAAACAACTGAATAGACTGAAGGATAGGACTGACCCTTGCTGTGTGTTCTGGGGCTGGCCTGCAGTTTGCTGTTTTAACCAAGGAAAGGCTAAAGGGACTTTGCGGTGTGCTGTGCCCCCCTGCTTGAAGGACTTTGCTGTGTGCGGTGTCCTGAAGTAACTTATCCCCAAGGGCCTGAGGTGAGCTGGCTCCCTGTTCGGAAACACAGGAACACAAAAGTTTCCAGGAGAGTCTCAGCGGCGCTGTGTGAGCGTGCCTGTTGCAGTCTGAGACCCTCGTAAGAACTGCACTGTGATCGTGGGTGCCTGGTGTCCAAATGAGTCTCAGCGACGCTGTGTGCATGTGCTTTGTGCAGCCTGAGACCTTCAGGAGGATCGGCCTGTGATCGGGGGCGTCTGGAGTCCAAGCAAGAATCAGCGACGCGGTGTGCGTGTGCTTTGTGCAGCCTGAACCCCTTTGTGAGGATTGTCCAGTGATCGTGTGCACCGGAATCCAAGTGAGTCTCAACGCCGTTGTGTACGGGTGCGTTGTGCACCGTGAGACCTTCATGAGGATTTGCCTTGTTATCGTGTGCACCGGAATCCAAGTGAGTCTCAACGCCGTTGTGTGCGGGTGCGTTGTGCACCGTGAGACCTTCGTGAGGATTCGCCTTGTGATCGTGTGCACCGGAATCCAAGGGAGTCTCAACGCCGTTGTGTGCGGGTGCGTTGTGCACCGTGAGACCTTCGTGAGGATTTGCCTTGTCATCGTGTGAACCGGAGTAAAGTGAGTCTCAGCGATGCTGTGCGCGTGATCTTCGTGCAGCCTGAGACCTGTGTGTGGAGTGCCCAGTGATCGTGCACCCGAAGCGTAAGGAAGACTCAGCGATGCTGTGTGCGTGTCCTTTGTGGCAGCCTGAGATCTTCGTAACTGAAGCGGCCCGTACCGGCAGTCCCGGAGGAGCTGAGTTGCCGGCCCGAGCCGCCGTTGCCATTCCACAAAGCTGCATTGGAGGCCCAGCCGCTGGACGAGGAGAGGAGAGTGAGTTCGCGCCCCCCAGGTAACGTGTGTCGACTCGCGGGGCGCGGGCTCGGAGGGAGACGCTCTCGGCCTCTCTCTCGTGTGGGCAGCGCGAGCCTCTGCTTCGGCTCGTATTGTGGCCCGTATTGCCAAGGGAGTGGCGGTACCGGGGCCGGAGTGCGAAGCTGCACTTTTGGATTACATCGTACCGTGTTGGGGGCAACTGTGAGAGGCTGACTGCAAGTCAGAAGGAGAGGCGGAGAGACCGCCTAAGGCCCAGTGATCGGGGCCTAAGTGTATTACGCATTATTCCATTTCTGAAGAACGGAGTACCTGACTGTCATTTTACACATTGCAACATTTCTGAATAACGGAGTACCTGATTAGAGTATTACGCATTGCATTATGCCTGCATAACAAACTACCTGATTAGTGTATGATGCATGGTATTTTATCTGCATAATGAACTATCTGATTGTCGTATGACGCATTGCCTTGTTTCTGCATAACGAACTACCTGATTAGCGTATTACGCATTGCATTATTCCTGCCTACCGAATTACCTGATTAGTGTATTACGCATTGCCTTATTTTTGCATAACGACATATCTGGTGGTTGTATTACGCATTGCATTATTTCACCTTGCAAAGTGCCTGATTGTTGCGTTACGCATTGCATTCTTTTCATTGCAGAGTGTCTGATTGCTACGTTACGCATTACAGTATTTTTACATTGCAAAAGTGCCTGATTCTAGCATTACGACTGTATGATATGATATTAGGAGTACAGGAGAATGTTTAGAAGTGCTCATTGATATCGCCAGAACTTACAAGGGCTGGCTGGCCTTACAACCGGCCAGGAGAAATATTACACAACCTCATATGTTGGTTTTATATCGTGTGGTCTTATCGTATATCTTTTTACATAAAGTTTATACTCGTTTTTATAAAACTCGTGTGGAGTCTATTTTTGGTGTCATCATTGGGTTATTGTGAGCGTTGTTGCAAATACTTTACACATCTGCCTTGAAGATAAGCCTGGCTGCTCGTGCCAAGCTACCGAGGGGGTGAGCGGGGCTATCTAAGAAGGTGACCTTCCTTTCCCTGACGTTGGAACGCGGGTCCCTACTTGGCCTAAGGTACCTACCTCAGCCAACCAGGGATCCCGGGTCTAACAATCAGCATCTGAGCAGGGCTCATTCATTCATTTTTTTTTTCTTTGTACTTTTCATGCACCGAACTTCTGCACGCCACTTTTAAAATGCAATTTAACTTTTGTCATTTGGCAATGCCTAAAACTGGAGGTGAAATCTGGGCGTCATCAGCGCACCCTCTTTTTTTTTTTACATCATGCGCTATAGCTAGATCATCTTTAATAATGGCAAAATCTCCCATGAAGAGAAATAAATGGATAGGACAAATGAAAACTGTACAAAGCCTGTTAGTTAAAACATAAAACTTAGACTTCTAGCATCCAAATCTGCCCTCGTGCCGCACTGTTTATCTCTGTTCAGCCTCTTCTGTGCCTCTCACAGAAGCTGCCCAAATGAGCCCCTCCTTTCCCTTCTGCAGAACTCAAGGAATAAAGGCTGTGTATTTCTGCATGCGCCCTTTTCATGAAGAGACAGAACAGAAACGGCAAGAGAAATTCCATTCTTATCTCAAACCCGGATAATGAGCCTTCCAAAGCAAACTAAGTCACGAGCTGTGTATTTCATCTTTCAAAATCCTTTTTATTCAGCACAAATACACGCTACCTGGAATATTCGAAGCACCTTTTCCAAATTAAATACATACATTCAAATCCAAATTAAACACACTCAAATCAATCATGAATTAATTACTTGAGCATTGTTAGACCCGGGATCCCTGGTTGGCTGAGGTAGGTACCTTAGGCCAAGTAGGGTCCCGCGTTCCAACGTCAGGGAAAGGAAGGTCACCTTCTTAGATAGCCCCGCTCACCCCCTCGGTAGCTTGGCACGAGCAGCCAGGCTTATCTTCAAGGCAGATGTGTAAAGTATTTCAAACCACGCTCACAATAACCCAATGATGACACCACAAATAGACTCCACACGAGTTTTATAAAAACGAGTATAAACTTTATGTAAAAAGATATACGATAAGACCACACGATATAAAACCAACATATGAGGTTGTGTAATATTTCTCCTGGCCGGTTGTTAGGCCAGCCAGCCCTTGTAAGTTCTGGCGATATCAATGAGCACTTCTAAACATTCTCCTGTACTCCTAATATCATATCATACAGTCGTAATGCTAGAATCAGGCACTTTTGCAATGTAAAAATACTGTAATGCGTCACGTAGCAATCAGACACTCTGCAATGAAAAGAATGCAATGCGTAACGCAACAATCAGGCACTTTGCAAGGTAAAATAATGCACCCGATATGTCGTTATGCAAAAATAAGGCAATGCGTAATACACTAATCAGGTAATTCGGTATGCAGGAATAATGCAATGCGTAATACTCTAATCAGGTAGTTTGTTATGCAGAAACAAGGCAATGCGTCATACGACAATCAGATAGTTCGTTATGCAGATAAAATGCCATGCGTCATGCACTAATCAGGTAGTTTGTTATGCAGGCATAATGCAATGCGTAATACTCTAATCAGGTACTCCGTTATTCAGAAATGTTGCAATGTGTAAAACGACAGTCAGGTACTCCGTGCTTCAGAAATGGAATAATGCGTAATACACTCAGGCCCCGATCACCGGGCCTTAGGCGGTCTCTCCGCCTCTCCTTCTGACTTGCAGTCAGCCTCTCACAGTTGCCCCCAACACGGTACGATGTAATCCAAAAGTGCAGCTTCGCACTCCAGCCCCGGTACCGCCACTCCCTTGGCAATACGGGCCACAATATGAGTCGAAGCAGAGGCTCGCGCTGCCCACACGAGAGAGAGGCCGAGAGCGTGTCCCTCCGAGCCCGCTCCCCGCCCCAGGAGTCGACACACGTTACCTGGGGGGCGCGAACTCACTCTCCTCTCCTCGTCCAGCGGCTGGGCCTCCAATGCAGCTTTGTGGAATGGCAACGGCGGCTCGGGCCGGCAACTCAGCTCCTCCGGGACTGCCGGTCCGGGCCGCTTCAGTTACGAAGATCTCAGGCTGCCACAAAGCACACGCACACAGCGTCGCTGAGTCTTCCTTACGCTTCGGGTGCACGATCACTGGGCACTCCACACACAGGTCTCAGGCTGCACGAAGATCACGCGCACATCGTCGCTGAGACTCACTTTACTCCGGTGCACACGATGACAAGGCAAATCCTCACAAAGGTCTCACGGTGCACAACGCACCCACACACAACGGCGTTGAGACTCACTTGGATTCCGGTGCACACGGTAACAAGGCGAATCCTCACAAAGGTCTCACGGTGCACAACGCACCCGCACACAACGGCGTTGAGACTCACTTGGATTCCGGTGCACACGATAACAGGCAAATCCTCACGAAGGTCCCACGGTGCACAACGCACCCGCGCACAACGGCGTTGAGACTCACTTGGATTCTGGTGCACACGATCACTGGACAATCCTCACAAAGGGGGTCAGGCTGCACAAAGCACACGCACACCGCGTTGCTGATCCTTGCTTGGACTCCAGATGCCCTCGATCACAGGCCGATCCTCCTGAAGGTCTCAGGCTGCACAAAGCACACGCACACAGCGTCGCTGAGACTCATTAGGACACCAGGCGCCCACGATCACAGGGCAGTTCTTACGAGGGTCTCAGACTGCAACAGGCACGCTCACACAGCGCCGCTGAGACTCTCCAGGAAACTTTTGTGTTCCTGTGTTTCCGAACAGGGAGCCAGCTCACCTCAGGCCCTTGGGGATAAGTTACTTCAGGACACCGCACACAGCAAAGTCCTTCAAGCAGGGGGACACAGCACACCGCAAAGTCCCTTTAGCCTTTCCTTGGTTAAAACAACAAACTGCAGGCCAGCCCCAGAACACACAGCAAGGGTCAGTCCTATCCTTCAGTCTATTCAGTTGTTTCTTCCTTGGCAAAGGTCCTCTTGACCACAAAGTAGCTCCAGTGTTGTTCACACTTGATCAAGCCATTCTCCAAAGTTCAGGGGCTTCAGCTCTCATAGTTATACCCCTCAAAGGCTTTGAAGTCTTTGTACTCAGGGGGCACTGACCCCTGTTCAAACCAGTTCTGGGTGCCTCCCTGCCAGTGACACCTTTATCCTTTGATTAGTGGGGGTCTGGATTCTCAATCACTCAGCAGGAGATGGGACAATTGTTTTATAGCAGCAACCCAGGCCTCTTCATCTCTAGGGGCTTCTCCTCCCCCTACACTCCAGATGCAGGTCAGCCTGTGGCTGTCTCACCTCCTCGCCTGGGTCAAGACATTCCCCAGATCCTATCGCTTTCAAATCCAGACAGTCAATCCACAGCCAGGCAGAGACACACAGAAATGTTAGAGCACAAAAACTCAGCCACTTCTAAAAGAGTGGCTTCTGAACACACAATGCAAAAACCACCTACATAAAAAGATGTGTTATTGCATTGTGGGTTCAGGCATACTAAACTTCACCTTTCCATCTTAAGCCCTTGGGGAGATAGGCTGGAAAACATATTACACAGCCTCCCCATTCTGTCCTATGGGCATGATGGCCTTTCAACAGTGAAAAACGAAATGGAGATTATTTCACTGTCAGGACATGGCACACACCTTAGTACATGTCCTACCTTTCACATGCACTACACTCTGTCCAGGGGGTACCCTAGACCTACCATAGGGATGTCTGATGTGCATAGAAAGGGAAGGGTAAGGTCTGGCAAGTGAGTGCACTTGACAGAACAACATGGCAGTTTAACAAACTGCGCGCAGGCCCTGCAATAGCAGGCCTGAGTTCCCTTTTTAAAGCTACTTATGTGGGTGGCACAAATAGTGCTGCAGGCCCACTAGTAGCATTTGCATTACCAGCCCTGGCACACATAGTGCACTTTACTAGGGACTTTACTAGTAAGGCAAACATACCACTCATGGACAACCAATTTCCATTACACTTTACACAGGGAGCAATTGCACTTTGACACTGTTTAGCAGTGGCAAAGTGTCCAAAGCATCTAAGTTGGCAACACAATGTCATAAAAAAAGGTCTAGGGGGAAAGCAAAAGGTTTAGGGAACTTTAGCCAAAAAGGGCCAACTCCTACACAACCCCCTCCCAGCCAAAAGCCAGGGTAGACCAATCAACTACCTTGATGGACTTCCCTGCTTAGGGCGATAGAACACGGACGCAGGCCCGCTACCACAGGGACACCCTCCGGTTCTATGCTTTCCTGACCCCAGGGGATTTTCTTGGTCACTACTCCCTGGGCCAACTATGCCGCTCCATGGGCACTTCCAGACAGTTGGTGCCTCTCTAGGGGTGCTGGCCCCTTGCCAACCCCCACCTAGAGCGGTATCCCTGGAAGACCCATCAGTCAGACCACTGTTCCCAGTTATCCTGTCCTCCAGGTTAGATGTGGGTGTACCCTGGTCACTCCTAGGGGACCCAGCCCCACTGGCTGCACACAGTCCCATGGGTTTTCTCACTGAGAGACACCTCCCTCTCTTAACCTTCCATTTAGATTTCTGTGCCTGCCATTTAGGAATGGCACCCACAAACTTCAGGACTGGGGGAGCTCTGGTGACAGACGCCCCACGCCCTCCTGACGCTAGGTGTTCTTCCTCGCACAGCTGGCAAGTAGGCGCTAGGCCTCCCACCTGGTGCTCCTGTAAGGAACCCTCCAGTCTCTGGGGTGGGGTGGTGAACCCTGGGGACGCTGCTCACACTCCCTCCCTCTCCTTTGAGACAGGATGCTAGCCCGCATGCCCCCCACTACTCTGGGACCTAACGGTTCTACTTCGCCTCTCTTCCCTCTCTAGGGCCTTTTCATGCCCTTGGACCCATGACCAGGGGTCCGGCTCTTGTGCCAGCTCCCGGGAATCAAAGAGCTCGCACCCTAACACGGGTTGGCGCAATCCGGGAAAATGATTACTGAGCCTAGGCTCCCTAGGGTTAAAGTTAAGCAACCCCTTCAAATCATTTGTCATGCTCACCAACACCCAATCATCCAGTGCACGCTTGTACTCATCCACACTTGGCACTGGCTGTACGCTGCCACCATTCAAACTGGACTCTGCCTGTTTCACCTTAATGTCCAGTTCCCTCATGCTTATCTCATGAGCTAAGAGAATCTTTTTCTCTTCCAAGGCGAGAGCACACCTGCTCTCCTCTGCTCGCTTTTCACTTTCAATGAGCAGCTTCTTCTCCTCTGCCTGAGTTTTAAGTTTTAAAACCTCCAACTCATGCTCTCTGACCCTTTGGTTTTCCTCCAACTCCTCTGGTGAAAAACTCCTCCCTGAATGGCTACTACCAGCCCCTGAAGCTGGTCCCTCCACTGGCAAATCCTGTGGACCAAAACCATTCCCTGGGTCATCCTCTTCCACCTCAACATCACCCGCCTCCTGAGTCCCTCTGGCTTCCCACCAGGCCCTCAAGGCCACCTGCAGCTCCTCTTTTTTGGCACTACCTTTCATGGGACATCCCAAAGCCCGGCAGAATTGCCTCAATTGATCAACCTTGTAGGTAAGCAATGCCTCAATGTTGAACTCTAATTCTGCAGCCTCACTGGCTCTTTGACTCCTCTGAGACATGATGTGTGGCTTAAAGGTTGCTCAAAACAAAACCAACTAGAACCAACAAATCAAGGACACAATATGTAGTTGCGTCGTGGTCTGCGCTATTTATGATGTACACCAATCACTGTGAGTGAATTTGCAAATACACATTCAGATCCCACACCGCTGACCATCAAATGTTGGAACCGGGGGGTTCAAATCCCCACCCGCTGCCACCAAATGTTGGAACTGGGGGGTTCAAATCCCACCGCTGCCACCAAATGTTAGACCCGGGATCCCTGGTTGGCTGAGGTAGGTACCTTAGGCCAAGTAGGGACCCGCGTTCCAACGTCAGGGAAAGGAAGGTCACCTTCTTAGATAGCCCCGCTCACCCCCTCGGTAGCTTGGCACGAGCAGCCAGGCTTATCTTCAAGGCAGATGTGTAAAGTATTTGCAACCACGCTCACAATAACCCAATGATGACACCACAAATAGACTCCACACGAGTTTTATAAAAACGAGTATAAACTTTATGTAAAAAGATATACGATAAGACCACACGATATAAAACCAACATGTGAGGTTGTGTAATATTTCTCCTGGCCGGCTGTTAGGCCAGCCAGCCGTTGTAAGTTCTGGCGATATTAATGAGCACTTCTAAACATTCTCCTGTACTCCTAATATCATATCATACAGTCGTAATGCTAGAATCAGGCACTTTTGCAATGTAAAAATACTGTAATGCGTAACGTAGCAATCAGACACTCTGCAATGAAAAGAATGCAATGCGTAACGCAACAATCAGGCACTTTGCAAGGTAAAATAATGCAATGCGTAATACAACTACCAGATATGTTGTTATGCAAAAATAAGGCAATGCGTAATACACTAATCAGGTCATTCGGTATGCAGGAATAATGCAAAGCGTAATACTCTAATCAGGTAGTTCGTTATGCAGAAACAAGGCAATGCGTCATACGACAATCAGATAGTTCGTTTTGCAGAAAAAAGGCCATGCGTCATACACTAATCAGGTAGTTCGTTATGCAGGCATAATGCAATGCGTAATACTCTAATCAGGTACTCCGTTATTCAAAAATGTTGCAATGTGTAAAACGACAGTCAGGTACTCCGTTCTTCAGAAATGGAATAATGCGTAATACACTCAGGCCCCGATCACCGGGCCTTAGGCGGTCTCTCCGCCTCTCCTTCTGACTTACAGTCAGCCTCTCACAGTTGTCCTCAACACGGTACGATGTAATCCAAAAGTGCAGCTTCGCACTCCGGGCCCGGTACCGCCACTCCCGTGGCAATATGGGCCACAATACGAGCCGAAGCAGAGGCTCGCGCTGCCCACACGAGAGAGAGGCCGAGAGCATCTCCCTCCGAGCCCGCGCCCCGCCCCAGGAGTCAACACACGTTACCTGGGGGGCGCGAACTCACTCTCCTCTCCTCGTCCAGCGGCTGGGCCTCCAATGCAGCTTTGTGGAATGGCAACGGCGGCTCGGGCCGGCAACTCAGCTCCTCCGGGACTGCCGGTCCGGGCCGCTTCAGTTACGAAGATCTCAGGCTGCCACAAAGCACACACACACAGCGTCGCTGAGTCTTCCTTACGCTTCGGGTGCACGATCACTGGGCACTCCACACACAGGTCTCAGGCTGCACGAAGATCACGCGCACAGCGTCGCTGAGACTCACTTTACTCCGGTGCACACGATGACAAGGCAAATCCTCACAAAGGTGTCACGGTGCACAACGCACCCGCACACAACGGCGTTGAGACTCACTTGGATTCCGGTGCACACGGTAACAAGGCAAATCCTCACGAAGGTCTCACGGTGCACAACGCACCCGCACACAACGGCGTTGAGACTCACTTGGATTCCGGTGCACACGATAACAAGGCAAATCCTCACGAAGGTCCCACGGTGCACAACGCACCCGCACACAACGGCGTTGAGACTCACTTGGATTCCGGTGCACACGATCACTGGACAATCCTCACAAAGGGGGTCAGGCTGCACAAAGCACACGCACACCGCGTCGCTGATCCTTGCTTGGACTCCAGACGCCCCCGATCACAGGCCGATCCTCCTGAAGGTCTCAGGCTGCACAAAGCACACGCACACAGCGTCGCTGAGACTCATTTGGACACCAAGCGCCCACGATCACAGGGCAGTTCTTACGAGGGTCTCAGACTGCAACAGGCACGCTCACACAGCGCCGCTGAGACTCTCCTGGAAACTTTTGTGTTCCTGTGTTTCCGAACAGGGAGCCAACTCACTTCAGGCCCTTGGGGATAAGTTACTTCAGGACACCGCACACAGCAAAGTCCTTCAAGCAGGGGGACACAGCACACCGCAAAGTCCCTTTAGCCTTTCCTTGGTTAAAACAGCAAACTGCAGGCCAGCCCAGAACACACAGCAAGGGTCAGTCCTATCCTTCAGTCTATTCAGTTGTTTCTTCCTTGGCAAAGGTCCTCTTGACCACGAAGTATCTCCAGTCTTGTTCACACTTGATCAAGCCATTCTCCAAAGTTCAGGGGCTTCAGCTCTCATAGTTATACCCCTCAATGGCTTTGAAGTCTTTGTACTCAGGGGGCACTGACACCTGTTCAAACCAGTTCTGGGTGCCTCCCTGCCAGTGACACCTTTATCCTTTGATTAGTGGGGGTCTGGATTCTCAATCACTCAGCAGGAGATGGGGCAATTGTTTTATAGCAGCAACCCAGGCCTCTTCACCTCTAGGGGCTTCTCCTCCCCTACACTCCAGATGCAGGTCAGCCTGTGGCTGTCTCACCTCCTCCCCTGGGTCAAGACATTCCCCAGATCCTATCGCTTTCAAATCCAGACAGTCAATCCACAGCCAGGCAGAGACACACAGAAATGTTAGAGCACAAAAACTCAGCCACTTCTAAAAGAGTGGCTTCTGAACACACAATGCAAAAACCACCTACATAAAAAGATGTGTTATTGCATTGTGAGTTCAGGCATACTAAACTTCACCTTTCCATCTTAAGCCCTTGGGAAGATAGGCTGGAAAACAAATTACACAGCCTCCCCATTCTGTCCTATGGGCAAGATGGCCTTTCAACAGTGAAAAACGAAATGGAGATTATTTCACTGTCAGGACATGGCACACACCTTAGTACATGTCCTACCTTTCACATGCACTACAACCTGTCCAGGGGGTACCCTAGACCTACCAGAGGGGTGTCTGATGTGCATAGAAAGGGAAGGGTAAGGTCTGGCAAGTGAGTGCACTTGACAGAACAACATGGCAGTTTAACAAACTGCGCGCAGGCCCTGCAATGGCAGGCCTGAGTTCCCTTTTTAAAGCTACTTGTGTGGGTGACACAAATAGTGCTGCAGGCCCACTAGTGTTACAGCAAACAAATGATGGACGGAATGCTGACAATGCAAACATTCTCCCTCAGTCAAAAGATCTGGGTTAAATCCATCGTTCTTTTGCCCACTACGCCACCCCAGTTTGGACCCAGCCATATGCAAATCAGTCTTGACCCTGTGCCCCATGGGAACAGTCCAGACCGAACTGCCAGGCCAGGTCCTCCCTGGACCGGAAACAAGCATCCTGGGACCGGTTTCAGGGTATGTCACCCTTCTTCAGCCAGGCTATCTTGAATCCAGTGGCACAGTGAGCAAGGGACCCACGTCTGGGCATACCCATCCCACTTAGGGCGAAAAGTGTTACAGCAAACAAATAATGGACGGAATGCTGACAATGCAAACATTCTCCCCCAGTCAAAAGATCTGGGTTAAATCCATCGTTCTTTTGCCCACTACGCCACCCCAGTTTGGACCCAGCCATATGCAAATCAGTCTTGACCCTGTGCCCCATGGGAACAGTCCAGACCGAACTGCCAGGCCAGGTCCTGCCCACTAGTAGCATTTGCATTACCAGCCCTGGCACACATAGTGCACTTTACTAGTAAGGCAAACATACCAATCATGGGCAACCAATTTCCATTACACTTTACACAGGGAGCAATTGCACTTTGACACTGTTTAGCAGTGGCAAAGTGTCCACAGCATCTAAGTTGGCAACACAATGTCAGAAAAAAAGGTTACGGGAGAAAGCAAAAAGTTTAGGGAACTTTAGCCAAAAAGGGCCAAGTCCTACAAGCATCCCTTACACTACCCATCAGACTGAAAGCATCAGCATCTGAGCAGGGCTCATTCATTCATTTTTTTTTTCTTTGTACTTTTCATGCACCGAACTTCTGCATGCCACTTTTAAAATGCAATTTAACTTTTGTCATTTGGCAATGCCTAAAACTAGAGGTGAAATCTGGGCGCCATCAGCGCACCCTCTTTTTTTTTTTTACATCATGCGCTATAACTTCCTTATTTTACATTCTCCCCTTTTTCTACATTCCTTCTTCCTTTCTCAAACCATTCGTCCTATGTAAAAACAGACATATATATATTATTACTATATTTTTTTTCCTGTTCAAAAAAACCCATCAGCCGTTTCAACTCGGCATTGTCCCTCATATATTTGTGCCATAGTGTACTAAACATAATAGGGCCAAGACCATTCTTCGCGCGCATCAATATTAACAGTGCCTCCTGTAGGTGCCGGCTGATCTTCTTCCAATGGGCATCTGCAGAGCAACAATGACAACAAGAGACTCATTCCAGGCATTTTCAAAAAGGAGCCAAATTCATTGTTTTGCCTGGCAAAACAATTGCAAGTTCTTTTTTTTTTTCTTTTTCAAGACGGTCCTCAGACCGGACCAAATGCAACCCGAAGTGGCACCATGCTCACAAAGAGCCCAAACAAATTCAAGCGCTTGTTCCAAAGACGGTCCTCAGACCGTGTCAAACAAAGGAAACCACAAATCAGTCCTCAGACTGTACCAGAGAGACAGGCTCAAGCCCCAGGCATTTTCAAGAGTAAGCCAAATTCACTAAGTTGCCTGGCAGGGTATCCCCAGACACCCTGTATCTCTAAACGGTCCGCAGACCTACCAAGTTCACAAACAAACCAAGAAATGGTCTCCAGACCATATCCAAAATTATTCAAGTCGGCGCCATATTTACCAAGAATCAAGACAAACTCACCTGGTGCACACAGGTCAAACAAAGTTATTCTCCATTGCCGACTCTTCGGACCAAACGGTCAGATCCAAGGGTTTCGCCTTTCAGGGCCCCAGCCGGGATGACCGCTGGGCAAGGCACCGCCCGATCAGACAGGCGGAGAAGCTGCGAGAACTAAGCTCTATCCTGTGGGGATCCCCGATTCGCCCATCCGACCTGACGCGGCCCCGTCCTCCATACCCGGTTCCGGGGCGAGATGGGTCAGCCTGATGGAGTCCCTGTTCGAGCGCCATCTGAAGGAAGTGGCCCCATTAGGGTCACCCGGGTCACTCACGACCACCTCTCCGCCTTCCCAATAAATGAAGAGTCGGTCAGACAGTAGAGAATACAAACCAAATAGTTTATTAGTTATGCGCTGCAGCGGAGCCCAGTCTGACCAGTCTCCTGAGATGACTGCCGAGGGACTGACTTCAGAATACTTGGTAAAACATAATATACATTTCCAATACCCACAAGACACGCCCAGGCTGGAAATTTCCAGCTGGGACCAGTTACACATGCAGAAAGACAGAGGGATAAGTTTCAATTCTGAGTCTGAGCACACACTATCTGTGCACCAAGGTCACTCTGCCTGCCTTCGCAGCTAAACCAGTGGGAGCAGGCTTCCATTTCATGGAAAAGGTATGCAGAAGTACAAAACAATGTATTCATTAGCACAGCGAGGCCCAACCTTGAGAGACACAAATGCATCACAGCAGCTTTCTGCTGAAGCAAGCAACATGAGACAGAAGCTTAGTTTCAATCATAAAGCAAAATGGCGGCTAAAATTAAAATGGCGTCATGAATGCTAACTTAACACAGTATAAAGCATGAGCAAGGGGACAATAACATTTTCAATTCCAACATTGCGTCCAGTGGAAGCCGGCACAGGTAAGAACACTGAGTCGGGGCAGGCGTGGCGGGGTGGGTGTCGGGGAAGTCGACAGACGACGGGATAATTAAAATTAAATAAAACCACTTACTTTGCGCTTGCCGCATCGCCCACTCAGCGATGCGGCGAGCGCAAGATAAGTGGTTTTATCTATTTTTTTATTTCATTTTACTTATCCCGTCGTCTGTCGACTTCCCCGCCCCCCCGCTCCTACCTGTGCCGGCCGCCACTTCTTGCGTCAATCCAGAAAGTAGCGCTCCTGACCTTGTGCAATGTCATTTAGTTATTTTTGCTACATATTTGCCACTACCAACCACAAACATCCTGTAGCAGGAGCTTGTATCAATGTCAGTGTGAAGTCTTTTATAAACAAAGTGACCCGTATCGTACATTTCTTTTTCATCGTAATGCTGCGACCTTTATTATTGTCACGGGTGAGAACTATTATTTACCCCTCAGCACAAGTCTGACGAGCGAATAGGTACAATTGCATGTTGCCCAGTGAACAACATTGTTCAGTGAACATTTCTTCTACAAACCATTCTCCAAATGTGTACAATGAATACCTTAAATCTCACACTTCCCTAAGCATTAATTTACACAGATCATGACAAAGAATGATGGGAAGAACTGAGGGAATACTTGTATAACTACCTTTCATCCTTAGTGGAGGACTTCTCTCCAGAAAGTAAAAAGAAAATTATCTTTCATTCTTTAGGGTCTGGAGGTTTGAAGGTTTACAACCACATCAATAAGAAACCAAGGCAAGCTTGACAAGGAGACATATTTTCTTATGCACTGAAAGACTAGGACACTTATATCTCACCCACTGTGTGTGAAGCAATTGACTGTTTTCATTTTTTCCACGAGAAACAAGGATGTAATTAGAAAGTGGGGCATTAGGTCTCACCAATTAAAAAACTAGCACTGACCTGTAGATTTGGTAACCTGCATAGTGAATTTATCAGAGGCCAGATAGTTGTGTATTTTAGTAACCCTAGTATCCATGACCGACTATGAGTTAATGGAGAATCAGATCTAAAGGAGGTGGCTGTAATTGTTAAGGCAGAACTTACAGGAAGGTGCACTGGGCAGTTTTAAATAGTAATGAAAACAAAGATGTGGAAGGAAAAAGTATGAGTAGAAACCGGATTCAACCTAACAAGTCGAAGAAAACAGAACCCAATAGTGGGAAATATGGTGACAAGTGAAAAGGTGTAAATATGAGAGGTAGATGTTACAGGTGCAGAAGTTTGGAATATCTTGCATATGACAAAAAATATCCTGAATGTCATCAGAAGTGTTCGGGTTGTGGTGCCCAGAGACATTTTTAGGGAAAGTCGCAGAGAAGGGATACCAGTTTGTTGTTTCTACTATTTTTTACTTGCTCCTCGACAAATTGATTCTGTGGAGAGAGCTGTTATTTTCCCTTTTTGCCATTTTTACCAGTTTTTGCCATTAACTGGACGCCATTTTGTTAAGGAGGCTGTCTAGTGGTTGCAGGATAGGTGGGGACTGCAGGGTAGGATGATGCTTTTAAGCAGACCACAGCGTGGATGCCCTAGTCTGTTCAAGTACTTACCTGGGACATTGAGGGGGGCATTTTAATATCGGATTGCAGGTTGATTTTCAAATTGTTGTTTTGACTGTGTTTAACGTGCTCCTCGACCCTCTGATTCTGCAGAGAGAGCTGCTGTTTTTCATT
Source organism: Calotriton arnoldi (assembly GCA_963921515.1). Classification (NCBI taxonomy): domain Eukaryota; kingdom Metazoa; phylum Chordata; class Amphibia; order Caudata; family Salamandridae; genus Calotriton; species Calotriton arnoldi. The sequence continues at coordinate 2,179,930 of CAWUFW010000598.1, read as the reverse complement.
TTCCCCATTTTTACCAGTTGTTCCCATTCACTGGACGCCATTTTGTTAAGGCGGAGGTCTAGTGGTTAAGGGATAGGTTGGGACTGCAGGGTAGGATGATGCTTTTAAGCAGACCTGCGTTACGGATGTGCAGCAGACACGTGCAATGGGCATGCCGGTGGCGCGATGCTTGCAATCCCATGTGTGCCCATTCACATCTGTTCCGTGTCCAGCGCCAACCATGCTGTTGGTTTTAAGTCAGCTCCTATACATTCTTTAGGGTACTCGCCTATGCAGTTTAAAGAATTAGGTGAGTTACCACGGTGTAAAATAGAACTGGATGCTAAAAAACTTGTGGGGCTAGTATCGTGCTTTAAAGGTAAACAGCTCCTCAATCAGGAATGGCAGACTCCTGCATTCTGAAAAGGGAAACAAAGTGAAATAAAGTAAATTAGTTCTGAGAAGAAAGATAAAGTCATCAGCTTATGTGAAGGCCTGATGAACATACTTCTCCTTCCTAAGTATGCTATAGAACTCTACAAATTACTTATTGAAAAAGTTCTAGACTTTATGTTTATTACTGAGACCTGGCACAGGGACTCCTCCAACCCAGAAATTGCTACTGCAATCCCTAGTGGATATTCCAGTCACCAATTAGACAGGAAAGAGTCACGGGGAGGAGATTTTGCTATTAAATTGTGTAACATATTCCAATGCTCCACCTACAATTTAGGTAACCTTGAAGGAGCCAAAAGTCTTGAGCTCTGCCCGACAATTTCACAACAATGTTCTCTCTCTGGGGTGTTAGTCTATTGTCCCACGGGACACAGCACTACGTTTCTTGATTCAGTAGGAGAAGCACTCACTTTTAACAATATGACAATTTTACAGTACTAGGGGATTCATCATCTGGGTCAATCTTATCCCATTTTATCCATAGGCCCTTATTCTCAGTGTACCCAATCACACCATATTGTTGTGAGAGTCCAGTTTTCTTCACATTTATATTCCAAGAAGGAACAAAGGGATTATGCTCACTAATGCATTTACTAAGGATTTCAAACTCATTAAGCTAAGGGAAAAGATCAGTTGAAACCAGGATAAAGTTAATTGTTCTCCCTTTATAATCCCTATAAAATGGAGGAATTTGGATTTTCTCCCTATCATTTTTTTTTTCATGTAAAAAGATTAGATCATATTTCAGTATAAGTCTATTTAAGGTCTCATCATAGACCGAAAGTTTAAAATGGGTTACTTAATTATTTCTAACCACAAATACATTGACCACTATACTCAGAAATTGAAATATTAAAATCTCCTACCCAAATTAAAAGAATGATGTGGGCATTATTTATACAAAAGGTTTCATCTATCACATGACCAGAACTTGATTAAAAATGTTATAATAAAAATGAATCAATAAAATGTCAGATGGTTATGGAAGAGAGAGCCATGTGACCAAAAAATGCAGTGAAGACCAAACTTCTTTTGTTCGAATCAAAGTAGTTTTAATAGAAACAAAGGTGCCCAGGGCTCCCTTTGCTTTTCTAGCGGTTGCGGGGTTAGCATGCTGAAAAAAGGCATGGGATTCATCAATATAAAAGTTCGCCTTCATCCAAGTCTCTTGACAACAAATAATATCATAATCACTAACCAAGGATAGCCAATCAGGGTCTGAGATTTTTGAACTTGCACCTGCAATTTTCCAGGTAACGAGACTTAGGCCCTTAACCGGTAGAGGAACAGAATGGGCCAAAAAGCATAACAGGGTGAGCAGCTTCCAGAACAATACAAGGATCGATGACTACTTGAATATGCGATCAATCAAGTTTTGGGGAACATGACTGTTATTCATTAGTATTATACCCATCCAAAAGCTCATAATGATTCCTTGTAGACACATTAAAGCACGTTTCCGATCCCACTTGGACATCTTGCCCCCATTCAAAAAGTGGATGGGTGTTAACCATTAAGGGCATTGGCCTGTACGGGTACCCCAGAGGATGTACCTGAATCCATCCCTGGTTTGAGGTCAAACAACACTAATGATGTAGCAGATTTCTTACTAGCCTTGGGTCTTTGAAATTCACCACAATACAATCTCCTTTTGTGCCCTTTTTATGTAGGCCAATCTATCTCACCCTTCTAAGAGAATCTCTTAATGAAGATTATCACAACAGCCCAATTTTGACCCTAGCCAGTGCAGTACCTTATGTTTTAGTGTCAGGCCATCTTCCTTTGATTCAGCAGAAAACATTGGGATATCTTTCAGGGCAAACACATAAGGGGTGCCGTCTGGGGGCAAGTGCAAAGTATCTTTACAATAAGAGTGGCTAAGTTTTCCCAATAGAGTTCCACGTGAGGCTACAGGGTCACAATCATATTGTAATGAAATATGTTGAGCCCTTTTGGGAACTGAATTTAGTGAATTCACATGAGCCACATATGTTAAACTTCTTTCAACATTTTCATTAAAAGGATCTCTCATGGGCATAGGCACAGGGGGTAAAGTCTTGGTTTAAGGGGATCCGTACATATCATCTTTACAGTTAGATTTCAACAAGGATAAGCTTATCCTAGAGATCGATTGGTCTGCCAGGTCCGTAAGCTTAGCTTCCATTTTTTTTAGCAGAAAGCGTTCATCATTGATTCTACCTTTTGAAGAAAGTGGTTGCATAATTCCGAAACTTGGTTTTGGATGTCATTTAACGCCCTGCATCTAGCGTTACCGGTATTACTGACATGACCAACAATTTCCTCCTTAGAAAATTGGGTGTTCTTTGGTAGTTTGACCATTTGGAACCGGAGCAGATGTGTGTTGTAGGGGCAGGAAATTCTTAGTCGTCTGCTGACACTCTCTTTTCTCTTCTTTTTATGTGCAGGTGGGGTTAGTAAGCTTGAAGTGTTTTCTCCTATTTCAGATTCATTCATCACAAATGGGAGATGTAAAGGAGATTTGGGAACAAGGACCAAAATCCCCCCCCCCAACCCTCCCCCCCTACACACTACACCAGATGTGGGCCAACAGCCTCAATTTGTAAATAGTCTCTTGGGTTTTCTATTGAAATTCTGGGTTCCAGCATGGGAGGGCAAGATTGCTGCTGGACTGCATCAATCCTTTCTTCAATATTCTCCAGTTCTGAGGTTATTGCTCCCATAACGGAACTTAGTGAGTAATAGAGTTTATTATTTTTCGATGACATACCCTTTCACTTCCCCATTCAGTGCTTAATTTGTAAATAAATAAGTGCCAGGTTCTCGCCAGGAGCCCACGGCAGCTTGCACCACACATTGCACCTACTATGCTGCCAATTATAGTAGCAACACAACTACTAACCATCACACTCCTACAAGTGTGACAATTCAGACTATTTCAGGCCCCCAAAGCTATAAGAATAACTTGGGCGGCAGGTAATAGTCATTTTGAATGCATATTGAATTAATAATTAATTCTTGTTGCGGTCACTCTAAATTAGCCGGACAGCACCACCTTGTGGCAGACTGTCACAACCGCTAGTGTTGACAATTAAATGCTGGTGCTGAGCACCGGAAACCACTGGCTCAAATTAAGCACTGTTCACACCACAAAGAAGGATGAATCGCCTTCCTCTTAGTTGTAGATACTGTCAACAAGACAAACAGCTTCAGAGCCAAGAGAGTGGGCCCAGCCCAAAAACGTCCGACAGGAGCAGACACACCCGCTCTTGGCTGGAGCATGTCCGGCATGAGTCCAGCGCTGCTGGAGGCTGCTCTTAAGCACCCGCTCTGCGCTGCTGCAAATGCCCCCGTTTGCTTGCATTGAGGGAATTCTGGCCGATGCAGTCCAGGCCCCCGATGAGGCCCTGAAAAGAAGGTGTCCATGTTGCGGACGGTTCCATCATTGGTCCTGCTTCCTCTTATTGAAACTCTCTCAGGTGATTGTGTCACAAATCAATATGACTGGAAGAAATATTTGAAATCCCCCACCTCACTGAAAAGTTGGGTTGGTGGAGCCCTTTCTAAAGTAATAGCATGTGGCACAGGAGCCACCTTCCAGCAAAGATAGTTGTTGGTCCAGTACATGTCTTCTTGCAATCACATTAGTGCCTTTAACCTATTAAGGATTTTTGCCCATATATGTGAAATTCCGATTTTGCAATTCACAAATAGCGAATCCGTAGAAATCGCTATTTGGGAATCGCAAAACAGAATATATTGTAATCTGTGATTTCCTAATAGCGTTTCCTACAGATTTGCAATTGCTATAAAAATGGCCCCCATTAGCGAACCACATACCTAAAATAATGGCCACATTTGCAAATCAAGCCAGTTTAGAACTTGTAAAGACATACTGTAAGGGTATCATGCAAGGTATGGGAGATTGCACTCATTTGTGTATACTGCAGGCAATGCTTGTGGTAATATCATGGAACTCAACAGTATAAACAAGCATTGCCAATGCAAATAGGTTTGGTTTTACAATAATGTTTCATGGCAATGTAAAGCAATACTAATAAATACCATGGGAAGAAGTATGTATTTTTGTGGAAGCAAAGAACTGTAGAATAACATTGGCGTAGGTTAAAAGGTCAGGTGAAAGGCGCGCCAAAGGCAAGCCCATCTGTGCATGTCTGCACCTGGATCGCACCCAGCACCAGGAACCCTGCCCGTCCGACCACCCACAGGTACTTCGCCACCGAACTCTGAGCCCTGGACCCCGGACTCCACAACAACTGCTGCCTCACTTCTCCTCCCTCAATGGCAAGGCCGTTCACCTTCACCCCTGTCTCTTCACCTGCAACTCAAGAGCTCCCGCCTTCACAGATATTCGCGCCACTCCCACTTTACCGACTGCAAACCCCCCCCCCCCGGAACCTCTCCAATGCCTCCTGCTCAATGCCCGATCCCTCTGCAAACACGCCACCAAAGTCTGGGACACCATCACTACCCTCCCCCCTGACGCGATTGTCATCACAGAAACCTAGCGCAACCCCTCCACCACCCGCCATCGCAACACCCAACGGTTACAAGATGGCACACCAAAACCGCACCAACAAACACAGCAGAGGCGTTGCCATCAACCACAAAGATACAATCTAATGTACCACTACAGAGGACGACACCACGCCGACCCTGGAACACCTCAATTTCCAAATCCACACCGATGACAGAACGACCATCAGAGGCACCCTCGCCTACAGACCCCCAGGACCACGCACCTGTTTCTACGACACCATCACCGACTTCATCGCCAAACTAGCCATCAAGTCCAAGCCCTACATCTTCCTTGGAGACCTCAACTACCACCTGGAAGACTCCGCAGACACTAACTCCGCCAACCTCCTTGAACGCATGAGCAACATCGGCCTGACACAGTTGGTCACCGACCCTACACACAGAGCAGAACACACAGTGGACCTGATTTTCACTGCCAGCAACAGAGTCAAATACAGCCATGCCACAGAACTCACCTGGATCGACCACTCCATCGTCCATTTCACCATCACAGGATCACCATGCACCACCACCAGCCCTCTAAGACCCCATTCCATAGATGGAACAAAGTAACACATACCCAATGGATGGATGCCCTTAACAACAACCAGCTTGGAACAAGCAGTCCAGAACTTTACCAACTAGATCACCACTGCCGACGACCAAGTCGCCCCATCAAACAAGCTAGGACCTGCAGAACCACCAAACAAGCCTGCTGATATACAACCTAACTCAGGACAGTGAAATGCAGCTGCAAATAACTGGAGAGAAGATGGCGCACCAGCAGGGACACCACAGACCGAGCCACTTTCAAGTCCGCTCTAAACAAATACCACCAGTGACTCAAAGATCCAAAAAAAGACGCCCCGACAAACGGCATTGAAGCAAGCGCCAAACACACCAAGGAACTCTTCAGCAATATTAGATTTGATGCTGGAAAGTACATTGCTAGCAGAATGGTGTTTTTTTAAACTGAATAATGTTGTATGACGGAACCACGCATGCCATTACCAAGCAAGTCTTTACCACGACTATGCCTTTACCCGCAAGCCTTTACAACGAAAATTTGAGGTTTTTCACAGGTAAGTTGAACCCTTTATATATGTGTGTGTATATATATATATATATATATATTTACCAACAAACGTCCCAGCGCTTCGGGGGGTCACTCGGCCAAAATTCTTCCATCCGGACTGTACCTCTGACTCTCCATCGTGTCCTTCATTTACATGTTGCTGCCTGACGCGTTTCAATGCTTACAGCATCTTAATCATAGGCTTGGGTGAACAGTTTCACAGAAAGGCTCTCTTTTATTTGTAATTGAATGTCCAGGTGTTTCTAATTACCTTTAGTAGGCGTATGCATAGTGCAACTTTCTTCGTGCATTCTGGGAAAAGTAGTCCCTTTTGGAGCTCGACAATATTCCCTCAGTGGGTATCTGTGATAGCTGTAAATATAAACACCATCTCTTTTCCTTTGTAGGATTCGGGGCCTTCAGAAGAGTCCTTATTAACTTTGAATTTTGGCGCTGCAATGCCTCAGACCAGTTCCGTGGCGCAGCCTCTCATTCACTGTCATCGAGATGGTGCTCCCCCAGGACACGACTGCCCTGAAATCTATTTACCAACAAACGTCCCAGCGCTTCGGGGGGTCACTCGGCCAAAATTCTTCCATCCGGACTGTACCTCTGACTCTCCATCGTGTCCCTCATTTACATTGTTGCTGCCTGACGCGTTTCAATGCTTACAGCATCTTAATCATAGGCTTGGGTGAACAGTTTCACAGAAAGGCTCTCTTTTATTTGTAATTGAATGTCCAGGTGTTTCTAATTACCTTTAGTAGGCGTATGCATAGTGCAACTTTCTTCGTGCATTCTGGGAAAAGTAGTCCCTTTTGGAGCTCGACAATATTCCCTCAGTGGGTATCTGTGATAGCTGTAAATATAAACACCATCTCTTTTCCTTTGTAGGATTCGGGGCCTTCAGAAGAGTCCTTATTAACTTTGAATTTTGGCGCTGCAATGCCTCAGACCAGTTCCGTGGCGCAGCCTCTCATTCACTGTCATCGAGATGGTGCTCCCCCCAGGACACGACTGCCCTGAAATCTATTTACCAACAAACGTCCCAGCGCTTCGGGGGGTCACTCGGCCAAAATTCTTCCATCCGGACTGTACCTCTGACTCTCCATCGTGTCCCTCATTTACATGTTGCTGCCTGACGCGTTTCAATGCTTACAGCATCTTAATCATAGGCTTGGGTGAACAGTTTCACAGAAAGGCTCTCTTTTATTTGTAATTGAATGTCCAGGTGTTTCTAATTACCTTTAGTAGGCGTATGCATAGTGCCAAAATTCAAAGTTAATAAGGACTCTTCTGAAGGCCCCGAATCCTACAAAGGAAAAGAGATGGTGTTTATATTTACAGCTATCACAGATACCCACTGAGGGTATCTGTGTTTCTGATTCGCAAATAGGAAATCTCTGTTTGCGATTTCCAATTTTGCGAATCGCAAAGTGCAATTTCTACTGTGTAGAAATCGCATTTTGTGAAGCCTTTGTATATAAGGAAAGTCAGTTTTGCATTTCTTAACAGCCCGAAATAGCGATTTGGACCGTTAAGAAATGCTAAATCCTTTCGTATAAATGGGCCTGCATGGAACTAAAAACTAATGCATACATGCCAACAGAACCGATTCATGCGGGAGACACCCGAATTTAAAACAAAAAACGGTTTTAAGTTAGCAGTCTCCTGCCCGAAATTGCCTCTACTTTAATATAAGTCTGGGGAAAATGCCGTCCGCGATTTTTCTTTCAAAATCTCCCGCTTTCTTATTTCTACATGTTGGCATGTATGCTGATGTGAACCAGGACTACAACTATATAAAGTAGACTGGAGCATTACGTCCTTGGGAATCTGGAAAAATCTGGTGATTTTATTCTGTGCCCTCATCATTTCCTCACTTGTTCCACCCCTTCAAACCCCCACCACCACCACCCCCCCTTCCCGTAGCACGCTCAGTTTGATGAGTACTTGCACTTTTTAACATGCAACGCACTGGCAAAATAAAAATCAGTACAATAAAACCCATATTTTGCAAGCTCCATAGGAAAAGCTGTGACCTCTCCTACAAATTCGAGATAATGGGATCCATGGCTGCCTAACGGTGTTTGGTCATCAAAATATAAATTTAGCACTTCAAGTCTAATTCTAAAAAGTTATTTGGTCAATGCCAACATTTTCTTTCTCTATGGAGACAGGTCCGCTAGATTCTCTCTTCACTAACTGATCCCGAAGCTCTGCTGAGCGTCCCTTCTGTACCCACTGCCTACGAATTTGCCCAAGTCCCTTTTCTGTGTCGATGCCACAGACTTGCGATGGAGTCTATATTAAAATGGCGCAGGGCAGGCCCTACACAGTGTAAGGTCCTTTGGCGGCTGGGCAGGCCCAAGTTTACGTGCGGAAGGGCGCCGTGCTCGGCACGTGACACCAAGGAGTGGGGTTTCGGTTTTTCTCTCCGAGATTGAGTTTGTTTCGGTAAACTTTATTAATTTAATAGCAGCTTAACAGTTTACAACAAGAGGTTTCGGTAAGTTTGGATGGCGCTGTGAAAGTTGTATGCCCATTGTGTGCCTATTTTTAAGCGTTATTACAGGCAGCAAAACGGTGCAGTGCTTAGAGCTGCAGTCTTGTTTGTGTTCGCGGACATGCAGTTAGATGTTTGTAATGAAAATATAGACAGTGAACAATCATAGAAAGATCTACTCACACCTGAGATGGGACAACTGCACAAGTCAATTTGGAATTCTAGAGCTATCCACAATTTTCTTTGAGGGTTCGACATTCATTTCTCTCAGTAGTGAAGATTCTATTTCAAGCAAACACATCCTGGTACTTTTTCAAGAAACGTATAATACACCTGAGCTTGCTCTGTACCAGATCTGAGAAGCTCATCTAGTCTCTTGACCCCTTCTATTTATTTTGGTATTCCCTTTAAAAATTAAGAGCTAAAAGTACCACATTACAAACTTGAAACAATGCATCATGATCTGCTAACAAAAGACAAACAATAACTTAAGTTCTCTTTATATGCATGGATTGATTTCTGTTTGTGTACAGCTGCTAAGTTTTCAGATTGCTTATGTGTGACATTTCCATGCTTTCAGTTTGCTTATGAGTGACACTCCATTGCCAGAAGAGTCACGTTTCGAGTGACATGTTAACACGAGTAAACCAAGTTATGATAAAATCTATGTAAACTGATAAATTTCACAAAATACCTTCTGTTAGGCAATAGGAAGCTCTGGTAAAGACCCTGAAACTGCTGCAACACTCCTGAAATGGCAGGGCACTAACCTAATTTCCCTTTCTAACATGATTTTATACTGTAAACCAGTCTGTCACTGTCCGAGGATAGTGACTGCTCCTTGAGATCTCTACTGAGAGAGTAGTGAATGTGGAATCCACAGCCTCTCACAATAAGGACATTCATAACACCCAGAAGCCCTTGCAGATGGGGCAGCTACAGAAAGTGAGGCACATTGCCCAACCTCGGATGCTACTGCCACAGCGGACCTTGAGGTCTTCATTGAGGAGGCAGAGAGTGAACACAACCAGCTGCCTCTCTCACTGAGGACAATCACTGTACCCTGAAGGCTTAATTAACTAATTTGGTTTCTGTTTACCTTGCTCCATATTGTTTGGGTCAGTGGCCCAAGAAATGCAGCCTCCTGGAACCTATCTCCCTTCTGAGACTGTTACTCACAAGTGGTCACTGAGTACCACTGCCTGCTGCCAGTTCATTGACACTCTATGCTGCCCTCCTCACTCTGCGCCACCACTCTCCCACCCACAATTTCCCTTCTAGTCATGCTCATATTAATACTGAGTCTAAATGAATATGCTGCACACGCTGAGAGTTATATAACAAGGAACAGTGGTTCCTGTGGACAATGTATGTAAGATATGATAGTATTTAGCTCAATGGCAGTGTACATGGGCATAGAGATGTCGGAGAGAGAAAAAAAAAAAAGAACCATATACAACAAGACAAATTATGAATATTAGCAATTTATGTAAATGTTTAGTCAAATTAACCAAAAGTGGTGCGTAGTGTCCCAAGTGAACATAGAACCCACATATCACATTTAGTGACAATTTGTGACATAAAAAAATAGGTTTCAAAAATACAAAAAACGACCATGGCATAAATATTCAATGATTAGTCACAGCCTTCCAGTACATTGGTAGGGGCTGGGAAATGGTTCGTTTTAGAGTTTTGTCAATGGCGTTTCGACCCCACCATTAGTAGGGGGTCTCTTCAGGACCTAACATGGAGGGACACCTTAGAATTGAAAATCAACTGTCAGAGTGTAAGGTGCACACCGCAAGGAAGTGTATTGAGAAGGGTTACTCACCTGAGGCCCATCTGGGCACCCAGTGGGGGAAAAAGGGGGAACTGACAGTTCAATTGGCGTAATCGGTATAATGATGACGTCCGTTTTGTGGAGAAATCACGAAATTGTGTGTTAAGGGTGTTTATCTACTACAGCAGAGTCGGAGAATCCTCAAATGCGTGCTGTCAGAAGGCCGTCGTAGTTAGCCTCACATTTCATCCAGATTGATGGAGTGTAATCTAGGAGGACCGCCGAAGTCAGCCTCCGTCCGTATATCGGACGTATATGTCTGCTGAGAGTTAGTCACTGATGCAACTCTCACTTAATTACAGCAAGCTACAGTAATTAAATGTAGCTACTGCACAGAGATGTGCGAGCCACTGAAGGCTTGAGCCAAGCTCAAACCAGATGCATGGCTCTGGCTCAGTACGAGATTCACCTGTACCCTAAAGCCCAAAACGAACTGTGCTTTTATGTGGCTTCTGCCTGCAACTCACATTGTAACTTCATGCACTAAGAATTAAAGACAAAACAATAACTTTCTATGTAAAATAGGGGAGAGAAAGGGTACCCACTTAGTGACTGAATAATATAATGTGAAACAAGAAAACCTAGGATCAATCCCGGCTTCCCCGCTTGACCAAATTGTGTGGTCTTAAGCAAATATTTTATTTCACTGAACCTTCTTTTTCTTCATTATCACATATGAGAACTCCTTCAAATATGTGATTTCAGGACATGCAATGTACAAAAAACTCTTGTGTTTGATTTATTGGAATATAATGTTGCTCTATGTATAATAAGAATCTAAGCCACATGTATGGAGCACATGACAAGTCCCCTCTGCAAGTGTGGGTCATTTGTGACTGCAGGTAACTGAACTCCACAAAACATCCTAGGATTGTAACAGCCAGCCTGGAGGCAGAGCACAGGCTCCTATTTTGCCCCAAGGCTAAAGGAGTCTAAAATGTTTGTCTTCCTGCAGCCAGTGCCACGCAGGAATAAAGTGACTGAGAGGCTGTGCCCAAACAACAGCCAACACCAAATGTGTAACGACAAAGGGGCCGATTCCGATGTCGGCCGGAAGGGCACCGAACGATGGTCGGAGCCCTTCCGACCGACTCGGAAGCTGCCGCTCGGATTCCTTTCCGACCGAGCCATTCCGATGGGCTCGGTCGGAAAAGAATCCGACTCGGATTTCCGGATGGCTCACGACGGGTTCGGAGAGCCCGTCAGCCATCCGGAAATCCCTCTGTACTCCCCCGGCTGCCTCTTTGCGACCGAGGGAGTACGATGGCAGTTTTTCACTGCCTTTTCGTGCAGGTCTTTCCGGCACAAAAAGGCAGTCGGTCACTGTCTTTGGGGGCCCCCAGTGGGACCCCCATGGGTGCAAGGTCGCCGAATGGCGGCCTGGAGGCACCTATGGTGCCCCTCTGTTGAACCCTGCACCCGGTGGCAGGCACCTTGGGGTGCCGGCCACAGGGTGCAGGGTTGAACTGCACCCCTGCTTTCTCCAATGCCAGCATGCATTCCGTCCGGAATGCATGCTCCGATTGTGGGAGATACGAGTGCGACCGAACAGGGTTCGGTCGCATCGTACTGCCTGGGCCGTAACCGACGACAGCAGGTTGTTCGGTTACGGCTCCGGACCGATGTCGGACGGACAAGAGTCCGTCCGACATCGGAATCGGCCCCAAAGTGTCAGCATATCCATGACAACCTCACCTTTTCTCGACACAGGAGGCTGCCTGTATTCCCAGGAACTGCAGAATAACAGCTCACACAGGGAATCACAGAGCTGTGCTGAGAGAGTCTCAAGCAATTCCGAGGGGCAGAGAGGAGCTGTAAATGTGTGACAAAACATTTCTGTGTAGTGATGCATTAAACAACACTGAAATGCATTATTAAGACCTGTGATGTGTAGCACTTGGCAGGACTATTTGGTAGGCTTTTTCTTGGGGTTGTGTGGCAGTCAAAAATGATTGGGCTGCTTCAGGCCACAGTGGTGCTTCACTCCAGCAAGAGACTCCCTTTGGGGTCTCTCAGGACTAGAAATCAAGGCGCTCTCTAAGAGGTTGAAAGGCTTAGTTTCTCATAGTGCAGTATAACATAGTAGATAACGCTGGAGCTTAATCCTGACTTCTGCGGTAATCCTGATTAAGCCCTAAAGGAGAGTTTGTGCCATAATTGGAATAACAAGAAGTGCTCCAAGAACATATTTTGACACACAAAAACCTGCTGAAATTTGTGCCATTGAAAAGTCACAAGACTCCCAAGTTTTGCAGGGCCGGAAAAACGTGAATAACATTTTGTTAGTCCCTTTTCCAACCTGCAAAACTTGGAATGGAAAGGTGAAACCACAGTTGGGAAATATTGCAGTATCTGTATTTATCCGATGCGATATCATACGCATACTAAAATGGTCGCCTGAGGAGGAGCCCCCCGAGGAGCTCCCGGTTTGGGGATCACCATCTGGTGAATATCCCCGGAAAAACCACCTCACCAGTCCACCACTTGCCCGCCCCTTGGACCGGACAGCGGAGCCCTCCGAACCATCGCGCAAAAACGGAGTTTGGCAGCAAACTTACCCGGATTGTCGACCACCTCAGCCAGATCGGCGCCCTCGTTGCCCGGACCCCAGCGCTGCTCGACTTGACTGGTGTCCAGCTCCCGGAGCAATCTGCGCGCTGCCTGGCTGATGCCCAGCTCCTTGGGAAGACGGATCCTTGGCGGTGAGACTCTGACGGACGGCATCGGGTCTCCGGTCCCCTCCGTGACTGCCTCGGTGAAGCTAGATCCCGGGAACAGCCTGAGCCCTGCAAATCACACCGGGCCCGAGATCGGCTCCTGCGGTGCTGTCCGAGCATTGCGTGCTTGCCTTCTCCTGCACTGGGGCTGCGACTCTAGATCCCGGGAATAGCCTGAGCCCCACGACATACACCGGGCCGAGACGGGCTCCTGCGGTGTTGTCCGGGCATTGCATGCCTGCCTTCTTCCACGCTGGGGCTGCGTCCCGCTGAAGTTATCGCCTGATGCCTGAGCCCACGAACTACACCAGACCGATCTAAACGTAAGTCTGCAACGCAACGCGACGGCGCCAGGATATTGCGCCGCATCTCCCCTTTAATTAATAATAAATGCACCGACGGCTGCCTGGACCCAAAATGGCGGCGCCGCGGTAAATACGAGGACCATTGTTCCCCCCTGATTGGATCATACAAACAGCATCAAAGATGAGCAGTTAGCATTATGGAATCATATACTGCCTATCACCATCTGTGACTTATTGTCGAAATCTCCACAGTTTCTTATATCTGGCAGATTGCTCGTCGCCTGACCCTAAAATGGCGACAGTTTGAAGACAATACAATCACCTTTCATTGCCTGACCTCAAATGGGCGAAAATCCTAAAGACAACCTGACTATCCTCACCCCTATTAGCTATTCCTCGAGAGCTGCCAACCAATCATCTTCATCCTCGCTAGATATTCTTCGAGAGCTAGCAACCAGGCTCTTACCTTAATAGTGCGCTCTCCCATGGTACTGACTCTTTTCAATTCCAGTTCCCGTACGGCGAGCAGCCCACTCCGCTGCATAATTGTCCCTAGTGGTCCTCAAGTAGCCTACCCGAGCCAGCATGGCAAGTCCTGGCCTATCCGCTACAGGGGCAAATTCTTACACACTGGTCTACCCCCCCAACCTCTCCAAAACCGCCGCCAAATCCTTCAAGCACTCCACCCTGAAAAGGCACCCTGAGTCACTGATCTCTGACCTTCGTTACAGCACGGACAACGGCACAGTCATTAACGACCTCATTTTCTACTCTAGAAGAACTTCTGCCTGGCGCAAAACCTTTGCCCACCTCCTCAATGTACGTGCAACAAAGAACATTCCATACGGCACTAAGCTAACAATAACACCCTCTCCAACCCTGCGAGCTGACCTCACCATCACTCTTTACAAAAATGGCATTGTCTTGATCCAAGCCTCAACCAAAAACTTGGATACATTTGCAGACCTTTTCACCCTCCTCAGAAACCACTTGCATGACTCTGGTAGGGTAACTAACTCCCGCCCCGATGAGTCCTCATCCAGCCTACCCATCGTAGCTAGCCACTCACAAACCCCTCTCAGGTCTTCCAACACAGACCCCCCCCTATCCACTCCAGCACGGCGCCTGGCCTTGCCATCAGAACCACCCCTAGACCTTTGGCCCCCTCCCCACTAGCCCCCCAAGTAGACTATGCCACCGATACGACCCCAAAGACCTATGATACAGGTCGTGCTTGCCCTCCCAGCCCTCAACCCAACCCGCAAAGGGGCACCATCATAGATCTAACAACCTACAACACAGACCGTACTAGTCCTCCCTTCCTATCACCTATACATGCCGACAGAACGGTTCCCGAACCACTGCCCCCCCCGCCCTCTAACGCCTCCACCTGACAGGGACATGGTTTCTCTGCTCTCCAGAGCTACCAAACTAACCCAGAGCATTCACATCTCCATCTTGGAATTAATGAACCTCCTTCACCTCGCTGAACTCTCCCTCGCCAACCTCATGCCCCTGCCAAACTCCACCCCCTCACATTCGACAGAGCGCCCTAAACAACCTCTTCCGCTAGCCTTGAGACAGCTTCGCCTCTGTAAGCAACCATGTCACCTCTCAGAGGAAGAAACCCTCGCTCTGGTCCTCTCCTACACCTCTTCCCATGCCGCTCCAAGTCCACTAGACCTCACTGAAATGGAAATCTTGGCCATCCTCCGAGACTACAACTCCACCCCAGCCACCCCTTATCCTTTCGAGGGGAATGCCGAACACGCCATCCGCACGGTCACCATCAACCCCAACAGGCCAGCCACCCTCCGCAACAGAACGGTGGTCAAGAGTAATCTAGCACCTGTTCTCCTGTCCGCCCAGACTCCCGAAACTCCGTCCAAATCTTCTCTGTCTGGTCTGTTAATCAATTGCCGATGAGCAGCTAAGCACGCCGCAGATATTGCCAATCTCATCCTTTGCAAAAACTTCGACTTAGCAATCCTAACAGAATCATGGCTCAATGAATCCTCATCTCCATGCCTGGACCTCCTAGTCCCTCCTAACTACAACATCGCAAGGCTGGACAGACAATCGAACAAGAAAGGAGGAGGCATCACCTGCATCTACCGCTCTAACCTTCGTGTCACAGAACTTTTGGCGGACACCACCGAATCCTGCGAATACCTCGCCCTCACTATTTGCAGCAACTCCACCCAACTGTGCAACCTACACATCTTCTAGCACCCCCCTGGCAGGAACGACTCCTTCACCGACCACCTCATAGAAATCATCACAGCTAAGATTCCCACCAATGCCAAAGATATCTTCCTAGGTGACTTTAACTTACACTGGAACGATCCCAAGGATCCACATGTCAACGCCATCAAAGACCTCCTTGCAGATCAAGCCCTGACCCAAGCCTGCTCACTACCAACTCACTCAAAAGGGGCCACCCTTGACTGGATCATCTCCAAAGAATCAACTGTCAAGCTTATCTCTATTGACCCATGCGACTGGTCTGACCATCATGCCATCACCTTCCATCTACCTGGCACCCACAAGACAAAAGCACCGCAACTGACGATTCCTAAACGCTGGATCAGAGACACCAAGAACTTGGACCGCAATGAACTTGAGGCCCGATGCAAATCCGACCTCCCCCCCCTTCGCATATCACAACAGTCAGTGGCCTCAATGATCACTACTCTGCGACTATCTCACACTTCCTGGACGATCTAGCCCCTCTTAAACTGAAAAGAACCCAAATCAAAGACAGAAACCCCTGGTTCACGGGATCCCTTAATAATGAGAGGAGAGCCCTCCGGCAAGCTGAAAGATCCTGGAGGCAGCACCCCTCCACCGCACATCTAAAACTCCTCCGCCAGGCCAGAAATGTCTACAACAGGAACATACTCAACTCAAAAAAAGACTTCTTCAGAACGGAACTAGAGAAAGCCAAGAACAGACCCCACAAGCTCTTCGAACTGGTCAAACACCAATCTAATAAACTGGCCAAAACATCGAAAGAAACCCCCAAATCTCTTATATCCTCAGAGGAATTCTCCTCTTTCTTCGCTGACAAAATCTTAGCCCTCGGAAACGAACTCAGCTCCATCACACACCCTCAACCCCTTCCTGACCCGCCGCCTCCCAACGCGACGCACCCACAGGCTCCACCCAAAAACCATGCTCACTGGACTGTCTTCAAAGACTATGACGAAGACTCCATCTCTAAAATCCTTTCTACCTTAAACCCGAACAACCATTTTAATGACCCGCTCCCTGCCAACTGCCTAGCTGCCGTCGCCCAATCCATTATTCCCAGCTGGACTACAATAATCAACGCCTCCCTCCAGCAGGGAACGATGCCTGACTCTCTAAAAGCCGGCCAAGTCCTCCCCATTCTGAAAAAGCCGTCGCTGGATCCAGCCTCCCCCGACAACTTCAGACCCATCTCTAACATCCCACTCTTAGCCAAAGTGCTGGAGAAATGTGTGCAACAGCAGCTAAGTCACCACATCAACAACTTCCACCTGCTGGATGACTTCCAATCCGGATTTAGACCAGGGCATAGCACCGAAACCACCATGCTCCATATCGTGGATGATGCCCTCCAAGCCCTTGACCAAGGCAAAACGTGTCTCCTAATCCTCCTGGACCTATCCTCGGCCTTCGACACGGTCAACCATGAAAAACTTCTCGAACGCCTCAAACTCAGGATGGGATTGGATGGCACTGTTCTAGATTGGTTTAGGTCCTTCCTCCACAACCGGTCACAGAGATTCCTAATCAACGGCAACCTATCGTCACCATCCCCGGTCACGGTTGGAGTCCCTCAAGGATCAACCCTGTCCCCCACCCTTTTCAACCTTTACCTAGAACCGCTTACCGAAGTATTACGCGCAGCTAATATCTCCTATCATATGTACGCTGATGACACCCAGATCTACATCAAAACCTCTTCTCTCGAAGAGATCCTCTCCCTGAACGCAGCCCTGAAACTCACTGTCCAATGGCTCGCATCCAATCAACTTAAACTCAATGCAAAGAAAACAGAATTTCTCCTGATCTCCCCTCCCAACACCAACCTCGAGATTCAATCATGGATTAAGGCTATCACAGCCTTAAATTGCCCACCGACCATTGTGAACTCGGCAAAATCCCTGGGAATTACCCTTGACAGAAACCTGAACATGCGGGACCACATCAATTCGATGGCCAAAACAGCCAGATTCCACCTGAGCTACCTTAGGAAATTGAAACCCTTCCTCGATGCTCCCGACCTAAAAATGGCAGTCCAAGCACTCGTCATCTCTAGACTGGAATACGGCTGCTCACCCCTCTCGGGTTTACCTAAGATCTCCCTGGCACCTCTTAAAGCCTGCCTCAATGCGGCCACCAGACTACTTACCAGCACAAGGAAATACGATCATATTTCCCCACACCTGAAAGCTCTCAACTGGCTTCCCCTGGAGGCAAGAATACAACTCAAACTAGCATGCATCACGCACAAAGCTTTATACTCTAATTCCCCTGCTTATCTGACACAGAAACTTGTCATCTCCGGAGGAACCAGAAACTCCCGATCTTCCAGAGACCTCTTGCTCCAACCTGCACGCTTTCGGGAAAAAAAAAACTACAATCGAGCCTTCTCAGGGGCTGCTCCAAGAATATGGAACTCTCTCCCACCCGACATCAGAAGAATCCCCTCTCTGACTCGCTTCAAAAAGGATACCAAAACCTTTCTTATGGGCAAATTTCTCGGCTAAATATTGTCTCATCCACCACCATGGCCCGACCTATGGCCGTCCACTACCTCCCTTCGGACTACCTTGTCACCCATCAGGAACTTGGGGCCCGACTTGAATAATTGTAAATTTAATCTGTAAATATGGCTTCTCGCCTTGAGTAACTGGTTATGTAAACTGTAAATACGTGCTCCTTTTTCCCTTATGTACCTGGCTACCCTCCCCCTTACCACTCAAGCTGCTACTGGTTGATTCTAAGTCTGTCTATATATTGCGTTGCTCTCCTGTAAAGCGCTCTGATACCCTAACGGGTCAAGTTCGCGCTCTATAAAACACATAAATAAATAATAAATAAATATCACCTTCACAAATACCTGGTTGCTCCCTCAACGACACCTTTTTAAGGCAGAGGCAAAGGGAGAGGTAGGAAGAAGGAACAGAGGATTCCGTGAGACGACACAATCACACAACTGGAGAAAGACACCCATCTGCAACTAGAGACCAGCAATTTGTGACACTGTAATAAACATGAGTGCCCACACCTTCTCAGATGTAGAACTTAAGGTATTGAATAAGGATCTTGGTTTGGTGCCTATTTCTAAAGCAGATACCTTCTTGCTCTGAAAAGAGATTTGAGAATTTTTTCACAGAATCAGGTTGAAAAACCTTTTGCATCAAGAGTACCCAAATGCTAACATTTAACAACACCAACACAGGACTAAGGAGAAAATCCTTGTTTTATCCACCCACTTCAAGCATGGCACACGAAGTACTGGCTTTTCAACAGGCGGTAGTACGGGACATAGATCTCCTGAATCAGGAAACCACGCAGGAATTTCACCTTTCAGTAGTCAAGCAAAGAACACTTTCTGAATTGTCAAATATGGACTCCATTGTAATAAAACCCGCGGACAAAGGGGAAGCAATTTCTGGTCATGCCCAAGGATGTTTACAGAGAAGAATGCTTAAAACTACTCCACAACACCAGGAACTATGAAAGAATAGAAAGAGACCCAATAAGAGACATTGTGGAAGACATCAAATATATGGTAAAGCCAGCAGAAGAAATTCGCTGGATAACCATACATGAGGCTGATTTCCTATGTGAAAAACACACCAGAGTGCCTTATTTTTATATTCTCCCAAAAGTGCTCAAAGGCAGGCATCTGCCGCCCGGTAGGCTGATTGTTTTAGGTATAGTATCAGCACAGGAACCCCTATCAAAATTTGCAGACCATTTCCTGAGACCACTTGTAATGAAGATGCTGCCTACAGTAAAGATACTAAAGACACCCTGGTGGGCATACTATTCAATCCTGAGGCAGAGATACTGGTCACCGTGGATGTGAAGGCCTTATCTACTAGCATTCCTCAGGAGGAATTGCTCAGAGTGATCGAGACACTACTTGAGGATACATAATGGGACTCCATAACTCCAGTGGGCTTCTTGTTGGAAAGCACACTTATGCTGCCCACAAGAAATTACTTTGGGTTCTACTGGCAAAAACACAGAACCTCTACGGGCAGTACTTGTGCTCCAAATATAGCCTGCCTGTACGTACACAACTTTGAAATGGTGCTTGTGATGACTTTTTTAAACCCTTTCATCTCTAAAATTAGGATGGGAGAACGTTTCATAGATGATTTTTTTATCTTCTGGAGAGTTACTTAGAACCAGATACAGGACTTGACGAGCTGGATTAATGACAGAGCATGGATGAAATATCACTCCTGCCCTTCAAGATTAAGGTGGGGAAGAACACCCTGGAGAGTGAGGTCCTTTACAAAGCAACCGATTGAAACAGCCTCCTGAGGTATGATAGTTTTCATCCCTAGTCACTAAAAGAAAATCTACCGACTGGCTAATTCCTGCGCCTGAGTAGAAATTGTACTGAGAAACAGATTACAAAAAGTATACAAACAAGCTGGCTGAGAAACTGAAAGGGAAAGTATATCCAGAGAGAGTGGTACAGAAAGCAATGAAACAAGCATTAAATAGTCCTGGAGAACAATTACTTGCAACTTACAGTAAAACAGCAAAAGATTCTTATATCACCAAATACTGAGTCCACGCTAATAAAATGAACAAAATCATTTACAAACACTGGAAGATACTGATGTCAGGGCTACTAAAATGCAAGAAGCCTTTATTCTCATTCAGACGTGGAAAATCAATGAAAGATATGATAGTAGACATGAGACCTAAGGTCACTAAAGTCAAGCCATCTTCAAAACCAATGCTGAGACTTCCACCGCTCACTGGGAATTTTCTCTGCAGACTTTGCAACGTTTGTCCTTTGACTAGGAATGCCAGCGAATTGGATTTAGGTCTAAGTACCACCTGGATTCTCAAAAAACACACTAATTGTGACTCCAACAATGTCATTTACACCGCGATCTGTGCCTGTAAACTTAGAAGTATCGGTATGACAACAAGAAATTAGAGACGTACATTATGGAATCATTTTATATAATCATTTTTCAATTTATAGTTCTGAGGCACAAGGTGTGAGACAGGACTAACACAATAAGATTGATGACTACATTGAAAAATCTTTGGGGCTTATTAGCCAGAACATAGTCACCAAAACACTGAGGCCAAAAAGATTGTGCAATGAATATTAAGAGACTGATCCCAGTCTTCCACCCCAAAAAAGAGGTTAACTCAACACACCAAAGGAAACAAGAATATGGGGCCACAATTGGAACAAAGAAACTACAAATCCCAACTCTCTGCTGATAATGCAAGTGCAAGTACAACAAAACACATGTCGGACATTATGACAGCAGACGCCGCATGACTGGGTCGCGAAAGGCTCTCGGGCTGAGTTAAAACACTGGGTCTTTGCGATCCCAAGTTACTGAGAAGCAGACAAGAGAGTGGATAGCAGTGGCCACTGGTGACATTTGAAAGAGGTGGGGCATAAAAGTTGGCATAAGCGCCAACTGAGAAGCAAGAAGGAACTTATATCAAAAGTTACTGATGAAAGTGCTCAGTATCAAGGAGGTACGGATTGCATTTCCAAGCACTGTAACTTTAGGGAATGTTACATACTTAAGACAATTTTCATCAAAATCTTAATATCTGCCAGTCACTCTCCTGGAAGGTGGGTTCCCTGCCATTTTTAACACGGTATTAACGTTTCATTATATATATGTTTTGTTACAGCTTAAAAAAATAAAATATATACAGTTTTATTGATTACAAAAGCATTATAACATCACAATAATCAGATCTAATGAGACTGTATCTGATCCATCAAAAATATTGACAAACAATAGTGCAATTACTTAATGCTGTATCAACACCGACTGTCCGGGCTTATTTCAAGACATCACCGGTAAATAACATCAGTTCAGAAAATTTCACATGACTAGGACAGATTCCGTGCTCCTTATCCGCCCGAACCCACAAGCAAAGGTAAGGTAATAAGATACTACTACTTTCCTGTATAAGGAAAGGGTCCTATTGCTCCTGTTTCAGCTTTACCATCCATTTGTCACTCTAGCGAAGCGCCGTGAAGCTGCCCGACAGACAGAGGCACTATCAACAATCAACCACTCACTCATTCTATACACATGGGAGTCGATTAAACCGTCTAGTGATGTTTTGTTATTCTGAAGCAGTGAAATCTTAGCGCACTCACTAGTGGGGCAGGGACGTGATACAGAATTTTACAGCTGGAAAGCACATTTCAAATTAAGGCGCAAATTAAAGATATTAGCATCGCATTGCCTTGTTGCCTTTCTTTACATCACAGATGCCCACACATTTTCATTTCTCTCCTGCTCCAAGAAAAATTACTGATCAAATAAAAAATATACAGATTCATATCGCTTTTATGACTCTCACTGTACGTTGCTTTTGTGCACGTGTGTTTGCACAAACCCTCAAACATTTATTTCTATAAACAATGTATTTTGTTTTAAAATATTGACAAGTGTATATTTCTAATAGGACAACCGTGGGGAATAAGAACATTATTAGCATTGTTAATACTCTTCATTCGCTAGATTTGTTAAAAACATTGACACTTCTGTCTCCAGTTTCGAAAAGCTTGGACAGTGCACGGCTGCGTAATTGCCTAATAAAAAATCTCTACTTTTTAAAACAAGATCGCGGTATTTTAGAACAAATTAAATATTATTATGTTCTTTACTCGAGTCTTAACAATTAGAAGATAGGCTGGTTTAGTGCATAACGTACCATATTTAAATCCTCAGAAGCAACAAATCTACTGAAAACCTTCATACACCTTGCTGCACCTTACTGAACACGAATATAAATCACGTTACTGGCTTCTGTAATAAAGAAAATAGAACGGATCCATTTCAGCCAACAGATGGTCAGGATATCTTATACGAAGGGACCCCCGTTTAATATTCTTCTCACCTTCTTCGCCGTGCTGTCAGTGCATGTTCCTTCTTCTTGGCCCAGCTCCTTCTCGGCGCTATGATCATCACCTGAGCACTTCCTTTTGCTTGCTTTGCCCACGAAAGCGGAAAGCCTCCACAGAGAAGGCGTGCGCGCGGGAGCTAAAGGCCAGTCCGGGCCACAGCAGAGTCCCCCGAGGAAGAGTCAGAGGGGGCCGACAATCTTTACGCTGATGAGCATATGTAATGCTAAAACAGAGTGACCGGCACCACGGATGGAGACCTGCAGCTCCTCATGGTGAAGGTCCTGTAACTGAAGAGTCACTCTCTCAGCCGGAGCACGTTTCTGTCAGTGAAGCTCCAGGTTTCACTTGTCCTCGGGACCCCTTCTGCACAAACATGCCCTTGTGTGAGGGAAAAACATGGCGTCACCCCTAAAGAAACATATCCAATCACCTTGTGGCTAGATAATAAAGCTACACTGTGATTGGTTATGTTCTATAATTATCCCTCCCCCACAGTGCCTCCAAGTGCGGGACCACGGGGACAGACTAACTTCACCACAACCAATCCCGAGATTGCTCTCATGCAGCTTTAAGTAGAAAAAGCATAAGAGCAATGTCAGGATTGGTGTGAGCAGGAGAGCCCAGCGCTCCAACAGAGACTGACGGCCTGTGCTGTGTTTCCAAGACGCTGCAAACCGGAGTGGGTTTGAGAAGTCCAAGGTGCGTATGTCGGGTTGGGCGTAGACAGAACCCTGTCCAGCCCCACATGCGCACTGGACCTGGATGACCTTGCCTATGCAATCATGAGGATTGGCCCCGCCCTGGCCCTACCGTGACAAACAAACATCAGCCAGGTGAGCCCAGTCTTCCTTTAAAGATTTCGGACTTGAGGGATTTTTAAATCATATGCTGGTGGCTGGCTGCACTCAGTAGGGGGTCAACGCCCCTACGCCCCCGAGGAGAAACCGCCGCTGGTGGATAGGTATAGCTGTGCCACTCTGTCCTTGACGAAGTAAGACCTTTTCTTACATTTAGCGGGCACCCCCCATATTACTACTTAACTTGTTGAAAGGGGATAGTTCATTTCAAACGAATCATGGTGATTTGAGGGCAAAAGAGGGATTCATTGGGAAAAAACGGGGGCGCTGAGCGGGCCATGGATCTCCGGAACTATGAAAAAATACATGCACTGATAAAATCTGGGGACTAAAACTGCTACCACGCAAATGCATATAGAGTAAATCACAGTGCAGTCCATGATATATCCTGAAGAATGAGACTCTTCATTTGATTGGGTGGTCTTTCAATCAAAAGGCATGATCACAACAACAAAAAAGGGATAGGGTTGCAGGTCATTATTCCTCATTTCAACTGGCATCTGTGAGACACGCAGTAAGATTTGATGCCAATAAAACTTTATGTTGGTAGTGTTCACTACAAAATCCAATGCGTTGTCAGTCATAATTCATGCCAATCCGTTGTGCTCTGTTGTGTCCAATTTCATTGTCTCAGAATGAGTTCTGTGAATTCCCCTTTTTAAAGAATACCACTATTATCACTTTGTATTCGCAAGTGTGTGACTACAGGGAAGTGCCCCCCATCATGACTGGATTACTGAATTGCCCTTAATATGAGGGTGACTAGGAGAAAAAAGATGAGTGTTCCACACTCGCATGACCATATTTTGCTGAGTTGCAGTGAAACATAGTCCACTTACCACTGTGGACACAATTTTGTTTGATTTGCAGTGTCCACAGCTTTCAGGGTGCTATTGAGACTCACTTTGAGCAAGGAACAAGAAAACTAAAATTTGTTGTTTTAATTGTTTTGACATTATGTTCCCCTGCAGGTAAAAAAATTCAAGACCAGGTATTATAGCCTTATGCCTCATGTAATTAAATTGTATGAATATATTCTAGGCAGAGATTTCTTGGAGCCCTGATGAAGGCTTTTGAACTGTTAGGGGCAGCTTGATAGGCCGAAACATGTTGGCAGAATTATAAGGATGTTTGAATCATTGCTATTCAATTAACATCTGCTTTTTGCTTTTTAATCATATCCAGGGTACCAACTTAATAAAGGGCAATTTCTTTGGATTTACCCTGAGATATTTTTACTTAAAAAGCATCTGGGTGGGGTGTGGCTTGAGGTGCATTGAGGCAGTGGCGTAACGCTGAGCTCCAGCACCCGAGGTCTTCTTGATGTCATTTATCCTGCTCCCTCCCAGATTCCAAGGGCAGTGGTGAGGTGTCTGAGCCGGTTGGAGCATCATGAAGGCTCTGGATGGGGGCTGCGCAACTAGAGGAGCAGAAGCCGCTCTCTGAACGGCCAAGATGGCGCCGCTATTGGCTGTGGACAGAGCCGCGACGGTGAGAGGCACTGCGAGGCTGCAGGTGCGGCCTTGGATGGCATAAGGGTGCTCAGCAGGCTGATGCGCCTGCCTTCCTGTGGGTGCCCCAACGCTGGGGAGTGTAATGATGTGATGACACTGTGATGTCATTTAGAATAATAAGGGCAGAAGGTCTAGAAGAGAAGGTAGAGGATTTTCAAGGAATAATAGTTCAGTTTAGAGTAGAGGCTAAGAGCTAATGTAACGGGGTCGCTGGGCTCTAATAAAGATTATATATATAAATATCTTAGTGAGATTATTCTTCACAATGGCGACGAGCGGAAGAAATGCCCAAGAAAGACTTACAAGCTGCTGATCTGCTGGTGAGAAGCATATGAGAAGCTGGTCGTGCAGAGAAACCCAAGGGCAGCTGTTCAGGCGGTGAAAAGAGTCGCGAGTGGCTACCCGAGTGGAAAACATCGGCGAAGCTGAGTTGTGGCTGATGAGAGGCGCATCGGATCTGCAGTGATCTGGGTGAGGAATCGGCAGTGACCGGTGAGTGCCGAAAGAGCCGCGTAGTGCGTGCACGCTCGAAAAAGCAAACACGAGTGCCATTTTTAATCAGCAAGCACAAAGAGAGCTGCAGAGAGAGCTGCGTAGTGCGCACGCACTCGGAAAAAACAGACGCGAGCGCCATATTAAAATCAGGCCAAATACACAGAAGAACAAAGAAACAAAAAGAGGACAAAATAAACGCGAGCACCATTTTAAAAGCAGGCGAGAAGCGCATAATACATTAGAAAAGCAGAAAAGTACAAATAAAAACAGTAAGAAAGGAAATATATGAAGGAAGTAAAAGAGGAGATAACAAAATGTTAGAAAATAATCCTAAGCAGTAAGCAAATGGTGACAAATAGTGGCAGC
Source organism: Calotriton arnoldi (assembly GCA_963921515.1). Classification (NCBI taxonomy): domain Eukaryota; kingdom Metazoa; phylum Chordata; class Amphibia; order Caudata; family Salamandridae; genus Calotriton; species Calotriton arnoldi. The sequence continues at coordinate 2,154,166 of CAWUFW010000598.1, read as the reverse complement.
TATTTTGAGTGAAACACTACATAAAATAAAAGAAAATACATAATAAAAAAAGAGTTCATGACAAAGAAGAAAAGATTAGAAAGAGAAACAATATATACATACACATATAGAATAGTTATGACTGTAGAAGGCACAAGTAGTGAAGTTACTGTAAACATGAGTTCAGAAATATTTAATGAAGAAGATGTTACTGGAAATGTTTCAAGCACAATTTTCAGAAGCCCACTACCCTTTAATTTATGTGAACAGGAAAATGTCGCACAAAGATGGGAGAAGTGGACAAGGAGATTTGAGCATTTTTTAAAAGCAACATGCAAATAACATACTGATGAACAAGCGAAAGATTTACTACTCAATCTTGTAGGAGATGATGTTGAAGACTTAATAGTTACATTCCCAGAACATGAAAGAAACACATATGAAGGACTTATGAAATGTTTAAATGCTAAATTTGATCCTCAAAGAAATTTAGATTTTGAAAGATACGATCTCAATAGGGCATGTCAACGAGAAAATGAGACAATGGATGATTATGTCACTAGACTAAAAAAGTTAGTGACATTCTGTGAATTCAATAAATTTAGTAATGAAGAGGTAATAGGACTAAGAGTAATACAAGGGTGTAACTCAATAAAACTTAGAAAAAAACTTTTAGAAAAAACATATGACCTACAAGAAATATTGCGCATGGCAAAAAAACAGAAATGCAAGCTCAGAAACATGCTACAAACATGGAAGAAGGGAGAATCAAAGCGATTGAACAAGTCAGGCAAATGTAAAAAAAAATGAATATAGGAGAAAAGATAGAAACACAGTTCAGAGGGAAAAAACTGTGCTACAGGTGTGGATTTCAGTTCCCACATCAGAAAACATGTCCAGCAATGGGACAACAATGTAAAGAATGTGGAAGATACAATCATTTTGCAAGTGTATGCAGGTTCAAGAAAGAAAAAAAAGAGTTTGGGACAAAAAAGGAAAACTGGAAGCAAACCAGTCTAGATGCAAAAAAAATTGGAAACAAAGTATGTAAGACAAATGGAAGGAATTGAAGAAGATTTTGAGGAAGAGTTTGAACAATCAGAAAAACTTTACATGATGCAAGAAGACAGTGAATTTCAACAACTTAACATGATCAAGAGAGAAAATATTTAAAAAAACACGTCCGTGGATTTAATGGTTGGGCTTCAAAAGGTTCCATTTATTTTAGATAGTGGAGCAACGTGCAATATAATGTGCATGACTGAATACATGAAAATGAAGGAACAACCCACATTGAGCCCATCGAATGTCAGTGTTTTTCAATGGGGGGCTAAACATCCTGTTCTATGCTTGGGAAACTTTGAAGAGACACTACAATACAGAGATGTAATAAGTAGAGAAAACATACATGTATTAAAAGGTGAAGTTCCAGGGCCATGTTTGTTAAGTAATGTTACTGCTCAACTCATGGGTCTAATAGCAATGAATTGCAATATCTCAACAGATCACCCAGTCCTGAGGAAATATCCTAAATTGTTTGATGGACTAGGTAAATTAAAAGACAAAAAGATTACTTTGCATATAAATGAAACAATAAAACCAGTGGCACAAACACATAGGAGAGTCCCAGTTCATATGCAAGAAAAAGTGGAGAAAGAGATTAAATTGTTACTTGAACAAGATATAATTGAAGAAGTAACAGGTCCAACACCTTGGGTATCACCCATTGTAATTGTTCCGAAAAAGGACACTGATGACATCAGAATATGTGTGGACATGAGAATTCCTAATACAGCCATTGAAAGAGAGCGATCATTTAAATTATATGATAAGTACTATAAATGGGACTACAGTTTTTTCAAAACTTGATTTATGTAAAGGATATCATCAATTGGAAATTGATAACCAATCCAGGTATATCACAACTTTTTCCACGCATTTGGGATTATTCAGATACAAACAATTAAATTTTGGGATATGCACGGCGGCTGAAATCTTTCAAGAGATCATAAAAAATATCATAAGGCCAGTACAAAACAGTATGAATTACAGTGACGATATTTTGGTTTTCGGAAAAACACAGGAAGAACATGATCAGGCACTAGATGGAGTATGTCAACCACTTCAAAAAGCTGGGTTGACACTAAATCTAAAAAAATGTGAAATAAATAAGAATGAGTTAACGTTTTTTGGACATATATTCTCGGCAAAAGGAATGAGACCAGATCCCATTAAAATAACAGCTTTAAATGCAATACAAAGGCCAAAAGATATAACAGAATTATGATCATTTCTAGGAATGGCTAGTTATTGTGCACAATATGTGAAAAACTTTGCAACTGTAAGTTCACCGCTTAGAGAGCTGACAAGAAAAGGACGAAAAGTTCAGTGGAATAATGAATGTGAACAAGCATTTAAAGAAATAAAATTAGAAATATCAAATGCAGCAAATTTAAAATATTTTGATCCACAATTATGTACAGAGCTTGTAGTAGATGCCAGTCCTATAGGGCTGGGTGCAATTTTGGTGCAACATAAACCTGGAAGGGAAACTCCTAGGTATGTGGTCTCTCATGCTAGCAAAAGCCTATCTGAAGTAGAACAAAGATATTCTCAACCTGAGAAAGAAAGTTTGACTGTTGTTTGGGCATGTGAACATTTTCATGATTTCATATATGGAAAATCGTTTGTAATTATCACCGACCATCAATCTCTAATGTCTATTTTTGGGAATCCAAAAACAAAGATGCCACCAAGAATTGAAAGATGGGGAATGAGACTGATGGATTATGATTTTAGAATCATCCATAAACCAGGAAAAGAATATAACCCGGCAGATTATTTATCAAGACATCCATCTAAGACAGAGATTGAGCAACAATTAGAAGTGGAGGAATATATATGCTTCATAGTCAGATCAGGAGTTCCAGGAATTGTTAAAGAGAATGAATTAATTGAAGAAACACAAAAAGATGACACACTTCGAGTAGTAAAAAAAAAATCATACATGAAAATAAGTGGAGATTAATAAACAATGGAAGTCGATTTCAGTCAAATATAAAAAACCATGATATATTAGCATTTAAGAACATAAATTCTGAATTATCTGTGACCTCTTCTGGAATACTACTTAGGGGAAACAAAATAATAATTCCAGAGAGTCTGTAATTGACTTGGCACATGAAAGTCATCGAGGCATCTCTGCAACAAAGAATTTTTTGAGAGAGAAATTGTGGTTCCCAAGATTAGACAAGCAAGTGGAAGAGGTTGTTCAGTCTTGTTACATATGTCAATGTACCTCTAAGGAAAGAGGGATGGAAGAATTGCATATGTCTGAGTTACCGGATGCTGTATGGTCCAATGTAGCAGCAGACTTTTACGGACCATTAGACATTACTTACTAGCAATAATAGACGAGTATTCTCGTTTCCCTATTGTGAAATTGATATCGTCTACGTCAGCAGTACTTCCAATATTAAATGAAATACTACGCAGAAAATGGAAGAAAATGTCAAAGTCAGGAATATCAAATTGGTGATCTTGTATTAGTTCGACAACAGCAAGTGAGGAAGTCGCAAAGTAGATTTCATCCTGCGCCCTTAGAAGTAACAAAGATTCGAGGAACGTCAGTAACTGCAGGAAATTACAACAGAATAATAACAAGAAATAAAACATTCTTTAGAAAAATTAGGCCAAGCATTGAACAAGAAAATGTACAATCGAATGGCCAACAAAGCAAATGGATGCACAGAAAATCTGAAAGAATTTCGAAAAAACCGGAGAGACTAATTGAACATTGTTGAATTATTTTATTTTATTTTAGGGGGAGAATGTAATGATGTGATGACACTGTGATGTCATTTAGAATAATAAAGGCAGAAGTTCTAGAAGAGAAGGTAGAGGATTTTCAAGGAATAATAGTTCAGTTTAGAGTAGAGGCTAAGAGCTAATGTAACGGGGTCGCTGGGCTCTAATAAAGATTATATATATAAATATCTTAGTGAGACTATTCTTCACAGGGAGACACCCCTCTTTCTCCTCCACATGGAGAGGATCTGGACTGAGTTGACGGTGATGGAGGGCCTCGGGAGATCTCGACCACAGCAGCACCTGGTTTCCCTCCAGAGCTCTGAGACCTAAAGAGAGCGACCTGAGAGGTGGGGAAACCTTCTGAAGACACTCATTCGGGCCACTGTGGCGACAGCCCTGTAGAGACCTAGACGCAGTCACAGGGTGCCCGGTGACTGTAGCGCTAAGTACACAGTGATGGTGAGCCGAGCGACTAGGGCCTCTAGCCGACAGAGAGAGATAAAGGGGCCTCGACTTTGAGTGCATTGGAGGCTCCGGGGCACCCTCTCCCATTCTCTCCCCATGCATAAAAACTGAAATAGACTGAGCAGCGCTGGGACCAATGGATGTCCCTGGGGGATGGTTAACGGCATACAAGACAAGAATTGGTGGTGCAGGGGGGGGAGAGGAGTGGACATGCTCCCCCCCTCACTAAGTTGGTTCTCCTGGGACAAATAGTGAAAGGATATCCACGAGCAGCCGCCGCTGGGTGTGCAAAGGAACCCATTCTGGTCGAAGGGTGGTGATGAGTGACCGATGGTGACAGAGCCTGCCTGGAGGGAATAGCGGTGGAGCAACCAACAGGGTTGCACATGCCGGGGTGCTGCAGCGGTGGAAGAGAAGGGGATCTTGCAGCGCCCGTCGGAGGTGGCCAGAGTGAACTGCACCCAGGGACTTATGGACTACCCCGAAAGCGGAGGAGGCATTGGGGACTGCCAAAGCCCCCACCCAGCAACCGTCAGTGCCGATGGATCGCGGGTTGGAATCCCACCCAGCGACTATCCTCGTAGCCATCAAGGACACAAAAGAGTCACTGGAAAAGAAAATCGAAACAGAGGCCCACTATGTGAACTTACTAAGTGAAGACCATAGGAAACTAGTGGATAGGGTGGCGGACACAGAATCGACTTTGGCCCAGACTCGCCCGACAGTGCTGGAACATTAAACCCACAAAACGCAGTTGGAAAAGGAATTGGTGGTAGTGAGGGGGAAAGTTAATGATTATGCAAAAGGATGCTCATGTCGGAACAATGTTAAGGTGGTGGGCCTACCTGAGAAGGCGGAAGGCCCATCGATGGAACTGTTTTTTAGAGGATTGACTGGCTTTGAAGGTCTTGAAGGTTAAGACCTGTAAATGGTTCACAGTGAAACGGGCTCATAGGGTCCTGGGTAAGTCGCCAATCCCCGGGGCTCTGCCGAGAGCAGTGGTGGCACGGTTACTGAACTATCGTGATAGAGACACAATATTGCAAAGGGCAAGGGCACAAGCACAGGTCACTTGTTAATATTTACCTGGACAACACCACACTGGTGCAGCGGCAACGTGGAAAGTTTATGGCGGTCAAGAGGCATTTGAGGAGTCTGGGGATCAAATATGCGCAGTTTTTTCCGACCAGGCTCCGCATCACGGTGGACGGTGAAATGTACTTCTTCTCCTCACCGGTGGAGACATGGGAGTGGTTGGAGTGGCGAGGGTACTCAGCCTCCAAGGATGTGCAGGGAACACCGTCAGCCTCTGAGTGGCAGGAGCATAAGCGACTCCGCAGGCCTTGAAGTGTGGTGCCCCTAGGGCCGACCAGGAACCAGTGGGAGTCCGAACAAGCAAAGATTGTATAGAAGCTCCATAGTCAGCGTGATCGAGTCAGTGGCACCAGGTGGGATGTTCTTAGTAGCAGTACGGAAGACTCGGCGAGGAGCTTTCAGACTTGGGATTCGCGGAGGGGGTGTCCGCCCCACTGGCGGTGACACCGATGACTTCAGAGGAAATTATTTAAGATACTGAGGAGCCCTCGGAGTTTGCTGAACTGGGGGAAAGGGTAGGCTCCTTTTCACTGTCCCTTGTGACTGGGAGGTCGTGAACAGAACAGTCGGAGCCAAGACGGATTAAGTTCATACCTTTTAGACTCCACCTCATCAGCACTGTGTCTAGGACATTGCGCTTTGATGGGGGTGAGTGTATGTTATTTATTGGTGGGGCGATCGACATACCGTGAATTGTGGTGGGAGAAAGTTCTAAGACCGTGCCAGGGTAGGGTGGGGTGGGAGTTGGGGTTTTGTTAAGCTTTTTTTTTCTGGGGGTACGGAACTTGGGGTTACTGGGTATGAATGGGGGCGGTATGAAAAGCCTGCAAGGCATGTGTCAATGGGCATGGTTGTATGACAGTACAGCACATTCCCTTGCAACGCATGCCTTTAGCACGACTGCGTTACAGCGCGGATACCTGTACCACACATAACTTTTACCACACATTTATTTTATGACCATGCATGCGTTTACAACAATTTTTGTTGTAAAGGCATCAATGGTAAAGCCTTATGCGTGATAAAGGTTTTCTCTCCCACCCGCCCTTAAACCGGTCCCCGTTGCCCCCCTCCACCCTCAGCTCCCAGCCCTTGTTAAAATACTCAACCCCTGCCCTGAGCTCTAAAAGTACATTCCAGCGCACCCCCCCCACATGGCCCCAAGGCCTTTTTAAAAATACCCAATCCGATCCCTGCCCTAAGCCCTAAGACTGAACCCTAGCACAATCCCCCCTCCCGAGCCCTTTTTAATTGTTACCCGACCCCTGCCCTAAGCCCTAACACTAGAACCCAGCACGACCCCTCCACTTCCCCGAGCCCTTTTTAAAAATACCCGACCCATGCCCTGAGACCTAAAACCGCCCCCAGGTACGTTTTAGAACTAAAAACACCCCCAGTCTAAAGCCCTAAATCGAGGCCCGATCCCCCTTACCTCAGGACGACGAGGCTCCTCTTCTCATGCGAGCCATGGCACAGATCGCCAGGAGGAAGCGGAGGCCTCTCCATTTCCTCTGATGATTCCACCACGCCAGTACCTTTACCACAACGACGTCGATAGCACCACTCAGTTACTCGCAGAACCATTACTACCTGTGCAATGCATGCGTGGTAAACGCATACGCGTTGTAAAAAAGTGCGTGGTAATGGCTATGCAGAGTAACAGTGCATGCGTTGTTATGCAAGCGTGGTAAAGGTACTGCATGGTTACAGCTGCGTTGTAATGGCTGTTTCCCATGGGCATGGTTGTGCACACTCTCACATTGTTGACCTGGAATATAAATTAGCTTGACCACAGAATTAAGAGAGGATTGGTGGTGAAAGCGCTCAGTCAGTTTTCAACAGATGTGGTATTTCTACAGTAGACACATATGAGGGGGAATCACACTCCATCTTTAGGGTGGGGAAATATAAAGTGGTCGGCCACGCAGGTTTCACCACAGGCTCCTGAGGGGTGGTAATATTGATTAAAAAATCCCTACCTTTCCGGGTGACGAAAGTGTGGATGGATCTCCTAGGACGGTATCTAGTGGTCCTGGGAGATTGAGAGGGCGAAATACTCACTTTTATTAATGTCTACGTCCCCCCTGGGCTGCAAGCTGAAACGCTTCGCATCCTGGGATGCATGGTGGACGTCCCACAGGCGATGACCTTCTTGGGGGGTGACTTCAATATGACTATGGACCCCCGCCCTGGGCCGTACTTGTGTTCGGCAGGTGAAGCAACTCAATGTGGGGAGACTGGAGGGGTTCGTCTGGGTGCTGGGTCTGGTGGATATCTGGGGAGCACTGCATGATCAGACCAGGGGTTATTCATATTATTCAGGGGTCTACAACATGCACTCCCAAATTGATTATTTTTTTGCACCGAGACCCCTCCTTCATAGATTGGTGGGGGTGGACTGTAAGTCCAGAGGAATTTCTGATCATGTCGCGCTGGAGATTAGACTGGCCATGCCGCGTTTAAGAGGGGCGGGTGAGTGGTGAATGGGGATATGGCATCTCACTGACCCCCTAGGGGTGTCATGGTTGACTAGGGTCACAGAATTGTACTTTACGGAAAATGCTGATTCAGTGGGTAGTGATGATGCCTAGTGGGAGGCCTTTAAGGCCACGATACAAGGTGAGATAATATTGGGGAAGGTGGGTCATAAAAGACAGAGGAAGTGGGTCTGCAGGGAAGCAGAGCAAGACCTCCAGTATCTGGAGGGGATGCATGCTCACACCCCGACACCGGAGCTTACCCTTAGACTGGTTCGGAAAAGGAGGAATACCGAGCCTTGGTGACCCGTGAGGTAAGACAGGTGTGCATGGCCAAACAAGGCAGGATATATGAAGTGGGAGACAAGACGGGCAAGTTACTAGCATGGCTGGCAGCTAGGGACGTGAAACGATCACACATTAGCGAGATCAGGGGCCCACAGATGAGAGGGGTATGGGTAGCAAAGAATTGCAGAAGTCATGGCAGACTACCTGCGGGGTTTCCATGCGCGGAGATGGCCTGTTAAAAGTTCCGACCTTCGGAACTTAGTCAGGTATTGCCAGTGTCGAACGTTGAAGCGCCAGAGGGCGCTTGAGCTCGAGGAGGATTTGACTGAGCATGAGATACGGACCGAGCTTTCCCAGTTGTAGGCTGGGAAGGCTCCAGTTTCCAATAGGCTCCCAGTGAAGTTTATGAGGTGGCTGTCTGCAAAAATAGCAACCCCGCTACATAAAATGAGTGTAGAAGCCCACAGGATTGAGGAGCTTCCACAGGATTTGATGACAGCAATGGTGATACCTATCCTTAAGCCAGGGAAACCGCTGGACATGTGGTATTCCCATCGACCTATCTCCCTCCTTAATATAGTTAGTAAAACAGGCCTGTTGTGCTGCTTTGCCCCGCATTGCTCCCTGCAGCCCTGGTAGTCCCCCAGCATACCCTGAGGAAGGAGGTGCTGGCCACGCGCTGAAAGGCGCCTACGACCTCCCACAGCGTGGGATGTAAATTTGACCAGGCCTGTTGTGCTGCTCTGCCCGCAACGCTGCCTGCAGCCCTGCTGGGGTAGGACTATGTCCCCCAGTATACCCTGAGGAAGTAGGGGCTGGCCACGCGCTGAAAAGCACCTATGACCTCCCACAGGGCGGGACGCACCCGGGCATACGCCCGGGCCAAGACCGGTCCCGTCTTAGCCTGTTGTAGACTGACAGAGACTGGACTGGGCCAAAGGTACTGCGAGTTTTGCTTATTTAACACGAGGGCCATTTATGTGTGTTGAGCTCGGTTTGTAGTGTTTATGGGAAAGAAAAAGGTTGTAACAGGGTGCTCCGGAACTCTACAACAGCCATCACTGTGCCTGCGCACCACAATTGATATTTTTTTGTTGAGGGCAGTGGACTTGGTGTCCAATGAGATTAAACTTGCTGAGCGCCGGCTTTTGCTGACAGGTGATGACCTAAACTCGCAGCCACCACCCACACCAGTGGGTACCATTACCCTACACAGCGATGATCCCTCTGCCCCCTTGGCACAATTGTCTATGCCATTTAGCTTATCTGTCAGGGATAGCCCTGGCGTTCGCTCCGGGGCCAGGGGGTTGCTAGAGCTGGCCTGTTGGCTGAGAGGCCAGGTGTAGAGAATTGGACTGTGTCAAATCTCTGCTCCCTCGATAAAATCCCAATTAAAGTCCCAGGCTCAGATCTAAACCCAGGCACTTCAGTAAAATGCAGGAAAAAGGCTGTAAAATCCAAGTTGCCAGGTCGCATTGCAGAATCGGCTGCACCCAGGTCAGATGATCATGTAAAGAGCCTGTTCCAATTGTTGACCCTTGGGACTGTATGAGTGTGCGTTTAAGCGAATTGCTGGATGCAAAACTTCGCCTACTTCTCGACCCGCTGGATACATTCGAGGCCAAACTAGGTAAAATTTGGGAGAGGTCCTTTCAGAAATAACAGCCTACTATGGATACAGAAACCATTCCCTCGTCTGGTCCGTCAATAAAACCTGCACAGCATTTAGTTTGCATTAGAGAAGGCAGTGGTACGGATGCCAACATTGAACCTCGGGCCAATGACATGGAACTTGCCCTACTCTCATTGCCACAGAGGATTGTTGTGAAGACCCCGTTAGTGCCTCCTGTTGATCAGGTTGATATTAGCATACGAGGGTAGGATCCCTCCCTGTGATATATCTACCTCCTGCCTCATGTCCATATGTTGTCGTGCTAGCTAATGTTCCTAGTATGCCTCATGACCATCCTGAGCCCACAAGGGTTCTTCCAAACAAAGCAATACATTGGCTGAATTTCAACGTGCATGGACAGTGGGACTTTTGCAATGAGATTCTCCTGGCACGTCAGGTGAGTGGGATTGGATGTTTGGGAAAGCAGTTTAATGGTGAGTTTATAATCATTAATGTACGTAACCCTCTTGTGGGTGAAGTCCTGGCACAAGCTAGAGCTGGCTTGGTCAAACTTAGCTCGATTAGGATTCCGCCCTTTGGTATCTTTTATAGGCATTTGGCCCCAGTTTTATGTAGGTCTCATGGGCCTCAGGCCCTTCCCCAATCTAATAGCAGTCTGCCCCAGTATCGGCCACTGCTCCTCCAAAATTGATTTGCGGCCCTGACAGGGTTGGAAGATAATGATTGACATCAGGAGAGTGGCAGTGGGGCTGTAGCAGGGGCTCCCAGAGACTCTGGGGTGATTCTTTCCACAGCCACTATCTCAATGTAACAAGCACAGGGTAGGAGGTTTTGGAATATGCCCCCAGAACATCTACGATTCCATTATTATCTTATATAACCCCAAGGATGAGTGCGCAAGTAGAATTGGTGGATGAGAGTAGCTCCACTGTTAGCTTTCTTAGTTGGAATGTAGCCGGCCTGGCTTCGAAAATACATAACGAGAGTTGGCAATTTTCATGACATTATATTTATGCAGGAAACCTGGGATGTTAAAAAGGCTGTTTTTGACAGATATATGTGCTTCAACCTCCCACCTTACCCTCTCCAGCAGGTCGTGCCAAGGGGGGTTCGGCGGCCTGGTTTAGGGTCAATATTGGCTGTACAATTTCTCCTATTGTGTCTGATATGAATGTGGCATAGGTGTTTAAGCTCTGTTGGGGGAATAAATTTAGAGTGCACTTGCTGAATTTTTATAATGATGATTTTTCTAATAAGGGGAATCAATACTTTCAGGGTTTGTCCTCCTTGATTGGTGCATTAGAAGAGGTAGAAATAGAGGCCGGCAGACCTTTTAATCTTCTGCTGGCAGGCACATTTAAGGCCAAACTGGGACTTTTATTTCCCTTGTCGCAGTCTATTTTTGACCCCTCATCAACAGAAGTCAATCTGAATGTCATGGATGCCAGGGAGACGTTTATTATACTCACTGCTGGCAGACTATGATCTAGAAAATGTGATCACCAATTTCTCTCCTTCAGTAATCCCCTCTTGTACAGGGAAGGGTAATGGGTCCATAATAGATTTTATTTTTAGTTTGCGGAGTCTGTCTCCTTTGATTATGGGGGAGGGGTGAGGTACTTGTGCTGGCGTATAGTGATCACAACCTGCTAGCCGCAAAGATTGTGGTTCCCTTTAAGCCACAACAGGTAGCCACAGTGAGTAGTCTCCCCCTAAGATAAATCTTTGTGTGACAGAGATAGTAGGGTAGCTAATAACAGTCTGCGTAGTGCTTAAAGCAGGTTCCAAGAAATCCGAGCACAATTGCAGCTTCTAGAAAGGTTTACGCTTTGGCATTAAAAAAGAGGAAGGCCGCTATTAAGGACGAGAAACTGGAGGCTCTTTTTGTTGCTTGCCAGGAAAAAGATCCCCAGATTTTTTGGAAGGCGGTGCAAGCTGGTTTATCACTTGTGTCATCCCCAGATAAAGTAACTGTTCATATTACTGCTGAAGCTTAAACAGATCATTTTTCGATTGTTTATTCTATTGATGTGTTACCTGAAGGGGGACAATGTGAGTATACATTTAGTGGTAACCTCCCCTTTGTGTTGACGAGGTTGTTAAAACTATCCATAACAGCCCACGCAAAAAGGCTCTGGCCCGGACGGAGTCCCTCTTGACTTATTTAAAGAAGATCCCAGGTTCTGGGCTCCCGTGCTTACCAGTGTCTTTAACTCAGTCTGTCGGGTGGGGGTACCGTCATCTTGGCACATGCCTATCATTGTTCCTGTCTTCCAAAAGGGTAATGCCCATGATCCTAGGTGTTACACACAAATATCCCTGCTCAACTCCACAACTAAGATAATTGGCAGAGTAATCCTAGATCGTCTTCTTCTCTGGATAAATGAAAACAATGTTCTTTCCCAATTGCAATATTGTTTTAGGAAGGGCCTCGGGACGATTGAACAGTGCCTCAATTTACACCTTATCGTGGCTACCTACAAAATAGTAAAGGGTGCCCCTATCCATCAGGCATTTATGGACCTGTAGAGCGCATTTGATTTCGCCAACGGGTCCAAATTATGGGCTACCCTGGTATCCCTGGGCCTAGAGGAGGGCGTGGTCTCTCTACTAAGACTCCTTCACCAGGATCTCTCGGCCCCAGTTAGGTTTGGAAATGTTCCCACGTTAATATATGCGGATGACGTGGTACTTCTTGCCAGGACGGCCACTGGCCACAATATCTTAACTTCAAACTTTGTAACCTTTATTAGAGAGCTTGACTTAGAGACACATTTTACGAAGACTTTTGCAATGACGTGTGGTCCCAGAAACACTAAAACCCGCACCTTAAGCATTGAAGGAAGGAAACTGGGTAGGGTGAGCTCCTTTCCATACCTTTGTCTGTATTTTGACGAGACCTGCTCGTAGTCCTCCTGCCTTAGAAGCAGGATAGCTCTTTTTTCCCATGCAGTTGGTATTACCTTTTCCCTTGCCGCATGTATTGACAGGAAACCGGTTGCTCCAATTCTGAAAGTTTACAAAAGGAAGTGTATTCTAACTGTGACATTGCATGGGGATCTCGGGCTAGAAAGAGTTTGGGGCGATTCAGGTTGAGGAGAACAGGCTCTGTTGTCGCCTGTTGGGGGCTCCACCTATCGACTCCACACTTCTGCTTGCACCAGGAATTATGGTTGGACTATATACAAGATCTTATTAATCTAACCACCCCTGATTCCCTGGTGCTCAATATGGTCGAATAGTGAAGGTGAACTTAACCGGGCAATCATAAGAGACTGCCTTTCCTGTGAACATGGAATGTATTTCTTTGTAGTTATTACCTACCCTATACTAGAATTTTTTTATTACCCCTGTTACGTAGGTATCAGTTCTCTAAATGATAAGCTGTCCTGCTCTTTCTTCAGCAACTAAACGATTATGACACATGTTATCGGTTTGGCTGCTTTTTTAAATGTATTCTAGCACAGAGAAAGCATATGATGGTTTAGCAAGCTATCATGCTGGTCATCAAACGATTATGATACATATAATTTTCCTTGCAATGCACTTTAATATTGAGAAAGAGTATGTCATTCTAATTGATGTAATGTTTGTTCTTTGCGCTATATGTCCTTGTTTTTATTATTCCCTGTCCCTGCTCCCAAACAAAATATCGTAATTCCCAATGGAGCTGAATTTTAAGCAAGGTTTAATATTGTGGTACATTTTTAATGTTTTAATGTTGTATGTGTTTTTTAGTCTCTGTATATAGTTATTCTTTTTTAAATCATGAGATTATTTGTCTTTGTGTTGAGATCGAATAAAGACAGAATTAAATTGAGATACTAAAAGTCTGGCCAAAGCTGTGGCCAACAGGTTGCGGGGGGTTATCTTGGACTTCGTCCTTCCGGACTGGAATGGGTTCATGCCTCATAGATCCACAAGGCTCAATCTTTGGAGGCTTCAGAATAATATGGCAGCTCCACAGGAGATAGGGGTGCTGCTGGTGGTGGTCTCCCTTGATGCTCACAAGGCCTTCAACTCGGTGGAGTGGCCCTTTCTATTTACAGTTCTGGAGAAGATGGGGTTCGGGCCGAATGTTTTGGCCCGGTTCCGCTTACTCTATACAGATCCAAGGGCGACATTCAAGGTCAATGGGATCCTCTTCTGGGACTTGCTGGTTCGGAGAGGCATGATCCATCGCCGATGCTGTTTGCATTGGCGATGGAGCCACTTGCAGAGAGGGTGTGCATCGACAACCAGATTGAAGGTTGGACTGTTATACTTGAAATATTCAAGATTTATGGGACTATTCCGGGCTCCAGATTAATTGGGATAAGTCCTTGATCTTTCCGGCTGCCTTTTCCCCATGCCACTCAGAGTTGAGCATGGGCATTTTAAATATCTGGGAATTTGGATTTCCAGGGGCAGACAGACTCCCATTATGAGGATAAACTAGCACAGCTGCTCCAAAGATTGGAGACATGTGTTAAACACTGGGGAGGGAACTTACGCTCTCCATGATGGGTAGAGCGGCGTTGTTTAAAATGGTAGCCCTGCCTCATTTTACATTTATACTCTAGAACAGTCCTTATGGCATCCCAGCGTCATTTTTTAAGGCAGTTGAGGTTTCTCTCCTGAGGAAGTTGCTGTGGCAGGATTGCCCCCCCCCCCCCCCAAGGATAGTGCTCTCCGCTCTCCAGTGCTCGGTGTATGAGGAGGACATATCTCTCCCGAGTGTATGGCGCTATTATGAGGCCTCACAAGTTAATGTTGTTAATGGATGGGCATATGTGCAGTTAAATGACCCAGTTTATCGCCTGGATCGGGAGACCCTTGGGAAGAAATTGTATTTACAATTATTGGACGGTGGGAGAAAGGGTGCTCCCCCGGCGACGAGGACGGTGCTAGCACTCTGGCTCAAGTTGAATAGAGAAGTGGGCTGGCACAGGAGGCTTATCCCAAAAAACCCTCTTTGGCTGAGTGTATTGTCGGGTCATCCGGGTTTCCGGCAGTGAAACAACATAGGTATTCATACTTTCGCAGAGGAGTGAGATGTGAATGGGGTGGTTCCATTCAGCATCTTAGGGTCGAATAAGATATGCCAGCATCCCAAGTGCTTAAATACCTCCAGCTGCGGCATGCGCGGCGGAAGTTATGGAGACCTCTTCCTTGGAATGCAGATTGTTGGATGGCCCGTTGATTACCAAGGCAATTTCCCTCACATACCGGACTCGGATGAGGAATACGCAGGGGAACTTAGAGCTGCTAATGGGCAGGTGGTAAAGGGATGTGGGCGAGATAGAGGATGATGACTGTGGGGTGGCGTTGCACTTTCTGAGGCTAGTGGCGATTAAGGCCCACTAACCCTTAGTATAGCTTAAGATTTTACATCACATTTACTATACTAGAGTCCTTCTGCATAGAATGGGGAGGATTCCTGATGAGTGGTACCTGCGGAGATGTGGGAAGAGCGGGACCTTTATTCATACATTGTGGAATTGTCCACGTCTCCTTACTTTTTGGGAAAGGGTGATGCACAGATTAGAGGGCGCCACAGGTATACACGTAAAACCAAGGCCACAGTTAGTGGTGTTAGGGATTTGAAGTGAGCTGGATGCTTCCTCGTAACAGCAGCTATTATTTAACCTGTGCTTTATATTGGCGAAGAGGGAACTGGCATGTACATGGATGTCCGGGGTGTTACCGAAGGTGAGAGATTGGGAATGGGAGAGGGATCTTTGTTATTCAAACGAAAAAGGGATTTATAAAAGGAGAAGCTGTCCCCCAAAAATTTGACAATCTCTGGAAATGATGGGTATGTGAGGATTAGGGTACGTCAGGCAGGCCACTCGGTACTGATTGGATTTGGAGACCTGGACACCGGGCCATATGAGGATGGTGCTTGAAATATACGGACCATGGCTGGCTAAGAGGTGATTTTGGCGCCCACCTCCACTGCGTGGGGGTCACGGGCAGAAGGATGGTGACCCCCCCCGGGTGAGGAGATGGGGAGGGGTGGGAAAGGGAGAATTGCTGGTTGTATTTGTTGTGATGCTGTTTGATAAAAACCAATTATATACCTTAATTTAAAAAAGCATCTGGATCCCTGGTTCTATCCGTTTAAGATTTAGCAAGAACTCCCATAACTGGTTGAGTCAGTCGGGGTGGTATTTACCTACCCTGACAGAGATTTCACCAATAATGAAGCTTGCATGATGTATAGTAGGTGAGGTGATTCCTCCAAACATCTTTGGATACCTGCAAGGTGGACTAGATACCAACAGGTAGAACCACTGCTTTAAAGACCTAGGCCTTAAAAGTTTACATTTCCAGTCAGTGTTTTGCATTAGAAAAAGGAAAGGACTTTAAGTTAGAGGTAAGCAAAATGATAAACTTAAAAATATGATACTCAGAGAGTCATAGAATATTGCCACCTATGGCCCAAGAATCAACTACAAATGGTTCTTTTGCTTCCTTGCGCAACTGAGCCATGTTGTCAGTGGAAGCGCTATATTCTTTTCAAACCAGTGTTGGTAGAGATTTTCTGATGGTAGGGCACCCACAGAGACTGGGGTCTTTCCCAGCAGTATAGCATTGCACTGGCAGCCACTGGTCAGACAAGAGTGACAGAGGACCACGCGTTCCACTGGCAATAACTCTGGAGCAGTGAGTGCTAGAATTATAATTCTAATTGCTCCTGATTAAGCACAACCACTTTCAGCCTATGGAACTGGATCTCACACAGTGGATTGAAGGCCAACTGTGTCCTGGTGCACACCATTTGTCTTCTGCTGCCCAATGGCAAATTAGTGTCACGAAAGGGAACAACTGACCTTTCTGGTTACAGTACAGAAAGTCTTGTGGTTAGACCACTCCTTCATCAGCTCCTAACTGGCATTAAGGTTCTTCTTGACCTTAAACATGAGCTAGGCTTCCTTTTTATCGTTTCGCCGAGACAGAGCACCTACACTAGTCTCAAGTGAGGGCACTAGAATTTCCTTTCCAACTCTCTCTTACCAAAGTGAGGGGGCATGGACCTGGTGTCCACAGAGAAGTTCAATAGAGCTAAAACCTCTATCTTTCTGAGAGACCTCCGTAAAGCCAAAGAGATGACATGGTAGGAGGGTGCCCGGCTTCTTCCAAAGGGGTTCGTATAAAGCTCTCATCATGCTCTTCAAGTTCTTGTTAAACCTTTCTAACAATCCATCGGTTTTTGAGTGATGGGATGAGTAGAAGTAGTAGCTCACAACCACTTAATCTGATATGCCTTCATGAAGGAAGACACAAAGTTGGTTCCTCTGTCAGAGATCACAGTCTTGGGAAATCAGACTTTGTTAAAAAAAGAGGGTTCCTTACTACCGCAGAAGCAGTAGTGCTGTTCTGGGACACTGCGTCAGAGTACCCAAAGACATCATTTATTACAAGAAATTTATATTATTTTCCTGATGATCTTGTGGGGGTCAAGGTGGCCAACACTTTTGAGCCCTACTCCTTCCCATCACCTAAATGTACCAGGAGTGCCCTGGTCTTATCTGATAATTTGCCACTCAACTGGCAAGTTCTTCAAGTCCTGCACAACTTAACTTCACTCATACTAGGCCATTAGAAGAGACATGGACAGCCTCGCCTTATTTATTTTTCTGCTCAAGTGCCCTGATATAACCCAAATATGGTTGCCATAATTCCAGATGCAAGTAGTGCTGAAAGCAAAGGCTTATTGAAGAACTTCCCAGCAAGTGCTGTCATCAGTGCAGTTTCCTTCCAATAACTGACTACAGTTCTTATCACAACCTTCTCCGCATTCTCTGGGGTATATATATTTAGAAAATAGTGGTTAACACAGGTTTGGTTTAGTTAGCATAACTAGGCCGCATTAAACGAGAGTACTTGTTATGTTGCAGAAAAGTGCATGTTTATTTGTTGTGCATGAGCTGCACTTTTTCATTTGTGTTCATAAAATCATCGAAATTCAGCTGCAAAGCATGGTCTCTGTCACTGGGTGCAAATATAGCCTATCTCTAGCTTCCTCGAGCAGAGTTGTACTTATTGTGAGGCTATGAGATAAACCTCCGTTGTTATGAATGTGTAGAAGCAGTTTTTTGTTTTCTTGTGTTTTTGTTATGTTATAACCATTTATAAAGCACGCGGCTACTCCAAGGAGTGTCCCGGCGCTGGCAGAGGAGGGACAGACGCAGGCGGGTTGCTAATTGTTAAAGAAGTGAGTTTTGAGTTTCTTCTTGAACAATTCTAGACTGTCTATCAGCCTCAAGTAGGGAGGGAGACTGTTCCAGGCAAGGGGACCAAGATGTGCAAAGGATCACCCACCCATACGGAGACGGTGAATTCGAGGGACCCTTGCCATGTGAGCCGAGGAAGAGCGAAGAGTACGGGCGGGGATATAAGAACTGATTCCTTCTTTGAGATATGATGGCCCCGTCCCGTTCAAGGACTTGTGCATAAGGACCATGGCTTTAAACGTCACCCTTTGTTTCATCGGGAGTCAATGGAGGGCCTTTAAGTGGGGGGTCATGTTGGATCTAGGAGGGAGAGTAAGCAGAAAGTCTTGCTGCAGCATTCTGTACCACTTGAAGTCCGTTAAAAAGATAGTCGGGGAGACCCAGGTACAGAGCATTCCCGTAGTCTAGTCTAGATGTGATTAGGGCCTGCACCACCTTTCTACCCGCAGCTTCAGAGAGGAGCGGTAAAATAATTTTCAGCATGCGGGGCACGCTGAAGCATGACCCCGTCAAGGCTTGGATCTGCGGGAGAAAGGAGAGTGAGCTGTCAATTTCCGGATGCGGCCAATTACTTGGCCAACAGTCTGCCACAAAGTTGTGAGAGACAGCTCCAAAGGTCACAATCTCCGTTTTATCCGGGTTGCATCTTAGATGATGCAGCTTCAGCCATTGAAAGACATTGGTAAGACAGTCGGAAATCTCCTTCTCATCTAAGTCCGTGTCTTTATCACATGAAAACAACAGCTGTGTGTCATCTGCATACGAGATGACCTTAGCGCCAAGAGACTCTGCCAACGTTGCAAGGGGTGTCAAGTAAACGTTAAACAGTGTAGGGCTGAGAGCCGACCCCTGTGGCACTCCCACCAACAGGGGCCTGGCATGAGCTGTAAAAGGTGGCAGCCAGACTTCCAGCGACCGTCTGTCCAGGAAAGATGCCAGCCAGCTATGAGCCTGATGTCTGATTCCTATTTCATGTAATCGTTCCAGCAGCTTGAGATGAGGTACCGTGTCAAATGTTGCTGTGAGGTCAAGCAATATCAGGATTGCTTTGCCTCCCCTGTCAAGGATTTTTCAGATGTGCTCCGTCACTTCCAAGAGTGCCATCTCAGTGCTAAATTGGGGACGGAAGCCAGATTGCGTAGAGTGAAGAATACCGTTGGCTTCCAGATATATGGACAGTTGACGATTAACTTCTTTCTCCAGAATTTTGGAGAAGGCAGGAAGAAGGGAAATAGGCCTATAGTTTATTGCTTGCTTAGGGTCTGCCGTAGTTTTTTTTTTAGCAGTGGCAGGACCTTTGCTTTTTTCCACATAACAGGAACTACCCCCGTAGCCAAGGAAGAGTTGAAAATATGGTTTATAGAGGGATTAATCGCTGGTGCCACCATATTTAGAACCGTGATAGGGCAAGGATCAAGGGGGGAGCCAGATTTAAGGCTTTTTAGTGCTGCTAAGGACTGAGCAAGGGAGATAGGGGTAAAAGTGTCTAAGTTGGCATACGTAAGGGGAGGGGGAGCTAATCTCAGCCCCTGATTCTGCAAAGAGGGTGCTGGAATCCCAAAACTTTTTTGAAGGGACATAATTTTTTCATGAAAAAATTGATCAAGCTCTTTGCACCAATCCATAGAGGGGGTGCAGGCTCTCGAGGAGACCACAGGACGCAGAAAGGAATCAACAATTTTAAAAATAGCCTTTGCTTTGTTGTCCGCTTCCATAACCCTAGTATCAAAAAACCTTTTTTTAGCAAGGTGCAGTTTCACTTGGTATTGCTTTAATGCTGCTTTGTAAGCAATATTCTCTCCAGCTTCTAAGCTCGGTACTATACCAAGGGGCCGTCGGGCAAGATCTTGTTTGAGAGGACATTTGAATAGGTGCTTGTGCGTTCACCGTCTTCACAGATCCAGTTATTTAGAAGGACGGTGTCGCACTCTACATTCCCTGTCATGACTGGGGAGGAAGAAGACAGGGCCTGATTAATGGCCTCTGATTGTGTTTGTGATAGGCCCGATACGTGGAGGGACCACTACTTCTTATGGGCGACTTACTGCACATCTGAGACCAAGTGAAAGAGATAAGATAGTGGTCTGTCCAAGGGAGAGGAGTAGACAGAGTAGTTACTGAGTTCAAATTGGAAAAAATCCTGATCAAGAGTATGTCCAGCCAGATGGGTGGGACCAAAAACCTCTTGTTTCAGTCTCAGCGGACTCATAATCTCCTGTAAAGCAATGGTTTCTGGCCCTGTGACATTGTCTATGTGGATGTTAAAATCACCCAATACCATGAAATTAGTCTACCTCGTTGCCCAAGGTGCCAGTGCGTTTTCCAGTGAGCGGAGGCACTTGCTGGCAGAGCCAGGGGGTCGGTATACAAGGACCCCTGCTAACGACTGATTCGGCGAGAGGGTGAGGCAGAAACCTAAAGCTTCGATCTCGTGGAGGCCTGCTAGCTCGAAACAGGCGCATTCATTTTTTTGCATTAATAAAACATAAGATTTCTTCTGTGCAACAAATAATGAAATCTACAGCCAATGAAAATAATCTGCAAGTATGTGATGTTTTTAATTTAATAGACGATTGGTTTGCTGCACAGCTAACAATTTTAGTGCTGGTCATTTACGTAAAACCTAGGCATAAATTGCTGTGTTTTCTTTGTCCAGCACCTTATTAAAGATGTTCTTTTTGGGAAAGAGACAGACTTTTCTGTTTGTTGCTTGAGAAAGGGCTAGACGCTTGTAGTGCTTTCTGTATTTAGGTCTATTTACTATTATTAATTTGATTATTTACCGAATGTGCCCTGGCTACTTAATTTCTTAAAGGCACATGACATTTTGCATTATTATGATTTTCGTTGTATACTAATTCCCTTGACTCTAATGACTTTTGCTTTCTGTAATGATGTTATTAAAATACATCTACACATACTGAGAATTGGAAAACCCTTGTTGTGCAGGTTTTGTTAGTGGTCTTGACTGAGTGTTAAAGTTTAGGATTCTCCCTTTCCTGCCCATCAACCCTCTTCAATTTGAGGTGGAATAACGACACAGCTATTGGAATGTTGGTTAGAATGTTGATGACATAGGAATTGTAGCATACAGCATTCCCCCCATGGACCATTAAAAACAAAATATATTACTGCATAATCATATTTACATAAATCATGTTATTAAGAATAACTACAATAACATGTTTCCATTACATTTTTTACACAAGATATGAACATACATCTAGGAGCTTTTATTATGTGATGTCCGAAATGAATACTTCACAATCCATAATCCTTCAGGCTATTTGGTATAGTTGTCTCTCTTTTAGAACTCTACCTTGTTCTAGTATTCATTGACTTCACATTCAGAAGTGTGCATTCTTTTCTCGGTTCATATTCTACCAGTGTCATACTTTACTCTAGCAGCTTGGCATATCACTAGTCTGCTTTTATGAAATACAAGCTCATCCTCTACAGTTACATAGGTATTTCCCATCTTAATGACTTTCAATGATTCTGAAAAATAAGACGTTCCTTTGGTCGCAGATCTTCCACATTCAGTTTCTTAACACTCCTCTGGATGTCATACCTTGCTTTGTACTCATTCTGCCTGTTCTTGATTCTTTCTTGTACTTTCTTTAGACTACTTATCGTATCGCCATTCGCAGTAGTTTGTTTTCGTCTTCGTTTTCTTACCTGTTAAAATTCAATAGCACTATGATGCATAGATGAATGTTCACTTGACCTGTGCCACCACATCGTTTTATTTATGAGATCCATCTAAGGCAAGCAATTAGCTGACTGAATGCTATTTTATACTACCATGTTGATTCTTTCAACCATGCTATTTTCCCTTGGACTGTTAATGCAATTTTGTTGTGAGCAATATGTCTTTCTTTAGGAAACCTTTCTGTTTCTTCTGAACAAAATGGGGCACAATTATAAGAAACCAATTGTTGACGAGACCCTTCCCTCAGGAATATGGTCTCAAGAAAGCTGAATACTCTGAGACTGGTAACTTGAGACAATTGAACCTCAGACCACTTGGTATAATAGTCCACTAACACCAAAACACATTTATTCTGACCTCCCAAAAGTCCAATGGTCCAGTAATGTGTGCGCCCACTTTTTCCCAAGGTGCCAGGAGAAACTCTACAGCACCCCGGCTTTGAGTATGTTTTAACTCTTAGCACCCACAGTGCAGTCCTTCAGTTCCCATTCAACTTCCTGATCCATTTCAGGCTACCAAAAATAACTCTTGATACCTATTCTTGATTCTACTGCAATCCATGTGACCTTGGTGAGGCAATTAAATTAATTTGTACCTTAATGCTGTTAGCAGATTCAATTCAGATCCTCTTCTTACTCCCCCACACCCACCGGCCCCCGAAATCATATTTAATTCTTCTCTGACACACTTGTGTCTTTCAAAACATTAATAACGTTTGGCCAGCCACCCTCTATCCATGCTGCCAACCTTTGTAATTCCTGGTCAGTACTAACTGCTTCCTTCCTTTCCTTTCATGCTGCTGCTTCTCAATCCATATCCCACTCGACTGCTACCCACTGTAGTTCATCATCCTCTTCTTCCTTTTCATCTTATTTATTCAATTCTATGTTCAACTTAAGTCTGGAGTGACGTCTGTCCCAGCAACAAATTTTACTGCGAAATTATAATCTTGCAGATTACCTAACCATTTCATTTTGCACTTCTTGGCGAGGCCATAACGGACTATTTTGGGATCAAAAGGTGCAGTAATGGTTTGTGAGCCTTGTGAATCTTGAACCCTAACCCCCACTCAAAAGTTCAAAATGTTTTGCTGCCATATCTTCTTGCATCGGTAGTAAACTTATACTTATTGTTGACATCAGACATTCCCAGACACTGTGAATATTTTATTTCTCTTTTGATTTTTCCAAACTTGTTACTGCAACTCTAATTCCATTTAAACATGTTCTCTTTCTTTAAAAGTTCATGCCTATTCATTGTTTTCATAGAAAAATTATATACAAATTTCAAATAATATTCTATGGCACCAAAATATGATCTTAGACCACCTTTGTTTTCTTGGGCGTTTATATTTAGTATGGTATCTACCATCTTATCTCCTGGTCTGAACCCATGCTCGCCAATAATGTGTCCTTACGAGAATCTATTCTCTTTCAGCTTACACCGTTTTGCTTTCACAGTTAGCTCTTTTACTTAGAATTTCGCCAATACTATTATTGTATCATGTTCTAACTCAGTTTCTCCACTCACTTAAATATCATCTTGAAAGTAACGAATTGCTTTTATCCCTCCAAAAATCCCTTGCCTCGTCCTCTGTAACCCAGCTGAGGCCCAAGCTAGACTGAATGATAAACGTTTAAATTGAGACGCCCCAACGGGCTCACAAAAGACTTGAGATGACTTGAGGAAATTATGAAGGACTATCTGATGGTAGGCGGATGATAAATCAATTGTGTAGAACCATATGACCTCTCCTACTGTGTTCAGCATTTCCCAGTTACTTGGAAGTGGATGTCTAGCTATCCCTATAGAAGTATTCAGATCCTGAAGGTTGATAATACTAAAGAATTGCCAGGTTTGTGTCCCACTACAATGGAGACAATTGATGTGGACCCTTCACTTTCTTCTGTGTTGCCAGAGTCATATAATTTGTCACTTTCCTCTTTAACCTATTCCCTAATAGATAATGGAATGCTGCTTACTTTGCGTACCTTTGTTTGGACTCCTCTTCATAAAATGATTTTGTGCATGAAACCTTGAAATTTTCATAATTGTTCTGTAAAAAATGATGGATATTTTCATCCCAACAATCAAAGTTTTCATTTGATTGACCAAAATGATCTGTTCTCTTACCTCAGGTCTCGAACGCAATAATAAACCTACTTGATGTATTCAACCCTAAATTGGTGCTCTTTTTTTTGGCCACATATACTCACCCATTGATCTTCCAATCTTTAAATTCTCTCTGTATCATGAAGTAACCAGTCATTTCTATCCCCATTCCTGTTGGTTTGGAATAATTAAAAAAATTCTAGAGTTTAACATGTTTTACATTGTTGTTGCAAAATAATAGTATATCTTGTACCAGAATCATCCTGGGCCTCAAATTCTACATTGTCTATATTTAAGGAGCACTTAGGAGCTTTGTGTGTTTCTCTCAATTCTCACTATTCTTTCTCTGCATCTTTTACTAATTCTGGCATAATGTCCTATGTTTTGCATTTAAAGCAAGTTACATTCTATGCACGGCACCTTTTATCATCAGCCCGGCGGTTTGACGTCCCACAAGGTAAATACAAATTTCTCCAGTTCTGATACCTATTTTTGAACCTTTGACTTTTGGCATCTAAATTATAAAAATTGGTTCTATTATATGTTGACGTTTTTCTCTTGGATATAACTACTAGTAGGCATTCATTTTCTTCTTCATTAATTTTATTCCTTCTTTATACTCCTGTAATGTTATGATGTTTCTTATCGTTATCACAAATATCACACTTCAATCAATCAATCAGGGAAATTGTAAGCGCACTACTCACCCGTGAGGGTCTCAAGGCGCTGAGGGGGGAAAGGGTGGGTCCTCAGATCTGTGTAACCGAAAAGCCAGGTCTTGAGGGTCTTCCTGAAGCATAGACACTTAGAAGTTATTTCTTAGCAGGTAGCTACATATAAAGCTTTTAGCTTTGTGCAATTTATAACTTTTTTTGAATATCCTTGTTGGAGGCATGCATAATAATTGATCCCATATATGCGCATCATATTTCCCTGTCAATGTACAATTTAATAGTAATCCTCTTAAAAATTCAACAAAATTGTAGAGTAGTTTCAAATTCTCCTTATACTCTTGAAAAAAACTTAGGATGTTCCCAAATTCTGTTGGTTATTGACCAAAATATATTCCTAATTGTTTTAATGTTTTGGCATACCAACTTAAATTATCTCCTTTTCCTCCTGCCTCTAATTCTGGCGACACATGATACATTCTTAAATCTTCTTTGGCTAAGCAATGTAGCTTGCTTTCTATCATCTGACAATGGTTCCCCCTCCATGGGTCACCATGAATAGTTCAAATATGTCAACCCATTCTGTCTATTCTGTGAATGATAGGAAAGGTGCCAGTGGTGACATTTGCAACATGTTCATACATTTTGTGTGTTACAACAATTATTGCAGCTATTTAATGTTGCACAAATAAACTTGTGAAGAATTCTAAAACAACTAAATAAAATATATAATGTAGTCACCATAATCAGGAATAAAAACCTTAACATGTAAAAAGTGGTTACCGGAGCCAGATAGGCTTCTTCACAATTGCTCATTCCAGTAACTGACTTCAGTTCATATCACGTCCTTCTTGTCATTCTCTAGGCTATGATGTATGCAGCAAGTGAAATGTTGATTGGAATGCTGATGCCACATGAATTGAATATGCTCACCTAACTGAACCTCATAGGCAAGACTTTCTTGTTCACTTCTGGCACTACTAGCCTCTTGCCAGCTCCTGTCTCAGGGCTAAAGGGAATGTTACAAAGGAGTCTCTCATCACAGGACACATTGAATTGGCCAACTGCTTCTCCAGTGGACTGATTCTCCGCCTGCTCTCTTGAGTCCCAAAAACGGGCACTCTGCAAAAGATTTACATGGAATGCCTCCAGCAGCCAGCCACGATTGTATCTCTATTATGTACCCAGACTACAATAGCATGGCTCCATCCTGTCAACTGGGAGCATGTTTTGGCTCATCCTTTTGAGTCTTTTCCTCTTTATGTGATACTTTTTCAGTGGTGGAAGGAATGTGGATGTTTTAAGACATAACCAAAACTGCTGGCAGCAACCTTAAGCCAATAAAGTAATTGCACAGCAAGTACACTATTCCTATGTCATCTCTGACCCCTACCACCATGGTTGAGACCTTACCATCCTCCTGTTTAATACCACTCTTCCAGTGGGTAGATGAAGACACTGCCTCCTGAGGTCTTGCCTATATCTTTTTCATTAAGAATTGCATGGGGCGGGGGGGGGTCAGTAAACTCCTATTATACCATGGTTCAGAAGGCGCTGGCGTTTTGGAGGGCAGTAACCATATAAACAGTCTGTAGAAATACTTGGGAGTTGGAGTGAATCGTAACACTTCGTAACCCATCTTGAAGTTCAGTCTCCCAAAAGTCGGAGATTAGCATAGATAGCTCGGCTGTTCCTTCCTTGGAGCCTTCAGGGGTAAATACCTTAGTTCTGCGGTCCTTCTTGATATGCCTCACTTATCACATTTGGAGCAGCCACTACTTTTGGATGGGGGAAAAGCCTGTTCTCCCTTTCCCTTTCTGGTTCTGCCCATTAATTATAGCAATTACTTTGGCCTCATTTCTTGCTGCATGCCCTGGGAAGGAACTGGCAGCTGACACTTCTTTCAGGCTTTTGGTCATACTGCTGGTAACCCTTATCCCGACTGGGCTTAGAGCCCAGTTACTCAGAATCCTTCTGTTTAGCCCTCATGACACTTAACTTGTCAGTAGTTACACTGCTTATGGTCTGTTTCCCTCAAGTAAGCAACAGACTGCCTCCCGTGAGCACTCCTCATTGAGCCAAAGACAAGTCAGAGTCAAAGTCCTTGCCCTTCTTCCTTTCACCCAGTCACCTGAGTTTTGCAACCTTGCCTCGTCAGAGACCCCACCATTTTTACATTGATCCTTGATGTTTTTTTCTGTACTGCACTGGAGGGGCGGGGGGAGGCATTGCCCACACCTCCATCTCACTGCATCTTTCATAAAGGTATGCTGCAATCACTCAGCATCACTCAACTCACGTATGGCTCCTTCCCACTCAACAAGAGAAGCCTCAGTAGAGCGTCCATCTCTTTAGCAGGGCCTAGCTTCAGAAATAAGGGATGGGTATTTTAGTTTTGATCCCCCTATGATTTCCTTTTGAGGAATACATGATACTGAGTCCATAGCTAGTACCAAAAGATAAAAATCACCTTATTTTTGGATCAGTGCACATTTCATAATTGTGTGGGAATGCTTTTCTAAAGGAACTTATGTCTTATTCTCTAGAAAAAACGTAAACACTGTTTCAACTCCAAATGCATTACGAGCTCAGAATGTCCTTGATGTAACAAGTAAACCCTTTGAAAGCCTTGGATTTAAAGGCAATCGTTTTCTGTTAAAGGCATCCCAAAACATATTAATTTATTTTTACATTGCATCACTTGTTGAACCACTTGGCAGCCGTTCTTGTTAGCTAAGCTTGTTAGGTAGGTTGCTTCTTAAGCTTACAAGCTGCCCGCTCACTCCATTCAAACATATGGTTTCTTTTGTGGTTTGGAAGTCATCAGAGCATCTCACTGTTATAGACAAAGATGGAATTATGAGCTTCTTTGTAAATTACAGTGAATGCTAGCAAACGTGTTGTCTTAAAATGGATGCATAAAAGCGTGGTTTAGATCTACAGAACTTCACAACAATGACACAATGCCATCATAATGCCTGTGTAATTTATCTCCTTCCTGCTAAGGTCTGGAATGGAAAGTATTTAGGTAAAAGTTACATTAATAATTGTACTTCAAAACAACGGAGACAGTTCAACACGCACCAAATTAATATCCTCTGTCCTTTTATAATAGATTAAAGCAACACCTCTCTCTCTGGCATAACCTTTAAGGCCCTCATTACAACTGCCAGGCTAAATTCTGATCCCTCTGCAAACACTTGTTTGTTTACAGATAGTAATTATGAGCTGTTTGATAACTATCACAACCCCGCAAGTTTGTTCTGATGGATAGGTCAAACCAGCAGAAATGTATCTAGGGAAAAGACCCCGAAATAAGGCAAAATGTGTAATTGCTTATGTTAAATACTGATTCTGCAAGCTATGCCTCATTTGCATGAAAAAACTCAAAATTAGAGGTGTTTACCACATATGGTAAATACCTCACCCTTGGGTAATAGTATTTACTACATGTTGCAAATACCTCACCCTATTCCACCTAACGTTTAATGATGACCTAGGCCAGTCTCTTGTATGTGGTGCACACATACACTGCCCATTATTCAGCCCAAACTCCCATCACTTCACTCGGGTAATTAACTGTCCTGTGGCAAAGTCAGTGTCAGCAGTCTGTGTGCAAAGCCATCACTGGGGCCTGTAACCTTTTAACTTCATTCTCCTCACAGATGTAACGCAAGGCACCAAGTGGAATATGTTAGGCCTGTACCCATGATGCCAGCTCTGTTAATAAAGAAAAGATCTGTTAAATTAGGGTATTGATTTGTTTCTCTAAATCCCTATTCCTTTATAAATATTAGCTAGAAGGTTCATTTAATTTCTGCACTTGGCACATTTTTAAGCACACTCAGATGTTAGATCCACTTCAACTTTAGTGGGTCATAGAATTTTCCGTCAACTTCCCTTACAGCACTGATTGTGTAAAAGGCTACAATCACCATACGAACATCGAATTTGGGATGGGGCTAACTAGCTACTGTAGTGGACACTGCATGATGTTGGGGCTACCTTTGATGCAAAACACACAAGATGATGGACGGAATGCTGCACATTGGCAAACATTCACCCCCAGTCACAGATCTGGGTTTAATCCATCGTTATTTTGCTTCACCACGCCACCCCAGTTCAGACATAGCCATGTGCAAATCAGTCTTGACCCTGTGCCTCATGGGAACAGTCCAGACCGAACTGCCAGGCCATGTCTTCCCTGGACTGGAATCA
Source organism: Calotriton arnoldi (assembly GCA_963921515.1). Lineage (NCBI taxonomy): Eukaryota > Metazoa > Chordata > Amphibia > Caudata > Salamandridae > Calotriton > Calotriton arnoldi. The sequence goes on along the minus strand of CAWUFW010000598.1, from coordinate 2,125,487 downwards.
AGCATCCTAGGACCGGTTTCAGGCTATCAGCCTTCATCAGCCAGGATAGCTTGACTCCAGTGGCGTAGTGAGCACGGGACCTACGTCTGGGCATACCCTTTCCACTTAGGGCGAAATGCAAAACACACAAGATGATGGACGGAATGCTGCACATTGGCAAACATTCACCCCCAGTCACAGATCTGGGTTTAATCCATCGTTATTTTGCTTCACCACGCCACCCCAGTTCAGACATAGCCATATGCAAATCAGTCTTGACCCTGTGCCTCATGGGAACAGTCCAGACCGAACTGCCAGGCCATGTCTTCCCTGGACCGGAATCAAGCATCCTAGGACCGGTTTCAGGCTATCAGCCTTCATCAGCCAGGATAGCTTGACTCCAGTGGCGTAGTGAGCACGGGACCCACGTCTGGGCATACCCTTCCCACTTAGGGCGAAATGCAAAACACACAAGATGATGGACGGAATGCTGCACATTGGCAAACATTCACCCCCAGTCACAGATCTGGGTTTAATCTATCGTTATTTTGCTTCACCACGCCACCCCAGTTCAGAAATAGCCTGAAACCGGTCCTAGGATGCTTGATTCCGGTCCAGGGAAGACATGGCTTTGCAGTTCGGTCTGGACTGTTCCCATGAGGCACAGGGTCAAGACTGATTTGCATATGGCTATGTCTGAACTGGGGTGGCGTGGTGAAGCAAAATAACGATGGATTAAACCCAGATCTGTGACTGGGGGTGAATGTTTGCCAATGTGCAGCATTCCGTCCATCATCTTGTGTGTTGTGCTACCTTTGATGCTCCCAACTCCAGCTTCTAAACCTTTACTTCAGAGGCTAGCCTTTAATCTAGCTTGCTGTCTTTCTCTTTCAGTCCTCACCTTCTTTCATTCGTTCTCCTCCCTCTCTTATTTCGCAACTCTCTCCTGCTCCTCATCCAGGTGTCTCTTCCTCTTCAGGGGCCAGTCTAAACTTATGCAGTTAAAAATCCTTAGCTTTTGCATCCTTCCGTACCATTGCTTCATGGAGTGCTGGTACTAACCTTGGCACTAAATCCAAGGCTTCAGATAGCGTAGATCCATCTAAACTTGGACTCCCTGGCTAACAGTGTGGAAGGGGTATAGAATATGTATAGTAGAGGGCTGGGTGGGTACTGTCACTGGACTTTAACCTCGAGACCCTGAACCTGTGTAGGGTGACTATACCCCTATCTTCTGGGGGCCCTCAGTAGTACTAACCCAGGGTCATCCCACTGGGCTTAGAAGCCATATTGGCAGCAATTATGTGATATTTGTTAGAACCATGAGCTTTATTCTCATGTTCTTACAAAGTATATTCAGCTTAGGTACCCTTTGTTGCATCTCATATTGCTCCGAAACCCTATCAGTCATTTTAAGGATATCCTTTATTTGAACTTTATTAAATTGTATTTTGGGTATCTGGACACTGGAATCTACGTATCCCACTGCCATGCCCAGGAGTGTGAGACTGTTTCTCTGGATCATTTGTCAGTCAGCAATTTCTGTCCATTACCTTTTAGGGGGTAATGTTGTTTACCACTATTAATCCACTTGACTTCCTTAGGGTAGCAAGGAGGAGCTGTCAATTCTTATTCCAGGAGGTGGTGGGACTTAGACACTCAGAATGCAGTGTTACTCAGTATATAATACTCAATAACTTCAGTGTCTCACCAGGGATAGGAGAGTAATAAACTAATGCTGTAATACAATACAATCCTCATATCTTTGATTTGGCCACGGACATATGCATGTATGTTTTCCCCAGGAATATTAAAAGCTGCCTAGTGATCCCATGTTGTGTAACTTCTTGAGATTGGTCTGACGCTTTAACTAATACCATTCTAGGACTGGTAGCTTCACGTTTCCCATCCTACGTGTGGCTTACAAGAACTATTAGGTAAAGTGCTGTTGTACAAAAACAATACAGGTTGAATGTACTTTATTGACATGACTACATTTACAGTTATTTCTAAAGCTTTGCAGTATTTAGTGTTTCTTTCAAATACTTGAAAGAAACTTTACATATTAAGGTACTCATCAAGTTTTCAATTGTGTAGGGTCCATATACTCTTTAAAATCTTTGTGGTTCTGGCAGTTTCATCACAAGAATTCATATTGTTTCATATTCTGCAGTTTCATATTGAATGTAATAAATACCGTTTATGTTTTATGCAATTTCATTAAAATATAGTCTTGAAGTATACTTACAAAATATTTCATGAAAGCTATGTAGTCTCAAATCGCGTGATACAGTGTTGGGCTAATGTTTTGCTGATCCTTGATCCCTCTTTTGCTCCAAATAGGTCTCAGAATCCGGCAACACTGCATACGCTGAAAAATCTATCAACATGGAGGGCGACGTTACCAGCTGGAGATGTGAGGAGGTATTTGTCAGTCACGTGGAGGATGCCATCACCTTCTGGGCTCAATGCATAGACAGAGGTCATGAGATCGCTAAGTTATCCGATCATCTTGCCAAGATATGCCCCTTGAGCAATGTTGTTTTTGGTAATCCTGATATGGCCAGGATTTATGGTGGATTGTTTTCATTTGACAACACTTGGTACAGATGCAGATTGCAAAATGTAAGAAACAAAGAAAGCTGGCAGGTAGCCTACGTCGACTATGGAAACTCTGAAATGCTGAACAGGTCAAGCATTGTTGAAATCCCAAATGAATTGCAGTTCCCAAGCTTAGCGAAAAAATACAGACTGTGGGGCTTGCATCTGTTTGACCCTGATATCTCCTTGTCAGAACGTGGTACGGCATTTTTAATCAGTATGATTAATGAAAAGCAGGTAACAGTTCGACACAAAGTGACAAACAAGGATAACACTGTTGTTGTTCAAGCCAAATACGGCAATCTTGATATTGGTGAAGAGGTTTTGAAAAAGGGATTTGCTTTGCCCTGCAAATGTCCATCCAGCTTTAAACATACTGAAGACAGCAAAATGCCCATAAATTTCTCTCATGTGAAACTTCAAATGCCGACACCATGTTCTAGCAGACGAGTTGAAAAAGTTCCTTTAAGTAATCACAATGGTAAGCTAAAACCTAATAGACAGCAATGCCTTTCTATTAGGCAGAAGCCTTCCTTGGAAAAAAAGGAAAATAATTCTAGAAATAATGCAGTTCTAACAAAATCATCACCTGTCTCTGCTCCAAGTTTTGCTACTTTAAACAACAGTAAACTAATGGCAAGTGAAGAATATAAAACTTTAAAATATGAGTTGGATCTTTACCCTACGAATTGCGAATCTTTAGAATCTCAAATTGTGCCCGTTAATCCCAAAGAAAATAAAGAAAAAGTGATTGCTGAGAAATGTTGCAGACATCTAGAAATACGTTTGCAGACAGCTGTAGGGGAGAAGCTGCGAAGTGTATCTGCCAAGATCGCATTAGTTAAAAAAGCAAGGCACAAAAATATGGCTGTTCATCTTGGAGATGATCTCTCTGAGGCCATAGGAGTTGTTTCCGAAAATTATATTACTGCTCCATCCTCCTTAAAAATACTTGAAGAAAGTTGGGAAAAATACAATCTAGCACAGCACAAGATTCAGTTGTGTAATAATATGGTTGCAGTGCATCACTTAATTGATGAGCGCTACGAGATTCAGCAGGGTCTGTTTACAACTGTGCAAGCATTTATTCTGGAAGTTGATGTGATAGCCCTCAATGAGCGCACACACACCTTAGAGGAACTATTGAGCTCTCTAGAAGCTGTGTACGGTAAAGCCACAGAAATGAACACTTCAGGTAAAGTTTTCTGTGAATTCTGTGACTGGAAACAAGCAAAACTGGAAACATTTAGAAGGGTCCAAAGAGATACTGAGGATTCTATGCAAGTGCTATTCCAGTGGTTTAGTGACCTCAGGGAGATTTTTGACCTCACTTCTGCAGTATCTTTAAGTTCTGAAGAAGCTGTGGGTGACATTGATGAGCTCCTCAACAAAGTCGAGTCAGATGTTGGCAAGGAACTGGACTTCTCTACAGCAGTGCAAAACGAAGCAGACAAGAAAATAATAGTCTGTGCTTACAACAAAGTTATCAATATGATCCATCAGGAAAAGCAGTATATCAAATTGGTGCTGAAAAGACATGAAGACTGTGTCAAGTTTAAAAATCAGATAGCTGAATGGCTTCATGAAAGCCCTAATGTCGACCAGTTACTGAAAATTAAGAAGAGCCTGAAAAGTATAAAGGCTCAGTTAAGGTGCCGAACAATTGAGCAAAGAAATTTGGAAGAATCTGACAATGTCAACAAATCTGATGTTAGAAGGATAAAAGAACATATAGCTGAACTGAGACAAAAAACATTTGAAATAATGTGCCAGGAACAAAATGAGTATGAGAAGCTTAGTGACTTGGTTAAAAATTATTTCCCTGAGTTACCACTGCTTTACCCGGAAGCCGGAATTATAAACTATATCAATTCTGGGGGACTTTTGTGGGTTAGTCTTGAACGTGAGCTTTTACATTCAGAACCACTGAAAGAACTAAGCAACAAGAGGCCTGTTGTCTGTGCTGACTTCCAAGGTCAGAAGGTTCTACTAAAGGGATATTGTGTAGGTTTTGATACCGAAAAAAAGCTGATAGAGACAGCAGCCAAGTACCATATGGCCTGGGCTGAATTGAAGGAGAAATCAGGTTTGTTACCTTTGATGTCCCTTTTCTTCTGTAAGTCTGATCCCATGGCCTATTTGATGGTACCATTTTGCTCTGGGGAAAGTTTAGGAGAGGTTCAGGCAAACCAGCCTTTAACCCCAGTAGAAGCTGCAAATGTGATGAAAGGGGTGGCTTGTGGCTTGCAGACACTACACAAAGTGAACATTGTGCACGGATCAGTGCATCAGAACAATGTATTTGCTGTAAATCGTAAGAAAGGAATACTTGGGGACTTTGATTTCACTAAAACAGAGGAACAGCGCAGTCTGTCAAACTCAGCTGGCTGTTTGACTTTAACAGCACCAGAAGTGAAAGCTGGACAGCAGGCTTCCCTTTCTTCAGATATGTATTCATATGGTTGTCTCCTATTGTGGCTCTCTCACGGAGAACACTTTAAAACAAAGCCGGATGGAACGCCTGACATCAGTCGGCTTCATATGGACATCAAGCTTAAACAGCTGCTCTTAAGGTTGGTATCTGCTACTGGAAGAATAACAGCTGGACAGGCAATTGAAGATGAATATTTTGAGATACAGAGAGGCTTAACTAGTTCCTGCCCCCAAAAGAGCAACGCGTGAAGTATATGCTGATGAGAGAAAAGTATGCCTGTAATCTATATTTGTGTTCACGAAAATCGTTGTTGCCAGTTCCAAGTAAAGAATAAGCAATCCGATCTAAAGCAACAATCTTGTCCTAGTATAAGTGTTTTTGCTATTATTTGAAGTGTAAATTAAATTTCTTAATGCTAATATTTCTCCGAAGTAGTTGACTAAGACCATAGTTTTATGACACGGATTTGTAGTTCACAAAAGTTATTCAAGGCAAGGCTTGAAGCCATGTGGTTGCCAAAGCTGTAAGTACGTTTTCAAAATAAACATTTAGCATTTGCCAATTATTTTTCATGCAATTGGAGTTTCTCTGTGTACCTTTATTTTGTGACGTTACTCTGAACATACATTGAGTGGCATGTGCTCTATGAGTAAAACATTCATCAAAACTCTATATTTACGTTGTGAACGTTGAGAGTATTTAGAAAGGTTCTGTTTAGCCACAAAGATTTTAATACATCCACCTTTATATAATTGATATTATTAAAGTAGAAGCACAGTAACAATCTGGACTTAAAGCTTGCAGCTCTGGCCCGTGCAGGCAAGAGCGGTGGGGCCGGGTTGGGCTGGGGGGCAGGATTTTGACAGACCAGGACAAGGGAAAATTAAATATTTATTTAATTTTCACTCATGGTCGTCTGTTGAATCCCCACCCAACCTGGCCCCACCGCTCTTACCTGCACGGGCCACGGCTGAAAGCTTGTCTTGAAGCAAGCTACAGTTTGGAAGTTGGGAACAATCTCTGCAGGCTAATGCCTCCAGGATGCTGGTAGGACTGGGGTACACCTAGTCACATGTCGGGTATGGCTATTGTGTGAATGAAAGTGTTTCTGTTCTCTTTTGAATAGATGTGACCTATCTTCAGTGATAACATATTTATCTTCTGCATGGCTTAACCCTTCCCGGGTGACACTACCCTAATCTCCATCTCCTTTTTCCCGTACTAGTATCCAACTTTTCATTATGATTGTATGTTCTGCTATACACAGTTGTACAGAAAAAGCCAAGTGTTTATGAAGCCTTGGTGTGCATATATCCACTTGGTTTTATGCATGCTGCAGTTCCTACCACTCTATTAACCTAACTAGATTAATCAAAGCTTCACTTCTACCTTTTGCATTGAGCATATATTGTTTTTTAAATAAAAATCCATAAAAAAAACAATAAGGAAAAATTAAAAGCATACTTTGTTGATGTATTCGGAGCTGCTGTTGGCCAGAGCATGAGTAGATAAATTTAATTCCTGGATAAATTCCAGCTTCCTACAGCTTTTGCGGTTGCAGAGTGACAGAGGACTGAAGTACTGAATGAAAAGTTGCCTGCCCATAAGTAAAGTTGTGTTAGCCTTCATGCGAATTCTCCGCAATTAGAGTCTCATGCTCTGTTGAATTTTCATTAGCCCCCTTTGTAAAGTGGTGAGGTTTTGCCCTTTTTTTTTACCCAGAATGCGTGAAAGCACATACATGTCGTCTCGCCTTCTCTGAGGGGGAACCTAAGATTCTTCATTGAATTTATGAAACCTTTTAGCTTTTGTTTTGAAGATTAATTAGTCCAATAAAATTGAACAGGAACTAAAATGCTCTCTTTCTTTGCTGTAAAATTTCCGACTCACTTGTTCCAAACTGGTTCCATGTATGCAGGTTGAGTAACATAGGGTATATTGGGTATATTGGGGTGGCAGTGGTAGGGCATGACTGAGGTAAGTTGGAGGGATAAAAAGTTGTTTGAAGGAAGAGAGTGCTAAATAGAACACACGTAATTTCAGGGTGTGCCCCTATGTTTCTTCAGATTCTCCATCATTCATATAAACAACAGCTTTGTCTTTGGCTATAGAGAGCTGGGGTGTGTGTGCGTGTGTGTACTGGTATGACATACGACAGATTGAAAGCATGAGTTTACCCTTTCTGCATGTGCTGTTATGGTGCCAGGTAGAGTGGGGCCAATGCAGACTCACAACACTCACAGTCCTCAAATGCTTCTTTGCAAGTCCTGGACCTTGAGTCACACAGGTGCTCCTTGGGTCGGTTTTGGGCGGCTGGGCTGCACGGTGCTTATGGATCCTAAGCATTGCGTTCCACTGTAAAATACGCCATTTTGTTTTACAAAAGTAACATTGAACAGCATCAGTGACGAGAGCAGGCCTATGCGCATCACCTGATCTCTTCAGGTTGTTACGCATGGGCTGCCCCAGCTGCATGGCAGCAGTGAACAGTTATCTGCTAGATTGTCATTGTTTCTGCCTGTTTTAACAATGGTATATGGACATAACTGCAAGGGATTTACTGAAGACAGCCTTCTCCCCTTGCTGGCCCACACCATAATCAAAACCTGCTGCACGATTTACAAACCCATAACAACCAGCAGCAGCAAGCTCACCATCTCTGGTTCTCGACACACTGTTAGCCAGGACACCATCGGACTGCAGACTTAGAAGTGTAAAAAAGAAAAAAAAAGGCAGCATAGATACATTGTGATATGGTCTAGTAGGGATGTATAAGGAATCTCTTCCATATGATTGGCTATGAGGTACCTTCTTGATTGGACTTTAGTTAGGAGTGAAGGTTTAAGATATACATTATCCACACATTTTTTGGAACATTTTACTCACTTTGCCATTTCTGAATAATATTGACTATTTTTATGCTACTTTATCAGTATTTGGAGCTAAAAAAAACTGCTTCGACATTGTGCTCACTTGACAGATGATGATGACTACCTTTCTCGTGTTAGTTTGTTGTGTTTATTTTCAGCAGATTTAAATATTTACAGCTTAGTGTTGCCAATATTTCCTACATCTTAATACCCCAGTTAATTCTGCAAGTCCCCAATGAGCAACAAATTGAGCGGGAATTCGGTTTGAGGTGTTCTTAGCGTAAATGGAAGTCTTGGAGGGTTGGGGTTGTTTCCCTCACAGAAAACCATCCTTACCGAAATACTGTTTAAGGGGAAAGGGTTTAGTCAGTTTAAACTGCTGCCTGCCCTAATTAGCGCTGCCAATTTAAATGCATTTGAGTAGGCAGTCAAACAGTTGTCAACTTGAAAGGGATGTCATTGAGCGCTACACATTTTATTTTAGGAAACACGAACTGGGCGAAAGCACTGAACACAAAGTTGCAGCCCTCAGGTCCTGTGCTGCAAACTGCATTTTTGAAAGTATAAACTATGATCAGGCTTTCAGGGACCAAATTTTGATGAAATCAAATAGCAATAGCCCGAGGGAGACTGTGGGGGTAGTTCGATCTGCATTTGAGCTTGCTAAGAGTATAGAACATTCTGAGAATAAAATAATGGAGGAGATTATGGTTTTGTGGAACGATGGTGTCAATGCCATCTTAAAGAAGTAAAGTTCAGGAAAATAAATGATGTTCGCAGCACTTTTTTGAGAAGACAGTCCCTGTCTTTTTATAAATTTGGTAGCATCAGTCACTTAGTGGACTAGAAGAATTGTTCTGCCATGGGAAGAGTCTGTCAATGGGGAAATGTCAGCATGATTTCGAAGGAGAATTGTTTATGGTTGAGTCCCAATGTAGTTTGAGCTTCTTATCACGGTAGACTTGAGTGCGTGGTTCACCATTCTAGATGCAAGTTTGGTTTATAAAGTATGAGCTGGGAGAAAATTGTTACCCACTAACATATGTCCAGGGAATATACTGGACATCGGATCAATATTGGTGGGTATTTCTGTGCCATATGAATTTTAAAGGGAGCAGGGCAAGGGGGAAGATATGTGTGGCAGAGGTAGGTGATTCTATTCTTGGGTGCCTGCAGTAAGAGAAAATTGGGATCAGGCTTGATCCCAGGGCTGACCCTCCAGCTTATGTGATAGATGCCAGGTGTAATGATGCAGAAGAAGCAAGGGACACAAAGGGGCCAATTCCGATTCGGGCCGGAAAACGTACCGACCGACTCGGAGCCGGAATAAATACCGACCGACACGTACCGGTGCAGCCCGACCCGCAAAGTACGATGAGAAGCGTGCAAAATACGACCGACGTGTACGGAACACAAGCCGAACGACCGAACCGCGCGGAAAACAGCCATCCGGCCGGAAAACCACGTGAAACAAACCGACCGACACGCACCAGGAAGAATCCCGAACGAAACGTACCCGCGAACTCCTACCCGCCAAGTACGATGCAACACGTGGAAAACACGACCGAGTCGCACGGGGCCCAAGCCGCACAACCGACACGCATACAAAACTGCGAGCCGAAGCAACCCAAAACCCCGCGACCGACGCGTACGCAGCACAGAAAACAGCACAAACACAGCGTGAACGAATCTGAGAGGCTCGCACGAGACAACTGGAGGGTCCGACTCGGTCAGAAGAACGTCTCCTACATGCACAAAAAGAACCAAGGGAAAAAAAACACAAAGAAAGGCCAAACAAGCAATTACAAAGCAAATAAATACTGGGTGGGGAAACGGGGAACAAAGACACACCCACAACTCCACCCATATAAAGGCCACTAATCCCTACCATGATCCTTTGCAAATTCAAATTACCTGCCAGCACTCAACACCAACAGACAGCAACCACACACACACTCACAGCTCATCCATCACACAAGCCACACACCAGCTGCACCACAACAAATAGCACCCTCACATACACCCAGCAAAACACACACTCACACACCCTCACTTGCACACCAACACACACATCACACACCAGCACCACCCAACACCATGCCCCCAAAGAAGAATCACAAGTTCCTAGATAGTGAATTGGAAGTCCTGGTAGATGAGATCCTCAGGGTAGAGCCACAGCTGTTTAGTACATTGGTCCAACAGACACCCATGTCGCAGAAAACCAAGATGTGGGAGAGGATCGTCGACAGGGTGAACGCACAATCACCATGTTTGCGCACAAAGGTAGACATCCAGAACAGGTGGTATGACGTGCGCAGGAGGGTCAAGGAGCTGTTGAAGAAGGACTACATCGTGAGCCAACACACCGGCAGTGGCCCTCCTGCCAAACCAGTATACCTCAGGCCCTGGGAGGAGAAGGTGCGGGCCATCCTACCACCAGTGAGCGTCTATGGACTAGAAAACATCCCAGAGCCTGGTGAGTACACAACAAATGTACACAATATTGTGCCACAATACACACACATCACTGTCAAGGGAAGAGTCAAACCATGCACCCTTAGCAAATACACACCAACCAAAACAGATAATCCCAAAATGTGTATGTCAGCCAGATAAACACAATACATGCCAGCTCATAGTGAAATGTAACTGTGTCATGACATGTACAAACCCAACAACAAATAGAGCTAGGCAGTGGCACAAATCTAACCAACAAACACAGTCAGACATGTAGCCACCACCACAACACCACCTCACAGGGAAGCTCACTGAAAGGAAGGAATACTGTGTATGCTGGGCAAGTCAGTGTAGCCAATAGCATCATGGGAGTCGTAGTCACAGAAATTGCCCACCCTCACAATGCGCACATCAACACCACCATGAACCATGCCCACATCACAGGGAGTGGAAAACAACTGACAAGATGGCTGACACTGGCTACTGCTGTGGGGAGCACAAGGCCCTGCTGGGAACTGTGCACCAACCAACAGCAGGACACCACTGACTGACATCCTGAAAGACAACTTGCACTCCTTGCAATGGAAGCACCTTCCATGGTGGGATATCTGGCTGGGTGGGAAGGAGGACTCACAGCACTGACCATAGTCACCAGCAGCTCCACCCACACACCCCCCTAACACAAACTACACACAACTCACCTGGGAGAAAGCATTGCCTCACACACCAATCAAATATCCCACAAAGAACCACAACCCTGGGTCATGCAGTGTGAAGCACAGGGACACACATGGGACTTGTAGCAAAACAAACCCCAGGATAACACTGTCAGCCATCTTGTCAGCACAGGCACACAACCCCACAGGGAAGCAGAGTCAAAAGGAAGGAAGCATGGGCATGCTGGGAAGGGGGTGGAGGCAAAAGCATGATGGGAGTGGTAGTCACAGCCCAACATCCCCCACCCACATGGCCCAGCAAGAACACACCCAAGCATGCACACCTCACAGGGAGTCAAAAGCCACTTCAAAGATGTCTGACAATGCTGCGCTGTTGTGGGGAGCACAAGGCCCTGCTGGGAACTGGGCACCAACCAACAGCAGGACACCACTGTCAGCCATCTTGCCATTGCTGTCACACCCACACACAGTGAAGTACACTCAAAAGGAAGGAAGTATGGGCATGCAGGGAAGGGGGGTGGAGGCAATAGCATGATGGGAGTGGTTGTCACAGCTCAACATCCCCCCACATGGCCCAGCAAGCTCACACTGAAGCATGCACACCTCACAGAGAGTGGAAAGCCCCATCAAAGATGTCTGACACTGGTGCTCTGTTGTGGGGAGCACAAGGCCATGCTGGGAACTGGCCAACAACCAACAGCAGGACACCACTGTCAGCCATCTTGCCATTGCTGTCACACCCACACACAGTGAAGTACACTCAAAAGGAAGGAAGTATGGGCATGCTGGGAAGGGGGTGGAGGCAATAGCATGATGGGAGTGGTAGTCACAGATATTGCTCACCCTCACAATGCGCACATCAACACCACCATGAACCATGCCCACATCACAGGGAGTGGAAAACAACTGACAAGATGGCTGACACTGGCTACTGCTGTGGGGAGCACAAGGCCCTGCTGGGAACTGTGCACCAACCAACAGCAGGACACCACTGACTGACATCTTGCCATTGCTGTCACACCCACACACAGTGAAGTACACTCAAAAGGAAGGAAGTATGGGCATGCTGGGAAGGGGGTGGAGGCAATAGCATGATGGGAGTGGTAGTCACAGCTCAACATTCCCCCCCCCACATGGCCCAGCAAGCTCACACTGAAGCATGCACACCTCACAGAGAGTGGAAATCCCCATCAAAGATGTCTGACACTGGTGCTCTGTTGTGGGGAGCACAAGGCCATGCTGGGAACTGGCCAACAACCAACAGCAGGACACCACTGTCAGCCATCTTGCCATTGCTGTCACACCCACACACAGTGAAGTACACTCAAAAGGAAGGAAGTATGGGCATGCTGGGAAGGGGGGTGGAGGCAATAGCATGATGGGAGTGGTAGTCACAGATATTGCTCACCCTCACAATGCGCACATCAACACCACCATGAACCATGCCCACATCACAGGGAGTGGAAAACAACTGACAAGATGGCTGACACTGGCTACTGCTGTGGGGAGCACAGGGCCCTGCTGGGAACTGTGCACCAACCAACAGCAGGACACCACTGACTGACATCCTGAAAGACAACTTGCACTCCCTGCAATGGAAACACGTTCCATGGTGGGATACCTGGCTGGGTGGGAAGGAGGACTCACAGCACTGACCATAGTCACCAGCAGCTCCACCCAAACACCCCCCTAACACAAACTACACACAACTCACCTGGGAGAATGCATTGCCTCACACTCCAATCAAATATCCCACAAAGAACCACAACCCTGGGTCATGCTGTGTGAAGCACAGGGACACACATGGGACTTGTAGCAAAACAAACCGCAGGATAACACTGTCAGCCATCTTGTCAGCACAGGCACACAACCCCACAGGAAGCAGAGTCAAAAGGAAGGAAGCATGGGCATGCTGGGAAGGGTGGTGGAGGCAAAAGCATGATGGGAGTGTCAGTCACAGATATTGGTCACCACCACAACTGTCCCATCAACACCACCCTGAACCATGCGCACATCACAGGGAGTGGAAAAGAACTGACAAGATGGCTGACACTGGGCACTGCTGTGGGGAGCACAGGGCCCTGCTGGGAACTGGGCACCACCAACAGCAGGACACCACTCACTGACATCCTGAGAGTCAACCTGAACCCACTGCAAGTGTGGCATGCTTCATGGTGGGATAACTGGGCTGGGGGAGAAGGAGGTCCGGATGTCAACCAAATACAACCCATGCAGACCATGTACACACCCCAACATTCAAATTGAAATGCACAAAGTATGCAGGACAATGTGCTACACCAATATCAACCTCTGACTGTGACAACTCAGGGCAATGCAATGTACAGGGCCGCATCCAGAGGTACAGTCACAACTGTCAGATGTGTCAACCATTGATGCCTGCAGAAACATAACATACATTGTGTGTGTCTCCCAAAAACAGGTGATGATGGGGACACAGCAGCAGACGCTGAGGAGTCCCTGTCCCAGGATCCAGGGGAAACGGAGCTCACCGGTGTGGGACAGCCTCTGACCTCCTCGGATGACGAAGACCTACCTGGCACCTCCGGAGCGAGTCAACATGCAGCACCAGCAGGACCACCAGCTGCACCCCCTGCACCCACCCCTCCAACGACTGACAACACACAAGCCACCCCTGCCGACACGGACAGACCAAGGACCACCACCACCAACAGCACACGGACCCCTGCCCAACGTGGGGCTATGGACACCAACACCACCAACAACCCCCAAAGGGGCCCAGGGTCACCTGTGCGTGCCACCTCAGTTACTGCACGTGTCGCCAGGAGTGGTGGGAGGGGTGGGAGACATAGGTCGCTGCTCACAGAGGGGTCTGGACTGCATGATGACCCACAACTGGCACGCATAGCCGATGCGTACCAGTCCAGCACCGGAGAGTTCAGCCAGGTAGTGGGGCTCCTCAGGGACATTAAACAGCAGCACGCTGCCCATCATGCCCGCTTGGACTCACACATGTCCCGCGTGGAGTCCAAGTGGGACACACTGCAAGAGATGACGGCGGTGCATAGGGACATATTACAATGCCTCCGCCAGATGAGCAGCAACCAGTCAACACCTCCCTGTGTGCCCACAACATCTGCTGCTGAAACAACTGCAACTGCCACAGGGAGGCAGGATGACTCTGGCGGAGAGTCCCCTGCACCGCAGCAGCCTGCACTTGAGGGTCCCCCCAAAGAAGAGGGGTCGTCCGAGGAGGGGCAACTGAGAGGCCGATGGCCATGTGCAACCCCCAGGAAGCCAACACCTGTTCTGGATAATCACCCTTGTGCGCAAACTGTTCAGCCTGTTGACTGCAACACAACCCCCCCACATGACATGGGGAGTACAAGTTGGACCAATGTCTCAGATGACTGTGGACTTGATACAGGACATTTCTGCTACCAGGACTTCCAATTCATCTAGGAACTTAGGATTGCAATCAAAATGTACAGCACTCACCATCCTGTGCACTATTCGCACACATGTATGACAATAAACACACTAATACACCATACCTGCCTCTGTCGTGATTCCAACGTGGTTACTGTCATGGAGATGATGACCAGCGAAATTACACTGTGCATGCTAACTGCTACAGCAAGTACAACACAGGCATGTGAGTCATGGCAACGTGACACATATGAGGGAGACTCACCACCACGGCTACACAACAAATACACACCTAGGCCATCTGACTCATTGCCTACACTGATGTTGCCAGGAAATACTGTGCAATGCACAGACACAACACCTATTCCCAGTCTTAGTCAACTAGCCCACTGGTGCAGTAAGCAAATGTCAGTCAAATGTGTGACCACAGACAACGCACATCACAAAGTGAAGCACAGGTTTATTACACATTTGCAACATGTTGTAACCACTACAGATGCAAGGTAATCCCACCTGGCAGCGGGCACACAGTCAACAAGTGTAGAAGGAAGGAAGTCCATGGGTGTGGCGCACATCACCTGTAGGGACACGACAGCTACCACCCTGGAAGTCGAATCGCGGTGTCGGGGATCACAGTTGACCAAACCACTCTGAAAGAACCCTGTGAAGGACAGAAATGACACACAGTCAAAAGCACTGAAGAACAGGACAGAACTGCAATACTCATGCCCAATACATGTCACAAGATACCCACCCAGAACCAAGTAAGCATGTCAACACTGTTGGGGAGTACAGACTACCTGTAAGGACACATCGCTACACGCATACAGTCATGTAGCACATGGACACACTCAAACAGCACCAGAGCACCACCAACACATATCATGCAAACTCACATCAGTTACATGACATCTCTGGATACTTACATTCAGCTGAAGAAGTTGGTGATGAGCTGTGTGCGGACATCACCATCATCATCATCATCATCATCACTGGCATCGTGGTCCAGGCCAGGATCCTCCACAGGTGGCGGACGTTGGTCATCGTCATCCAGGATGAGAGGCAACTCCTTCCGCACTGCCAGGTTGTGTAGCATGCAGCAGACGATGACAATCTTGCACACCTTTGCTGGGGCATATGGGAGGGACCCTCCTGTCTTGTCCAGGCAGCGGAAGCGGCTCTTCAGGAGACCAAATGTCCGCTCAATCACTCTCCTCGTCCGACCATGTTCCTCATTGTAGCGCATCTGGGCTGGTGTCACAGGGTTCCTGAGGGGCGTCAGCAACCACGGCATGTTGGGATATCCGGAGTCATACAGACAATTGCACATTAGCTGAGTTGGAAAAGAGGGTGGAACACTACATTGCAGAACACACACAATGATACAAAGTCAGTACACACCAACAAGCCAGGCACGCTGGTTCCGCATCTGTGACATCATCCTCGGGATGCGACTACTCCTCATCACGTAGGCATCGTGTGCAGAACCGGGGAAACGGGCACACACGTGTGAGATGGTCATATCTGCAAGACAGACCACCAGTGCATTGACCGAGTGGTAGTGCTTGCAGTTCCTGTATGCCTGCTCCTGTGCCTGTGGTGGTACCAAAGCCACATGTGTCCCATCAATGGAGCCAATGACATGCGGCATCCTCCCCAGGGCATAGAAGTCACTCTTCACGTCAGTGAGTTGTTGGAGTCTAGGGAAATAGATGTATTGGTTCAGGTATATCAACATAGCCTCCAATACATCGCGGAGCACACGGCTGAACATGGTCTGTGACATCCCACCAGCAGTCGCCACAGTGTGTTGAAAGGTACCGGTGGCAAAGAAGTGTAGGGCTGCCATCACCTTCACCTTGGGGGTCAGCGCTGTAGGTTACGGCCGGCCAGGTTGCAGGTGTGGTGCCAAGCGCACTGCCAAATCATCAATCAGCTGCCTGGTGAAGCGGTACCGTCGGATGCTGTCACGTTCCACCATCGTTGCCAGGTCAGGGAATGGTCTATGGACAGCTGGTGCCCTGCAGTGCATAGGTGAAGAAAGAAAGATTGTCACTCACCCCACATATGTGGCATTGTACACACTCAATATCACACGATACATCATTATGAGGCACAAGTACATGATGTGTGCAGTTCCGTAAGGACATGTATGGCACATACATGGCCAACATCCAACATCACAGTTCAACAAATGGCATCAATAAGTCCCAGGTTGTGCCATTGGGTATCATGAGGACGTGTCACATTTCCCATCTCCTGCTGCCACGTTACAAACACACCCCACAGTGACATGTGAGGACAGATGTGCCCCAGGCATCACAGCTCAACGACAGGTAGATTCCCAGGGACCCTGTATTGCCACATGGACACTGGCATGACATGGCGTATCATGTATACACCACAGCAAAACAACCATGACCCCCACAGGTAGTGGTCCCTGTTGCCTCGGCAGGACAGACATGGACGTCTGTGACACACACACGCACAACATCAAAGTCCATGCACAAACAACGTGGATGTGGAGACTGTCTCCCATTGTGCACATGAAATCCGAGACATTGTAAACACAACATGCACACAGACTGTGGAGGACCATCACTATTGTGCCAATGGGTCACCCTGGGTTAAACATACCGTCCCACATGGGACTCAGGGGGCATGTGACATGACATACACATACACCACCGTGAAATGTGACCATGCCACATGCTCAGATATGAACAGTTGCACATCACAGTGGTCATGTACACGAAACACCAAGGATACTGTCCCCATGAACACGTGCACAGCCTGGGGGTGGCTGCCCCAAGTGACACCCACAGAACAACATGTTCACCCCCATACACGGAATAGGTAATGCAGCCTTACATGCCTTAGGATACAGTTTGGACAGGCTGTGGTGTTGTAGGTGTGCCCCTCACTCCCTGGGAAGTATATGTGGCTGGCATATGTTCACCTGTGACAGGCATGGTGACATATGCCAGTGAAATGTACAGGGACACGTTGGACAGCAATGGACCGATCGGTGCGCACACATTGGCCATTGCATTCAATGTGTGCTGGTACGCGTTGTATTCGCAATACGCGTTGGACAGCAATGGACCGATCGGTGCGCACACATTGGCCATTGCATTCAATGTGTGCGGGTACGCGTTGTATTCGCAATATGCGTTGGACAGCAATGGACCGATCGGTGCGCACACATTGGCCATTGCATTCAATGGGTGCGGGTACGCGTTGTATTCGCAATACGCGTTGGACAGCAATGGACCGATCGGTGCGCACACATTGGCCATTGCATTCAATGTGTGCGGGTACGCGTTGTATCCTAGGTACGCGTTGAACAGCAATGGACCGATCGGTGTGCCCGGCCGGCCCATTGCATTCAATGTGTGCGGGTACGCGTTGTATTCGCAATACGCGTTGGACAGCAATGGACCGATCGGTGCGCACACATTGGCCATTGCATTCAATGTGTGCGGGTACGCGTTGTATTCGCAATACGTGTTGGACAGCAATGGACCGATCGGTGCGCACACATTGGCCATTGCATTCAATGTGTGCGGGTACGCGTTGTATTCGCAATACGCGTTGGACAGCAATGGACCGATCGGTGCGCACACATTGGCCATTGCATTGAATGTGTGCGGGTACGCGTTGTATCCTAGGTACGCGTTGAACAGCAATGGACCGATCGGTGTGCCCGGCCGGCCCATTGCATTCAATGTGTGCGGGTACGCGTTGTATCCTGGGTACGCGTTGAACAGCAATGGACCGATCGGTGTGCCCGGCCGGCCCATTGCATTCAATGTGTGCGGGTACGCGTTGTATCCTGGGTACGCGTTGAACAGCAATGGACCGATCGGTGTGCCCGGCCGGCCCATTGCATTCAATGTGTGCGGGTACGCGTTGTATCCTAGGTACGCGTTGAACAGCAATGGACCGATCGGTGTGCCCGGCCGGCCCATTGCATTCAATGTGTGCGGGTACGGGTTGTATCCTAGGTACGCGTTGAACAGCAATGGACCGATCGGTGTGCCCGGCCGGCCCATTGCATTCAATGTGTGCGGGTACGCGTTGTATCCTAGGTACGCGTTGAACAGCAATGGACTGATCGGTGCGTACCCATTGGCTATGGCCTGGCCTGGCAACGGACGCGTTTTCAAATGTTGAACGTGTCTGATGCTGGAAATTCAGTTGGTCACCCACAACAATGTTGCAAATTCATGGGTGTCATGAAGTTGAACTTTTGAAGGATGCTGTGGGCGTGTGTAAGTGGTGCAATTCCATGGATTGGCCAGATTCAGAAGATGCTAACGACTTGGACCTATCACTTTGGACACATGGGACAGTAACTGCCTCTGCAGCACACATATAATGCTGGCTGTTCCCCTGAGAGCTCACTTGCCTGCACTACATGCTCCAGGACGACATCTGCCACCACCACTGCTGCTGTATCTGCACCCTCTGGACCCTGCAATGGCACGTACTGTGGAGAGAGCCCCAGCCTTCAGCACTGAGGAGAACCAGGCCCTGCTGGACAGCCTCCTTCCACAGTACAGCAAGCTGTATGGGAAAGCAGGGGAGCAGGTGAGTGTGCTGTCCACTGCCTTCCTAAATGTGTATGTTGTCTGACTAGCAAGGCTAACTGTCTGCACGCCACTGGCCAGCAGGCTCACTGAGTAGTTGTCACCCCCCATAGTGTGTAGTTACATGCACTGAACAGGTATGGTGCAGTGACAGTGCATTTAAACAAGGTTTTACTCCCCAGGCAATGATACCATGTAGTGACTGCTGGCATACTGTCCATAGCCATCGTTGCACTGCCTGTGTACATCATGTGCCCCTGTGATTGAGACATGTATATCCAACTGTGTAATGCACGGATATGTTGCATGTGTAGTAATGGCATTCTCACTTTGTCATCCTCACAGGTTGATGCCCACCAGAAGCAGCAGATATGGCTGACCATCGTCCGGGCAGTGAGAACCGTGGGGGTCTACAAGCGCCGGATCCGCAACTGCCAGAAGAGGTGGCAGGACCTTCGGGGCTGGACCCGGAGGATCGCACGGGTCCAGCTGAAGCTGTCGCCTCCTCGCAGGAGGGGCGGACACCGGACCCTGACCCCCCAAATGCTCAGGATCCTGGCGGTGGTCTTCCCTGATCTGGATGGGCAGCTGAAGGCCAGGGAGCAGCACGGAGGGGGTGAGTCCATGACTGCAATGTGAACTTTGTCTGCCATGCTATGTGCCCTCCTCTGGCCTGGTTAAACTTCCACAGCACATCAGTCATGTGGTCCAGGACCCATGTCCCTCGATTGTGCACTGCCCACTCCTCATCTGATACCCAGGTGTGGCCCTTGCAGTCAGGGAATTGTGTCACTTGGGTACTGTGTCCTTGCAGTTTGCTTGACTCAAGGTGGGGGACAGCATCTGTTCCCCTAACTGTGGTGGGCATCATGGGTGGGTCCATTGCTTACACAATGCCTGTGTTCTGACATGTAATCTGCGTGTTACTTTGATATGTGGTCCAATTGCTGAGCTGATCCACCACATGTGCCTGGGGTAACTGGCACACACCCAAGCTGCGGGTGGGAACAATGTTTGGGCCCCAGGAGTGTGTATATTACGTGTGTCACACATACTTAGCCAGCTGCCTACTGTCCAGGGTTCATCCCTCATTCATGTGGGGCAGGACAGTCATGCCTACTCCAGGCCATGCAATACACTCTGTACTCCCACTCCCGTGTATCAGCTGACACGTTGTGCTCAGTGATATGTCCCCTCAGGTGTCAACCTCTGTGTCAGTGTGCTGTGGCTTCGATGTCAGGACTGCTGGGGTGTTTATCGGTTGGGGCTCAGCATGCCACCGGAGATGTGACTATAGGAGACGATACCTGTGTGACACATAGGTGTTTGAACACCTGACCGTGCAGACTGGGGTATGCGAATGTGAAGTCCATGCAGCTGTTTCCCATTCACAGCAGATTGTGAGGTGCTCAGGTTCAGAGGCTTGTGTTACAGGTCACCCATATGTCCAATCAGTATGACCTGGACAGATAAGGGTTCAGATGATGTGGTGTGTGGGGGATGTACATGTGCACTTGTTCAGCTCCAGGACTTGCATTCCCCATGACCTACTATTGTGACACAGTGCAGACTGTTGTTGTGTGGCTGCCCTGCCCATGTGACTGGAGACAGTGATGTATGACTTAGCAGGCATGCCTGTGCCATGGCATGTGACTTCCTATGAGTGATCCTGCAGGGGAGTGACATGTGCTACATGCACACCATAGTGGCAATGGCTATCAGGACATGGGTGCATCATGGTGTCTGTCGCTGGTATGCATCACATGCATTTCATATATGACTCTGGGCATCCCTTTCATCCGGACACCTGTACTGACTCAGTGGCAAGAGTTGTGATGTGTGCATGTTCACATGCTTCACCGTGTTCTCTGCACCGTCCAACTACTGTGTAGGTGGTGCATGTGTCCACACTGGGGTATTGCCAGCCAACGGACGCCAGACAGATGGGTGCAAGGCCAGGTGGGATGTGAGTGCCATGGTTGACGATCAGACTGACAATTGGCTTCTCCTATTCTGTTTGGGCACTTTTAGCAATGTTCAACTAAGGATGCCAGGGCTTGCTCTGTATTGTGTTGTACTTACTGTGGTGTGTGCGTTCGGTGCAGGTGACTGATGTCTGTCTGTTTCCCTATTGTTTGCAGATACATCCACGGCCACAGGAGGGGACAGCTCCACGGACCAGGAGGAGCCGCAGAGCCAGACTGGGTCAGCAGCCGAGGAGTGGTCGGAGGGACCCAGTGGCACGGAGGGCGAGGGGAACCACACCGAGGAGTCCTCAGCACCATCCACCTCAGCTGAGGACCACAGCAGCTCGGAGGATGACTCCCTTATGGAGGCGGGTGTCAGCAGCCACCACACCCCAGCTAGTGTTGCTGTCCCCGCCACCACCACCACGCCCTCCCATCGGCTCCCATTCCCGAGGTCCGTGGAGGCTCCCATGTTCGGGAGCGTGTCTCCTTCGGGCCAGGCACCGCACCCCCTGCCCCTGTGTCCCCTGCTGCCCTGAGAGAGGAGTCTGTGTACCTCCTTCGCCAGCTCCATGTAGGGCAGACAGCGATGCTGAGTGTCCTCCATGCACACACCACTCTGTTGACTCAGCTGGTGTCGTTCATGGAGGGCATCTCATCGGGCATGTCTGCCCTACAGAGGGGCAATAGGTCCATGGACTCCTCCCTGACGGCAGCAGTGTCCCTCCTCCAACAGTCCCTCACCCCTCCTGTCTCTGCCCCATCCACACTCCCCAGCACCTTACCTGTCCCAAGCACACACACACCGGCACAGGCACACACCAGCACAGACACGAGCAGCACACACACACACACGCCACAGACAAGACGCACACGCACGCACAGTCAGGGGACTGAAACCACACTCACAGGGGATGGGGCCCAGTCACACACACACGCATCCACGAGCACTGCGCAGTCCACAGTTGCCTCTCCCTCCAAAGCCCCCTCCGTTGCCTCACCTGCAACCCCAAAGACCCAGCGGCTCTTCCTCAGTGACCTCGGCCTCTTCCCCTCCGATCCAGCTGATACAGCATTCAGGGGGAAGAGGAAGCCCACCCACACGGAGCGGAGTGCCCCTCGCCACCGGACACCCTCCCCCAGGCGCAGACAGACTGAGGCCCCCATCCGCAAGTCCCCCCGGACCCGGAAGAGCAAGACCCCGCCGCCGCCCTGCAGGTCAGGCACCAAGTCTCCTTCCTCCATCCCTCAGGCCCCCTCTCCACAGGTGCCCCCACCACACTCTGCCCCAGGTTCCCCCACCCACAGATACACCATCCCCAAAAGGATCAGGCCTTCTCCCCCTGCCACTTGCTCTTCCGGCCCCACACCCCGCTGCGCTTGTCTGTGCCACTGGTGTGGTGACGGTGTCCTCCCCCTCTGTCCTGCCCACCTTACCTGATCCCCATTCTCCTCCCCTGGAGGTAGGCACTGCAGTGGAGTCCACTACCACCCTGTCTGACTTGGGCACTGCAGTGGGGAACCTGTCCACTCCATCTGCACGGTCCCCTGCAGTCTTGCCAGCACCCACACCATCAGAGTCATGCCCCCCACTTGTGCCGGCACACACCATGTCAG
The DNA here is from genome assembly GCA_963921515.1 of Calotriton arnoldi. Taxonomy (NCBI): domain Eukaryota; kingdom Metazoa; phylum Chordata; class Amphibia; order Caudata; family Salamandridae; genus Calotriton; species Calotriton arnoldi. Next base: position 2,102,885 of record CAWUFW010000598.1, on the reverse strand, counting down.
ACACCTCCACTGCAGTTGTCAGTGGCTCTCCAGCACCCACCACCCCTTCCCTGCCTCCTTCTGGTGAGCCATGATCCTGTCCCTGCGGTGCCTGGCCTGCCCCCCGTATGCCATCCGAGGGGATTGTCCCTGGTTTTCATCAGTGCAGGCATGCATAGGGTGACATCTGCCACTGTCACCCTGTTTTGACTTTCATGTTGGACTGGCCATTGGCCTTTGTTTATTTTTTGCTGGACATCAACTGTTAGACCCACATATGCTGAATAAAGCACCTTTCTGTTCTCTAGTGCTTTTGCTTCTGATGTACATGTTGTTGATGATGCTAACCATGCCCTTGCTGCAGTGATGGTGATATTTGGTCTCATGTTAATGAAGTGTTACTGTGCAGGAACACATGTGGTCCAGGGGGAATGTGTCCTATCCTGTGGTGTATCCATGTCATCCATAACAGCATCTGAGGGTGTCATGTGTTCAATATTTGGCAATGGGATTTCCTACTTACATTAGCAATTTCACATCTGTGGCTTCCACCCCTGCACATCTGTTGTGCCTGCCATTGTTCAATTAGTCTACTTCCCTGACCGTGTGGCCATCTCCACTGGACATGCAGGTTTGGGCATCAATGGGGAAGGACTCATCTGTGTTGTCAGTGCAACATTGCTATACAAGTGTGTTGGATCTGTGCTGATGATTTCGTTGGCACTCCCATGACCAGGCTGATGTGACGGGAGCCTTCATTTGGTGCTAATTGTTGACTGTGTGACCAAGTGCTCAGCTGACATGATGGAGCCGTACTGAGGCAACATATGGCACAGCTTTCCTCACACAGGAGTGGAGTCCCCTCATGGCAGTGTGTACTCCTGTGACATTGCCTGCGCCCAAGGTGTGTGTTGTATGAGCATGTCTGTGTGTTCACTTCCGTTTTGCTGTGCATGCTGGGATCCCTAGTGTTGTTCCTGTTTGTGATGCTTGCTGAGTTGACCTATGTTCCCCCAAGTCTTCTCCCTGGATTCTCTGTGATGTGGGTGCATGGCACATTACTGGTCATCAGGGTGTCACCCATAGGTGTGTTTGCTGTCAGGGCTGAGTTTGTGTGCAGACGCAGATGGGTCACAGACAGGATTCCCCTTGGCACTTGTTGTTTACACCTGTCATGTGATTTCCAGTTTGTGTTATCTTTCAGTGATTGTGACACGTTGTGTGTGTGACTGCTGGCACTCCTCAGGGTCAGGGCTGCAATGTTGGTAGTTGTCTATGTGTGTTCTTTGTGGGTGACCTTGGCTTCTTCATTGGTGTGGAACTGTGGCTGGGATCCCATTGGTTGGTGTGGTATTGCCGTCATGTCCATGTACAGCGTAGTGTGCAGTGTGTCAGACATTCAGGAGTCTTGTTGAGTGGCCATGTGTGATGTGTTTCTGCACCTTGGTTCCCACCCACCACCCTGGGATTGTCATGGGTGCATGTGCAATGTCACCAGTGCATGTGTGCTTCACTGCTGCACATTGTTGGAGGTCGAGGTGTGTGGTGTTGAGTGTGTGCAGATGAGAGTTGTTGCCCGGCTAGACCCCTGCCTCCATGATGGCCTTGGCTTACTGGCCGTGCTGATTGATTTGTGCTTGTGTAGGTGTGATGGTAGTTTGTTGCTCAGGACACATGACTGTGGTTTACAGTGTGAACGACATTTAGCTTTGTCATCACAGTGGGATTGTAATGCAGCCCAGGGTCACCACATTGTGGGGGCCCTGGGGGTAGTGCTGTGGTGTGTCTGTGTCTTGCTGTGTCAGTTGCTGTTCCTACATGCTTGTGTGACATGTGTGATTTGTGCTCCCTCTCATCTGACAATGCCTGATTGCCCACATAGGGGATTTGGATCCATGAGTTACCTTTGTGTGGCACTGTATGCACATCTGTGTAATTGGTATTCAGGCCTCCTCATGTGTTGTGTGGTTGCCTGGGGACACTGGCACCCCCCCTCACCTGTTGTGTTTGATGTGCAGTGTGGGTCTGCCTGTTTGTGTTTGTGCATCTGCACCACTGCATTGGCATATCTTTGGTGTGCCATTGGCTGTATGTTGTTTGGTGGGTTTCCCCTGCTGTCCCTGGGACTCCTAGGTCATCGGTCAGCACAATGATCATTGTTTGTGTGTCCCATTACTGCCATGGTATGTTATCTGTTCACCTCACATCTACAGTCTCCACAGGGTATCTGCATTTGTGTGCCCATTGGTGCAAATATGTGGGTCTGCATTCTGATGGTCACTTCTGTCATTGTGTCATTGATGAATGTTGACTGTGTCAGCCCCCATGGGTGATGTTTGTCTGCACATGGCCAAAGGTATGTCTTATTTGCACTGCAGTATTTGCCTCCCCCAATATATGTTGCAATGGGACACATGCACTACTTTGCCACTGATGTGTTTTATGTTCTGTGACCAGGAATCATCCATGCAGTTTGGCAGTTGCAGCTTTTTCTTTGTCAACACTTGCATTTTGGTCACTGTGATGATGGGGGTTTGGACCCCATTGCCACAATGTTCAAACTGTGCTTCAGCTATGGACCCCACACTTACCTTTTGGTCACTGTGATGATGGGGGTTTAGACCCCATTGCCACAATGTTCAAACTGTGCTTCAGCTATGGACCCGACACTTACATTTTGGTCACTGTGATGATGGGGGTTTAGACCCCATTGCCACAATGTTCAAAATGTGCTTCAGCTATGGACCCCACACTTACCTTTTGGTCACTGTGATGATGGGGGTTTAGACCCCATTGCCACAATGTTCGAAATGTGCTTCAGCTATGGGCCACCACACTTACATTTTGGTCACTGTGATGATGGGGTTTTGAATCCCATTGCCACAATGGTCATGGCCTGCTTGCATTGTGGGGGCCACACACATATATGTGTGGCACATGTGATAGGGGGTCACATTGTATGTTCAAAGTCATGTTCAGTGTTGTAGGCATTAGACACAGTCTACACACGCTTGTCATGGTGTTGGGGGGATGTCTTTTTCTTGCATTCCCTAGGTTGTAGTGTGCTGGTTGTGTCATGCATTGTCCATCCTATGAGTGGGGGTGGTGTTGGTGGTAGGCATCCAGCCCCCCATGGGTAGAGAGGGTAGTAGTGACAGGCATCCAGCCCCCCATGGGTAGAGGTGGTAGTAGTGACAGGCATCCAGCCCCCCATGGGTAGAGGTGGTAGTAGTGACAGGCATCCAGCCCCCCATGGGTAGGGGTGGTAGTAGTGACAGGCATCCAGCCCCCCATGGGTAGAGGTGGTAGTGGTGGTAGGCATCTGGCACCCCCTGGGTAAGGGTGGTAGTAGTGGTAGGCATCTGGCACCCCCTGGGTAAGGGTGGTAGTAGTGACAGGCATCCAGCCCCCCATGGGTGGAGGTGGTAGTAGTGGTAGGCATCTGGCACCCCCTGGGTAAGGGTGGTAGTGGTGGTTGGCATCCAGCCCCCCATGGGTAGAGGTGGTAGTAGTGACAGGCATCCAGCCCCCCATGGGTAGGGGTGGTAGTAGTGACAGGCATCCAGCCCCCCATGAGTAGAGGTGGTAGTAGTGGTAGGCATCCAGCCCCCCATGGGTAGAGGTGGTAGTAGTGACAGGCATCCAGCCCCCCATGGGTAGGGGTGGTAGTAGTGACAGGCATCCAGCCCCCCATGAGTAGAGGTGGTAGTAGTGGTAGGCATCCAGCCCCCCATGGGTAGAGGTGGTAGTAGTGACAGGCATCCAGCCCCCCATGGGTAGAGGTGGTAGTAGTGGTAGGCATCTGGCACCCCCTGGGTAGAGGTGGTAGTGGTGGTTGGCATCCAGCCCCCCATGGGTAGAGGTGGTAGTAGTGACAGGCATCCAGCCCCCCATGGGTAGAGGTGGTAGTAGTGGTAGGCATCTGGCACCCCCTGGGTAAGGGTGGTAGTAGTGGTAGGCATCTGGCACCTCCTGGGTAAGGGTGGTAGTAGTGACAGGCATTCAGCCCCCCATGGGTAGAGGTGGTAGTAGTGGTAGGCATCTGGCACCCCCTGGGTAGAGGTGGCAGTAGTGGTAGGCATCTGGCACCCCCTGGGTAAGGGTGGTAGTAGTGGTAGGCATCTGGCACCCCCTGGGTAGAGGTGGTAGTAGTGGTAGGCATCTGGCACCCCCTGGGTAAGGGTGGTAGTGGTGGTAGGCATCCAGCCCCCCATGGGTAGGGGTGGTAGTAGTGACAGGCATCCAGCCCCCCATGGGTAGAGGTGGTAGTAGTGGTAGGCATCCAGCCCCCCATGGGTAGAGGTGGTAGTAGTGGTAGGCATCCAGCCCCCCATGGGTAGAGGTGGTAGTAGTGACAGGCATCCAGCCCCCCATGGGTAGAGGTGGTAGTGGTAGGCATCTGGCACCCCTGGGTAAGGGTGGTAGTGGTGGTTGGCATCCAGCCCCCATGGGTAGAGGTGGTAGTAGTGACAGGCATCCAGCCCCCCATGGGTAGGGGTGGTAGTAGTGACAGGCATCCAGCCCCCATGAGTAGAGGTGGTAGTAGTGGTAGGCATCCAGCCCCCATGGGTAGAGGTGGTAGTAGTGACAGGCATCCAGCCCCCATGGGTAGAGGTGGTAGTAGTGGTAGGCATCTGGCACCCGCTGGGTAGAGGTGGCAGTAGTGGTAGGCATCTGGCACCCCCTGGGTAAGGGTGGTAGTAGTGGTAGGCATCTGGCACCTCCTGGGTAAGGGTGGTAGTAGTGACAGGCATTCAGCCCCCCATGGGTAGAGGTGGTAGTAGTGGTAGGCATCTGGCACCCCCTGGGTAGAGGTGGCAGTAGTGGTAGGCATCTGGCACCCCCTGGGTAAGGGTGGTAGTAGTGGTAGGCATCTGGCACCCCTGGGTAGAGGTGGTAGTAGTGGTAGGCATCTGGCACCCCTGGGTAAGGGTGGTAGTGGTGGTAGGCATCCAGCCCCCCATGGGTAGGGGTGGTAGTAGTGACAGGCATCCAGCCCCCATGGGTAGAGGTGGTAGTAGTGGTAGGCATCCAGCCCCCATGGGTAGAGGTGGTAGTAGTGGTAGGCATCCAGCCCCCCATGGGTAGAGGTGGTAGTAGTGGTAGGCATCCAGCCCCCATGGGTAGAGGTGGTAGTAGTGACAGGCATCCAGCCCCCATGGGTAGAGGTGGTAGTAGTGGTAGGCATCTGGCACCCCCTGGGTAAGGGTGGTAGTGGTGGTTGGCATCCAGCCCCCCATGGGTAGAGGTGGTAGTAGTGACAGGCATCCAGCCCCCATGGGTAGGGGTGGTAGTAGTGACAGGCATCCAGCCCCCCATGAGTAGAGGTGGTAGTGGTGGTAGGCATCCAGCCCCCCATGGGTAGAGGTGGTAGTAGTGACAGGCATCCAGCCCCCCATGGGTAGAGGTGGTAGTAGTGGTAGGCATCTGGCACCCCCTGGGTAGAGGTGGCAGTAGTGGTAGGCATCTGGCACCCCCTGGGTAAGGGTGGTAGTAGTGGTAGGCATCTGGCACCCCTGGGTAGAGGTGGTAGTAGTGGTAGGCATCTGGCACCCCTGGGTAAGGGTGGTAGTGGTGGTAGGCATCCAGCCCCCCATGGGTAGGGGTGGTAGTAGTGACAGGCATCCAGCCCCCCATGGGTAGAGGTGGTAGTAGTGGTAGGCATCCAGCCCCCATGGGTAGAGGTGGTAGTAGTGGTAGGCATCCAGCCCCCATGGGTAGAGGTGGTAGTAGTGGTAGGCATCCAGCCCCCATGGGTAGAGGTGGTAGTAGTGACAGGCATCCAGCCCCCCATGGGTAGAGGTGGTAGTAGTGGTAGGCATCTGGCACCCCCTGGGTAAGGGTGGTAGTGGTGGTTGGCATCCAGCCCCCATGGGTAGAGGTGGTAGTAGTGACAGGCATCCAGCCCCCCATGGGTAGGGGTGGTAGTAGTGACAGGCATCCAGCCCCCATGAGTAGAGGTGGTAGTAGTGGTAGGCATCCAGCCCCCCATGGGTAGAGGTGGTAGTAGTGACAGGCATCCAGCCCCCATGGGTAGAGGTGGTAGTAGTGGTAGGCATCTGGCACCCCCTGGGTAAGGGTGGTAGTGGTGGTTGGCATCCAGCCCCCCATGGGTAGAGGTGGTAGTAGTGACAGGCATCCAGCCCCCCATGGGTAGAGGTGGCAGTAGTGGTAGGCATCTGGCACCCCCTGGGTAAGGGTGGTAGTAGTGGTAGGCATCTGGCACCCCCTGGGTAAGGGTGGTAGTAGTGGTAGGCATCCAGCCCCCCATGGGTAGAGGTGGTAGTAGTGACAGGCATCCAGCCCCCCATGGGTAGAGGTGGTAGTAGTGGTAGGCATCCAGCCCCCCATGGGTAGAGGTGGTAGTAGTGACAGGCATCCAGCCCCCATGGGTAGAGGTGGTAGTAGTGGTAGGCATCCAGCCCCCATGGGTAGAGGTGGTAGTAGTGACAGGCATCCAGCCCCCATGGGTAGAGGTGGTAGTAGTGGTAGGCATCTGGCACCCCCTGGTAAGGGTGGTAGTGGTGGTAGGCATCCAGCCCCCCATGGGTAGAGGTGGTAGTAGTGACAGGCATCCAGCCCACCCTGGGTAGGGGTGGTAGTAGTGGTAGGCATACAGGCCCCTATGTGTATGTGTGGCATTGGTGAGGGCCATCCCGCCCCTATGGTGCTGCTGTTGCTGGTGTAGGTATTTCTGCATCCCTCTGTGTGTGATGTGTCGGGTACGTGTAGTTTGTTTTTGTTGTTGGTGTCTGACTTACCTTCTGCGCCGTACGCGTCCGTGCCTGTTCCGGCAATAGAGGTAGAATATTGGTAGGATCGGCACGATGGGATTCATGGTTGGTTCGTCTCGTTCGTCTTTCTCTTTGCTTCGCCTCGTATTCGTCGCTGGCGTGTTCGTCTCGTAGTTGTGGATCGTGTTGTGGCGCGAATCGGAGCTTATGTGCGCCTCGACCGGATGCTTTGACGTGCCATGCGTAGCGACGGGTTCGGCGCGTACGGGAAGCGCATCGTACTTGTCCGGCCGGACGGGGCTGCATTTTTGCTTCCGTGCGGCTCGATTCTGCGATTCCGGATCCGCCTCGGTCTGAGTTCAGGTCCTGTATTGGGTGAGTACGACTGGGTCGGGATTTGGGCAGTTGTGCGCATCGTACTTGCTCGTTCGGACGTATGTGCGGATCGGTCGGGAAACAGGCATTCGCCTGGATTTTTTCCCGACCGAATGGTATTAGGTGCGCTTCCGACCGGGATCAGAATCGACCCCAAAGTGTCTGGGGAATAATTGTTACTTTAGGTTTCAGCAAGAGAAGTTCAATGAGGTTTTTTCCACACATCAGGGAAATACTTTGAGCATTGTATTATATTAAAGGAAGGAGTTGTTCACTTTAGGCACCACATGAGGAATGTTCCCTTGTCTTTTAGACTGACATTGAAGGAGATACTGAGTGATCTATAGGATGAGAACATAACAGCTCCTGTAGAATCTTCTCCATGCTTGCACCCAGTTGTGGGTTTGCTTAAAAAAAATAGGAATGTGCCCTTAGACAGTGATCCCCATTGTTTAAATGATTCAATTTGGATCACACGTGGGCCTCTCCAAAACTTGCATGAAATAATCTAGACATTGACTGGTGCAACCTCACAGATCATTGGGCTGTTCTGGAGGAAGGATCTACGCATCTCACTGACTGCATTTGTGACTCTCGAAGCCTTGTTCCAGTACAAAAGGATGCCATTTGGTCTTGATAGGGCTGCATCTATTTTCAGAAGATCATGAAGGAGACGCTGAATGGTGTGGAGGACGAAGTTGCCTTTCAGGGTGATATTCTTGAATAGGACTAAGATCAGTATGATGCAACGTTGGTGCAAGTCCTTCAAGCTCTGCCAGACCTGGGCTTAAACTGAAACGTATTGAATGTGATTTTACCTGTGACCTTGTAGAATACGAAATATAACAGTAGGTGCCAGGGTATAGACAGGCGCACACCCACTATTCCATGAACGTCAATCTGCATATATCTCATCCATACTATGGTGTTCTAAAAGGAAAGACGGCCACCACACATCCTTAAATAGCCAAATAGCTCTGTTTTTCAAAGACACCCTTGGGCACACTATAATTGATGGTGCACGCAAAAATTGTCCATTCTTGTGATTCTTTAATTCTGATCTTCAAGCCTCTAGCCAACATGTGTTTCGTCGTACTGGTGTTACACCTTCGACTTAATCAGGACTAAAGGTAAACATAATACAAAATACTAATTTCTTTGTAATAATCAAGATATCTCAATGAATGCATTCCAAAAAGTACCTAATAAAAACCGCCACCAAATTACTAATTAATAAAACATATTACTCTGAGTAGAATCCCATAGTGAATTGCAAGGAGATTTTCAACACCATATAATACAGCAGCATAGCACTGCAAAGTACATTATGTAATACTACAGTGTCTACAGATTACGCCAGAATATCTCGGGCACTCTAGTTCTATGCAAATGTTGTGAAGAATTTCTCTACCAAATAAAAAGCATTGAGGGCTATTCTTAAAAAGAACATTACATTTAAGGGGAGAAAAGCAGAAAGACACGTTTAATTCTCTCAAGGAAGATAATGTAAATGCTCCTTGCTTGAAAACTTTTGTTGTGGAAAGAGAATACATTATTCCTCTGGATGCCAGCAATTGTGGGCTGGATGCAGTATTGCAGCAGTGAAATGGCCATGATGAATGGATTGTGACTCCTGTTTCTAGGATGTTGCATGATTCCGAGAGGAACTACTCAATTATTAAGCGAGGGCTCCTTGCTTGCACCTGGGCTGTTGAGCACTTTACGATGTTTCTCTGGGGGGGGGGACCAAATTTATGTATTGGACAGATTAGAAACCACTTCTTAGAATGCTTTCTCTGGGTAGGGGGAGGACCCTCGTAGCCAGGTTAGCTACATTAGCTGCCAAACGTCAGGCATATCAATTTGAAATAGTAGATATAGCTGGAACATGTAACCAACATGCAGACCTCATGTATTGTTTTGGTTAGCTGTTCAGGATTTGCATCAAGATGAACATGAGGTTGTTTTTGGCCTCCATGACATTGATGTGAAGTCTGTGTCTGACAAGAGGGTTTGGTTGCAAGCAATGATGAATAAGTCAGTCCTCGACAAAGTAGAAGGCAGCCTGTCTGGCAGCCTGAGAAACGGATATTACCAGGAGAATTCAAATCATTCACCCCAATTAAAAGATAATTGACCCGAGAGAATAGTATAATCATGAGAGTGCTTTTTGTATTAAAGAAGCCTTTTCTCTTGTGTTTATAGATAATTTTTTGCCAGAGTTGAAAGTCAATTTGAATGTTTCCCCTGATATTGTCATCAATTCTTTAGAAAATTTATTTTGCAGGGAAGGTTTGCTGGAATGATTAATTTCTGATAATGGTCCCAGTTTACAAGTGTGGAGTTTGTTGACTATCTTGTATCTTTTGAAAGGTGTGGCAATTCTCATAAACATATTGCAAATTATCATCAATAAGCCAACAGACAGATTGAGTGTTTCAACTAGGCTGTAAAAAAAGCCAAACAGTTGGCTGTCAACGGTGGAATTGTTGGGGTAAAGCTGTCCAAGCAACTCTCATCTCCTAAATAAGTACTCTTAAATCTGTAACAGTGTATTCTCCTTTTGAACTGGTGTGAGACCGCAAACCTGGTTCTTGTTTAGTTCCTTGGTGGCTAAAATTGATAAATGGTTTGGAGAAATCCACAGTGTTGAAAGAGGCTATATTTGAAAATGTGAGGAAGTGAGTGGATGTATGTAAGAGGAAGATAAAGGAGTACATGATGGTTAAGAGGAGGAAAGTTTCCCACAGAATTGTATGTGAAGGGGAGTTGGTTAGTATCAAAATACCTGGTAATCAGGTGGAACTGAATTTTAAGTGGTATGATCCAGTCAAGGTTGTAGAGATTTTGAATGGAGCAGTTAGTGTAGAGGGTAAAGTTGTGTGGAATCAGAATGTTTTTTGACGGTTTGTGTGAGTAAATGTATAGTGTAGAGAGCACCAGGAATCATTTTCAGGATGTAGATATCCCAATGTCTGAAAAGCTATGGGAGATAGCTCTAAGAGTCTGGAGTGTGACTGTGGTGCTGGTCCCTTTCCCAAGAATGTTGTTATGGGAGAGAGTCACAGCGTGATTTTGGATCCTATCATGGACAATTAAATTAGGCTCAGTTCTGTACCCAAGATCTTTTTAAAGTTTTCTAGAGGGTTGTGGGGGTAAGATTGATGTGGGTCGAACTACTTAATGGTAGTTATAGTGTTCATTTTTATTTGAGGGTTATTTAATCGTAGTTTGTGTTCTGTTGTTTTGTATTGTTATGCGTTAGGCCTACTTAGAATTTGATAGTAGTCTAGTGTTATTTAAGATATTGTTATTGTGTTCATTACAGTTGTAATGTAGTATGAAGGTTGTATTTAAAAATAGTGTTTTGTGTGGATGGGTATTCTATGTTTTTTTTACAGATTTACATATTGGAAGTCATTTAATGGATTTTAATGGATCCGCAAGACCACGGATGGAGGAACATCCTTCTCCTACCTCGCTGCGAAGACCTGGAACTCCCTGCCTCTGCACCTCAGGCAATCACCATTGCTGCCGCAATTTAGAAAGGACCTCAAGACCTGGCTCTTCGACTGAACCACAGATCAACCCCCGCCCCCCCACTCAGAACTTTGCGGCCCGCACGGGTGAGTAGAAGGAAATTAATTTGGTTTCTAATAAACCGATTTAATTATTTTTAATTTCCATCGATTTTTGGGTTTTCTGGAGTGTTTCTTCTTTTTTCAGTTTTTTGGGGGTTTTTAATGGTTCCTTATAAGTTTTAATTACTGTGCTGGATTTACCTTGGACTTTTTCATTTTTGTATTTTTTTCCGGCTTTTATAGATTTCACTTTTTCCTCTGTGTTGGATTTACTTGGCTCCATTTTGTGTTTGTCTAATGTTGTGCTGTGTGGTTGTTCATTTGCTGATTTTTAATTAATTTTTAAACATATTATTTGTATTATTCAGTCTTATGTATGTTATTTGTATGTTTTTTTTAACTTAAGTTGTGGTGGTTTGTAGTTTTGATAAGATTTGTTGGTTAGTGATTAGGTAGTTAAGTGTTTTATAATAGGGATTTTGCTATTAATTCTAAGTAGTGTACTCCTTTGTTGTTCATAAAGATTCTAACTTTACGTTGTAGCATGTCTTACATTCTACTGGTTTGTTTACTTATTTTAGGTTTAATTTGGGTTACTGACTGCTCAATTCTTAGTTGTTGGTAGCTTTGTTCTTTTTGTTGGGCTTATAAGATTTTGTAGAATGTTGGCTGGGTTCTCCCTATTGTGACTTGGAAGGCATCATGCCATCCTTCTACTGAGGTGTGGCGCAGCAGCCAGGGCGACTGACTCCGGAACCTGGAGCTCACGGTTCGATCCCCGGCGGCAGATCAGCCCAGCACCATGTGACTCTGGGCAATAGCTCGCTTAATCTTCCCGACTGCCCCCAGCGCCGGGACACCTCTCTGGAGGTAGCTGTGCGCTTTACAAATACTGGACATTTACTGCGTTGTTGGTTTTGGCTTCTTGAACCATGGTGCTGTCGTAGACATTTCACCATGGTATGTGGAGTCTGGGTTGGCGTCTATGTTCAGAAGTGACCAGTCTGCCAAACCAAGTGTTTAAAAAGTAGTCTGTGGAGGGACTTAGCTTGTGTTCATTGTATTGGTAAAATTGGCTTTCTTTAAGTAAGTTGTAGTAGTTGAAATGAAATGAAATTATGATTTGTAACGCGCACTAATACCCAAGGGTGTCTAGATGTTAACCTCTGTTGCAGCTACATAGGCTAGTGCAATTAGGTATTGTATTTCAAAGGCAAACTGCCTGTTTGTTGCATATTCTAAATTTCTTGCAGATTGTTGGAGATGTCTCCAAATGCTTTTAATAAAATGGTAGTAACTGCCTTGAATAGTTGTTGTGGGTACAGTTTAAGCTTTGTTTGTATCACGGCATGTTCAAAGTCGATTATTATTTTAGATGAGGGGTAGTTTGTTTTAATTTTAATTTGGTTTAGTAGTATGGCATATATCTGAGTGAATGGCTTGGGGCACATTTCGAATGTTCCGTCCATCATTCTTGTTTGCTATTGGCTTAGTCTTAATAAATTATGTGCTGCGGCAAATATAATAGTGTGTTTGTCATTATTTAGGTTGTCATGTAGGAGGAAGGGTTCATCATTATGTGTGGTGGTTAAGTGCTCAGGAATTTGGATATCTTCGTATCTTCTAGGGGCAGCAGGAATATCACTGATGGCTTTCTTAGTTCATGGTATTAAGTGTTTTAAAGTGGCTATAGCTGACATGTGATGTGTTCAGGTACTTTAGGAAGTATATCTCTTTAAAGTTTAGTAGTGGTTTCTTGGAAAGTAGTACTTGCCTCTTTCAAATCATGAAGTACATGCCTTACTTCGATTTCGGTGACATTTGGGGGTGGTTGTGTTCTCTCACGTTAATAACATAACTTTTTGTACTAGCCCTCCCTTAACATGCATTAGAGTAATATTTTGTACATTTGTACATTTCCAATTTACATTTTAGGTGCTTGCGCTTTCTTGGCTGTAAGTGCACCCCATGTGTAAAAGTAATTATTTGTCTCTCTGTGAGGTGATGTATCTTGCTCTTCTTTCTGTTTGAACATAGTTTAATAATACAGTTAAATAAATTGTAATAATTTTACTTTTGCTTTGCAAATAAAATATTCCGACAGTTGTTTTGCATTTAATGTTTATATATGTCTTGTTGATTTTAATTGCAGTTCTTTTTCAGTTTTCCGTTGAAGGTGTTTTAATGTGAATCAGGTGGTTAATTTCCTGTTGGGAAAAAAAAGTTGTATTAGTTATATGTTAAACCTTTGTTTGTGTGTAGTTTGCAGGGGTTGAGGGCTTTTAGCTTCATTTTTTTTTCTTCAAACGTGTTTTTTATTAGCATTTGATCATTTTGTTACAACATAAGTCAATAATGGTACAGCATGATGAGGTTTGTATCCTGCTCATGCATAAGACTGAAGAGTGAGAGACACCAATTCCACCGGTGCCCAGCCCCAATCACACAAGAACCTAATAAGAAGATACAGTTTTCTCATGACATGGCTAGCAAGCTCATATTGCGTCCTAGTAAGGCCTTCACTCATCTGTCTTTCTTTTGCGACAGCCGTATTCTCAAACCTCCCAACGGGGGAGGTAGTCTCTACCAAGAGTTCAAGATCCCCGAGGGAATTACTGAATTAACTAAAACATAAACAAACCCCCCCTCTCCCCTCCCCCCACCCATCCCCTTACTGGTGGTGGCTGCCTAGTTGGTGCGTCTCAGCCAACATGTCAGTCTCAGTTCTGTTTATACTTGAAATAAGTGCATTGCTCTAAGGGAGGGAGGACATACCGCCGACAGTAACCCCTTCGTAAGGAAAGCAACCAGGGGCCCCCATCTGTATTCAAAGTTTTTGTAATCATCTCTAAAGATGTCGGCCATCCGTTCTAAGCTTAGGAGTTTCCATAGTCTGGAGTGCCACAGTGAAATAGCAGGTGCCTCTTTTTTCTTCCAGGCGGCCGCGATCGCTACTTTCGCAGCCCCAATGCATGTCCACATGATGGCCTTATCAGCCTTGGTTTGGTGCTTAAGTGATGGATCGCGCAAACCCAGGAGGACTTCTGCCATAGTGGTCGGTATGGGATAACCTAGTATATCTTTGATTTGTGCAAGAATGTCTTCCCAGAAGGGTCTTATCCCAGGGCAGTCCCACCAAATGTGCTGGAAATGTCCTAGTAGCCCACACCCCCTCCAGCACCTGTCGGACGAGCCAGGGAATATCTTTTTAAGCTTGGCGGGGTAAAGGTACCAGTCCATCATGGTTTTGAGATGAGCCTCGCGTAATTCCGTGGAATGATTAAATTTCACAATGTCAAACCATAGGCCCTCCCATTCTTTATCGGAGATGTTGCGCTGCGAAATACCCTCCCACATGCTCATATAGCGGGGGCGTGAAGTGTGCAGAGAGGCAAGAAGATAGGAATACAGATAGGAAATCACCCCTTCATAGAATCCACTTTTTGTACATAGCTTTCGAATTTCGTAAGTGGTCTAGTGGCGGCCTCGTAGATGGAAGGTGTGAGCGCCCAGTGCTTCAATTGAAGGTAGTGGAAGTGTTCAGTGTGTTCCACCCCAAAGTCCCTCTTGCAGTTGTCAAAGGTGAGGATGTCATAGTTGTGAAATAGGTGAGTCAGTGCCCTGCACCCTCCCTCTCGCCACTGATCAAAAAGCCCTTCCTGCATGGCCGGGGGAAATGCCGGGTTGTAGTGGATTGGCGTGTAAGGGGACGGAAATGTGGTCCACTGGGTGTTATGTGAGACAGAGTCCCATACCTTCAGGGTGGTCCGGGTGGGGGTGCTAAGGTAGGTGTTTTTTGGTCTGTCGGTCTTGTGGCGCCAGATGAGATCCCAAATCGACCGACCAGCGATGGCCATGTCCATATGAAGCCAATGCTTCTCTGATTCCCTTTTGGCCCATTCGGTGACCACCCTCAGTTGGGCTGCTTTATAATATAGCCCGAAATCTGGGAGGCCCACCCCCCCCCCCTCTTTCCTCGGCCGCCTCAGAATTGCAAAGGAAAACCGCGCTCGCCCCCCTTGCCAGATAAACTTCAAAACCATTGATTTTAATTTGGGGAGAAGGTCTGTGGCTAACTCAATGGGAAGAGCCTGAAAAAGGTAGAGAAGCTTAGGTAGCACAGTCATTTTAATCGCGTGTATGCGACCAAGCCAGGATATGAAAAGCGGTTTCCAGCGTGCAAGATCTGTCTGGAGTTGCAGGAGGGCGGATGGGTAATTGGCTTTGTACAGCTCTTCCACTTGTGGTGTTAACTGGACCCCCAGATATTGAAGGGGGCGGGTAGTCCATTGTAATGAGGTGCATGTCCGTAGCGTCTCCACCTCAGCCGCTGGGATTGTGAGGTTAAGGATGGAGGATTTTTCCATATTGATTTTGAATCCCGCAACTGTTTCGAAGCGCCTGAGCTCCACTTGGAGTGCAGGGAGAGAAGTAGCTGGCTCTGCAAGGGACAGGAGCACATCGTCCGCAAATAGCGATATCTTGTGCGATTCTCCACTAAAGGGGATACCTCGTATCTCTGGTGATGCACGGACCGCCACAGCCAGGGGTTCGATACTAAGAGCAAACAGTAGCGGCGAGAGAGGACACCCCTGGCGGGTGCCTCTAGTGAGAGAGAAGGAAGACGACAGCACCCCATTCACCTGGACTCTCGAGCGAGGTTGAGTATAGTTGGCCCGGACCACAGTGATAAATTTGTCGTCAAATCCGAAATGAGTAAGGGCAGCGAAAAGGAAGGCCCAGTCCACTCTATCGAACGCCTTCTCGGCGTCCAGGCCTACCAATACCGCCGGGATCTGTTTCTTATTAGCTTTTTCAATGAGGTGGATGATACGTCTGGTGTTATCATGAGTTTGGCGTCCTTTGATAAACCCAGACTGGTCTGGATGAATGAGGTCCGGCATCAAGTCATTCAGCCGTGCCGCGAGAATGGACGAGTATAATTTTGCATCCAGGTTGAGGAGAGCTATAGGGTGAAATGAGGCACATTTCTGCGGGTGTTTCCCCTGTTTCGGAATGACTGTTATCACTGCCTCCGCCATCGTGGGGGGGACCGTACCCGTCTCGGCCATGGTGTTGAATAGATGGGTCAGGTGAGGTAAAATATCGGGAGCAAAAGTTTTATAAAATTGAGCTGTATAGCCATCGGGGCCTGGGGCTTTGTGCGGCTTGAGAGATTTAATGACGAGGGCCACTTCCCCCGAGGTTATGGGGGCCGTGAGCTTTTCATTCCATTCCGATGTAACTTGGGGGAGTGACAGGGCTCGCAAGTATTCATTTTGCCCTTCTGTGTCACGCAGTTCCCCTGTGTACAGGGTTCGGTAGAAGGAACCAAAGGTGTCTGCTTTATCGATGTCTCTATTGGTCAGCCCTCCCCCTCCATTAGTATGCCTCCTATGTATTCCCTTTCTCTCTTTTCTTTCAGTTGGCGGGCCAGATGTCTACCAATCTTGTTCCCCTGGGAGTAAGATATCTGACGAAGCTTCAGAAGGGTGTGTTCTGCCCTGTTGTTGTAAATGGCCCTAAGTTTTCCTCGCAGTGTGGTGAGTGTGCGTAGGGAGTCCCTAGTGGGTTTTGTTTTATGGGAAGCTTCTGCCAGTGAGAGTGCCGCCTCTAGCTCTATCCTTTCCTGAGTCCTTCTTTTGTTCAGCGCGGAGTTGAGCGCGATGCAGCGCCCTCTAAAGACTGCCTTAAAGGCATCCCAGGTATTGAACTCTGAGGTGTCGGAGATCACGTTCTGGGCAAAAAAATCCTTGATCGTGTCTCTAAGTTCTGTGCACAGCCCCTTTTCTCTCGTAAGAGAAGCCGGGAAATACCATTTGGGGGGAGTAGCCGCCTGCGGGCTCCAGGAGAGACATATCGAGACCAGGCAGTGGTCCGATATTGAAAGTGGAAAAATCTTCGCCTCCTGCAGAGACCCCACTAAATGTTGGCTGATGAATATGTAATCGAGTCTAGAGTACGTGCAGTGCACGTGTGAGTAGAAGGTGTAATCCCTCAACTGGGGATAAAGAGTCCTCCATGTGTCCCTAAGGCCCATATCGTGGATCTGTTGTTTAACCTCCCTGGTAAAGCCGCTGGATTCGTGTCTATGGGGGTGTGTGCTGTCAAGATCTGCTTGCCATGTTAAGTTGAAATCACCTAGGAGAAGTGTCGGCCCCTCCGCAAATCCCTGTATTTTCCCCAAAAGTAGCTGCAGGAAGGGTGTCTGACCCGTGTTCGGTGCGTAGGCCGAAATGAAAGTGCAAAGTTTACCCTTCAGTATGCCTTTGACCATTACCCAGCGGCCCTCTTTGTCTGATTTAGTGGCAGTAGGTTGAAATGTCATAGAGGTATGGAAGAGAAGCGCCGTCCCCCGGTGTTTAGTAAGCGCAGAGGCTCTATAGATCAGGGGGTATTGAGGATGGCGAAAGCGAGTCTCCTCCGCGCGCGAAAGATGTGTCTCCTGCAGCGCCACAATATCTAAATGATGATCAGCAATGTATTTCCAGACCTTCTGGCGTTTCTGTGGTGAATTAAGGCCCTTTACGTTCCAGGATCCTAGTGTAATTACCATCGGTTCCTTGCATCCCCCCTCCGCCCTCTAGAAAGCCATTGTATATCACTTATGTCCCACGCACCGCAGCTCCTGCCCTGCATAAACCTGAGGAAGCTGCCATGCATAGAGACGAACCTGTGGCACACACCTGCGTATGTAATTGCATTAAAAAAGCCACCACCAGTCTGCCTCCCTCCCTCCCACCCGCCCCCCCCTTCCCAACAAACAGAAAAAACAACGTTACCCTCATGAACAAACGTCGTAGTGATGACAGAGCTCCGACACTGGGGTGAAGCTCCCCGTTAAACATATTGGGGGAGCTGAGAGACCGAGGTCCCCATCCGCGCCCGCCCCGTACATATCCAAAAACAATGCTATGTGCCTATACCATTGCATTTACGTGTAAAGTTCGGCCCTGGTCATTTCGTCCTTGGGCGGCCTACCGTAATCGCCGGTCCCCCTGGTAGCCCAAGGTCCGCCTGTTCTGGACTCGTTCGTAGTTCATATTGTCCTTGGGGTCTGGCTTCAGGTCCCGGCTCGGGTTACATCGAGGCCTGTCCTAGTACCCCAGATCCACCGACAGAGGGTGGTGACTGCCGCAGCCCTCGGCATCCACAGGGTCTTGGCATTGTTTTTAGGGAGGATCTATATGATCAACGTGTCAGGGTTCAGTAGGAGTGGCCTCCCCTCCATAAGACCTTAGTTCTCGACACCTTTATGGCCCGTGGTGGTCAATTTTTTTTTGGGGGGGTCCGTCCCTGGAGCGAGACCCCTCCTAAAATAGGAAAGTGCAGTCCACTAGGCCTCACCTACGATTTCTCCTCCGGCCTGTGGTCCATGAGCTCATCTGAGGGCTGGCCCCCGTCGGATCTCGTGTCTTGTGTCCTGCCGCGCTAGTATCCTCGGAGGGAAGACCCAGAAGGTCCAGTCCTTCCTGCAGGTCTGAGATGTGCCGTGGCTTGTTATTATATTCGAACGCCAGCCCAAATGGAAAGGTCCAGCGATATCGAACCTTATCCTCCCTCAGTTTCAGCGTGATGGGCCTAAACGCCTGTCTCCTGGCCAACGTGGCCGGTGCTAGATCTTGAAAGATGGCGCATGAGTGGTCTTGGAAAGAGACCGTACCTTTTTTCCTGGCTGCGAGTAGTACTGCTTCCTTGACTTTATAGGAGTGAAATTTCGCCAGCATGTCTCTCGGTCTTTTCTTGTCTCCAGTCGGCTGGCCTCCAACGCGGTGAACCCTGTCGAGCTTTATCTTTAGGGTGATTGGACTTAGAATCTCGGCAAACAACCCCTCCAGAAAGGCCTCCAGATCTGTCCCCTCCGCGCCCTCCTCCAGGTCACGGAGTCGAAGGTTCTCTCTCCGGGCCCTGTTTTCTAAATCCTCCGCCTTTAATTGCGCTTGGTGCCATTGATCTTGGAGGGTATGGATGTCTTCCCGCATGGCAGCTGTGTGTTTATCGATATCCTGGGTTTGGGTTTCCAAGTCCAGGACTCTAGTGCCAACAGAATCAACATCCTGCTGAAGAGAAGCGAGCCTGCCGGTGAGTTCAGCTTTTAGTTGGTCTATCGATGCCTTGAGGTCCTGCCCCAGTTCAGCCCTCAATTCCGTCTTGAATTCCCGCAGAGTTGCCAAGAGATCTTCTTTAGTGAGAGTCATGGTGCTCGCACCTCCGTCGCTATCTGAGGGCTGGCTCTTGTCTGCTGGTGGAAAGAAATCAGACACTCTGTTCGTGGCCTTACACGACGACTTCTTTGGTGGCATAGGGGCCGGTCCCTCGTTCTGTGGCAGCCGTGGTGAAGGGCGGCGCACCAGGCGGCGCGCGATGTCTCCCCCCGGGAGGGTATGCGGCTGGATTGCCTGTCTGCTTTTGCCCTGCGTCCGACCAGTAGGGGGTGGATGGTGACCCTTTTACTCCAGGCCCAAAACGTGGTTCTCTCCCACAGGGCGTGTGGGGACCTGCGCCACCCTTCTCCATGTGGGAATCGGCCCGCGTTGCCCTCGCGGTTATCGGTGGGGCTGCGGGAGCGCCCGCTTCAGGTCCCTGAAGTGGGGTGGGAGCAGCAGCGGTGAAGGGAAGTCCCTCTCCGTTATCGGCGCTCGCCAAGGGCCGCCATCTTAGGGTCAGGCAGGGCAGGGGCTTCGGCGTCAAAAGGGAGTCAGCAGTCCGCAGTGCCCAATATCATGCCTCCGGGAGCAGCGGCTGCGTTATAAATGGTCGGGGGTAGCTCCGCTCGACGGTCCGTGTCCGCCACGTACCTGCCGCATGACACTTCGTCTCCCAGGCCGTCGGAGCCTCACATGTCGCCGCAGCCGCCAGCGCCAGTATCGCACCACACACCTGGTGAGTTTACACCGCAATCGTCACCGGGCTCCGCAGCGTTCACCAGCGTGCACCGGCCGTCGCAATTCTACCTCCAGTGCTGCCGTTATCGGAGATCGGCCGCCCCTATGGAACGAGGGCCGCCATTTTGTCGCTCTCCGGCCTCACTCGTGTCTGGCCCCGTAACCAGTCGCCACATTAGGTGTACCTCTGTCTCAGGGTAGCATTACGTACCCTCCGCTTTCCGGTGGCCACCCGTGCCTTCAGGATCGGTTTTCGGGTGGTATAGGCTGCGATCGAGGCTCGAGACTGCAGCGCGGACCGGGAGCCGAGACGAGCTATGTCCGTCCGGCCATCTTGCCCGGCCACGCCCCCTAGCTTCATTTTTTACATTTAAGGTGTAGTTGATAGGTTCATTCATTCATTCATATCTCTTTATTCAATTATTAAACAATAATCATAAAAGAACAACAATAAAATGACATCATAAAATCAGCTAAAATCCTTAAATAACAAAGTACAGTCATAATATACCCTAACCATCAAAAAACAAGTTACAATAAAAAATAGATCAAAGCTAAAGAGAAGTCTAAAAATTCATTGAGTTGCGCCAGCGCAAGGCACTTTTTAAAAATCCTCCCACAGAATAGCAAACAGCCGGCTTAGACATCATACGAAGAAAAGAAAATGACGGTCTGTATTGCCGAAACCCACAAGCTTTAAGAATAGGTAGTAAGTGTCTGCACCAGAAGGGCGCATAATAGCAGCAGAAATAAGTAAAGTGCTCTAGCATCTGCAAAGAGGAATTATCACAGGGGCAAACTAGTATACATTTCGGATCATACTGGCCTGTTGGAAAGCAGAGATGACTTCGGATTTAGCCTACCCAAAACTTAGAAGGGATCGTTCCCAGACATTTCTCACTAGGAAGAGGTAAGGCTCAAGACCATCACTAACTTGGATGGCTAGTTATTCTCCCCGGGTTGATTTATCCAATTCCCTTTGCTCCCTGGTGGCAGAGGCAGATCTCATTTCAATTCTTTAACCTTAATGCCTTACCCTTACCCAAATTATGAGGAAAGCAATACAGGTCAGGCCTGCCCAATGCCTCAGTGGTGCTCTTTATGTAACCCAGATAGTGGAATCTTGTGACATTGTCAAAACCTAAATAGTCTAAGATCACCTTGCAGTTAAGGGACGTATGCTGGTTGCTCCAGACCGCCATCCATAGGAGGAGCGGGGCAAGTTTTATATGATCTTCCACTTAAGGTAAACTCAGTTCCTCGTGGAGGAAAAAGTGGAAAGTACTTGGGCCGAGGCCTAATAATCATCTACAAAAATGGTTCTCCTCCTGCTGAGGTTTCGAGCAGTCCCGATACCCCCATAGGGCTGCCCCAAAAGTCAAAACTGATAGACTTCCAATAGAAACAATATAGGGTTGCTCCCCACTGTAGTTGCCAGTCCAAACAGAACCCCTACTGATTGATTACAACACAAACGACAGTGTACAAGACGCAGTAACCAGCTATTCCTTGAATCAAAGGTGATCCCTAGATAGGGAAACTCGCTAACCCTCGTGATGTTTTTCCCCTTGATGGAAATTGGCCTGATTTTGCAGTTTTGCTTCCCTAAAGCTATATAATGGGTCTTAGCGATGTTCGTTTCTAAATCTAGGTTGTCCATGAATACAACAAAAACATCAGTAAGACCCCTAAGACCGTTTGGGGTTCAGGAAAGCAGGACCGCGTAATCGGTAGAGAGTATTGCTGGGATAAAAGTTGATTTCACCTTGGGCTTGTCCTTCCTCTGTGATACTAAAAACTAATTCAAACCATCAATATATAAAAGAAATAAAATAGGGGCCACGACACAGCCCTGGCGAACTCCGCGGGACAGGCCAAAGGGATCTGTGCGTTCCCCCTCTGTACCGTATCTTACAGATGCATTTGACCCCTTAGGGGATAGTGAGGAAAATTCCACCAAAGGTAAAGGTAGGCCTATATTAGATAAAATACTCCATAGCTTAGAGCAATTGACAATGTCAAATGCACTTCTGAGGTCCATAAAAGCTAAATAAAACAGGCCCTTCTTCGCAATCACATATTTCCCTATAATAAGATGCAAATTCAGATACTGTTCCAAGGTCCCCAAGCCTTCCCTGAAACCATATTGAGCGGCACAAAGGGAACCGTTTTGCTCCACTGAGTCCTTAATTCTGTGCAAATTAATCCTCCCCAGAATCTTAACCACAGAATCCTAGAGAGAAATTGGCCTGTAACAATGAGGGTCCTGTCGGTTACCTTTCTTAAATATAGGCACAATTGTGGCAGTCTGCCCGGAGGTAGGTATGCCAAAAGAAGCTGCTGTGTTTAGAACATCAGTAATTACAGGTGCCCAGCGTTGAATGTTCTCTTTGTAAAGGTCCATGGGCATCCCATCTGGGTCTGGCTCCTTATTCGATGGGCTACCCTATATTGCAGCAGAACCCTCGTCCAACCCAAATCTAATCTCCAGTGGAAACTGTGCTACACTATCCGCGTCACCAGCCATGGGGCTGCCCCCATAACAATAGATCGATTTGAAGTGCTCTAACCATTTATCAGGATTAATGTTGGATCCTAACCCCTTCGACATGGGGCATGAAAACTTCCATCAATTTACAACTGCCCAGAATCCCTCTGTGTCCCTGACTTTGCATGTGTAAATTAAACGTTCCAATGTTTCCTCTTTGATTACTGATTTCCTATTTTTGATTGATTGTAGACTAACCTTGCCTCTGTAATCCGCTGCTGATTCCTGGGCTTAGCGTTAAGGGCATCACGCATTAGTTAGTTAGCAATTCTACAATCCTTGTCACCTGAATTTAGGGACCCCTTTAGCCCTTGAATGACCTAAGATGATGTTTCTAGTAATTAAATTCAGAACCATGAATGTGCCTAGAAGGCAAGGGAATAATAGATAACAAACGATTGACAAATAAATCATGATTAGACCCAACAAGTGAGTTCAGCAGGGTGGGGATGTGGCTAGATCTCCAGCTTAACCTTAACCCACTATCCTTCTAGCACAGGCCATTTACACCAGGGGAGACGTGAGATTGAATACAGTCTGGTAAGTTAAGCGCGATCCCAAGAGGATTGTGGTCGCTAAAACTATTCTCAATCACCCCTCCTGAATTAGCAAATGGTTCCAAGTTCTTGGAAATAAAAATATAATCTATTACTGAGCCTTGCCCCCAACCAACAAAGGTGGGAGGCTGTTTGTGGAGGTCTCCCAGCATTTCCACTGTGTTGAGTAGACCAAGATTACTTAAGGCGTTAAACAGCTTCAAACACCTGCGGTCAGAGGCTTGGGTACATAACATATTATCAACTTTCAGAAAAGGATCATGTAGTATAAAATTAATATCCAGCTTGGCATTAAAATCACCCCCTACGACCACATGAAAATTATTGGAAAGGCTTAAGGAACTCGATTTTAGAACCGATAATGCCTTGAACAGGATATCTATCTGGCATCCTACATCAAAGACTGCATTATAGAAGCTTACAAGGAAAAAGTTAAACTTATGAAGTAAAACAGTCCACAAAATTTGGATCTCACCGTGATTACAAACAATTGTGAAAATCCTATAAAACGTTGAGATTCTAGTCAAAATGGCTAGATCTATCTGCGCTCTCTGACCAGGTGAGACCACGACAGGAACGTAAAAACTTTCCAAACCATCCCACACAATTTTCTCTGAGGACCAAGTCTCTTGTAACATTATGATGTCAAAATTGGTGACAAAGTCTATCCATGCAGAGTCCAGCTGTTTAGACCGAATACCAGCGATATTTCAACTAACAAGCTTTGTGGCAGGCCCATTTGCGGAAGCCAAGTCTATTGATAGGGGTCCTGCAGAGATATGGTGGGCCTTTGATATCTTTGTTGCATTCTTAGGTGGATAGAATCGATGCAAGTCAGTTATTAGATTCCAAGTCTGACAAAATAGAAAATCGGTTTAGGTTTTGATCGGAGGTCTAGCAAACCCACAAGCTGCAGGAAGAAAATGCAAAAGGCAAGGCTTGCAGGTGTTTATAAAAAAACCCTAACAGAAAAATAAACAGGTCCTTTGTGCCAGCTGCCCCTTGCTGCTTTCTGGCTCGGTTGTTTAATTTTGTTTAAATTGTTTCATTTGTTATTTTGTCTAATTTTGCCTTGTTTCTGCCTGTTGTATTCTGCCTGCTCTGCCCCTGCTGCCCGCTCGCTTTTCCTGCCGTTTATTGCCACCACTTCCCGCCTCACACCAACCCCGTCGATCGCCACCCAGCTCCCCTCCATCCTCGCAGGACTTATTTAATGAAGGCCTCAGCTCTACCCCATTGAGCAGGTCCTTCGTGCCAGCTCTCCCTTGCTTACTGCCTCGCTTGTTTAATTTTATTTAAATTGTTAAATTTGTTATTTTGTCTAATTTTGTTTGATTTGTACTGTTCCTCACTGTTTAGTCCTCAATTATTTTGTTTACTGTCTTGCTTGTTATAATTTTGTACTGCTATGCCCACTATTTAGTCCTAACTTATTTCATTTATCTTTACTCAGATTCTACCACTGTTTAGTTTAATTTTATATTTGTAATTTGAGTGTTTCCATGTTTCCGCCTACTGTATTCTGCCTGCTCTGCCCCCGCTGCCCGCTTGCTTTCCCCGCCGTTTTTTGCCGCTGTATTGCCTCCTGCTTCCTGCTTCCTGCCTCATGCCAGCCCTGCCCATCACCGCCCAGAGCCACTCCCTCCTCCCATGACCTACTTATTAGACGCCCCAGTTTGACCACGCTGCTGGAGCGCCAAAGGCAAGCCAATCGGCACCCGCCTGCACCAGAACTGCGCCTGAACGGCGCCCAGCGCTAGGAACCCTGGCTCTCCCGCCACATGAAGATAGACCGCCACCGAGCCCTGGACCCCCAGACTGCGCAACAACAACTGCTGCCGCACCTCACCTCGATCTACGGTAGGACCATTTACTTGCCCGCACTGTCTCTTCTCCTGCAACACCGAAGTATCTGCAAGCACTACGACCACCCCTGCGCCAACCACTACGACCACAACCACGGAACAAGTCCACTGCCTCCTGCTCCACACACGATCACTCTACAAGCATGCCACCAAAAACTGGGACACCATCATGGCCCTTACCCCAACGTCATCTTCCTCACTGAGACCTGGCTCAACCCCGCATCCCCTTCCAACATCGCCTCAGCAACACTCAGTTGCTACAAGATAGCACACAGGGACCGCATCAACAAACACGGAGGTGGAATCACCATCATCCACAAAGAAAACATCCACTGCATCACCACTGCAGACGACACCACCTCAATTATGAAATGAAATTAAATGAAATGAAATGGAGATTTGTAGAGCGCGAAACAATCACCCAAGGGTGTCAAGGCGCTAGCTCATCAGAGACAGAACTTAAACTAGGAGGTTCGCAGATATGTTAAAGATTAAACAGCCATGTCTTTAGTGATTTCCTAAAAGCTAACAGATGTGTTTCCTGTTTCAATCTTATTGGGAGAGAATTCCATAACTTAGCTGCGCCAAACAGAAAGCTTCTACCCCCCCAGGAGCATTTTTTTACCCTGGGAATAATCAGATCGTGGGCAGAGGATGAGCGGAGACAACGGACTGGAATGTAAGGTAACAGGTTCCTCTTAAAAGAACCTGGTCCTATATCCCGTGTGGTCTTAAAAACAATGCATAGAACCTTAAACTCTATACGTCTTTTTATAGGCAGCCAATGTAAATCCTTGAGCACCTTTGAAACAGATTTGTGTCTAGGAATGTTCAGCAGCAGCCGAGCCGCAGCATTCTGTACAACCTGCAGTTTAGACAGGCATTTATTCCGAAGATTGATAAAAAGCCCGTTACAATAATCAGCTCTTGACAGAACGAGTGCGGAGACTACCAGTTTACGTAGCTCAACTGGAATAAATGGGAGGATCTTTCTCAAAAGTTTTAACGTGTAAAAAGAAAGAGAGGTAACCTGGTTAACATGGTTTTCAAATGAGAGTTTGGAATCAAAAATGACTCCCAAATTCTTAACCTTGGTCACTGGCGTAGGAAATGGCCCAAGCTCCAGGGGCCAAAGATCAGGTGACCAGAAATCAGTGTGAGCACCAAAAAGTAAGACCTCCGTCTTACCAGAGTTAAGTTTCAGACAATTGGCAGCCATCCAGTCCCCAACCCGACGAAGGCAGGTATGGAACTGTTCCATGGTGTTAGTGGGGGATCCTGACACTGAGACAATGATCTGCGTATCGTCAGCATAGGATACAGCCGAAAAGCCTAGGGACTTGATTAACTTCGCCAGTGGTGCCACATAAATGTTAAAAAGAGTCGGGCTCAAGGACGATCCCTGTGGCACACCGCATGGAAGTGTAAAATTGGGTGATTTAAAATTTTCTAGGGCCACAAATTGTGGCCACATTATGGAATGTTGCAGGGATTCTGTGGAGTCACAGAACTATGCTTGGGATCATAGAACCTTAGTAGGCAGGGACTTAGTTATCCTACCACCTGAGTACCCATGAGCCTGGGACCGACTAGCTATAGTGTCTCACTTGCCCTCCTACTCACTCACAGAGGAACACGTGATTAGACTCCCCAGAACACAATACTCCCGACCCTCTCAGGAATTGCGGTTACAGGACACACCTTTTCGCTCTCACACTTGTACTAGTCCACAATAAGTTCTGACAGAGACACAAGAAAAGTTTAAAATATTTATTTTAACTATGCAGTATACGTGCCACAATAAGTAAGAAAATGCCTAACACAAATACGGTCAGCATAATAAGTAGTCGATAAATCATAAAAGGAGCTGTTATTATATAAGACAGGGAAGCCTAACCTCCCTCCCCTTCTACAGAAGCAAAATGATTATATATATGAAGATCAATGGGTGTTGGCAGCAGACCCCGTACCTTAGCATACACAGATGAAAGTTCTACATCTCAGGTGCTGTCACGATCTCCTCCCTGGAAAGATCCCTCTCCAAGTGTGTGTGGTTACCTATCTGTGCATACCTATATGACAAAAGTACGTGTTCCCAAACAACAGCTGCATCTGCATGTTTTGTCTAGGTGCTAGGGCCTGACCAGAACACAATAACAAGGGGCATTGTTGTTTGACCTTGTCTATGGTGTTCAGACTAAATCGCAGGAAAGAACAGAACGCAAAAACAACAGCAAGGTCTGTGTGAAAGTACAGTGTGGCACAAAGCAAAATAAGTTTGTATAGTAACGTGCGCAAAGCAGAGGGCAGTCTCCTACGTGCTCATGCTAACAGGAAAAACGACAATGGACCTGCACGGGACATATGACACCCTCCTCTTGTTCAGGATGGTAGCACTAAAATGATGACAGAAGTCAGATGATATGCAGAACCAAAGCATATAACAAGATGCATCTTGAGGGCGTCTGAAAAATAGTATTGACGAATTAGAAGGAAAGTTTTGTGCTAAAAAATAAATCCAATTACAGTGTATCATCGGGACCCAGGATGTAGGATGCCAAGTGGAACGACATTAATTCCAGTAGGAAATCCGAACCTTTCAAATTGGAAATGTCAGTCATCCAATTGAGCAGGTCAAGAGAACAAACATGCTCCTTGTATCCAGTTGTCGATAGGACCATCCAAGGAGAACCTGTGTTGACTTCGATGAAACTGAGATCCAGGAGACGCTGTGCAGTTGCTCAGGGATCACCTCCGGCGACTGGCCCCAACGCTGGGTTGTACACAAGCCGCATACCCAAGGAACAGTCCTGGATTTGGGCCACTAAAAGACCCATCAACAGTTCGAAATCCAGGACAGCCTGAGAGGGGTAGCCAGGCAGATATCCAGGGCCCACTGAAAGGGGCACTGGACGCAATGAAACACAGGTTGCACACAGGTGAAGTAAGCATATCGGAAGGTTAGACAAAATTCGGCATCCAGAGCGTCTAAGGGCACCATTCCAAAAAGTTGTAGCATTCGCTCACGGTACAGCTGCAGCGATGCTTGTCCAGCAGGCAGGACCACAGATGGAGCAGCCATTGCGGAATAGAAGGAACAGCACGATGATGCCGCAAATCAAGATGAGCATCAGCGGGAACCCACCGAATATGCTGGAAAAAATAGAATGTATAAAAGCAGAGATTACTCCAAAAATAGTTTGAACAGATGTCACGAGGACGGGGCCCACAAGTTTAAAAAAGTTTGCCAGGCCAGTGGTATCAGACTCATTAAATATTTGATGTATCAATTCCCAAAATGAAGAAGGAGATTTGTATATAACAATGACTGTATTTCACTAGACGTTCTCGCCACCTGCAAATGGAAGGTCATGCGTGCTGAAGTGAGAGCCACTTCTTGTTGAAACAATAATGCTTTGAATCGGCTTAGCTTATTGAAATCTGTTTTCAGAGTTGCAATGGAAGGGCACCACGAACTATCTACCATGTGGAGGGGGAAACAGGACGTTGTTGCAACAAGTAACTAACTGGGAAACAGTCACCACATACGGGATTCCCGCCCGCCGACCACAACAGTCCTGATTATTAAGGACAAGATAACTGCCATTGGAAAGCAATGTGAGAGTGGGATTAATTGCGAGAACAGGAGTTCATTTAAAATAACAAGCCAAATTGGGGGCAGAAATCTTACAGGCGCAGTGAATTTTTACTTGTTGACACACAAGGGAATGACAGGCAGTGGAGCCGCATTCTTCCCCTGTAAGAAAAACTTCTCTTTTAGGTCGTTGACAACGATATGTAAAAGGCAGGGACCATAACTCATGTATGTAACTGCTCCCAAGGGGTTCATATGTACCAACTGGGAAGTGTTTCATGCAAGCAGTGAACAGAAACATCGAGATGGGCAACGAGATAACTCTGTGTATTAACCAAACCGCGGAATGAGTCTCCGCTACAGTAAATGGAAGTTTCTCTATATGTAGCATGGAATAACTAGTGTGTTTCATAGCCATTGTTTGTTGTTAGCGTGTCAGAATAAACGGTAAGAACAATGCGATACAATGTAGGTAATGGCAAGGGACACACCCATTTTTAAGGGTTTGCAGTGTCCAGCCAAATTGCATGACTGATCTAAGTGGATTCTGACCATTATACAAGGTAGACACTTCATTTTGTACAATATCAATTACAGAGGACACAATATTATCTAAAGTATAAATACGAGATGATAATGTATTAATACTGTTGTCGACAACCACAAGCACTTTATCTAAATTATCCTGATCAATTTGGCGTAAGCGTACAACAGCTTCCATTTGCGACAGTTTCCAAAATTCATTATATGCAGCATAAACAAATAGTTTCGAACGAGGGGTTTTTGGACCCAAAAGTAAAGCAGAAAGGTTTATGTCTTTCGATAGGAGAAAAAGATATTGTTTCACGGCAGACAGTGTGTAATGTTCTAACCATTGTTGACATAATTTATCCACAAAATAAGTAGTAACAGTATTGAAATGTGGTGTTTGTGGATAACGTGGATCAGGTCTATTTAATGTGAACGCTGAAGTAGTGTTCATGAAACGAGAATGACAAACATTCGTGTCTGATGGCCATAATGCCCACCCAGTTGGAAGTATCATAGAAGAATTAAATGTACCATTTTGTATCATACTATTTAATTTGTCGTCAGTATAATTTATATACGATTGCCAGTTATCAAAAAGGGCCAAGGATGGAATAGTGGGAGTATTCATTTTTTTAACCTTAGCTAATCCCAATCAAGTAGTTTGTTGGACAGTGTTATTAAGAAAGATGATTTGAGTAGGTATCAGACATGCACGGAATAAAGATTCTGTACCTTGTACTTGCCAGGACTTAGTGCCCCATACTGATTTTAAGTCAATATTGTCCTTCCAATAATCATATCCTTTCAGGGCTAGGTTATCGATAATGAGGGATGCATAGATCAATTTGGTCTGCGTGAGCATATATTTTTTTGAAAGAGTGGGAACCAATTTAAACTAGTATGATACCAGGTCCGAGAGGTTATAACTGGTAAAATAAGTGTACTTCATCTTTTGTGTATTGGAACTACCCTGTGATGGAGTTTGGCAATGTTCCCATTGAGTTTAATTAAATTGGGGACACTGTCCATTAGCTCTTTGTAAAAAATGATGCCCATAATGCTGATAACAGAACAAATCGGCATAGTTAGCAGAATTTAAATATAACTCTTCAGTGTCATAGACCGTATAATATTGCGATTCAGAAAACATAGAATTCACAGCATCGACATCCCAATCATCTGATTGCAACCCAGGTATTATCACATAACCCATTGAAACATGGAATACATATGGTATCTGTAGGGACTCTGTAGGACTGAATACATTGAATGGTACTTTATCCCATGCAATTCCATCAGTGACTGGGACCGCTGAAATGTTAACAAGGGACTGGTCACTTTATGCGAGGAGGAATGTGGGGCCAACACCACGTTGACCAGTTCTGCAGCAGAACGTTCTGGGAGGTAGTGGCCGTTAATCAAAAGGAAAAAAACTGTCACGAATCCAATCCACATGAACAGAAATACCATGGAAAACACGATCCAGACATATGTCCAAGGTGGAACCAGATACGTGCGTTTTAACCAGGAGATGAAAACACAAATCTGCGTTGGTGGTGGGGATAAAACTGAAGACAATGAAGAACTGTCCGAAAAAAAAAGTTATCTTGATCGATAAAGTAACCAGAAGAACTCAGGTGGAATCAAGGAGGCTGAGATTCTGGATGTAGACCTGAGGCTAGGGGCCTCAAGGGGTGGATCAAAATAAACTATTTCCATTGTGGAGGATGAAGTAGGTAAAACAGGCACCAAATCAACTGAAGACTCGACATCCCCCTCCGGCAGCCGGGGAGAATCAGAAGCAACAGAGCTCACAGGTTGTAAAGGAATGTCCCGTCCTGGGAAACTCCGAGGCTTACTATTGAGTATTCGCCAAATGGTGTAACTTGACATGTTCAATTGAAACAAAGCGATTGTCTTTGTATCCTGTAAGCAGAGGTAACCCGGGTACCCTGAAGACCAAGCACTGGAACAGGAGCACGGTAAGATGGACCGAATTCTTTCTTGATTGCCACCTTTTCATGAACCAGATATCCAATTTTAGGAAGCGAGCCAGAAACAGGAATCAGGACAGCTGCATCCGATGGTGAAGCAGAAGGCAAATGGGTTTTATCCCAAGTGTCACAGCACTTTTGTAGATCCTGTAAGACAGCACAGTAGTTATCTACATCAAAGGTTGCGGCAGCCGTTACAACGTCTAGACCATCAAGGTCTGAAACATGCATCTTGATGCCGAAGAGCATTTCGTACAGGGACGGCCCACCCAGAGATCTTCTTGGGAGATTATTAAGAGCACGTTGAACCCCATAAAGATGAGTAAACCGGCCACGGCCAGTAACTAATACTCTAGCTGTCAAGGATTACTTTAAGTCACAGTTCTTCTGCTCCACAACAGAATTGCTCTCAGGCCTTTATGGAGACGAGAAATGCACCTGCCCCCCTGATGTCATCGAATCAGTGTAAGCCTTAGATGCAAAAGCCGAACCCTGGTCTGAATGGAGAGCGCCACAGGCTTAAGTTCCGACAAAGACATGCAAATCCTTTATAACAGTTCGAGCATCAGCCGAGCGCTGTGGCCAGATTCAGAGGAACCTAGTGCAAGAATCCACTGCAACCAAAATATATTTGAAAGCATTATCGGATATAAGAGGACCGCAATGATCAACATATATGCAGCTAAAAGGCTTATTGGAAACATAAAGATGTGTCTGAGATGGTCGTGACACAGTAGAACTCTTAATCTGTTGGCAAACGTCACAATATTGAACATATCGGCGAGTCGGCTGGTATAAACCGCACCACCAATAGCGTTGCTGTAAAAGAGAAACAGTGGCGGCTACTCCTGCATGTGCAGAAGCAATACCTTCATGAGCGGCCACTATTGAAGATTGTCTGCGGTCAAGGTTGGGAATCAGACGATCATTAACCCCAGGAATGGACACAAAAGGAACTTTGTCAGTAGATAACTGAAAAGTATATTGGGAAGGGAACCCTTATGCGAAAAGAAGTACCATACCTCCTTGCGGTAATGGCCGCTAAAATGTCATTGTCAATTTTGGTCATAGAACTTGTAACTGCGGCTACTTTAACTGTGGCTACTGCAGATTTGGCTGCTTTAAAAGCCATCGAATTTCCAAAAGTGTGCGTTCCCGCACGTTGATGTCCCAACATATGGACAACATATGTCAGTGGTAAGCGTTCTTTAAGAGCGGCCACTGGAACCCAAAGCCTTTCATGCTTTATCGTGCTACCTTTTAAATCCCAAAAATCATTTTGTTTCCAAAAACAAATTGTCATTGAAAGATTGTACACATTAAAAAGAAACACACACAACAAGGGTAGGTAATTCAGGATCAGCATATTCGAGAGCCAAAAGGAGAGCTCTCAGTTCAGCCAGCTGGGCCGTGCAGTCCCCAAGGGACTGCATATGAACCAAAGTAGAGTGAAAAACTCCATCTACCATTATACCTACGACAATAGCGCATGCTGCAGAATAAGTCTGCTTAGAACCAATGGCTGGTTGGGCCGAACCATCAGTGTAAATGATACATTTGTACTGATCAAGAGGAAGAACCGAAGAAGGTAGAGGGTGAACATGTTCATACTGAAGAAATTCTTGTGCTTGCAAGGAAAGGTAAAATACAAAGCTGACAGCCGACGTCAAAGACGTAGCCCATTGAATCCAACGAGGATGCAGAGCTCTAGAATTATGAACACTAGCTTTCGTGACCGCTTCTAGGGCAGGCGCGGGTGAAACAAAAATGCGTTTACCCTTAGCGAGTGGGCATTCTTCAAGAATGGCCATCTGTACAGCAGTCAGAATTTTTTCAGTAGAATTAAAACGCAATTCTGCAGGAGTATGCAGATGCGATTTATAAGCAATTGGGACCATGTCACCCTCATTAAAAGTCAAATAAGTGAAACCGATCGCACCGGGCAAAATCCAGATGACCAAATTGGTAGTATTCAATCTAGTCTGTAAATACTGCATAGCAAGCAAGTCAGACTGTAAAGTGCGCAACACAGTGGTGTGTCCGGAAGGCAGGATGAAGCAGAAAAGGATGGATGTATCAAGACATAATGAGGATTGATACGTTGAGCATAGTCAGGGATGTAAGTCCTGCCGAAATTTTAAAAACAAGCAGGGACTGCAACTTTTTAAGGGTAGATGGAGGTTGCAATTTAGCACGCTTTTCCAAGAAATGGGGTGCTAATTCATAACCAAGAAAAAGAACCCCCAGAAATGCAATATGCAATTTCGCAAAATTGAATTTGTATCCCAGAGCAGCGAATCGCGTAATGATGCGATCCAGTCTCGCAAGATGGGGATTCAATTCATCATCTGTCAGGTATATGTCATCGACATAGGAAAAAGCGTCCGGGTCAATATCATGCAAAAGGGACACAATGCGTGCAGCAAAGACCCCGGGGCTATTCTTATATCCCATGGGCAGTCTTGCGTGTTGCCTCTGGAAACTGAGGGCGGAGAACGTGGACAAGTCCCGGCTCTCAGGAGCCAGGTTATGACTGAAAAAGCCATTAGAAATATCTAGTGTAGTTTTAAACTTCGTAATTATGATATGATTGATCAATGCTGTACTATGCGTGTTTTGCACTGCAAAAGTACAGGTATGACTATTCAAATGTCTATAATCCAAAACTATGCGATAGGAACCATCAGGTTTCAAAATCGGAAAGAGGATTATTCATTGCAGAGACACAGGGTTCAATTACACCCTGATATTCTAATTGGGTTAGAATCTCTTAAACGTACGCCTTAGCATCACGTTTAATTGGATATTAAGGCTGCGGTTGAGGAGTAGAGTGTATGGGCACAACATGTAATCCCAACCAGATTGGTTGCAGTATAAGGCAAGGGCCAAGGCAAGAACCCACTTGGAAGCATAAGCATTCTTAGTCTCATCAGGGACGTATTGCGAAAAGGAAGGTATAATCACATCCTCGCTTCGAGGAGAAGCAAGAACAAATGGGGAAGGCCAATCGACCTCCGCCAGTAAAATGTCATAAGAAGATGTCAAGTTGCCCCAAAAATAGCATTTATGGTGTGCTGAATGTCACCTTCAATCTGAATGTTCACATGGTAAAATCTATCAGGGGGAGCTACGCGGGTGTCAGTTGCTTTTGCCTCCAGAAACTGGTGGAGTGTCTGGCGCACTACGGTAACTTCGAGGAGAGTCACTGCCCAACTCCTGTCCAGGAGGAGAGTTCTCACCATCTGGGGAATATTCGCTGTCAAAGCGACAATTTTCTTCTTTTTGAACGGGGCGGAGGTGGTTCCTCTCTCTTGACTTTCACGTCAAAAGAGTGCTGCGGGTCCCGCTTGGGTTGCGCGGACTCGCCCTGTCTGCGATCTTGCCATCCTCCTCAGCTGTACTGTTGATCAGACGATTCCTGAAAGGAACGAGGAGAACGAGGATCATGAACCTGAAACCTTTCTGGAGTTTTAATTTAGAGCGATCCCGTAAATCATATCTACGCTCAGAAGCGTCCAGTGGTGGTGACCCTACCTCGAGACCTTGGCTTCTGTTGCTGCTTAGATTTGTCCCATGTCTTTTTAGGAAAGACAGGACGACCCTCCTTATCAGGAGGCGGCTTACCTTGAGATTGAGTAGAAGGTCTAACCCCCAAGTTATTGCGACCTAAGGATGTATAAACATCAGCAATAATAATCGGCAACTCACGTTCCCGGTCAATGTCAGCCACCGCCGAAAGGCGTTGACAAACCATTAAAGATGCTGCTTCACCCTTAATATTAGAAAGAATCATTTCGGAGACTATGGGAAAAATACCCATCAACTTCATCCCCAAATCCTGAGCAGGACCTGCCCCATGTTCATTCTGTACTTGTTTGAGAACGCTCGGAATAACGCTCATCGAGGGGGTGCCATAACAGAGTGTATATATTGAGGCAAACACCATCCCCCAGGTGTTGCAGTCGGCCAAAGCAGGAAATAGACCACTAGGCAAGCACATAGTAAGGATCCTGTGTTTCTCGACAGGACCCGTAAGAGGGAAAACCGTATCAAGCTGATCAATTTTCTGAGCAATCCAAAATGGAAAGTCCTCACGGTTCTGAGGACGTTTGCCATCACTGAATTAATAATAACGGGGCTAATAACAAGACCCCCACTGTGCGCATCCTGCACGGGAGGCACGGCCCCAGGCGGAGCTGCGAGAAAAGCACGGGCAACAAATTGGATCAGGCTTCTATAAAGGAGAACTACCTGAGCGTACAGCAATCGTACGTCCGCCACATTTGCATTAGCATAATTAGGGTATGGAGTAAAACCGACCAACACGGGCCAGGTGGCACCATTGATACACAAGGGGCCTAACCGAACAGCAGCAATAGGATGGGGTAGGGCGCCATTAAACCAAATCTGGTGCTCCCAGGCCGTTAGAGGAACTTCAATAACCGCATAAGGGCGATAAGCCGCCGGAACAGCGGCAGCAGTGTAAGCATGAAAATAATTGTCATTCGCATCCACTGCGGAAAACGTAACCCAGGAGTAAAACACTTCGAAACGGTATGCAGGATCCGCTTCGACCACAAAAACAACCAGAGACCCCGCATTTGTGGACCCCATGCTCCAACAAATGTTAGTAACCGCCACGCGGCAATGAGCCGGAATCACAACCTGTTGACCATTAATCAGAAGAAAGGTATTCAGACGGTAGCAATAAAAAAGGTTAAAAAGCTTTTTTAATCAAAGCTTGAAAAACCTACAGAAATAGGAGATCCCTACAAACTGAGGAGGCAAAGCCCTCCCACCACGGACGTCTCCGGGAAATGATGTGAGCGTATTGTGGACAAGCACAAGCACTACTCAGGGGTCCCGTGAATAAGTACCAGACCAAACGGTGGCGGCGCCATGTTGCAGGGATTCTGCGGAGTCACAGAACTATGCTTGGGATCATAGAAGCTTAGTAGGTAGGGACTGAGTCATCCTACCACGTGAGTACCCATGAGCCCGGGACCGACTAGCTATAGTGTCTCACTTGCCCTCCTACTCACTCACATAGGAACAAGTGATTAGACGCCCCAGACCACAACACTCCCGACCCACTCAGGAATCGCGGTTGCAGGACACACCCTTTCGTTCTCACACTCGTACTAGTCCACAATAAGTTCTGACAGAGACACGAGGAAAGTTTGAAATGTTTATTTTAACTATTGTGCTCTAGTATGCAGTATACGTGCCACAATAAGTAAGAAAATTCCTAACTCAAATGCAGTCAGCATAGTAAGTAGTCCATAAATCATAAAAGGAGCTGTCATTATATAAGACATGGTAGCCTAACCTCCATCCCCTTCTACAGAAGCAAAATGATTATATAGCAGAAGATCTCTGGGTGTTGGCAGCAGACCCCCTTACCTTAGCATACACATATGAAAGTTCTACATCTCAGGTGCTGTCACGATCTCTTCCCTGGAAAGATCCCTCTCTAAGTGTGTGTGGTTACCTATCTGTGCATACCTATATGACAAAAGTACGTGTTCCCAAACAACAGCTGCATCTGTGTGTTTTGTGTAGGTGCTAGGGCCTGACCAGAACACAATAACAAGGGGCATTGTTTTTTTGTGTGTTTTTTTTGTCCTCATTCGCCTCCGACCCCCACTGAACAAACAAGCCGTCCGTACCAAAACCCGGTGATCTGGGAGACGTAGGCTTTGACTTGGAGCCACGGGGAACGCCCGCCTACAGGTACTATGACAGGCTCGAATGTCACTAACCCCGGAAAAGGGGGAGAGGTCACTCTTCCACACGGCCCGAATGAGCCTGGCGACTATCATCGTTGGCCGACGGGATAACTGGAGGTGCCCAACATAGTCCGAAGAGTACCAAGGAGACATAATCATAGGACCCACTGATTGTTATATGGATGTTTGAATAATTGTATATCTCCCTAGGGATTAGGCCCCAAGCCCATTTTAACAAAAAATTCCAGAATGCTGTCTTTTTCCTGCCACAAGCAGAAGACAAATCCATCTTAGATGTCTCAAAGAGCGAAGTCAGCCAGTCGGGGTGTGGGTTCTATCCATTGCTTACATATTTCCCTCCTAGCTAACAATATAGCATAAAATAGGAAGGATCTAGCTTATCCTGTAACTTGGTTAGAAAAACCAAAAATTATCAAGGCCAGGTTTATTTGGATTGGGAGGCCTAAAATATCCGCCAGAGACTTTCCAACTCCTTCCCAAAAAGCTGCTATAGCCAGGCAGTCCTTAAACATATGTTCATCTGAGGCTCCGGCCAAACCACATTTTCTACAGCTAACTGGAGGCCCCCTCGACATTTTAGTCAGCCTCAATGGAGATAAATAGGCCCTGTGTGCAGTGAACAGGTGGTTTCTCTTCAGCCAGGCTGGTTTTACGATGGCGAAAAGGATCTTGAACGAAGTTTGCCACAAATGCTCCCACTGTTCATTTGGTAAAGATTCGGCCCACACTTCTTCGGCCAGTTTAAATTCTCAATCTACAGCCTCCTCAATGGTCCAATACCAAAAAGAGACCTCCCTCCTCCCAACTGGCCTAGCCACTAACTTATGTTCCAAGGTGTTGCCACTGCCTATGGAAGTTTTCAAAATTTGCTGGGTTTGGGCCCAGCTCCGCAGCTGAATATACTTAAACCTTGAAAGACCGACTCCGACCCTTTCATTTAATTGTGCCCATGAAATGAGTGTACCCTCGTAGGCCAAGTCCCCCCATACCATCAAACCAGCTTCTCTAAGGGGTAGTGCCAACCTATCCCTTAAGCCCTCAGGTGTACCCGGTGAATCCCAAAGAGGGGCCAGACTAGAAAAATAGTTAAGGCCAGCAAGGCGCTTAAGACTGGCCCACGTTCTAGCCATTGCCTGGAGAACTTTAAGCTTGACCTTTTTGAAGAATTTTGGTTCCCCAAATTTAAACAGGAAACCCTCCTCAGATAGGCTGGCACCCTTTAGCATAGCCGAAAACATGGCTCCCACCCCTGTGCTTACTAGAATTTTTAACAGCATCCTGGAATGCGAGAGCTGGAAAGCCCATGCATAGTATTGCAAATCGGGGAAAGCAAGACCACCCTTCTCTCGCCTACGCCTCAGCTTCTTCCAGGCGATTCTAGTAGATCTATATACCCAGACAAAAGAGTTGATGGCCTGCTGAAGTTTGTCAATAGCCGGTTTGTCAAAGTGCAGGGGGATAGAGTTAAAAAGGAAGGTTATCTTGGGGAGTACCACCATCTTAACCAAATTGACCCTCCCAAGAATGGTTAAAGGAAGATGGACCCAAGATTTCATCAATTTCTGGCACTCCCTTGAAACTGCCTCTAAGTTAACAATTTTAACAAAACAGCACAGGTGCACCACACAACAGCTTAGACAAAGAATAGTATAGAATCCATGTCAACAGATATTCTTCCAAATTTCTTCCTTTATTTTCAATGAAGTCTTTTTAAAACATGATCAGGGTGATTGAGACACAGCCAACGCTTTTCGTCCTTATCAGAAGGACTTCTTCAGGGCTGTTAATTCAACAAACAAATACAATCATAAATATATATACACACATGGACATAAGACAATACATTTAAAACATCACAAACTATTTACAACCATTGTTTGAGAAGATACAGATTTGTTTATTAATACTATTTTATTTCATTAATGTTTACTAGCTGATAATCTCGACATATTTTATGTTAAATATTCATACCTAACGAATTCATGCGGGAAAAGAAAGTTGAAGATCAAATAGAGAGAGTTGAGGATCAATAGAA
This sequence comes from Calotriton arnoldi, assembly GCA_963921515.1. NCBI lineage: Eukaryota > Metazoa > Chordata > Amphibia > Caudata > Salamandridae > Calotriton > Calotriton arnoldi. The sequence continues at coordinate 2,064,456 of CAWUFW010000598.1, read as the reverse complement.
TGGGGTAAAATGGGGTAAAATGGAGAGGTCACGTAATTCCAGGTGAGAAGAGAAGACCCAGGGTTGTGAGGTATTAATGGAATTTTTTTTTATATATAAGAGTCCACGTAAGCAGTGAAGGGAGCCATGATTACAGTTTATGAGCATGCTATACATAAAGCAATACCCACCGAATTGATCTTTAATGCTGATTCTAATTGAGAACTGAACCACCTAGTGAGGCGAGTATGGAATACAAAATGCTTCCGTCCTTCAAGGTGTCTATATTAAGAGAAATAAACGGGTTAATATTCCCCAAGGCGGGACAAGGGCTATACTTGTGAATATCAATATGATGCCCAACACTTACTATGTTTAACCACTTTAATTGGCGCCTTAATATAAAAGGAAAAAGCCAAATGGGTGTATAATGACTCCCAGTCTAGACAATTCTCGGTCCCAGATCAGGGAACTGGATGATATGCAGAACTGATTCTACAATTGCAACAGCCGACCTGTATCAAAAGGAGATGTATATAGTTATGCTGATAATGCACTATTTTGACGTGCATAATTTTAACGTATACTACATAATCTAGTTACATAAAGGAGTGACCGCAAAAATACCCCAAATGACATATGAGAGGGTGTATTTTATTTTAAAGAGCACATGTCCAAGGGAACAATAATAGGTACATGGCCGGTCATGGATATATTCACAGAAGATTGCACAATAGCGGCAGCCGGCCAAAATTTAAAAAAGATATGTGTGATCAAAATAAACTATTACAATGCGAGTCTGCAATAAAAGCACCAGACATACTCCCAGGCGAGCAACACTACTTCCAAAGTTAACACCAGTTTTAAGCATATCAAACCGAGGTCGGCTGAGCCATATCAACTCCCGCATTTAAGTGACCTACCAGAATCTGTCGGAGAAATCCTCGCCAATCGGGGGCCAAACGGGTATGAAGTCGCATTTTTAATCGACTTAATATACCCGCGCAAATTCACATTAAGCAGAAACAGCTGAGAGGGCTGCAAAGCTTCCGGAGTTCCGGAGTCTATTGCGGCCGCCATCTTGTAATGGTGTGTCCTGTATAATGATTTACACAGGAAAGGACAAGTTGCTATGCCAAGCGACTAGAGCCCAAAGGGAAAATCTAAAAACACTATATAAGTCAAAAACTGTTCAATGTCCAGATATCAATGTATGAGCCAAACAAAATATGAAACAGAATTATGATCGAGCGCATTGTGCCACAACAAGACATCACGAGAGGCCAAAACACCTACTGATGTCAAAGAGCAAAAAGGTTCTATATTTAAGGGGAGCATTATTTGGTATATGGAAGGTGCCGAAATTGGAATATGAGGCAAAAATACGACTGAGTCCCGCCCAAAAAGTTCTAGGCTGCGGCGGCCGCCATCTTATAGTGGTGTATCTTAAGTAGCGGTCTATATATCAAGGCGGGTTTCTACCTTGATCGACTACAGCCCCAATAAAGACCGTAAAAAAGAAGAAAAGAAAAAGGGAACAAGGCATGAATAAGTCCCTGAGGGCGAGCAACATGCCCGTCATAGGCCAAACGGAAGAGTCACAGAAAACAAAGCACATAATAGTGCCAAATTGCATATTTTAACCAAGATTGGGTAAAAGTAAAATGTGGGGACCCTGACTCTCAAGCTCCATCAACTACAAAGTAACCTAGAACCCTAAAAAAAAAAAGCCAAGAAAATAGCAGTGAATTCAGAAATGAAAAGCTAAACGAGATAAACATGAAAGAAAGAAAGCCAGTCACTAGTGACTGAGAGGGGACACATCCAACGCATAAAGGTAGTGTTCCGTCAGGATAAGACAACAAGGGATAGTCATAATATTACATACACATATTGTATTCAGATGTTTACAGTGCTATGTCTTTTGTGAAAGCTCCAAAGAGACCAGCCTTCCAATATGTAGATCATGGTCGGTACATGAGAGAAAAAGATCTTTTACAAAATCCAAGGTGTATAAAATTACAGTAAGAACAGGTCAACATATCAAAATAGAGGTTCTCTTCTGGGGCATTGTAATGATATCTGACCTCTATAGGAAATAGTGCATTTCATCATCACTGTTATGGCCCATTTCAATACATCAAAGTTTACATATCCAACCAGCTTCATTTTTTCTCAATGATAATTCCCTATCTCCCCCCCTCGGGTGGAATGGGACATGATCAATTCCTATAAACCAACATTCTTCATCAGGTCTATGATTTTCTTGCATATGGTAGGTTAATGGATACCTATGGTCATTGTTGCGTATGGCCCTCAAGTGCTCCTGAATACGAGTTTTGAGTGGCCTTGTAGTGCTGCCCACATAGATTTTATTACATGGGCAGCCTAGTACATACGTAACGTACCGAGTCTTGCAATTGATCATGTGGTTGATGTTATATGTACGATCAGTATTGAAGCAAAAAGTTTTCGTTTTGTTTTTTCCAAATTTGCAAACATTGCAATCTCCACAAGTGTAGAAACCTTCAATGCTGTGGGGCAACCAGGAGGCTATCTTTGGCGTGGTTACATAACTTGGGCATAGGATATTCCTCAAGTTCTGTCCTCTTCTATATGTGACCCTAGGCCTAGAGGTCACGAGATCTTTGAGGGTGGGGATTTCCTACAGTAAGTGCCAGTGTTTACGCAGCACATTATAAACTTTACTGCTGCGATCGTTGTACTGTGTGCTGAAAGCCACATAGGATTTTCTGTTCTTTTTCCCATGATTAAACTTGAGGGTATTTTCCCTAGGTGTTTTATTTATCCTTTTATGAGCCTTCTCCACAGTGTTTTTATTGAAACCCCTGGCAAGGAAGCGATGTTTGGTCTCAATAATGTTCTTATTGAAAGTCTCATCAGTACTACAGTTTCTCCGCATGCGAACCATTTCGCCATACGGGATGTTGTCAATCACATGGTGGGGGTGGGCGCTTTTAAAATGTAAAGTACTATTGCAGGCAGTACTTTTGCGATGGGTCATACTCTGCACGCAGTTGTTTTCTACATAGAAGTTGATATCCAGAAAGGTAATCTGTTGCCTGCTATATTCGATGGTAAGCTTTACATTATACGGATTCTCATTTAAATAAGCATGGTAAGCTAAAAGATCTGGGGCAGGTCCATCCCAAAGCATGATAACATCATCGATGTACCTGCCCCAGAAAATGACATGTTCCATCCACCGGGCCGCGTGGCGGCCCTAGGCATGCTCCCGCTCGTACCAACCCATGAAGAGCCCGGCATAAGCGGGAGCAAACCTAGAACCCATCGCGGTACCCTGTATTTGATGGTACCACTTAGAATCATGCAAAAAGAAATTTTTTGACAAGATAATGTCAGTCATGTCAATCAGTACTTGATTATGCATATAATGGTCTGCTGACCTCTGACCCAAAAAGAACTCTAAAGCTTTAACCCCGAATTCTTTTTTAATGCAGGTATATAGACTGGCAACGTCCATTGTTACAAAATGGAGGTTCTCTGACCAAGTCAACCCATCAAATTTAACAAGGATGTAGGCAGGCAAGTTTTGAACCAGAGGCTGTAGGTATTGGTCCACATATTCAGACAGCTTCTCTGTTGGAGAATTCACCCCCGAGATGATGGGGCGTCCCGGGGGGAATGATCCCCCTTTGTGGATTTTTGGTAATACATAGATGCAGGGGAGGTGGGTTCCCTCACTGATAGGTAGTTATATTCTGCCTCACTTATAAGCCCACTCTCTCGCCATTCCACTAGCCTCATATTAATGTGGGTGCTAAGCGCTTTTATGGGGTTGTCAAAGAGTCTAGTGTAACATGTTGTATCTGCTAGTTGGCGATTGATCTCCTGCATATAGTTTGTCCTGTCCATGACCACCACATTTCCCCCTTTATCCGCCTCCCATATGACAATGGAGGTGTCAGATTTTAGATCCCTTAGGGCCTTGTTTTCTGCCATAGTAAGATTCCTATTGATTTTATGCGTCGGTGTTGGATTTTCCAGGAGTTTATAAAAGCCCTGTGTGACTTTTTCCCTGAATTGGTCAATATTTGGGTGTGTCCCTACCGGGATATATTTGGAGTGGGTTTTTAAACCACTGTCCATTTCAACATCTTCAGTGATATTAAGTTCTGCTCTAATAACATTGATATCAACCGGCATTTCATATTGCAGAGACATCATCATCTGTAAAATATTCACATCAGAAAAACCATGTAATGGTGCTATGTATTCTTCCGCATTTCTAGTACATAATGATGGATTACGCAAAAAATGGTCTTTAAGTTTTAATAGTCTGACAAATTTGAACAGGTCCACAAAAATATCAACATCATTACCCGTCTGAGTTGGGCAAAAGCCCAAACCCTTACTTAGTACAGACAAATCATATTCTGACAAGCTTTTGCTAGAAAGGTTGATAATCATTAGTTCTTGTACAGGACTACCCAAATCTTCCTCTATTCCTTCATGTTCTCCCCCTTCTTGGATCTGGTGGTCCTGGAGAAATTCTCGTTCCTTGCTTTTTTGTTTTTGTTTATATTCCTGCCATCTCCTCCCCCCCTTCTTGTTTTTGGTCTTTTGCTGTTGTGTTTGCTCCTAGTTTGAGTCTCTCCATTTCTAATAAAAAAGTCGAGCGACCTTCTGCCTCTACCACACCTATAGCCCCTTCTGTTTGAACTGAGCTTGCTACTGAGGATAGGGAAGTAATACTACTGGCAGAGGTAAGTTCTAGAGTGTCTTCACGCTGTCTTTTCCCCTCTCCAGAGACTTTAACATTATCATATTTATGAGCAAACGTGGATAGTCTTCCTTCTCTGTAATCCTTATCGTCACGTTTGATTTTTTTGACCTTTTTATCTCGTAAATATATTTGATAGTCATCTAAGATTTTGTCCAAGATCTCATAATTCTTTTTAACTATTTCTTTTAATTCTGATGTTGCGATTTCTCTTTCTAGTTCTTCTATTTCCTGTTGTAGGTTAAGACCTTCTTTTCCGCGTTTTTAATAAAAATGCGCATCATGTTAAATGAGGCATTGCAAAGATTTCCGTCCCAGTCCTTAAGAGACTCCTGGTCAAGGTCCTCGAACGTGGGGAATATTAGAATTCTAAGCCCTCTTGGGATTTTCTCATTCTCCATATATTTTTCCAAGGTGGTGCCGTCCCACCACCTGGACATTTCCTGTTTTTTTAATTTCTCTAATTTTTGGAATTTTGTTTTGAGGCCCTCCATTTTAGGAGCATTAACTGACAAGCCTCCTGTTTTGGTACTGGTGGAGAATAAGTCCTGGGCTAGTTCTTGTCATCTGTCCTTAAAATTTGGCATCTTTCTAATTTATGGCAGAGTAGTATAATGTACAATCAACAGGGCAAGTCAGTGCTAATCAGTGTGTTAACTTTAAAGGTCAAAAGAGGCTGGACAGTGGAACCCTATAGGCCTCAGCACCTAACTTGCTATCCCTAATGTGTATATATATAATTTGGGACTACCTAGAAACGTGTGTGCACACCGACAAACACCCACTGTCACAGTGTGATTCCAATACAGGAATATAACAATTTTAACAAAACAGCACAGGTGCACCACACAACAGCTTAGACAAAGAATAGTATAGAATCCATGTCAACAGATATTCTTCCAAATTTCTTCCTTTATTTTCAATGAAGTCTTTTTAAAACATGATCAGGGTGATTGAGACACAGCCGACGCGTTTCGTCCTTATCAGAAGGACTTCTTCAGGGCTGTTAATTCAACAAACAAATACAATCATAAATATATATACACACATGGACATAAGACAATACATTTAAAACATCACAAACTATTTACAACCATTACAACTATTTATTGGGAGGCGGATAAGGGGGGAAATGTGGTGGTCATGGACAGGACAAACTATATGCAGGAGATCAATCGCTAACTAGCAGATACAACATGTTACACTAGACTCTTTGACAACCCCATAAAAGCGCTTAGCACCCACATTAATATGAGGCTAGTGGAATGGCGAGAGAGTGGGCTTATAAGTGAGGCAGAATATAACTACCTATCAGTGAGGGAACCCACCTCCCCCTGCATCTATGTATTACCAAAAATCCACAAAGGGGGATCATTCTCCCCGGGACGCCCCATCATCTCGGGGGTGAATTCTCCAACAGAGAAGCTGTCTGAATATGTGGACCAATACCTACAGCCTCTGGTTCAAAACTTGCCTGCCTACATCAAGGATAGCAAGGATATCCTTGTTAAATTTGATGGGTTGACTTGGTCAGAGAACCTCCATTTTGTAACAATGGACGTTGCCAGTCTATATACCTGCATTAAAAAAGAATTCGGGGTTAAAGCTTTAGAGTTCTTTTTGGGTCAGAGGTCAGCAGACCATTATATGCATAATCAAGTACTGATGGACATGACTGACATTATCTTGTCAAAAAATTTCTTTTTGCATGATTCTAAGTGGTACCATCAAATACAAGGTACCGCGATGGGTTCTAGGTTTGCTCCCGCTTATGCCGGGCTCTTCATGGGTTGGTACGAGCGGGAGCATGCCTGGGGCCACCACGCGGCCCTGTGGATGGAACATGTCATTTTCTGGGGCAGGTACATCGATGATGTTATCATGCTTTGGGATGGACCTGCCCCAGATCTTTTAGCTTACCATGCTTATTTAAATGAGAATCCGTATAATGTAAAGCTTACCATCGAATGTAGAACAGATTACCTTTCTGGATATCAACTTCTATGTAGAAAACAACTGCGTGCAGAGTATGACCCATCGTAAAAGTACTGCCTGCAATAGTACTTTACATTTTAAAAGCGCCCACCCCCACCATGTGATTGACAACATCCCGTATGGCGAAATGGTTCGCATGCGGAGAAACTGTAGTACTGATGAGACTTTCAATAAGAACATTATTGAGACCAAACATCGCTTCCTTGCCAGGGGTTACAATAAAAACACCGTGGAGAAGGCTCATAAAAGGATAAATAAAACACCTAGGGAAAATACCCTCAAGTTTAATCATGGGAAAAAGAACAGAAAATCCTATGTGGCTTTCAGCACACAGTACAACGATCGCAGCAGTAAAGTTTATAATGTGCTGCGTAAACACTGGCACTTACTGCAGGAAATCCCCACCCTCAAAAAACTCGTGACCTCTAGGCCTAGGGTCACATATAGAAGAGGACAGAACTTGAGGAATATCCTATGCCCAAGTTATGTAACCACGCCAAAGATAGCCTCCTGGTTGCCTCACAGCATTGAAGGATTCTACACTTGTGGAGACTGCAATGTTTGCAAATTTGGAAAAAACAAAACGAAAACTTTTTGCTTCAATACTAATCGTACATATAACATCAACCACATGATCAATCGCAAGACTCGGTATGTTACGTATGTACTAGGCTGCCCATGTAATAAAATCTATGTGGGCACTACAAGGCCACTCAAAACTCGTATTCAGGAGCACTTGAGGGCCATACGCAACAATGACCATAGATATCCATTAACCTACCATATGCAAGAAAATCATAGACCTGATGAAGAATGTTGGTTTATAGGAATTGATCATGTCCCATTCCACCCGAGGGGGGGAGATAGGGAATTATCATTGAGAAAAAATGAAGCTGGTTGGATATGTAAACTTCGATGTATTGAAATGGGCCATAACAGTGATGATGAAATGCACTATTTCCTATAGAGGTCAGATATCATTACAATGCCCCAGAAGAGAACATGTATTTTGATATGTTGACCTGTTCTTACTGTAATTTTATACACCTTGGATTTTGTAAAAGATCTTTTTCTCTCATGTACCGACCATGATCTACATATTGGGAGGCTGGTCTCTTTGGAGCTTTCACAAAAGACATAGCACTGTAAACATCTGAATACAATATGTGTATGTAATATTATGACTATCACTTGTTGTCTTATCCTGACGGAACACTACCTTTATGCGTTGGATGTGTCCCCTCTCAGTCACTAGTGACTGGCTTTCTTTCTTTCATCTTTATTTCGTTTAGCTTTTCATTTCAGAATTCACTGCTATTTTCTTGGCTTTTTTTTTTAGGGTTCTAGGTCACTTTGTAGTTGATGGAGCTTGAGAGTCAGGGTCCCCACATTTTATTTTTACCCAATCTTGGTTAAAATATGCAATTTGGCACTATTATGTGCTTTGTTTTCTGTGACTCTTCCGTTTGGCCTATGACGGGCATGTTGCTCGCCCTCAGGGACTTATTCATGCCTTGTTCCCTTTTTCTTTTCTTCTTTTTTACGGTCTTTGTTGGGGCTGTAGTCGATCAAGGTAGAAACCCGCCTTGATATATAGACCGCTACTTAAGATACACCACTATAAGATGGCGGCGGCCGCAGCCTAGAATTTTTTGGGCGGGACTCGGTCGTATTTTTGCCTCGTATTCCAATTTCGGCACCTTCCATATACCAAATAGTGCTCCCCTTAAATATAGAACCTTTTTGCTCTTTGACATCACTAGGTGTTTTGGCCTCTCGTGATGTCTTGTTGTGGCACAATGCGCTCGATCATAATTCTGTTTCATATTTTGTTTGGCTCATACATTGATATCTGGACATTGAACAGTTTTTGACTTATATAGTGTTTTTAGTATTTTCCCTTTGGGCTCTAGTCGCTTGGCATAGCAACTTGTCCTTTCCTGTGTAAATCATTATACAGGACACACCATTACAAGATGGCGGCCGCAATAGACTCCGGAACTCCGGAAGCTTTTCAGCCCTCTCAGCTGTTTCTGCTTAATGTGAATTTGCGCGGGTATATTAAGTCGATTAAAAATGCGACTTCATACCCGTTTGGCCCCCGATTGGCGAGGATTGCTCCGACTGATTCTGGTAGGTCACTTAAATGCGGGAGTTGATATGGCTCAGCCGACCTCGGTTTGATATGCTTAAAACTGGTGTTAACTTTGGAAGTAGCGTTGCTCGCCTGGGGGTATGTCTGGTGCTTTTATTGCAGACTCGCATTGTAATAGTTTATTTTGATCACACATATCTTTTTTTAAATTTAGGCCGGCTGCCACTATTGTGCAATCTTCTATGAATATATCCATGACCGGCCATGTACCTATTATTGTTTCCTTGGACATGTGCTCTTTAAAATAAAATACACCCTCTCATATGTCATTTGGGGTATTTTTGCGGTCACTCCTTTATGTAACTAGATTATGTAGTATACGTTAAAATTATGCACGTCAAAATAGTGCATTATCAGCATAACTATATACATCTCCTTTTGATACAGGCCGGCTGTTGCAATTGTACAATCAGTTCTGCATATCATCCAGTTCCCTGATCTGGGACCGAGAATTGTCTAGACTGGGAGTCATTATACACCCATTTGGCTTTTTCCTTTTATATTAAGGCGCTAATTAAAGTGGTTAAACATAGTAAGTGTTGGGCATCATATTGATATTCACAAGTATAGCCCTTGTCCCGCCTTGGGGAATATTAACCCGTTTATTTCTCTTAATATAGACACCTTGAAGGACGGAAGCATTTTGTATTCCATACTCGCCTCACTAGGTGGTTCAGTTCTCAATTAGAATCAGCATTAAAGATCAATTCGGTGGGTATTGCTTTATGTATAGCATGCTCATAAACTGTAATCATGGCTCCCTTCACTGCTTACGTGGACTCATATATAAAAAAAAAATTCCATTGACACCTCACAACCCTGGGTCTTCTCTTCTCACCTGGAATTACGTGACCTCTCCATTTTACCCCATTTTACCCCATTCTATTGATCCTCAACTCTCTCTATTTGATCTTCAACTTTCTTTTCCCGCTGTCTTGTGGTTTGTGGCCTCCTGGCCTGCCTGGATACGTTGGCACAGGCCTGGCTGCCATGATGACTTTTGCGCACGTTACTCTTAAGCCGTTGTTCTGTCGCCCTCTGCTCCTGCCAAGTTATTTTACAACTGTCTGCATTTTCTGTTTCTCACCTTTTCTCCTGTTCCCTTTGGGCTCAGTCTGAACAACAGTTACAAGGTCGAACAACACGTCCCTGGTTCTTGCTGATTTGGCCTGCCCCTCGCACCTAGACATAACACCATGTACAGCTGCCATGGAGAAATTAGTGTGCTTTTAATATTGCGGTTCGCCCGCTCTAGACAGAGTTGGAGAAAACCTTTCCAGGGAGAAGAGCTGTGATTGTCTGCTGATGTAGTTTTGCATCTAGAGACTGAGGTATGGTGGTTCGCTAGTCAAAGCCCAGAGGTCTTCTATTTGTATAATAAACTAGCTTCCAGCACGGGGAGGGTGGTAATGTTAGATAGACATATATCCACTGCTTTATGAGATGCTTTCCCCGTTCGTATTCTATGGAGTTGTAACTATGCTGATTATATTATTCATATGTATTATGCTAGTAGTACTGACACGTGTACTGTATCTTAGAGCACGTAAGTTGAAATAAACATTTTGAACTATACAGTGTCTCTTATTACGCATGTTGTGGACAGGTACGAGTGTGACGAAAGAGTGTTCTTGCTTCTGCGAGTCCTGAGTGAGAGAGAGATACCGTGTTCTGGGTTGTCTAATCATTGGTACATTAGTGCTAATGGGACGCTAAGGCTAGTTGGGTTGGGGTTTTGGGTGCTAAGGTCTATGGTTGGCTCACCACTATATTCCGAGGTCCTATTATCCTGTGCATAGCTCTGTATGTGCAGAAACCTTATGACACCGCATGAATTCGTTAGGTATGAATATTTAACATAAAATATGTCGAGATTATCAGCTAGTAAACATTAATGAAATAAAATGGTATTAATAAACAAATCTGTATCTTCTCAAACAATGGTTGTAAATAGTTTGTGATGTTTTAAATGTATTGTCTTATGTCCATGTGTGTATATATATTTATGATTGTATTTGTTTGTTGAATTAACAGCCCTGAAGAAGTCCTTCTGATAAGGACGAAACGCGTCGGCTGTGTCTCAATCACCCTGATCATGTTTTAAAAAGACTTCATTGAAAATAAAGGAAGAAATTTGGAAGAATATCTGTTGACATGGATTCTATACTATTCTTTGTCTAAGCTGTTGTGTGGTGCACCTGTGCTGTTTTGTTAAAATTGTTATATTCCTGTATTGGAATCACACTGTGACAGTGGGTGTTTGTCAGTGTGTACACACGTTTCTGGGTAGTCCCAAATTATATATATACACATTAGGGATAGCAAGTTAGGTGCTGAGGCCTATAGGGTTCCACTGTCCAGCCTCTTTTGCCTCTAAGTTAACCTCTGCAATCTTGGCAATATCCTGGACTATTCTGACCCCCAGATACCGCATGCTAAGATTGGCCTGGTGCTGGCACCCCTCGAGATTCCATGTCATGACCTCAGTCTTCCCAGCGTTAACCTCATAACCCTATACCTGCCCAAAATCCTGTGCCAATCCAATTACAGCGGGGAAGGTCGTTGCCAAATCTGCAGAGAGAATCAGGATATCATCAGCATACAGGCCCACCTTCCTCTCCCAAGCACCATGTTTGAACGGCACAATGCTAGGTTCCTCCCTCAGCCTTGAGCAAAAGGCTCGATATACAGGTCGAAGAGGAGATGGGAGAGGGGGCAGCCCTGCCTAGTCCCCCTGGTAATCTTAAAAGGTCTGGTCAGGTTGCCATTAAGCAAAAGTCTGGCTGACGGCTCTGGGTAAATCAACTGAATGGTTCGACAGAACTTCCTGCCCAAATTAAATTTCTCCATGATTTCTGACAGGTAAACCCAATTGACCCTGTCGAAAGCCTTGGTGGCATCGAGTGTCATGGCAGCAAGAGGGAGTGAATAAGTGGAGGCGATATCTATTGCTCCGACAAAGTTGTAGGTAAGGTCCGATAGGTTCCTTCCCTTGACAAACCCCTTCTGATCGGGATGAAGGATGTCACCGGCCACGAGGCCCAACCTGGCCGCCAGGATCCCGGCAAAGATTTTATAATCCGCGTTCAACAGCGAGATGGGCCTATAAGACCCACAACTCGCTGGATTCTTACCGGGTTTCAAAATCAGAATAATTGTAGCTTCACTCCAGGACCTTGGGAGCTTGAGGCTGTCCGATAAGATCTCATTAAATAGTTGTGTCAAAACCGGGATTATCACTTCACCCAAAGACCTATAGAGCTCTGCTGGGAGCCCGTCGGGCCCTGCAGCCTTCCCTCTCTTACAGGCGACAATGGCCTTCTTCACCTCTTCCTGCGTAATGTCCTGCTCTATATCTTCCTGCTGTTTAGATCTTGGGGGTGAGCGTGGTCCTACCCAACCAGTCCTTGACCTCGATCTTGTCTACAACTCGATCTTCTTGGTAGAGGTCTTGGAAAAAATAAAAAAAACCTCCTCCTATCTCTTCATCCGAAGACAGAGCAGCTACCCCATCGTCTGCAACAATTTCTTTGATCTGATTACGAAGCCTGTCAGACTTGGCCTTCCATGCCAAAAGCTTACCTGCCCCTTCCCCATACTGAAAATGGGCTATCTTACTTGCCTCCCATCTACTCATGAGCCTTGTTTGAAGAATGGTATCCAACTGCTCCCTTAATTTGCTGAGTTTAACCAGGTCCTCTTGCTGCCCTTCCAAAACGAGCCCTCTATTAAGATCTAACTCCACTGCCTTCATTTCTGCCTCCTTAAGTGCGATCTCCCCTCTATATTTTTTGTTCCTAAAACTCACCCTACTCGTGATTAGACCCCTTAGAAAGGCCTTTAGGGAGTCCCAGACCATGGTGGTTGTAGCTGAGCCTAGGTTCACATTCAAAAAGTATTTGGTCTCCTGGGATAGGAAGGACATCTCTGCTTCCTCAAGAAGGAAAGTTCGATCAAAAGACCAAACCCTGGGATACTGGGCCTGCACCAGATCGAGATCCAATAATATCCCTGAATGATCCGAAAGGTGCGAAGTCAGGTATCCGATATCCTTAACCTTGCCCCTTAGAGATTGACTAACCAAAATATAGTCAATTCTTGACTTATGTCGATATTTGCTATTGCAGTATGATACTCCTAGCTGCTGACCCGATCTTTCTCTCCAGACGTCGCAAAGACCGGTTTGCGCCATCATAGTCTGCAAATACATCCGTGACTTAGAAGGAACTATGGCTCTGCTACTTGCGGATTTATCGAGTTTGGGGTTAAGAACAATATTAAAGTCCCCGGCCATAATAACCGCGTCTGGGTAGTCTAGGAGATGCGAGAAGATGGTTTTAAGAAAAGAGGGGTCATCTTGATTTGGACCATAGTAGCCGACCAAGGTAAGCAAGAAACCCTTAATGGCCACCTTCAAAATTACCCATCTACCACCTGGGTCAACCAAATGGTGTAGGATCCCGGCGTTAGCTTGTTTTTAAAAAGAATAAGAACCCCCTGATGTTGGCGGTCTGGTTCGAACACATGAAAGAGTCCACCCATTTTTTGTTTTTAAAAATTTCGATAGTCTCTTCCATAAGAAGATGAGTTTCCTCGAGGACAATGACCTGCGCGGGGAATCTTTTAGATATTGCAAGATTTTAGCCCTTCTGGACCTCACGCGCAAGCCATTGACATTCCAGGACAGGATCTGGATTATTTTCATAGCGGTTTGGGTCCAGGATCCCCAACCCAGTCAGAGCAAAGGAGAAACCAACACCAGACCAATCGAAATCTAACCGCGGCTATCTGAACTAGCTCTGAGGTGAATGAGGAAATTTTGTGTTTTATGCCCCTGTGCTCCCCGCCCCACACCCCGTGTCTCCTCTTACCCCTCCCTCCCCCCCCCCCCTGGAGAACCCCTCCCCCATTTGCCTGGACAGATGGAGTCCAGATGCTGCCTCCCGGAGCAGCGAGCCCCGTCCGTTTATGTGTAAGTTTAGATAAAGCAAAAAAGAATTTGAGCACATGCTAAGAGAGAAACCCTAAAGATAAGTGAATAAGAAGTGTTTTAAGTCATCTTATATAAAATCTGATCAAGGCAAGGTGCTAGGGCCTGACCAGAACACAATAACAAGGGGCATTGTTGTTTGACCTTGTCTACGGTGTTCAGACTAAATCCCAGGAAAGAACAGAACGCAAAAACAACAGCAAGCTCTGTGTGAAAGTACAGTGTGGCACAAAGCAAAATAAGTTTGTATAGTACATGGGCAGAGCAGAGGGCAGTCTGCAACGTGCTAACATAGAGAAAATGACAATGGGCCTGTACGGAACATATGACAGGAACACTTCAATTTACAACTCCAAACAGACAGCAAAGACCCCCGGCACCGCCCCAAAGCCACCCAGCATCTCCCACCACAGTTGGAACAAAGTGTCAGAGAGCCAGAGGACCGACCCCCTCAGCACCTCCCTCCCTGACACCGCAACCAACCTAGAACAGGCTGTCAAGAACTTTTCCGCCCAGATCACCAACTGCGCCGACAGAGTTGCCCCCACCAAACTCAAGAGATCCCCAAACAGGCCAGTTGGTACACCACGGAACCACGTAACGCAACTGAAAGCAACTACAAAGGAAATGGTGCACCAGCAAGGATCCCGCAGACAGAGCCACCTTCAAGACAGCCCTCCACCAATACCACCAACTTCTGAAAGAGACAAAAAGGAGCGCCCTGACCGACCGCATCAAAGTCAGTTCTAACCATAGCAAGGAACTCTTCAACATTGTCAGAGAGTTCTTCCACACCTCAGCCACTGAAAACATCATCAGCCCCTCCCAGGAACTTTGTGACACCCTGTCAGACTTCTTCCATCACAAGATCGCCACCTAACCCCCCTCCTCTGAACTCTACAGCCTCTTCACTCTCACAGTTGTGAACCCCGACCACCAGAATCATTGCCTTGCCCCTCCTCCTGGGCAAGGCAATGATTCCTGTGGGTTGTAGTCCCCCACAGCCCGGCAGCACAAGAAATCAAGGCAAAGTGGTGTCTTGCGGCTCCTTGTAGCACTGATAATGGTGGGCTAAACTCGGATGCTTACAATTGATGATATACAGATCCTTCCAGGTACTTTGGTGTGGGGCCAATACACCCTACCCTCCGTACAAAGATTAAGTTATTGTACTCCTCAATGTTAAAGTTCAGGTTTTGGACTAGCAAATGACACACCTTATTCTTAAGTTGGATGAATGATTCCTCTGTGTGGGGGGACAGGGGTGGCACCCCTTTCATTACTTCAACATTTGGACAACAATCTGAAGGGAGATTAAGACATGGCTGATCGACCACATCGGGCCGGGCAGTGCCTTTGGTGTCACAAACAGAAGCGGTACTCAAGCCCTCAACCCCCACAGTGTTCCATTCAACCCATTCAAGGACTTTGAAATATGGGCTGGTGGTTTGTTGGCAAATCCATTGCACACGGGGGATGAGGCCCCGTCCACACTAGTGCACAAGTGGCAACAATCACAGGCCCGCTGATCCCGCAGACCCTGAAGCTCAGCTGAACTAGTAGATGCAGCCAAACCAGCGGCGGAAGTTACCATTTCCCCGTCACGTAACCTGGTTAAATCCAAGACAGTATTCTCCAGGCTCTTCAACCTTTCCACTAAAGGGAATATACAAGCAACAACATTAGCTTTAAATTTGTCTAGCATCTCACGCCAGGTGAAGTTGGAGTCACCTACAACAGATGGCTGGGAGGGCACAGGCTGATGTGCGACAGCCGGGGGTTCTTGTCTATGCACCTCTGTGCGCGAAGCTTAGAGCTACAGACGCGTTTAGGCTGTCATTACCTTTTGACAGGGGGCCCACTCTCACTCATGTAGGATGCAGCTTACTCATTAAGATCACCTGTAGGTGGTTGGTAAACGATCCTGGAGCACCTCAGACATGGTTTCCTTTAATGATGGGACTGTGTATAGCCTGGGAATCACTAGGCCCACACATTGTTGCTAATCTAAGTGCCCCAGGGAGGGGGTATTTAGACGTTCCCCCAAGTCCAAGGATAGGCGCCTCTCCGCAAGGTCAATCTTGTTAGAGATGATCCCAACTGCTCGTCAGAAAGTCCTGCGTAGTGCATTGGGGGGTGTTAGCTTTGTCACTGTCTTTGCCCCAGGTAACTTTCTCTCCCCCATAATACTCCACACGTCCCAAATGGGGTATAATTAGCTTGTTTGAAAGAGCAGGTAAGTTGGGCGTTCATTCCAAAAAAGTCATACAGAAAAGAGAATGATCCAATTAGTAACTGAAACTATTGTCCCAAGTGTGGAGAAAGGCTCAGTCAGATAAAATGATATTGAAGGTAAACGACTCACCGCAGGAACGACTTAAGCCAGGTGCCAAAAGGGGTGGCACAGCCTGGCCTCTTCCTCCCAATGATGGGTGAAGACGGGCCGGGTCTTGGCCCAGGCACGCACCAGGGTACGTCACGCAATTGTCCCACGGCCACGGCTTCTTGTCGCGCACCTCTCACCAAGCCCTTCCTCCTGGGCAAGGCAATGATTCCTGGGGGTTGTAGTTCCCCTGCAGCACAAGAAATATCTGGGCAAAGTGGCATCCTGCAGCTCCTTGTCGCACTGATAAGCGCTCCTTTTGCCTAGCCCCTCCTCCTGGGCAAAGCAGTGATTCCTGTGGTTTGTAGTCCCCCCCGCAGCACTGTAGCACAAGAAATCAGGGCAAAGTGGAGTCCCGCTGCTCCTTGTTGTGCTGATAAGCGCATCTCTCGCCAAGCCCCTCCTCTTGGGCAAGGCAATGATTCCAGGCATTGTAATCCCCCGCAGCACTAGAAATCTGGGCAAAGTGGCATTCCGTGACTCCTTTGATAAGGGCTCCTTTTGCCAAGCCCCTCCTCCTGGCCAAGGCAATGATTCCTGTGGGTTGTAGCCTCCCGCAGCACTGCAGCACAAGAAATCAGGGAAAAGTGGTGTCCCGGGCTCTTTGTCGCATTAATAAGTGCTCCTCTTGCCAAGCCCCTCCTCCTGGGCAAGGTAGTGATTCCTGGGGGTTGTATTACCCCCGTAGAGCGGCAGCACAAGAAATCAGGTGTAGCTGATATTTAGAAGTGGCTTGATTTTACTTACTTTTTATGTACCTTTTTCTATGTATTCAATTGTTTAATTTTATTGGTGGGTCTGTAGGTTGTAGATGGTATTGTACTTTTTCTGTAGTACTGAAAGTTTGGTAGATAAATAAAGATAGATAGTTTGGTTAGTTATCTGTATTTTTACATTTTTTTAAAAAAAAATAAGTTACTTTCAACTATGTTTAAAATAAATGTTTTATTCACTTGTGTAGGTAGTTTTTCAATTTTGGTTTTCTATTAGCAATCCAGCAGAATGTTGTTGTCTTGCGGCTTTAGTGATTTTGGTGTCGTAAGTTTTAAAATTTTCTGTTCCTTTTTGTATTGTATTTTTAATTAATTTCCAATTTTATTGGTTAGTTTACTTTACAGTTGTTTTTATTGGTTAGTGTTTTGTTTAGTTTGAATTTTTTTCCCAGTTATTACTTTTAATGGCGGATTCTATTTAGTGTTTCCTTTTTAATGTTAAATAAATAAATATATATATATATATATATATATATATATATATATATATATATATATATATTCACTGAAAAAACCATAGGTTTCAGGCACGTTATAGTTAGAAATTAGCATTTAAAAAACCTTAGAAATTCACTGAAAAAACCATAGGTTTCAGGCACGTTATAGTTAGAAATTAGCATTTAAAAAACCATTGAAATTCACAAAAAAGACCATAGGTTTCAGGCACGTTATAGTTAGAAATAAGCATTTAAAAAACCTTAGAAATTCACTGAAAAAACCATAGGTTTCAGGGACGTTATAGTTAGTTGGACATTTCTCTCGTACAAAACCATAGAAATTGCCCCGTTATAGTTAGTTCAGCTAACTATAACTCGCTCACCCGCAATGCACTTCTGATGACGTCACATATTACATCATTCATGACATGGTCAGTGACATCACTGATGACATCTCAAATGACATCACTGATGACATCACTGATGACATCATCCAGTGACTGTGTGTTTCTGTAAAGTTTAAATATGTTTTATATATATATATATGCCAAGGTGTATTGAAGAATGAGTGGGTGTATAAGTGTGTGGATGGAGGATTTTGTAGGTGCGTGACTGATTGTATAAGTGAGTGATTAAACGTGTCTTACTGAATGCATGGGTTAGTGACTAAACTGTGTGAATGTCTGTATCAGTCTGTCTGTTGTTGTGTAAGCTGCTGCATGGGTTGGTCAGTAGCTTCATGAGTGCCTATATGGGCTATTGATTGGTTGCCTGAGTATTTGTATGGGTGCCTGAGTGTGGGTGTGGGTGGGTGGGAGGTGTGTGACTCTGTGCATAGATGTGTGAGTGGTTGATTCACTGGGTGTATGGGTTCAAGAGTGCATGTGCAAAC
This sequence comes from Calotriton arnoldi, assembly GCA_963921515.1. NCBI lineage: Eukaryota > Metazoa > Chordata > Amphibia > Caudata > Salamandridae > Calotriton > Calotriton arnoldi. Next base: position 2,046,087 of record CAWUFW010000598.1, on the reverse strand, counting down.
AGCTGTATGGGTGGGTGAGTGTGTGTATGGGTGTGTTGGTGAGAGAATGGATGTCACAGTGGTACATGTCCAAGTAACTACATATGTAAAAGGCAGTGTATGTGAGAGTTGGAGTATATAAATGACTATACGTGAGAGTCAGTGATTGTGAGAGTGGCTGTATGGATGAGTGTGTACTTGTATCAGTGATTGTATAAGAGAGTAAGTATGCGTTTGTTTCTGTTTTAATAAGTGATGTGGTGTGTGTATAACTGTATAGGTCAGTAAATGGAAGTGTGATTGATTCTTTGCATGACTGACTAGGTGTGTGAGTAACTCCATGGATGAGTGGTGGTGTGTGAGTGTCTGTGTAGGTGTATGAGTGCTTATGATAGTGTTGTATTGATGAGTGACTGCATGTATGAGTGACTTTATGGGTGAATGAGTGGATGTGTGTGTAGACCTAGGAATCAGCGAGTGCGTAAGTAGTAACTGGTATTGGTGTGTCGATGGTTTCGAAAATGGTAGTCTGTATTTTACAGTGGGTGTATCAAAGGTTATATTAGAGTGTGAGGAGGTGCATCAGATATTCACGTGGATGATGTCATCAGTGATGTCATTTGAGATGTCATCAGTGATGTCACTGACCATGTCATGAATGATGTAATATGTGATGTCATCAGAAGTGCATTGCGGGTGCGCGAGTTATAGTTAGCTGAACTAACTATAACGGGGCAATTTCTATGGTTTTGTACCAGAGAAATGTCCAACTAACTATAACGTTCCTGAAACCTATGGTTTTTTCAGTGAATTTCTAAGGTTTTTTAAATGCTAATTTCTAACTATAACGTGCCTGAAACCTATGTTTTTTTTTGTGAATTTCAATGGTTTTTTAAATGCTAATTTCTAACTATAACGTCCCTGAAACCTATGGTATTTTCAGTGAATTTCAAAGATTTTTTAAATGCTAATTTCTAACTATAACATACCAGTTGCGTTTCAAGAGTGGTGGAGAAAGGTGAGCGTGGCCTCCGAAACACCTCTTAGCAATCCCACTGTGTGGTATTTACTGGAGGTAACAGGAGGAGTAGTTAGCCCCCAACGTCAACCTTGGGGGCCAACTATCCCTTTTATTGCCACCAGTAAGTCCCACACAGCAGGATTGCTAACTTCTTATATCAGGCCCCGCCCCCTCCCTGGACCACTTTGCAAATGTGCCCCCTAGCACGTTGTAAGTTGGGGGATTAAGTCCCCTTGAATCCTGAGGGTCCCTGGGGGCCAACTAGCCCACCAGGTACCTCCAGGAAGCGGCACAGAGCTGCGTTGCAGAGAGGTGTTCCGAGGCCATGCCCCTTTTTACACCTCTCTGCAACGCAGCTCATGGGCGCTTACTGGAGGTACCTGGTGGGCTAGTTGGACCCAAGGGACCCTCAGGATTCAAGGGGACTTAATCCCCCAACTTACAACGCGCCAGAGGGCCCGTTTGCACAGCGGTGCAGGGAGGGGGCGGGGCCTGATGTGACAAGTGTGAAAATGTGCCCTGTGGCGCGTTTTAAGTTGGGGGATTAAGTCCCCTTGAATCCTGAGGGTCCCTGGGGGCCAACTAGCCCACCAGGAACCTCCGTAAGCGCCACAGGGCTGTGTTGCAGAGAGGTGGTCCGAGGCCATGCCCCTTTTTACACCTCTCTGCAACGCAACTCTGTGGCGCTTACTGTGGCGCTTACTTCTTTTACATTAATTGGGGCCCTGGGACCCCATTCCCCAGGGCCTGCTCTTTTTTTTTAAATTAAAAAAAAAATAACGGGAAGGGGGCCGCGCGGCCCCCCTCCCGAGGCCAATTTCGGCCCCGGGGACCCCATCCCCCGGGGCATGGCCACATTTTGTTATTTTTTATTTTTTTATTTTTAAAGGAGGGGGGCTGCATGGCCCCCTCCTTTGGCCTCTAGTGGCCCCAGGGGCCTCATCCCCCGGGGCTGTGCTGCTTTATTTATTTTTTTACTTTTGTTACAATATTGAAGCGGGGCCGCGTGGCCCCCCTCCTGGGCCACTTCTGGCCCCGGGGACTCCATCCCCCGGGGCCGGCCCTCTCCGTTGGGGACCGTGGGGGGAGCCCCAATGCCCCCACGGTCCCGCCAGCTCCCCGCCTCCTGCGGAAGCCGGCATTGCTTTTCCACACGGGGAGCTGCTGACATGCAGCTCCCCTTGTGGAAAAGAAATCTGCTTTGGATTTTGGAAGCGAGAGCAGGAAACCTGCTCTCGCTTCCAAAATCCAAAGCAGTGTTTGCTATGGCAGGGCGGGAGCCGCACGGCTCCCGTCCTGCCTTAGCAAACAGCAGTGTCCCGGGGGTGGGCGACCCGGGACACTGCAGGAGCCGGCCCTGGGGGGGTGGCGGTCCCCAGGGCCATGAAGGGCTCCAGGAGGGGGGCCGCGCGGCCCCCTCCCTACCATTGCAAAGCCCCGGGGAGGTGGTGGTACCCGGGGCTCGGGGGTCCGGACCCCCGCATTTACATTTTTAGTGCCCCGGGGAGGTGCGTGGGAGGGTCCCAATCCCCCCCCACGCTTGTTTGTTGAAGCCCCGGGGAGGTGGCGGTCCCTGGGGCAGCGTGGGGGGGGATTGGGACCCTCCCACGCATTTTTTTAACAGCCCCGGGGAGGTGGCGGTCCCCGGGGCTGCGGGGGCCCCCGCGGGCCCCCACTAATGAATTTACAGTGCCCCCGGGACCTGGCCCACCCGGGGGCTTTTTTAAAACTAAGCGCGGGAGCCCGCGCTTCGTTTTTAAAAATAATTTCGGCGGGATTTGCGACCCCATCGCGATTTCCGCCGAAATTATTTTTAAAAAATGCTTTTTTTGGCCCTGGGGGTCCTTGTGGGACCCCCTGAGCAGGCCTAGGGGGTCAGGGTGTTTCTACCCTGCCCCCTTTTCTTCTTTTTTAATGTTTTTTCTACTGTTTTCTTGTGACTCGGTATCTAATTATAGTCAAGGTAGCTGGGGAGCAGTGCTCAGTGACCTGCTCCCCCTGCATCCTCTCCCACACCAGCTGTAGTGAAACAGCACTGTGACCAATGGTACGCTGTTTAGCAACATAAATGACACAACCATTGGCTAAACCTTTTTTCTGCAAAGACAGAATTAGTCTTTGTAGCACTTCATTGATCCTGAGGAGCGACCGGTGGTGGAGAGATAGGATATTCAGGGAAACGATCATATTCATTGGGACGGCTCAAGAAGAGGTCTTGAGGTGTTACCATCTCTCAACCCACAAAAGCTTCATATTCTGTTAATTGGAGATTGTCAATCAATAGAACTGTATGTTAGGGTTTGTTAAGATAAACATTTTGATTCCACTTGAGAAGTTCATGCTCATTTGGGGCATACCATCGCAAGGAATGGCACACATCACAACATTCTTCTTTCTCTTCACGGACCCTCTGCCACTTTGAAAAGTTTGCACTTGCTACCTGTCTATGATTGTGCAGATACACATGTACAGACATGTACTGACCAATCCTTTCTTCATCTTCACAGGTGATTCTAAATATGGCAGTGTGACTTCCTTACATGTTCCTACAAAACATCCATCCATCCATATTTTCTCAGTTGTCCATTGCATTGTGTGCCTCAGTGAATTTCCTGCTTGATTTATATGTACTTCACCATTTAGTCAATAAGGAATGCTTTACCCACTGTGCATATATTTCTTCATAAATAGTGTACCTCCCTGAAGTAGGAGAGGGCAAATTATTCGGGTGAATTACAAGACATGCAAAATTTGGCATTGTTTTTCTCTGCGCAGCGGAATCAGGGTGCTCAGCTGATCCATAAGTAGAAAAAATGAAAGCCCTGCATAGATGCTGGTAGGAGCACTCAGAGGGGCCTTCCAGAGTAAACTCCTTTTGCGCCTGCAGTTGATCCAGAACACTGCCATTAGATGAGCCTGTGGTCACAAATTGGCCACATCACCAAAGCTAGTCAAAGGTTACATTGTCTTCCTGTCTCCTCACGATTACAGTTTAAGGCGCTCTACCTAGTCCATAAAGCACTTTTTGGATTAGAGGCTCCAGGTATCAGAGCTTGTATTATAATGCATAAACCCCCATTCTCCTTGTGATCCTCCTCCATGATTCTTGCCTCAGTTCCGTTTTATAGAGTAAAGTGCATGGGAAGAATATCTTTTTCATTTCTAGTGACTATGGGTTGGAATCAGCCCCTTTCTTATTTAGTCTAATGGGAAATACAATATGTTTCTAAAAACACTCAAGACCTATCTATTTGCTTAGTATAGCTTAATTTCCATTCTGCCATGGTACAACATTACTCTATTTCATTGATTTGAATTTGCTTCACTTATTTTTATTTCTGCTTCTCACTCTTTTAGGACCATGATGCCTATTGGTAAATGTCGTGTGCTATAAGTACATTCGTTCACAGTGCTCAATCACAGAACTTAAAGGGGGAGTGCCTGGTGGGCTGCAGCTTGCTGTAATTGTGAACACTAAGTTTGACTTTATTGAATGCAACTAATCAAACAGCGCGGATCCCGACAACTTCCCAGCAACTGCCATGAGCTTGGAGCACTAAACAGCCCTAGTTGTGAAACAGTCACAACCTCCTTGACGGGCATGAGCCTGTAGTTCTAAGCATCGCTTAGTAGGACACCAATAATGAGTTTCAACGGTGGCCCGGGCACCGCTGCCCTGTACGGAGGTGCCGTAGAGGATATCATGGCATTGCAAGGCTCCTCCCTGACCTACTCTTCATCTTTGCAGTCTACTGACAAGCAGCCCAGATAAGTTGGACCTTGTATTGGCTGCGATTAGTGATGCAAGATCTGCCCTAGAACTGAAAATAAACACAGTAGCCCTAGATCTGGGCTTCCTGCGCAAAGATCTGTGCAAATGTAGGGAAAGAGCTGGCAAAAATGAGACCGCCATTAAGGAACTTACCCCGATTACTTCAGAACACACATCTCAAATAGCGAACTTGTCGAACCACGTCCGCTTCATGGAAGACAGAGCAAAAGACGCGGAAGGTCGCACCCGCAGGAACAATGTGTGTATTGTTAAACTCCCGGAGGGCGTCAATGCCACGTTTTTACTGAAAGTTGGCTTCGTGAAATCACAGCCTCAATAGAACTGTCATACATGTGATCAGTGTAACGTGCCCATCAAGTCCTGCTGAGGCGGCCTCCTCATGGCACCAACGAGGCCGATACTCACTAGGATACTGAACTATAGTGATTGTTGCTGTATACTACAATAAAATAGATCCAGTCACCCCATTATGGTAGACTCCTCCAGGGTGATGGTGTTCTCAGACTTTGGTGATGCAACAGCGCAGGGCCTCCTTCCAGAGTGTGAAGAAAGCCATGCGGCGCCTGGTCCTAAAATATGCTCTACTTTTCCCAGCCCAACTACCAGTAATTGCCGACAATTAAACACACCTTTTGTGGACTGTACTGCAGCTTGGTGGTGCCTGGATTGGTACAGAAACCAGGAAGCACCCACCTGAAAATCAAACCGGATAAGGATAGCTCTGTCCCGGCAGAGACTTTGGCAAGAACAGGAAGAAAAAAAACTCAAGGACGAGCGGCAAGCACTACACCTACTCTGGGACAGGCACAAGAGGGCTGCAGCATTGTGAGCTCCCTTCGGTATTCCCTCCAGCAGAGATAAAGGGACTGTCTTCTCTGGTTCAGATGACACAATAACCTCCCCGGATTCCCTTTGTGATCCCGCAGGCATCAGAAGATCTCTTTTATAACAGATGACACCACCCATCACACATAAGCCAGTTGCAATAGCTCTCTTTTTCCCCCCCAAGGCAAGGCTGATAATACTTCCACCCCGCTAATAGAATGGGAGGCCTATAAAGTAGTGGTTAGAAGCACCTGCGTCAAAAACGTATCAGACGCCGACAAGAGATGGACTCAGAGCTTTGGAAAACTGAAAAGGCCTTGCCCCACTTAGAAACAGCATGGATATTAAACGAAGATGTGCGTAAGGATCTAGCTTAAACCCATGAAAAACATGCAACCTTAGTGGAGCACATGCGGTGCCTGTATTGGTCTTCATACACCGCTAAAACACATTAAGAACCTGATAAGCCAGGCATACTACTGATTTGGCTTACTCACTCGCATCACTCTGGAGATCCTATGCAATCTATTCAAAGTCACAATGACTTCTCCATCTGTGTATACGACACCTCCTTACTCCAGGGTGATGCAGCCTCTCCGGGCATGCAGCTTTGTGGATTCCTGGAGGAAATGGCCCTGACCTGAGTGCCTGAAAACTATAAGTCTCCCTAGAATCCCCAATGTTGGAGCAAACAAATCATGAACGCCATTCTCTCCCTCTCTTGGAGCTGCACCCCTGGCTCTTACCTGCGGCCACGCAGGGCGGCAGAACGATCACCAGCACCCCCCCTGCAAAGCGGCAAAGGATGAGACTGCCACGGGTGGCAAAAGGCCTTGCTACGCCACTGGCAGGCAGCTGGTCTCTCTCAAATTGCTGCTTCACGGGCTGCTCATTTTATACATAACTTACACAATACTTTATTACAAACAGTAAATAATAATTGACTTGCAGGTTACAGATTAGAGACGGAAAAACACTCATAGACCTATGACCCCATAACCCCATATTCTGACTTAATCCTCTACACAGTCTTTAATGCACTTCCAACAATGCTTAACAAACGAACATTCTTCTCTTCTCGTGAATCCATGTGTATTCGCGGTAAATGTAATTTAAGTGGAGTGTGTGCTATTACCATTGTGCAACTAAGCTCTCCGTGTGTTCTAAGCTAATTTAATTTCCTGCACTCATTGTCTAATCAGGTTACAACTGTTTGGAAGCATGGAGTGCGTGATGGTGATCTTGTGTGCTAAACCTATAAATATTTTCATGCTTGTTAAATTCGAGTTGGCCTTTATTTGAAACCCTTTCAAGTTACTAATCCTAATATGTCCACAAGTAAACTTTTCACCTTACTCTTGTCAGCGCAAGACTTGGGTCTAAATTGATTTATAACCACGCACAGCAGTGTCTTTTCTGCTTGTGTTTGTTGTTGCGTTATGTTCTTGTGTTTTACATTTTCTATTGAGCGATTATATTTTACATTTCCTGCAACAAGATTCTAGGCATCCTCCCAGCATCAACCATGGAAGTGTTAGTTATTCTCATATTGAAACCTGGACCTGATCCTGTGGTATTGCCTTCTTAGAGGCCAATATGTTTATTATTTATATCTATTGTCCTCTTATCTGCCAATATTTACAAAATCCTAAGCCACATTATAGCGGATTGCATAATTTCCGTCATGCCGGGCTTGATACACATAGATCAGAACAGATTTATCCTTAGGCGTAACACGTCATTGAACATCAGGCGGTTTTACTCTACTCTATATTAAAGGAGGCCCCCCTAGCCTAGCCCCGTTCAGGATGCATATCCCTGGATCTTGAACAAGCGTTTGACACATTTGGCTGGGAATATATTTTCCAGGTCTTGCAATGCTTTGGCTTTGGATACAACTAATGGGTGGACATGGCTTTTATACACTAACCCTACAGCCAGAGTAAAGACTGGACAGCATATCTCCAAATTGTACCCAGTGATCAGAGGCATGAGACAGGGATGTCCCCGATACTCCCTGTTGTTTGGGGGGGGAAGGCAGGGGAGATGGTACGTAACACAGAAGAGTCGAAAGGTCTGGCTGGTTGTGCGCTGGGTGTCTCCCCAGACAGCAATTGTCTAGGAGCCGGCGGACTGTGGTCCCATGAGGGTCAGAGCGGGGGGAGGGTTGGGGGGGGGGAGTAAAGGGTCCCTGTTGGGGATGGGCAGAGGGAGGGAGGACGTAACCTGTCTCATGGGGCTGAGGGGATAGCCAGACCTTCCGTGCTCATTTGCTATACAGTAGGTGGGGAGGATTGCATGCTGGTTAAGCGGAAAAGAAATCCACGTAGTGTCAGGCCGAAGAGGACCATGTGTCGCCAGCTGGGAGGAGAGGGTGGGACCCTGAGGGGACTACAGGGAGGGGTTAGCGGGGCGTGCAGCAGTGGCAATCCACCAATAGGGCATCCGCTTATCTGCATGTCCGGAGGGGAAGGGGAGGAAGGAGCAGATAAGAGGGGATGGCGAAGGGAGAGGGGGAGGAAGGAAGAGGGGTAGGAGAGGGTGTATGTATGGGGAACATAATAGAAGGAGGGATGGTAATCAGGGGGGTACGGGAGGGGCCTAGGGAGGCGGGGCGGAGAGTGAAAGGAGTGGATGGCGGGTGTGGGTGGAGGTAGGGCAGGGATACGAAGGAAGGGGGAAGGCCGTGTCAGGCAGAGAGGACTGGGGTTGCAAAAGATGGGTAGTGCGTAGCAGAATTTGGATGGTGTGGTAGGACTGGTATAGCTGGAAGCCTCTCAAAGAGGTGTCCGGGTTAGTCCGCATGGCCCCCAATCAAGTCCCGGCACGCCAGCTATGTAACATGTGGGGGGTGGGGGTAGGGTTAATATCTTCCCCCCTCATGGGGCGTCCCGGAGGAAGGGGTCACCAGTCTGCATGTACACTTCCGCTTGGTCCTGTAAGTTATAAATGACGCGCTCACGTGATGCTGTCTGTATCATCACCACTGTCCAATCTTCCTGTGGGGGGGAGGGGGCTACGTCCAGTGCCAGAGGATACAGATCTTGACCTTAGCCAGGGCCGTGGGGAGGAGGCGACGCTGGGGACGAGAGAGGTTCGGGGAATCTTCAGTATCATGGAGGAAAATAACAGGTGGGGTAAGAGGGAGTGGCATGGAGGCTCTCAAGCTGTCTCCAACATGAGACCAAAAGGGCCGGACCGAGGAGCATTCACAAAGCATGTGGGTGAGGTCGCAATGGGCATCCGAACACCTCCCGGGTGCCACTGTTAAAGGCTTCCAGGATGTCTGTTCAGTCCTCCTCTTTGATGCAAATTTGCAGGCGGTCCTTCCACTTGATGCGGAGACTGCGTAGGAGGGCTTGGGAGAAAAGGTGGCTTGTGAGTGTGCTATAGAGCCCCGACATCACACCCTTGTGGCGGCCCCCCAACTGGGGAAGATTGTAGGGACCACAGGCCTGGGCCTAGGCAGCGCCTCAGGTAGTGTTGTAACTGCAGATAGCGCCAGACTTGCCATGGTTGCAAGCCAAATTCTTCTCTTAGCCGGACGAAGGGTTTCATATTTCCGTCAAGCAATATCTGGTCCAGGGTAGGTATCCCCGCCTCTGTCCATGGAGTCCGCCGGATGACCTGGCCGTCTATGCGGATACTGTTGTTGCCCCACAGCGACGCCTTGTCATGCATTCGTTGGTTTACCCCTACTATTCGATGAGCGCGCTGCCAGGCTTTGTGCGTGGCCTGAAGCACTGGGTGAGGAAGGCTCGGCTGGGGAGCACAGTCCCTGTAAAGAAGGCTGAGGCCATCGCCGCATGAGAGAAGCGACCGTTCCACTTGGGTCTACTGCGGTGGATCCTGGGGTACCTGGAAGCAGGTAGGCCAGTTGTGAGAGGTGGAGGGCGAGTGCATAGTGTTTCACAGAAGGGAGCACTAGGCCTCCACTGGAGCAGCGCGCCATGAGTTTAGACGCAACCAAGCGGGGTCGCGAGGAGCCCCACACAAATGTCCGAATCTGAGAGTCAATAAGGCTAAGGTGGATAGAGCCACCACGACAGGTCGCATACCCAGCGTGTAAATGAAGCACGGCAGTGTGACCATCCTCACTGCCTGCACCCTGCCCCACATGGAGAATACCAGAAGGGACTACTTCTCAAAGTCCAGTATCATCTGGGCAATCAAAGGGTCCAGATTATCTGCAACCATTCCATCCAACCCTCTGTTAACCAGTTTCCCCAGGTATTTGAGTCGATAGGGCTTCCAGCGGAAAGGGTAACCATGGATTGCCGCCACCATGCTGCCAGCCGAGAGAGGTAGAGCCTCGCTCTTGGCCCAGTTTACTTTATATCCGGACAAGGACGCAAAGTCATCAGTGATTTCCAGTAGTGCGGTAATATGCTTTTAAACGTCAGAGACATCACTGTATCTCTTGCTTCCATGGCGCAAATTATAAACGAGTTCAGTACATTTTCAGGACTTAAGGTTTATCACTCCAAATCTTTAGGTTTAATGGATTGCCTCAACGATTAATATATCTGGATACTAGGCCCTCACAATGGGCACCTACTGCATGTAAATATCTAGGCATACAGCTCTATCACAAACAGGCGGACCTCCTGTAGGGCAACATGGGCAGGGGTATTAGATCACTCCGTTCATAAGTCCTCTTTTAGACCTCTCTCACTCTGTCAGTAGCTGGCCGAATTGCTCTGTCAAAAATGGTAATGCTCCCTCAACACCTTTATTTTGCCAACCTTTCAACCCTCATCCCTCTCTGAACATTTCGCAAACTATACACCGGGTTAATAGATATAATTTGGGGAAAAGGAAGGCGTAGAAATACATTATCTAATCTGATGCTTCCACCATCCGAAGGTTGCATGGAGGCGCCATCCTTCTCTTTTTACTACTGTGTGGAACAACTCCAGTGGGTGGCCCATTGGCTAGCTGGGCATCATCACGATGAGACAGGCCTTACTGGTAGATGGTACTAGTTAGGGCGCACTATTTCATTAGGGTCTTTACATTTACAAAACACATGGAAGATGACATTAGGGCAGGTATTTAAAAATCAAAAAAATCCGTATTTGTAATGATTCTGAAAGACAGCAGGTACTGGTGTATCACTGTAAAGTCTCTAGAAACCTTTGATATAAAAACATGTAATTCTGTACACTGCACAGAGCATATTTAACTGCTCAGATTGCATTTAACATTCCCCAGATTAGTGGATGCCTTCCCAAGATGCCGCTCCTCCCCGGCAGATCTGATTCACTTGACGTGGACTTGCCCCATTTTGAGCCTATTCTGGAGGGTGATATTGACTGAAATTGAAGAGGCCACTGAGAGGGCAAACGTTTCCACTGCTAATCATTGCCTTTTTGATCTCTTTCCTAGATCCAAGATTAAGAAAGCCACTACCAGATTCATTGAGCTAGCTCTATTATTTGCCAAACGAGCAACTGTGACAAGTTTGAAATCTCTCTCCTCACCCTTATTTAAGCGCTGGAGGGTAAAGTCCTCCAATTGGCCACGTCAGAGGGGGTGGCTTTGCGCAAAGAAAAGAGGACTATGCAGACAGCCCCATGAAATATATTTGGGATTCTATAGTGCACGATTTTACTGAACAACCCAAAGAAGATGGGGCACCATCCTACCCTACCCTACCCATGGTTATCCCAAGCCCCCCACGGCGCGTGAGCCGACTTGCTAACTTAATAGGGATTTCTAATCAGTTTATGCCATGCAGGGACCGGTAGGAACTATTATCCAACAGAAGGTTTATATGGAAGGCAACATCCCTGGGGACTGAAGGGAAGGGCAGAGTTATTAGAGAATTACTTGAACACCTTGCAACTGTGATAATAAAGGATGTTACTATGGTGACAAACATGTGACCATGCCTAATGATGCCTGCATCAATGTGATGTTGCATGCAAACCATAGTCTTTGTATTGAAGTAATATAAAACCTTATTGCAAAAAATAATAATACATTAATTCATTCATTCGGAGCTTCTGGGCAACTTACTTACCTTAATGATAATTGCATTTAAATAAATACATTGTTTGAACCCTTGACAGTGTTCTTGAAAGCATCTTCCCTTACAGGGAAGCTGTGTGCAGCCTCCTGACAATGTAGCAGGCAGGCAGGCTCCACGCACAGGCTCCCCTTCTGGGCAACGTGCTTTGATGTACTTCTGGGGACTGGACAATGTAATTAACTCAGTGCAATTGCCATTCATTCATCACTTTGTCTGGCACCTGACATTGCTGGGCTCACAAAAATGCCTTGTTCTGGGCGTTCCTCAGTGCGTGGATCAAGGAGTTCTTGAGCTGGAAGGCATTGTGCTTGCATTCTGCTATTTTTAAGTCAGGACAGGCGGAAGTGAAACCAGTGGAAATGGACGAAATTACCTGAAGTTTCACATCTGCTTACCATTGAATAAAAACAAAGAAATTTGCCCACCCTTATTCCGAAGGCATTGACATACCGACACATGTCACAGATTTTAAAGCCCTTGCACAAAACTGACCGAGTGATACCTGGTTTATTTTAGCCATGCGCGCTGTGGTTTGAGAACGGACCTGCCCTTTGAAAAGGCCCTATTCTCAACCCACTGCATGCGGTCATACCCTGCAGCACATAAGGGTTGGCCACTAAGCCTGGCCTATGACCAGGCCATGTTTTTTCAAATTGTGTTTTAGGGTTTGCTGACCGTATCATAGGGTTTGTGAATCTTCACTAACTCGTGGACCATCATTGAGCCTTCCATGGGGTCATCAGGCCTGGTTCCGTGACCACGATCAATGTAAAAGGTCGAGCATATGCCAGTGACGCTTGCTGTCAGTTTTGCAGTCCCTGGCCATAAAGCTTATGGTGGATTTGTAGTTTCTGTTCAGGGTTAATGGATCTAAGCGCCCTCACTGGGGGCTGTGAATCCTGTCTGTAAACACTCCGGCAAAATCACAATTTGTTTTATTTTATTCAGCGGGGTCTTTATAGGTCCCCCACACCCCCCGACATGAGCCAGGTAGTCAGAAAAGGGTCTGCCTATCCTCTCATGGCTCCTTAAATTGTTTATCAGGACGCGTGAACCCCATCTCCACATTCTGTAATGGCAGCTGCAACATTTTTCCTGAGGTTGCGGCCAGCCAATCACAGAGCTTCGGGCCTGCAAACTTGTTTTGGGGTTCATAGTCCCGAGAATGACGGATGGGAAAAAACGTTCCCTCAACCACTGTTTATAATTTTGGATCTTTAGAAGTTCTCAAACCCAGGTTCGTGGACCTCTGTGAATTCAGGGTCCCAATTACTCAATAAGTTAACCCTTTCAAGGTTACAATGTATTTTTTTACACGCTAATGTCTCCAAAACTGCTAAATAAATTTTTCCTCAAACTGAACAAAGGCACCTTCTGGAATAAAGTTCTATCTTCATGCCCAGTTTGGTGTTATTTCTATTCAGCTGTTTTTCTCTATCAGAGAGTAAAGATTCCTATGACCATTAAAATAAGAAATGTCACTTCTTTGACCTCCCCTTTTTTGCTTAATTTGACAAATGTGCACCAGACTTGCAAAGTTTGCGAAGCCTAACTTTTTTATTAGGAAATTTTGTGTAGATTCGTCCAATAGCCCTAAAGTTATTAGAGAAAACTACATTGGAAACTCTGACCTAATCGTAACTACACAGGGTTTTGCAGGGATTCTGCTCAGGAACAGAACTATGGGGCCCATTATGATGGCGGGCGGACAAAGTTCGCCCGCCACCGTAACGGTAAACGGGACCGACCGCCAGAGGTGCGGCGGTCCCGCTGTGCCCATTAGGATGCGACCGCCACCGTGGCGGTCACATCCTGCATTGTTTACATTGCGGCGGGCGGTGCTGTCAGCAGCACCCGCCGCAATGTAAAAAATGCATGTAGTGCATTGGCATGCACAACGTGACAGGCACCGCGCGGTGCCTGCCACCTTGTGCATGCCAATGTAGGGGGGTACCATAGGGACCCCCCCAAGTGCAGCCACCCACCCCCCACCCCCGCAGGGGCCCGCAACGGGCCCCCAAAGCAGTTCCCGCATGCCTTTCCATGGCGGCGATGCCGCCATGGAAAGGCCTTCACCGCCAGGCATCCTAATATGGATGGCGGTGTCTTCCAGACACCGCCACCATATTAGGCCCGAGTTCCGCCCGGCAGGCAATCGGAACGATTGCCTGCCTGCGGAAATGCGGCGGACGTTCTTTCCGTCCGCCGCTGTCCCCCCCGCCATTGTAATATGGCGGGGGTAAATGGAGGGCGGGCGGGGAAAGATGTCGGGCAGATCACCACCGCCTGTAAGGCGGTGGCGATCCGCCCGACATCATAATGACCCCCTATGTTTGGGACCATAGAACAGCCATATGTAGGGAACTGAGTCACCATACCACACCAGTATCAATGAGCCAGAGCCGACTAGCTATAGCACCTCACTTGCTCTCCTAACCTTTCCAGAGAGACAAGTGATTTGGCACCCCAGAACACACCACAACCAACCCTCTCAGGGATCACGGTAACAGGACACACCCTTTCATTCTCCCACAAGTATTTATCCACAATAAGGTAGAAGAGAGACACAAAGGAAGTTTACAATGTTTATTTAAACTATTGTGCTCTAAGATTCAATAATTGTGCCACAATTATTAAACAGATACATGTCAATAATGTCTTCAACATGGTTAATAAACCATATACATAAAAAGTCATGACATATCTGACAAATCTGCCTAAACCCTCCCCCACTACTAAAGCTAAGCTGGTATAGATTATAGTGTTATGTCTTTTAGGATAGTCCCATCATGTATACCCTGTTTTACATACATTATCCCATCAACACGACTATAACGATTCTAAACAGGTGACGTTTTACCTAATAGCTTGCTCCTGTCTCTTCGACACCAGGCTCTTGGTCTTCTATCAGAATCCCTGTACCTGACGTACATAAACATGTCCCCAGGCACGGCAGATTTATTCTGTATAAGGGTCACCACTTTTTTTCATCCTTGGCCAACAGCCAGCTGTGCATGATCGCACTTGTTTAGAAAAGCATTGGTGATTGTCTTCAAAACATTTATGATTGTTTTCAAAACATCCGTGATTGTTTTAAAAACATATCGATTCTAGAAAAAACCCTGGAGTGACCACTTTAGTATAAAAGACCCTCACTCCCCCCTACAAATTAGAGGAGAATTCCTTCCAAGCTGAGACGGGGGTCCTGCATGCCGAATCTTTGACACACAGCGGTCTGACATCCCTTGCGGGTTGTTATCCTCGACGCAGAGGCGAGGTCCTTCGTTCTAAACCATCAGGTGAGAGGGCTGGTTCATCCCTAGGGGTTCCTTGGCTACAGATACACATAGCTATACGCATATACACCTACACATCCAGGTTAGGCTAGATACATTGTAGCAAAATTACTTAGGGTGCGCATTTTAGGATTATGCAAGTGCTACTGTTTTTATCTGAACTGTTTCTGTTCATCTTCTTAGCACTATGGTAGAAATGTATCTACTATTCACTATATTGGTACTAGCAATCTCTTTCATATGCTTCTGTCTCCTGATTGTCGCAGCACATATGTTTTACACCAGGCTGTCGCTGGACCAATAAATACTTATTGAAACATCCTAATCGCCATCCTGTGTATTTTCTGAGAGAAAGCAAGCACGAGTGTCTGAGCGAAAAGTACTGTACTGTTTTCAATGATCCCTGAGGAATCAGGGTTGTCATATTCAGTGGTTGCCAGAGACTACCTACACCACTGTAGAATACAGGGGGGTGGTAGTGGCACAGTAGAGCTAGCTGGTTTAACGGCTGACATATGTTATGTTATGTTAAATTATTTGTAAAGCGCAACGATTACCCGAGGGTGTCTTGGCGCTGAAGTAGTAAGCAACGAAAGGGGTGTGAATGACCTATTGATTGAAAAGCCAAGTTTTTAGAAGCTTCCTGAACTGAGATAGGGAGGGAGCTGATCTGAGATTGAATGGAAGGAGATTCCAGACTGTCGCAGCTCTAACCACAAAGCTGTTGCCACCCCATTTAGATTTTTTAAATCTAATGGTATCTACTCTGAAAGAGCCTGCTGATCTTAAGTTTCTTGAGGGAGTGTACCTTGATAGGGCTTTCTTGAGAAAAGAGGGTCCTGAATCATGGAGGGCCTTGTACGTCAGGCAGAGGGCCTTAAATTTGATCCTGTTTTTGACTCTCAAACAACGGAGATCCTTGAGAGCAGTGGAAACCGAATAGTGCCTAGGCAGGTCAAGAAGGAGTCTGGCCGCTGAATTCTGAAGAAACTGCAACTTATTCAAGTATTGAGCTTGCAGGCTGATGTAAAGGCCGTTGCAGTAGTCAATTTTGAATAATACAAATGTGGAAATAACTGTCTTCCTGACTGAGATGGGCAAAAATATTAGAATTTTTTTAAGTATTCTCAAGGTGTTATATGAGGAGGAGACCACTGCGTTAATTTGATTTCCCAAATGTCGGGGTGTCCAGAAGCGGTCAGGACACCAAGCCCTCAGTTTAGGTCATCCAAAACGCGCAGGTCCTGGGGGACTCCTAGGAACTACACGACATGGCACCACCAACAATGGTTTGGTTCTTATATTAATTGTTAAAATCTGAGTAGTTCAGTCGTGCTTTCTCAGAAAGCCCTACTCACACCTTTTCAGAGACGTCTGAAGTCGGAAAGGAAAATCCGCCTCAGCTGAGCAGATATACTCTGTGTATCGGCTGAAGGTTTATCAAGCTTGTAAGGATAAAAAGTTCTCACATTGTGCAAAACCTTACCTCTTAAACTTACTCTTCTCTTTTAAAAATTACTGAGCCAGCGAGTAGCTCGGGGGAAGACGAAGTTGCAAACGCTCTTAACATCACAGAGAACTGCAGACATGTAGTTACTAGGAAGCTGTTAGAACACGGCGTACCCTTAACAGGTGGCTGTGTTACCTTCGTGATCGAAGCGATACAAAAGGGGATGATGGACGGAACGTTTGAGCCAATCAAACACTCACCCCCAGTCAACTGATCTGGGTTTAATCCATCATCATTCTTTAGCTCACTCCACCACCCCAGTTCAGACATGGCCATATGCAAATCAGTCTGACCCTGTGCCTCATGGGAACAGTCCAGCCCGAACTGCCAAGCCATGTCTTCCCTGGACCAGAAACAAGCATCCTAGGACCGGTTTCTGGCATTTCAGCCGTCATCAGCCAGGCTTGCTTGAATCCAGTGGCAAAGTGAGCAAGGGACCCACGTCTGGGCATACCCCCGCCAACTTAGGGCGAACAAAGCGATACAAAAGGGGATGATGGACGGAACGTTTGAGCCAATCAAACACTCACCCCCAGTCAACTGATCTGGGTTTAATCCATCATCATTCTTTAGCTCACTCCACCACCCCAGTTCAGACATGGCCATATGCAAATCAGTCTGACCCTGTGCCTCATGGGAACAGTCCAGCCCGAACTGCCAAGCCATGTCTTCCCTGGACCGGAAACAAGCATCCTAGGACCGGTTTCTGGCATTTCAGCCGTCATCAGCCAGGCTTGCTTGAATCCAGTGGCAAAGTGAGCAAGGGACCCACGTCTGGGCATACCCCCGCCAACTTAGGGCGAACAAAGCGATACAAAAGGGGATGATGGACGGAACGTTTGAGCCAATCAAACACTCACCCCCAGTCAACTGATCTGGGTTTAATCCATCATCATTCTTTAGCTCACTCCACCACCCCAGTTCGTGATCGAGGCACGTGAGGGGTTGTATGTTGGAACAACGAGTTCCACAACCACGACTTCCCTAACAACGAGGGCGCTACCACGACCCCGTCTAAACCACGATTTTTTTACCATGCATTCCTTTACCATGATTTTTCATGTTAAAGGAATGCGTGTTAAAAAAATACCTCGATCCCCCAAACCCTCCTGCCCCATAAAAACTAATTCCCTCCACACCCTATAAACAAACACGATCACCCATACCCCCTAAAAACTAATCCCAAACCCCCACCCCTAATAACGAACTCAACCCCCTTAAAACTAATTCCCCCACCTTAAAAATAAATATGATCACCAACACCCCCTAAAAACGAACTCAATTCCCTACAAACTAATCCCTCCCACACCCTCTAAACAAACACGATCGCCCATACCCCCTAAAAACTAACCCCCACTCCCTAAAAACTAACGCCAAACCCTCCCACCCCCTGAAAATTAACCCCTCTTACCTGTTCCTCTTCGGCGCTCCTCTGAACTCCGCCCTGCCGTACACTAGACCGAATTAGCCTTAACCACGCACATGCGTGGTTAAGGCTGAGTCGTTGTTCGGGCAAGTCGTTGTTCGGCTTGCGTGACTCCGGAACTCGTTGTTCCGGAGTCGTGGCAAAGGTCGTTTCCCCACGTGAGGTGTTCGGATCAGAGGTATTCTATTCTTGGGTTCAGTTCCCACCTGCAGATCCGGTGACTAAATTATTCCACACATCCATTGTAGCTGAACCACCGGAAGAATACATTCCATACGAAGACATTGAATCTCCTTTAACATACCAGCAGCATAAAAGCTGGTTTAAAGGCACCCTCCCACACATGTTAAAAATGTTATGTTAAAATATTTATAAAGCGCATGGCTGCCCCAGCAATGGGGCGTCCCATCGCTGACTGTCTAGTAGAGTGGGAAGAAGAGGCAGCTAGTAATTGGAGAATAGCCAAGTCTTCACAGTCCTTCTAAAAATCCAGTGGTCTGAGATACTACGGGTAGAGAGAGGTAGGGAGTTCCAAAGAGCAGGCGCCAATGCCTTGAACGAGCGGCCACCCTGCTCTGCCCCTGCATAGCTGAGGCACTCGGGCCAGATACAAATCCGCTGAGCGCAGGGTGCGGGTGGGTGCATAAGGGGAGCACATATCGCTCAACATCTGTCGTGAGACTTGGTCCGCTCAGCATAGAAGGAGCGACCTGGCCGCTCTAAGCGACATACACTACACATCCAGAGATAGATACACTATCAGTGGATGAAGTACGTAAAATATACAAAGACATAGTCAGGCTATACAGACACATTGTCCAGTTCGTCATGCGAACATTAACAGTCCAACCTGCGAGAAATGCTCCAGTTGGTCCACATCAGACCACACCTACAGTTAACCCACAGACACTGAAATCAGTAATAGGGACAATTCCTTCCAAACGGGAGCAAATTCCGTTCTGGATAGCACAAAAAATTGCACAGCTGGAAGCAGTATTTCCCCATACGGGTCTGCAGGAAAAACAGAATGCTAACAATTTGCTTGCCAGTGGGGATGGTTCCCTCGATTAAAGATTGTACCACTTGGGGAACAATCTTTGCTGTCGTTTACGTCAGAATACACAGTACTTCTTCCTTAGCAGTAGTTCCAGAAGTGTTGAAACAAATACAGAATGAGTACGGGGCAGGACCTGCCCTGGACTTAGGAATGAAATTGTTGGGTGATTTTGCCCAAGTCTCGGCAATAATGCTGAGCAACATAAAGGGGGAGGCAGCAGCAGTGGACATACACAGCTGACTAAGGAAAATAGCACCTAGAAATAGGGAGCGAGACTTACCAAAAATTATCGAAGAAACTTATGCTGAATTAGGTAGGGATAATTTGGGAACCAAAGCAGGGAAGCCGCAAATGGCGGGCAGTCCTAACAAAGACAACTCAAAGCAAGCACCCACTTCTAAAAAGAAATGGGAAAACAAAAATTTTTAAAATAATAATTCAGAAAAGAATTCACGATCAAGGGGTGGGTCTCCCCAACGGGAGTCCTCTGAAAAGCGGTACAACCTTATCGTGATAACATTAAAAAACCTGATAGGTATCAGGAGACTGATACACGTTCCTTTCGTTCCTTCCAAGGTTCATCAAAAAACTCGGAGAGGGACGGCCGATCATAACAAAAGCAAGAAGATCGACCAAAGACAAAAAGGGAAACACATCGCACTTCAGATTACATTATCAAACAGGAAGAGCAACATAAAGCAAAACCTCAATTCAAAAAGAAGAAAGTGGCTGGCTTAAAAATTAGGCATGCCCAGGTTACTGAGAACTCAGCTTCTGAATGGGGAATGGGCTCTGACGATGCTAGACAGCGCGGCAGAAGTAACAATAGCTCGCCAGAACCTGAAGGATTTTCTGGTGACAGCAGTATTTAATGAACACATCACGGTGGAAACACCTGATATCAGAGTTAGTGTCCCACATAGATTGTATAAATTAAGCTCCAAATAGAGGGGACATCTCAAGAAAGGTTAAATGTCTCTTTTGGGAGAACTTAACATATGGATATGACATACTGCTAGCAGAAAGAGATTGTCCGTCTGAGTTTGTGATGGATTGCCCAAAAGGGGTGTCGTGTAGCTCCTATACTACCCCTGCAGGACCTGCGCGTTTGGATAACATATACTGCGGGCTTGGTGGCAGACTGACTCTGTGCACCCCCACCGCATATGTTAGCCTAGTTTTGCATTAGCTAGCTCGCAGTGCCACTAGTGTCTCCTCTTATTGGGGAGAGATTAGTTTCTGGCAACCTTAGACCATGCCAACCCTGATTCCCTCAGAATTGTGGAAACAATGTACTAACTTTCGCTCAGTCACTCGTGCTCACTTATTCAGTTTGTCTCAGAGAGTTACACAGAATAAACAGTCGGGCGTTTCAATAAGTATTTTTTGAACAGTTGTTACTCTAGTGTAAAATATATGTGCTGCCGTAACCAGCAGACAATAGCAGAGATATATTATCAGCAGTACGATAAAAGCAAAGGGATAGAACAGTTCTACCATATTGCGATAATCATGAGTACATACATGAATATGAAAGCATTATGCAAGTGCGCGTACTCCTACGATGCCTACCTAGATGTACCGGAGTGTACCTAGCATATGTGTGTAGGTCTTAGAAGCTAAGAGCCAAGAATCCTCCTAGGATTTAGTCGAACCCCCATACCTGAATAGAGAGAGTGTGGGACCGCGTCCTGGTCTCGAGTTGGACACCCCGTCCGGGTTGTGTCAGACCACTGTCAGCTTGAGCGACTGCATGCAGGAGCCTCAGCGTCTCTGGTCTGGTGGCTCAGTGGACTAATGCATCCACTGCAGGGGCCTGTGTTCGACCTCATGGTCACAGGTTCGAATCCCGGCGGGTCCACTCAGCCTTTCATCCATTTGAGGTCGATAAAATGAGTACCATTGAGTTGGATAACAATAAACATCTGTTATTCAGCGCCAAGATGCCCCGTTGCTGGGGTGAATGTGCGCTTTTCAAATACACATGTTATGTTATGTTATGGTCAGTGTGTCAGCATGGAAATCTCGGTTCCCTCTGCCTTACCGGGGCAAGATGTGGTGTATTTATACCCTAAAGAGTCTCGGTCCTCAGTATGGTTTGTATTGGACATGAGGAAGACGTCAGGGGTGAACTTTGTACATACATATTATGCCAGTGGTGTATTCTTAGAAAGCCATGCATAATTAATGAGTACAGTGTGAGCCTGTGTTTGGAAGAACCCTGCTGCATTCAAAATCACAGGATAGATAACGTTCAGCCCTCAGAGCTCGTTGTGTGCTAGCTGGGACCAATGTAGGTGAAAGATCATGCCTATATAAGGAATCGTACTATAATAGGACATGTACAGTTGTGACCATAATTGGGCATATGCGGCCATGACCATAATTGGGCAAGTACGAATATGACCATATTAGGGTAAATATGAATACGTCCATTTTAGGGCATGTACGAACGGATCTACATTAGGGCATCTATGCGGGATATAACACCCACTCCTCTTCCGAACGGGATAATAAATCACCATACTTAAAATCTGGATAATTTAAAACATTTGTCTTTAAAAGCAAGTAAAAACATTGTTCTAAAAAATCGTTAAATTTTTTGGGTGCTTTAAAAAAAAAAAAAAATTCAAATTCAGCTTTTCTAGTTGCCACTTAAAAGTCTCTCTATAGAAGTTGTATCACCATAAGCAGGAGAAGGCCATGCTTGTCTCAAGCGAAAGTGTCAATGTAAGAAAATGTTTCAAATTTAGATAGTTTATTTTGAAACGAGTGGAGAAGCCGAATTCTTTCCCAGGACACGATGAGCCAATTCAAGATTACGCGTCCTGGCTGGGAAGCTCAATATTATCGGTGTCAGCTGCTGTAGATGACAAATCCAACGCCTCACAGAGAACGTCAATCGCACATAGATGGAATGTAGTACTGCTAACAGTCGGTGCTGCGGCAGCTTGTGCGGCAGTTGTAACCTCGGTGCCTGTGGAGGAGTCACCTAACCCAGCAGGAGCAAACGGCACCTGTGGATTCTCCAGGAATGAATTCATCAGAATCGGAAGCCGTTGAGGACAACGCAGAGCGTGGGCCTTTATGGGGTCCAGCATTGCATCCGTGTCCGGAGGCGCATCTGATGGAAAAGTTAGACAAAGATCCAACGTGCATTCTTCTCCGCAGAACAGGCATCGAAGCACAGGTAAGATGCAGTCTATCCAGACTGGTCTAAATGATCGAAACCAGGAGGCATTGAGTTCTCGCAGGCAAGAAATGCCTAGAAGTTGTACCATGCGTTCACGGTATTTCCGCTCCAGGAGCGTGTTCACCATTCCCTCGGGAAGTGGGCCGTCCATTGCGTAGCAGCAATATTACAATCAGGATTCCTGCGATTAGGAACAGGATGAGCGGGAATCCTCCAAATACGCTTCCCAACACGGAGTGTATAAAATTTGGGATTACTCCGAGGACTGTCTGAAAGGTGCTTAACAGTCCGGACCCTATGGTCTTAAATAGGTGTACAATTCCGCTCGTATCAGACATATTGAAGATACGTCCCACCATTTCTGCGAAATGAATGGGGCAGTTTGTACGTATGAGTGCCTGTATCTCAGTCGAGGTCCTCGCAACTTGAAGTTCATAGGTTTCTCGAGCGGAGGTTAAGGGCACGGGTTGCTGTAAAAGCATGGCTTTCAATCTGCTCAGAGTATCAAACTGTATAAAAGAAACATTCAGCGAAGGCCATAACGGCGCCTCCCTGACTGTGTTCAGTGGCGGAAACAATACTTGCATACAGCAAGTAACCCTGGAGTTAATAGTTACTAGATATGCGACGCCCGGAAGCATCCCACAACAACCTTGATCATTTAGCATTAAGTAACTCCCATTCAAGAGCAGCTGGAAAACCGGCGTGATCATGGCCGCTGGGGTCCCTGACATGTGAAAAGATAAGTTCGCCACTGAACCACTGCAGGCTCCGTGTAGAGAAATATCCTGACACATGAGAGAACCGCTCAAAGCGCTCTTGCAGTTTGTACCACTCAGATACACTTCTCGATCCCCATTCCGGCATCGGTATCTTTATGGTAACTTCCAAGTTTCCTTGATGTATCCCTTACCCATTTTTACATATTTGCCTGCCTGCCTTTGCTCAAGGCAATATTGAAACTGAAACGTAGTGACCGGCAGAGTGATTTGGCCATGAATTAGCCATTCTGTTGATGGTGATTCGGCTACAGTGAATGGTAACCTTTCCAGTTTCTCAATACGCAGCATTGTATATTTGGCTCCCCTTTGTGCCATTTCTGTCTGTTTATCAGTTAGATTGTATTCTGAAAACAGAGACGTGGTGTTTATAAACGCCATGGCACATAGCCTGTACGCAAAGATTGCAGCGTCCAGCTTAACATCATAATAGAACGTAGCTGAGATTGCCCGTGTTGTAACAAGGCCAGATCTTGTTCTAATATGTCGATTGCCGAGGACACAATGTTGCCTAAGGAGTAAATCCTGGAGGTCAAAGTAGTTAACCCATTATCCACCACTGCCAATGCTTTTTCTAAGTTAATACGGTCTATTTCCCGTATCCTTTCTGCGGCCTCCTGTTGGGATATTTTCCAGTTTTCATTATAGTAGGCATAAAGGCCTGCATATATGAAACGTTTCTGACGTTGTTTCCTGGGACCTAGTAGAAAATCTCTAAGCTCCGTGTCAGGTGTGAGTAAGGTCAAGTGGTGCTTTACTTCTGTGAGTGTCGAGGTATCTAGCCAATCAAGGCACAACTTCCCAACACTATAGGATGTCACTACCCCTGGGTGTTGTCTTTGTACGTAGCGTGGGTCTGGCCTATGGATACTAAACCCTCTGGTTGTATTCATAAATCTCTGTTGACATTTGTTTGTGTCAATGGGCCAAACCAGCCATTCTGTCCAATCAGGATCTGATCTGTTGTACTGGAAAATGCCATCTAATCCTACCCCTTGTGTAGTTGAATTCTGCCCCCACCCATCTGCGATGGTGTTGGAAACCCCGGTGTGTTCATTTCCTTGCCTTTGGCTAATCCAAGGCAGGATGTCTGTTGCACAGTTTCATTCAGAAATACAATCTGCTGCGGAATGATGCATGCTCTAAAAAGTGCTTCTATTCCCTGGACTTGCCAGTCCCTAGAACCCCAGATTGATTTGGAATCTATTGTCTTTCCATAGATCAAAACCCTGTTTAGACAACTGGTTCAGAAAGGATGCAGAGTAAATATGTTTGGTGTTTGTTAACATAATTTTCTGAGCTGAATTTTTCTCCACTTTATAATAAAATGACTTCGGGTCGGATGTGTTAAACCCTGAGAAGTGTGTGAATTTCTGTGCAAATGCTTGTGAACTACCTTTTGGAGGTGTTGGGCAGTGTTCCCACTGGTGGTACTCAAATACATTTCTAGGTGTTATAGATTTGTGCAAGAAATGATGACCATATTGCTGGTAACAGTACAATGTATCATAGTCTGAAGTACCTTCTAACATTTCATTATTCGGAAATGCAGCTGTTTTTTCTAAATCAGACATCATAGCATTTACAGTTTCAGTGTCCCAATCATCAGAAAATGTACTGGAGGTAATGAAATCACTTAAAGAAATTTTAAATACATGTTTTAGTTTTAAAAGTTCAGTCGGACCTAATATATCATAATCAACCTTGTCCCATACTATACCGTCCGGTATAGGAACTGCTGTAATGTTCACTGAAGACAAGTCTCTTGGTTCACGATGTGAAGACTGGTGTGGTTTAAAAATCAAATTAACTCTTTGGGCTGTGGAGCTTGGCTGGAGGTATCGTCCATTAAAAAGCATACTAAAAGTTATTATTAAACCTAGCCAGAAAATGAAAAATAAAATCCCAGTGATATACCATAGTTCTATCCAAGGTGACACCAGGTAAGTCTTTCTAAAAAAGTTCAAAAAGTCAATGAGTTTCTGTTGGAGTGGTTCTTTGGCTGGCGTCGTTTCCGGTTCGCTTGGATCCAGTGAAAACGTATCAAAGTTCATGAAATAGCCAGAAGCAGTTCGATCAATTGTTGGAATTGCATCGGGATTTGTTGAAATCGGATTTTGCTCTTGACGAGGCATGTTGACGTAGATGTCTGTATTAGGTCTTATTGCAACTTGGTTGTTAAGTTGATTTTCATTTTGAAGATGAATTTCTTGTTGAAGTGGAACGAGTTCCATAGCATTGTTGCTTAGTCCTTCATTCCGTACAGGTGGCTCTTCAAACGTGATGAGTCTTTCTGTTTGGACTTTTTGGATTGTAGCGAGAGGAGGGCATCTGCTACTGTGGAGTCCACAAGGCCTACTGTTTAGTATCGGCCACATAGTGTGGTTTGATTAAATCAATTGAGACTAATCTTTTCTCCTTTTTCCCGGCAAGAGGCGGCAGAAGTACAGTTCTTGTGCCGTGGATTGCTAGGACCGGTACAGGCTTTCTGTAGGATGGCCCAAATTCTTTTTTGACAGCAATCTTCTCTCTGACTAGATCCCCGAGTTTTGGGATCCAGATAGGTCTTGCCGTTACTGCCTTGACTTCCTCAGTGGCGGCCTGTTTCTGGAGCACGTTACTTTGTTGTGTCCTGGATTCATTTAGATCCTGTAAAACAGCCAAACGATCATGGATATCAAATGGTTTTTCATCCGCCACTTTGCCTTCACAATCAAGATCAGGTACCCACATTCTTGTCCCAAATAGGACCTCGTAAGGAGTGACACCTCCTAGAGAACTTCTTGGCTGATTATTGAGCGCGCGCTGTACCCCATAAAGGTGATCGACCCATCTACCGCCCTTGCCTAATACCCTAGCTGTTAAGGATTGCTTTAAGTCTCGGTTTTTCCTCTCCACAACAGAATTTCCCTCGGGATGGTACGGAGAGGAGTACCGCAATGCTACGCCCATTCCTTCCATGGCCACTTTGTAAGCCCGAGAACTAAACGCCGGCCCACTGTCAGAATGTAACGTGCCAACTGCGTATGTGCCGATAAAGACCCGCAAATCTTTTATAACAGTTCGAGCGTAGAACCCAAACCCTCGTGTGCCGCTAAAATCAAGCCTAGCCTACGATCCATATTTGGTATTACTCTATCCCCCACTCCAGGAATCTGAGCATATGGAATGCTTTGTGCATCTAACTTGTAGGAGTACTTGAGTGGGAATTTTTTAGGTACTGCTGTGCTGCCTTTGCGTGAAGCATTGACAGCTACCATTATCTAGCCGTCTACCCTCGTCTTTGAATGAGTAACTGCAGCTACGACGGCTGTGCGAACAGCCCCCTTTGCGGCTTCATCAGCCAATGAATTCCCTTCAACGTGAACGCCATCACGCTGATGACTCAGTGTATGTATCACGTGAGCCCTTGGTAGTTCGTTTCTCAACTCCACTACCTGTTCCCATAGCATTTTATGCTTAATTGTGCCACCTTTTGCATCCTTGAACCCGTTTTGTTCCCAATGATGTAGATATTCATTGTACGACTGTACACAGTAAAAGGAATCACACACAATAAGTGTGGGGAATTTGTGATCCGTATTTATAAGTGCCAGTATTAGTGCTTTGAGTTCTGCCAACTGAGCCGTGCAGTCTCCTAGAGATTGCGTTTTAGTGCAACTCGGATGGAACTTGCCATTGTGCATGCGACCTTTAACAATCGCACACGCTGCGCTGTAAGCTTGCTTACTTCCTGTGGCTGGTTGAGCAGATCCGTCAGTGTAAATAATGTATTCATACTGATCGAGAGGCAATATTTCATTTGGTAGAGGATATTCTTGTTCGTATTGCAGGAATGCCTGTGTCTTTAAACTAGGATCAAATCTGTATTCAACATCCGTTGCAGTAAGAGAATTAGCCCATTGTATCCATCTTGGATGTAAGGCTTTAGCATTTGGAATGCTAGCTTTTGTAACAGCTTCTAAAGCTGGTACTGGGGTCACGACAATTATGCGCTTTCCCTGAGCCAGAGCTCTTTCTCTTGCTACAGCGGTCTGCACTGCTGTCAGGATTTTTTCTGTTGAAGTGAAACGCATTTCTGCATTTGTGTACAGGTGTGATTTGTATGCGATTGGTACTGTTTCACCTTCATTGAAAGTTAAATAAGTGTACCCGCATTGACCCGCTATTACTCGGATCACCAAGTTCTGTGCGTTTACGCGTGTCTGTAAATGTTTAGAAGCTATCATGTCTTCCTGTAGGGAACGCAGGATATTTGTATGTTCCTGCGTCCATTGTCTGACAAAAAAATCAGGTTTTATTAAGTTGTAGAAAGGTTTTACTTTTTCTGCGTAATCCAAAATGTATGTTCGACCAAAATTTAAGAATCCCAGAATTGATTGTAAATTCTTTAATGATTTTGGAGGTTGGAGCAGCGCACACTTTTCTAAAAAGTTAGCTGCTAGGCTTTTTCCTTCACTTGACAGCTTGTATCCTAAAAACAGGACATTGAGGTGGGCAATTTTTGATTTTTTTAAGTTAAATTTATAGCCCTCAGAGGCGAATCCCATAATAATGGTGCTCACCCTGGTCAAGTGCCTCTTTAAGTCATCGTCCGTCAGATAAATATCATCCACATAGGACAATGCTTCTTCATCCAAATTTTGGAGTAACTCTGTTACCCTTGCTGAAAACAGCCCTGGGCTATTCTTATACCCTTGGGGGAGTCGGCAGAATTGCCGTTGCAACCCTAACGCACTGAATGCGGTCAGATACCTGCTTTCAGGCGCTATATTTTGGCAGAAAAATCCATTTGAGATATCAAGTGTTGTTTTGTATTTTTTCCGCACAATGTTATTCATTAATGCGGCACTGTGTGCATTTTGAACTGCAAATGTCTTTGTGCAAGTGTTTAAATGTCTGTAATCTAAAACTAGACGATATGTATTGTCAGGTTTGGCTACGGGGAACAAAAGATTGTTCATAGGTGAAGTGCAATTTTCTATCACCCCCTGATATTCAAGTTGATCTAGAATCTTCCTGACTTGTTTTTTAGCTTCCTGCTTTATAGGGTATTGCCTTTGAGCATTTGGGGAAACTTTTAACGGGATCACGTGGTGGGTTGAATCCTCATCCCAACCAGCATGATTTTTATACAATGCTGGAGCTAGGGCCACCGCCCACTCCTGCGCATATGCATGTTTTAGGTGAATGGGAACGAGGTCGGAAAAGGCTGGAAAAATTATCGTTTGTAACTTATGTGGGACACTTACCCGAGTATCAGGTGTTTCCACCGTGATATACTCACTCAACTCCGCTGTCACCAGAAATTCCTTCAGGTTCTGGCGAGCTATCGTTACTTCTGCCGCGCTGTCTAGCATCGTCAGAGCCCATTCCCCGTTCAGAAGATGTGTCCTCAGAATTCTGGGCATGTCTGATCTCGAGACCTGCTACCATCTTCTGAACTGAGGTTTTGATTTTTGTTTATCCTCTTTTTTAGGTGCGTAGTCCGCAGCCTGTTGCGTGTCTCTGGACTTTGTACGCTCCTTTGACCGTCCTTCCCTCTCGGAGTTTCGTGATGAACCCTGAAAGGAACGAGATGAACGAGTATCAGTATCCTGATACCTGTCAGATTTTTTAATATTATCCCTATTCCTGAGGTTATACCTCCTTTCAGAGGGCTCCTGTTGAGGAGACCTACCTCTGGACTGAGATCTTGTGTTTATAGACTTTTTTTTTTTTTTTCCCACTTCTTTTTAGAAGAAGTAGGTGTCTGCTTTGTAGTGTCCTTTTCAGGACTGCCCACCAGTTGTGGTTTTAATGCTTTCCCACCCAAACTGTCTCTGCCTAGTTCTGCATATGCAGTTTCAATTATTTTGGGTAGTTTGTGTTGTTGGTTGTCTGGACTGAACTCCCTTAGGCGTTGGCGGATCGCCACAGAAGCCTCTTCCCCCTTAATGTTAGCTAGTATTATGGCTGAGACCTGGTCAAAGTTATTTAGTAACTTCATCCCTAAGTTAAGGGCAGGTTCTGCTCCGTACTCATTTTGTATCTGTCTCAAAACGTCAGGTACTACTGCTAAGGACGGGATACCATGTGTTCTGGTATATATGGCAGCAAAGACTGAACCCCAAGAGGTGCAGTCCTCTACTTGTGGTGTAAGACCCATGGGCAAGCAGATTGTTAGAATCCTGTGTTTATCAGAGAAATGCGCATTCGCGGGCGTGCGCGCATGCGCAGTTTTCTCAAGGATTACCCAGATGGCGAGGAAGAGGAGGAGGGTAGCCCGGGGACGCCGCAGTTCAGGTAAGTGGTTTTTAATTTACTTTTAAATAATGTTGAATTACTTGTTAATAGGGGGGGTGGAGAGGGGGCTGGCCAACTCCGCTCCGCTGCGGAGTGTGCGGAGATCTGCACACTCCCCCAGCCGGAACTGAGGTCTGCGCCCGGGCTTAGCTGAGAGATTACGTGAAATTGATAGGATTAACCTAGAAAAGGCCCTGGCTGTGGTAGACAATTTTATGACCACACTTTCTTCACGTATTTATTCATTGGGCAACATTGTGTCCTTGGCAATCGACATTATGGAACAAGATTTGTCTATTCTACAACATGGGCAATCTCAATTGCGCTCCATTATGCTTTTAAGCTGGACGCTGCAATCATTGCGTTCAGGCCACGTGCTATGGAAATACATTAACAGCACAAGTTTGTTTTCAGTTTACAATCTGACCGACAGTCAGTTGACTATGGCACGCAGAGATGCAAAGTACACCATGCTGCTCATTGAGAAATTAGAGAAGTTACCTTTCACTGTAGCAGAGTCACCATCTACAGAATGGTTAATTCATGGCTATATCACACTGCCAATCACGACATTTCAGTTCCAATACTGCCTTAGATACATCCAAGCTGGCAGGTATGAAGCATTGGGTGAAGGGTTCATACAGGAAACCTGGGAGTTACCGTATAGATATAGGTGCAGAAATAAGGACACTGAAGTTTTCTTAAGTGGTAAAGACTGCGGGAAGGCTTTAAGTGGGTCTTTAGTGTGCAAAGAGGTGTCGCTTCATGGAACGTGTAATGCGTCAAAAGCTAACTTATCTTGCTACTTGAAGGACTCCCCAACTGCTGTGATTCATCCGGTTTTTGAATGGCTTTAGAATGGAAGTTATCTAGTGCTGAATGATCAAGGCTGTTGTGGAATGACACCAGGCATCGCATATCTAGTCACAGTAAACTTCAGGGTTGTTTGCTGTAAGCAAGTATTGTTTCCCCAGGCTCGCACAGTTAGAGAGGCACCACTGTGGCCTTCATTGAATGTTTCCAGTATAAGGTTTGATTCGCTGAGCAGACTGAAAGCCATGTTGTTTCAACAAAATGTGGCCTTAACTTCAGCCCGAGAAACTTTTGATCTCCAGGTTGCAAGGTCTTCAGCAGAGATACAGGCCCTGGTCCGTACGAACTTCCCGATCCATGTCGGAGAAATGGTTCATCGTATCTTTAACATGTCTGATACAAGTGGGATCATACACTTATTTAAGCG
Organism: Calotriton arnoldi; assembly: GCA_963921515.1. NCBI lineage: Eukaryota > Metazoa > Chordata > Amphibia > Caudata > Salamandridae > Calotriton > Calotriton arnoldi. The sequence continues at coordinate 2,015,649 of CAWUFW010000598.1, read as the reverse complement.
ACTTGGATCAGGTCTCATAAGCACCTTTCCGGCCATCTTCTGAGTAATTCCAGCCTTCATACACTCTGTACTTGGAAGCATTTTTGGAGGGCTTCCTTTGGTCCTGCTTTCTGTAGTGGGCATCCTGATTTTAATACTCTTGCTTCACAATGGACGTCGCAATCCCTCACGAAATGGAGAGAAGACTGCTGGAACGGCGTTGTCATGAGCACATGGTGTTCTACCTGACTACGCCTCGGCTTCGAGAGCTGAGTGAGCATTGGTTCCTGTCTTTCAGACCGGTCTGGCTAGACTGTGTCCCGCCTGTGTTCCGTTGCCTCTTCTGCGGATTCAGGTGCGTGTTGGACCTGCGTCTGACACTTCCATCGGTTGCGCCGCCGGACATAGAAGCGCTACTGGTGCCTTTGCAGGCCCACACGTGCAGTTGTCTAGAGCGTATTCCCATGTTGATGACGGCATTTCTAGAGCCTCCAAGGGATGCTTCCGCTCCTGTTGGAAGGGACATCGGCTCTACTTCAGAGGTTTAGGCATTGGTATCAGGCATGCAGTCATCTAACTCTTCCCCGGCGGCTGCCGTGGGAACCAGAGATGACAACCTTTGCTCATTGGATATGATACTGGAAGTTCTTGAGGGACTGCCATCTGCGGATACGATGTTCAGCAATGTTGAGTCTTCAGTGCAGGATTCTTAAAACAATCTGGCCTCTCCTGTGCTGGGAACCGTTTGGCTACTTTTTAAACATTAACTAAATTGAAGGTCGAGTGGGACTTTGTTTTATTTTTTCCTCTCTTCTCAGCTCTAACTGAGCTTCATGGCTTTCAAGGTGCTCAGTGCAATAATGACAATACGTACAAGTTTAGAGGACCTTTTGAAACACTTCTTTAGAGAAAAATGAGTTTCTTTTATGGACAATTTTTAAGGCTTTTACAGATGCTTTTTAGTATGTTTATTATAAGTGATTTTTATGCCTTTTAATAATGTTAGCTTTATCATTACCTAGCTGACCTTGTTGACTTTTTAATGAGGAGTGGGTGTCATGTCTTTTAGGATAGTCCCATCATGTATACCCCATTTTACATACATTATCCCATCAACAAGACCATAACGGTTCTAAACAGATGACCTTTTACCTAATAGCTTGCTCCTGTCTCTTCAACACCAGGCTCTTGGTCTTCTATCAGAATCCCTGTACCTGACGTACATAAACATGTCAAACACAAGGAGATGATGGACGGAGTGCTGAAACTTTTCAGACACTCACCCCCAGTAAATAAACATGTCCCCAGGCACGGCAGATTTATTATGTATAAGGGTCACCACTTTTTTTCTTCCTTGGCCAACAGCCAGCGGTGCATGATCGCACTTGTTTAGAAAAGCATTGGTGATTGTTTTCAAAACATTTTTTTTTTAAACACAATTTTATTGATTTTCCAAATAGCATAATAAATGCGGTACATTCCCCAAGCAATTGGGCGCTAAGAATGAAAAGATATAACACATGAGTGCACATATTATTTCCAAAATGTAAATGATAATGTGGACAGTCGTATCCAAGAACACATATCCTGACAGTGATACATTATCCAAGGAACCTAAAAATCGGGACGTACACGCTAATAAAATAGCGAGGTATCAGAGTCCTAGCAGGCCCACAAACATCGAGCAAGCTAAACTTTATAAACTTAATACAAAAACGAAAGATTACCCCCCACCCCCTTCCCAGTTACTGGTTCACTAACTTACAACATAAGATGAATAAAGCTTGTATCTACACATGAAATAACAGATCATTTCACAGCAGTCATATGTATAGATCTCTAGGTCTTCCGAGAGATAAGGGGAAACGGCACTATCAGGAAGCAAGCAGTTCTGCTCTTGGGGATGCGGAATGTGGGGTGGGGCCGGGGCCGCTCTGCGATGTTGGAGGGGTCAGCATATCAATGGCTTTGAATGTTTCAAGCATATGGTCCCACTCTAGAGAGATAGGGACCTTACGTAGCCCTCTAAATTCCTCCTGCCGAATAATCATACTCTCCGCATTGCCATAGCGGACCATTTCTGTCTGCCATAGGAGAGGTGTAGGGGGGGAAGCAGATTTCCACCGCATTGTGATGGCTCGTTTTGCTATAAGCACAGCCAAGTCAGCAAATCTAAATTGGACCTTCCGCTCCTTAGGTCGTTTATGCAGACCCAGCAGACAGCTTTCCGCCAAAGACCAAGCAGCCGTTCCAGTGTCCTCCTGCACCCTGTATCCCACAGTTTGCCAGAATATGCGTAAACGCGGGCACACCCACAGCATGTGGATGAGGTCTGCATCTTCTTCCTGACATCTAGGGCAGGTGAGTTGTGCGTTAGGAAACATACAATTAAGGCGATGTGGTGTGAGGTATGCCCTGTGAACTATCATGTATTGTATGTATTTAAATTTAGCATTGCGGGACACTTTCTTAGGGAATTCTAAAACAGTGGACCAGTCCTTGTCCGACAATTTTCTTCCCAGCTCCAATGACCATTTAGCACGGAGTGGCAGTAATGGAATCCCTGAGTGAGCTCGAATACCTCTATATAGCCAGCGGGTGAGGTGACGTCCCCTTCCCATGAGATGTATTGCATATAGTAGTTCATGCTTAGGGGGTCCAATCCCATCGGGGGACCACCAGCATTTGATGTAGTGCGAAATAGCTGCGTGTAATAAAAAAAGTGTCGGGGGGACCCCCTGAGTGCGGACAAAGTTATCGTGATCTGCTAGTGCGCCCTCGGTAAATAATGCTCCAACGGTCGACACACCTTCCTGATCCCACATGGAGAAAGCCCTCTTCGAGATTAAACCAGTAGTAGTGAGTATCCCCATCAAGGGAATGTTGGGGGAGTACGGGGGGGCCCTTTTGGTGTATTGAGGTGCCCTCTTCCAGTACAACAATGCAGTTTTAAGCAAGGGGGGGCTGTAGGCGGAACCCCAATCCATGGTAGGAGTAAACTATGAAGGAGACCCCGGTCAAGAAGTTGAGGCGTGTAGCCAATTTCCTGAATGTGCCGTCCCGCCAGTCAGTAGGATAACCACTGCAGTTGGCTGGCCATGCAATAAGCTCGGAAATCCGGGACTCCAAATCCTCCCTCCTGTAGCTGTAATTTGGCAAGGCTGACCCTCCTACGCCCTTTACCCCATATGAGTTCTAACAGGAGCGTATCTAATGTGCAAAAAATTTGGGATGGGATAGTGACCGGCAGGTTAGTGAAGAAATAGAGGAGACGAGGAAGCATCACCATTTTAGAGATGGAAATTCTAGCCATCACCGACAGGGGTAGCGAGGTCCAAAAGGAGACCTGGCTTCGAAGGGATGTAATAGCCTTCAGCAAATTGCCATCTATAAGATCCTGGGAGGATCTATATACTTGTATACCTAGATACTTAAAGGTGTCTGGGGCGGTAGTCAACAATAAGGTACCAAACCACACAGCCTCCGGGGTAGCCCGAAATCGCATGTAGAAAGCATAGGATTTAGTTTCATTAATAGCCAGTCCCGATATGTGTTCAAAGTGTTGAAATATGGCCGGGACAGGTTCCAAATTGGATGTAAGATCGTTTAGATATAAAATAATGTCATCCGCATATGCGGACACTAAGTGTGTGGTATCATGGAGTACAATCCCCGGTCCATGGCCTCACTGCGAAGTTTAATCAAAAGGGGTTCCAATGCGAGCACAAACAGCAACGGCGACAAGGGACATCCCTGACGTGTCCCCCTGGTTATAGGATATGCCGAAGAGATATGAGAGCCAGTCCTGGCCCGTGCTGTAGGAGCAGAATACAATAGTTCAACCCATTGCAAGTAACCTTTGGGGATACCAAACTTTGCCATGGCAGACAACATATAGGTCCAATCTAGGGTATCAAACGCTTGGCGCATATCAAGAGAAATGCACCCGAATGTACGAGGAAGGTCTGCTGCAGCTTCCATTATATAGTGGAGTCGTCTGGTATTTAAGGACGTATTACGACCCGGTATAAAACCGCATTGGTCAGTGTGGATACGTTTTGGGAGGTAGGGAAGGAGACGCATGGCCAGGATTTTGCTGAGTATTTTGTACTCGGTGGAGAGCAATGAGAGGGGGCGATACCCTGAGATATCACGTGGGTCTCTATGTGGCTTGGGGATCGAGGTAGCCAGCGCGTGCATGGTCATCAAGGGAAGAGTGTGTTGTTCAAGTGCCGTTTTGTATAGGCTCTCAAGGCGTGGGGCGAGTTGTGCTACATATGTCGCGTAGAACTCTGCAGGTAACCCATCCAGACCAGGAGTTTTGTTTCTGGGGAGGTCTTTGATGGCTGCCTTAATATCAAGTTGAGTAATAGGGGCTTCCAAATCCGATTGATCATCTGCAGTTAATGTAGGGAATGTGAGGTCCTCAAAGAAGACCGCCAGGCGATCGGGGAAAGCAACCACTGGGGCTCTATACAGGTTACTGTAGTATGTACCGAACGCCATGTTGATGTCTGCTTGAGTGGAGACAACAGTGCCATCCGGAAGGAAAATTGCAGTAATCGGGACCGAAGGGGGACTTTCCCGTATAAGACGAGCCAATAGTGTCCCTGATTTATCTGAATCTTTATGACTACGCTGCGTATATGCGCTATAGTCAATGAGGCGAAGTCGCTCAAGAAGCTCTGCGTGTTTAATTCTGGCTTCTTGGAGCTGCGCCTGCTGAGAGGGATTAGTGATAGCTACGGTCTCCAAGCTGTGAAGGGAATCCTCCACCGCGGATAAGCTCTTGTGCATCTCTTGCCGGGCCCCTACGGTAGCCCCTATTGCCGTGCCTCTGATCACTGCTTTAAATGCATCCCATTCAATCAAACGGGAGGAGGCAGAGTTATCGTTAACTGAGAAATAATTAATAATGGCCGTGCCCAATGTGTCTCTAAAAACCTGGTCCTCGAGAAATTGCGGCCAGAGGCGCCAAGTTGGAACCGGGGTGGGAACCCTCCCCCATCCCAGAAGAATTTCAAGTGGGTTATGATCAGACAGGGTCTTACCAAGGTAAGTAGATTCAACAAGCTGGGACAGCAGGGGCAAAGAACAAAAGATTCTGTCTATCCTGGTGTGTAATTGGTGTGGGGGGGGGGAGTAAAAGGAGTATTCTCTACTATTGGGATGCAGTGCACGCCATGCGTCTTGGATTGTCCAAACCGCCGCCCAAGCCTGTAGGAAATCTGCGTTTTTGGTGGTTGTAGCGCCTCGGAGCGGGGGTGGGAGCGATCGAGGCTGACATCTAAGACAGAATTAAAGTCTCTGCCAACAACCCAGGGGCACCCCACCCAATCCATTAATGATGTGTTTAAGGTGCTGAGAAAATTATTCTGCTCATAATTGGGGGCATATACGCTACAGATAACTATAGGGGCCCCATCTAGCTTACCCAACAAGAGTACATAACGCCCCGCCGTGTCTATCCGTTGTTCAGTCAGCACAAAGGGAACCCCATTCCGAAACCAGATAAGCGAGCCCCTTGCAAAGGCTGAGTAAGAAGTATTAAAAATCTGTCCCTTCCATTTTTTGCGCAGTTTACTGACTTCCGAATCCGTTAAGTGTGTCTCCTGAATGAGAGCTATTTGGACTTTCCGCCTATTTAATTGGGCAAGAATCCTGTGTCGTTTATGGACAGACCACATGCCCCGCACGTTCCATGTCAGTATTTTATAGTTACCCAACCCCGCCATATCGAATCAAGTCAATACAGAGAGTTGTCCAGGACATACAAGTAGAATACAAAATGGCAGGCAAGACCACCTGGACCAGGAACCAAATAACTTCCCATGAACCATAATACCCAATACTAGGGCCAACAAACAAACTACGTTGGTCCAAACCTATATTACAACGTACTAATTCCAAACGGTTATACATTGCAGTATCTGCAGGGGGGGTGGTGCTCACACAGATCCTGTAGGAACCCGCACCCACGGAGCTACACACGTGCCGGGACCCATGTCAAGTTAGCTCGAGCAGATACCTGGGGAGAAAAAGGAGGGTTAGAGCATGCAGACAGTAAAAGAATCACACTTCCCTCCATGAGGTCCAAATAGAGCCGTAATGACGCGAGGGACCAATGGGCGATCCGCAGCATCAACCAAAGAGGTCCTTCACTAATTGCGGGGTAATCGTCGGGAAGAGGGGATCATTGCTCTCAGAGTCCGACGGCAAAGTGTTGGCATCCGAATGTTCTGGGGACGCAACTGGCACAGGGTCACGTAGAGAGGCGGCCACCACCAGCGCCGATTCCTGCTCCAAGAGGGCTTGTCCCGGTGTTGGTATGGTAGAGGAGCGAGTTCGCGGAGCCCTGCCACGACGGGGGCCAGATCTGTTCGACTGTGATTTAGCATGTCTCAGCTGTTGATCAATAGTGGCCAGAGTCTGCGCAGGTAGAGTAGTCTCAATCCAGGCATTTGCAGTCTCAGGGTCTTCGAAAAAGTAGGATTCCTGGTTGTAGATTATTTTTTAGTCGTGCAGGAAATAACAAGGCATACTTTAGACCAAGGGCTTGAAGTTTCCGCTTGAGGGGCTGGTAGGAGGCTCTATGTCGCTGCACCTGCACCGTGTAGTCCGGGTAGAGAGATATCCTGGTGTTTTCATATTGAATAGGGGCATTTTCGCGGGCCCTCTGCAGAAGATGGTCACGATCCCTATAGTTGAGAATACGAGCGATAAGAGGTCTAGGCGGTCTACCAGCCGTTGGCCTACCCGTAGGGATTCGATGAGCCCGTTCCACACAGAAGAAGGGCGAGAGGCCATCAGAGGCTACATAGTCCTTTAGCCATTGTTCGACAAACTGGGTAGCATTCGGGCCTTCCGAGTGCTCTGGCAGGCCAATAACGCGGATGTTGTTGCGTCTGGCCCGCCCTTCCGCATCTTCGACCCTATCTTGAAGGGTGTTCAGCTGAGTTTGCATCTGCGACAATTGGACAGCATGGTCTTTATGTTGCGGCACGATGTCTAACAATGTCTTTGCGTGGTCCTTGACTGTATCATTGAGTTTACTATGGTCAGCTCGCAGGAGAGAGAGGCCGGTGGAAAGTGTGCTCAACTGCTGCTCAAGCGACCGGCGCGTCTCCCTGATCTCGAGAAGTATTTGGTCCAACTTGTCAGAGGGGGGCGACACAGCCGTTGGCGGGACACAGTTAATGGAGGAGGTTTGGGAGTCCGTATCAGCGTCTCTCTGGGTGGACGTGTCTGTGGCCGGCACGTCGGGCTGCTTTCCCTTTGGACGCCCCATTGCAGCGACCGTGGTGCGGCAGCAAGTTCGCAAGGGAAATGTCCTGTGGGAGTACCAGTGGAGGAGAGGACAAAACAGTAGGTCTACTCGGTTATAAGGGGGCCGCAGTGGGAGAAAAGGCCGAGCGGCCGCTCCAAGCGACAGTGCACTAGATTGCAGGGGTAGTAATAATATAGTGCGGCAGGGTCATTACTCAGGTGGCCTGAGGGGGTCAGGACCAGGAGACCTCAAGTCCTGGAGCAGGGGAGGGGGTGAGATATCACATTGAGATCGACCCGTCAGCCAGCAGCTCCCCTGGAGGCCACCTCACCTCAGTCTCCGGAGACATTCATGGCCCCTCCCGGAGCATACCACACCTAGAGTCAGCCGGCCTCCAGGCAAGGGAGTGCGAGGAAGTAGCACCAAACAGTATGGGTGCCCGGTCCTCTCCAGGACCCCGACCTCGGCGCTCACAAGGAGGTAGGAACCACCCCACGGCCACCGGCCCCAATGATGCAGCAGGTATGGTAGGCAATGGCGGCGTGTTGCTAGCCACAAGGCAGGCACCGGAGTGAAGATGTCCGGTCCGGGCAGAGCAGGAAGATGATCGGCCACCACAAGCCGCAACCCCCAGCCAGGACAGGCAGTTAGCACAGTCTCAAATGTGGCAAAGAACTCACTGCGTCATGGCGATTCGGTCCCAGGCCGGATGCGGTGCACGGGGCCTCCGGAGGCGGGGGACCCCACTTCTGCAGTAGGGTCTGCCGGGGCCCAGGGCAGCAACGATCACTCCAACAGTTCCTTCAATCCGCCGCCCGGGGCACACCGCGGCACCAGGCCCCCGCGACGTTGCACGCCCACCAGGCAATAGCGGGGCGCCACCGGCCGCGAGGTCGGCACAGGAAGGGGGCCGCCGGGTCCAGGCAAAGCAGGAAGGCAAGTGGGGACGCAGGTGGCGACCACCAGCCGGAGCCGTCAGTCAGCGCCGCCCCACAAGTGGCGCACAGGCCCACGATGACCCAGCCGCGATCCGAGCGCGGCTCTCGGGGCTCCCGGAGTCGGAAGATCTCCTCCCTGTAGTAGGGCCCGGGCGGCGCCCCGCCGAGCGAAGTCCGGTGCAGCAGCGGCCCCCCCAGCAACCACTCCGAACGGCCGCCGACCAGTGAGGAAAGATGCACAGCCGCCTCCTCTCGAAAGGCCGCACCTCCGTCACAGCAGGCCCACGCCGTGCAGTATCCGCCACCTCCAGAGCGGTAAGCACATGGTTCAGCGCCGTTGCTGCCGGCAGCAAGCGTTCCCCAGGGTCTCAGCAATAGACCGGAGGAAGATTTCAGGCCAAATCACCCCAGATTTCGCATATGCTGACAGGATTATGTGGGTCCTGGACGGGAGCTCCGTTAATACGCGGCCGCCATGTTCAGCAGCAAGCCACGCCCCGTTTTCAAAACATTTGATTGTTTTCAAAACATCCATAATTGTTTTAAAAACATATCGATTCTAGAAAAAACCCTGGAGTGACCACTTTAGTATAAAAGACCCTCACTCCCCCCTACAAATTAGAGGAGAATTCCTTCCAAGCTGAGACAGGGGTCCTGCATGCCGAATCTTCGACACGCAGGGGTCGGACATCTCTTGTGGGTTGCCATCCTCGACGTAGAGGCGAGGTCCTTCATTCTAAACCATTAGGTGAGGGGGCTGGTTCATCCCTAGGGGTTTCTTGGCTACAGATACACATAGCTATACGCATATACTCCTACACATCCAGGTTAGGCTAGGTACATTTTAGCAAAATTACTTAGGGCGCGCATTTTAGGAATATGCAAGTGCTACTGTTTTTATCTGAACTGTTTCTGGTCATCGTCTTAGCACTATGGTAGAAATGTATCTAATATTCACTATATTGGTTCTAGCAATCTCTTTCGTATGCTTCTGTCTCCTGATAGTCGCAGCACATATGTTTTACACCAGGCTGTCGCTGGACCAATAAATACTTACTGTAACGTCCTAATCGCCATCCTGTGTATTTTCTGAGAGAAAGCAAGCACGAGTGTCTGAGCAAAAAGCACTGTGCTGTTTTTCACGATCCCTGAGGAATCAGGGTTGTCATGTTCAGTGGTTGCCAGAGACTACCTACACCACTGTAGAATACAAGGGGTGGTAGTGGGATTGTAGAGCTAGCTGGTCTAACGGCTGACATATCCTGTGGGGGTGTCCAGAAGCAGTCGGGACACCAAGCCCTCAGTTTAGGTCATCCAAAACACGCAGGTCCTGGGGGACTCCTAGGAACTACACGACAATAGATCTCTGGGGTTAGTAGCGGACCCCGTACCTTAGCATACATAGGTGGATGCTCTTTTCTCAGAACCTTTACTCTGTGTGTGTGTTTTTCCAGAACCCTTGCCCTCAGTTATATGACAAGATATGTGTATTCTAAACAGCAGCTGCATTCTTCTATTATGTCTAGGTGCTAGTGTCTTACCAGAGAGAATAACAAGGGGCAATGTTGTTTGACCTCGCCTAGGCTGTTGAGACAATATCCCAGGAAAATAATAAAATAGAAAAACGTGTTAATTCTAGCTGAAAATGCAATGTGGCACAACGCAAGAGTGATATTTAGTAACATGTGCAAAACCAAAGCTGCCTACAATGTGCATGATTAAGCTAACATAGGGAAAACTACAATGGGCCATGTAAGAAACACACAACACCCTCCCTTTGGTCAGGATAATAGCACGATAAATAATTAAAAAACGAATGTATTCGATAGATAAACAAACTCAAAGCATAATTCATGAAATTATATTGGGAATGAAATTAAATAGAAAATGAATTGTCCATTTTGAAAAATAGTCAAATTATGGCGATTCCGAGGAATCCATGATGTCACTCGCAAATTCAAAGGCAGGAATTCCAGGAAGGAGTTTGACTCCGCAGAAGACAATTGATTGAGAGCCCCAGTCACAAGACATGATCCTCGGTCTTAGACGATGCTGAGATAGCTACCGGGTAACCTGCATCTGTGTTAGGAGAGCCTGTTTTCTGTGATCCATGTGCTGATGCACATATTTCCTCAAAAGTGAGTGGCTCAAACCTCGCATTGTGGAGAAGCCGCAAACCCAAAGGACAGTCCTGAAAATGGGTCGTTAAGGGACTCCTTAGCAGCTCAATGTCCAGGGCATCGGGCGTCTGCAAAGCCAGGCATATATCCAGTGCCCATTCAGAGGGGCACCAGAGGCAGTAGAACACGGGTTGCACGCAGGTAAACCAGGCAGGTTGAAATGGTAACAAGCAATCGAGATCCAGTTATTGTAGTAGAAATATACCAAAATACTGAAGCATGCGCTCACGATAGTGTTGGAATGGTTGCCATTTCAGGGGGCTTGCAAATGGAACATCCATTGCAGAGAAGCAGAAATAAGATGGGAATGCCGCAAATGAGGAATAACATGAAGCGGAAATCCTCCGAACACACTGGAAAATATGGAATGAGTAAAAGCCGGTATTATTCCAAAGACAGTTTGGAATAAACTGACTAGGCCGGAACCGACAGTTTAAAAAAAATGTGGGAGACTGGCTGCATTAAAAATTCGATGCACTAATTCACCGAATGCAGAGGGCGGTTTGTGTTTAACAATGACTGCATTTCAGTAGAAGTTCTAGCCACCTGCAATTCGAAGGTTTCACGAACAGATGTGAGGGCTACGTCTTTCTGAAACAATAATGCTTTGAGTCTGTTTAGCTTGTGAAATTTGCCTTCAAAGTTGGAATGGAAGGCCACAGCGAGCTATCTACAATCCCCCGTGTAGGAAGGAAGAGGACGTTGTTCCAACAGGTGGCGAGCCGGGAAGCAGACAAAAAGTAGGGAACTCCAGCCCGCATTCCGTAACAGTCTTGATCGCTAAGCATTAAGTAACACCCATTTGAAAGGACCGTAATATGTGGAAGAATTGTGGGAGCCGGTATTCCTTTTAAATAGCAGGCCAAATTCGTCGCTGAAGCATTACATGCTCCTTGGATCTTAACATGTTTGCAAACGAGTGAATGTCCTACGGAAGAGCCGCATTCCTCTCTAGTAAGAAAATCTTCCTTATTGGCACTTTCACAATGATAAGAGAAGAGAAGTGACCATAACTCATGTATGGAGCTGTCTCCAAAGGGTTTAATATCTACCAACAGGACAATGTTTCATTCAAGCTGTGAACTGAAATGTCAAAATAGATAAAGAGATAACGCTGTGTGTCAACCAAACAGCTGAAGTTGTTTTTGCTATAGTGAACGGAGGTTGTTCTAACTTCTCTAAATTCAGCATTGTGTAGGTTGCGTCTTTCATTGCCATCAGTTGTTGTTTGCGTGTTAAATTAAAGGGCAAGAATAAATTACTGCAATTCAAATAACGCCATTGTACGTCCCCGTTCTTAAGGGTTTGAAGCGTTCCGCTAAACTACATAATAAATCTAAGCTGACTTTGCCCATGATACAGTGTTGACATGTCACTTTGCATAATATCAATAACAGACGACACAATGTTATTTAAATTATAAATGCAAGAAGATATCGTATGAATACTAATATCAACAACAGCAATCACTTTATCCAAATTATCCTGATCAATGTGTCTTAAGTGTGCGGCGGCTTCCATATGGGACAATTTCCAAATTTCATTATAGGTAGCATAAATAAATCTTTTAGAACGTGGGGATATGGATTCATCAGTAGAAAATCTGAGGAATCCATGTCTTTGGAAGGATCGAAAGATGTTGTTTCACTGCAGACAGTATGGAATGTTCCAACAATTGTTGACACAATTTCCCCACTGAATAGGAGGTAACCATACCTGAATGTTGTGAGTGAGAATATCTGGGTCGGGTCTGCTGGATTTAAACCCAGGTGTGGAATTAAGAACACGAGCATGACAACCATTTGTGTCTACTGGCCACAATAACCACCCATGAGGATCTGAAAGTGTGGAATTAAATGTACCATTCTGCACCATGCTATTAAGTTGTTCTTCACTATAGTTCATCAAGTTTCGCCAATTATCAAAGCAAGCAATGGAGAGAAAATCTGATGCATTCATTTCTTTAATTTTCGCCAGTCCCAGACATATAGTCTGTTGGACAGTATCATTCAGAAAAATCATTTCTGATGGAAATAAACATGCTTGAAATAAGGTATCCATCCCCTGAACTAGCCATGGTTTGGTTCCACAAATTGATTTCAATTCAGTTGTGCCTTTCCAATAATCATAGCTTTTAAGGGCTAGCTGGTTGACAAACAAAGCTGTATATATATTTTTTGGTGGGGGCCTAAATTGAAGTAATATGATATGGGATCTGTCATATCCTGAAAAATATGTGAATTTGTCTTTGCTTGTCTTAGAACTCCCTACTGGGGGAGTCGGACAATGTTCCCATTGTGTATATTTAAATAGTGTACGGTGACTACTGGCTTTGTGTAGAAAATTTTGTCCGTAATGGTGATAACAGAACATATCAGCATAGTTAGTAGAACTGAGGTATAGATCCTCTGATTCAAAAACTGTATAATATTCCAGCTCTGAAAGCATAGAATGTACGGTTTCAACATCTCAATCATCTGAATGTAACCCAGGTACTATGACGTCACCCATAGAAACTTTAAACTCAAATGTTATCTGCAGGATCTCCTTGGGGCTGAATATATTGAAAGGAACTGTATCCCAAACAATACCACCAGTCACTGGAACCGCTGAAATGATGAGAAGGGACAAGTCTCTTTTCAGTCTGTGCAAAGAAGAATGAGGGGCCATCAAGCGATTCCCAATCTCAGGAATTGTTACAAATGGAACATGTTGGTCATCTAAATGATAAGAGTATTTAGAAAGAAAGCCCTTTGGCAAAGGGGTGCCGCTGTAATTGCATGTATGACGGCAGCCAAGATATCATTATCTATATGAGATTTAGAGTGTGTAATTGCTGCTACTGTAGCTATGGCGACTGCAGAATTGGCTGCTTCATCAGCCAGAGAATTCCCTACTGCGTGTGCTCCTACATGCTGATGACTTAGTGTATGTATTACATGAGTCTGTGGCAACCTGGCGTTGAGGTTTGCCACTTTAACCCAATGTGTTTTATGCTTAATCGTGCTACCTTTAGAATCTTTGAATCCAGTTTGTTGCAATAATGTAGATTATCATTAGAGAACTGTACACAATAATACGAATCACACTCAATAAGAGTGAGGAATTCAGGATCCATAAGTGCAAGAAGGAAAGCCTTTAGTTCAGCCAACTGTGCAGTGCAATCACCCAAAGACTGCGTGCGAGTTGTTTGAGGTTGGAATACACCATCCAGCATAACACCAATAACAATGGTGCATGACGGCGAGTATTGCAACTTAGAACCTATAGCAGGTCAGCGGCAGTTTCCTTTGAAGGGCGGCGGGGCTGCGCCCTCCCAATTTGCGCCGCCGGTCCGCCGGCATCCACACTGCGCATTTTATTTCAAATGCTAAGTAACTGCAATGTTACTTACCATTTTAAATCCAATGCTGAAGCGTGCCTGCCAGCCCTGACTGCCGAGTCCTGCTGCCTGCCTGCCTGCGATGCTTGGAGTCAGACTCAAGCGTCACTGCTGGGTCAGGCAGGCCTGATTTGTAACACATGCGCTTTGCGCATGTGTCACAAAATTACAAAACAAACCGGGCTGACATAGTGCCAGCCCGGTAGTCCCTGTTTAGGCCCTTTTGGGGCCCACCCACAAATGACGCCAGGCAACATCATAATTCCCCAACAGCCTCGGGCGGGTACAGTATAAGCCCGAGGCTGCATTACAGGCTCAGCTCAAGCTGGGCTAGGAATGACGGCACCCTCACCCCACCCTTTCACCAGTCGTCACTGAATGGAGTGGGGTCAAGCATAATTGACCCCACCCATCTCTATGAAGAGTTGGGAAAGGAAGTTTTTTGTTTTTACAATAATCATTGCACTGATTATTGTATTAACGCTTTAAAACACATTTCCTTACCTCACTGAGTCATGAGATTTAACTCATGACCCTGTGAGGTGGAGTCACATGCTGCATGCTACACAGAGTAGAGCTTTCACTTTCAGCTCCTCTGAAACAGTAGCTGCTCTGAACTGAAGCTGGACAGGACAGCAACAGGAGAGGCACAGCCAGCAACCAGCATTGACACCATCAACCCGCAGACTGACTGAGACAGAAGCTGCCTGATAAGGTAAGTGTGAAATATTAAATATTGTACTTTTAAATTATTTTTGCAATGTTTGCAATATTTAAATATGCTGCTTTTTAGTTATTTTAGCACTTGCACAGTTTGTTTAGCAGGTCTAGCATCATGACTCATGGGTGCATTTAAGTAAACTTGCATGGGTTAATATGTCTGATGCAGAGCAGATCATGTAATATGCAGATGACAGATTTTTATTTTATGTAGCTAGATAAGTGGGTTACTGCTTTTAACACAGAGCTCATTTTGTTGTTTACAGTTCATAAATTGTAATCCTTCTAATATAGCACACGGAGCTATAAACAATATGCGACTCTTACACCTTGAAACCCTCACTCACTTATGTAACCCAACCTGTAAATTGATTTACACACATGATTTATTGTCAATATATGTGTACATGTGATCTAAAGCGCTTTGACACCCTACATACGGATGAGTAGCACTATAAGAAAAAATAAAAACAAATTGGTGGTATTTAAATTGTTATTTGTGTAAATACTTTAACAAACCAGCTTATATGGCATTATTATAGTGCATGCATATCTCTTATATATAGGGACTGAACAAAGCCAAAAGCAAGCCTCTCTTGAAGTGATAAGCTTTGAGCCTTTCTTTCCCCTCCATTGCATTCAATCAATCAGTAATTTTATAAAGCGCGACTACTCACTCGTAAGGGTCTTAAGGGGCTGAGTTGGGGGGGGGGGGGGGGGAGGGATCTGCGGTTCAGTCGAAGAGCCAGGTCTTGAGGTCCTTCTTGAATTGCGGATGTGATCGTGATTGCCTGAGGTGCAGAGGCAGGGAGTTCCAGTAGTTAGGAGAAGGGTCTTTCTCCAGCAGTGGTCTTGCGGATACGTGGGATGGTTGCCTGGGCCAGTTGGGTAGAGCGGAGATGTCTGGTGGGAGTGTAGAAGGAGAAGTGGTGTTTGAGGTATGCAGGTCCGGCGTTGTGGAGGGATTTGTAGGCGTGCATGAGGAACTTGAAGGTAATTCTTTTGTTGATAGGTAGCAAGTGAAGGTATCTCAGGTGGCTGGTGATGTGGCTGCGGCATGGGATGTTCAGGATGAGTCTGGCGGCGGTGTTCTTGATGTTCTGCAGTTTCTTTTGGAGTTTCTGGGTGGTGCCGGCTAGAGTCCTGACGAGCGCATGGGTGATGGTTTTCCTGTACTCGGTGGGGGCCCACTGGAAGATCTTATGAAGTAGATGGAGCGTGTGGTAATAGGAGGATGAAACGGCGTGTGTACATGCACATTATATTCATTGCTATGCCCACCAACTTAACCTAATTATGGAACAGGCTTCCTCCAAAATATCTACAGTTAAAATTTTCTTTTCAGAGGTGGGTGGTATAACAGCATTTTTTGCACATTCCCCGAAAAGGACTGATATTCTTGAACAAATAGTTTCAAGAAGACTTCCAAGATGGTCTGCAACTGGCTGGAATTTCATTATTCGAGCAATAAACATAATTTATGAATACAGAGACAATCTTTTTGAATGCATGACAACCATTGCAAACAGTGGTGATTTCGAGTCCAATACAATATGTGAAGCTAAGGGATTTACTAGAACATTAGACGATAGGGAGTTTATATTCTTTCTTTTTCTTTTTCATAGTATAATCCCCACGTAGACATTTTATATGATCAATTGCAAAAGCGAGGCATTGACACTGTGTTTGTCCAGAGAGCTACTACAGAATTTGTGACAAGCATTACCAAAGTACGGGAATCCATTGACAGTTTAGATTTTACACTGCCACAAGAATCTAAATTTGTAAACCGGAGACTGCAAATAAAAACTTTGACCCAAGAAGCAAAAGAAGTCTGACATTATTGTGGTCCATGCCAGAGAGCGCTTTGCATTCACAAAGCATCTTATAAGTGCAACACTATTGCGAAGTGACCTTTTTGAAAGACATGCCAAATCTTTCCCAGCCGAGGCACTCGCAGAAACGATAGAAGCCTATCCTATGCTAGACAAAGCCAGATTGGGTACAGAACTTTCAGTCCTGTATGGAAGACGTGACTTCCGTCAGGCTACTGGTGGTGCCATGGCTTTGTTTAGCTTTTTGTGGGAAAACAACTTAGAGAAGTATTTTTCTGAGACCATAAAGCTTTTAAGAGTTGTCATTACTACACCCATGACAACAGCAGAGTCTGAGCGATGTTTTTCAACACCGAAGAGGGTAAAAACATTTTTGCAAAACACAATGACTCAAGCTAGACTTAATGCATTGGCTATGCTATCAATGGAAAAAGAGCTAATAAAGGAAATACCAGAATTCAACAACAGAACAATCGAAAAGTTTGTTCATATTAAAGATCACAAGCAAACTTTCTATAAAAATAGAAAATATGAATCTGATGTGTGATCATAGTTTCTGGTGTTTATAGCTTGGTTTGTTTGATAACATTAGGAAGTACTGTTGGCATTCTACTCATTCCATTTAATATTCATTCAACTCCTGTACATTTGATATGTATTTATATATGTGTATTTATGTATCTGTGAATTTATATATATTTGTTTTCATATATTATTTAAAATATTTTTGTTGTTTGCGTTTAAAAAATGTTGGTTTTGAGGGTATATTTCTTTAAATGTACAACATTTAGTTATTTTCATAATTTATTTTTATGTAACCATTTTCTACTGTACCGACAGGCACAAGAATCTGAGATTGGCATGCTAAGTATTTAAATATTATTATTTAAAAAGAAATTGTGTATAAAAATATCATATTGGTTTTGAAATTTCTTAAAATGTACATTTATTTATTTTCATAATTTCTTTTTATTTATTTCAAACTCTGTTTTATTGAAATTTTTCTCAGAGAGTGCGACCATAGCATTACATAGGCAACATTAGTTGTAAATACATTCCACCCAGATAAACGGAACGCTCATGCAGGTTACATTTTCCCCACTAGGTCCGCGGCGAATGCACTTTAATATATAACACAGCTTCGTCTTAACATGTTGCTTTCATACCCATGTTTCTGAATACAATCTACCCTCCCCAAAAATTAACCTAAAAAGGAAACTTCATTATACCTAAAAAAAAAGAAACAAACAGAACTGTGATGTCATGGTGCGGATTAGAGAAATGTGAGCGCGAGGAGTGGGTTATCTGGGCCTCTACTCGGGTGCTCAACGCCCTCCTCAGAAAGCCCGTCCATATGGAACAATTAGATAAGGAACAAATGAAGGGCCCTAAGCCTTGGACCGCAAGCCGTCAAAGGGAGCCCCTCCGACAAGTAGCTGACCAGCGGAGACCAGATGTGATCAAAACCTTTTCTAGTGTCTTCAATTATATCAGTCATGCGCTCCAAAGCTAAAGCCCTCCACAGTCTCGCATGCCATTGGGTTAGGGAAGGGGCCTCTTGTTTTTTCCAAGCCGCAGCAACTGCCATTTTGGCTGCCCCCAAACAAAGCCACATCACTGATTTGTCACCCTGTGTCTGCCGCTTCAACGCTGGATCCCGGACCCCCAACAGAACTTGTTCCATGGAGGTGGGAATAGGATATCCTAAAATAAGCTTAATTTGGGACAGAATTTCTTTCCAGAAAGGTTTAATGGCAGGACAGTCCCACCATATATGTCTGAAATCGCCTAACATCCCACATCCCCTCCAACACCTGTCCGACGAACTAGGAAAAATCGTGTGAAGTTTCTGAGGGTACAAGTACCAATCGTACATGATTTTGTAGTGTGCTTCTCTGAGATACATTGAGCGGTTGAATTTCACTATATCTCTGCCCAGATGTTCCCAATGCTTATCCTCCAATGGAGTATCTACGAGAGCGTCCCAAAAGCGTTTAAAACGCGGTGCCGTTCTGGGACTGCGTCGCTTGTATGAGAGCGTACAGATAGGAGATACATCCCTTGGAAGAGGACCCCGATTGAGCAAACCTCTCGATAGGGAGCAACTCCCTGGTGGCGGCCAGCCGCACCAGGGGCCGCTGCACCCAGTGTTTCAGCTGCAAGTAGTGGTATTCTTCTTTGTCATTCAATGCAAATTGCTTCTTGCACTCTTGAAAAGAGATGAGTTCTCCTCTTTCAAACAAGTGAGAGATCATGAGGCAACCGCCCTCCCTCCAAGCCTCGAAGGGACCTTCTTGTAGTGCGGGGGGAAAAGCAGCATTGAAATGTATAGGCGTATGAGGGGAGGGAAAGGTCGTAAATTTCTTTTTATTTAACTGTTTTCTGCTGTGCTGGCTGACAGGCAGAAGGGCCTGAGAGTGACATGCAAAGTATTTACATAGTATTATTTAAAATAATTTTATTGTTTGTGTTTACAAATATCATATTGGTTTTGAAGGGATATGTCTTAAAATGGACATTTATATATTTTCATAATTTATTTTTATGTAACCATTTCCTACTGTACTGACAGGCACAAGGGCCTGAGAGTGGCATGCAAAGTATTTAAAAATAAAGTAAAAGGTTTTATTTTTGAACAATTTTACCTAGTCTGCTTATACATATAAAGTTTTTGTTGTTTCTTTCTAAAATAAATGAAAGATTTTTAATGGATATTTCTTATATTTTAAGCAATGCGTATTTATCTCATTTAATAATTTATTTTTATTTAGTGATTTTCTAAGGTACTGATGGACCCAGGGGCTTCAGAGCGATATATGAACTATTTTAAGTACAATATTTACTTAATTTTTTTTTTTGTGTGTGCAAAATTGCCTTGCTCAAAAATGCAAAGCTTTTGCTGACTTCCTAAAAATGTAATGTTTGTTTCAAATGGATATTTCTTATACTTGTAGCTATTTAATATGTCATGAAGATTACTGGGCAATCAACGTTGAATAGTTGATGCAGAAAAGGAAGTGGCCAGCCTGCATTTCCGGTAGGAACAAAATTACAAGTGTGTTTCTTTGTAGACGTTTATGCACCTATGTTATGTGTTTTATATTGGAAAGGGTAGAGCCCAGTAGTCTAACCTAGTAACTGCCCTAGCCCCCTTCGCTAGTCAGACTTGCTTGTCAACCCAGAAAATCTATTATATATTTTATGAGTTTTCCTTTATGAATGCCTATAAGAACTGTATTTTTAGTCAATTTATCACAAAGGTAGTGCCGAAAAGTGCACCAAAATACACCAATTTTACAAAACAATTCACGAGTAAGAACCCCCCTAACCTCCCTTATTTCCGTTAGGCTCGCTCGTTTCGCTCGCTCGCTAGCATTGATTGATTCATTATGCTTACGCCATACCAGTTTCAAATTCCACCAGCCGTCCCCGGACCCGGATGTATAAACTATTTCAAGTACAATATTTACTACATTTTCTTTTTTTTAGCAAAATTGCCTTGCTCATAAATACAAAGCTTTTGCTGACTTCCTAAAAATTACATGTTTTTTTTAATGGATATTTCTTATACTTGTAGCTATTTAATATGACATAAAGATTACTGGGCAATCAACATTGAATAGCTGATGAAGAAAAGGAAGTGGCCAGCCTGCATTATCGGTAGGAACAAAATTACAAGTGTGTTTCCTTGTGGACGTTTGTGCACCTATGTTATGCGTTTTCTATTGGAAAGGGTAGAGCCAAAGCAGTCTTGCTTAGTACCCTAGCCCCCTTCAGAAGTCAGACTTGCTTGGCAACCCAGAAATTCTCTGAAATAATTTATGAGTTTTCTTTTATGAATGCCTATAAGAACTGAATTTTTAGTCCATTTATCACAGAAATAGTGCTGAAAATTGCACCAAATACACCAATTTTAAAAACATTTCTCGGGTGACAACCCCCCCGAACTCCCCTTATTGCCGTTGGGCTCGCTCACTTCGCTCGCTTGCCTTCGTTGATTCCTTATCCATACGACTTACCTGTTTAAAGTTCCGCCAGCCGCCACTGATACTGAGGGACGTGTTAGGAGCTTTAGAAGGGATACTGACTCTGGCCTTCGATGATAAACACATTTCCTGACTTTTTTTGCTCAGTTAGGTAGTTGGGTATTTTGTTCCTCTGAGATTTGTTGGGGAATGGTTAACGGCCAGGTTGTCCTATTGGCAAATCCTCAAACGAGGGATTGAAATATTGGTGAGATAGCATGGCTAGAGCCCATGAGTATTTTATGCAGACCGACTGAGTCCGTCGGTATGGATCCAGAATTTGCAGTAATGCTGGATATGGCTGTAAATGGGTCACTGGAGACTGCCATGAGTATAGCCCTAAACAAAATGCAGAAGGCCCCCGCCCTAACCGCTCCAGGGAAGGTGCTTCTGTGTACACACTAGTCGGTGCAAGTGAGTCTCTCACTTGAGACCCTGAGACCAATGGCCCAAGCGAAAGGCGGACACATTTGAAAAACTCCTAAGAGAGTTCAAGGCCATGGCTTACAAACAGTATGAAGAGGAAATGGCATGGCCAGCGGCATCCCTTTTGCCTCAAACAAGGATGATTGCAGAATGGTTTCTCAGCAGCAACATCTGAGGATACAAACCTAAAGTCTAAGATAGTGAGGGACTGGCATCCCTCCTATAGGGGGTGCAGCAAAAAGCTCAAGAAATAAGAGGTAAATCACTTTAATGACCTGGATCTTGAATATGGCCTTTTTGATCCTGAAGGCAATAGACACCCCTGTTCATCATTGTGGGATCCTGCCCCCAAAGAGTCCTACTATAGCCAGTGTAGACTCAGACAGCCTGTGTCTAGAGATGTCCGAAATGGCCTATGGGAAAAATGCTGCAGAACTTCCTTCAAGGGGAAACTGACAGTAGACATGAACATGGTGACGTTCTTGGGGAGGTTTGCCAAGGACCCCAAGAGGGGTGTAGACAGGTCTCGGCACACATACTAGAATAAATGGGTAGACTTGTCCAGACCCCCTAGTGAAGGTAATATTAATGGCCGAGACAGGCAAGGAATCAGGGGAGCTGGTGAATGCTGACTTCCTGTCAGGCTAGGCCTAGCAGTCTGTCTGCCTACTCAGAAATGCAAACTGTGCAATTTTAGCAGTGGGGTATGTCATTCAGCTGAGAGGGGCTAAGAAGTACACGGACCTAGCGAAGGAGTTTTAGATCTTCTTCCTAAAGAAGGAAATTTCTGTCAAAGCAGTGCACCTCCTGGGCCAAGCAAACACAATGGTGGCCCGGAAATCCTGGTTCTTGCTTCTGCAAATCTTCAAGAAGCTCACCTTCAGATGGGGCTCCCATCAGGGGGCTTGTTCACTTTCAGACTGAATACCCAAGTTCTGTTATTTTTCAGTGCAAGACTGGACCTAAACGTGGCATAAACAGATGCTTTCCTTCAGCATTGGAGTGAAGTGTTGAACTAGAACTATGTGTTTACCACATTTCTGATGATCTCTTGGGTTGCCTTGCGAGCCAGGTGAGAGCCAGCGGATTTTTAATCTGGTGACTCCAGTCTGGAGGATGCAAGTGTGGTTTCTAGTCCTTTTGAAGATGTCCTGTGATATCCCAACTTTACTGCCTCAATTTCAGGATCTTCTGGGGCAAGGGCGAGTGAATCACCCCATGAATCAGGGCAGCCTTTTGTCTCTTATGATGTAGTGACGTTCAGGGACAGCTGGACATGAACAGTAATTTTTAAAGGCCTGCTTTCTTTATTGAGTGGTTTTTATCTGCAGGTATACATAAGTGATACCAACAATCTTGGAACACCTGATCTAGTTGGTGTTTTAAGAGATACCTTTATTCTTTGGGGGACAGCATTGCTTTTATCCTGAATTTCCTGTCAGAATTGGCCGAATTAGAGAAGGTTTATTGGAAGGTGAATTCTTTTGATCAACTTTTTTGGCAGTGCGTGTCACTCTAGTGGACAAACCTCTGGGAAGCCATCCTTTGTTTTGCAAGCTGATGTGAGGAATTACAGTCTCTAAACCCCCTGACACTTCTTTACTTCAAGCTTTGGGATGTCAACAGGGTTTTGCATCTGTTCTGCAATTGGAATAGAGAATAGAGAATTTGATGTCAGGGCACTGGATCTGATTGCGCACTTATTTACTCCTGATTGGGCAATGTTCACAATCACCAGATGGACCAAGTCCAGTACAAAGCTAGTTTCCTAAATTGTGTGTGGTTAAATACCTTTAGGAATAGGAGAATATATCAAATGCTTTGATTCTCAGGGTTGTCTGTCAGTTGTTGATATCCTTCAAGAAGCGGAACAACACAGTCTTCTCTTCTATGTTAGCTCTGTCGGTCAGATGGGTCATGCTGGAGGTGGATATTATTAGGTCTAGTTTCGGGGTGCAATCTGCAAGGGGCACACTGGCCTTCAAGGAGCAAGATTAGAGGATATTTTAAGAGTGGCAGACTGGTCTTTAGATTTAACATTTAAGAAGTTTTATTTTAACCAGTTTTGGGTTTTGCTGTGTTGGTGGTGAGTAAGCTTTAAAGAGCATAATAAAAACATCCAGTCTTGACATACCATTTAACATTTTGTAGCCAACATCAAGGGAAGTTACAGTTCTTTTTTAATGACAAAGAGGCTAAGATTATCCCATCCGCATTCGTACATGAGTAAAGTATTCCCTAACTGTTTCAAGACAGTGATATAGTAATGGCATTGTAATTTGTTCTCTACTGTGTATTGTTCCGGAATTTGTTTTCAGCATTGACTGAAGAGATATGGCCACAATTAACTGCATATTGTTGACCAGGCAGAGTGACTCAGCAAAAGTAAAGTAATATTGTTGGATTTGCAGTGTCAGATGTAAAACAAACTTGATGGAAGCTGAGAATTCAACACAAGAGAGGCAACATTTTAAGCAAAGAAAGAGGATGAGGTAGATAGGGGAGTTGTTATAAGGCATCGCTAAGGAAGTCATTGGTGGACTTTAATCATATTATCTGTAGGTTTAAAACATGGGTTCATGGGTATTTTGGTTTTGTACTTGTTTTGGCTGCTGTGATTGGCAAAGAGAGCTGACAAGCATAATTCTCATCTCCGTGTCCTTAATAGAATTTTAAATTTCCTTCAAATTAGCGGTGAAATTTTCCATTTTCTTACATTGGATAACAATTCTTTCACATGCACACAGACATAAGAGTCAATCATAAGTACATGGCTTCTGGCAATATGAACTCACTGTCACAACTGTGGTGCTAGTAACAAGGTTGTTGGATGTTAGTACATTGACATCTCACTTAAGACACAGCCAGCTAAAGGTGGGATGGATGAAACATAATGGTGAATCACAATGCCTGGTATGGGTCAGATGAGGATGAGTGTGAGTGTATCCAACATGATGGACAACATTTCCAGGCTCATTTAGACAGACAGTATGGCCTTGGTGATGACTGGGTTCCTGGGGCACCAGGGCAGTCAGGAGTTACGGGGCTCTGATTGCATCAATTGGACAGGTTCACCGCTGGTATCCTGGGGCCACAGCACTACTGGACCCTAAACTGGATAACCAAGAACTCCTGTCTAGCACTTTGTTCTCTCAGGGTAGGGAGACAGAGTATTCCAAGGCTTACTCAAGGAGGTGAGGTGGGTTAGACATTCAGAATACATTTTACACCGTACTAGTAGCCAATAAGATCAATGTCCAGTCAGTGCTTTACTTTATAAAAGAAAAGTACTTTAATACACACATAAGAAAAATATCTTTCACATAAAAATAAGAATCCCTACAGCACTCTGGGCCAGAGTTCTGACGTCAAACAGCAATATAGTGCCTAGACACTAAGCACTATAAAAATGCAGTTAACATTGCATTAAACCAGGCCATGTTGCACAGGCTTACTTTTCAGAGCAGAGTAGAGCAGAGCAAAGCAATACTTGTATTACAGTGTTAGGGTTTCAGCAGTTGATATGAAGTTAAATGTTTGTGGTCCACCCACTGTCCCACCACCCAAAGCAACAGAAGTACCCACCCTTCCTTGGCGAGAACACTGCTCTTGGGTGCCTGGGGTCTGGATAGGAGTGCCTTGTGTCTTGGCACAGTTACTGGAGTCCCACTAGTCCAGTAGCCACTGGGCTAGATGTAGAAGGATAATGGCTTGCCAAAGTGCCAGTCCACCCTGTTGCTCTCAGATGACACAAAAGAGGTGGGGGCCTGTACCACCTGATGGGTGATGGTCACGGCCCCCTGGTCTGGAATTAATTAAAATTCCTCTCTGGTGGATGGGACAGACAGGTACCAAGAGACTGCCACAAATGCCAGTGTCTTCTTATGATCTGTCTAATCTTGGTCGAACAGGGCCCAAACGTAGTGACCACTGGGATACATTCACTTTTGACCTTGTTTGTCCTTTCCAGGAGGGCATCTCTAGGTGTATTTAAGGCTCTCTGTAGCACACCTCAGACATGTGTGCTACAATGCATTGAGATAGCACTAACACGCAATTTTTTTGCATATAAAGACCAATTATATCTCCAGACGTCCGGGACTTCAATGGGGGCTACTTTTGCCCCCAGTCTGGCCTGCATTTATGTAGGCCAGTTTGAATCCAACTACATCAATCATTCCATCAATCCCTTCCAGAGGAACATTGTCCTCTGGAAGAGATTTATTGATGATGTCTTGTGTATCTGGACTGGGACGGAAGAGGAGTTACAGCAGTTCCTTAACTGGCTCAACACTCTGGACGAATGTCTTAAATTCACTTGGACAGTGAATAAAAACACAGCCACATATCTGGATTTAGATATACAGGCGAATGATAACAAACTCCAGACCTGTGTACATCAAAAGCCCACTAATAAGAACTCACTCCTCCATTATAGATCTTATCATCCGAGGGCTCTGCGAGACAATCTGCCGGCAAAAAGTCATCACACAATGTACGTGCAACCTATACATTCATAAGTCACACTAAGATGAGTAGACGAGCCTTCTCCGGGTAATGTAAACACCGAGCTTAAGGCAATGCAGTGGAAACAGGGTGAGGAAGCCATATTTGTGGCTATTCACAAACATCCTCCCTGCTTTTCAAGCACTTATCTGCACTCCTACAGGTATACCTGACCAATCCAGGAAAGAGGAATAATATCCCATACTGCCACGGAGTGGGAGCAGGCAGTGCTTAATTTGTAAAAAAAAAGTGCCATGGCTCTTGTCAGAAGGGCACTGCAGTTTACACCACACATTGCCCCTACTATGTTGCTAATATTAGTAACAAAAAAACTACTAACCATCACACTCCAAGTGTGACAATGCAGACTATTTTAGGGCCCCAAAACTATAAGAAAGGCTTGGGCTGCAGGTAATAGTCATTTTTAATGTAAATTTAATTATTAATTAACAGTTGTCAGTGCTGGCAAAACCCTCATCAGCACATTGGTAATGTCAAAAGTTGACTATTGTAATGGTCTCCTAATCAACGCCCAGGAAAAGGTCCTTAGTAAGCTACAACTGGTACAGAACTCGGCCGCCAGGATTCTGTCAGGTGCCCCCAAGTACAAACCTATATCCAAGGTGGTACGACAGCTCCACTGGCTGCCCATAAGAAGCCGAACCAAATTCAAGGCGCTATGCATCGCATATAAGGCCACCCGTAACACCGGACCTGAGTTTTTGAAAAAAAAACCTCTGTGCATACATGCCCAATAGACCCTTGCGCTCATCAGCAGCCAACCTTTTGACGGTCCCTCGAACCAAGAAAGCCTCAAGGGGCGACAGACGATTCACTGTCGCTACCGCCAAACTGTGGAACACTCTCCCCCTCCACATTAAGTCCAGTCCCACCCTGTTAGCTTTTAGGAAACAGGTAAAAACCTGGCTTTTCAACCAATAGTCACTCGCTCCAGGGCCGTTTCTTCACACAGTCCGCAGCGCCGAGACACCCAAGGGTATTTGCGCGCTTTATAAATTGCTTACAATAAAAAAAATAAACAAAATTTAAATTAGGTAGACAGCGCCACTGTAACAAGCACCATTGTTGACAATTAAGTGCCGGTGCTGAGCACCGGAAACCACTGGCTCAAACTAAGCAGTGGGAGCAGGAAAAAATGCCATTTAAATAAAAACAGCATTCTCTAAAAAAGGGGAAGAAAAAGAATGTGGAATATCAACTATTTTACTAACTGCGCAGTCTGAAAGTTTCCAAATAGAAGACTGCATGAACGGGGTAAATTATTATTCGAGTTCTCTCACAATATTAATTAGTGCGTGCATAAAACCGTCAGAGGTGATTAAAAAGGCAGGGACACCTGATCATTACATGTTAGGGGCCTTTTCCAAACAAAGCAATGCATTCTGGATGTGAGATGCACCTTCCTTGACTTTATGACAACCAACTTATCTTTGAAAGAAGGAAGTGAAGGGCTTGAAACAGGGTCTGTCTTTGGACATGGGGCTGTCCGGTATTTTGAAGAAGTTGCTCAGTCTCTGCATTCCTTCAGTCTTTGACCAAAAGTGCTGGGAATCCCACCAAGGAGCATGGTGTGCAAATTGCTCTAGAAGTATTTCTTTGCAACAGATACCCGGTGCCTTACAAATAGAGAGCATGGTCGGAATTCACACGCGTTGCCAAACAATTCGATAGTTACAGAAAGTGTTCTGCACCTGACAGTCAGTTACCTCAAGGAGTTAAAGGCTCACTGCTGACATCGGCGTATCACTAGCTACAGTCTCGGCAAGGCACATGCAGCCTTCCAATGTTGGAAAACCTCGACTTAGTTCCGATTCAGTGACCCACAGTGGATAGGCTCCGTCAACCCTTCGCTGAACCCTCATGCGCTGAATCCCAATGAATTCTGAAATAACCTGACAGATTTATGTACGAGGTGGAAGACCGACTGCTGCTGTTAGATGGGCAACTTGTGAACAGCAAGTGCTAATTATACATAATTTCAGGAAAAAGAAGCCTAAAACCAGAAATCTGCAGTAACATTAACAGAGGGCGTTGAGGTCCAAGCCATGCCCAGGGAGCCCCCCACAGGCCAGGCTCCTCCCAGCTGCCTTCGCCGAACCTCCTCACGCTCAGCTCCTGGAGGTACTTCGATATGCAGTGGGCCCCTGAAGAGCCTCTGAGCCAGAGTTTACATTTCACTAGCAGCCTTTCACTTGGCTACACATGAAAGGCCCGCTCTTCAGAGAGAAGGAGAAAACAAGCAGTGGCGACTTCACCCGTATCGGTTCTTCCCTGCCTCCTCTTATACCCCTTGCGCCAGGTCCCTTCCCTCACACTCATTCCTTTTACCTTCAGGTTCACCGCGGGCAGCTCCATGGCTCATCTGTTACTTTCACTGAACTCTAAATTTCACATGACAGTGAAGGGCAGGCCGTCATGGCAGCAGCGATAGCGAGTGCTCTAGTAAGAGAAACCGAACTCAACACTTTCCCCGGAGGGAAGCAGGTCATCAGCCCACTTACCCCCATGAGCAGCTTGGCCCCTAATGAACTCTGTACCTGCAACACGGCTCGAAAGCATAGTGAGGGGGGCAGCATTTTATCTTCAGCACGGCAGTGTTGGTTGTGGTAGCGCGGCTCACAGCCACCACGTAATCAGTCACAGGCGCTGGTCTACGGTGAGCCCACCTCGTAGTACAAGTCAAAGAGCGCCGGGTTGCAGTGAGAGCATTTGCTGGTCCAGACACACTCTAAAGTTGTTTGCAAGTCGCATGTAATGCGACCTTGCATTCACCGCCAGTGAAACGCAGTTGTAATGTAAACAAGCCACGCCAGAGAAATGAAAGGCGCGTCAGTAGCAAAAATCAAAAGACGTCCACGCAGCCGGCTGCCCCCCTGCCACCGAAGCGAAGGTCTCCTCCAGGGTGAAAAACAAGAAGCGCCCGCCATTATTCATTAAGGGCAGCATTCTGGGAGTGTTGTGTGCGGGCCGCCATGTAAAACGGAAAGCGCATGGCCCGCTGAAGAAATAATGAAAGTGAAAGCGTGCATGGTGCCGCGCAGAAGAACAAACAAACTTCGATCTCTTGTCTTTATGGGGCCATGAGAAACACATGGCCCCATAAAGATAAGAAAGTGCTTTGCGACAGACGCAAAGCAGGCAAGCCAGTCCGGGTGGGCCGGACAAAAAAGCGAAAAGGAGGCACCCCAGAAACCTTATTTCCAATGGCAGCCCACCGTTTAACATAAACGGTGACGCAAGCCAATGGGAATAAGGGGCGGGGCTTCAAGCCCTTTTCTCAAAGTCCTCATCTGCAATAAATCTCGCCGAGCGAGCTGCGCATGTGCGCAGCAACGCTAGGCGAGACCTAAAAAGGAGGGTGGAGCCTGATTCCCTTAGGGGTGAGCCATCACTGAAAATCTGTGGCAGTGTGCCCCATTATCTCTCCATTCTAGTTATAGGTGTTTTGGAGGTAAAGGTGTTTAAAGGAGGAGTCAAAGTGGTGTTAATGTTAGGTGGATGGGTTTGGAGGATGCAGTGGTGGTTCTAATGCTTATCAGAGAAAACTACTATTCCCAGGATTGTGTAGTCAGGAGCAAGTGCTTCCTTCCACACAAATAAGCAGTGAGATATTATATGAATATATTAAAGATACCTCTTTTCCCAGAGAAAAACACCAGCCATTTGGTTGAAATAATTATGCCTTTGTACACTATAATTAGGTTTTCCTGTTTTCAGTTTCTATTGTTAGTCAATTCTGGTGTTTTTTTCCCAGTGTTTTCAATACCTTAAAAAAACAGTGGTTATCAGTGGTTACACATTTTCGCACCATTAAAAACAACAGAAACAGTGCTTTTCCTGTGTTTATGGGATGTTTTGCTTTTATTATTGCTTGCTTTCTGCACTGATGATGCACGTGTATAGAAAGTGTGCGTACAGAGTATATGAGGTCGAAATACATTTTTACAAATCAAACTTACTGTAGTACATCATACAATACTTCTTTAGTGAGTCATTGGTCATGCGCACTCGCTCTTTCCTTCCCATGTAAACGTTTATCTGTGAAAAGACCCTCTCAACATTGGCACTTGAGACGGGCAACGCAAAAACAGCCAGCACACAATTTGCTAACTCTGGCCACTGACATAGCTTTCCATGCCAATACTGGTGCACCTGAAGATTGCGATTCTCTCGGACATGTTCTGCAACATGTGCATTGAACTGGGTGCCTATGCCCTCAGTTATTGAAGCGGTCAAAAATGA
This sequence comes from Calotriton arnoldi, assembly GCA_963921515.1. NCBI lineage: Eukaryota > Metazoa > Chordata > Amphibia > Caudata > Salamandridae > Calotriton > Calotriton arnoldi. The sequence continues at coordinate 1,986,128 of CAWUFW010000598.1, read as the reverse complement.
AGCAGTACTTTTCAAATTGCGGAGAAAATTCCCCTTTACGGAAGGGATCTAGAACTTGTGCAGAGTACATCAGTGAGGCTTCATTGATTTCAAATACCATGGTTGGTGAAGAGACATTTCTATGCATCATTGCAAGCCATTTCTCTATATAACTATAAAATAAAATTTCCTGAATTGCTCCTCAACATTTCTTTGCTTACCAAGTGGCAAGAATTCTAACATGGAACATGCTGCAGTGCCAAAGTCACTAAAAGTGTCACCCAGCCTACTCTCAAGGAGATGTTTCACATCTACACCAATTACGCTGCACACTTGGTAGACAAGGGTGCTTTCAGGCTCTAGTTTTTTGATTATGTACACTACAGCAGTCATGTTTTCCTGTAAAAATCTAAGAATGCAGTAGAGTGTACTTTTTTCACATCACTATCAATATGCAACCAATGATCCTCAGATTTCTTGCCTTTGGCATCATCACTAAGCAAAAAGTTTGAAAACGGTCGCCACATGAATAATATAGCCTTTACAGCCTCTAGGACTGAGAACCACCAGCTAAATAACACAGTTGAGATGACTCATTCTTTAATTGCACACAAAGCGAGAAATATTTGCATTTTATTTCCCGTGCATAATGAAACAGTGCACCAGAATGGACTACAAAGTCAATAGCATTCTTCATTAACTCTGAAGATTGTAAAGATGCTTTCAGCATACCATCTAGCAAGTGGCAAGGATCTCTTACAGAGAAGCTCTTTAGCTCAGGTATCGATTTTGATAGGTTATCACACAACATTTTCATATACGTAGCTGAGTTACTGCAAATACAAACAATATCACTCGAATTTTTGTTGAACTTGGTAAGAACTTTGTGCAGCAGCATTCCAAGTGACACTGCATTCCATGTTTTCTAAACGTCTGGTGTCACGTTTTCAACACTATCCCAGATGCGTGGTAACAGCACTCTTTTCACATATACCTGTCACTACACCTTGCATTGAATGTTTAAAGCCTGGGTGTTTGACAATTCACCTACTATCAATACTGACTCGCTAGAAAAGGGGGCTGATGTATCAAAGGGTTTCACCCATTCTCTGTCTGTGGGTAAATGTAATGGTACAGCCATTTTACCTATTAGTGAAAGAATCAAACGTAGTCAGAATATCAAATATGATTTTGATATTTCCTGATTCTCTACAGTTTATAAAATAAGTAAATAAGACCTAAAACATGCTTCTAAAGCCTGTATCTTTAGACTAAAGACTACAAAACTGAAATAAGCAAAAGGAAAAAGAAACGGTATTTTAGTGACATCCCTAAACAACAAAACTCAAGCAGAATAATGGTAGCCCAGTCTTTCTTCCTGCTGCCTTGTATAACAAAGTTACAGTGTATTGGCACCTTCAGAAAGAAAGAAAAATGACTCACTCACCTTTTCCTTTCTTTGAATGGCATTTAGTTTGTGGTTGTGAAGGTGTTTTTTCAGTGTATATATGCTTACACTGGTGAGGGCTATTTTCCTTTCTGTGGGGTTTTATCAGGTATTATAGGTTTAAACCTAAAACAGGATAGCTTAACTATAATAATAGTTGCAGAATAGTTTAGAGAACGTAACATACATTTCTTCATGATTTCTCCATGTATTTCCTATTTGAAGTTTGATCATGTCGGTTTTTGATGCAGTAATATTGTGCCCATTCTTAACTTGCCTTATGTCTGCTCTGTCACTCATAGAGTGAGGAGGGCCTGATCCATGTCATATTTTCCGGCTATCCACATAAGATACCACAAATTTAGATGGAACTCAAACACATAGCATTAATCTTGGAAATCTAGCATGAATTATTTCTTCTTGGCACTATGATGTTCATACTTGATTGCATTTTTCAGAATTCAGTAGTCTTTGTTGTATCAACTTCAAGAGGTTGAAAGACTGGGCCATATTTGGGGAGATTGAAACATGTGACCTGAAGGTTAGACTCAGTCATCTGGCAAAGTAACCCGCTGAGCAGTCCTGTTGAAATCATAAATTGCATCGTGCAACCTACATACATCTATGTAGCACAGGCATCACACCGCTGAGCTATTCTAAAGCTATCTGAACGTGCGAAAAGGCGGCTACACACATCTTAGCAGTCTAAACATGAGCACCAGATTATATACAGATTATAGAATACATATAATGCGCTCTTTCATAATATGTAAAAGAACAATCGTCTCCCTAGGGAGAATTATGGTAGGAGTTCGAACCCTAGAGTGTGAGCTAGTGTGCCTCACAACGTCTTGCTGTTTGGCGTGACTGGGTAGGCAAGGAGTAGGCTGGACATGGTTCGGCAAAGCACACCAGAGATACAGAGTAATGGTAAGAAGTTTAAATGCTTGCTTTCCACCAGTAAGAGTTCATGATTCTATGGATTCTGTATGGAGCAGTTGAGGGGTACAGATTTAGGCAAAATGCTGTGTCTACAAGTGACGGCGAAAGGTCAAGTGACTCTTGATCGTTTGAGTAATGGAGGAAAGATATTCCAATGAGAAAGTGATCTAGTGCCTGGGCTCTAGCTTGGCAAGCCCACATATCTAGAAGTATAGAAGTCAGAAAAAATGGTGGGGTTGTTTGTTGTTACTCTGTTCTGAAAAAGTATGTTCTTTTCTGTATTTGGCATACAAATTCATCCTTGCACACAAGTAGCCTGTGAAAGACATTTTTCAGAAACCAAGTTGATCAGGAGAACCCTGAAGCCTCTATGCTCTTGTCAGTTGAACAGAATGTTCTTTCCCAGTTAAAAAACGATGATCTTATTGATATATTTGCAAAAAAAGTGCATTGTTACAGGATCTCTTGATTGAGTAATACTATCTAGACTTTAAGGCAGAAGCAGACGCAAACAAAAGTATGTTTTTGTAAATGGACATCAACTAATGGCTGTTGATCTATTGTTAGCATAATTACCATTGTATTGCACATAGATTTTTCAGCATTCTTTATGTCCCAAACTGACTTCCTCTCCTTTATAAAGTAATACAAGAAGCCACAATAAGTTCAGGTTACTCAGGCCAAAGGAGAAAACCCAGCAAAGACTTTAGCCAAAAGCTACAGACTTTCAGGTAAAATACCACATGATATGAAGGATTCAGATTTTTTCTATTTCACAGGGTATGCATTTTTAGCTCTTTATTATTACAATATACATTCTCTAAAGCTCTCCCTTACAAATCTGAATACGAGCGTTATTAACAGAAATGTCAGAGCCATTGTTTCTTAATCATCTAGCCCTACAGAAATAACCTAGACAAGACTTCAGACAAAAGCTACATATTTTCAGGTAAGAGATCAAATTGCCTTTTTTGTCTGAGGTTTGTGGAGTTTTGGGGAATATCTTCTGGTATGTCCTAATCAATCTTTATTTCTTTTCTTTGTCATTACACAAGGTCTATTCCCCAAGGCCATTTCCTTGTGAACCAGTGCATGACAAGGGCCTGCAAAAAGTTTTAATTGTGCTGTAGCCCAATGGAGATAGAGTGGATACTTAGGACAAAAACCAATACTTTCAGGTAAAAGATCACAAATTGTGAAGGGGGAGTGTTTTGTTTTGGGCTTTTTGTATCTTTTTTAAAGTTATATTTAAATATTTGGATCATTTTCTCTCTGTCTTTACAGACACTATATTCTAAAAGCCCTCTCTCCTCTGAAACAGGACATGACAAGTGTGCACAGAAATGTGAAAATCACTCTAGCACTTTAGAGGTAACATTGGACAGAAGCAGCATACTTTCAATTAAAGATTAGACTTTGCAAGTGAACTAGATTACATTTATTTGGAGGTTTTGTGCATTTATTTTCTCCAGGCGACATGCATATATTATTTCTTTTCTTTCTTGCAACAGGCTACGTGACCCAAGTGAAGACCTCAGACCAAAGCTGCTCAAATTAAGGTAAAAGCACACAAATTGTGATGTACTTAGATTTCTTGATTTTGTTTTTATGCAGGGCTTTTGGGGTCTTAACCAAATATTCTTTATTATCACTGTTGTTGCAAGTTACATTGTCTGAGACCTTCCCCGTGTGAATCTGAACCAGAAAAGGGTGCCTAGAAATTTCAAATCCACGCTAGCACTATTAAGATAATCCACTTAATATGTTGGGCCAAATATACGTACTTTGAAGTAAAAGACACAAATTTCAGAGTGAACTAGATTCTATTTATTGTGTAGTTTTGTAAGATTTTGTCCGTACAACACATTTCTTATCTTTTCCTTTTTTGTACAGGGTCTCTCCCCTTACACTCTCACCATTAAAGTAAAGGGAATAATTAAGAGCAATTTCACTGCTATTTCTACCAACAAAAGCCACACTTTCGGGAAAAATGCCAACATTTGTGAGGGAAGTTATATCGAGTTTTGAATGATTTTGTCTATAGGTGATATGGATGAAATATAAACATAATTTCTGCACTCCCTGTTGCTACAGGTTTGATTCTTCAAACCCCCTCTGTTGTGAATTGGATTGAGAAAAGCCCATGAGAATTTAAGACCTGTTCTTTTTATTTGTTGTTGTAGGTTCTAGTTCCTGAGATCCTGACCCGACCTCTTCTCTCTTGCCTTTGTACTAAATGTCTGATTTCTGTATTGAGCAGCGTCAAGGACACAGTATGTTGGTAGCATGTATCTTTCTTCTTTGTGTAACATGTTGGGCTTGCAAGTAAGTATGCAAAGTTAATTATTTTTCAGCTCATCTGTTTCAGTTCTATTTGAACCGCCTGTTTACATCATGTAGCTGGTACATGTTGATGCGGATCCAAAACTACACTATTCACTTTCCAATCCTGCTGTGAGGCAGGGCTATCACAGGATCTTCAGAACTGTGAGAGACATTATTTCAAGGCCATTTGAAAAAAACTCTTTCTCCCCCCAGTATCCAGTTTGTCACATAAATCCTCTCACTTTGAAGTCAGAGAAAGAAAAGTAAACAAGCACCCTCAGAAGACAGTGCATGACATTTTACCTTGGTCTTTGAATGCACAGCAAATATGACGAGATAAGAACAAGATTTGCAGACCTGTTTACAGAAAGGGAGCACTCGGAAGGATACTGTAAATAAGGTGTGGGTAAGGGAAGGTTCGAACTCAAGCTGGACAGCCTAAAACAAATAAAGTCAGCAAATGGAAAGCAAGAAAACATGAGTTACAAACCACAAGGCCAATGGCATGCAATGGGTAGAACACATTCCTAGGTCAACCTTCTGAATGTCCCCAAAATGTGTTTAGTAAACCAGACAGCTGAGCTGTCTGGTAGACTGGACCTAAAAAGAAAAAAGAAAAAGAAAAAAATGACCAAAGGGGGCTCTCCCTACCATTCACTTATAGAAAATAAATTGTACCTCTTATTCACTGGACTTTTATAGTGTGTATAAGGTCATCATATAATAGAGTATTTCGTTCATCTCGATTCAATCTAACATAACAGAACTAGTTAGTCAATATACTTGAGGCTTTAAAATTAATTAAAGCTTTGTCATAACAGGAAATCAACTCATATCCATTTACACTGTATCTACAAACAAGGGCTAGTATCAAAATGAATTTACCATAAATATCTATTTCATTCTGTCTGTCAACTAAGGAAGTCGGGCAGTGTGCTCTTGGTGTTCTACTTACATGCGCTGCTGAGAACGTTTATGAGCAGTTGCTGGGATACCGGGCATATGCCCACAACAGAAACGGAAAGAGGACTTACTTGGTGGGAAGACAGCCACCATATTTAAATCAATTGTAGGAGATATCTAATATCAAAATGATTGCAGACAAGCCTATTACGTATACTGCTCTTATCCCATAAAGTGACAGGTTAAGTAATCCACTCTCAAGTGTTCTATGTACAGACTACATTGAAAGTCCTAACAAACGATTACCAAAGTCTCTCCTCCGTATACAGTGGAAATAGAGGAAGGACTCATCCAGTATAAGCAGTTGCCGGTATACCGGCCTTCCGCCCACTGCAGAGACGGAAAGAGGACTTACTTACTGTAAAGACTGCCACCATATTTAAATGAATTATAGGAAGTGTCTAACATCGAAATTATTGTAGACAAGTCATTTACAGTCTCACTACTTATCCCGTAAGGTAACAAGCTAAATAATCCACTCTCTAATGCTCTATGTACAGATTACATTGGAAGTCCTATCAAACAGTTACCAAAGCCTCCCGCTGTCATAGATAACGGAAACAGAGAAAGGACTCACCCAGTATGGATGTGGTCCACCAAGAAATATCCACCATATTTATATCACAAAAACATAACAATAAAGAAACATTTCTATGCTTAATGAACCTAACTCTCTCATCAGATGTTTATCAATGCACACATTTATTCTACAGAATTGAGACATATAGCTAGTGTACGTCAATAAATAAAATAAATTATAAATCACGTTATGATCATGGTTGAGGTAAGGAATGTTTATTAATCATACCGACTGGAGGTAGGAATAAAATCGGATACACCTACTAGCCAGGTATTTTTAAACTACACCCCAACACTATACTATCCCCCACTGCCCCATTTCTAACATCTTCTTTGTCATTATATAAGATCAATAAGTGCTCCCACGTAGTCCGTAGGTCGCAGCAAGTCCCGATCCGCAGCAGAACAGGATGGACCCGATGATGAAGCATGCCACCAAGGGGTAACCATGGTGGGGGAGGGTTTTACAAGAAAAACCTTGTTTTTCTACTGTGGAGAGTTACTTAGTGTCACATAACTGGGTTTCTCTTTTGGCATAATACATTTGTTGAGGAGGACGAACCCAGTATATCCCCTTACTCCCCTCCCCTTTTTGATATGCATGGTTGTATATAGACATCTGTCATTTAAATGACGCACATTGAATAGCGTCATGTGAGAGCAACAATATGCCTATATGGCAAAAACCTTTATGAGAAGGACTAATATAGTGTATGAATACACATATGAAAGAAGTACATCAAGCACTATTACTTAATGCCAGTAATAATGCTTGATGCATTATAACTGGCATTAAGACAAGGCTGATTTTAAATTGTGTATGTATTGTTTTTAACTATGCAAATGTATTAAATGCTCATATATTTATATATTTGTAGCCCTGAAGAAGTCCTAAGTGGACAAAACATGTCAAATTTGGCCATAATTGGATTTTAGATATTTTAGGAGACGATTGAAAAAGAATGGATTATGCTTTGCACTAAGGACAATTTCATATTTTTCATATACAAGGAAAAATGTTGAAAAATATGCATTATGTGATATTTGACTGATTCAAATTGTTATAATGGATGAAGAAAGGTTTTGATTGATTTGAGTGCTGGCTAATTTTGAATTGATTCTGGAAATCTGGAATTTCTTTCCAGTTAGGAAGTATATTGTGACTGGTCTCCCATGCTTGTGCACTCCTTCAATTTTTGTGATTACTTACCTTTGTTATGATAATAGGGGAAAGTGATATGTGCGGTTCATTCTCAGTCACCAATTGTGAATCATTTACTTTTTTTTAAATTGTTATAGTGTTAAATGGGCCTGACCATGCATGCTTGGCCCTGATGGCGATCTGTGGAAACTTGGCAGGGTGTTTAATGATATAGAACTTGCTAATTTTGCATATTGCACATTTATCAGCCTGATCCACATTTTTAGAGTGAATATAGGCCTTGTTATGTTTTTATGTTTCACTGTCAACTGGGTCATATTGATCACTGTTTCACAATGTGTGTAACACTGTGCCCTTCAAACTGGTTTATTTCACAAGCAACCTTGATGGGCTGGGTATCGTTTTACAATATGACTGAAAGCTTATAATAACTACTTATATATAAATTATTACGTACATTCAAGCTTTGGGAATTTAGATGTTATCAGTTAATGGAATACTGAAGTATGCTATATATCAGTCCTCTGATCATAACTTACATCAAATCATGCCAATGACTAAAAATGTTGAAAGTCAATACTAAAACATTTTTAAAGTATCTTTAACCATGAGCAGTAGAAGTGTAATTTTTGATATGTTGTAATTTTTTACTCTAGTGGATCATAAGAGGGTCTCCATTTCCTTGAATCTGCTGGATTATAGATGCTCTAATCAACTCAGCTTTAGAGTGAAAGTAGCCTTGCACCATATTACACTAATCACCAGATAGATCAGGGACCACCTCTCTTGTGGTGGAGTCCCCAATTATGTTTAGTATCTGAACAAGTTCTGTAATTTAAGTTATTGGGTTCTTAAATCTTTTTAGAGAAGCAATCTATTTTGGCTTTTAGAATCAGTTTGTATTTATTATGTATTTATCTGAGAGCACTGAGTCTCTCCTGTGCCCGCTCTGATTTAATAACATCACTTTTTTGACGTGTCAGCCCTTTCCAAGAACCACTTGTTGAATTTACTAAGTTTCTTAGATAAGCTGCTTTTTAATGAGGCAAACTTCTCAACAACTGTTAACAGCATATTGTTAGAGCAATTAATATTTCACCTAACCCATGTGTCTCTTTTCATCTGGGTCTCTATCTAAAACCATTTTCGAATTAGACAAGGTGAGATTTTGCTTTATAATTCCTAGATCCAATTTGGTTTGCACACTCCTGGCTTGTCTTTAATATTTTATGTATGGCCTCAAAATGCTTTAGTTGACTCACAGTCCTCCAGTAATAAAAATAAATAAATAAATAAAGATACATCTTTAAATAGATAGAGGTGCTTTAGGTCAGCCTTCTTCAGTCATTAGTCTTTTCGTTTATCATTCATATTTTACTTCCACAACAGGTCAGCGCGCGTCAAACACTGACCCTCTCTTGCTCTGTGAGTGATGACATTTTTCCTGATTATATGTATAAACCCACCTAAAAAGAAGTGTGCTTCAGTTCCAAATGTGGTAAGCCAATACTTTGCTTTACTGATACTGTTTTCTTCCAATTCTTTTCCATTTTTTTAATCATCCTTGTGGGTTTAAACTGTGCCTTCAGGTTACAGTAAGTCACAGGCAATAGTAACTTTTCTTTGCACCAATAAAAATGATATTTTCCGGTAATGTACAATAAAACTAAAAAGGTTTTCTGTACCTATGTACACTGCCATGCTAGAAGTACCCACTCTGTTCTATAAAAAGTATATATGAAGGTTAACTTTTTTAAGTTTAAGAATTTGATTCTCAGCATATGGCTAATATATTTAAATGCAGAATGTCTTCTTTTTAGTTTTTAGCTATATGCTTGCAGTAGACCATTTTTACTTTTACACCAGATTTCCACGTCAGACCTATTGGGTTTGCCAATGCTTGTTTATTCACATAACAGAGTCAAACATGCCTCTGCTAAGTGGCGTATATACACACTGGTGCCTGAGCGGTTTTGCTGAGAAGGATGCTGTAGAATCCATGCACTCTGTGCCCCACTTACAGCTTTTGTAGCCATTGTCCCAGTCCATGTGCTGTCTTTTCTACCGCTTCCCTGCTCCCAATTCATATCACCCCCAAGCTCGTGTCAGCCTGTGAAATGAGCGCTCCTGTTGTTCAATCACTCAACATTAGTAACACAGTGACATACTGTCAATAGCTGTTTGCGTCAAATTATATTTTTTGGTAGCCGCTTTTCTTCAATAGCTGGATGCGGCAAAATCTCCTTTTTGGTAGCCACTTTTCAGCTACCTGTAAGTAGCTCTCCTCTGTCAGGCCCAGCCTACTGAATTAGAAGCTTTTGATTGGTTGAATTAATATACATATACCAAAATTGAGATAGTATATTTTAGACAAAAATATGTTTATTTTCATAAGCTGATATTTGGAGAAAAATGGTGAATTTCAAAATATATTTAACCTGATATTTCAGTGATTAATCATGTGGCACTAGGGAGACTTTTTACAATACCTTAGCACCAGAGGCATTGCTGCTATGGCCGTTATGTATTACCCTTATAGAGGAATTCCATACTGGCAAAGACTTTTTTTACTGCTGGCAACCATGCCTAATGCACTGAGGTGATCTCTGGTAGTAATCTTGCTTACGGTGGCTACTAATGTAAACTTGTCTGATGTGGTCATTATTACAACTCTAATAATATAATTAGCTAACAATGACTTTCATTGAAGATAAGTAGCTCTTATTACAGAAAAGGTTGGAGACCCCTGCTACTCCTATATGATATTTGGCAATGCATAAGAAGCAGGTGTCTAAAAAGAAGGGTCAGTGAAAAGGAGGAAAAAGTCTTGCATCATAAAAACACCTCCTAAAAAGGCTTGAAACTCCGGTAGTAGAAAAAAGAGAATCAGAAGGACAGCATGAGACAGAGCTGGACAGGCCAGACCTAAAAGGTACCAGCATTCAAGAACTAACCGTCAAGGATGCTGATCCAAAAGAATCTTGAAGCTGGGAGAAAAACAAATGGAGACAAAAATAGAGAACTAAGGGAGATGAAAAAATACTTTGACTGTGTTTTTCCCGAAGAGAGGAGAGAGCGAGAGCTCTCCTTATAAAGGACTATACATGAGGCCGCCATCTTAGTCCGGTCTAAGCCAGAATTTCAAGAATGAATAATATTATGGTCTTCTATAGAAAAAAAACATCTGGACCAGAATTCTTGGCGTCAGAACACCATCTTGACATACAGCAGAACATGCCTGTGAATGTCAAGAATTATGCCCAAAGTACTCCTGCACCCTCCCAGCTGCTGTGCTACCAAGAATGTGGATCTGCCCTTCTTGCCGTGCACTGGCAGCAAGAACAAAAGAGGCCACAAACCTGAGCATATCGTAGGCGAAGGACAGAGACCTCACACACTTGGGGAACTCAGTGCAACAGCCACCATCAGCCTTGGAGTGTGGGGACAGTGCTTCTCCACTTAGAGCAGGGGTCTTCAAACTGGGGAGCGGGCCCCCCTAGGGTGGCCTCAAGTGATCCGGGGGGGGGGGCACCAGGCTCTGGAAAAAAAGAAACATTATGCTAATAACAGTCCTTTGATTTCAGCAGAAAAAAGGGGTGGCAGCTCCGTAGTGTGCTGAGGTCATCCGGAGAGCCAGGTCTTGAGGTCCTTCCTGAACTGAACTGGGGCAACGTGGACGATTGCCAGAGGTGGATGGGTAGGATGTTCCAGGTTTTGGCTGCGAGGTAGGCGAAGGACTCTCCTCCCGTTCTAGTCTTGTTGATACGAGGGACGGTAGCCAGAGAGAGCTGGGCTGATCACAGGTGTCTTTTGGGTGCATGGAAGGAGAGTCGACTGTAAAGGTATGCAGGTCCGGTGTTGTTAAGGGCCTTGTATGTGTGGGTGAGGAGTTTGAAGGTTATTCTTCTTTTGACTGGAAGCCAGTGGAGATCACGCAGGTTTTGGGTGATGTGACTGCGACAGGGGATGTCGAGTCAGTCTGGCTGTGGCGTTCTGGACAGTCAGGAGTTTGCGGAGGAGTTTCTTATTGATTCAGGAGTAGAGAGCGTTGCCATAGTCCAGTCTGCTGTTGATGAGTGCATGTGTGATGGTTTTTCTGGATTCAGTTGGGATCCATCTGAAAGTCTTTCGGAGCATGTAGGAAAGTACGATCTGCTTCTTATGGTTACCCCCACTTTTTGCTTCATGTTACAAGGTTTTTGACTAGTCTGACTGGGATCCTGCTAATCAGGACCCCAGTCTATCTGCTTTTTCCCTGAAATGTTATGTCATGTACTTAGGTACACTCCAGATTGGATACTGGGGTACCCTTGTCAGTCCCTAGTATATGGTACCCATGTACCCAGGGCATAGGTACCCCAGAGGCCTCCCATGGGCTGAAGCATTTATTGTGCCACCCATCAGAGGCCAGGCAAAATGGATCTACAGGACTGCCATTGCAGCCTGTGTAAGTTGGTGCATGCACCACTTACTTAAGATATAGGTTTACTATATCTAAGAGTCACTACACTTAAAACCTACAAGTCACCCCTATAGCAGGCCTTGACAATCCTGAAGGCAGGGTGCTTGGTTCTAAGTGAGAGGGTGCCACTGCATGAGCAGGACACCCCTGCAGCCTACGAAACCATTCTCCCGGGTTGTTAGTGCTGCAGCCATTTACGACATATAGAGTGACATTATGCGACCGCGTGATGACCAACTCTAAAACGGCTGAAAGTAACCCTATCGTGTTTGGTGTCAAACATTGTGGAATCATACCCCAACACCGGTAACCGGTGTGGAAGGTATGATTCCACCCCTCAGAAACGAGCTTTGTGAGGTCCCTGGTGTTCCCGGTACCAGCCTTCTAGTCCCGTGCAGCCCAAAATAGTTGCTGCCGACCAGAGACACATTTCTGCCCTCCTGCCGCTGAGCCAAACTCTAGCAGGGGAAGGCAGAACAATAAGCATCCTGTCACAGGGAGGTGTGACTACCTCCCAGACAGTATTTAGTGTATTAGGCCTGGGTGGGTGCGCTTGCCTGCGACCGAAAGTCTGCATGAGGGGCACATTTAGTGTCCCTGTGCATAGTCCAGTTCAAACCAGTCCTGGGAGCCATTGGCTCCTGCTTTGGCGCGAAACTGGACAAAGGACATGGGAGTAACCCATTGTCCTGACCCTCCCCTGGGAGGGTCCCCTGAATCTGTCCAACACTCTCCCGTGGGTACAAAAGGGCTTTCCTGGCTGTAGGACCCTAGATTCGACGTGGACAAGATTCTGAACCAGAAACCACTGAACTTTGACCATCTGGACACTCTGGACTTCGTTTGGGCCCGACTTAGTCTCCCTCTCAGTCTGAAGCATCGTCTATGCCCGTGCACCATACAGGCTCCGTGCAGGACCTGTGGAGCATCAAAGACACCAGAAGAAATTTCCCTTGGAGTGAAGGAGTCACTCCCCTGCAACCGCAGGCACCACATCATGATTGACCGGTTTGCTGCACCTGAGCTCCTACGGACTCCGAAGGCTCAAGCAACACAGGAGGTGGGTTTCCAAGTCCCTCGAGGTCCGAGCTGCCCTCTCACCAAGTTTGAGGTCAGAATCCCTCATGGGGGCTGCAATACCCATACCCCTGTGCACCGCATACTTTTGCAAGTGCATATGCTTGTTGGCGTTCCCAAAACAAGTGCACTGGGCTCCGAGTAGCCCCGACCTCTGGCACCATTTCCACCAAAGAACTTAGGCCTCCTCGCACTGCTCCGTGGGCTGTTGCTTTCTAATTCTGCTCGAGGTCCCCTCGCGACTCCTGTGCCTCTGGCCTGTGGGTCCTCTTGAGGGTCAACATGCTTTTCTTGGGCTCCCCTGGTTGCTCCAGGCTTGCCCCGACTCCCCTGTGTTTGGTGAGTCTCCTGGACCTTGCTGGTCCGAACCGTAACCTTTCTTGACCATCTTCGTGGGTTGCCGCTGCCAAGGCTTGTTGGTGCTCCAGCCGGACATCGACCCCTCAGCACTCGACATCCTTCGTGGGACAGCTCGTATCCGGCTCCTGGTTGTCCTCTACGTCTCCTGGTGCTGGTGGCTGCAGAGTCAAGAACCCCCTCAACGCACCGGAAGCACCCAACATCGGTGGGCATTCATCTACCGAGCCCCTGGTCACTCCTGAGTGATCCAGACTCTGTCCCCTCTGCTTTCAGGTACTCTTCATCCCGAATCCACCTTTGAATTCCAACGGACACTTTTCTTCTTCCCAGCAGTGGCTCTTCCTTGAAGTCCTCTATTGAGATCGACGGCGGTTGCCGACACCAATTCAGCCCTTTGCACCTGGCTTCCCTGGGATAGGTAACTCTGGTACTACGGTATCCACGGGTGGGGTGGCTCTTCAACCTCCTATGGTCCAAAGGGCTTTCTCGTAATCCACTGGGAAGGGTCCTTAAACTCTAAAACTGCAACCGCGACTCTCCCATATAATTGTACGGCGCACGCGGTCGTGTTCCCACACTGCACCCGTCCTCCGTGGGGTCCCTACTTACTCACCTTGGGGTCCCAGCGATTCTACATCTAAACACTGTCTTGACTCGAGTCGTGGTTCTTATACCACTATTTTAGCATATGGATTGGTCTCCCCCTTGAGCCCATTGTGTATTAGTGCTACTTACGATTGTTTCTGTGCTACAGTATTGTGTGCTTTGTGTTTATCTGCGTGTAGCAGATACTGCGAGGTATTTAAAGTGTGTTATAGTAATAAATGCATATTTTTATAACTACAGTGTGGTTCTCCTTTCATTTAACCAATACAATAAGGTTGCATTCTGGTAAAACAAGCTGCTTAACATTCCTTCAAGACTAAGCCTGAAGGCTGCCCTCCACAGCTACCACTTGGATAGCTTTCTAAGGTTATCTTTGACCTCTTAAATCACCATAAGGGTTGTTTGGACTGGTGCAAGGTGCCCGCTTTATTTAGTGGACAGCATATACCAAGCCAACTTCTCACAGAGCATGCGGAGGGTGTTGAAGCAGGTCGAGGATACGGCGTTGATCTGGCGGTTCATTGTAAGCAATGAGTCTAGTATGATGCTGAGGTTTCATGCGTGGTCCGTCGGGGTGGGGGGGGGAATTTCTAAGGGCAGAGGGCCACTAGGAGTCGTTCCATGTGGTGGGGGTGGAGCCAAGGATGAGGACTTCTGTCTTTTCTGAGTTGAGTTTCTGGCAGGTGTTCTTCATCCAGGTGGCAACGGCTTTCATCCCTTCTTGGAAGTTGTGTTTGGTGATGTTGCGTTCGTTGGTAAGGGAGAAGGTCAGCTGACTGTCGTTGGCGTAAGAGACGATGTTGAGCCTGTGGTTACTGGCGATGGTTGCGAGGGGGGCATGTAGACATTGAAGAGGGTGAAGCTGAGGAAGGAGCCCTGGGACACTCCGCAGTTGGTCTCTGTCGGTTCCGAGAGGTAGGGAGGGAGTCTAACTCGCTGAGATCTGCCGGTGAGGAAGGAGCGTATCCAGTTGAGGGCCTTGCCGCGGATGCAGACGTTGTGGAGTCTGGTAGCTAGGGTACAGTGGGAGATGGTGTTGAATGCTGCCGAGAGGTTGGGGGCTGCCGTTTTGCCCTGGGCGAGGAGGGAGCGGATGTCGTCGGTGGCGGTGAGTAGGCCCGTCTCAGTGCTGTGGTTGCTTCGGAATACGGATTGGGAGATGTCCAGGATGTTGTTAGCTTCAACGAAGTTTGCTAGCTGGGAGTTGATGGCCTTTTCGATGATTTTGGCTGCGAAGGGAAGCAGGGAGATGGGCCTGAAGTTCTTGAGGTCTGCCGGGTTCGCGGGGGGTTTCTTCAGGAGGGGGTTGACTTCAGCGTGTTTCCAGTCATCGGGGAAGGTGGCGGTCTCGAAGGAGCAGTTGATCGTCCGACGTAGTTCGGGTGCGATGGCAGAGGCGGCTCTGTAGAAGAAGTGGTGTGGGCAGGGGTCTGATGGTGCTCCGGAGTGGATGCTTTTCATGGTCTTCAAGGTGTCTTCTGTCGTGAGCGGGATCCATTTCAGCAGGGTCTGTTGGGTGACGTCACATGAGGGGAGATCTGGAGCGGTGAGGTGGTCTTGGTTGTCGAAGCTGTCGTAGATCATCTTAATCTTGTGGTGGAAGAAAGTGCTGAGTCTGTTGCAGAGGTCTTGGGAGGGTGGGATGTCTGGTGCTGAGTCCGTTGCAGAGGTCTTGGGAGGGTGGGATGTCTGTTGCTTCGCTGCAAGGTTTGGCGAATTCCTTGATTATGGAAAAGAGATCTTTGGTGTTGTGTGCACTGGTGAGGATTCTGTTTTGGGGGATTTCTTCCTTGTGGATTTGATGAGTTGGTGGTGTGCGGTGGTGGCTGCTTTGTAGGTGGTGCGGGTTTCCTGGGCTTTTGTTGCTCCTACATGTCTTTTTGAGTCGTCTACAGGAGCGTCTGCATTCCTGGAGTGCAGGGGTGAACCAGCTTGCTTTCTTGATGTGTTTTCCGGTGGCTTTCTTGAGGGGCGAGTGTGTCGGCGCAGTCTGTGATCCAGCATGGAGGTTCTGTGCTGCGGTATTTGCGTCTGACATGGTCGGTGGTAGGGTGCTGACGAGGGTGGGAGTGAGCTGGTCTTCAGTGACTTTGTTCCAGCTCCTGCGAGGGCGGCAGTGGGCGTGCTTGTGTACAGTGGGTTTTTTGTAGGAGAAGTGGATGCAGTGGTGATCTGTCCAGAGAAGTTCTGTGGTGTGGCTGTAGGAGACGCTGTTTCCTCCGGTGAAGATGGAGTCAAGTGTGTGTTCCGCTGTGTGCGTGTGGGCGGTGACTAGTTGATTCAGTCCGGCGTGGTTCTCCACGAGGGAGGCGGTGTTTGAGTCGTCGTGGTTAACAGGTGGAAGTTTAGGTCTCCGAGTAGGATGTAGTCTGTGGATGCGAGGGCGTGGGGTGCGATGAAGTCGGTGATGGAATAGGTAAAGGGTGCAGGGGGACCGGGCGTCCTGTAGATGAGGGTCCCGTGGAGAGTCGTTTGGGGTTGGTCTGGATCTGGAAGTGGAGGTGCTCCATGAGGTTTGTTGTGTCGTCCGGGAGGGTGGTCATGAGGAGGGTGCTTTTGTGAACGATGGCGATGCCTCCTCCTGGGCAGATGGGGTGGTCCTCATGCAGGATCTTGTATCCGTCGGAAATGGCGGTAGCGATGTCGGGTGCTGAGTTGGCATTGGTCCAGGTTTCCGTGAGGAAGGCGATGTCGGGTGAGTAGGTGTTGAGGAGGTCCCAGATTTCTATTGCGTGCTAGTGCCGGGAGCGTACGTTGAGGAGGATGCAGTTGAGTGGTTCGTAAGTGGTGATGTCTGGTAGGCTGGGAGATGTTGCTGGGGGATATGGAGGTGGGTGAAGGTGCAATGGCAGTGTAGACAGGAGAAAGGGCCATGGGTGTTGGTTGGCGTCGAGTGTTGTCAGTTGTTGCGTCCGGGGTTGAGATCGTGGAAGGTGCTGGAGTTGTAGAGGAGGTGGGTCAGCGAACCAGGGTCCCTGGTGCTGCTTGCGGTCGGGTCACCGATGGGCGCAGATGGGCTTGCTCTTGGCGTGCCAGTGGCGCAGCTGTGCAGCAGCTGCCATTAAGTAGGGATCGGGGGAGGGCGGGTCAGCTGGGAGGCGGGAGCAGGAAGGACACACTGGAGGGGGGAAGGTCCACGGGAGCGGCAGCGGCAAGGGAAAAAGAAGGAAAGAACAAGAAGAGGGAAATTGGTGAAAAACGAAAGAGAGTGAACAACGAAAGAGAGAGCAAAAGGGCACAAAGAAGAGGCAAGAGAGGCAGATACACGGAACACCACCCTCATGGCTGGTGACAGATCCAATGAGATTGCCCCACCCTGTAGTAGGTGTGAGGTCTGCACACCCTGTATCACCAATTTCCTAGATGCAAAGGCCAGGTAGTGTCAAACCTCTATTGATTAAAAATAACAAGGTGGGAGGCTCTATGGTGCAAGGTAATGTCTGGGGCAGCTATATCCACCCTCGAAGGTGGATTTAAAACATTTCAATAATGCAATTCATGAGAGCGATAATTCCACAAATAACCCCACAAGGTTGTGTTGATGTGAGTAAAGACTGAGTGGGGAATGGCATATTGGAAATGTTCTATTTGGCACAAGAACCGCGTTGTGAGTGGCACAGGGATGTTGACGGAGATATAAGAATTTCGGAAGCACGACCATTTTTGCTATTGCTGTGCGTCTGGCAAGAGATAATGGCAGTTTGTTCCAAATCGGAATGTGGGATTCCAACCAGTCTACTGCGCACCCGTAGTTTACACTCCAGAGCTCCTCCACATCCCGACTCAGCCAGACACCCAAATATTTCATTGGTTCAGTTGCCCATCTGAATGGGTATTCTGTCTGGTATGTGCGGCGGCCTCCGTGAGCGGGAAAAGTATTGACTTCCCCCAATTGAGCTGTGTTCCCGAATGTCCCCCAAATCGAATTACTTCACGCGTCATTGGCTCGAGGTTTTTGCTCGGCTCTCGGATATAGAGGGTGATGTCATCAGCGTACATTGACACAACCAGTCCCCGGGTGGAAAATCCAATGCCGCGTTCCGCATGGTGCTGCCGCAGTCTAGCGGCCAGTGGTTCCATGGCTATTGCAAAGAGAAGGGTGGACGGGGGCATCCTGTCTAGTGCCACGGGTAATCATAATGGGCTCGGACACATGTCCGTTAAGTCTGATAAGTGCCGTGTGGAGGGTGTTTTGGATTTGAATCTTTCTAATGAAATTGGCGCTAAACCCTAGCTGTGCTAATAATGCAAAGAGAAACAGCCATTCCAGGGAGTCACATGCCGTAGTGGCATCGAGAAGGGCCGCCACAGATGGCAGAGAGGGGTGGATATGGTGCATAACTGTGAATTTGGAACGGAGGTTGTGCGCCCCGGGACGAAACCCGACTGGTCTGGCCTGATGATTAGGGGCATAAGTGGGAGCAAGCGGTACGCCAGGACCTTTGCGTGTATTTTAGTATCTATATTAATCAAAGACAGGTGTCAGAAGGGGTCACTAAGTAAAGGTGACTTTTCCGGTTTGAGTATAGTTACAATAATAGCTTCTCTGAGGGATGGAGGAAGCTGCCTCAATGTCAGTGAGTCATGGTACATCTCTATGAGATGCGGGATTAATATGTCAGTGTATTCTTCATAGAATGTGGGTGTGAGTCCATCCAAGCCCGGAGATTTATTGGCCGGCAGACCAGCTATAACCTGGGCAATCTCCTCCGGTGTTATTGGAGCACCGAGAAATTCTCTGTGTCCCGATTCCAGCCAGAGCAGTTGGATAGTGTAGAAGTATTCCAACAGGGACTTCTGGTCATTTATCGGGCCCGCAGTATAGAGCTGGGCATAAAAAGGGGACATGACCGCTGGTAGTGCTGACGAGGAGGTGACCAGCTGTGAATTGCTATCCATCAGTTCGGTCACATAGGTAGAGGCATGCGGCCTATGCAGTAGTCCCGCCAGTGTCCTGCCAGGGCGATCCCCTTCACCATATCGTCGTACCTGTGCCTCTTTCCCCAAATATTTCACCTCCCTGTCCGCTTCCGCACCGTATTGTGATATCTTATCCCTAATATCAGCCAGTGCGGCCTAGTTGGGGTCAGCGGCGTACGCCAGCTCCAATTTCCTGATTTCAGACTCTAGCCTGCTCAGGGTTCCCCTTATCGCCTTTAACACTCCGGCCTGTTTATTGTTACAAGTCCTGTGTATCACTTCTTTGAACGCTTCCCACAGCGTGGAGGGCGACGTAACTGATCCTGTATTATGGTCAAAATAGTCTATAATAGCAGAACGGATTTCCTCCTTGAACGCCGCATCTTGCATTGCATGCGGGGGCAGTCTCCATGAAAATGCCCGTGTGAGGGTTTGCTGGATCACCATCCGAGAGCATATGCGGGAGATGGTCCACTGCAGCGGTACAGGTGAGTACATCCTTGGTCACAAGCCTGAAATCGATGTGAGACCATGAACAATGGTACGAGGAGTAGCAGGTGCCGCTCCACATATCTTTATGGGTGTGTCGCCATATATCAGTCAATGCATTAGCAGTGATGAGTGTGTTTAAGACGTCTGCAGCCTGTGGGTGGTGTTGTCTGGCTCCGAGTGGTCTTTCTGCCCATGCAGCGCTACATTAAAATGTCCACCCTACAGTACCGCCCTCGGGCCAAAGTCTGCCACATGCCTCCAGATTATTAGAAAGAAATCAGGATCATCTGAGTTAGGCCCATATACAGCTACCAGGGTCATGGGTTGCTTGAACAGTGTACCAGCTAGGATTACATACCGCCCATCTTTAGCTATGAGAGAATGTGTGGCGCTCCCTTCTGAGCAGGATAGCAACACCTCTGCCGTAGTTAGAATAAATTGACGAGTAGGTTTCACTGCACCATCGAGCGCGGAGAGGAGATGCGTTGCTTTCCATCAGATGTGTCTCTTGTAGGAAACACACGACCACTCCTTGCCGAGCGAGATATGTATGCACTAACCTGGATTTCTGATGGTCATTGAGACCTCAGACGTTCCAGGTCAAGTACGTTATGTTAGCCATACAGCCATCGATTTAGCATTAATGTGTTTCGTTGTAGTAAGATATGCGGCGCTGCGCAGAATGAGTGGTGCACTTGTGCGTTTGTATGCAGAGTGTTCTGCATAGACCATGTCGAGCTCTTTAACAGTATGTCTAGCGGATCAGAATAACCCCAACCTATTGAAGAAATGCCCCCCTCCCTCTCCCCCAACATTGCCTTACAGAGAACTAGTTGCAAATCCCCAACAGCCTCCCGTCCACCCACACCAACCCCCCAAATAGATTGTGACTGTCTGCCCACCCCCCGCATTTTGCCCCAATCAGAAAAGTCCATCTTAAAGAACATAGGGATTTATCCCAGGGGGACACGGCCTCCTCCAGTGGACACCCCTGTCTCTAGGGACAGGATGGCCAAGCAATGTCAGCTTGTGGGGACTGATGGTGATCAAGTCTCATTGTAGTAAGTGTCCGCCCCCCGGGGGCATAACGGAGGTAGCTTGATTACAGGTGATGCTATATACCAGCAGACCCAGGAAGTGTCCCGCATGGAATAATAGGGCTGCTAGTCCATTAGTCGTTATCACTGGTGCAGCTTTCCTCGAGCTGCCCTGGGGATTTGGGTGGAGATCTGCGTGTTTTGTTGAGTTTCTTTGCATAAGTTAGGGCGGCCTTGGGATCTGTAAAGAATTGCATCTTGCCACCCTGGTTGATGCGTAGCTTAGCCGGATAGAGGAGGGCATAAGGCACAGGATGCATTTGGCAGGCAGAAATTCTCGCTCGCGGCCTGTACCGCGAGAGTAAAGTCGGGGAAAAAGGAGGTGGTGCTGCCCTGGTGCCCTATCTCGCCCATTTCATGTGCTTTCCTCAAGACAGCCTCCCGGTCCCGATAGTTTAGCAGGCGGGCCACTATTGGATGCACTAGGGTACCCGGCGGCGGCCTCGGCCCCAGCGACGGGTGTGCTCGCTCCACAATGAAGACTGTGGAAAGTACAGTCCCATAGAGTTCGCGGAGCAGTGTCTCCATGTAGTCTTCCATCCAGGAGATATGCGTGGACTCTGGTATTTCCGTGATGCCGAGGTTGTAACTTCTGGAATGTGATTCAAGGTCTTCATTCTTTGCTTTGATAAGTTCTAGTATTTTATACGTTGTTAACAGCCTCTGTTTGTCTTCCGCCAGTGTGTCATCGACATCAGACACTCTGGATTCTAGCTGTGCAATTTTAGTATTGTGTGTGTCTACTCTTTGCTTTACGTGATCAAGGCGGGCTGTGAGGTGATCCAATTTGGAATCAATGGTTTTCAGGCTGGTTTTGACCTCCAGCAGCAGTGAGTGAATGTCATCATCACAATACGCTTCACTATCGGTCTGTGTGGTCGGCTCCTCAGCTTCCGAGGTAGGCTCTTCTTGCCGTGTGTGTCGTCTGCCCTCAAATGAGAGCTTGGACTGCTTGGCATCAGCTTTCCCCATGATGAGTAATGGCCTGTCTCAAATGCACTGAAGGAGGGTGGGTCACTTGCCCGTGGGCCCTCAAGGTTTTCACTCCAGCAGGTGGGGCGCTCTGTCATCACTCCAGGCAATTCTTGATGTCGAAGTGGTGGGCAACTGCGGCTCACCAGCGGCCTCCCTCTCCCTGCATCCAACCTATGTGCTTAGGCAGGTGAGGTGAATAGTGCAATGCGGGCGCGTCTTGTCTGTCTGGCGCAGCAGACCGCGCACCCCTGTGGTTCTCCTTCAGTGCAGCAGATTCCTGGGTGTGGAGGCAGCCCCCAGTCAGGATTGCCGTCAGTATCACGGGGCACCAGAGAGGCACAGCTCACAGCCAGCGTCTGCCCCCTTCTGGTCCCACTGTCCTGCAGTGGCTCTTGCAGCGGGCAGGCTTTCTCCTCCTCGGCCCAGCCGGCTGGGAGGGGGGAAGGAAGTGGGGGGATCCGCCATCGCAGGAGCCTGCCGGGACAGGAGGGAATGCACAGGACGCCTCGTTGGGTCGCCATGCCCCCCCGGCCCT
Organism: Calotriton arnoldi; assembly: GCA_963921515.1. Taxonomy (NCBI): domain Eukaryota; kingdom Metazoa; phylum Chordata; class Amphibia; order Caudata; family Salamandridae; genus Calotriton; species Calotriton arnoldi. Next base: position 1,964,207 of record CAWUFW010000598.1, on the reverse strand, counting down.
AGCTTCGCCACATTGCCTACGCCCCAGTGGCAGCAGCGCACACCAGCCCCCCGGACACCTCCACCCTTCATGCGACAGGCCACCGCTCCTCACCTGCGATGTGCCCGCTCAGTCCCGGCGAGCCTCGCCAAAGGCTGTCTGCGCGGCCCGACGTGCTGTCTCGGTCCCTCCGGCAGCGGTCCTCTCCGGTAGGTCTTGGCAGCCATTCTGCAGCAGGTCCGGTCCGACTCCGCCCAACCAGGGTGCAGGCCGACGACCACTGCGCCAGGCCACCGGTGACAGGAACAGCGGCTGCAGATTTAGGATCGTTTCTACACCTTCCAGGCGGGTTGCACTGTGCAGGATTCAGCAGATCTCCTACAGCAGTGCCATCACTGTTTCGCCCACGGCCCTTGCGCCCCGCCGTCCAGGGCGCGCGCAGGCCCTTGTCTTTGCCAGGTCTCCTCGCAGGCACCTCGTGAGTAAGCCAGCAGCCAATTTAATATTTTTTATGTCCCTCAGTGCAGCAGGACAAGCAACGCAGTAGCAGGGCCCGCGTGGAGCCCCTCAGGCCCCAGGATTAAGACAGATTATTCGCTTGGCCAGCAGAGCCCACTCAGGGTGTGGCCATCTTGCAGCTGGCGAAGCCACACCCTGACCTAACATTACTTAATATGCCTTTGTATAATTCATGTTAACTGTTGGGTCTTTTGGTACTACTCACAAATTTTGTTGTTACCCTACTGAATGGTACTACTTTTATCGAACTCCAGAGGATGAAAGACTGAGTGGACATGCTGGGATTTAAACATGACCATGGGTTAAAAGCAGATCCGTGCACTGATTCTCAGGCACCAGACACAACAATTGGTGCTATCCAAATGCGTTATGGCATCCCTGCTGATCAATACCAGTATTGGCTAGTAATGGTATAGACATTTTACTGAGAAGTATTAGTACTGTCCATGCAAAGTATGACAGCCGTGCTAAGAAGTGTTGGAACTGTCCATGGAAGATATAGTAATCCTACTGAGGAGAGCTTACTCAGTCCCACGAAGAGTGTAGCAGCCCAACTGAGAAGTAGTGGTATTGTTCAATACTTGGCCAGAGCCCTACTGAGAAGTTTTAAATAATATCCATGCTGAGTACTGTTGGTAAAGCACAATAACTGTATGGCAGCTCTTCTGAGGAATGATTTTGCTGCCCAATAAACACATAGCAGACCTCCTGAAAAGTTGTGGTACTCGGTCTTAAGGCATAGCAAACCTGCACGATATATTCACACTCTCCAGGAAAGGTACAAGCCCTATTAAGAGGTGGTGGTATGCTTTCTGAAAAGTGTAGCAGTGCTGATAATTGTTGGTCCTGTCTAATTAAAGATTTCGTAGTACTGTTGAAAGTGTCCGTACCAATTTGGTTGTGAAATGATGGGTTCCTGGCCGCATTTCACCTAAAGCAATCTATCAGCTGCCTAATACCCTACAGCTTCTGCTTTGCTCACCCTTCAATGGTGAGTTCATAGGTTAATTATTTTTATTTCCAAAACTGTTGTAAATGTAATACAATTATGTCCATCATTTGCCATACATTTTTTCATGCATCCTTTGGTAGAGAAACCCCAAATAACTATAAAGTTGTTATTAATTCTGCCATGCTATGACCAGCATTGCTACCCCAGAATGCACCACATCCTGTTTATCTTCCTAAACCTTATTTGAGGGAGACCCCTTGTCCTCCTTTATAAAACTGTATTTACCTTCCTACAGCTTTCACCAATGTCACTAACCTAAAGTGCTCAATGTATGATTTGGCACAGGCTTCCTAGAAATTGTTAGGGTAATCCCCTGTAAACCTGTCATCTTTTGACTCATTTTCTTAACACAGTGTGCTTTAAAATTCATAATATTTTACTATTTAATCATAGTATTTGGAGGGTAAAAAATAACAAGTAGTAAAGAGTCCCTTTCTCACAACAGTGTTTAATTTGTGTAGCAATATTTCTAGAAGAACTCACTCCACCCTGTCCAACAATCCATTTTGCCTTTTTTACTCCTGGGTAATGGACCTGAGGTGAAGTAGAAAGTACATTTACTCCATTTTGCAGATTTCCTTCTAGAAACCGATTCAGAACTTTTTCAGAATGAGACATGGAAGTTTTTGGTCGATCTGAGTGGAAACCATGGCATTGACGTTATATAGTATCAAGAATGTATTCGTTCCAGGAACCTCCTATTGATTGAGTCCAGCACAAGACACCAAAAAATTAAATCCATTTTGAGGAAAATGTACTTCTAATGAATTTCATTTGGAATTATTTGCATATTTGTCGGTTCCTCTGGAAAACCGACTTGACTTTTTAAAGTCTTAAAGTAAACTGCCCACTAGTAAAACATTACAAACAATTTCATACAAGGGACTGGCATTTACAAACATTGAAGCCATCGCTTCAGGGGTGGTGTGGAAACCTATACTGGGGCATTTTTGCTAAATTGGAGGCAGGGGGGTTTGCTGCAGGTTCCTCGATTTATAAACTCCTCGTAGTTTGGCTTTACCCATCAGGGTAATGCCAAACTCAATTCAACATGAAGCTGTATACAGCAGTAAGTCCAGTTGCAGAATGGCAACCTTCGTTAACCCCCGCACATATATCCCCTCTCTACCACACAAAAGATGCACCCACGTGCCCTCCCACAATACAACCTCCCACCGCATTATACAAAAGGTGGACACGTGCATGAAGAGTGGTTCACGCCCGTGTCAACCTTAAACCATAACAGGCGGTGCACTGCTGAGCACGAGCGGAACATGGAAATGCCGCGCTAGAGTATACAACACATCTTCTCCCTTTATATATATATTTTTTTCTCTTACAGTTATGGAAGTACATAATCTTTAAATTTTACGAGAGGACAGCTTGATCTCAAAACTCTTGAACAACCCCTGAATACATCCCTATTAGACTGAACAGGTTCACTACCGCACAAACTTCCAAGGCTATCATTACCTGGTACATCAAAAAATACGCTTGTAGCATAGTCTTCAGATGATGTGACTTCACCAGATGACGTGATTTCATTCCTAAATATATGAGACCCTGTTGAGATTCCATACAGTACCACCTTCGACACGTAAAGCGTTCCTAAAAACTTGAATCACCCGTACAGGATCCAACCATTTTGCGAATCTCTTACCCACTGTCACACCTTTCCTTAATCGCACCATGTCACCCACTCACACCAGTTGCTTCCCATGCACAACCATTCTTTCCTTAAGATCTTTTTTTATCTTCATTTTATACACTTCCATTTTCTCACGAATGTCTTTGAAATCCGCTTCAGCCAGATCACAATGCAACACTCTCTTGTCTCTTTACCACCATGGGACCAAATTAGTGCTAGATTTGCGTCCCCTTAATAATTCAAAAGAACTTGCCAAAGTAACAGAATGAAGCGAGGTTCTCTATGTCAACAACATAGACTGCAAAGCATTCTTCCAGCTCAAACCACCTTTTACAATTGGATGGCTTTTTCAACAACATGATTGAACCTTTCCACTTGACCATTGGCCTCTGGGTGGAAGATCACGATTCTCTTGTGAATCACCCCACATTTTTGTAAATACTTCTCCATCTGTTTATTAACAAACTGTGGCCCATTATCCGTCACAAGCTCCTGGGGAATGCCCTCTCTACAGAAAATCTCATCCAAAAACTCTATGATCACTTCAGAAGTAACATCTTTAACCATTTTGATCTCTGGCCATTTTGAAGAGTAATCTATTAGAACAATGCCAAACGCCTCATGTCTAGGTAATACAGCAAATGGACCTATGATATCCAACCCTAACTTGCGCCATGGTGCTTTGGGCAACTCTACAGGCATGAGATCAGCAATGAAGGCTTTGGCTGATTTGTCACTATTAGCACATTTATCACACAATCTCACTTGATGCTCCACATACGAGTCAATGCCTGGCCACCAAGTTAACTTTGATACGTCTCCTTGTAGCTGAAATACCAAAATGTCCCTCATGTGCAATCAACTAAAGCTTTCCTTAAACTAAAAGGGGAACAATCTTATCACCCAGTACAATAATATAATTTTCTACTGCCAGTTCTTCACGTACTTTAAAAAAACTCATAAATTCATAGGCAATTTTTCTCTCGTCAGGCCAACCCTCCAAAATAAATTGTTTTACATTGATGAGTTCACTATCTTTTCTCATTTCTTCTTGCCACTTGTTTTCCTCCACTACAGGAAAATCAAAACCAAGTAGATTAATATCCTCCAAAGAGAAAGCCACTTCACAATCATCCACCACATACTTATCATGATCCTCAATAGGTAATGGTAATCTGGACATGCAGTCAGCGTGTACATTGTTTATACCAGAGACATATTCTATCTTGTACTGAAAATTTTGTAGCCTTGAAGCTAATCTAGCAGACATGGTGCGACCCCTCCTCAGGTGCTAATATGTGCACCAGAGGTTTGTGGTCAGCTTAAATAGTGAACTTTGTACCCCACAAAAAGGACCTAAAATGTTCAGCACCCCACACTCAAGCTAAAAACTCTCTTTCAATCACTGAGTAATTTTTCTCTGCCTCACACAACGCTCTAGACGCATATGCAACAATCCATTCATGTCCATGTTCCTCCTGCATCAGCACTCCACCCAAACCACAATTGCTAGCATCAACCATTATACTGCATTGTTTCCCAATTGCAAGCGGTTTCAAACAAGGCGCATTTACAATTAGTTTTTTTAAGGTGTCAAAAACATCAGACATGACTTTTGTCCAACCAAATTTAGAATTCTTTTTTTAGTAAACACGTGAGGGGATCCACAACAGCAGTATAGTTTGGGAGAAACTTTGCATGGCGGCCTCTAAACTCTGGAACACTCTCCCCATATCAATCTCTTGCCTTGAGGCACACCTTCCTTTTTGTAAGTCTTTGAAGACCTGGCTCTTTGCCTTGTAACTGTTTCTTATAGAGGGTTGATGCTCCCGCCCTCCTGGCAGTGAAACCGCTTTAGCGCCTTGACGCCCTTGGGCATTTGTTCGCGCTTTATAAGTTGATCGTTCATTCAATCATAAACTTTGCATAGAACTCCGTTAATCCCAGAAAAGCCACTAACTGTTCCTTACATGTTGGTTCTGGAGCCTTGTTGATGTTTTCTACATGGCTTTTTTTTTGTTTAATGCCACTTCCACTGATGCAATGTCCCAAGTATTCTACTTCTCCTTTCCTAAATCTACATTTATCTGCACGTCAAGTAAACCCTTGGATGTTATGACTGCCAGAACATTCTCTAGATTACGGTCATGTTCCTCTACATCTTTCCCAAATACCAATATATCATCCTGGAAAGCCACTGCCCCCAGAAAGATCATCAAGGGTTTCTTTCATTAACCTTTGGAATACGGAAGCAGCACTTGCTAAACCAAAAGGCATTCTACAGAAGCGAAACAAAGCCTCAAGAGTGATGAACGCCGTCAGGTTTTTAAATTCCTCATGCAGTAACGCCTGATGATATTCACTGGCTAAAACAAGACATGGAAATACCTGTGCCCCAGCCAACGAGGATACCATTTCATGTAGATTAGGAAGGGGATGTGCATCAACCCAAATTGGATCATTGAGACTGCGTAGATCAATACATAGGCGGAGTTCCCCGTTGGATTTAACTGAGATAACAAATGGAGAAACCCACAGAGAAGATTCCACAGGCTCAATAATATTTCTTCTACACATATCCTGTAACATTTCCTTCAGTTTACCTCTGTACGACAAAGGAAAATTCCTTACTCTATGGCGTGCAGGAATGACTCCGTCCTGTAACCTAATGCGATATGTGAACCCCTTGTACATTCCCAGTTAATTGGCAAAAAACTCAGGAAATTTGTGTTTCAATTTCTGTATGAAGCCAGCTTCATCACCAGATTTCTCATTGCATGTAACTTCTGAGCGTCTCTTCACGCCCGTGTCAACCTTAAACCATAACAGGCGGTGCACGGCTGAGCAGGAGCGCGACATGGAAATGCCGCGCTTGAGTATACCACACATCTGTGTTACCTCCTGATGTTTCTCCAGGTGGTTCTACAGGTCATAAGATCCATTTAATGGGGTATTTCTGGGCAAAGATAGAATTTGCTGGTCGCAAAATGTATGGGAAGATTTACGTTGCAAGGGGTGGTCAGTCTTTATTAAGGTGGCCCCACCAGAAGGAACTTGGCATCAAACTGGACCCTCGAGCAGATCCTCCTGTATATGCTGGAGGGATCCCTTCAGAAGTTACATGCAAGGAGAAATCTGGTGATGAAGCTGGTTTCATACAGAAATTGAAACACAAGTTTCCTTAGGTTTTTGCCAATGAACTCGGAATGTACATGGGGCTCACACATCGCATTAGGTTAGAGAACAGAGTCATTCCTGCACAGCATAGAGTAAGGAATGTTCCTTCGTCGTACAGAGGTAAACTGAAGGAAATGTTACAGGATATGTGTAAAAGGAAGATTATTGAGCCTGTGGAATCGTCTCCGTGGGTTTCTCCAGTTGTTACCTCAGTTAAACCCAACGAGGAACTCTATGTATTGATCTTCGCAGTCTCAATGATGCAATTTGGGTTGATGCACATCCCCTTCCTAAACTACATGAAATGGTATCCACATTGGCTGGGGCACAGGTATTTCCATGTCTTGATTTAGCCAGTGAATATCATCAGGTGTTACTGCAGGAGCAATCTAAAAACTTGACGGTGTTCATCACTCCTGAGGGTTTGTTTTGCTTCTGTAGAATGCCTTTTGGTTTAGCAAGTGCTGCTTCCGTATTCCAAAGATTAATGAAAGAAACCCTTGACGATCTTTCTGGGGCGGTGGCTTTCCAGGATGATATATTGGTATTTGGGAAAGATGTAGAGGGACATGACCATATTCTAGAGAATGTTCTGGCCGCCTTAACATCCAAGAGTTTGACTTTACGTACAGATAAATGTAGATTTAGGAAAAGAGAAGTAGAATACTTGGGACATTGCATAAGTGGAAGTGGCATTAAACCAAAAAACAAAGCCATGTAGAAAACATCAACAAGGCTCCAGAACCGACATGTAAGGAACAGTTAGTGGCTTTTCTGGGATTAACGGAGTTCTATGCAAAGTTTATCCCAAACTATACTGCTGTTGTGGATCACCTCAGGTGTTTACTAAAAAATCATTCTAAATTTGAATGGACAAAAGTAATGTCTGATGTTTTTGATACCTTAAAAAAACTAATTGTAAATACGCCTTGTTTGAAACAGTTTCCAATTGGGAAACAATGCATTATAGTGGTTGATGCTAGCAATTGTGGTTTAGGTGGAGTGCTGACGCAAGTAGAACATGGACATGAATGAATTGTTGCTTATACGTCTAGAGAGTTGCGTGAGGCAGAAAAAAATTACTCAGTGATTGAAAGAGGGTTTTTAACTTGTGTGTGGGGTGCTGAACATTTTAGGTCCTTTTTGTGGGGTACAAAGTTCACTATTAAAACTGACCACAAACCTCTGGTGCACATATTGCTAGATTAGCTTCAAGGCTACAAAACTTTCTGTACAAGATAGAATATGTCCCTGGTAAAAAACAATGTACACGCTGACTGCATGTCCAGATTACCTTTACCGATTGAGGATCATGATAAGTATGTGGTGGATGATTGTGAAGTGGCTTTCACCTTGGAGGATATTAATCTACTTGGTTTTGATTTTCCTGTAGTGGAGGAAAACAAGTGGCAAGAAGAAATGAGAAAAGATAGTGAACTCATCAAAGTAAAGCAATTTATTTTGGAGGGTTGGCCTGAGGAGAGGAAAATTGCCCATAAATTAGTGAGTTGTTTTAAAGTACGCGAAGAACTGGCAGTGGAAAATTATATTATTGTACTGGGTGATAAGTTTGTTCCCCCTTTTAGTTTAAGGAAAGCTATTGTTGACATTGCACATGAGGGACATTTTGGTATTTCAGTACAAGGAAACGTATCAAAGTTAACTTGGTGGCCAGGCATTGACTCGTATGTGGAGCATCAAGTGAGATTGTGTGATAAATGTACTAATAGTAACAAATCAGGCAAAGCCTTCATTGCTGATCCTATTCCTGTAGAGTTGCCCAAATCACCTTGGCACAAGTTAGGGTTGGATATCATAGGTCCATTTGCTGTATTACCTAGACATGAGGTGTTTGGCATTGTTCTAATAGATTACTTTTCAAAATGGCCAGAGATCAAAATTGTTAAAGATGTTAATTCTAAAGTGATCATAGAGTATTTGGATGAGAGTTTCTGTAGAAAGGGCATTCCCCAGGAGCTTGTGATGGATAATGGGCGCCAGTTTGTTAGTAAACAGATGGAGAAGTATTTACTAAAATGTGGGGTGATTCACAAGAGAATCGCGGTATTCCACCCAGAGGCCAATGGTCAAGTGGAAAGGTTCAATCGTGTTGTTGAAGAAGCCATCCAATTGGCTGTAAAAGGTGGTTTGAGCTGGAAGAATGCTGTGCGTCGATGTTGTTGACATACAGAACCTCACCTAATTCTGCTACTTTGGTGTAGGAAAGTAGGATCTGCTTTTATGGTTACCCCCACTTTTTGCCTGGTGTTAAGCTGTTATTGACTAGTCTGACTGGGATCCTGCTAATCAGGACCCCAGTCGATCTGCTTTCTCCCTTAAATTGTTGTGGTTAGTACTTAGGTACATCCCAGATTGGATACTGGGGTACCCTTATCAGTCCCTAGTATATGGTACTAAGGTACCCAGGGCATAGGTACCCCAGAGTTCCCCCTTGGGCAGAAGCATGTATTATGCCACCCATGGGAGACCATTCAAAATACAACTACAGGCCTGCCATTGCAGCCTGTGTAAGCTGGTGCTAGCACCACTTACTAAAGATATAGGTTTCCTATATCTAGGGTCACTACACTTAAAACCTATGTCACCCCTCTAGCAGGCCTTTGCAATCCTGAAGGCAGGGTTCTTAGTTCTAAGTGAGAGGGTGCCCCTGCATGAGCAGGACACCCCTATAGCCTACGGAGTCCATTCTCCCGGGTTGTCAGTGAAGCAGCTATATACCATATAGAGGGGCACTGCGTCATTACACGATGACCATCTCGAAACTGGCTGCAACGAATCCTATCATGTTTGGTATCAAACATGTTGGAATCATACCTCCCACACCGTAAACGGTATGGGAGGTATGATTCCAAGCACTGGAAGAGCCCTCCGTTAGGCTCTCAGTGTTCCCGGTGCCAACCTTCTAGACCCGGACAGCACAAAATGGTTGCTGCCGACCAGAGACACATTTCTGCCCTCCTGCTGCTGAGCCAAGCTCAAGCAGGGGAAGGCAGAACAATAGGCATCCTGTCACAGGGAGGTGTGACCACCTCCCAGACAGGATTCAGTGTATTGGGACTGGGTGGGTGCGCTTGCCAGCGCCACTAAGTCTGGTGTCCCGTGCATAGTCCAGTTCAAACCAGTCCTGGGAGCCGTTGGCTCCCGCTCTGGCATGAAAATGGACAAAGGACATGGGAGTAACCTCCCCCCTGTCCAGACCCTCGCCTGGGAGGGTCCCCTGAATCGTCCCAACCCTTTCCTTAGGACACTTAAGGGCTTACCTGGGTGTAGATCCCTAGATTCATCATGGGACAAGATTCAGATCAGACACCACTTCTTCTTCTACCGTCTGGGCACTCTGGACTTCGCTGGACTTCGTTTGAGCTTGACTTCGTCTCCCTTCCAGTCTGCTGCATTGTCTGTGCCTGTGCACCATACAGGAACCTTCCAAGGCCTGTGGGCATCAAAGACACCTGAAGGAATCTCCCTTGAAGTAAAGGAGTCACTTCCCTGCATTCGCAGGCACTGCAACTAAGTCGACCGGTCTGCTGATCCTGAGCTCCTCCGGACTACGTAAGGTTCTGCAACACAGGTGGTGGTTTTCCACAGCTCTCGAGGCCTGCCCTGCACTCTCACCAAGCTTGAGGCCAGTATCCCTTGTGGGGGCTGCAATAACTGAACCCCTGTGCACTGCGTCAACTTGCAGTTGCAAAGGCTTGTTGGCTTCCTTCCAAGAAGATCTTTGGGCTCCAAGTAGCCCCAACCTCAAGCACCTCCAGTGACCAAAGTCTTCATCCACATCGCATCGTTTGCACCGTGGCCTGCATCTTTTGGTAAGCTGCTCGAGGTCCTCTCGCGACTCCAGTGCCTCCGGCCTGTGGGTCCATTTGAGGGTAACCTTTGCTTCTTTTGGGCTCCCCTGATTGCTTGGGGCTGGCCCTAACTCCCCTGCTTGTGGTGAGTTCCCCGGACCTTGCTGGTCCGGACGTTCCTCCTTCTTCAACTCCTGCGTTGGTTGCATTTGCCAAGGCTTGTTGGTGCTCCCGCCGGATACTGACCCCTCAGCACTCGACATCCTTCGTGGGACAGCTCGTGCATGGCTCCTGGTCTTCCTCAGCATTGCCTGGTCCTCACAGCTGCAGAGTCAAGGTCATCGTCATCTCTCCTGCAACACCCGACATCGGAGGGCATTCGTCTTCCAAGTCTCCTGGTCACTCCTGAGTGACATAGACTCTGTTGCCTTTGCTTGCAGGTACCTCTCAACTAGAATCCACCTTCAGATTCCACCGGACACCCTCTCCTTCGTCAGCAGCGGACCTTTCCTGAAGTCCTCCATTGGGTTCGACGACGGTTGCCGACACCACTTCACACCTATGCACCCGGCTTCCCTGGTGTAGGTAACGTGGGTACTAGGGTATCCACGGGTGGGGTGGCTCTCCAACCTTCTGTCTTCCACGGGGTTTCTTCAGGGTCCACTGGGAAGGGTCCTTAATCTTTAAAAATCCAACAGCGACTTACACGTAGAGTTGGACGGAGCACGCGATCGTGTACCCACACTGCACACTCTCTCCGTGGAGTTCCTAGTCACTCACCTTGGGTGGTTCCTTGGGTCCCCAGCAATCTACGTCCTCTCGACATTGTCGTGACCCGAGTCGTGGTTCTTATACCACTTTCATGATGTATGGTTTGGTCCCCCCCTGGGGCCAACTGTGTATTCTGTGCTATTTACTGTATTTCTATGCAAAGTATTGTGTGCATTGTGTTTATCTCCATGTAGGAGATATCTAAATGTGTTAGAGAGTATTATATAATAAATACATATTTTTATAAATACCTTGTGTGGTTCTTTTTCACTTATTCCATACTATAAGATTGCATTCTGGTAAAACAAGCTGCTTTACACTCCTGGACTAAGCCTGAAGGCTGCTCTCCACAGCTACCACTTAGAGAGCTTTCTAAGGTTGTCTAAGACCTCTTAAATCACCATAAGGGTTGTCTGGGCTGGTGCAGGGTCCCCGCTTACATTAGTGGACATCATATACCAGGCCAGCTTCCCACATTTGGCAAGTCCTTTTGAATAATTAAGGGGACGCAAACCTAGCACTAACTTGGTCCCATGGTGGACAAGAGTGTTGCATTGTGATCTGGCTGAAGCAGATTTCAAAGACATTAGAGAGAAAATGGAAGTGTATAAAATGAAGATGAAAAAAGATCTTAAGGAAAGAATGAGTGTGCCTGGGAAACAACTGGTGTGAGTGGGTGACATGGTGTGATTATGGAAAGGTGTGACAGTGGGTAAGGGATTCGCAGAATGGTCAGATCCTGTATGGGTGATTCAAGTTTTTAGGAACGCTGTACGTGTCGAATGTGGAACTGTATGGAATCTCAACAGGGTCTCTATATTTAGCAGACCCTCCAGGATTTCGCGGTTTGCAAAATCATCGCGAAATTAGCACTTTTGTAAAAAAGGCCACGCTTTTTAGAAAAGTGGGGAGCTTTTGCCCTCAACGTTATGCGGGGCGACAATACGCCCCTCTCCCAGTTGCACTGCGCATTGTGCTTCTTTAGCGCCAACTTATACTTTCAAACATTTTACTCAAATTCTTCAACGTAATCCTCATTTTGTCTTGTCATCTTTTTTTCTTTAAGTTTACTCAATTCAATCCACACGCAGGAATGATATGCCATTTCCAAGGTTTCCCATGTTTAGGTGTGCCCTCCGGGCCTCTAACAAAAACACGAACTAATGCAAATTCATCCAAGGCAGTGTTTTATTAAAAACCCAATGCATTTCGGGCTGACAAAGCCCTTCTTCGGGGGTAACTGAAAATAACAATAAAAATTTCCAATTATTTTATGCTGCAATATTGTGCTTTTTACTTTCAATTGTTTATTATAGCAAATCACCTTGTATTGTTAAACTTAACTTTGCAATATTATTCATCATGTAACTTTAACAACTATACATATTTCTCCGTTACTGTTCCTCTACATGAATAACACCAATGATAAACCCCCATTCATGATTCGACCGTTAACATTACTTTATTGGCCACATGTCGTTTCAACTTTACCCGCCCTTTCTTTGGTCTCTGTCAATCACCCACTCATTTGCCAACAATCGTTTTTATCCTCATGACCTCTTGGGAAATATCCATGTCACCATCTGATTTAAACTACATTCGTACCCTTATTTTTACAAACCTCTCTCTGGACTCACACTCTGTTTATAAATCACTTTCTTCAGCCGCGTCATTCCCAAACATCTTTCATTCTTCCCACTCTTGAAAATGCTTTCCTCCAACCTCCCTCGTCAGCCCACATTCTCCCCTTCACCTTTTAACCCCAATCCTCACTTTAAACTTCTAGAATCTTACACAGCTACGACATGAATTCAATATCTCTCCAAGCCACGAGCGCTTTTGCCCAATCTTCGACCAAAAAGTCACCTTTCTCAACTTCACATACCTGCCAAGGCGTTAAAAACACTCCATCCTCCTTTCAACAACGTGTAACATCACGCGATACTATCAGCCTGCTTTTAACTGCCTATGGGCTCGTAACCACCTCCCACTTTGCTGTTACTAAATGAGCCAGCTGTTCTGTTTTACCCTCCTAGTATCTTTACGACATGCTCCGAAAATAAAAGGGAACTACACTTCCCATAATTCATTGTTTTTGAAAAACTGTAAATGGAGAGTCGAACTAATCATATTTATACAGTGCTGCTAAGTTTTATACTATGCGAAATTTAACCAACAATAACCTCAATAAGCAACCCATAATCAACAGTTATGACTTTATAAAATTCATTTCAGTCTCTCCGTAAACACCAACTTGCTAGACGAATTGAGATGTTACACCATACGCGTGGATCATGATTCAATAAAAAGTTTCATCATAGTCATCTTGTTTCTGCTGCCGGGTGCTATCCTATTTGCGGGCAATTTATTCATGAATATCAATTATAATTATAGGATGCACTCCTATTTCTCCAATACTTGTCCATGTTTTCCTCCTTCTCCGTGAGTGCGTGCATACTGGTTTAATGCCTTGCCCACGTGGCATTTGGATTTATCAACAACGTTATGCGGGCGACAATACGCCCCTCTCCCAGTTGCACTGCGCATTGTGCTTCTTTAGCGCCAACTTATACTTTCAAACATTTTACTCAAATTCTTCAACGTAATCCTCATTTTGTCTTGTCATCTTTTTTTCTTTAAGTTTACTCAATTCAATCCACACGCAGGAATGATATGCCATTTCCAAGGTTTCCCATGTTTAGGTGTGAATTTGAGTAAAATGTTTGAAAGTATAAGTTGGCGCTAAAGAAGCACAATGCGCAGTGCAACTGGGAGAGGGGCGTATTGTCGCCCCGCATAACGTTGTTGATAAATCCAAATGCCACATGGGCAAGGCATTAAACCAGTATGCACGCACTCACGGAGAAGGAGGAAAAACATGGACAAGTATTGGAGAAATAGGAGTGCATCCTATAATTATAATTGAGCTTTTGCCCTCCCCACTGAGCGCCAGCAACTTCAGAGGAGGCTCAGCGTCTGCAGCAGCAGAGCAACTCTTTCTATCCTCTTCATGTTTGGCATGAATGTCCAGAACCATTTCACATTGGTGTTGGAATCTCTGACTACCACTGGGTGGCGCCTTACCCCAGCTGATGCAGCAACAACCCCGGGTGAGTACACTTTGATGTTCCTTAGCCTTATTCCATATAGGCAATCCTTTCTGGCGCTTTTTCTTTGCCTCACTTATTGTCTTGACTGTTGTTTCCTTATTGAGCAAAGAAGTATTTCAGTGGTGTTTTTGTTCCATGTTTCATATACACTCCTGTATGTTATCAGCTGATTGGAACTGCATGTTCAGCCAACTGCCCTTTTTAGGTCTCGCCTAGCGTTGCAGTGCAAAGCGCTGCTCGCTCGGCGAGAGATTTTGTGGATGAGGGGTTTTCAGAAAGGGACTCGAAGCCCCGCCCCTCATTTCCATTGGCTTGCGTCACCGTTTATGCTAAACGGTGGCCTGCCATTGGAAATGGGGTATTTTGGTTGCCGCCCTTTCGCTTTTTGTTCCGGCCCATCCGGACTGGCTCGTCTGCTTTGCGTCTGTCGCAAAGCACTTTCTTATCTTTATGGGGCCATGTGTTTCTAATTAGCGTGGAGGAGTGCACTGCCCCGACCTCTCAAAGGAAAAAAATCTTGGTTTCGTCAAGATTCTTTTCCTTTGAGAGGTCGGGGGCAGTGCGCGCCTCCACGCTAATTAGAAACACATGGCCCCATAAAGACAAGAGATCGATGCTTGTTTTTAATGCAGTAAAAACGGAAAACGGTTAACTTTTAATAGTTGATGTCCTACCCTTCCCTTAGGACCCAAACTGAGTGAGCAGAGTATGAACCAAATTACCTTGTGTTCCCTAAGTCTTCCTCAGCTCACAGTGTGTGTTGACCAGGTTTTATGAAAGCGAGGGCGGGCCAGCTGTGTGGGATGGAGGCTTGAGGATGGGTTGGGAGGGTCTGGGCTCGCCAGATGAGTCGTATTTGAACTGTTTGTGGTCTCGTGGTGTTCTTAAATCCTGGCTGTGTTCTTGGAAGCCGTGGCGATGGGGCTCGTCCGGCCTCTAACGGAAAACCGTGCAGGCATAAGATCCCTGGCCTGGCCGAGTCACTTTTAAAGGGGCCGCTGCCGTGAAATTCTTGAAAGCAACTAGCTAGTTCAGTTATAGCACATGGGATGGATGCATCCGGTTTTCTGCTGGAAGCATTAGCCACCAGGATATGCCATTCAGACACACAACACCTAATCGAACTCATAATTTCCTAGCATATAGCATGCTCCCGTCCTACAGCCGGCGAGCCGTATAACCAGAATTGGCTGAACAAGACATTTCAACGGCCGCTGCCTGCACCAGTGATCATTACAACTAAGTACTCCATGCATATCAAGATAGAAATGCAAGTAAGGTAATGTGAAGGAACTCTCGCCATGTTAAGGTCGTCTGGCAGCGCTGGAGCTACAAGACCATAATACCTCAGACGGTTCTGCCCGCGTGTTCACCTAGCAGGCTGTGGGCAGTTGAGTGCCAAGGCGCTCTTTTCGTGTATGTGTAATGTGAACAACTAAAGATATAGAGCCTAACCTAAAAATATGGTGGTTATTGGCTAAAACATAGAAACAATCTACATTTTTGAAAGAATAGGTATCTAGTCATGCCTAGACTGGGCAAATGGACGCAATAGTGCGTCCGGTTCAGGGGGCACTGAACCACAGCTGACGGCGGGAAATGGGCGCCGGTGAATGTTTGTATGTACACACAGCTGCCCAGTGCCCTGGGAGGCCAGGTGCCTTGTGGCAATAGTAATGGGTGAGGTGTTTTCCCTGGTGTGATATATTCAGGTAGGTGCGCACTGCCCCGGGTGTCCTCTCCCGGCTAATCATTCTCCTTCCACCATGACGAGAGCAGCTAAAGGCGCCGTCTTCCTCAACGGACCCTGGAGCGCCCACTGGAGACCCCCTTTTCTTGCAGCTTTCTCAATAATCTCTACGGTGTTTCTGGGCAACCCCTCTCCCTCACAGCTCTTGGTTCTTTCCTTTCTTACCCGCTCACACAGCAAGCCCAATAGTTCTGGCAGAAGGGGTGTGAATTGGAGGGTTCCTCGCGGAGGTCAAATGCTTTCCAAACAATCCTCGTGCCATTGAGCCTCTCCCGGCCGGTCAGCACCCCGCAAACAGTTTATGATCCAAGTTTTCATGTCCCGCTGCATTCCTTGCTTGTATGAGGGTCCTGCTTTTATTTTGGCTTTGCACCACCCCCGCTTTCCCAGTGGAGGAATCCCCTCAGTTCCGCTTCCCGTGTCTCAGTTGTCCTCTGCTATCCTACTCTTCAAATAACAAAACCGAGTCCCTAGTACCCGCTGCTCGATGTGAGCTCCCCACTCTTTCATTGCAGAGACCGCCCCCACATCAGAACTGTATCCAGCCTAACACCAACCACCCTCTGCCACTGCCGAACCCCTTTGCAGTCCTGCAGCTCCCTTCAGCTCATTTTCAGGTCCCTTTACTAAGAGCTCCCCTCCCCTAAAGCACATCCACTAGTGCAGTTCGAGATCTCTAGGCTCAAAAGCTGTGCCCGGCGATAACACTGCGCCTGTTCTGTCACACTGCCTTCACCCCCAGCCCCTAACTCTCTGCGGCAAGGCACCATGCTACTGCTATATACTTACGAGCCGTTAGCACCCTGTCACCCGTTTCAGTACTCGACTAGTTTACGGTAATGTTAGCGTGTTTGGAGTTCAGAGCTTAATACCGAACTGTTGTCATTTCAACGTGCTCTAAATACTATCAATAATACTACTCTATCCTGCAGCACCCCCTGCTGTTTGTTTTCTGGTCTCGTCCACTCAAGCCTGATGAAACACTTCAATTCGACCCGAGCCTACAGTTGTGTCCGAGTGCATCAACCCAGGTCAGCTCGCACTGCCCTCAGACTGTGGCTCACTGCCCAGCCACCATTTATGAGAGATCCTTCTTATGTTTAAACCCGACAGTGTAATCATTATAGAGTCTGTAGGAGTGCAAGAATGTGTTTAGGGGATCATTCTTCTGAAGTTGGGCGCCATGCTCATGGAAGTCACTGTTAGCGCCTTCCTCTGAGGCTGGCCAGCGCTTCTTGCAATCGAACATAGCGCCTGGATGCCGTCACATATGATTACGTGTTGTTCACAACTGCTTCAATTAGTGACAGAACCACATTTGGATCGACGGTAATATTCAAATCTGCCCTGACCGCCAGTTGTAATTACTAAGCGCCCCTACAGGAGAGGGCCAATTATGTGGAAATCAGTACTCGCCCTGCCCCAAAAGGAAAAGAGCCCGGACTGCTCAGCCATGCCCAATCAGTACAGGAAAACGCAACCCTGACGGACTTCAATCTTCACTGGGCCTCCTCGGCGAGGAGCTAAAACCTCGAGCTCTTTAGTCAGAAGCCCTACGTGTGAGCGTATCCTTGACGCAGACGGAGAAAACAGCTTTGGCCAAGCCTGTAGCGAAATGTTGGCTGCCCGTGGTCCACGAAGGGGACCCTCCTAAGAGGGCGGCCGCCTTAGTGCCACATGAGGGCACACGAGTCAGTCCAGTTGTTAGGGACCCACTATGGGTCCGCGTGCCTCGTCACTTCCGGTAAGGGGTGGGCGGGGGATGCAGTATAAGTGCTTCTCCCCGCCCATCTGGCGGCCTCTTTGTGGCTGCCTGTTATGCCGTTTGGGTCTTGCGTCGGCGTCTGTCTGTCTTCATCCGCTGTTTCGCGAGCGGTGGCCGTCCTCGTCGAGTTAGCCGTGAGTCGGGGCCCCTGAGCAGTGGGGGACAGCCAATGCGGTGTAGCCGGCTTGGCACAGTGGGCAGAGCGTCAGTTTCGTGGCCCCAGGTCGACCCCTGGGTTCGCGTTGGGTTCTCGTGTCAGTGGTTGCTTCGGTGAGTTTGGCCCGTTTGGGCAGTTTCTGTTGTCTCCTGGAGACGCTCTCTTGGGACTGGAGGCCTTTGTCAATGTGCGGCAGAGCAATAGTGGTTTTCGCAGTGGAGGACAGCTAGCAGCAAGGTGGGTGGCCCGCATCCCTGTCGGTGCTCGAGCCCCCACTTGTGGCACGGACATGCAGTGTCCGGGGGTGGATGCGTAGCACGGCATTGTTCGCCGTGAGCTTATAGCTTCTCCCCATCTTCTTTGGGTGTCGTGGTCACTGCCTCCGTTGGTCACCCCCCTCCCCCCCCCTTCCCAATTTGCGTCCGGCTGCGGCAGCATGGTTCGCTTGCAGGGCACACTTCGGGGGTGCGCGGTCACGTGTGCACATGCTGAGATCCATTTCGCTACGTGCACTGTTAGATCCGGCCGCTAAATCATTAGGTATAAAATGTTTATGGCTAAAGGTTCAAAACAACTTACTACTGCACACCGTCCCGTGGGGGAGGTGGACAAATCTGCGCATGGTCCTGATCGCGGGTGTATCCCGTTGCAGTGGCCGGTTCGCAGACCCGGACACGCCCCTACCCTCCGCGTGGACTCGGTGCAGCTGCCCAATCGCAATCGTGAGCTCCGCTCTCTTGGTAAGACTCCCTTCCTCGCCATCGGGGCTCCCGGAGTCTGTTTTGTTGCCTGAGAGGTCCCTCCCCGGGTGTGTGGCACACACGAGTCCCCTCCCACGCGCGCTCCTGCCTCCCCCTCCGCCCCCTTGTTCTTCTTCCTCCCCTGTGCCTGCCTCTCACAGCCAGCAGCTGTACCTTATGGCTGTGAGAGGTTGATGCTGTTATGCGTTGCCAAGAGGGAGGAGGGGCGGGATGGTGCAAGGCACTGACTTTTGTCCGGTTTAGACTTGCAAAGGGCACACCGATTCCAGTTCAATATGTCCCGGTTTTGGTTCTATAGATCTGGTCACCCTAGCGTTGTCCAAAAGGGCGCCCTCAGCTCCGCATAGGAGCACCCTGCCCTCATGCAGGGCCGGATGGCATGCACACCCGGCAGGGCGTGAAAGGCCGCTTTCGCCCCTCAGACCGGGCATGCATGGGGTGACATATAAGATTGTGTGGCCGTGGGGGGGGGGAAGGGGGGATCTTCATTATCATGCCTAGTGCCCCCACCCCCCCTGCTCGGGCTGTGAGAGGCCGCCGTCCCACCAGCGATCAGGTGTGCTAGCGGTGCATGGGTCAATGAGAAGAGCTGTCAAGCGGACCGCAAGCTAGGGCGCGATTTGCATTCTTTTACGGGTACTAACGGAATGTCATAGCCTCTGAACGATCAGGACAACAGGGGAGGCTCACGTAATAACACAGCTATTGTTTGTCCATGTTATTCCGAGTGCAATGAGGTGTTTACGCCATCGGATGGCACTGTCCCGCTGGTTTTGTTGTTTCATTTTCTTGCTAGAGTATTGGAAGTGGACCATTTAATGATCTTCTCAGGACTAGTGGCACCCCGGACATGGCGGTCCTGATTGCCCATGATCGGGATCAACCTATATGACTGTCTCTCGGAGCCCAAACGCGGTACGGGGGAGTGAGGCTTTCTGGTTTTGGTTCACCATTGCAAACAAAATTGTTTGGCACTCGTGTCTTTTGTTCTAAGAGGCAAGTTTCGGCCCTGTCCAAAAGAAAGATGCCAGGGTATAAATATATAGACTGCTTAGCTCGTGCAGGTCACCCAGGGCCCATTTCTGTGAGATTGAGTTAGGGTGTTGCGAGCTGGGTCAGTGGAGCGTGAATTTCACCCAGGGTCTAGTTCGTTGGGATTAGATTAAGTTCACTTTCTAACTGGGATATATATACAGCTGATTTGAGGAATGTAAACTGCTGCTCTGCTACTGCTCGTTTGTTTGGCCTAACGGCTAGGGTGGCAGACTTTAATGCTGGGGAGAACTGGGTTCGAGTCTGGTGGGAGGCTTGGACTTCTGGTAATCTCCCCCTACCATCTGTAATGCAGCAGGCGGTCATGTAAAGCCCTGTATAAAACGCAAAAAGGCTGTCAAAATAACTATCTCTATGCCCCCGCTCAGGCCATTGGTTCTTTACTTGTCTTGTTAATCTGCGGGCGTAGGCATGGAGTGCGAGGTTCCTGCTGTCTTTGCGTGATGTGTCTGGTGCAGGATGGTTGTTAATTAGGCACAGCTGTGAGTTGGGTCTTGCCTCGTAGGATTGGGGTTAGCTTTACCTGAAATCTCCCGGTTTGTTACACATGGTTTTAATGCTGGGGGCATTACATATTTACGCAGCATGCATGGTCCGGTTGTCCCGCGGTCTGGCTGAGCACGTACCCCAAAGGTGGCCAGATGCTCGATGGATCCGGCGCAAGTACGAGGCGTGCGCGGTCACGATGTGCTTGCCCCCTACTTGCTCTGTCATTGTGGGTGCGGACGCATGGGCTCCGATACAGGGCCCTCTTTCCAGTTGTTGCAGGTCCTTCACGGTTTTGTTTACGGCTCTGGTGAGGCGTGTTTTCCCAACAGCCTGTTTCGCGTTATGCTCTGGTGTCTGAGGCAGCTTGGTTTGTGAGGCGGGCTCGTTGAGGCGGTTGGCACACACCTCCTGGTGTGTGCCACTGATTTGGGCTTGAAATCTTCTTGGAAGCATTTTCAATATGCCCCCCAACTAAACCATAGCCTATTTACGCATGTAACCAACAACCATTGACAATTGCTCCGGCCTGCTGTAGGGGTAATGTTACGGGTAAGAAAGTGTGGCAATGGGCTACTAATGCTAAATTACAGCATCAAGTTTACCTGTGTAATATGACCGGGCGGTTTCTGGTGCGCTGCACGTCATTTAAATGTCACACCGGCGCTTGTGACAGTCTGCCACGAGTTGGCGCTGTCTGTCTATTTTAGAGATGACCACAACAGGCATTGATAAAGTCAATTTACATTAAAATCACTATTGCCTGCTGCCCAAGCCATTCTTATAGCTTTGAGGGCTTGGAATAGGCGGAATTGTCACGCTTGCATGAGTGTCAGGGTTAGTAGTTGTGGTGTTACTAGGATTGGCAGCACGGCAGGAGCAAGGTGTGGTGCAAAAGGAAGTGGCCGCCTGACGTGAGTCATGGCATATAGTGGCACAAGTGTCAGGTTTTCTGTAGAACTGCCTTGCTGTAATGTAGCGTGGGCGAATGCTGATTCTAATTTCGCGCAATATTGGGCGTCTCTATGTATGTGTCGCCGTGAACAGCTCTAGGTCAGAACTTGTGTTACTCTGTTTATATACATTGAAATTCTTTGCCTGCTGCCCAAGCCATTCTTATAGCGTTGGTGGCATGTTATAGTAGGTATTGTCACACTTGCGCTAGCTCAGGGTTAGTAGTTGTGATGTTACTATGATTGGCAGCACGGCAGGAGCTGGGTGTGGGCCAAACTGAAGTGGCCGCCTGAGGTGAGTCCTGGCATATAGTTGCACGACTGTCCTGCAACAGGGTGAAGCGAGTGAGGCAGGCGGGCCTACAGGGGGCTTGGGAGGTTCCCGGGAGGGTCTCTGTCATTGAAGGCCAAGGTGATGCACCGAGGAGGTGCCAAGAGAGAAGACGTACATTGTTTGGGGCTAAAATCCCAGCACACAGTTTGCAATTCTTTGGTTTAAGGCCACACTGAGGAAGTTACCCATGGACTTTAATTAAGTGTTGCAATGGCCTACCAATTGGGTTGGGTAGGCAGGGATGCAGCGGCTTCCCAGAAGAGCCTTATTGGGTGAAAAGGAGCACAATGAGGGAAGGCCAGGGACAGAGACTGACATGGTTTGGGGCCACAATCTCAGCGAACAGCTTCATATGTATCTAAACTGCAGCTTCATCTGGTCTGGGGCCAAAATCTCAGCGAACAATTTTGCTCATTGTAAGTTTCTGCGGCGGAGGGTATGCTGCCATGTTTAACCACATGTGGTTGTTCCAGTTCCGGACCAGTGGGAAGCAGGGCTAGGGGTCAACTGGGTTTACCTCCTCAGTGCTGTTTTCAGATCTGCTGGTTCTTTCTAACCTCGTTGGTTGCTCACCGCATCCGAAGTCTCGTGAATTTGCCTGTCTGGTGTCCTCCGCAGGGGCGGGCGATTTCTTTGGGGGCTTAGCCTTGCAGGCTACCCTGCGCCCTGGTTTTAACAGACTAGGATACGCGTTGATATTTGTGGCAGGCATGCGCCAAGAGATGGGTCTTCCGATACATCTGTACCTGGTTTATTATCCTGGCTACGGAGTGGCTGCGGCACACTCTAATGTTTGAGGTGGTCAGCCGGTTGGCAGGCCTTCTAGATGTGGGTTTCTAGCTCGGGCATGTCCAAGTAAGGGTTCAGGTGCCAGAAGTCTGCCCTGGGTACTCTTGGTCACAGGTTCAGATCCTGGTAGGTCCACTTAGAATTTCATCTTGCTGAGGTTGATAAAACAAGTACCATTGAGTGAGTAACAATAAACATGTTATGCAGCGCCAAGATACCATGGGATGAACGTATTCAAGCCAGTTGCGGGGGTCAGGTGGGATACCAGGACATTACATTGGCTATACATGTGCAGAAGGATACAGTGCCAGGAGCAGCGTTTCCTCTCCTCGCGATAGGCTATCAGGGGTTGTCTTTCTAGATATGGGTGTGCTGCGTCTCCTAGGAGGCCTGGCCCTCGCGCTCCAAGAGAGGGTATTGTCAGTTGCATGCGGACAGCTCGCCTCTTACCTTGGTTCAGGTAGAGCAGATATTGAGGCATCGTTACAGTGTCAGGCATTGCGGGTTATGGCAAGCTTTCTGTAGTCACTCTTCCTGGATGGGCAGCATCAGCAGCTTGCAGGGCGGGCCTGGAGCGGAGCGCATCATGCAAGTGGGACTGGGTATCCCAAAGTTTAACGGTACTTCCGTCCGTAAGCCAACCAGGGAGAGAATCATGTTCAGTGTGAATTCTGAGTTACCGACGGCAACCCTGTGAGGTAAAGACAAATATGGGATTGTGCAACGCGCACTCAGCAGTAAAGCAAGCTAAGTTTCAGCATAATCCTGGTACACCGTCAGTGAAAAACGTAAGGTTATGGGCTACACACGAATAGGCACTTTCTGTCAGCTGGGGCGTGAGGGTGCCATTCCCAAGAGGGTGCGGTTTGCCTTGATAGTGCTGAAATGGAGGGGGATGGGGCACTAATACGGACAACTACCAGAGCACATTTTGCAGTCATAGTTAGGAGGGTGCATGTACATTACTCATAGGTTTACTCCATGTCCCC
This sequence comes from Calotriton arnoldi, assembly GCA_963921515.1. Classification (NCBI taxonomy): domain Eukaryota; kingdom Metazoa; phylum Chordata; class Amphibia; order Caudata; family Salamandridae; genus Calotriton; species Calotriton arnoldi. Next base: position 1,941,142 of record CAWUFW010000598.1, on the reverse strand, counting down.
TGATCAAAATTGATTGCATGTCACCAGTTGCTCCAGTTAAGCGAATTTTCCTTGGGAGTTGGCAGCTAACACTGGGACTGCAATTTTGGTGGTCAGCCGGTTGGCAGGCCTTTTAGATGTGGGTTTCTAGTTCAGGCATGTCCAAGTAAGGGTTAAGGTGCCTGAAGTTTGCCCTGGGATACAAGTTCACAGGCATGTGGAGCGGCAGAACCGAAAGGGGCTTTGTTCGACCTCTTGGTCACAGATCCTGGTAGGTCCACTTAGCATTTCATCCTTCTGAGGTCGATAAAACGAGTACCATTGAGTTGAGTAACAATAAAGTTGGGTAAATTCTCTCGCCCTATAGCCTTGGCTGGCAGCCATGCAGGTTGTGGAAGTTGTCATCCATCGAGTGGGCTACGGTCCAAACATTGGGGGAAACTCTGGGTTAAAGCACAAAAGGGCTGCAAAAGATTAAAGAACACCTGGCATTCCCAGTATTCAAAGAAGGGCAGGTATTTATACATATGGTTCCCCTCCTGTTCACTGTCTTGTTTGCTCCCTGGTGTACTAGCAGAAGTTTGGGAGGGCAAAGCGTCACCTAGGGTGGTGACTGGCTGAATTTGAGGGACTTGCTCCGTCAAGCGCTATACACAGATAACTGGGTGAGAGGAAGTAAGGCGGACTTGATAACGCTTACTTCTACCCGCATTGGCACATCTTGTCAGGAGTGGCTGGTCAAAGGTATTGCTCTTCATCCAGGCAAGGTAACATCTAACCAACACCAAACTAATGGTTTTTAGGTCATCCTGGGTGCATATACACTCGCTGGGGGTAGGGACTCCAGGGTGGCAACACAGCACCGGTTGGAAGGTGCCATTATACTAAATGGGGGCGGGGGGGCCAGGTCGATCCTACTATGTCTCTCCTTTTGAGGGCAGCACTGAAGGGCTGGGCGAGTGCCCCGGATACTGGGTCCCCCTTCGAGTGTCAGACTCGGCAGGACATGCTTGCAGGTTGGGCGATGGGAATCCCAAGGCGTCTAAGGGTACAGCCGGCCGTAAGCCACCCTGGAGAGGGGTAGTGTTATTGTGCAGGCACGGGAACAGCTCCTGTAGAAGCAGTGGCACGGGCGGGAGAGGCTCCCCTCCCATCACTGTGGTCTGACACCTGGGAAGCAATTATTCGACTTTCCAGGGTAGGAGGGTCATGCTGCCTGAATTGAATTCCTCCTGGTGCAAGTTATGCAACCATTGGGGGGCATGTGAGTTTGATGGTCAGAGATAACCAATGTAGTAGGGGAGGGGCCCGGCCAGGGGTTGCTGGGGAAAACTCATGCAGGAGAGTTATGAGTGCCAGGTGTAGAGTCCCTGAACAGAGGGGTTTGGTTTTATCAGGCATGGCCCGCTGCATACTAAAGTCCACAGGGAGTTTTAAAAGGATGGGGGCACCTGTCCAGAAGGGGCATGCTGGCCTCCGGTCCAGCATGGGCTTGGACTTGTTTTGCGGGACCTGGGTCAGGCCCTCGAATCATCAGGATGTAGGTAAGAATGCCTACCTTGGTGGGGGGCCCTGGTTGTGACGGTGGCCACACCCAGAGCTGTGGCGGAGGTACAGGGCGATCCAGAGGCTGTAAGGTACAGACGGGTACCCTCTGCAGGAGCACAACAAGGGTGCAAAAGCCAAGTGTACCCAGGGATGTCCTAGCGTTGTCCCCTGGAAGAGCGACGGCGCCCCGTTAGTCCTACGGGTGGTTATGGGCCTGAGCAACCGGGGCTGCCTGGAACGCTCCGCCCACCTTTTGGGGGCGTGAGTAAGGGCGTGGACTGGTGGTCCACCGCTGGGAGGGTTGGCCCCTCCCAAAATTGGTAAGCACCGATTGGCGACGGCCACGGTGTAACTTGGCTCATCAGGCGGGCAGGCGGCGTAGGGGGGCTTGCCTGCCCTTGGATCGCCCGTAAGATAACCCACCATGTTGGCATATTTGTTATGCAAATAAACCTGCAGCAATTTTCTCCACAAACAATGTGTCGTGTGGTTTATTTACTGATGATATTGCTGTATGTGGTATGGGGAGTGTTGCCGATATTGGCACTATGTTGGCTGCCCGTGGTCCACGAAGGGGACCCTCCTAAGAGGGCGGCCGCCTTAGTGCCACATGAGGGCACACGAGTCAGTCCAGTTGTTAGGGACCCACTATGGGTCCGCGTGCCTCGTCACTTCCGGTAAGGGGTGGGCGGGGGATGCAGTATAAGTGCTTCTCCCCGCCCATCTGGCGGCCTCTTTGTGGCTGCCCGTTACGCCGTTTCCCTCCCTACCGCTTACCCGGCGTACGTGCAGGGTTTGGGGTGGGAGAAGTGTACTAACATGTTATTTTGTGTTGCAGGCGGAGTTACAGGGCGATCCAGAGGCTGTAAGGTACAGACGGGTACCCTCTGCAGGAGCACAACAAGGGTGCAAAAGCCAAGTGTACCCAGGGATGTCCTAGCGTTGTCCCCTGGAAGAGCGACGGCGCCCCGTTAGTCCTACGGGTGGTTGTGGGCCTGAGCAACCGGGGGCTGCCTGGAACGCTCCGCCCCCCTTTTGGGGGCGTGAGTAAGGGCGTGGACTGGCGGTCCACCGCTGGGATGGTTGGCCCCTCCCAAAATTGGTAAGCACCGATTGGCGACGGCCACGGTGTAACTTGGCTCTTCAGGCGGGCAGGCGGCGTAGGGGGGCTTGCCTATCCTTGGATCGCCCGTAAGATAACCCACCATGTTGGCATATTTGTTATGCAAATAAACCTGCAGCAATTTTCTCCACAAACAATGTGTTGTGTGGTTTATTTACTGATGATATTGCTGTTTGTGGTATGGGGAGTGTTGCCGATATTGGCACTATGTTCAGTCCCAGCCCTCAGAGGGAAATATCAACCCACCCACCGCACGGGCGGCAGCGGTGCAAGAGCCCCTCCCTCAGAACACGTCTCCGTTTTGTAATCTTGCCTCGCTCACAGAATAGGCCCAGCATGTGCAGCTGGCGAGCCACCCCCTCTCACACTAACACGGGATACAGCATTTGTGTAGCAGTGGGAGCTTCCCTCGCATGCAGATTTCACCAAACAGACAAAAGCACTACGTACAAGAAGTAACTCGCCACCACCTTACACCGTGCAATGCATCCCATCCCGTCTCACCACGACCTTCCCCACTGCACACAGACATACATGTACGGACTAGCATTACCTTTCTACTATAATACCCTCCCTCTTCATACTGAGCCATACAACGCCTGACGACAACCACCGCCCATAACTACGACCCTTGTCCTGCTCCAAGCACTGCCCTCCTAATAACCCCTACCATTTAACTTTCCAGTGCAGTACCTTCCAATAGCTACTGCGCTTTTGCTGCTGCGTGTAGCACATGCCAATAACTACCACCTTTTTTACTTCTCCAAGCAAGACCTGCCAACAACCACCACCCTTCTAATGCTCCCCACAGCATGGCGTGCCAATAAGAACCACATGCTTACTGCTCCCTATTGTGCGTGCCAACAACCACCACTGTTCTACAACACAATGTAACACGTGCCAGAAAGCGCCATACTTTTGCCAGCCCTTACCAGAACTTCCACCATACTCTGCGGTTCTTGCAGGGAACAAGCAGCCTTTTACTGCTCCATGCTTCACATTCAGTCATCGCCGTTCTTTCTCCTTTCTATCCTCTATGTAGAACCTACCAATAACTACCCCTTTTTCAGTGTTCCATAGAGTGCCTGGTGATATTCACCACCATTCTGCCAGACGATGCATTCATTGCCTACCAATAATCACCACCCCTTTGCTGAACCATACAGGATTGCCAAAACCACCACCTTTGTTCTACTTCATCACCCACTGCGTGCCAATAAGTACCTCTCTTTTTCTGCTCCATGCTGCCCGTGTAACAACTGCCACCCTTTTACTGCTTCGTGCAGCACCCACTGATAACGACTAAGCGTCTCACCTACCAGTTTTCCTATACATTGCAGCACACGCGAATAACCACAAAACAATGTAGCACAACTAATAGCCACGGCCCTAAACTCACCTTCCACTTTCGCACCCTGTCTCTTTCTCACTCGTTCTCTGTGCCCCAGCTCTCTTAGATTTCAGCTGGTTCTCTTTTCCTTTCCCCTTGGTTCTCAGTTACTATGGTTACGGCCCCCTATGGAGGACCACTATCAAATTCTGTACTTTTCCATAAATGTGTTTGTGAAATCTGCAGGTCACAGATTATAACGCCTGTGCGAACTAGTTTGGGAAGCTTGCAGGTCATACATGAGTAACTGGGTTCCAAATGTAGCAACTGAGCCTTCAGCTAGTCATAAAGCTTATCCCTACCACAACACTGGGAATCAGTAGTTTATTACACTCCTTGTATCTGCATATATGGTTTATGCCATGGAATTTTTTCCATATGTACTTGGTTTAACGAAAGATATTTAACCAAAACCACAGGGTGGAAGAGTTTAAATTTGTACAATAATAAGGTCAATGTGACATTTCCACTGTAGTAATAACTATGTGGATGTATGCACGTTTATTAGTAGAATTGTTGTAAATTTTGGGCCATGTTTATTTTCACTGCTGTGGCATAAAATAAATGTGGCCCAATGACACGTTATTTAGAGTAACCTTACTAATAAACATGTATTAACACATTTGTTGCTACAGTGCAAAGGTCACATTCGTTTTTTGTTTTTTTACCACAGTACAGCAAACTTGTCATGATGAAAACACTGTTTACTACCTTTCAGATCACGTGTAACAAGGGAAAGAAATCTAATAGTCTTGAGGTGTCTACTGTATGGTTTTACCTTTACTGTATAACTTTAACTCCTTGCACGCTGGTTCTGGTGAAATACCTTTTGTGAAAGCAAATTCACATGAAAAAAACAGCATGGCATAAGTCATATGCAAATCAACTGTGGTAATTATACCCTGATTACCTGGAGGGCACGTGACAATGGTAATAAATGGCACATTGCACTCTTTGTGTACTATGGCAACATTTCAAAATATCAATACATTTATTCAGGAAGATATTGATATAAGTATACCCCGTTATAGAAAAAAAGGTCTCTATGGGAAAAGGCATTTCGGACATAAGGATATATTTTTTTATTACATTTTGTCCACATCATATAACTGTGCAAAATTGGATCGTGATGTTATTAGTAACGTAGGGTCTTCAATTGTGGCTATTCCATACTCTTGTAATAAGGGGGTTAAATAGTTTCTCCTAAGAGCGTCGTACATGGGACAGGAAAAGAGAACTCGGTGCATAGAAACTAACAGCGGTTTTATGGACATTACTTCGGCTGTACCTTTCACGGTTGGCGGCCGCCCTCAAGGCAGTTGATTATGATGGATTGGGGGATTTCCGGAGAAAAACATTTTGGCAAAGACATTGTATTTTTATAAATGTGCATACTTACCCCTTTGGAGGGATGTATATGTACGCCATGTTATTGTATGATATGCTTCAACAGGTGTTGGCTCGGATTATTCTGCCGCCTATGCATCTCATTAGACTGATTTCTAGTGCCCCCCTCGCCCCCCTCCCCCGCAAACACGAGATGTGCAATTAACTGGATATTAAGTGCCTGTTGCCTGGTCTTCTTTTGTTATTTCCATTTTGTTCAGTGCGGGCGCACCCCGTGGTTGAGTACTTGATTCATTGCCACGCTGGTGCTACACTATATGATGCTTTGCTTCTCGCCACTATATGCTACTCTAACCAACCCTGCTGTAGTTTCTCGGTTCCACGTGAAAACTCCAGAGCGATCTTTGTGTAACATGGTAACTCCAGAATCGAGCTGCCAATATCTTGACTTAGTGTGGATTTAGGTTAAGTAAAAGTCGAAATCTTTGCAAGAAGATATCCGCGCAAACTCACATTTCGTATATTTTATAACTGACACTGTTTACTAATCGACCGTCAATACTTTGTCGTAGGGTGACCAACCGTCCGAAAATTTCACGGACGGTCCGTTATTTCGGTGTCTAGTCTGTTGTCATGGGCGTCCGCAGAAATTTTTCCAGGGGGGGGCAAAATTTTATCGCCATCACCATCCTCCGACATGATGTGTGCCACATCATCCTCAAAAGGATGAATGCAAGTGGTGACCCACTGGAGTTTGAATGCTATATGTAACTGACACTAAGGTCTTTGTGGTATGACCATTAACACACTTCGTTCTATATATTAGAGACAGAAACTGCTAGACTGCATAGCGCACACACAAAATGTGGTTGCACGAACCTAAATCACAGCCAAAGCTCAACGCTTACCCCAAAAAATCCCATAGAAGGTTCCATTTGAACCACAGCTTCACTTAGTTTCACAAAGCACAGAAAGCAGCCTGCAGGATTCTGTACCCCAGTTCCAAATTCGGCAGCTCTGGCCATAGTGCCACATCTTCTCCCCCACTGAACACCATACTCTACCACTAAAAGAAACTCGCACTGCCTTTAGATGCAATCCAATTGTGTCCCGCTATAAACGCCTGGAAGCAACTCAATTCAAATTATGCACTAGACAAGAGTAATCTTCTGTCTGAAAAAACAGTAACAACCTCCTGGAAAAAGCAAACACTCACAGGGAATGCAAGACTAAGTAAGGTATGTGAAATGTAAGCATGGAACAACATGCTTACCTTAATGCTTGTGCACTTGTTATTCAGAAATCAATGTGTGTTTTTGCCTGAAAAGCTAAGGACATGACTACAGGGCCCGGAAGGGACCTGTTTCAATGTCCATTGCTTAGATCCTTACAAAACATAAGGAGTATGGTTTTAAAAGACCACATTCATGAACATAAAGCTGCAGTACACTACACATTTCATAAACTACTAAAAGGAAAACAGCTGATAAGGATCACATGAAACATTTTCTACACCACGCATTAACCAGATATCGCAGTACCTCCAGGAATGGTGAACTTCCTCACCTGAGGAAAAAAATGCCATTCAAAGACGAGAAAAATGAAAGTAATGCTGCCTTCACTGGGAAAGTCTGTTGGCGCTAAGGTGTTTGGGTGTGAATAAAACCAATCTGGCAACTTTTTGACCACTCTGTCTTGCTCATCCATCCAGCCATTTACCCTTTCACTCATCCAGCCACCCTTTCACGTACTCATCCATCCACCTAGTCACTCATCCTTCCACTCATTCACCCTTTCAGGCATCCACACATCCATCCTCCCTTTCTCTCTCAATCGACCCTTTCACTTAGCCATCCACCCAACCATCCATCTACTCATCCACTCATGAATCCATTCATTGACCCTATCACTCATCCATCCTTTCAATCATTCATCCATCTTTTCTCTCATCCATCCACCCATTCACTCCTTCACTCATCTATCCAACCTTTTTCCCATGTACCCTCCCTTTCACTCACTCATCCATCCTTACATCCTCCCTTTCATTCATCTGTCCATCCATTCACCCTTTCACTTATCGATTCATCAATCCATCCATCATTTCACTCATCCATTCACCCATCCTTCCTCTCATTATCCATCCATTCACCCTTTCATTCATCCATTCACCCTTTCACTAATCCATCCAGCCATCCACCCATCCCTTCACTTACTCTCTCACCCACCTTTTCACATTAAGTATGAGCTAAGCCTTCGTCTGCAGAGTTGCAGACAGAAGAGACCCATCAGGAACTCACCCCTGTTGTAGTTCCTAAAGCAAAGGGAGGTGTTCAAGATGCCCCTGCACACAGTCAATCTGAAACTTTGGAAGTCATGAGTCATGCATGATGCACAGTGCCAGGACGTGAGGTGGCTGTGGCATGGTGTTGTTTCCAGGGCTTTAAGTGGGGGGTCTCTCCAAAGGGGTTGTTCGATTTAATTAAGGGCGTAGCTTGAAACACCTAAGCTAAAATTCTGTGCTTAGCATAGTGTGCCGCCCGACTGGTATTTTGCTGCTTCTGTCATTGCATTCAGATATATAATACAGCAGGTAATGTTACACCTACAACAAGCCAGAACTATAGGCTTTGTCAATGGTTGTTAGTTGCATACAATAAAAAAAGCAGCAACCATGGATTCGTTGAATATAATGTTGAAAATGGTTCAGTTCTAAAATGATGAGACTGTGAAAGACCTATAACCCTTTTAACTTCTTTTACCGCCTTATTTTGATTAACTGGATTCTCTCGTAACAGCATGGGCGTTTTCGTACATTTCTTCCTTCTGACAGGATGCCCGAGGCTGGAGGAGGCCCACCACACGCTTTACCAGCCAGACTGGCCCATTGTCATTCTGTATGTGGCAATCCGCTACATACAGAATTACAATGGGCGGGGTGGAGCTGCTCTTGCGCTCAGAGGAGTGCAAGGCGGCCCCGTCAAGGCATTGAGGATTCTCACAGGGGAACAGTGATGTTCCCCAAAGGCCAAAATTACGGACAAAAGGCGGCCGGCTGGGTGATCCAAGCGGGGGCAAGCGCCCCTCCTTGCCCCCCCCCCCCCTGCGGACGCCCATGTCTGTTGTCCCTTATAATTCTTTTTACGGACGCCTTTTGTCCGTAATTCTAGGGTTTGCAGGAATCTCTGATGACCCCTTTGAGAAGCCTCAGGGGTTTCACAGCAGTCACTGTTGGGGGCCAGCTCGCATTTCTTTCAAGTGAGGAGGCTTCCACAGCTCCTCCCAGACTTGTCAATTAGCCCCATTGTCATTCTGTCTGTGCCGATTCTCTCATACAGAATGACCATGGGCCATGCTGCAGTTACAGCATGTGATGTGTCTGTGCCTGCATAGGCCTAGGGCACCATGGCAGTAATGCTTTAGCTTTAGGAGACACACAGACCATGAACTTTAAAAAGAAGTGAATACAATATAGCTAGCCCGTATTTAAAATTAACAAAAAAATATAATTTAAAAAGTACACTTTTAACCTACTTTGTAGTTTAAGAGAAAGGAACTATTTTTAGGCAAATATGAACAGTGGCTGTGACTTTGTGCCATTGCTCACACTGAAGGGCGCAATGATAAAGTGGGTTGACCTATAGCCCCTTGCTGTATGCTGTGGTGGGCTGAAGCAACGTGTAAATTTAAACAATTTAACAGGCCAATGAATGATGCTGGCTCACCAAAGGCCCCTTTATGTATTTATACTACTGTGCAACTTCCTTTGATGTGTCTGTAAAACGTACCTTTTTTCAGGGGTTTTGTCCTGAATTTTGACCTTGAGTCCTGAATTTTTGTCCTGAATTTTGGCCTTTTGTCCTGAATTTTTAAACTCACCGCCCTGAATTTGCACCCATGCCAGTTGGTCACCCTACTTGGTCGAAGAATTTATACGGACATTTCTCTATATGGAATGGATTTTGGGAGCTAGTTTTGAAAGCTATGTGCCTGCAAACTATAATTTCGTCCTCCGTTTTTTAAGTAGTCCCAGTTTCCGACGAAAGGCACCGACTGCGTCTCAGTGGGTCTTGTATTCAATTAGTTCCCTGCATCCGTTGCCTCGCTTAACGGGGGCCTCTGTGCCTCCTGCACAGGCCTCTGCTCTCCCAGAGGTTTGCCATGGCTTCAAACAGGCACTGACTTGCGGGCGGGAACCGAATCCTTCGTCCACCTTCTCACAAGATGAGCCCACGCCTCTTATGTCTCCCCCCGGATCTGACAAGTCCTTGGCCACTGTTGGGGAAGCATCGTCATCCCGTCTGCCTGCCTTCGGGGGGGAAGGGAGGCGCATAATATAGCGTGTGTGCGGGGGGTGGGGGTTTGAGAGCAATGGCATTCCCTAGGCATCAGAACATAGGTCATGCCGCGCGTCACCCGGAGGGAAGTCGGGAGGAATTCTTGCTGCAATACTTTCCTTCTGCACAGATTGGCAGCTGCTGGAAGCTTCTCTTGCCCTCTTTCCAGACTGCTTTTTCTCTCGTTAGGTCTCACCTAGCGACGCAGCGCATGTGCTGCTCGCTTGTTAGGTCTCGCCTAGCGACGCAGCGCATGCGCTGCTCGCTTGCGAGACTATTGTCGTCGGTTTTGCTTCGGAAGCGGGGTGGAAGCTCCACCCATGCTTGTCATTGGCGCGCGTCAAAAATGCTCGCTTTTCATTGTCAGGGAGGCATATTTGTTCCCTCCCTGTCTCCTGTTTGCCGTGCCTGCCCGGACAGGAGATGTGCACGCGCACGGCGTCTCTTTTGCTCACGGCGGACATGCCGTGCAGCACTTTGTTTACTACTTTCTTTACTGTGTGGGAGGTAAGATCTTCTTGCTATTTATTAACAATAATCACTCGAGCGCCTCCGTGCTCGACGGGTGAAGCCTCTGCCGCGGGAGGGTTGCCTGTCTGTTCGAACATTTATTTAATGACGTGCAGCTTCTGAGCACACCCAGCGCCTGGTGTCCCCTTGCTGTTGCGAAGCGCTGTTCACCCGCAAGGTTGGTTACACCCCGTAGGTCCATAACACTCCCGGGGACCCTGCACGGCGTCTCACGTAGATTATTACTAGCACGCCTGTGCCTACGTGCAGCTTCTGAGCACACCCAGCGCCTGGTGTCCCCTTGCTGCTGCGAAGCGCTGTTCACCCGCAAGGTTGGTTACACCCCCTAGGTCCAAAACACTCCCGGGGACCCTGCACGGCGTCTCACGTAGATTATTGCTAGCACGCCTGTGCCTACGTGCAGCTTCTGAGCACACCCAGCGTCTGGTGTCCCCTTGCTGCTGCGGAGCGCTGTTCACCCGCAAGGTTGGTTACACCCCCTAGGTCCAAAACACTCCCGGGGACCCTGCACAGCGTCTCACGTAGATTATTACTAGCACGCCTGTGCCTACATGCAGCTTCTGAGCACACCCAGCACCTGGTGTCCCCTTGCTGCTGCGGAGCGCTGTTCACCCGCAAGGTTGGTTACACCCCCTAGGTCCAAAACACTCCCGGGGACCCTGCACGGCGTCTCACGTAGATTATTACTAGCACGCCTGTGCCTACGTGCAGCTTCTGAGCACACCCAGCGCCTGGTGTACCCTTGCTGCTGCGAAGCGCTGTTCACCCGCAAGGTTGGTTACACCCCCTAGGTCCAAAACAGCAAAGAGCGCCCCCAAGCTTTCAGCAACAGGCCACTCTGGAATTGCATGAATTAACCCCCCACCCCCGCCCCTTCCCCCCATCCTGCTAGTGGCACTGTTGTTATGGAAAACGCACCGGAATTGTCAATCACGGGCAGAAGACACTGTCCGATGCCTCTGTTGATGGAAGTCTCGTTTCTGCCCAGCGTACACTTTGTGGTAGCTCTGAGTGAGAAGCAGTAATGGTGGTATCTTATTTGAATGAGGGAACGAATGAATATGTAGTGCCTTGTGCAGATTTCAATCTCTCTCGCAACTTTTTTTTAACACTTTGTGTGCAGTTGTTAACTTTTAATTATGTGTTGCTACTTTTAGAAATGGGTACATTTTGATGGGTTAAGTGGAATTTTTTTGTATTATATATTTATTTGGTCAGGAAAGCTGCGCGTAAAGTTTGCCACTTTTCTGTTTATTTCTTATCTTTGTAGCTGCGCTGTTTGCCCCGGGGGAAGCCAGTGAAACCTCCCCACACTCAAACTGCACCTTGCATGGCTGATATTTGGAGAGCGACAGAGCATGTCTAGTTACTGTTGCCTGTGTTTTCCTTCCTAGAGAGAGCGCGCACATTGACATATTTTCGTTATGATAACACACTAAGTGCACAGGTGATATAATAATTGGCTTGCTCTTAAAATACCGTTGTGAAAATATGTGTATTGGTTTTATGATGTGTATATGCGATATAGTGGACATGCCGCCAACTTCAGACCCTGAAGGGGCCAGAATACAAATATTTGCACAACTGTTGTAGAAGTTTGCACCGATTTTTACACCAACTGACCTGTGCAAGAACGACACTCTTATCGACCAGCCGGTGCATAAATGCATGCGTTTGCTTCCGACGATGGATGCAGGCGTTTTGAAAGTGGCGAACCCGTGCCAATTCGTTAGTGCGCACACTGGTCAGTGCAAATGGCGGTACACCATTTATTCGGCACTGGCGCATTTATGCAACACTCATAACCTTTTACTCTTTTTTGCCACTTGTTAATGTATCCGAAAGATATTTAGAGCTCTAACGTGTCGCTTTGCAACTACATCTTAAGAACTCTTTGGATCTTTGTCAAAATACTTTCTCTTTCCCAGTCAATGAGTATACCTGACTCACTTGTGAGAATTATCCAAATGCTCGTATGACGAGCTGTATAAGTAACATTTTTGCTGTAATCTTGTAGATAGTTTGTATTTAATTAATTGAGGTGATTTCTGGACAGTGTTTTTTAGTTTTTTAGATGAACGAGCATTTGATTGGGTACTTTGCTGACATAGAAAGCAATAACATTCACTGAGTTGATACTAGCTTTTCATGCAGAACTAGACTCGTTGATTAAAGTTATTGTCGAGAAGTGGGCGGGGCGGTCACTTTTTTCCAACGGATGCAGCTTGTTTAATGGCTTAAATGTTTACTTGTGTAGAATTCTGCTGCTTTTTTGACCACACCTCTTCCCTACTCCAACTTCCACTTATTGTAACGTAAGTTCATATATTTAGCGGTTACTACCCTGACGAGGCGTTAAGGCGCTTTCATAGGGTAGAGGGTGGAGGTAATGTACACCCCCTACCCCCTACCACCACCAAGAACTAAGGCAGGAACCCCCACCCAACTCCGCACAGAAGCCCAAGCACCAGCACGTCCTTGTGGAGAGAGCATGTTTGCTTGTCCGTGCGCCGTGAACCGGGGGCCATATCTGGAAGTTGTCCCCTTTTCACCGCCGTGGAGTGGCCCATGAGGAGCCAGAAGGCTCGCTCGTCGTGCCTCCAGGTAACCTGTGGAGCAGAGCGTGACCTGGCATGTTTTCTCAGAGGCAGAAACTGCACCCCTGCAGTGACAGGGGGCATGAACGAACTCATTGTCCGAGAAAGAGCACGATGCGCTTCACCGGTGTTTAACTTGTAAAAACAAGCATTTGCAATGCAATAGGTCTCGCATTTTACAAACTTAACCAATTGGTATTGTAAATAATAATGCCTTTTATTATTACAGGTTTTTTTAACACATCAGTAAAAGGCATTGACATTTACAATGCCAATAGCTCAAAATCTCGCAATTGCGAGACCTATTGCATTGCAAATGCTTGTTCTTCGTGCCATAGAGTAATTGATTGCAGCTAGAAGCCCAATCTCTTTATGGTGATTGCTTTTTTCATTTAGTTCGAATTTTAATGCATTGTCCTATTGCTTATATCTTTTCTCTTGATTAAGATTTGATATCTTTTTCTTCCTTTTTTTTTTCTTTTCACTGTCCGGTACTTAACTGTCCAGGCTCTCGAAACGCTAACCAGTGTTAGCTAAGTTGGTACATCGGCCCCTGCTGTTATTTAAACTCACTGCTCACTTTCAAGGCTGGGTAATTATTTTATTCTTTGCCACAGTTACATGGGTGTAAAGCACTTTTTATCTAGATTCAGCTAGGGTATACTTTGTCACAGCCACACGGCTGCGTAGCATACGTTAATTATATGTAGGACACCCCAATAGTGCGCCTTTCGTTTTTTCAATCAGTAATCATATGTAGCTTTTTATAAATCTGCAGCCATCATCTCAAATCTTCCTACTTCCATCTAGTGCACTCTGCACGTTGCTTCCTGTGAAAATTCTGTAGCCATCTAGCAGTTGATACAAGATTCTTTCTTCTTGTATTAGAAAAGGTATGACTGAGGGCTGCAAATGATGCTAGCAGGTTGGGGACAGGGAGGTAGGGGGGTGGAAGGTGATTATAGTGGAAATGGGGCACGTGGTGGGCCCTGGGAGGCATTATTTTATGCAGAATAGCAAAATAAAGTGCCGCAAAAATGCTGCAAAATCTTTACATTTGGGCCGCTAAATTTCCATATTTGTGCCGCACAATTTACTAATCCATGCCGTAATATCCTGGGGGGTCTGATTTAGGAATGAAATCACGTAATCTGGTGAAGTCACATCATCTGATGACTGTTACAAGCGTATTTTTGATGTACCAGGTAATAATAGCCTTAGAAGTTCACGCGGTAGTGAACCTGTTTAGTGTAATAGGAATGTATCCTGGGGTTGTTCAAGAGTTTTGAGATCAAGGCGTCCTCCCGTAAAATGTAAAGATTATGTACTTACATAACTGTAAGAGACAAAAAAAATGTAAAGGGAGAAGATGTGTTGTATTCTCGAGCGCAGCATTTCCATGTCACGCTCGTGCTCAGTTATGGTTTAAGGTTGACATGGGCGTGAACCTCTCTTCACGCTCGTCTCCACCTTTTGTATAATGTGGTTGGAGGTTGTATTGTAGGAAGGCGCGTGGGTGCATCTTTTGTGTGGGAGAGTGGGGATATATGTGCGGGGGTTAACGACGGTTGCCATTCTGCAATTGGACTTACTGCTGTATACATCTTCACCCTGAATACAGATTTAATCTACAAATCCACAGAGCTATTTTTCATTGGAGTTTATACTCTTCTTCTACATTATAACTCTTGCCCAGAGCCAACCCTTGCTCGAGTTGTGCCCTCCCTGGACAGAATGAAATTCGGCACCCTCCCTGCACCGGGTGAATAAAATAAGGTAGCAGGGGGTCCATTTTGTGTTTAGATGTCATTCACACATCAAAGCACAAACTTCTCGGGACCGCCCCCAAACATTCTGATTCACTTACAGCGTAGCTCGACCACGCTAGTGCCAAGTTGTTGGTGTTGCTGGGGACAGGGTGTTGAGAAGGTAGCGGGAGGGAAAGGAAGGGGTTTATTGGGGTGTAAAACGGCACCACCAGCAAGTAACAAATCTTTGGGACCTTGCAAGTATTTGGCCTTGGAGCACAGTATCCTGGGAGACTTACTTTTACAAAGCCGTTCAAACGATTATGCTGCCACTGTCCGCGCTCCGAGCCTCAGCTGATGGAGGGCACGATAAGAGAGCGCGTTTGTGGTGGTCACACCCCTTGCCGGTCACTAAGTAAAGTTACTGGGGCCAGCTTGATCTGAATCCAATATTATAACAAAGGAGTGTGAAGTGCAGAGAAATGAACGTATAGGGTAGCCTCCCATTCAAAAGATCACAATAATACAGCTCCTTAAAGTTTGTATCTGTTTGCGATCCATTGAAAGCCACGCCGCCCCAAGGAGGCATACAAAGACAATGGTGGGGCAGGGAAGGTTAACCCTTCCAATGAGCACAGGAAGCTCCAGCAGCGGGCTGCGCATGTGTTTGATAGGGGGAAGGCGGGGAGAGACCCATGCAGCAAGTAAACAGTAGCCAAGTGAGTCTGCTGGAGGAAATAAGTCTGCGACAGCTTGCTGAGAGGAGGAGCACGTGAGACCTCTGGCAGCTGCTGTCCTCACACCGTGGAGATAGGAGATCAGTGTGGATGTTGGCGCGTCTCCTATTGTTTCTCCAATAAAAAAAATCATTCAATAAATTAAAAAAACACCACACGCCCAGAAAAGGGAGAGGAAGAGGGACAATGGGAAGGGGCGGTAGCAAAGGCAACACTGACAACGGGTAGCACTCGCGCTTGTAGATAGGAGCAGATCATAGATCTGTGTAAAGGGAACGAGAGCGGCCACGGGCAAGTGAGAAATGTCACTGGACCATTCAATGCAAAAAAAAGAATGTGGCGAAAAAAACGATAATTAAATCCAAGAGTAAGGGCACATGTAACAGGGGCAGTCGCCACGAAATTGATAACACACCCAAAGGCGGTTCAAAGAGCAGTGTTTCACCAATAAAAAGAAAGCAATTTAGAAAGGCACACAAAGCAACAAATGAAAAGCGGTGGGTGTGGTCTAAGCCCGCAGAGGTATTACAGCATGCCTTGCAGAGAAGCGCATGCGCGCTGCCTCTATGCTTGACCGAAAAAGGATTCAACGCAGTTTAGTCTGAATCATTGGAGTCAAGTAAGAGGGTCCCTGCTGTCTGCAGGACTTTAATGCAGGCAGTTCCGTGCACCCTTCTGAAAATTGGCGCCATGGTCCTGGGCCCAAGTCGCCCATGTCAAAACCAGGACCTGCTCTTGTCCATTCCGAAATGTATCAGACGGTCTGCAGGAGTTTCACAAATGGGAATCATTATTTTTCTGATCAAGCATCCAAGGTCCATATGTACAAAAGCTTTTTAGGTCTCGGCTAGGCAGCACATGTGCGCTTTCTCTTCAAGACATGCTGCATCTACAGTATGGGCTTCAAGCACCGCCCATCTTTTTAACTGGTTCCTCTTACTGTCCTTTGTAAATGCTGGCTTTGTTTTGGTGAATATGCTTAGTAGTCCTTCCTTTTGGACTTTTGTATCCTCCCATGAGGACTGCTCTGTTACATGTGCTCTTATTCTTCATGTTATTTAGGATACTTTGAGAGCACTCTTTATTTTGTTGGCCTGCCTCGGCTCATGTTAAGTGTTGTATTTTGTTTACTTTGTACGCCAGCTTCATTTGCCGTGCTTGTTCACACTGTTACTGCTTTCCCCTCCCACCCACCGTTTCTCTGTGTGCTCCCCCTTCGACCCATCCCGGGCGCTGCAGGTTTCAGCACGGGACCCGCTTTCATGCAATGCGGCCGCTTCGGGAAGCCGAGCGCTTTTAGTGCACGGCATAAAACTTTTAACTACACGGGCGCCGTGCTTCATTTTAAGTCTCGCCTAGTTCTTCTTCTATCGATGCTTACTCCATCCCTCGTCGTCGTCTGAGCGTCCCACCCGCCCCTCCCATCATTTGTGCTTGTTTAACTTTCTTATGCTAGGGCAGCTCTTCACATAACTTGTTTTGAGGAAAATTCCCCCGACAGGAGTTCAGCAACATTTTCCCGATTGGCATGTTTCTGCATTTGGAGATCAGTGTTAAGGGAGTTGACATCGTTGGGGCAGTGGTATCCAGAGTGTGTTGGTCGTGTTTGGAGGTGAGCAATGTAAAAGAAGAGGTGCAACGGTTCTGCCGTGGGCTGGAGCCATGCATGCGGCTGAACCATGGGTTAATGCTTACGTGACGGCAGAAGCTTGCAGGCATAGGGCAGGATCAGGTTACCAGATAATGTATTGATGTCCACATGCTGGTCGGAGGTTTCTGGAAGAATCACCGTCGCCGCTCTTTTAGGAAGCGGAGCAGATTTAGCGATGCAGGAAAAAGCCTCCCCACCTCCACAAACCCCATGCAGCATTCAAGACCACGCACTCGCGCTTACCGCCCCTCCTTCCACCCACGGCCCTAATTCACACCTCCATAGCTTGGTAATTGGTTTAGCTGTGTGCACACCCAGCGGGAACTGAGCGGTTCAACACAGCTACTTGCCTTGTTGTGTGCATCATTATTGGGTGAGCATGGACATGTCTTGGATTGCAGTCTCTCAGGACTGCCACAGGAGAGCAAAATGAACAAAGCGGCGTGAGTGCTGGCACCGGCTGCCACACGACTGAGCCACTGTGAACTGCATTTGAATGCAAGCCACTTTCTCTCTCTGTGTCCCTATAAATAGCAGCATTGTCTGTCTTCTGACCTAATTTTCTGTCCCTCTCCTCGCCCAAGACCTCTTTCCCAGCTGTAGCTCCTGCGGGTCATATTTGTTCAGCTTTGGAATAGCAGAGGTGTAGCCAGGCCAGGCAGCCAAGAGGCCTCTCCTCATTGCCCTTCCTCCATCCTGTTCTCTGCTGCGCCACCTAAGAAGGGTCTCCGTACAGGGCCCCACCCTGCACATTTGCGAACATCCTGCTTCATGATGCACGTCACCAAGTACCCACTGCTGCGCATGGTTATGTGTGACTGCTGATCTGTATGTTTTGCTCCTGGGTGGCTGTTTGTCGTAAAACCTTGTGTAAGTTTAAGCCTGTGTGTGTGTTGGTCTGTTTGTTGGCAAGTGTTGGTCTGGGTGTTGCTCATATCCTATGCACTCTTATTCTGTGCCGCTGTGTACATGCATTAGTCAAAAGCCAAACCAATTTCCTTACTCACTGCTTATTGTATCATACCTCTCGCTGAGGTAGACAGCCAGAGAGGGCCTGCAGTTCTGTATCTTTTATTGCTACCATTGGCCGACCCATACTTTTTATCCTTGCTAAGCCATTCAGGGGAAATCCATCTTGTTGAGGGATCCTTGTTAATCTTTTAAACCTGAAACAATGCTGTGTTCAGTTCCGCCCAGTGGCCTTCTACAGCCTTCACAGCATTACTTTCATTTCTTTTTTGTAAGAGGGAACAGTTTTCAACGGTATCAAACACTTTCTCGCACCTGAGAAATTTAGAAAAATACGTCTACTGATTTTAAGGCTTTAGAACGCATTGCCGTCACTCCTCCTTTTCCTATTGCAATTCACCTTCTTCTAAATCCCTTTTTTCTCTGCCTCCTACCATCTGTTTCTGTCCTGTGCAGAAAGTCCATCACTGCCCTCACGGCTATCTTTGTTAATGCCCTACCCATCCAATGCTCCGTCTTTCCGTCATGCCTGGTCATCTCTTTATTGCTGTCTTTAATTGGCCCACCTTCCTTTTCTAACCGCTTCCTAGGCCCTGTATCTGTTGCTGCTATGTGCCCTCCAGCCACAATCTCCCCATTACTTATAGATGAAATTTGTCGCCCACTTGAATCAGTAGTCATGAAATACTTTTTTATTGGACCTGTGCTGTGAAACCAAATCCAGGTAGACAGCTAAATAATCCTTTCAGCCAGGGTATCCACTGCCTGAAAGAAATGCAAATGTGTGCAACGACTTAGTCTGTAAATAATTAGGGTAATCTGAAATATAAACGACGAAACCCTACTGGCTTTAATTGGTTGAATCACTTGAAGCTTTGTGATGACAAAGATTTATTCTTTTTAAGTGATAGTGCAAAGAGTTAACAACTGAGCTGTAAAGTGCGTGCTTTCAACTGAAATTGTATGTAGCTCTTACTATTCCTGAATAGGTGTTGAAGGGACAGTTATGTCAAAAATGCATTATGTAAAGTCTGGGAAATACTAAAATGTATATTTTGGAAGTGCCATTTTATCTTAAACCTCTTTTGCATTTTAGCAGCAGTCTATATTATACTGTGTATAATGCACATTCTAAATAATAACTTACATATTCACACAGGCTCTGACCTCTTAGCACTAAAAATGCACAAGTCACTATTCTACACTGCAACAACCAAGATTTAATTTTATTTTCTGAGGCAAGCATGTATTCCTGAATCAAACTGCATGACCTAGTTTGTAGTAATTGTATAGCTCTTTAATCCCTGTTAGCACAACACCCAGGGTAATATACTGCATGGCTAAACACTTATAGGGACCCAAAGGCGAGACCTATTGGCTATGCCAGTGCTTGTTTGAGGTTGTAAAAGGCCCAATTCACAGAATCACGCTATTTGCGATCGAAAAAAAGGTTTTTTAAATGTACAAAAGCCAAATTGCGATTTGATAACCTGTTACAAGATCGCAATTTGGATTTGCGAATCGGTATTTGGATGTTCAGGGCGTCTCTTCCTAATACCGATTGGCAGTGATGTATGAATGTTTTGCGAGCAAATTACAGTATCAAAACATTTGTTTTTTAGTGACTCTTCAGAGGAGGTGGTAACCATTTGCAAATGGGACCTCTTCCCCTTTGTGAATGTTAATACAAATAATTTTCAAGAGCAGGCAGTGGAAGGAAAGACAGGCAGAAAAACGGGCTGCATTTAAAAAAAAAAAAAAAAAAAAAGATTGCTTTATTTAAAAGCAATCACAGATATGGTGATCTGCTGAACCCAGCAGGCCACCATCCCTGTGATGGCTGCAATTTCTAATGGGTCGCAAACTGCGACCTACCTCATTATTATTAATGAGGTAGGTCGATTTGCAATCTGCTAAGAATTGCTAAATGAAACTTCATGTGTTTCATACATTTGGAATAGCACTTTACTAATTGCGATTTTCTATGAAGGTAATCGCTATTCCTAAAATGTGTACACATACCCCAAGTTTGGTTCACACTCCCAATCTCATTCAACTTAATTATTGAACCTTACTGAAAACACAGTAAGGAAGCTGCAGATGCTTCAAATTGTTTATACACAGTACAAGGGACTTTATATCATTTTGTGTTATACTTTGCCACACGCATTATTGAACTCACTTTCTACCACTTAGAGGGCTTCTTGGAGCGGTTATTTGTCTCGGATAGTAGTGCTTCATCTGCATTTCTTTTTGGGGAGATCTCATTAAGGTAGTAATGTGTTGTGACTCCCTCCACTTGTATAAGTGAAATCACTCGACAGTGTGCCCAGTACTTACAGAGTTCCCCACATTGAAGCCTAGTGGCTATATTAGTGGCTCGCAGCCCCAGTGTCTGAGTTTGTACCCCGGTCAGCCTGGCTCAGTACACCCACCCTTAAGACTGTGTGTCACACTCCATGCCCCATTGTCTATCACCATAGCTCTTTATCCAATCCTTCCTCCAGTAGCATCTGTGTTTCGCTTACCCCAGTGATAGGTGAAAGGCAACTCTGGATACTAGTTAAGCAGAATAAGAAAGTAATTGTTTTCCAGTATAAGTACTTTCTTTTTTTAAACAGGTAAAAACGAAAGTCAACAAACCTAACTTAGAAAAAATATAAAAAGGTTTAAAAAAAATCAATACACAATGAATACACATCAACTCATAGGAGCCAATTCATCTCTTTGCTCATAGACTTTTTGATTCATGACTGGTTGGACAAACTGTCCAATGAAAACAGATATATGATCAGGGCCACTTGAATTATGCAGCAGGAGGGGGCCAAATTATGCGACAGGGTTCAGTAAATTATGCGCTAAGAAAAGGCAAATTATGCGGCATAATGAAACACATTTTGTAACAGTATTACTTAATTTGTTTGTCATTTTTAAACTTGGTAATACTGTCTAGGCATTGGTTGCACCCCGTCAGTACCAATTTAACACCCAAATTTAGCAATAAGCATCAGAAAGTTGACCATTCCAGCTTTGCAAAGGGTTTTCCACCACGCTGCAACACGTGTCGCTGCATTTTTTTTATTTGAGTTAGAAACAACATTTTTCTTTGTTAAAATCTGAAGATTATGCGGCAGATGATGGATTATGTGGCAAATGCGGCAAAGGTATAATTATGCAAAAATCGCAACGGCCGCACTATCGCATATTTCCGGTGGCCCTGTATATGATCGATAATTTGTGATAGCCAAGTCTGCTTCTATAGTGTAAGGCTGAGAATTGTAACCCCACTAGAGCCTTTTCGACAATCAGTTGAAAGGATCTTCTCTGTTTTTACATAGATTTGTTTCTTTCAGGTGATGAATCTTTATTTTTTAATGATTAGAATGTTTCTATGGCTTTTGTAAGTTTTCACTAATAAATTGCTTATTTTCTTAAAATCTTCCCCTCCATTTCCGAAATCCGTAAGACTTATATGAACGTTTCGAGAAACGGTTTGAGTATAAATATGGCAACAGCAAAGAATGTGGCTTCCTCCTGTGAAGAGTAGAATTAAATGCAGGTGTTTTTTTATTTTCATTTTCGCCTATTATGAAAATGTAGAAATTACTTATTTTGTACATTTGTTTTTTATCATGTTTGTCTGGCCTACGCTCATGCCTTCCTTCCCCTAGTGTGTATATGTGAAAATATAGCCCTTGGCACTGGGGTCCTGCTAGGGGCAGGAAATAGGAACAAGGAAGAGGAACAAGCAGGTGGATAGTGAGGTAGGTGTATAAAGGGGATGACAGGACTTAGAAACCCCTTCCGAGCTCACTGCATATAGTGCTTGGTGATGAAGGCAGATCTCTCAAAACCTCACATGGGTGAATCAAGAGGCCGAGTCTTGACCCCGTACCCTCCAAACGGTGGGGAGGACTTTTTTAAATGTATTTATTGTTTTTCAAAATTACATTCGCCCCCCTCCCCCGGCCCTTTAACTTGAACGTTGTCTCAACTACTGAAGGTTAGTCCAAAACATCTTTTCATGCCAGATACACTTATGCCCCTTCATCTGCAATGTGTTGTCTCTCTGACTCTTGGCGGGTTCTTTCACCAGGCTCTGGTTACACGCATTTATCATCGTTCCTTAAGTGCTGCCACCCCCAGCCCATAGTAATTCGTCCATCTCCCTGTATGTTCTCAAGTTTCTGGGATCGCCTCTCCCTTTCTATGCTACTTTCTCGGCCTCCACATACATGTCCATCGCAGGTCACTATTTAACTTTGAACAGTACCACAGGCCACCCCCATTTTTGCGTTGTCTGGTTTGTACCGCCAGTCCCAGGGTGCAAAACATAAGATCTTTCCTTGGTACACCTACATCATTTGGTATGCCCAGCACAGCAAACTGTGGAGTACCGGGGGTATTGAATTTTGATATATTTTCGGATTTGTTTATTATATCAGCCCAGTTTCCTGGTATCTCGTTGCCCCCTGTATGGTGTGTCTGAAAGTCCCTTCTGCCTCCCATCTTATTTAGTTGGCCATGCTCTAATTGTAATAGGCCCTATGAACAGTGGTCGAAGTGGTGAAAAGAAAGTAGGGGAACTGTGGGCGAAGAATCAGAGGGCGGGCATAACCTGAGGATTGGGTCAGTGGGCGGAGTCAGAGGTGTGGCCAGAAAGAGCAAAACATCCACATTTTTAGTATTTGTTTGACATTTCACTGACCAGTTACAGCTTATTACATTATTTAATTCAACCAATGGATACACGTTTATTTAAGGTTTAATATGAGTTATTGACATTAAAATACATTCATACGTATCTAATCACAGAATGTCACAAATACGCTTAAATGTGGAATCACAAGCCATTTGTTTCAGAGCCATGGAGTTTCTGTCTTCGTCACTTCTCCCTTTTTCCACAAGAGCAGTTCAAACATGAATGGCAAAATATCCTAGTTTGCAAATGTTTTCTACATAATTATAGCTCTGTCATATTTATCACATAATAAATACACCATCTGCTGCATAATCTGATGATTTTAACTAATAAATTGATTGTAGCTCAAACGGATCAAAAGTTACTAAAAATTGTTACTTGTGTTGCTGCGAAGTGGAGGGCCCTTTGCAAAGGTTG
Source organism: Calotriton arnoldi (assembly GCA_963921515.1). Classification (NCBI taxonomy): domain Eukaryota; kingdom Metazoa; phylum Chordata; class Amphibia; order Caudata; family Salamandridae; genus Calotriton; species Calotriton arnoldi. Next base: position 1,918,069 of record CAWUFW010000598.1, on the reverse strand, counting down.
ACTGGTCACTTTTCTCACTGCTGCATTTGTATGTTACACTGGTACTAATAACCCAAAATCTTTGCAGAGGCTGTTAGTATGTGATAAAAATGTCAAAATAATGAAGTATCAGAAAATATACCACATTACGCTGCAGCCTTTTTTCTGCATAATTTAGTCAACACTGCAGCATAATTTTGTCCTCCATTGCTGCATAATTCCAGTGGCCCCAAAGCAGGCAGCACATGTTAAAAGTGCTTGCGCATGAAGTAGAGAGACTAAAGTTTGCGAATTTAGTTTGGTGTGCGTGCAAATCCTGCATTGCTGATCCCTGGTGAGTTGCAGCTACTACTGCTGAAACAAGATCAATGGAGGTACTAATGGGTGAGGTGGACTGGCCTCAAGGTCCCTGTGACCTCAGTGACAGAGTCACTGTTGCTCTAGGGTGTGCTGCTTCGTAGGCCTGCCCACAAGACTGGTGGTGAACTTCAGTATAGAGTGCGGTGGACAAGCCTTCAAGGTTAACCCCACACTTGCCACCACTAGGATCCACCTGCTGGTGCTTATACACCAAGGCTTCTAAGGTCTAGCGGGGCCTTCTAAGGTCTAGCATGGGAATGTGCTCCCTCAGGACAGTGGTCTGGTGAACTGGTCATGAAGGCTGAACCTGCTTCCCCAATTTCAAATGCGGCAGTTCTGGGCAAACTGGTACATCCTCTCCCCCACTGAACACATTACTGCCCCACTGAGAGAAACTCGCACTGCCTTCAGCTCAGGTACAACCCAATTTTGCCCCGCTATAAACACCTGGATGCGACTCAATTTAAATTCTGCACTAGACAAGAATAATATGATGCCTGAAAAAAAAGTAACAACATCCTGGAAAAAGAAAACACTCATAGGGAATACAAGATTAAGTAAAGTATGTGAAATGTAAGCAGGAACAACAAACAACATGGTTACCTTAACGCTTTTGCACTCATTATTCAGAAATCAGTGAGTGCTTTTGCCTGAATAGTTAAGGACATGACTACAGGGCCCAGAAGGGACTCATTTCAATCTCCATTGCTTATATCCTTACAAAACGTAAGCAGAATGGTTTAAAAAGACCACATCCATGAACACAGAGCCGCCATACACATTTTGTTTTCCAATCCACCCATCAACCAGGTATTGCAGTACCTCGATGAATGGTGCTCTTCCCCACCAGGGAAAAATAATGTTGCTCAAAGAAAAACGAGAACACAAAAATAGCGCTTCACTTACAAACTCTGTAAAGTGGCACTAATGTGCTTTGGTGTGCATAAAATCAATCTGGCCACTTTGCGACCACTCTGTCTTGCTTTATTTAGTTATTTATTTTCATATTTTGAACCTTTTATTTCTCTCCGTCCCGAGGCTGCACTTTGGAATAGAAAAATGTCAGAAACATACGACATTTCCAGCAAAAGTGTTTTTCTTTTTTAGATCCATTTCACAGGGGAACAAATAAACGAAAGGAGAGAAAAAAAGAGGGTAAAAACCGTTTCTTGAAACCACGGTTGTCAGCAAGTGAGGAGGAGCGAAACAGAAAGAAAGGGAATAAGAGGAAGAAAGAGGAGGGGGAGCAGCTGACAGCGGCAGAGCAGGAAAAATGGACACTGCCCTTGTCTTCTCTGGGCAAGAAGGAAGGGACTCCTTTTAGTATTCGGTCCTACAGCAGTTTAGAGTCCGTCACCTGTATCCAGTCAGTCAGCTCTGCATGTATGGAATGTTTAAGATGTGTGTATTTAAATATCTCTGTGTGTGCCAGTTTGTATTCTTCTTCATGGATGTCATTTAGGAGTTCCCATGGGTCGCAGGTGCGACCCCTGGCTTGCACCTTGCTATCCCTGGCACTGCTTTTGCGACCCCTGGCCTCAGAGGTGGCAACATCAGTGCCTGGAACACGGGCAGCTCTTCCTAATAGACGCTGGTTGGAGCTCCACTTGCCCAGTTTCTGTCAATCTTTTCTATTATACACTATTAATGTAATAAAAAATGGAGTACATTAGCTTGAATATGACCCTATCTGGAAGCTAATGTAATTAAAAATGTTGCTAAATGTATCTTGTATGCATGCTTGCAGGTGAGAGTGTGTTTATGTGTTCAAGAGTGTTTGAATGTGTTAGTATGTGTAAGCATGTGTGGGAGTCAAAGTAAATGTCAAATGGCATGCGATGTCACTTCCGCTTCCCCTGGCATTTTGGTGAAGTGACGTCCATGTTTTTCTTTCCTCTTCTATTATGTCTTCACATTTAGAGATCCTATTCAATGCCAACTCTGCAAGCCTTCAACTTCTGTACCACTTTCAATCTATTCCGGTTCACATCAGAGTCTCTAATATGTTGGTGTCTTGGAGGCCCAGGTGTTTCTATACCCTTCACCAAGTTAAGAGGGTCATCTATGTTGTTGTCATGCATTTTGTCACCCTTTGCCCCCCATAGAGAAGGTCATATGGGGCCTTCTCCATATGATACCTATTTAGTTGCATTGCTGGGTCTTCTCTATCAGTATATATCCAGTCATTTGTTGTATGAAGCTGTGTTGCCCAGTATTGGACCCTGATGTCTGGTGGGGCCAGTCCTCCATTGTTTGTTGTCATAAAGTTTGACCATCCCAGAGGAAGTACCACAACATATTATCTATCCTGAAAAAGTGTGGACTTTAGCATTGTGAAAGCATCCTAGGGAGGGTAACTGTTTTAAAAATAGTGCTTTGCCCATTGTTGTCTGGGGACGTGTATTCCATCTACTCAGGTTTTTCCGGAACCCTCTAAATAGATATATTTATTTTGTAATTCTTAACTGGGTGTTGCGAATATATCTAGGTATTTAAACCCTACATATGTCGTTCTGATATCATGAAGTCTTGTCTCCTCTATATCGCAGCGGTTTATCATATGTATACCTGATTTACTCCAATTTGCTTTATAGCCTGCATAAACAGCATGAGTATTTTGGGTATAGCCTGGGTCGACTTTGCAACATACAAGAGCACATCGTCAGCATAGATGGAGATCTTTTCCTCTGTGCTGCATCCACTAATGGCAAATTCTGCGGTGCCCTCCCTTGATCCATTGCAGTAAACAAGTGGTTCTATTCACAATGAAAACATCAGGGAGGAATGCAGGCACCCCTGCCTCATGCCTCTTTCCAGTACAAATGAGGGGGGATGTCATACTGTTTACGCAAATTTCAGCTGTCAAGCCTGATGCAATGCTGTCACCCATCTGCAGAGGTTTAGGCCAAACCTCGGCAAGATCTTTAATAGTTATGGCCAATTTTCACCTTTTAGCAAGATTATGGCCCAGGGGTCCCGGATCAGTTTTGTCTGGGGAAGCCGATTGTTCAGCCTCCGCAGACTGAATCTGGTGGCTGCCCGGGTATAAATCCAAATTGGTGTGTATGCAATTCAGATATTACCGTTGAGAGTCTTGCTGCCAAAACCATGGCTAGCACCTTGGTTGCAACATTTAGCAGAGAAATTGGGCAATATGAGGCCTGTTTTCTCTAGGTGTATGTTGTTTATGTCTCACCATGATAAATGCATGCCGCTAATGTGGAGGCATTAGCCCCGCCACTCAAGTCTCTTAAAACATATTTAATAGATGGGGCCGTACTAGAGAAGCAAGATGTGTTTAAAGCTAGAATTAAGGAACCCATTGGGTCCTGGTGTTTTCCCGCTTTGCATTCACTTGATGGCTTCTACTATTTCTTCTGTGTCAGTTCACATTCAAGCATATCTCTCGCTTCTTCTCCCAACGTCAAGACTTCTACTCTGCCCAAAAAAACATTATGCCACTCTCTTTTGCCCTGTGCTCTGCTTTGTACAATTTTCATAGTATTTTGCTAATGTTTGTGCTATCCCCAAGTCTATTGTGGCCTTTTGTCCCTCTTCGGCCACCACTTCCCCTATCCACCTTCTTTTTCCCTACAGCTAAGACACCCTGCTTTGTCCCCAACTTCGTATAACGTGCGTTGTGTGTGCAAGTAATGCTGCTTTGCTCTTTATTTCTGCATGATATTGTTGTCTCAGTTCTTTTAACTGTCAGAGGTCTTCATGCTTTGTAGGGCTATCTGAAAGGTGGTTTCCAATTTTAATATTTCTTTTTTAAGGGAGGTTACTTTCCTCGTCTTTTCTTTTTTGTATGCTGTTTAGACTTGTAGTCTATCCCTTAATATTTTTGTATGCTTCCCAGAGCACCACTTTGGACTCTACCAACTCCTTATTTTCTTTGAAATAAACAGCTGAGTCAGCTGTCACCCCCTTTGCTATTTCCGAGTCTTTAAGCTCTCAGACATTAAATTTCCAGCTAACAGGACTGATACTTCCACGACTGCCTAGGATCACCCACACGGGAAAGTGATCTGATATCCCTTTTGCCAAGTATTCACCCTCCACTATGGTGGGGAGTTCTTCAGTCTGGATAAATATGTAATCAAGCCTTGAGAGTGTTCCATGTGCCCCTGATAGGTAGGAATATTGCTTTTTGGTCTGGAATTTCATTTGCCAAACATCAGGCAAGCTCCTGCTTTGGTAAAGTGAGCCAGTTTTGTGCTTATTTGGGGGGACATGGTAGGTTTCCCCAATCTGTCCAAATCTACAGTCATTACATTGTTAATGTCGCCACCCACCATGTGTAGAGTGGAGTTGGATTCAAGTAGGATTGTTCCTAACTTTTCCAGTGTCACCTTTTGTTGCTTTGGTGGTGCATAGACATTCACCATCAATGTTCATCTGCTCAAGGTTCCCTATACTCTCACATAACATCCACTTGGGTCTGCCCACAGCTTAGTTATGTAAAACAAAATCAATCAGGTGATGGATGGAATGCTTGAATTAATCTCAGACACTGTCAATCTCTCCGGCCACATCCCAATCCATCATTTTTTTGCCCACCATGCCACTTACATTAGGACCCAGCCATATGCAAATCAGCCTTGACCCTGCTCCTCATGAGAACAGTATGACCTTAACTGCCAGGCCAGGTTTTTCCTGAACTGGAACACAAGCAACCCAGGCCCAGTTTTGCCCTTATTTGGGCTCTCCAGCCAGGTATAGCTTTGTTCCTGTGTCACAGTGAGCCTGGGACTCACGTTTGGGCATACCCGGTGCTCGCAGGGTGTCAAATACAAAAACAATAAGGCCATGGATGGAATGCTAGAAATAATCTCAGCCACTGACAATGGCTTGGGACCACATACCAATCCATCATTTTTCTCCCACTTTGCCACCCCAGTTTGGACCCAGCCATATGCAGTCTTGACCCTGCTCCTCACTGGAACAGTTTAGCCTGAACTGCTGTTGCAGTTGCCACCCTAAGTGGGACGGGTATGCTCAGACGTGGGCCCTGTGCTCAAGGTGCCACTGGAATGAAGCTATACCTGGCTGACGAGCCCACTACGCAAGCTTGAAACTACTCAATTTCACAACTTTGAAAATGTCTGTTTGCCCTCCCCACCCCCCATATCATTGTTTGAGGTAACCTAAGACAACTTCTGGACCGGCCTTATGTATCTGTTACCTTGTTGCTATTACATAATTGTCTGTTCTATATCTCATAGGGTCTCACTCCTCCTAACTCCCTGCCTCATTACCTTTTTGCAAGATCATTCTTCAATTTACCACGGGTCCTGTAAGTTTAGGAAAGCCTTAAAGCCCTAGTTATTTTAATCTACTTTGTGTGATTGAGTTATATGGATAACCTTTGGTTGATTATAGAACTAGATCTGAGATAGGGTAATGATCCTTTGTGGTGAATGTCTGTGCTTTATAAAAGGTTTAAAAATATATTTATATTTGGTACTTGTGTAGTGTACGATCTGCGCTGGTTGGTGTTGCAGTGCGTTTGTTTCTTTGGGAATGCGCTGGTTGGAGTTGCAGTGCTTTTGTTTCTTTGGGAATGCCTTCCCCAGGTGTGGTATTAGATGATCGAGTTTTTAATATCGACCTGCACATATATCAACTTGCACCATATATTTAAGGTAAGTAGATGTGAATTAGAAAGCAAGAGGTAGATTTACATACATTTTGTGCTGGGCTAGCATCACAAAAGTGACGCTAACCATCACAACTAACCCTGGGCGTAGTTGGCGTAGCAGGGCTACGCGGAGGTCCACGGAGTTGCGAACAAACTCCGTGGAACTCCGCTCCGCCACCCGCCTCCATCCCCCCTATTAACAATTAATTCTACATTAATTAAAAGTAAATTAAAAACCACTTACCTGTACTGCGGCGTCCCCGGGCTGCCCTCCTCTTCTTCGCCGTCTCTGGTGATCCCTGAGAAAATTGCGCATGCGCGCGCGCCCGCGCATTTCTTGCAAGGATTACCAGAGACTGCGAGGAAGAGGAGGAGGGCAGCCCGGGGACGCCGCAGTACAGGTAAGTGGTTTTTAATTTACTTTTAATTAATGTAGAATTAATTGTTAATAGGGGGGGGTGGAGGCGGGTGCTGGCCAACTACGCTCCGCTGCCGAGTGTGCAGAGATTTGCCTTCTCCGTGGGACGCGGAGTAGGCAAATCTCCGTACACTCCGCGGGCGGAGCAGAGTTCTCCGCCCGCCGCTAATCACATAATTTTTTTCCCTAATTTACTTTCCAGTGCAAAACTTGTTTTTCACTGGAAAGTGCCATGAAAGTAATGCAAAGCAGCACGAAGCACTGCTTTGCATTACTTAGTGCCAAGGGGGCATTACATGGGTGGTACATGTGCGTTCCCATGTAACCACCCATGCCTTTTGGTGCAAAACCCTATCTACAAACAATTGTAGACCGGGTTTATGTCTAAAAGTTAAACGCCATTTGAAAGGAGGTGTTAAAAGGAGAAATGTTCATAATTCTCCTTTCTTTTCCAACTTTGCACGAGCCCTGTACACATACAAAGTAGGAAAAGTTTTAAAGTGTGTCTAAGCATAGCATTTTGTACTGAAAGGATGCCCTTCCAGTACAAAACTTATGGTAGACTCAGGCACACACCCTTACACTATGGCGCAAAGGTGTGTGCCTGGTGCACGGCAGCTAAATCTGCGCTAGGGAGAGGGGAGGAGAGAGCCATATCTCTGTAGATATGGCGCTTTCCTGCTCCCTTCCTATCACGCAACGCAGCGCAGCATGTTTGGATGCTGCTCTGCGTTCTGTGACTGTTTTGAAAATCTGGGCCTCAATGTCCACTTTCCTCTATGTGCCCACCTTGACAATATGGGGGTAGTCCATATATGTGACCGTCGATGATGATGGATTAAACCCAGATCAGTTGACTGGGGGTGAGTGCTTGCAATGTTCAACACTCCGTCCATCATCCCCTTTGGTTTTGCTATGTTCGCCCTAAGTTGGCAGGGTATGCCCAGACGTGGGTCCCTTGCTCACTTTGCCACTGGATTCAAGATAGCCTGGCTGATGACGGCTGTAAGCCAGAAACCGGTCCCAGGATGCTTGTTTCCGGTCCAGGGAAGACATGGCTTGGCAGTTCGGGCTGGACTGTTCCCATGAGGCACAGGGTCAGACTGATTTGCATATGGCCATGTCTGAACTGGGGTGGCGGAGTGAGCTAAAGAATGATGATGGATTAAACCCAGATCAGTTGCCTGGGGGTGAGTGCTTGCAATGTTCAACACTCCGTCCATCATCCCCTTTGGTTTTGCTACGTCGATATTATTGACCATGATATTATGAAGTACAACACTTCCGAGCAGTTCTGAGGTCTTCATCAGAGAATGCAGTGTGATTGGACTTACGCAGATTTGCTTTCAGTGAAGCAGATGAGAATTACTATTCAGGGAATGTGTCAGCTTAATGAGTTGAGAGTTAATTTGCTAAGGTGAGAGAGCTGTGCCAAACTGCTTAAGCATAATAATTGCCTGCGCTAATGTGGAGGCAGTATTTGGCTGGGATGCATGCTCATTGCTCTAGGAGATGTATATGTTTGGTTGGCAGCTGGTAAAACCTCGTGTTGATGGGTAGTTGCTTTAGAAGTGTAAACTCTTCCCAGCGAGTAGTCTATCCACTCTAACCACATCCACCACATTTTTTACTACATCTGGCTTTGGTGAAGGGAAAGGCAGCTCTTCAAAGCTTACTGAACTGTAAGTGATTCCCAGTGAGTCGGAGGTGGATAGGTCAGTCAGGGAAACCAATGTCCAACCATCTGGCAGCGGCGGAAACTGGGCACTATGGACAAATGTACATTGCTAAATAGCAAAGAAGTGGCCGTCCTACCTACTTGAGTTGCGCTGTTACTTTGAATGCATTCACCTACAAAGCACAGCATAAAACGTTTTCTAAGTGCATGCATGACAGTCTAAGATTGTTGACTGCCTTAGTGTTAGGAATAGGGGTTGGGTGGTTGTTGAAGAATTCCTCAGGGATGCCTCCTGTAAATATTATCCAACTGATTGCCTTTTTATGGAGACAAATCTAGCGAGCCATCACATTAGCAGCCGAGAAATGATTTCAAACAAAGGCCATTGTAAATGATGGCTTCAATCACCCCGTGCTTGACTGACAAAGGGAACTCTGTCCCAATGTAGCATTTTGCAATTTACAATTTTATTTGGCTAAATAAATTATCTACTGTCTTCCTAGAAGCAACCATTATTACTGTTGAATAACGGGGTGCAACCAATGTCCTGTACAAGTATAAACAGAAACACTGACACTCATTGTTTACTAGTGACTTGTAGAGCAGCGGTTCTTAACCTAGCGTCCAAGGACCCCTGGAGATCCCTAGTACCTACTCACGGGGTCTGTGACTGTTTGGAAAATGAAATATTAGCAGGTTAATTCAGTATATGTACATAAAAAGCAACATTTAAAAGTTTACAAAACTCTTTAAAGGTCTAGGAATTTGGAATGTGAGGCTATAAATTAAGTTGGGATCCTCATCTTAATTGGTGGGAGCAGTGCAAGTACAGCAAACAGAAAATAGTATGAATAATCAGTGGCATAATTGTAGCACTTGTATGCGCAGACAAAAAGTGAGCATACGTTAGAAGCAAAAAAGACAATGTGGTATGCTAGAGTCTAGCACAATGCTTCGTCTTTTAGAAATTAAACTAAATTTTGAAAAGCTCCAGTTTTCCCCTTAAAATTAAAGTTTCAATGTTTTGAATATTTTATTTTGCACATTAACTAAAATATTTAATCATTTGGATATTTGTTTGATGTATACTTATTCATGTACTTTTGTGTATAGTTTTGAGATTCAAACTCTAGAAATTGGTTAGGCGGGGGTGCTTAGCTTCCAGTAATGATTCAGTGTAGTCCACAGAAGTCTAAAAAAGTTAAGAACCGCTGCTGTAGATAATTTACAAAGTGGACTCCAAGAGGCGCACACATTACGCTAATAGCCAACCAGGCATCGTCATTAGTAATACAGAATACATGGGTCATTGTTCGATCACAGGTCTGTCCACAGTTTTGCCAGCTTACACCAGTTCTGAAAAATTTTGCTTATGTAGGTGGAAGGGAGTGTGGTTGTAAGATAGTCCCTTAAAGTCTGCTAGAGGAAAAACTCCTCTGGGTGACTGGGGTAAGCTAGGCCTCCAATGTGGTTTAAAGGGAGCTCTGCGTGGGGGTTTGTGGGGAGTAAGATGGCCCCCTGCACTTTGGGACTGGATCCAGGGACGGGTCCCTGAGGGGTGTAAAATGCCACCCTACAGTATGGGACAGGCCAGGAGTGCTGTTGCTGAATGGGGTAAGATTGAGACAGGGGAAGTTCTGGGTGCTGGGTGGGCCAGACCTTTAATGTGGGTTAGGGTTAGCTGTGGTTGATTTGGTAAGACATAACCTCCTTTGTGACTACGGGATCTCTGGGTGTTGGGAGTCAGGCGTAAGAGGGCAGTAAGCCAGGCTTTCAGTGTGGTTTAGAGTTGGCTTTGGGTGAAGACCCGACAGTCCTCCCTTGTGTGGGATTGAAGAAGCTCTAAGCCACAGTAGAAGGGCTGCCTCTGCCTCCTCCTACAGAGGATAATCAAGGTCTTAGGTGTAAGTTGTCTTTGGATAGGGCAGTGGGTTGGGAACTCTGGTGAGAGGGGCAAGACATCCCCCCCACACCGGTGGGACAGCGGACGTTCAGGGTTTGGGCCCAGAGACAGTCTTCTCTAGTGCTGGAGATGGAAGCTCTGGATCAGGAGGTAGAGACATACCTTCTAGATTGGGGTAGAAGAGGCTTGCAGTGAGGGGTGGTGACAGTCACTCCGAGGGTGGGAGAGAAGTGAAGGCAGCCTTCTTCACTGTGGCACTGAAGGAACTCTGTGGCTAACTCTGGGTGAGAGCATGGAGACAACAGCCTCCAGTGTGGGGCAGTAATGAGACAGGGCCCCGCCCCACACTGTGGTATAGAAGGAGCGCTGTGCTGACAGGTGCAGAGGAACCCCCTTTCAATCTGGGGCGTCTGCCTCCCACTGGCATCCTTGCAGTAGATGTGAGGTGCCATTCTCCTCCTGCAGTGGGCCGCATTCGTCAAACCGTTATCAGTGCACCATGGTCCAGATGGTTGTTGCAGGGCCTCAGGCTGTCACTGGTGTCTAGTGGTGCTATGAACAGTCACTCTGAGATCTTCAAAGAAGTCACCTCGGGCTTCACCTTAAAATACTGCTTGAATCTTAATTCTGCATACCTGTGAGAAGAGAACAAAAGGTTAGTCACATAATTCGAGACGTCAGGCCTGACTCCAAGAAGACCATTCACAAACCAGAGGGCCACTATAGTGTCCTAGCTTCATTACAGTTTTATGTCCCAGGTTGTACCACAGCTTGATGGTGCATGATCTTTTAATGGTTTATATTCATTTATTTTTATAAAGATATGGGGCAGACCCTCAGGAGGACCTGAAACCTATGTAACAAGCATTGGCATAGCCAATAGGTCTCGCCTTTGGGGCCTTATAAGTGTTTAGCCAGAGCTATTGACTTTGCCAATGTCTTCAAGCTGTGCTGTAGAGAAGTGTGGCTGCTGTGCAGCATGCTGAAAAGTTATAATAAAAAAGTGTCAGAAGCATTTTTGTTACTTTATATATGACCAAGAAGGCATTATGTAAAACTGAACGACCATATTAAAAAAGTATTTACAATAAAAAATGTCCTCAGTTTTCTTTTGTTCTTGCAATGCTGGCAACTTGTTTCTGCCTATTGGAATGGTTGTTTGTTAAAGCTTTTTTTTTGAGGGGGCATAAACAATCGGAGGGTGAAGGTTGGGAACTAGTACCTGTATTATAACACTAGCAGCGGCCAGACGCTAGGGGAGAATCAACAGATGCCAGATTCCGAGAGCAGGCTGAGGTGGTGCTGAGTGATGCTGAGGTGGTAGTGGTGGTGGTGGTGACTGTTGCGGAGACGATGCTGAGGTGATGCTGAATGATACTCGGGTGTTGCTGAGTGATACTGCTGTGGTGCTGAGTGATGCTGTGGTGGTGCTGAGTGATATTGTCTTGGCGCTGAGTGATGCTGTGGTGGTGCTGAGTGATATTGTCTTGGCGCTGAGTGATGCTGTTTGCGGCGCTGAGTGATGCTGTGGCGGCGCTGAGTGATGCTGTGGCGGCGCTGAGTGATGCTGTGGCGGCGCTGAGTGATGCTGTGGTGCCCCTGAGTGATGCTGTGGTGGCGCTGAGTGATGCCGTGGTAGCGCTGAGTGATGCTGTGGTGGCGCTGAGTGATGCTGTGGTGGCGCTGAGTGATGCTGTGGTAGCGCTGAGCGATGCTGTGGTGGCGCTGAGCGATGCTGTGGTGGCGCTGAGCGATGCTGTGGTGGCGCTGAGCGATGCTGTGGTGGTGCTGAGCGATGCTGTGGTGGTGCTGAGCGATGCTGTGGTGGTGCTGAGCGATGCTGTGGTGGTGCTGAGTCATCCTGTGGTGGTGCTGAGTCATCCTGTGGTGGTGCTGAGTCATCCTGTGGTGGTGCTGAGTCATCCTGTGGTGATGCTGAGTGATGCAGTGTTGGCCCTGAGTGATGATGTGGTGTCGCTGAGTAAAGCTATGGTGGTGCTGAGTGATGCTGTGGTGGTGCGGAGTGATGTTGTGGTGGCGCTGAGTGATGCTGTTGTGGGGCTAAGTGATGCTGTGGTTGAGCTGAGTAATGCTGTGGTTGCACTGAGTGATGCTGTGGTTGCACTGAGTGATGCTGTGATGGCGTTGAGTGATGCTGTGATGGCGTTGAGTGATGCTGTGTTGGTGCTGAGTGATGCTGTGCTGGCTCTGATTGATGCTGTGCTGGCTCTGATTGATGCTGTGCTGGCTCTGAGTGATGCTGGGGTGTTGGCGAGTGAGAGATAGAGTGAAGATATAATGCCCAATTAGAGAGGGTGGTGAGAGAGAAAGAGAGAGAAAGGGTGTACATAGAATAAAGAGTGGAGCGGGATAGAGAGAGAGAAAGAAGGGGAGAGAGAGTGAATGAAGGAGTTTGAAAGAGAAACAGATAAAGGGGTGAGAGAATGAAAGGCTAAAAAGATAGAGAGGGAGAGTTAATTAAGTAGAGAGGGGAGAGAGAGAGAGAAGGAGAGAGACAATAAGAGTGGGGGGGTGGAGTTTAAATAGAGCGAAGAAGTGACGCGGAAAAAGTAACCTTAAATATAGCTTTGTGCTTTGCGCGAATAAATATAAATTAAAAAAAACAGTGAGAGACAAAAATACTGGTAATTAGGCTGTGACTCCCAATATAAAACAAATAGCGATATAAGGTGAAATCAACCCACCGAAACAATATTTCTAACTAGACAAAAAAAGCTTGCATTTCAATGCTAATCGCTGTTGTTTTTCATGTGACTGTAGTCCAGGGCCCTCAGTTGGTAATGTGAGTTGCTGCTGCGATTGAAACATCAGAGTCCAGAGAGTTAATGAGCCATGACGAGGAAATGAGGAAGAGATAGGAAACCCAGATGCCAGCTGCGCGTGCACGCCATCGTGAACTCAAGCTGGTCGCCAGCCGAAAGCCAGTGGGTTTGCACTTCCAAAACCCGCTTACTAAAACTCTCGGCCAGACCAGCGCAAGCGCTGGTGCAGGCCGAGACCTAAAAATGGGAGAAGGAGTGATGGTCTATTTTCCCTACTATCCATATTAGTACCTCTTGTGTCCTATTCAGCGGAGTACTCAAATTGTGTGGTTAGTTCCTACAGAAGGGACCACTGGTTTTGTTAAAGTGAATGCTTGTGGGTGAAGGCTGGGGGAGCGTACAGGACAAGACAGGAACTTGTATATGTACAAGACAACTTGTCCCTTTTATTTTCATTTGCACACATGCAGAAATGTTTTTTTTTTTTTGGACAAAGGACAAAAGAGAGTGAGAATAACCATGTCCTGCTTTCTTCTTTAAAATGCAGAACAGGCTTCTGGCCACAGAGTCACAACTACTGGAATTGAGGTTAGAGTGGAGTTGCAGACACAGTGATTTAAATTCGCGATTTAAATGTAAACCAGAAGACACAGCTCTTACAGAAGACACAGCCCTTAGGGACATGAAGGCACGCCTCCCCATCTAATCCCGGTTCCTACATGTGAGAGGGTGGAGTGGACTTTGGGCCCAGGCCTCCCTCTCGTGAAATGAGAGCCTATTTCAATCCAGATGCAGATATTCCTTCTGTGACACAGGCGGTAGACTTCTGCTGGGGGTATATGGCTGCCAGACTGCTCCATGTTAGCAGGGCACTACTTTGCCAATCGTCTTTACTTTTATAAATTATTTTTTAATTGAAGCAAATCAACATTGCATCTCATAGAGGATGTTGAATTGTCAATTGAAAGCCTTGAAGTGGAAAAGGGATGTCCTGTGAACCATCCCCGTGAAGTTTAAGAATCACCCTCTAGAAATATCAGCGATTAATCCTGAAACGTGAAGCCTGAAATGAGAATCTTCGAAGGCAAAGGTAACGCCATAGGATACAGAAAAACCCTGGTTACTAGCTCTGCGTCTGGATGGGACAAGCAGTAGATAACACATCCTAAACACCAATCCTTTCAGAACCAAAATCATATTCTGGAACGTTACATAGACGACGTGCTGATGATTTGGAGAGGGACACCAGACACACTATCAGAATTTCATGAATGGATAAACACACGAGACGCATTCCTAAAGTTCACCTACACAGTGAATGAGAAAAAACTGTAGTTTCTCGAAATGACCATCTATGTAGAGAACAATATCAACACCAAAACATTTTACACCCTACTGCCAAAATCAGCCTTTTATCATTTAATAGCTTCCATCCTCGCCCTCTGAGAGAACACCTCCCATACAGTCAATTCTTACGCATCAGACGGAATTGCAATAGCATACATGACTACAAAGAACAAGCTAAAGACTTGAGCAAAAAACTAAAAGAAAGAGATTACCCTAATAAAATCATCCAGAAATGCCATAAAAGAGCAAGGAACCAAAACCGGGACAACCTCTTAGAAATCACCAGCAGAGAGAAAACAACAGACGTCTTGACCTGCGTAACAACTTATAGCACAGCCACCAACATAATGAAAAAGACAATCAACGAACATTGGTGCATTTTAACATCGGGAAGCCTCAAGTGGCCAAAACCAGGTTTGCCAACAAAAGAACTAAGAATATTCGTGATCTATTAGTTCACACAAGACCACTAACCAAAAGGGCCCCAAGAAAGACAGTAATAAACACGTGGAACTTGACACCCATCATTGGACATAATCCATGCGGATCTTGTTCCGTATGTAAACTCACAAAAGCCACTAAGAGCCTACAACTGACTGAAAATTTCGAATGGACCCTCAGACAACATACAAACTGCAATAGTACGCATATCATTTACAATGATGACCTGTCCATGCAGTTTAAAATACATCGGAATGACTTGCCGCAAAGCTAAACAAAGGATTTGCGAACACTGCAGCAACATCAAGTGCGGGAAATCTACCACCCGAATGAGTAACCACTTTCTAAATTTGAAACACACTACAGATGACATCACCTGGGTCATTTTAGAAAACTTAAATATGAAAGGCAACAACGCAGAACATATCCTCTTTGAGAAGGAACAATGGTGGGTGTATCATCTGAAGCCGTACGACCAAGGCCTGAACGACAATATACCCTGGCTCTCCATCATGCACTGAAAATTCAACATTTGATTATCAACACACGGACTGCTCAGTTACAGGCGGGGTGCCACAACAGACATCTACCCTGCCACATATGAATGACACAGTGGGAATATGCTGATTTTAAGCGGAATTCTTCTTCTTACTAATACACTAGAACCAATGTATATCCTCACCTAATATACAGTCCTAACTGAAAATGTACTATATAACCTTTATCGCCACAAGAGCTACTAACAATACTTGTCATGACACACACGGAAAAAATTTAGTCCGATCCCCACGCTCTTGGATATATATATATTTTATTAATTTTATCCTTTTTTTGGTTTAATTATTCTATTAACAGTCCCACTATTATTCATTATAGATCCAATACTGAGAAGTAGTCTCTCTTCTATGTTAATTACATTCCTGTAGTCCACGTTCTTATAAAAGCATTCACTTCCTGCCTGCGTCATCTGTTTCTGAGGCACAAAGGTCGGAGTCAGCACAAGCGCCGACGAGACACCGCAAAGAGCGAGCCCCCCTTGCACCCCTGAAGGAGCAACAACTGTCTCCTTAATTGTAAGCTTTTTAACACCACTGTTTTCTCTTGTCACCCGCAAAATTAAATATTTTACACAAACACGACTGGCAATGGAGATGTCTTCGCTCTCACTATCCCTACAAGCTAGAACGAGCGCCAAATAATAATTACTAATTGACTATGCCTTGATTAACCATACCAAAGGTCAATACTCAGCCCACACCAACGTATAGTAACAGTTATGTCCCATTAACTGCTCTCTATCACGCCTATCTCTTCAAATAGCCCCATCGTGTTGATACACGATCCTGAAAATTTGCATTTTGCTCAGACGTGCGCTTCGAAATAAGACAATCTCACAGTTCATTAACTAGCTATACTCTCCAGATCGTGGTCCAACAGTATGACACACATAGGATCTACAAGTTAACACCAGTGCCAGTGCATTACTAAACCTGGCAATCGATTTCATCATAAATGAGCCTGCGCACTTATCACCAGTATAATTGCGAGTCACGAAAAGATCCCTTGGCATACAAAGAGACTCATATAATCATGCCTTTGTTCTATTTATAGAGAGAAGCGGCAGCTATAGTACACAGCAGCACCCAGAGACTTATAGACAACTTGAACAGCATTGCATTGTATATGAACTACACAAATCCATCCAATGAAATGTATTTTTCTATTTTTTGTCTACATTGTTTTATCTCTTTTAGTTATAGACTAAAGATGTACCTATAACTCACACAAGAAGTTGAGCAATTGGGCTCACTGATGAAGAAGGGTAAGTGACCCACTTACTCTCAACAAGCTACCACAATAGGTAGCCAGCTTCACTCTGGTCCTGAAGAAGGCCCATAGACCCGTCAGGGCAACCAAGGGCCGAAACATGTCGACCTACCATGACCTAAAACCAGGTGCGGTGGAACATTAACACTTCCTCCACAGCACCATTTACCCTTTTGTAATCTTGCCCCTTCCCTTGTAAATAAAAGACCGAACCAAGGAATGGAGGTAATTTTAATCTCACTCACCTTTTTGAGACACTTTTTCACTCTCTAATCACAACTGTCAAAAAACCAGTCGGTCTCCCTCCAGGCGGAGGAACGTAGATCACTTGTAGAACTGAGCACTCAAGTGATAAAAGACCCAATGATGATGCTATTCACTTAACTGACAGAGCGGAGAATAAACATATACCGCATTGTATGTAATATGTGAATGAGGGTCTCTGAAATATGAGATCGTAGTGCCCTGGCAAAAACAGGACGCAGTTCATTCTCCTCTGATTTTGATTGTACTGAATGGAAGCCGAATTAATCTCAGCTGCTCCCTCCCTCTTTTTGATTAAAAGAATACTTAAAGCAGCAGACAGCTGTGGGAGTCTCAGAAAATTTCCAATACCCTTATGAAAAGAGAAAGTATCTCTACACAGGGTATCACACATTTATAACCTCTGGAAACTGTTCCTGCTGGGCTATAGTCACTACACTGACACGTCCACAGATCCTAGAATACCTTCTCTTTGGAACAATCAAAGACACATACTTCCCCCGCACGTCTCTAAACTCAGAAAGGCACTGAGAACACAGCTATAAACATGGCAGACAACCAAGGACTTAGCTACACGGATGAAGAGATTAACGCAATCCTCTCAGGCCCATTCCAACTACAAGAAACGGAACTCACTCAGACTCTAGCTCAAACTAACGATTGGGAAGATCTGGCAGAGAGTAAGAAAGAACAAGTCAAAATCGCAATCCATGGCCTCATAATGACCGAATATCTCCGAGCTAATGAAGCTCCAAAAGGCCAGTGGGTTCATAATGCCTCCAGGATCTTTCTACGAGACATCCTAATTTGAAAAGACTGGGCAGCCATATCCTGGCAATGTACGAGACACTATCTGGTACTAATCATCAAAACAGCAACCAGATTATCAGAAGCCCTCACCA
This sequence comes from Calotriton arnoldi, assembly GCA_963921515.1. Lineage (NCBI taxonomy): Eukaryota > Metazoa > Chordata > Amphibia > Caudata > Salamandridae > Calotriton > Calotriton arnoldi. Next base: position 1,900,526 of record CAWUFW010000598.1, on the reverse strand, counting down.
TAAAAAGCCATACAAGCCATCGAAGCCAAATTAAAGACAACAGTTCACATCTCAGTATATAAAAAAGACTGGATGAAATCAACAGAGAAATGAACGAAATGAAAGATCACATCACTCAAAGCAAGATACAAAAACTAGAGAAAGACGTTAAACAATTCTCTCAAGAGACGATGTACCCCTACATTAAAGAGAATTACATTGAATCAGAAGTACCAAGCGATAACGTATCCTCAAGCGGAAATTCCTCAGAAAACACTGAATGGAGCAGCGATGATGCACAACACCAACGCCACAACAGAGGACGAAATAGACGCTCCACACAAAGGTGGCAAACGAACTGGAGAACACCTCATTTTGGGGAACACCAACCACCAATGTTCCAACCATATGCACCACCATTTACAGGATAGATGAACCCTTACATGCAAGGACCACCACCTCCCCCCACTTTCCAGACAACAAGACCGCCTTTTTTAGGAAGAGGCCCCAACCAACGTCGGGGAAGGAGGAAAGGAGTGAGCTGGATCAAACCAGATCGACGAGTTCTAACACGAAGCATATCGAAAGACCAAGAGAAACCGGGACCCATCATAACGAATCGCTAATAGTCAACCTCACGAATCATACCCTCACCAATGATCAACAGAGAGTTCTCAACAAAGGACTAAGATTTGTCCCTACCCCATCGTTCGACCAATTCAAACTCCAATGTGAGCTAGCAGAGTTCTGCTGTAAAATAAAACTGAAAGCTTTTTTCAAAGATAAAGACAACCACGTAAGGGATGGAGATACAGATCTAAGAAAGAAATTCACATTCTGCCCTCCAAACAACTCAATACCGGTAGAAATACTGGCCTTCGAGCAGGCCTTATTCAAAGAAGTGGAATCCCTAAAAGAAAGAACTAATAAACCATATATAAACATGACAAAAAAGGAACAACAAGCCCTTGACGAACTAAGAAAACAAGACAGCTTGATAATAAAACCAGCCGACAAAGGAGGAGGAATTGTCCTACTGACAACTGCAGACTACCATATACAATGCACAGACCTTCTATCTGACGATAGGTACTTCAAAATTCTTACTCAAGACCCAACACCGAGACTGAAAAAGACCATAGAGATTATGGTAGAGGAAGCAGAAACCAACTTCTGGATATCAAAAAATGAAGCGGATTTCCTAAGAACTAAAACCTCAAGAACACCTTATTTCTATTCACTACCAAAAATTCACAAGAACAAGATACCACCACAAGGACGCCCGATTGTGTCTGGAATAGGCTCCATAGTAGAACCACTCTCCCAGTTTGTGGGCCATTACCTGAGACCATTGGTTCAAAACACCCCCACGTATCTAAAAGACACTGGTTATCTTCTGAACCAGCTAAAGGATCAATTATACCAAGGAGGGACCACATGCATGGTAGGTCTTGACATAGAGAGTCTCTACGTGAGCCTACCCCAAGAAGCCACCTTACAAACCATCGAAGATATCCTTTTCAAACAACAATGGACTCCTAACACTCCCAGACACTTCATCTTAGAATGCTGTTGTTTAGCCCTAACAGAAAACTTTTTGGAATATGAAGGCACAATATATCTCCAAACCCATGGGACTTCGATGGGCAGCACGTTTGCCCCTAACCTAGTGGGCCATTACGTAAGCACCTTCAAAGAAAAACAAATCCTAAACGACACCAACCTTTTCAGAGCCAAAATCCTATTCTGGAAACGTTACATAGACGACGTGCTGATGATTTGGAAAGGGACACCAGACACACTACCAGAATTTCATGAATTGATAAACACACGAGACAAATTCCTAAAGTTCACCTACACAGCGAATTAGAAAAAATTGATTTTCTCGATATTACCATCTATGTAGAGAACGACAATATCAACACCAAACATTTTACAAACCAACTGTCAAAAACAGCCTTTTATCGTTTAATAGCGTCCATCCTCGCCCACTGAGAGAAAACCTCCCATACAGTCAATTCTTACGCATCAGACGGAATTGCAATGAGATACATGACTACAAAGAATAAGCTAAAGACTTGACTAAAAAACTAAAAGAAAGAGATTACCCTAATAAAATCATCCAGAAATGCCAAAAAAGAGCAAGGAACCAAAACCCGGATAACCTCTTAGAAACCACCAGCAGAGAGAAAATAACAGACATCTTGACCTGGGTAACAACTTACAGCACAGCCCCCAACATAGTGAAAAAGACAATCAACAAACATTGGTGAATTTTAACATTGGAAAGCCTCAAGTGGCCAAAACCCAGGTTTGCTAACAAAAGAACTAAGAATATTCGTGATCTATTCATTCACACGAGACCACTAACCCAAGAGAGACAGTAATAAACATGTGGAACTTGACACCCATCATTGGACATTATCCATGCGGATGTTGTTCCGTATGTAAACTCACATAAGCCACTAAGAGCCTACAACTGACTGAAAATTTCGAACGGACCCTCAGACAACATACACATTTCAATACTACCCATATCATTTACATGATGACCTGTCCATGCAGTTTAAAATACATCGTAATGTCTTGCCGCAAAGCTAAACAAAGGGTCTGTGAACACTGCAGCAACATCAAGTGTGGGAAATCTACCACCCGAATGAGTAGCCACTTTCTAAATATGAAACACACTACAGATTACATCAACTGGGTCATTTTAGAAACCTTTAATATGAAAGGCAACAACGCAGAACATATCCTCTTCGAGAAGGAACAATGGTGAGTGTATCGTCTGAAGATGTACGAACAAGGACTGAATGACAACATACCCTGGCTCTCCATCATGCACTGAAAATTCAACATTTGATTATCAACACACAAACTGCTCAGTTACAGGCGGGGTGCCACAACAAATATCTACCCTGCCAAATATGAATGACACAGTGAGAATAGTCTGATTTTAAGAAGCGTAATTCTTCTTCTTACTAATACACTAGAACCCCGTATATCCTCACCTAATTTACAATCCTAACTGAGAATTTACTGTATAGTCTTTATCGCCACAAGAACTACTAACAATACTTCTCATGACCACACGGAAATAATTTCTTCTGATCTCCACGCTCTTGGATATATATATTTTTTATCCATTTTTTAATTCTTTTTTTGGTTTTATTATTCCATTAGCAGCCCCACTATTATTCATAACAGATCCTATACTGCAAAGTAGCCTTTCTTCTATGTTAATTACATTCCTGTAGTCCACGATCTTATAAAAGCATTCACTTCCAGCCCGTGTCATCTATTTCCAGGGCACGAAGGTCGGAGTCAGCACAAGCCGGACGAGACACCGCAAACAGTGAGTATCCTCCCCCTTCAACGCCGAAGGAGCAACAACCGTCTCCTTAAAAGGTGATCTTTTTAACGTCACTATTTTCTCTCGTCACCCGCAAAATTAAATATTTACACAAACAATGGAGATCTCTTCGCTCGTACTATCCCTACAAGCAAGAACGAGCACCAAATAATAATTACTATTTAACTATGCCTTTTTTAACCATACCAAAGGTCAATACTCAGCTCACACCAATGTATAGTAACAGTTATGTCCCATTAACTGCTCTCTATCACGCCGATCTCTTCAAATAGCCCCATCGTGTTAATACACAATCCTGAAAATTAGCAATTTGCTCAGACACGCGCTTCGAAATAAGACAATCTCACAGTTCATTACCTAGCTATACTCGCCAGATCGATATCCAACGCGCTTCGAAATAAGACAATCTCACAGTTCACTAACTAGCTATATTAGCCAGATCTAGATCCAACAGTATGACACACATAGGATCTACAAGTTAACGCCAGTGCATTACTAAACCTGGCAATCGATTTAATCATAAATGAGTCTGCTTACTTATCACCAGTATAATTGCGAGTCACGAAAAGATCCCTTGGCATACAAAGAGACTCATATAATCGTGCATTTGTTCGATTTATAGAGAGAAGTGGCAGCTATAGTACCCAGCAGCACCCAGAGACTTATAGGCAACTTGAACAGCATTGCATTGTATATGAACTACACAAATCCATCCAATGAAATTTATTTTTCTATTTTTTGTCTACATTGTCCCATTTCTTTTAGTTATAGACTAAAGATGTACCTATAACTCACACAAAGTTGAGCGATTGGGCTCACTGATGAAGAAGGGTAAGTGACCCACTTACTCTCAACAAGCTACCACAATAGGTAGCCAGCTTCACTCTGGTCCTGAAGAAGGCCCATAGACCCGTCAGGGCAACCAAGGGCCGAAACATGTCGACCTACCACGACCTAAAACCAGGTGCGGTGGAACATTAACACTTCCTCCACAGCACCATTTACCCTTTTGTAATCTTGCCCCTTCCCTTGTAAATAAAAGACCGAACCAAGGAATGGAGGTAATTTTAATCTCACTCACCTTTTTGAGACACTTTTTCACTCTCTAATCACAACTGTCAAAAAACCAGTCGGTCTCCCTCCAGGCAGAGGAACGTAGATCACTTGGAGAACTGAGCACTCAAGTGATAAAAGACCCAATGATGATGCTATTCACTTAACTGACAGAGCGGAGAATCAACATATACCGCATTGTATGAAATATGTGAATGAGGGTCTCTGAAATATGAGATCGTAAGACCCTGGCAAGAACAGGACATGTGATTCATTCGCCTCTGATTTTGATTGTACTGAATGGAAGCCAAATTAATCTCTGCTGCTTCCTCCCTCTTTTTGATTAAAAGAATACTTAAACAGCGGACAGTTGTGGGAGTCTCAGAAAACTTCCAATACCCTTATGAAAAGAGAACATATCTCTACACCGGGTATCACACATTTATAACCTCTGGAAACCGTTCCTGCTGTGCTATAGTCACTGCACCGACACGTCCACAGATCCTAGAATACCTTCTCTTTGGAACAATCAAAGACACAAACTTCCCCCGCACGCCTCTAAACTCAAAGCGGCACTGAGAACACAGCTATAAACATGGCAGATAACCAAGGACTTAGCTATTCGGATAAAGAGATTAACGCAATCTTCTCAGGCCCATCCCTACTACAAGAAACGGAACTCACTCAGACGCTAGCTCAAACTAACGAGTGGGAAGATCTGGTAGAGAGTAAGAAAGAACAAGTCAAAACCGCTATCCATGGCCTCATAATGACGGATCTCTCCGAGCTAATGCAGCCCCTAAAGGCCAGTGGGTTCATAATGCCTCCAGGATCTTTCTACAAGACATCCTATTTAGAAAAGACTGGGCAGCCATATCCTGGAAATGTACGAGAGACTATCTGGCACTAATCATCAAAACAGCAACTAGATTATCAGAAGAACTGACCATAAAAATACAAGCCAGCAAAGCCAAATTAAAGACAACAGTTCACATCTCAGTCTATAAAAAAAGACTAGATGAAATCAACAAAGAAATGAACGAAATGAAAGATTACATCACTTAAAAGCAAGATACAAAAACTAGAGAAAGACTTTAAACGATTTTCTCAAGAGAAGACGTACCCCTACATTAAAGAGAATTACATTGAATCAGAAGTACCGAGCAATAATGAATCCTCAGGCGGCGATTCCTCAGATAACACCGATTGGAGCAGCGATGATGCACAACACCAACGCCACAACAGAGGACGAAATAGACTCTCCACACGAAGGTGGCAAACGAACTGGAGAACACCAACCACCAATGTTCCAACCATATGCACCACCATTTACAGGATGGATGAACCCTTACATGCAAAGACCACCACCTCCCCCCACTTTTCAGACAACAAGACCGACTTTTTTAGGAAGAGCCCCCAACCAACGTCGGGGAAGGAGGAAAGGAGTGAGCTGGAACAAACCAGAGCGACGAGTTCTAACACAAAGCATGTCGAAAGACCAAGAGAAACCAGGACCCATCATAACGAATCGTTAATAGTCAACCTCACGAATCATACACTCAACAATGATCAACAGAGAGTTCTCAACAATGGACTAAGATTTGTCCCTACCCCATAGTTCGACCAATTCATACTCCAATGTGAGCTAGTAGAGTTCTGCCATAAAATAAAACTGAAAGCTTTTTTCAAAGATAAAGACAACCACGTAAGGGATGGAGATGCAGACCTAAGAAAGAAATCCACATTCTGCCCTCCAAACAACTCAATACCTGTAGAAATACTGGCCTTCGAGCAGGCCCTATTCAAAGAAGTGGAATCCCTAAAAGAAAGAACTAATAAACCATATACAAACATGACAAGAAAGGAACAACAAGCCCTTGACGAACTAAGAAAACAAGACGGCTTAATAATAAAACCAGCCGACAAAGGAGGAGGAATTGTCCTACTGACAACTGCAGACTACCATATACAATGCACAGATCTTCTTCTATCTGACGATAGGTACTTCAAAATTCTTACTCAAGACCCAACACCGAGACTGAAAAAGACCATAGAGATTATGGTAGAGAAAGCGGAAACCAACTTCTGGATATCAAAAAATGAAGCGGATTTCCTAAGAACTAAAACCCCCAAGAACACCATATTTCTATTCACTACCAAAAATTCACAAGAACAAGATACCACCAGCAGGATGCCCGATTGTGTCTGGAATAGGCTCCATACTGGAACCACTGTCCCAGTTTGTGGACCATTACCAGAGACCATTGGTTCAAAACTCCCCCACGCATCTAAAAGACACTTGTGAACTTCTGAACCAGCTAAAGGATCAATTATACCAAGGAGGGACCACATGCAACACCGAACTCAGCAAATCAAAATTCAAAATTGTCTTTCTAACCCCACTCCTGTCTCCCTTGGAGTCCCCCAAGGGTCTATTCTCTCTCCCTCCCTCTTTAACCTCTTTATGGAACCCCTCACCCTCATTCTTAAACAAGCAGGCATCAACTACCACCTCTACGCCGATGACACCCAAATCTATTACAAGATTAAAACTCATGCTGACATCTTACACCTGAACAACACCCTCACCAAGATCCAATCCTGGTTCCACTCAAATCATCTCAAACTTAACCCTAATAAAACTGAAATCATTCTCTTCTCCCCTAAAAACAACCCTCTCCCCGTTCAATCATGGATCTCTGACCTTAACGCACTCAACTGCTCACTCACCCTGTCCAACTCCGTCAAATCTCTTGGTATTTCTATCGACAACACCCTAACCCTTAACGTCCACATCAAAAACTCTGCTAAAGGAGCCCTCTTCACTCTCCGTCACCTCAAGAAAATAAAACCTTTATACCTACCGATGACTTTAAACTTGTAGTCCAGTCACTTGTTCTTTCACGTATTGATTATGGTAACGCCATCCTCAACGGAATCCCCAAGGTCCACCTTGCTCCTATCAAAGCTGTGCTCAACCTTTCAGCCAGGCTCATTACAGACTGCAAACGCATCGATCACATATCCCCGGCTCTCAAATCTCTTAAATGGCTCCCTATGAAGGCCGATCTGCCTACAAAACTGCCTGCATCACTCACAAAGTCCTCCACCAAAACACTCCGCAGTACCTCTCCAAGAAACTCCTCATTGCGGGCACCACACGACCTCTGAGAAGCACCAACTCCCTCCTCCTTAAACCACCACTGCATAAAAAGAAAGCCACACAATCACGCTCCTTCTCTGGTAATGCCCCTATTATCTGGAATGCCCTCCCAAAAAACCTGCGCTGCAACCCCTCCTATTTCAGCTTCAAAAAAGACCTCAAAATACACCTCCTCAACTATTATTGGGGATCCTCACCTGTGACCTGCACTTGATCTCCAAACTCACCATGTCATATTAGTCCAGAAATACTTGTACATTTCCTGAACATCATCTGCCTAATTACTTGATATGTATAGCTCCTGCCCTGTTTATCTATTTGATTTGTTGATCTACTTGTTTGATTTGTTTATCTATTTGATTTGTATATTTCACATGTTGTTGTCTTTATCTTTTATTTACTTATACGCCATGTTTGGCCCAATTATTATCGGGGGTCCTAACCTGTGTCCTGCACCTGATCTCCAATGACCATGTTACTTTTTGTCCAGTAATATCTGTCCATTTACCGAACATCATATACCTAGTTACTTGAAGTGTATAGCTCTTGCACCTGTATATCTATTTTTGTTATGTATATCTCACACGTTGTTTCATTATCTTTTTTATCTATTTGTATGCCATGTTTGCTTTATATTATCTTCTCATGTAAAGCGCTCTGATACCTCTGGGTCTAGCCAGCGCTATATAAAACTTTTAAAATAAAATAAATGCATGGTAGGTCTTGACATAGAGAGTCTCTACGTGGGCCTACCCCAAGAAGCCACCTTACAAGCCATCAAAGATATCCTTTTCAAACAACAATGGACACATAACACTCCCAGACACTTCATCTTAGAATGCTGTTTAGCCCTAACAGAAAACTTTTTTGAATATGAAGGCAATATATATCTCCAAACCCATGGGACTTCGATGGGCAGCACGTTTGCCCCTAACCTAGTGGGCCTTTACGTAAGCACCTTAGGAGAAAAACACATCCTAAACGACACCAATACTTTCAGAACCAAAATCCTATTCTGGAAACGTTACATAGACGACGTGATGATGATTTGGAAAGGGACACCAGACACACTACTAGAATTTAATGAATGGATAAACACATGAGACGAATTCCTAAAGTTCACCTACACAGCGAATGAGAAAAAAATGGATTTTCTCGATATTATCATCTATGTAGAGAACGACAATATCAACACCAACACATTTTACAAACCAACTGTCAAAAACAGCCTTTTATCATTTAATGGCTTCTATCCTCGCCCTCTGAGAGAGAACCTCCCATACAGTCAATTCTTACGCATCAGACAGAATTGCAATGAGATACACGACTACAAAGAACAAGCTAAAGACTTGAGCAAAAAACTAAAAGAAAGAGATTACCCTAATAAAATCATCCAGAAATGCCAAAATAGAACAAGGAACCAAAACCGTGACAACCTCTTCGAAACCACCACCAGAGAGAAAATATCAGACGTCTTAACCTGCGTAACAACTTACAGCCCAGCCACCAACATAGTGAAAAAGACAATCAACAAACATTGGTGCATTTTAACATCGGGAAGCCTCAAGTGGCCAAAACCCAGGTTTGCTAATAAAAGAACTAAGAACATTCTATTAGTTCACACGAGACCACTAACCCAAGAGAGACAGTAATAAACACGTGGAACTTGACACCCATCATTGGACATTATCCATGCGGATCTTGTTCCGTATGTAAACTCACAAAAGCCACTAAGAGCCTACAACTGACTGAAAATTTCGAATGGACCCTCAGACAACATACAAATTGCAATACTACCCATATCATTTACATGATCACCTGTCAATGCAGTTTAAAAATACATCGCAATGACTTGCTGCAAAGCTAAACAAAGGGTCTGTGAACACTGCAGCAACATCAAGTGTGGGAAATCTACCACCCGAATGAGTAACCACTTTCTAAATATGAAACACACTACTGATTACATCAACTGGGTCATTTTAGAAACCTTTAATATGAAAGGCAACAATGCAGAACATATCCTCTTCGAGAAGTAACAACAGTGAGTGTATTGTCTGAAGATGTACGAAGAAGGCCTAAATGACAACATATTCTGGCTCTCCATCATGCACTGAAAATTCAACATTTGATTATCAACACACAAACTGCTCAGTTACAGGCGGGGTGCCACAACAAATATCTACCCTGCCAAATATGAATGACATAGTGGGAATATTCAGATTTTAAGAAGCGTAATTCTTCTTACTAATACACTAGAAACCCGTATATCCTCACCTAATTTACAATCCTAACTGAGAATTTACTGTATAATCTTTATCGCCACAAGAGCTACTAACAATACTTTTCATGACACACACGGAAATAATTTCTTCCGATCGCCACGCTTTTGGATATATATATTTTTTATCCATTTTATTATCCTTTTTTTGGTTTTATTATTCCATTAACAGCCCCACTATTATTCATAATAGATCCTATACTGCAAAGTAGCCTCTCTTCTATGTTAATTACATTCCTGTAGTCCACGATCTTATAAAAGCATTCACTTCCGGCCCGCGTCATCTATTTCCAGGGCACGAAGGTCGGAGTCAGCACAAGCGCGGACGAGACACAACAAAGAGCGAGTTCCCCCCCGTTCCACCCCCGAAGGAGCAACAACCGTCTCCTTAAAAGGTAATCTTTTTAACATCACTCTTTTCTCTCGTCACCCTCAAAATTAAATATTTACACAAACATGACTGGCAATGGTGATCTCTTCGCTCGCACTATCCCTACAAGCTAGAACGAGCGCCAAATAACAATTACTAATTGACTATGCCTTTTTTAACCATACCAAAGGTCAATACTCAGCCCCCACCAACGTATAGTAAGAGTTATGTCCCATTAACTGCTCTCTATCACGCCTTTCTCTTCAAATAGCCCGATCGTGTTAATATATGATCTTGAAAATTAGCATTTTGCTCAGACGCGCACTTCGAAATAAGACAATCTCACAGTTCATTAACTAGCTAAACCAGCCAGATCGAGATCCAACGCGCTTCGAAATAAGACAATCTCACAGTTCCTTAACTAGCTATATTCGCCAGATCTAGATCCAACAGTATGACACACATAGGATTTACAATTTAACACCAGTGCCAGTGCAGTACTAAACCTGGCAATCGATTTCATCATAAATGAGCCTGCTCACTTATCACCAGTATAATTGCGAGTCATGACAAGATCCCTTCGCATACAAAGAGACCCATATAATCGTGCCTCCGTCCTATTTATAGAGATGAAGCGGCAGCTATAGTACCCAGCAGCACCCAGAGACTTATAGACAACTTGAACAGCATCATATTGTATATGAACTGCACAAATCCATCCAATGAAATGTATTTTTCTATTGTTTTGTCTACATTGTCTTTTGTTTCATCTCTTTTAATTATAGACTAAAGATGTGCCTATAACTCACACATGAAGTTGAGCGATTGGGCTCACTGATGAAGAAGGGTAAGTGACCCACTTACTCTCTACAAGGTACCACAATAGGTAGCCAGCTTCACTCTGGTCCTGAAGAAGGCCCATAGACCCATCAGGGCAACCAAGGGCCGAAACATGTCGACCTACCACGACCTAAAACCAGGTGCGGTGGAACATTAACACTTCCACCACAGCACCATTTACCCTTTTTAATCTTGCCCCCTTTCCTTGTAAATAAAAGACCGAACCAAGGAATGGAGGTCGTTTTAATCTCGCTCACCTTTTTGAGACACTTTTTCACTCTCTAAACACAATTGTCAAAAAACCAGTCGGTCTTCCTCCAGGTATAGGAAGGTAGATCACTTGGAGAACTGAGCACTCAAGTGATAAAAGACCCAATGATGATGCTATTCACTTAACCGACAGAGCGGAGAATCAACATATACCGCATCGTATGTAATATGTGAATGAGGGTCTCCGAAATATGAGATCGGAAGACCCTGGCAAGAACAGGATATGTGATTCATTCTCCTCTGATTTTGATAATATTTACATTAACCCGAGAGGAAAATTAAAAATAGTGGCAAAGCTGATCAAGTTGTTCCTGGAGTGGAAAGGAGATAAACAGTTGGCAAACCTGGTAATTACTGGAGATTTTAATCTGAATCTTTTCCAAGACACCCATCAGGCAGGCGATGAGGTGTTACAGATGCTGCCAGCACAAAGCCACTCTCTGCATAGACACCATGACAATCTTGGGAACAGGCTCCTGAATTCCTACAAAGCAGCTCGTCTGGTAATACTCAATAGACGCCTCCTGGGGACATCCCACCCGCCTGGACAAGGCACTCCTGTAAGATGATCTACTACCGTGACTACACGATGGTAAGCATTCGAATGTATAGTGGAGTAGTCGACTTTAAAATGAAGCACTAATCAGAGAGTGACCATCACCCGCAAAACTTCGGTCTAAGCACAGATATGACCGTATTAGATCAGGTGCGGATAGTGCAGGTTGAAGCTCACACTGAAAATGTAAAACACCTTAAATGGAGCCCAGACAGCATTCAAGGCTTGGCAAGGGAGGTCAAGGGAATCCTGAAGGAAATATCATCCAGCAAGAAGAACTCGATAACGGCGTGGAAGTGCCTCTCGGAGACCTTAGCAGCCAGAGACCCAGCCAACAATTTGGAGAAAGGTAAAAATATTTCCCACATGCGCTTTATCATCCAGCCAAAACTGGTTTGCCTTATCAGGTCAAGGATCAACAAGGTGCTCCGTAAACTGTGGAGCTCACCATAGGATTGAGAATTACTAAAATGCCTACGAATGGAGCGTAAGAGCCTAAAAAAGGCGGTATGGGTGCTAAAGTAAGAGAGATCAGAAGCATTGTGGGCAAAGCTACTTTACTCCTCCAAACGGAACGACCACAGAAGCTTCTGGAAACTAATTAATGAGCTTGATAAGGGCCCCAGGGTGGCAAACAATGCTAATAATAGCAAGGCAGAATGGGTTAAATACCTAAGAACACATTATAAGGGGAAGCACAGAGGACCATTCTGTCCCGGGCTCCAGGTCTGACCCCACATGTAAAAGATCACAGCACAAGTCCACACGAGTTGGTGACCCTGAAAACCAATAGCAATGATGCTACTGACACCCTAGACCACTCAATGGAACTTTTCAATGGAGGCCTTGGTAAAAAATATTTGAGAACTTGCACTCCAACTGCGCATCTGCCCCTAATGGCATATCGACTGCACTAGAAAAGCACAACCTGGGCTGGTTTCCTGAACTCGATGATCAAGCAAATACTGCTGATGGAAGAGGCTCAGTGATACACCCCATCTTCAAGGGTGGGGTAGCTATGTCCCCTAGCAATTACAGGTTGATATCACTGCTTGATGTGGACCTCAAATGGTTTCAAACAATACTACTGCAAAATCTACAGGAGTGAGCGACGGCGGCAAAAAGGTTGGCAATGAAGCAAACAGGGTTCACAAAAAAGCAAGGAACCACCACCAACTTGATGGCTGCGGACTTCATAATGAAACAAGCATTTGCAATGCAATAGGTCTCGCAACTGCGAGTTTTGGAGCTATTGGTATTGTAAATGGTATTGTAAATGACAATGCCTTTAATTTATGTTGTACAAACCAAAACATAAATAAAAGGCATTGTCATTTACAATGCCAATAGTTTAAACTTGCGTAAATGCGAGACCTATTGCTTTGCAAATGCTTGTTTCAGGAGGATTCCTCCTCGCAGGTCCCCAAATCCTGTTTCGTTTCTTCCCTGTGCCAGTTTGTTGTCCCGCTCCCACATGCACTCCTGACGTTTTATTTGCACCCTCCCAACTGTGAAGCATTGTTCCCTTCCTGTCCAAAAAGTGCTTGCAAAGGTGCAACATTGTCACAGTGACTGCGTGGGTTTGAGACATCAGGCATCCACAAGCATCAGACATCCATCAGGCATCAGACATCCACAAGCATCAGGCATCAGACATCCACAAGCATCAGGCATCAGACATCCACAAGCATCAGACATCAGGCATCAGACATCCACAAGCATCAGACATCAGACATCCACAAGCATCAGACATCAATCATCATACATCAGGCATCAGACATCCACAAGCATCAGACATCAGGCATCAGACATCCACAAGCATCAGACATCAGGCATAGCATCTTTGCAAGATTTTCTCTGTAAGTGCTGATCCCATAAATGAGATGCACTTTAACTTACTGTGTGTACATTTATCTTATGTAGCTATCCCCACAATGTGACAGGGGTGGGCCAGTGCTCAATTTGTAAAGAAATAAGTGCCAGGGCTCTCGCCAGGAGGCCACTGCAGCTTGCACCACCCATTGCCCCTGTCAAAATTGCCATTACATTACCTGCACAACTATTAATCATCAGACTGCTACCAGTGTGACAATTCAGACTGTTAGAGGCCTCCACAGCTATAAGAATGGTTTGGGCTGCAGGTATCTGTTGTTTTTAATGTATAATGAAATAATAAAACTATTGTTCTGCTTATCTCTAAATCACACAAACAGCGCCACCATGTGGCAGACTGTCATAAGTGCCGATGTTGACAATTAATTGATGGTGTCGAGCACCGTAAACTACTGCCTCAAATTAAGCACTGGGTGGGGCCCTCCTGGGTCTATGTTAGACATCCCTCGCTGAGGAGTTTGACATTCTGAAGTTATCTGGGGGGCCAGCAGAGCCTGTGAGCCCCGATAAAATGCAGGGAGTATTACTGCCCCAGAGTGCACCTTGTGGGGGCAGCTACTGAGTGTTCCTGAATGGAGAGACCAGCTGATGTACCAGGAGATGATGTGCCAGGAGGCGGGAGCTGTACCTCCAGCAATGGAAGCCACCCCCCTTCCAGATTCTTCTAGCCAGGGAGGCAGGGCAGGGAGCCTAGGAAGAGCACTCTAAGCTCGCTCCCCCACTTGGTGATGGGGTGTCAGAACACATAGTGACTTGAGAAGTCTGGGTGTAGTACATCCCACTGGTAGTTTGTGTTACTGACTTATTCCTAGACATTTAAACTCACATTTAACCCTGAAGTATAAGACACCCTGCATTGGAGAGTTTCAGTGAGGAGCAGTTGGCAAAGTGGTGACACTTAATAATAAAAAGTCCCTTGTATTGTAAAGCAATAAGCAAATATAATGCACCAACTTGACACTTGTACGGTGTTCCAACAGTGCACATGTAACACCTTAAGCACATTTTATGAACGTGATATATCGCCCTTATAAATCATCTGTGCTTCAGGAGTCATATGTGTACAAGGATCAAAACTGCCACAGGCACACACATCACACACTCACACAGTTATCTACAAGCATCAGACATCCACAAGCATCAGGCATCAGACATCCACAAGCATCAGGCATCAGACATCAGGCATCAGACATCCACAAGCATCAGGCATCAGACATCCACAAGCATCAGGCATCAGACATCATACATCAGACATCCACAAGCATCAGGCATCAGACATCCACAAGCATCAAGCATCAGACATCAGGCATCAGACATCCACAAGCATCAGGAATCAGACATCCACAAGGACAGGCATCAGACATCCACAAGCATCAGGCATCAGACACCCACAAGCATCAGACAACAGGCATCAGACATCAGGCATCAGACATCCACAAGCATCAGACATCCACCAGCATCAGACATCAGGCATCAGACATCCACCAGCATCAGGCATCAGACATCCACCAGCATCAGGCATCAGACATCCACCAGCATCAGGCATCAGACATCAGGCATCAGACATCCACAATTATCAGACATCAGGCATCAGACATCCACAATCATTAGACATCCACAGGCATCAGACATCCACAGGCATCAGACATCCACAGGCATCAGACATCCACAGGCATCAGACATCCACAAGCATCAGGCATCAGACATCCACAAGCATCAGGCATCAGACATCCACAAGCATCAGGCATCAGACATCCACAAGCATCAGGCATCAGACATCCACAAGCATCAGGCATTAGACATCCACAAGCATCAGGCATCAGACATCCACAAGCATCAGGCATCAGACATCAGACATCCACAAGCATCAGGCATCAGACATCAGACATCCACAAGCATCAGGCATCAGACATCCACAAGCATCAAGCATCAGACATCAGGCATCAGACATCCACAAGCATCAGGAATCAGACATCCACAAGCAACAGGCATCAGACATCCACAAGCATCAGACAACAGGCATCAGGCATCAGACATCCACCAGCATCAGACATCAGGCATCAGACATCCAATAGCATCAGGCATCAGGCATCAGACATCCACAATCATCAGACATCAGGCATCAGACATCCACAATCATCAGACATCAGGCATCAGACATCCACAATCATTAGACATCCACAGGCATCAGACATCAACAGGCATCAGACATCCACAGGCATCAGACATCCACAGGCATCAGGCATCAGACATCCACAATTATCAGACATCCACAGGCATCAGACATCCACAGGCATCAGACATCCACAGGCATCAGACATCCACAGGCATCAGACATCCACAGGCATCAGACATCCACAGGCATCAGATATCCACAGGCATCAGACATCCACAATCATCAGACATCAGACATCCACAATCATCAGACATCCACAGGCATCAGACATCCACAGGCATCAGACTTCCACAGGCATCAGGCATCAGACATCCACAGGCATCAGGCATCAGACATCCACAGGCATCAGGCATCAGACATCCACAATTATCAGACATCCACGGGCATCAGACATCCACAGGCATCAGACATCCACAGGCATCAGACATCCACAGGCATCAGACATCCACAGGCATCAGGCATCCACAGGCATCAGGCATCCACAAGCATCAGGCATCCACAAGCATCAGGCATCAGACATCCACAAGCATCAGGCATCAGACATCCACAAGCATCAGACATCAGGCATCATACATCCACAAGCATCAGACATCCACAAGCATCAGGCATCAGACATCAGACATCCACCAGCATCAGGCATCAGACATCCACAAGCATCAGACATCCACAAGCATCAGACATCCACAAGCATCAGACATCCACAAGCATCAGACATCAGACATCCACAAGCATCAGACATCAGGCATCCACAAGCATCAGACATCCACAGGCATCAGACATCCATCAGGCATCAGACATGAGGCATCAGGCATCAGACATCCACAGGCATCAGACATCCACAAGCATCAGGCATCAGACATCCACAAGCATCAGACATCAGGCATCAGACATCCACAAGCATCAGACATCCACAAGCATCAGACATCAATCATCATACATCAGGCATCAGACATCCACAAGCATCAGACATCCACAAGCATCAGACATCAGGCATCCATCAAACATCCACAAGCATCAGGCATCAGACATCCACAAGCATCAGGCATCAGACATCAGGCATCCACAAGCATCAGACATCAGACATCCACAAGCATCAGACATCCACAAGCATCAGGCATCAGACATCCACAAGCATCAGACATCAGGCATCCACAAGCATCAGGCATCAGACATCAGGCATCAGACATCCACAATCATCAGGCATCAGACATCCACAATCATCAGACATCAGGCATCAGACATCCACAAGCATCAGACATCAGGCATCCACAAGCATCAGGCATCAGACATCAGGCATCAGACATCCACAATCATCAGGCATCAGACATCCACAATCATCAGACATCAGACATCCACAATCATCAGACATCCACAGGCATCAGACATCCACAGGCATCAGACATCCACAGGCATCAGGCATCAGACATCCACAAGCATCAGGCATTAGACATCCACAAGCATCAGGCATCAGACATCCACAAGCATCAGGCATCAGACATCAGACATCCACAAGCATCAGGCATCAGACATCCACAAGCATCAGACATCCACAGGCATCAGACATCCACAAGCATCAGACATCAGGCATCCACAAGCATCAGGCATCAGACATCCACAAGCATCAGACATCCACAGGCATCAGACATCCACAAGCATCAGACATCCACAAGCATCAGACATCAGACATCCACAGGCATCAGACATCCACAAGCATCAGACATCAATCATCATACATCAGGCATCAGACATCCACAAGCAAGTGTGCACTCACTACTGTCACAGAGTACACAGCGTGCACGACATCGCAGCCGAAGAGGGAAACGTGTTGCAGGACATGTTCAAATACCATCAGCGCGTCTTAAAGCGTCTAAACCGTTTCACTCAAATCTATTGATACTTCAGAATGCAGGAAGACACTGATATATGTTTTGGCGGGATTTATATTTATTTATACATTTAGTTTGTAAGGAATGTCAGATTAGAGGAAACAGGATACTGAAAGTCTGGGGTCTACTAGTTATATCTCCTCCAGCAGAAGCAGCGATGACAAAACAGAGCTAGAATTTAAAACAAGCGCGGCCGAGACGCAAACAGCAGCGTGTTTATTTTTGCATCGCGCTTTAAAGTGAAAGCGGGATGCAACAAGTAATTAAAGTGCACATCGGCTGTCGGGGCGCAAGTTGAAAAACATGCCGTGCGCGTGACCTTTACGCCGTGAGCGTGCCCGTGAGCGTGCACATCGGCAGTCTGGGAAAGTGCACATCTCCTGTCCCCCTTCCAAACTCAAGTCGACGACAATAGATCTCGCTTAGCGAGCAGCTTTGCTGCGTCGCTAGGCGAGACCTAAAAAGCGTTTGACAGCGGGACATCACTTTTCATTTGTTTTGTGAACTTCAAAGCGGCATTTGAATGCGTTCCTCGAGGCCTGCTCTGGGAAAAACTATTACGTTTGGGAATTCCACAAAACCTTTAAAGGACCATCCAGCTGATATACACAAAAACCTGTGTAAAAATCAAGGTGGGTGACAGATGCTATTTATCGAGAAAGGTTAATATCTCCTTTGGATTGGATCAGGGATGTGTATTGGCGCCGCTGTTGTTTAATTGGTTCATCTGGGATCTCTCAGCCTCCCTGGCAGAAGTGGTGTTGCAAGCACCAAGCCTCGGGTCTCAACAGTGTACGCAGACGATCTACTGTTGTTGAGCAATACCCATATGGGCCTACAGAGGCTGATCAACAGGCTCGCTGAGTACTCAGTAAATAACCAGTTGGAAATCAACCTCAAGAAAACTAAAGTTATGCCGCTGAAACGACAAATAGCGAAATATGGGAAATGGTGCTTAAATGGGCCCAACATGATGAAGTTACAACATAGATGTATCTAGGGTTTCAATTGGACTCACAAAATTATTTTGCCACACAAAAAAAGCTATCATTGCAAAAACTGAGGCCTTAAACTTCGCCTTCTCAAACCATGAGGAAATGTCTGTGGGGCCATAATCTAAATGCGTTGATAACAGTGATCAAAATCAAAACTGATTCCAACCTTATCATATGGAGGGGAGATAATGCTGGGTGAAGATGCAGACCTGCTGGAGAAACTCGCAATAATAGCATAAAAACAAGCATTCCAGATTTCAAGGTCAGCCTCTCCCACCCAATCAAAGTTAGAATTTGCCCTGGTAAAACAATCACTAGCCAGGCAAGGGGCCTTCGTGCAGTGCTGCCATCGACTGCGGAGTGCCCCAGAGGGATCGCTGGCTAAACTCATCCGCGCAGAGATAAATCTAACGAGGGGGAAAGGTCAATTTGCCAAATACCTGCAGGAAAGTATACAGAATCTTGGTATCCAAGGCTTATGGCAACTGAACATGAGTGGCTATACTTTTTAGGTCTCGCCTAGCGAACGCAGCGCATGCGCTGCTTTTGCCTTGGCGAGACTATTGTTGTGGGTTTGGTGCGCGAAGGGAGACAAACCATGTGCGCGCACGGACAGGCGATGTGCACGGGCATGGGGTCTCCGCTCCCATCGCGCACTCACACGCTCCCACCGCGCGCTTGTTCTAGTTTTTTGCCTCTATACTAACTGTAGTGGATATGACAGGAAGAAAAAAAAAAAACTCTGCACAAACTATAATTGATTAATAAAAGAAACAGCAGCAGAATTATCTGTTTAAAAAAAGAGAAGACTAAGGAGGTTACGCAACGTGTGACTAAAGGACAAAGTCCTGGACTTTCTAGACACTCAAAACATTAACAAATTGCTGGCATGTTTCTCTGAGAAAGGTGGCAACCGAAATACGACAGACACATTTGGTTTCATAAAAATGACCGATGGCGAACTCCCTCGTCAGGCGGCTTGTCAATCTACACTGCAGGATTTACTCTAATAATGCGGTGAAAATTTCCTAAACAGGCATTACAACAAACACGGAGTAATTAGTCTGGGAGGTACAGAGTGTGCAGGTCCAATGAGCACTTTAAACCGAGCCTAGCTTCCTCATTCCGTGCACACAATGCTATTCTAAACGAGAAAAAAGCCTGCCTCCATAATGATCAGAGCACAGATCTTTTTTCTAAACGAGAGCCGGGGTCACTTTCCAATAATTATTTCCTAGCATGATGGAGCTCGCAAGGGTTAAAAGGAAGAGAAAGGGGGGTGTATTTGCCCCGGGGCTTCTCTTTGTTTTGTCTTTCAAGCTCCAGCGGCCATGGTGCACGCATTTTCGTCTTCTGTGGACAAGCTACAGCGACACCACCATTCCCCTCCCCTCTTTTCAGTCAGATTCCTCAAATACTGAGGGGCGAGTGCACCTTACAGACACCCGCTGGTCTTAAGCTACCTCTGTCGGGGGGTTTTCCTCCCCTTTGTTTCAGCCTTCCCTGCTTCAGGCCCTTCATTCCCTCTGGACCACCATAGCAGGGACAGGCACAACCAGCTCCTCCAGTTACATCTGTCTGATGGCGGATCATGTCCCTACAGACATGGCGGGAGCCGACAATTCCGGGGGAAACCTGCTTTATATGTTGCAATAGCATTTATGTAGCACCTCATACCTCCCTGTGGGATATTAAAGTGCAGTTTAAGACAAGTAGCGTCCTACACTGTCCAGCAGTGCTTGGTTGCAAGAGTGTTGTATTCATTTAGTTGTGATCCTATATGAAGCATGTTGGTGTGCAAGTGACCAGAGAGGTGCTATTATCTTGTCTTGGGGCACAATGGAGGAGGAAGGGTGAGAGACAGATGCACAACATATACATGGAATTAGGTGGCAGCCATCATTTACTCTGAAGATTCAATGTAAAGTTTCACTGTTTCTTTTATGAAAGAGGCAGGGCCTGTGTCAGACAGGGCAGAGATGGTGTAAAATACGTAAAATGAAGCCAAAGCAGCAAGAAAAGATGTTGGGAGCATGAGCCGAACAAATACACCTTTTTATACCGCTTAGTGCAGTACAAACGCACCACTTGAGCAAAGAAAAAAGACGAACTGTGAAGGTTAGCAACCAGAGCAGAAACTACTTCTCGTTTTAAAACTCAGATTTCACCCGCTCCCGCTAGGTCCGAGGAGGATAATATTCTGAGCAGTGGACTGCGCTGCAATCCGCTCTCAAGCTCCCAGAATGTACGACGGGGAGAGAAAAAACGATAGGTACCTTGCTGCCCCGACAGCACAAAAACAAACTGTTTTGTCTTTCTGTCTTTACCCCTCCCTACAAGTGCAACATTTTTTCTTAAATCCCAAACACCAATGTCCTATCCCCGCCTGTCTTTCTAGAATTTCCTCTCAGACAACTTGAACGTTCATTATTACTAGGGAATGACATTTCAGGGTAAAAAAAAAAAGGTACAATGTAGTGTGATGTGATCTGCTTCCATTGGTTCAGCTGGGATAGCAGCCGGAGGAGCAGCCCTCTGAAACGTTTGAATATGGCCTCAAGGCGCGCAGAGGAGCAAAGCACATGGTCTCTCAGAGATTCGCCCAGAGCTGAAGCCCTGCACTGAATGTGAGGAGAGACTAGGACAGGAAAGGTGAGCATGGGGTGGAGGTAGAGTTGGGCTTGGCGAGAGAAAAGGAGAGGAAGAAAAACAGCAGACAAGGTGAAAGAGACACCGGGAAGAGGAAAACATCACCTGAGGCATGATATAAACGGATATTACGCACTGATTTTCAAATGGTTGACAGCTGCAAGTCTCTGGACAGGGCAGAAGGACACAGAAACACACTCACAGAAACATACGCCTGGCTACTCTACTGTAAATGACTACGAAGTTACAGGAGCAGCAGGAGTGGGCGGACATGTAATGTGAGGTCCTAATAAAATTAAATTTGATACTTTTTATTTGTTTCTTAATATGGGCAGGCATGCTGCTATTAAGGGAAAAAGATGCATCCTTTGCGAAAATGCACAAGGAGGTGGAAGCAGGGGGAAGGGGCTGGAAATAGTCTTAGCAGGCTCTGTACCATTTTTAGGTCGAACCTGGGCAGCGCATGCACTGCTCTGGGAGGCATGCTTATTGAGGTAGGGACTGGAAGCTCCGCCAGTGGGACTGTATCAACAAGAAGCTGTGAGCGATGTGACATTGTCAACTGCCGCCTTGTCAATCGCTGGCGACACCCCCTGTAACACGTGTTGTTGCTCGGTAGGCTTTAATTACAGGCTCCGAGCACTATTTTCTCAAAAAGCTTTGTCCTGCCTGCTGCTGTAGGCAGGACATGCTCTCTTCTAACGCTTTTATAAATTTTTATAGCACGCATTTGCAATGCAATAGGTCTCGCGTTTGCGAGAGTTTAAGCTATTGGCATTGTAAATGACCATGCCTTTTATTTATCTGTTTTAAAAACAACACATAAATAAAAGGCATTGTCATTTACATTGCCAATAGCTCAAACTCTCATAAATGCGAGACCTATTGCTTTGCAAATGCTTGTTTAGAAACTTGTGAACAAATGCATACAGCAGAAAAGTAGGTTGGAAGATAAAGCTACACTGACAAAACGATCACATGGGTGGTTAGTGATAAACTCATATAACTCAAGCAAGGAACAGCCCTACTTTGAGCCAGCTCCGTCATTGACTATCAAGAGGGAACTGATAAAGATGTGATTAGGAAGCCTACGCACACTCGACTTTGTCCCTAAGTGGCAGAAGGAGGCCCAACCGGAAGATGCATTATGCCTCTTGTGTCGTCAGGCAAAATAAACATGTATACTTGTACTCTGTTTGTGCCCTAACATGCTAGTATACCGGAGGTCATTGTTGCGTAAAGAGTTTTTAGCCTTAGAAGTTAGAACCTGCAGGACGGAGGCCATAGAGGCTTTAAAGCCACCGAGTTTTATGCTGAACATTCGCCCAGTGCAGTTTTTAGCAACTTTTAACTAACAGATTAAACTTTTGACTTGAATGCTGACCATGGGTTAGAAAGGGGCATATATAACACTTCTAACTCACTAATTGTACAGTAAATGCTACCCTTGCATAGCTGCTTTAACAGTTGCACTAGGCACCTAAGCCTATTAGGCTGGTAGGTGCACGTTAACAAGTTTGCCATTTTGCACATTCCTATTAATACTTCATCAAGCAGGTTGATATTGCCTTTGTGCACAGCTGCACAAAGTACGCTGTACAATTGCTCTATGCACTAGGCACTTTGGTAAAGCATTGCGTGTAAGAAACTCATTAGGTAGGTAGGAGTATTATTAATAATAGGTTCAAACTGCCTATACCTCTTTGCACAATTATGTTAAGGTACTCTTAAGCACCTTGATAATGCCTCTTCTGCACAGTAGTGTCAATGTTTGCATTAAGCATTACGGACAATGTTTTTGTGCTCTTAACCCCAGCAGGTGACCCGAGTTGACGTCTCGTCTCAAAATGTTTACACTGTCTTTGCCTCTTGGCATCCCTGGATATTTACACGTTTCACAGGTCATATGATCCTTTTTAGCTCAGGATCTTATATCTATTTTTGAGTTCTATAATGTATTCTTAGTGATGTTCCTATGCCCATTTACATGATACAGGAAGGCCAATGGTTTTAAATTAGTCAAAATTATCATATTTGTATAAATCAATCAATCAGGGGATTTGTAGAGAGCACTTCTCACCCATGAGGGTCTCAAGAAGCTGGGGGGAGGGGGCATTTCGGGCAGCTCCGGCTCACCCGAAGAATCAGGTCTTGAGGCTCTTTCTGAATGCTTGCAGTGTGGGGGTTCGTCTGATGCTGAGGGGGAGTTCGTTCCAGATCTTGGCTGCGATGTAGGAGAAGGATCTTCCTCCCGTTCTGGCTCTGCGGATGCATGGGATTTCGGCCAGGGCAAGATCAGCGGAGCAGAGGTTCCTCTTGGGTGCGTGGAAGGAGATTTGTTGAGATATTGGGGGTTCGCTGTTGTGGAAGCCTTTGTAGGCGTGGGTATCTTGAAGGTTACTCTCTTTTAGACTGGGAGCCAGTGGAGGTCTCGTAAGTGCTGGGTGATGTGTTTGTGTCGAGGGATGCCGAGGACGAATCTGGCTGCGGTGTTCTGTATGGTCTGGAGCTTGCAGAGCAGGGATTTGTTGATTCCGGTGTGGAGGGCGTTTCCGTAGTCCAGTCTGCTGGTTATGAGTGCGTGGGTTACGGTCTTTCTGGACTCGAGGGGGGATCCATTTGAAGGTCTTGCGAAGGGTGTTGAAGCAGGTGGAGGCGACAGCGTTGATCTGTCGGGTCATGGTGAGGGACGAGTCGAGAATGATGGTGAGGTTCCGGGCGTGGTCTGTGGTGGTCTGGGGGCTGCCGAGGGTGGTGTTGTCCCATGCAGTGGGGGAGGGTCCGTGGACGAGGACTTCTGTCTTCTCCAAGTTAAGCTTCAGACAGCTGCTGCTCATCCAGGAAGTGACATCCTTCATTCTTTCCTGGAAGCTGAGTCTGATGGTGAGGGGGTCCTTAGTGAGTGAGAGGATGAGCTGAGTGTCGTCGGCGAAGGATACTATGGTGAGTCCATGCTGTCTGACGATGGCGGCGAGGGGGGCCATGTAGATGTTGAAGAGCGTGGGGCTGAGCGACGATTCTTGGGGTACTTCGCAGTTGATCTCTGTGGGTTCGGAGAGGAAGGGCGAAGTCTGACTCTTTGGGTTCTGCCGGTGAGGAAGGAGCAGATCCAGTTGAGGGCGGTTCCTTGAATGCCGGCGTTGTGGACTCTGGCGGCGAGAATGCGGTGGGAGACGGTGTTGAAGGCTGCAGATAGGTCCAGTAGGATCAGGGCTGCGGTGTGGCCTTGGTTGAGGAGGGTGCGGATGTCGTCTGTAGCGTCGAGTAGGGCGGTTTCGGTGCTGTGGTTGCTGCGGAATCCGGATTGGGAGGGGTCGAGGATGGAGTTCTCTTCAATGAATTTCATTAGTTGAGCGGTGAAGATCTTCTCAGTAACATTGGCCACGAAAGGGAGGAGAGAGATGGGTCGGTAGTTCTTGAGGTCCGTCGGGTCTGCTGAGGGCTTCTTGAGGAGGGTTTGATTTCTGCGCGTTTCCAGTCATCGGGAAATGTGCCGGCTTCGAAGGTTGCGTTGATGGTGCGTCGTAGTTCAGGTGCATTGGCGGTGGCTCTGTGGAAGATGTGCGGAGGGCAGGGGTCCGGGGGGGCTCCTGAATTAATGCCTTTCATGGTCGATGCGGTGTCTTCTGTGGTGACTGGGGTCCAGGAGGAGATGGTAGACTGGCTGTTGTAGCTGGGGAAAGGAGTGGGTTTGGTGTCCGTAGTCTGCTCGTTGAAGTTGTCATAGAGGGATCTTATTTTCAGGTGGAGGTAGGAGCCGAGTTTGTTGCAGAGCTCCTGGGAGGGTGTGATGTCGGTGGCTTCACTGGGGGTCTTGGTGAATTCCTGAATGATGCTGAAGAGTTCTTTGGAGTTGCTGGCGGTCCAAGCGTATTATGACTGTAAATCATTGCTCGTTACTAATCAGTACTTATGTTACAGCTCCAGGTGCCACTTACAGTCAATTTGCCCGTTTCCCTGTTCTATGTGTTCCCCCAATACTTTATTGTTGGTAAAATGTTTAATTCTTTTACGGCTTAGAATCACTAGCAATGCTCAAAGTACTCTACATGGACCAGCATACAGATTGCAATACCCACATGCTTGATATTATAAAGCTATGTTCTAGTCGTCCTATGCACTGATATTTTACTTGCAAGCCGACCAATGCCCAGTACTCAATACTATCTAATGAGGCCTCCTCTCCCCCAGTATGGAAGAGATACTTTTTTTTTGCAAAATGTTTTTATTGGTTTGAAAAACATATTAGTCCCAAATAGTTTATATGCTTACATTTCAGCACAGTTACATCATTCGTATATATAACAAGGATTCATTATTAAATCAGCCACTTGCCCCTATATTATCTCCACTATTCTTTCTCATCTCCAGCTCCTTGGTAGGCGAGGTACACAATTCACCCCGGTGCGTGTTCCATTTGCTCCCCTTTTTATCCCACTTCTTAGGACAACCTCTGGACTTGAACACCTCCTTTTCTGCTATCATACATTTGTCTAATTCCTTTGCCCAACTTTTCGGCAATGGCCCCTCTACCACCCCCCACTTCATTGCAATTGCACGTTTCACTAGCGTGTATCCCAGAGTGGTCATTTGTTGCTCCACCTCCGTAAGGTCTGTCGCCTCCCATATATTAAGAAGCCCTAATTGTGGTGTTAAGGTAATCTCTTTTCCAGGTGCTCTCTGCATGTGTCTTGTTGCCTTTTCCCATAGAGTCTGTACGTGGGGACACTCCCATATGATGTGGTAAAAGGTTGCCTCTTGATGACACCGGCGAAGACACAGCGCATCTTGTCTACTCCCTATTTTTTCTAACGTAACCCCAGTAAGATAAGTTCTATGCAGGATTTTTAATTGAATAAGACGGAGCCTAAGAGGGATAGCTGCTTCTCTCGGGGACATCAGTGCCGTTTGCCAATCGTCAACTTCGATTTGCCCTATATCGGCTTTCCACCGTTCTTGAAGAGTATGAAACGGATCCGGCAAGTTATTACATAGTTTCCTATATGTTAATGATAAGGCTTTCTCCAATATAGGTTCAGAAAGCAATCGGTCTTCTAGAGGGGATGACTCCGGTATGTTTGCTATGTCTGAGAGTGCTGCCTTAAGGGCATGACGGACCTGTAGGTAGCGGAAGACTTCCCCCTGAGCTAGTTCATATTTCTCCCTTAGTTCCGCAAATGTTAGTATTTTCCCATTTTTCACTAGGTGACCTATTGTGGAGATTCTTATAGTGTCCCATCTATCAAATCCGGGCTGGTTACACAGTAGTCCCAGTTTTTGGGTGGACCATAATGGAGTGGCCAGAGTCAGTACTTCCGACCAGCCAAGACGTCCATTAGCTTGGCGCCAGATCTCCACCTTATGGGCTGTTGGGCCCAGGTATCGACCTTTCCGGGCTTTCGAGTAGAGGGCTCCCAGGTAGCCCTCCCTGCCCATTTGATATTTGTCCAACAGATATGCCAGGTCTGTCGGGGAGCGATACACCCAGTGATTCACCACTACCAACTGTGAGGCCCAATAATATAGTCGCATATCTGGGAGTGCAATACCTCCATCGTACCAACCCTTGGTTAATTTATGCAATGCTATCCAGGGCGCTCCTCCGTCCCACAGTAGAGTTCTAACCTCACTCTCTATGTTCCTAAAGTAGGAGTCAGGGACCTTGTATGGGCAATTTTGAAGGATGTATAAAAAACAGGGGAGAGCCAGCATCTTAAATAGGGCAGCTCGACCCAGTAAGGAGAGGGGCAGTGACCTCCAGTGTTTGACGTCATTACACAGTCTCTAAAGAGGGACGGCTAGGTTTCTGTCGTAAAAGATCTGAGGATCTGGGGTTATATAAATTCCGAGGTATCGGAATCCCTCAGTAGCTATCTCCACCTCGCATCCTGTGGGGAGTTTTGGAATTGGTCCCTGAATGACAAAAATGACCGATTTAGACCAGTTAATTGAATAACCGGAATATTTGCCGAAATTCGTGAAAATATTTAAGATTCTGTGCACGGATTTATGGGGGGATCCAGATATAGCAGGATATCATCGGCGTAGAGAGATATCCTATCTTCTTGTCCTTCTGCCCATTTCAACCCTCTAAGCAGTGGGTCTCCCTTTACCCATGAGGCCAGTGGTTCTAACATTAGTGAGAAAATCAAGGGGGATAGGGGGCAACCCTGTCTTGTACCTCGTCTCAGTGAGAATGTCCTGGACAGGCGGTTGTTGACTCTGACCTGGCCCTTTAGGTCCGTATAAAGCAGTTTAATCCCATTCGTAAATTTTGGGCCAAACCCTAGGCGCCGAAGCACCTCAAAAAGATATGGCCATTCTATGGAGTCAAACGCCATTTTGGCGTCCAGGGACAACACCACTGCATCCTCTTCTATTAATTGTTTGCGACCCAGAACATTGTGAAGGCGGCGGATGTTTAATGCAGTATTCTGGCCTGGCACAAAGCCCGACTGGTCGGCATGAACCAATGAGGGGATCCTCGAGATCAGGCGAGACGCCAGGAGTTTTGCAAGTATTTTCGCTTCCACATTAATTAACAAAATCGGCCTATAGGATCTTCAACTGTCAGCGGGTTTCCCCGGCTTACGAATAACCACAATAGAAGCCAACCTTTGGTCCTCCGGCAGGACTCCTTTTTCGTAACTTTCGTTATACATTTCTCTTAGGTGGGGCACGACATGTGAGGCCGTTGTTTTTAGGAATTCAATTGGGACCCCGTTGGATCCCATCGCCTTCCCCGATTGTATACTATTTATTGCCAGGCAGATTTCATCGTCCGTGAGATCCTCCTCCAGTATAGCTCTGTCTTCAGTGGACAGGGTAGGCATATGAATTTCAGCTAGCAATTGGCGGGAATCCTCTGCCGTAGCAGTAGCCGAGGAGGTATAGACCTTCTCCAGGTGATCTGCAAATGCATCCACAATAGCTTGCGGGTCTGAGAGATGTTGCGTATTACTAAGTGTTAATTTGGGTACCCAGCGCTCTTCCTGTTCTCTTTTTTCCAACCATGCCAGCATCTTGCCAGCTCTGTCTCCCAGTTCATAAAGCATGTGCCGTGTGTCAAGCAATCGGGCCCTTACCCGCTCTCCAGCCAGGGTTTTATATTCATGGAAGAGATACTTAGATCTAGCATCCTAGACCTGCTCTGACAACACTGATGTTAAGGCACTATTTTTGAAGCTACTTTTATTGTCACGACATCAAATACTAACTGAACAGTACCAAACTGATCGTAGTAAGCAAGCCGTGTTTGTGACGAGCAAGAGGGATGTGCCGGACCCACGGAAAGAGCTACTTTAAATAAGTTAATTTTCTGTTTGCTTTCTTGCCTCCTTATTGGTGTCTTATGAAAGATAGACAACTGTTTTAATTTCTTGCTTCAAACGACATTTATTCTATAGAGTGACATATACGTCGGTCATTTTCAGTAATTTGACCCACAAATTTGGCATTTGACTCTTAAATGTATCATGTGTATGATTTAACTTTCGGTTCACATTATCCAATTATTTATAAATGAATTATGTATAGCTTTATGTGTACAATAATATTTGTTCTTTGAAATGCTCCATTATTTATGTTCTCTAATAGAATACATTTACGTAACCATCCAATTAATTTTGGGCTTCGTCCCTTTACACCCCCAGTGTGTGCCCTATAACATAGAATATTTCAGACACTGGAGTTACAAGCCATACTTTGGAATTCTGTTCCAGATTTGGAGAGTGTTATAAATAAGCCAAGAATGTTAGGTATTTACATGTAAACAATATGGATGGTGGTGAGCACAGGCAATATTTCATTCTGACTCTTTCAGACACTTTTAAGATGACCTACCACCTTTTGCAGCTGGTTTCACAGGAGGGCACAAGGGTATGAGCCTGACCCCCTACTGATTCTAGGGGTATATGTGCTCAAACACTATACAGCAAAAATGATCTCTCATTTGTAGACTTGATAAAACCCTCATGCAATACTACTAAGTCTACTGCGAGTAAAATATGTGCAAGCTGACAGAACCAATGACACTGTAAAATCCTTGTAAGGTGTATCAATATGCCCTCATCACGGACCCTAAAAGATGCAATACAACAACGTGTCAATATATAAATAAAGATTTATTCATGGATTCTTTCAGTTGCAGTAACTGAATACGCAAGCACTATTTTGAAGGAAAATCAAAGTAATACTGCCAGCAGTGCTATTTTATCACAAATAATTGTTGTCTGTACTTCCATTTTCCTGTTCTACTAGAAAGCAATATACTGTGTTTGACTGATTGCTGCTCCGTGATGCGCTGTGGGTTGTGGTGTTGTGCAATACAACCTACACGCATATTGGGTTCAGTGGATTATAGCCCTGGATTTATAATGAGATAAACAAGTACCAGAATGCAAAGAAATGAAGTGGACTGCGCGAGCTCCTCAAGCATAGAATCAGAAAGCTTGCGAGCTTATGGGCCCTTGCTTCCCTCGACCCCACTCAGATGGGCTCACTCACTCGATGCCCCTAGGCATTGGTGTCTCCCCTACCCATCACACTTACCGTGAGAAGTTGAAAGCAATTGTGGAATACCGTGCTTGGATCAGTGCCCAGAATCCCCAGAAGAAATGAGTTGCCTGCAGGGGAATAGATATACCAGAGTTACTCAGATATGCACAAGTATCAAGCTCACCCTGTGTCAGACTCTGAAAAACAATATCCCTTAAAGTGATGTATTTGCAAGTAATGTACCAGAAAAGTGGGACAATGGAAACCTATGTTACCAAAAAACAGTAATAGCCACAGAGCTTTCAATGGTCTCGGTTGCATGCGTGAGCACCTCATTCAGACTGGGTTTTTTTCTTTGCATTCTGGTCCCTGATCGCTTATATTTAAAATAAATTAAACATTAACACAACAACCATACTGCAAAGAAAAAACCTGAGCTGGACAGCTCAGGAAACATAAGTCATAGCTGCCAAGGGGCCCAATGTCATGTCTTACACCTTCAACCTCGGCTTCCTTTTAGGTTGAAGCTGCTGTCTGGTTTGTTAAAGACATCTACATTCAGAAAGCTGACCTAGGAATGCATTCCGCCTATTGCTTTCCTTTGGCTGTGTGCAGTGGTTCCCAAACTTTTTTGACCCACAGCTCCCTTGACCTATTGGCCGTTGGCTGCAGCTCCCCACTATGTTACTTTTTTTGGGAGAGTTGGGGGATGTAAGCCCGTCCTCGGGAGTACTTTCATTTTTCTCCCTAAAATAATTGGGATGGAGCTGATGAAGGTATTATAATCATATACGCAGGGGGTTTTGTATTACTAAGGCGAAGCCTCTAATAAAATATTCCTAGTTACACTTCTTTGCCCATGCCTTTTTTAGATAACCCTCTAAAACTTTTTCATCCCACTTACAGTACTAGATAGGCAATGGGGCCTACATGCAAAGGGGTGCTAAGTGTTTCTGCGCCTGAAGAACATTTGTATGCATTTCCATTTCTACCCATGTCATACGTGACAACACACCTGTCTCAGCAGGGTGACTCACAATTTTTTAAACCAAATTCAGCTATATTTTAGCTGTCTCCTCCCTAAAATTGCCTCCAATTCAATGCAAGCCAAATAAATTCCTCAGGTTTTTTTTCTTAAACGTCCCTCTTTCTTGCTTCTAAATGTTGACATTATGCCGTATATGGTGTTTTACTTCCCTGTGCTCAAGGAGAGAGCAGGCCTGTCCGAAAATGTGTGTGTACTGGAAGAAATGTGTACTGGAAGTACCTATGGTTCAAGTACACATCAATACTTAATAACACTTAGTGTGTTTGAGAGACAGGACAACTTTACTTTCCTGATAACTTGCATTGATGGAAAATGCATTTGGAAAAAAAAAAAACTATCAACGAGTCTAACAAAATTAATCGGGCGTCTTCCACTTACTTTGGGAGCGGGGAACGTGGGGATCCAGTGAAATATGGAGATCATCTCCCTCGACATGGCGTCAATTAAGCACTACGTTTCCAGCTTTAGGCATGTCACTTACAAATCATCAACATCATGCGTTTAAGTTTAAATTAGTTTAACTGAAGCCAACAAACCCTTCAACATTAAATGCATTACAGTGCTTGGTGCGCGGCTCCCCTGACTAGTTTTGATGGCACACCAGGGAGCCACGGCACACAGATTGGGAACCACTGGCTTTGTGGGTTGTAACTCACATTTTCTAGCTTTCTATTTGCTGGCTTTGTTTTAGGCTGCCTAGCTGAGTTCGTCCCTCCCGTTGCCCAAACCTTGCTTACTGTATTCTTCCACAAACTCGCTTTCTGTAAAAAGGCCTTTCAATCTTGTTCGTATCTTGCCACTTGTGTTGTGCATTCAAAGACAGAGATCAAATGTCAAGCTCCCTCTTCTGTGAGAGTTTGGGGTTTACTTTTCTTTTCCTGACTTTAAAGTGAGAGCATTTATGTGACAATCCTGCTGAGTGTCCATGTAATACGAGAGGGTGAAGGAGTTTTTTTTTTCTAGCACTCAACAAAAACAAGCATTGGCATAGCCAATAGGTCTCGCCTTTGGGACCTTATGTGTTTAGCCAGAACTTTTGGCTATGTTGTAGAGCATTGTGGCTGCTGTGCATCATGTTGAAAAGTTATAACAAAAAGTGTTAAGCATTTTTGTTACCTTTATACAAACCAAGACGACATTATATACAACTGAACAACCTGATTAAAAAAGATTTTAACATAAAAAATGTCTTCTAGTTTTTTTGTACTTGCACTGCTGGCAACTTCTTCCTGCCTCTTGTCATGCTTGTTTGTTATCATTTTTTTTGTTATGGGGGAGCGGGACATAAATAATGAGGGAGTGGAGGTTGTAAAACAGTAATTTAATTAGAACACGAGCAGCGGACGGACACTAGGGGAGAATCAACAGATGCCAGATTCCAAAGGCAGACTGACGTGATGCTTAGGTGATGCTTAGGTGGTGCGCTGATGCAAAATGGTGCTGGTGAGTGATGTTTGGTGCTCTGGTGGTGCCACTATATGGTGTGGATTGGAGGTACGTTGTGGATTGTGGAGTAGTGGAGTTGAAATATGTTGTTTGGTGTGTAATTATGTGGTGTGTATTGGAAATGTGTGGAGTTGAATTGTGTGGCCTGGAACTGTGGTGTTGAGTGAAATTATGCTTAGTGAAATTGTGTCATGGTGTGGAGTGCATTTATGTTGATTGGTGGTATGTGGCATAGAGTGCATTTATGGGGAGTGTATTTATGTTGCATTGAGTAGAGTGCAATTATGTGGCGTGTAATTATGAGGCAGAGTGGTATTATGTGGAGTGTATTTATGTTGCATTGAGTAGAGTGTAATTATGTTGCGTGTAATTATGTGGCACTGAGTGGTATTATGTGGAGTGTATTTATGTTGCATTGAGTAGAGTGTAATTATGTTGCGTGTAATTATGTGGTACTGAGTGGTATGTGGAGTGTATTTATGCTGCATTGAGTAGAGTGTAATTATGTGGCATGTAACTATGTCGTACTGAGTGGTATTTTGTGGAGTGTGTTTATGTTGCATTGAGTAGAGTGTAATGATGTGGCGTGTAATTATGTGGCACAGTGGTATTATGTGGACTGTATTTATGTTGCATTGAATAGAGTGTAATTATGTGACGTGTAATTATGTGGTATTGAGTGGTATTATGTTGAGTGTATTTATGTTGCATTGAGTAGAGTGTAAATATGTGGCGTGTAATTATGTGGCACTGAGTGGTATTATATGGAGTGTATTTATGTTGCATTGAGTAGAGTGTAATTATGTGGCGTGTAACTATGTCACACTGAGTGGTATTATGTGGAGTGTATTTATGTTGCATTGAGTAGAGTGTAATTATGTGGCGTGTAATTATGTGGCACAGTGTTATTATGTGGAGTGTATTTATGTTGCATTGAATAGAGTGTCATTATGTGACGTGTAATTATGTGGTACTGAGTGGCATTATGTGGAGTGTATTTATGTTGCATTGAGTAGAGTGTAATTATGTGGTGTGTAATTATGTGGCACTGAGTGGTATTATGTGGAGTGTATTTATGTTGCATTGAATAAAGTGTAATTGTGACGTGTGATTATGTGGTACTGAGTGGTATTATGTGGAGTGTATTTATGTTGCATTGAGTAGAGTGTAATTACATGGTGTGTAATTATGTGGTACTGAGTGGTATTATGTGGAGTGTATTTATATTGCATTGAGTAGAGTGTAATTATGTGGCGTGTTATTATGTGGCACTGAGTGGTATTATGTGGAGTGTATTTATGTTGCATTGAGTAGAGTGTAATTATGTGGCACTGAGTGGTATTATGTGGAGTGTATGTTGCATTCAGTAGAGTGTAATATATGGCGTGTAATTATGTGGCACTGAGTGGTATTTTTGGGAGTGTATGTTGCATTGAGTGCAGTATAATTATGTAGCATATAATTATGTGGCACTGAGTGGTATTATGTGGAGTGTATTTATGTTGCATTGAGTAGAGTGTAATTATGTGGCGTGTATTTATGTGGCACGGAGTGGTATTATGTGGAATGTATTTATGTTGCATTTAGTAGAGTGTCATTATGTGGCGTATAATTATGTGGCACTGATTGGTATTATGTGGAGTGGATGTTGCATTGAGTGCAGTGTAATTATGTGGCATATAATTATGTGGCACTGAGTGGTATTATGTGGAGTGTATTTATGTTGCATTGAGTAGAGTGCACGCGGGCAGCTATCACTGGCATCACACGAGAAAGTTATCTCTGGTACCACGGGGGTTCAGCAACCACTGGCACCACGGGGGGACAGCAACCACTGGCACCACACAGGGACAGAACCACTGGCATAACACAAGAAGGCGAGAACTGGAACCACACAGGGAGAGAACCACTGGCACCACACGGGGACAGAACCACTGGCAGCATACGGGGATGGAACCACAGGCAGCACACGGGGACAGCAGCCATGTGCACCACGCTGAGATATAGCTACCACTGGCACCACGTCAAGGCGGGAACTGGCACCTCACGGGACGGCAATAAACATCACCACCCACAGGGCCGGAACCACACGGCAAAAGCTATCGATGACAGGGCACACGGCACAGGGAAAGCCTCTACAAGTAGGTACCACACAGGGAAAGCCAGTCCTGGCCTCACAATGTGAAAATGAGAAGTGGCAGCAAACGGGAAAGCAAGACATGGCAACACACGACATTTGTGTGTTATGCCCATTCCGAGGTGCAGACCTCTGATGTGTGTGCCAACCGTGCACACCGAAGTGACAGACCTCAGCATGGGTGGTAATTAAGCAATGCGCAATTTGACCCCGAGATTTGCCCGGATTCGCATCCTATTTGGCAGCTTAAATAGCTAAACCACCACAAACATCAAAGTATGAGGCGCGTTTATCGGTTAAATAAATATGGAAATGTACAGTTTTACAACTTCATTTATAAACAAAACACAACATAAATATGGATAAATACGCATAAAATGGCCAAAAAATAAATATGGATAAATACATTCGGAAATGTTAAGAAAATAAATATCATAGTTGAAGGCGCACCGGGTGACTCCAAGTTGGAGGCTTAAGAGAAAAGGAATCGCTTCTGTTTACCAAAGATAAATGGTGATGAGCTGACAAGACATGAGCTGTTTGGATGCTTCAGTTTTCCAACCTGAAAACAACGTCATGGAAATTATGTTCCCTCGCACTCTGCGGAACATTTTAGAAAACATATCCGCATTCAGCCTTAGATCCATAACACGCTGCCTTTTTGCAAACTGGACTGGCCTTCGAATACTTTGTTAAAATATGTGCACAGTGAGTCAGCCTTTCTGCTCTAAATGTGAAAGCCTCGGGGTTCACTGCAGCCAGTCGTTTCTCGCACATTGAGATTGGAAACCATTTTTTAGCTCAACACACACATACGCACGCACACGCGCACAATGGTGCAAACACGCGCGCACAGACACATTCAGAGAAACACACTTGCACGCATTTAGACACACACACATGCACACAATAGCACACTCACACGTAAACGCAGGCACGTGCGAGCACACACACCAGGACGCCCCACCACACTCAATCTCGCAGAGTATGGGTGGAAAGGGTCACAGCCACTCGTTAAAAGGGGACATCACTTTAGCCCCCTCGACCTCAGAGCCATGTTTCCTATGGGCTCTGAGTCCTTGAAAGTCGGAAATCGATGAGAGCCTGCAGTCTTCACTTGGATACAAATCAAAAACGTTGTGACGGCAGACAGGGAGAAACCACTGGGATGGGGAGCACGTTCTCCCGTGTCAAGCAAGGGGCGTGTCCGGTTTACATAAGCTCCAGTTTCATTACACATAGTCACTTTCATTTTTTTGGGAGCAACACGGGTACGGGGAAATTAAGTGATTTTCCCAGAATCACAGGATGTTGAGCTGCAGCTGAGATTCAGACCTTGTTGATGTATGACCCCAGTGCACTGAGTGTCGGAGGGGCTGGGGCGGAAAGCACTGGGCAGGACAGGTCTCCCTGCCCTTCTATCGCAGTGCCTGGTGTCGGGGCAGAATGGGGGGCCTCCACACTCGCCGTGAGTGCGGTCGTGGTAGTTGTTGGGGTTACCGAGCCAGTGTGGGAAAGGTGGAAGGAAGCATCGCTGCCCCAGCCCCTCTTGCATCCACCCAGGCCGGCCATGAGGGCACATATGTTGGTTTTGAAAAATGACCGCAGGGGCTCTCTTTTTACACAGACATACGGAGTTCACTGTGTACGCATGTACACGAGAGTGATTTCAGTACTAAAACGCACTAGAACACACAACACAAGCTGCTCACTTGTAGGAGAAAACTTTGCCCATAACCAATTGACCCACAGTTTTCAAACTCTGTACAATAAGCGCTACAGCCACCGACTAGCGCTTTATGAAACACATTTACTCTTGAAGTGCCACAGCCGCCGGCTAGCGCCCTTTGAAGCACATTCACACTTGTCAAAATGGTCGACGTTTGCTCGCCTGATGAGTAGGCCCCGAGCACCTCGGCACTTCTGAAACATTGAACAAACAAACGTGTATGTGTGATTAAGGAGCGTGAGAGCGCGACTCTGGGGCCTGGCAGCTTGTGCCCCGATTAGTTGGCTTTTTCAAGAACAAAAATGTGGTGTTTTTCCAAATCTGTCGATATTTATTACTGTGAATTGTCAAGTGTACAATTACACAAGATGCATACATGATGCGAGGTCCGGGTTGTGTGTTTGCGCTGGCAGATATTGGGGATTTATAAAAAGAGGGTGGTAAAATTACATAACACGCTGCCTTTTTGCAAACTGGACTGGCCTACGAATACTTTGTTAAAATATGAGCCCAGTGAGTCAGCCTTTCTGCTCAAAATGTGAAAGCCTCGGGGTTCACTGCAGCCAGTCGTTTTTCGCACATTGAGATTGGAAACCGTGTTTTAGCTCAACACACACATACGCACGCACACGCGCACAATGGTGCAAACACGCGCGCACAGACACATACAGAGAAATACACTCGCACGCATTTAGACACATGCACACAATAGCACACTCACACGTAAACGCAGGCACGTGCGAGCACACACACACCAGGACGCCCCACCACACTCAATCTCGCAGAGTATGGGTGGAAAGGGTCACAGCCACTCGTTAAAAGGGGACATCACTTTAGCCCCCCTCGACCTCAGAGCCATGTTTCCTATGGGCTCTGAGTCCTTGAAAGTCGGAAATCGATCAGAGCCTGCAGTCTTCACTTGGATAACAAGTATCCAGGTTTGATGAAGGAAAACACTTGCATTAGGATGGTGGGGGGAGGGCTTATAACATGAAGCGGAAGGGAGAAGCCCGGGAGTTGTTTCCTATGGGCTCTGAGTCCTTGAAAGTCGGAAATCGATCAGAGCCTGCAGTCTTCACTTGGATAACAAGTATCCAGGTTTGATGAAGGAAAACGCTTGCGTTAGGATGGTGGGGGGAGGGCTTATAACATGAAGCGGAAGGGAGAAGCCCGGGAGTTGTGTGCGCGCGCACGGCAAAGAATGTCAGGAATGCAGCTGGCACAGTGCGGGGCCGCTGCTCGCTCCCGAGAAGGCTAGGCCAGGGCACAGAGAAGGCGGGACATGCACCCGCCTTGGACCAATTGCGTGCTGTCTTTCTTAGAAAGACGCATGCAAAGGCCAATTGCGGGTGCTAAAAAATAAAGCACACGCACAAGCGTGTGTTTAGCGTGGAAAAGTCCTTACTAAAAGTCTCGCAGAACAGCGCATGCGCGCTGGCTCAGGCAAGACCTAAAAATGAACTAGTCTGATGTTTCAGAATATATCAGAATTAGTACAAATGAAGCATATTTTTTTCTAATTCTGAACTGTGGTGGAAACAAATATTTAAATACGGTCCAAACAGATCAATACAGTAGGTGATGACATTTGCACACTTTATCGTTTTTGTGCAGTAAAACCGTATTTTTGTACAAATGTAATGGTCATTTCAATTGAAAATGAGTTGTCTGTAATGGCAGTGCGCTACCATACCATGCATACTCCACACTACACCACTCTACTCCACTCTATGCCATGCCACTCCATTCTTCGAGAGTCCACTCCACACTACAACATACCACTCCATTCTAGGCCCATCCACTCTAAGACACTCTACTACACGCCACTCCAATCTACCCCATTCACTCCACGACACAACATGCCACTCCACGTCCCTCCACGCTACTTACCCCACTCCGCTCTACCCCACTCGTCTATTCCACTCCACTCCTCTCTAATGTACCCCAATCTATCCCACCCCACTCCACTTCGCTACAATCTACGCCACATCACTCTACCCCACTCCACTCAAGCTACCCCACTTCACCCAATCTACGCCACTCCACTCCAATCTACCCCATCCCAATTTACCCAACCAACTTCAATCTACCCACTCCAATCTTATCTACCCCAATCCACTTCACTCCAATCTACCCCTCTCCCCTACAATCTACCCCACTCCACTCTACCCCAAACTACCCCACTCCAATCTACCTCACTCCAATCTACCCCACTCCAATCAATCTAAACCAATCAACCCCACCCCACCCTACTCCAGTCTACCCCACTCCACCCCAATTTAACACGCTCCACTCAAATCTACCCCACTCACTCCATTCTACCCGTCTAGCCCACTCTAATCCACTTCAATCTACCCCAATACACCCCATTCCAATGTACCCACATCCAACCCACTCGACTCCAATCTACCCGAGTCCACTCCACTCAACACCAGTCCAATTTACCCCACTCCACTTTAAACACCACTGCAATCTATCCAACTCCTCTCCTCTCCACTCTACCCCACCCCACTCCAATCTACCCCACCCCAATCTACCCCACTCCAATCTACCCCACCCCAATCTACCCCACTCCAATCTACCCCACTCCAATCTACCCCACTCCAATCTACCCTACTCCAATCTACCACAATCTACCCTACTCCACTCCAATCTAACACACTCCAATCTATCCCATCCAAGCCGCCCCACTCTAATCTACCCCACTTCAATCTACCCCAATCTACTCCATTCCAGTCTACCCCACCCTAACCCACTCTACCCCACTCCAATCTACCCCACTTATCCCAATCTACTCCACACCACTCTATTCAGCTCCACTCCAATCTACTCCACTCGTCTACCCCACCCCACCCACTCCACTCCAATCTACCCTACCATAATTGACCCAATATGACCCACTCAACTCTACCCCATTCAACTCTAACTCGCTCAACCCTCATCTAATCCACTCTAGCCCACTCCACTCCTATCTAATCATCTCCATAGGATAGGAGTCTATCTACCCCACCCCACTCTAATCCACCCCATTCCACTCCATGCTTCCCCAGTCTACCCCACTTCACTCCAATCTACCCTACCCCAATCTAGCCCTCTGCAATCCAGTCTATCCCATTTCACCCAATGTGCCCCAATTCAATGTACCCCACTCCAATTTACCTCACTTAAATCCACCCAATCTACCCCACTCCCTTGTACCCGAATCTACTTCACTCTATTCCACTCTACCCAATCTACCCTACTCCACTTCACTCCAATCTACCATATGCCACCAAAATCTACCCCATTCCAATCTACCCTACCACACTCCACCTCAACTCACCCCACTGTATCCCACTGCAATATACCCTGCCACACTCCACCCCAAACTACCCTAGTCCAATCTATCCCATCTAATCTACTTCACTTCAATCTACCCCAATCTACTCCACTCCAATCTACATCACCCAACCCAATCTACCCCACTCCAATCTATCCCACCATCTCAATCTACCTCACACCACTCTATTCAACTCTACTCCACTCCACTTCACTCCAACCTACCCTACCATAATCCACCCAATTTATCCCACTCTACCCCACACCACCCTAATCTACCCCACACCACTCCTAACTACTCGTCTCCATTCCACTCCAATCTACCCATATCCACTGCACTCCATGATTCCCTGAACTACCCCACTCACTCCAATCTACCCCAATATATCCTACTCCTCTATACCCCGATATCTACCCCACTATAATCTACCCATCTCCAGTCCGATCTACCCCATTTCACCGCAATCTAACCCTATTCAATCTACCCCACTCCCCCACTCCAATCTACCCCAATCTACTCCACTCCAATCTTCCCCATTCCATCCAAATCTTCCCCACAGCACTTCATTCTACCCCAATCGACCCCACTCTACCCCAATCTAACCCACTCTATTCCATTCTATCCTATTAAAATACACCCAAAATACCCCACTCCAATCTACCCCATTCCACTCCAATCTACCCGACTCCAGTCTATCCCAATCCACCCACTCTTTCCCAAACTACCTCACTCCACTTCAATCTACCCCAATATATTCCACTACACTCTACCCTACTCCTATCTACCCCACTCCAGTATACCCTATCCTAATACACCCCAATTTACTCCACTCTACCCCACTCCAATCTACCGCGCTAATCTACCCAACTCCTGCACTCCAATCTACCCCAATCTACCCCACTCTGCTCTACCCCAATCTACCCCATTCCACTCGACCCCAATCTACCCCACTCCAATTTACCCCAGCTCACGCCACTAGCTTTTAGCCATGCTAAACAGCCGCCACACTGGTGTATATAATGGCTAAAACACATTGCCAATAGCTCTCGCACAGACGAGACCTACTGGCTTTGCCAATGCTGGTTATTCATTAGCACTTTTCATGCTGGGATAGAAGAGTGCAAGCTTGCAATGCTAAGGTCCAAAGTACAACATGCTGTTGAATTAATGCCATTGTGAAACAAGCCAGGACTAGCTGAAGGGGTCATGTACCACAAGGAGTCACCCTGTACCCCCTGGAGTCCCCCCTGTACCTCATGGAGTCACCCTGTACCACATGGAGTCACCCTGTACCACACGGAGTCACCCCTGTACCCCATGGAGTCACCCTGTACCACACGGAGTCACCCTGTACCACACGTAGTCACCCTGTACTCCATGGAGTCACCCTGTACCACATGGAGTCACCCTTTACCCCATGGAGTCACCCTGTATCATCCCGCTCAGAGATCACAAAGGGAATCCCAATCCCTGGTGGCAGAGGACAACTGGCCCCAGGTGATAAGTCACCTTGTGCCAACGGCCCTTGGCAATCCTTAACTTCATGGCTCATACATATGAGCTACAGAGTTAAACTACAAGTTCCATAATGTAAGATACCACGGACGAAAAGCCAGAAGTGCCTGCAGCATCAAGCATGCTGCATGGCATGGGACCGCGTGGCAGCTGCGCTGGTGACGTAGTGAGTGTTCCTTTGGTTATCAGCAGCGTGGCCATCTCATTCCATGCCATCAGCGGCACTGTTTATACCTCTGGGCTATGAACCTACTAATCATGCGTGTGCTCGTCTAATTAATCCAAAGGCAGCTGATCAAGACTATAAGCTTTGTTTCCCAGAATGCATTTGGTTTTCACATGAAGGCTCAGCACTGAAACAGCGCTATTGATGACAGAGTAGAGCGGTCACCACAGCTGCCAGGGACCATAGGGGACAGTAAGACACTTAAAGATGTCCATCTATTGAGCCACTAAAGGGCCGCCCGAGCCTGCCCAAGGTTACTACAGGGGCGTACCATTCATTATTCACAAGAACACGGTATGGTCGTATCACCGAACCCTTTGCCCCAAGGGTGCACACTAGAGTTGTTCATTAACACTTTTCTACCTAAATAATTCAAAGTCCCTCCAGCGACCGACCTGGAAAGCACTCGCGGAATCACCTACAGATCACTGACCCGTACTTCCGGGATACAGCACTCAATAACACAGGGGCGCGTGGGGGTGGAGTGGAATGTGGGCTTCCTGGAATCCAGCATCAGCAGGAGCCTCACAACATCAGCTGAGTGAAGTTCATGGCTGGTGCAATCTCCCGTCCATCTCACCCTGCTTTTCACCCAAGAGATAACCCACTCCCTTTCCCCTCCCTATCCATAGCTGCCAGGTGGCTCCAAGTCATATGTGACACCTTTAGCCAGTCCTGGCTTTTTAGCCCACAATACTCTGCATGCTGGTGTTTTTGTTAGCAGCGAAACTGCGAGCCCCGATTTACAATAAAGTGCTGTTTCCTGAATCGCCAGGACTTGCTAAACGTGTCACACAGGTAGCACTAGGTCATTCAGCAGTATTGCCTGCTTCAAAGTAGGTAAGAGGACACACTCACAGAGAGTCTGCTTACGTATACCCCGAATTTAGAAGGTAAGTCATGGTTGTTCCTAAACACTTTACCATCCCTGCAAGTTATTCCGAGCCAGTACTGCTCCGACCCAGTAAACTGACGAGCGCCTACAATCCTAGGGGCTTATTTACAAGGCCCTTGCGCCACTTTTGCGTCACTTTTCCCATGTTAAAAATGACGCAAAAGTGGCGCAAGGGCCTTGTAAATCTGCCCCCTAGTGAGTAGCAAGATGTCCCTTTGACTTAGCTGTGCAACACCTCTCATAGCTACCGAATTGTCCAGGTACATGCGTCACTACTTTGGCCCGTCATGGTTTTGCATTAGACTGCTGGGACTTGTAGTTCTAGTTATTCGAGTCTAAGACGAGGACTACAAACCAGAATTCTAAGGAAAAAAAACATCACTAGCCTATCTAGTCACGTATGGACCCGGGAAACCTGGCAGGTACCTCCGTCTCGTGAACAACACCTAAACCTGCACATAGCTCTCACCTCTGCATTATCCTTCTTATGCACACCAGGGCCGGCTTTAGTGCTAGTGGCGCCCGGTGCGACAATCACTTTTGGCACCCCCCACACCCCATGACTGCGTCCTCGGATGGTCTCACTACCACCGGGCAAAAGTGCCCCTCATCTCTCCAATCATAAGATATTGCTAAACAGAGCGCCCCCCCCCCCTGAGGTCAGCACCCCACTTAATAGTTCAGTGCCCTGTGCAGCCGCACCGGTTGCAATGCCCTAGAGCCAGCCCTGATGCACACGCACATTGAGCATTCTTACAGACTGCTGAGCTCCTTGCCTTCTTACCTTTGACCTCGGCGTATCTTTTAATGCATTTTCAATATTTTACTCCACATTGAACAGTGGTGACGCGAGCGTAACTCTTTGCCACTTTCCCAGGGCTTTAAGTGGGCCGGGTCCTGCCGGTGCTCAGCACCAGCAGTTCTAAAAAGCCGGTGCTGAGACGGGTCCTTACCGGGCTCTCCATTTTTGCCCTCACCCTCAGGGTGGGAAAAAAATCTTAACTCTGCAGCACTTAACACTGCCTTTGATGTAACTTTGAAGAGACTCGTTATAGTTCTTTCAGTTTCATCATTTCAGAAAGGAAGCATTTTCAATATTATGTACAGCAAATATATAGTTGTTGCTTATTTATTTTAC
Source organism: Calotriton arnoldi (assembly GCA_963921515.1). Classification (NCBI taxonomy): domain Eukaryota; kingdom Metazoa; phylum Chordata; class Amphibia; order Caudata; family Salamandridae; genus Calotriton; species Calotriton arnoldi. Next base: position 1,857,096 of record CAWUFW010000598.1, on the reverse strand, counting down.
ACAACCAACAACCATTGACAAAGCCAATAGACCTGGTATGTTGTAGGTGTATTTGTTACTTGCTGTATTATATATCTGGATGCAATGACAGAAGCAGCAAAATACCAGTCGGGCGGTACACTAGGCTACCGAAACCGGTCCTAGGATGCTAGTTTCCAGTCCAGGAGGACCTGGCCTGGCAGTTCGGGCTGGACTGTTCCCATTGGGCGCAGGGTCAAGACTGATTTGTGTATGGCTGGGTTCAAACTGGAATGACATGGTGAGCAAAAAACCGATGGATTTAGGCCTAGATCTCTGTACTGGGGTGAATGTATGACATTGTTCTGAATTCTGTCCATCACTTGTTCTTTTTGCATTTGTCACCCCGAGTGGGATGGGTATGCCCAGATGTGGGTCCCGTGCTCTCCATGCCAATGGAGTCAAGCTGTCCTGACTGATGAGGGGTGAAACCCGGAAACCGGTCCTAGGATGCTTGTTTCCAGTCCTCCGGACCTGGCCTTGCAGTTCAGGCTGGACTGTTCCCATTGGGCGCAGGGTCAAGACTGATTTGCATATGGCTGGGTTCAAACCGGAATGGCATTGGGAGCAAAAAAACAAGGGATTTAGGCCCAGATCTCTGTACTGGGGTGAATGTATGACATTGTTCTGCATTCTGTCCATCAATTGTTCTTTTTGCATTAAGCAGAGATTTTTAGCTTGTGTTTTTTAGCCACACCCTTATTTACATCAGAGCAGCCCCTTTAAGAGACTCCCTAGTTTTTTCATCCCACTTAAAGCCCTGCATGTACCCTCCGGTGAGGTATGGGTAGGTGTAGAGGATTGGGGACTTTGGGGTTTCACCAGCGTAGGGCAGCAGTGAGCATTGCAGTGTTAGGGCACACTGTGCACAGCAAATGAGTGTCCCTTGTACTGAAAATTCTCAGGCACGGGGAACGGTCGGATTGGGAAGGTGGGAAGTCTGGCATTGAGCGATAGGCCGCTGCCTAAGGGTGTAATGTGGGCCGGCTTTTTAAGGGCCTCTGCTTCATTCCTGCCCTGCCAGGCCATCGCACTTCAGGCTATCGTGGGCGGGCGAGGGTGGTAAGTGTGACAATCAGCCTTACTGGGGAACAGGTGTTGCTCCATTTGTTGGGCCATTCTTACCACGGCACTCCCGCCGCCCCACCCTGCGAGCGGGCAGCTTGGCCCAGAAGCAGTTTCTTGCCCCTGACCCCTCCCCTGCCAGGCCATCACATTCAGGCGATGGTGGGTGGGAGTATGCAGGGGCCTCGCTGGGGGGGGGGTCTGGTTTTTGGATATGGGCCATCTACACCTTAGCTCCCACTGGAGCAGCAGTAGCTGTGTCCTTTTGCTTGACCCATTCACTGCAAGGCCATCACCCTGAGGCTATGGAGGGCTGGGAAGGGAGTGAAGTAAGAGAAGCCTGGAGGGTGTGTGTATATTTGCATAGGCCTCGCTGTGAAGCAACCTGTATTAAGCTTTTATTAAACTAGAGAGGAGGTGGCGTTACAGGCAAACCTGCTGACTTTGGAAGTGGGAAACCAGGTTCCAGTCCCGGCGTCGGCTCAAAATCCTGTGATTCTGGGCAAAAAAGTAATTTCCTAGCACCTGAAGTAAAAATTAATTTGATTTGTGTAGTGTAACTGGTGCTTATGTAAGTTGCTCTAATGCCCTAGCGCCGAGTAATAGTATAAAAAAGCAACTAGAAAAAACTGCAATTTATTCATGTTATAAGATTTTGCCAGAGCATGATAATTAGAGAGCACTCTTTATATAAAAATATCCATATTCTTTTTTAACATGGCTTTTCTGCCTTTGTTCAGTTTAGCTATTAGTCACGGATGAGTAAAGCAGCTTTAGAACTCATTTTAAAGTGCTTTCACATTACGTTGAATGATCAGAGGGAAAAAATACAGACTTTCTGTGATTTTCTTCATTTTCGCACTGTTCAGAATATTAAAATATAGGTCACATTAGTAAACAAGCATTGGCATAGCCAATATGTCTCGCCTTTGGGACCTTATAAGTATTTAGTTATGCAGCACAATATCCTTGGTGCAACAACATCAACTGTTGCATGGCTAAGCACTTATAAGGTCCCAAACGCGAGACCTATTGGCTATGCCAATGCTTGTTATGTAGCGTTGCTACACTCATTATACAACAGGTCTGACAGGAATCTATTGGTTCGTCGTTAGAAGCACATAATGTACCAAAATAATGATTAGAACTTTTTAAAGCTGTAAACAGTAAAGTATTTAAGGTATATTAAGGGAGTGTGTTGTCTTTGTTGAGATACGAAAAAATTACTTTTTTTACTTTTTATGCATGGAATTAGACCTTAGCCCCACCTACTTACTAGGATAACCTGTACTGCTATAAATAGACGCCCATCTCAGCCGTTGGTTGAGTACATTTAACCATATGTTAATTATTTTTCGAGTTACCTCCAACACTACCTACTTTCTCTTCCTCTGCAAGATCATGGAGAAGGCAATGGTACATCAGCTTCACAATTATGATAAACACTTGTTTTTGGGCATGGCTAACGCAGCCATCATGGTGGACGTGTTCTAGACGAGCTCCGCTCTCTAACCTGCTTAGCCATGATTACTCCTGCCAGGAGCCCGCCATCCACGGGTGCAAGTTTCCCCACCCACAGACGCCTCCCATTCGCCCTACCTCTGTACTGTGCAAAATCGCTGCAGAGAGAGGTGTAGACTTGGAGCGGTGGCCCGCGCTCGATTCGGCTTGAAGGCGGGCCCACAACCACTATGCTGCAGATACTGACTGACAACACCGATCAGCAGTACAAGAGACAGTGAGCTCCTGTTTACATCATCGAGGTACGGGACTGGGGTGCCTCTGGGACCGGGTCCACCTCCCCGCTGTGTTGGACTGACCAGGGAGTGCAGAGCGACGTGCTGTGCGATACGAGTCCTGGTGCTTGCACACGCACGGGGACCCGGTGGCCCTCCCCTTTGCCCCTGCTGCTACAGCCCGGAATCGTTCAGGCGAGCCCCGCATGCGGAAGGCGCTGCCTGAGTCAGGCTATGGCTTGGATGCATCTGCGGTCCTTTTAAATGCTCGCACCTGCGGGGTTCTGTGTTACTGCGGGCAGGGCATCCGGCTAATTCTCTGCCGCTGCTCGTCCCTGAACGCAGCTGCAGGAAATTAAGACATCACACTGCTGGACTGGCTGCAGCAGCTAGCCTGATTCGCCGCGGAGCTCGGAGGGGCTGCACTGAGAGACAAGAGAGGAGCGGGGGCGAGCGAGCGCGGCAGCCTGCAGAGCTGACCAGACGCTCGTGCGTCGTGGCCTTTTGCCTGCGATTACGCGCGCGGCAGACATGTGTTTCCAATTATCGCGCCCGCGTCTGGGCACGATAATTGGAAACACATGTCTGCCGCGCGCGTAACAGCAGGTAAAAGACCACGACGCACGAGCGTGTGGTCAGCTTTTGAAACCCCCTAACATAAAGTCTTCGCCTAGCAGCGCTTGCGCGCTACTCGAGGCTCGACCTAAAAAAAAAAAGGGCAGGTGGTAACCCTAGCCAGATCAGGTGTTTTGGCCCTTGGGTCATTTTATTTCACCTCACCCACCTGGCCAAAAGGCTGTGCTTCTCGTTTTCACCAATCTTACTGATTCTACAAGCTTTAAAATGCTTAGGTTGCCAAATATTTCTCTAAAAATGAGTCCAATGAGACTAACCAAATGATGTTTCATGAAAGCGCACAATCCGCGAATGTGGGCCACTTTTTTGGGACTGCCCGGGCCTAATTGTAATCCCAATCAGACCCTGGCAACAGGCATCCGAGGTGCAATCCCCATCTCCAAGACCTTCCCTGGCCTAGGTTAAGTCAGCATGTTCTGTTTGGGGCTGCCAGATATTCCACCTACCCATCTAAACACCACAGTGGCATCTGCGGTGCCTCCCACATCCTGCAGGGGCGGTATAACAAGGACTGGCTTTAGTCAGTGCAGAGCTTACTCACACGATTTGTGTACTTGTGACACTCAATCAATCAATCAATCAATCATGTCACTTATAAAGCGCACTACATACCCGCGAGGGTCTCAAGGCGCTGGGGGAAGAGGGGCGTGGTGCTGCTACTGATCGAAGAGCCAGGTCTTGAGGAGTCTTCTGAAGGCCAGTAGGTCTTGGGTCTGCCGAAGGTTGGTGGGGAGGGTGTTCCAGGTCTTGGCGGCGAGGTGGGAGAAGGATCTGCCGCCGGCGGTCGTTTTCCGGATGCGGGGGACTGTGGCGAGGGCGAGGCTGGTGGAGCGGAGCTGGCGGGTGGGGGTGTAGAAGCTGAGTCGTCTGTTGAGGTAGGCTGGTCCGGAGTTGTGGAGTGCTTTGTGTGCGTGGGTGAGGAGCTTGAAGGTTATCCTCTTGTTGACAGGGAGCCAGTGCAGGTCTCTCAGGTGGGGTGTGATGTGGCTGCGTCGGGGGATGTCGAGGATAAGACGTGCAGAGGCGTTCTGGATGCGTTGCAGCCGTCTCAGGAGCTTAGCCGTCGTTCCTGCGTAGAGGGCGTTTCCGTAGTCCAGCCTGCTGGTGACGAGGGCCTGGGTGACTGTTTTTCTTGTTTCGGTGGGGATCCACTTGAAGATCCTGCGGAGCATTCGGAGGGTGTTGAAGCAGGATGAGGAAACGGCGTTGACCTGCTTAGTCATGGAGAGGGTGGGGTCGAGGATGACCCCTAGGTTGCGTGCGTGGTCGGTGGGTGTCGGGGCTGTTCCCAGTGATGTTGGCCACCAGGAGTCGTCCCATGCTGAAGGGTTGGAACCAAGGATGAGGACCTCCGTCTTGTCCGAGTTCAGCTTTAGGCGGCTGGTACTCATCCATTCGGCGACGGCCTTCATTCCTTCGTGGAGGTGGGCTTTGGCGGTGTGAGGGTCTTTGGTGAGGGAGAGGATCAGCTGGGTGTCGTCGGCGTAGGAGATGATGTTGAGGTTGTGCTGTCGGGCGACGTGGGCGAGGGGTGCCATGTAGACTACGTTTACAATCATGGGCATCCGCAGGAGGGGCCAAGGGGGCGCTCACACCCCCCGCCACCCGTATTTTTCACTTGCCCTTTAATAAAATTTCAAGTAGTGCAAATGAATCATTTGTCTTCAAAGAGAGAGAAAGAGAGAAGCCCACATGCATAAGAAAGTGTGGGGCTGCTCTTGGGAGCCCTCGTTCTATCCATTTCACGTCCCCGTATCAAAGAACCCCATCGCATGAGAGCCGCAGATAAATCTAACATTGACTTATTTTTGCAAGCAAACATTAAAGAAAGTCAATGTTTGACTAACGCCCTTGCATAATTAGCAAGTGGATAACAAACCACAGGACCGGCTTTTTTAAAAAAAAAATTTTAATACTCGGAAGATGCCTGGACTGGGAAAAAGCGACAGATTTCGACTTTTGAAACCCTGCCTCGAACCACAGAAGCAAGGAAAGGGTTGCAGTTCTGGATTCGTGGAAACATACTGAGCCACGGCTGAAAAAGCGCGCAATTAGTCAATTTCTGATCCCCTTCCACTTATATTAAAACGGCTAATGCAACAATTATTTTGTGAGAGGATGTCAAGGGAACGACGTTAAAATTATGCCCCTCCCGAAAAAATGTCAACTGACGCCCGCCCATGTTTAGTGTGCATGCATGTGAAGCACACGGATTCTGTGCAAGTTAGGACGACATTGTGTCACGTGGCAGCAGCGCTTGGAGATACTTAGCGGAGGTAAGCGCTAACTGGGGAAGAGGGACAGGCTCTGCTAGGGAAATTGCATCGCGCTGAGCCCCATCAGCGCCTTACCTGTACTGAGGGAGTAAGAGACAGATGCATTGCATGGGTGGCATATGGTCCAGGATATGGCATCTTTGATGTGCTTCATGTCGAGATGGCTTGCGGTTTACCTGCTGTAGAGTAGGGTTTACGCTTGCTGTGACAACCTATATTTCTTTTTTTTTTTTTTTAGTTTAAATTGTTTTTATTGAATTCTGCAGAAAGAGTAACAAACGTAAAGATAGTGGCTGAAATAAGTTAATCAAAAGAGGTGCAATATATCATTTGCACCAGAATATATGAGAGTTACAGAAGAAAAAAGAATGGGGGAAACTGTGCACATTTCTACATCAATGACAATTCTATTATCTGTTGTTTTAGTAGATAGTTGTTCAGAGATTGGCATATCATTACAAAATAAAACACATTTGTATATTGAATATTAAAATCAAGCGGGATATCGGATAGCATCTTTATCTGCTATGAGTACACAGGGAAAACAACTGTCAGCACATATATATAAGAGGTAAGAAGTCAATGAAATAGATGCCAGGGAAGATTCAAGCCAATGGAGAGGCCCCAAAACGGGGAGGCGAAGTTAAAATGGGAGTCATGATAGAGTGGTTATAATGCAAGGACTACACCCTATTATGTGCGTTACGGTGTTCAAGCAGGCTCAAATTGAGGGAGGTGGCATCAAGTGAGCCCCACATCAGTGTGAGAGGCGGGCGCCATGGTGAGAGCTGTAGTGAGACGTTATCGGCACCTCTGAGAAAGATGAGCCGCTCCTGCCACATCCGCTACGAGATTACACTAGAATTTTTCCAGTTGTTAAGAACCAGCTTGCAGGCAAGTGTGAGGTTCAGGTCTAACAGACATCGATCATTTTCATTCTTTAGTTGAGTATCCAGGCAGCCCAGGATTACATAGGAGAATTCTTTGGTGGGTTCAATGTTGAAGGTGTGCTTTGTGCACTCGAAAAACTTGTCCAAGGAAGTTTGCAGGATGGGGCAGTAAAATAACATATGAGCCAGATTTCCCCCCGAAGGTCGCAATTCCAACACTTCGGGGTTTGACTAAGATTAAGTTTATGGAGTCTGGAGGGAGTCCAGTATGCTTTGTTAATGATCATATATTTTGTTTGGGAAATTGAAGGTGAGACCTTGTTTATAAAAGGAGTCTTATGTATGTGTCTCCAATCAAAATTAATATTGCTGGAGTTCAGCTAATTTCCCATTTTAGTTAGTTACGGGTGTGGGCCTTCCTGAGGTTTGGAAGGAGAAGTTTATGTATTCTAAATACAAAATGACCAACTTTAAGTATTTGTCCAATCAGAGCGGGTAGGGAGGGGTTAACATGTATTATTTGGTGTTTTGTAATCTGTACTCTCAGTTTCAGGAATTTATAAAAATCTAGATTATCTAGAGTGTATCACATTTGTAGGGAAGAAAAGGGCAGCAGTAGATTGCCTTTGTAAATGTCACTGATTAGATTGATGCCCTTGTCAGACAATTCCTGCCAGTATGTCAGTTGGCCATCAACTTTGAATTTGGGGTTATGCCATATGGATGCCATGTTAGAGTTACCTATGTTGACCTGAGATCAATAGTTTTATTGGATAAGAGTTGTTTTGGTGTTTTGTATGATGTACTTAGAGTGTGGGAGTTGGTAGGTGTGCATTGTTAAGATTGGTGGGATGGGTATATTTTTTATGAGTGAGTTTTCGATTGCTACACAAAGTGATTGGTATTCCGAGCTATTAACAAACCAGTTGGTGCCCTGTTTACAGAGATAGACTGTTTGGTAGTTTCTGAAAATAGGGAGGCCTAGTCCCCCTCAATCTTTGCCCAATCTGAGTTTTTTAAGTGAGATTCTCAGTTTCTTCCCTTGCCAGAGAAAGTTATTAAAAGCATGATCTATCTTTCTTAAAAAGTCTTCCGACAGGGTCATGGGAAGCATACTGATGAGATAATTAACCAAAGGCATAATCATCATTTTTAAGGTCTCAGATCTTCTCCACCAAGAAAGAAATTCGGGTGACAATCCTTTTAGCAGTGAGTTAATTTTATTAAGTACGGATTTTTCATTAGCCTGTACGGTGGTGATGAGTTCATTGGTGAATTCTAATCCTAAATATTTAATGCAGCCAGGCTGCCAAGCTAATCCAGAATTCCCTAATATCTCTTTGTTGCCCTGGTTGTTAAGAAGTTTGACTTCGGATTTATCTTTATTAAGTTTATAACCGGATATCTCAGAAAAATGTTGGATAGATGTCATTAATGCTGGTATGACCGAATTTGCTTTTACAGTGACAATCAGGATGTCATACGCATATGCGGCAACTTTGATTGTAGTGTTACCAAATATGATACCTGATATGTCTTGGTCTTCTCTCAGATGGTGTAGAAAAGGTTCTATCGCTAATAGACATAGAGATGGTGAAAGGGGGCAGCCTTGTCTAGTGCCCTGCTTCAGTTCAAGGGAAGAGATTGTGCCTCTTGCTCTGACCTTAACACTCGATTTGTGATAAAGGGCCATAATCATACGAGTCAGAGTTTCGCTGATGTTGAATTTCGTTAAGACTGAATTAAGATATGTCCAGTCGACCTTGTCGAACAAGTTTTTTGCGTCCAATGTAATAGCAAATGTGGATGATATTATTATTTAGTTTTCTCTATGGCATGGCGTAATATCCTAGTGTTATCACTAGATAGTCTGTGTGTTAGGAAGCCCACCTGGGAGGGGTGGATTTGTTTCGAAATATATTTTTGTAGGCGGGCGGAAAAGATCATGGCATACATTTTACAGTCCAGATTGATTAGTGAAATTTGCCAATAGTTCTTCAGCAGTAGGGGGTCTTTACCGTCTTTTGGTATTACCGTTATGATAGCTTCAGCTGTGTTGCCCGTAACCTGGCCTGTTGTAGAGCAGTGAGTGTAAAGTTTTAAGAGAGGTGGGACTAAGGATGTGGAGAATGTCTTAAAAAATTAGGCGTTATAGGTGTTAGGGCCTGGTGTTTTGCCGTTTTAAGCTTTTTAATAGTTTCTTCAATTTCCTCCGTGGTGATGAGCCCTTAATTGATTCTTTTTCTTGTTCTGTTAGGGTGTGAAGATTGGCTTTGTCTAGATAACGTTTGCAATCTGTGTGGTCTAGAGTGGTGTTTTTTTCATATAGTTTTTGATAGAACTCTTTAAAAATGTCAGCTATATTACTCGGGTTAGTACTAATGGTATCGTCTTTATCTTTGACTGCGTTGATAGTATGTCACTGGAGTTTGAATTTTAGATAGGATGCTAGGGACTTGCCTGCTTTGTTGGAGTCACACAGTCTGATACTTTTTCCTTTGTTCACCTAGATACCAGCTCTAGTGCTAATGATTCTGTCGTACTCATATTTCTTGTTTAATATTTTGTTTAAGACTAGGGTGTCTCTGCTAGAGATGTGTTTATTTTCAAGTTCTAAAATTTCTATACTTCAATCACAGAACACAGTGCATTGCCACATTCACTTCGTCTCAGAGTTCACTTTCTGGTCCGCCTCTATCACGTATCTCATATGTGCCCTATCAATCCCTAATGTCATATTTCCAAACTAAAATGTTCATCCCAAGCTTATTTTTGAAACATAAGTGATCTTGCGTGTGAATGAAACCAGCCGCAGTGGACAGACTAGCTGACGCAGCCGAATAAGTGGGGGTGGCCGAGAGATAATAACTTTGCTGGAAAACGTGTTCGGAATGGAAACACATACCGACCGCTTCGTCCTATTGGAACGCTCCTCACAGAGTACCATGGAGCATTGAAAGAGGATGCTGACTTGCTGACTTTCACTCTGTGCCCACACGTCCATCCAGTTGGAGGGGCGGAACGTGTCTGCACTCGCGGCGGAGCCATCTCAGGACACCCGCCCGGGACTAGCTGTGCCTCCTGCGGGGTACTGCGAGGTCACCTCTCAAGAAACAACAGCCGCTCAGTGCTGCCAGGCGCCTGGTCTTACTGCCTGCTTCGGCCCCTGCTCACTCGCACACTTTCCTCTTCGAAAAAGGCGACGCTTCTGCCGTGCAGCCGAAAGTCTCTCACGCAGATGAGTTTAACTTTATTTTGCCACAAAACAGGCTGCGTGCGGGTTGCATGTTATGCTGTGAAATGATTGTTTAGACACCGATAGTGTGTTTCTCTTACCAACCTGTTGTGAGAACGGCATCTACAGTATCACACCGTGCATGCAGACCTCTAACAACAACGTTGTAGCTGTTGCTCCAAAGAATATTCTTCGTATTTTACTTGCAGCTCAGGATTTCGTAATTTCTGATACTCCCATTTTATTGCAAGACTCTGGCCTCAATAATGATTACTGCTTCATCATTTTAAACTTTAGCAGCAAAGAAAATCAACCTGGAAGTGACATCCAACGTTGCCGCTTTTTATTAAAACAATGTAAGCCACTGAACATACTAGCTCTAGTCCTAATTGTAAGGCAAACTGATAAGATCGCTGCATAAAATAATCCCACAGAGCCGACAATTTTTGGAGCAAAAGTAGTTTAATTCGCAATCCAGCCTTCATGTACAATTACGATCCAGATATCGATTCCTAGTGATCCTTCCCCATACCCTTTTAAGTTGCAGTATTTGTAAGAAGCTTGCACATACACATTGATATGTAACACTAATTATGACCTAACAAAGAGCACACCTTTACAAAGCCACTGCACCCTTTAGTTAGGTCCAGGATGCTCGGGCCCCCTGGAATTGTGCAGCCAGAGAGGGCCAAATTATGCGGCAGGCTTAAGTAAATTATGCAGCAAGAAGAAGGGCACAATGCAGCACGTTTTGTAGCAAGCTGGCTCTGTATATACTAATCCACTTCCTGATCCTCACACTAAGCCGGCTGAGCACGAATCACATGGCCGATTCCCGGTGGAGCTGCTCCGACAGCTATAGGGGAGATTGGCTCTGGCACACCGCTATGGCCGTCACCTACCCAGCCGGACTTCGGACATATGTCTCGTCAGTTTCTCCGCTGCTGTCTCCTTCCTGTGGCCTCCCAACTCCCCTTGATCTTTTTTGGATCTTGATTTTCTTGTTCGCTAGTAACTCCTGTCTTGACTACGTAATCATGCTGTAACTAACTAGAAATTTTTGTAACTTGTAACATGCTGTTTCCTTATGTAAAGCGCTCTGATACCTCTGGGTCTAGCCAGCGCTATATAAAACTCAAATAAAAAATAAATAAATACGTCCGCTACAGCTGTTACGGTACAGATTAAGGGAATTTTTTTTATCTTATGAAAAGCTTATTGTTTAACAACTGGGGATATGTTTAGTGAAAGTGTGGTTTGAATGGAAGTGGTATTGCAAGATGATGAAGGGAACTTTATCTCTCATGAAAAATTGGTTGCTTAATAAACTGGGGGTATGTGACCTTATCCTGTTTAATTTTAGATTCCATTTGAGGTGATTGGAACTACTTGGAATTAGGATCTTTTCCTCACATGTCTGGCCATGAGAAGAATTGCTCATTATACTGTGATACTTTGCAAATGGACGTACCAAGTGAGTTTATGTTTTATGAAAATTACCTAGTAAGACATGTTTTTTCTAGCATCAATATGTAAGTAATTGTAACAAGATAAATGATAAATTAATCAATGTAAAGTATAATGTATTTAAATGAATATGGGAACTGAACTCATTGTCTGACAGGGATAAACATGGTTTGCTATGGTGACCATATAATTCTGTAATGTATAGATTTTAAACAACACTATTTTCACTCTGGGCATAAGGTGGTACTGTTGTAGGAAGTCATGTAGTCCATGTCAATTGGTTTTTATATGTACTGTGTGTTATTATTAAACGTGTTATTGCTGTAAAAATGTATATATAGACATATTATATGTTGTTTGTGTATGTTCTAAATCTACAGCCCTGATGAAGTCCTTAGGGACGAAACACATTGGCCAGTCTGAATGACATTTGATAAAGAAATGAATACAATTTGATTTGGATATGGACTCCTTGCTCGACGATGGACTGAATTTGATTGGATGATTGATATTTGAGACTTTTGGATTAAAAATGTTTCCCATTGAACTTTCATTACTCAAATGAGACAAACAAATTTTGATTCTTAGCGCTCCTTTTTAGGTCGAGCCTTGAGTAGCGCGCAAGCGCTCCTCTGCGAGACTTTAAGTAAGGGGCTTCAAAAAGCTGACCAGACGCTCGTGCGTCATGGCCTTTTCCCTGCGGTTATCCGCACGGCAGACATCTGTTTCCAATTATCATGCCCAGACGCGGGCGCGATAATTGGAAACACATGGCCATTGTGCACGAGCGTGTGGTCAGCTCAGCAGGCTGCCGCGCTCGCTCGCCCCCGCTGCCGACGTCTCTGCTGTCCAGCGCTTCACTTGTTTGCTTTTCCTATGTGTACAGAGTAATACCCGTGTACCCGTGGCTCGAGAAACTCGATTTATTTTCTTCGAGTACACGTTATCCGAGTGCTCAGTTCAAGCTCCGGGCCAGGATAGTGTCAATGAAACAATTGACGGTTCTGAAAGGTGTCAACATTTACTCGTATTTTGATGGATCAGAAGAAGAAGACATACTGTTCAGTTTTCCCGGATTTTGAGATGTGGAAAGTCCCCGTCCCGACAGGAAATGAGAGCACGCGATGCAGCAAGCACCTCCAGCCGGCCGCTCCTATCTGGCACGCCATCTATTTTTGACAGCAGCCGCCCCTCACAGGGGGTTAAACATGCTCCTGGGAAACAGGGAGCCCAAAATAACAATGAGAGCAAAGGAGAGTCCGTCGCGCGCGATATCCACGTAGGTCAGTCCCGTATTCTTCTGCGGAGGCCTCCATCTTTCATAGAGAGGGGGTGAGAGGTCAGACATAGCTGTCACATTTTTAACGCACAGCTCGATGGGGGTTTGGTACCTGTGCAGGTCGTTTCCTTTCTCCGCCCCTCAGTGACCTGCCTACCCTGCGACCTATTTAGGTCGACTACATTTTCTCTGCACCCCTCCCCCACCCATCTGGGTGGGCAGTAAAAGGGTTAATGCTAATGCCCCAAACATGTTGCAAAAGAGATCAGCTAATCTGATAATTATTGCCAACAAAAGCCATTTAGACAAACCATGACCTAACCCCGGGGCTCTGGAATGAAAACATTTACTATCCTGTCAGAGCGCAGCACTCTCCCTCATTCCGGCACTAACAGCATCTGCCAGTGCTCCGGCCGTTAATCACCATGTCCTGCCCTCTGCAGCATGGCTCTCTCTCTCTCTGCCTGAAAAAGTTCAGTGCAGACTTTTTTTCCATGCAGACTCCAACGCAATAGTACTTGCGGATGCGCGACCGGTTTTAAACAGTTTATGCTGACTGGACCCAGCTGCTTGAATATCGTTTTTTCAACATCTACTGAACTGCTGTGGAAAATCATGTTAAATCCTACCACATTTTTGGAACTTTGTAAATGAGTTTTCGAGTTTCTGTGGGCATGTTTAAGCGATGGAATTTTCTTTTCTAGTGAGGTTCGGAGGATAAACTGAGGTCCCAGGAGGGCAGAGAGGCCACCAAGGTTAGGTATTAGGCCTTTTCACAATTGTTTGAGGGGTGTGAGTGGATGAGTTAGGTTACGTGGAGGAGCATGCTCATTATTCATGGGTATCCAAAATTGTCTTCTTAAATGTTCTGAATTTCCATACATCGCTGCTGTTAGAAGCCAGTTTACCACTGTTCTATAAATGCATTTTTTTGCTTCTACTGAACATTACCCCAAGACATCATATTTCATGATCCTTTTCCCCACACAAGTATTCCAATTAAGTATATACACTATGCTGTCGGTAAAACATTAAGTTAAATTCCACAGGTGTAAGATTTTAAGTTGTAGCATTTGTTTCTCCATTCTTCTAGAAAGTATCGTTACTCAAACCTCTCCTGATAATAATATTCACGTATGTGATACATGCACGGGAATTGGGCCTGCGCTGCATGGACTTCAAATGACTAAAACACCAAAGTGGAAGTGACATCAAACACCCTTTCACCACAAATGGCTATTCACGGGTGACCCCTTCACCCACCTTTGCTCCTCAACAGACTCCCTTAACCCCTCAGAGTCCAACTGGAAGAAAAGGACTGAGAACCAAAGGACATTTGAACTGCGGTTCATTTCTGATCCTGTCACTGTATTTATGAACCCCAAAACCAGCCGTTGCAGGACAGTGCCACGTTAGCAGATGCCCTAGCAAGGTTTACCTGTTGATCTGCTAGTTAAGTCTAATTTTTGCGGTTAGAGGTGCCTTTGATAATCACACGTTCTGCTCAGTTTCTGCACTCCGTGTTCTGTTAACACCAAATCTTTCCAAATGATAGATGCATTTCAGGCAATGGCCCTAGCCACGTGTATCAGGCAATCAGTACCTGATGAGAGATGGAACTCAGGGTTACCGTTCACTACCACTGAATATAGATTCACTATCGTGTGAGTTACCACTGAATATAGATTCACTATCGTGTGCGCTACCACTGAATATAGATTCACTATCGTGTGAGTTACAGGGCTGGGCACGAGGCGTCCTCCTAAGGACAGCGAGAGAGCTGCTGCTTCTAATCAGCTTGTTTTCTGACATAAACCGACTGTGTGCTGAGAAACGACAAATCAAATGCGTTTAAACTGCACCATCAGCTACAGAGTTTGAAAAGTCTCCTTTGTGGGAGTTTACCCGAAAAATCCTGTATGCTGTAAGTCCCAATAGGTTAAGACCAACTCAACTGGCCCGGTGCACTCTGGGATGCACTATTTGCCGTTTATTGTTTCTCAAACTGCACGTCCTACTTGGTTTCCTGGCCAAATGTGCATTTAAATGTAGATTTCACCGTTCATTCTGTTAACATTCCTTGATGGAGAAACCTTAAACTCACTAAAGGATATTAATTTGAGACCAATGTTACTGGCCGAGAATGCTTTAAAATGCAACAATGGCTGTATCTTGTCCAGAAAAATGTTCCCCATAGTATTCCGAATTCGACAACAGTGAAGAGAGCCCCGAAAAGACATTTCGACCCAGGTTCTGGATACGGACCCCCGCCCCATTGCTCAAAGTGACCCCCAGCCCCTAAGTTTGACTCTAGTTGCGCCCCTGCTACTGACTACTGACTACAGATTACTTCCGGTCCGAGGTTACAGCGCGCGCGCGAGGCGTGTGCACAATGGACCTGTCTCCATCACCATCAACCCTCTGGCTGAAAGCGGCCTGGACAGGAAACCATGAAGGGCCGTGCCCTCCGCTGAGCTGGCATCCCATCACCCTGCCCAGTAGCCCTGCCAGGGGGCCACAATCAAACACACATCCGGGATACGTGCTGTGTAGTAGCTCGTAGTGCTCAGGGTCGATGTGGCACAAGTGCCAGGCCGAAAGGGTGGCTTCGTCTGTATGGATGTGAGGGGTAACTCCTGTACCGCGAGTCTCTTTATATCAAAGCATCTTGTTTTCATGAGCCCTCTGTCTGTGAGTATGTATGGGGGTACCTCGGAGGGCATTACATATGTCCTCTGCTTGTGAGTATGGGGTTAGCTCGGAGGGGCAATTTCTGTGCCCTCTGTCTGTAAGTATGAGTGTACCTCGAAGGTGCATTTCCCGTGCCCTCTGCCTGTGAGTATGGGTGTATCTGTGGTAGGGGCATTTCCTGTGCCCTCTGTCTGTAAGCAAGGGGATAACTCGGAGGGGCATTTCCTGTGCCCTCTGCCTGTGGGCATGGATGTACCTCGGACGAGCATTCTCCGTGCCCTCTGCCTGTAACTGTGGGTGTATCTATGGGAGGGGCATTTATTGTGCCCTCTGTCTGTGAGTATGGGGGTATCTGTGGTAGGGGCATTTCCTGTGCCCTCTGTCTGTGAGTATGGGGGTACCTCGGAGGGGAATTTTCTGTGCCCTCTGTCTGTGAGTACGGGGGTATCTCAGAAGGGCATTTCCTGTGTCCTCTGTGAGTATGGGGGTATCTCAGAAAGGCATTTTCTGTGCCCTCTCTCTCCAGCTCCAATGGCTGACTCAAGAGCTGACGCACCGTGTTGTCTTGGTGCTCACAGCTGCTTGGATACTTTAATACGCCGAACACGGAGAAGCTCTGTCTCGCTGTGGCGCGTGCACCACTCGCGTCGCCCCCCCTCCTCCCCGCTCGTGCCTTAAAATGCTTGTTTGAAATGTTCAAGTTAATGAAATGAAAACAGCGGTCTGGACTGGGTGTCACTGATGGCTTGGAAAATGTGTTTTTTTGGTGGAACTGCTGCTTTAAGCCTTGGTTTTAAAAAATGTTGCTTCTCTTTGGATAGCTGGCTTGCGTACTGCTTTACTGCCTCATCGCTCTATCTTATTGCCCTTCCTTTCCTAAACTCGCCATGTCCTGAGGGAGGGATAGCACCAGGCTGTTGCCCCTTACAATTTTCTTTGGAAAGGCCACCCGATTATCTTAGGGCGCAGTGTCCATGGTTCCGCAGTGATCGACCAGCTTAGAAACCTGAGGTTGCCTTCCATTGCTTTGTTTTGTTTTTAGCCATGCTGCAAAGAATCCACAAAAGCCTCAGATGCTGCCATCCCCGTCATTTTGTAGGCATGCGCACCTGCAAAACGACAGAGGCTTTTTTTTCTTTTTAGTTACTGATCAGAGTCGGATCGTTAACTAAACATAAAATAAAACGCACAAATATTTTTTTTAATTAAAGTTGGCGGGGTAGCGGAAGCAACACAGGTGGGGGGAGGGAACAATGTAGCAGCACAGAGTGCTGGGCAGTGGCGAAGCAACATGGGGGGCTATCAATGAAGCAGCATGGGAGGGGACGCAAAAGTAACGGGTTTGAAGGGCTGGAGGGGACATGAAAGCAATAGTGGCAAGAAGGGAAGCTAAAGCAACACAGGGGTTGGGGAAGTAATATGGAGGGTGTGAGTGGGGTGGAAGCTGCACACTGGCAAGCGCAAGAGAAAGGGGTCGGGGTGAAGCACTCGGGGAAACAGAGAGCAGCGCTCATCCTGGGAGAGACATAGATAAGGGAGGCCACTTAAAAACACACAAATTTTAATAGAGTGCTTCGCACAAAAGAAACCAGCATTGGCATAGCCAATAGGTCTCGCCTTTGGTAGTTTATAAGTGTTTAGCCATGCAACAGTTGATGTTGTTGCACCAAGGATATTATGCTGCATAACTAAATACTTATAAGGTCCCAAAAGCGAGACCTATTGGCTATGCCATTGCTTGTTCATTTTGTGTTGAAAACATCTTCTGTTACTTCACTTGCCATTGGTGAACAGCTACACACACCCAAGGATGAAAGTCCGCGCTATTTAATGAAAATATGATAAAGTTGCTTCAAAATTGAAAAAAGTGTATTTCTTTAACAACAAAGATAAAAACAGCATAAAGAGGTACATAGTTTGACAAAGTTTACTAACACCGATTCATGATTCCAACAACTTTACAGACTGCCTAAATATTATGACCCTAACGTCTAATTTGTTACAAATAATAAAGATGTCACTTCGTTTCAGGTGTGACACTGGTACTTTTACATTTGCGAGATGCATAGTTATCAAGTGGCCCACGCCATGTGCCACATCTCTGGCTAATTATGACTATTTAGATACCTGTGCCTAATTTTCCATTATTTGTAAGTTTGTTTTGCCTTTAGAACCCAGATGAATCCATGGTATTCGTTCTCGTAATCTTTATATTTGTGTAATATAAACACATGCTTGTGCTTCAAGTATCGAAATGCTTTACAAACACGCTGTAATCACAGAAGTAGAATTCCGTTTCAGCTGCATAGTGGTTCTCTTCAAACATTTAACTACCGCAATGCCTACAAGTGATTGGGTGCTATCTGTGTATAATAAAGTCAGATACATAACTGGCCATTAAATCAGAGCACCAGTACTACTCTGTGACAGTACTTGAGTCCATATAAATGCTACATTCGCCAAGAGAATGGAACCCCTATTAAACACATATTTGGAAATATTCGGTGTAGTGCCGAATTGCACTGACAATACAAGACACATATACAGGTCCCAGGGAGACACACGTAGGTAGGTGTACGTACGCACGCACGCACGCACGCACGCACACACACACACACACACACACACACACACACACACACACACACACACACACACACACACACACACACACACACACACACACACACACACACACACACACACACACACACACACACACTTCCTGCATTGGAGCTAAAGCCAATAAATGCCTCACAGGATGCCTGCCAACTTTGCAGTGATAACAATGCCTAGACAACCTTACCTGTGTCTCCACCTGCAGCATTTGTAGAGCGGGATGGTGGCGGAATACTTTGCTCTCCCTGTCCCCGAAGCCCTGCACCTCACCTAGTCCTGGGCCTCTGTTACCAATGCAAGGCCTGGATCCTTGAACACGGGATCCAGTCACATGACCGCTCTGGTGTGTGCTGATTTAACCGCAGCCCACTACAACAAAGGTGCCTGCTCAGATGTCTGTTTGAAGCTTTGCCATACAGCAGTTAACACTTTGCACATCGGATAATATAGTAACACAGCCCTCCTTCCCGGGCCAATTACGGCTCTCGGGATCCCAGGGCCCACCCAATTACTAAAAGGGGAGGAGGGCCACGTGGCCCCTTCCCTGTGCCAGTTTTAGCCCTGGGAACCCCATCCCTGGAGCCCGGCCACTTCATGCTGGGTGCCCTGGCCTCACCTAGGGCACCCAGTGTGCAATGTTGGGAGCCCCGGGGGAAGCCTTAATGCCTCCAGGGTCCCTGCCATTTCCCGCCTCCAGCGGGAACCGGCACTGCTCCTGCATGCAGGTAGAAGCAAAAAATGCTGGTCTCTGTTTGCGGGAGCAATTGTTTTTCATCTGTTTTACAGTGGGCAGGAAAACAGATGAAAAGTCCTCTCCCAGCAGGTGGGAGCAGACTTACTGTTTGCTCTCGCTTTGAGGGAGCTGTCAAAGCTCCCGCCAAGCAAAAGCAAAAATTTCCAGTGGCTGGGCATAGGGAGCTGTCCCTGGGTGGTGGGGGTCTCCAAGGCCATTAATGGTTCCAGGAGGGCGGCCATACGGCTCCCCTCCTTTAAAATTGCACGAGATTGGCCCTGGGGCTAAAAACGGCCCGGAGGGGGGGGACCGCACCCCGCCTCCCCTTTGCAACATCGGCCTGCTCTCGGAGAGGTGGTTGTCTACGGAGCTGAAAAAAAGGCCCTGGAGGGGTACTTCGCAGCCCTCCTCCCCAATGCAAAAAACAGTCTGGTCCCGAGGTTTAAACAAGCGCGAGACTACTCTTGTTTTTTTTTAAAAGTTTGCTGAGTTTCGCAGATCCACCTGATATTTGCTGCAAAAATGTAAAAAAAAGCGTATGGCCCCCTGGGGGACCCCACCACCAGGCCTAGGGGGTCAGGGTATTCCTATCCTGCCCCCTTCACTTTTTTTTTTTTACCTTTTGTTTGAGATACAGCTGGCTGCGAACCCTTCCTGGTTGAAGTGTTAGCAGCCAATTAGATCTCAGCATGAGATCTGTTGGATCCGCAGAGGATCCGTGGCCCTAGGTATACACATTTGTTTTTTTTTTTAATAACTCGAAAACTACTGAATGGATTTACACCAAATCACTAAAATGTCTCTTTCTGGACCAAGAGCTAGCTTTCTGCCAAATTCGGCGTAATTCCGTTCCAGCGGTTCAGGCTACAGCCGGGTCTAAAATCCCCATGGGAAATTGCATGAGGACCTCCCTTTTTCTTGGCCCTCACTTGACGAATCATCCTGAAACTTTCAAGACAGCAGCTGAACTCGGGTGCATACTAGTTTTGAAAAATGTGTGAAGGTTCGTCAAAGGGCACCAAGGTTATTGTCAAAACAAAAAACGCTTTTCCTATGGAATCTAGGTCCTAACTATAACTACTTACTGACAACCACCAGTAGGTAATATATATATATATATATATATATATATACACACACATTCACAAAACAGCAAACTGGAACTAGGAGGACAGCAAAATCTTTACCATTCCATTTCCAGCATGGCCATTTCCAGCATTCCCAGCTACAGGTGTTTTGCTTCAAGAAGCATGGGCTTTGCTGCACCAGGATGGAGTGGACTGTGTGTTGTTACTGGGTGCAAGGGCAGCATTCAGGACACGGATACAGACGTGGTAGTTGGTATGTATTGCACAAAAATGGCCATGTTATACTACCATGACTAGGCACAAGGGCAGCTGGTCAACAGTCACAACTCAAGCACAGATACAGGCTTAGAAGTGGGTGTGCACATGCATGGCCCATGCAAGCTAAGCCCATCCTATCTGTGCCTGCCCCACTGAATATACGGATAACAGTTGCCAGTCACCAGGTGTGGATGAACCAATCAGAGCAGCAGCTCATGGGTGAAAGTGCCTGAATCTGTATGTGACCTGCCAATCATGGACCAGGTATGTAATGCAGACAGTTAGTGAAGTGTCAGCCTCCACATCCTTCAACCAGCCTCACCATAGTCTAGTACATGTGAACAAAAAGTGAAACAATGAGGTGCAGTGTTGGCATCACCGCAGAAAGTCCGTGTGCTCCAAAATGACAGTTGGTACTCACAGCTGACTACCACCACCACAAAATAAGCACTTGGCAACAATGCTATGTCCCAAAAAACCAGACATTACTGCAAAGAATAAGCAACCTTTTGAAATTAGGTGAAAAATGGGCCTTTCTGGAGCACTGTATTTTCTGTGCAGCATCCTACGGCTCTGCATAGAAGTGCTGGAGTTGGTGTTTAAGTAATCCCATAAAATGAAAACAAAATTAATTTCAGACAAAAAAATAGAACAAAAACAGAAGCATGATATGGTATGCACAGCTGCGTAACTTCATCACTAGAAGGGATCACAAGAAAATCTTGGCCCCAGCTCCCCACTTACCTGGGACTGTTCCTCCAACCAGTTTAAGGCCCGTTCAGACCCGGCCTCGCTGCCGCCGATCTCCGTGCCTCAGTGTATTCTCTCTTTTCTCTCTCTTTCACACTCCTTTTCCCGCTTTCTTTTTTCCTTAGCTTTGCCTCTTTCTCTCACTCTTTGCCTTTGATTGCCTCTTTCTCTCACACTTTGCCTGTTATTGCCTTTCTCTCACTCGTTTCCATTGTTATGTTTCATATATGCCGTATATGGTCATATTAGCATATGCCCTATTATGGTCATAATCGTATATGCCCTATTTTGGTCATAATCGTCTATGCCCTAATATAGGCATGATCTTTCACCTACATTAGTTCCCTACAATACACAACGAGCTCTGAGGGTTGAACGTTATCTAGTCTGTGGTTAGAACACTGCAGGGTTTTTCCCGAACACAGGCCTACAATGTACTCATAAATTATGCATGAGCATTCACCAGCTACATCTCCCGCATAATATGTATGTACAAAGTTCACCCCTGACGTCTTCCTCATGTCTAACAAAGAACCATACTGAGGGACGAGATACTTTAGGGTATAAATACACCACATCTTGCCACAGTAAGATAGAGGGAACCGAGACTTCCATGCTGACACACTGACCAGAGACGCTGAGGCTCCTGCATGCAGTCACTCCAGCTGACAGCGGTCCAACACAGCCCTTGCGGGGTGTTCAACTCGAGACCAGGACGGGGTCCCACACTCTCTCTATTCAGGTAATGGGGTTCAACTAAATCCTAGAAGGATTCTTGGCTCTTAGGCTTTTAGACCTACACACATGCTAGGTACACTTAGGTACATCTAGTTAGGCATCGTAGGAGTATGTGCACTTTTATAATGCATTTTATATATTCATGTATGTAACCATTATTATTGCAATATGGTAGAACAGTACTATCCTTTCACTTTCATCGTACTGCTGATAATATATCTCTGCTATTGTCTGCTGGTTACTGCAGCACATATATTTTACACTAGAATAACAACTGTTCAATAAATACTTATTGAAACGCCCAGACTGTTTATTCTGTGTAACTCTCTGAGACAAACCGAACAAGTAAGCACGAATGACTGAGCGAAAAGTAGTACATTGTTTCCACGATTCTGAGGGATCAGGTTTGTCATGATCTAAGGTTGCCAGAAACTAATCTCTCCCCGATAAGAGGAGATTCTAGTGGCACTGTGAGCTAGCTAATGCAAATCCGGCTAACATACGCCGTGGGGGTGCACAGAGCCAGTCAGTCACCAGGCCCACGGTTTATGCTATCCAAACGTGCAGGTCCTGCAGGGGTACTATAGGAACTAAACGACATGGCGCCACAAACGTTGGTTGGGTACTTATTTAACAGCAGAATCTGAGTAGTTCAGTCGTTCTATTCTCAGAGAACCTACTCACAAAACCCCAGAGACGTCTGGAGTGGGTGGGCACAAAATCCGCCGCAGCTGAGTAGTACAAAAATACTATTTATTGGCTGTTGGTTATTCAAGCTTGAAAGGACATAGGGTTCCTAAAAATTGTGCATAACACCTTATCTTAGTTCCATTGGAACACTTCTTCCTCTAAACATGTCTGATACCGAGTTAAGGGCAGAGAGAGTTGAACTGAATTTTTCAGAAGAAGGAGAAGATCCTGCGGATGCAATACAGATTGCACCAAAATTCAGAAGGACAGTCACCCTAAGACTTTTAGAAAATGGTTTACAAGCTAGGGGTGGCATGGTAGTTTTCGTGATTGAGGCACACGAATCAAACAAAACAGAGGTATTCTATTCATGGGTTACACTCCCAGCAGCAAATGCAATAACAAAGACATTTCACTACTATATAGAAGGAGATGCACCACGGGAATATTGTCCGTTTGAGGACATAGAGATTCCACTCACTTACCAGGAACATTATTACTGGTTTAATGGCGCCCTACCCCACGTACGAGAAAGAGTAAGATTAGGCCCGCTCGGAGGAGACGGGGCCACATGGCTAATACTAGTGGCTTACACACCGCACCCTAACATTGACACAATGCCACAGCCAGACTTACTCATACAACACAGAGATTTAATTAAAATCTACAGAAACCTGACACAATTTGTCATGAGGACTTTAACAATCCAACCTGCACCAGGTGCAGCAAACAGTACTCCAGCTCAGGGTACAGGAAATAAAATTACTCCTCAAACATTACACGCGGTAATGGGCAAAATGCCCGCAAAACGCGAACAAATACCATTCTGGATAGCTCAGAAAATAACTCCACTTGAGGAGGTATTCCCGAATACTACCACCTGTGATAAACACAGAATACTAACAATCTGCTTGCCCATGGGGATCACACCACAAATAGAGGACTGCACTTCTTGGGGTACAGTCTTTGCTGCCATTTATACCAGAACACATGGTATCCCGTCATTAGCAGTAGTACCTGACGTGTTGAGACAGATAGAAAATGAGTACGGAGCAGAGCCTGCCCTTAACTTAGGGATGAAGTTACTAGGTAACTACGAACAGGTATCAGCCATAATACTAGCTAACATTAAGGGGGAAGCAGCTTCAGTGGCGATCCGCCAACGCCTAAGGGAGTTCAGTCCAGTAGATCAACAACACGAACTACCCAAAATAATTGAAACTGCATATGCAGAACTAGGCAGAGACAATCTAGGTGGGAAAGCATTAAAACCACAACTGGTGGGCAGTCCTGAAAAGGACACTACAAAGCAGACACCTACTTCTTCTAAAAAGAAGTGGGAAAATAAAAAACAACAAAAATCTAAAGACAGCAGATCTCAATCCAGAGCTAGGTTTCCTCAACAGGAGCCCTCTGAAAGAAGGTATAACCTCCGGAACAGGGATAATATTAAACAAGCATTTGCAATGCAATAGGTCTCGCATTTGCGAGATTTTGAGCTATTGGCATTTAAAATTACAATGCCTTTTATTTATGTGTTGGTTTTTAAAACAAATAAATAAAAGGCATTGTCATTTACAATGCTAATAGCTTAAACTCTCGAAAATGCGAGACCTATTGCATTGCATGAAACTTGTTTCATATATGCTAACGCTGAGTGCTTAATTTGTGCCAGTGAGTGCAGGTGGTGTCCGCTAGCACTCCTTTATGGGGACGCGTTTGATGATTTGTTTATTATCGGCTTTGAGCCAGTGAAACAGAGAGAGAAAGGCAGAATAGGGAGAAAGAAGGAGCAAGAGAAAAACTGTGACAGAGGGCGAAAGCAGGGATCAGAAAGAACCTGCATGAAATGTACTAAAACGGTGTGAGTGGACAGTTCTTAAAAAAACTCTCCACTTTCGTATATATTTAAAAAAAAATTGTTATGACTTAAGCTCTGCGTCACAGTCACAGTCACTGCAACAGAATGACGTTTTATCACTAGAGACTGTGGCCAACCACGAGTCAGCAATCCTGAAGATCTAGGCTCCAACAGAGTCAAACCATTACAAGCGTCTAGTCTTGTACATTTATTACCACCAGAGAGGCACATTTTAAGCCACAGCCATTATTCATTAAGGGCAGCATCCTGGAAGTGGTGCGTGCGGGCTGCCATGCAAAATGGAAAGCGCATGGCCCGCTATCAAAAAAATAAAGTGAAAGTGTGCATGGCACCGCGCTGAAAAAAAACCCAAAGGGGTGGTCCCCACGCTAAAGCCTGCTTTAAAGAGGCAGTGCTGTGCCATTAAAAAAAATAGCGACGAGTGGAATGCTGTCCGTTCACAAGCTGGTAAATGGAAGCAGCTGACGTAAGCGCGCCGTGCCCGCACACCATACGCGTGCACATCTGCTGTCCGGGCGCGTGCACATCTCCTGTCCCCCTTCGGAAGAAAAATCGACGACAATAGATCTCGCCAAGCAAGCAGCGCATGCGCTGCGTCGCTAGGCGAGACCTAAAAACCTGACAGGTATCAGGATACTGATACACGTTCCTCTCGTTCCTTTCAGGGTTCATCAAAAAACTCAGAGAGGGAAGGACGGTCAGAACACAGACAAGAGGAGCGTACGAAGTCCAGAGACACGCAACGCGCTGCGCACCTAAAAAAGAAGATAAACAAAAATCAAAACCTCAGTTCAAAAAGAAGAAGGTAGCAGGTCTTAAGATCAGACATGCCCAGAATTCTGAGGACACAGCTTCTGAACGGGGAATGGGCTCTGACGATGCTAGACAGCACGGCAGAAGTAACAATAGCTCGCCAGAACCTGAAGGAATTTCTGGTGACAGCGGAGTTGAGTGAGTATATCACGGTGGAAACACCTGATACTCGGGTAAGTGTTCCACATAAGTTACATGAGATAACACTCCGGATGGAGGGGGACAAGCCCAGGAAAATTAAAGGTCTATTTTGGAAAAATCTGTCATCTGGATATGACATCCTATTAGCAGAGCAAGACTGGCCGCCAGCATTCGTCATGGAGTGCCCTAAGGGAGAAAAGGTTATTTTTCCAGCATTTTCCGACCTCGTCCCCATACATTTAAAACATGCATATGCGCAGGAGTGGGCGGTTGTCCTAGCTCCAGCATTGTACAAAAATCATGTTGGTTGGGATGAGGATTCAACCCACCACGTGATCCCATTAAAAGTTTCACCAAATGCTCAAAGGCAATATCCTATAAAGCAGGAAGCTAAGAAACCAGTCAGGGAGATCCTAGATCAACTTGAATACCAGGGGGTGATAGAGAATTGCACTTCACCTATGAACAATCCTTTGTTCCCCGTATCAAAACCTGACAACACATATCGTTTAGTTTTAGATTACAGACATTTAAACACTTGCACAAAGACATTTGCAGTTCAAAATGCACACAGTGCCGGATTAATGAATAACACTGTGCGACAAAAATACAAAACAACACTTGATATCTCAAATGGATTTTTCTGCCAAAATATAGCGCCTGAAAGCAGGTATTTGACCGCATTCTCAGCGCTAGGGTCGCACCGGCAATTTTGTCGCCTCCCCCAAGGGTATAAGAATAGCCCGGGGTTGTTTTCGGCAAGGGTAACAGAGTTACTCCAAAATTTGGATGAAGAAGCATTGTCCTATGTGGATGATATTTATCTGAGGGACGATGACTTACCGAGGCACTTGACCAGGGTGAGCACCATTATTATGGGATTCGCCTCCGAGGGCTATAAATTTAATTTCAAAAAATCAAAAATTGCCCATCTCAATGTCCTGTTTTTGGGATATGAGCTGTCAAGTGAAGGAAAAAGCCTTGCAGCTAACTTTTTTAGTAAAGTGTGCGCTGCTCCAACCTCCAAAATCAATAAAGAATTTACAATCAATTCTGGGATTCCTAAATTTTGGTCGAACATACATTTTGGATTACGAAGAAAGGGTAAAACCTTTCTACGACTTAATAAAACCTGATTTTTCAGTCAGACAATGGACACAGGAACATACCAATATCCTACGTTCACTACAGGAAGACATGATAGCTTCAAAACATTTACAGACACGCGTAAACGTACGCAACTTAGTGATCCGAGTAATAGCGGGTCAATGCGGGTACACTTATTTAACTTTCAATGAAGGCGAAACGGTACCAATCACATACAAATCACACCTGTACACAAATGCAGAGATGCGTTTTACTTCAACAGAAAAAATCCTGACAGCAGTGCAGACCGCTGTAGCAAGAGAAAGAGCTCTGGCTCAGGGAAAGCGCATAATAGTCGTGACCCCAGTACCAGCCTTAGAGGCTGTTACAAAGGCTAGCATTCCAAATGCGAAAGCCTTACATCCCAGATGGATACAATGGGCTAATTCTCTTACGGCAGCGGATGTTGAATACAGATTTGATCCAAGTTTAAAAACACAAGCATTTCTGCAATACGAACAAGAATATCCTCTTCCAAATGAGATTTTGCCTCTAGATCAGTATGAATACATTATTTACACTGACGGATCTGCTCAACCGGCCATAGGGAGTAAGCAAGCTTACAGCGCAGCGTGTGTGATTGTTAAAGATTGCATGCGCGATGGAAAGTTCCATCCAAGTTGCACTAAAACGCAATCGCTAGGAGACTGCACGGCTCAGTTAGCAGAATTAAAAGCACTAATACTGGCACTGGTAAATACGGATCACGAATTCCCCACACTAATTGTGTGTGATTCCTTTTACTGTGTACAGTCGTACAATGAATATTTACATCATTGGGAACAAAACGGGTTTAAAGACGCGAAAGGTGGCACAATTAAGCATAAAATGCTATGGGAACAGGTAGTGGAGTTGGAAACGAACTACCAAGGGCTCACGTGATACATACACTGAGTCATCAGCGTGATGGCGTTCACGTTGAAGGGAATTCATTGGCTGATGAAGCCGCAAAGGGGGCTGTACGCACAGCGTCCGTTGCTGCAGTACTCGTTCAAAAACGAGAATAGACGGCGAGATTATGGTAGCTGTCATTGCTTCAGGCAAAGGCAGCACAGCAGTAGCAAAGAAATTTCCACTCAAGTACTCCTACAAGTTAGGTGCACAAAACATTCCATATGCTCAGATTCCTGGAGTGGGGGATAGAGTAATACCAAATATGGATCGTAGGCAAGGCTTAATTCTAGCAGCACACGAGGGTTTGGGTTCTGCGCATACGGGCGTCACAGCGACTATTTCTTTACTGAAACAGCGCTACTGGTGGCCAGGGTTAACAAAGCAGACCAAAGACTGTCTTAAAGTGCGACATCTGCCAGCAGATGAAAGGCTCCACCGTAACACGCCCAGCACAGACACCATTACTAAAATCAGACAAAACTCTCGCATGTGTACATTTGGACCACTGCGGACCCCTACAATCTGATGGGGCCAAGAAATATATCATGGTTGCAGTGGATTCCTGCTCTAGATTCCTATGGGTTTGGCCTCAGCGCTCGGCTGACGCTCGAACTGTTATAAAAGATTTGCGAGTCTTTATCGGCACATACGCAGTTGGCACGTTACATTCTGACCGTGGCCCGGCGTTTAGCTCTCGGGCTTACAAAGAGGCCATGGAAGGAATGGGCGTAGCATTGCGGTACTCCTCTCCGTACCATCCTGAGGGAAATTCGGTTGTGGAGAGGAAAAACCGTGACTTAAAGCAATCTTTAACAGCTAGGGTATTAGGCAAGGGCGGTAGATGGGTTGATCACTTATATGGGGTACAAAGAGCTCTAAACAATCAGCCAAGAAGCTCTCTAGGGGGTGTCACTCCTTACGAGGTCCTATTTGGGACAAGAATGTGGGTACCTGATCTTGATTGTGGAGGCACAGTGGCGGATGAAAAACCATTTGATATCCATGACCGTTTGGCTGTTTTACAGGATCTAAATTAATCCAGGACACAACAAAGCAACGTCCACTTAAAACAGACCGCCACTGAGGAAGTCAAGGCAGTAACGGCAAGACCTGTCAGGGATCTGGTCAGAGAAAAGATTGCAGACAAGAAAGAATTCGGACCATCCTACAGAACAGCTGTACCGGTCCTAGCAATCCAAGGCACAAAAACTGTACTTCTGCCACCTCTTGCCGGAAAAAAGGAGAAAAGATTTGTCTCAATTGACTTAATCAAACCACACTATGTGGCCGATACTGAACAGTAGGCCATGTGGACTCCACAGTAGCAGACGCCCTCCTCTCGCTACAATCCAAGAAGTTCAAACAGAAAGACTCATCACGTTTGAAGAGCCACCTGTACGGAATGAAGGACTAAGTAACAATGCTATGGAACTCGTTCCACTTCAACAAGAAGAAAATCAACTTAACAACCAAGTTGCAATAAGACAGACTACAGACGTCTACGTAAACATCCCTCGTCAAGAGCAAAACCCTATTTCAACAAATCCCGATGCAATTCCAACGATGATCAAACTGCTTCTGGCTATTTCATGAACTTTGATACGTTTTCACTGGATCCAAGCGAGCCGGAAACGACGCCAGCCAAAAACTCACACAAAGAGAAACTCATTGACTTTTTGAACTTTTTTAGAAAGACTTACCTGGTGTCACCTTGGATAGAACTATGGTATATCACTGGGATTCTATTTTTTCTTTTCTGGCTAGGTTTAACTATAACTTTTAGTATGCTTATTAATGGACGATATCTCCAGCAGAGCTCTACAGCCCAAAGAGTCAATTTGATTTTAAAGCCACACCAGTCTTCACATCGTGAACCAAGAGACTTGTCTTCAGTGAACATCACAGCAGTTCCTATACCGGACGGTATAGTATGGGACAAGATTGATTTCGATATATTCGGTCCGACTGAACTTTTAAAGCTTAAACATGTATTTAAAAGTTCTTTAAGTGATATCATTACCTCCAGTACATTGTCTGATGATTGGGACACTGACACTGTGAATAATATGGTCTGATTTGGAAAAAACTGCAGCATTTCCGAACAATGAAATGTTAGAAGGTACTTCAGACTATGATACATTGTACTGTTACCAACATTATGGTCATCATTTCTTGCACAAATCTATAACACCTAGAAATGTATTTGAATACCACCAGTGGGAACACTGCCCAACAGCTCCAAAAGGTAGTGCACAGAAATTCACATACTTTTCAGGGTTTAATACATCTGACCCGAAGTCATTTTATTACAAAGTGGCAACAACATCAGCACAGAAAATTATGTTGACTAAAACCAAACAGATTTACTCTGCTTCCTTTATGGCCCAGTTGTCTACACAGGGTTTTGGCCTATGGAAGGACACTATAGATTTAAAATCAATCTGGGGTTCTAGGGACTGGCAGGTCCAGGGAACAGAAGTGCTTTTTAGAGCATGCCTCATTCCACAGCAGATGATATTTCTAAATGAAACTGTGCAACAGACATCCTGTCTTGGACTAGCCAAGAACAAGGAAATGAACACACCGGGGTTTCCAGCACCATCACAGATGGGTGGGGGGCAGAATTCAACTACACACGGGGTAGGATTAGATGACATTCTCCAGTACAACAGGTCAGATCCCAATTGGACAGAATGGCTGATTTGGCCCATTGACACAAACACGTCAACAGAGATTCCTAGGTATAACCGAGGGGTTTAGTATCAGTAGGCCAGATACACGCTATGTACAGAGACAACACCCAGGGGTAGTGACATCCTATAGTGTTGGGAAGTTGTGCCTTGATTGGCTAGAGACCTCGACACTCACAGAAGTAAAACATCACTTGACCTTACTCATACCTGATGTTGACCGTAGGGATTTCTTGCTAGGCCCAAGGAAAACACGCCAGAAACGTTTCATATATGCTGGCATTTATGCCTATTATAATGAAAACTGGAAAATATCCCAACAGGAGGCCGCAGAAAGAATACGGGAAATAGACCGTATTAACCTAGAAAAGGCGTTTGCTGTAGTGGATAATGGGTTAACGACTTTGAGCTCCAGGATTTACTCCTTAGGCAACATTGTATCTTTGGCAATTGACATATTAGAACAGGATCTGGCCTTGTTACAACACGGGCAATCACAGTTACGTTCTATTGTAATGTTAAGCTGGACGCTGCAATCTTTGCGTGCAGGTTATGTGCCCTGGCGTTTAATAAACACCACGTCTCTGTTTTCAGAATACAATCCAACTGATAAACAGAAAGAAATGGCACAAAGGGGAGCCAAATATACAATGCTGCGTATTGAGAAACTGGAAAGGTTACGATTCACTGTAGCTGAAACACCATCAACTGAATGGCTAATTCATGGCCAAATCACTCTACCGGTCACTACGTTTCAGTATCAATATTGCCTTGAGCACAGGCAGGCAGGCAAATATGAAAAAATGGGTAAGGGTTACATTAAGGAAACTTGGGAGTTACCATATAGATATCGATGCCGGAGTGGGGATCGAGAAGCGTTTCTGAGTGGTACAAACTGAGTGGTGCCGTTTGCTCCTGCTGGGTTAGGTGGCTCCTCCACAGGCACTCAGGTAACAACTGCCGCACAAGCTGCCGCAGCACCGACTGTTGGCAGTGCTGAATTCCATCTATGTGCGATTGACGTTCTCTGTGAGGCGTTGGATTTGTCGTCTGCAGTAGCTAACACCGATAATGCTGTATCTCCCAGCCAGGACACTTTATCTGGAATTGGCTCATCGCGTCCTGGGAAAGAATTCGGCTTCTCCACTTCGTTTCATAAATAAACGAACTAAATTTGGAACATTTCCTAAATTGACACTTTCACTTGAGAAAGAATGGCCTTCTTCTGCTTGTAGTAATGCAACTTTTATAAGTGAGACAGAATTGACTTTATCTGAAAGAAACACGTAGTGAGATTCCTTACCTTAGAATTACCCCCAGGTGTCAGACTGGATCCGGAAAGTTTTCGTCAGCAGTACCCCTGCGCGTCCGAAGGTGGCGTAGTGCGGCTCCGTGTCCGTCGTTGGCGTCGTGGTCGCCGAGATGACGTCGCGGCAGCTACTTAGACGCCGCCCTCGCGCGCTGACGTCAGTTCTTTCTTTTTCTGCGCCAGCAAGCGCAGATCCGGAGAGAGCGGTACCCCCAGTCATTTTTTGGCTGAGTTTTTCGAGGCTTTTGTCTCTGTTTTTTTTCGAGTCATTCGACTCCTGGTGCCGTAGGGATGCCCGGTTTCAAGTCTTGCGTGGACTGTCATCGCATGATGTCGGTGACGGACCCGCACCGCGTGTGTCTCTACTGCCTGGGGCGCGACCACGACCCCAAGTTGTGCCCCAACTGCCGGGCCATGGCACCGAAGACTTTGCGGGAGCGGTCCCAAAAGTTGCTTGAAGTTCGGCAGTCGGCTCCGCTCCACCTGAGGTCCCGGTCCCGTGGGAGGTCGAGGGACCGGTCGCGGAGCCATCACCATCGTTCATCGGGATCGAAGTCTTCGCACTCTGGGTCAGGTAAGGCGAAGCACAAGAAGTCGAAGAAGCGCCATCGCTCTCCGACTTCCCCTCGCCCGACGCGCGACGCGGCTGAGGGTGCGGGAGGTGCGCCCCCCGCGGCTCCAGCAGAGCCTACGCAGTTGCCGTCGGCCTACCAGCCCTGCCCGGGTCCGGCGGCGACTCCGGCCCAGCTGCAGGAATTTCTGTCAGCCATGGGCCGCCTCTTTGGGCCGTCAGGCCCCGCCCGCGCGCCTTCGGGCCCGACTGGGGGTCCTCGCCCTTCACTGTTGGCGGCTCCGGCCCCGACATCGCCATCAGCTTCGGCCCCGGCGCCGCAGGGCCCCCATGGATCCAGGCCTGGATCCCGGTCGACGCCGGTTGACCTTGTGACGCCTCCACCAGCACCACTTCCGACGTCGCCCGTGGCACCGGACGACATCGTCCCCGGTTTCAGCCCTGATGTGGACACGGAGCCGGAGCGGCATCGCCCGACGCCGATTCAGACGCCGATGGGACCCTTCTTTCCCTATGTCCAGCCTCCGTATTTTCGGCCTGTACCACAGCCTTCGGAGGAAGGGGAGGACTGGGAGGGGTCTGAGGACCCTCTCGCAGCTCATTGCGAGTATGACCCAGACTGGGCAGAGAAGCTGGGGGATGCCAGTGGTCTTGACACCTCTCCTGACCTTGGCATGCTAACTACTCCTACCGTGGCTACGGAGGAGGGTGCTAGTTACGCAGTGGTGTTGCGTAGGGCGGCTGATGCTCTACACCTCCAACTCCCTACAGTGGCCGCCAGGACTAACCTCCTGACAGAAGTGCTTCAGCCGGCGGCTACCTCTGCGGAGGCACTGCTGCCCTTTAATGATGCACTTTGACGTTCTTTTGGGCACCTGGTCCAGGCCCAACACAGGGGCTCCTGTGGATAGGAACGTGGCCCGACGCCATCGCCCGGCCCCGGGCGACCCCCTTTTCCTCTCCCAACACCTCACCCCTGATGGCTTGGTTGTCCAAGCCTCCACGTCCCAAAGCGCCTTCCCTACCGCACCTCCGGATAGGGAATCCAAGAGACTGGAACAGTTTGGGAAGAAGATTTTTTCTTCCGCCAGTTCAGGGCTGCGGGCTGTGAACACCGCATGCCTCTTGGGCCGTTATTCCCACTCTGTGTGGGATACGGTGGCGCAAGTGCTGCCTCAGTATCCAGAGGAGGGCCGGACAGTGCTCTCTCAGGCTATTGCTGAAGGGAGAGATGCAGCCAAGTTCACAATTCGATGTGGCCATGACACCGCCGACTCGCTAGGCAGAGCGATTTCCACGACAGTGGCGCTCCGTCGCCACGCCTGGCTGAGGACTACTGGCTTCTCTGTGGATGTCCAGAACACTCTCATGGACATGCCCTTTCTTGGCATTCGCCTTTTTGGCAACAAGGCGGATAGTGCGTTGGAGCGTTTTAAGGACTCACGGGCTACGGCCAAGTCCTTGGGCCTTTCGGCCTCTCGCCCTCCTCCGCCTTCTGCCTTTCGCTCCTTTCGTGGCCACGGAAGGGGCGCCCCAACACGTTCGCTTCAGAGCCACAGGCCTGCGCAGCAACAGTCTCAGTGCGGCCGCAGACGTGGGACCCGCCGAGGCGGGTCAGGGGGCCAGCGGGCGGGTCAGTCCACCTCCACCCCAGCCACCACTGCCTCCAAACCTTCCTAGTCCGGTCTTTCAGGCCCATCAAACGCCAGTGGGTGGCAGGATTCGCCATCACCTCCCCCACTGGCGCACCATCACTTCGGACAGGTGGGTTTTACAAATAGTCCGAAGGGCCTACTCCCTCCCCTTCGAGACTTCCCCTCCAGCCATGCCACCCCAGTACCACCGCATGTCGGGGGATCACCTGGCACTTCTCCAACAGGAAGTCGCCGCCCTCTTGGCCAAGGGGGCCATCGAGCGCGTTCCTGCACCAGAAGTAGGACGTGGTTGTTATTCCCACTACTTTCTGGTGCCCAAGAAGGACAAGGGCCTGCGTCTTATCTTGGACCTCAGGGACGTCAACCGCTTCCTCCGGAAGGAGAAGTTCAAGATGTTGACTCTGGCTCAGGTCTTGTCTGCCCTTGACCCTGGAGACTGGATGGTAGCGTTGGACTTGCAGGAGGCATATTTCCACATTCCCGTCCTGCCGGCCCACCGGCGTTACCTGCGGTTTACGGTAGGCCACAAGCACTTTCAGTTTACTGTGCTCCCCTTTGGCCTTACAAGCGCCCCTCGGGTGTTCACGAAAGTGATGGCGGTGGTCGCAGCTCATCTGCGCAGATCAGGGGTTCCTGTCTTCCCCTATCTCGACGACTGGCTGTTGAAGGCAGGCTCGCCCCAGGCTGTCGTCTCCCACCTCCAGTCTACGGCCGACCTCCTGCATTCGCTGGGGTTCTCCATCAATGTGCCGAAGTCGCACCTGATTCCCTCTCAGAAGCTCCTCTTCATCGGAGCGGTTCTGGATACGACGCACTTTCGGGTCTATCCTCCCGAACGGCGAGTCCAGGATATTCAGGCTATGATTCCGATCTTTCAGCCTCTATCCTGGGTTTCGGTCAGGATGACCCTGAGGCTGCTGGGCCTCATGGCCTCCTGCATCCTGCTGGTCGATCATGCCAGGTGGCATATGCGGGCTCTGCAGTGGAACCTGAAGTTCCAGTGGGCGCAGCATCAGGGGGACCTGTCCGAGTCCGTCCAGATCTCGGAGGGCTCACAAACCGGCTCACAAACCGGCATTGGGTCAATGGCAGATCCCTCTCCCTTCCCCAACCGGAGCACACAGTGGTGACGGACGCGTCCCTCCTGGGATGGGGCGGCCACATGGGAGAGGCGGAGATCAGAGGCCTCTGGTCTCCGGCGGAGTCCAGGCTCCATATCAACCTTCTGGAGCTTCTGGCGATCCGACTTGCACTGAAAGCATTCCTTCCCTCTGTCAAGGGGAGAGTAGTGCAGGTGTCCACGGACAACACCACCGCCATGTGGTACTGCAACAAACAGGGCGGGGTGGGGTCGTGGATCCTATGTCAGGAGGCTCTGCACTTCTGGACATGGCTGGAACATCAGGGCATTTCCCTGATGGTTCAACACCTGGCAGGTTCACTGAACGCCAGGGCGGACGAACTCAGCCGCAGGTGCATAATGGATCACGAATGGCGTCTTCACTCGGACGTGGCGCAAGGTCTCTTTCAACAGTGGGGAGAGCCTTGGTTAGATCTATTCGCCACCGAAGAGAACGCGCAATGTCAGCAATTCTGCGCGTTGGAGTTTCCAAAGCGGCACTCGCTCGGCGACGCTTTTCGTTGCGAGTGGAGTTGCGGTCTATTGTACACCTTTCCGCCTAGACCACTCCTGCCCAGAGTGCTGAAGAAGATCAGGCCCGACCGGGCCCAAGTCATACTTGTGGCTCCGGACTGGGCTCGAAGAGTTTGGTATCCCGAGCTACTCAGTATGAGCATCGATCCCCCGATCAGACTGCCTCTTCGGGAGAATCTTCTGTCGCAGCAGCAGGGGACGGTCCTCCACCCGAACCTGTCCAGTCTCCACCTCCTTGCGTGGAGATTGAGCGGCGGCAGTTGATTCCTTTTGACTTGCCTCCTGAGGTTTGTAATGTCATTCTGGCAGCCAGGCATCCCTCCACTAAGTTGGTATACGCCTGCAGGTAGAACAAATTTGTGGCATGATGCACAGTAAAGGCTGTGGATCCCCTTTCTGCCCCTCTTTCAGAAGTCCTTTTGTTCCTTCTTTCTTTGGCCCAGCAGGGCTCTGCTCTGTGCACTATTAAGGGCTACCTTTCTGCTATCTCAGCCTTTCTCAGGCTCCCTGATCAGCCCTCTCTTTTCAAGTCCCCTGTTGTAAATAGATTCCTCAAAGGCATTACTCACCTTTTCCCTCCTATTCCTTTTGTGATGCCACAGTGGGACTTGAATCTGGTTCTCACATACTTAATGTGCGCTCCCTTTGAGCCTCTTCACAACTGTCCTCTACGTCTATTAACTCTAAAGACGGCTTTCCTGGTTGCCACCACCTCCGCTAGGAGAGTGAGTGAGCTCCAGGCTCTTTCTTGTAAACCTCCTTTTCTGTCTGTCCATCCGGACAAGGTTGTGCTCAGAACCCGTCCATCCTTTCTGCCAAAAGTTCTTACTGCTTTTCACATTGGGCAAACCATCACTTTGCCCACCTTTTTTCCGCCTCCGCATCCTTCCAGAGAGGAAGAGAGGCTCCACCGTCTGGACCCAAAACGTGTGCTCTCATTTTACCTGAACCGCACACAACAGTTCCGGGTGGATGACCAACTCTTTGTTGGCTACGTTGGCGCCAAGAAAGGTCGGGCCGTATACAAGCGAACTATCTCCCGATGGGTTGTCTTGTGTATAAAAGCATGCTATTCTCTGTCTAAAAAGGAGCCTCCGTTGGGGCTGCACGTCCATTCCACCAGGGTGACGGCGGCCACTACGGCGTTGGGACGTGGTGTCCCCTTACAAGACATCTGTCAGGCAGCTACGTGTGTCTCGCTGCACACTTTTACTAAGCATTACTGCCTGGACAGCCAAGTCCGGAGAGACGGCTTCTTTGGCCGTTCTGCTCTCCGAGACTTTCTGGTGTGATCTTGGTTCGCAGACCCACCTCCGGAGTTGGTATTGCTGGGGTATCTAGTCTAAGGTAAGGAATCTATCACTACGTGTTTCTTTCAGATGAACAACTTACTTACCTTCGGTAACGATATATCTGTAAGAAACATTAGGAGTGATAGATTCCTTACCGCCCCACCCATCCTCCCCGTTCTGCGAACTGATTTCTAGGGTTAAGGTCATCCCTTTCAGGGCCCTAGTTTCAATGCACCAGTGGTCAGTATCTTGCATGGCTCTGCGTTCCTGGCGCGGAAAGTCGTGTACAGAACTGACATCAGCGCGCGAGGGCGGCGTCTAAGTAGCTGCCAAGACGTCATCTCGGCGACCACGACGCCAACGACGTACGCGGAGCTGCACGACGCCACCTTCCGACGCGCAGGGGTACTGCTGACGAAAAATTTCCGGATCCAGTCTGACGCCTGGGGGTAATTCTAAGGTAAGGAATCTATCACTACTAATGTTTCTTACAGATATATCGTTACCGAAGGTAAGTAACTTGTTCTTCAAGTGGCAACAAAAGAATAGTTGACTTTTAACATTTTTAATCATTTTTAAATGTCTTTTTAAAACCATGTTTTTAGCTGTTTTTAAGAGAATTTTTTAATTGTCCAGATTTTAAGTATGGTCATTGTCATCCAATTCGAAAGTGGAGTGGGTGTTATGTTTCATATAGAGGCCCTAATATAGACGCGTTCATATATGCCGTATATGGTCATATTCGCATATGCCCTATTATGGTCATAATCGTATATGCCCTATTTTGGTCATAATCGTCTATGCCCTATTATAGTCATGATCTCCTATGCCCTAATATAGGCATGATCTTTCACCTACATTAGTTCCCTACAGTACACAACGAGCTCTGAGGGTTGAACGTTATCTAGTCTGTGGTTAGAACACTGCAGGGTTTTTCCCCGAACACAGGCCTACAATGTACTCATAAATTATGCATGAGCATTCACCAGCTACATCTCCCGCATAATATGTATGTGCAAAAAGTTCACCCCGGACGTCTTCCTCATGTCTAACATAGACCAATACAAACAATACTGAGGGACGAGATACTTTAGGGTATAAATACACCACATCTTGCCACGGTAAGATAGAGGGAACCGAGACTTCCATGCTGACACACTGACCAGAGACGCTGAGGCTCCTGCATGCAGTCACTCCAGCTGACAGCGGTCCAACACAGCCCTTGCGGGGTGTTCAACTCGAGACCAGGACGGGGTCCCACACTCTCTCTATTCAGGTAATGGGGTTCGACTAAATCCTAAGGATTCTTGGCTCTTAGGCTTTTAGACCTACACACATGCTAGGTACATCTAGTTAGGCATCGTAGGAGTATGTGCACTTTTATAATGCATTTTATATATTCATGTATGTAACCGTTATTATTGCAATATGGTAGAACTGTACTATCCTTTCACTTTCATCGTACTGCTGATAATATATCTCTGCTATTGTCTGCTGGTTACTGCAGCACATATATTTTACACTAGAATAACAACTGTTCAATAAATACTTATTGAAACGCCCAGACTGTTTATTCTGTGTAACTCTCTGAAACAAACCGAACAAGTAAGCATGAATGACTGAGCGAAAAGTAGTACATTGTTTCCACGATTCTGAGGGATCAGGGTTGTCATGATCTAAGGTTGCCAGAAACTAATCTCTCCCCGATAAGAGGAGATTCTAGTGGCACTGTGAGCTAGCTAATGCAAATCCGGCTAACATACGCGGTGGGGGTGAACAGAGCCAGTCAGTCACCAAGCTGACACCAAGCGGTTTATGTTATCCAAATGCGCAGGTGCTGCAGGGGTACTATATGAACTACACGACACCATTACTATGCCT
Organism: Calotriton arnoldi; assembly: GCA_963921515.1. Classification (NCBI taxonomy): domain Eukaryota; kingdom Metazoa; phylum Chordata; class Amphibia; order Caudata; family Salamandridae; genus Calotriton; species Calotriton arnoldi. The sequence continues at coordinate 1,818,999 of CAWUFW010000598.1, read as the reverse complement.
CTTTCTCTTACTCGTTTCCATTACTTTGCCTCTTTCTCCCACCGTTTGCCTTTGCTCTGTACCCCTTTTCTTTTTGCATGTTTTCTTTCTGCCTCTTTACTCTGTGCCCCTTTTCTTGCTGCCTCCATCTTTCACCCTGCCCCCCAACACCATCCCCTGCTTTTCCATCTCCTGCCTCCCCTGCTACTCACATGCTCTCCCGCATCTTCCTCCTGTGTCTTCTTCCTGCATCTTCTTACCCTTAACCCCACCCACTGCCCCCGCACTCCTCACCTCTCCAAGAAACTGCTCAATGGCAGCGGTTGCATGACTGCTGCAGGAGGTGCTGTACTAGGGCACCGAAGGCGCACCAAAGGCAAGCCCAACTGGTCGGATTATCCAATGCTACTACTCTGCAGCAACCATCCATGCACTCAACCCTGGACGCCCCTCCAGCCACTGCTGCCGTCCCACACTTCACAGCATGGTAAGGCCTTTCTCTTGCTTCTACTTCAATACACCTGCAGCAACTTGGCACCACTCACCCCGCACTCAGACTCCCATGTCACCAGCTCACAGCCTCACCCATCACCACACCTGACCTTCATCACACCCTCACATGCATTCTCCTAAACACCCTCTCTCTCAAAAAACACGGCATTGAAATATTGGCACCTCCTCTTCCTAATGCTAGCCGGGATTAGCCGCACCTGAGCTCCAGACATTGCTTTGGCCATTCCAGCATGATAAACAAGCATTTGCAATGCAATAGGTCTCACATTTGTGAGAGTTTAAGCTACTGACATTGCAAATGACAATGCCTTTTATTTGTTTTAAAAACCAAAACATAAATAAAAGACATTGTAATTTACAATGCGAATAGCTCAAACTCGCGTAAATGCGAGACTTATTGCAATGCAAATGCTTGTTTAGTGTGTGAAGAGAGTGGAGAGGACATTGTGAATACTGTTCAACATATAAGTTCGTGGGTGTGCACAAACTCAAAGGTCATTCGAACCCTACAACTACGCTTTACACCTTCTTTTAGCTACTGTATGTAGAGTTGCAATAATGTGTGAAAATCTGAGACCTGCGACAATCCAAACGTTAATATAATATTGGCATAATCAGAGAGGCTCCCATAATTTGTCACATCACTGCATAGCACCAATTGAGCCAAGTGGATTTTTTTTTTTTTTTTTTTTACAGGACAAGTAAATTTCAGAAGCATTACATGATTTTTTTTTTTTTAAATTCACACCCCTGGGGTGCCCAGTAGAGTTTATTCCAATCCTAGCACTGCCCTCCCTAACCCTCTGTTCTTTTTCTGCTGCTTGTGGCTGCTCTGTACGCTCACCAACCCGTCACAAATAAATATGCTCTATTCCGGAAAATGCTATTATCTTAGTGACGCACGCTGTTACACTGCTCCATGTTTATAACTTCACCCCTTAATAACTTTAACAAGAACGAGACCTATTTCTTTAGCCAACTAGCCGAGATTGTCGATTTTACATTCTACAAAGCCACCAAATGCGTTGGGCTTCTTTTCTCGACACAACCTCGCATCTAATATTCATAAAAATAATTAGCAATCTCCAAATAATAATAATGGAACGTTGCCAACTTAGTGACTCTTCATGAAAAAGAAAAACGTGGAAATAAAAAAGCTGAGCCAATTCCCCAACATTGGGGCTTTGGCTGGTTCAGCTATCACACCACCATATAATTCCAACCAGGTGCCGAATAGCAAGGAAGGCGGGTTTCAGGGGCGCCTGGGATGGGGGGGGGGTGGGGGTGAATCAGAAAGTTAAAGGCAGACAAAGAAACACTAGTCAGTCACCTCTTTCTTGTCTGACTTTTAGAGCCGTGCACCCATTTCATCAACATTTTGCGAGTTCTTAGATGAAAATAAGTGCCCCTTTTTATCGCAACAACCGTACCCCAAAAATTATGTAGTAGGAGCAGAAACTCCTTAAATTTTGATGATGGCAATAGAACATTAATTCGTGTCGTGAGTTATTTTGCCGGGGGGCGGGGGAGAATCACCCACAATTAGTTGCTACGGACCAGCTAACCCTACAAAGCTATCTCTTTTTTGGGAGAGTTTTATGTAGAGCGAACTCGACCCGAAGGTACTGGAGCGCTTTATATGAGCACCAGTTACGTTACACAAGGACAGATTCATTTTTGGGAGGGTAGGCACGGGAAGATTAAGTGATTTGCCCAAAAATTCCAGGAGGTTTTCGCTGCCATCGAGACTCGAACCCGGATCCACAGCTCCAAAATCGACAGACCTGTGTAAGTAATCCAAATATCGACAGAGGACGAACTAATTATCATATGAGAGATCTATCTAAACTGAACTATAACTTACCTCCAGCTTACACAGATTAGTGCGTAATGCGCGTTCACCACCTGAGCTACCTTACCACGACTGGAAGTTGTAGCCTCCTGGTAAAATATTGTTTGCAGCAACAAAGGCATAACTCCTCTGAGCCAATCCATTTGCACCGGAATACAAGGCGCGGGCTAAACAGATATCTGTAGTAGGCACATTAACCCGCAAAGTAATTTACAGAGACGGAACCTCATGCGGGCGCATTCACCCCGAGAGCTCCACAGTTCAGAGAGTAGAAGAAATAAATAACGGTAGGAGATATCGCCGCGTAAAACCGGGGACCCCCAGAGTGAACTATTTACGGGAGTGACAAAAGAATATGAGGGGCTCAGGGTGAACAATGTCACGGGGGCCTCGGTTTTGGAACTCCCGGACCTCGCGAGCTCGTACCTCTCCGGCGGCCACTCTAGGCGCTCGGGCTGCGGTCTCCGAGTCTTGCTTCAGATCGCTGGCCGAGAACTGCCACTTCCTTTTTCCTCCAAAAACAAGAAACAGCGCGGGCCTGTGTCATGTGGTTTCCAGGAATATGTAAGGGTGCGGGAGAGTCCGAGGTTAGGAAAACATTAAAAAACAAGCTGTCGCCATTAGGCGAACAGCCGCTTGTTTATATTTGCATCGCGATTTCACTTTAAGTGAAAACGCGATGCAAATATAAACAAGCGGCCGCCCTTGCCAAAGGCGACTGAAACAAGCTGTCGCCATTACGCAAATGAAAACAAATAGTGCTTACCCCTTAGTTAAAGGAGAATGTATAACGCCGCAAGTAAAAAATCCAGTCTGGATGGGCCGTCCAAGGAGGAGACAGGGCGGTAACAAAAAAGCCTCATTCTCAATCACGACCCAGCGTTTAGCATAAATGGTGACGCCAGCCAATCAAAATGATGGGCGGGGCTTCAACTCCACTTCAGAAATTTTATCGATTACAAGACGCCTCGCAGAGCGAGGAGGGCATGCGCGCTCCAACGCTAGGCGAGACCTAAAAAACTGCATGCCAGGACTGTCTTCATAAACCCGGCGGAGGTCTCGCCATTATCTACAAAGACACCCACATATGTACAACCAGCACTGACCCGGACACCCCTTTCATGGAACACCTGCAGTTCAACTTGCAAGCAATCAACAACACCACCGTAAAGGGCACCCTAACCTACAGATCACGTGGTCCACGAGGCAACTTCAGCAACCTCATCTCAGACCTCATCGCGCCCACCTTGCCTTCAACTCTAAGGATTTCCTTCTTCCCTCTGACTTCAACTTCCACCTGGAAGTCCCCTCTGACCACAGCTCCACCGATCTCCTCGAGAGTGTACACAACATAGGATTTTCCCAGCTCGACACAGACCCATCCTACAATGCAGGACACACTTTAGAGATGATCTTTGCCTCCGGCAACTGCATCAGCTACCTCTCTGTCTCTCCCATCACATTGACCGACCACTACATTATCCTTTTCAATATTTCCACAACTGAAGCCAAAGCTCCCATCAACATCAGCTGACCCAGCCGGAACTGGAGCAGAATAATAGAATTAGACTTGCTCTACACTCTCGAAGGTAGTCAAATCAACACCACTAACAACCTAGCCAAGGGCATCTCCAACTTCAACCAATGGATCTCCAACTGCTCCAGAGCTCTCACATCCATCAAAACTCCCAAACATCACAGCACAAACAACCGGGCCTCTTGGTCCACGGAAGAACACCGGGACTCCAAAAGATTCTGCAAACAGCTAGAAGTGAAGAACCAACCACTACACCAGTGCCAGATCAACCTACAAGACTGCCCTCAGGCACCACCACCACCTCCTGAGAGCTACCAAAAGAAGCACCCTCACGGATAGGATTGAGGCCAGATCCAACAGCAGCAAAGAGATATTTGCCATTATCAAGGAATTCATCACCCCCCTAAAGGAACTCTGTGATGACCTTTCAAATTACTTTAATAACAAAATTGAGAAGATTTACAATAACTTCGAAAAGCAGCCAAACCCAGAGGACATCATCGGAATACTGCACACCTACCACTCGGACAGACACCTAACCAACTGGAGAACATTCTCTGAGGAAAACACCACCGCGATCATGAAGCCTGTCCACTCTGAGACTCTCACAGACCTATATCCATACCATATCTAAAATCTAGGAGCACCCGTGATCAGCAAATGCCTCAGCTACATCATCAACTCCTCCATTGAGTCTGCAACTTTCCCAGAGGAGTGGAAGCATGCTGCAGTCACAGCCCTCCTAAAAAAAAAAAATCATCTGACCCCAACGAACCAAACAACATCAGACCCATCTCTCTACTACCGTACCCAGCAAAGGTGATAGAGAAAGCAATCAACCAGCAACTCAACAACCTCCTGGCAGTCCTCAATCTTCTCAACCACTCCCAATCTGGATTCTGCAGCAAGCAAAGCACAGACAGCACTTATTGCCATCACAGGTATAAGATTCGCACCCTCCTAGACTGTGGAGAAACTGCCACCCTCATACAGCTGGACCTCTTGGCAGCATTGAACACTGTGTCACACTCCAAACTCTTCAAAAGATTACATGACACAGGCATCCAATGCCCAGCCCTTGAATGGATATGCCCCTTCTCCACAAAGAGAAATCAGCGAGTCCGACTCCCCACCTATACATTGGAGGCCAAGGACCTGATCTGCAGAGTCCCTCAAGGATCATCCTTCAGCCACACCCTATTCAACATTTACATGACACCACTCGCAGACATCATCAGATCCCACTGCTTCTCCATCATCTCTTACGCCGATGGCACACAACCCATCCTCTCTATGTCAGACAAATTCCCCACGACCAGATCCGACTTCACCGAATGCATGATCCAGGTAGCAGAATGGATGAGGACCAACTGCCTGAAACTCAACACTGATAAGACAGAAGTGCTGATCTTCGGGAACAAAATCTCTCCCTGGGACTCCAACTGGTGGCCATCTGTGCTCGGCCCCACTCCATCACCCACCAACCACACATGCAAACTGGGGACTATATTAGATGATAAACTCAACATAGCCTCTCAGGTGAACACAGTTCGCTCCTTCTGAATCCACATGCTAAGAATTCTCAAGAAAATCTTCAGATGGATTCCCAAGAACACCAGATGTACCGTCACTCAAGCCCTAATCACCAACAGACTTTACTATGGCAATGCACTCTGTGCCAGAAACCCCCACCACCTCCTCCACCGTCTTCTGACCATCCTGAATGCCTCTGCAAGACTCGTACTGGACCTCCCCTGGCACACCCACATCATGCCTCATTACAGAGATCTCCATAGCTGCTGATACACAAATGCTGCCAATTCAAACTCTTCATACATGCATACATGGCACTGCATAACATTGGACTAGCACATCTCAAGTTCTGCCTTCACTTTCACCAGACACCTTCACTCTGTCTCTCCCTCTCTTACACACACACCCCACATCCGCAGAGGCAGAACAGGAGGGCTAGCCTTCTCATACCTCTCAGTCAAAACATGGAACAACCTCCCTGCACGCCTATGGGCCTCCTCCTCATCACTTCCTGAATTGCGTAAGAGGCTGAAGACCTGGCTCTTCAACTAATACCCTGCAGACGACATTCACACCTGCTCCAGCGCCTTAATACCCCTCAAGTGATTAGTCGCGCTTTACAAATCCCTGTAACATAACATGACATAACAAGGGCCTCCACATCTGTGGCAGAATCTCTGCACTCGGGGCGGCATCTCTGCATGGCACACTGCAGAGAGTGCGCTGTGCTGAGATTCTGCCCCGAGCACCGAGATTCCACCACAAGTACGGAGATTTCACCACGAGTACGAAGACTCCGCCCTCGTAACTTCATTACACATAAGTACCTTTGCGAGTTGGGCCCCAAATGTCTCATGTCAACTCCCGACAACACCAGCTTCGGACCAACAGCCGCACAGAAATAGAGAATCATATTCCTTACAGACCAGATGGTGCAATAATGCATTCTAGCGCACTCGATATGGAGAACACGGAGTTCTCCTCATGGCCACATTCAAGGACTACATACCAAATTAACTGTGCTAGAGTAATAGAGCTTACCAAACTAAAGTTATTGACTTGCATGTAGAGTTCTTCCACTTGTTTTTCAGTCACCCCACTGGTGTCCTTTTGGATTTTCTTGTAGGACTTCAGGTAGTGTTTGAGCCACTGGAGCTGGGTCTCTCTGCTGGGCAACAGCCGATAATCCATTTCATTCACGCCTAGGAATAGAGTAAGTTATGAAAGTCACAAGGCAAAACCAAAATGGATGAAGATGCACAAATACGCAAAGGATGTCAATATAAGTTCGTATTTAGCTGCCTGGGGAATCTGCAGTTTACATTTGGGCACTCTGGGAGTATCAAGGAAGAACCAGTCTTAAGTAAATCAGACTGGTTCTTTTCAAGCTGTAGTTTATCGATGGGAAAAGCAAAGCAAGTGGAAGAACATGACCAAGAAATTCACCTGCAAATTCATTGAAATGGTTGGAGATGTCAAACGCCTGATAATTGTATCCAGCGTATTCATAGTCGATAAACCGTACATGTCCTGTGGGAAGGAGCAAAGTGGAAGAGAGATTAGAAACAGAAACCAAATTCATGTTTTTTTTTTACATTTACAAGAGTGTAGTGCCACTTTCTAGAAACACAAAGGAAATGTACCCAATGTTTATATGCTGAGCCCCCCCTCCTTCCTTTGCATCAGTGCCAAGCACTTTTAGCTTCAGTGATGCATTAGTGTCTTTGGGAATAGACTGCTACATTAGTGAGCACTGGCTCCACAGAAAAGAGTGCAAGCCTGCGACATAGACTTTTAGAAAGTAACACAGATTGATGTTGTATGTTACAGTTGTGTGAATAATTCCAGGACAAGGTTCAAAATTGACATTTTTGATTAACTGTGGAAAGTATTACAGTGCATACACGTCAGTAATGTATTTATTCCATAAGCAATAAGGCTACTGGAGATAGTGAATAGCCAGCCTATTCCTTCAACTCCATACAAGAAGTTAATTTCATAAGAATAATGTCATTTTTAAGTCAAAGCCTAAAAAGACCTCTTGAGAACATTCTGAAAGCTGATTGCTGCATTGTGATTCTATTTAGTAACATGAACATACCAGTGTTAATGTTTGGTTTACATTCTTTGGCATTATTAGCCATGAATTGTAGAGTGCAGGCCAATTTATTGTAGAGTGCAGGCCAATTGAACTTGGTCTTCCTGTGAGGATGGATTTGCTATGCTGCTATGAATAAATCTTTCAACATACATCCAGAGTATTTATCATACTTTCAACAAATGGTGATGAGTTACAAAGGTATCCTGTCATAAGGAAGCATCACAGGAACGAATTTAGCTCTGACAACCCATCATATCTTGGTGGATTATACTACAATTTTCTGAAGAACTTAACTATGCTTGTATGTTGGACCTGCTGAACCTTTTTCAATCTGTGAGTGACTACTGCAACAGTAGGATTTATGGGAGTTTGGGATTGAGAGAATGTATTTCAGGCTGCCTGGACCAAATGATTGTATTTTAACTGGCTCCCATTCCGTGCTACCCGAGCACGCTGTACCGAGCACTTAGAAGCCTTACCTTGTGCTGGGCAGCCGTGTCCTCAGCAGACCGTGTCTCACCACACTGTTCTCTGAGCTGTGTTTGTTGCCGGGAGAGCTGCCGCAGCGAGTAAAGAAGCGTGAGAAGCGCGATCCAGAGCCGCAATAAGCGATGACTTGGTAAGTGAAGTTCCTTCATTGTTTCTTGCCGGATGGTTGCGAGAAGGACTGCACGTTTGAAGTTTACCTTCAAAACTGCTCAAAAGAAGTGACTACGGGAGCTAAAGTGACCACGCAGGCATTGATTGGAGTGTCACGTGATATGTTCAATCATTGTGCTGAACGTAGCAGACATCTTTAATTGGGGAGAATTTCATTCATTTACAGGAAACACAAGATAAACTACACTTAGATTATATTGACTCTCATTGGATGGTTATTTACTTTTACTTTATTTCATATCTATCTAGTTCCTTTTATGGATTTATCTGTCCAGCCTCTAAGAAACTGAATGAGTAGACCTTTGCTCACATGGTCAGTTATTTTATTTATTTATGTATTTATAAAAATAACTCTACTGAAGCCTGAGTTTCTGCCGGGTTGGGTGAGTTTTATTGAAGCTGTTTTGTGGATACATTCTGTATAAAGTCACTATGCAGTTTGATCCCCCAGCAAAGTTTTTACAGAGCAATGGGGAACCTCCTGTGCCTTGGATGAGGTGGAAGGAGGAATTTATCACCTACATGAAGGCTACTGATGGCGAAGGAGGGAGCGGAATAGAAAAAAAATATTCTTTTACATTGTCTTGGTTCTGAGGGTCAAGTGGCATTTAGAACATTATACCAAGTGATGCCAGTAGATGGTCAAAGAGGTATAGACGAAGGGTTACTGAGAATTGTAGTGATTAGTCTTGTGTAGCCACGAGACCTATTACTTAGTAGCGTGGCCTCTCGAGGCTGCGCATGCCTTTCTTCTGCTTTGTTATGTTTTTAATGGTGTTCCATTCTCGTGGAGAGGTATGCTATCTGCGAGGCTCTCGGCATCGTAAATAAGTTGCAGTAGAGGCACGCAAGTGACGGACGCTCCCAGTCGTGGGTGTATGTTTCTGAGGAGTAAATTATCTTTAACCAGCTCAGTTGTGTGCAGCCTCGTTGCTACATATTTGGCGACGACCGGATTTCAAACACACCCACTGACAAGTTTGCTGATTTTACCCTCAGCTCTTTGCATGGACATCGTGCATGAAGGCAGCACTTTACAGGAGCAACGCCGTTACCGCGTACCTGTGCGGATCATCGCTGTTCCTGGGGAATCCTGTTTTGATTTGGAGCTTTCTGGGCAAACCACAAGTATTAGTGGTCCCCACTTTGGTTTCAGGCGCTTTGCCTTTCATGAAGCGTGTATGCGCATGCTCACGCCTTGCCCATCGTTACCACAGCAACGTTAGACAAGATGTCAAGCTTCGTCCTGATTAAGCATTCTGTTTCTTTTGAAGCATAACTTTGTGTGTGCACGTATTGAAGCATTTTGCCTCCGGGTTTTTGTTTAGCATAGTGAAACACTGTATACGATGTTTGAAATTGGAGGTTTACAGATATTAAAGTAACTCCTACTATACTGGCAAAGGACTTCCAATACTGCCAACTGCTTGGGTATTGTCAGCAGGTTGCCCTCTATTCAAGTAAGTGCTTCCTAAAGACTTTTAGTGATTCTCCAATCTGTTCCATTTTCTTTTTTTGGGGGGTATTCACATGCTCCCTTAGTTTTTTTTGCTCCCATTTTCAGCGCTGCACAAGGCTTGGCTACTGTAAGCTTTTTGTAGGTATGGTTATTGCGCAACATATATTCCAGCCACCACCTTTTCTGCAGATACCTGGCAAACTTAATATCAAATTGCAGCAGTGGCTAAGAATTTTTGAAAATTACCTTGTGGCTATTGATGCAGTGAAGTTTCCACCAGCAAGCAAAGTGGGAATTTTGCAGTTGCATAGGGTTGGCAGCGCAACAAGTATTTGATAACTTACCAGTGTTTGCACCACAAGGGGCATCAGGAGATGATTGGGATCAATAGAAGGAAACACTAGTGTGCATGGGTAAGAAATACGCTGAGGAACCCAGTATTATTCTTGAACTCCATCATTTTTTTAAGAGGAAGCAAAGCGTGGATGAAGGTGTTGAGGAGTATGTTGCAGCACTGAGGATTTTAACTGCGATCTGCGAGTTGGGCGCGACCACTGACATTTGCATATGCAACCAATTTGTGCTTTTATGCTTCTCAAACAAAATCCAAGAAAGATTGCTTAATTGTAGAAACCCTACTTTATTGGAAACAATAAACCGTGCAAAGGGAATTGAGCGTTCCTTGATTTCCACAAAAGCTATTCATGAAAACCAATATGTGGTTAGTGTTGAAAATGTTTCTCCTTTCACAGACGTTGTTGAAATCCTAAGCCAGTTTCCCACCTTGTTTTCTCATAAGGTAGGGACTGTCATAGGCTTTGAGCATCACATCCGTCTCAAACTAGGGGCTCAACCAGTAGTGCACAAAGTCCGTCCCTTGCCCTTGAGTGCCAGAGATGAATTGAAAGGAATTCTTAAAAGCCTGTGCTCCGAGGGGATCATCGTGCCATGTGATTCCTCGCAATGGGTTTCTACCATTGTTGTAGCCAGAAAGAGATATGGGGAGGTCAGGCTCTGTGCTGACTTATGCTCACTGAATAGGAATATACTTAGAGACTGTCATCCTCTCCCTAAAATACATGAATTGATAGGTAACTTAGGGTGTTCCAAATTGTTTTCCTTTGTTGACCTGCGTTTATCGTACCATCAAATTTCCCTCATGTCTGATTTGCAGGAACTAACCACTTTTGTGACTCCATTTGGAGGGTTCAAGTACCTCAATTTACCCTTTAGGTTGGCCTCCGCCGCCAACGTTTTCCAGAAGTTAATGGACAGTATTTTGGAAGACATACCTATAGGTCAAGCCTACCAGGATGATATATTGGTATTCGCTAGCACTTGGAAGGACCACAACGAAACTTTGGAAAAGGTTCTGTCCAAACTCAACAATGTTGGCATGACTGTCAGACATGAGAAGTGTACATTTGGGTACAGGAGCTTGATTATTTGGGACACACCTTATCACCTGAAGGGATCAAACCGAAAGTTTCTTTGATCAAAGCCATTGTGATACTGCTCCACCCCTCATAGAGATGCTTTGCGCTCATTCTTGGGTTTGGCAGAGTATTATGCTCATTTTGTGCATGGCTATTCTCAAACTGTGGAGCCACTGGTGGCCTTGTTGAGGTTGGGGGCCAAATTCACATGGACAGACGAACTGCATAGAGCTTTTGTCAGAGTAAACAACCTCATTAAGGAGACTCCTGCGCTACATTCTTTCCAAGATGGTCACAAGTGCTTTGTAAATGTTGATGTTAGTTTGTTGGGGCTTGGTGCAGTTCTTGGTCAGTGGTTGCAAGCAAAGAACATACAGTTGCCTCTACCTCCAGGACATTGCAAGCTTCTGAAACATGCTACAGCACCATTAAGCATGAAGCTCTTGCATGTGTATGGGCTATACAAACATTCAGACCTTATATTTGGGGGCGAGAGTTTGAAATGTACACTCATCACAAACCACTTATGCACATCCTGAATGGTGGTGGGGCGAATAAAGCTTGGGCCAGGTTGGTACGTTTATTGTCCAATTTACAAGAATACCACTTTGTCATCAAGCATCTGCCTGGGGGGAAAGAACTTCAGAACAGACTGCCTGTCCAGGATAGCTCTGGAAGATGAAGAAGATGAGGTTGAAGAGATTGAGTGTGTGGTGGCAGCCTTGGATGCGGTGTTGGAGTGTGCACCCTTTACTGAGAACAGTTGGTGGGAAGCATACTCCAAGGATCGCATTCTTGGTCAGGTCAAAGAGTTCATTATTAATAGTTGGCCAGCGAGCATGACTCTGTCTGGTGAACTGAGGAGTTTTTCTCAGGTGGTTACTGAACTGTCAGTTGGATAATATGGTAATGCGCCGTGGTCTGTTCATTCCTCCAGAGGGTTTGCGTAAGACATCATTCAGACTGCACATCAAGGACATCTAGGTGTAACTAAGACCTGCCAACATCTTAAGCAATACTATTGGTAGCCGTCACTTGAACCTCAAGTAAGGGTAATGATTGAGGATTGCACAGAATGTCTTTTATCTGATAAACGTTGGAAGACTTTGAACACACCAATTCATCCTGTACCATTTCCACAGGAACCCCGGGGCAAAGTTGGGCTGGATTTTTCTGGTCCTTAAGAGCTACTACTCAGTGGGAACAGGTACTTAATTTTGTTAGTGGATTACCACACAAAGTGGATGTATTACTTGTTTTGTGATGGTCCCACAACTGACAATGACATTAAATTTCTTGAGTACCTTTTTATGTTGGAAGGGTCACCCAAAACCATTGTTACAGACAATGGTACCCATTTTTGTTGCATTGGATGTGCATGTTTCTCAATCAGCATGGTATACAACATCGTACGGTAGCCCTTTACTCTCCTTTTTCCAATGAGGTTGTTGAGAGAGGTAATAGAATAGTGAAGGAGGGGTTTATACAGCAATTTCCTCTGGCTAAAATTTTCAAGATTTTGTACGCAATAAGATATGGTCCTATAACACCATACCACAGTGGCGCCGTTCATGTTGCTCAGAGTCAGAAAGTTGTACACCAATCTATTACCTAGTTGCTTGGGGTGTAAGGGTAATCAGGACACCATGACTTCAGAAGGTGTCAGGTCATGTGTACTTCAGAAACAAAATGATACAAAGACCCAGTGTGATGCTAGAAAGTGCTTTGATGGTACTGATCTGGAAGTGGGTGGTTGGATACTTACAAAGAACCCAAGAAAGGTACAGAAGGGGTTGTCAAGGTTTTCGTCACCTGTGTTAGTCAAACAAGTGAGCAGAGGGTCAGTACTGTTGGGAGACAAGGGGTGGTGGAACAAGAGAAGTTTGGTGTGCCTCACTGACTCACAAGCAGACATCATAAAGAAACATCCTAACTTTGATATGGACCATTGTGCGTGGTTTAATTAGCTACAAGAAGGAGGGTTACCCTCAGCCACAAGTACTGTCACTGCAAGGGCTGACTCGGTTATGGAGGAACACCCTTTGGCCTCCGATAACAGTGACAGTAGTGAGTCAGAGGTCAGGTGTGGAGGCCGCCAAAGAAGGTTGCCTAGCAAGCTTAAAGATTATGCATTGAACTAACCAAGACTTTGCTTTTCAGGATTCTTCCTGTTTCCCAGCATGAACAATACACTCCGTTCCCCTTAATGTGTTGCTCTAACCTGTTCTTATTTCATATTTGGTCATATTATTTATGCATGTTATTACTTTTTCTGTAGTTTTTAGCTTGGTTGCTGTATAGTCTATCTTAAAATTTTCAAGTGATTATTCGTGGTGCATCCTCATCGTTCCTTTCTTGTTTCTTTTTGGAGGAGGAAATGTTGTAGTGATTAGTCTTGTGTAGCCACAAGACATATTAGTAGTGTGGCCTCTCGAGGCTGCACATGCCTTTGTTAGGCTTTGTTATGTTTTAAATGGTGTTCCATGCTCGTGGAGTGGTACCCCATCTGTGAGGCTCTCGGCAGTGTTAATCGGTTGCAGGAGAGGCTCGCAGGTGACGGAGGCTCCTGATCGTGGGTGTATGTGTCTGAGGAATAAATCCACTTTAACCGGCTCAACTGTGTGCAGCCTCATCATTACAAGAATGGAACTTAGGTTTAGGCCCATGACCAGCATTGCGTTGAACAGGTTTTTACACGAGGGTGCAAAAGGATGGAGAATCGTTTGCTGAGTTTCTGACAGCTTTGAGGTCATTATCCATGACATGTAATTTCGGTCCGATGACTGACTAAATGATTAGAGATCAGATGATAGTTCATGTAGAAAACAAAAAACCTCAAGAGCAGCTGTTGGTCATGGGAGATCCTAAATTGCAGGATGTCATATTTACAGCAAAAGAATTAGAACTGTCTGAAAAATAGATGTCTTCTGTTAAGAACACGAGTATACAAGTGGGTTGTGTTGAAGATGTATGTGTTGTAAATCGGTCAGATGAGGGTCGCATGGATGTGTACAATGTAAATGGTTTGCCCTCAAATAACACTAGTGGTTTTAAGAAACCAGAAAAATGAGTAAAATCTGGTGCATGCTACAGATGCGGTAACAGTACACATATTGCTTCTTGCGCTTGGTGTACCGCCATCAACAAAGAATGTAAGAAATGCGGTTGTGTTTGCAGGAAACTTAAGAAATATTCCAGTCAGATGCGTGGTGAAATGTCATGTACTGCAGAGGTGAATGAGACCAGGGGGCATATTTACAGTGCCCCTGAGGCACTTTTATGCCGATGTAGCGTCGCTTTTGTGATGTTCCAGTGGTGCAGTGTGCTAGCCTATATTTACAAGGCCACGTAAAGCCACTCTGCATGGCTTTTCACGGCCTTGTAAATATGGCCCCCTTTCATGCATTACTCTGCGTGAAAGGGGCGTTCCATGAGTGTTGCTGTGGGTGTTCCCACGACAACACCCATGGAATTTGACACATTCCCAGATTTACAAGGTTTCGTAAACCTGGGAATGCGTCAGATTCCTATCACTTCCCCAGGAGAGGCGTTAAAGTGGCACAACGCAGAGAAATGCCTTTATTTCTCCTCTTTTTTTGCTCTTTCTATGTGTGCTGCATTCTGCAGCGCACATAGAAGGAGGAAAAAGCCATCAATTATTGTTTTTGTGCAGGAATGTATTCTGTGACTGGGGGTGAGTGTCTGAAAAGTTTCAGCGCTCCGTCAATCATCTCTTTGTGTTTGTTAGGATGGTAGAGAGAACAGTGAGAGAATGTGAAATATGGTTGTATGACGGTACAGCGCATTCCATTGCAACGCATTCCTTTACCACGCATGCGTTACAACGTGAATACCTGTACCGCGCATAACTTTTACCACGTTTTCTTTTTATTACCACGCATGCCTTAACAACAATTTTTGTTGTAAAGGCATCTATGGTAAGCCCTATGCGTGATAAACGTTTTCTCTCCCACCCTCCCTTAAACCGGTCCCCGTTGCCCCCGCCACCCTCTGCTCCCAGCCCTTGTTAAAATACTCAACCCTTGCCCTGATCCCTAAAAGTACATCCCAGCGCGCCTCTCCCACTTTTCCCCAAGGCCTTTTTAAAAATACCCAATCCGATCCCAGCACTAAGCCTTAAGACTTAACCCCATCACAATCCCCCCTCCCCGTGCCCTTTTTAATTATTACCGACCCCTGCCCTGAGCCCTAAAACCGCCCCCAGATATTTTATAAAACTCAAAACACCCCCAATCTAATGCCCTATATCGAGGCCCAATCCCCCTTACCTCTACAAGACGATGAGGCTCCTCTTCTCAGACGAGCCATGACATGGATCGTCAGGAGGAAGCTGAAGGCTCTCCATTTCCTCTGATGACGCCACCACGCCAGTGCCTTTACCACAACGACGCCGATAGCACCAGTCAGTTACTCGCATAGCCATTACCACCTGTGCAACACATGCGTGGTAAACACATACACGTTGTAAAAAATGCGTGGTAATGACTATGCATAGTAACAGTGCATGCATTGTTATGCATGCGTGGTAAAGGTACTTCGTGGTTACAGCCTCGTTGTAATGGCTGTTTCCCGTGAAATATGTGCCAGTTGTGAGAAAATGTTGAAAGTCAGTACGGCTCACTTAAGCCAGTTCCATGGCCTGAGTTTCTGTGGAAAAGGGTTGCTTTTGATAAACTTGGCCCATTCATTTTTCATCCGATGGATACACGGTTTGCCTTGGTATTCGTTGACTACCATTCAAAGTGGCCAGAGGTGAAATTGGCCCATCTGTACTGGTTACCGACAATGGGGTTCAGTTGAGAGCTAGAGGGATAGAGTCTTTTCTTCAGCATTGTAACATCAAGCATGTGACTACGGTATCATATGAACCTCATGAAAATGGTCAAGTTGAGAGATTCAATTGAGTACTGAAGGGTTATATTGTAGAGGCACATAAAGGTGGAGATTTAAAAAAAATGCATTGAGAGAAAGACTTTGGATGTATCTCATAACTCCGCATACTGTCACAGAACTCAGTCCCTTCAAGCTGCTCAAGGGCAGGAATCCGGTTTCCAGTTTGTGTCCATGGTGGTTCAAAATGAAGTGTGGGGAAGTGGAAGAGCAGTGCGATGTGAAGGAGGTAGCAGTGAGGGTGAAAAGAAAAGAAAATAAGACTCAAGAATGCTATAATGAGAAATGGGGTGCGAAACCTCATAAGATCAAGGTTGGAGATTGGGTTAGAATTCTGAAGGAGGGAATAATAAAAAAGGGCCTATCGGGTTTGGTAAAGCCATGAAAGTAGTGAAGGTTTTTACTAATAGTGTTGTCACTCAAGACGGAAAGGTATGGAATATGAAGAGAGTGGCAAAGTATACAGGAAAAACTGCCTGCTTGTAATGAGGTGGCTGATGATGCAGATGATGAAGAGAAAGGATTTTTGGCGAGATTCAACAATAGTGTTTTGCAGAGCAATGAGTTGTTAGACAACCTGGGGGGCCAAATGGATAGGGGAAGATCAACTGGTTCCAACTTGGAGAGTGAGTGTATGAAGGATTCGGTAGCCTCAAGAGTCAAGGAGGCAAGCAGGATCAGACAGTCTCCGGCCAGATATGCTGAATTTGTGAAATAGCTGTGCCCATGTGGTTGTAATTAGAATTCTAATTTTCGCTAGGTATGTATTTTAAGCAACTTTGCTTAGGTGTTTTATCTATGTATTCTAGTTAATTTTGTTTATTTTTAGTTTCATATTTTCTTGTATATTTTCTTACCTTTTGAAAAGGGGAGATGTGTTGCATTGTGATTCTATCTATTAACATGCACATGCCAGTGTTACGGTTTGGTTTGCATTATGCATTCTTTCGAATGTATTAGATATGGAATGCAGAGTGCAGGCCAGTTGAACTTATTCTGTATTCTATCTGTATTCCGTGAGGATGGATTTGCTGTACTGCTAAGAAGTATTTCATCATACATCCAAAGTATTTATCATACTTTCAACAATGATCTAAGAATCCATTCTGCAAATAGCTTACCATTGGCTTTGTGTTTTGTAACTTACATTTTCCTGCGTTCTATGCTGGCTTTATTTGTTTTAGGGTGTCCAGCATGTCTTTGTCCCTCCTGTGGAGCATAGCCCGTTTACTGTATTCTTCCACTTATGTAAACAGGCCTTACAATTTTGTCCTTATCTTTTCACATTGGCAGTGCATTTCAAAGACAGAGGTCACATATTAGGATCTGTCTTCCAAGGAAACTTGTTGTTTACTTTTATTTCTCTGACTTCAAAGTGAGAGGATTTATCTGACAATCTGTTACAGGCAGATCGATGTAGCAGGTGCTTAACTCCCTGAGAGGAATGAAGAGGTGGATGAGTGAGTGGATATGCAAGTTCTGACAACATTCTCACTTAGGTGATATTTCACATCAGCATCCTGAAAGTCCTGCTGCTGTCACTCAGAGACTTGTTATTTGCGTTGATTCTTTGTTTTTTTTAATGTATTGAGTAGTAGCCATTATCTAGTAGGTAATTGTGTATGTTTTTGGAGCAGCCCAGCCACACCATAATAACTATTCTTTAGACAGACACACAGGTGCCAACATCTTTGAAAAGGTATTGAATGTGTGCATGAGGCATGCACTGTGCAATCCCAGCCTCTGTGCTGTAGTGCACCTGTTCAAAATGCAGGCCACCACTGCCTTGAATTTTTCCTAGTGTTCAGTGGCAGTCCCTTAAGCCCACCTAGATGCCTTGAACTATTTCCACCACAGATTTCAAACAGTGTCTTGGGTAAGATGATAAATGCGAAGCTGTATGTTGTTATTGAAGGCCTGCTGTGACTTTAAACCAATTTTCCCTCCTGAAAATATGTTATGTGCAGCCTTATGTATGGAGAACATGCAAGATTGACCTGTGGTTCAGGCACCTTAGTGTGAAGTTTTTATAATAATTGCTGACGTCTAGTGAAATAGTATGAGAGGAAATAGATTTAGTTATGCAGATCTCTTTGTTTGTCCTGCCTTTCAGATTCATTGATTCAGTGAACTGAAGTTCTTCTCTGCATCCATATTTCTCTATACATATAAAGTTGTCATGTGAAGTATACAGGAGGGCTTTGTTGGGAACAATCAGTAAGTGGCTTGCATAACAGACCACCCATTTTTGCTGTTCTCCTCATGACTTCAAACCTCTGCCAGAGCTTTCAGTTGACCTCATTTTAACTTTCACAGAAAGAGACTTTGACAAAGACCTGCAGTGAAGAACCCTGGCAAGCTTGTGCAGTTGTGTTTGCACAGGACCTGTAAAAGCCAACAGACGGGAACACGGGATCCCAGCAGGGACCCAGTCGTGTCCTCTCTGGAAAAGTGAAGTTCAGACAGAACATGGATAATACCTCAGAGGTAGTAAGTCTGGAAGCAGTAGGCCTTGTACACAAGCTACTCTAAAACCTGCACTAGAACCTAAATAGGCTCCGCACAGGCCCAAATTGTTTTGCTTTCTAATGCCCTACCAAATTTCAGTATTGGTAATAGAGGGACAAAGGCAGGAGCAGGCAAGTCTTACGGTGCTGATCAACTACAAACAGCAGGAGGCCATTATGTCCTCAGTAACCATCGTGCCAGGACCACGTCTCACTGGGATACCGGGAGAAGCCTCACAAGAAAACCATCAGTCAGGTTCAAGGATACATTTCAGTCACTTCTTCATGACTATACTAAGCACCTGAGTGGCACTGACAATTGCCTGAAAGAGAAATGATGACCACGTAACCAGGAAATGCTGCAGTGATACCAATTACATAACAGTTCTAATAATCGCCTGAATGGTGCTGTCAACCCGTCAAGGCACCTGGAATCGCATAAAAATGCCACTCAACCTCAAGTCCTACCAGTCACCTGAATGAGTACTACCAATCGTTCTGTGCTATTTCAGTGAGTGTAGCATCACCTCAAGCACGCTCTGTAAACTGGGGCATTGTTTCAATTTTCCAAGAAGAACATGTAAAAGAGAGAGAGTCTGTCAATCACTATCGATCACTATGATGGATACTGTGATTCCTTGTGTTGAAGGTTTTAAATATTCTTCACCAGAATGGAGAGCGAGAGTCTATAAGACCAGTTGGATTCTCCTAAAGTCACTCTTCATACACAAGAGCAACTGGACTAATTGAAGAGAGAAAGGTGGGGATTCTAATCTAGGAAAAATGTACTCCCTAGTACCTGTAGGGTATCCAAAGATATTGGAGTAGACTCCTCACTCACTTTATTGTGATATGCTTCATCATCGGTGCCTATCCACACCCTGGCAGGGTGGTACCACCAGGGCGGACTCAACCAAAAAAATAGGAGTTCCTAGATAAATCTGGCTGGATAGGCAGAAATCCAGAAGAAAAGTGGAAAGTTAAAAATATCTACAGGTATACCAAAGTGCTCCTTTATTTGTAGGGTACCTGGGGTATGGATGAAAAGGATTTTTTAGGGTTTTTATTGAAATGTTCAATTTACCCTACTACATAAACACCAACATGTTTTGGCCTGCACTAAGAGCCCGTCTGGGTCTGGGGCCTTTGTCAGGACTATTTAAAGTATCCCTGCCTTGCTATGCGTGTATACCATGCACTCTCGTGAGGCCTAAGGCTCTCACCTGTCTTGGTCTTCTGTCTTGGGGAATAACTAAGAGACCAAAAGGGTGTGTCAGCGAGGTTGAAGATGGATCCAGAAGTATACTATATAAAACTTTAGCATAATCGGTTGTCCCAAACTGAATTCTGTAGGGATGTATAGTGCTTCCCATGTCCATATCCGTATCAGGTAACTGGCAATATAGAATCACTAGGCAACAAACTGGTCAGATGCTGATCAAATCTGATCTAAAGTAGAACAATTATAAAAGAACAACTTAATGTACCAAGAAGTAATAGAAATATATCTCTTTTTATTATTTATACAAAATATTTAAAAAGGTGGCAAAGTTTCATGAGTCATTCTTAAACATTAGACGACAATAAATGAATATGTTGCTGGCTATTCCCACAGGCTGAGTGCCTAAGGGTACAGTAGCACTCTTAAGGTGGTCTTATGGGCCTAGACACAAATTGATGTACATTATAATATTCATTACAGTGAGATGAGTATTACAAAACATGAGCACAATAACACCTTACAAATGCTTTGCCACACCATGGAAAAAAGGGAAATTTAGGTAGGTACACATGCATTCAAATATAAAAAATGTGGAGCTGATTCTTGGAGGTATCGACGCGCGTTTCGGCGAGCGTGCCGCCTTCGTCAGGAAACCACATTAAAAGTATTATCTATCAAAGTGAAGTAAAAGGTACATTAAGTGAAAGACATCTCTCACAAAAACAATAATTTGATGGTCCACCTCCACCTCCACCGGCAACCAGAACCAAGATACCAAAACAGCCCAATCTGTGCACGAAGTAGGAAAAGAGTTGTGTTTGAAGGGCGTGAGCCAAGATAACAGATAGATCGGAATTCAAAATGGATATAACATCTATATGTCATCAAAAGCCAGAAAACAGAATAGACACCAGACACCTGTAGAATAAAAAACCATGGCTATGCTTACGCAGGCTGAAGGAAAAGGGAAGTGGATTACTTCCTCTACATGCCTGGAGGACGTGTGATAGTCCAGATAGATGCTAAAATAAAATAGCCAACAATGGACGGGCAAGATTATCGATTAGTGAATGATTCAATGGCAAACAGAATAAAACTAGTGAATGTATAAAAGGACAGTAGTTCGAACTCCAGTACCTGATGAAAATAAGTGAATGTGATAATGTAGAGCTCAATCTGTAAATACGCAAATATGGAGACAGTCCCTACAATCACAAAGGATAATGGATACATCAAACTCTGGATCTCGTAAATACTGGAGGTCGTATGGGTGTGTGAAGAAACTGACACATCAATGCAATCGAAACGTACCTTCAATTTAAAATTGTGGCAGACAAATATCAAACCGTCTACTTCGAGTCTAGCCTTTTCTAAGCCGTCAACAAATAGGTTGAGCAAATAGGACTTGGGCATGCAGTCGTCATGCCAGGTTGTGTGATTAGAGGAGTTCTCGTCAGGGGGCCAAGGCAGATACCTGTCCCTTGAAATACGACGATAAAAAGAAAGGGCAAACATTAAAACGTGTGTATTTCGACCCTGGGGCCAATCGTAATGCTCACAAAAATGCTACTAGCTTCGTGGGGAGACGGGCCGAACTAAGTGCGACGTAAAGATTACCACTAAATCTATGTGATACTGTAATGTAAATACACCGCACAAATGACATTTGTGGAACTCAAGCTGCAGCTAAGACGGTACAAAACCCTCGTAGCGTGGATCGTGTGAGGATTGCACGTCCGGCTAGGTAGTGGAATAATCAACCCAGATAACTCTAAGACTAAAATATCTACTTAATATGTACCAATTGCATGCTTCGCACAAATATATGAGAGACTTCTGCAAATTACTTACTTTGGTCCAGTACGTAAAGGTCGCAGGCTATTTCGGGAGACTCGGTGCCGTGCCGTCCGGTACTGCTTTTAAAGAGCAGAAAATGCTTACGTCAGCGGGCAGAAGAGGTACTTGTTAAAGGGACATGGTCCGTTTAAACTTCCTGATTTGCAATTGGAAGAAACAAAAGAAAGACTCGTTATGAGGCTCAAAAGCTTGCACATAACTTTTCAAAATGTATTTAATCATATCACAATGTGTAGAAGGGAAAGAGGAATTCCCAATTCCAAATCATATAATGGCGAAGGAAAAATGAATTAAAATGAAAATGATAAACTTCAAATCTGGGGTTGAGTGAGATAGAAAAACTAGTCTCACTAATGACTTAGCCTTGTAACCTGGGGTCAGTAAGCTAGCGTCTAGAACGCGTGCACAGCTAAAGGTAGCTGCCGTGTATATAAGATGGAATAACAAAGTCAGACTCTGAAATAGAGTTCCCATATATCAAAAAGGTTCATGAATCCAAGACTTAAGCGACCGGAAAAGCGGAGTCATAAGCAGAATTAGGACAAGCCAACTAGGTGTGGGAGAACATGCAAAATTAGGTGTTATATTTAATTGCATTCTCCCACGGAATCTCATTGTTCAATCCTTTTTGGTGAGTCTTCAAAACAAAAATCCAAAAGACTTCCCGTCTTTTGCATGTATCTGTTCTCTTGGGTTCTTGCATCACTTCAATTTTTTCCAAAATGTGCCATCTAATTTCACTCGCATGATGCTTCTTATCGAGGTAATGTTTGACTAAAGGCGCAGTTAGTTTCAATGTGTGAATTGCTGAACGATGTTCAGTCAAGCGTGTCGACAAGGCGCGTGAAGTTTCGACAACATAACCTAATTCACACGGACACAGTAAGAGGAAAATCAAGTTCTTGGTTTTACAGTTCGTAAATTTATTATCTTTTACAGTGTATCCATTGTGAGTAAGTATGTCTCCTTCAATCACAGTATCACAAGCTTTGCATTGGTTGCATTTAAACGTACCTTTGATAGGTGCGACCCCATCAATAGTCTTTTGTACAAAGCCCGGACTTGTGATAAAACGTGAATGTACGACAAGGTCTTTAATGTTCTTATTGTGCCGGTGTGCATATAAAGGTTTAGGCAATTTGGTTTCTTGAGTCAAAGGGGTGTTAAAAATGTGCCAATTGGAATTTATAATCTGTCTCACAGTTTCATTCATCATTGAATGTTTTGTGACACAAACAAGTTGGGTCACTGGTGATGCAGGGCGCGATCTTAATAAGGAATCTCTATTGTAGAATTTCGCTCGTTTGAAGGATTCCCTTATGAGACGTTTAGGGTAACCTCTCATTAGAAATTTTTCTGTCATTTTTGTAGCTTGCAGATCGTAATCTTGTAGATTCGAACAATTTCGACGGAGTCTAAGAAACTGCCCAAATGGGATATTTTGTTTCTGACTGCGAGGAGGATAACTGTTGAAATGTAACAAGGTGTTTCTAGCAGTTGGTTTGACGAACAGGTCTACTTCTAAGATCCCTTTATTATGGCGAATCACAATATCCAAAAACTCTACTTGGGAATGACTCATGTGAGCAGTGAATGTTAAATTGCTATCACACAGGTTGAGCCATTCAAGGAATTCAGATAATAACTCTACTGTGTTGGTCCAGATGAAAAAAATATTATCAATATATCTGGACCAGTGTTTCACAGATTCGTAGAAGGGTGCCACTTCATTATTTATGAATTTCTTTTCAAAGAGAGCCATGTAGATATTCGCTACTGACGGAGCTACTGAAGCCCCCATACTTACCCCTTTGATTTGTTTGTAAAGAGTATTCCCAAATTGGAAGGTGTTCTCAGATAGCACAATCTTAAGACAATCTAGAATGAAATTACGTGGGCAACTGATGTTATATGTGTCAATGAACCAGGCTACTGCCTCATGTGGCTCTACTTGGGGTATATTGCTATACAGTGCCTCAATGTCCAAGGTGACAAGGGTATGGCTTTGAGGAGAGAAAAAAGATTTTCTACTTTGTTAATAATGTCTCTGGTGTCTTTGATATGCGAGGGGATAGCCTGTATATTGGGTCATAAAAAATTGTCTATATATTTAGACAGGGGTTCGGTTGCCGATCCGATAGTGGTCACGATCGGTCGATAAGGAGGATCTGTGGAGTTTTTGTAAATTTTGGGGATGCCGTAAATGCAAGGCATTTTGGGATCCTTGATGTTGAGAAATTCAAACTCCTTCTCGCAAATGTGGCCATCCAATACAGCCTTATTGGTCAAGCGCTTGATTTTAGATGTAATAATAACCGTAGGATCAATGGTGAGTTTGTTGTAAAAGCTGGTATCGCTCAACAGAGAAATCATTTTGAGTTCATATTGAGCGGAGCATATCCGTATCAGGATCAGGACTGTATTGCTCCAAATTCAGGATGATTTCCCTAGGTTAAAAACTCTGAAAAGACTATTATAAGGTGCTACATGAAGGTGTTGTCCCATATAATTGGCCTGTTTTCCTTGTTCTATTTGTGTGTGGTCGGAGAGCATTTAAAAGACTTTTGATACAGATGCAATTTCTCATGCAAAATACTTGCTTAGTGTTTAAGTGTAGTGTAGACTGATCATGCACACACTCTGCTTACCCTTATTTTGAGTCTTTCAAGGGTCATGTGTGTCTGGCGCGTGATGTCGTCCTATTGTCACACTCTTTCGGGGGGGAAAATCATTAGATGTACATTTCAAAACTACTTTTTCCTGTTCTAATAAACATATAGGCGATGGTTCTCAATTGTGGTTGCCTATAGTGAATGAGATTCTCATATGTAGATATTGTCCAATCTGGACTTGAAAAATAATTTCATAGCATGGCTGTACAATACTACTGTCCCTTCACTGTGTGTCTCACTCACTTCATGCGGGACATAAAACCTTTATTGGCCACATGTTCTTGATGACAGAATCCAGTTTTGTGATAGGTGACGCACCCATCTGGCTGAGCTCAATTTCTTTAGCTGAATGTATAGTTCAAATCTCCCACCAGCGGTCACACCTGGTAATTATTTTGTATGCTGCCATGCTTTAATGTTTAGTTTGAATTTGCTTGGGTGATGCACCCATCGGACTGAGCTCAATTTCTTTAGCTGAATGTATAGTTCAAAGCTCCCACCAGTGGACACAACTGGTAACTATTTTGTATGCCGCCATGCTTTAATGTTTAGTTTGAATTTGCTTGAGGCTAGCGGTATATTTCAAACATTACCATCGCTCATGTACCCACTTATACTGAACCACATGTCTCGTGTCACGATGATTGGTTATGTTTGTAGAAGCGATAATGCTCATCTGGCCCAATCAGGAACCACAGTACCTTTTAATGCTCCCGCCATTACCAATATGTACTCTGTATTATGCCTACGTACATCTGAAGAAAAAACCCCAGGGTATGTCATTCACTGACACTGGCAACGTTCAAAAATACACTTTAAGAGACTAACAAAATGATTAATGAACATAAAGAGTACTTACCACAAGCAAAAATAAATATACGTTCCAGAAAGACCTCAAATGATTAACCTTTGACGGCAGACTCCAAACCTGATTATAGACCAAAGGATTCTGAAGCATCTGACTTCTCAGATACCAACAGCACAGAATCGTAGAAACGTTCCAGTGACTCATCGAGTGAGAGTACCCACCGCAACCAAGGTGGAAGACGTGGTGGTTACTCACGGAAATAGAGGCTTCTACCCTCAACCTGTACAGTTCCAACCACAATAATATGGGTGGAACCCATATTTCCAAGCTCCTTTCCAACCAACAAAATTTGGATACCCATGGCTACCTTTCTTAGCTCCTTTTTTAGGGAGAGGCCAAAATCGGGGAAAAGGAAGAAGAAGAAGCCAGAAAGTGCAGTGGCAGGTACAACCACAAGGGTATTCAGAACCCGAGCCCCACCCTGGGACCAGAAGAACCATATGGGAATAGTGAACCAGAGTACAGTGACTTTTTCGGATGTCCGATTTAGGGTACTCAGCAAAGGACTGGGTTTCGTCCCTACACCGCAACTGGAACTCTTCACTTTGAGAGTGGTACTGGCTGAGTTCTTTTGCCGAATATGTCTATCTGTCTGTTTCAAAGACCAAACCTCACTATCTACAGACGAAAATACAAACACAGGCCTAAGAAGGAAATCGCAGTTCAACCCACCATGCAGCACCATGCCCCGAGCGGTATTGGCATTTGAAAAAGCAGTAGCCCTCAACAGCGACAAACTCAAAGACCGGAACACATGTATGTTCAACAACCTGACTAAAACATAACATAAGGCATTCAGGCAACTTGACACCATGGACATCATAGTTATAAAACCATCCGATAAAGGCGGAGTGACGGTAGTCCTCCCAAAAGAGATGTATGGCACTGAATGCCTCAGGCCCCTCGGAGACCCAAGGAACTACAAAACGTTGATGAGGGACCCCACAAAAGAGATTGCAGATGACATACAATATATGGTGAATGAAGCAAAAGAAAACGACTGAATTAACTACAAAGGAAGCAGAGTTGCTAATTGAATGTAGACCTAGAGTCTCGCACTTTTACATTCTCCCAAAAATTCATAAAGGGATCATCCTCGACCGATAGTCTCAGGCATCGGCTCCATATTGGAGCCCCTGTCAAAAATTCACAGACCATTTTTTGAGACCTCTAGCAGATAAGATGCCTTTTTACATAAAAGTCATGAAGGACATTCTGGTTATGCTGCAGGACCTCACGTTAAACTCAGACACAAACTTATTTGTCACTCTGGACATGGAGGCCCTGTACACAAGCATACCTCAAGAAGCTTCACTTGAGGGGCTAGAGGCTCTAATAGGAGAGACAGAATGGAACTCTATAACACCAAAGAGCTTGGACTTGGGCTGCTCACACATGGCACTGATGAGAAACTACTTCAAGTTTGAAGGCAACTTCAATCTACAGACACACGGAACATCAATGAGCAGTACATTAGCCCCAAGTATAGCCTCTCTGTATGTCCATGATTTTGAACAGAAGAACATATACAACAACACAAACCCCTTCATCAATAACATCAAACTATGGAAAAGATTTATCGATGATGTTCTTGTCATCTGGAGAGGGGAGATGGATGCTCACGACTTCTTGGAGTGGCTGGACTCAAGAGACATTTTCCTGAGATTCACTGTGACCACAAGCATGGAATCAATCACTATCCTGTACCTCAGAGTCTGGGCAGAACACAACCACTTGAAAACTGAAGTTTCCTATAAACCGATGGATACCAACAACCTGCTCCGGTACGACAGCTTCCACCCCAAGGCCTTAAAAGACAAATTGCCAGTAGGCCAGTTTCTGCAACCTACGTAGAAACTGTACAGAAAGATCCACCTACGACGGCCATGCAGCTCTACTAACAAAGAAACTGGAGGACAAACTATATCCACTTACTTGATAAAAAAAGCGAAGAAGAGAGCAAGAAACAACCAGAGGGACTCGTTGCTACAAACCTACAAGAGACCAGACAACGATTGACTAGTGTGTGTCACCACTTCTGAAACACATTCAAATCAAATGAAAAAATTGATTTTACGACACTGGAAAATCTTGACTTCAGCGTCTCTGGATTGTGAAAGACCGATGTTTGCCTTTAAAAGAGGGAGCTCGTTGAAGGACTTATTGATCCACACAAGGCCTAAACAGAAGGAGACAACCAGCCATACACTCCATATCATGTGGAACTTACCCAAAGTAACTTGCCACTACCCCTGTGGACAGTGTAATACCTGCCCACTCACCAAAGCAACTAAAGACATAGATCTAAGCTTACGGACCCCCTAGGTTGTCAAGAAACACATGAACTGTAACAGTACCAATGTGGTGTACATACTAATATGCAAGTGTGGCTTAAAATATGTAGGCATCACCACAAGAAAGGTCAGAACACGCATCAAAGAGCACATGAGCACTTTCCGGTGCAAAAAACCAATCACAAATTGATACATCATTTCCTGTCCATCGGCCACTCAGAAAACGATTTCACTTGGTTTATTACAGAGAAAATATCTCGTTCCGCGACAGAACAACAGCTACTGCGAAATGAACAGAGCTAGATTTACAGATTATCGAGCACATCGCAGGGATTGAATGAAGAAATCCCATGGACATAACTGTAGTAGACATAGATGAGCAATACTCTTATGACTATACTGCATCTAATACAGGACATTGAGGTATCACCACCGAACCCTGGAAGAACCGCCAGGGGCATACCACCTAAAAGATCAGAATCAACACACATTGAGATTGAATACGGTGACCCTAATCCAAGTGTAAGAGTACGCATAGAATAATATGAGTTGAGAAGGCATCAAACTACGGTCTCTATTTTGACCATAATCACATGACTCTATATAAATATATAAAAAAGAGCCAACAGACTTATACACTATGGGGCTGATTACGATGGCGGACGGACTGGAGTCCGTCCACCATCGTGGTGGTAACCAGGACCATCCGCAATACATGCGGCGGTTCCGCACACCAAATTATGATGCGACCGCCACCATGGCGGACGCATCTTGCATTTTAACATTGCGGTGGTCGCTGCTGACAGCAGCACCCACCGCAATGTTGAAAATGCATGTTGTGCATTTCACTGCACCACGTGGCAGGCACCACACGGTGCCTGCCACTTAGTGCACTGAAATGTAGGGGGGTACCATGGGTACCCCCCCAGTGCACAAACACCTCCCCCCAACACAAGGGGGGCCCGCAACGGGCCCCCGAAACCAATCCCCGCCAGCCTTCCAATGGCGGTTTACCCGCCACGGAAAGGCTAGCTTCCGCCAGCATCGTAATTCGGCGGACGGAGCCTGCTAGGCTCCGCCACCATTTGAAGCATGCTGACAGCTCCGCCAGGCAATCGTAACGATTGCCTGTGGCGGACGGTCTTTGCGACCGCTGCGGTCCGAAAGCGATTCCCACCGCCATCGTAATTCGGCGGTGGGAAAATTGCTGTCAATAGACGGAAGGATCTCCACCGCTGGGCTGGCGGTGACGATCCTTCCGCCATCATATTCAGCCCCTATGTACATAGAATCCCAGGAGGTTGCCAAAAAACAAAGGCAATAAAATCAAAGGTGAAAGAAACTACTTTTAAATTTGTGAGAACATCCTTCCCAAATTATACAAAATGCAATGGGAAGACCAGATAAATATTAAAATACTATCTGGGCATCCGATGGAGCACCAAAACCAGGAACGTTTTTACTCCCACCCCTAACCCTACCCACAACGGGACACTCTGGAGTTAAACCAAACTCTAGCTCCCAGCATTCCAATGGCCATGCAGCACAAACGCATCATCAGCAATGCTAAGCCCATACAAGTGCTGGGAAGTGGTCTGGAAGGCGGTAACGTAGGTGTACGGGCGGTGTCAGATCCATGACAAAGTAAGTAGAGAACGGACACTTGGTTAAACTGGACTGGAACGGAATGAAAGGGGAGACACGGAATGGAGTGATTCATTTATGGCGGTCCTCATGATAACACCCATGTGATCCGCAGGGATGCCGTGCAATGCTAAGCAAATGAATGACATACCCTGGGGGTTTTCTTCACATGTACGTAGACATAATACAGAGTACATATTGGGAATGGCGGAAGCTTTAAAATGTATCGTGGGTCCAGGATGGGCCAGATGAGCATTATGGTGTCTATAAACATAACCAAGCATCTTGACACGAGACATGTGGTTCAGTATGATTGCGAACGTGAGAGATGGTAATGTTTCAAATATACCGCTAGCCTCAAGCAAATTCAAACTAAACATTAAATCATGGCGGCATACGAAATAATTACCAGTTGTGACCTCTGGCGGGAGCTTTGAACTATACACTCAGCTAAAGAAATTGAGCTCAGCTAGATGGGTGTATCACCTAAGCAAATTCAAACTAAACATTAAAGCATGGCGGCATACGAAATAATTAAAAACAATTTGGGAGTTTTATATAGTGCAAACTAGACCCGACGGTATCAGAGCACTTTACATGATCACCAGTTGCATTAGAGACGGACACATTCATTTTTTTATTTTTGTTAGGCACAGGGAGATTAAGTGATTTGCCCAGAATCACAGGATGTTGAGCGTCCCTGCCGAGATCGAACCCGGTTCAACCACTTCGCGGTCGACCGCTCTAGCCGTTAGGCCACATCCTCTCCCCAGTTGTGACCGCTGGCGGGAGCTTTGAATTATACATTCAGCTAAAGAAATTGAGCTCGGCCAGATGGGTGCATCCCCTATTACAAAACAGGATTCTGTCTCTAAGAACATGTGGCCAATAAAGGTTTTATGACCTGCATGAAGTGAATGAGACACACAGTGAAAGGACAGTAATATTGTACAGCCTTACTAGGAAATTCTTTTCCGAGTCCAGATTGGACAATATCTACATATGGGAATCTCGTTCCCTATAGGCAACCACATTTGGGAACAATCACCTATATGTTTATTAGAATAGGAAAAAGTCCTTTTGAAATGTATAGCTAATGATTTTTCCTCCCCCCAAAAGAGTGTGACAATAGGACGACATCACGTGCCAGACACGCATGACCATTTAAAGACCCAAAATAAGGGTAAGCAGAGTGTGTGCATGATCCGTCTACACTACATTTAACCACTAAGCATATATTTTGCATGAGAAATTGCATCTGTAAAGTCTTTTAAATCCTTTCTGACCACCCACAAATAGAACAAGGAATACAGGCCAATGATACTGTTATGGGACACCAACTTCCAGTAGCACCTTATAATAGTCTTTTCAGAGTTTTTAACCTAGGAAAGTCATCCTGAATTGGGAGCAGTACAGTCCCGATACGAATATGGAGAAGGGAAGCACTACACGTCCCTACAGAATTCAGATTGGGACAACAGATTATGCTAAACTATGATATAGTATACTTCTGGATCCATCTTCAACCTCACTGACGCACCCTTTTTGTCTCTTAGGTATTCCCCAAGACAGAAGACCAAGACAGGTGAGAACCTTAGGTCTCACGAATGTGCATGGTATGCATGCATAGCAAGGCAGAGTTACTTTAAATAGTCCTGACAAAGGTCCCAGACGGGCTCCTATTGCGGGCCAAAACATGTTGGTGTGTATGTAGTAGGGTTAATTGAACAGCTAGATTCAATAAAAACCCTCAAAAAACATTTTTATCCATACCCCAGGTACACTACAAATAAAGAAACACTTTGGGTATACCTGTAGGTATTTTTAACGTTCCACTTTTCTTCTGGATCCCTGCTTATCCAGACAGATTTTATCTCGGAACTCCCATTTATTTGGTTGAGTCCACCCTGGTGGTACCACCTTACCAGGGGATAGGCGCCAATGATGAAGCATGTCACAATATAGTGAGTGAGGCATATACTCCAATGTCTTTGGATATCCTAGAGGTATTAGGGAGTAAATTCTTTCTAGAACAGGATCCTCACCTTTCTCTCTTCAATTAGTCCAGTTGCTCTTGTGTATGAAAAGAAGAAGGTTTTAAATAACCTTGAAGTCCACTGTCAATTACTTCATGTATAGCGGGTTGCCTTTAACTTGAGAGAACTTGTCAGTCACCCTGGGATCAAAAAATCCTAATCACATCCCCATGTACTTGAGACTTTTAAAATAAGCCTACCTCCTCAGTGAGCACTCAGTTAGAGATGGTTACAAGCCATACCTTTGGTCTCGTTGTAAATTACGTTCTTGCACAAGAGGTCGTTGTGGCAGAGCACGATGGGGGAACCAAGTTTGGGCAGGTATGACTCCATCCAGGTCAGCTCTTGCTCCAGGACCTCCATTGCTGGCACGTTGGCTTGGACCCTGAGGGCAAAACAGAAAAATTAAATCCATCTGGTGCCAAAGCACAGTTGACTTAGTAGTGGAAGTCAACATTGAGTACAGAAGGAATTTCACACGTACACAAACTGACATAGAAGCCTGATCAAAGTAAATGAAGCCTTGAGAGAAGACAAAGCTGGCTCCTTCCTAATCCTGAAACTTTGCCTGTGGCTTATGTACACTTCCGTGTTTTAAAGGATGCAGAAGACCAGTTTACCAATATTAAGATGAAATTCCTAACATACCACTGCTTCTAAAGAGTTGGTGGAGCCACTGTGATCTTATGGATTTTTGCAGTGCTGGGCAAGACATATTTTGAGGCTGCCTGTTCAGAACAACTTTGAAATAATTTATTTCCCAATTTTAGCTCAATCGAACCCTAGTGATCACAAAAAACGGATTTATATGTTGCACTTTCAAAAGGGGGGGGGAGACAAAAACAATTCTGAGTGCATATTTATACAAAGGGCATCACATTCATCCAACAATAAAACCTGTTGCAGACTATTCAGGTTTAGAACCACACCCAGGATTCTTTGGTCGATTGAACCAAGAACTGGTGGACCTCTTCCGGCCACATGCAATTTACCTATGGTTCCCCTACCTTTAAATTACAAAATAAAGGAACAGTATCCCAACATGGGATACAATTCTGTTATGTTGCTCTCGGGTTGTAAGTCAGGAGGTCTAAGCTCTCGCCAGCCAGTCTCCAAAATGTACTTTTCCATGCTTTTTGACCTACTGTGGTGTATGGGGATCTGGAATCTTCTACTTTTTGCCTTAATCCCTCCTACTGTCATCTCACACAAAGGTTTGTTGTGTTTTCCGATGCCAGCCTCAACAATTTCTTTTACTAAGCTCAGTACACACCTGTCTGGACCTTCAGTGTTTGATGTTGAAATAGTAAGCTCATCCTTATTTGCTCTAGCAGTAACTTTATTAACTTTAGCATTTCTACCTTTCTGTCTACATACACTGGAAAAGTGCCCTTCGATTTCATAACTTTAACAAAGTTGCTTAATGGCTTGCTTAATGGCAGGACAATTATTACTATACACAAAGTGGTCTCCACTGCCACATCTATAGCAACAATGATGTGGTTATTTGTCTTTTCCTTTATCCAGTTTCCTGTTCCTAGATGTTCTGCTATCACAGTTAGTACCAGTATCGTTTTTCTTGTAGTCACGAAAAGTTTTGGCAATGCCTTGCTTCCTTTGAAAAACACTGAATTTGTCTATTGCCTTACAAACAACAGGGTTAAAATAAGTATAGGTTATTAATTTTTAATGTATATGGAACTATTAAGCACGGTTATTGAGCCCATCTCAAAAGTACACAGACAGTGCCACCATGTGGTGGACTGTCTTTAGTGCCGGTGTTGAGAAGTAAGTGCCGGCGCCGCACTCTGGAAACCACAGGCTCAAATTAAGCACTGGTTATACGTAGGGTTACAGGCCAAAGTATGTGTAGCTGTAAAATCCGATTCTGATTAATCAAACTGGTTGGAGCATTATGAGTGGTGATACTACACCAGAGAGATCACGCAGTGATGGAGGTAGTGCTGTCACAACTGAAGGTCCGCTCTCTCGCTGGAGTTGATGTTGTGTAGTGTGTGATATCTTTCTTGCAGCTTCAGTAGCACTTGAAGGCCATTGTCGGAGTGTCGTGGCACTTAACAAAATTATCATAAAAAACACCCGACTTCTGCACTGAAGACAGCGAGGGGCCTCACTGCGTGTCTCCACAGTCAGGGTCTGTCAGATTCAAGAAGGAAGAGATCATGCGGGACCAGCATTCACAGATGAATGAATGAATAAAATGTATAGAGCGCACATATGCCCAAGGGTGTCAAGACGCTAATAAAGCCATGATAGAGGGACCCGGCAAAGAGGTTGGCATGGTGTTCTAGGTAGACTATGGAACCTTATTATAGAGTAAAGAGGGAGGTTTTCAGCGCCCTTCTGAAGGGGGTGTAGGATGCTCAGCAAGGTCAGGTGAAGGAGGAGAGATTTCCAAAGCTTGGCCGCTGCAACCAAAAAGGCTCTGCCTCCCCATCTAGTTTTACAGATGTGGGGAAAATGACCAAACTCCGGTCAGCCGAGCGAAGTTTCCTCATGGGAAAATACCATTGAAACATAGTTCTTATTCCTTCCGTACCGAAGTTGTGTAGGGCTTTGTGAACAATGCATAGCGCCTTAAACATAATGCACTTTTTTACAGGAAGACGGTGGAGTTAACGCAGTCCTTTTGAGACTGATGGATGTTTGGGGATGTCTAACTTCAGTCTAGATGCTGCATTCTATACCCGTTGCAGCTTCGTCTGTGCTGTTTTGTTAATGTCAAGATAGAGCGTGTTACAGTAGTCTAGTCTCGTCAAAGTCAGTACTAGGGCTACTTCTTTGCATGCTAATAGAGGAAGGAAAGGAAAGACCTTCCAAAGCATGCTGATGGTCCAGGAGCAGGTCGCAACCGTGCGGTTCACCTGAAGGTCCTACACTAGTTCTTGTCCAGCATTACCCCAGATTCACATGGACAGGCTCAAGACCGCAGTTAAGCTTGTTGCCAACCTGAAGGAACTACCCAAACACAACATACAATTGGTAACCAACACTACAGGGAAGAAGTAGAGACAAGCGTGAGGTAAAGAAATAAAGTGGAGGTGTAGTATAGAGAGAGATGTTATAGATAAAGTGAGGTAAAGAGTATAAGTGGAAATAGAGGAGGGTACACAGACAGAGTGCTACTCTCTGTGTATGTCCTCAATTTCCACTTACACTCTCTACCTCACCTTTATCGCTAACATCTCTCTCTATACCACACTTCCACTTCATTTCTATACCTCACGTTTCTCTCCAGACAAGAGTTGATGATAGACAAAGAGGTAGCGAGAAAAGAGGAAGGTGGTAAGAAAGGTGAGGTAGGGGTATCAGAAGTAGAAAGTGAGAAGAGGTGTAGAGGTGAGGTAGTGAGTGGTTGGTGAGGCAACATGAGTAGTTAGGTAGTTAGTGAGAGAGATAGTGTAGAGACATATGAGGTAATTAATGAGAGAGGAAAACATAGCGGAAGGTTATGTATGGAGAGGTGGAAAGAGAGATAGAGAGGTAAGGTAAATAAGAGATGCAGTTGAAAGTAATGTGAGGTCGTTAGAGGGAAGGTAAAGGGGGGGGTGAGATGGTAACAGAGTAGTGAAGACCCAAGAGAGGGGTAATATAGGGAGAATGATGGGTTGGCACAGAAAGTGATAGGTGAGAGTGAGATGTAGAGCG
The DNA here is from genome assembly GCA_963921515.1 of Calotriton arnoldi. Taxonomy (NCBI): domain Eukaryota; kingdom Metazoa; phylum Chordata; class Amphibia; order Caudata; family Salamandridae; genus Calotriton; species Calotriton arnoldi. The sequence goes on along the minus strand of CAWUFW010000598.1, from coordinate 1,784,249 downwards.
AGAAAGGAGAAGATAGAGGCAAGGCAGAATTGAGGTGAAGTAAGGAGAGACATGAGACAGAAAGATGGTGAGGCAGAAAAGGAGAGGGTGCTGCTGAGAGGTGACATTAAGTTAGTAAGAGAGGGGTAGATAGAGAAATTATGTAGAGAGAAGGGTTGAGATTTAGACTGAGGAAGATGAGGTACAACACGATAGAAAGGTCGAAATTAAGAGAGGCGATATTGAGAAAGGTGAATAGAAAAAGAGGGATAAGCTAAAAGGCAAAGTAGGCTGTAGAAGGTGAGGTGAAAAGATAGAGGGAAGCAAACAAATAGAAAGGTAGGGTGTATGAGGTATGGCTAGGGAGAAAGACTGAGAGGTAGAAGTAGGCAGAGAGAAGATGAGATAGAAAAAGAGACAGATGTCATAGAGAGATACACCACTTTACCAGGCAGCCTTTGGCAAGTGGGCGCCCTGGTCAATAAACCATTATACGCATGTCTTACAGGTAGGTGTTCTGGGTGTAACTGTGTTATAGCCTGTCACATGCAAGACATGCTTGACATGCAACTAAATTAGTTATCTGCTGGCCTACCAGCCTCTCAAAAGCAGTGGGCTGTACGAAATTTTTGAAAACTCCTCACACTTGAGAATTTCACCCTTCTCTTGTCATCAGCACATGTGGTGTGCCAAAGGACCGTCCTGAAACCGCCAAGAAGTCTGCATCTGGATTGTACAGAAGGACTTAGGGCTCCACTCCAGCAGCAGAGCAATCCTCTGACTGCCACGTCGGTCTGTATGTACATGGGCTGTTTATCAGAGCCACTTTATAACTCCGTAGTAGTGGTTCTGCACCTGGCATGTCCAGCAGGACCATGTTGTGACTACTTTCTTCTTCCAAATTGTTCAGCAATTACACTCACCAACCATCTGCATGAACTCACCTACAGCCTCACTAAAGATCGCTCCTAACCTCTATTAATTAAATCTACCACAAAGAAACTGGAGTGAATACATAGAATGTTTTTTGCTTAAACATACAAGAACTAATTCCAACAGGAATCTCAGTGTCAGAGTGAGTTACCCGTACTTGGCATTTGTCTGTACCTGGGTTCTGCAGAAGGTCACTTGGTGTCAGATGGGGCTTGAGGGTACCTGGTGTGCAGCAGGCCTCTCAGTGTCGGACTGGGTTTGTCCGCACTTGTAGTCTGGATTTGTCTATACCTGGGTTCTGCACCAGGGCACCCAGGCCCAGATTTACCAACTTTTTGCATTGGGGATGCATCACATTTTATGAAGCAGCCCTAATACCAAATGTATTTTGGGATTTACTAAGCCACGCAAAGCTTGATTTGCTTGGTTTAGTAAAAAAAAAATGTAACGCAAGGCAGCGCTATTCTTTGCTTTCTTTGCATTGGGGAGGCGTTCCATGGGTGGAGCATTGGCATTCCATGCATCCACCCACGGATTTTGATGCAAACACAGATTCACTCAAGTCAGTAAACCTGCATTTGTACCAGAATGGCATGCCTACCTAACACTGGCGTAACGAGGTAAAATATCTTTATTTTTCCTCGTTAGTTCCTTGTAAAGTTCAATCCAACACAAATGAAAGGTAAGAAAAGAGTCTTTATTTCAGGTTGGTCTTTACACCTCAGCCTCCTAGACTTGACTTCAGATCTGGCTCCAGTATAACTGCTCTCACATTTAAAACCATACATTCTAGTCAGGAGTTTAGAGAGCACAGAGTTCCATGATAAACATGATATATGCTGGAGGTTCTTACAATGGCTGAAGGTTCTTACAATGGCTGAAGAAGGAATACTGACAGTAGTTTAGTACAGAATACCACATTCCTCTTCCCATGTGTGCTGCATTCTGCAGCACACATGGAAAGAGGCATATGCGTCTAAGGATTGTTTTTGTGCAGAAAGGTATCTCTGCTAAGTCGCATTACATGAAAGGTTAGTAAATCTGTCTCTGTGTCAGGCTGTGCTTGTCTGTACCTGGGTTCTGTAGCAGCCCTCTCGGTGTCAGACTTAGTTTCTCAGTGCTTGGCTGTGCAGCAGCCCTCTGTCTCTCAGTGTCAGGCTGAGTTGGTTTGTCCCTGTGTGTGCAGCAGCCCTCTGTCTCAGTGTCAGGCTGAGTTGGTTTGTCCCCTGTGTGCAGCAGCCCTCTCTCTCTCAGTGTCAGGCTGAGTTGGTTTGTCCCTGTGTGTGCAGCAGCCCTCTGTCTCAGTGTCAGGCTGAGTTGGTTTGTCCCCTGTGTGCAGCAGCCCTCTCTCTCGGTGTCAGGCTGAGTTGGTTTGTACCTGTGTGCAGCAGCCCTCTCTCTCAGTGTCAGGCTGAGTTGGTTTGTACCTGTGTGCAGCAGCCCTCTCTCTGTGTCAGGCTGAGTTGGTTTGTACCTGTGTGCAGCAGCCCTCTCTCTCAGTGTCAGGCTGAGTTGGTTTGTACCTGTGTGCAGCAGCCCTCTCTCTCAGTGTCAGGCTGAGTTGGTTTGTACCTGTGTGCAGCAGCCCTCTCTCTCAGTGTCAGGCTGAGTTGGTTTGTACCTGTGTGCAGCAGCCCTCTCTCTCAGTGTCAGGCTGAGTTGGTTTGTACCTGTGTGCATCAGCCCTCTCTCTCAGTGTCAGGCTGAGTTGGTTTGTACCTGTGTGCATCAGCCCTCTCTCTCAGTGTCAGGCTGAGTTGGTTTGTACCTGTGTGCAGCAGCCCTCTCTCTCAGTGTCAGGCTGAGTTGGTTTGTACCTGTGTGCAGCAGCCCTCTCTCTCAGTGTCAGGCTGAGTTGGTTTGTACCTGTGTGCAGCAGCCCTCTCTCTCAGTGTCAGGCTGAGTTGGTTTGTACCTGTGTGCAGCAGCCCTCTCTCTCAGTGTCAGGCTGAGTTGGTTTGTACCTGTGTGCAGCAGCCCTCTCTCTCAGTGTCAGGCTGAGTTGGTTTGTACCTGTGTGCAGCAGCCCTCTCTCTCAGTGTCAGGCTGAGTTGGTTTGTACCTGTGTGCAGCAGCCCCTCTCTCAGTGTCAGGCTGAGTTGGTTTGTACCTGTGTGCAGCAGCCCTCTCTCTCAGTGTCAGGCTGAGTTGGTTTGTACCTGTGTGCAGCAGCCCTCTCTCTCAGTGTCCGGCTGAGTTGGTTTGTCCCCTGTGTGCAGCAGCCCTCTGTCTCAGTGTCAGGCTGAGTTGGTTTGTCCCCTGTGTGCAGCAGCCCTCTCTCTGTGTCAGGCTGAGTTGGTTTGTACCTGTGTGCAGCAGCCCTCTCTCTCAGTGTCAGACTGAGTTGGTTTGTACCTGTGTGCAGCAGCCCTCTCTCTCAGTGTCAGGCTGAGTTGGTTTGTACCTGTGTGCAGCAGCCCTCTCTCTCAGTGTCAGGCTGAGTTGGTTTGTACCTGTGTGCAGCAGCCCTCTCTCTCAGTGTCAGGCTGAGTTGGTTTGTACCTGTGTGCAGCAGCCCTCTCTCTCAGTGTCAGGCTGAGTTGGTTTGTCCCTGTGTGTGTAGCAGCCCCTTCAGTGTCAGGCTGAGTTTTATGCATGCTTACGTGTGCACCAGGCTTCCCAGTGACCGTCTGCGCTTGTCCATACCTTGAGTTCGCTGCGTTGTCATCTCCCATTATATCCATTTTCACGATGGCATAGAGTTGACGCAGTTTCCGGCAGAGGTTGGATTTGGGGTGACTGCCATTGGGGATGGGGATGCTGTGGTACTTTGCCATTTCTTCTGCTATGAGCCTGTCGAAATTGAGAGAGCGAGATGGAGATGATGCCCAGATATCGAGAAGAAGAAACCCAATGAAGGACTGACTTCCCACCTCCTTATCTCGCACCTCCCAGCGCTTTAGACCTGGGCCTTCTCACTGTTTTCTTGCTATACCAGTCCACTCCACACGGATCAGGTGACCCCCTGACCTGAGGGTTACTCTGGCCCCTGGGACTTCAGACCTCTGAATGTGGGGAGTTTCTGAGAGCACAAACTTTGTGCCTCTTGACCTGGCGATTACCTCCAATCTTGGCATTTCAAACTCCCTGTCTCATTGCTCCTGCTGTCTGTAGTGAAGGAATACCTACTACTCACCCTCTCTCCCAAAACCCAGTCTATTTGACACCGCGATGACACCTTAACTGACATTGGATTCTCCCAAACTGAGGGGCACCCCGCCCTAACTGCTAGCGCCTTGACCTTGGTGATTCTGTGAGCTCTGACCCCTGCGTACCTGAAAATACGGGGCTCTCGGACCTCCTCGGGGCCCAGGGCCCGGCCTTGCATGAACTCGTAGCATAGACCATTCTGGAAGGTGCAGTACAGGTCCGGGGCGCAGCCGTGCTGTCGTAGGAGCTGGAAACTCTTCACCTCGTTGTGCCTGTCCACGAACAGCTCCGTTCTGTTGCCGTACACGCGCACCAGGACCGCGTCCTCCATTCCCGGGTCCAGGTAGCAGGCCAGGAGCTTGTTGCTGATGCCCTCGGTGAACATCTAAGGGAGAGCGAACACAATATAATAATGCAAACCGTTTAGAACGCTATCCGTGCGTACTGACCCTTACAGACCATTATAGCTGTCAAATGCTACCATAACTTTCGGCATCTTAAGTCACGGCTTTCGTTGTTGAACATTGTATTTTATCTATTTCACCCCTTTTTTAAACATCTATTTATTCTTTTTTAGGACAAAGCTAAGCAGCAAAACAGAGGCACACTGAGAGAGCATACATTGATGCAGCTTATTGGCACATAGGGAACTGGGGAAACAAGTGCACATCCTAATCGTGACAGCTCCAACCCACCTGCTTCTAGGGGCCTCCGTGTTCGCGACAGGCACTCCAGCTACCCCGTGTCTTTTCCCATAGTTTCCATTGTAGGCCGAGCCTGGGCAGCACATGCTGCTCTGCCAGGCATGCTGCATTCAAGTATGGACTTGACGCGCCGCCCACTTTCCGCCCATATTTTTGATTGTCTTGTGTCATTGTTCTTTGTAAATACTGGCTTCTGATTCGTTAATAGGCTTGTTATTCCCTCCATAGTACCGCCTTGTCTTAATTTGTAACCTCCCATGAGGACTGGACCTTTTACTTCTGTTGTTACACGATATGTCTTATTTAGTTTGTAAGCACTATTTTCTTTAATGAGTTTCTCCTACTGCAGGCACAACATGCTTTCCTGCAACATTCAGTGCGCCATGCGCTTTCACTTTCCAACTAGCCCGGGACAACGGCGGTCGCTTCTTTGAAGTGAAATAGGTCTCGCATTTACAAGAGTTTGAGCTATTGGCATTGTAAACGACAATGTCTTTTATTTACATGTTAATTATCAAAACAGATAAATAAAAGGCATTGTCATTTACAATGGCAATTGCTTAAACTCTCGCAATGTTGTTTTCACTTTAAATGAGTACGCAAACCCCTGTCAGCTGGCAATGCTGCAGCGAATATAATAATATAAATATAAAGCGCACTATAAAAACTGAACCGTTTCCCGGTTCTTAAATAAGATAGCTTATTTTTAGTGAACTCAAGAGATGAGGCTGCCCTGCCAAGTTTCTAACCTGCGGGCTACTGAACAGAACAGATATTCGCTTAATATACCTTAACTTACTGATGTACAGAGATTACTAAACAAGTGCACATGTGTTTTAAAGTGTACTGTAGAACATTCCAAGTTGCCATGAATATGGGTATGCATTCCTACACAGTCAGTTCAGTTTGCTTTCAAGGCCTGAAATCCACATTTTGCATTATTTAAAAAAAGAAAAGCTGGTTTAGGCCCCACCTGCTCTTCTGAGTTCTCCAATTGCTCATATGCATCCGCGGAAACACTAGCCTCGTGGACAGGGGCTTGTCCATAGTTTAAAACAAACTTATCCCCATAAAAAGTTATATACGCTTTTCCCATATTAATAATTAAAAAAAAAGCTATCTTAATTATTGCTCACAATTGCCTCTCCAGGCAAGACATCTAGGCTTCAGTTTGTTTCCACAGCACATGGTGAGTCGCTGTTAGACGTTGGGAAGAAATTAGGGTGTGGTTATAGATCATTACATACATCATAATATACATTCCTAAACTGAACCATCTCTCATAACTGTAGAACTGTGACAGGAACAGGAGCGGGATACTGTATATACCTTAGTAACAAATTAGAATGAACGTGAGCGTGAAGCCTTTGTAAGGCCGTGGTAGCAAACACTGAAATAACGGTTTATGTTATGCTGATGTTCGCTACCCCTAGGACAGACGGACGGACAGAGGGACGGATAGATGGACAGACAGACAGATAGACATTTTCTGTTGTTCCATCAGAGCTGCCGCTCTGACTGCAGTGGGTGCCACGGCTCGCGAGGATGGAACTCGCGTATACATTTAAATTTTCCCACAAAGGTAAGTCGTGCACTCTCGGGCTCTCATTAATTGATCCTTTATTCCAAATTCATAACAGACAATCTAAAAACTGACAGGCGCGTTTCGCCCTCCTGGGCTTTGTCAATGTCAGTATCCATGATTACACATCCACATTTTAGCATGTCATGATTTCATTGGGCAGCAACTGTTGATCAGTAATGGAAAACGGACTACAATTCCCTTGTCTCTCGGTGTACCAGTGTCGGCCATTTTAACATGTATAGCACCTAATTCAGTTCATATATATATATATATATTCAAAAAAAGGTGTCCCCCTGCAAGAACGCACTTGACAAGCAGGCGAATACTGTAATTTTGACAGCACTCTTTATTCAAAATAACCGGACATCATGTTGTTTGTCCCATTGAACAGCCCTACGCGTTTCAGCGCTCATGCGCCTTGGTCACGGGCTCAATGCAATGTCAGTGGGCGGAGAAAAAAGCGGGCAACGAGTCACTTGTCTTTTAAAGGTCTCAGCTGATACGCCCTCGGGTGGGAGTTTCCTTAGCATTCTGGGACTCGTGGTTTTGCACACTTTTTAAATAATGTCCTCTAGTGGATTCCGCCTCAACAGACTTCAATATTGCCAAAATATTTGCTCTCCAGTGAGCTTCAAGCAACAGACTCCGGTTTACTTGCTTGAAACCATGCTTGTCCTGCACATCTCAAACACAGCCGGTATGTGTGAGGCAGCCCGCCGTTTCCTTTAGCAGGAGTGCAGTTCTCTCGGCCGGGACCGGCCGAATTAATTATTCAAAAAAAGGTGTCCCCCTGCGAGAACGCACTTGACAAGCAGGCGAATACTGTAATTTTGACAGCACTCTATATATATATATATATATCCCAACAACGTTCCACCAGGCCGCCGAACACTTGGCGGGTGCGTCCGTGCGACGGGTGAGGTCGTTTGTTGCACAACAACTACGGTAGGAAATTGGAGCACTCACGGGGTCTTTAAAATGATTTATTAAGCAGACGCGTTTCGGTATATTACCTTCTTCACAGTCGCGGTCCGTGTAGGAGTGCCGGCCGGGCGGTGACGTGGGGCGGGGGAGGGGCAGGGTGGGGGGTAGCAAAGTACGGATTACGGACCAATACAGGTAAGTAAACATTTAGCGCTCACAACGAAATTCGTTTTATTGATTTAAATGTTTACTTACCTGTATTGGTCCGTAATCCGTACTTTGCTACCCCTACCCCGCCCACGTCACCGCCCGGCCGGCACTCCTACACGGACCGCGACTGCTTCTTCAGTGCCACAAATCATTAAAAAAATTATTTTGCACAGCTTGCGTTCCTTTTAAACAACTAACCACTCCATTGGTGGGGCTATCACCAATCAGGAAACAACCTCGATCTTTCTGCATCGGCATATTTCGCACGTAAAGAGAATGAAGCCTCAATGTCCCATAATGCACCATCCATTAGTGGAAATTATTTCGTTGCAGCCACTTCTCTTTAATGTCCTTCCCAGATTGGTAGCCACTTAATGTTCGTTTTTCAGGCTGGGCATTTCTCCCTCGCCTGCCGCTGGTTACATTTCACACAGCTCCTGCTGGTGTACCTCATATGGTCGGTGCACCACAGACTTGAATAGTCCGCTTCCATCACGGTCGGCAGGCTCTGGTAGCGGCGGTTCAGGCACGCCAATTTTATCCCAACAACGTTCCACCAGGCGGCCGAACACTTGGCGGGTGCTTCCCTGCGACGGGTGAGGTCGTTTGTTGCACAACAACTAATGTAGGAAATCTGAGCACTCACGGGGTCTTTAAAATGATTTATTAAGCAGACGCGTTTCGGTATATTACCTTCTTCAGTGCCACAAATCATTAAAAAAATTATTTTGAACAGCTTGCGTTCCTTTTAAACAACTAACCACTACATTGGTGGGGCTATCACCAATCAGGAAACAACCTCGATCTTTCTGCATCGGCATATTTCGCACGTAAAGAGAATGGAGCCTCAATGTCCCATAATGCACCATCCATTAGTGGAAATTATTTCGTTGCAGCCCCTTCTCTTTAATGTCCTTCCCAGATTGGTAGCCACTTAATGTTCGTTTTTCAGGCTGGGCATTTCTCCCTCGCCTGCCGCTGGTTACATTTCGCACAGCTCCTGCTGGTGTACCTCATATGGTCGGTGCACCACAGACTTGAATAGTCCGCTTCCATCACGGTCGGCAGGCTCTGGTAGCGGCGGTTCAGGCACGCCAATTTTATCCCAACAACGTTCCACCAGGCGGCCGAACACTTGGCGGGTGCTTCCGTGCGACGGGTGAGGTCGTTTGTTGCACAACAACTACGGTAGGAAATCGGAGCACTCACGGGGTCTTTAAAATGATTTATTAAGCAGACGCGTTTCGGTAAATTACCTTCTTCAGTGCCACAAATCATTAAAAAAATTATTTTGCACAGCTTGCGATCCTTTTAAACAACTAACCACTCCATTGGTGGGGCTATCACCAATCAGGAAACAACCTCGATCTTTCTGCATCGGCATATTTCGCACGTAAAGAGAATGGAGCCTCAATGTCCCATAATGCACCATCCATTAGTGGAAATTATTTCGTTGCAGCCACTTCTCTTTAATGTCCTTCCCAGATTGGTAGCCACTTAATGTTCGTTTTTCAGGCTGGGCATTTCTCCCTCGCCTGCCGCTGGTTACATTTCGCACAGTTCCTGCTGGTGTACCTCATATGGTCGGTGCACCACAGACTTGAATAGTCCGCTTCCATCACGGTCGGCAGGCTCTGGTAGCGGCGGTTCAGGCATGCCAATTTTATCCCAACAACGTTCCACCAGGCGGCCGAACACTTGCCGGGTGCTTCCGTGCGACGGGTGAGGTCGTTTGTTGCACAACAACTACGGTAGGAAATCGGAGCACTCACGGGGTCTTTAAAATGATTTATTAAGCAGACGCGTTTCGGTATATTACCTTCTTCAGTGCCACAAATCATTAAAAAAATTATTTTGCGCAGCTTGCGTTCCTTTTAAACAACTAACACTCCATTGGTGGGGCTATCACCAATCAGGAAACAACATCGATCTTTCTGCATCGGCATATTTCGCACGTAAAGAGAATGGAGCCTCAATGTCCCATAATGCACCATCCATTAGTGGAAATTATTTCGTTGCAACCACTTCTCTTTAATGTCCTTCCCAGATTGGTAGCCACTTAATGATAGGTTTTTTAGGCTGGGCATTTCTCCCTCGCCTGCCGCTGGTTACATTTCGCACAGCTCCTGCTGGTGTACCTCATATGGTCGGTGCACCACAGACTTGAATAGTCCGCTTCCATCATGGTCGGCAGGCTCTGGTAGCGGCAGTTCAGGCACGCCAATTTTATCCCAACAATGTTCCACCAGGCGGCCGAACACTTGGCGGGTGCTTCCGTGCGACGGGTGAGGTCGTTTGTTGCACAACAACTACGGTAGGAAATCGGAGCACTCACGGGGTCTTTAAAATGATTTATTAAGCAGACGCGTTTCGGTATATTGCCTTCTTCAGTGCCACAAATCATTAAAAAAATTATTTTGCACAGCTTGCGTTCCTTTTAAACAACTAACCACTCCATTGGTGGGGCTATCACCAATCAGGAAACAACCTCGATCTTTCTGCATCGGCATATTTCGCACGTAAAGAGAATGGAGCCTCAATGTCCCATAATGCACCATCCATTAGTGGAAATTATTTCGTTGCAGCCACTTCTCTTTAATGTCCTTCCCAGATTGGTAGCCACTTAATGTTCGTTGTTCAGGCTGGGCATTTCTCCCTCGCCTGCCGCTGGTTACATTTCGCACAGCTCCTGCTGGTGTACCTCATATGGTCGGTGCACCACAGACTTGAATAGTCCGCTTCCATCACGGTCGGCAGGCTCTGGTAGCGGCGGTTCAGGCACGCCAATTTTATCCCAACAACGTTCCACCAGGCGGCCCAACACTTGCCGGGTGCTTCCGTGCGACGGGTGAGGTCGTTTGTTGCACAACAACTACGGTAGGAAATCGGAGCACTCACGGGGTCTTTAAAATGATTTATTAAGCAGACGCGTTTCGGTATATTACCTTCTTCAGTGCCACAAATCATTAAAAAAATTATTTTGCACAGCTTGCGATCCTTTTAAACAACTAACCACTCCATTGGTGGGGCTATCACCAATCAGGAAACAACCTATATATATCCATGCTCCAGTTTGCCATGCCCCCAATTGAGCAGCAGTCGAGACGCAAACAGAAGGTGGCAAGCCTTTAATGAGGGGTACAAGCAGGCTCCTGTTGGCAGTTGTAATCAGACAGCCATCCGCGCGATTCGCCTGACGCGTTTCGAGAGTGTATCTCTCTTCCTCAGAGGCAGTCGCAGTGATGGAGGCGTGCTCCGGTCTCCATCCTTAATGTCTGTAACACGCCCCCAGATGGGCTGGTCAAATGACCCAAGGCATTATGGATACTGAAGTTCCGGTACATAAATCGACAAATGGTGCACTAATTTCTGTCCATTTCAAGCCCTCGGATGGGCCACCACCAACAGCGTCTGCTATTAATCCCCAGAATGCGCTCCTCAAAGCGGCTCGACAGATGTCCTGCCGCGTGGCCCCCTCACTTCACGGGGTGGTGCAAGCTCGACGGCTGGGCCGCCGCCAAATATCCATGCTCCAGTTTGCCATGCCCCCAATTGAGCAGCACTCGAGACGCAAACAGAAGGTGGCAATCCTTTAATGAGGGTTATAAGCAGGCTCCTGTTGGCAGTTGTAATCAGACAGCCATCCGCGCGATTCGCCTGACGCGTTTCGAGAGTGTATCTCTCTTCCTCAGAGGCAGTCGCAGTGATGGATGCGTGCTCCGGTCTCCATCCTTAATGTCTGTAACACGCCCCCAGATGGGCTGGTCAAATGACCCAAGGCATTATGGATACTGAAGTTCTGGTACATAAATCCACAAATGGTGCACTAATTTCTGTCCATTTCAAGGCCTCGGATGGGCCACCACCAACAGCGTCCGCTATTAATCCCCAGAATGCGCTCCACAAAGCGGCTCGACAGATGTCCTGCCGCGTGGCCCCCTCACTTCACGGGGTGGTGCAAGCTCTACGGCTGGGCCGCCGCCAAATATCCATGCTCCAGTTTGCCATGCCCCCAATTGAGCAGCACTCGAGACGCAAACAGAAGGTGGCAAGCCTTTAATGAGGGGTATAAGCAGGCTCCTTTTGGCAGTTGTAATCAGACAGCCATCCGCGCGATTCGCCTGACACGTTTCAAGAGTGTATCTCTCTTCCTCAGAGGCAGTCGCAGTGATAGATGCGTGCTCCGGTCTCCATCCTTAATGTCTGTAACACGCCCCCAGATGGGCTGGTCAAATGACCCAAGGCATTATGGATACTGAAGTTCCAGTACATAAATCCACAAATGGTGCACTAATTTCTGTCCATTTCAAGCCCTCGGATGGGCCACCACCAACAGCGTCCGCTATTAATCCCCAGAATGCGCTCCACAAAGCGGCTCGACAGATGTCCTGCCGCGTGGCCCCCTCACTTCAAGTGAGTGCAAGCTCGACAGCTGGGCTGCCGCCAAATATCCATGCTCCAGTTTGCCATGCCCCCAATTGAGCAGCACTCGAGACGCAAACAGAAAGTGGCAAGCCTTTAATGAGGGGTACAAGCAGGCTCCTGTTGGCAGTTGTAATCAGACAGCCATCCGCGCGATTCGCCTGACGCGTTTCGAGAGAGTATCTCTCTTCCTCAGAGGCAGTCGCAGTGATGGATGCGTGCTCCGGTCTCCATCCATAATGTCTGTAACACGCCCCCAGATGGGCTGGTCAAATGACCCAAGGCATTATGGATACTGAAGTTCCGGTACATAAATCCACAAATGGTGCACTAATTTCTGTCCATTTCAAGCCCTCGGATGGGCCACCACCAACAGCGTCCGCTATTAATCTCCAGAATGCGCTCCACAAAGCGGCTCAACAGATGTCCTGCCGCGTGGCCCCCTCACTTCACGGGGTGGTGCAAGCTCGACGGCTGGGCCGCCGCCAAATATCCATGCTCCAGTTTGCCATGCCCCCAATTGAGCAGCACTCGAGACGCAAACAGAAGGTGGCAAGCCTTTAATGAGGGGTACAAGCAGGCTCCTGTTGGCAGTTGTAATCAGACAGCCATCCGCGCGATTCGCCTGACGCGTTTCGAGAGTGTATCTCTCTTCCTCAGAGGCAGTCGCAGTGATGGATGCGTGCTCCGGTCTCCATCCTTAATGTCTGTAACACGCCCCCAGATGGGCTGGTCAAATGACCCAAGGCATTATGGATACTGAAGTTCCGGTACATAAATCGACAAATGGTGCACTAATTTCTGTCCATTTCAAGCCCTCGGATGGGCCACCACCAACAGCGTCCGCTATTAATCCCCAGAATGCGCTCCACAAAGCGGCTCGACAGATGTCCTGCCGCGTGGCCCCCTCACTTCACGGGGTGGTGCAAGCTCGACGGCTGGGCCGCCGCCAAATATCCATGCTCCAGTTTGCCATGCCCCCAATTGAGCAGCACTCGAGACGCAAACAGAAGGTGGCAAGCCTTTAATGAGGGGTACAAGCAGGCTCCTTTTGGCAGTTGTATTCAGACAGCCATCCGCGCGATTCGCCTGATGCGTTTCGAGAGTGTATCTCTCTTCCTCAGAGGCAGTCGCAGTGATGGATGCGTGCTCCGGTCTCCATCCTTAATGTCTGTAACAAGCCCAAAGATGGGCTGGTCAGATGACCCAAGGCATTATGGATACTGAAGTTCCGGTACATAAATCCACAAATGGTACACTAATTTCTGTCCATTTCAAGCCCTCGGATGGGCCACCACCAACAGCATCCGCTATTAATTCCCAGAATGCACTCCACAAAGCGGCTCGACAGATGTCCTGCCGCGTGGCCCCCTCACTTCACGGGGTGGTGCAAGCTCGACGGCTGGGCCGCCGCCAAATATCCATGCTCCAGTTTGCCATGCCCCCAATTGAGCAGCACTCGAGATGCAAACAGAAGGTGGCAAGCCTTTAATGAGGGGTACAAGCAGGCTCCTGTTGGCAGTTGTAATCAGACAGCCATCCTCGCGATTCGCCTGACGCGTTTCGAGAGTGTATCTCTCTTCCTCAGAGGCAGTCGCAGTGATGGATGCGTGCTCCGGTCTCCATCCTTAATGTCTGTAACACGCCCCCAGATGGGCTGGTCAAATGACCCAAGGCATTATGGATACTGAAGTTCCGGTACATAAATCCACAAATGGTGCACTAATTTCTGTCCATTTCAAGCCCTCGGATGGGCCACCACCAACAGCGTCCGCTATTAACCCCCTGATTGCGCTCCACAAAGCGGCTCGACAGATGTCCTGCCGCGTGGCCCCCTCACTTCACGGGGTGGTGCAAGCTCGACTTCTCAGAAAGAAATCAGGATGTTTTTAAGAATGGTGGGCTACTGTTGCCAGTGGATTCCCAACTTTTCCCTAGTGGCCAAGTCTTTGCAGAGACTGACACACATGGATGTGTCTGTTTGGTTGCCTCCCAAGAGCTGAGCGATAATCTCTGTCATGCCCTGGCTCTGGGAATGCATGATTACAGTATAACATTTTTCTCTCTTTTGCAGTGAAATGGAGGGCTCTCTAAGTGCTTCTACAGTTACATGGCAATAGTTGAAAACCTGTTGCTTTTTTTCTGCTACCCTTGATGCCGTAGCTGCCGCGCTGCCTGGATGCCTTAAAGCGGTGGCTGTGACCAGTGTCCGCATCGGGAGTTGTGAAAGTATTGTAATGGGTCATTCCAAGACTGTCTTTGTGCCCCACTGCCTTATGAAGTACGAGCAAATCATACTTGCGGCTGACAATGTCACCCTGAAGCACTGTGCTGTTTTAAATCCTGCTACCTTGTGCTCCTTCCCAAGGATGACAGTGATAATTGTGAAGTGGCACATGACTGTCTCAATGCCACTGAACTGTGCACCAAGCTAAGACCAGACATACAGATGAGCCACTACCTGAATCTGATTTTGTGCTGTTTGTGGATGGCTCGTGTTTGCGAGACCATGCAGGAAATTTGAGAGTTGTATACACAGTCTGTACAGTTTCAGGCGTAATTGAAGCTTCCTGGCTTCAAGGAGTAACATCCACACAAGTTCTTTCCGGTTCAGAACGCGTTCCCGGTTGAGTGTTTGAATACACCAGCGTACTCGCTTAAGACTATCTGTTACGGCATACTTCAGCCTCCGCTTTAATTTCAAACAGCATACTAGTGCATCAGTGTACTCTGGCACTTTTTGGAAATTTTATATGAAGCTTTAATTTCAGAAATCACAGAATCTTAACTGGACTTAACACATTGGATCCCATCATGACCAGCCGGGTCGGAAGTATAACCGGTGCTTAGGTCTGAGATATCATATACCTGACGTGACAGCCCTGAAGAAGTCAAGGGTCACTACCCTATTGACGAAACACGCGTTGGCTGGATCCTGTGTTTTCTTTGAATAAAGACAAAGAGAACATTTCAAGAGAAATCACTCGACTCAGTCCTTGCATCTTTAATCATCGAACTTTTCGTTTCACCTAACAGCGTGTGCATAGGAATTGACATTAACATCCACACAAGTGACTGAATTGATCGCTCTTACTAGGGCATGCTGTGTTTCTGCACAGGTGAAAGTGACGATTTTCACTGATAGTCACTACGGCTTTGGTGTTGCTCATGATTTTGGACAGTTATGGTCACAGAGGGGTTTCATGACGTCTTTGGGTTCCCCCATAAGGAATGGGAGAAAAATAAAAATGCTGCTTGATGCATTACAGCTGTCTGCCCAGATTGCCGTTGTGAAATGTTCTGCACACCGCAGTGGTGGTGACTATGCGATGATCGGTTACAGATATGCTAATGAAGTTGCACGTTACTGTGCCTATGGTGCTTGTACATTTAATGATGAATACTGCAACGAATCAGCAGATGAGACCAATTACAACCCTATGTTACCCACAGCTGATACATTGGAAGAGGTTATGAGATTGCAGGAAGAAGTGACCGAGGCAGAACAGCAGTGCTGGGTCAGAGTAGGTTGTGTCAGAAGAGATGATGACATTTGGGTTTCTGCAGATGGAAGACCTGTGTTGCCAGATAGTCTGTTGCCCCCTAATGGCTAGAGATTACCATACTCCTGCTCCCATAGGGAGGGATGCCATTATGTGCTTGTTTTGGCAGACATGGTTTAACCCCAGGTTTAGGTTGATGGCTGAAGGATTGTGTCACATATGTGTTGTGTGTCAACAGATGAATGTAGGAAAGAGAACTTCAGTAACACTGAGTCACATAGAGAGATCAGGAGGTCCATTCAATAGGATACAGCTGGACTTTATCAAGATGCCAGTGTGCAATGGGCTGAGATATGTCCTGGTGATTGTGTGCATCTTTTCACGTTGGGTTGAAGCTTACCCTACCAGAAGGAATGACAGTCTCACAGCAACAAAGTTGTTGTTGAGGGAGTTAATACCCAGGTTCAGATTCCCGACTTCTCTGTAGTCAGACTGAGGAACTCATTTTATTAATGAGGTCCTAAGAATGTTGTTGCTGCATTGCAAGTAGAGCAGAGACTACATTGCAGTTACCGTCCTGAGGCTTTAGGACTTGTGGAGCAGGTGAATGGCATGCTGAAATGCAGACTAGCCAAAGTGTGTGCTTCAACGTCTTTGAAAGGTCCTGATGCTTTGCCCCTTGTGTTGATGAGTCTTCACAGTGTTCCTGACTGGAGAACAGGATTGTCTCCTCATAAGATAATCATGGGCAGAGCAATGAGATTGCCAGCTGTACCTGCAAATGTGCTTGTGAACATTACAGATGACATGATTCTTGATTACTGCAAAGGACTGACTGACGTGGTGAGTTCTGTGTCTCATCAGGTTGGAGCCGCCACAACCCCACCACATCAGGAGCAGTGCTATGACCTCAGTCCTGGAGACTGGTTCTGGTGAAGAAGCACGTCAGGAAAATGCCCTTGGGGCCTTGTTGGCGTGGTCCTTACCAAGTCATTCTAGTGACAACATCTGCTGTCAAGTGCGGAGGTCTCCTCAACTGGGTGCGTGCCGCCCACACTCGCAGATGTGAGTGCCCCCTTTATGATGTGACAGCACCTCTCCCAGAATTACAAGTTATGACAAAGAAATCAGGAGCAGGTTAGACTGTGGGGACCAACAAGAGCACATATTTGGTCTGAGGGGGGTCTTGATGAGTCAACAGTCGAAGCTGAGGCAGGAGAGTCTCATCCTGTGGTGTTGACTGAGCCAGATTCAGACCCTGATAAAGAATCTGGTGCTGTGATAATGCGAGTTAGAACAAGTGAACGTTGGCCAAGAAGGCAATAGAGAGAAAGAGTGAGTTCGCCTGAGGAACTGTTCTAGAGGATACTGAGGACTATGATCTGAGTGACAGTGAAGGCGAAGGGCTCGCACTAGAGTACCCTGTTGAAAGTACAGATTGGACATACTTTGCAGCAAAGGACCAAGACAAAAGGTTTTGGGACCTGGAGGATCAAAGTGCAGATCCAACTGAACCTCTGTGAATATATTCTTGTGGCTGAACTGTGTTTTGACTTTACCTTACCATGGAACAGACTGACACGAATTATCATCAGCTTGATTTCTGTATTGAACTTTGAAATGTGCCCTTGAGAAGAGACAATTTAAATAGACTTTGTTATAAGAACTAAGAAGAGTACCAAGGCCCAAGTCTGCTGAAGGAGCGTAAGGTTGTCACTTAGAAGAACACAGAGTAGGGCTAAGGAAGACACTCAAAGCCTTTGTAAATAATTCACTGCACATCATCATCTGATTTTAGAAAAGTTATGGAACCTAACAATAACACTAACAGACATAGGTACCTAATAGCAGGTGTGTTACCAACTGTAGTTTTAGTACTGATTCTGTTGCTTGTAGGATTATACTAACCCATATTCCCAAGTTTAACCGAGATTAGATCTAGAGTCACCCCTAGTACCCTGAGATCTACTGACAGTAGTTTGTATTCACTGAATGAGAGGGAATTACACATAGATGTATCTAGAGGAGATGTTTCTTTAAAAGTATATTATAAGTTGCTTTATGAGTACATTGACACTATGGATGCTAGGGATTGCTACATCTGCACGCAATTACCTACATCAGCTGAAGATGGTATCACGTACCATCATATTCCTTTAACTTATGGTGTTACTTGTAGCCTGTTAATGAGTCTTTTGTATGGCCAGGGTAATTTTCGGTATTATTTCGCCAATTATTATTTAATATTTTCAAAAGTTTCCTTACTTAAGCATTTGAATTGTCACCCTGGGGCTAAAAAGGTAGGGCCCGATTCACAGAACTAACTTACTACTAAATCCTAAACTTACTACCATTTTGGTATTCACAGAAGGCACTTACTCATTTTGGTATTCACAGAAGGTACTTACTCATTTTGGTATTCACAGAAGGCACTTACTCATTTTGGTATTCACAGAATGCACTTCCTCATTTTGGTATTCACAGAATGCACTTACTCATACTAACTTTATGTCCGCACTCGGGCCGGAGATTCCGGCCCGGTGGTGGAGATTCCGGCCCGTAGGTGGAGATTCCGGCCCGGAGGTGGAGATTCCGGCCGGTGGTGGAGATTCTGGCCGGTGGCGGATTCCGCCACTGGCCGAAATGTCCACAACCGGGCCGGAATCTCCACCTCCGGGCCAGAATCTCCACCTACGGGCCGGAATCTCCACCACCGTGCCGGAATCTCCGGCCCGAGTGCGGACATAAAGTTAGTATGAGTAAGTGCATTCTGTGAATACCAAAATGAGTAAGTGCATTCTGTGAATACCAAAATGAGTAAGTGCCTTCTGTGAATACCAAAATGGTAGTAAGTTTAGGATTTTGTAGTAAGTTAGTTCTGTGAATCGGGCCCGTAGAGAGAGCTAAAGGATTCTTTAACCCCATTATGACACTAGACACTGTTTATGCACATCAAAACTATTTGACTTGTATCTTAACAAATGTAGAGAAGAGCTATATAAATTCACTTGAAGACAGAAGGAGAGGGCTGGAATCTAAATCAATGAAAGTTAAAATTGGATATCAGTGGCTAGAAAAGAAATTGAGCATCAAATAGCAGGATATCAAGCAGCATTTAGTTTATGTTGGAAACACAAAGGGAAATTATGCATATGTAGAGAAAAGTCTACAGCTGACACAAAATGTGTGGGAAAGAGTGAATGTGAACACACCTTCAAAGCCAAAGAACATTGGGAATCATTGTTAGCAGGTACAAATCCTGTTATTCCTGGAGTTTATTATGTTTGTGGAGCATATACATATTCTATGTTGCCCAAAGGATGGTATGGTACAAGTTATTTAGAAGTGGTTTTCCCAAAAATGTAGAATGTGGTACTTTTTGATGATCCTGTGTGGGAATATAAGTCTAAACCCAAAAGATGAACTTGTGCTCAGACGTAATTGGAGATATTTTGGTGCAACAATCCCATCTGTAGGTGTGATTTAGAATGACATTAAAGTTAGAAAGTTGTCCACCATAGTGGATAAAGTGTCTACTAGTACAGCAGGAGCTTTATTAGTTATGGATACTGAAAAGGTTGCTGTAAGATCCATGGTTTTGCAGAACCTTCTTGCTTTGGACTTCCTCCTCGCGATAGAGGCCGTAGTCTGCCAGATGTTAAAAGTTCGACAATGTTGTACTTAAGCCCTGACAAAAGTAAAGATTTGAAGACATTTATAAAAAACATCACTGATCTGAAGGGAGATTTGAAGGAGTTAGAAGCAACAGGTGCTTAGGAAGCAGTTGGAAATGGATTTGATTTTCTGCAATAGGTAAATTGTTTGGAGATCTGGAAAGTGGATTAGTGGGATCCATCTTAAATCCTCTTGTGATAATTGCCCTTTGTGCAATATTCCTGGTTTTGATCTTTAAGGACTATAAGAGAATACAAGTAATGAGGGGAATGAAAACGAATGGAGCAGATGTAGAGTTAGAAGAGAGTCAGTGTAGATAATATGATGACATGAAACATCTGCAGGAGTCCAGGTGAAAATTTATGAAACCCATGAGGTTTTTATTTGGGCCATCAGATAAGAGCTGTATTTTGATTATGATGGCTTGATTCGCCATCAAAGGGGGAATTGGAGCAGCCTAATTTTGGCTCTACCCTTACACGTCACAGAAGTGTTAGAGTTACGTGTACTTACCACCATATATTCTGTGTGCCTAACCTTATTAATGACAAGTGAAGTATTTCAATGCATTACTGAATTGCATTCACTAGAGAAACTAGAGATTCAAAAACGTGTCCACATTAAAGTTTAGCTTAATCATGAATGAAATGTAGTTTTCATACATATTCACGCTTATGTTTTATTACTTATATTTGAAAGTACTTTACACAATGTAAGCATGAACCCATTTACATTTATATTGCTGCATTTGTTTTGAAATTATACATGCACATATAACCATGTAATCGAAGTGCACATTTTAGTTTTTAACCATGCTAATTTAACTAGGCCTGAATCTGAAGTGATTTTTGGTCGCCTTGCATGTTCTCTCCTTTGCAGATGTGGTTCCAAGGCTTCATTAGTTAGAGAAAGGAGTATTGTTCATTAGTGATAGCGAGGCACAAGAAGAAAATCTTAGCAAACACAACAAGATGATGGACGGAGTGATGAAACTTTTCAACCACTCACCCCCAGTCA
Organism: Calotriton arnoldi; assembly: GCA_963921515.1. NCBI lineage: Eukaryota > Metazoa > Chordata > Amphibia > Caudata > Salamandridae > Calotriton > Calotriton arnoldi. Next base: position 1,764,147 of record CAWUFW010000598.1, on the reverse strand, counting down.
CAGATCTGGGTTTAATCCATTGTTCTTTTGCTCACTATGCCACTTCAGTGTGGACCCAGCCATATGCAAATCAGTCTTGACCCTGTTCCTCGTGGGAACAGTCCAGGCCTAACTGCCAGGCCAGGTCTTCCCTGGACCGGAAACAAGCATCCTGGGTCCGGTTTCGGGGTATTACCCCCTCATCAGCCAGGCTAGCTTGAATCCAGTGGCACAGCGAGCACGAGACCCTCGTCTGGGCATACCGTACCACTTAGGGTGATAAAAGCAAAAGGAAAAAAATGATGGACTGAATGCTGAACAATGCAAACATACACCCCCAGTCACAAAGATCTGCTCACTGCACCACTGGATTCAAGCTAGCCTGGCTGTGTTGTACTTTTTGTACATGCAACCTTGGATTTGCAGTTCCAAAGTATGCAATTTTGCAAATCACAGGCTTTGTGACTGCATAACCCTGTTGTATTTCGAACCATGTAAGCATTACATATCCTGTAATTCATTGTTTACTAGAAGTGCTGAAACCATAGTATGCATCTTATGTTCTTGTGGTGTGTGCCATGAAGCCTGAAACATAATTTTCCATAACGCACTATTAAACTACACTGAAAATTCTGAACCACAATCTGCTCTTTTCAATCTTTTTGGACTGGGACCAAACAACCAAAAGCTACACCTCCTAAATAAATTGAGTATGAAGCTAGAGCCAGTGTTAAAAGCAATTTTCAAAGTTTGTTCCACAGACTTACATTGTCACTTGAATGAAGTGCACACTTTTTTCTGCACTTTCTGTCCTGTGTACTTTTACTTGTGACATTAGATTTCTTGTTTTCTGAGGCAGTGCTTAATTTATAAAATAATGAGTGCCGGTGCCCAAAGCACTGCTACTAAATGTCAGCGGGCCGAATACCAAGACTGTGTAGTCCTGAATCCCACCTCAGGTCTCGTTAATCCACTGGCAAATTCTCCCTGCCTTTTTATCTCACTCTTAAAAGACCCTGCTTTCTCCCTTTGTGACAGGTTTTCTTTCTTTCTCTTCTTTCTTTTTCAAGTTTGCGTGTTTTTCCCTCTCCTGCTCTCAAAAAAATGTCAGAGGAGGAAAAATAAGTGCTGGTCCCCAAAATGACTGCTGGTGGCCCCCATTGGTAACCACCGGCTCAAATTAAGAACTTTCTGAGCCACATCTCTGAAGGACTACACTATATTCCTGGCTTTTTAAAAAAAATCTTTTTTTGGTTTTCTGTTGTTTCATACTTGACACCAGCAAACAATAAATGAGTGCGCAAACATGCATTCAAAAACAAAACAGTAGAGGAGGCATGAATACACCCATACCCGCCAATTTAGGTAGAACGTTTGGCGACAAGGCATAACAGTGGATAGGATAAAATACCAGAATGTGTAAAACAATACCCCAGTACATACAGCATTGATGAGTCATGTCAAGGGGGTTGCAGCATCTGATGGGAGATGTATGTCATAGTACCTCAACAACACCTTGTGAAATTTGCGTGGGCACCCCCTACTCTTGTATGTAACCCTCTCACCCACCATATATTGGTCCATCCCCTTCCTCCATTCCTGCAGGGTCAGGGCCTCAGGTGCCCCCTCCTCCCCAATGATGTGCCACATTGCCCTTAGCCAACACTAGCCCCAGATTACAGAAAAGGAGTTGGGCCCTGGGAACATCCACCTCTCCCGGTACACCCAGCAGAACATATTTGGGGTAAAGATGAACGGTCTCTCCTACCACCCGACCGAAGAGATGCGAACGGCATCAAATCAGCCTCCTCTAGTAGATACCCTATACGGGAAATTCCCAGCAGGTCCCAGGCTACAAATCCCTTAAGTTTTCCCAGCTGATGCAACCACGCTCCTTCCCAGACCGGCGGTGCTCGCGTTACCCTTCTTGCCCAGCCTATGGAGTTTGCGGCCTTACTCCAGGCCTCCAGCGCCACTTGCGTAGCCGGCAGCAGCTGCCGGGCACCCTTCTCCCTGTAGAGGAAGTGTAGGTGTGAGCGACTAACGAATTGTGTACGTTTAGAAATGCTTGACAGGCGGGCGAAGATCTCTGTTCCTGCAGCAGAGCCGCTGGTGGGGCCAGGGCTGGGTTTAGGGCAGTGCGGACCGGTGCAGCCGCACTGGGCGCTGACCTGTAGAAGGGGCGCTGACCTCAGGGAGGGGCACTGTGTTTAGCAATAACTTATAATTGTAGAGATGAAGAGCACTTTTGCCTGGTGGTAGTTAGATAATCCGAGGAGGCGGTCATGGGATGTGGAGGCGCCAAAAATGATTTTCGCTCTAGGCGCCACCAGCGCTAAAGCCAGTCCTGGTGGGGCGACTCCACTCAAGGCACTGAACTTTGCAGAGTTGGAGCCATGTTTGTTCTGTTTGTTTGGCAAAGGCTTTTTGTTTCCAAGAAATAAATTCCTAAAGCGGGATTTTGTTTCTTGAAAATAATGGCCCGACAACCAGGGAGTATTCTCTGTACGCATTGGGCAGGAACAATTTTTTTTTTGAACCTGTATTTTTCATTTTCATACAAATCAACTTAGCAGCGGTAGAACCGGTAACCACGCTGTATAGCAGGTAAGTAAAGTACCTAACAATGCAGTAGCCAATCATATTCATCACCCAAGGAGAAATCAACAAGCTCACGACAGGGCAATCCAAATACACTCCCCGCCATCTGGGGATCCCGCCCAGCAAAGGGCTATTATTCTGGGCCATTACTGTCGCCGCTGTCCGAACCAGAATCTGGGGCCAAGAACCTGTCACCCAGATCCCGCCACTCAAGGATATCTTCCCCCACCTTATCGCCCCGCCTGCTGAGTTTCATATGAACCTCTTCTTCTAGCGTCCATTCTGCTACATCTCTATGCGAACAGTTGATCTCTAGGGCGCGCCGTCCCATCTAAGTGATGGCCACCCTACGTCTAGCAAGAACCAGCGCCAGCTGCAAGAATTTATACGCCATCTTGCAACCTTTAGGCCTCCTGATATCCCCCAGTAAGCAGCACTGTGGAGTTGACGTGCCATGTAGTGAAGTGGTACCTATGAGTTCACCCACATCCCAAATCCAGAAATCCTGATTTGCGCGGGAGCCCCAAACCAGATGAAGGAAGTCACCCTCCTGAAACCCACACTGGGGGCATCTGTCACACCGGGACCGGGATATCCGCCGAAGAGTCAAGGGGGTTAAGTAAGTGTTATGAAAAAAATTGTAATGAACCAGCTTGAAGTCGGCATTGCTCGCCAGAGTGCAGACCCGAGTCCAATCTGCGGCCTCAGAGGGCATCCCCAGGTCCACCTCCCAGGGCCCCGGGGCCCGTACCCGGCCGCTAGCCGCATTCGCTGCCAAGGCTTTATACATCAATTATATCAGCTGTCTACATGACCTGCAGGATAGGGGCAGGGACATCTGAAGGATTTTGGAGGCCCTGGGTCAAAAGTATTTTTGGGGCACATGTTCGGAACTGATTTGAATTTATGATCAAATTCGAGTTCTTTCATGCCCTCTTTGGCCAGGTCACTGGCAGTGCACAGGCACACTCATCCAAATTCTAAATGTGTTTACATCGAATATTCAGGGATAGTGACATGTGTTTTTAATATTATAACACAGCAGCAGCAGCTCACTAATATTACTGCAAATAATCTCTGTGACACCCTCCCATTTCTCATATGTGAGGTCCTGTTTTGATCTAAAAGAAACGTTTTTGTTATGGATGTCGCATGAAACATAAAGTATAAAAAGGAAAATCCTTTGGACTGGATTGTTAGTAACAGTGGAACTGGGGGGGCGTGGCCTAACGGGCCAAGATGGTGGTCGCACTTTAAGAGTGCTCTCGGACCCCTCCGCTATCCGCCCGTAATCCTGTCCCTATCCGAGCCATCTGGGCCTGATTGCTGCAATCCACTTACCGCTGCATCTCCGGCGATAGCGTGGATGTACAGAAACCCGGGCTTGGGTGCCCGGCGGCGGAGTTCTGGCCGGCTGCGCCTTGCAACCAAGATGGCGACTTCATCCTGTTAAGGGCTGCCTGAACGGATACTGGGGTGCTCTTCCCAATTCCACATCAGACGCTGCGGTGCCGGGGGGAGCCTGCTGGTCTGGGGAGGCGTTTGCCCCTCGCATCTTCATTTCCCGGCTGGCGCAGTGGGGGCGGACCCGCTAGGAGGTGAGCTCCCCGCCGGTTCTGTCGGCCTTCACCCTGTGGCCTGCTGCGGCTTCGGCTGTCGTGTCGGGCAGCGGAGGGGCGTGCTCGCTGCAGCTCCGGCATCGGGTGGCCTTGAGGATCCTGTGGCCTGGCCCGCGGCGGGGCCTACAGCCTGTGCCCTTGCCCTGCGGACTCCCCGGGCGGGGAGGGGGGTGCGGGTCCGGCCTGCCTTGAGACGGCGGCCCTCCCCTTGGGCACAGACCGGTCGGTGCCTTGCTTGCCTCTCCCCTTGTTCGGCTGCCGCACCGGGCAGCGGAGGAGGCTGGGGGGGCGGTGTTGGCTTCCCCGACGAGTGTCCGTGGTTGGCTGAGGACTTGTTTCCAGGGCTGGCGCTTCAGGCCGGGGTCCTGCCTGGTGGTGCGGCCGCAAGATCGGCTGCCATATCGGGCAGCAAGGCCCGACAGACAACGGGTGGGGGGGCCCCTGGCGGCAGGATCTGAGGTGCCTGTTTGCGAGTTGTCCCGATGGCGATCACCTGGCGGCCTTGGGGCCTGAATCAACGGTGTCTGTGTAGTGGGCCATCATCGGCAGTGCGGGGGTGGGAGGCAGCGATCTCTTGTTGCCTCTGAGGCCTGGGCTGATTTCGCCGGTGCTGGGGGCCCCCAACGGCCTGCTGGGGCGGCGTTCCCCTGCTGAACCTGGGTTCTGAGGCGCCGCGGATCCGTGCCTGCTGACCGGATTGATGGAGGGGGTGTCTTCCAGTTGCCCCCGGGACTCAAACGGACACCAGCGCTGAGGGTTCTTGTCACCAGCGGATCCCGGGAAGGTAAGGAGTGGGGGAGCTGTGACACCTGGTTCAGCACTGGGGAATCGGCCGTCGGTCGGGCGGCAGGCGGGGGGCCCCCTGACTGGTGCGGCTCATCTTCCACCCCCTGCCTCCCCCTTCCCCCCACTCCACACACGCCGCCGGTGGCTGGGGTGGGCCACCCCCTCCCGCGGGGTGGTGTGGCGGCGCGAGCGGCTGGGACTCCCTCTCTGGCCTGGGCTGTGGGCAGAGGTGCTTCGGCCGCCAATTCGGGCGGTGGTGATCTTTTGAGGGGTGTACCTGGGGGGAGTTACTGTTGTGGCCCCGCGTGACTGGACTCCAGCGGCCCTCTACTCCTTTCCTGAGGCCTGACCTGGGTCCTCGGCCACTAATAAACCCTGGGGGACATCTGACCACATCGACTCTTCGTGACCCGCTGCTGCCCCCGGACCCCTATGTCCAATCTGGGCAGATCCCCCGGCGGAGCGCCCTGTGGCCCGGACGCGTGGGGTCCTGCACACGGCCCTGGCTTTTGACCCTTCTCCTTCTTTCTCCTTCTCCTTGAGCCGCACAACTTGGGATACAGCTTGGCCCGTGCCAAATCTACGCGCCGGCTGTCGATGCCGGCCAACCTCTGGCCTGCCTGAGTAGCTTTGACAGCCCCCCACTGTGGGGTCCAGCTGTGAAATTGTGGGAACCCGAGACGCCCCGGAGTCCGCCATGGGCAGAACGGATAAGTCGGCAAAGACCCCGGCCACACAGACAAAAATGGACCGCTTCACCACCTCGGAGGCGGGGGCAACTGGGGGTGTGGCTGAACAGGAGGCCCCTCAGTACGCGGACTTGGCCACCATCCTGCAGGCCATTCATGCATCCCAGACCTCGGTGGAGGGCAAGATCGCAGAAGTGCGAGTGGATGTGACTCTTATCCGGCAGGACCTCCGAAATGCTAATGCCAGGATTAAAGAAACTGAAACCCGGATATCCACGGTGGAGGACGACGTCCAGCAACTTAAGGGGCAAGTGGCCCGTCTTCAGTCGCACACTCAAGAATTGCATCGTCGGGCGGAAGATGCCGAAAACAGGTCCCGACGCAACAACCTCCGCCTGGTGGGCTTCCCAGAGGGGGTGGAACAGGGCCGCGCGGTGGAATTTCTAGAGAAATGGCTGCAGTCTTGGGTCCCGGGGGGATCTCTCTCTCCTTGGTTCGCGATTGAGCGGGCTCATCGGTCCCTGGCCCCCAGGCCGGTGCCGGGTGCACCTCCCCGCCCGATCATCATGCGGATCCTTAATTTTAAAGACCGCGACGTCATCCTGTTTGAGGCCCGTAAGCAGCAGCGGCTCCACCATGAAAACTCTGCCATCATGATCTTCCCGGATTACACGCGCGAGGTCCAGGGCCAGCGCCGCTCGTTTGGGGAGGTCAAGCAAAAGTTGAGGGCGCTCAATATTCAGTATCGGCTCCTCTTCCCGGCTCGCCTGCGAGTGGTGTTCGCAAACAAAACACTGATCTTTGACAACCCGACGGAGGCATGGGTAACGGAGGAACATCCTCTGCGGGCGGAGGTCCGTACCGTGGGCCTGGGGGGAGTGGAGGGCGGACTTAGCCGTCTCTCTCCCTTCGCTCCTCCGCCTCAACGCAATCGATCCCGCAGGCGCCGTGGGCGGAGAAGGGCCCGCTCGGATTCGCCGCCGGAACGCTCGCAGCAATCAGTCATGCTCACCGGGGGTCCCCCGAATGGGAGGCGCTCGGGCTCCTCCGATCGCCTGGAGGGCGGAGATGCCTCCCCCCGGCCCTCGGTGATTGACCTCCCGGACACGGACCTCTCGGGTAGCCCGATGCTCCTGAGGGACCCAGCTTGAGCCGATCTCTGCCCGCCGGGCCTAGCTCCGCGGCCGGAAACAGCACTCTAGCTCAGAACATTTCTTATTCTCCCGATGAACTCACATGCAAGCATCCGAACAAGAGGAGGGGTCCTCCATGCTTCCCCAGTCCCAAGCGTTGTAGTTTGGTTGTTTACGCACTGTAATTTGGTACTGTTGATTAGGGGGGGTCGACAGATGCTTCCGTTCCTGAAGTGTAGGGTGGGGGAGGGGAAGGGGGTTATGTTGGGAAGGTTATTTTCCCTACGTTGTTCTTTTTGTTGTGGGTCTTTATTTCAGCCAGCACGGAATGATTCATGCTACCTTTCTGAGGGTAAGACATGCCCTTACAGCAAGCGAATGCACATATCAATGCGGGTTCCCACGCGCATCTACTTACCCCTATTGGACCACACGTCCTAGACCAGGCAACACCTATCATGACCGCTGATACTGAGCCTAGGGCGTCTCTCCACGTGCTGTCGTGGAACGTCAACGGCTTGTTGGACCGACACAAACGCACGGCGGTTCTACGTTACGCGCAGCGTCTCCGCATAGATATTTTGCTCCTCCAGGAAACGCACCTCTTAGGTAATAACTACCCCTTCTTGGCCCGCTATGGATATGATAGAGTATGGCACTCTGGCTTCTCCAGGGGCTCACGAGGGTGGCCATCCTTCTGCGGCGTACCCTGCCCTTCGTCCTCTCCCAAGTGTTTCATGATCCCCAAGGGTCCTCTGTGGCGGTTTGTGGGTCGCTGGCTGGCTCCCCTCTCAATATCATGTCTGTGTACGCACCTCCCTTACTGCTCACAGCCACACTTGCGCATACTGCGGCCCTATTGAATAATATGCCCATGGGTAACACGGTTGTGGCAGGTGACTTCAACGCAGTTTTAGCACCGGCCCGTGATTCAACGGGTCCTCCCTCCGCTACCCGTACAGCGCGCGCGAAACAGCTGCAAAATTGGTCTGAATCTCTGGGAATCTGCGATGCGTGGCGCACATGGCATCCCCGCACCACTCAATTCACGCATACATCTGCGGCCCACCACATGCAGGTGCGTATAGATGCGATCTTCGTTCCTGCGCCTGACTGTTCCCAGATTCTGGATGTCCGCATTCTGCCTAGAGGCATTTCCGACCACTCTCCTATACTTCTCTGCACAGGGGCTCCCCTCCCTCGGCCCGCCAAACATGGAGGATGAATGCCTGGTTTCTCCAAGACAAAGTTTTTAAAAAAGTGGTGGGGACTGAGCTTCGCCATTATTTCGCTACTAATGGTGGTTCTGTAGCCTCCCCGGGTACCCTATGGGAGGCGGGGAAGGCGACCATACGGGGCATCGCTAAAGGGCAGCTTAAGACTCAGCGACAAACGCAACTGTGCGAGATCTCCTCCAAGGAAGCGCAGGCGCTCCGCTTGGAACAGCAACTAGCCACATCAGAGGATGCCGCCCAGGCCCGACATCTAGCCCACCTTCGGGACGATATTAGACAACTATCACTAGATGCTGCTAAGCTCCTCTGGAGGTCTTCGGTGGCAAGGATTTATGGCTGGGGGGACAAGAATGGCACGATCCTGCATAGGTTGGCCACATACCCCAGGGCGAACCGTATTATACCGGAGGTAGTGGACGGGGCTGGTGTGGTGCACCGTGCCCCGTTGGCGATGGCCAACGCCTTCGCTACCTACTACCGGAGACTGTACGCGGTGCGCAGACCAGATCTGTCACTTTCAACCCTCCTTGAACAGGGGGGGTGCGTCTCCCTAAGTTAGATATGGCCGCTCAACAGGACCTGGAGCGCCCCATTTCTCCGAAAGAGATCGAAGAAGCACTCACCCTCACCGCATCTGGTAAGACCCCGGGCCCTGATGGCCTTCCTCAAGAGTACTATGTGGCGTACCGAGACACTCTAATGCCTTACCTGGCCAATTTATTTCATGAGGCTGTAGAGAAAGGTTCCTTCCCTTCAGAAACAGATATCGCCACCGTGGTGGTTCTTCCGAAGTCCCAACCTCCCTCCCGGGAGTGTGCGGAATATCGCCCCATCTCCCTCCTCAATACCGACATCAAGCTGTATGCCACCGTTCTGGCTCAGCGATTAAAACCCTACTTAACCCTGCTGGTCCATCCGGACCAATGTGGGTTCATGCCTCAACGTGGGACTCGCCACTGCCTTCGGAGGCTGCAGCTGGCTCTTGCCCACCGGCAGACGCTTACCCCGTACTTAGCACTCCTGTCCGTGGACTTCGAAAAAGCATTTGATTCGGTGGACTGGACATACTTGCAAGACGTGCTGGCCGAGATGGGATTTGGGCCCCAATTCAGGTCGCTGGTTCGTGTCCTTTACGCCTACCCGAGAGCCCGAGTGCTGGTCAACGGGGTGCTATCGGAGGCCTTTCCCATTGCTAGGGGCACTAGGCAGGGGTGCCCCCTCTCTCCACTGCTGTTCGCCCCTGGCGATGGAGCCCTTAGCCTCCCTAATACGGGCCGAGGACCGCATTCGTGGATGGGAGTGGCCCAATACCGAAACGGACAAGATCGCACTATACGCGGATGACGTCCTGGTCTTCCTGGCGGAACCAGCCTCCTCCGGGCCGTATTGCCTCCAGATCTTACAGTCCTTCGAGCAGGCTTCTGGGCTGCGGCTCAACCATGGGAAATCTGTCCTGGTCCCCCTGCATCTCTCTAGGGACTGCTACGACTGGCAATCCAGCATACCACTTCGGCGACAGTCCTTTAAATATTTGGGGATCTGGATTACTCTCCTTCCCGAACTGGGCTGGTCTCTTAATGTAGCCCCATTGGTCAAGAAGGCCAAGGAAGACCTCCATAAATGGAAAGCGCTGCCTTTGAACCCCATGGGGAGGGTGGCGCTGTTCAAAATGATGATCCTCCTCAGATTTCTTTATGTGTTCCAAAATACTCCCTTCTGTTTTACCAGGTCCTGGTTCCGGGAAATGGACAGTCTAACTACCAAATTTCTCTGGAACGGGGGAAGGGCGCGCCTGGCTCTGTCTACATGCCGGATTCCCTCCTTCGATGGGGGCCTAGGGATGACTCATTTATACCTCTACTTTCTGGCTGTGCGTCTCCTGGTAGTCCATGACTGGTTTAATGGGGGCTGGTCTGACCCGGCTTATAGGCTTGAGCTGAGCGAATTAGGCCTAACTAAAATCCAAGCTTTGCTGTATGGGTGGCCCATCCCGTCCCGATTGCCCGAGGTGACCCGCTCCGTGTTACTGGCCTGGCGGGCCTCACTGCGTCATACTGGGTGGACGCGTAAGTTGACCCAATGTACACCCCTCTGGCAAGGGACTTGGCTTCGAGAGGTTAGCGGTCTACGGGGATTTACAACTTGGGACCTCATTGGCATCTCTCAGTTAGGGGATGTATGGGCTAAAGGCCATATGCTTTCCTTCCAAGAGCTCCAAACCCGATACTCTTTGCACTCGTCCCAATTCTACAAATATCTGCAGATGAGACACGCCCTTCATACACACATCCTGGGCGGTACGAGGCTTCCTGAACACAGCCCCACTGAGGCTCAAACAATGATGGGAAACTTAGGTAAAGGGGGCGTCTCTCGCATTTATCGCACTTTAGTTAACAACACCCCCATCTCCTTAGATAAGTTGAGGGAACAATGGGTGGAGTGGGTGGGCCCCCTCGATGAAATGGATTGGCGCGATGCTCTTATGGCCCCCAAGACAGTCACTGTCTCCGCCAAATTTAAGCTGATTCAGCTCTATTACCTGCATGCCGCGTATCTCACTCCCTTGCGCCTTTTCCGAGCGGGCTTGCGCCCGGATGCGTTATGTGCGAGATGTGCTCATGCCACGGCGGACTTCATCCACATGGTTTGGTTGTGCCCACGTTTGGACCACTTTTGGAGGTCCATTGAGGTAGAACTTACTGAGGTGTTGGGTTGGGAGGTTCCGCATGAGCCACGTCATTCATTATTGGGGATCACGGATGGGCTGGATGGGACCAGGAGCGAAAAGTTATTCTTTAACACAGCTATGATTGTGGCCAAGCGGGACATAGCGGCGGCTTGGAAAAGCCCTGATCCACCTGACCTGGGGAGATGGCGTAGGGGGTGGACTGGTGTGCGACCCAAGAAAAGCCCTTTACATAGCCAAGGGGTGCGGCAAAAGTATCGTAGAGTGTGGGGGAAGTGGTTGGGTAATGTGGGGGTGGTGAATAACCAGACTCCATATCCTCTCTATGCAAGTCTTTTGGGGTTGGTGACCGTGGGATGCATTGCATACTGGAATGTATTAGATTCAATGAATTCTGTGTAGCTGCTGATTTGTTTCACCGGTTTGAAAACAATAAAAATTTGGTTATCAAAAAAACAGTGGAACTGGGAGTTTTAACCCTAACAATATCATACAACACACACTCAAATGCTATCACTACAAATATACCTCTGGGAAGACTGATCATACATCTGAAAGACAATCTAAACAATATACCACATTTTTGGGAAAAATATCAAAATCTTTTATTAAAAAATCACATAGATCATAAAAAACCACAGCGACATAGATCATAAAATTACAGTGCACAACATATCTAAATGAGCTTAAACAAACTTCTAAATATAATTCATACACATATGCATAAAAAAAAACAAATTTTAAAAAAACTTAAAAAGACATATGAGAGTACATGGAAATAGACAAAAATAATATGTCATTGAAGATCCAACCATCTGTGATTACACAATTTCTAGGGCTGGAGCCCGGTATGTCTCACTTCATTAAATACTCAAAGGCCCAGACCGTGACACAGATTAGGTTGTATTCAAATGAAACATAAACACAGCATTTCTCTGCAAAATGTCTTTAATAGACACTCAAACTTCACTCACATTAAAAATAAATTAAAGGAAAATGGTAGTTGAAACAATCTGTTAAGACTTATTGAATGTCTGCAGAACAGAGCAGGCTGTATCAGTGGGCCCCCTGAAAGGCTTGGGCTCTACACCAGAGCCCACTTTGCCCATGCTTTAAAACCTCTCTGGTATCGGGCCATTAGTTGGTTTCTTTCACCAGGACAGGCATGCTTTGCATGGCGGTCCCAGGCAGAGAAATCTATTGATGGTTTACCTCCCTACATAGGATGAAGCAGTCGTCAATATGGCGTACCGGCCCTGTGGTGGAAAGGCCATCAGGACGGACGTTTCCATAGGCATAGTCAATTTTGGCTCTGCCATTAGGCAACGTGCAATTGCCCCACCTCTAAATGGAGAAGGCAAACCACAAATTTAGTCAGAATGGGAGCACACCGATTTACGGTGGTGCTGCCACACCACTAAACACTAAATGACCCCTAAGATTTTTTGTGTTGTATTTCTCTCTGGTAAGGTTTTTTGCTTGTTTTGTTGCGGTGTCCTCTGAGTGCAGCTAGCGCGTAGAGCGGGGACGCACTACTTTCGATCCAATACTTGAAAATTGTTAACCTAATCTTAGGACCTCAACTTTATTGATGACTCAGTTGCACATGCATATTCCATGTAGGGAGACATCTGCTGAGAAGCCCTCCTTCTATATTCCCTGTGGATGTAAAATAACCCACAGCCTTGTCTGATCCCTCACTTCTTTTCTAATTGCTAAAAGGAAATGTGGACCTGAGTTGGGATAAGTCAAAGCTGTCAATCAAGACATTATTCAGGTATCCCAACTGCTATGATGTCCCTACTGGTTCAGACCAAGTAAAACGAGAGAAACCCCTCACACCAAAGGGACAGGGTTGTATGTACAAATTGCTAAAAATCCCACAGGGCTCAAAATAAAACTGCAAGCAATCATTCAAAATACTTACACCCATTCAAAAACCACCACTGCTAAATACCACAGAAAGTTGAAAAATCTATATGGCTTTTAAACTCGTTATTTAAAACTCTAGATTTTAAAATAACAAGATTTAAAGCCATATGTATTTTGTCTACATTATGTGGTATTTAGCAGAAAGCACCACTGCTAAGTATTTTGATGATTGCCTTCTGGTCTAGAGTCTGAGTAGAGCAAGGGGAAGGTTGTCAGAAGTACCGCTGGGCCAAGAAGGTAATTTGAGTTTAGGTGAAGAAGGGGTCCATGTTTATCCATGCACGATTGTGTGTGCTATAAACATGTGAATTGATTTGAGTGTGTTGGTTTATGTGCTTGTGAGGATGAAAGAGTTCATCATGTTGATGTGTGAAGGTCAAGGTTAGTGATATTTTAAGTATAGGTGTGGTGTTGTCAGGACTCAATCTGATCTGAAGTTGCCCATACTTGACATACAGTGGGCATTCTTTATTTTTTTTAACTGTTTTTATTTAGATTTTCAGATAGTAACATACAGTAAAAGAAACTGTGGATACACGATACATATTGGATATTTCTCAGTATCAAGTGATGAGGGATAAAAATTATTGCGTTGTGTTCCCTGAAAGAGAGCATGAGGTTAGATTCAAATTTCATACATTTATGAGTGAAGAAGGTCATACATGGGTAATCTACTTCCGTCGACAATGGGTCAGAGACAACAATTTTCAGGATTCCTTCCCCGACCTCCCCTTTATCAAATCTGATGTCTCCTCCTCGTCCTCCATTTCCAAGCCATAGTACTCTATCCATGGTGTCCAAATCTTTTGGAATTTTCTGGGGCATCCCCTCGCTTTGTATGTTATTTTTTCCGCTACCATGTACAGGTCTAGGCACGCTCTCCATTCTTTGAGCGTAGGAAGTTGGTGGACACCCCAGTATCGAGCTATGTCCCTCTTGGCTACAACCAACCCCAAATTGGCAAGCGTGAGTTTATTACGTGGCAGGTCTACCTCTGTAGGGATTCCCAGTAGGACATACCTGGCTTCCAACTCAAGTTGAGCTTCCAATATATTGTTGAGTTCCCTCAGTACCTTGGTCCAGTATATTTTGATCAGGCTGCACTCCCAGAGGGTATGTATGAATGGGCCGCGTTCTGTGTGGCACCTAAGACACTCCGGGGTGTCTGCTCTCCCCATATTGTGTAGTCTGGCTCGGTCAAAACAAGTCCTGTGTAGGATTTTGTATTGAATCAATCGTAGTCTTTGTTTCATTGCCACTTCACGTGGGTGTATGAGGGCAGTTTCCCAGTCAATGTCTTCCATTGGACCTGTGGTGAGCTCCCATTTGGCTCGAAGTGGACCCAGCTTGTCGGGCATGTTATTAATTAATGTTCTGTACGTCAGCGAGATAGCCTTGGTAGGGATCTCCTCTTGCAATAGTCTGCCCTCTAGGGGGAAATATTCCGGCAGTGTTGCGGTGTCTAGCCCCTCCGCCCGCCATGCATGTCGCAATCTAAGATAAGCATAAGTTTGGGTGTCGTGTAGTTGGTATGTGGCTTGAAGTGTGCTGAATGGTGCCAGAGTGCCTTACTCCATAACATCCCCCAGTTTGGAGATCCCTATCAAATCCCACTGTCTAAAGCCTCTCAGCTTTCTGATCTCAGTTAATCTCGTTCCTTCCCACAAAGGGGTTTCCCTCGTAGGCTTCATGTCCCATTTCATGGCCTTTTCCGCACTTTTCCACGCTTCCAGTACCCTTTGGGTGGCCGGCAGAAGGCGATTACCACCCTTGCCTCCATAGATATAGTGCAAATGTGTATGATCTCGGAATTGGAGTCGTTCCAGTGTTTACGTGGGATGGTCCCGTGTGGCGTGGATCCATTCATTAATTACAATGAGATGGGCCGCTCTATAGTAGGCTCTAATATCCGGGAGGGCCAAGCCCCCATTATATGAGTTCCGCTGCAGCATTTGCAGCGCTATTCGTGGATGGGCCCCATCCCACAGAAGTAAGCGTAACTCGTTGTTTAGGGTTGCGAAAACGGTCTCCGATATTTTGCAGTAGGTGTTCTGCAACACGTAAAGTAGTTGTGGGAGTGTGACCATCTTGTACATGGCGGCCCTTCCCATGATCGTCAATGGGAGTTTCCTCCACCTCTTGACGTCTTCCTGAAAGTTTAAGAGGACTCGTTTGATGTTATGTTCTAAGCTGGTGGCCACCTCAGTGGTGATATAGAGCCCAAGATAAGTGAACCCCTCCTTCGACATCTGTAGGCAGCTCGGGTAGTTCTGGGGCTCCGTAACGCCTCCCACTGGGTATAAGGTGGATTTACTCCAGTTAATCTTGTAGCCGGAGTTACGGCCATATTCTTCAAATGTTTGCAGAATTTTGGGGAGTGTCTCGGTTGGTTCCGTAACATACAATAAAATATCATCCGCATATAGGGATATGCGTTCCTCTTCGAGGAGACGGTGCTCATCTACAAAACCACCCAGCCCCTGATAGGATCTAATGACACATGCCAACGGCTCTAGTATTAGGGCAAACAACAAGGGAGACAGGGGACATCCCTGTCTAGTACCCCTCTGCACAGGCCAGCTCGTCGACATGACCCCATTGACCCAGACTTTCGCTTCAGGGGCATTATATAGAAGTGCCAACCATTCCCGGTACACTGGACCAAATCCAAATTTCTCCAAAGTACATCTCATGAAAGGCCAGTGTACAGTATGGAATGCCTTTTCGGCATCAAGTAAGAGGAGCACGTGGGGGCTATCTCTACTCTGGACCGTGTCCATCCAGTTAGCAACCGTCTTAGGTTAAAACGTATGGCTCGCTTCGGCATAAAGCCTGATTGGTCTTTATGTATTAGGGGGGTAATAATCGCCAAGAGACGGGTCGCCAGAATAGTGGCCAATATTTTGGTTTCAATATTGAGCAGCAATATGGGCCAATAGGACCTGCAGTCCCCTGGAGGTTTCCCTGTTTTATGAATAACCACCACTGTTGCCGTTCGGAGATCTTTTGGGAGAATCCCTTCATCTTTCGACGCTTTGAACATGTTTAGTAGATACGGGGCCAGCAGACTGCTGTTTAGTTTAAAAAATTCCGCTGGTAGCCCGTTAGGGCCCGGGGTTTTCCCCGACTTTTGCCGGCCAATAGCCTCCATCACTTCTTCGAGTGTCAAATCCTCGTCCAGCCTATCCCTCTCCTCCTGAGAGAGTGAGGGAGTCTCAATTGCTTCTAAATACTGAATTATTTATGCCTCGCTCGCCTGTGTTTTGGCTTCATAGAGTTCCACGTAGTATCGGGCAAAAGCCCCTGCTATATCTTTGGGTGTTGTCTACGTGTTACCTCGTTCCTGTATGGATGTCACCCATCTCGTCTCCAATTCCTTCCTACTGAACCATGCGAGCAGCTTGCCTGCCCTGTCTCCTGTTTCGTATAGTCGGTGTTGAACGGCTAACTGGCGAGCCATCACCTCTTGCGTGACTCGTGCCTGATATTCTCTTTTTGTTATTTCTAGTTGGCGAAGGGTAAGGCTATTTATGGGGGAGGTTCCGCTGTTCTCCACACTTAACAGCTTACCTTCTAAGGCCTCTATCTCTTGGGTTTCTTGTCTTTTCTTGTGGGCAATGATATTTTGCGCTCTATCTCGAATCACTGCCTTAAATGCCTCCCATAAGGTTACCGCTGACTGCACTGATCCTTCATTTTCCTTAAAATATAGCTCTGAGTCTACTCGGAGTTTCTTGGCCACAACCCTATCTTGCAGGGCCCATGAGCTCAGTCTCCAGTGGACTTCCTTATCTCTAGGTCTTTCTCCCACCGTTAACAAAAGCGGCAAGTGGTCTGAAATACCCCTGGCCAGATATTCCACCTTATCTATATTCCCAATCTCGCCCGCTGGAGTGAAGAGGTAATCCAATCGAGAGAACACCCTGTGGGCCCCAGAGAAATAGGAATAGGCTCGTGTGGTTGGATGATGGCGTCGCCACAGGTCAGTCAATCCAAGGGTAGCCTGAAATGTTGCTAGTTGTGTGGGGCCATGTGTCCCGGGGTGCAACTGGGTTCGGTCTAAAGAGGGTTCAAGCACGTTGTTGAAGTCTCCCCCTATAATGTTCGTGGCGGACTCTGAGTGTAGCAGGAGCTCAGTCAATTTGTCTAGTGTACGTTGTTGCAGTCATGGGGGAGCATAAGCACTAATGAGTAAAAGTTTCTTACGATTCCAAGTCCCCTGCACTGCCACGTATGTCCCGCCCAGGTCTATCCATTGTTTCGTAACATGAAAGGGGGGTGATTTCTTAATGAGAATGGCCACCCCTCTGGGACCTTTGGTAAAACCCGCATGTGCCAGGGTGGTGTATTGACCTCTCCCCAGGAAAGCGCAGTGCAAGCCCATCAAATGCGTCTCCTGTAAGAAGACTATATCAGGTTTAAGTCTCTTAAGGTTGCTGGCTACTAATCCTTGTTTTACTTTATTCCCTAACCCATTGACATTCCATGTCATTACTGTGTATCTACCCTCGGCCATTGTGAGAAAACCAACAAATCATCACATTTCCCGCCCTCTCCAGGAGCACAAACATTGCCCCTCATTCCCATCCCAATCTCGGTATCCATTTGAGCTAAGTGAGATAAACAATCCCCCCTCCCCTGTATCAAACTCATCCCATAACAATTGACGGTTCCCAACTTGCCCCCCACCCTACACTCTTCGGTTACCCACACCACCCCCCAATTCATCAACATGACAACTATGGCACGGGTAATCGACCAAGAGGTCTGTAACCCTCCCTCCCCCCTCAATTCAAGTAATTACTCAATTACACAGTATAGTCTCACACTATGCTTCCCTCTATCAGGCCAAAGGTCTGCAATGTCTACAAGACCCTGGGATTGTCTTACTGTCTTTCGGTGGCCGTCCGGCCCCTGCATCTCAGTCCTCTTTGCTGTTACTAGGTTTTTACTGCCGTTGGATACTTGCTTCTACCAGGATTGGGTCTGGAGCCTCCAGCCGCTGGATGCTCTCAAGCAGTGGATGCTCACTGTCTGCATCCGCCGAATCTTCTCTCTCCGACTGTTCCGTGGTAACATATTCACTCGATCTTCGCAAGGTCTGCGCGGCTGGCCCATGAGTTGTGTCATCCTCTGAATCCGAGATTTGCGGCCTGCCCTCCCCGAGCTTCAAGGATCTCATCGGTGTTCTAATGGTGGATTTCCGTACCCTCAACACTCGCCTCTGTCGCTTCTCTTTGGGTCTTTCCTGACTTGGACCCAACCGCTTATCTGCCTAGAGGTCTTTAGCCTGGGACAATCTACGCCCTAACGAGGGCCGTTCCTCAATCCAGGACCATGCTTCCTCTGGGGACTGAAAGAACTGTGTGGTACCCTGGAAGATAACTTTAAGCTTAGCGGGGAATAATAACATGTACTGAATCCCAAGTGCTCTGAGTTTCGCCTTGATTGGATCAAAGGTACGTCTCTGTTTTTGCACATCACGTGAGTAGTCCGGAAATACTTGTGTATTTTCGTATTTGATCTCGTATTTGATCTCTCCTTTTTTCCACAGCTCCCGAAGTATTAGATCCCGATCTTGAAAGTTTAAGAAACGGGCAATCAAGGGGCGAGGAGAGGCCCCCGGTGGTGGGCGGACATTTGGCATCCGATGTGCCCTCTCAATAACAAAGCAAGTGGGAAAACTGCATGCCGGGGAGGGCATCCTTCAGAAAGGTCAGGAGGAACTGTCCCAGGTCCGCTCGCTCTGCATCCTCCGGAAAGCCAATAAATCGAAGGTTATTCCTGCGGGCCCTATTTTCGGCGTCGTCAATTCTCCAGGCCACTTCTTTCATTGAAGCCATAAGTCCTGTCACATCTTTACGCATAGTACGGGAGGTATCTTCCATTTCAGCGATACAGTGTTCAGCTTCTGTGACTCTCTCCGAGACTTTTCTTAGGTCGTGGCGGAGCAATGTGACCTCGGAACGTATCTCCGCCATCTTCCCCTCCAGGCTCTCCCTGGATGCGTGGATCGCTTGCAATATGGCCGCGTTGTCTGGGAGAGATGGAGTGCCTCCCTCCGCCCCTGTCGACGTGGGAAGCACCTTAGCGAACCGATCCAGCTTCCCCTGCCTCGATGACTTAGACTCCTTATCCCTTGCCATCATAAGCGATCCAGCGTCGGGTTGTAGACAGGCGTTTTCCCCCAGCGACACTATGAGAGGCCGCAGCCCGCCAGTTCACGGGCCGCCAGACCTCCAAACGCAGGAGTAGTACCCAAATCACAGGAGAGGGGGATCGCGCACCAACTCTTTTCTTTTGTTTTGTTTGTTTGGTGTTTTGAGGTGTCCTGCAGCCGCTCTTCCAGAGCAGGGGCAGGATCAGGTCCGGAGAGGTCTCTAGGCGAGGTAGGTATCTGCCTTGAGATGGGCACTCTAACCCGCAAAAACAGGGCCTTTGTGGTTCATGAACCTTCGGACTTATGCACCACCAACCATGGCCACTTTAGAGATCAACCCTGAATGATTATGTCCGGCACCTAGATGAACCAGTATGCTCTATGTCCTCTAGGCCAGACTGTGGTTTCACTGTTGTACACCACCGGGGCCGTTGTCCCGGCAACGCTCCCGACTTTCACCCCGGTGGCCCGCACCTCATGGACAGAAACTCGGTGAGGAGGGGAGAAAAGGAGTCCGACTCTGGGCCCTCCGAGTTATGGCCTGTTACACTGTGCCCCTGAGCATACTCCGCACCCTCAGACTAGCAGCCCCCGGCCTGCGCAGCTCCTGGAGATAGTCCTGAAGACCGATAAGAGCCGGACCAGCCGCCTCCTGTATTCTCTTGCTGCAACCGCAGTTACCTGGAGAAGGGCGCAGGCTCTCAATCAAATGCTGCAGCGGGTTGTGACCGCCAGTCCAAGTCGCCTCCGGTGTCGCCGCCTGAATGTGGAGAACCAGTCCGTCATCCGTTCTCACCCGGCCAGCCCACTCCGCCTCTGGGCGACAGGGTCGTTGTCACCGTCGGGCGGACTTACAGCACTCCGCGCCGCAGCTTCGGGAGGGCGTAATCTGCACTCAGCAGCGAGCCGGCATCTCGGTGTTCAGTGAGAGCGCGCTCACCCTTCGCTTCACTGTCGCGTCACAGACCCTCCGTGGAGTCGGTGCGTCCCATCGATCAGCTCTGGCGTGGCGCCATCTTGGAAGACGCCGCACGGGCTACGATCAGGGTTCAAAGAGGCTCCTATCTCGCCAGGAATCCACTGCTACCTCTTCATAGGGCACGTTTCGGCTTCAGTATATCATCCGATCACTATTAATACGTTTTCCCGGCGTCAAGGGACAGGATCAAGGACAGGATTCGGTCCGGCCGGTGGAGCCGACGAAAAACGCCGCTACTTGGCCATGTTGCTGGCCACGCCCCTATAGTGGGAATTCTTAGCACTTTATAGAGAAGTTATTAGGAACTTGATAAATTAGATCTCAATTTACATGAGGGGCATCAGTAAAAAATACAGAGGATAAGCTTGGAACAGCTTATAGCATACAATATAGATCCGTGGTGGGACAATGTGTTTCTTGGATCTCTGCTATAACAAAAAATAAGTGGAGAAGATTGTCATAGGGTTTCTGCACATACAGAGCTATGCACAGGATAATAGGACCTTGGAATATAGCGGTGAGCCAACCATAAACCTTAGCACCCAAAACCCCAACCCAACTAGCCTTAGCGTCCCATTGGCACTAATGTACCAATGCTTAGACAACCCAGAACACGGTATCTCTCTCTCAGGACTCGCAGAGGCAAGAACACTCTTCCGTCACATTCGTCCTGATAGGGGTGGAGAAGGTAAGCTTTTAGACGTTTCCTGAATGTGAGTTGAGAGGGCGAGGTTCCTATCTCAAAGGGCACCGAGTTCCAAACTAAGGTGGCAGCACCTGCAAATGAGTTTATCTGTGCCTGGAAAGTTTTGAAATTATTAGTTTCTAGGTATAAGGTGTTATGACTTCTGAGATCTCTTTGGCCTCTGAAATCATAAGGCGCTTGCAAATGTAACTGTGTTTTTTCAGATACAAGGCTTTATAGGTGAGATGGCCCAATTCTTGCAGATAACAAATATAATCATGAAGAATTGTGATATGGTTGAATTATTTGCTTCTGTGAGCAGTTGGTTTGCAGAGAGTAGAATGGCTTTTAGCGGTGCCAGTGCAGATTGAGGGCCATCCTTTCAGATCCCATTGCCAAAGACTGGTCTGCAGGTGACTAAGGTGTTGACAGCAGTTCTTAGTTGATCCAAGGAGAGAGGATGCTTGACTTCCTTGAATGAATGGAGAAGAAGTTTTCAGGTTTTGCCACTTGGTTCATATGGGGTATGTGGGTAGAGGTGAAGTTTTAAGTGAAACTCAAGGATTTTATTGAATTAAAACAAGATGGGGAAAAGCCTGCAAGTTTCAAGATATTCAGAAGCAAGGGGTCATATTTGTTCCTCTGTTTGGGTGAGATGAGCAGTTTGTTGTCTGAGCCTTAGGAAATTATTCACAATCCAATTGTTAAGTATTTTTTTTAAGTAGGAGCAGAAGTCAAATAAGTCCCAGAATGTTGATGTTATTAGGAGAGGCTGTGCACCATCTGTATATTGGGGAATTTAGATATCTGAATATTCAAAGACCAGATTGAGCAGCTCCATGTGCTGTTTTAACAGTATGGGAACTAAAATTGAACCCTCAGGAGCACCACAAGACATAGATGTGCTAGCTGAGGTGAAATTCTTTATCTTTACCACTTGGTTTCTGTTTGGTAGAAAGGAGGAAAACTAACCTGGAACATTATCATGACAGCTCGTGTAAACTCCACAGTGCAGATCTTCCTACCATGGACAGTTGTATCAAAACCCCTTGATAGATCCAAAAGAATGAGTAAGTAGGAGTTGCCCTCTTCGAGTATATCATGACTGTCATCCATGTCTTGATGGAAATCAGATTGATTGTCTGTAAGTATCTGCTCTTTGGTTATAAAGAAGTTCAGATAGATAGCAACACCTTCCTTTCCTTTTTCCAATTTGAAGGTAGAAAGCTATCCCAAGCCCAGTTTGGGTTTTTTGATGATTGGGGTGATGGGGCTAGTTTTAATTAGTCTAGGAAATTCCTTAAGATTGAGATACATTAATTAGCTCACACCAGGTTGAACTGAATATATGGAATTTGTCTATGATGGTGTCTGGTAGACAAGAAAGTAACGGACAACATTCTGACTATCCTTTGCATATTATTTGCCCATCTTTAACATATTGTGGGCAATATTTATAAAATTCTGGCTATCGCTGTAATAAAACATCTTTAATATAGGGGTACATGTACTCATGACATGGGAGTAGAATTTTGTGAGGTTGTCATGGAATCTGGAAAGGATGGGAGGCAGTTGGTGTGGTGAGGCGGTGAACACCAGTTGCAGTGGTTGGATGGAATCTTCCTTATGAGTAATATACTCCTTTCTCCTTCTACACTACTACCTGTGTGGTTATTATGACGACATCTTGTTAAACTGGCGACGAGGATGGGATGTGAGAGGAAGTTCCCAGCACCTTAATCGTGGACAGAGTCTGCATCCCTGTTTGGGCCTGAACTGGTATCGCCTCAATCTCTCTTGTTAGGAGGGACCCTTTTCTTGCCTGTCTTGTTGTGTTGGAACTGTGTATAGAATAATATTCATCCATATTCCAAATTCAATGGAAGAAAGGGAATTAATGAGACTTTAATGCTCAGTGAGACCTTCTTAATTTTCGAGAGAGATGGCTGCTGAAAGGATAAGGCTGTGATGCATGATCAGTGAGGAACTTTGTGAAAATATTGCTATATTTGTGTTTTTAAATTCCAAGGCTCGTGGGCTTGTACTGAGCTTGTGTGAAAGTTTTGGTACTGGCTTCGGCTACCAGATGGCATGAGCATCTAATGGGCTAAGTGAGAGGCCCACCCGGCTTCACGAGGCATGAGTGTCACACACTAGGTGCAAGGTCTGGTTCGAGCGGGTGAGCTTGTGTACCGTCTGCAGCTGCCTAACGGTCTCACACAGGGTCAGCATGAGGTTTAGAGCGAGTGTCTCACAAGTGCTTTTGTCTCCCTACTGCACTTTTACATACTTTGGAGACTTTTCCTTGGTATCCTACATCTTCGTATTTTCACTTGCAGCAAAGGTACTTCCAGAGGAAAGGCGTCCTCCATAGCGCTTCCTGTTGGGTGGTGCACTTCTTGTTTGAAATCATCTAGTCTGCCAACAGTTGTGTAAAGACCTGTTCACTGTTGTAGAATTATCTTTGAAATTACTTAAGAATTGAGTGAAAACTACAGAGAGAAACTGATCAGAAGGAATTTGCTCAATTTAAAAAGGAAAAAAAGAATCATAATATCATAATTTTTCTTATTATTGTTAATAATTCTTTTTTGTTATTTCTTTCATGTTTGACGATTTATTGATAACCTAATTTTCCTTTACAGAGGGATCTCAGGCACATGTTTCGGGTGTTGGTGGGTGTATATCAGTTGTTTTGAAGTGTTTTGATATGTTTTGATGTTTACATTTATTATTGGAACTGTACTGTACATGTTACCCTTCTAAGGGTTTGCAATACTGTTTTATTACAAAAATTACAAGTGAGGTCTAGAAATGTTAACATACCGTGAATTTCAAAACATAACTGCCCCTCCATTTTTTTACAATGCCTGGAATACCACCCATTAAATGGAAAATGTGAAAGAAGGTTTTTGAAAGGTATGCTAGGGTTTGCGGTACATCCTAAAGCTCGGCAAGGAAAACAGCTTTATTATTGCATTGTTTGGTTCCTCATAGTCAGGAAGTTTCTGATCACTTACTGGATGTTACAGAAGAAGATGCAGTAAATCTTAATGAGTATGAAATTTGTGTAAGGAATCTAGATAAACACTACCTTCCTAAAGTCAGTAGCATATTGGAGAGGTACCACTTCGGTAAATGAAATAAAAAAGATGAGGAGTCAGTTGAAAACTATGTAATGGATCTGAGAAAATTAGCTTCCTCACATAAATTTGTGGGTCTGGTAGAGGAAAGGATTAAAGATCAGTGTATGCTGGGCTGTAATATAGAGAAAGTGTGCGAAGAACTTTGGCAAAAGTATGATCCGAGTCTGAATGAAATTTTATTAGTAGCAAAGACTATTGAGCCCTCTCTTAAATGAGTAGAGATTATAAAAAAGGAAAGGACTAGTGATAAAGATGTTTAAGTGGTAAATAAGCCTAAAAAAAACAAGAGAAAAACAAGCATTGTAGAACGGAAAGAAAATATGAATTTTAAGGTAAATGATACAGGTATGGGAAGATAGATCATACGGCTAATAACAGAAGCTGTCCTCTCAAGGCATCATGCAATTTTTGCAAAAAAAAGGTGATTTCTCAAACGTGTGCAAAGGAAAAGATTGGGAGGAAAAATATTTGAGGTTGATGGTAATGCTAGTAAAAAATGACAAAGAGATATATTTTAAGTGTGGACAAATTGTTTTGCAAGTTGGCAATATTGAACATAACAATCCAGTTGATGACATAAGGGTGAATGGTGAGAAAACCAACGTATTATTCTATTCTGGGTCAAAAATTACAATTATATCCAAGAGCTTTTATAATAACAAACTCAAAGGAAAGGTTGATTTGTGCAAACCATATTTTAGACCTTGTGCGTATGATGGTAAGTCTATCAAACTCCATGGTTATTTTGTGGGTTTGGTAGGGTACAAACAGAGATATATCAAGGGCAAAGATTATGTGTCACAGAAGGGGGACAGTATTTTGACTTGATCCATCAATGAGATTTTGGATTAATGCTCACCCAAACAATGTCCCACCCATTTTGTTGAAAAAGAATTATCAGGTGCAAAAAGTAGATATGTGTGGATCATGCAATGATACATTTCTTCAGGAAGCGAAGCTCGAATTCCCACAGGTTTTTCAAGAAAAACTAGAATGCATGAAGAACAATGTGCATAAAATACATTTGATTGCTCATGCCAACCCTGGTAAAGCCCATAATTTGCTGATTGCAGTGAGAGAGGAATTGCAATTGGAGCTAGAAAGACTCAGATCCGATGGCAATATTGAGGAAGTAGAGGGTACAGAGTGGTTGGCGCCAGTAGTTGTTGCTAGAAAGACCAATGGGAGTTTGTGATTGTGTGTTGACCTCAGGGAACTCAACAAAAATTTTGTTGTGGACCGGTATCCTCTCCCTAATATTGCTGATATGCTTGTGTTTTTGGAAAGGGCGAAAGGGGCAAGATTTTTTCCACCATCGATCTTACATCTGCATCAGAGATCTCACAGCGTTTATCACTCCTTTTGGGACTTTCAGATATGCCAAGTTGCCATTTACGGAGCAGCTACGGGCTTCTCTGGGCGAGGGCAGAACCTCGGCACAGATTCTGCTTGATCTGAGCGCAGCCTTCGACACAGTCTCCCATAAGATTTTGTTACTCCGGCTGAAGGAGATTGGCATCGATGGCAAGGCCCTCTCTTGGTTCCCGCCTTTTCTGGCCGATCAGAACTTTAAAGTCATCGCCCCCCCCTTTTTCCTCCCTTATCCATCCGCTACGCTGTGGTGTTCCCCCAGGGTTCAGCACTGAGCCTTACTTTATTTAATGTCTACATTCGACCTCTGGCTCTGATAGCTAAGGTCCAGAACATCTCTTTGGTGTCATATGCGGATGACATTCAGTTGGTGCTTACCTTCTCCAGCAATCCCAGCCAGGATTCAGCGAAATTTCAGGAAGATCTAACTGCTATCTCTAATTGGATGGCTAACAATTACCTCCAATTGAACTCCACCAAATCTGAAGTCCTCCTGGTGGGCAGGGACTCCCATCTCTGGGGCAGCCAGTGGTGGCCCTCTGCACTTTGTGCTCCCCACCCTAAATCTGTGGTCAAGAACCTGGGAGTCTGGGTAGATTGCGCCCTCTCCTTCCTTTGAGGCACACGCTAAATCAGTGGCAGGCACCTGCTTTGGACTGCTATGTGGCCTAAGGCCTATCCTGGGACTTTTTGACTCTCACACCCGGCAGTTGATTGTCCAATCCACTACCCTGGCCAGATTGGACTACTGCAACGCGTTGCTCCTAGGCTCTAATAAATCAGTGATCAAAAGGCTCCAACATGCCCAGAACACTGCAGCCGGTGCTCTGTTCGCACTCCCTAAGCACTGTCACGTCTCCGACCTCCTCCGCCGGTTACATTGGCTGCCAATAGAACAGAGAATCTACTTTAAAACTCTCTGCAATATCCATAAGATCTTTCTGGGCCTCTGCCCCAGGATTCTGAGCGATATGTGCTCTCCTTATGCACCCACCCGCACCCTGCACTCAGCGGATTTGCATCTGGCCCGAGTGCTTCAGGTGCGCAGGGCCAGAACGGGTGGCCGCTCGTTCAAGGCTTTGGCGCCTGCCCTTTGGAACTCCCTACCTCTCTCTACCCGTAGCATCTCCGAACACTGGATTTTTAGAAGGGCTGTGAAGACTTGGCTATTCTCCAATCACTAAGCTGCTTCTTCTTCCCACTCTACTAGACAGTCAGCACTGGGACGCCCTGTTGCTGGGGCAGCCATGCGCTTTTTAAATATTTTAACATAACATTAGTTTAGTATCAGTGGCATTTGTCTTTCAGAGGGCGTTCGAGAAGTTATTAAAGGGTGTGGATAAAATAATGATCTATAAGGATGATGTCTTGGTATTTGGTAAAGATATAAGTGACCATGACTTGAGAGTAAAACAAATACTGGTTAAGGTTGAAAAGAGTAAATTTAGGATGAGTTCCATTGATTATCTGGGTCATATCATCACTGGAGAAGGGATTGTTTCCAAGGAGGAGTTGGTCAACTCAATACACAATTTGAAATCATCAACCAATAAGGAGGAATTAATGCGGTTCGTGGGTGTGGCAGAATAGTACAATAAGTTTGTTGAGGGATTTAGTTAGATCTGTTTAGATATGAGAAAATTGCTCAGGAAAGGAGTAGATTTTGTTTGGAATAAGGAATGTGAAGCTGAGTTCAAGGAAGTGAAAGAGAGACTTGGCTCGGCTCCCAAATTGGGAAACTTTGATCCAAGAAAGAAGTCAATTCTTACAACAGATTCTAGCCTGAAAGGGTTAGGTGCCATTTTGCAGCAAGGTGAACATGAATCAGAGAGAACTATCTTGTTTTTGTCACATAGTTTCAAGGAACCTGAGATGCGTTATTCAGTCATAGAAAGAGAGGCATTAGCAGTGTACTGAGCTGTGAGGAAGCTTACAATTTTTTTGTGGGGAGGAAAGTTTGAGATCAGGATGGACCATAAACCTTTGTGTGAGGTATTTAAGAAGAAGGTCATAGATGCTGTCTCTAGCAGAATCACAAAATGGGTAGTAGTGCTTCAAGATTATGACTTTGAAATGAAATATATTCCAGGTGTAGAGGACATGGTAGCGGATTATTTATCTAGATTGGTGTCACCAGACTTGGCGAACAACGTAAAAGTATGGATGATGATGAATTTGAAAATTAGATGATTTGTGAAGTTGACATTGCCATTGTTTCAGAGGAAAAGTGGTGTACGAAATTGTAGGTTGACAATACCATACAAGAAGAATTATCAGAGAATCAAGGATTGTTATTTCGTGGGACCAGTCTGGTGCCTCCATGTACCATTAGAGAAGAGTTCATTTCCCTAGCTCATTGTGATCATTAGGAGATGTCAAAACCAAGGAGAGACTTAGGCTGGCGTATTGATGGCCAGAGATGGATTCACAAGTGGAGAGAAGGGTAAGGAAATGCATGCAATGTGCATTAAGTGAGAAAACCACCATGAAACCTAGGGTCCTGACCACGGTGGTTAGAGATCGTCCGTCTTACCCCTGGGAACAGGTTACATTGGATATTCTTAGTCCTATACATGGATATGGGTGTTAAAGTTTCTTGGTGGTTGTGATGGATATGTACCCCAGGTAGCCTTAAGTATTTGTACGAGAGGTATTGAAACAAAACATGTGATAGGTTATTTGAAGGACATATTTATTAGGGAAGGTATACCAACAGTTTTATTGACTGATAATGGAGTGCAATTCTTTATCCAAGGAGAAGAAGAAATTCTTGAGGAGTGTGGCACAAAGCATAAGAAGTGTGCATTTTATCATCCTGAAACCAATGGGATGGTGGAACGTTTTAATAGAGTTTTGAAAGAAACCATACATATGGCCAAATATAAAGGGTTTGTGTGGAAGGATGAAATCTGTTAGAGAGTTGAAGCATACAGAATTACACCGCGGGAAAAACTCCTTTCAAGTTATTTCATGGAAGACAACAGAACACTCTGGTGGTACCAGAGTGGGTGAATGACTTGGAAAATAAGTTGGGTAAAGTGATTGTGAATGATGGTTGGAGACTGAGAGAGGAGAAGAAAGTAAAGGATCTCAAGGAGAATTTTGACAGGAGGAAATTGGTCAAGAAAACGGATGTGAAGTTTGGGGACTGGGTTATGATAAGAACATTGATTGGTAAAGAGGGGATTGTTAGGCTCTCTAAACCAATAAAAGTCATGAAACCTTTCATGAATGCAGAAAAAACTGAAGATTTTCATATTTGGAATCTTAGGGTGTTTTTTTAAGGGGAATCCAACTCAAGATAAGGACTTGATTGTTTAAGATCCAGATACAGGAAAAAGTGATGGAACCCTGGGGAAAAGGTCTCGTAGTGAAATCAAAGTTCCGACTTATTTGAGAGACTATAAAAGATGATTTAAGGAAAAGAAACTGCATTGGTACAGGTAATGTCACTGTATTTGTAGTTCATGTTGGGAGAATCTGGAAAACTGTAGAGTGAATTGGTTATGTTACTGTATTATAGTTCATGTTAAGATTTTTATTAATCTTATTTTTTTTGTGTTAAAATAGGAATGTTATTTTATTGAAAAGGGGAGGTTTGTAATATAGGGTTACATGTGCTCATTACATGGGAATAGAATGATGTGAGGTCAGCAAGCAATCTGGGAAGTCTGGGAGGCAATTGGAGATGTGAGGCGTTGGACAGCAATGGCAGTGGTTAGATGGCATCTTCCTTATGAGTAATAAACTCCTTTCTCCTTCTACACTACTACCTATGTGGTTATTATGAGGACAGCTTGTTACAACATTATTTACATGTTGTGGGAATTCTTTGAGTGTGCTGGCTATATTTTGAATACTAGCTGTCCAAACTTGGCATATTGTGGACAATCTTTATCACCTCAAGACAATCCCTGGAATCAGGTATGTGCACCCTTCATACCTTAATTTCGAATTCTTTTTCTCTGATTTCTATCGTCTACCTATATTTTATACCCTCCTCTGCCATTTCACCTTATTTCTATTCAAACCTTCACTGCCCCACCCCTATCCTTATTTTACTCACCCATCCATACAGTCACTGCCCGCCATTTTCCACCCTCCACACATGTCCCCCAAAGTTGCATAAAAAACGTAGGGCCTGAGTTAGATCTTGGCGGACGGTTACTCCGTCTCAACGGTGACGGATATCCTGTCTATGGAAATATAAATCCCATAGGATATAATGGGATTTATATTTTGGCAGACAGGATATCCGTCACCGTTGTGACGGAGTAACCAATCCGCCAAGATCTAAATCAGGCCCTTATTTTCTTTATCCTTTAATCTCTCATATGGTTTATACCATCTCATTTGTCTATTTGCTTTATAAATGCAAGTCTACTGCAAGCATGTATATCTTGTACACATGCCGATTCTCATTGTTGTATCTTATATGTTTATGACTGTGTACAAAGCTCTAATGCCCCTTGCGCCTAGTACATACTTAACAAAACTACTAAATAACTAATTATATGGACCTTATGCTAAACGTTTTGGCACAATAGTGAACCATCCTTTACATATTGTGGGTATCCTTGATGACATTCTGACTGCTGATGTAATAGTGGGCCACACTTTACATACAGTGGGCTTTTTGGTGACGATATGGTTATGGAATATAAAGGCCAATCCAATGATTTTTGTGACCATTTTATGTGTGCCATAATAGTGACCCATTGTTGACATACTAAGTGGTGTGGTACCAGAATATTGTACCCTAAATAGAGCCAATAAAAATATCAATATACTGGAGTTAATTAAAAAAAAACTAAACCCAGTATATTTAGGATGCAATATTTATGTCAGGTGTTCTCTATACAATATTCTGCTTTTGGATCTGCACCAGAAAAGCCAATTATGATACGGCCTCCCCATGGGTGCACTCAGTCATCATCATCAGAATACTTTATTAGATTTAACATAGTAAATCATAAAAGTACATAAAAGTCATAAAAAAACAGCAGATCAATAAAATCACCTAAAAACCGTACATCAAATGTCACAAGATGAAGTCAAATACCCCTGCAAAGAAACATGATACACAAAAGCAAACATTCTAACTAGATAAAAATTGGAGATATAATAAAGCAGGCCATACTTGTACTAAATCCATAGACAAAAGTACTGGGTGTATGTACTTGTGACGTAGATTGGCAGATTTAGGGCAAATAAAAACTATATGTAAAGTGTCCAGTGCAGCAGCCATTTCACATGTGCAAATTGGAGGCTCCGAGGGTCTATGCCATCCTACTAACAGCTGAGGGAACAAATTTAAACAAAAATAGGACAGTAGACGTCTGTGCAAAACTGCTATATCTAAAGTCAAGTCATAAAACCTTTATTTCGGTTTATAATACCATAAAAGATACAAACATATAACTCCTTATCAATAGTGCTCGAAATAGAATTAGTACAAAAAAAGAGAAAAAAATTCCGTGCACCAGATTCTAAGGAGTCAAAATTTTTCCAAGATACAGTCTTATAAACACGAAAAAGATCAACAAGGAACATAACTCACTGTTTAAATCAGTGTTAAAAATAGCTAGGATAAAAACTAAAGTGCAAGTACATTTGTTTAAATGACAATTGTCACAGTTGTTATTCTGTAAGGCTTAACAACTCTATATAGTTCATTGGGACCCTTTGCCCCTTATACATTAAAAATAAGAATAATAATACACATTAAAAATACTTAAAACCAGATTTTGTGGACATTATCTTAGGAAATGAAACCCCCTCAGATCATAATATTTTCCTACAGTTGGATCATAACACTTGAGGGGGGTGGTCAGTAGCCTTCGCCTAATTGCCCAAAACTGGCCAAGAAATTTCGCGACTGCACACACAAATAGTGATCTTGTATCTGATTTTAAGATACGTAGAGCTTCATAGTGACTGTGGGTCCCCAACTGTCTACATACAGGAGCCAACCAGTTCATTCTTGGTCTTGCATACACAGGACATGCAAAAAATACATGGCCAACGGTTTCGTTTGAATTTGGGCAAGAGGGACAGCCCTTAGGCTGGCTATTATTGTTCTGCCAAGAATTGGTAAAAGCATTAATAGGTAGACATCCGTATCTAAACTGGCTATACAGTTTCCTGTCCCCAGGCTCCTTAATGATATCAAAGTAGCTCTCAAGACATTTAACAGTTTTGATATCTAAAAAAGCATCAGTTAGGCTACCATGACAGATTTTCAAATAATGAGTCTGCTCTACCCATGACCAATATTGGAGTTTTATTTTGTCCTTTGTATGCAGGGGCTGGGGACCAACAAGCTCATTTGGGAGACCAATTGCTGCCCGGATGGTATTCACAGATTTAATCCACCCGATTTTTTTATTTCTATCTAGGGCAGAAACTTCATTAAAAGCAGCAGCATAAAGGGCCAAATCAGGGGTAGTAACCAGTCTGTACCAAAAGAGCAGTGGGCGCAGTCTCGCTTGGTCGTTAATTGACCTAACTCCCAGGTCCAATTTCAAATACAGCTCTAATTTGCTCATTGATTTTCCCATGTAATAATAGGTACAGGATTTTTTAGAAAACATACAATCGGCCCTTTTTTCATTCAAATTAGCGCGGAATGCTGTCTTGGCCCATACAACATTTTTTTTAGTAATTTGCTCAGTGTCAGAAAAAAGATTCGGTCTACCAAGATCACTCAAAATACTTTTGACATAATGCAACCATGGAATATGATGACTACAATCTAGGCCCAAACAGTCTTTCAGGATCTTTCTATTAAACTCCAGATCATTTTTCAGCCAGACAGAAAACCACAGAAGTATGGGTTGAATTTGTATATAATCAGAAATAAATCCTGCCCCTAATTCTTCATGCACTGTCTCCATTGGTACGCTCGGGGGTATCCTCAGAATCCTCCTAAACATTTGTTTTCGGCAACTTGAATAGGATGACAAGGCTTCTATCTCCAGATTTCCACCCCAAATGAAACAGTCGGAACACACTTTGCTCTATAAAGATCCAATATAGATTTCACATGTTGACCTACGCGCAGCCTTTGACTTAGTACCTGGGTTCATGCTTTGGACAATATTAGACAGGATGGGCATTCCACCAAATATACTGGCTATTTTGGTATGGTTGCATGAGGAGGACTTTGCCTGTGTAAGATGGGGGGACAGGGGACAGCTCACCCCACCCATAAGTATCTGTAAGGGAGTCAGGCAGGGATGCATACTGGCCCCCACTCTGTTCTCCGTCTATATAAACGATGTTGTGAGTAGGTTGGACAGTGATGGATGTGATGCTCGCAGGATGGAGGCTAGGAGCATTCCTGCCCTGCTCTTTGCAGATGACACTATCCTGATTTCCAAATCACTATGAGGTCTGCAACAATTGTTCGATGATTTTAACATTTTCTGTCTAGAGCGGGAATTAGAACTTAACAGCGCGAAAACGTAATTTATGGTCTTTAATCCCCCTAGATCTGAATCTTACAGCTGTGTTCCCTCTGATGATACAACCACAATAGATCAGGTATCATATTTTGATTACTTAGGGCTAAGGCTATCGCCAAGCATAGATTGGTCCATGCAGGTCCACAAAGCTGATTGTTCATTGTTGCATTATTCGTCCCAACTGCTATAGACATACAATAAAACTTTTTCAGAGAAAGCTGCTCCAGCAATTGAGATTTATGATAGCAAGGCTCTTGGAACAGCTTTATACTGAGCAGAGATTTGGGGCTATGCTAACTGTATCGCCTCCTCCTACTCCGGGAATAGGTTTATTAGGCACCTGTTTGCTCTCCCAAAGAGCACTCCATTGGTCCCACTACACTTAGATCTGGCATTCAAGAACATTTCCTGGAATGTTGATCTTCACCTATTACTGTATTGGCATAGGATTTGGACCGCACCTGCCTTGAATGCCTATAGATACACCCTCAAAGATATTTTAGTCCTTCCCGGCATCCAGCAGACACTGTGGCTCCTGCACATTAGATCCTTGTTTTGGAAGCTGGGTCTGGGATTTTCTGGGAAGCACCAGAGACCCTCACTCCTGGCTCCAAAATGTTAACTAAATTGCCCTATTGGCAGATGGTACATCAAGAGGTCATAGGTAACAGTAAAGACACTTTGGCTCTGGATTTTCTGGAGTGCACGTTGTCACCCAACTATGAGTATACGATCAATGAGATCACTCCCGCTCTGGCCAGGAAATTGTTCTTACAATTTAGATATCAGTCTTTATCCATTATGGCCTTTTGTGCTAAGTGGGCAAATGTGAACTACCAGAGTATAGAATGCCTGGCATGTAAGTGGCCTAGAGAAGACCTATCTCACTTCTTATTCTTCTGCCCAGCATATGACGCTCAGAGGAAAAAATGGCTATTACCCCTGTGTAGATCCCTGGGTGTAAGGAGTTACTTGGTTGCGCCCAGGCTCTTAAGATCTGACACCTCTATGCTGGTGGTTTTTGGTTGCAAGATACCTCCATTCAGCCTGGATATGGCGGTCCAAGTGCATTCATGCCACTGTTCTTAGTTCACCCAAGGAGAAGCACTAAGGGGGGCTGAAGGTCTCCAAATGTGTAAGGTCAGACCTGCTCAGCCCAGGGAATTGAAAAACAGATTATTATGCTCTTTTTAAATTGTGTTTTACTTATTGTTTTATATTGTTTTTAGTTATTTTAAACATAATTTTTAACATGAAAATACGTATGAACTCTTAAATCTCTTTAACCTATTGTGCTGATTGACAATTTGCACTATCCACTTTAATTATTTGTTGATAACTAATGTATATGAGTCCCCTCCTACTGGTGTTATTCTTGTTTGCCGGATGGCATAGCAGACCCATCTGGAGCTACTTGTGGCTTTTTTGAGGTTTTTGCTTTCTGGCACTGTTTTATTATGTAAATATATTCTTGAGGGCTTTCTGTTAGATTTATCAACCATTTGTGCTAAAGGATGTAATCTGGTTTTGAACTTACACCAGTCCACTTAACTGTATTGTAGCAAATTGAGCCTGCAACTTTATTGTGCGGTTTTGTAATTATTGTATTTGTTCTTATTTGCTTTTATGGTTCTTCAAACCGAAATAAAGATGATGATTTCACATGTAGATGGCCAAAGTGCCTGACTAAGGCATCAATACTATGAGCAACTCTGTTAAAGGACTTGACATGGGTACTCATCAATGGGTCCCAATTCATTTTACTGTCCAGCCAAATAACTAGATAACAAAAATTATTGGTGTTACCAATGTGGTGTCCCTCGATCGTGAAAGTTTTTTGTTTTTGTTTTTCACAACAAACTTTATTGGGTTTTAGATATATATCTGGACCGAACTGGCCTGCATACTTACACAGGATATTGTAATGTTTACACCCATGAACAATCATAACCCAAAAACGTGCACAGTTAATCCCCGCCTCCCATCCCCCACGCCCCCACCAACGCCTTTATTCAAAAACAACATCAGACCCCATCTCGGACCCTCATGCTGTGACTCCATAGCTTCATATTTCTACATCTAGATGAGACTCGAGTGTATGTACTGGGGCCAAGAGTACGCCCCTGTAATCTGCCCATCACTGCCCATCGCTGCCCATTGCTGTCATATCTTCTGGTGTTTTTGTGAGCACCCTATCGCTTGGTACACCACCACCTCCAACCCCATACAATGATCTACCCCCCTCTTCCATGCCCCTACCAATGGAGGAATATTGGCCTTCCACATTTTAGCAATATCTTTTTTTCGCCAGCATAAGCCCCAGAAATAGCAGGTGTTGTTTGTGTCGGTTCCCACCTATTCCCTCCATGCTATGCAGGAGAATTAAATTAGGATCGAGTGTAATCTCCAAGAGAGGACCTCCCCAAGGCAGGACGTCACTCCTCCTGTCAGAATCGTTCTAATGCTACACAACTCCGCACTGTATGAATGAAGGTGCCCTCCGCCACCGTGCAACGAAGACATATGGGGGATCATATCACTCCTATGTGCCACAAGTGGCGCCAAGTATAATAAACCCTATGTAGATACCTTAATTGAATTAAACGGAGCTGGGAGGAAATCACCACCCCATGGGGGGGCTTCTAAGGCCTCCCTCCAGTCATCCCCATCTGTGTTTTCAATGTCAGCCCCCCATGCCACCTTAAGGGCCGGCAGTGTGGTAGTACTATTTGTGACCAGTGACCGGTAAATTTGGGTAATCTTGTGGGTACCCAGGTCTCCCATTAGCAGTTTTCTGTCTAATGGGCTGAACTTTGGCAGCTCTTGGAGGTCTCTCAAATAAGGGGTCATTGCATGAGGGAACTGCAGTTATTTGTAGAACTGATTTTAGTGCAGCTGATAATTACTTTGCAGCTCCTGAAATGATAAAGGTTTTGTGCCCTGCATGACATCTCCAAGTGTGGAAATTCCTATGACGTCCCATTTTTGAAACCATCTCAATGAGGCCATCTGCAGCAGGAGAGTGCCTTGCCATAGGGGTGTCGAATGCGTTCGCCTCCCCCACCATCCCAGTTGTCGGAGGGACTATCGACACATGTGGATGGCCACCTGAGTCGCTGGGTAAGGGACCCCACTTCCCCCCGCCAGAGAGGAGGTCGATCAAGGAGGTGTCACCCATCGCCCACCTCTCTGTCACATATGCTGGATCATCTTGGGCGCCATACCACCAGTCATTAATAATCAGGAGATGGGATGCAGCGTAGTAGGATTGCACATCTGCCGCTACAATGCCTCCGCAGTACATGGACTGAAAGCACATCCAGAGAGCTATGCACATCACTCAATCTCCCCACAGGAACTGGTTTAGAACTGCATTAATCTGCCGGAACCATGGTGAAGGAATAGCATATAGGTAGTTCGGGAGTTGATATGATATACAAGGCTGGGAGACCATTTTTGAAAATTGCCGATCTGCCAGGAGGGACAGCGGCAGCGGGAATCATGCCTTCTCTTCCTCCTTAACATGCGCCAGCATCGGGGGCACATTCCGAGTCCACGATACAGTCGGGTCTGGGGAAACAAACACTTCTAAATACTTGAAGCCATGATGAGCAAGCATCAACCCCGCAGCCCACTCCATGTCCGCAGTGGTGCCACCCACAGGGAAAACAACAGATTTCTCTGCATTTATGTGTAACTTGGAGGTCTCACCAAAAACCTACATGACCTGGAAAATACGAGGTCCCGAGGTTGCCAGGTCTGTGAGAAAGAACAAAATGTCGTCAGCGTATAGCGATATCCTATCTGACAGCTCCGCAGATCACTCAAAACCCCTCACCTGCGCATCCACCCTCACCCAAAAGTTTTAGTTTTAAAAGTTTTTCGACCTAGCACCATCGTATATGACTTTGAAAAATGTGTTTTTAGGCCCAAGTTATCCATAAATTCATAAAAACAATCTAGCAGGAGTTGCAGGCCATTAGCTATGCGCGCAATTAGTACAGTGTCGTTTGCATATAATAATGCTAGATCGTCCTATTGTCAACCATCGTGACATCCTTGCACTTGGCCACTAAAAATCTCTCAAGCTGATTAATATATAATATAAAAAGCAAAGGAGCTAAAATACAGCCCTGGCGTACTCCTCTACCCAGTTGAAAGTGCGTTGTGCATTCCCCTTTGGGTCCAAATCTTACTGAGGCCTCCAGCCCAGCATGTAAATTGCGCAGAAAAGACACAAGGGCATATCCGGCCCCCATGGTCCCCAGCACAGGCCATAGTTTCGATCTGTCCACTGTATCTAAGGCTGCGCTGAGGTCCATGGAGGCCAAATAAACAGACTCCTTCCTAGAAACACTGTACTTGGTGATCAATAAATAAAGATTCAAATTCTGTTCAATAGTCCCCAGCGCTGGTCTCAAACCATATTGGATATCTGACAGAATCTTCCCATTCTCTGCCCATTCTGTTAGCCGAATCAACACTACCCAACCCATGATCTTCACTTCAGCATCTACTAAAAAGATAGGCCGGGATCAGGCTGGGTCCGCTCGATTCCCTTTTTTGAAGATCGGAACAATTACCGATTTTTCCCAGCATGGGGAGATATGATCTCTCACAGCGGCATTCAGATGCTGGGCAATTAAGGGGGCTCAAAGATCAATACAGAACTTAAAATGGTCCCGGGCACTCCGTCCGGGCCAGGAGATGTACTGGATGAAATGGCTGCTATGGCCTCTGCTACCTCGGGGACATCAAAATGCAACTCTTCTGCTCTAATTAGAAAGGTATTAGTGACAGAAGGAGAATCACACCCTCTTGAATAAATAGCTTCAAAATGCGTGACCCAGGCCGGCGCTGGGATATCTTGAACCATGTTAGGAAAAACTGCCTCACTAAAAATCGGTTGGTTCACTACTTTTTAAAAAGCTGAACTATCTCTTGACTAACAAGCGGTCACTAACTGGCCCCATGCTTCCCTTTTGAGCTAATTCTTCCGATTCCTACAGGACAAATTATACTGGCTTCTGGCCTTCTTCACTGCTTCTTTAGAGTTTGTTTTTTGACGCAGGGCAATCATCAGATCTTTATGAGCCTTTGTACAACTATTATCAGACCATTTGTGTCCAGGCCTATCCCCCTTTCCTTTTCTTAGTTAAAGCTGTCTTTATTTATTTGCAAATATTGGAAAACAAAGCCAGGATAATTTGGTCTAAAGTATCTGGCTGTAGACAAGCTTCAAAATCCATTCTACAGGATAATATCAGTTTTCTAAGGAAGTCCTCTGGGATAATCTTCCCCAACCTAGTTTATGGCCTTGCTCCTTGGGTAAGAGGGGTTCCTTATATGAAATAGTTTTAGTCCTCTCTATGTCATACCATCTAAATTGTGCTATAAGGGGATTATAGTCACCATGGGTGTTCCATTCTGTTTTAAATTTAGTAAGTAGAGATAGAAGACAGGCCGACAAATAAATAAAATCAATAGTAGAACTAGAACCCGCTTCCCTTAAAAGTGGGTACTGCAGCGGGGAGTTAAGCACTTGTTTGGACAGAAGATTAATAAGGCTATATCCTGACCACATATTATTTAAAACGTCACCTTGACGAGAGTAAGTAAAATGGGCCTGCTCTCTCGCTCTCTCTCTCTGAGAGGATCCTCCTCTCCTCTATTAGACCCACATGATGAGCAGGGATGCAAGTTAAAAACCCCTACTAGCAATATCATAGGTGCGATGGACTGTGCCAGGAGAAAACCTTCCAGAAGCACTTTTAACTCTATCTCTAAGGATTCTCCTGATATATATGAATTATAGCCATTGATTACTAGAACATATATTTTCTGAGGGAAAGTTAGAAGGACACCTAGAACATTTACAGCATTGTGTGGGACTATCTCCATGTCACTCCCTAATCCTAAACACACGATTGTCACCAGCCCCCCCCCCCATGTGCCGAAGGTATCGCATGAGCATGAAAGGCAGCATAACCATCCAGACAAGAAACCCCCGATGTATCCCAGGTCTCTTGAAGACAGATAATCCCAAAGGATTTCAGAAAGTTGGTCTCACGAACATCAGCCAACAGGGCCTTACCCCGCCACATTCCAGCATAGTATACCCAGAATGTTGAGCTTCCCAACCTCTTTCCAGGGAGGCTTTCATCCTTCTGAGGTTGAAAAAGTGAGTTTCATTGTGTTGGGTGACAATAAACATCTTTTCATTCGGTGCCAATATACACCAAGGGGTGATGTGCACTTTACTAACATAAGTTATGCTAATATTGGCACATCTTTGACATATTGAGGGCATTTTTGAAAACACTCTCATTACTCTGGTATAATTGTAGACCATTCTTGGACTATTGTGGCAATCATGAAGACATTCCAGCTATCCCTGGCATATTAGTGGCCTATCCTCAACATACTGTGGCCATTTTCTGACAAAATTGTGGCTATTTGTTTCGTAATGGCAGCTCTGGTACAAGGGTAACCATCTTTGACTTATGGTAGCCATCCTTGCCATCCCATGGCCAGCCGCGGCCTGTGCAGGTAAGAGCGCTGGGGCGGTGGGTCAGGGTGGGTGGGATTTCAATGGACGATGATGAGCGAAAATTAAATAAATAATTAATTTTACCTCTTCATCCTCCCTTCGAAATCCCATCTGGCCCCACCGCTCTTACCTGCATGTGCCGCGGCTGTCGCTGGCTAACATTAGCATATTAGTGGTAAACATTCTTGCCATATGATGGACGTCTCTGCTTTTCGATGATGATAATTAGGAATAAAAAAGCAAATTAATGTTTGAGGACCTAACTTGTATTTA
Source organism: Calotriton arnoldi (assembly GCA_963921515.1). NCBI lineage: Eukaryota > Metazoa > Chordata > Amphibia > Caudata > Salamandridae > Calotriton > Calotriton arnoldi. The sequence continues at coordinate 1,724,857 of CAWUFW010000598.1, read as the reverse complement.
CTAAAAATAAAAGTTTGGTACTTCTAGACAAATATTCAGTTTCTTTTAATTAAAATAACAAGCTCCTGCTTCGGATTTTGAGCTGGTTTGTTTAAACTGAAATGTTGTGTTTCATGGTGAAATATATGAACTTCGGGAACTTGCAAACTGATATTTCTGAAAACCAATTGCATTTCTTCAATATATTTAAAGCCGCTATTTGAGTAACATTTCATGGAGGCTTATTGCTGATTCTGGTACCTTGGCCCCAGAGGCAATGGCTGTTATTTCATGGGCTTTGCAGAGGAATTTCGTCAACTATTTTTATAACGCTTTAGGTGACATAATCACTTACGCTGTCTGAGTCTTGAGCATGTATGATTGGTGTGACATGTATTGTCTCGGATCTTAAAAGCTCCATGCAATTTAACAGCGCTGGGTGAGCTTGTAATGTGATTTATATAACTTTTGAGTTTTCCACCTGGTACCTTCCAAGTCGGGCTTCAGTCATATGACTGGGAATCTATTTAGAATGGCAAGGAAGGAAAAGCCAACTGAAGAAAGATGCTATGTACATTGAAGAGCCAGATTTCTTAACTTCCTGTGATATCAAATAACCCCTTTTGTCAGTTGTTATTGACATTATATGGAAAAGCAACTGCTGGGCCACTATTTTTTTCCAAAGTTTTCTTAGGAAGGGTCAGCCCAACATTCTTGGGGAGAGGAAGGCTTGCCAGGCATACCATGAAAGTGTTGGAATATTTCATTAGCGCTGCTTTGACTTCTAGATGTTTAACTAATTTAAGTAAATATTTTCCTATAACATGAAGAATTTGGTCCTGGTTTCGTCCCAATTTCTCTCGAGACTGGGTGATTTACCATACTTATGTTGTCTACTTCAAAGCAAGTATGTTGGCCCAATGACTTTCCAAAGTTCCCCAACTGCTGCTCATTGTCTTCTTTGTAGTTCTGTTATTTATTTGTGCATTTATGTATTTATTTACTAACGGTATTTACATAGCACAGACCTAGCTGCGAGACCGACGCCTCACTTCACAAGTAACTAATAACAGAGCAATTGCTTAGGTTCTTAATAGGGAGCTGGACAAGTCCAACTACGCAGTGATAAGGCTGCGCTTAGAATGCTAGCTGTCGATTGTAAAGGCGTTTTTAGGGCCCTTTGAAATTATAGCAGATTGGTGATCCGTCTTAGGTTCAATGGTAATCGGCTCCAGTTTCTTGGTTGTGCTTGGCATAAACATGCTTGATTCACTGTCTTTGCCTAGGAATAGTTGGAATGAGGCTAGTTTTGCAATTTTCTCAATGTGAGATATGATAGTGAGAATTTTGATCCACGCTGAGACCCAACGATTTGACAAAGGGGACCATTTTTAGAATGATGCAGTTATGAGAGACGAATTTTGACTGGCGGCTGGCGGGGATGTTTACATAGAGTAGAGGATGAGAAATTTGTTTTTTGTCGAATTTAGTTTCAGGGTGAAGGAACTTCTCAAGTTTGTCAGATTTTCTATGAATGATTTTAAGGCTGAAAATTCAGATGGGCTTTTTACTTTAAATAAGAACTGACTATCATCAACAGATTGGTGTAACAGGACCACTTTTCCGTGGATCATTTGTCAAAGATGCTCCATGTGGAGATTGAATAATAAAGAAAATTATGAAGCTCTATGGTTCACTGCATTTTACTGATAGGGTAGGAGATCTGAAAGAATATGAATTACCAGAGAAGAAAGATTCAAACCATAATTCTTGACCCTTGCTTCCCCTTCTGGACAATAATATGGAGAGAAGTGTGTCATGTCAGTGGGGGCAAAGCTGCTGACAGGTTGAGTGGTAACAAAAAAAAAGATGCTGGATGGAATTCTGAACAATGCCAAACTTCACCCCCAGTACAGAGATCTGGGCCTGAATCCATCATTTTTTTGCCCGCCATGCCATTCCTGTTTAGACCCAGCCATATGCAAATCAATCTTGGCCCTGCTCCCTATGGGAACAGTCCAACCCAAACTGCATGGCCAGGTCCTGGACTGGAAACAAGCATACTGGGACCGGTTTTGGGGTATCATCCCTCATCAACCAGCTAGCTTGAATCCAATGGCATAGTGAGCAGGGTACCTATGTTTGGGCATACTCTTCCCACTTGGGGTGACTATAGCAACACAAAAAGATGATAGACGGAATCCTGAACAACGTTAAACATTTGCACTCAGTACAGAGATCTGGGCCTAAACCCATTGTTTTTTTCCTCACCATGCCATTCCAGTTTAGACCCAGCCATATGCAAACCAGACTTGACCTTGCTCCCCATGGGAATAGTCCAGCCCGAACTATCAGGCCAGGTCCTCCGTGGACCTGAAACAAGCATCCTGGGGCCAGTTTCGGAGTAGCACCTCCCATCAGCCAAGCTAGCTTGAATCTAATGGCATAGTGAGCACGGGACCCACGCCTGGGCATACCCTTTCCAATTGAGGTGACTATAGCAACACAAAAAGATGATGGATGGAATACTGAAAAACAGTCGCAGCCGGTCCATTGGGGCTGAGGGGCCATGCCCCCTCACCTTTTGCCCTTCACAAACAGTGTCTGTCAGGCTGAGCAAAGGTTTGCCTGACAGACACTGTTCATTTTCAGGTCTGGCAGCCAGAAGCTAGACATGCTCTAAATGTGCAGGCTCCTGGCTGCCTGAGCTGAACTTTGCTGGGCTGAGAATGCCACAGCTCCTGTGGGTGTGACCTCCTCAGCTCAGCAAAGTACCTTGAGACGCTTACCATCAGTGACGAGGGGTAGCGTCACTTATTGCCTCGCACCTGGGTGCTTCAGTTTTTTGCCCTAAAGCGCCCAGAGTCGAGTGTCAATCAGTGACACTTCCTCACAGAGTGGGGTGGGGTCAGAAGTCTTACTGACCCTATCCCACTCTGTGATAACGTAGGGACTGCTGCCTTCCGTCATTGGCTGACCTTAGGTCCCAAGCCTCCTGGGACCTCCGAGGCAGAGCTGCAGGTCAGTGTGATTTTTTTTTTATTAATGTTTGGTGGGTGCATGCGTATTTGTTTGAATAGTTAGTAATTAGTGTTGTGAATGGGTGTGTGTGTGTGTGTGTGTGTGTGTACGCATGCATGAATGCATGGTTGTGAGTGTGTATGTGTGTCCCATCAGCCCCCTTCCGTCAAACAATTACTGGCCGCCACTGCTGAACAATGTCAAAAAATTTGATTAGCAATTAATAAAGAAGGCTGCAGTAATAGTCTTAAAGAATTCTTGGACCAATCGCTAAATAATCTGCATCTTGAAAACCTCTGGGCATTGCCATCTTCATATAATGTCTTAAAAAAATTAGTGAACTCCGCAACGGCTAAAATCTCTTTCTTAGAGGACAAAGAAGAGTTCGCCAAAAGTAGCCACGCCTGGGCGGTCATCAACAGCTACTCCAAATATTATTATTAATTCAATTTCTAGAGCGAACGGCTACCTCCTGCGGAAGTGTCCCGGCGCTAGCGGTAAGTGCAGATAGCAGACAGAAGCAGAAGAATTATGCAGTAATTTGGGTTAGGCTGAACAACCAGGTTTTTAAGGCCTTTCTGAACAGAGGCTCTGAGCTCGCCTTTCGAAGATGAGCTGGCATAGAGTTCCACAAAGAGGCTGTTTTCACAGCAAAGGCACGGCCCCCATCCTGGCCTTTTTGAAGCGTGGGGTCACCATTAGGTCCTGATGGTTTGACCTTAGCGATCTTGATTGGCAATACTTCCGAAGTCTATGCTTCAGATATTGAGGGCCCACATCTCTCATGGATCTGAAAGCTAGTACCAATGCCTTGAATTCAATCCGTCTTCTGACAGGGAGCCAATGAAGGCTACGCAAGTGAGGAGAGATGTGGTGGCGAAGAGGCACATTTCTGATCAGCCTAGCTGCAGCATTTTGTATAATCTGCAATTTTCTCAACAAATAATCTGGGAGCCCCAAGTAAAGACTATTTGCGTAGTCCAATTGAGAGGTAACAAGTGCATGGACTACATTTTTTCTGCAATTCATTGGCAGTAAATGCAGAACTCTTCGTAAACTTTTTAATTTCCAAAAGCATGCAGAAGAGACTTTACAAATTTGGGCACTACCCGAGAGATTAGCATCAAATCTAAATCCCAAGTTCCTAGCAGAGTGCACCAGACTAGGAGGGGGGTTAAGCTCTGCCGGCTACCAAAGTTCAGACGAAGGTGGAGATGGTTGATTAAAAAACAGAACCTTGGTTTTATCTGTATTCAACTTCATGCAATTGTTCGTCATCCATGCCAAAATTTTTCGTAGACATAGTTTAAAATTCATGAAAGCTACCTCCGTGTGTTCTTTAAAAGAGAACACAAGCTGCGTATCATCGGCGTACGAGACCACCTTCACCCCACACTGTTCAATCCGTGTGGCGAGAGGGGCCAGGTACACATTAAAAAGGGTGGGGCTCAGCGCCGATCCCTGTGGGACCCCACAGCTAATGGATCTAGAGGCCGAAATAAAAGGGCGCAGGAACACATTTTGAGAACGGCCCTCTAAAAAGGAGCGGAACCAGTTTAGAACGGTGCCCTTCACACCAAGGGACTCAAGTCTCTCTAGTAAGATGTGGTGTGACACAGTGTCAAAGGCTGCGGACAAGTCCAACAGCACTAACATTGCACTTCTGCCTTGGTCCACCGTTTCCCGTATATGGTTTCCGCCACTTCCAGAAGGGCCGTCTCTGTGCTGTATCCCTTCCTGAAACCCGACTGGGAGTCGTGGAGAAGATGGTTGATCTCCAGAAACTCTGACAATTGCATTTGGACTACCTTTTCCAGCACTTTGGCCGGTGCCGGGAGGAGAGAGATCGGTCTAAAGTTTTTAGATCTGAAGGGTCCGCGTCATCTTTCTTTAAAATAGGTTGGACATAAGCCGTTTTCCATAACACTGGAAAAGTGCCCCGGCTCAAGGAGGAGTTCCATAAGGCATTCAAGACGGGATTGAGCCGAGGAGCCAGTAATTTAAAAAGATTAGCCGGACAAGGATCGGTCGGAGCACCTGATTTTATTTTACTAAGTTCCGCCAGTGAAGTAACTGTGCATAATGGCTGAAATTCCGACCAGATGTTAGAAGGATTAGGATTGTGGGCTGATGTTGCTAACAGTGGAGGGAACCCAGCTAAGGGGAAAGAAGAGTAGATTTTCTGAATCTTATCGTGGAAAAAACTGGAAAGATCTTCACATAGAGAGGCTGAGGGGGAAATAGTACTCTTCAGGGCTAATGGTTTCAAAAAGCCTTGAACAATCTTGAATACTTCTTTGGTAGAATTATCTGCAGTTTTAATCTGGTTGGCTATATAATCTCTGATTGTGTTACGTTTAGAAGTATGAAATTTCTTTAATGCCATTTTATATCTACATTTGGCGTCGGTGTTATAGTTTTTTCTCCACAAGCGCTCCAGCTGCTTACATGAACTTTTCTCCGTCCGGAGTTGAGTAGTGAACCAGGGGGCAGAGGGACTTTTTCTGGACAACTTCATACTTTTAAGTGGAGCAACCTTGTCCAGGGCCGATATGATCCAGTTGTTGAAGAGAGAGGCGTCTTGACTGGGCTCTCCCGTCAGTACTGGAACTGTGTCATCTAGCACACAGCCAATGATCTCTGGTATAACCTTCCTCCAATCCCTTCTTGTTTCAGGTGTGGGGCTAGCCTGATTCTTATTAGAAGGGATAGTTAAGTAAAAGGAACTAAAAAATGGTCTGACCAGGTCAATGGGAGAGGAGTGTCAACTCTTAAAGAGGGGATGTTGGTAAAAATGAGGTCCAACATGTGGCCAGCCACATGTGTAGGGGAAGAAACTTTTTGAGTCAAGTTCAACCCTTTAAGTCACTAGCATTGTATCTAGCCTGCACCTACCCGCACCATCTGAAACTTAAACTACTGCAGTGTCGCCTGGGCTGCCCCCATGCGTAGCGGAAAAACCTGCATGGAAATACACCGGGAATAGAGGGTGCCGCCTATGCGGGGGAAGCAACGAGAATCTTCTACACTTAACCTGCCTTTGCCCCGAGTTGGCTATGGAGAGGAGGCGTCTCCTCAAGCCAAGGAATCTGCACATGTAGGCATGCCACGATACTCTGTTTAGGGCCAGACGACCCCATATCATCCTGTCGCTATATGAAATTCTTAAACAAATTTCAACGAAAACTGCCCAAGCAGGTAAATCACTGCATCATGGACCAGTGATTCTATCGATTAAACGTGTCCTGGCTCCCTCCTCACTCTCGCTTAAATCATGGACTTTTTGGAAGCCTCGTATTCTGCTTTGGTGAACATATCCTTATTTTCCGAACTTTCATCCTGTTTGGCGCCTCCCGAGTCTCCAGGAAAGCCCCTAATAAAAGCATGAATCTCTTCGGGCCAGGCTGCTAGCAGGAGTATCTGCCTAATTTCAATCTCCATGCTATCCTGGCCGTGGACTATTGGCCGCCAGGACAAAGTGGCCGCTGGTCCCCATCAACAGTGGCCTAACGTCTTTGCCTACTGAATCTGCTGTGCTATTTATTTACTTGTTGTGCTTGTTTGTTTTCACATTTTTGCCACTTGCACTTTACTTGGATCTCAGAGAGGTCGCTAGTGAACTAACATGTTTGGCAATCACTGGACTGCTCCCATGACTACTAATAGCTACGGCGCATAAGCACTTTAATCTATAGTTGCCCCCATAGCTATCATGAGTGAGCGATCATCCCATACCTTCTTGCCATTTGCACTTACCTGTTTACAAGTGGATTGCTAGCGAATTTACAAGCTTGGCAATCACTGCATAGCTCCCACAAAAAACATTAACAGGAGCTGCATGCTTGCATTTTCATTCATTGCTGTTCTTAGGTACCCTGAGTGAGTGGCTTAGGTGGGTAATCGGTATCACCTGTGAACATTTTTTTAATTATTAGATCTACCTTACTGGCCTTTTTGTATCATGGTCTGCTTGTTTTACGATATTTTATTATTTATGCTTTTTGTATGATTTGAATTAATCGAATAAAAATAAAGATTGATTTGATTTGATTTGAAGTAGCAGACTTGTCTAATCTGATTGTAGTGCTTATGGAAAAATGTCCTCTTCTTGGGAGGCAAGAATTACTTTGAGGATTAGTGGGGCAATGTGTTGGGAACAATATTTTAGCATGTTTTCAGGGATGTGATAATCTACATACAATTAGGGGGTTGTTGTAGCAATCATTTCAATTATGTCTTGAGTGCCTAGTTTTCTGATTGCCAACCACTCCTTACTGTTTCTTTCCAGAATTTCCTTTTGACATTTGCATCTCATTTGAGTTTTGGTATAGAAGTTTGCTATATTGGTAGCTATCAGCGCTGATACTGAAATGTTTGGTTTCTGGATTGGATTGGAGCAATCCTTAATTGTTTAGAAGAGTGCTGTTGTTCTGTTTGAGGGTTTCTTAAATTGTTTCTTCAAGTAGCCGATTTCATTGGCAATAATTCTTTTGTGGGTTTTTCTTTGCGGTTCAGCATCTGTAGGCTTTAATAGGTTTGCATCTTGCAGCATGTCTTTTCTAGGTTTCGGGTTTTCTTTCTCCTTGAATGTAGTTTGTTTGTTTGCCAAGAGCTGAGTATTTGTCTTTTATCAATTTTAGAATTAGCATGGCTAATTTGTTGATGCTGTTTAGGGAAGTGGAATTATTGTATTTGGTTAGATCTTCCATTGATATCTGCATGCTAAAGTCATTTGCATGGATTTTAAGTCTTCTAAGAGTTGGAGAATGTGCTATTATTCTTTTCTGCAGCACTTAGACCTGTGAGAGTAGTCCCCATACGTAACTGCTCAAGCTCTGTGCCCCACTCTAACTGATGTAGGTACCAGTCCCTGATCTCTGTATTTTAATATGCTATTTGTATGTCATATTTTGCATGCTAAACAGGGATGATAGTCTTGTTCACTCTGTCTTCCATAATGTCTCAAAGATGGCAGCCATAGACTGAATGCTAAGGTTACATACCTGTGGTGCCAGGTACCTCACTAAGAACAAACCCATTTTCCCTAGCTGTGCTAGGCCTGTGAAATATTGAAAATATCTGGAGTGGGCAAATAATTTACATTAGATTAAGGGCCTGATTCGGACCGCCAGACTCGTGGGGGCACGGCTGTGGCGGTCCAGCCACCACCGCACCGACGGTCTGACCGCCCTATTACGACTTTGGCAGTCCGACTACAAACGCCGGTCCCGCAGCATTCTGAGGTTCGCAATATGCTTGGTGGTGCCCTGAGGCACCGACAAGCATATTATGACTTCCTTCACTTCTAGCAGTTACATGGAGGTTCCTCCATGTAACTGCTGGCGGTAAGGAAAGAAAGGGGGCCCTACAGGGCCCCCTCTTGCCCCTGTGCATGGAGGTGCTTGCAGGGGGGCAGATGTTGTGCAACCCAGTAGTTTTGCACCCCCAGTTTCTGCACGGGAAGGAATGCACGACATGGTGCATTCCTTCCAGTGCAGCAACTTGCACTGGCAGTCCTGCAGCGGTGCTGTTCAAGGACAATACACAGCACCGCCACGGGGCCACTATGCCGCCAGCCCACCAAATTACTTATAATCTGGCGGGCATGCAGCAGTAATTCTTGGCGGTACAGGAGCATGTCGGTTGCGTGCCGTCCGCTCCAGCACCGCCAAAATTCGTAATCAGGCCCTAAATGTAGTTTCTTGGAGTAGCCTTTTAGTCCCACTACTTGCACTTTCAGGTTGAGATTTATATTTTTGGGTGCAATGCATGGTTGACCTCGATCCCCTGAACACTCTAACGTCAGGTGTGCTCTATGTCTGTAGCACACTCTCAATGTCTGTCGCAGATGCGGTGCTTAGGCATGAAACATGCAGATAATGGCCTTATTCCTTGAGAGGGATGGCCTTTGCCTCTGAACACGGCAGGCAAAGTGTATGGCTTGTATGCATTAGAGATATGGTCAGGCTACCTTACTCAGGTCTATGTTGTGGGCACAGATGGCATTGCAAAAGGCCGTAGACTATGATCTCTACAAGTAAGTTTGCTATATGGCCATGAAGGCATGCTGAACGCTCTGTGACTTTATTCCTGTATGCAGCAAGCCTGGTTGATACATATAGATATGCCCTTGAATGCAGCTGTAATATGGAGTGACCTTTTGCCATATCCTGTGTGCACTAGATATAGGACTTGATGGTAGGCCACACCATGAAAGCTATGTCAGGCGGTTCACTGGACTTTTGTATCCACTGCAGAAATCTATTTGATCTCATGGTAACAGGTTAGACTGAGGTCAACTCAGCCTCTCATTCTTTTGAGGTTGATAAAATGAGTACCATTGAGATGGTCAACAATAATCATAACATTATGTGCCAAGATGCTCCTCGGTGTGCACTTTACAAACCATATATAATTAACAATGGTTCTGCCTTATTTTTTTAAAGAGATTTTACAATGCACATAATATACATAACAATATCAACTGAATTAATGGAAAAAGAAGTTCAAGAGCGCAGGAAGAGATTTAGAAACCTTATACTATAGTGAGATAAATGCAATGGTGATGTGGCGAGTGAAGCAGCTCAGTGAACAGGACGTGCTCAGTGCAAAATCACAGGGAATTGCGACAGCGCCTGGAAAAACATCAAATACTCATTTGACCCATACAAATAATAGTACAAGTAGCTAGAAGATTGCTGGTCTAGTATAAATCTAATTATTTATGGGGACTCTGATGAAAGACGGTACCAACCAGTTGTATGTAGTCAGCGTTTCGACCCTTGGGGAAAAGTCATGGGGTCATCAGCAGAAACAAGGAAATATTTTTTTGTATTTGCCAGAAGTATAGTTAATGTGGATGGTGTTGGTTAAAAACGGGTTTTGCGTGAAAAAAGTTGAATAACCCATGTTCATGAGTAAGTAGGGCACAAGAAATTTTGTAAACAGCAACCGTGGCTTTTTGCAATGGAGAAGTCAAGCTGCCCAGCCCAAGGAAGGAAAGTTGACACAGACGACTGTGAGTGTCCGCGATGGGCTTACCTGTACACTTTATAAATACATGTGTTACACTATATGCTCTGGTAAGTACGGGGCATTCGGCTAAACCCTGTCTGTGTGCCACATATCGGGCATGTTAATGTCTTTCGTAATGTCTCCTGCTATATGAGAGGTTATCGCAGTGGAGACGTGGACACAATGTGTTATGTAACTAGATACCCTGTTCCTAGATGTTCCCTTCCCTGTCACGTTTAAACCACAGAGTCGGAGTGACTCCCTGGGCTGCTGAAGCCACGAACTTCAGAAGGCAGAAATAAGCATGACGAGTTAGTGAATTAATAACTTGTTCCTTATATGGCGCTGTAAATAACAGCTGATCTATTACTCAACTCTACAGCACGGGTTTCATTCACCTCATTCCAGTGAAAGGCTGAGGTTGCTAGCTGAGGACTCAAGCCTGTGACCCTCAGTGCACAGGCTGGCGTGGAAACTAAAGAGTGCAGAGGAAATGATGTAATGCTAGCTCTACACTGCACCAAACAGCTCATGGGACATGTCTGATCCTCTGCAAGGCCTTTAGGTGTGGAGAGTAGGGACCATGGGCACATTTTAAAGAAATAGGGCTGAGTGACGCAGTTTTACTTCAACGTAGACTATTGTCCGTAAACCAGCCCTTGCAGACCCCTCGCGCCTTTGCTACGCCTTTTCAAACTGCAGGTTACACAGAGATCTCTGCAGCTGGTATATTAACCTCCTGAACTATATTACAAGCATCCAAACTTGTAACCTTCACTTTATTTACATCACTGCAGAAGGTGCACTAGCTGCTAAGTACCGGCCAGGTTTCTCGGCCTGTCCCAGTAGCTAATTCTTCCCAGAGTGTATCACTTGGCAAGTCTCCAGGAGTAGTGAAGATGCTGAAGTATACATGTCAGAAATCAGGCAAGATAATGAGAGACAGCTAAATCAGGGTAGCTCCATTGGTTGAGCTCCTGCTATAAACAACTGCGTATACCATGGAGGTCGGAGATTCACATCTCAGCAGAGTAGCCCTTTCTCTAATGTATGCACCAGGAAACAACTCAGTATGATGAGTGAGCTATATGATTGCTATTTAGGCAGAAGACAAGTAACGTTCACCTCATGACTTTAGAACAAGGGTCTCCAACCTTTTCTATAAAGAGAGATATTTCTTATCAATTAAAATAGTCCTGAGCTACTAATGACTTTGACGACTATTGCAGTGGTGATCACATCAAATACAATCACAATAGTGACCACACCTTTTAGGATCACTAGTATTGACCAACCAGGTGTATGTCACAATACTGATTGAAAAAATGTTGTCATTACAAAATATACCCAGAATATTTACAAATATAATATCATGGAAATATGTATATATAGGTAAGTACATGTTTACTATTCTTAACCGCACATCCACATAGCTTGAGGATACATATCTCTTCAGGATAACTAGATGTGAAGTTAAGAATGTAAATAAAACTAAACTTGCCTATAAATATTTACCTTCATGATATTGTGCTAGTCGATATTCTGGATACAATATTCTGGCTGTGCGAGTCGATATTCTGGATACAATATTCTGGCTGTGCTAGTCGATATTCTGGATACAATATTCTGGCTGTGCGAGTCGATATTCTGGATACAATATTCTGGCTGTGCGAGTCGATATTCTGGATACAATATTCTGGCTGTGCTAGTCGATATTCTGGATACAATATTCTGGCTGTGCGAGTCGATATTCTGGATACAATATTCTGGCTGGACGATATTTAAGACTCAGTGTTGTAGTAAAACACCAATCACCCCAACACATAAAACTGGGCTATTAACAGCAATGTCAGGAAAAGCTTTATTAATATAAAGTGCCTCCACATGAATAATGAAATAACAGCCGCAGCAGACAGTGCCCACTGACACAAGGGAAATAAATCTCCTAAGTATGTTTTGGATTTTCAGTCATTTTGTTTTCAAATATCAGAATACCAGTTTCTCAAAATACATGTTTTTGCACTTTACACATTGGGTTAGCACACTCAAAGAAAATATTGGGGCAGATTTACAAGCCCCTTCTGACACTTTTGCATCACTTTTCTCATGTTAAAAATGACGCAAAAGTGGCGCAAGGGCCTTGTAAATATGCCCCATTGTCTTTTTCTGAAGAAACTCATTTGTTGCCTCAAAATACGCATAGGGCCCGAGTATCAGCTTGTCATTTCCCTAGTACAAATGACGTTGACAGATTCTGCTCCATCCGCCAGGCTGCCCTCCACAATGTGAAATATGCATACATGATAGCAAGGACGCCCACCTTTGCAAGAGGGCGTCCGTTATGTGATAGATGGTCACAATTATGTCAAACATGCTGCTATTATGCCATGATTAGTCCAAGGGTGCCCAACAGGCAATGATTTGCCATTATTATGCCAGTGCGAGCGTTATGTCAGGAATAGTCACAATTGTGCCAAAGATAAACCCCTTATATTAGGGGAACTATATACATATGGTGTTCTCTGATATCAGAAATTGCTTCCCAGGTGAGAAAATTACTTTCAAGAAGGGACACAACACTAACCACTGCAAAACACATAGATAATAGCGCACATATGGACAGAGAGACATTTAAATAAATACACATATGTACATGTACACATCACTTTCACTGTCTTGAACAAACATATATGTGTATGTAAATCCCTAAAGCTGCTGTACAAATGAAAGTTCATACCGAGTTGAGGAGATTTATTTATTTATTTTGTGTCAGTGGGCACTTTCTGCTGTGGCTGTTATTTCATTAATCATATGGAGGCACTTCATATTGATAAAACTTTTTCTAACGTTGCTTTTAGTAGCCAAGTTTTATGAGTTGGGGTGATTGGTGTTCTACTACAATACTGAGTTTTAAATATCGTCCAACCAGAATATTGTATCCAGGATATAAACTAGTGCAATATCATGAACATAAATATTTATAGGTAAGTTTAATTTTATTTACATTCCTAACTTCACATACATTTATCCTGAAGAGATATGTATCTTTAAGGTATGTAGATGTGTGGTTGAGAATAGTAACGGTGTATATATATAAATATATACATACATACATACATACATACGTACATACATACTTCCATGGTATTGCATTAGCCAATATTCTGGATATGATATTTTGGCATGACAAAGTTTTGTCACTCAGTATTGTGACATACATCTGGTTGGTCACTACTAGAGATCCTGCAAATTATGGTCACTATTGTGGTTGTATTTGTTGTGGTCATACTGCAACAGTCGTCAAAGTCATTAGTATCTTTGGCTTATTTTCATTGATCAGAAATAGCTCTCTTTATAGAAAGGATTGGAAATCCCTGGGTTAAAGCAGTTCTTTCCGCACTTTTCCGAATCACGACCCACTTTTTAGCATGACAAACTTTCACGACCCACCTAGCTTTAATGAACATGAGACAGGCATTTTTTAATGTAACTTAAGCATCATGTAGTAGCCCACTATCACTTACAGACAGCATATTTTCCATTGAAATGACCTCTAAGTTTGCAAAGACATACTGTTTAACTGATAAAACTATATTACTCACAAATAGTAATGTGTGAAAATCGGGTTCAAGTGAATAACTATCATTTGTGCATCACCAAATAAAAGTGACTTGATTTTTTTAGATTCTATTAAAATCTTTGTTTCCATCACACTTCAGAATTACAGAAAGAATGTGCTTCATTTTTTGTTTCACTGCTGAATGTCTACAGTTCCTTTACAAGTATTTGCATTTTGTTGTGTGTTACAAAAAATACATCCTACAGCCTTTCCTTTCACAGATCCTGTACCCCAGCAAGATTGTCACATAATTCACTTTACTTTCCCTGACTGCAAAATGAGAGGTCTGTAAACACGAGTCCACGTGTTAAAAAAACTAAGCTGCAATTTATGAGAAGACAGAGCCTGATATTGGACCTCTCTGTCACTGAAGTTCAGCAAATGTGACAAGATAAAAACCAAATTTAAAGGCATCTTTATTTATTGATTGGACTTTCAGGACCCACCAAAAATCATCTCGTGGGAAACAGTGTGTTAAAGTCCTAGCAGGTCAACTTAGCCTCTCGTCCATCTGAGGTTGATAAAATTAGTACTATTGAGATGAGTAACAATAAACATGTTATTCAGCGGCAAGAGCTCCTCAGTGTGACCATACACTTTACAAACCACATATAAGTAACAATGATACTACCTTGTTTTTTTTAAAGAGATTTAAAAATGCACATAATATATATACCAATTTCAACTGAATTGTAAATGAGAAAAGGAGTTCAAGAGCGCAGGAAGAGATTTAGAAACCTTATACTATAGTGAGATAAATGCAATGGTGATGTGGAGAGTGAAGCAGCTCAGTGAACAGGACGTGCTCAGTGCAAAATCACAGGGACTTGCGACAGCGCCAAGAAAAACATCAAATACTCATTTGACCCATATAAATAAATGTACAAGTAGCTAAAAGATTGATGGTCTAGTAGAAATATAATTATTTTGGGGGATTCTGATGAAATTTGGGACCAACCAGTTGTATGTAGTCGACGTTTAGACCCCTGGGGAAGAGTCATAGGGTAAAGTCATGGGGTCATCAGCAGAAACAAGGAAATCATTTTTTGTAATTGCCAGAAGTAGAGTTAATGCAGATGATGTTGGTATAAAAAAGGGTTTAGCTTGAAAAAAGTCAAATAACACAAGTTCATGAGTAATTAGGGCACGAGAAAAGGTGTAAACAGCAACCTTTCGTATCCACAGTCTAAATAATTTATAAACTGGCTTGGAGATTCAAGCTGCCCAGCCCATGGAAGGACAGTTGACACAGACGACTGTGAGTGTCCGCGATGGGCTTACCTGTACACTTTATAAATACATGTGTTACACTATATGCTTTGGTAAGTAAGGGGCATTCGGCTAAACCCTGTCTGTGTGCTACAAATAGGGCATGTTCATGTCTTTCGTAATGTCTCCTGAGAGGTTATCACAGTGGAGACGTGGACACAGTGTGTTATGTAACCAGATACCCTGTTCCTAGATGTTCCCTTCCCTGTCACGTTTAAACCACAGAGTCGGAGTGACTCCCTGGGCTGCTGAAGCCTCAAACTTCAGAAGCCAGAAATAAGCATGACGAGTTAATGTATTAATACCTTGTTCTTTATATGGCGCTGTAAATAACAGCTGTTACTATTACCCAACTCTACTGCACGGGTTTCATTCACTTCATTTCAATGAATGCCTTCGCTATGCCATGCCACACTGGGCAGGAGGAGCAGAATCTGTCAATGTCATCTGTACTAGGAAAACTACAAGCTGACATTTGGCACCATTCATAAAAAAGTTATTTTTGAGGCATATTTGATCGCAAAACATGTATTTTGAGAAACTGGTATTCCGATGTTTGAAAACAAAATGATTAAAAATCCAAAAGATGCCCAGGTCTATGGCACGTGTTTCATTCACTACACTCTAATGAAAGTCTGAGGTTACTAGTTGAAGATTCAAGCTCCGGACCTTCAGTGCAAAGGCCGGCGTGGGAACTAAAGCGTCCAGAGGAAATGATGTAATATCAGCTCCAGCCTGCCCCAGACATCTCAGGGGATGAGTCTGATCCTCTAGAGGGCTTTTGGGTGTGGAGAGTAGGGATCATGGGCACATTTTAAAGAAATAAGGCCGAGTGACGCAGTTTTACTTCAAAGTTCAACACTACATCCGGGAATCAGCTGTCCGCAGAACCCTCATGTCTTTGCACAGAGATCTCTGCAACTGGTATTTTAACCTCCTAAACTATATTACAAACTTCCAACGCTGTAACTTTCACTTTACTTACATCACTGCAGAGGGTGCACTAGCCACTCTTACTGCTAGGTTTATCGGCTCGCTGTCCTTTTCTTCCCAGAGTGTATCACTTGGCAAGTCTACCAGAATAGTGCAGATGCTGATGCATACATGACAGAAATCAGGGAAGATGATGATAGACAGCTAATTCAGGGTAGCTCAATGGGTTGAGCTCCTGCTATAAACATCTGCGTATACCATGGAGGTCACAGATTCACATCTCAGCAGAGTAGCCGTTTCTATAATGTATGCACAAGAAAACAACTCAGTAGGCTGAGCGAGCTATATTATTGCTATTTAGGCAGAAGCAAGACTGGTAACGTTCACCTCATGACTTTTAGAAAGTTATGGACAATGTATTGACCTGATATCTGTGCCCTTGATACTTAAAATGGACAGACGTGTTAATGGGAGAGTACGAGTAATCGTCAATTAAAAATGGCTTTGCACCAAATCACTGCCTTGCATGCCATTTTCACTCAGACAACCCTCCAAAATGTGTCAATTTTTTTAAAATCTCACAATAATTAAGCATATTACGAGCAGAAAAACGAAGCAATTTTGCCTACCTGTAGACAGAACAACTAACGGCAACATTAGACCATAGTATATGTTTCAGTCGTTCTACTCACAGAGGACGCTGCCATTCTCGAGCATGACCTGGTTCAGATTCCAGGTACTTAAGACACAGTTTGTAAGTGTTGCAGCGTAAGCATGGTAAACTATTTAGCATGAGATTACTCTCCTTTACTTACTTAACCGTACTGGGCCCTTTACGATTAGACAATCTGCAGCACTTCCATTTACCGCTAAGACAATGATCCTCTGATGAATCTTTCTCCGCCAATAGGAGGAGTGGAAATTAGGTTAACCAAACACCACATTAGCTGTCCAATGAGGACCATTGATAGACAGCCAACTCACAAATTGGAGATCAGATTAGGTACACCACTCTTAAATAAAAAGAATAGCAACGGGAAGACCCAACCTCCTGAAGATGTTGAGTCGAGTGAGGATTATGCAGACCAAAAGCTCTGCAACAGCAACGCAAATCAAAAGTAACACCTGATGTTCTGTCAGAGCTTGCAGATTCTCCTCTTAAATCATTAGTAAACAGCACAGTTTGAATATAAGAACCGATAGGACTCAATAATAGACTCAGACAGATATTTAATTAATTTGCTTATTGTATTAAAGATTCAAAGTTCATTGCTACAAGCAATTTCTTGAGAAGTTCAGTTAAAAATATCACAGCTTGTATAACAGAGCCAAACATTTAATCAGGCTTTCTCGGATGGGTATAATCGGAATCAACTTACAGAGCTACAGAGTCCCACCGCCATTAAGGACCAGCTCAAGTCCTACGAAGAAGGGGAAAGGGTTCAAATTTAAAGTCCATTAAGGGTGAATCAATTAGCATAAACAAAGAAATAAAAGGAATGAAAAATGGAAATGGTTCGGCACAGAGGGATTCAGTCCATCAGCTACCAGCTGTAGCTTCGGCAAGGCAGTCCAAATGTAAGAGAAAAGTTCATAAAAATCGATCAGCATAGCATCCTCTTGCACGGGGAAAAGAAAAAGTATGGCGTTGCCCCTCCTTTAGAGTTTCTTCTTTATGAAGTCTCTAGCAATTTCAAGTGATGTGGCATCACACCACCATCGGAAGGATGTTGTATCATCAATTTCACATAATGTCACCTAGAACACTTGCAACAGTGAGATAGTTTCCTATGCTGGTCATAAGAAACGAAAGTTTGAGAGTCCACATAGGCCTAATATCGGTAAGAAAAGCTACAAAGTAATCATCTATAGCAAATTCTGGTTCCACAGGAATATTTCACTGTTAATGTTGAAGAAACATTCAGGAATGTCAAGGTGTACACATGTACAGGACAATTAATGCAACATTTCACTAGTGGAAAATGAACCATTGTATTAAGTCAGGGGAAAGGTCAGCACTAGAAAAAAGCATTTCGAAAGGCCTTTAAGTTAGCATCACACGTTTAAATTAAATGGGTTCTAAACCAACATCAAATATATAGTAATTAAATAAATTCAAATAAAGAATATATAGAACTTTCACAAATCATCATTACATGAAAATAGCTAATGTTAGAAATACCCTACTACCACATATTTTCTCAACATTCATATAATTGTGTAATTTTCTAAATTCACATCACAAAATTTGTTTTGCATTTTTCATAAACTATAAAAGTTCAAGTATGAAATGAAATGAAATTAGGATTTCTAAAGCGCACTACTACCCGCGGGTGTCTAGGCGCTGAACTCCAAGGGAGAAAAGGGGTAGAAAAAACACCAGACAACAGTGAGGCTCACGAGAAGTGGAAGAGCATACTAGACTAATTATTAAAAAGCCAGGTTTTAAGCGCTTTACGAAAGGTGAGCAGATTATTTGAGGTTTTGAGGGTAAGTGGCATAGTATTCCAGAGTTTAGCAGTCGTGACTGCAAAACTCTTGCCTCCCCAGGTAGCTCTTTTAAACTTGGGAACAACCAGATTAGCCTGGGAGGCAGATCTTAGGTTTCTGGCTGGGATATAACGATGGAAGAGTTGCCTAATAGAAACTGGTCCCTCAGTATGGAGGGCTTTAAAGGCTATGCACAGGGATTTGAACATAACCCTTTTTTTGACCGGGAGCCAGTGGAGTAAGGGGAGAGACTTGGACACCGACTGATGTTTTGGGATCCCTAAAAGCAGCCTGGCAGCCGCATTCTGGACCATTTGTAATTTGTCCATGGCTTTCTTGTGGGTCGTCAAGAAGAGCCTGTTGCAGTAGTCTATTTTAGAAAATACTAGTGTGGTAATCACCGTTTTCCTTAGGTCCAGAGGGATAAAAGGAAGGATCTTCCTGAGAGATTTGAAAATGAAAAAACAAGATGAGGTGATGGCATTGGCATGACCCACAAAGGAGAGTTTTTCATCAAACTGAACTCCCAGATTCTTCACCTTTGGCACTGGAGGGGGGAGTGCATCCATTTCTTGAGGCCACCAACTGGGGGACCAAAATGATGGTTTATTGCAAACAGTAGCACCTCCGTTTTATCTGAGTTCAACTTCAAGCAGGTGTTAGACATCCAACTCCCTATCTGCAGCATACAGTTGTGGAAGCATTTAGCTGTGTTGTCGGCATTCTCTGTGACTGACACTACAATTTGGGTGTCGTCAGCGTAGGAGACAACCGAGAAGCCAAGGCCTTTGATCAGTGAAGCCAGCGGTGCAACGTACAGATTAAAAATGGTGGGACTCAGCGATGATCCCTGTGGAACGCCACACGGAAGGGTGAAAGAAGTAGATCTGTGACCGTTACATTCCACATACTGCGTTCTGTCAGTGAGGAATGAACTGAGGAGCTTAAGAGCAGTACCTCTGACACCTATCTCGAGTAACCGGTTGATAAGGAGTTGATGGCTGACAGTATCGAACGCTGCCGAGAGATCAAGTAAAATTAGGGCAGCGATCCCTCCTTTGTCTAAAGTTGTTCTGACATATTCTGTGGCTGTAATCAAAGCTGTCTCAGTGCTATGTTGGCCTCTAAAGCCAAACTGAGAAAAATCCAGTAAATCGTGTTTCTGGATATGTAGTGTGGTTTGTGGACTCATGGACTGCATTGCTAAGTTAGCTTAGGCCTGGCTGCCATGACGCCTCTTTGCGCACGTTACTTTGTGCCTTTGTTTTCCAGCCTCTGCTATTTTAGAACTGTTTGCCTTTCACCTTTCCTCCTGTTCCCTTTGGGTTGCGTCTGCACATCATGTACAAGGTCGAAAAACAATGTCCCTTGTTCTTGCTGATCTGGTCAGCCCTCGCACTTAGACATAACACAGAATGCAGCTGCACTGGAGAAATTCGTGTGCTTTTAATATTGTGATTTCAATGTTGGAGGCACTTGGAGACAAACCTTTCCAGAGAGAAGAGCTGTGCTTGTCTGATGATGTAAACCTTGCATCTAGATATTGAGGTATGAGGGTCTGCCCGCCAAAGCCCAGAGGTCTTCTATTTTTTATAATAAACTAGCTATTAGCACGGGGAGGGTGGACAGCTCATTTAGCCCTATATCCACTGTCTTTATAAAATGCTGTCCCCGTTTGTATTCTATGGAATTGTAACTATGCTTATTATTTTATTCTTATGCATTATGCTGATAGTACTGGCACGTGTACTGTATCTTAGAGCACGGTAGTTGAAATAAACATTTAAACTATACAGTGTCTCTTATTACGCACGTTGTGGACAGGTATGAGTGAGTTACGAAAGGGTGTCCTTACTCCCGCGAGTCCTGAGAAAGAGAGACCGTGTTCTGGGTTGTCTAATCATTGGTAGCTGCGCTGCTAATGAGACGCTAATGCTAGTCGGGTTGGGATTGTGGGTACTAAGGTTTATTGTTGGCTCACCACTATACTCCGATGTCCTATTATCCTGTGCATAGCTCTGTGTATGTGCAGAATCCCTACAACATGGCGCCACCAACGAAGTGGGCTGCTTATCTGCGAGACGCTTGAGTAGTTCTTGTGCTTGTCCACAACTCCCTTCACGGATGCTTCCGGAGGCGTGTGTGAAGGTGATACCTCCTATATTGACGTTTTTATAGGTTCTTTCAAGCTTGAAGTTGTTAAAAGGTGTTTAAATATAACCCTATATTGTGCTGCCTCTTACTACTAGGTTGTCGAATACTTTTCAGCTTAAATGACTGTCCAAATTGCGGCACATAGCCGCGCAGCGCTCAAAGCTCATTTAGCAGCGTATGGAGTGCCTGATGCGGGTGTCGATCTGATCTTTGTGGTACAAGCAGATCCAGCTTACCACTTTGAGGTGTTTTACTCTTGGATTACATTTCCAGCGGTGGATGGGACTGACAATACGTTCCATGAATATACAGAAACCGCACTTCCTAATTTTTATAGCCCTTATCGGAATCTTGAAGTACCGCTCACGGCATGGCAACACCGTGTTTGGTTCGATGGCGCCCTCCCCCAACCGGTTACAACGGTTCGTTTAGGCCCCTTATCGATTGAAGGGGCCACTTGGCCTGTTTTGGCCGGGTATACCCCACATCCGCGTTATATGACGCTACCAGTCGCTGAACTGCGTGATTTGCATTCGTCTTTGATACGTGTGCATAGAGCCTTAGTACAGTATGTTACGGGCATCGTACAGGCAGCCCCGCCTGGAGTTGCGGCACATCCAGCTGGGCCTGGCGGCGTAACCATAAGTCCCGTCATGGTTAATTCGGTGATGGGAAAGCGCCCACAAAATAAGGACGATCTACCTTATTGGCTTGCAGAAAAATTTGTCCAGCTGGAGGCCGTTTTTCCAAATACTTCTCCTGTGGACAAACACAGGATTTTGACGATTAGTTTGCCGAAAGATTTAATTCCCGAGTTGGCAGATTGCAACAACTGGGGTAAGGTATTCGCAGCCGTATATGCCAAGTGTTTCGGCACTCCTTCCATGATAGTTCTCCCCTCTGTAATTAAACGAGTGCAGGATGAGCATGGCCCTGAGGCGGCTGTGGAATTAGGGATGAGACTGGTGGGAGTGTTCGATGTAGTGGCTGATTTGATCCTTGCAAATGTCAAGGGCGATGCAGTTAACTTTCAAGTAGCTAATGCTTTGGCTTTGGTCCCAGAACCGGACAAGCCACGCGAATTACCGAAAATTATTGCACAAGCTTATAAAACCATAGGACGCAACAGCCTGGGAGTTAAGCCTTTTGCTAAAACGCAAACACAATCGCAGCCACAACCAAAGACTCAATCTGAGAAAGATGAGAAACCGTTCTTTACTAAAAAGAGCTGGAGGTTGAAAAAACAGGGTAAGCAACAGAAGAAGCCGGGGTCGCGAGGTGCTTCCCCAGTTTCCGTATCTTCTGAACGCACATATGATTTGCGCGATAGAGCGAGAATAAAATCTCCAGAGAGATTTCAGGTCCCTGACCCGCGTTCTCCTCGTTCTGCGCAGGCACCAACGTCGTCGCAGACTGGTGGAGGAGATCACACGGATAGAGGTAGGGGTCGGGAGGCCCCGCCAGGACGAGACCAACCTTGACAACAAGTCAGAGGGAAACCAGAAGAATTACAACGTTCTCGCCCACAGTTTCAGAAGAAAAAAGTTGCCGCTGTAACAGCGAGGTATGCCACAGACGGTGAGAACGAGACTCCTGAATTGGACGTGGGCAGTGACGCTCCTAGACAGTGCCGCAGAAGTTACCATAGTGCGGGAGGCACTACGTCCTCATATGGAGGCGACAGCAACTGAAACATTCATTACTGTCGAGACAGCAGACACCAGAGTGGCACCTCCTGACAGACTATATAATATTGTCATTCAAATTGAAGGTGACATTGAGCGTGTTATTAAAGGGATTTTTGGGGAGAATCTGACCTCTTCTTACGACATTTTGTTAGCGGAGGTGGATTGGCCGCCCCCATTCGTACTTGCTGCGCGTAGAGGGGAGGAGGTAATCCTTCCGAGCTTTTCTCGCTATGTCCCCAAGGACAAAGCGGAGGCTCTCGCAGCTGAGTGGGCTGTGTCCCTGGCTCCGGCGTTATACCGCAACCACGTGGGCTGGGATGAAGACTCACCCCCCCATGATATTCCTTTGCGGTCGCTGACACAGCCACAACCCCAATATCCCATCAAGCGGGAAGCCAAAGGTCCTGTTTCCGAAATTCTGACCCAGTTAGAATACCAAGGAGTAATTGAAACATGCGTATCACCCATGAACAATCCCCTTTTCACGGTTTCTAAACCCGATGGATCGTACCGCCTAGTTTTGGATTACCGGCATTTGAACTCTCATTGTCGGACCTTTGCGGTACAAAATACCCATAGTTCTGCGCTTGTAGACAGTCTTGTTCGGAAAAAATATAAAACGACACTTGACTTATCCAATGGATTTTACACGCACAACTTAGCCACGGAGTGTAGCCAATGGAGCGCTTTTACCTCCGGTGGTAAACAATTCAAATTCCGGCGTCTCCCTATGGGCTACAAAAACAGTCCAGGCGTATTCGCTGCCCGTGTTGTCTCTTTGTTAGACGGCATAGACCCAGATGCATGTTCGTACGTCGATGATATTTATCTGACAGACGACGAATTATACCCGCATCTTTCCCGAGTGGACCGCATTATTCTCGAGTTTGCGGTCTTAGGTTACAAGTTTAACTTTGCCAAATCTCACATTGCTGAATTTACCGTTTTGTTTTTGGGCTATGAGCTCAACAATGAAGGTAAGGGCTTAGCCCCTCATTTCTTGGAGAAATGCGCACTTTTGTGCCCTCCAACCACACTGAAGAAACTTCAGTCCTTGCTGGGTTTTCTAAACTTCGGGCGTACTTATATTCCCGAATATGCCCAGAGTATCAAGCCTCTTTATGCCTTGATACAACCTAACTTTTCGAAGTCATGCTGGCTTCCCGAGCATTCCTCTATACTGCAGTCTTTGCAGTCTGATCTGCTTGAATCTAAATTCTTGTTGACGCGTGACAACCACACCAACCTGGTGATTAGAATCATACCAGGGACAGTGGGTTTCACGTACTTAACCTTTAACGAAGGTGACACAGTACCTATTGCATACAAGTCACATCTTTACACTTCGGCAGAGTTGCGATTTTCCTCTGTGGAGAAAGTTTTGACAGCAGTGCAAATGGCGATTCTAAAGGAACGCGCACAGGCACAGGGAAAACGCATTTTGGTGGTAACACCATATCCTGCCCTTGAGGCAGTAACAAAAGCAAGTGTACCGAACTCTAAGGCATTGCACCCCCGTTGGATACAATGGGCTACATCTCTGACGTCCCCGGATGTCACGTTTATCTTTGATTCTTCACTTCAGACACAGGAGTTTTTACAGTATGAATTTGTTCATCCTCCTCCTCTGTCTTTGCTACCGCTTGAGGAGTACGAATGTATTATCTATACCAATGGTTCGGCACAACCGGCCACAGGTTCCAAGCATGCTTATTCAGCAGCATGTGCTATTGTTGCAGGTACTATGGTGAACGGTGAGTTCAAACAGACTGTAGTGCATACTCAGGCACTAGGAGACAGTACTGCACAATTGGCCGAGCTGCGCGCCTTGGTGCTCGCACTTGAGTTCGCTAATCCAGACGTGACTACCCTTATTGTATGCGATTCTTACTACTGTGTTCAGTCTTTCAATGACAATCTATTCTTTTGGTCACAAAATGACTATAGAGATGCTAAAGGCAGTTCAATTAAGCATAAAATGCTTTGGGTTCGAGTTGCAGATCTGAAACAACGTCTGCCTCTCACACAGGTGATTCACACTCTTGGCCACCAGCGTGTGGGCGCACACGCTGTTGGTAACGGTTTGGCAGACGAAGCTGCCAAATCAGCAGTAGCCACGTGCACAGTAGCAGCAGTTACAAGATCCATGACTAAAATCGATAAAGATATTTTGGCAGCTATTGCTGCAACAAAAGAAGGTGCGAATTACCCACGGGGTTTCCCTTCCAAATACTCTTATCAATTAGGTCCCGAACAGGCTCCTTACATAAGAATTCCAGACGTTGGTGATCGGCTGATTCCCAACGCGGACCGCAGACTTTCCTTGATAACTGCCGCACACGAAGGCATGGCTTCGGCTCATGCTGGTGTGTCTGCGACGGTTTCCATCTTGCAGCAGCGTTACTGGTGGCGTGGTTTATATAAACAGACCCGTACTTATGTGCTTTCTTGTGATGTTTGTCAGCAAATTAAGCCTTCCACGGTTACACGGCCACCACAGACACCGCTCTGCATTTCTAACAGACCTTTTGGGTGTGTTTACCTGGATCACTGCGGTCCATTTTCGTCTGACACTGCATATAAATACATCTTAGTTGCAGTAGACTCGTGCACACGTTTCATCTGGGTCTGGCCACAACGGAGTGCTGACGCTCGAAATGTCATCAGGGATTTGCGTGTCTTTGCGGGAATTTTCACCTGCGGCACCTTCCATTCTGACCAAGGTCCAGCGTTCGCCTCTAAGGCTTACAAGGACGCAATGGGTTCACTGGGGGTGCAGGTGAAATTTTCGTCTCCGTATCGGCCTGAGGGCAATTCGATTGTTGAACGAATGAACCGTGACTTAAAGCAATCCTTGACATCTAGAGTCTTAGGTACTGGCAGGAACTGGCTGGCCCACTTGTATAGCGTCCAACGTGCACTTAATAATCTCCCTAGAAGACCTCTGGGTGGGCGGACCCCATACGAAATGCTCTTTGGCATAAGAATGTTTGTGCCTGACCTTGATGGTCTAGACATGGCAGCGCAATCCGCAATCTTTGACGTAGATAATCATTCTACTATGTTACAGGACTTACAAGAAGCCCGAGACAAACTAGCAATCGCACATTTACCTTCAGCCACAGACGCTGCGCTGCAGATTCCGGTTGCCGGCTGGCTTCCGAAAGTTGGAGACCTGGTCCGAGAGAAGGTGGAGAACAAAAAAGAATTTGGCCCCTCTTATCGTGCACCGGTTCCAGTCCTTGGCTTGAAGGGTACTCGTACAGTCATCTTACCACCGCTTCCTGGTCGCAAGGAAAACAGATACATCTCAGTGGAAAATGTCAAGTTACAACATCTGGCCGATCCTGAATAGTGTAACACCAGCGGTCTCTTGTCCAGTCATTTCCAGGACAAATGTTTGTGGCCCTCCAGCCCGAACGGTCACTGATGTTGCCATTGAGATGGTAGATGTGCCTGATCGCCTGCACAGCGACCCGGATTCCCCCTGCAATGAGGAGACCGAGTACACCTACCCCGCCACCGAGTCCTTGGCTCATCTACCAACAACGCCACTGAGCCCAACACGTTATTCCTTTGACTCGGATTCCACCTCAGCACTTATCCCGTCCAGATTCAGTATTTTTGTATCCTGGTTTAGAGACAATTTTTTGATCCCCCCATGGACATACATCTGGTTGGTGCTATTCCTGATTTTTCTGTTCATGTCCATTGGCTTTGTCACAGTCTTTTTTCTACTCATTAATGGTCACTATTTACCGGAACGCTCTGCTGTGAACTGTGTCGCTGGAACTTTGGCTCCGCATTCTTCATCTCACATCATGAAGCGTGACCACACATTTGTGAACATTTCAGCTTTTCCAGTTGCTGATGGCTGCGTATGGGATGCGGTAAATTTCCAAATTCATGGACCAACCGAGATTATTAATGTACCAAATGTCCTCCGTGTTTCAATGGGTGATGTCGTTAAAAGTAATATTCATTCTGACGATTGGGATGTACATGCAGTTGAATCGTTATTTACTGATTTGAAATATTATGCTGCTTTTCATGCTGAAGATTTGTACATGAATTCTGCAAGTTATGCCGATTTATATTGTTACCAGCATTGGGGCAACCACTTTCTCCATAAACCCAGTACCCTTCGGGGTCTTTTTAATTATACCCAATGGGAACATTGTCCGACCCCTTTGCCAGGTAGCTCCCAGACTCTTAGAAATAAGTTTACTTATTTTACAGACTTTGATAGGTCGAACCCTGGGTCCTATTATTTTAAATTAAACACAACGGCCACTCAGAAAATCATGTTAACCCACACTAAATTGCTGTATTCGGGTTCCTTTTTAAACGCCTTGGCTGTGGGTGGGTATGAACATTGGCGTGACACCATTGACTTGAAATCTATTTGGGGCTCCAAAGCATGGCAGGTGCAGGGCAAAGAAGCCTTGCACCGTGCTTGCCTCATCCCAACCCAAATTTTATTTTT
This sequence comes from Calotriton arnoldi, assembly GCA_963921515.1. Taxonomy (NCBI): domain Eukaryota; kingdom Metazoa; phylum Chordata; class Amphibia; order Caudata; family Salamandridae; genus Calotriton; species Calotriton arnoldi. The sequence continues at coordinate 1,698,204 of CAWUFW010000598.1, read as the reverse complement.
AAATCAGACCATCTATCAAACGACATGTTGGATTGGCTACTTCCAAACAATTAAATGCTCCCTCCATTCCTGTATTGTCTTCCACTCCCAACAAAAGCTTGCTTTTCAATATTTCCATTGCAAATTTGCAGGCTTTGTTCCAGAACAATTTGTTTAATATGTCTACTTTTGTTCAGTCGCCCTGGTTGGCTTGGCCAATTTCATCTAATGCCTGCCAACTGCGTTTTCATGACACAGATCCTGGCTACAAACAGGATATGCCAGATCCAAGGTTTTCTGACTCTCGTACTATTACAACGTATTCTGTTGGTAAATTGTGTAAACAGTGGTTGCAGCACTCTTCCTTAGATTCTGTTAAACAGCATTTGTCCCTCCTATCAGGCAACATTGATCTATCTGACTTTATTCTGGGGCCTCGTGGTCCTCGACCAAAAAGATTCATTTATGAGACTTACAATGAACTCTGGAAGCTTTCGCAAATTGAAGCTGCCTCCCGTCTTCGGGAAATTGATCAAGCAAATTTAGAAAAAGTGCTTGCTGTTGTTGACAATAGTATTAATACCCATGTCTTCCCGAATTTACACGTTAGAGAATATTATTTCCTCTGTTGTTGATATTGTACAAGATGATGTTTCTGTGTTGTATCATGGTCAAAATCAATTGCGTTCAGTAATGCAGTTTGCGTGGACTATGCAAACCCTTAAAATGGGGAAGGTTCCTTGGCACTTTTTGAACACCTCTGCCTTATTCTTACCTTTTAATTTGACTGAGAAACAGCAGTTCATGTCCATGAAAGATGCAGAATACACTCTGTTACATATCGAGAAAATAGAGCCCTTACCATTCTCAGTTGCAGAATTAGATTCTGCTGTGTGGTTAGTACACGGGGTAATCGCTTTGCCTTTTTCTTTATTTGAATTCAGTTCCTGCATGAAACATTATCCTTTTGGCCGCTTTCAGCCTTTAGGCAGTGCTTTCCTGCATGAACTTTGGTCCCTCCCTTTCATGTATAGATGTCTTAGGGACGGGAAGGAAGTTTTTCTCACGGGGGAGTCATGCGATTCTACTGTGGGCCATTCTCTTGTTTGCAAACACATTAGAGTACACGGGGCCTTTAATGTTTCGGCTCCGAATCTTGCTTGTGTTTTGAAAGGCATTCCTGCTCCTGCTATATCTCCTACCTTCACTGTGCTTGCAAATGGTAGCTATCTCCTTCTGAATAATCAGGACTGCTGTGGCATGCTTGCCGGCATTCCCTATATTGTAACAGTTTCCCACAGAGTTGTCTGCTGCAAAAATGTGCTTTTTCCTCCCCCGCACGACATCGTAGATAGTTTCATTTGGCCTTCCATTCCGACTTTGAAGGCAGATTTCAATAAATTGAGCAGAATAAAGGCACTATTATTGAATCAGGAGGTTATGCTCACGTCCGCCCGGGAGACGTTCATTCTCCAGGTGGCGAGTACCCACAGTGAAATACAGGCCCTGTTGAACACCAACCTCCCACAACATTTCGGTGAACTGATTCACAGTGTTTTCAATGCTTCTCGCACCGAAGGTCTTGTGCACTTTTTTAAAGTTGTGGGTTCTGGCCTTGTTACCTCCTTTCAAACTATATTTGGTGTAATACCGGCTTTTATTCATTCCATTTTTTCCAGCGTCTTTGGCGGCTTTCCGTTGATCCTCGCTTTGGCGGCTGGTATATTGCTTTTGGTTTGTTTACTATGCAATGGCTGCACTTCATGGAGCCCACCTCGACCACAGTCGCCTTCGGGTGCTCCGTGAACGCCTCCTCGCTGGCTTCGGCGTCCTGCCATTGGCGACACTTGGTGTATCCTATAGACTTTCTTTTCGCTTTGCGTATTTCACTTGCGTGCAACCTGTGATGTCTTGCATCCGATGTCCTTTCTCCTGGTCCTTGGATTACTGCCTCTCCAATACGTCTCTGTCTCGCCCGGATTTTGTCCAGTTGGTGGGTCCCTTAGAGGCCCATGAACGAGACTGTTCCGGACCTGGCTACATGGCGCGTGCGGCTGCACTTGGAATTTTGGCACAATGGGATATCTGGGCGGCTGCTCAGAATCTCCTACAACAAAGTTATATTGAGTATCACGCAAGTTGTCCCGCAATGCTGTTCGCCACTACCTCTTGCGAGGAACATGAATGCAGTTTTGATTTGTTGACCTGGATGGTGTCTCTTTTTTCTGGCGATTCCAACGATGTCCTCTTGGAAGGTGTGGCGTTTTTCTGCACTTACACTCTTTTTGATTAGGGGGTCTCCACGTTCAGCGTCCTGCCCCACTGGATTTTTCTGTTCTGTGTTTTTATTTTTTCAGTCCCTGTTATTGTCCTTCATTGGGGACTATTCCGATATGGACTTTGCCATTCTGCTCCATCTCTTTGAACTCTGTCTTCGTCCTATGTCTTCGCCAATGGACTGACCAGGGGAGGGTGTAGTGTGGTTTATGGACTCATGGACTGCATTGCTAAGTTAGCTTAGGCCTGGCTGCCATGACGCCTCTTTTCGCACGTTACTTTGTGCCTTTGTTTTCCAGCCTCTGCTATTTTAGAACTGTTTGCCTTTCACCTTTCCTCCTGTTCCCTTTGGGTTGCGTCTGCACATCATGTACAAGGTCGAAAAACAATGTCCCTTGTTCTTGCTGATCTGGTCAGCCCCTCGCACTTAGACATAACACTGAATGCAGCTGCACTGGAGAAATTCGTTTGCTTTTAATATTGTGATTTCAATGTTGGAGGCACTTGGAGACAAACCTTTCCAGAGAGAAGAGCTGTGCTTGTCTGATGATGTAAACCTTGCATCTAGATATTGAGGTATGAGGGTCTGCCCGCCAAAGCCCAGAGGTCTTCTATTTTTATAATAAACTAGCTATTAGCACGGGGAGGGTGGACAGCTCATTTAGCCCTATATCCACTGTCTTTATAAAATGCTGTCCCCGTTTGTATTCTATGGAATTGTAACTATGCTTATTATTTTATTCTTATGCATTATGCTGATAGTACTGGCACGTGTACTGTATCTTAGAGCACGATAGTTGAAATAAACATTTAAACTATACAGTGTCTCTTATTACGCACGTTGTGGACAGGTATGAGTGAGTTACGAAAGGGTGTCCTTGCTCCCGCGAGTCCTGAGAAAGAGAGACCGTGTTCTGGGTTGTCTAATCATTGGTAGCTGCGCTGCTAATGAGACGCTAATGCTAGTCGGGTTGGGATTGTGGGTACTAAGGTTTATTGTTGGCTCACCACTATACTCCGATGTCCTATTATCCTGTGCATAGCTCTGTGTATGTGCAGAATCCCTACAACAGATATAAAGAGAGAGTTCGGTGTTTATAGCTTTCTCTATCAGTTTGGCCGGAAAGGGGAGTCGAAATATTGGCCTGTAGTTGTTGGGAGTATTACTATGCAAAATTGCAAGATCGTATAATGTTTCTATGTGTTTTTGCACCAACGATTCCAAATGGTGCATTCTCAACAGAAAGTATTAGAAACACTAGGCCATTTTTTTTGCATTAGTAAACATCAATAAACAACATTCTCATAATAAACTCTTATTAGTGCAACCCGTTTATATGTATTTGCATTGCCTTGTATGCATGTTTTCTTCATCTTATTTTAAGGTATGCTTTTATGGTGCTTCAACTACACTGGTCTCATTTTCATGTGTCACTATGTCTAATGTGTGCAAAGTGTACTTTCAGCTCTTCGTGTCTTCAATTAGTAAATGTGTTGTGTTTGTGATTTTTAAAATCGTGCTACATTATAAGTAACCAGGCTCTGGAGCGGAATTTCCAATAGGTAACTCAGGAGCTACTGGTAGCTCACCAAAATTCTGGAAGTAGTTCAGTGAACTGCAGCCCAACACAGTACGTAATTGAGAGGTTCTAGCCATTTTGAAGGTGGCAGCGCTACACATCTCCAAGAAATGGCCACTAGCCAAACCAATGCATACATGCTTACACCCAAACACACACTGTGAAAGTCTGCTGAACCTGCAACATCACCACTTGTCTCCACTCTCAATTTAGCATAGTCACATTGAGATTGGTCACCCTCGAAGCCATATTCTATCAATCATAAATGATTTGTGAAAACTGTACCAGAAGAGAAGTGTGAGAAGTAACCAGAGTGGAGTCGTTAGAGTGTGGGATGGCTTGACACAGAGTGGAAGTATGTGATAACTGTGCATTAGCAGCCATGTAGTCAAGGAGAACCATGGCTGGATTGAGAGTGGAGACAGGTAATGGCCTTGTTTGTTCCAGAAGGTGAGAGTGGTGTGTTTATGTAAGTATGTGTATTTATTTAAATGTTTCTCTGTGCACTATTGTATATGTGTTCTGTATGTGGCTGGTGTTGTGTCCCTCCTTGAAAGTCATTTTCTCACTCTGGAAGCCATTTATGGGGACAAAGAACACCATATTTATATGGTTACCCCAATATAAGGGGTTTATCTTTGGCATAATTATAATTATTCCTGACACAATGCTGGCACTGGCATAATAATAGCAACTTTTGACATGTTGGGCATCCTTGGACTAATCATGGCATAATGACAGCCATCTTTCCCATATTGCCAGTATGTCTAATGTAATTATGGCATCTATCACATAATAGAGGCCATCCTTTGAATAATAATGCCCATGACTGACATGATGTAGTGGTTCTTAGCATTATCGTGGCAGCCATGAAAGCCATGGAACTACTGCACCATCGCGTAATGGTGGGCATCCTTGCCATAAAGTAGACATTTTTCATATTATGGTGGGCAGCCTGGCGTGTGATGGCAATACCCGGGCAGGTGGGACAGAATTTGTCAACATCATTTGTACTAGGGAAATCACAAGCTGACATTTGGGTACTATGCATAAAAAAAGTTCATTTTGAGGCAAAGAATGAATTTCTTCAGAAAATGACAAGATTTTCATTGAGTGTGCTAACCCAGTATGGAAAGTGCATATATGATAGAAAAACGTACTTAAAGTTGCTCTTTTAATGATAGTTCAAACCGAGTTGAGGAGATTTATTTATTTGCTTTGACTCAGTAGGCACTCCGTGCTGTGGCTGTTACTTCACTATTCATATGGAGGCACTTTATATTAATAAAGCTTTCCCTGACATTGCTGTCAATAGCATTGTTTTATGTGTTGGGATCACTGGTGTTCTACTACAGTATCACGATTTAAATATCGTCCAGCCAGAATATTGTATCCAGAATATCGACAAGCACAATATCATGAAGGAAAATATTTATAGGCAAGTTTAATTATTGTGACATAAATCTGGGGCCAATTTGCATAAGGTGCCCCAGAGGCGCAACGGGTGTTTGCGTCGGCTTTGCGCGCCCCCGGGGCACTTTGGTATTACAGAAGGTGCCGCAGACACTTGTGCGGCCCCTTCTGTAATACCAATAGTGCTGACGCACGTAAAGCGCCAGCGCTATCTTCAAGGGGGTGTTACCTCATTTGCATAGGGATGTGGCCCATGCAAATGAGGGAATCCCTTTGCCACTGCGCCCGTGCCGTATTACCGACATAGGCGCAGAGACAAAAAAGCCCTCAGGAGGCACAATGGCAGTGCGCCTCCTAAGAGGTGCTGCACTGTCAGTGCGCCTCCTGAAAGCAGCCCTCTACAATGGGCAAAGGGGTCCTATGGACCCCCCAGACATCCCCTTGTAGGCAGGTACAGTCACTCACTGCACCCGCCTGCCAAGGGAATCTCTATTAACCTTTAAAAGTGCAGGCAGGTTGCCACCTGCACAGTGAAACACAGAGCGGCTTTAAAGTAGCCGCTCCGTATTTCACGTGAATGCGCTGCCCCCTAGACCTGCACGAGTTCGCAGCTGCCCTGGCGGCGGCGCATTCCCCATAATGCTGCGCATTTTCCTTCATTGCACCAGGCGCACCTTTTTAAAGGTGCACCCGGCACAATGAAGGAAAATGGGCCGCATGTGTAATGCGGCCCCTGGTTGGTCACTACTAGTGATTCTGCAAGATGTGGTCACAATTGTGATTGTATTTGATGTTGTCGCTATTGCAACAGTCATCAAAGCCCTTAGACTATTTTATTTGATTATAAATAGTTCTGTTTATAGGATAGGTTGGAAACCCCTGCTCTGTAGAGAGTTATAAATCAGCATGAAAGAAATTCAGCTTCACTTTGTTTAGCTTCCTCCTCGTAAACAGTCTTAAATGTAGTTCCACGTGTCATTTAGAGGTGCCATTACATCTCACTGAAGAAGGCTGTCCTTTGTCTGAAAAGAGCCCACATTTTTACAGCTGCTCGTCCAGGTACACATGATTAGGAAGGTTTCTGACCATAGAAATCTTAACCAGTATTACCCTAAATGCTACTTCAATCAATTTTCTTCTGGCTAATATTTTGATTTTTACATCTGTTTCTTTTTCAGACTCTTCTTATGTCTTATAGGTAGTCCTTTCTCCTAGCAACAAGGCTGTATTTTAGTTTAAATTATCTTCAGTGAATTTGTATAAGTGTACAAAATTATGTACACAATTATGACTAGTAGTAGGGGGTCAAGCTATTACACAGCCCAGACAATTAGGAATTTAAATCCTCTGCTTCTGACATTATAGCTGAGATAAGAAACCCATCCCCCAAACTACCCTTCTTTCCACCCCATCTCATTCCTACCCCTCGGTGGAGGGTCTCCCCTTAACGAATCAGGGCAAGCAAGCAATATCCCTGCCCCCACACCAATCTGCTATCATCTGGGTGCCTGTGCATCTAATGAATGTATATATTTTTCTTTGTTAGGAAATCTTTGTAACTTTCAAAGCATTGGGGTCTGCTTTGTATATCTGTATGTTAAAGTGGGAATGAAGGGATGTGCAGTTCAGTTGTGTGGTGTTGTACAATGCGGTGTAGCCAAGTCACTGAAATTAAATGGAAGTGAGGGACCACATTATGTCTCAGGGTTGTACTAAATTAAAGGATAAGAAAAGGCAAATTATGCTGAATTAAGCAGCACATTCTGTAGCTATATAATCTTGCTATTTCGTCACTTTAACATACATTTATACAACGCGGACCCCAATGCTTTGAAAGTTACAAATATTTCCTAAGAAAAAATACATTCATTCATTTGGGCATGTTAATGCTATATGGGTCAACTTCTCACCATCTTAGGACTGTTTAAAACCTGGACCCAGCATTAAACTGACAAATCTCCCGTTAACGTTTTCACAGTGTCTTCTACTGTGCTGTATAATGTGCGCACAATCTTTTTAGTAACTTTTATCTGTTTGAGCTGGAAGCATAATTGTTTTTGTTGGAATCTGCAAATTATTCAACAGAGGTGAGTTATATGGCAAGTGAGGTATATCCATAATTACCTGATAGAGAAGCAGACGTTTTCAGTTGGCCCTCCTCGATCTTGAGTGTTTATGTGAGGTATGGTGGGTTGTGGTCATTGATGCTCTAGTATGATGTGCTGTAATATAGTGTTGTAAGCTGTGGTATGATGTAATTTTAATTGCATTTATATAGCGCTTATTACCCCTGACGAGGCGTCAAAGCACTTTTCAGCGAGCAGCACGCTACTCCAGAACCCAAAAAGGATTAGTGGTGAATTAGTATAGAGAAATATGAAATAAATTTGAGCGATGGACATGTGAGTCTGTTATTTGGAATGAAAAGGATAGTGGAGGGATGGAAGAGGGAGGGGTTTGCATTTATATAGCGCTCCGTACCCCTGATGAGGTACCAAAGCGCTTCTCTGGCGAGTAGCAAGCTACTCCGGAACCCAAACAGAATTAGTGATGAATTAGTATAGGGAAATATGAAATTAATTTGAGCGGTGGACATGTGAGTCTGTTAGTTGGATTGAAAAGGATCGTGGAGGGATAGAAGAGGGAAGGGTCTAGAGAGTGTTTATTTGGAGATCATATCAGCAGGAGGAGGTTTGGAATGAGTAGAGAGGAGGGGGAAGATTCAGAGGGAAGGGTTTAGAAAGGCTTGTTTGGGAGATCTGAATAGTAAAAGAGGTTTGAGATGATGCAAGGAGGGTAGAGGAGGGAAGAGTCTAGAAAGGGTTATTTTTGAGATCATAGTAAGGGTAGAGTATTGAAGAATCCAGAAAGGGTTATTTTGGGATCATAGTAGTCAGAGACTGGAGGTAGAGGTTATATTGAGAGAGGTATAGGGTGAGAAATAGGGTAGTGCATTGGAGAGAGTAGTAGATTGAGGTTTGGGATGAGTCAGAGAGTTGAGGTAGAGGATATATGGAGAGAGGTATGGGGTGAGATATAGGATAGTGCATTGGAGATGCTGACTTAGGAGTAAAGTAATAAATATAAAGATACATAAGTACATGGAAGGTATGAATGTGTAAGTAAGGTAATATATCTAGATTTAAGTTGTATTAAATAAACTCAGACTTTCAAGTGTTGCTGTACTTTAAGCTAATTTATTGGTATGTGTATATATATATATATATATATATATATTTTTTTTTCTTCCCCCAATAGTGAAGCAATTGTTGATGAATAGTTATTATACAAATGTATTTAATTATGCAGTGACCTATATACATGTTAAACATTGAAAAATATAACCATAAGTAATATGTATATTTGTTAAGCAGACCTAAAGGAAAATCTATATGTATATAATCAAGAATACAAAGCTCCAGTCCACCAAAAGTGCACCGAGCACTCCGGAGCGGATACGGTCAGAACGTGGTGGTAGGTCCACGAAATATATCCAGCTCACACTCCAACCAAATGAAGAGACCGCACTCGTGGATGGTGAAAGGACTCGGTATTTATTTTACCGGGTCCACAAAAACAGGACACGTTTCGGCTCGAGCCTTTTTTAACTATGAATTTTACTGGCAGCAACGCCATTTTTTAAATATCCAAATGCGCATATGCAATTCATTCATGAGCATAGAAAGCAGACTATTTACAAAGATAATCAAATTGTCACCGCCATCTTGGAGTGACTAGTTCTAATAGTTCATATAGCAATTACATTGATTCATGGACATAGAGAACTGTTTACAAAGATAGTCAAATTGTCACTGCCATCTTGGAGTGGCTAGTCCTAATAGTTCATATAATAATTTCATTCATTCATGAACATAAAGAACAGACTATTTACAAAAACCAACAATTTTTGTGGTGACCAATTTCGATAATACAAAAAATAATAAAAATTAAATCAAATCAATCACGCTCTGGATGAGCAATTATTCAACTGTGCTGCTTTACATAGTTCATGATAATACGTAGTTGCTGGGAGTAATAGATCAACTTAATTAGTATAAACGGTTAAACCAAATTAATATAGTGACAAAGAGTACATTTCATAACGAATCATCGTGCTCTGTATGAGCAATATCTACTTTACTGAATTCAACATCAGTAAACATACACCAATTTTACTTCAACTGGGGAACCATTCACTGTGTTCAAATGGGATGCTCACAGCAACTCAACCTAAGTGAATTGCTAGTTCCTCTTCTACATTGAGTCCCATCGGAACACGTGTCTGGAGATCAATGATAAATCTAGACTCAAGTCTCTGGAGTTTGAGTTCCCTATTGCCCCCTCTTTCATGGTATGGGACATGGTCAAGGCAAAACAAACGTATTAGCTTTCTATTGCTCTGATGAAATTTCGCAAAATGTCTCGCAACTGGGTAAGTTGGATCATTCTTTTCAATTGCCCTGGCATGTTCCAAAATTCTCTTTTTCGTGGGGTGAATAGTACTACCGATGTACATGAGATTACATGGGCACACTAAACAGTAGACACAAAAAGGAGTATTGCATGTCAAAAATGTGTTTAACCCCACGGAAACTTACGAAAATGAGGAATCGACACTGAAGAAGGACTGACGTTTTGTCCAACACAAAACTTTGAGTACACTCAATCTCAGATTGATCTTTACCTATTTACACGCAAATTAAAGCTGCATAAGTTTTTCAAAGTGTGAGGTCTCTCTGAGCAACCACAAACAACTGTGATTCCGGAAGGGAGACAGATATCCACTGATATTCTAACAGGAGAAGATCTCGAAATCCTTCGTGCATTGGCTGATCAGGAGTCCACCCCTGAAACAGGAGACATAACCGATATTGAAAGTTTTGGTATTGAACAAAAAAACATCAAAACTGGTTTTAAGGTGAAATCGACTTTTGTCCCCACTATGCCATTTGACACCATAGATGCTTTCGAAGATTCAGTCAAAAGAGACTTACAGCAAATAAGAATCAAAAAATCAAAGACAACTAAATCGAATTATATCAAGTCAAATTTTTCGCATGAACAGAAAAAGGCGATTGCAGGAATTCAACAAGACCCCAACATTGTATGCAAACCATCTGACAAGGGGGCAATATTGTATTAATGACTAAGGATTATTACAGCAAGGAAGCATTAAGACAATTGTCAGATACTGTATGCTATGCTAGAATTACAAAGGAACGATACAGTCTGAGTATCATTGAATATCATGATATGATACAAAGATGGTTTATGCAGGGGATGCTAGACCAGGAAGAAATACGGTTTTTGAATTGCTCTCATCCTGTAACACCAACATTTTACCATCTTCCAAAAATTCATAAAGGCGCTAGCACACCACCGGGGGCCTGATCCTTTCTTCCAAGGGCAGCTTAACAGAACATATGTCTCAATTTATCGATCGCTTCCTCATTCAATTCGTCAAGACATTGCCATCCTTCGTCCATGACACGAAAGACTTTATGAGAATTATTTCCAACATCAACTGGGAGCCAGACATGTTGATGGTAGTGCTGGACATAACAACTCTTTATACGTGCATAAACCACATACAAGGCATACAGGCAATCAGATACTTTTTGAAGGGCAGATCATTGAAACTGGCTGAACATAATGAGATGTTAATTGAATTCCTTACATTCTGTTTAAACAATAACATCTTTCTCTTTCAGAAACAACTGTATTTACAACTTAAAGGCACAGCCATGGGCACCTGCTTCGCCCCCAGCTATGCGAATTTATTCGTAGGCTGGTGGGAAAAGCAGGTGGCATGGGCTGACAACAACAATAGATGGGTTTCTTGCATCGTAGGCTGGTATCGTTATATAGACGATCTATTCATTTTATGGAAGGTACCACGAGACGAGGTGGAACAGTACATTGATGCCTTAAATGACAACGCGGTCAATCTGCACTTCAGTGGAGAAATTAGTGCCACTGAAGTAAATTATCTGGACTTAAAAGTATTTATTGCAGACGTTCAGATTTGTACTTCCCTATTTCGTAAGCCTACTGCAGGCAATTCGGTTCTAGAGGCACACAGCAGCCACCCCAATCCATTAAAAAAGAGTATTCCTTATGGGGAGCTGTTGCGTAGGAAAAGAAACTGTACAAGGCAACAGGATTTCGAACAGGCAGCTGGTGAGGCCCTAGATAGATTCAGAACACGGGGCTATTCTGATGGCTTATTGAAAAAAACTCTAGATAGGGTAGACAAAATTCCAAGAAAATGTCTGCTTAAAGACAGGATAAGTAGTGTAGATGAAGATGCCCAGACAAATTCAGAATTTAGATTGATTACGACCTTTTCTAATGAAGCACACAATGTTCAGAACATTCTTAAACGTAACTGGCATATTCTGAAAACTGATCCGATTATTGGGAGTCATCTACCCAATTATCCAAAAATCACATATAGAAGAAGTCGGTCATTAAAAGACAGTCTAGTATAGAGCCATTTTGAAAGTAATCCTAGGAATCCACGAATCAGTGACCTCACAGGATTCTTTCCTTGTACTAAATGCAAGGCTTGTAAAAATAGTCCCAAAACCATGACATATGCCATACCAGGATGTAGGAAACCCAGAGTGATAAACACATTTTTGACATGCAATACTCCCTTTTGTGTCTACTGTTTAGTGTGCCCATGTAATCTCATGTACATTGGTAGTACTATTCACCCCACGAAAAAGAGAATTTTGGAACATGCCAGGGCAATTGAAAAGAATGATCCAACTTACCCAGTTGCGAGACATTTTGCGAAATTTCATCAGAGCAATAGAAAGCTACTATGATTTTTTTGCCTTGACCATGTCCCATACCATGAAAGAGGGGGCAATAGGGAACTCAAACTCTGGAGACTTGAGTCTAGATTTATCATTGATCTCCAGACACGTGTTCCGATGGGACTCAATGTAGAAGAGGAACTAGCAATTCACTTAGGTTGAGTTGCTGTGAACATCCCATTTGAACACAGTGAATGGTTCCCCAGTTGAAGTAAAATTGGTGTATGTTTACTGATGTTGAATTCAGTAAAGTAGATATTGCTCATACAGAGCACCATGATTTGTTATGAAATGTACTCTGTGTCACTATATTAATTTGGTTTAACCGTTTAAAATAATTAAGTTGATCTATTACTGCCAGCAACTACGTATTATCATGAACTATGTAAAGCAGCACAGTTGAATAATTGCTCATCCAGAGCGTGATTGATTTTATTTTATTTTTTGTATTATCGAAATTGGTCACCACAAAAATGGCGATGACAATCGGGTTGGTTTTTGTAAATAGTCTGTTCTTTATGTTCATGAATGAATGAAATTATTATATGAACTATTAGGACTAGCCACTCCAAGATGGCGGTGACAATTTGACTATCTTTGTAAACAGTTCTCTATGTCCATGAATCAATGTAATTGCTATATGAACTATTAGAACTAGCCACTCCAAGATGGCGGTGACAATTTGATGATCTTTGTAAATAATCTGCTTTCTATGCTCATGAATGAATTGCATATGCGCATTTGGATATTTAAAAAATGGCGTTGCTGCCGGTAAAATTCATAGTTGAAAAAGGTGCGAGCCGAAAAGCGTCCTGTTTTTGTGGACCCGGTAAAATAAATACTGAGTCCTTTCACTATCCATGAGTGCGGTCTCTTCATTTGGTTGGAGTGTGAGCTGGATAATCAAGAATAGTATACACATTTATACAGAGGAATACACATATCTAGATACATACATATAATCCACATAAATGCTATATACACAGGAATATGCTGCATATTTATGTTTGAGTATGGTGGTTATGTGGGAAAGAGCCAACTCTTGAGTAGTCTTCTGAAGATAAGGTAGTTATCTGTAGATCTTATGTTTGGGGGTAAAGAGTTCCTTTGTTTGGCAGCTTGAACAGAGAAGGATGTACCACCTATGGTTTATTTCTTGTAGGGTGGGATTTTGAGGCGAGGTGCCAATCTAGAGCGGAGGTTCCTTTGTTGAATGTATTTGGTGATTTTATTCCTAATGAAGAGCGGTCCTGTTCCATGTATCGCTTTGTGGGTGATGCAAAGTAGCTTGAATGTGGATCTACTGGCGAGCGGTAAACAATGTAGGGCCTTCAATTAAGGGGAAATGTGGGCTTTTGTCTTTATTTGTAAAAGTAGTCTGGCAGCAGAGTTCTGAATTAGTTGTAGTCTTTTCATAGTTACATCTGATCCATGGTAGAGGCTATTGGCGTAATTGAGTTTAGACAGAACAAGAGAGATAGTAGCCTGGACCTTGTGTGGAAATCCCAGGTGGGGCAAAATGCGTTGCAGAGTTTTTATAGTAATGAAGTTGGATCTTTCCAGTTTGTCCACTTGGGCATTCATTGACAGCTTGGAGTCCAGGGTAATTCTGACGTTTCTTACTTTCTTAGATACTTTAGGCGGTGCTCCCAGATTGTCAGGCCAGGCGGTGAGTGGGTCATAATTATTCCAATCTCCACATGTGAGTATTTCCATTTTGGAAGCATTCAATTTGAGATGGCTGAATGTCATCCACTGATCAAAGGCTCTGAGGCAACTGAAAATGTATGAGCTTCCAATGTCTTTTGGGTTTTCCAGTTTAAGGAGTATTTATGTGTCATCTGCATAGTTATAGCACATGAAGAGAAATTGATTGATCAGTGCCGGTAATAACTTCATACAGCTGTTCAAAAGCATTGGTGAGATAATAGAGCCTTGAGGGACCCCTGCTTTTGTGAAGTACAGTTTGGATGAGAAAGGGGGTATGGATGACATTAGTTCTGTTTTGAAGGTAGGATGTGATCCAGTCGAGAGCAGGCCCCTCTATGCTGGCTTCGTAGAGTCCTTGTCAGCCGCAGCCCCTGCAGGTAAGAGCGGTGGGGCAGTGGGGCCGGGTGAGGGGGGATTTTGACAGACGACGAGGGAACGTTAATTATTTATTTAATTTTCCCTCATGGTCGTCTTTCGAATCCCTCCAGCCCCCAACCAAGCCCCACCGCTCTTACCTGAACGGGCCGCAGCTGGTCTTTATATTAGAGTGTCATGGTCAACCGTGTCAATGGTGGCTGAGAGGTCCAAGAGAAGTAGTGCAGCAACCCCGTTCCAGTCAACTATTTTCTTAAGGTCATCCCAGATGGGAATGAGGGAAGATTCTGAGCCTCTTCCTGGACGGAATCCTGTTTGGAAGTCTGAAAGTATAGAATTATTTTCAATGAATTGTGACATCTGAGTGAATGCTGCTCTTTCTATCATTTTCCCCGAAAAGGTCCGTTTGTAATTGGTCTGTAGTTGTCAGGGTTAAATGGGTCTATGTTTGTTTTCTTTAGTAATGGGCGTATGTATGACTTTTTAGGTCTTCTGGAAATATTCCTGTAGTTAAGGAATTGTTGATGATTCTTCTTACTGGTGTGGCAGTAGTTAGAAAAATTTTCTTGAAGGTTTGTGGTGGACTTGGGTCAGAAGTGCTGCTGTCAGGCCTGCTTGCTTTGACCAGGTCCATAAATTTATTGTGTGATATTTGTTGGAAGGAATGCAGAGGCTGGGTTAGCCTACTTTTGGAGGGTTGTTTTTAGAAAAGGGTCAGTGGTGGTGGTTTTTCTTTGATTTAAATTAGATTCCAACATGTCTGCTTTGGTTGTGTAATGATTTGCCAGTTTGTTTGTGAAATCTTGAGTAATGGGATGAGCTACTTCTAGGCAATGTGGTGTGACGTGGGGATATGTGTAACATATTTATGGTGTTTGATGGTATGATGTATGGCATGGTATAATGTGAAGTGGTGAGCAGTTGTTTTCAAATGTGTAATGTGGTGTTCTACAACATGACATGATGAGATTTTGTGTTATGTGGTGTGGTTAATGGAGAATATTGTACGGTGTGTTGCAATGTATTATAATGTAGTGAGTAGAAGTGTTGTATAATGCTGGGAAGTGTGATGTGGTGCAGTGGTACAGACTTATGTGGTTCTGGATTGTGTGCTTTTGTAGGGTGTGATATAGAATGATGAGGCGCGAGTCACCACTCAACACACTGCAATCTTTTAATGAGTCTGCTGAGGGGTGTAAGGTGAAAGCCTTCTTCGCCACCTTTAATGACATTGTACTGATTACTCTTCTAAAAGAACAACACTAACATAGGTTCTCTTTTCTGATGACCTAGGTGACCATTTAACCTATTTAGTGAACAGTATATCATTACATTTATCATTTCTCAATCTCTGGGGTGTAACCTCAATATTCTAGTATTTTATGTTCAAAGTTAGACTACTCGGGACGATATGGAATCAGGATCTTCCTCATCTGTGCAGAAATCAATCATAAGAGAAAACAAATCTTCTGTCATTTGAAAAGGTGTGATCTGTGACCAAAATACTTTAATTCAGAAAAAAGGGGGAGAGAGATACTTAACAACACCAACCCATACATCAAACATGTCCAACTATGGAAAAGGTACATAGATGATGTACTACTCATTTGGGAAGGAAGTGAATGTGAAGCCAGCAATTTTGTAAACTGGCTGAACCTGCAAGACCCATCCCTTAAGTTCACTTTCACAATGAGTCGATCACACCTGGTCTTTCTGGATCTGAATATCATCGAGCGGAACGGGACCTTAGCTACAACCACCCACTTCAAACCAATGGCAAGGAACTGCCTCCTTATCTACGACAGCTTCCACCCGAGACAACTGAAAGACAACCTTCCGTTTGGACAATTCTTACGTCTAAGACGGAACTGTACTGAGAAAGAAGACTACAACATCCAAGCAAAAGATCTGACAAAGAAATTGATGTTGAGACAATACCCTAAGCATTTGGTGTCAAAAGCAAAGAAAAGAGCCTCCAATAACCACAGAGAAGCCCTTTTGGAACACAACCCAAAAGAGACAAACGCACAAAACAAGAGACCTATCTGTATAACCACATTCAATATAGCATCTGATAAGGTGACCAAGATAGTGAAAAAACATTGCCGGACCCTGACCAGTGGGGGACTGGACATACCAAGACCTATGTTCAGCAATAGGAAAGCCAAAACCTAAAGAACTATCTGGTACACACACGTCCAAGAAACACAGCTGAAGCTGAAGGGGCACTACGCCTGTTGCATCTACTTCCACAAGGCCACTACCCTTGCAGTAACTGTAGCGTATGTCACATAACTACACCCACCAAAAGAGTCGATTTTAACAATAACATGACTTGGGAACTACGTAGTTTTACCAACTGCAACACAGCAGGTGTCGTGTACTTGATCACCTGCACGTGCAATCTCCATGTGGGGATGACAACCAGAAAGGTCAGCACTAGAATAGTGGAACACCGTAGCAACATAAGGTGTAAACGAGCAACCACAAGAATGACAACCCATTTCTTAGAAAAACATCATACCCCCAATGACATGAGGTGGGTAGCACTTGAACACATCAAATGCCGGGAAAACATAGAGAGGAAACTACATGAAAAAGAACAACGCTGGGTGTTCAAACTGCGTTCAGATAGCCTGGGCCTGAATGATGATATCCCTTGGGGACAGTTTTGCTAAATGAATCCTTCCAAATACTGGGGGTCAAATTTAATTTTTTAAACCCTACCTTACTTTCTCTCCTAACCAAAGTCAGTATTGGCTACCCGCCTAACCTGTGGACCACGCTTAATAAATCATGAGGTAACCTTACAGGTGCGGCTTTTGCCAAAATCGGGAAAGATACTCTATGACGATACTCCATATCTTGAATGACTAATACCATCACTATCACTTTGATCCAGGCATCAAATAATTCATTAATAACCACCACAATAAGGATTACAGAGGAGTCAAACACAAAACCGCTCTCAATCACAGCCGGTTTTTGTCCCTGTATTACGTACAACAAACACACAATTAGCACAAGGAATCGTTCTTTAGAGAAGCCGGTAAAAGGTTTTGTGTTATTAACCTACTCTAAAACCTTTAGTTAATTTAATGCATCTTACTTCATTTAGGTTCTATGACAACAGGAGGAGCCTACCATACGTCCCCGTTTTCATACCCTCAGACATGTACACAATTGGCACCAGACACCTTCCTTCGGATAAGCCGTTGAAAATATTCTGTTATTTACTTACACGCAAACCTTGGGTTTGTTTTAATCTACTGTTTTTCACTTCGTTTAGGTTCTATGACAACGGAAACCTCCCCGCTTTCATACTCCCAGAATGGCCGACACTGTTAGCCAAATACGGCGGCCATTTTGAGAACCCTTTTCCCCGCTCTAGTTTTCAATCGAATGACTGGGCGGATACGGAAGCTTAAAAGTTGGTCCCCGCCCCAAGACACGCTAAGATGCGGTCTGGAGGGGAACCAACTAGGTGACATACCGCGAGGAGCTCTCCCGCTAAGTAAGTCTTTCTTCCACAGGTCACAACACCGGGTTTACGATAGACCCGACCACCGGAACCATCGCATAATTAGTACACCATGGATCTCCGGAGAAGAAGGCCACTAACGAGGCACTTTTTCCCGTTTTTCTTCCTACGTTTACAGATCTAGGATTACGAGAACCCTCATCCCCCTCAGTCCATGGGGCACAATTTTGCTACATTATAAGTATGTAAATACGATCTCTATACCGGGGAGATGTGTGTTACGTGTGTTTTTTAAGTCACCAGGTGTGTGTGTGTTTTTTAAGTCTTAATGTTAAGGTACTCACTAGCGGCACTCGATCAACCAGCATGTTTCTTCCGTCCTAAACAGGCACAGAAACACGTACAGTACTGCAAATTACCACGCACCATAGAGGAGCATTTTTGGGTATAAGACGCCATGAGAACTGTTGTATACCCACCCACTTGTGTGGGGGGGCTTCTGTTCCCCTAACATTGTTTTTCTTTTTCTCACAGATACTACGTGACAAAATCGTGATCATATGTATGTATTTACGCATGCTTATTAGTTGCAGCGTTTTTTCATTTTTTCCTTTCTAGATTGCCTAAGTTCAGGCCGATTAGGAGTGGCGTACACAGGGCTGGTCCCTGTGTAGTCCTGACGAAGAGCTTTGGGGAATGCTCAAAACATGTTGACGTATACTAAGGATTTCTAACCCATTATAGCTAGTTTTTCTTGTATCCTACCCCGTTTTTAGACGTACCAAACTAGGAGCAACAATAAAATATTTCGCCCACTAGCAAGGTATTTTTAACCCACCTCAGTCCACTCCAGTACACTTTTGCACTACACATAGCATTCACAAAAGTGCTCCTACGTAACTATCGCAAGTCGCAGCATGCCTCAGTTCGTAGAGAACTGAGATGGCCCCTATGATGAAGCATGTCACCAAGGGGAAACCCTGGTGAGTGAGGGGACTCAAGAAAGAAAAAATTTCTGTCCTGCTGATTTTCTAACTCAAACTGAGTGAAAATCTCTTTCCTGTTTCGGCTAGGTTCTTTACCCGACACCTCGGGTTTCAGGTTTACCAAAATACTTTAGCCATCTGGAAAAAGACAAATTTTGCATAACCAATGCGAATTTTTTTAACATTGGAATGTTGTGAGCTCTGGTAAAGGCAATAGATGGCCAAAGGCCCAATAAGGGTTGGTAAAGACCATCTGCTCCTTTGTTCTAATGATTATCATTATTTATTTCTCTGCTTCATTTACAATATTCTACTGTCAGTGTGTGGAAGGTCCTAATAGCATTATAGCCCTAATGCCTCAGACTTTAGCAGCCCAAAAAAGACCCTGTCCCTTTTCATAGTCCCCGCCTGCCAGCTGAGCCTGTAACTTAGATAGTGGGACTTTAACAACTAGGGTAGTTCTTGCCACCGGGCTATAATACTACAAGTAAACCAAGATAAGGACTCCAAAGCCATCAAAATAAACCTATTTTTTAAATATGGATAAGAAGTGATATCAAGATCTCCCCCACAAATGATTTTGCAGGATGGT
The DNA here is from genome assembly GCA_963921515.1 of Calotriton arnoldi. Classification (NCBI taxonomy): domain Eukaryota; kingdom Metazoa; phylum Chordata; class Amphibia; order Caudata; family Salamandridae; genus Calotriton; species Calotriton arnoldi. Next base: position 1,678,987 of record CAWUFW010000598.1, on the reverse strand, counting down.
GTTGAACTATTTCTTATTAAGGGCCTGATTTAGATCTTGACGATCCCAAGTAACCTGTGGAGCTGACAGTGGTCCACCCACCGTATTTAGATGTTGTGGCTAGAGACAGAATAGCGCCGCTGCTGTGGTCTTCTCTGCTGACTCACAGTACTCTGTCGTCGTCAGGCCAGTGGTATTGTGCCAACCTTATTTAGATGTTCCTGCTGGGCTTGCAGTCTGCGGGTGGCGGTTTCTCAGTGGAGTGATGTCCTGGTGCAGTGAAGACTGGTAAGTACAACTTAGTTATGGGTGTAAATACATATGTGTCACGTTAGCATGCAATGTATATGTAGGCAATGTGGTATGTCCCTTTGTGTCACATTTATAATGCTGCTTGCACAACATTTACACACCACTGAATGACCCCCCCTACGATACATAGGAGTATTGTATGAGTGGTTTACCTTCGATCCTAGCAACACCGTAGTCGTTTGGTGTCATGGTGGTGTCCGTGCAGCAAAGGGGGGACCTGGACAAATGCGTAGTAGCAGGAACCAGAAGCGAGAAACAGGACTAGGTAAGTTATTGCCTCCTTTCCTACCATTCCACCACCTGAGAGTAGGAGGTCTTTCTGCCACAGTTGGGCCAGCGGGAAGGCACATCGTAATCAGCTAGGCTAGAATCTTGCCTGGAGTACCGCTGCCACCTGTTCCAGCCTCTGCTGCTGTTGATACATTCCAGATATCCTGGCAGAGTCAGGGGGACCGCAGCTGTCTTTCGTCTATGGAATAGCCAACATCTAATTTGGGCGGGCAGACTGCCAGGACGGCAGGCGGAAGACTGACGACAAAGTGGCAGTGGGACTGATTCGGCGAAGATCTAAATCAGGCCCAAGTCTTGGTGCAAGTGGAAATAGTTTAATGAGGACGAATAGAAATTATACCACTGTATCTATTCACCTTCTAGTTTGTTTGATCCTCACAACAAATAGCCCCATCATAATCTAGATTTCCTCAAAAAAGTAAATAGTGTTTTTCCTATGTAAGGGTATGGCCCAACATTCACTGCACCCTCTTCTGCTGGGAAACTGAAAATCCGGCCTTTCTGGCTCTTAGTGTGTACTGCTGTACATGCCTACCTGCAAATGTGGCCTGCAGCGAGAGCGAATCATACAAAGACTGGAAGAACTTTCTGATGTACTTCTGCTTTACCAGGGCGAGCACAGAGAGAATGCTTATCCATGTCACTCCAGGACGTAAAGCCACCCACCCTTGTACAGACCTAACACTAACCTATAGTTTGTCCAATTACTATTTCTATGTTTTCTTCCCTTCCTGATTGTATGGTTGCATTGGTTTGTACTTTTTGATACCTGCTTGCAGCAAGAATCCCCTCTCCAGCCTTACTTATTCAACTTGTGATTTTAAGCCTGCCCATCTATTCCACCTATGGACCCTGTGCTCTCCAGGTGGCCGTCCTTTACCCGGGCTTGATTACATCCTGCTTATCATCACCACCTTTCTTTTCTGCTTGTCAATGCAGGTGCCTCATGCACCACAACCTTTGTTCACCCTCCCAAGATTTCATCATCTGCACCAGAGTTCATAGAGTTTCGGTGGTGCAAAGTGTATAGTGTGATAAGCCCTGTTTATGGTATAGTGTATTGTGAATGTTGCTTTCAGCTCTTTCCTGCAGGTGCCGCCCAGGTTCATGCCCGGCCGTACAGGCATCCTGTGCAACTCTGATTCCTAATGTGAAACATTCAACACCAGGGTGGGTGATCCTGTACAACCACTAATCCCCATGGCACATATTGTCACTCCTGTACCTGTCCAATCCCGTCCTCGCTGGGTGAGTTACCCTCGGTGACGATGGTGTCAGGAGTTCCAGCTCACTTACTAGACTACCTGCCAGCAACCAAAACCGTGCTCCACTTTTCGGGGGCCATGGTTTCTCTTAAACCCTACTGATGAAGAAACTATCAGCCATGTTTGGAGTATGCCTCTGAACCTCACACACCTCAACCAACATCTCCCACATAGGTCCTTCTTCATCCAACTTCCATCCATGCACTCTGAAAGGAAAGGCGCCCAGGACCAATGCAATAAGAGAGCTTCTTGGCCTCACCAGGCTAGAAAGTGCTTTCACAGATGAGACAATTCAAACAATCACCCCCCATTACCATCCTATTCAAAGTGGGTTCCTTGTTGTGTGCTGCTTAAACCATCAAAATGATGGTCTCTTGAGAGGGACATAAAACTTCAAGCTGCTCAATATTAACTCAAGTATCTATTTTGAAATCTGATGTTTTGCACCAAGCTTTATATATCAATCAATAAACAGCATAAAATGTTAGCACGGAAACTCCTTGGAATATAGTTAACAATTGTGCATTTTTTGACACGTCTTCCTCAGTGCAACTGCTTTCTCTAATGAGACACACGCCCAGCCGCGATCCATGCAGGTAACAGCAATGGGGCAGTGGGGCCGGGTAAGGGGGGATTTCGAGTGACGATGCAGAGAGAAAATTAAATAAATAATTAATTTTCACTCTGCATCATCCCTCGAAATCCCCCCTTACCCGGCCCCACCGCTGTTACCTGCACGGACCGCCACTGCACAGGCCTGGGAGTTAATGGTTTAGACCTCGCCCACTGATAAGCAGTCTAGCTGTATTTGGTCTCTGTAATTCGTTTATTTTAAAAAAAATTAAATTCAGCGGCCACTGGTTTGCCTCAGGAACCTGTGGCCGCCAGCGCTAATTAAAGCCGTAGTTGCTGATGATCACTAAGGCTGTCTAGTCCTGATGGCAACTCATGCCTCTTTCACCAATCTACTCTCCATTCATCTTTATTTCACTATTGCAGGTACTTTTTTAGGTCTCGCTGAGCCAGCGCGCATGCGCTGCTCTGCGAGACATTTAGTAAGGGGCTTTTGGAAGTGCTATCAAAGAGGCTTTTTCCAGCGACCAGCTTGCGTTCACGCGAGCGTGCACGCGCGCAGCCGCCATCTGTCTTTCCTCTGTCACACAACGCCTGCTTCTCCCCCTCCCCCACCACAGATCGCTTCGCTTGCCGCGCTTGATCGCGATCGCAATCACTTTCACTTTCGCGGGCAGCGCGGCCGTGTCACTTTCACGGCCGCGCGGCCAATGCTTGTTTTAAACGCCCCTGCTATGCAAACACTGGTTGCTTTAGCTCCCCACTCCCTCCACACACACAGAAAACAGTGATGCCTGGTGACATGCATTTTAGCCATTCTGTTGAAATTAGTATCCGTTTTTCAGCACCGCAAAAGCTCTTCAATAGGGTTCAAGCTATTGTAATGGCTTTCAGAGTGCGCATGCACGCCTTCAAAGGAGACTGACTACAAGATATTAAACGTTACTCAAACTGTTCGTGAAAAGCATTAGTGCAACAACCCAAAAGCCTCGTGCAGAAGCATGCACAAATTGTGACATTTGAGTTTCCAGCGCTGTATGCTCAAGTCAGTCACCCTAAAAGGCTTACACCGCGAGCAGGTTTCTTTTTGGGAGGAGTTTCAGGCTAGCTGGTGTCTGCCGAACAGAACACAGGGGTGAGGTGGGGGCAGCGGCAGAGCTCACAGCTCTGCACTGCATCTGTCTGGCGAGAGCCCTCCCCTCTGCACGAACTCTTAGAGATGCAGTTATGGGCGTTAGACGGCTCACTCGAGCCATTCAATTAGCCCTGCTCTCTGCACCACTTCCATAGCGTTTCTTTTTAATCTAAACACCCCTTTGGCATTTGTCTTTCACGCGTATTTAAAAGAAACCGGCCTGCAGGGAGCCTCTGTCTTAAAGCCCCACCCCGCAGGCGCCGCACGGCAGCCAGAGGGAAATCTTTCCTATTGTGAGGCAGGTTGGCGCCGCAGTCAGTAGTTCTCGCCATTACTCACGCTCAAATGATTCACTCTTTGTCTTCACTTAAGAGTGCCGAACAGTGTCCCAACATGTCACATTCTCTTCATTGTATAAGCCACTGCAAGCTCCCATCATACAAGTATTTATTATCCTGCACAGTTCCTATATCCTCTGATAAACTCATGCTCAAGTTTCTTTCAGAAAAGGAGCCATTAGACGTCAAGAACTACAAGCGTGTAGTGGTGCTCTGAATCCTGCATGGTATGCAGGACATGAGTAAGCCTCCATAAATTATGGGTAATGCTATCGGTAAACAAGCATTGGCATAGCCAATAGGTCTCGCCTTTGGGACCTTATAAGTATTTAGTTATGCAGCACAATTGCATGGCTAAACACTTATAAGGTCCGAAAGGCGAGACCTATTGGCTATGCCAATGCTTGTTCTCCCTTGCTTTCTCCTATTGTCACTGTTTTCCTATCTTTCTCTCCCCCTTCCTTTCTCCGGTAACCGCTTTTCTCTCTCTTGCCCTGTGCCAAACTTTGATGACATGTCGGTCCCAAAAAATGAGTGCTGGTGCCGGCCACCTGCAATCGGCACACTCTGTCTTTGATCAAAAGCCGAGCTGTGTCAGGATTTTAGGACTCTGTCGCGCGCAGCCAGGCGCGCAACGCCCATAGGTCTCAAAGGGCTTCAGCCCTCCCCCCCCCCACCCGGTGTGTGTGTCAGCCCGGGCTGAGACGGCTTCCCGGGCACACACACAGACAGTGTTTGAGCTGCTGTGGGCTAGCAGGTCCGGCGTCCGTCTTATTGCAGCCGCACCCGAGTATTTCACAGGTCTTTAAAAGACCATTTACATGATAACGACGCTTTGTTTTGTTTTTTACCCCTTCTTAGAGCCTCTGCATTTCCACTCAGCCTATTCCTGGAAGAATTAGCCCCCCACACCCCCCCAAAAAAAAAAATTCATTAGCGCCCCCTCCCGAAATGTGCTCTAGTCCCGCCTCTGCGCGCAGGGGTGTGTCTGATGACACAGGCCCACCTGTCTCAAGGTTAGAGGTCTGTCATGCACAGATAGCGCTGTGTCCAAGTTTGAAGCCTGGATAAACATTGATTAACCAAACTGTCAGAGTGGCGGAACTGCCATCACGCGCACACTGACATCAGTGGGTTGACCCTTGTGCCGCCCTTCGACCTGACTACAGTCTCTTCAGGCCCAGGGCTACTGAAGGGCTAAAGAAAGGGCAAGCATGGGAACTACAGAAAGTAAACACAGGTACCCAGCCCTGTTCACTTTCTCTGCCACGGGTCCCTGCAAGCATTAAGATGCCAGGGGTATCAAAAGGGAGGTAGTGGGACTGCTACCCCTGGTTCGCGCTACCGATGCCCGTGGAGGCCTGAGACATTCACGGGGCAGCCTCTCTTTACAGCCCCGCTCTCACAGGTTACAGGTCTGTAGGCGCAGAAATAACTGTGAACTTGGGCTGTGGGAGGGGCCTCTCGTGTCAACGGACACCAGCTGGAGACCGTTCTAGAGTCTAAAGGTCTAAACATATGTCACAAACAAAGCTCCCCGCCACCAGCACGCGTTAACAAATCTCCTGCCCAGGGACGCTCCCCCTGCGCCCAGAGTGTTTCACTGACATACTGAGCATCGGACACGCAGCCACGGCACACACGCCCCTCTCCTAGCTTGCACCCATGGAGAGGTGTGGTACAGCGGCCAGGGCAGCTGACTTCGGAGCACAGGGCTCCGCGGCAGCTCAGCACCATGTGACTCTGGGCAATAGCTCACTTAATTTCCACGAGGGCCCCCAGCGCCTTGAGACCCGTAAGGGTGAGTAGTTCGCGCTTTACAAATACAAATACGGATTTACATTTTATTTATTTACCCATAAGCAGGGAGCTGCCGGACTTAATGTTATGCAAACAGAGGTTTCAGTCGGGTCGGTTAAAGGCTTTGTAATCAGCCCTTAATGTACCTCAGCATAAGTGTTAGCACATCATCAACACCCTGCCCTCCTCCCACCTTCCTCCCACCTCCTGCCGTCACACCACAACGCCCCCACACCAAATTGTCTAAATTCGGTCAAAGCGGTGCCCCGGTCAATCGTATTCAGGGCCGGCCCTGGCTGCTGCACCCCATCACATGGCACACTACTTTCTACGTTGGACACTATGACAGCGCCTCCTTGTGTGGTATTGGAAGGGAGACAGCAGGAGACGCTTCTCCACTGTTTGCTCATCACCCGGTGTAATATTTGTAATTCAAAGATAACCACAGAGGGGTGTGAGGCACTCCCACCCTAAGGGCGAACCATTGTGTTGAAATTCATGCTATTCAATATATCACTGTCTTTATCATTGTCTTTATTGTATCCGGGATGCTTAACAGACATTTCGATATCCTATTACTACAGAACGACTAAGGACATCGCCAATACCCGCCTGCCTCTCTTACAAACTACTCTAATCACTTTCTGTTTGGCTTTTGTGTTACTTATGTACTTTGTGTTACTTATGTACATTGTTTTCGCTTTTTGTGTCACTTTCCCAAAATTTCAATAAAAACTATTTGAAATCAAAGATAACCACAGACTGTAATGTAAATGCCACCAGATGTAAACAGTGACTGTGGTTTTGTATAGCGTTTGCAACTGTACTAGTATTCATTGTATCGACCGCGGAAAGATGAAGGGTGGAGTCGACCCCTCTGGGTTAGAATGTATGACCTGCGGGGCATACGCCTCTGTCACCAGCAAGCAGTAACCTTACAACAGCATCTTGTCATCTGTATATGTGTATTGAGGGGAGTCAGAGGCAGGGGCCACACGGGTAAGGGCGGAATGGGGAATGTGTACGGGGCCCGTAGGGTTGATACAGGTGGTTCCCATACCTTGGTCTGTATTCGCTGCAGGTCCCACTCCGGCCTCAGCTCCCGGATAAGCTGCAGAGCCCCCGGGAGCACGTTCTCTTCGTCCACGGAGATGCTGTAGCACTGGGGGGCGACGCAGCCTTCGGGTAGGGGTAGCTCGGTGCCCGACATGTCCGACTCCTCGCGAAGACGCCCGCGCCTGCAGTCTGGCACTTATTCCCACTGTCCAGTACCTCCCTCTGCAGTCAGTGCCTGCTTGGGTCTCCGACCGGTGCCGCCTTCTCGGAGTTCAGTTAACTTATACTCAGACCGAGGCCGACCCGTCCTCCAGCCGGGGGGGAAGGGGGGATTGGTGGGAGGTGGGGGGCGTGTGAACGTGGCGTGTGGGAGGCGGAGTGACGAGAGAAGATTTATTGATTTATTTATTTTATGCGTTTTTATATAGCGCGGACTTTACCCGAAGGTGTCAGAGCGCTTCACAATAGGAACAGTAACGTTACATGAGGAGAAGATTACAAGTGGGCATGTTACAAAAGCAAACGTTACATTACATGAGGAAAAAGTGACAATTGTGCATATAACAAAGGCAAACAAGATACAAGAAGAGGTAGCAAATGATACGTTACAAGAGGAACAAGCATTTGCTTGTTTCTTTTTGATGTCTACTTTTGTCGTTGACTTTTTTGCAGACTTCTGCCTATACCAAAAGCACACATTGTACCACATCAGCACCTAGCAACGACTCCTGTACACTGTGACTTCTATGCCTACAGCCTTTTTGCGTGACTCTATGCATGCTCAATGCGGCATATGCCAATTCTATGTCAGGCGTACTTTGTATCTTTCTGCTACCTCAACATGTTTTTTCATGTAATGTTGATGTATAATTGGCAAAATTAGTGGTCCTGGAATGTCAACCCCTTACCATGTTTCTACTCGTTTTTGAAAAACGATAAAACAGATTCAAACAAAAAAAATGAATGTCTAATTTACCGTGAAACCATATAGTAAACAGCAAATTAGCATTTAAAAAATATTTCTGACTGGACATTGACTTTTTGAATAATAGACATTCTGTGTTATATTGTGTCTTAGCTGAACCTTCAATCCACCTCGTCTGAGTAAACCTTGACTGCTCAGTCATAGCTACCAGTGGAAAATAAATTAAACTAAGGGGTCATGTGAAACCTTTGCAAGCAATTGTACAAACGTGTCCTGTATCATGGTCTAGTGGAAGAAGCAGGTAGTTTCATCTCTTAACATGACCACAGCTTCCTACACGACCCCGGATGCAAACAAAGTAGTAGCAGACATCCAGTGAGTCCTAGGAGGCCAGTGAACTGACATGAGCGGGGTAGGCACTTAAGAAGCAGACATAAAGCCAAATCTAAGAACAAACATAAATCTAAACGAGACCTATTGCATTTTCAATGCTTGTTTGAAATGTCTTAGAGCTCTGTTGGCCATCAGTACCCTACTTGCACTCCGCTATTTTACCTCCTACCTGTAAAGCGACCATCCAATATCAAAAGCCTGATTATGAGCATGCTGTTGTGCAATAAAAACCTCCAATAATGAGTTTGTGTCGGAAAATGGGGAATTACATGTGTAATCTGCATGCATTGGATTATTCTGATAAAATTCGTCAAATTGGAGCTGTCGAAATCCGTTAAGGGGAGATTACAGTAGTACCGCATTTAGCACAAACTCCAAATCTCCCTCCGTACTTACAATCAGGCGTTTGCCACACATTGACTGTCTTACTCTTTTCCGAGATGTAAATTGAAAAACTCTTTGGCTCAGAAGGGAACCCTCCCGAGATTGGTTTTCAGGCTCAGCTTGCTTCGCACTAACAACACTAACGTTGTTAGTGTTTCTTCGAAAGAACGACCGCATTGTAAATGCCACGTTACTTAAACTGTGAAAGCACAACTTTGTGAAAAACATTTCATGCAATACCTGTGCAAGTCAAGGGATAACGGGACGCGTTCAGTAATCCTGGGCTGGGCTGCCTCTGCAGCGACTGGCAGGATATATTTAAAAGTTCACAGGTGTGTGAAGCGGCTGGGTGTGCATACCTTCACCCCTGTCTTTTTTCGCTACTGTGTGAATTAAGCAGCTTACAGCGGGCTTGCAGTTTGCACCAGCCTTCCAACAATGAGCGATCGTTTTCACAAGGGAAAGTGAAAGAGCGCCATGCGCACGTTGTAGGCACGCCGTGAGCGTGCACATTGGCGGCGCCTGCGGACTTCGCCGTACTTCAATAAGTGCTGCGCGGCTCAGGGACGGGGCCGCCAAAGCAACAAAAAAAAACAGGAGAGGAAGTCCGGCGGGAGCCCACCCCGCCTTCGTGAATGCCGCATGCTGCGGCCAAAGCAGGATTTTAGGTGGGGCTCCTGGGAGCAAGACGGAGCCCCGCGTGTTGCTGCAGTGACCGGCTGAAGACGGAGACCAGCCCGAGGAGCAGCGCAGAGTCCCCACAAGAGCAGGTAAGTGGGGTGAGGCATGCTGTGCGTGTAAAGCGCGCCGCGCTTGGAGCTCGCGTGCGCATAAAAAAAAGAAAGGGATATTGCATGAGGCTTGCGAGGACGGAAGGGGGACAGGAGATGTGCACATCGCGTGCCTGTACGGGCGCGTTCACATTTCCAGTCCGGCCTGCGCGTGCACAGCTCCTGTCTCCCTTCCAAAGCAAGTCAGTAACAATAGATCTCGCTAGCGACAGCGCTTCGCGCTGCGGCGCCAGGCGAGACCTAAAAAGTGACAAGTGTGCATGATACATAAGATACAAAATACAAATAGAGGTATAATACTGCAATAAGTGGCAGTCACTCAGAACACACTGGGAAGGCACTTCTATAGGCATGGAGTACAGAATTTCCTATAGTGGAAGAACTTCCTTGAGGGAGTAGAGAGGGCGTGAATTAGGTTTGGAAGTGTCTTTGAAGAAAGAGAGATTTGAGGTCAGTTTTGAAGGACCGGGAAGAGATGGTGGTCCGGAGCTGAGGCGGAAGTGAGTTCCAGATTCTCACCGCGTTGCCTGAAAAGGATTGGGCCATCGATCTTTCCTTTTTGAAAGTGGGAGGTTCAAGCAATACATTTTCCGCATTACGTGATGGTCTAGAGCCTCCAGAGAGTTTCAGTTTATTCGCCAAGTAGCGAGGAGAGGAGGAGTGCAAGGCTTTGTGGGTGATACAGGCAGTCTTGTAGATAGATCTTGCCTCGATGGGAAGCCAACGGAGGGAAGATAAAATGGGTGTGATGTGGTCGCTTCTTTTGGTCCCATATATGAAACGAGCTGCTGAATGGAGAACAGATTTAAGGGGGGACAGGTGGGATTTGGGGAGGCCAGTAAGAAGAGAATTGCAGTAGTCCAGTCTAGAGAGAACCAGCGATTGGACCTGGGTTTTACGGTCTTGCTCTGGGAAGAAGCGTCGAATCCCCCAGAGAAAGCGCAGTTGGTATCGAGCAGACTTTGCAATGGAATTGATGCGGGAGAGTAGATTGAGTTTTTTGTCGAGTATGACACCAAGGGATTTTGCGCTGTCGACAATGATGGGTTTATTGTTAAGTAGATTCATCTGATCCATCCATGATTGAACCGGAGGAGGAGAGAGTGAGGAGGAGAGGAGGAGGAATTCAGTTTTGGAGGGATTCAGAATCAGTTGATGAGTTAACATCCAGTTTTGAATGGAGTCGAGAGTAGAGTTTAGGATGGAGAGATCGTGTGTGGAGGACACCTTGAGGTAGATTTGAGTGTCGTCCGCATAGAGATGATAGAGGATCCCAGATTTACTTAGGAGATTTCCCAATGGTTCCAAATAGAGGTTGAACAAAGTGGGTGCAAGTATAGAGCCTTGAGGAACACCTTGACCTACCGCCAAAGGAGATGAGAGACTGTTCGCTATTTTGATCATTTGGGATCTATCAGAGAGGAAGGAAGCAAACTATTTAAGCACTGTGCCTTCCATGCCCATTCTCTGTTGAAGAGTGTTAAGGAGAGTGTTGTGATTGACAGTGTCAAAGGCTGCAGAAAGGTCAAGGAGAATTAGAAGACAAGACTCCCCTGAATCGAGTATCCGCAGTGCGTCATCAATCACTTGCAGCAGGGCTGTTTCAGTGCTGCAGTTTTGAATGAAGCCAGACTGGAGATTGTCAAGAAGATCATTGTCCTTGATATGACGGGAAAGTTGTTTCGCTACACATCTTTCTGTGATTTTCGCAAGAAAAGGTAGGTTAGTGATGGGGCGGAAGTTGTTGAGGTCGTTCGCATCAGCGGTGGGTTTTTAAGAAGAGGAGTAACCTGCCCAGTTTTGAAGGAAACAGGAAGGGAGCCTTGACAGAGGGAGAGGTTAACCAGAGTGGTCCAATAGGAAAGAGAATGGGTGTAGAAGTCGATTGCAATGGCACTAGGGATGGGGTCAAGAGAATGGTTGGAGGGCTTTGTTTCGAGGATGCATTTGAGGAGGGCATCTTCAGAGATGGAGTCAAAGTTCTGCCAAATGGCTAAGGATTTGCGCTCCTCTGGAGGGGTAGGATGAATGACCTGATCCACAAGTGATTTCACTTTTTCGTCAAAGAATATAGCCAATTCCGCTGCTTTCTTTGTAGAATCCTCCAACTTGGAGGTTGGGGGAGACCAGTTTGGATTCTTGATGAGGTCGAACAGTTTTTTTGGTCTATTTTTGGCTGAGTCGAGGAGGGTTCTGAAGTGCGATGCTTTTTCAAGGAAGATGTGCTTGTGGTACTTGGATCTTGCTGAACGAAGCGTGGCCAAATTGTTGGTGGAGGGCGCTTGTCTCCATTGTTTCTCCAGGATTCTTAGGTACTTCCTTTCTTCATAAAGGGATTTGTTGAACCAAGGTGCTGAGGGAGTAGGCCTTTTCCTTTTGCTTTGAAGAGGAGCGACGTTATTGATTTCGACTGCAAAGACTGAGAGGCATTGGGAGGTGAGTTCATTCACATCCAGGTTCGGGTCTAGCCTTGTAAGTGATAGCAAAGCCGAATCACAGAGGGTACCGAGGTCAATATTTTTCGTGTTACGGAACCAGGAAGTAGTCCTCTTAGGTTGGCCGAGAGTTATAGAGTGTGATAGGTGAAGAGAGAATGGGATGAGGAGGTGGTCAGACCTGTCTACATGAATAGGGATAGCGATAGTAAGCATGCCTGCTTTAGAAATAACAAGGTCTAGGATTGAGCCCTTAGAGTGTATTGTTTCTGTGCAGTGTTGGATAAGATCGTTTGCAGAGAGAAAGGTGGCCAGCATATTCGCAGAAGAGTCTTCCAGCGAGCCCCAGTGGAGTTGAAGTCACCCACGAAGATCTGATTGTCACTTTGCGAGTATTGGTCGCTGATGAAGTCAGTGAGTTCCTCCATAAACGAAGGGCCGCTACCAGGCGGGCGGTAAATGGCATGGAATCTGAGGGGTGAGCGGTGGTGCAATTGAAGCTCAAGAGATAGGCATTCAAAAGTGCGGAAGGAGCTGTTAGGAAAAGCCTTGAGTTGAAGGGAGTTTCTAAAGATGACTGCAACACCTCCCCCAACTTTGTCTATTCTGTCATTTCTAAATATAGAATAGCCTGTGGGTAATAGGAGATCAAACATAGAGTGAGCGGTATCGTTGAACCAGGTCTCTGTGAGGAAGAGCATGTCGATATTGTGAAGGGTGATGGTATCGGAGATTTCAAGTTTGTGTTTGTGTTTTATTGCAGATCTGCAGTTGTGGAGCAGACAGCGCAACTCTGCCGAGACTGTTTTGGTGACAGGGGCACTTGGGCTATGAGGGGGGATAGGGATATTGTACTTATATGAGGGTGCTCGGGAGGATTTAGGTGGATGATTGGTTCTGACAGAGGAGATGGTCGGAATAGTGTAGATAGTAGGGTTACTTGGAGAGGAAAGTGGAAGAAGGGTGGCGTTCGAGGACTTGAGTGAGTTTGCGATGTTTGCAGACGACAGGTTATGATTGGCTATTTTGGGGTGAGGGGGCGAGGTGCATCTTGTGGGAAGGTGAGTGTCTTCCAAAGGAATTGAGGTGTATGGAAAGGTGGAAATCTTGGAGCTTAAGAGTGAAATGGTAGCTTCAAGCTGGGAGATGGAGGTGATGAGAGAACCTAGCTTATTTTCCAGAGAGAGTAGGGCAGAGCACGGCATGTTGGGTGGCTCGATAGAAACAGGAGGGGGTGCAATTGGTGGCGGGGGGCAGGGAGAGGTGGGGGTATGGGAGGGGAGTTGGGGTACAGGGTTCAGGGGTGGGAGAAGGAGGTGGTTGAGAGCGGGCGTTGGTGCATCAGAGGTGAAAGGAGAGTTGTCTTTGTTGATGTTGCAAGAAGGATAGGAATTGAGGACATAATTAGGGGGAGATAGGTGAGGAGCGAGGCGGTGGGGCGGAAAGGGAGGGGGGAATGAGTGGAGTCATAGGAAGGGAGGAGGTTTGGGCGGAAGAGAGGGAGGGGGTTGGAGGGGTCCTGTAAGCTAGGTGAGGTGGATGTGAGGGAACGGGCACCTGGCAGAGTGAGGGGGTTGGGAGATAGGGAAGTTGAAGAGAGAAAGTGGTTCTACTGGGTCCGAGGGAGGGAAAGGGTTGCCAAGGGGGGAAAGGGGGTAGCACAGCATTACTGGAGGAGTGGGGGGAAGAAGAGAAATGCAATGGGTTTGTGAAGAATTCGGGGTACATAGCGAGGGGAGGAGGGGGTAGAAAAGAGGAGAAGAGGAGGGAATAGGGGGAACGTAAGGAAAGTTGACTAGGGGAGTAGGTTGGAGGAGAGGTGGACAAAATAGGGGGGTGGCAGGTAGGGATAGGGGGGAGGAGATAAATTTGGAGTACCGGGAAGGTGCAGATTGGACGAGGAGCGTATTAGCTAGCGGTAAGGCTGATGTGATGAAGGGGGGGGCACACTGTGAGGGGGAAGAATGGGAGAGGAGGGAACAGGGGAGGGGGGAAGAGGGTCGGCCTGTGCCTCCCGAGGGTGCAGCCTATGTAGGGGGGTCAGGGAGGAGATAGGGAGTAATGGGTGGAGCTAGATGAAGAGTCAAGGGAGAATCCGGTCGCAGGGGAGGGGAGTAGGGAGGGGAAGAGGTGGTCAAAGAGAGAGAGACAGGTGTCTTTAGCTTGGATCATGACAGTACCGTTGTTGTAGAGTGAGATAGTGAGGGATAGAGAAGACGCTGCAAACAAACTCATTCACTATCACTCATCCACCCCACAGGGGAGGAGTACACCTGTCCCAGGAGCACGCTAGCGCACCTACATTCGCCTCCAGCCATTGAAGCGCGTCACTCGCACTGTATATGGCTGCCATAGAGGAAAGGGGAGGTGTGGGGGCACTGAACCTATGAACGAATATCTGTACCGGAATGGAGCGGGCGACAGAGCAGGTGAATCTTGATTTATAGCTACCGCTAGTCTACGTATAGGTATTTAGTGTAGGTTATCTTTAAATAATGACAACTGTTCTCTTAAACTTTTCACCAATAAAGAAGTTTGCAGATTTCTTCGGTGAATAAATAGTTTTGCACAGTTGGCAAAGTTATGTGAAATCAAAGTTTTGAGAGAGAGAAAGCGTCGTTGCCCTCTTCAGCTTGACAGCCAGTGACTCGTTTTATTACAGCGGCCTTATCTGTGTTATCTCGTGACGAGTTGAAAATACAAATATGCACTTCACTTTTGTTTTAAGAGTGTACTTGAGGTGATGTGATAGCTCAGTGGGTTAGTGCACTTGCTTGCAAAGATCATTGTGTAGCCTGCATGTGTTTTGCAGCATTCGTGTAGGGCAGTGGTTCCCAAACATTTTTGACCCGCGGCTCCCTTGACCCATTGTCTATTGCCCGTGGCTCCCTACTGTTACTTTTTTTGGAGGGTGTGGGGGATGTAAGCCCAGCCTCTGGAGTACTTGCATTTTTCTCCCTGAAAATGATTGGGATGAAGCTAATGAAGGTATTAGAATCATATATGCAGGGTGTTTCGTATTACCAAGGCGGCGCCTCTAATAAAATATTCCTAGTTACTCTTCTTTGCCCATGCCTTTTTTAGAGTACCCTCTCAAACTTTTTATCCCACTTACAGTGCTAGATAGCACCCCTATGCTTGTAGGCCCCATTGCAAAAGTGTTTCTGCGCTTAAAGAATATTTGCATGCACTTCCATCTCTACCCATGTCAAACGTGCCAACATAGCTGTCTCGGCAGGGCGACTCACGATTTTTTATACCAAATACAGCTTTATTTTTGCTGTCTCCTCCCTAAAAATGCCTCCAAATCAATGCAAGTAAAATAAATTCCTCTGATTTTTTTTTAAACGTCCCTCTTTCTTGCTTCCAAATGTTGGCATTATGCTGTATATGGGGTTTTACTTCCCTGTGCTCAAGGAGAGAGCAGGCCTGTCTGGAAATGTATGTGTACTGAAAGAAATGTGTACTGGAAGTACCTATGATTCAAGTACAAATGTAAATACTTAATAATACTTAGTGTGTTTAATAGACCGGACAACTGTACTTTCCTGAAAACTTGCATTGGTGTAAAATGCATTTGGAACAAAACAAAACTATTAACGAGTCTAACAAAATAAATCGGGCATCTTCCGCTTACTATGGGAGTGTTGGAATGTGGGGATGCAGTGAAATATGGAGGTCATCTCCCTTGACATGCCATCAGTTAAGGCTAAGCACTACGTTTACAGCTTTAGGCATGTCACTTACAAATCATCGACATCATGCGTTTAAGTCTAATTAGTTTAACTGAAGCCAACAACCCCTTCAACATTAAATGCATTAAAGTACTTGGTGCGCGGCTCCCCAGGCTAGGTTTGATTGTTTCTGAAGCGCATACCCGTCAAGATAGTCAGCTATACGTGTGTGGTTGGAAGTAGGTTGTTTTTGTTTTGACCCTATGTAGAAAGTGTTTGCATGTCCTGCGTGATGACCACCGAGGTGCAGCTATCGTGCATAGAGATGCAGATACTGGTGGTGTGATGAATGCGGGTATGTGAGTTAGACACGTACAATTCAGCATATCAGCACATCACAAACTGTGTTGGAAAATTATCACACCTGGTATTTTTTCCAAAAATAAATTTCATCAGGTAAACTGGGGTGTCGTGCTGAGCAAAAGAAGGATGGATTAAGCCCAGATCTTTGTGACTGGGGGTAAATCTTTGCATTGTTCGGCATTCCGTCCATCATTTGTTTCTTTTGCTTTTGTTGCCCTTAGTGGGAAGGGTATGCGCAGACGTGTGCCCCGTGCTCACTGCGCCACTGGATTCAAGCTAGCCTGGCTGACGAGGGGTGATGCCCCGAGACCGGTTCCAGGATGCTTGTTTCCGGTTCAGGGAGGACCTGGCTTGGCAGTTCGGGCTGGACTGCTTACATGAGGATCAGGGTCAAGGCTGATTTGCATACGGCTGGGTCCAAACTGGGGTGGCGTGGTGAGCAAAAGAACAATGGATTAAACCCAGATCTTTGTGACTGGGGGTGAATGTTTGCATTGTTCAACATTCTGTTCATCATTTGTTCCTTTTGCTTTTATCAGGTACTTTCTGGCAGAAATTCTGGGGAAAAGCAACAACTTTTCTTAGTTCTACACCTCATAAAGGACGAAAAGATGCATAGTGCTGGATTTGTCCGCACGCTGAATTCCAGAAATCCGAATGACACCAAATACTGCACTCTGTAGAACAGAGCATGTGGCTGTGATAATTCCGGGTGCAGTATCACTGAATCAGCTTTACCACGGCCAACACAACGAGGGCCTAAATAGGGCTAGGGGTATTAACCAAGCTGATTTTTTTTTTTTTACTGTAAAGTGATTGTAACATGAAATCTGTGTGGCGTTAAGCAGTGATTTCTAAATTTGGTACAATAATAATAAATCTAAGGAAACGCAGTATTTGTGGTTTGCCCCAGAGACACAAAACGTTGCAATTTTTTTTTTTACGGAAAATGGAGGGAAAAGTACTGTGCAAGAAAGAGTGTGTATTTTATTTAAAAAAAAGGCCACCAGCAAAAGGTTTGATAGCTAAAATCACCCTCTTTCCAGCTTACAGAAATAGGTGCTGTTTTCACCACTGGATTTGCTCTTTTCCAAGTGGTGGTCAATATTTTGTATTTTTGCTCTTTTACCTACTGGACTGGCTGATGGGTATACCTGGCTCCTGATTGGATTTCACTCACACTGACTACGAGTGTCATCAATACTCAAGGTGAGGGCCAGTTGGGATAAGGAACTCAACTATTTTCCTTCCAATCTAAACATATGCACTTCTTTTATACTGCTGTTGAAAAATTTCTGTCTGTTTATGAGCAATTGTACGACACATTTCTATCATTTATAGGGTTCTCAAGGTACTAGCCAATGGGCTACTATCCTGAGGGTGACTACACCCTTAGTGTGCTCACCACACGTGGGGAGTGGGCACAATCCCTGACCCTGATTGGAGCGTGACTGCCATCTGCAAGATGGCGGGCACTGAAGAGTGGGCTTCACCTCACCCCCCCACCTTTGGGGAGGGGTTGACAGAGGTGGGCACACCTTCTGAGCTGTTCTGATTTTTCCTGCCTGTCTTCCTACTGTAAAGAGGGTGAGACAGAAAGGGGGCCTGCTCCTGATAGCGGGAGAGGCTGGGGGTCACGTTGCAAAGGCGGCATGGTCTCTGAAGATCCCCTGCCACAGATGGCTCTACCTGATCTAGGGAGGTGTGACACCTCTGCCCAGGAAAGGCTTTGTTTCTGGGCCCAGGGAGTGAAGGCTTCCACCCCAGGGGTCCAGAAACTTGTCTTGTGGTGGCAGGCTGGTGTTCACCAGTTGGGAACCCACCAGCGATTGGTTTGGTTCAGGGGACTCCTCTCAAAGGGACTCCTTAGTGCATGGAATAATAAATCTGACACTGGAATCAGTGCAGGTTTATTATTCTGAGATGTTTGATACCAAACATCCCAGGATTCATTAAAGCCATTATGGTGCTAGGAACAGGACTCCTAATGACCAGTTTCTAGAACATATACTCAGGATGGCTTTACTTGGCACTTATAATATCTAAGAATGGCCTTAGATATTATAGGGACCTGTCTGCTCATGCAGATAGGTCCTCACATGAGGTATAGGGTACCCTGCCTTAACGGTGGCTTACGTAGGCCTCATGCAGTGCTGGGCAGACATGGCACACAGGGATGTGTGCCATGGTGACTCTTCACTTTTAGCTGCACCACATCGTGCAGGCTACAATTGCAGTGGTGCCTGTTTGCGGTGAGAGGTCTCTGAGGGTGGCATAATACATATGGCAGCCCTCAGTGGCCTTTCCCTGGCTACCATGCCCTTGGTACCATAGGTACCCCTTACAAGGGATTTGCAGGTAGGCCAGAGTTGTGCCAATTGTGGAAACAATGGTACAGGTTAGGGAAATAACACAGGCCCTGGGAACCTGATTGGCAGGAACCCAGGGCACACTCAGTCAAATTGCATCAGGTAGCTGGCAAAAAGTTAGGGGGCAACCATGCAGAAAGGGAACTTTCCTACACATGGTGATTCATTATCCAGGGTCTGTGGTGTACCAGATAGTCATTATCTGCCATTAGTTCCCCTGTAGCCATAAAAAATAACATTCTAAACATGCCTCATTTTAAAACTATGCTTGCCCTTGCTACTAAAATTTGGTAGTGAGCCTGTCTCAAACTTCTCATCAAAAGAAAAATGAACAAAGGCATTGGGGTAACTAAGGGTCAGGTGTGCTATTACATCGCATAAAGTAGTCTCAGTTTGCGACCAGTATTTTTCCTACTTGTGTGGACCCAAACTATGTACAAATTCCAAATCTGAATGAGTTACAATTTATGTTCATGAGGTAGGTCGCAACTAGCAACTCGATTCGATTAGACGCAAAGAGAGGGATAATGATCTGCAAGGGTCAGCAGACCACCATGTCTCTGATAGCTTTTCAAATGAAGATTATTATTATTTTTTAAATCAGCTCATTTTCCTTAAAGTAAACTGGGCTGAACTCATATCAATTGGGCTTTTGAAAGGAACACTCTCAATATGCCCTTCCAAATACTGAATCGATTTGGAATCCAAACCCATTTTAGAAGCCTTTAAAACATTACTGATTCCTAAAATGGGTTTAGTAAATAGCAAAAAACATTTCTGCAGGTGTACGCAGCTATTTGGACTGTTTGCAACCATAAAAATATTTATACAACTTGCTTCGGGGTGTGGGCGAAACCAGCCACGATGGCGGACGCGTTTTCCTGAGGCTCCGAACACGGGCCCGACAATCGTCGTACATCCACAGCGGAAGGGCTCAGAAAACGTCCAAAAGACACCTACGGGACACTCAACCCGGTCCGGTGCTGGCTCGGACCGCACAGGAGTAAGCAGAATGCGGTTGGGCCCCCAAAATAAAGAAACTTAGACAAGGGGGACGCCTGATCCCAATATGGCGACCCCCTGAGACGTGCTGCAAACGGGCAAGCGGTGCATATCTCATCACCGCCGGCTGACGGAGGTCCGCGCACGGCGCTGGAGCATCCCGGCTGAGGCGGGAGAAGCAACGAAAGGCACCCCCACTGAGGAGACACCAGAGTGAGGAGAGGCAACGATACCACTGACGGCGACGCCCTAGCGCCATGACGGAAGGAAGGAGGCCCGACCCTGAGGAAGAGGCGAACGGCCACACCGAGGGGGCCGCGACAACGAGTGCCTCCCACAATAGACACCGGCATCACCAACGGCGAGAAGCAGTGAGTGCGGGTGCAGCGGACGAGGAGACGAAGCCCGGGACTCGCGGGGTGACGGAGGCCGCCAACACCTGACGTGGAGGAGGCAATCCAGGCGGAGGTGGGAGAGGAAATTACCGAGACACAAGAGGCAATGACAAGTAGGGAAGAGTACACAACACATGCAGGGACAGCGTCTTGGCACTGGGACAGAGAAGTGGAGGCCCGGCCCGAGAGAGGAGGACAGGCGACACAAGGGGCATAGAGGCGGGGAACAACCCCACTGAAATCAGCACCTCCGCTCGCCGCAGCCAACGGCCTCGAGGGGAAAAGAGACTGCCAGGGGCATGCGCCAAGAGGCCACGACGCGAAGGTCCTCAGAGTGGAGGGGGGCCGGGGACGACCAACAGCCGCCACAAAAGCATCTAGAAACCGGTGACTTCCCCCCTCGCTGCCTCCGGGGACGGGGATCAGAACTTGGGCTGGAACGGGGAGGGGGGGGCGGGGAGAGGTGGGCCCCCCCCCTCTTCGCGGAGGCATCCATGGTGCAGGGGGAGAGGGAAGGGGCCCCCCAGAGAATAAGGAACCCAGGTCGAGAACATCGCACGCAGGGCCCTGGAGCGCGGACATAGCACCAACTGACGCCACAACCAGCGAACAAAGGGCCACTGCGCCAATAGCTCCCTGCCCCTGAATTAGAATACCAGGTGGGACCAACCCAACATCATCGCGCCCCGGGGGGGGGCACCTAGCAACCATTGCAAGATACAATGGAGGAATCAGAGAGCCTCGCAATCCCTCCCTCGATACAGTGCTACATCAAGAGGCAATTCTCTGCATACGCTAGGGAGTGGGCCTATGCCTAACGTGCCAGTGGGGAACCAGTGCGACCCTTCGTGAACACACGGAGTGAAGGAAACAGTGGCAGCTCCCTGAGGGAGTGCTGCGGGGCAGTGGGGCGGGGCGGGGGAGGGGCAGGGTGGGGGGTAGTGGAGTCCGACATACAACGGACAGGAGTAAGGTAAGTAATGAAGTAAATAAAAAATGTACCTTGCGCGCGCTGCATCACCAACTCGGCGATCCAGCGCGCAAGATAAATTGTTTTATTTATTTCATTACTTACCTTACTCCTGTCCGTCGTATGTTGGACTCCACTACCCCCCCGCCCTGCCCCTCCCCCGCCCCGCCTCACCGCCCGCAGCACTCCCTCGGCGAGCCGCCACTGGAAGGAAACTACACGGAGTATCCAGGGCACTGGCGTAGACGACTATTCCCACACCGGCAAGACAAACAGACATTACAGGCAAGCACAGGGGGGACGGGAACTACCCAAACCGAATCCCCACCAATCCAAAACAGAACAAGCTACCACACGAAAGCAGACCAACCCGGTGCCACTGCTCCCCTGACTCGGCCAACAGGAAACCTCTCATCCCTGACCTGGACACAAGCACCAAACGCGGGCACAGAAGCGAAGAGCACCGGACATGAGTACTAACTCACCTACTCCCGCAACCATGGGGCGGCTGCGCACCACAGGAGGATCCCAGCCTCCTAACCTGACACGGAACAAGTCCCCAACCTTTGAGAGCCATTGTCAGACAGCGGAATCCTCTCTCACCACCTCCATGTCAGACAAACTCGACAAGTGTTGGCGGCCATTGAACACTTGCGAATCACCATGGAACACGGCTTCAGAATTCTTGCCACAGATCTTAACCTCTTGCGGGACAGTCACCGAAAATTAGTAGACAAAGTTGCAGATGGAGAAAAGGCCCTCTCTACACTACAGCCCTCTGCAAAAGCTCAACAAGACTCCATGAGAGACCTCCAGGCCCGGATCACGCTGCTCGAGGGGAAGACAGATGACCTAGAAGGACGCTCTAGATGGAGCGACCTTCGAATGCTAAACCTACCGGAAGGGGTGGAAGGGAAAGCCCCCATCAACTACATTGAAACCTGGCTTAAATCGTTCACACCACACACTGAACTGACTGCCTTCTTCTCAGTGGAAAGAGCGCACCGGGTGCCAGAGCGAGGACCGCCTCTGGGCTCTCCCCCGCGACCGCTACTGGACAGGGATGCAATATTACGGGCCACTAGACAAAATGGCCCCATTACAGTGGAGGACAAGCACGACATGCTTTTACCTGATTACTCCAGAGCGGTGCAACGCCAAAGATCATACCTCTTGGAAATAAAGCGACTCCTCCGCCAGAAAGGAGTTCAGTACTCACTATTGTTCCCGGCCCGACTCAAAATCATACACAAAGAGTCCACAATCTTCTTCACAGATCCGAAAGATGCCATAAACTGGGCGGGACTGACTCTACAAGTCAGCCCGGGCACGGGCAACGCTCGAAAGCATCAAGCACGCACGCCTCAGACCCTACGCCAGCGGTGAAAGAACACTCAATGCTACTTAGGGACACAATCGCACAGCGCTATCATGAAATCCCCAAATCTAGAACAAATAATAGCTAAAGACGGAAAGCCCTTCAGGCGGCGGCGGAATTAGCGGCGGGCCCGATGGCTTCAGATGACGACGATGGCCCACACATCTTCATGCCCGAGGATGACCCCAACGACTCGAGCAACTCCGATACAAACTCAGTGACCTCACCCTTGGTCAACCCACAGACGGCAGATACACTTATTTGAACAAAGCAGACGGGGGTCTACACATTGTTTCTCGCTCTTGTACTCCTACGGTACCCTGACAAACATGGCCCAACCCATGCACCAAAACCAATATATCTAATTCACCCACAGTCAGTGCCCACACCGATCATCATCTAAGTGGACCTACCGGACAACGCCTCAACAGGAACGCCGGTGTTTCGTACGAGCCACCCCCCCCCCACCATACACTAGGGCGTACATGTTAGTACAGGTTTCAATGTGCTGCCTGTTGCAGCAGATCCCCAGAATTGGGTCTCAACCTCGTTGCAGTTCTTGTTATACCCCACACCCTGTCTCAACCCAACACCCATTCCCGCACAAAGGGCATCCACAAATAGCGACATATATGGGCCACGCACGCGGCGCAGACGATTCACACATGTTGACCCCCAGTCTCGCCCCCCCTCCCACGTGGCATATAAACCTCCATGACATCCATAACAGATATTAAACTCCTCACTCTAAACGCTCGAGGGATACAAACAGCGTGGAAACGCTATGCCATTAACGCGTATATTAAGCGACAACAGGCGCAAATCGTGCTACTGCAGAAAACACACCTCACCAGGGGTGACCTTGACAAACTCCAGAGATGCTGGCGGGGCACCTTCTGCGCCACTACATACTCGGCGTTCGTGCGAGGGACATTGATATGGCTCAGGCCGGGGACTCCCTTTCAGGAGACCTGCAGAAGGGTGGGCACAGAGGGATGATATGCGCTTCTAAAAGGACTACTAGATGATCAGCTGGTGCTCATAGGAAGTATATACGTCCCTAACACTGAACAAACAAAATTCAGGGAGACCTTATTGAATGTCCTTGCCCAATTCACAATTTCGCCATGGATTCTAGGAGGAGATTACAATTGCACACTGGACCTCTCCCGGGACAGATACCCCCCCACCCCATTCCATTCCTACATCCCCAGCTCATGCGAAAACAGCTCGCTTTCGCGCAAGGACGAGCCAATGGTCACTATTGGACGCCTGGAGACATACACACCCAAGAGCTAAACTCTACTCCTTCCACTCCATCCCTCACAACTTACAAGTGCGACTAGACCGATTTCTGTGCACACCAACACTTATCCCCATGATCCAAAACACAGACTATTTAGGCCGAGTACTTTCAGACCATGACGCACATGACGTAACCCTTAGATGGCGCCCACCCCTACCACCAATCCCCACGTGGTGATTGCTTCGAGACTGCCTTGAAGACCCAGTGTTCAGGCATGAACAGAGAGATAGTATCCAAAACTATTTAGCTGAAAACGCACACACAACATCATCCAGGATGCTACATTGGGACGCCTTCAAGGTTATCATACGAGGAGCTTGTATTAGGCAAATTACAGGATTGCGAAAGACATTGGAACAGACCATACAAGCGACTGAATCGCAACTAGCGACACTGTCGAAAGCTACGGACACCGGCACAGTGTCCCTAACACAGCTGGCGGAAGCTAACACAAAATATGCGGAAGCATGTGCAGACCTACGTAGGTACAATTTTAAAGCTTACACCGCCAGAGCACATAGAGAGGGGGATCGGGCCGGAACATTACTGGCCTGGCTAATCCATCAAGACTCGGACACACAACCAATCACCAGAATAGTCAACTCTACAGGAACCACCACTTACATCCAAACAGAGATCCTACAGGCCTTCTACGAATACTATGCGGAAATATACAAAGCACCGACATCAGACAGTTCAGAATTTATCGACAAAGTCCTAAACCCCCTCACCATACCATGACTAGCCACCTCTGACAGGACCTCC
Organism: Calotriton arnoldi; assembly: GCA_963921515.1. Taxonomy (NCBI): domain Eukaryota; kingdom Metazoa; phylum Chordata; class Amphibia; order Caudata; family Salamandridae; genus Calotriton; species Calotriton arnoldi. The sequence continues at coordinate 1,655,088 of CAWUFW010000598.1, read as the reverse complement.
TTAGATGAACAGATCACATCGACAGACATTAAGAACACACTCCATAATATGGCCCGAAATAAAGCCCCCGGCCATGATGGCCTGCGGCTTGAATACTATAGTACATTCTCCTCACAACTGGCCCGAGACTCGAAACAGTATTCAAAGCAGCATTAAAGGCCAGGGAACTTCCCAGATCCATGCGCGAATCCATACTGGTAACATTCCCAAATCCGGACCGGGATCCCCTACTACGGACCTCATACGGACCAATTACACTACTATCATCTGACAGCACAATTCTTGGCAGGATCCTGGCGGACCGCTACACTAGGATACTCCCCAATCTGATACACTCCGATCAATGCGGGTTCGTTCCGGGGAGAAACACCTCCCAAAACGGAGTACAGAACCGATTCCCTAATGCCCCATGTTTGATCCTAGACCTGGAAAAAGCATTCGATACCCTGACTTGGCCATATTTATTCGCGGTCCTCCAACGGGCGGGTATCGGTCCCAAACTCATGGCATGCACCAGACTGCTATATACAAAACTCACATCTCGGGTCCGAATTGGCCGCCACATTTTGGCTCCCTTTCAGGTGGCCCGTGGAACACGCCAGGGGTGTCCGCTCTCCCCCTCCTCTTCACCCTTGCAATAGAGCCACTAGCAATCCAGCTTCGCGAGGAGGGCAAACATTGGGGTATCTCATTTGCGGGCATCACCCACTGCGTGTCCCTATATGCAGACGACCTACTGATATATATACAGGATATCACAATGGATCTAGCACCCCTATGGGCAACGCTAGACGACTTTGCGCAAGCAGCTGGGCTAAAAGTAAACTGGGCAAAATCTACTATATATCCCCTCCATTCAGACGTCCCCCCATGAGAGATCCACACCGGGTCGGCCAGACTGACCTGGAACGGTGAAGCCCCAAGGTACCTAGGAATCAGATTATATAATTCCCGAAGGACCTGGTTGAAGGTAACCACCGCAGAACACTGAGGGGCATCCATACTCAAATCAACTTCTGGTGGACTTTACCCCTGGCCCCAGTAGGAAGAGTGGCCCTAGCAAAAATGGTGCTGGTGCCCCGTTTCCTCTACCACTTCGCAAATGTGCCGGCAATCCCCCCACAATCCTTCTTTCGGGAACTCAATTCCCTACTAGTATCCCTGATATGGGGGACAGGATGCCCAAGGGTAGCCAAACAACACTACAGCTACCAATGGACTAGGGGGGACTGGGCGCCCATCTTTCGAGGCCTACTTCCTCGCAGCGCAACTCCAATGGCTATCACGCTGGACGGCGGGACGCCACCTGGAGGAGACTGGTGCGGACTCAGGACCCCTAACGATTCCAGCGATACACCGCTTACTCCTACCGGGCACCCAACCAGACCCACCCCACCCCATCCCATCCCATCCAGGTGACGGTAGCTAGGTCCTGTATGCAGAAAATTCATCGCCTTTCCCGCAACACACAACTATATACCCCACTGCTACCACTGGCCGGCTTACCCCGAGGCAGCGGCTACTACACTACCCGAGACCTAAGAGTTTAGACGGAACACTCACAGAGGTAGAGTCTTTATTTGCGGACGGACACCTCATTCCATTTGAGAGCCTAGCGGAGGAGAGCGGGCTCCCAGACGGACAATTTCTCCTACATAGACAAATCGTCTCGGACTGCAAACAGACCTGGGATCTGTCCAGGTGGAACCCGCAACACGCCCAACACTTCACACAATTCTGACCATGGGTACTGGGCGCCACCTCATCATGTGGATCTATAGGGCTATTCGAGAGCTCACGCCCATACCACTTACCCAACTTAGGCTGAAACGGGAGGAGGAATTCGGGCGCTCATTGAATGACAAAGAATGGCAGATCGTATTAGAACATCCCAAGAAAGTGTTGCGTAACCCGCATTTTAAAAACATACAATTTAACATACTACACCGAGCATATTTGACGCCGGCGAAGCTCCAACGTTTTTATCCTATGACACAATTTCGATCCCCACTTTGCCACCTCCCCAACACCACATTCCATCATATGTTCTGAAACTTCCCCACACTGCAACCCTACTGGGCGGAAATACACAATGTAATACAAGAAATCACAGGTCTCATGGGTATCGACACGTGGGAAGCCAGCGCAGAATCTCCCGGCATAGGAAAGACAGAAAGGTGGGAAAAAGGTTCGTATCGCTGACCCTCCTCCTGGCAAAGCGATGCATCGCAATGCACTGGCGCGCGCCTACAAGGCCTCCACTAGAGGCCTGGAGAGGCGCTGTAATTAAATGGGACACAGCAGAAGAAGACACAATTAGACTCGAGGAGGCACGCGGGACGCGGCGCCGCCACATATCCATGGAGTGGCAACACTCCTTCAAAATTTCAAATGAAAAAAATACACCAGCCCAATCACCCAGGAAATCACCTACAGCGACAGGACCACCGGACCCAGCCCTCCCAACCATAAACACAAACAAGCGTCCCCCACCTGCTTCTCCCCCCTAACCTTTCCGACACGGATACATCACTGGACTCCCCCGTGAAGAGGTGCACCTTCTCAGCACCGCAATAACAAACTTGCGCCAGCGCAGAAGGCCCACATAAAGAAAGACACACAGACGCCCGCCCCACACCCTTCTCCCAACCACCGACCCCCAGTTTAATCCCCAGTTGGGTAATCGCACCCACATCTCGTACCCACAGAAAACGAGACCAATTATTAAGCCTTTGAACTAAAGGCAGCACATGCAGACCCAACACATCTCCACCCTAGCCATACAATAGACAACCCACCCAAACACAAACAAAATCCAAAACGATCACATTTCAGAGTTGTAATGCAATTCACTGTTTGTTACTCGTATATGATTTTGATGTTGAACATAATGTGCGAAATGAAAAACCCAATAAAATGGTTTTTTTTAAAAACACAACTTGCTTCATATCTGCACAAGATCAGGCAGTTTGGTGAAGCTGAAGAACCAAAACTACAATTGTTACTTGTTCCCAGGATCTTGGCTTTCCCACTACATTTTCATGAGTGAACCAAAAGGCTGGTTTCAGTCTTCAAAGACATAATATCTAATGAGCATGTGTTGGATTCCAATCTGGTTTTATTATAACACACTTCTACAAACTCTAAGCCAAATTCTAAATTTGTCCAATCTTGTTAAGATAACCAAAGACAGAAAAAGAATGTCTAAGATTACACAACTTAGGGGCATATTCTCAAGGACTTATCGCCGAGTTAGCGGCACTTTATCGCAGCCAAAGTGGCAATAGATTTATCGCCCTATTCACAAGCTGGTGCTAACAGCCGATATCGCCAGTTTTCCTGCGATAGCAGCCGCAAAAAACATCGCCACGGATGACACCAGCAACTAACGCTAATGAGATGCAGAGTAGGCGTTCCCGTGCAAAAAGCCGCGACAACACCACTTCGCAACATTCTCAACGACCAGCCAGATCGGCGATAAGATCACAAAACATGCGATAAGGCGCGTTAGCAGCAGGGAATTAACACCTGCTCCTTCCTGGTATTAAGTCGGACGATAACCTGCACCAGAAATGGGAGCCCAGCCCACAGCCACACCAGAAGAACAACAGATGCCATGGAGCTACTGATCGTGCAGCCGGACACCCAAGAGGGCCACAACACCCACCACCACCCCCCCAGGATCCCCCCCCAGGCCCTACCCCGGACAAAGATATTTCACATCAACTTTACGAAATCATGAACAAAACAATTCGCCTGATGTCGCACAAGTACAACAATTAACATACATGTGTGGTCAGAAAAAGGAGAATTATTCATTCATCTTTGAATTTCCAAACAAATTATTTTATTCAAATTTAACCCAAAACAACTATTCGGAAGAGTCATGGCGGGTCTTCTCTGGACAATCTGTAAGACACAACCTGCAAGACAAAATCCAAGATAAGGTGTGTCATGCGCTCATCAAAGGACAGAGAGCGAGAGAGAGAAAGAGAGAGAGAAAGAAAGGGAGAGAGAGAGAGAAAGAGAGGGAGAGAGAGAGAAAGAGAGAGAAAGGGGGAGAGAGGGAGAAGGAGAGAGAGAGAGAAACAGAGGAAGAGAGAGAGAGACAGTGAAAGGAAGAGAAGGAGAAGGAGAGAGAGAGTAACAGAGGAAGAGAGAGAGACAGTGAAAGGAAGAGAGGGAGAGGGAGAGAGAGTGCCAACACTGCGGACCCAGGCCTCACTGCTCACCTGCTGCCACCGGTGTGTCTCCAACCACGTGCCGGTATACACTGCAGTCCACCAGGTCCCTTATCTGAAACAGAGTCCAGATTTATGAATGGCAGAGTTCATATCAGTGCACACGCCATCATCGCTTGGCCGCCCCTGCGCACACAGGCTGCTGCACCCCAGCCCCTCCCGCCGCCCAGCGGTGTTTGCCCGCCCCTGCGCACCCAGGCCTCACTGCTCACCTTCCGCCACCAGCGTGTCTCCAAGAGGGCCCACCACGTGCCGGTGCAAGCTCCAAGCCCGGGGCCCGCGACCTTGGCAGCCTCCACATCATGCAGCCCCGCCCCGTGGGCCACCAGGTCACACACGTGATTCTGGGTCTTGATTTTGCAATGGCAGAGATCATATCAGTGCACACGGCATCATCGCAGGCTGCACACCCGCTCAGCGCTATAGGTGCCACTAACTCTGTGAACCGCGAGGCAACGCCACGTGGCGGTAGGCCTGCGCTGCCCGCTGGCTCAGGCCTACACTGCGGTCCAGCAGGGCTCACACAAATCCTTACCAGTCCGGACCGCCAGGACGGCGCATCATCGCAGGCTGCACACCCGCTCAGCACTTAAGGTGCCCGTACCTCAGTGCACCGAAAGTCACCGTCCCGTGGCGGTAGGCCCGTGCCGGCTGCAGTGTTTCCGGTGCCACCAACTCTGTGCAACGTAAGTCATGGACCCTTTCTGATTGAGTCTCGTGATATGCCAGGCGGACGCAGCCATGTCACCTCCGGCAGTGGGGAAGAACTGGGACACGTAGCGTCGTCGTCCCCCCCTTTATACGTGAGCCGAGTGGGCTGGGTCGGCGTACGCCAGGCCAGCGTAGGGGTGTGAATGATTATCCCTGGGCTCTGGGCGTGGTTCATTTCTGGGCTGGACAGGAAACCAACTGATGCGTGTGTCTCTGTTGCAGTGTCTGTACCACACGGCCCGCAATCAACAATGTTGCAATGTTGCATGCACCCGGAGGGCGGCCGCACACAAAGGGATTGTACAAGGAGCGCAAGGCCGCTCGGGCTCTTGGCTCATGCATGCCAACTGTTGTGTGTGTATCGCTATTGGTGCACCATAAGCCTAAGGCCCAGCCTCAATTGCAGCGCGAAAGCCACATCACATTCCCAGAATGCAAGCAGTAGTCAGACTAACATTAGGGATGAAAGCTCCTTTGTCTCAATACATAAGGCGGAAGGACATCTGCACCTCCGACCTTGGTCTTCCATGCGGCAGGCACCCCCTGAGAGAGATACCATAGCAGATGATGACGACTCCCACACTACGGACAGCGCTAATGATAGACCAACGTATACACACCCCACACACAGAAGTCCTTGTTCGAGGTACTCTTGCATGGAATGCCCTTGACACTTACGTACACAACAACCCATACGTCCAAACGTTGCACACACATACGACTCATTGCTCCGAGCTGTGACATATCATCCACATAACTGCCGCAGGTCAGAAGAGTGCCGTTCTACGAGAGTCACCAACGCAATGGCAGAACATCCCGGGCGCATGCACAACTCCTGTCACGTGGAACTGTACCGTGACCGAATGCTGCCTGTTAGTGTCTGATGCATTGGTCTGCATGTTGTGGCCCTTGTCTTGCCCGTACTGACACGCACATGGCAATAAAGTCTACGCAACTTCACTAGTGTTCAACTGTGATGAGTGTTGATTGGAATGACAAATCGTGTGCCTCAATGAGCATTGTCCTTACACAGGGAGGGACTGACTGACGCATTTCACTGAGGGGTGAGTCCCTATTGCCAGCTCCACCTCTGTGAGCCAGACATAGTGGTTGGGATAGTTGCTGATAGACCTGTGCTCTTACGTGTCTTCAGCAATGTGAGTATGGTGTCCATATTCTTGCCATGTGGATCAATGTGATCCATCACTACAGGCTGTGTCCACCCAGTTGAGTGTGAGTAGGTATGCGAAGAGATGTTCTGTTGTCAAATGTGATGGGGGACACTACTTTAGGCCTGCCAACGACTTTGACATTTCATACCCAGCCCTATTTCTAACATTGCGTGGGGCAAAGTTGAGGAATTGCGCGATTGTTGTTTCAGAGCAATGAGGCCACAGCTAGTGCACACATTCCCAGTCATCTCACTTCCCATGTGTGTCACGGACAAACATGCGCATTGCTTTCATTTCCCAGGGTGTACCTTTTTGGGCAATCAATGTCCTTACATTCATCCATACTTTCATACTTGATCGATTATGGACATGACACATCTGTGAGAATTTGAATGATTTATTCACATTCGGTGGAGTGTCGGAGCTGGAGCAGTACATGGCCATGCAAACCCCACATTACATTGTAGCCCAGTGGAGAGCCAGCCAGAGTCATTTAGGGATTGACAAGTACATCGGAGGAGGAAGAGTACAGTCCGCAGTCTGATTGCTGTGTCATTGGGAAGCAAACAAAATATGGCAGTCCATGTCGAGGTCCAAGGTGAGTGTCGCAGAGTGTTTCGGGGGACAGTGGGAGGTGTTGTTACAGGGCATGATGCAGAGGGCAGAACCAAGCTGAAACAGGGCATATGGCGGAGAAGAATGCTACTGGCTCCTTCTTACTACAAAGGTGGAATCACCTGCATCTTCGTCCTCTATGTCATCTGTCTGACATGTGGGTGCTGATGTTTGGTCTGCAGCACTGTGTGCCACTGACACATCAGGGGCCGGAGATGTGTGTGTAGAAGTCCCAGCAGCATTCATCAGCAACTGCCTTAGTGGCAGCAATGCGATGATGAGGATCTGCAGGGCATGGAAGATCCCAACAACTTTTCGCTGGTGTGCATCCGTGGCAGCCATTCTTTCCGCATGCATCCGCTCCATGTTCTCCATTATCCTCGGCATCTGTGCCAACTCTCGGCTGACATCGCTGAGGCCACTCTGACTAGACAGTTGTTCTCCTCTCAGAGTCATGACTCCAGCGATGTCGGGCATGGATTGTTGGACATCATGGAGCGAACTGTGGGTGTCCGTTAGGGAGTGTAAGTGGTCCCTGATGGGACTTAGACACCCACGTATGTCATCTAGTTTGGCTGCCATGAGGTCGAACCCCACCCGCACCTGTTCAGCCACCTCCTTCTGGCAGTCTAACACATGGCCTTGGAATGCGATGTGTTCTTCGGTGAGGTGCTGGGAGCCAGCCGTGGTGGTGGGTGCTTCCTGCTGTGTGGTCTGTGCAGGGGGTGGGGGTCTCCTCGATGCAGCTGGGCTGCCCTGCTCTTGGTGGTGGGTTGCCGTAGCTGTCCATGAGCTGTTGTAGGGCGTCGGTGTCGAAGGTGTGGAGGTCCTCTTCATCATCACTGATGAGTTGTCTGGTCTGCTCTGCAGGAGGTGTTGATTGTCCCTCTGCAATGTGAAGGGGAGATACATTTTAACATTGTGTTGACATGTATGTTGACGCATTGTTCAAGTTTACATACAGACTGCATGACAATGTACATTGTGACTGTTTGGGAGGAGCTGACTATTTGATGCGGGACAGTGGACATTTGAACTACATCACGGATGTGAGGTTGTACACGTACATTATCATCTCACAGTTTCCTGCTATGCCAGATGTGATTGGCCAGTTTCTATGCACAAGCGGAACCAGTTGTGTCCTCTGTTCTGTAGTGAGAGTGTTGCACTTTGTGCCACATTGTCGTCAATGATGATGTGCTGTTATTGCTATGTGTGTGTGCTGCTGTGTGGGAGAGTCGCCCCTGCAGCTGTGATTTTGCTGCCCCTTATCTTTTTGAGGCGGTGTGCCTTTGCAACATCTCAGCACTGTAGAAGCACAGAAGTCAGACTTGGCTAATTTTGGCTCTAGTTCGGATTTTGGACTCTTGGGCATGGTTTATCCGCAGATGTGTTGTTGACGTCAGGGGTTGTTTGTGCAGGTGGATGTGTCAGAGTGTGACCTGCTCCTTTACGGCTGTGTTCCACACTCAGCCACCTCAGTGTCGTGGCATGCACCATGTCATGATAATTGGACTGCAGCCATGCTGTTCGTCATGCAGTGTCACTTGCATTGTCAGTGTGGCTCACAGACACGCAGCTTTGCTGGTTTTGACACGTGTGCATGGGTTGGTTGTGAGATTGGTGCTGTGTGGGGAGGGACCCCTTTGTGCCCATAGTGGACGGGGGCCTACTTGCTGTTTGTATGTGTGCTGCAGTGTGCCAAGGGGATCAGGGACATGATCCAGAGTCATTGTGGGTGTGCAGTGTGCTCTACTTAATTGTGCATGTGTGCCATTGTGCCCATCTCCCCCGTACCCCCAGTCCCTGTTCGGTACTCACCCTGGTGCTGTTGTGTCAGGTCATGTCGAGCAGTGTCCGGACCCCCAACTCCTGCCACCGTCTCCCCACTGATGACTGTGGCCACCATTTCCTCCATCTCATCCAGCTCCTGGTGTTCCGCTGGACTGCCACCTCCAATCTGCATTGCTGCCTGATGGTTGTCACCGAGTTTCTTCTTGGTTTTGCGCTTCGCATCATTCCAGCGCCTCTTGACCTCTCCAATTGTCCTCCTCCTCACTCCGACTGCATTCACCTTGTCCAGGATGGACTGCCATATTGCATTTTTATTTGCCAGTGACACGTTGGAGGTGACGAACAGTTGTTGGTGGTGTTCTATCACCTCCGTGATAATGATCCTGTTTTCCTGCGGACTGAACCTCATCTTCTTCTCCTTGCCCTTCCGTGACCCCGAGGTCCCAGGCTGGTCCTCCTGGGGGCTTGTGGGGTTCTGGTCGTCCTCTGTACTTGCTCCGGCTTCCTCCATGGTGCTACGCAGTTTGAATTATTTTGTTTGTGTTTTTCGGTGCTTTTATAGTGCATTTTCCCACATGATGCGTGGGAATTGCAGGCCTGTCGCTGGTTATCGCTGTTTTTTGAATCGCGGTTGGCCACATCGCAACTTTTTTCGCGTTCATGTTTCGCGTTTTTTTGCCGTCACAGTAATTTTATCGCTGTCATTTGACGCGTTAGCGTGAGACTATTGCATGGTACCGCCGTGTTGGGAATACAACGTTAACACGGCGTTATTTTCATGCGATAGACTGCGATGTGCAAAGTTGCGTTAAGGTAATTTTGCGATAATTATCACACGTTCTTGAGAATTCCCCCCATAGTCCCATTCAGAGACCAGGATTAAAAACCATTCCCCCTGGTTCCACAGTTTCCAAAATGACTGATGTGGGTGTGGTTCTGATAGCAAGATCCAAAGAAGGCTGTCCCCAGGTGTATGACACTGTTGGCGGCCAAGCCCAGAATTTTAATGCAGTGTTTATTATCAGCATATTTTGTTAAAGTGGTAAAAGTGTGGTTAGATGTAAAAAAAAACAACAAAAAAAACTTTCTAGACCCTTCCCTCTTCTATCCCTCCACTATCCTTTTCAATCCAAATAACAGACTAACATGTCCACCGCTCAAATTAATTTCATATTTCTCCAGATTAATTCACCACAAATTCTTTTTTGGTTCCGGAGTAGCGTGCTACTCGCCTAAAAGCGCTTCAACACCTTATCAGGGGTAGCAAGCACTATATAAAAGCAAACCTTTTCCCTCTTCTATCCCTCCACTATCCTTCTCAATCTAAATGACAGAAAAACATATCCACCACTCAAATTAATTTCATATTTCACTATACTAATTCACCACTAATCCTTTATGGGTTCTGGAGTAGCATGCTACTAGCTGAAAAAGCGCTTCAATGCCTTGTCAGGGGTAGCAAGCACTATATAAATGCAATTACAATACTTGCAGTTTGGGGGGGAAAGAGGTGTGAAACCCAGGGGTAAACCAGGAATACTATACATTACATTCATCAGACTTTTCCGGTTGGAAAGATGTATAGTTGTCAGTTGTTCAAAAACACGTGATACCCAGAGTATTCGAGCTGCGGCTTTTAATGATTTTTCAGTGTGTTTTGACCAAGCATAAATTCATAATAAAAAAATCTGGTGAATTGAAAATGAGGATGGAGGAAATATGTGCATTTTTTAAATGTGCCTAAGAATCTGGGTTTAGGAATTAGGGTTATCCATACCACTCTGAATTTGGAATTATCCATAAAATGAGGTGATTATGAGGACGCTTTTCAAAGTGTGTTTTTATACACGCTGACTCACGCTGACTTATATTTGGAAGACAAAAATATAGGGAAATTAAATGGATAATAACAAATCTCCTACCATACTTCATTCCCACACATCTCCCTAAAAAATGGTACCCAGATGTGTCAGTGATCTGTCACATGGGACAGAAAAGGTCCAAAAATGTGATCATGCAACAAGAAGAAATTATGTTTGCATACGATAGACTATTGTGGTGATGGTTGTCTTCCGTATTTTGGCTCGGGTCGGATGGCACCATGGGAAGTCTACCAACCCCAGACATTTCTGAAAGTAGACAACACGGGGAGTCCAAAGTGGTGTGGCATTCCGGATCCTACTACTTTTTCTTACCCAGAATTCCCTGCAAATTCTAAACTTTAGCTAAAATCACAGAATTTCTTCACTTTTCTGTGTGTGAAAAATCTAGAATCTGTAAAGGTCAGCAACATTCCTACGTGTCTTCTAACAAAAACATTTGTGTGGGTGAACTTGTCACTGTGACAAAAAAGTCCCAAATTAAGTTGTGGAAATTTCATTCATTCATTCTTGGAATTTGGGCAGCTGTAATAAATGGGCCCAGGGTCAGCTGACGCCCAGGGTCAGCTGGCACCCAGGGAAACCAAGCAACCCAGACATTTCTGAAAACTAGACAACTGGGGGGTCAAGAATGATGTGGCTTGTATGCATCCCACTTCTTTTTCTTATTCAGAATGCCCTGCAAACATGTAATTTGGGCTAAATCATTGTTTACGGACAGCATTTTGCAGGGGCCAAAAAGTATGGTCTGAGGCATGTGTGAGGGATGCATTGATGCCTGCAGGATGAGGGGTGAGGGTGGTGTAATGTTGGCATAGCGGAATCAAAGCTTGTACATGGTGTGGGTAGGGAGTCGTGGAGTTATTTTGAGGGTCCAATGATATCCTTCTCATGCCTTTGTCCCTTTAATTGCTATTATTTGGTAGAGGTGGACGAGCCACCAAAGGCTTGAGCCAAGCTCGAGCCAGATGCCTGGGTCTCGATCAGCTTGAGTTTCTCTCAGATCCCCAAACCCAAAACAAACCAAGCCTTCAGGTGGCTTCAGTCTGCGACCCACAGTCTAACCTCATGTGCCAAGAATTAAAGACAGAGCATTAACTTTTGATGTAAATTGAGAGAGGGAAAGCGATACCAATCTAGTGGGTGAATTGTGCAATTGAGGATCACTGGGCTACCTTTATAGAATTTCCTAACATTTCTGTGAGAGAAAGGCCTACCTCCCAGTGTTCCCACATTGTTAGCAAAAAATGGTAGCACACTTGTATTATTGGGCCTATCACCCATGACTGCAGAGGCCTCAAACTGCACTGTGTAAATTTCAAGAATTTTCTTTCGAACTGCAATCATTCTGGAGATGTGAATACTGGTGGTATTTGGACCCGAGGTTGGCTGGCACTTAAGGAAACCTACCAAACCCAGATGCTTCTGGAAACTAATACCCAGGGAGTCCAGGATGGTGCATCTTGAATTCATCCCATTGCTATTTATTACTCACAATGCTCTATAAACATCAAAACTATGCCTAGAAATACTCAAAGTCCTCTCTTTTTCCATTGGAGATTACTGCAGTATTTCGCTTTCGGTTGCCCAGAACCCATGGAATTCTGTCTGCCTGGGGAATTTCTTAAAACTACATTCCCTGGGAAATTCAAAGTGGTGTGGTTCATGCTGATCTCACTAAGTGTTCTTGCCCAGAATCCCTGGGAAGTGTCAAAACAATGCCCATGTTAATAAATAAATAAATAACCTCCTCTCCGTTTTCATGGAAAATGACACTGTATTTGGGCCTGGGCTGGCTGCCACACATGGAATCCTACCAACCAAGGGCGTTTCTGAAAACTAGAACTCCATGGGAATTCCATGTGTAGTAGCTTGTGTTGATTCCAGGATGTTTTCTTACCCAGAGTGCAATGCAAATGCCAAAGTGTTGGTGAAAAAAAGAATGACCTTACATTTAAGTGACAAAACCCCCCCCCGGAACAAGCTGCCAACAGCAAAAGTCTTGCCATTCTGAATTCCTACACTTCTCCTAATTAATAAAGTACACCATATGTGTGGGCCTATGACAACGGACAGAAATGGATAAAAATTGTTTGAAGTCAATGCAGGAACAATATATTCTTCACATAGTCATAGTTTTGATCTGCTGTTGACGCACAAAGTAGGACCACCAATAGGTGGCCAATTGGTTATGTAATTTAGACCTCGTTTTCATCGGTGAAATTATACTAAGGTTTGATGCGGACATCTAACCCATTGCGAATGGGATTCTTCATGTTTAAATTTCTGATGCTTGGTTGATTGAATTTGTTAATACAGCTTGTCAAGTGCTTATAGGGGATGCATCTTGTCAATTAAAAAGGCATTCTAGCACCGATCATCCTTAGATATTGCAGCTTTAACTATTCATAGGACCTCATTATTAGTTTCTTGTTCTCATTGTAGAACAGTTATAATAAATTTGCCAGCATAGAACATCATCCCATTAATTGAGACATGCAAGGAGACATGCAAGGATCATTTCTTACCTTTAAGAAAATTGTTTAACATGTTTTGGTGCTTCTATTATCCATTGATTTTGGGGATAGTTTTCACACCTTGAGATCCTTTCTCATTTATGTATCTAATTTTTAGCTTTTGAATACCCAGTTTTTGGGCTTTTAGTTAGAGTAAGTCTCACTACCAAAGTCTCACTCACTGTAAATGTATGTTAATTGGACTGAATGTGTTAACCGCCAGTGGTTGCCCACCAGCAGCAGAGGAGCTCCAAGAGACAGGCAGGGGGGAAGGGTGCCTTAGGGAGCCAATAAATACAGCTCTTCGCAGAATGCTCCCCTGTAGAGGCGAAGAGGACTGAAGAAAATGCTCATGGTGGATAGGCCTGTCTACCAGGTGCAAAATGGGCCCAAGAAGATGAAAACTGGCCCAAGATATGTCAGGCCAGAGATATCCCACTTTAAAGATTTGACCGTTTTAATCTGAAGAATTTCACTTGGGGAGTGTCAGGCCCCCAGGGTATGATGCAAACACATTCCTGTTATTAAAATGGCTGTGCAGCTAGGTCAATAATTCCTGGGCTGGTTAATCATGAACATGTGTGCATACATGTGTGCATGTGTGTGTTGACTGTGCACATGAATGTACCGTTGTGCGCAGCCAGGTAGTTGCACACAGGTAGCCTGTCGCATAAGAGACGCTGCAAGGATTGGCGCCGACCTAGCGTAGAACTTATAATATGAGTGTACATGTTTAGAGTTGGTCTGTAGTGTTTACTGCAAAATCTGGGGTGTTTTCATGGTATTATACATATAGACAAAATCTGCCCTAAATTACTGTTTTTTTGTACATAGAGCTGCAGGGTACAGCTTGCTTGGTTAAACATGAATGCCAAGTTTGAATATGCAATTCTCAATAACCCACATCCACATCCTGTAGGACTTCAGGATTTACCATATTTCTCTGGTTCAGCTCCTAATCAGATTAAGGCCTTTGTCCCTCCTACGGGGCCAAGTTAATTACTCTGCTCTTCAACAGAGGGATCAAAGGCCTCCTAGGAGGCTTGAAGAAAATGCTCCTGGTGGCTGGGCCTAGCCTAGCAGCCAGGTGCAAAATGAGCCCAAGAAGAAGAGAATTTGCCCAAGATATGTCAGATCAGTGATATGCCATGTTAAAAATGTGTCCTTTTTACAATGGAAAATGACCGCATGGCGCTCTGCCACATTCTGAGAAACTCGGGGGGGGGAGGGGCAGAGCCCCAGGGGATGACACAAACACATTTCTGTTATTAAAATGGGTATAGTCGCTTGAGTAGGCTCCCCAGAGGCTCTTTTGGCCATGGAGATCCCATTCTCTTGACATGTAGTTCACACTAATCTGTAGGACCTGCACGTTTGTTGGACAACATAAACTTTGGGTGAGGTGCCTAGACTGATTCCGGGCACCCCCAAAGGATATGATGGCCTAGAGACCAGATAGCTCACAGTGCCACCACAAACCCCCCTAACCTTACCAGGGAGCGCATGTTTTCTGGCAACCACTGAACATGACAACCCTGAACCCTCAGGGATCGTGGAAACAGATTAGGACTTTTTGCTCAGTCACTCGTGCTTACTTGTGCTCAGAAAAATATACAGAATACACAGTGGGATGTTTTCAATATATTTATTGAACCAACGTTATTCTTGTATAGACTACATGGACTGCAATAATCAGTAGACAGAAGCAAATGAATGTGATTACAAGCACCCAAAGCGTAAATAGAAGATACAGGGGGATATGTACAAGAACTGCCGCTAACTAGCGTTAGCGGTAGTTAGCGTCAGTTTTCCTAACGCGGCCTATCGGCGAAAACTTCGCCCTGTTAGCGATGTATTTACAATACATCGCTACATGGCGATAGCTTCTCATCGAGGCGTGATTTGTCGACGTTAACACCTGCGCCACGGTGATAAAAATCTTGCCGCAAACGTGAAAAAAGTGGCAGCCGGCCAGTCAGCGGCCAGAAACTTCACGCTAATCTGCGTCACGCCACTTTTTTCACGTTTTGCCGGAAAATTAACTAAAAAACGTCTGCGAAGTTCACAAAACACACCAAAAACAAACAAAAAAAAAGACCCGAAGAAGCATGGAGGAAGCTGGACCCAGTATTGCAGGAGAGAACAACCCCCCTAACTCCCCCAAACAGCCAGAGGGACCAGCCAGAGTGTTATATCCCGCATAGAGGCCCTAATGTAGACCCGTTCGTACATGCCCTAAAATGGACGTATTCATATTTACCCTAATATGGTCATATTCATACTTGCCCTATTATGGTCATGGCCGCATATGCCCAATTATGGTCACAACTGTACATGTCCTATTATAGTCATGATTCCTTATATAGGCATGATCTTTCACCTACATTGGTCCCAGCTAGTACACAACGAGCTCTGAGGGCTGAACGTTATCTATCCTGTGGTTTTGAATACAGCAGGGTTTTTCCAAACACAGGCCCACACTGTACTCATTAATTATGCATGGCTGTCTAGGAATACACCTAGGGGAGGTCACCCCTGACGTCTTCCTCATGTCCAATACAAACCATACTGAGGACCGAGACTCTTTAGGGTATAAATACACCACATCTTGCCCCGGTAAGATAGAGGGAACCGAGACTTCCATGCTGACACACTGACAAGAGACGCTGAGGCTCCTGCATGCAGTCGCTCCAGCTGACAGTGGTCTGACACAGCCCTGACGGGGTGTCCAACTCAAGACCAGGACAGGGTCCCACACTCTCTCTATTCAGGTATGGGGGTTCGACTAAATCCTAGAAGGATTCTTGGCTCTTAGGCTTTTATTCCTACACACATATGCTAGGTACACTCAGGTACATCAAGTTAGGCATCGTAGGAGTACGCGCACTTGCATAATGCTTTTATATTCATGTATGTATTCATGATTATTGCAATATGGTAGAACTGTTCTATCCCTTTGCTTTTATCGTACTGCTGATAATATATCTCTGCTATTGTCTGCTGATTACCGCAGCACATATATTTTACACTAGAATAACAACTGTTCAATAAATACTTATTGAAACGCCCGACTGTTTATTCTGTGTAACTCTCTGAGACAAACCGAATAAGTGAGCACGAGTGACTGAGCGAAAGGTAGTACATTGTTTCCACGATTCTGAGGGAATCAGGGTCGTCATGTTCTAAGGTTGCCAGAAACTAATCTCTCCCCGATAAGAGGAGACACTAGTGGCACTGCGAGCTAGCTAATGCAAAACTAGGCTAACATATACGGTGGGGGTGCACGGAGTCAGTCTGCCACCAAGCCCGCAGTATATGTTATCCAAACACGCAGGTCCTGCATGGGTACTATAGGAACTACACGACAAGAGACCCAGAGGAAGAGGAAGAGGAAAACCAGGTTTAGCCAGCAGGAAAATGAGATCCTGATTACAGAGGTGACAGACAAACACCATCAGCTTTTTGTCAGCTCCAGAGTGTCATTGGGGACCAAAAATGCAATATGGCAATCCATCGTAGCCAAGGTGAATGCTGTAGCAGAGGTAAAGAGGACAGTGAACGACTGCAAGAAGCGCTAGCATGATGCTAAGCGCACTACCAAGCGCCAGGCCGCACTGCAAACCGGAGGTGGGAGTTCAGCGCCACAGGAGGAGCTGGATGCCTTGGAGGAACAGGTGTCCGCGGTCATCTACGAGGAGTCCGTGGTTGGAGTCCAGGGACAGGATAGTGCTGAACATGACCAGCTACATCAGCAACAGGGTAAGTAACAACCAGGGACTGGGGGGGCGGTGGTGGTGGTGACCAACGTTACTCATGTCCAAATAAACATCCCTCAGTACACACCCACACTGACTGCTGCTCTCTTACCAGATACCATGATCCCTGGGGGCATAGCCACATTTCACCTTAGTCATTGAATACATTCAAAGACACATAATGGTGGTGTCACAGACTTGGAATTCTGCACCTAAAAAGTAATCCAATATGGAGCATAAATAATATACATCAGACTACAAAATAAGGGCAACATGAACAAGCAAAGGGGCATATTGGCCGGAGCGGTGGCATAGTGTCGCATTGGCCTCCTTGCCTCAACACCACGCTCATACAAATTGGCTACACAGTAGTGCATCTCATTGACAACAATATGATGCTGCCCCGTGAACCAGACTGCTCTGGGGCTAAAGTTAGCAGGCCACCACCGATAGCGGCACACATGTACCATTGTACAGGGGTGCCTGTGTTGTGTGGAAGAATGTGTATGTGCTGTAAGGTCCCCCTTCATGCCCATGTACAATCTTCAACTCAAACCCCAGATTCAATGCAGCATACCTAATATCAATATTATCATGTAATGTAATACAATATATGGCATCACAACATATAATACATGACATATTGTATGCGATGACAGTGTGACCAATTCTGTATAAAAAAAGCATATGACATACTTGGCACGCTTGGTGCCATACTCATAAATAACAGCTTCAAGATTCACAAATATGCTGATGACACACAACTCAGCTTGAAAGTCTCCTTTGCTTCAGACAATCAACACCTCAAAAACTGCTTGCACATCATGCAGAATTGGATGTCCAGGGCCTACCTGAAGCCCAACCCACCCAAGACAGACTTCCTGGTATTTGCCAATGACAACAAACAAGATACAGTATAAACATGGCTCATTGTCATAAACCTTGATGGCTTTGAATGCCAACTCATTTGGATTCACCCTGGACATCAACCTCATCCTCGAGGAACACGTTGCCAAGCCTGGTACCAGATCTCTCTTCTAAAAAAAGTGAACCAGTTTCTTCCATAAATCGACTTTAAAACTGCTGCTCAGCCTTCATACTCTTGCATCTGAATGATGGCAATGCCCTCTTCCATGACCTCCCAGGTGCCACAGTGGCAATCCTTAGGGATATCCTACATGCCACAGCCTGTGTGACTCATTCAGGGCCTGAAGTTATATGATCACATCACCTCCTTCCTGATGGAACTCCGTTGGCTCTCCTTGTTAATTCGTGCCATCTTCAAAATCAGCTGCATGGTTATCTGTCAGACACGTTCACCATTTTATCAGCACATCGGCAGCCAGGACACCATCAGTACTCAGACTAAGAAGTGTAAAAAGGAGAAAAGAAGGCAGCAGGCCTTTTACATCTATGCACGTGGGATCTAGAACAACATCCCCGTATGCATCAGGACCACCCTACACTACTCCAATTTAGGAAAAAGTTGAAGACATACCTCTTTAAAGAACACTACATCACTATGCATTAACCATACACAAACCATGTTTCTCTCTTATTACTCATTGTCTTTGACTGTGTAAAGCACTCCGCTGCCTTTTGGCTAGGTTTGTGCTATACAAATATCATATACATACATACATCGCACATCACGTTATGTAGCAAAACCATTTTCATTTTTATTCATTTCATTTATTGAATTTGGTGGAGGCTTTTGTTCAAAGTGGTGTACAAAATTTAATGAGATAGTACAAAAGATCACGTTAACAATGCTTAAACTGCTTAAAACAATAAAATAAAAACATTGACTTCAAAGTCCTGATGTAAAAATGGACCGCTGCATCCTAAAACCACACACCAGAAAGTAACTGGCAAGTGAAATATGTGCACATTGAGGGCAGTGGTTAGAAGTGCTGTGCGGATCTGCACCAGCTTATGTAAAAAAATTGTTTTTTTTTACAGACAACGCAGTGTTCACTGCTGGACGACAGGCTATTTAGAGTGCAGCAAAGCAGTAGCTTCCCTCATTAGTGTGACGTGACTGTACTTGGGCTTTTACACTCTTTTGTCAAAGCATTATTTTTGCATTGCTGGTATTACAACATCTTACACCCTTCTCTGTGCTTCCTTCTTCCATCGTCTTCTCAAATCCTTCTCACTTTTTAGGTTCACCCTGAAGGATGCCGCTTGAAACGTTCAAAGCCGAATGAAAGTAACACAGACGTGGCTGCTTTGAGATTGTTTCGGCTGAAAGATATGCAAGAGTCCTTCCCCAGGAACAGAGCTGAGCCTGTTCACCGTGTTCTTCATGTGACGTCTGCATGCCTCACTCCACTGCCAATGGCTTGATGGAATTGGATTGCACGTCTGGGCCATAGTATAAAGTCGTGCACTGAAAGCTCTCTTCCATCATTTCTGTCCCATTTATCAAATGCCACTCATTTGTCTGTTGTGACTATAAACAAACGCAGG
Organism: Calotriton arnoldi; assembly: GCA_963921515.1. NCBI lineage: Eukaryota > Metazoa > Chordata > Amphibia > Caudata > Salamandridae > Calotriton > Calotriton arnoldi. The sequence goes on along the minus strand of CAWUFW010000598.1, from coordinate 1,635,932 downwards.
CAAATGAAAACATTTAGTAACCGGGCAAGGAATGTTAAACTTTTGTCTACTGTGTTGTAAAACACTAAAGCACAAAATAAGCAGCAAAATAAGGACAATGACTTACATTTCCCACATACTAAACAGCAAATGTTTGTTGGGTGTAGACAATGAGGTGTGTTACAGGTAATGCATTCTAAAGGCACTGTTCATCCAGGATTGGTAGAGCTATCTGTGCATCATAGGCACCATGGGCTTATAAATCAGACTCCGCGTCACCTGTTTACAAGCGTAAAGCCACCCTGTAACTCACAAAAAATGGTTTTGCACTCAAAAATGGATTTTCATGTGAGTTAATCAATGAACAGGCTGGAGGGTGAGAGTTATGTTGCTGGAATGTGGAGTTGTGAACACCCACATGTGTGGGTGTTTATAAACTCCTCTCCAACCCCTTTCAACACAGGAAGAGTTTGGAGATCTACACCTGTCCATATCAGGAGTAAACCCCTTTCTATGGCGGGAATGGCAAAGGCCCACTCCCAAAATCGGCTGGTATGTACAAGGGATTTGTCGATGGGGAAATACATTTTCTCCATGAAGAAAAAAAGGATAATAAAGGTAGGAAGTGGATTTGCAATTACTTGTTTTCTCCAGGTAAAAATATACATGGATATCTTTTCGTATTTGAAAATGGAATTCCCAAAAGGTTTCCCAGAGTACATGTGAAAATTGGTGAACTCCGCAGGTGTCCGGGGGTGACCTAATAAAACCTTTGTCAATTAAAACAAGAATTTGCAATAGGTCTCGCATTTGCAAGAGTTAGATCTAATGGCGCTGTAAATGATATTGTCTTTTACCTATGTGGTTTGGAGTGTAGTGGATGTATGTGATGTGGAGTGGAATTATGTGGGCTGTATTGAAATTGTTAGTTGTGGAATTGTGTGGGGTGGAATTGTGTGGTGTGGAGTGTATTTGTTTATGGAATTATGTGGAATGGTGAATATATAGGGGTGAGACCTGCACAGAATAGATAGAAAGGGAAATAGAGAGGGATAGGTAGTTTGTGCAAGAAGTGGTGAATGAACTCCATACAGAGGAGCAGAAAGAGTGTGTGAGAAAGAGAAAGAAGGGAAGAGCAGCCCAGACTCATAAAGAGGGAGCACCTGTGTACGCAGAAGACACCCCAAGGAACAGGATGAAAGTGTGGGTTTGAGGGACGGAAATCTTGAAAATGCACGGGAAAGAAACTGTGCTCGAAGACCTGAAGTGAACCACATGACAGAGGTGGGAAGAGTGTGGGAGAGAGCAAGAGAGAGGTGAGAGAGAGGGATGAGTGGGAGGGGCACCCGGAGGGGGGAGGAAGGCAAGAGGTGGACCAGTGCACAGCGCAAGGAGGTATTGAAAGGTAGCATGTGTGAGCAGGCATTATAGAGAGGAGACAGTGAGTGTGAGGGAGGCAGGGCTGGACTGGGAACAGAAACCGGCCCTGGCAAACTGCTCAGCCGGCCCCCCCTGGGGTGAGGGGGAGTGCAGCCGATATTGCCGACCCCCGGTAACAAAAACGGCCCCCCAGGGGTCCAAAACCGGCCCTCACCCTAGCGGCCTACCGGGGAAACGCCCGGTGCCCGCTATGGCCAGTCCGGCCCTGGAGTTAGGGATGAGAGGGGCAGTGGAATTGCGAGATGTGAGGAGGTAGTGGGAGTGTAAGGGAGAGATGAGAGGGGCAGTGTGGAAGAGAGATGACAGGGTTGGTGGAAGTGCGTGGTAGATACGAGTTGTTTTGGAATTGTTTGTTGTGGAATTATGTGGCGTGGAATTGTGGCTAACTAAAGGTCACATTATGGCAGTGCAAGGTCAGATTCAGACAATTGGGGTGGGAGTGTGTTGTGTGGACTGGAAGAGAAGAGCAGGATGAACCAAAATGCCATTGTTCACAGGATGATACTGAACCAAGAGGCTTAAAGAGGATCGGCGGGGAGGAAAAGGCCCCATCTGCAGTCGAAACAAGCATTTGCAATGCAATAGGTCTCGCATTTACGCGAGTTTGAGCTATTGACATTGCAAATGACAATGCCTTTTATTTTTGTTTTCGTTTCTAAAACAAATAAAAGGCATTGTCATTTACAATGCCAATAGCTTAAACTCGGGTACATGCGAGACCTATTGCATTGCAAATGCTTGTTTTATGCTGCTGTCGTAGCTTTGAGCTCTGTCCATCTCGGTTTCCAAACCGTTACCTTTTGTATACAACATATGGTTAAACGCTTAAAGCTAAATTTGTAATTATATATATTAGAGTAAGTGCGTCACAGATTTAAACATCTTAAATAAACACTGCTTAACAGTGAAAGGTATTTGGGTGCAGTGTATTTATTTTCTATGTCGCCACGTTGAACAGCTGTGGTGGTTGATCCAAGCCAGAGCTTGGGTCAACAACTACCGCTGTTTAATGTGGAAGCAAATGAGCCACACCTGCTCCCTCTCCCATCTAGAGACCCCGGTGATGCTCATTTATTTCGAGAAGTGGAAGAAAATGCAACGAGTAAACGGGGATCCTTGAAGATAACTGAGAGACGTGTAAGTGTGATTCATTATGCTAAAAACCTATCAGCTATCAGGTAAACACAGAGATGCTTTTTTTGAACTGCTCTCTGTTAAAGACTACCAGCAGTAACGTGCAACCGATCACAAAGCCGTAACATACAAATATAAAAGCACCGAAACTTTCTACACCTGCTAAAAACACACAATAACTGCAATGCGTGGTCCTAATGTAGTAGTTTGCAAGAAACGTACAACGAGACCGTGCACCTCGTTCACTTACAAGCTGTCAAAACAAGTGAACTTGTAAGTTATACAGCCACCGACCAAAAGTACAAGCATTTGGAATGTAATGGGTCTTGCATTTGCAATAGTTTAAGGTATTGGCATTGTAAATGACAATGCCTTTTATTTATGTTTTAAAAAACAAAACCTAAATAAAAGGCATTGCCATTTACAATGCCAATAATTCAAACTCGCGTAAATTGCATTACAGATGATGCTTGTTCAATAAGAATGTGATGAAGCCCTCTCTCCGTATAGCATAGCAACATGTCGCCCACAGTGCCCTTGCCCTTCAATAATGAAATTAGAAAGTTGGCATTCTAGTTCTAAATTAAAACGCGGGTGGCTTAAGCGATCCGCTACGTTACAACTTCCAAATGAAAAATAAACTGTTCAAAACAGCTGCACACGTGCTCCTGTCTTAAACGCGGCTTCAGCAGTACACATTTTTTGCCACGCCCACTTAAAGCTGGGAGTTTGATTAAGTGTGTTTTTTTAGTTGAATAGTTGTTTTTAGTCGCGTAAAACTTGGTTGGAAAATGTTTTGGAAATACTTTTTATATGTCAGGTATAGATCTTCATCGTACGCAAGTGTGTTGAAACGGGGGTGGGAAAGGGGGTTGGAGAAAAGTTTCAGGGCTGCATATACTTTTTGAAAGAATATTGAATGCAAATGTGTCCCCCTCCTCTTAAAAAATGGACGAGCTAGCAGTAGTAAAGCACCCTTAATCCCCACAGGGCAGTTCCATGTAGCAAATATTTCATGTGTAACAAATGCAGGCATTTCATACCCTCAGAGGGGCTATGTTAATGACACGCTTCTGCTTCCAGGGCTCCTCTGCCTTTTCATGTACCGCCCTGCTTCCAAACTCTGTGATAAATGGCCCCTTTTGGAGACATGATTTATTCACGTTTGCTTTTTTTTCCATCTCACGGTACATTACCGCATGACCAAAAATCTGACATCCATCCACAAGAAAAAAAAAGTTCTTTAAAACTCCCCTTGCCTCCCTGCTATGAAGTCCTACTTCCACTGTGGCCCATCATTCCCAAGACAGAACTAATGACATGCTCGGGGCAGATACCTTCTGAGCCAGAGAAGCAGCCCCCTAGGTGCCGACCCCGCTGCTGAGGTGTTGGAAGCACGCCCATTTCACAGGGTTAAGGCAACATCCGCTCTTCATCCTTCCAGGGCTGACAAAGTGAGTACATAAGTGTGTTTGGTCTGTACATACACCAACTTCCCCCTTCCGAGTTCGGTAAACTGAGACCCATTGGACACGGTTATGAGGACATTTGTTATTTACAGTGTACAGCGCATAGAGGCAGCATAAGTGCGGCGTGATGCGTTGATTTAAAAGGTTAATATCATGAATGTAGGTCATTTAGTGTCCCCTCCATCTCGCTTAACCGTCCCCTCCCAATAAAGGCCCTCGTTTTTTAGTCCAAAAAAGCAAATACAGGACGAGGAAGCTCGCGCTCAATTACCGGCCGGTTGTGTGCGACTGTGGTCGTCTGTTCGTGAGAATCCGCGACTTTTGGGTGTATTTCCGTGGAACTCTTAAAGCTGCCTTTAATGAAACAAAATGATAGACTGAAGGATGAAAAAAAAGGAAAATGGTGCCCCGTTCCCATCTCCCCCTATCATTTTCTGTCACGCAAAGACACCCACACCCCTCCTCTCTCCCGCCGAGTTACCACCATTGCTGGATATTTTCCAGAACAACCTGGTCGGTGAAGGAGAAAACAGAAAAACTTGTAACTTGCAAACAAAAGTTCTTTTCAGCCCTTTGCTTCCTCCATCACAATTATGAAAACTGTTTGGACGGGGCAGCATTTCCAACATTTGCAGCATTCTTTGCCAATAAATTCCAAAGGCTGGGTCTGATGGGAAAAAAACCCGCCCCCCGCCCCCTCCGAAGGCCCCCACTGCCCTCCCTCACTCCGCTTCCATTCCTTCTGTCTTTCTTTACAACCTAATACCCAGCAGACTCGGGGCCAGGGCCTGCTTAGGGGAAAAACAACAGCCAGTGCCAGACTGGAGACAGTGTGCAGACGCGAAAAGTTAATCATTACTTGTGTCTGCCGGCATAATCTAATGACTTGTATTCCTAAGCACATCCACACACACCACACGCACGTCGATGCCCTCGGAAATATTTCCCCTCTGTCACCACAGTGCCCACCGCGCCAGCCTCGTGATGACCCCCGCCCCCACCACGGCACAAAGGCGGCAGGAATTCCACACGCGGGGAGGACATTTTAGCGGGTGAACTCCCCCCCAACTCCCTCTTTAAATAAAACAAAAACTCAAACAGAGCTGTGTGTAGTGCGAGACTCCGAAATCACAGAGCTGCGACTTGTAACAGATGCTATACACCAAGCTGAAATCACCAAATGAGGTCTCCGCCGCTGCGTAACTCCAACAGAGGTAGTGTCATCTTGTATCCATCAGTGAGGTGTGCAGACACACAAGTAACCTTAAGAGCAGTGTGCTACAATGTTTAAATCCCACCAGTTGTGTGCCACAGTGTTACCTTTTCGCGGTCAAGCAACAAAGAACTGCGAAAATACAACACAAGGGCCAACAAATGCCAATTTCTGAACAGGAAGCATACAGAATGGAGAGGGGGCTGCTAACCACATTCTGCTTAACCCTCCATGAACATGTAACGTTGTTCCTTTCATTGTGGTGAAGCATTGATCTCTTGTCTTTATGGGGCCATGTGTTTCTAATTAGAAACACATGGCCCCATAAAGATAAGAAAGTGCTTTGCGACAGCAGCAAAGCAGGCGACCAAGTCCGATCGGAGGCCAAAGGGCGTGAACAAAAAACCCTAATTTCCAATGGCAGGCCACCGTTTAGCATAAACGGTGACGCCAGCCAATGGAAATGAGGGGCGGGGCTTCAAGCCCTCTTCTGAAAGTCCTCGTTAACAATAAATCTCGCCGAGCGAGCAGCGCATGCGCTGCAACGCTAGGCGAGACCTAAAAAGTACCTGCGACTGAATGCCAGCAAGGCTTGGTTCTTTCGAGTACTTGTTTCTTCCAGCAAGTTTCTGAATTAAAACTGTACGAAACTTGTATTTTACTAAAGTGGATTCAGAGTAAAAAAAATCAGCGGACTATAAAAGCAATGCCCGATACATTAGTGCATGAAATGGAAATAGAAAATGGTGGGTACTCACTATACCAGAATAACTGTTAGTTACTTAGACGTGGTAGTATTTCCTTTCAATTTAAATCAGTGAGGGGTACTCGGTTACGTAGAGTACCTACGCTTCACAGCACAGTCATGCATACGTCAGCTTGTGTTTTTTTAATTATATTTTTCTTCTGATAACCGTTTATACACTCGTTTAAATGTTAGAAATCGAAAGTGTTACTTTTACATTTGCAATCTGATACTTGATGGAAACAGGTTTAGCTTCTGCTCTAAAACTGCAAGCAAACAGACAATGTTAAAAAACTTAAAAATATGTTTAATATTTTTTTGTAAATAAAAGGAATGAGCTAAAAAAAACTGTGCAGCATGGGTAATAACCAGGATCATCATAGACTTCGACTTAACAAAGCCAGTCCAGTGAAGTTGTGAGGGAATGGGCTTTTGGAAATGAAGTTAGTTTGTAACCCTTGATTGATTTCTTTCTTGCAAGCGTCCATCACCATTGCCATCCTCCAGGTTGGCGGAGGTTTTTCGATACAGCTCATTAAGTGTGGTGCAATCGTTTGTCAATAGTCATAGCAAGGTTATCTTTTCTGTCACAGGTTGGGTAAAACGAATAGGTTGTTGAGAGCGCAGGATAGGTTTGTGGGCTGCTGAGGAAGCAGCAGCCGCTTGATAAGAGCAAGGGATGCACAGGTGATAACGCCGATTCTTATCTAATTATCTATAAGAACCTTCTGGTCGCCAAGATCTTTTTACCTGTTGAATAGTGTAAAGGAGAGAATCTCATCTGGTTATATATCAGCGTTCATTTTATCTGAAAGGACCACTGACTCCGAATTCAAGTTTGAGAATTTATTATCGCCAAAAATAACTGAACGTGCAAGCACCTCAACACGAGGTTAAAGAAATAGATGGGCACTAATACAAATAATAATCTACGCAAGAATCTCATCCGACTCAGGATAAGGAGAATAGAAAGTTCTAGAAGGATCAACCAGACTATGATTGCTCCAATTTCTAAGTTGCTCTTCATTGGACTAATCAAGCTTTAAATCAATTGCTGTCCCTACTCTAACACTAAGTGACATCCCTGCATAACGATTTCCCAGGCAAGAAAGAATAAAAGGTGTCAGCTGTGAAGACTTCCTAAGAAGTGCAATCACATAGTACCTAAGCTCAGCTCTGTCCTTCTTCCAGGTCTCCCCTACCTCTTCTCTGGCCTCCTCCCTCAGGGCACTATCCCTAATACAAAACCACACTACAATTGTACACGCCTTTGTCACGCCTCCTTGGCCAGGTCTTCTTTCTTGTGCTTTTCCATTGAAACGGTGACTTCATCCTGGACGGTTGCGTTGACCTTGAGTCCCAGGCACCTTCTCCGCTGAAAGTATCATCCCTACATTCCGTTTCACTCCCCGTACCATGCCTCCCTCTCTCTAGCTTTTGAAAACAAAGAGTTAGTCTTACTAACGAGACATGTGTCCTTGCACCTGCAACAAAAGATACTTTCAACAGAAACCGTCTACTGTGCAAATTAAATCTACCGTTTGTGCCCAGAGAGCCTTACCAAGAGAAACTTTTCTCGGCCTACAAAATAAGCTAACATAAAACTATACCAGGCCTTCCCTAAGCATATATGTAGTCAGGCCTTTACATATGACTTTTAAACACACATCTTACGTATCCCTATAATCATTTTCATTATGATTCATATGCAAACTATGAATTACATGTGCAACTTTAATATGGTGCACGTTTAAACTATTGCAATTACATTACACACACGAACTAATTCCTCTATGCATTATGTTCACACAATTCAATAAGCATTACATTACATCATTATCCTAACACCATTATACTGCTGAGTTCACTTTGTCTCAGTGAACTATTCATTCTTTACTAAACATGCATGAGTATACAATGGGATATAAACGAATATATGTCTGAATACATGTGGGTGCGGCCTATCAGTGATTATGATGCACCCCTACAATTCACAAGAACATTTCGCTCTATCTGTTCCCCCCTTTGATGACTCCTGTCATCATATTTCATTCTACTCCCTCGGAGAAGGAACCGACCTAAACAGAACTTGTTGCCATCTTCCCTGATCTAAAATTCTCCATGCTCTTGAGCCTTTGATACTGACTGTCCTGCAGTCTTGCCAACCTCATGTCATTTTCCCTCAAAGCTCTCTTGACTCGGCCTGCTCGATACCACTTGTAGGCCTTGATCATAATCCACAAGCCAGCCACACAAACCACCAAGATAAGGAGTGGTCTCAGGAAGTACCCAAGGAAACCCTTTCCAAGGTTCGCAAACCAACCTCCCACTTGACCAAAACCCTTTCCGACCTTTTCCCAGGCCCCTTCTTCGGTCAAATCCGCTATCTTTGTGTGGATCATAGTGATGTTACTTATATATTTCTCCAGATCCTTGCTTCGGTCTGGTATATAAGTGCAGCACTCTTGAACCTTCAGCATTTTACAGACTCCGCCCTCTTTTGCCAATAGGACATCCAAAGCAAGGCGATTCTGCAAAACCATTCCCCTTATCGACAACATCTCTCCTTCCACCAACACCAACGACTTTGCTGTGTTCATCGAAAATTCATCCACCACAGTCGCTAACCTCCGGATCTTCACGTCATTCAAGACTACTCCTAGACTAGGTATCATAGCTCCAAAGATATCCCCCACAACGATTCCTGCACTTGCAGCTCTTCTCGTTCTTGAATGCTCTCCACCCTCCAGAAGATTTAAGTCTTCTGTATGGTAAATCTTTGGAAATATTATTGACAAATAACATGTTCCATACCAATTTGCAGGCAACCTCACATAAGCATTCTTCCCACATACATAATACACCGTTGGTATCACTTGTACAGGACCTTGGAGAAAATCTTTTGCCACATCTGCCATGGTGAAAACGTGATCACAAGTACTTTGTCCCACTGGAACCTTTTCGTAGTAAGTCTGATAACACCTTATACACAACTTACCCCTCTGCTCCTTATCTAACGCTATAGGACCATAGCTTCCCCTGGTCTTATGCAACCGTTCTTCTTCTGTCCAATCTGTCCTGTGATGCCCTAAATCTCGGGATTCAGTCAGCTTTCTATACCTATCTTCAACCTGATCTACAAACTTTCTCTCTACATCCGACATCAAACAAGTCAGATTGTTTCTGTGTGCGAATGCTGTATCCAATGCCAAACTCGGTATGAAGTACTTCCTCAGTCTGTCTTCGGTCTTATAATAGTCATACTTATTCAAATGCTTGTAAGCTGGGACTTCAGGAAGCACTGCGTCGAAATTGGAAAAGAAATACTCGAACTGATCTCTCTCATAAAACAAACTAAGCAAAAGACTACATGAAATACCATAAGTCAGTGGAAGATGGTGATACCTAATACCCTCATCCACTGAAGTAGGCAACTGCATACACACATAACAATCTTTCGCATCCATCACGTCAACATACTCATACAACAACTTAGCATATGCATTTAACTTAAAATTCCCTTTAGACAAATCTACATGTAATCTACGACTTTCTTCTAATAGCAAAGCTCTATCAGCTGCCCTGTCTACCCCCTTCTGGCTAGGTGTGATAGGGGCCGGTGTTCCTGTCACTGCCTCTACTTCTTGCTCATGCGAACCAGTGTATGAGACTACAACTACTATGATTATAGAAATTATCACACTACTTATAAGAATGCCTACAATCCACTTTGATCTACGATTGGGATCGCCCGGCTCCATGATTTCGAAAGTTCTCAAAAGTCTTGGTTATCGCAAAGAACTCTGAAAAAGTCTCTGTCCTTTATTTGTGACTTGCTTAACCAGCTCGAGCAACCATGAAATCTCCGGGCTTTCCCTTTCCGATCACAACTTATTTACACAGTCCAGAAAAAGACTTCCCTAGTTTTCGTTCCTCTTCTTGTGGAAAGTCCCTAAGTTTATTCTTCTTCCACTCGGACCTAGGTTATCTTCTTCTTTTAGACTTTTATTTACAGTTCATAACTGATCCACAATGAGATCCTCATTGAGCGAGACCAGAACGTGATACAAAAGTTCAAGACGCAAAATCAGCACTTCATGTGAAAACGGCTCAACTCCAAAAGGCGGGAATTCGAGTCGATGCAAAAGCAAGTTTCGGACTTCACTCAGAAGCGGGGATTCGGAACCGTGAGTGTCAGTGTTCCTTCTATCTCGAGCCCTGGCATCCGCAGCACCACCTTCACCACCACATTCGGGCTCCGACAGACCACTTGCACTGACCTCAGCCTTCCCGTACTCACCACCCCCTGCATCAAACACAGTGTAAGTCCACTCAGGGGTAGAGTATCTGCGACAAGGCACTCTTGTTCTCCTTGACCTTCGCCGACTGTCTTGTGCTTGGTCTTCGTCACTTGCTTCCGTTTCAGATACTTCAGACACTGGAGCAAGGTCTCTCTCAGGTGCTAATCTCAAGTTCAGTCGCCTCTGTCTCTCAGGCCAACTTTCTGCACTTCTGTTCGTTCGTCTGCCTTCCCCTTCTATACCCAGTGCACTACTTCCTCTTTCTTTTGAATTTGACTCTTCTCCGCCCACTGCACCGTCTCCTTCTTCGGTGTCTGAGTCAGGGTTCGAATTTTGGAAACCCCCTTCAGCTTGCTCTAGTGCACCACCAGCTGTGTCAGCGACCCTTACAGCTTGACTTGTCCTCCCATGTGGCCCTGCCACATCAGCTGGATTTTCATTTACGAGAGGAGCTGTTTCTTCCAAGGGTGCTGGAACTCTGCGGGTATGGGAAGCATGCACCCAGTTCGGCAATCCTCCACACTTTACTGCTGTGTTCGTGATAAGTATCACCTGATACGGGCCACGCCAACGGGCATCCAAGCAACTCTTCCTCACGTGCTTCCGGACGAGCACCCAGTCACCGGGACACAAGTCGTGGCACAGATCACTCGAGGCTGGAACCACTGCTGCTTGCACCTGCTGGGATACAGAACGGACCACATCAGAGAGTCCTTTACAATAATCGAGAATCAAATCATCAGTGATGCTTATCAAGGCTGTAGCTGGTACTGCTGGCAGTCTCATTGCCCTCCCCATTAATATTTCATGGGGGACAACCCGGTCTTTCTGTCTGGGACACTTCGCATGCTCATTAGCACCAGTGGCAAGGCGTCGGGCCATTTCAGGGATGTCGAAGAACACATTTTTGCCATCCGGGCTTTCAAAGTTCCATTAACTTGTTCCACCATCCCAGAAGCCTCCGGTCTGTAACTACAGTGGAGTCTCTGGTCAATGTTCAATGCTGCACAAAGTAACTTCATGATTTCGCTATGGAAGTGCCCTCCTCTATCTGATTCCAAAGAGGTCGGATCCCGAATCTAGGGATGAGCTCCCTCAACAGTAATTTAGCCACTGTCAGAGTGTCACACCTGCGTGTGGGGTAAGCCTCCACCCACCGTGAGAATACACATACTATCACTAGAATGTACCTCAATCCATTGCACCTAGGCATCTCCACGAAGTCCAACTGTAGTCTATTGAAGGGCCCTCCCGACCTTCCAATGTGACTCAACGTGACTACCGTTCTCTTTCCAGCATTCATCTGCTGACACGTAACACACCTCTGACATACCGTTTCTGCCATTGCTCGGAACCGTGGGTTATACCACGTCTGTCTGAACACTCTCATCATTGCGTCTCTACCCAGGTGTGCCTGTCCATGTATCAATCTAGCCATCGGACTCAGCAATTCTTCCGGCAACACGGATCTCCCATCGTTTGATACCCACACATCCACGTCTCCTTTCTCACACCCAGCTTTGATCCATCCCTCTCTCTCCTGGTTTGAAACTTCATCCTGCAATCGCTTAAGCTCTTGCCAAGTGTCTGCCATGGTCAACATTATGCTGAGATCGGTTCCCTCTTGGCTCTCTTCTATCTCTCTTCCTGTGAATATGCATCCTTGTTCTGCACAGAAACGGGCGACTTCGTCCGCATAGTTATTACCCAAGGATACAAAGTCCTCCCCCTTCCCATGGGCTGAGCACTTTACCACAGCAATTTCTTTCGGATGCTGTAATGCATCCAACAATTGTCTTACATATTCTCCATTACGAATGGGTGAGCCAGATGATGTCAAAAATCCCCTCTGAGACCATAACTGCCCGAAGTCGTGCACCACGCCAAACCCATATTGGCTGTCTGTGTAAATCGTGATTCGAATTCGATCAGCGGCCAAACAGGCACGGGTCAAGGCAATGATCTCAGCTACCTGCGCGGAGCGTACTCCTTCTAGGCAAGCAGCCTCGACCACTCCTGAAATGGTACATACAGCAAACGCTGCTCTCAATTGCCCCACACTGTCTCTTAAGCATGAACCATCGACAAAGAAAATTTCATCTGGGTCAGCCAATGGCTCATCGACAATGTCAGGTCTCGGTTTGGTGCAAAGTTCGGTCACATCGAGACAATCATGGTCCGCACAATCTTCATCATCCGTGCTCGGTGTAGGCATCAATGTCGCAGGGTTCAAGACAGAGCACCTTTTCAGAGTCACATTCTCTGCGGCAAGTATGACTTGCTCGTACCTCGTTAACCTATTGTTCGTTAGGTGCTGGGTCTTGGTCCTGGTCATCAATAACTCAACCGAATGTGGCACATGTACAGTCAATGGATGTCCCATTACAATGCTTTCACATCTTTCAATGCTGACACCTGTTGCAGCAACGGATCTTAGACATCCGGGCAACGCAGAAGCTACTGGATCTAAAGTAGCTGAAAAGTAGGCAACTGGTCTACGGACACCTCCATGGTTCTGAGCTAACACTGCTAATGCACATCCTTCCCTTTCGTAACAAAACAATGAAAAGGCCTTGTTGTAATCAGGCATTCCCAATGCCGGAGCCCTGCACAAATCCTCTCTCAGTTTCAGGAATGATATCAAGCACTCCTCGTCCCATGGTACCGGATCACTTACATCCTTGTGCGTAAGCCTCTGCAGAGGCTTTGCTCTCAAGGAGAAACTAGGAATCCACTGTCGACAATAGCCAACCATTCCTAGAAACATCCTAACTTCTCTCTGTGTCGTGGGTACTGCCATGCTCATTATTGCCTCAATTCGATCTGGCGACACCTTCCTCTTGCCTTTTTCCAATCTGTGTCCCAAGTACTGTACTTCTTTCAAACAGTACTGCAGCTTGTTCGGGGACACCTTATGTCCGTTCTCTGCTAAGTGGTTCAACAGTGCTACAGTGTCAATTCTGCAAGCATCTTCTGTTTCTGAGGCAATGAGCAAGTCATCTATGTATTGCACGAGAACTGAGTTCTGCGGCAACACGAGACTCTCAAGGTTCTTCTTCAGGATCTGGTTAAAGATCGATGGACTTTCCGTATACCCTTGAGGGATACGACACCATGTTAACACGCGATTTTCTAGCCTGAACGCAAAAAGAAATTGGCTTTCCTCGTGGAGCGGTATCGAAAAGAAGGCTTGACACAAATCGATAACCGTAAACCACTCGGCTTCACATGGGATCTGGAACAGTATTACTGAAGGATTCGGTACCACTGGACAACAAGGGACAACTATCGTGTTGATCTTTCGCAGGTCTTGCACGATCCTGTACTTCCCGCTCGGTTTCTGTAGACCCATTATGGGCGAATTACAGGGACTACCTCTGATCTCTTTTAAAATACCCTTCTCAATAAAAGTCTCGATCACAGGTTTTATTCCTGCAATCGTTTCTGTCGACAGGTTGTATTGAGGTGTTCTTGGGAAATCAACATTCTGTTTCACCTCAATCCGCACTGGTTCAACCCCTCTGATTAGACCTATTTCGTCTCCTGCAAAATCCCACACCACAGACGACACTGCGTCTCTCAGATCAGGTGGAAGTTCTTCCACCGTCACCATTGGGTACAGATCTATACACAGATGCTGATTGGCAATCTTAAAGTCAGCATCGTCATCTCTCGTCTGGACCTCCACTCCCCGTGGTGTACAATAAATCGTGCAGTTCAACTTGCACAACAGATCTCTCCCTAAAAGGCAAACTGGACTCGTATCACACACTACAAACTGATGTCTAGTTTGGAAAGAACCTATCTTTACTAGGATCGGTTCTGTCAATGGGCTGCTTATCTTCTTGTTCGCTACTCCAACAACCTGGATTGATTGTCCCGAGAGGGGTAGGTTAGGGACTACTGCGGATCTTACAGTAGACCGGGTAGCTCCAGTATCAACCAAAAGTGTTGCAGGATTGCCCTCAATCTCTGCCTCCACAAAAGGTCCTCTCTGGTCTACCTCCAAGACCGCTCCAAGTGTGCAGTCTTCCTCCCTCTCAGGCACCGTCAGGATAAAGGGTCTGAGCTATCCTCATCGTAACCTTCGAACAGGGGCATCTGTTGGTACGTTCGTGTTCCTTGTGAAATCCTTGGAGCTTGGGGAATCTGGGCGTGAGAATTGTAAACCCCCCCTTTCATCGTCCTAGGTCTCGTTATTGTGTTAACTACCTCCTGCGCGGGTGCCTGAGCCCCCTCTTCCTCTTCCTGCACCTGGTTTGCTGGGTTCATAGGACACTCGCGTTTCCAATGTCCGACCTGGCGACAAAGATGACACGCAGTGGTCTTCTTCAGTGTGGCCACGTCCACTCCTGTCTTGGGGTCTACTGGTTTTCCCTTTCCCTGTCCCTGCCCATTCTGGTTTCCCTGGAAATTGCCTTGCTTTCTCCCTAAGGTCCCTCCACTAGGCTGACTCTGTGCTGTCTGCATCTGGACAAGCATTAATTTGTCTTTTAGCTTTCGATGTTTCGAATCCACCTCATCACTACAGTATCTCGCATACCGCAGAATTTCATCTAGTGGCTTGTTCTGCCAGCAGATCAAATGGTGCTGTATCATGAGGCTGATTTCCATTCTCAGACCCAGTACAAACTTTGAGACAAACTGTCCCATATCCTTGGGGTCCAAGATATCTAACCCACTATACTGTTTAAAAGCTTGCAGAAGTCTTTCATAATATTCATGCACCGTTTCCTTGGGTTCCTGTACAGTCCGATCTATCTTAACCCAATCTATATCTTGAGGTGAAATCTTCAGTTTCAACCATGTAATCACCTGTTCATACTTTTTCATGACTAGTGGTGATGGACCATTTGTAACCGCCTCTCTCTCTGGTTCTGACGTCGGCCACTCAATAGCGACTTTACAAGCTGTCCACAAATCTCCTGGTACCACTATGTCAAACAAAGTGTTCAAATCAATCCACAATACCTTTGAAATTTTCACAAACCGCTCAACCTGTTTGTACCACTCTACTGGTTTTTCCCTCAGCCGAGGAAAATCATTAGTAAATGCAGCCAAATCACCTCTATTCCACGGCACATGCACGTACCCTCCATTCTGTACTTCCCGTAAAGGAAAATTTCCAACACCCGTCGCCCCTCTCCTGGCGGCGGCGTTTCCCCTTCTGCTCTCTTTACTGGTTTCTTCTTGGACCACCTTTCTTCCCATTTGTCCAACAAAATCCATATTCTCATTCCTATAATCAGGTCTCTGGTGTGTGTCCTTAATCCTGTGATTCTTTTCTCCTCCAGCTCCTGATCACTGTAATGCAATCTATGTGGTCCCTGCAACGCTTTAGTTTTGTTCAGGTCCACCTCATATCTTTTGGCCAATTCCTTCAATCTATCATGTGCCATTCTAGCTTTTCGAGTCACATCCTTTGCTACAAACAGCAGTTCATCTGATCCATAAATTTCTATCCTTTCCAAAGGCAGACCCCCACTGATCATTTCGTCTACCTCTGCTTTCAGCCTCACTACGTCTAGCAACCTTGCCTGTACTGCACTCCTCAGTACGTCTCGACAACCCGAGCCATCTCGCTCGTCACAGTCACTATTCTGTCCTTGTGATCTATTCCCTTCCATCATATTCCTGGAACTTGGTCTGTCTTCCGAGACATTTTGTGCCCTATCTCTTTGCATCCTATCCTCTTGGTTCGTTACTGTTGGTGTCCACTCCCTCAAAGCTGACTTAGATTCCCGCAAAGACCTCGGTCTTTCTGGTCTCTCCTCTTCTCGCCTAAAGGAAGAGTCCGCAGTAGCCGGTAACGGCGTACTTGTCTCCATTGGTCTTGGGAAATGTACCACTCTTACTCCAAACCCATTCCCACTCTCACTGTTTCCTTCCTCCCTTCTCGTCGGTACGGAGCTCCCTTCTCTCACTCGGTCTGGGTCATATACCGGTACTATAGGGCCAATGGTAACCGGTACTGTCAAGGAGTCCGGTAATCTTGTGTTCCCCGCAGGAGGCTGTGTTATCATAGACGCCGTTGCCCCCTCCGTTCCTGTGGAAATCCTTCCCACCACTCTCATGCTAGTCTGGTTCTGGCTCTCATCAACTATTGCCACTGCTGGGGTCGTCTTTCCCTCTTCTGAATCTGGATTAAATGGTGGTGGCCTCTCCGCCAACATCCTATCCAACAAGCTGTCATCTAGATCACTGTCGTCCTCATCGATTCTTATTATTTTCCCATTTTGTACTAACAATGGGTACAACTTATCTCCTTCGATCGTTTCCACTCTCCACCTTTTCTCCAATGCATCCCACCTTGCATCTTGGAATGCCCTGACCGATTTCTTCACCCTTTCTTGACATCTGTCCTTCTTCCTATCATACGCTGCTCTTATCCACGCATGTAGTGCCTCAAACTGTGTTGGTCTAGGTAGTGGTCGTAATGAAGCCATTACACTCTTTAGCTGGTACAGCACCTCTAACCTGAAAGTACCATATCGAGGGAACGACAATTCTCCTTCTGCTTCTGTCATTTTATGCCAATTCTCAAGCCAAATTATGGTATGCAATCCTACATTCTTTGCCATATAATGTGCTGGTGTATCCTCGGGAGGAGCTTCCTCTCCTCCCGAACAACCACATGTCTATCACCTCTACAAAGTTCCCGTAAAGCTTTAAAACATTTCATGATGAATCAACTTTGTATTTGCACTCAAAATGTCCGCTTTTACTTCCTGATTTCAATCCTCCAATACCAGCGCGGCTCACACCAACCGGCCTATCGCAGCGCGGCACTTGTCTGACGTCACTTTTCTTCCGCTCGCAGCAGTTCCCCTCCTTTCTAATTCACTCGTTCTCACTCGCACCTGGCCCAATCATACTCTGAAATAATGTCCGTCCTACCGAACAATTACCTCTCTGACCGTCAGTCCTACCAATGACCGATCAGCCTCTTGAGCTTGTTGACCTCAATCTGGCAATCGTCTGTCCGCGAAACGACCGGACAATCGCCTTTAACACACTCGATAGGATTCAATCACTCGATGTTCTGCACACAATAACCTACGACCTGCGTTGGTTATTCACACACTCACTCATGTGTTCCCTATCTTCAGTGGGTCTGTCAATGACGTCTCGTGACCCCCACAACCTCTGGTCAACGTTCTCAACTCTGGGTGTATTCTACACCACAATAAATCTCCCGGTCCCGCGCGCGCTCACGGTCCGTTTCTCAATCACACAATTTTCGTTCCAACTCCGCAAGACATCACACAACAATAAAACACCGCAATCTACCAAACATCACTCTTTTCATACTCACTCCACTACGAACTGCTACTTCCGCCGCACCGGCACTCTCCGTCAGTTTTCCACGACCTCCGACATCCTTCTCCCGCGGTCCTCTGGATCTGCGTCACTCGGGCTCTATGGGGCAACTTAATCTCCTATCTTGCTCTAGATCTCCCCTTACCATCAAAGGTAACCATCCTACTCTGCTACCAACTGATAACGCCGATTCTTATCTAATTATCTATAAGAACCTTCTGGTCGCCAAGATCTTTTTACCTGTTGAATAGTGTAAAGGAGAGAATCTCATCTGGTTATATATCAGCGTTCATTTTATCTGAAAGGACCACTGACTCCGAATTTAAGTTTGAGAATTTATTATCGCCAAAAATAACTGAACGTGCAAGCACCTCAACACGAGGTTAAAGAAATAGATGGGCACTAATACAAATAATAATCTACGCAAAAATCTCATCCGACTCAGGATAAGGAGAATAGAAAGTTCTAGAAGGATCAACCAGACTATGATTGCTCCAATTTCTAAGTTGCTCTTCATTGGACTAAACAAGCTTACAATCAATTGCTGTCCCTACTCTAACACTAAGTGACATCCCTGCATAACGATTTCCCAGGCAAGAAAGAATAAAAGGTGTCAGCTGTGAAGACTTCCTAAGAAGTGCAATCACATAGTACCTAAGCTCAGCTCTGTCCTTCTTCCAGGTTTCCCCTACCTCTTCTCTGGCCTCCTCCCTCAGGGCACTATCCCTAATACAAAACCACACTACAATTGTACACGCCTTTGTCACGCCTCCTTGGCCAGGTCTTCTTTCTTGTGCTTTTCCATTGAAACGGTGACTTCATCCTGGACGGTTGCGTTGACCTTGAGTCCCAGGCACCTTCTCCGCTGAAAGTATCATCCCTACATTCCGTTTCACTCCCCGTACCATGCCTCCCCTCTCTCTTGCTTTTGAAAACAAAGAGTTAGTCTTACTAACGAGACATGTGTCCTTGCACCTGCAACAAAAGATACTTTCAACAGAAACCGTCTACTGTGCAAATTAAATCTACCGTTTGTGCCCAGAGAGCCTTACCAAGAGAAACTTTTCTCGGCCTACAAAATAAGCTAACATAAAACTATACCAGGCCTTCCCTAAGCATATATGTAGTCAGGCCTTTACATATGACTTTTAAACACACATCTTACGTTTCCCTATAATCATTTTCATTATGATTCATATGCAAACTATGAATTACATGTGCAACTTTAATATGGTGCACGTTTAAACTATTGCAATTACATTACACACACAAACTAATTCCTCTATGCATTATGTTCACACAATTCAATAAGCATTACATTACATCATTATCCTAACACCATTATACTGCTGAGTTCACTTTGTCTCAGTGAACTATTCATTCTTTACTAAACATGCATGAGTATACAATGGGATATAAACGAATATATGTCTGAATACATGTGGGTGCGGCCTATCAGTGATTATGATGCACCCCTACAATTCACAAGAACATTTCGCTCTATCACAGGTGATGCAGTTTTAAATGAGCGTTTCACTGATTCACGAGGGGCGGGTTGCACAGGGCACGGAAGTGCTCACCATTTTAACAATGCTGGTGCACTAATGCAATCCTGCCCTTCTCATTAGAGTAGTATGTAGATTAGATATTAATTGGATGAATGCATTGAACTATGACTGCTTGGAAAATGCTCACAGATGGCAGGTATGGAAAACCGCCCCATGCAGACAAATAATCCCTAGAGAAAACTGAAACAGAGTCAATAAAGCGGATAGAGAAGGCCATACACCAGTCATAGAGTTGCAGCCGTAGAGACAATTAGTTGTCTTAACATAGTCCTGTAAAACGGCGGCATGCAACTCAAGGAAAACCAGCTGTATTCCTGTAACCTGGTCAGGTCACAAACAAGACACGCGCTATACCCTATTCTGCTTGAGCAACACACACCTATCAAACAACTTCTCACCCATGCTGCCTGATAACATGAGCTCAGTCTATTTCCACCCACACCTCAATGCATAAAAAGAGCCGCCCTGCTCATGAGACAGAAATAAATACCAACAATCAACTATTTACTTCTTCGCCTGACACAGGTCCAGCAATTGCAAATGACATGAATTTTGCCCCAAACAATTGAAGGAGCCTAGTCGTTGGAATTTTGAAGCACAAAAAGTAAAACCACCTGAAGTACTTTTTCAGGTACTTATATATGCCTTTGTGAATCAAAACCTCAATTCCTCTAAAATGGGAAAAATGTAATACTGATATACACAGTGCAAATAGAAAGGAGTCTGCTCTCACTGCACTTTTGCCAGTAGCGACATATTGGGACCGAAGCACCACGGTGTGTAAGATGTAAACTAGCACTGCTGAAACACTACTTCCTATACTTATAAATGTGTTTGAATGGCGGCCTTAAAGCATCCAAAAACAGCAAAAGAAGAAAAGAGGAGCGCCTAGAAAACAACACTACCCACTGGACAATGCAGGAATAAACGTGTGCACTCTTGGGTGGCTCTTCCCCATCCTCTCAGAAGTGCAGCAGGTTTGGGTGGAAAAAGGGAGACATGATGCTCCTCTCCACTCTGCCAACAAGCTGCCTGACTTAACACGAGATTACTCACCGTGAAAGGTGCTCTTCCGGTGTGCCCTGAAACCTCCCAAAGAAGCAGGTTTTGAACTTACAATGACACAAACAATGGCAGGGGTGCCTTCCAGAACGGGCGCTGCAGCTCACCAAGGGGAGAGAAGCTTGGACCAGGAGGCATGGGAAAGGAAGAAAAAACAGGGAGTTCACCCTGCACATATACTGCACTGCCAGAAGCTTGCGTCTTCGAAGCGCTGTGAATTAAACGCACCATCGTTTCTCCAAGAGTAGTCATCTGAATGACTCCTGAAGGATGAACGGGTACATAAGCCCACTTTTATCACGACATAGTTACTTATGCGTGACACAGCACATCCTTAGGTGGCTGTTGATATCTGGGGTGCAATATGCACAGCACAGCCTCCACTTTCTTTTAATTTGCATTCCAATTTTTACAGTGCTGAGAAAAAGGCAAGATTCCAAGAATGAGAACAACGAGTACTAACAGTTAATCACAAGATGTTTAAAAACGATAACCTGCAGAATAAAACAAACAACACGCACACTTCTGAACAAACAACTGCTAAATTACATCCTGCTGGGGCAGTGGTGAACACAGCAGTACGATAGAAGTTACAGAACAGGATTGTCCGCCAAGTCACTGTGGTTTAGGATGGCAGAGTTTGGATGCGTGCGGGTGTCCCTGTGGTGAGCACGGCCAGGGCACATTCTTAGAAGCGGCGATTAGCTAGTGTTGGGGTCAGAACTGGGTTACTGAGTGGTGGATTGTAACTGCTACGATTTCACCTCGCTGAATACGTAACTACACACAGGGTAGTTATTAGAAGCGGCTGCTGCCGTTGCATTCCATAAAGGAGACGTAATCAGACCAACAAGCATTTGCAATGCAATCGGTCTCGCCTTTGGGACCTTATATGTTTTTAGCTATGCAGCACATTAGCCTGTGTGCTGAAACATCTACTGTTCTTTAACATGGAGGGAAAGTAAGCACCAAACTGCGAGACATGCCAGGTATGGGAACACATGGAGAGAAATATTGCCTTTCAGCAGGAAATGGTATAGTCCAAAGCTCTGTTTTTAACCCCTTCCCTGCTCATGACGAGCTCAGCTCGTCATGCCTCACGGTGGGCGTGTGCGCATGACGAGCTGAGCTCGTCACGCCCGCGATCGGAATGTCCAGCACCTGGGCGGAATTCCGAACGCAGCGAAGGCGTTAATATAAAATCAGGGCCTTCGGTGGTCATATCACTGAAAATACAAGATTTGGAAAAAATATTATTGTCTACGGGTGCTCATGGAAGACAATTTCTATGGACTGGAATCTAGAGAATGCTAAAGTGATTCTGGTATTTTACTGACCTCTGCTGGTCGTTTTCTATCAAGAATGTTAAATAGAGGCAGTTGTCAGAAAAATTAAAAAAAGAAAGTCCCTAAGCAAAAAGCAATTCTGGTATTCTACTGACCTCTGCTGGTCGTTTTCTATCAAGACAGTTAAATAGAGGCAGTTGAACAGAAAAAAAGTCCCTAAGCGGAAGCAGACAAGTCCTAGGGCTGATCTCCAGAGCCCACAAAGTACATACATATATAAGTATATACTAAAAATATACAAGAGGTCTCGAATGCTCGACCTAAAAACTGCAGTAAATTAATGAGTTTGCTGCGGAAATATGTCCGCAGCCTTCAAAGATTAACTTTAAAACGCCAGTGGGGCCAACTCGGCTTTTCATGCTCCCGAAATGGATAAAACTAGTACAAATGAGTAGGATGATAAGAGCACTGGTTATCCAAGCACGACAGATAAAAATGTTGTGGTGCATGCGCTTTTCTGATGATAAAAATCAAGAATACATATTCCACCCGTCAAAAGCCATTCTATAAAAGAAAGCTCAAGAGTTCTTCCAAGATGACGACCATGTTTTGTTTTGCGATTGTGCCGACATTCTGGTGACTTTTGGTAACAGTGAGCAGCAAATATCACACTGACTGCATAGTCATGCATTGACAATTTCTAATGTCCTGCTAACCTATCTCCGAGTGCGTGGCCTGCGGGTCCCCATATTCCCCATGAAAACGTGTTTCCACCTTTGCATCTTCTTTCTACGAACCAGTGCATTCTGGGAGTCGGAGTCTGTTTCCTTCACAGAATAAAGTGAACGAATGCACCTGATTGCAAAGATTTGTGAAAGGCAAGTCTCCAACAGGACAAATGCTGTTCCGCCGACACAGAGCGGTGTGGCCTCCATCTGAAACACTGGGGGACCTGGAGTGTAGTTTCCATTGGTGCAGCAGGTGCAGTGCCACCCGTGCCCAGGGCCCATTGAACCCCAATGACTGTTGTGTTTTACTACCACAATAGCAGTCAAAAGGGCCATTTCCTTGCCAGCACCAGGGCCCAATGCATGCAAGCTGCGCCGCTGCTGGGGATGAGGGGAGCTATGCCACCAAAGAAGCAATCTGTAAAGGGCGAGAACAGGAAACTTTGTCTATAAAGCTATGCCACCAACTCAGTATATTCCACCAAGCTCTCTCACCAGCTAATCCCAACCGGGAAGTCACAAACAAGCCATTAACTGCATGCACTCTAATCTTCCCTCCTGTATCCCTCCTTGACTCACCCCAAACTTCATTTTATTACTAGGATCTCCAAAATAACACTTCCTACACTCTTCCCTCCTGTATCCCTCCTCTGACTCATCCTAAACCTCATTTTACTACTATGATCTACCTAACAAACCTTTCTAGACTCCTCCCTCCTTAATCGTATTCAATCACACTAACAGACTCCACTCAAATAAACAACTTATATTTCCCTATACTAATCCACCACTAATCCTTTGGGTTCTGGAGCAGCTTGTTACTCACTGAAAAGCACTTCAAAGCCTCGTCAAGGTCAGTAAGTGCTATATAAATACAATTACAATATTGGATTGAAGTCTCACACCCTGGAGGTCAGTCTAACTCATTCATGGCAGTCCATAGAAAAATATTTATCTTCAATTAAGTCTTTCAGGCCTTTTCTCAAGAACCACTTGGTTACACTCCACATCTACTAGTTTGAAACAAGAAGCCGCCTGCCCCTTCTATTGAAGCGGCCTTCTATCTACAAGGCCTGCAATGGTCAAACAGGATTATGCAGCACCTTTTATTCTTCATTGGTAGCTGTGGTTGAGCACACTAGGCGTAGCTCATTGGATGGCTTTTACATAATGGTACAAGATACAATGTGACACACCTTGCAACACAATCTATAACAACTATCAATATCCGCTCAGGCGTAATGCTTTCAACATCGCTCACTCACTCTAGCTTCATTCCCCTACAAGTGTTTGAATTGGAAAAACTTTACACTGGGTACCCATAAATTGGGGGTCAATGTGTGGCAAGAAAAATGGGGTGGAGTCACGAGGGGCGGAGTCATGAAACGCAGTCTGGCAGTCAACATATAGATTTTTTTTTTTATAACTCTGCCATAAAGAAATTGGCAATCAGGAGAAATGTGACAGAAAATCTACTCTGGCTTAGTTGGTTTAAAATACTCTATGGGGCTAATGCACCTGCTGCAACGAGCTATGTGTGCCTAGTAAATCTCAGGGGATATTAATAACACTATCATGACTCTGGTGGTAATTGCACTTGGTGGTGAGGACTGTTTTTTTCTAGTCACAGTTTTGACTCCTAATGTAGAAGGGAGGGTTAATGTGTCTCCTGAGAAGCACATCCGTAACAAGCAGATGACAGATGTTTATTTTACCTAGCTAGGTAAGTGGATTCTGCTATTGAAAGAGATCATTTTATTACTTGCAGTTCATAAATTGCAATCCTTATAATATAACAAAGAGAGCTATGAAGGGCCTCCATGCAAACTACAAGGCACAGGTTTAGAACCTTATTAATTTTTCTCAATCTGTTGTTATTGTAAGGCTGCTCAAAAGTATCTCTCTGGGTAGTATTTTAGTACAGACAACCTCAAGCCCTGTGTGAAGTTTTAAATCCTGACTTTTTGTTCCAATCAGCCATGTACTGTGAAACATAAAGACCCTACTAGTAAAGTCGATATGTGACTCCTACACCTTGAAACCCTCACTGTTTTATGTAATATCCTGTACATTGATTTTCACGCGTGTGTGATCTATTGTCAATGTAGAATGTGTGTATGTGATGTATAGTGCTCTGACACTACACTGCGATGAGTAGCGCTATAAGACAAATGGAAGATCGTGCTCTCTCAGAGTTAGTGCATACAATAGGAGCACATCAGTGAAACAGAGTCTAGCATGTAAACCTGCTGCCCGTGTTTCTCTGCAGGAGACCTCCCCACCCTTCATTCCTTCAGGGGCCGAGGCCCTGGAGGCATGCACCCACCCTCATCGGGGCCCTTAAGGCCCTATTCAGAGCCTTAAGGCTGCAATGCCCGCACCCCGGGCCAGCCTTGGGGGATAGCGGGGGAGGGAGATTCAGACTCTCACAAAGGACAGGCTGCCCTTGTGGCGGCTCTGTGGAGTCCTTAAACTCATTTGCGGACCCTCCACAAGAGAAACTAGCTGAGCCTGTACACCATCTACTACAACATGCGGATTTGGCATGCCAAGGACCCTTTTTGCCCATGCACTTCCGACTGTAACATGAAGGCCCAGTGCTTGCACGGAACTTCCAGGAGTGTGTGAGTGTAGAGCAGGTGCAGCGCTGCACTCTTCTAAAGGTGCACCGGTGCAAGTCCTTTGCACTCTGTCGGCATGGAAAGCTTCGGCTAGTAACAAGAACATCATAAGTCACACACACAGCCCGCCACCCGTCCCTGTCGTACCTGCGGGAGCTGGCTCCAGATCTGCTGCACCGGCCGGTAGTTCTTCACAACAATGCTGTCATCGGGCTCGGGGCGCTCCACTCGCACCGGACTGTTGTCCAGGAGGTCGTCGGACTCCTGGTTGTTGGAGCTGAGGCCTCGCTCGCAGAACTCCTGGTACAGCCGGGGGCCTCGGGAGAGAAGGCGGGCTAGGAAGTTAAACACAGTCTCGGAGAGGTCGCTGCTGCCCCGCGGCTCGGGCCCTCTTCCCCGGCCCTGTCGAAGGTCAGGCCGAAGCCGAGGCCTTCCCTCGAGGCCCACGCTGACCCAGAGACTGAAAAGCAGCATAGGGCCCCCAGGATGAGGCTCCCTCCAGCCGGGCTGGCCTCCATGTTGTGCAGCTGGTCGTCACCGCCCGGGCTCAGGCAGCTCTGGGAGTCCGGGCACGGTTGGGGGAAGGTGCCGTCTAAGTGTTGAATTCTACACATGCACTACAGGGGCCTGGCAGCGCGACTCCACCAGTGAGAGCCCTCCAACCTGCCCCTTGGGGGGAGCAGAAGGGCGCTTGTAAAGACAATATTTACAGGTTCTGCGTCGAAGTGCAGCTCATGTGGAATGAGCTGGGACACAAGGGAAATCTGTTGACTGTCAAGGGCCGGCACGCACTGAGCAACCCCAGCCAGAACAAGCATTTGCAATGCAATAGGACTCGCATTTACGCAAGACCTATTGCATTGCAAACGAGAGTGTGGGCGGGCTACAAGGCACGAAGGGGGGGGCGGGCGAGAAGGCATCGGACTACGGGAGGGGGGGCACAGGAAGAAAGTAGTCTGTGCAGTAAAGGGGCCAGTAGCCATGGAAGGACACAAATGACGGCATGGCCGTCATAAGGAGGGACTAACAAGCCTACAACCAATCGGAAGGCAGCATTTAAGACACAAGCCAATGAAAATGATGGGCGGAGAGTGGGCGGAGCTTCCACGCTATACTGAATACTGCATGCCTCGCAAATCAAGCAGCGCATGCGCTGCAACGCTAGGCTCGACCTAAAAAACGAGGCTGGACAAGTTAACTGGAATAAAGGGAACTATTGTCAAAGGAAGGAAGACAAAAGCAACAAAGGACTAAAATGAATGGGAGTGGTATGGGTGCGATTCTAAGTGGCAGTGGGTGTCCGTGAGTTGGAAGCTAATGTGTCCAAAGTGAGGACAGAGTGGGGTTACTGGTGGGATTGAGACTTGAGATTACTAGCAGCAAGACACATAGCAGCATGCAGGGTAGTTGTGGTTATAAGGGGCCACGCCCCAGTAAAGGGTTGAAATCACATTGAAAGGCAGTAAATCTGGGCATGTCAATTGGATTAAAAAGTACTAGTAAAACACGCGGTGATAAGCAAGAGAGTTTAGAGACTAAAATTAGACGAGAAGGTTAGGGGATCCAATTCTAAGTGGAAGTGTGAGGCTCTATGTTTAGCGTGGTGTGGGTTGTGCGTTATATATTAGCGTTGTGACCAATAAAGCACGGCATGGCCCGTGAGCGCTGCATAGCGACTAATGCTGTTTCTAACCGCTAGATGTTCACCTACATATGGGGTAACTTATTAAACGTAGCTGCACCAAATGTACGGATAAACCTGTATGGATGGGTTAAGGCTGGAAAATGAGAGTTACATTAGCTGACCGGGACAGAAAACCTTGATTGAGGGGATTGAGGGGAATTGAGGGGATAGCACAGCGAGCTCTGAGCGCTATATTTCTTTTTATATGTGTTTTTAGGCTGACTCTGCATTAGAAACCCACACAGGTGAGGTATCATTTTTATCGGGAGACCAAGGGGAACGCTGGGTGGTGGCTGGAGGTTGGGTCAAAAGTACTTAATCAGTTCCTGGATTCTGCCCCCATCTGGCACGTGCACACCACTCTGGAGGCTAACTGCTGAAAACAAAGGGTTGGTTATTTGGATGAAGGTAAAAAAGTACACTCGCACTTTCTCTGGTCATGTACCCACAACACAAGCGGCTCAAGCCAGGATGAGCAGCAACTGCATGCGCTTGCTGTCCTTGAGGTTGCTGAGCAAGAAGCTGCTTGAGTCCTTGGTCTCAGCATACCTGCGCACCAAGCGGTCGAGCAGTTGCTGCGATGGGCAATACACCAGGTCAGACCAGCCTTCCATGGACTGCGGGGTCAGCAGTTGCACGCCGCTGTTAAGCCCGCAAACTCTGTGCGGAGCATGGCCTGGATCGGGTCGCTGCGCGTGCAGCCGCCGGTGGCACGCCGGCATATGTTGCGGTCCAGTTTGTGCCCAGAGCCAGCTGCACAGTGCAGAAGAAAACAAAGGCGGATGGCCACCATATTTAAAGCTAAAGTGCGGCATGCCGCACTGATACGAGAAAGCCCGGCAGGCACTTTGATCACTGGAAACACAGTAAGAACGTTAATAGGAAGATACAACAAGAACACAAACAGCTGTGAGAAAATAATTGTCCCCCAAACAAGCACAGCTGTTTGATACAGAACTTTGTCCAAGAAAAACAAAGTAGTCCCCAGAGGAACACATAAACGCTGAAAGTGTAAGGAGACAGCACTTGGCCGGTGTTCCGTGGCAGGAAAGCGGAAACACAGAGGAGGGAAAAGAGGAAGGATTGCCCAGTAGCAAGCAAGGACTTCTAAAGGACACTGGTATAGACAAATAAAAAGCAATGGCAAGCAATGGGCAGAGTTTAACTTCCAAACCATATACAACAGGTCACTAAGCGACAGCGCAAGCGCTATCTAGGCTCGAACGAAAAAATGAGCAATTCTACAGTCATACAAGGACATAACTACCTAGGGTGAGTTTACTTGTGTTTCTAGGCCCTGGTTTTATCCAACAGATTAGAGCACGCTTCATGTTTGTTTAATTTAAAGCAAGTGGACAAACACGCCCAACAGAGTTAATACATAGAATGAGCCCATGACTGACTGTATGGTGTTCGGTGTGCATGGCAGGGGTTTTACAACCATAAACATGACATATGTTAGTCATAGGGAGAAGTAGGTACTGCGCTGCAGAGCTCTACAAGAGAGATTACATAAAAGAGGCCAAGGAATGACTGCCCTAAGTTGTTACCTACAGGGGATTATGCCAAAAAGCTTGTTGAATGGAACGGGATAGAGACTGAAGTTTTCCACCATCCAGGAGAAGCGATTTGGCCGCTGAGGATGGGCTGGATGTTGACACTCCACTTTTGCACCTCGAATATGATTTTGTCTGTATTGTAGTTGAACATGAAACCTGAATCTTATCAGCTCCAGTTAAGCATCCATTCATTCTCTGCCTCTCCATCTGTCCCTGTTTCCATTCTCATATATATTTCTTCTTACTTCAACCATGCCAAGAGCCTCCAGAAGCTAGAGATTTTTCACAGATACAGAATGCGACTTCGGATAAGGAGTGCTAATTCTCTCTTATTTACCCACTTCCTGTTTGTTAATGAGAAACAGGCCCAGCTTTGTCTCACTCTTTATATTTGCTTTTTAATACTGTTATTCTCGTTTAAGTTTAGATAACCACTATTTCGAAATAATTAAAGACCACTCATCCCATATAACTTCCAACCTTGTAAATGATAATCGGGCTGAACGTAGTGTCAGCCTTACATGTAGTTTCTCTGTACCATTGTTCCTATGTGTCCAGTGCTTTAAATGGACCGGTACTCACTGGTACTGAGTACCCGCACTTCCGAATCTTTTGGCCGTCAGTACTGGCACTTCTCTGCAGCCAGGGAGAGTACTGGTACCCTGATCGACGGCATGGCAGGCTCAAGTAAGGATTCTCCTCCAGCGCAGGGCAGATGACGCTCTGCTTCCGAGGAGCTTGTAAGTAACTGAGCCGTGAAGTAGCCTTTTGCAGAGTTGCTGCTGAAGATTCCAGCAGCGCCCATTTGAATGTCCCCAAACTGCAGGGGTTTGAGTGTGCTTGTGTCACGCTGTGATTAACAGAACAGGGTCTCTAGACAGACCCTGCACTGTCAATCAGGTGCACAGTGACCATTCGGGTGAGAGTGCTTTAGCCGACCCCCGCCCCCCCCAACCCTCCGTCAGGTGCGTGAAATGTGCTGGGGCCTCCAGTCACTAATCCAGTCTCGTTTTGGGTATTACACTGGCCGTAGTAAAGTGAGTGGCAGCGCAAGACAGTCCTCCACCTTCGTCAAAGTCGGTTTTCATGTATCATGTTTTTGTTCAGCACAGGAGCTGCTTCCTTTTGCGTGCCCATCCAATACTAATCGGTACATTTACATGATAACACAGATTGCCCTGGGTAATGGGTTCATGGGTGTGAAGTTAGCCCTGCCCTTAGGGCAATGAATAACAGGGAACCTGCAGCACTCCAGGAATGAGCTCCCATGACAACTGGTGATGTATTTGGTTGGAGGAAAGACAAAATGAACGTAGAAGGAAGGAGGAGGGATGAATGTAAAGAAGTGAAGTGACAGGTGAAGTTAGGATTGCCACTTTTTCAGATAAAAATGCCAGATATTTGTTGAGTTCTGAAATCATAAATGGCCTTAGAAATGGTGTTTTAAAACAAATTTGTGTAAAGTCAAAACTCTGGTACATTTCTTGTTAACTTTAATATATATACACACAAAAATAATGAAATATAGCAGAACAAAATACTGGCCAGGTGGCAAACTTAGGGGATGAGTACAGCATAGAAGGGAGAACAGGAGGCAAGTAGGAAAAAAACAGTGAGAAAATATAAGAGACTTGTGGAGAGAGTAAGCGAGAAGTGGGAGTAAGAGGGGCAGAACTAGTGAGAGAAGGTTAGAGGCTGGGTAAAGATGAGAGGCGAGTGGAGAGGACATGTGGATGTAAAAACACGGAACCAGCAAGAGACAGGAAGAGCCTGGTCGTAGGGAAAAGGGCATTGGCAGTGCTTTAAATGGGCCAATACTCACATGTACTGACTACAGGCACTTCTTATGTTTATCACTATAAGTACTGCACTTCTGTACTGTGCGGAGAGTACCGGTACTCATGAAAGGTAGGCTCATCGGCTGCAACTGAAGTGAGCACTAGGCTGTCAGCGTTGGAACCTATCTGACAGCCAGGACCCTTCTGTATTCCTAAGCTGAGCTGTTGCTGAACTATTCAGCGTGGGATGTGTGGAATGCTTTTGTGTACATGTGTGCTTGTTTCTGTGTGTGCATGCTTGAGAATTTATAGTATTGTGCCAAACAACAACAAATAACAGGATGGCATTACGAAGCAGCAAATGTTACAAAACATGGAAATGTTAACATGTCATCCTGTTTGGCTTTCATTTTGTGTAATGAGTTAATATGTTTTGTTGACATAAACGCATTTCTCATGTGTTTTGATATGTGCTGCAACTGGTACAGAAATCATTATGTATGATCATATCTTGCTTGAGCCCTGCCCCTAGCCCCACCCACTTGCCACACTTCTAGCTCAGTTTAATGAGTACCTGCACTTATTTTTTCCCATTTAATGCACTGTATGTGTCCTTATATAAATATATTACTTTAAAAAAAAAATACTACAAGTGAAATAGGGCTGTACATTTCCTGTCTATTTCTAACTTCCTGGCTTATTCAATACGATTGTGCCCTGTTCTGTTATAAAGGTCCCTTGTCAAAAAACTGAATTTACTGTATTGGACTTCTGTAACATATTCTCATTTCTCACCACAATCATAAAAGCACATAAAAAATATAACATTTATACATTAAATTGCACAAAAATAAAAACAATGATCAAGTAACAATATAAAAAATTGAGATAAAAAGTGATTCAGTTATAATTCATCAATTATAATACTTTTCCTTTGATGGAGTACCTTCTTCAAAAACATAGCTAGCCTCCAAGATACATGTTCATTCTCCAAAAACTGGGGTTTAATTAGAGCCGGGCGACATTGCCTCAACCCCTTGTATTTTAAAAGTGGAATTATCCAGGCTTTCCTTAACTCTGTATAAAATTTACAAAATAAAACTACATGAATAGTGGATTGGTCAGAATATTTATCACAAGGACATAGTTGCAGTGTTCGTGACCAATCATTCATTTTTGGGAAGGTCACGAGTCGATGAACAGTGCCCAGCCTAAATCTAGTTAATAACAACCTATCGAAGCCACCAGGTACAAAAGTTAGGCATGGCTCCATCCCTAAGGTGGTTAATATTAACTGGTGTTGTTTAACACTAGGCTTCAAAATTTCCCCAGACATTCTTATTGTATCCAATAACTGGAGACCCTCCTTTTTTAAAGCCTTTCTAGAGATCGCCAACATGGACCTTGGGTCGGTGAAATATTCTAAGTGCCCTAAATCATTCATAAAATCACGTGCAAACCTTACCCAAGGAATTTTTAAAGCCCCTTCCAGTTTGAGGCTGTCCTGCAGGATCTCCTTATTTAACTTGGTCTGTTCTTTCGACCAAATCCTGTGCCACAGGAGTATGGGTTCCATTTTTATGAGATCAGAAATGAAAGGGAGACCTAGCTCATCATGACAAGCATAGGAAGGTGTACTTGATGGGACAGATAAAATATATCTTAGAAAGGAGTTTTCCACAAGTTGTAACGGGTAAGTATTAGCAAAACCCCACAGCCCCGCCCCATACATCGCACTGGTAATACATTTGGCTTTATAAATTTGAATAAGTTCGCCTGGCGGTTTCCTGCCTAGCTTCTTTGAAAAAGTTGCAAGGGCAGCTGTTGTCCTAATAAATGCCAGTTTTTTAGAAGATATAGTTTGGGCCCATGAATCGTTCTGGTTAAATAAGATGCCAAGGTATGAAAAACTCTTAGTCGTAACTAACTTCTGACCATCCACAAACATATCTTGTGACCTCAGACTCCCTTGGCCGCATCTCATTACAAAGGTCTTTGATATATTAACACTAAGACCGAGGTCCTTCATATAATTGGTAAAACTGTCTAAGACCTGCTGGAGACTGATTTGCGTTCGTGCCATTAAAACTGGGTCCTCCGCGTAAAGGAGAGCAGGTATAGAACGGCCACCAGCTTGAGGGAAGTATTGACCCTTCCTAAGTAATGCTTCACCCAATCCGTTAATATAAAGGTTAAAAAGGAAGGGGGCCAGCACGCAGCCTTGTCTGACCCCCCTCCTAATGGGAAATGCAACTGTACGCTCCCCACCCAGACCATAACGCACGCTGGCTGACGCACCACTCTAAAGGCGCCTAAGAAAAAGAATAATGTGCGGGTCAACCCCCACAACCTCAAGGACCTCCCACAATTTATTGTGCCTTACGGAATCGAAGGCCGCGGTGAGGTCCACAAATGCCAGGAACAATCTACCCTTTTTCACTCTTGTGTATTTCCCCACCAGGATAGCCAAATTCAAGCTTTGTTCAATTGTCCCCAGCCCCTCTCGGAAACCATACTGTATGTCGGATAAAATCTGGCAATCCCCTGCCCAATCTTGCAGATGTTCCAGGATAACACGCCCGGCCACTTTTACCATGGAGTCAAGTAAAGAAATAGGTCTATAACAACCGAGAACATGACGGTCCCCTTTTTTGAAAATTGGGACAATAATAGACTCCACCCAAGTCTTTGGTGTTGAGGCTTGGCAACTAGCATTAATAACCTGGGTTATTATGGGCCCCCAAAGAGTAACATTAGACTTAAATAAGTCCACTAGGACACCATCTGGTCCGGGGGCCTTGCCACCCAGGCTAAGTGCAAGAGCTCTATTCACTTCCTCCAAAGTGAACTGCAGATCTACCTTATCATTGTTTTCCCCCGCTATATCGCTGGGTAGCAAAGTAGAATTTCCTTGTCCATTATAAACCTTTGAAAAGTGCTTAATACAAGACTCCTCGGATACAGCAATCTCTATTGAGGGACCATCACCAGGTAATAGGAACGGGGCCTTCACTGCTCTCCAGAATGCGGCACTATCTTTCTGTTGCGCCTTTCTATGAAGAGATTCCCAGGCCTCATCTCTCCTGGCACACCTTCTTTCTTTAATAGCCTGCCTGTACTCCAATCTTGCCTGCTTGACGTTATTAGAGATTCTAGGCTGCCTGGGTAATTCATACTTTAGGCTGGAGTACGCTCGTGTACATTTCGTATTGAACCACCCTGGTTCTTTAACTCTATTACGATGTTGGACGGATAGTGATTTCCTGACCTCGGTTGATATTTCAAGAAAGGACGATAGAATACTATCATGGGAGGCTAATTCACTCAAACAGGTGTCAATGGCGGGTTTACAATTCATTACTATTAGTTTTGTCACCGCAACAGGGTCCACCTTTGACCACCGTAAAGTGTAACCATTAGTTCTATCGAGTTTTATCTTTTCTACAACCTTGGTGGCGTTGTCAACCCTTTTGGACCTATATGATGGCAAATTAACCATTAAACATAAGGGAAAATGGTCACTCAGAGGGTTATCACCAACCTTAAAGGAATGCAACCTGGATGCATAATTACATGAGGCTAATATGTAGTCTATGGTTGAGGCTGAGCCTCTTCCATTAAAAGTATGAGGCATAGGGACAGGTAAGGACAATAGCTCATTCACAAAACCCAGTTCAGTACTCAGAAGCAACTCATTGAACAACTCCCCTGCCGTTGTATGGCAGAAGTGGGTGTTACACAGACCTTCTTCATTAGTAAAACCGCAAATTCTACTATCCTCGAAAGGACACAGAGCACAATTAAAATCTCCGGCCAAGATTAACATTGTATCTTTAGAGCTAGCATTACGAATGGAGTTCAAATCACCACCTAGGTTTCTTACCACCTTACAAAGTTCATCTGGTGGAATATTATTATAGAAATTAGCCAAAACAATACATTGAGTTACACTTGGAAACAGTTTGACTATCTGGTAATAACAATCCCCCAACTGCGATTCAATTTTATCTATTGCTAGCTTATTAGAAATATATGTACAAAGCCCACCCTTTTGCCTGCCCCCTAAACCCTTCACTGCACGCGTATTAAATGTTTTAAAACCATTTATATGAATTAATTCTCGAGACCAGGTTTCCTGCAAACATACTATATCATAGTTCAAAATGTAGTTGCACCATACTTGATTCTGTATCTTTGTACGCAGCCCTGAGATGTTCCATGAGATGACATTACAAAAAGAACACTCAGAGTCGGACAAGGGACTAGGTAAAACAAGCTTGGGGGTATTAATATTATCAGCACAAGGTGGCGCTGGTGGTTGGGTTAGATACTCACGAGGTTCAGGAGGAGTAGCCAAACTCCAAATAGCGGCTCCCCTCTCTGTAGTTTCCTTTACACTAGAGATCAGGATTGTCCTGCTCGCTGTTTCATCTTGATCTATGCTGCATTCCTGTACTAATATTCCCTCAGCACAGTCTCCAGCTATCCCACCAACCCTATTTAAATGCTTATTAGGAAATACCAGTCAGTCAATATCTTCTAAAGTATTGAAGACATCAAAATGATTTCTGACTGGCACTGCATACCTGGGCTGTCTTAACCCAAAGAATTTCTCTTCTTCTGAAAAGTACTGTGGGAGTCTGTGTGGTTGATAAAAGAAACCCAGGGGTAAGACGTTTATCCCTTTAGCTCTAACGGGCCAGTTACTCACCCTATCTAGTATAGTTTGGACCAAACCTGGTGACTTGAATGTTAATACTATGCAATCTCCAGACAATGACTTGTTGGAGCTTCCAACCCAGCCAATTCGCCGCGCCATCTTAAATTCTGTGAATAAGTTATTAGTTATATCTGTCTTTGCACTTAATAAATGCAAAGACTTGTTTCTTAGTGTTGACCAGTGTTCTACGTCGCCAAACGGCAAATGAGGAACATTGGCCAAAACAACAGAATATGGTGTTACTTCAGGGTAAGATGCAGGTTCCTAGGACCTGACAAATTTCCCCGAACCGGGTTCTGACATCTTAGGCTGCTTGTAGTCTGGCTTCCATCAGCTGATATATAACCCTCCCTACCAGAGGGGCCCCCCTTTGGGTCTTTGACCGTCTGGTCTTGCCCTGTAAGCATACTCTGTTTAGGATGGAGTGGCTCTACTAGATTTGAAAAAGGGGGCGCTACTATTGCGCCCGACAACCTAGGCCGAGCCAAGTTATTAGATGTACTTGTAAGGTGGAGTGTTTGCTGTTGAAACGCACTACCATTCACAGGGTTGCCTTCTAGTTGATTGGATAGTGGGGCCCCACTACTACTAGGAGGTGCAGCCTTTATTCTGCATTGACAGGGATCAGACGAAACCAAGGAAACATTATTTGTGAGTTTTTCCAAACTAACTAACCTCACCTCCAGTTGGGTTAATGTGTGCATCAGTGGATTCAAAAGCGCTGAAAGAGTTAGCTCTAGCTTTTTCCAAAAATCCTCTTGCTCCTGGAGTGTGAATAGACTTGTTTTTTTTAATTTCAAAAACCTTTATTGAAAATGAGACACAGCCAAATTACAATATTGCACCAAAACAAAATACTATGCACTACAATGCAGCAGAGAAAATCAAAGGATACCAAGCACATATATAACAAAAAAGAAAAAGAAACATGCCAATGTGATAAGTCAGGGTGACACCAATATCAATGAAGAGAAATTGACTTGCACTGTGCCGTGTGTGAAAAAGGAAGGGGGGGGAGGGGGTGGGGGACACTGGGATTCGGGGTAGGAAAGGGAGCAGAGAGGAGGAGAATCATTGACCTACACCGGCGGCCGCCACGGGCGGGGTGCCGGCGGGGAGCGCGGGAGAGGTTGCCGGGTGTTGGGAAGTGTGACTTAAGAGGTAGGAGGTGAGCGGACCCCAAATATCCAGCGGGCGGGATCTGGCAGGCATAAGGTCCCAGAATTCGTACAGGAGGGTCTGGCAACGGGAAGCATCCTCCAGCCAGAGGGCTGCCTTCGGCGCGGGCCGGCGACCCCAGCACATGGAAATCCTGCGTCGCGCAAGGACCAACAACATAGCAATCAGTTTGCGGGAGGCATTTGGACAAAATTTGACAAAGCCTAAAAGGCAAAGCAAAGGGTCAGGTTGGAACGGAAAGGAGGTGATCTTGGAAATGACAGCGCATACCTCACGCCAGTAATCAGAGATCTGTGGGCAAAGCCAGGCGAGGTGGGAAAAGTCGGCCGCGGGCGCCGAGCAGCGCAGGCACCTGTCGCTAGCAATGAGTCCCATCTTGTGTAATTGTACCGGGGTCCGGTAGAACCTGTGTAAATACTTAAAGTGAATAAGGCGCAGACGGTAGTTGGGGGAGAGGCGTTTGATCTGAGAACAGCAATATAGCCAGTCGGCCTGGGAAATTTCGACGCCTAAGTCCATCTCCCACGCCGCACGTGCCCTGTCAGTGGAGATGGAGGAGGCTGCTAGCGTGTAAGCGTAAATTGTGGAGACCAGTTTCTTAGGGGAAGGGGATGTGTAGAGAAAATTTAGAGAAGCCATCGAGGGGGGAGGCTGGGGGAAAGAGGGATGAAGCCTCCTGCAGATCGCCCGGAGCTGATAGTAAAGCAACGTGTCCCGAGGGCCAGAATCAGTAGCAAGTATATAGAACGTGTTCTCTGGATAGAGATCAGACATGGTGGAGAGCCCGAGTCGAGTAGCGTGTTTCGCCATCCCCGAAGATTGGAGGGGAGGAAAGGCCGGGTGGTGAGTAATGGGCATCGCGGCTGAGGAGAGCAAGTCTGAACCAGAGAACTTCCGGAGCCCATCCCACGCCCAGCGCAGGGTCTCGACCGTATCAACCTCAACGCGCGGAGGCCTCGCCGGAGCGAACAGGGCGGTGGAGAGCGGCCCCGGGGCGGCCAGGTCAGTCTCGACGGCGATGTGGGGCTGGAACGGAGTGGGGTGAAGCCAGAAGTGAAGGAAGCTGGCCTGGGCACTGAGGGCGTAGAGTTTAAGGTCAGGGGCACCGAGGCCGCCGCGCGACACAGGGAGGGTTAAGATATTATATGCAAGCCGGGGTTGACGGCCAGCCCAAATTAGGGTGATCACGAGGGAGCAGAGTTTACGAAAGAAGTGAGCAGTGAGGGGGATGGGAATATTGAGGAACAAATATAAAAACTTCGGGAGCACCACCATCTTGA
The DNA here is from genome assembly GCA_963921515.1 of Calotriton arnoldi. NCBI lineage: Eukaryota > Metazoa > Chordata > Amphibia > Caudata > Salamandridae > Calotriton > Calotriton arnoldi. The sequence goes on along the minus strand of CAWUFW010000598.1, from coordinate 1,598,866 downwards.
CAATGGCGATGCGACCGGCCAAAGAGAGTGGCAAACGACTCCAGAGGGGGATCTTGGATTCCAGCCAGTCTACCGCACGTCCGAAGTTGGCTCTCCAGAGTTCATCAACGTCCCTACTCAACCAGATCCCGAGGTACCTAGTGGGCTCATTTGCCCATACAAAAGGATAGTCCGGATCAAAGGGCAATGTAGCGTCGGTGAGAGGAAACAGCACAGACTTGTTCCAGTTCACCTGGATGCCGGAGTATCCGCCAAAGCGAATCACCTCTCGGACTAGAGGACTGAGGTTTTCTTGGGGATGGCGGACGTATAGAGTAACGTCATCAGCATACATGGAAACAAGCAAAGCGCGGGACCCGAAGCCGATGCCCCTCTGGGTGTGGTGTTGGCGCAGTCGAGCTGCAAGAGGCTCCATTGCGATGGCAAAAAGCATGGGCGACAACGGGCAGCCCTGCCGTGTGCCACACTCGATGGGGATGGGATCGGAGATTTGGCCGTTGAGTCGAAGGCGGGCGGTGGGAAGAGTATAGAGGAGCAGAACTTTACGTATAAAAACCGAACTGAAACCCAAGCGAGGGAGAAGATAAAATAGGAAGGGCCACTCGAGGGTGTCAAATGCTTTAGTGGCGTCTAGCAGGGCCGCCACTGCCGGGAGCGCTGGGTTTATTTGATGGAGAACGGAAAAAATGGTCCGGAGGTTATGGGAGGTGGCGCGGCCAGGGATGAAACCGGACTGATCCGGGCGAGCGATTAGCGGCATGAGGGGGTGGAGGCGCGAAGCGAGCAATTTGGCAAAAATTTTGTTGTCCGTGTTTATTAGTGACAGGGGGCGGTAAGAGTCCCGTGATTCGGGTGGTTTGTCCGGCTTCAAGAGTAGGGTGAGTAAGGCCTCGCGGAGCGATGGTGGGAACTGTCCTGTCTCGAAGGACTCATTATACATGGCGGCTAGGTGGGGGACCAGAGTGGGGGCGAAGGCTTTGTAGAATGAGGCCGGCAGGCCGTCCAGGCCAGGAGCCTTATCGCCTGGCATTCCATTTATTGCAGCTATTATCTCTTCTTTGGAGAAAGGCTCGTCTAGATACTCCCGGTGGGGATTACCCAGCCATAACAGTTGGAGGGTGTCGAAGTATTGATCCAGCAGCTCGCGCGAGGGGACTGAGCCGGCCGTGTAAAGTTGCGAGTAGAATGAAATAAAGCGCGCCTTGATTTCGTCGGGTGAGGTCGTGCGATCAGGACCGCCGTCGCGGAGGGCGTTAATATAAGATGCAGCCCGAGGCGGGCGAAGAAGGTTGGCAAGGGTTTTGCCGGGGCGATCACCCTCGCCAAAACGGCGCGCTCGAGCCTCCCTGCCGAGAAAGGAAAGTTCTCTGTCGGCCTCGTCGGCGAAAACTGTCAATTTCCCCCGGATCTGAGCAAGCTTATCGGGACTGGGGTCCTGAGCATGAGAAGAATCGAGGTCCTTAATCTCCCTTTCCAATTTGCAAAGAGTGCCACGAATGGATCGGAGAACGCCGGACTGTTTAGAAATACACTCGCCACGGATTACGACTTTGAAACTCTCCCACAGCGTGGATGGTGAATCTACCGAACCCTCATTTAGTTCGAAGAAGCGTGTAATAGCGGTCTGAATTTCATCGCAGAATACAGAATCGCGGAGAGCATTCGGAGGGAGCCGCCAGGAGAAAGCGCGGCAGGGAGAGAGGGGAAGGTGCAAACTTAAGCGAACGGGAGCGTGATCCGAGAGGGTGTGCGCCATATGAACGACGGAGGTGAGCCAAGCCAGAGCATCTGGGGTAGTGATCCAAAGGTCCAGGCGGGACCAGCAGCTACGGGAGCCAGCTACACAAGTACCCTCACGCGCGTCAGGACGAGTATGACGCCATGCATCATACAAGGAGTTGTCCGCGAGGATGGAATTGAGGAGGGCAGTGACGCGCGGGTGAAGGGCACGGGGGCCGGACCGATCAAGTGAAGAGGAAGGCATATTAAAATTCCCACCCCATAGGAGCGCAGCAGGGCCAAGAGCAGAGATGTGATGCCAAACTTGTGCAAAAAAATCAAGGTCGTCACAGTTAGGACCATAAAGGGCGGCAAGTGTCAGAGGCTGAGCATGGAGAGAGCCGTGAAGAACCACAAAGCGGCCCCCGGGGTCGATCACCACCTGTGAGGTCCGCCAGGGGAGCCCCCTGCGCACCAGGATAGAAACCCCCCGGGAATAATTAGAATAGTAAGAGGAATGAATCTCGCCCCAGTGTCGGGAGAGGAGCCTGGAGGACGTGGCGGGCAGGAGATTGGTTTCCTGTAAAAAGCATATGTCCACTCTGTGACGAATAAGGTGGGCATGGACCAGCCGCGCTTTAAGGTGGTCATTTAGCCCCCGGACATTCCAGGTCCAAAGGACAGTGTCAGTCATAGTGTCGTGCCAGGGAGAAAAATAATAAACAAGTCAGTTGGGGGGAGGGAAGGTGCGTGGCGTGCAAGCGGAGCTGCCGCAGAAGGAGCAGGTGTAAGGCGAGTGCATTAAGCATGAAGACGCAAAAAGGTGTCATAACCATAATGAAAAGAAGGGCCCCGCAAGAGGGCGAAAGGGAGACCTTCAAGGTGCACTCGGCTGAGGAACAGGCAAAGAAAGTGCATGAAACTGACATGGCGATGAATACATCAGGTGCGTAAAACAGAAATGCAGAATGGTAGAGGCGTGTCGTGAAAAGGCGAATAGCATATGTCAATACAAGAACACACAACAAAACCCCAATGGGTGATAACATTTCCCAAATACCCCTAGCGCAGCCTCCCATCCCACCCGACCCGAGAGACAGCCCCAGGAGACCCACCACCCCCACTCCCACTCCAACCCCCCAATCAGGCTGAGATACCACCCAGTCCCACCCCAGGGACCCACAACTAGGAAAAAGAAAAACAATGTCAAGGAAGGGAATTATCCAGTGGGGACATGGCATCGCTCAGCATACACCCTTGCCGATAAGGCAAGGTGTCCAAGCCCAAAGCATGTCAGACAACCAACAAGAACTTCCCAAATGGCAGAGGAACAGAAGCCCCTGTGTGTTGACCGGGAAAGGCACGACCCAGAAAGCTGGAGTAACAGAGAAAATCAGCGTGGGGCTGGCCAGACAGCCACAAATACTGCAAACAATAAACAAGAGTTAAGGCACAGCCAGTCAATCATTATCGCTAAGACGGTCAGCGGAAGTGTCCTGAGATGCAGCAGAGGAGGTGCGATGCGACCTGTCCAGTTTCTTGGCAAAGGCGAGGGCGTCATTGGGGTCTGAGAAGACGAGCGTTTTAGAACCCTGCCGGACCCTCAGCTTCGCGGGATATGCCAGAGAGTAGGAGACTTCGTGCTTTTGGAGGATCCGCTTGGCTGGGAGGAATTCACGGCGAGCAGCCTGGACAGCGATGGTATAGTCCGGGTAAAACGAGAGAGAGTTGCCCTGGTGTAGGATGTCGCCCTTCTCCCTGGCCGCCCGGAGGATGGCATCGTGGTCTCTGAAATTCAGGATTTTGGCAATGATGGGGCGGGCTGGCAATCCCGGGCCAGGGCGGGGGCCGAGGGAGCGGTGGGCACGCTCAACAATGAAGACAGGAGAGAGGACGTCGCCAAAGAGTTCCCGGACGAGCTGTTCCACAAAGTCCTCCATGCGGGAGATATTGGTGGATTCGGGTACTCCCGTGATGCGGAGGTTGCTCCTCCGGGAGCGCGCCTCCAAATCCTCATTTTTATTCCGGATAAGGTTGAGTATTTTGTCCATCTGCAGCAATTTTTGACAATCTTGAGTGGCGGCGTCTTCGGCATCAGAAACCCCTGGATTCGACATCGTGAGAATCAACTCAAGCCTTGACAGAATCCAGCCGGGCAGACAGCTGGTCAAGCTGGGCCGCGATACCAGTGACCGTGGATTTGACGTCAAGCATAATTGCTTTCAAATCATCCTCGCGTGCGGGGGGGTGCCTCCATGACGGCAGCGGGATCACCACCATCAGAGCTCGTGCCGTCCTGACGCGTCAGGCGGCGCTGGTCAAAGGCGATCTTGGGCTGCTTAGGATCTGTTCTCCCCATGACCGGTGGAAGCAGTTCGAGGGCAGAGCCAGGGGATGTAGACAGCCAGGGGGAAAGACGGCTGAGGTGGCCAGGGGCAGACAGTCACTGACGACCGTGGAGGTGGTGGGGTGGCGGCAGGGTTGTCCCACTGTGGGCGCACCAAGACGGCAGGCTGGCGAGCAGGCAGCGATGGATCTCGCGAACACAATGGAGTCCAGAGGAGGGCGCGCCACTACAGGTTATGAGGTGTGGCAAGCATCCGTAGAAGTCAGAGGGCCCAGCGATGTGCAACAGATGGGGTGGTAACAAGCCAGGGGGAAAGACGGCTGAGGACACAGCAGGTAGGCCACGGATCAACAACAGCTGAGCCAGCGATGAGGGGATTGCGGGGTGTCAAGAGGCGTTTCCGATGCAGGCGGCCAGGGGCACACAGTCACTGACGACCGCAGAGGTGGTGAGGTGGCGGCAGGACTTGCCCCAGGGTGGACGCACCAAGACGGCAGGCCGGCAAGCAGGCAGCCTCAGATCCAGCGAACACAATAGAGTCCAGAGGAGGGCGCGCCACTACGGGTAATGAGGTGTGGCAAGTGTCCGTAGAAGTAGGAGATCCCAGCGATGTGCAACAGATGGGGTGGCGAGATACCAACGTGAACTCCGCCAGGGCACGCCAGGGGTGTGGGATGAAGGCGACGCCAGGAGTCGTGAGGTCGCAGACGTGAACAGCAACGAGGAGTTTACTGGTGCCAATGGCGCAGTTTGGGTGGCGGTGTCACAGGATGTCAAGGAGGACTGATGGCACCAAGCATGGGGTCTGTGTCGCTGACCAGCAGGGAGGAGGGAGAGCGAAGAGTGGCACAACAGGAGTGTGTGGCACAGGGCACCCCTGTGTAGCGTGTGCACCTCAGCCCAGCTGCAAAGACCCCTGCAGGGATGGTTAGCGCCGTAGAACGAAGGGGCCAGAGGACCGAAGAGGCCAAAGTGCGTCACGGCCGAGTGGGATACAAAGATGTGCCAGTGATGAGGCCGGTGGCCGAAGATCCCACGTGGCAGGTAGCACAAGCCGGAAACGGACCAGCTGTGGCGGGTGCAGGCTGTGTGGCACGCCCCAGACAGGCGGCAGAGGAAAGCCGGGCCCAGGGCCGGAATCACCAGCGGAGCAGGGGCTGAGGCAGCCGCGGGGAGGCAGAGGCGGTGCAGCAGTGTGTAGGAGAGGCCGCCGGGAGGACGAAGGGCGCCAATGCTGAGTGAGCAGCCCTATGGGAGGAGCCGGGAGAACACACCAGCCGAGACACCAACGCGGCGGGGAGTCGCGGGGGGCACGCCGCCCCCGTCACCCGGCCGGGGAACACCGGACCGCCGCAGCAGGCGCCAGGAGCTGGGGGAAATGGCGCCCGCGATGCGGAACAGGCCAGGAGCCGGGTGGTGAAGCGGACGGGCCCCCAATCCCGCCGTGAAGGGCCTGGAGGTAGCGGCACTCACCGGGCTTGGCAGCATGAAGTCCTCCGCCGTCCTCCGCTTGATTCCCGGGCCCAGGAGACCACACCAACAGCGGCAGAAGGAACGGGCCTCTCCGGCTGCGGGGCCCAGGCGCGACGTCCCAGGTCCAGGCAGGAGAACTCGGCCTCCACGCGCCGCCGGGGGTTGCAAATCACTCGGAGGGTCGCCCCAGGAGCAGAGGCGGCAGGATGGCAGGGAATCGGGCAAGGTAAGGGCGGTTGTCTGGAGGATGTTTACGGATAATTGGCTTGGCCGGCAGAGCCCACTTAAAGTGCGGCCATCTTGTAGCCGGCTAAGCCACGCCCCCGTGAATAGACTTGTTGATGCAGTATCCTTTGGAGACAGGGTGTGAAGACTACACACTACTTTAGAAGTTCAGGTTGCGGGTCCATGATTTCAGGTCACAGGGACATCTCACACTGTGTTGCACAGAAAGATAAGTTGAATCATTGTCTCTGATGCATTTAATTTCAGGAAATTGGTGGTCATCCACCATCGGGTGACAGATACAATGTCTGTCAGGGCGCCTGAACATTAGTCGGGTGATTTCTGGGACTATAGATCTGACAAAATGAGCTTAGTGCCTCCTGTGTGCATATAAAGGTAGTCCCCTGCATGGTGGATCACTAAGGCAAGGGGATGCACCTAAAGACTGAAAAGAAATGGAGCAAGAATGGATCATTGTGGAATTGTTCTTTAGATGAAAAATGAGTGAGGGCCACAGCTTGAGTTCTTTCATTTAAGAATTTGATCCAATTAAGAAATGGGTGAGACAAACCCAAGTCTGTTAGGTTGTTAAACGAGAGGCTATGGTTAATAGTGTAAAAAATTACTGACAGATCTATTAAGCTCAGTGTTCTAACACCACCATTGCAGGTCATCAAAGGCAGTGATATGGCCAGGCCGAAAAAGAGTTTGGTGATCGTTTTAGATTATAAAAAGTAGGCCATTTTTTCCTGCAAATTTTCATAGTTAAGACAAAACCAACTTTTGTTTCCAGCAGCATGCCCAGTTCGCGATGTAAAGAAATATGGCAGAAATTATTTGCATCATGTGGATTAAGTGACAGCTTCTTTGATAATAGCTTCAGAATTGCTGATTTTCACATATCTTGGAAGATCCCGTGAATTAGTGAGCTGTTGGAAAGGAAGAGGAGGTTACCTCTGGTGGTCAGCAGAACTGACTTCATCAACTGATCGCACATGGCCTTCCCCCCGGAGCCCTCCACACCCCATTCAAAACACTATTCAAGACAACAATGTCAAGCTACATCTGGACTACCCCCTACCTTCAAGTCATCCCCACCCATGTACCCCATGCCTTTGCCCCTCTTTTTATAGTAGACCACACCCCCTCAAAGCACTGTCACATCAAGAAGAGACCCAACAACTAAAATGCTTATTATTCAACACCACTGCAATCAAACATTTGTTCTACTCTCAGAAACGACACCAGACCTCACTTTCACTACAGAACCGTGGCTCAGCGATGACTCCGCAACCACCTGCCGCAGAGCCATTCTACTTGAACTTGGCATCATCAGCAAAGATCGTAATGGCAAAATTGAAGGAGGCCTGGCAGTCATCCAAAGGAAACCACTAAAAATAACATAAATCAAACACTTCACCATGAATGACTGCAAACCCTTCACCACTCACCCACCCAGCAATGCATACTTTAAATATGTCTTAATATATACAGTAACCAAAACTCTTCTAAAACACCCCAACTTATCTCTTCTATGAGACCTTCACATCTGTTTTGGCAAGAAGACTACAACTACAGTGCTCACAGCTAAACTTGTGGCCTCCAACATCCAACAAATTGTGCCTGGTCCAAGTCACTCTGCCAGACACACTTTTCACATCATATTTGCCCCTTAAGGGCAGGCCACAGTGATAGACAACTCCCAAGTAATCTGAAGTGATCACATCATAATTACCTTTAGGATAAACATACCTATCAATAACAACACTTCAAAGACAGCAACAATTGTCAACAACCAACAGGTAAACATACACTGGAAAAAACTAGAACTCAAAATACTCAAAAGAGCCCCAATATATATGCAACCTCATGACACACACACCTTCTACAGTTGGATCTTCACTGAAGTGGACAACCAGATTCCAATAATAACCACATCAGGGGTTAACCACGAAAAGGAAACCATGTGGCCTCATGACAACATCAAAAGAATGAAACCACAACTCAACATACCACAATGCACGTGGAGAAAATCAAAAGACGAAAAAACCCAAAATCATACTACACACGTCTAACAGAGCCTACAGGAGAGCCATCAGAACACAACACAATTCCACATGCCACATTGAAGACGACTGCCCTTCTAAAGAACTCCACAGTATTTTAGCAGATTTCTACAATCTTGAGTGTCAAAACTCAGAAACACCACAATAACAAGCTGGAAAATGACATTAAGGAGAACATAGTTAAGCCTGACTCGAAACATAATTCAATCATCATAAAGAGGGAACAAAGGCAATCTTTCACCACTTAATACTTTGCATATCCTTCAAAAGTCTTTAAAGATATCATTCACTCAACCTACGCAGGGCAGGGCAGGTAGCTAGAAGCTTACTAAGCAAGTCCTTGTACTATGTGCTTTCCCACACCTCCTATATTAGACCACTCCTCAAAAAGATAAATCTCAGGCCATGAGACCCAGCAAACCACATACCAATATCTAATGGCTTGTTCCTAGGTAAATATTTGAAAGAACAGTTTTTACTAAAATTTCCATGAGTATGGAAGAATATGACGAAATCAGACAACAATCAGGATTCAGACCAGGTAGCGGTAAAGAGTCATCCCTCTGTTATCCATTTGGGATGACTTAAAACTTAGTGGTCAAGAAGACAGTGGCAGCTTTATTGCTTTTGGACCTATCAGCAGCATTTGACACTGTACACCACCACACAGTACTACAAAGAATCCTTTTTCTCAGAATATATGAAAATGTTCTAAAATGGATTTCCCTTTACCTCAAAGAGTGGGAAAGCTTTGTATACATACCACCTTTCACCTCAGACCTTCACATCCAACACTGTGGCATCCCTCTTTGATCCACCATATCTCCTGTATTAATCAATAGCGACTTAAACCGTTACCAGACCTGATTTGATCATTCATCCTCACCTGTTGCTACTATAATTTATAAATCATACTGAAATGGATGGCCCAGAAGACCTCTACAAATCAAAGCTTGACGGCTGCCTTTGTGCCATAAGTGCATGGCCGACAAGTCACCACCAAAAGCTTAACACCACATAGACAGGGATCATGACCAGCCACCCCATATGGACATAGGAATTCAAGGCCCCTTCCAACTACATCAAGAGAAGTAAGAAACCTAGAGGTAACCATAGATTCAGACTGTAAGAAAGTGGAATAATATGTGGTATGGCGGGGTGGCCTTACCATTTAATACTATCACAATACCCCAAAGATGGTCCTTGGATTCACACTAATAAATATTTAGCTCTGTACTTGTAGAGTGGCAAAGAGCAGTCAGGTTTTACTACAGGAACATGTGTTTAGCATTTTAGAGTACCAACATGGGGCCCGATTCACAAAAGTAATCTGAGACAAAATCCTAACTTTACGACTTTTGGTATTCACAAAAGGCATTTAGGAGTAGTAAAGTTAGGTTTTGTCTTAAGTTTGTCTTAAGTTTTGGTCTTAAGACAAAATCCTAACTTAAGTTAAACTTAAGTTAGGATTTTGTCTTAAGTTTGTCTTAAGTTTTGGTCATTACATCATTACACGAAAGTCGTAAAGTTAGGATTTTGTCTCAGATTACTTTTGTGAATCGGGCCCATGGACACTAATTGACACGATTTGAGAGAAATCTGACACCCATTTATAAAAACAGAGTGTATTTCTATGTTAATTTAGACACCAAAATGAATGGCATACCATACATATAACCGGAGTTATAGATTTTTGAAGCAATATTAAATCAGTGCAATAAAATACATCAACAAAATAACATTGCGGTCAATGGTAAAATCTACTAGTGACAATCGGTCACTTGCAGGTTGAGTTACTTAGACCAGGCCACAACAGTCAGATCAATTTTACCTAGCCCTTGGAGTCCGTGTGCAGAGTTGTTCTGGCTGTCGGTGTTGAACGGGAGCCGCAGGTGGTGCTGATTTTACAGATACATGGTGCTATAAGAAGTAGAATGCAAACACGCAATAGATACACAGCTGCTGATGTCGGATGATGGTTGCCTGATGTTCTCTGTAGATGCAGCGTCGAGTGTGGGGGTCGCTTACCAGATTGGTGACCAACAAACCCCCCTCCCAGACGAAAGTTGATGAGCAGCTAACCTATCCCCTGGTACTTCTCATCGTCTAAGTGGAAAAACCTGGAAAGGCCATCTGCATTGACATGGTCAGTCCCTGGTCTGTGTTCCACTGTAAAGTCCATATACTGTATGGAAATGGACCACCTCAACAGTTTGGGGTCTTCTTCTCTCATCTACATCAGCCATCTAAGAGGTCTGTTGTCGGTTTGAACCTTGACGTGGGTCCCAAAGAAGTAGGGTCTCAGCTTCTTCAGCCACCAAACCACAGCAAGGGCCTCCCTCTCAATGGCCCTCCAACGCTGTTCCCTGGGGAGTAACCTCCTGCTAATAAAAGCAACAGGCTGGTCCTGGCCATCATCATTTGTTTGTGCCAACACGGCCCCAAACCCATTTTCAGAAGTGTCTGTTTGGACAATGAACTCATTTCCTGGGTCAGGTGCCTTCAGTACAGGTGCTGAGCACATAGCATCATTCAGGGTGTCAAAGGCCTTTTGACACCCAGTCCAGTCAAGGAAGGCCCTGACTTGAGTCTGAGTTTTGGAAGCTTCCCAATCCAGAATAGTCCTGGATCTTGGGCTGAAAAGGCTGGACTTAGCCTCCACCTACAAGGGGCCCAAGTACACAACAGAACTCTGCCCTATCTGGCACTTGCTGGCCTTGATAGTTAGGCCTGCCTGATGCAGGGCCTGTAGCACTTCCTTGAGGTGGACCAGGTGATCCTTCCTGGTAGAGCTAAAGAAAGCTATATCATCTAGATTTTCTGCACTAAAGTCATCCAACCCTGCAAGAACTCTATTCACCAACCTGTGGAAGGTGGCAGGTGCATTTTGTAATCCAAAAGGCATCACTTTGAATTGGTAGCGGCCTTCCTGGGCCATAAATGCTGACTTCTCCTTTGTTCCCTGGGTGAGTCCAATCTGCCAGTACCCTGATGTTAAATCAAAGGTACTCAAGAATTTGACTGCACCCAGCTTGTCAATCAATTAATCTGCTCTTGGAATGGGGTGAACATCAGTTTTGGTAACTGCATTGAGACCCCTGTAATCCACACAGAACCTCATCTCAGGATTCCCACCTTTGGAATGAGGTTTGGGGGCCAGTACCACTGGACTAGCCGAGGGACTGTCAGAAGGTTCAGTACCTCCTAGCTCTAACATCTTCCTGACCTCATTCTTAATGCTAGCCTTAACTTAGTCTGACAACCTGTAAATCTCATTTTTGACATGGAGGCTGTCACCAGTGTCAACATCATTGAACACCATGTTGTCTTAGCAGGAGTCAGGGAAAAGAGCTAGGACTTGATTGTAGTCAGATTTCTCTTTTACAGTGAGGGTGTCAGACAAGACAAAACCTTCAACTTACACATCCTGGGGGTTGTTTGACAGTAGGTCACGGAGGTGTTGTCTTTCCTCCCCTTGGCCTCCAACAGTGACCATGAGCATGGTCATGCCAACTTTATTCTGGTGGGGTTTTAGGTGATTTACATGGAGAACTCTGAGAGGAACTCCTTGGGGTGCCTAAGTCTACCAAGTAGGTGACATCCCCCTTCTTCTCCAAGATTGGATCGGCCCAGTCCACTTGTCCTGGATGGCCTTGGTAGCCACAGGCTCCAACACCCACACCAGCTGACCTGGTTGGTTCTCCACCAGTGCTGACTTCTGATCATACCAGTGCTTGATAAGCTCCTGGCTGGCCTCCAGGTTCCTGGTTGCCCTCTTCATGCACTCTGCCATACGTGAGCGCAGGCCTAGTACATAGTTCACTATGTCCTGCTTGAGCTCTTTGAGAGGTCTCCCCCATCCCTCCATTACAAGACTCAATGAGCCCCCTTACAGGATGGCCAAACAAAAGTTCAAATGGGCTGAATCCAGTCCCTTTTAGTGGCACCTCTCTGTATGCAAATAGTAGGCATGGTAACAGGACATCCGATCTCCTTCCAAATTTTTTCAGGGAGGCCCATTATCATATCTTTCATGTTGTTGTTGAACCTTTCAACGAAACCATTTGTCTGAGGGTGATGGGGTAGAGAACTTGTAACTCCCACCACATAGCTTTTAGGTATGCAGACATGAAATTAGTCCCTCTATCAAAGACCACCTCTTTAGAAAACCCTAGTGAAGATTCCAAGGAGAGTCTTTGCTACTGGAGGAGCTGTTGCATTCTGTAGGGGAATTGCTGCTGGGTATCTAGTGGCATGGTCCACTACCACTAGGATAAATCTATTCCCAGATGCAGTTTGAGGGTCAAGGGGACCAATAAAGTCAATCCCTACCCTCTCAAAGGGAGTCCCAATCACTGGTAGTGGAATTCAGGGAGTCTTTGGCTGTGTGCCTGTCTTGCCTTGACAGGTCACACAGGAGCGACAAAACTCCCTCACTTTTCAGACATCCAACTGTCCCAGAATTTGGTTTGTCCCAGATGTCCAGCTAGGGGGATGTTACGGGCCAAAGTAAGGATGGACTCTCTGTACATTTGGGGGTCCACCACTGTCCTGGCTGCCCCTGGTTTGGGGTACCTGGCGTCAGTGTACAGAAGCCCATCCTTCCAGTTCATCCGGTGGGTATCACTGACATCTCCCTCTTCCTCCACAAAGTTGGGAGAGATACCCTATTTGTCGAAAAGGGACAGGGTCTCAAAGTGAATTCACTAACAGAAACTTTAGTTACAGTTTTATTTGGATGTGTTTAGATATTTAGTAATTTTTATTGTTGTTTTTAATTATCTGTGAATACAAAGTATTATTGCTCAGAATAATCAGAAGAAGTGATTTATTTCAAAATGGAATTAATGTATTCTGATATTTACTAGGGATTTTAATACGTAAAATACAAATTCTTTTTAATCAAGTATAACTCAATATTGTATATATGATTTTGTAATTCTAAATATAATAGATGTGTAATAAAGTAGATTTTTTTACATACTACAGAGGTCGGTGTTTAATGATAATATATATATATATATGCCAATTGGCAAGAAAGGTCTAACCTTTCTATTAGAAGATATATTGTATGGATGGTATGAGTCAGTAAATGAGTGTCAAGAAAAGGGAGTTTTTTTATTAGTGAAATCTACCTCTTCCTGCCTTGCAACTTGCTGCCTAAGGCCTTTAAGAGTAAGGCACTGCTTTTGCCCTTGGTCTAGTTCCTTTCTGGAGGGTTCCCCTGCACTTATGACTTCTGCCAGGTCAGGCCAGGCTCCATCAGCTGCAGGGCTCTCCTCAGACCCCGGGGCATTTCCCTCAGAAGAACTCTCTCCCTGGTCCTGTGACATCTTAGAAGCTGCCTTAGCATACTTTTTGCCCTTTCTCTTGTTTGGGGTCACTTGGTCTCACTGTTTCCAGATCCAAGTCCCCATGACTTCCCTGGTGTGCTGCCTGTGCTCTGGTAGTAACACACACCCACTCAGGGAGATAGAGCATTTCTGCATAAGCCTTCCTCTCCACCTCTGCCCATGCAGAAGTCTCGAGATCATTTCCCAACAGACACTCCACTGGGATGGCAGGAGACACAACCACCTTCTTTGGGCCAGTAACCCCTCCCTATTTTGAGCTTACGAGGGCCAATGGATGGAGCTTAGTCTCATTGTCAGCACTGGTAACCTGGTGACTGACACCAGACAACATTTGGTTTGGGGAAACCAGTCTGGCTGCCACCATAGAGACACTGGCACCTATATCCCTCAGAGCCTCTACCTCAGTCCCATTGATCTTTGGCCTTTGTCTATACTTCTCCAAGCTTGGAGGAAAGACAGCCAGGGCTTCAATATTCACCACACCCAGGGAAACTAAAGTAGTCTCTGTGTAACATCCGTCCTCTGCCGAGTACACCTCTACTCCCACTCCTATGTTAGCCAGTCCCTTGGACTGTCAAACATTAGGGGCATTTTTGGAGCACACTGCAACTTCTTTCGTATGACCTGCCTGATGACAGTCATGACATAACCCAGACGTCTTTGCTGGATCCCAGTTTCTACCCTGACACCCCTTGCCTTTAGACTGGGAGAAGTCTCTGTGCCCACCCTCCTGAGAAATATTTTGAGGGCCTTTAGAGAATGCCTTCTTTTTATCTTGTTTGTTGCTCACCTCCTTCCCCATCTGTGAACCCTTTTTCTGGTCACTCCCACCATGAGTCTTTCTGCACACCCTGGTTCTGACTCATTTGTCAGCTATCTTCCCGGCTCTCTGGGGGAAGACAACTTAGAATCCACCAAATGTTGATGCAATTTCTCTGTGGAACAATTAGATAAAATCTGCGCCTTCAAAATCAAATTATACAACCCATCATAGTATCCACCCTATTGCCTTTTATCCAGCCATCTAGTGCTTTGACTGAAGAGTCCACAAAGTCCACCTATGTGTCGTTTTGACCTTTATGGGTATCTCTGAACGTTACCCGGTACTCTTCTATAGTGAGTCCAAAACCTTCCTTCAAGGCCTCCTTCATATACTGATAGGACTCAGCTACCGCCTCACTAAGGGTCAGAAGTCTATGTCTGCCCTTCACTGAGAATAACTCCCGAAGTAGAGAGCCCCAGTGCTGGTGTGCCATCCTCTTCATTCTGCAGGCCCTTTCAAAGGCTGAAAGCCATTTGTCAGTATCATCACCATTGCTAAACTTAGGGACAATCCCTTTGGGGATTTTAGGGTCAAAGAATTCCTCCTTCCCCCTGGTACTATTATTGCTGCCACAATCATTGGGCCTATGGCCCAACTTAACCCTTCTCTCTTCAAGGGCTAGTGCCCTCTCCTCAAGTTCAAGCTTTTTCTCTCTCCTCCAGGGAGAGTTTGTCAAGCTCATCCTCAAGGGTTCTTACCACCTTATCACTGGGGGGTCTGCTACAGTGACTCCTGTCACTTTCCACTGGTGAATGGTGTTTGGGGGGAAATGTAGGACTTTGGCTCTCAGCCTCCTCCCCATCATTCTCAGTTTGGGCTAGGACATCATCCTCATTCTCTTCAGGATCATCTTCTGAGGCATCTTCTGAGGCATGGCCGTCCCTCTCTAATCTCTCTTTCTCATAGGATCTGAGGAGCTTCTTCAGTTCCTCGTTTTTAGCTGTCACTGTGTAGCTAATTCCCCTTGCTTTGCACAACACCCTCAGATCCATAATACTCAAGGCTGGGATGACTCCCCTGTCGAGATTCTGATCAGCATCCATTGTGCCTAACTTTTACTTAGTAGTTGGGACCTTATGGAAAATGTACAAAAACTTTTAGAACTTTTCCTAACTTACTATGGGTCTGATTTACATCTCCATGGATGGGTTACTTGGTCACAACGGTGACCGATATCACGTCTGCCAAAATATAAATCCCATTATATCCTCTGGGGGATTTATATTTTGGCAGACAAGATATCCGTCACCGTTGTGATGGAGTAACCCGTCCGCTGAGCTCTAAATCAGGTCCTAAGTCTTTTAAAATGCACTAATGGAATGGGTGGTCTACACATGGCCCTAACATTTAAATTAGAAAAACTGAAATTTTTAAAAAAAAAATATTTTTGATGCTAAAGTCACTTAAGTGGATTTCTCTGAAACACAGGTTCAGGATCCCCACCGCTGTAACAACAATGTAGGAAAGTGGAATATTATGTGGTGAAGCTGGGTGGCCTTACCATGTAATATTATCACAATACCCCTAAGATGGTCCTTGTATTCATACTAATAAATCCTTAGTTCAGTCCTGGCAGAGTGGCAAAGAGCAGTCAGGCTTTTCCAGAGGAACATCTGATAAACATTTCAGAGTACCAACATAGACGATACGTAATTGACACGACTCGAGAGAAATCCGACACCAATTTATAAAAAGTAAATTGTTATGTTAATTTAGACACCAAAACAAATGGTAGAGCATACATATAAACGGAGTTATACATTTTCGAAGCAATATTAAATCAGTGCAGTAAAATACATAGACAAAGTAACATTGCGGTCGATGGTGAAATCCACTAGTGGCAATCAGTCACTTGTATGTTGAGTTACTTGGAACCCTAATAGGGTTCAGGTCATGCGGGCCCCAAGACCAGGCTCCAACAGTCAGAACAATTTTACCTAGCCCATGGAGGCTCGGGTGCAGAGTTGTTCCGGCTGTCCTTGGTGCTGAGCGGGAGCCGTGGGTGGTGCTGATTTTACCGCTTACACAGTTCTGCAAGAAACAAAATGCAAAATCACAACAGGTACACAGCTACTGAAGTCAGATGATGGTTGCACGGTGTTCCCTATAGATGCAGCGTCGAGTGTGGAGATCAGTTACTGGATCGGTGATCTACAAGTCTTGGCAGCGGTAAGCACAGCAAACAGCTTGTGGAACTTCACTGGGTCTGGGGGAGTGAGGTAGTGACCTGAAGCCTAGGGACAGGTGGCACTACAACTCCATCAAAACACTGGACCACCTAGATTTGGGTGATGCAATGGAGGGCCCGATGGCCAACGATTCTCTCGATCCCCCGAATGTTTTTACCTGCAGTTTGCAGGGGACTAGTATCACTAGTCCATGGGAGACTAAGGGTGCTTCTGGCTTCACCAAGGGTCCCTCTCTTTGGGAGGGTTGAGTTTTAGCCAAGCAGGAGGGTCATTCACTCAGTTCCAAGTCTGTTACCTCAGCGACAAAGTATCCCTCTTTTGCTTTGGTGCTGTGGGCAAGGTCCTGTTGTCAGCTACAGGGGTCTCCTCTTGGTCTTTCCTTGAAGTAAGTTGCTCAGATCTGGAGTTCTGGTGTCAGGGGTGTCCCTTAAATCCTAGATGTAGGGGAATTTGGGGTTGGGGAGCTAGTAGCCAATGGGCAGACAATCCCTGCAGCTGATCCGCCCCTGCGGTGACCATATCCGGTGGTGTAGGTCACCTTTTCTATCCAGGACCCACTATTTCTGCCCACCTAAAGATGGCAGAAGTCAATTTTAGGTGTACAGGTGAGGCTGCCCACCGTAGAGGTGTAGCCAGCCTTCCTGGAGGTGTACAGCTCCTGCATATCTAATTTCCAGCCTTACCTGGGTGCAAGGGAAGGGCTGTGTCCTCCCCAGGGGGACAATCCAGATGCATATCAGAGGCAGTGCAGCCTATGAAGCTCACTGCTCTGATATGCCAATTCACTAGCCTGCTGCGGAGGATGGAGGCGTGACCTGCTTCCTGCCCAGACTTTGTTCCTGACTCCTGAGAGTGATCACACTGCCTGGCAGGCGGTCAGAACCCTGTCTTGGCAGCAGTAGGTGCGGGAAAGCATGGGCTAGTCAGCCAGAGCACAGTAAAGCTGGGTCAACCAGGTGGGCAACCTCTAAGGTGCCACCTGGATGCAAGTCAATCCACCCAGGGCACGAGAATCACGTCAGGGGTGAGAAGACATGTTGTTTGATACCAAACATGACATATTTTAGTGGTACCATATTGGAGCTGCCATTCTCGAGTGTGCCCGGTTGGCAGCTCATGTTGTCCTAGGGACCGCTAACACTTATAGCAGTTTCCAATGGCGAACGCTAATATAGGGACATATAGGCCTGCACTTATATGTCCACACTTTTAATATAATGCACCCTGCCTTCTGGGCTGAGGAGGCCTATCTTAGGGGTGCCTTACATACATTAGAAGGAGTGCATTCAACTGTGTGGAACATGGCGAGGGCACAGTCGAGTCACTGCCTATCATTGATCCCATAAGTCAACAAGATCACAAAGAGCAGCTACCAAGGAAAACACTACAACGTATCTTCCCATATCTTGGCTACCAACAAAGGCTACAAGCAGGGCCACTGGGATTATGTGATTCTGCAGCTTTTTTTGCACAATTAAGGAATTGCCTCATTTGACACACAATCCATCATCTGTTGCATAATCTCCTGGCCCTCACTAGTACTAATACAATAACACACAGCGATCGGGCAGCTGAGTGTAGGCCAAACAGTCTGCATAATAACTCCCTTATATTGCATGACATTCTTATATTCACATAAGACAGAAACCCTATGGGCCATGTCCATCGCCCAGTACTGTACCAATCAACAGCAATAAACCACCAATCAACAAACCTCCCCAATCAGAACAACCCTAATATCCACTTCCCTCAAATATCCTTGAAACCACCATCCATCCAACCTACTCCAAATGTTGCCTTCACATATCCCATCCTCAAATGCCCCCGCCCCCGGTGATCCCCAAGCCTTCCATCCTCGCACCACCCAGAAAGAAACCATGACCAGGTTATTTTTCTGATGCCCCCGGATGCTGCTTGTTGAACTGTCACAGAAACAGCCGAAAAGCAAAACGTTCCACTATCTCTGACTGTCGCCCCAACAAGCATCCCCGGGTGTCCTCGACCTAGCTCTCTAGAGTTCTCTAATGCACATTAAATAATATTCTTTATCCAAAATGGATTAATGCACACCATCCTGACGATACAATGAAAAATCCTGTACAACAATATATGTTCATGTTGCAAAACAGTTATCCCTTCTCCCTCACAAAAACACCTCATATCTCTATTTACCTTCCACCACGCCTTTTCAAACGCATTATGTTTCCTGGCCCCTCTTCAAACTCTTCAAGGTATCAGCTCAGTCCAAATAATGTGCACCTCTGACAGTGACCTTGTAATTATCCAAAAGTCCGCCTTCTATAGCTTCAAACGACCCAAACCTGAGATCTAGACCAAGTCGTTCTCCCCAAGATGCACCAACAACATGTCTGGACATGCAGACACTAGGGACCATATTTATGAAATTTGTGGAACTGCAATGCAGCTTCCCTGCATCACAGGTAAAGGGCAGGAATGATCCATATTTATCCCATACGGCGCATTCCTATCCTTTCCCCCTGTGCTGGCGCTGTTTTGGTGGCCTAGCACCAACGCAGGCACCTTTGCACCATGGTGCAAAACTGCCTGTGTTGTAGGCAGGATTGTTTTTGTGCAGGAAGGGGCACCTTCTTCACAAAAACAATACTGAGAGGTTTTTCCCTGTTTCTATGTGTGCTGCACGATGTAGCACACATAGAAAGAGGAAAAAACAAGGAGAAATAAAGATGTTTCTCCTCGTTAAGCCTCCCCTGGGGAGGTGTATCTTTTTGGTGCATTCCCAGGTTTACAAGTACTTGTAAATCTGGGAGTGCGTAAAAAACCAAGGGAGTTGTGTGGGAGCACCCACTGCAATGTCCATGGAATGCCTCCCTTGTGCAGAGTAAGGCAATGCAGGGATTTGCGCTGTGTTGCCTTACTCCAGATTTTTGAAGCCATTCGAAGCCATGCAAAGTGGCTTTGCATGGCTTCATAAATCTAACTGAGAGGTTTGCGTCATGCATGCACCGTGTTGCGTGGTGCAAGCATGATGCAAAGCTGTCATAAATAAGCCCCTAAGTTTGACAACTAAGGCAACAATTGTTTCCACTTTGTAGTAAGTTTCCTTTTGGACCCACTTTGCTTCTCCCTTAGTTCTGCATATTATACTTTTAGGCTGCCTTTGCTTTGCACAGTCACACAAAACACGTTTATTTTTAAGCTACTGTATTATTTTAGAAATACGCTGCACATGTTTTTTTTTGTTGAAATATTTTTATTGACATTTTCGTGTTACAAAACCAGGCTGCATTATAATACATGTAATTTGACTTCATTTCATGCATTTTGCACCATTGGATCTTGCTGTCCTTGCATTAGTTGGACATGTATCCTATATTCATACAATCCTGTCAATAAGTAATTCCTATATAAAACTGGGATGTAAAAAAAAAACTGGGACAGTGTTCATTGGATCCAGAGTATAGGTAACGGATGGGGTATCAGGGTTGGTGCGAACCTCGCTTTTGGTATGTCTAATTACTGCTGGGGGGGGGGGGCGGAGGTCCAGCCACTGCGGTCTATCTACACGTCCTATAAGGCTCGTGGCGGTATTGTCGAGTAACGCTACGTATTTACTACAACAGGAGAGTTGGCGTGTGTGCTCCTGGTCGGGGATTGTGATGGTGGATCCTCTGAGGCGTGTGGGGAACCGTCCGGGTCATCGTGTGTTGATGGCTGTTTGAATTGGTGCAACAGTAGGGCCCACTCCGTAGAAATGGGATGCTTGCGTGTCCCCTTCACCTCCTCCTCCCTGAGTGCTTCCTCTTCCGCTGCCGCCCATTTGTGTACTGCTCCCACCCATGCCGCTATCGGGGGACCCATGGGGGATCGCCAATGCATAGCTATACCTCTCTTGGCCAGTAATATTGCCAGTGAGACAAAGCGGAGTGATATTTTGTGTTGCTTCTGCTTCCGAAAGATTCCTAATGCACAGGCTTTCCAGGTGTTCATATGTGAAAGCCCCGTGAGATCCCTGAGTGTCCTGTGGACATTGTTCCAATACTGCTGTAATGTAGGGCAACTCCAGAACATTTGGCGGAAATCTGCTTCCTGTGATCGGCATCTGGGGCAGAGGAATTGGGTATCTGGGTAAAATCGCTGGAGGCGCGCTGGCGTTTGATACACCCTGTGTAGGATGTAGAATTGTATATTTTTGAATCGCGCGTTCCTGGACACCTTCTTGGGGTATTCGAGGGCCTTTTCCCATTCTTTCTCGTGTATTTGACGCCCTAGTTCTTCCTCCCAGGCGGCTCGCAGGGCCTCCAGAGGTTTGTTTATGAGCTCCCGAATGGCTTTATAGAGCCACGTGGTCAGGTGTCGTCCCGTCCCCATGTGTAGGATCGTGTGGATGACCGGATGTGTTGCTGGCGCTCACGTCGATAGGTCGTGGTGCGGTCGATAGTTGTCTATGAGTTGTCGGTGGATTAGAAACTTTCCAGGGGGGAGGTCATAGTCTGCCATAAGCTGGCGATATGGTCTAAGCTGCCCATCCTCAAACAGAGATTCTATTTCGGTTAGGCTGTGGTCTGTCCATACGCGAAGCATGTTAGTTGTGTAGTATGTCTCTTGTTTGGGCCAGCCGACCAGCGGCAGCAAAGGGGAGTACAGAGGCGCCCCCGTCGACATACGGTGTATCCGCTGCATGCATTTACGTGCCACCACTACTTGTATGGGGTATGTGCGTCGCAGTTTGGTGCCGGGCAGTAGCAATCGGCGAAGTTCTGGGATGGGTATCTGGCCGGTCGCCGTGTGCGCCTCGCCTATGTGTCTGCCTGCCGTCCAGTAGGACAGCCACTGTAATTGTGCTGCCAAGAAGTACGACTCGAAGGACGGTGCGCCTAGTCCTCCCTGTGTGGTAGGTAGTTGTAACTTCGCTAGTGCTATCCGATGTCTGCTTATTCCCCATATGAGCAAGCTAAGGAGCGAGTCTAAGTCCCGGAAAAATGTTCTGGGTGGGATTACCGGTAGATTCGTGAAGTGGTACAGTAGCCGCGGGACTATTATCATTTTGGCTAAGGCCACACGGCCTATCGGGGCTAGCGGAAGGTTCTTCCAGAAACCGATCGCCGATCTGATGCCGGCTAGCGCTCTACGGTGGTTGCCTTCAAATATGTTGGCAGGAGAGTGATAGAGACGGATCCCGAGGTAACGGGGGGCACCCGTACTCCAGGTCACTTTCTGGTCACCTATCCATACATCCCGGGGGGCGAAGTTTGGGTGCAGTGGGTAAACAGTGGATTTTTCCCAGTTTACTCTGAGCCCGGAGGCTCCCCCGAATTCGGACAGTGTGGCCCAAATGGGTGTGAGATCCGCAGTAATGTCCCGGACATACAGTAAGAGGTCGTCAGCGTACAGGGAGATGCTATGTATGGTATCCGCGATGGGAATGCCCCAGTGTAGCCCCTCCCGCCTCAGCCGTATAGCCAGAGGTTCCACAGCGAGTGCGAAGAGCAGAGGCGAAAGTGGGCAGCCCTGCCGCGTGCCCCTCTGCACCATGAACTCCGGCGATATGCATCGTCCTATGCGGATGCGTGAGGTGAGTTTGGTGTACAGGAGTTGAGTATATGCCAAGAGGGTGGGACCGATTCCTGTTCGTTTTAGGACCGAGAACAGATATTGCCAAGTGAGGGTATCGAAGGCCTTCTCAAGGTCTAGGATGAGACAGGCTGCACTGGGGAACGCGGCATCCACTTGATCCTGGATATGGAATAGGCGGCGTATATTGTGGGACGTGTTTCTGCCGGGAACGAAGCCGCATTGGTCTGGGTGGACCAGGGGTCGGAGGATTTGTGTATACCTGTCCGCTAGTATTTTCCCTAATATCTTACAGTCGGCGGACAGAAGCGTGATGGGACGGTATGAGGTCATCTGTTGTGGGTCGCGATTCGGCTTCGGGAAGGTTACGATAACTGATTCTCGGAGGGATCGTGGGAGTTCTCCTTTCTCTAGCGTGGCTGCAAACATCTCCACAAGGCGGGGGATCAACAGGGGGGAAAAGGTTGTGTAGTATTCCAGGGGAAAGCCGTCCAGCCCCGGTGCTTTGTTGCGAGCCAGTGCGCGCAGTGCTTTGGTGATATCGACGGATTGTATCTCTGCGTCTAGCGCAGTTTTTTCCGTCTTCGTGATTGTGGGGATCGTCAACTGGTCGAGAAAGTGGTCTAACACCTCTTGCCCGGTCGGAGCTGGACTACTGTACACCTCAGAGTAGTATTGGTGAAATGCCAAGAGGATTTCCGCCTGGGACCGCACCAGATTTCCTAGGGGGTCGAACACTGCAGTGATGGGTTTCACGTCTGTGTTTTGTTTGGCTATCCATGCCAGTAGTGTGCCTGTTTTGTCCCGTTCCTTATGCATCCGGGTTGCATACGCCCTAAAGTTGTACCGACGAAGGCCGGTGCTGGCAGCCAGGTACTCTGTCTTAGCTTTTGCTACTTGAGCAGCTGTCGCCTCGGATGCGTCGTCTCGTTTGGTGAGGGTGGCTAGCTGCGTTTCAGCTTTAGTTAGTGCTTGCACCAGTGTCCGTTTTACCCCTACTATTTGTTTGATACATTCTCCCCGGGCCACTACTTTGAATGCGTCCCACTCCACCAATGTCGATGTCGTCGTTCCCGCGTTATTAGTGAAGTAGTCCTGTATGCTTTGCCCCTGGTCGTGTTTAAAGACTTGGTCCGTCAGGCAGTCCCGGGGTAGTCGCCAGGTGGGTACTGGGGGATGGGGGGGTCTCCAGTGTAATCGTAGAATATGAGCGTCATGGTCAGAAATGACCCGGCCTAGGTAGTCCGTGTGTTGAATTTTGGGTATGAGCGGCGCTGAACATAAAAATCTATCTAGCCGGACCCGCAAGTTGTGTGGTATGGAGTGAAACGAATACAGTCGAGTCTGTGGATGAAGCATTCTCCACGCATCCATGAGTGCCCATTGCGTGACCCAGGCTTTAAACCGCTCCGCTTGCTTGTGGGCTGGAGAGTGTGTGGGTGGGGGATGGGATCGATCTAAGGTAGGATTTAGTGTACAGTTATAGTCGCCCCCTAATATCCATGGTATGGAAGCAAATTGGGCTAAAACACCTGTGAGGCGGTCCCAGAACTTGTCCTGCTCGACGTTTGGGGCATATGTACTGCCCAGAAGTACTGATTGCCCATCCAGGAGTCCCTCTAGCAGGGCATACCTTCCCTCCTTGTCCACCACTCGTCCGAGTTCCTGGAATGAGGTGCCAGGTCGGACCCAAATCAGCGTCCCGCGTGCGTATGCTGAGTACGATGTGGCACATATGGTTCCGCGCCATTTGGTCTGTAGTTTACCTATTTCCGATGTGGTGAGGTGTGTCTCCTGCAGAAACGCAATTTGTGCGTTCTGGCGTTTTATATATGAGTATACGGCGTAACGTTTGCTCGGTGTATGGAGGCCCCTAGTGTTTAGTGTTAAGATACTGATGTCTGCGCTCTGCATTGTCATAGCCATTTGGTGTTGTCAGTGCGTGCTAATGTAGCGTGTATCGGCTGGAACCTATCGCCCGACGATTCCCCAGCAGTGCAATAAACATATGTGAAGTGCGATGTCGTCCGTTTGCGTGATGCGGTCACCCTGTTATATGTAGATCCGTGAGGGGAAGGGACTATACTGAACAGGGGCAGTGAACAGCTAACTGGGGGTGGGAAACAGTCCCAATACCAGGGACCTATCGCTGGCGGCGACATATCCAAACCAACTCTCATAGAAAAGGAGAGTGCAACAGTAATATGTGGGGGTGGCAGTGCATGCCTGCGAGGTGGGCCGCCGACCGGGCATTTGTAGGATCAATGGTCGTCATCTGCACTGTGTTTAATCAAACATGTGTTGCGTGCGCTTATAGGGTAAGTCTTGGTAGCGCAGGCTGTTAAGGGATCGCCAGCCGGGTCGCCTTATTCCGTGAGGGTATTAGTTTGTCCATCAAACATGGTATCAGCCGTCTGAGGGGTAACCAGGGGGGGCGTGACAGAGTCCACCCCAGAAAGTGTTCCGTCGCTGTCATCCTCTCCCTCCGAAGAACAGAGGTGTGGAGCTCGGTCTGGGTCCTCTGTAGGTGGGGGGGGCCTGTAGTTCCGTCACTGCTCGCAGCACCTCTCGTCATTCCTTCATAATTTGTTCCAGGTACGGAGATTCTTGGGTTTGAGTCTTTGCCGCCATGTTTCTATCGTGGCGTTGCTGTTTCGGGTTGCGTCTCCTGGTTCGTGGCGCCTTGAAACTGGGGCCTCGCGTGGTCTCCGCCCTGGGCTGTTGGGTGCAATGGTGATCCGCCCAATCGTGTGCCTCTTCGGCGCTCGCGAAGAAGATGGCAGAGCCGTTATGGATGACTTTGAGTCGGGCTGGGAAGAGCAGGGAATATTGTAGATTGTTCGCCCGCAGTCGTCGTTTCACCTCTAGAAACAATGATCTTTGTTGCTGCACCGCCCGTGCGTAGTCAGGGAAGATCATAATCTGCTTGTTTTCTACCTGCAGGGGGCCCGATTGTCTGGCAGCTTGAAGCACCGCGTCGCGGTCTCGAAAATGCAGACATTTTGCCAACATTGGTCTGGGGGCAGCCCCCGGCGGTGGTTTGCGGGCCGGGACCCTGTGTGCACGTTCAATGGAGAAGAATGCTGTGCGGTCAACAGCAGGAGTGAAGGATTTCACCCATGCTTCCATGTGTTCTACCGGATTCGCACCCTCGATTCCCTCTGGGAGTCCCAGCACGCGGATATTACAGTGCCTCGAGCGCCCTTCCAAATCGTCCACTCGCTCCTCCATGGTGGTCAGGCGGCCCAGTACAGTTTGGAGTGTTGTCTGATGTGTCTTGACGGTGGGCTGCAGGTCAGCCAGAGATTTCTCTCCCTCCTTTACTTTGTCGGCCAGCTTACGATGATCATCCCGGATGAGGCTAACGTCTGTCGTCAGGGTGCCGAGTTGCTCCTCCATAGACACCCTTGAGAGTTCGATGGCTGCCAATACTTGGTCAAGCTTGTCCGAGATAGATTGATCCGACGGTGTCGTGGTTGTTTTGGTCCATGCCCGGGTATTCGGTAGGTTCTCCGGTGCAGTCTCCGGCACTGTTGTGTGCTGCAAGGTCCTCGGTTTCCCCATCACGCTGTCTGAGAGGGCCCCTTGGTGGTGGCTGCGGAGCGCGTGGCAGAGCCTCCGATCGTAAGGCGCCCTGGTGTTGTGTTGGGTTGTTTCGCTGGTCGTGAGAAGCGCGTCGGGCAAGGAGACTAGGGCATACCGGCACAGTAGTGGGCAGGGGGGGAGGCTCTGCTCCGGTCGTCTCTGCACCCGGCCCCGCCATCCCACGGTGTTAACACTGCACCAAAAACGTTCGGATGTTGTCAGGGGGGGTGGGGGGGGTGCAGGCCGCTGTGGATGTTGCTCGGCGGAGGATTCCAGGCTGGTATTACGGCAGTTCTGGCTGCCGAGTCGAGCGCCTCGCCGGGGATGCAGTGTACAGGCCAGCGCGGGCGTAGGGTGGAGACCTAGGCCTCCATGTTAAGGTCAGACATAGTCTGTTCTGGGCGTGTTCGAATGAGCCCACGCAGCAGCAAGGGGGGCCGCTCTCTCAGCACCAATCGACCTGGGGGGGTCAGCCACTCACCTTCTCTTCGTCGCAGCGGCGCGTTCACCGTGGGCTCAGGGTCTTGTCCTCGTTCATGTTACGCGCTGCGACTCTCGGGCGCCAATTTGAAGTCAGGCGGCCTCGGCGGGGAGCAGTCCCCTGGGTCGTGACAGGGTCGGGGGCAGGAACCGTCCCCTCGCCCCGGGGGCCACTGATGTCAGGGCTGTCTTTTCCGGCCCCACTCGACTGCCCGGATCGTCCTCCAGCTGATGTCTGTAGCGGCAGAAGTGGCGGGCCGCCTCCGGCCGCCGCCGTCGATGTCCGGCCTCTTTCTTACCCCGGGGAGGGTTGCCGATGGCAACCGATGCCAAATCGTCCCTCCGCCGCTTCCGCGGTATTGGCCGCCTGTTCTTTAGCTCGCGCTCTGGGTGCGCACTCCTCGGTACAGGCCCGGTCGTTCAGAAGCTACAGTTGATTGCAGGAGGGCGCCATCTTGCCGCCGCGAGTCGGGATCGCTAAAATCGCAGTTTGTGCCGTGGATCCGCTCAACTGCTGAGTCGGCTGTTCACCGCTCAATGCTTCTCATACTCCGATACCAGGGTATCGGTTCGGCAGCCAGTTTCGACGCTGGGATGTGGGCAATATGCTAGCCCGATCGTGGAGCCTCAGCAGAGCACGTCTGCCATCGTAGCCTGCTTGGCCACGCCCCCCAATACGCTGCACATGTTATTTGTTATTTGGTTCTTCTTCTCAGAATTCAGTCTGAACATTTCGTATAAGGTCGAACAACATGATGTACTGTTTTTGTGTGCTCGGGCAGCAACATCTCCCAACATTTTAGACACAACACGGTAGCAGATCTGTTGTTTTCCAATATGGCAGTTCTTATCATATAAACTCGAACTTGCCCTTTGGTATACAGAGAGGAGAATTCTAGCAGAGGGAGAGGTCTTGGAACAGGCGCCCCAGCCTTGCGTAAACTGAGTTTAAACGTATGATGTGGACCACCTAACTACAAATTCCAGGTATGGGGGTCTGGTGTTAATCCCAGAGATCACCGATATATCCCTGTGAAAACGTAGTGAGGGTAAACTTAGACAGATTTATCATTTACCATGTAAGGGATATTCATAGTATACAGTTTGCTAGTAATGTTGATTACTTTGCTTAGTTGTATGTGTTTTCTAATTGCAGCGCAACTGCTGCATAATACGGTAGTTTCAATAAATATTGTAAACTTTTCTGTGACTTTCTTTTGTTCATTATGGACATGTATGAGTGACAAACGAAAGGTGATGATCTGTTTCCACGGGACTAGAGAGTTGTGTTCTAGGTTGCTGAATCACCTGTTATTTTGGGAAGGTTAGGAGTTTCAGGTGAGGCACTGTGAGCTAGTCGGATTTGGGCCTGCAAGTTCTGATGTGGTAGAGAGTCTCAGTCCCTACATTCTGATGTCCTGTTATTCCAAGCCACAGTTCTGTTTCCAAACAGAATCCCTGCGACAACTTCACACCACTCTTGTTCCACCATCTCACATCAAAACAATCCAATCGAAGGCCAAGCCCAGCGCCAAAATAACTCTTCTTGGCCTGCTACTCCACCCAAAGAATAAACATTTGCCAAATAATCCACATCGAAAGCAGTGCAACACATCATTTAATAGAATAGAAGACATTAATGAACTGTGCCAGTGGAATCTTAACAGACATCAACAAAAATGCATATATAACGACAACAGTTTGAATTCAATCACTCTGGTCTCCTAATATCCTGGACCTCAAAGCCAAACCTGTGTGCTTCTGAAGCAGCTCCTTTTCTGAATAAATGAGTGCAATAACCCAGCGGGTCTCTACCCAACTCAACGCTTAATGCAAAACTGTTAAAACTTGAAATGGCGTTAACCACTCACCATACTGATGACAGAATATTGCACCAGAAGATACACCTGCTGCGTGCTTGAAATGGGACGCAATTTACACGGGGCAAAGAGCACCAGCCCCTTTGTTCAACCGCATCCTCTCCCCTTACCGATCTGATCAGCTTGTGATCTCCATAACCACAGCACAAGTCCATGCCACGCAGCTAAACCTCCTCAATCTTAATACCTATGAAATTGCCATTGCCTAACAACTCAGACACAACAACTACAAAAAACAACCACAAAATACAGAGTTTAAACAATAAAACTTCAAATGCTGAAAAGCATATGCTTTCTGATTTTTGCAAAAACATTTCTAATAAACTTGCTGAAATCGTCTCTCTCCTGCGTGGCTTCCTACCCCGTTCTTTTGCCCAACCTTGCAAAATACTCCTAACCAGCCCACGTGTCATTGGTTCACAGCCCCAAAACATCTTGCCATAGAATGAAACCCCAGCTAGCTTCCCTCAAATAGTAACTTTCAATAACCATTTATCAATCATCTTCAGCATAGCTACAACATCTTGACACCTCCCTCCAAATCCTGCTACAAATAGCTGCTCCGCCAAGCCCCCCCCCCGAAATAAATTCCTCCAAAGCCTGTTTGTAAGCTCTTTTTGTTGAGGGTGCTAGTGATTGTTCAACCAGTTCAATAATTCTTGATCTCCTAGAGTCAAGACCTCTACTGGGATCACCGACTTCTATGCATCTGCTCCCAGTGCCAGTCACGGAATCTCTGCCAATGTGAACAAGATAAAGCATCCTCAATGTTATTGTTCACACCTATCATGTGTTTTGCTTTAAAAACAAAATTGAACATCAAACAGCCTAGCATAAACCTCTGCAGTAACTGCAACAGACAAATGTCTTTTGTCCGTTTAGCAATTGCACCACTGTCTGATTATCAACATTAAAGACAACTTTCCTGTTTGTCAGCGTCATGCACCACAAAGACAATGTGACCAATAAGTGAAAACATTCCAGAAAGGCGATTCTACGCCCTTTTACCCTCCATGTCTCAGGCCAACGTTCAGAGCATGACCTGCATTCCACAATAGACCAAAACCATCTGCACCTGCTAAATGGACCATTATGTCACACTGTTCAAGTCTGGTAGTAAAATCAGCTACCTTTTTAAGTCACCTCTCAGGGCTACTCAAATATGAACCCTGTGATGTGGGAGTGTTGCTCCTTCCCTTCCGCATTTTCTTGAATTGCAGTTTCTTTGCTGAAATAGCGTCTTCCAACAATTTGGTTAGTTCCTCAACCTGCTTGTAAATGTACACGTCATCTGTATCAATTTCTGTACCCAGAAAAAAAGGTATTAGGCCCTTCCATTTTTTCAAGGGCTAAAGGAATACCTAACACTTGTGTCATCAATTCAAACTACCCCTGGGCTCTCTCACAGTCCCCCATTTGGGGTCTCCATACAAACAAAAAATCATTCAAGTAAAGTGTCACTTCTTTGTGTCCTGTCCTTAAAGAAAAACACCACTGTAAAAAGCAGTTTAAAGTCTCAAACAGTTTGCAAGAGATAGCTATCCACAAAAAACTGGCCTTCAAAATATATGCCTAAAGAGTTCAAAATTCAAGGGCTAAACAGGCAACCTAAAAGCAGATTTTATATCACACTTAGCTAGATCTTCACCAGGACCACAACTTCTTATCAGACCAAAAGCCACATCCACAGAAGCAAATTGCACCGCCACAATCCCCTGGCAATAACGTAATTGAAGGCTGCCCCTCTGGTCATGACAAGTGATTAATCATACAAAGTTCAGTAGCAGCTTTCTTTGAAATCACGTCTAAAGGGGACACCATCACATTCTCCAACGCCCATGATGGGAAAGGGCCTGCAATCCTACCTTCTTCCACTTCGTGCAAGATCTTATCCCTCACAATCTGTGGAATCTGTTTGGTAGGTTTTAGGTTGCCAGAAAAACAACATATTCTGAGGCTTAGCCTAAAGCCTTCTTTAAAACCCCATGACAGCACCACCCTATCTTCTCTGTGAGGATAGTAAGCCAGCCAGTCTTCAAGAATATGTAACGTAATTGGCGTAATAGCCATTGTGGTCCTTGGACTGTGACTGTGGACTCACCCAGACATTGTACAACTGTGTGTTTCCCCCACTTTGCGAGCACTCATACTTACATCTGCAGGGATTCTTATTGCAGAAGCTCCTGTTAAGCCCCTAGCAAGCTCCTGTTTGAAACTGCTGACCCCTCTCTGCATACTCCAACCCCTAAGGGTGGGCCGCTTTGAAAAGGGCCTGTAAAGAACAGGCAACCCACTGGCTGTGTGCAACGACTGGGCCGGTCTCGTGGATGCCATTATCTGCAGCCAAAGTTCATTGTCCAACTCGCCCCATGGCTTGCAGGTGTGATACTCAGCCTGCCCCTAAATTCTGCATTGTACCTCTACCACGCAAAACCTCCAAAATCAATTTGAGCCATTCTAACTATATTCATGTATTTAAAATGTATTACCACCCTCTCGAGGTATCTGCCATGATAAACACTTGCAAAAAATCAGAAATGCTGATGTCCATGTATGTGCCGTAATCGGGAATCGTAGCCTCTATGCCAACTTCCATGCCCCTTCTTTTGGCCCTTCCTTTGCCTGTATCTCCCTGTGAAGCAGTTTAAATCCATCAATACATTTTCCTTTCCAATTATTTTCTCTTGTGGCACTAGATAAATTGGCTCCCAGTGGCATGGATCTATCCATATAAGGCAACATTTTCTTGGAACTTCCCCCTTCGCTCTCTCTTCTTTTCCAGATATTTTAGCATCTTTCTCCTCTGTAACCCCTGTGACCATTTTCTCAGCAGCCACCACCCCAGCTACCTCAACCACATATTCTCCCTTCTGAGTCACTTTACTTACGGATCTTTCATCTGATTGTTTCTCATCCCTGTCACTAGTTCCCACTGGCTTGTGAGCTTTCTCAGGGGTATATTCACAAGAACGTGCGCTAAACATCTCCAAAAAATGTTAACGCAACTTTACACATCGCAGTCTATCACGGGAAAAACACCCCGTGTTAACGTGGAATTCACAACACGGCGGTACCATGCGATAGCTTGCCGAAAACGCGGCCAATGTCCGCGATACAACCACCGCGACGGAGATAAAAACACAAACCCCAATGCAAAAAAACGTGCGATGAGCCCATTCGCGATGAGGAAAGCAGCGATAAGCAGCGCCAGGCCCGCGACACACACACGGCAGGCGGGAATAAGCACAACAAAAGCAGGAAAAAGGAAGACAAACCAAACAGAAAACAACAGCGAAGCACAATGGAGGCAGTCGGAGCAAGTACACAACCCCACAAGCCCCATTGGCAACAAAACAATGTACATGGCAGTCCATCGTGGACAAGGTGAATGCAGCCGGAGAGCGGAGGAGGACAATGGAAGAAAACCAGAACAGCTGGAATGATGCAAAACGCAAAAATAAGCAGAAACACGCCAACAACCAGAAGGCAGCAATGCACACCGGAGGTGGGAGTCCAGCGCCACACCAGGAGCTGGATGACATGGAGGAAATGGTGTCCACCACATCAGTCTGGAGATGGTGGCAGGAGTCGGGGACCGGAAACTGCTCAAAATCAACAGACACAACAGCAACAGGGAGAGGAACGACCAGGGACTGGGTGGACGGGGGGAGATGGGCACAATGGCACACATGCACAATTAAGCACAGCACACTGCAGACAAACCATGCCCAAGAGTAACAACACCAAACAAGAGCACAAGTCACACAAGTCGGCAATATCACACCACTGAACAAGCACAGAAGTGAAAACCACACTGCCTGAAAGGGAGAAGGGTGAGCCAAATCAGAGCTGAAGGGCCATCTCACACACAATGCAGCACACACACATAGGAAGCAGAGCACCCCAACATCGAACACAAAGTGGTACAAACACCAACATTTACACAACCGAACACAGGATACAAGTGCACCCGCTTGTGGCCGGTAAATGGCCATACTCATCTAGCAAAGCACGAAACAGGGACATGATAATGCACAAGTACCAACCCACAGCCCTGATGGGGTAGCAATGCATGTATGGCAGGGACCCAGATAGGCCGTGACACACACATTTGCATACATATCAACACTCATCACAGTTGGAGACAAGTGAAGGTGTGGAAACTTCATCAACAATTGCGTGTCAGTACGGCCAAGAGTAGTGCCACAACATGCAGACCAATGCAGCAGCATGTCTGAATGAGGAACGTTGCAAAGCGCCCATGTCCACCCCGGGGGAGTCCATCACCCACACAAGTCAGTGCCAACGCGCGTTGGTTGTCCGCGCATGTATCCGGAGTCCAGGCCAATGTAGTCATGTCCACTGTAGTCTTGGGACATGTGACCAGATCCCCAACATGCAACCAGGCGTCGGGACACATGCAATGGGTCACATTCAGTTGTGGCTGCAGGTACGTTGTCACTCGTCCATGAACGCGAGTGCAGCAGCGTAGGCCAACACTTCCAATAAGAGCTCGTTGTCGACTAGATATAACATGTCGGCGATGTAACCCATCAGCTGTCCCGGACAGATGTGCTGACTCCAACCCCTGGCCCCAATTGGCACTAAAGCCCAATAGGGGAGCGGCTCAATGTGGTCACTGCACACGACGAGTCGTGCAATCTCCCAGGTCCAGTTGCCAGCATGCATGCCAATCATCCAGGCATGCCATAAACGGGCATCACGGTGACACTCCTGGTCGTGGGCCAACAGGGGCGCGCACACACGTCGAAATCCAGTTCAGCTACTGTTACGTTGGAGAGGCAGACATCCATGGTCCACTCGAATATGCACGAGCGACAATGCAACACAGGCTGAACGCAGGTGACGTTGGCAAGGCGGAAGCTTAGCCGGTAACTGATCCACAGCACTGCCAATGGCAGTGCCCCCAGTACATGCAGCAGACGTGCACGGTACCGGTCCACGTGACTGGGGTTGTGCATGTGTCCGGGATGGTCTGCCATTGCGTCAGTGGCTCTGCTTGAAGCGGCACTGTGCTGACCCGCGCCTGTCCTGTGGATGAAATGCCACAGCTCGGATCAATGAGCAGTGTCTGTGTGCAACGGGTGCAGGCCTGATATGGGGTGGGAGTACGTGTGAAGGCCATTTCACGCACGCTAACTACGACCAAGGACTTCTGTGTGTGGGATGTGTACACGTTGGTCTCACGTCGGGCAGTGCGTAGTGTGGGAGTCACAGGTGTACAGCCCATGGCTGGCTGTGATCGCGCTGCGATTGAGGCTAGACATCTGACTCATGCAGCCACAGGACTGATACACACAACACTTGGCATGTATGAGCCAAGACCCCGAGCGGACTTGCACTCCTACATCTCCCCGTACGTGCGGCCCCGCCCTCCGGGTGCATGCTACATTGCAACATCGACGACTGTGGCCCTGGTGGTGACAACATTCCAACACAGAGACACGCTTACCGCACTTCCTGCTCAAGGCCAGACCAGAGCCACGCCCTGAGCCCCCTGCCAAATCAGCACACCCCAGCGCTGACCTGATGTACCCCGGCCCAGCACACGCCGCTTGTGCATGCAGGGGGGGCGGACGAAGCTACATGTCCAAGGTCTTAGCCACTGCTGAGGTGACATGGTATCGTCCGCTGAACACAGCACACTGCGATGTTGCAGGGCTCGGGCCCATCATGCTGACATAATGACCACACGGACACACTTGCTTAGATGGTGTGAATGGCTACGGGCACGTGCGCCCAGCCACTTTTATTAGCAGGCTCACATGTCGAGTGACACCTGTGTTGGATGTGTGTGGGGTGTGTGTACACCAGCCGTCATGGAGTGCTTGGTGCAGTCAAAAAACTACAACAGTGTACATCGTAAAAGACACAACCATTCAACCATAAAGACCCCATGACTTGAGCTGCACAGAGTTAGTGGCCCCGGATGCACAGCGTCCGGCACGGGCCTACCGCCACGGGACGCTGACTTGCGGTGCACTGGGGCAGGGTCACGAGAGCAGAGCAGGTTCTCGTAGATGTCAAAGGGGGGTGTCGCGGAATGTCTCGGTGGACAGTGGAAGGTGTACCCCCAGGGCATGATGCAGAGGGCAGAACCACGCTGAAACAGTCACTATGGTGGAGATGAATGGAACAGACACATGTCGAACACCAAGTCCGTCCCAGTCAGATGATGATGCAGACAACCCCCAGGCCATGGACTCAGACGCCACCAAAGTTCAACCAGACAGTGCCCATGACTCATTGCGCACAGAGTTAGTGGCACCAGTGCTGATAGGGGATGCCGCCTGCGATGAGGCGTGTACAATGGTGTGGACTCCTCCATATCTTACCCAGGACACAGTTCCACATGTGTGGCCTACTGGACCGCAGTGTAGGCCTGAGGCAGCGGTCAGCAGGGGCCCTCATCCAAGTGTCGCCGGCTTACGTTGGATGGTCCCACCGGCTTGCGTAGTTCAGGTTCAGTGGCACCACGGGACGCGGACTTGCGGTGAACAGGGTTAGTGGCACCAGGTTAGTTGTTGCTAGTGTTCGGTCACCTCCGTGACGAGGATCCGGCTTTCATCCGGACTGAACCGCATCTTCCTCTTACTCCTCTCCGTGCGTTCACTGGTATGGACTCTGCCATTCATGAATCACGACTAAGTGCTGGATGTTGGACCTACTGGACCGCAGTGAAGGCCGGGGGCAGCGGTCAGCACGGGCCCACAGACACGTGTCATGTGCTTGCGATGCAGGGTTTGGGACACTGATCGAAGGGAGTTCAGTGATATAAACGCAGCAATTAACATTTGGTCACTGCCATTCTGAACTCAAGACACAGTTCCACATGTGGGACCTACTGGACCGCAGTGTAGGCCTGAGCCCTCATCCAAGTGTCGCCGGCTTGCGTTGAACAGGGTTAGTGGCACCACGTGTTGCCGGCTTGCGTTGAACAGGGTTAGTGGCACCACGTGTCGCTGGCTTGCGTTGAACAGGGTTAGTGGCACCACGTGTCGCAGGCTTGCGATGCAGACTTTGGCTTCACTGATCGGAGGGAGTATAGTGATGTGGACGCTGCCACAGACTTGGGGTCACTGCCATTCAAAACTCACGACTCAGTACAACATGTGCCAACAACTGGGCTGAAGAGTACGCCGGTGGAGTATGTCAATGAAAAAGGAGTACTGTGGGCCAGCGTCGTGGAGGCCAGCGATGGTCTGCGGAGGCTGCAAAGGTCGCGGGACTGGGGCTTGGAGCTTGCACTGGCACGTGGTGGGCCCTCTTTGACACACGCCGGTGTCGGCAGGTGAGCGGAGCCTCCTTGGTGCGCTGGGGCAGGCATGACGGGTCTGGGGACCAGCGGCCCGGGTTGCAGCAGGCGCACAGGGACACAGGCCCCGCCGCGTACGGCGCCAGCCTCGTGGTGGGCTGAGAGGCGCCACCCTGGCAGACACGTTGGCCATTCCTAATGAGAACCACGCCCAGTGCGACGGGCTTTTCATTCACACCCCTACGCAGGCCTGGCGTACGCAGGGCCAACCCTCTCTGCCCGCGCATACAGGGGGGGACGTAACGAGCGACATTTCCACGGTCTGCCCCACAGCCTGTGGGGAGATGGTAGCGTCCACTGGCCACTACAGTCCATGCACCAGCAGTTAATGTCCACATGGCCATTTCGGTGGTTTGCACACTGAAGTCTGTCCGGCACATCCACGCCACACCTGGCATTGGGTAGGCTCTCATTCATTAGTCACTTGCCGCTCTCGCACATGCCTGCTCCAAGCCTCTCCTCACATTCTGCTATTGTGTGGCTGTGGTGCCATGCTGTGGCTGGGTTGTGTGCATGGCAAGCCCAGGTTCCCAATGGAGTCGTGTTGTCGTGTCTGGTCGGTTGGCATGTTGTGTGGCATGTTGCATGTAGTTTTGCTGCGTGCCCATTGCCAGTGTCGTGAGTTGCATGACTGTGGAGTGGAGGTGTGTGGTGTGTTCATTTGGTACTTACCAACGAGCAATGCATTTCCATAGGTGCCATCCTGGGAGCGCTGGTTGATGATGGACTGTCGGGAGATGTATGAATCATGCACACTGCCTGGGGAGTTGGCCACAACATTGTTGAGGAGTCCCCGGTGGTCCACTATTGCCTGCACATTGATGGAATGCGTGTGCTTTCTGTTGCAGTAGTTGT
Organism: Calotriton arnoldi; assembly: GCA_963921515.1. Lineage (NCBI taxonomy): Eukaryota > Metazoa > Chordata > Amphibia > Caudata > Salamandridae > Calotriton > Calotriton arnoldi. Next base: position 1,562,981 of record CAWUFW010000598.1, on the reverse strand, counting down.
GTGCAGTGTCGGCAGGGGGCACGAGGGGTACATGTGTGCAGTCGATTGCCCCCAACACGTGAGGGAATCCAGCTATGGCGTAGAAGCCTTGCTTGGTCTCCAGCTGCTCCTGCGCAGTGTGGGTGAAGTGGAGGTGCTGGGATACCAGGCTGATGATTGCATCCAGGACAGGTGTGATGAACTTGGATAGGGCTGGCTGTGAGACTCCTCCGACTCTGGCAGTTGTGGGTTGGAAGGTACCAGAGGCCAACATGTGCAGCACAGCCAGCAGCTTTGTCTGCGGAGGGATGTTGGTTGTCCGCTGTGTTGGTACCGTCAGCCGGTGGGCGCTGTGGGTCAGGATGCGGGGGATGGTTGTCCTTTTGGGCCTGTAGTGGGCAATGTCCTCCTCTGGCGTTAGGTCTGTGCGGCTGGTGCGTTTACGGTGGGTCCGCTGTCTTTGTGTTTGCTGCCTCTGTGGTGGTCTGGGGGGGGCGGGTCCTGGGGGTGGTGGCGGTGGGTGTTCTGGCCCTCATGGGTCTCCGAGCTGCATGATCATTGGCTCCATGGCATCTGTGGGTCTTCAGATGTGGCTCTTGGCTGGGCTCCCTTTCATGCTGCAGGTAGTCGTCCTGCTTAACACCAGCAAAAGGCAGGTGTTAATTCCCTGCTGCTACCGCGGCTTATCGCCTGTTTTTGGTTCGCATCGCAGATCAGGCAGTTCGTTGTGAAAGTGGTGTAGTGGTGTTTTCGTGAGTTTTTGCACGGGAACGCCTACTCTGCATCTCATTAGGGTTAGTTGGTGGTGTCACCCGTGGAGATAAATTTTGAGGCAGTTATCGCGGGAATACTGGCGATGTCTGCAGTTTGCACCCGCTTGTGAATGGGGCGTTAAATCTATCTCCACTTTTGATGCGTTAAGGTGGCGATAACTCGGCGATAAGTCCTTGTGAATATGCCCCTCAGTGTTTTTTGTACATATTTATCCGCAGCCATGTCCTCTCTCACCACTCCATTTAGTTTTCGTACTCTCTTGTATTGCTCCCCTCACACATCATAATTAGCATAAGGAACAGAGGAGGGTCCCTGAAAATTAGATATAGAGTGGCAGGACCAGGGGAACAAACTACAGAAATAAACAACATCTGCCAACTCAGATATTTTATATGGGTATAACTCTATAAACATTAATATTCAAAATATACTCTTGAGCAATACAAAGTATCCAGAAGCAATATATATAGTGTTTTTTGTGTGTTTCTTTTATATTTGCATTTTTAACACTATATAACACTCACTGCTAAATAACATATTAGTCAGAATTTTTGTCCCATTTTCTGTAGAATATACAATTTCATACGAACATGACAACAAAATATATTTTCAAATTCTTTTATAGATTGGAGGTCATGGAGACAGGCCCCTTCAGTTAGACATGCTAATAGTGAGGTCTTCTGGTTCACATTCAGTTTCAAATAATGCCCCTCGCACATCACCCTACGAATGCCACAGTGTCCACCACCTGCTTGGAGTTTCACTTCTCTGCTTCTCATGTCCTCCAGATCCCCTGTGACCCTCCTTCCAGAACCCGTAATCTTCCTCTCTGTATCATAACGCGACGACAACTTTTCCTGAAAGATAAGAGACTTTGCCCTGTCGTTAACTGCCCCACCACCCCATTCTCTTTCCTGCAATGCTCTTGATTGTTGTACACTCCTGCTTTATCTTGAACCCAATGTGGTATATCCCTTCCTCCAGTTCTTCTCCTTTCTTGTCATGATACATTTCCAAGAATTCATCTCCCTGACCCCCCCACATTTCATTCAAATCACTTTCACCCAGCCTTTCACAGTCCCCAGCATCACTATCATAAACATTCCAAACAATCTGTGCACCTGTCAAAGTCTCCTTAGGTGATTTTTGATCTTCCAATGTCGGGAGGGCCTCCCTAAGCAACTCCCTCACTGTAGACCAGAGCTCCCAGGCCGTGCCGGATCTGACCCTCCATCGTTAGGTTTGTTCCCATGGTCACCTTGCAGTCGCTCTAACCTAGGGAGGGCGGTGGGATCTTGTCTGGAGGAGCAGTCACTCAAACCTACCCCTCCCTTTAGGTGCTTGCTCTTCAGCAAGAATCCAAACCCATTTACCCTATGTGGTCCCTTTTTGCATCCCCCTCAGAACGTGTCCCTTTGCATTCTCTCTTGACCACAGGGACCTGAAAGCTGCTCTGTAGCTGCATAGCCCCAAATTCCTGCACACATTTGTGCCCCAACTCTCAAGAGGGACTGTACATCAGATCGTCAAGTGTCAATCAGAGACCTGTCTCCTCCTTGCTGCACACTAAGATCAGCATTTGTCGACTTGTGTCTAGGCACCTGATCCAAATTATAAATAGAAAAACGGAGCTCATTAGTACTGACATTTTTCCATATTTGCACTGTAATTCCCTCCCAGTGTTTGTTGCCTGTATCATCCCCTTGAGCCACTTTTTTATGGTGAAGAGCACTGGAGGTGCGCTCTCTGACCTCATCTGCTGCATCGCATTTAGATAGTCTTCCCACTGAATTGGAACCATTGCGCACTCATGCGCCATCCGCTGACTCCCCGTCTTGTTAGGTCTTGACTAGACAGCTCATATGCTGTCTCAAAGAGACTGCTGTATTCAATTTGTGGTCTTCAGCCCGCCCATTGGCTTACCATTTGCTGGCTCCATCATTGCTCTCATATTCTTTTTCCCCATTTGTCCATGGCATGCATGCGTGATGCCTCTTTCTGTTTTTGGCCCTCCCTGAGAGCATGGACGAATTACTACTATCCATCCACTGCTCCCATTTTAGGAATTGCTTTAGAACCTACTTTTGTCTTTGTTTAAGAGCGCTTCACACGAGCACTTGTGTTTTCACTCACTCCGAGTTCCGTTTCTGTAAACAGGCCTGTAAATCTTGTTCTTATCTCGTCACATTTGCTGTTCATTCAAAGACCGAAGTCAAATGTCAGACCCTGTTTTCCGAGGGCACCTGTTTACTTTTCTTTCTCTGACTTCAAGGTGAGAGGATTTTTTTAAATTACTATCCCAGTGTTGCTTGGCAGTCCCCCAAACCTCTCCCGCTTTGCTGCTTGACGCATCCCCCACCCCCTCCCTCATCACTGCTTGTTATTTTATTGACATTTGTAATGTTCACATGTGATGCTTCGTATCGAGGGTCCCGCTGTAACAGCTTTTTTAGGTCGAGCCTGAGCCAGCGCGCATGCGGTGCTCTGCGAGGCTTCGTGTAAGCACTCTAAACTACTCTGTGTGGGTCTGACTCCTCCCACACATAGGATTGGCTTTTGCGTGTGTCTTTCAATAATGAAAGCACGCAAATGGCTAAAGGCGAGTGCATGTCCCACCTCTTTTGTATTGTTCACTCCCACTGCGTTTTGCTCTCGGGAGTGAGCGCGGCGCGCAGGGTGGCTGCTGCATTCCTCGTGGGTCAGGTTACACACAACGCGCCGTGCTTTCGCTTTTGCTTGTCTCATGTCTTGTGTCAGTCTCGTAAAAATCATTTAATCTCCCCCGCCTACAAAACAAAATTACTGTGTCCTTGTGTAATGTAATTTTCTGCATCGGGTTGTCCTTTGTCGGATTCTAGCAGGCCCCTGCATTAAAGTGAGCAAAGGCTTCCGCTCCTAGATCCGATCTCTGGCCTCGCCTGTAACTCTTGCAGAAGCCTGTGTGGGGCCCTTGAGCCCAGGTTTTGGTGGAGGTGATGTTGCTGCCCACCTAGATCACAAGGACTAGAGAACCGTTACTAACCGGGCTGCTCCAGTCTTGTGCCAGTTAACATTGGTGTTGAGATGAGCCAAGTGGGCTCAGTGAGTTAAACGCTCCCTGCTATTATCAGCTGTGATCTGCATCCCACAAATCTGTATCCCGACAAAAGCAACGTAGTGCACCATTCTTCTGATGTTGGTGTGTTGTGTGTCATACCAGTAACACATGCTATTTACAAAGCTTAGAACTGCACATATGGTGCACGAAGCACTAGTTAAATTACAAGTTGATATTATCTGGAGGGAGGGAACCCTTTTGAATTCTGATCATTTAGATGCCTTTGGCGAGTACGAGAAAGTGGCGGTTGCACCTTACTCTTCGTATGCACGTTATAGATAAAATTATTTTTTTTCCCCGGAGTTTTATATAGAGCGAACTTGACCCGAAGGTATCAGAGCGCTTTACATGAGCACCAGTTGCGTTACAGACGGACACATTTAATAATTAATTATGCGGAAACGAGGAGCAGCTGCCATTTTACGACTTCCCACCAGAATAATGTGTAAAACAATGTCGTTTTCACTTTTAATATCTGCGACTTTTCTTGATTTGTGTACGTTGCACGGAGTGCTGGAGATCTGTTCCTGATTCTCTGGTAACTTTCCGTAAATTGGCATCAACACTAGTATTGATGACAAAGGATTTCAAGTGGTAGAGGAATGCATAATAAGGAACCATCAAAAGGTGATATCATTTCTGCCATGCTTGCAATATCTGGGGCACCAAGTGTATATTTCACCGCCTCGGATAAACTGTGAGTGTTGACTGTTTATTTTATTTGTAAATGTAAATCCAGTATTTGTAAAGCGCTGAGAGATTGCTAGGCAGTTGTATTTCTGGCAGGAGTGTGACAACGCTGTTTGCTTAACTAAGCACGAGTGTTTTTCGCAGGCATTTGCTAACGTGTGACCGTGCGGTTTGGGCTCAGTGGGAAGTTGTACTGAAGTAAAATCCAAATCCCAACCTGAGAGTCGAGGGATGGCATTTGTCTGGTTCTTCCCTGAAAAGTACAGAACTAACTTTTAAGCAATGCGCTACCTAGAACTTTCAGTGCGCAAATCCTCCATCTCGTTTTCCGAGCACACACAAGCGCCCAACAAACGAAAGCGAAACTGCGTACTACATGGCAAAATACTTATACGGTCCCAAAGGCGAGACCTATTGGCTAGGCCAATGCTTGTTTATTTTATTGGCATTTTTTGTAATGTTAACATGTGATGCTTCGTGAATGAAACCCTTATTTCAAAAGTTTAAAAAAATAATTATTACTCTGCACTTTTGTAAGGCCACGTCGAATTATACTGTACTCGGTCAGGCACACATACAGAGTATCCGCGCAGATCACATGAGGGATACAATCTTTTGGTAAACTTTTAACACCACTGTCAAAGATCTGAAACCGCCAGAGGTTTGTGTTACGTCCCATGGAAGCTGCTGCACAGCACGCATTAGCTGTTTCGAGGGTCCCGAAGTAACAGCTTTTTAAAATGTTTATTTGGCATTTGAAATGTTAAAAATGTGATGCTTCATTTCGAGGGTCCCGCAGTAACAACTTGTTTTATTTTATTGGCATTTGTAGTGTTAACATGTGATGCTTCGTGAAAGAGACACTTATCTCGAGTTTTAAAAAAAATGATTACCCTGCACTGCTGTAAGGCTCATCGAATTATACTGTACTCTGTCCGGCGCATACACAGAGTATCCACGTAGATCACACGAGTGATACAATCTTTCAGTAAACTTTTAACAGAGCTGATAAACATCTGCAGCCTTTGCAAAACGGAGAGTTTTGTATTCATCATAACTTTTTACCCATTATCATTTTTCGTCTTTCTTAAGCAGTTCCCATCATTATCATATATTTTTTTAGCAATTCACATTTTTTTCGCATTTGGTATAAAACAGATGCATCCAATTTCCGGGCTGCATCAGAATCTCACAAGAAATGATAGTCTTCTTTCTATGGTCTCTAGGGGTCGGGTTTTTAAGGGAAACAACAAGGCGACCACTACGAATGCGTCAGAGCAATACCACATGTCGCAGTCAGATCTTGTCGCTGAGTCAGATCTTGGTGTCTCTCCTGTCAGTATATCCAGCCCTTTCTAATGGTAGTGCCTTAGCATGCCTGAATGAGCCTGCCGTTCTTTTCATTGCTTCATTATTCTCAGCTTAAGTTTTTGCTTTTAGAAGTTTACATGAGAGCCCCATGAGGATTCTCTCTCTCTATATATACACCTATGCGCTCCGAGATCACATTGTTTGTTGGCACTAGGCCACTCAAGCCTCACTTTCCAGACGTGCAGTTTCCCAGAAGTGCAGTATTCCCATTTTAGCAGACGGACCACATTTATAACGTCTGAGTCTCCCAGGGCCCATATTTGCATTTCAACAGATGAGCTGCACTTGAAGTTTGCGAGGCAGGGGCTTGAGTGCTGAGAACTCACAAACTTCTCATTCTGACCCATATCACTATGACTATTTCAAATGAAAAAACAACAGCGCAGGTTTTTTTTTTTTTGCAATACCGATTTAATTCAGTCCAGGTCTATAGTACAAATGCCTCTTTTTGGCATTTAACACAATCATGTGCATAAGTGAAAAATACAACTTGATTATCTTGGTTAATGCTTATGAATGATGGCTGACGATCAGTTCCATTATTAAGTACTGATCCTCTATTTGATTTCCATTTCATTTCATTTGGTTTGTTTTGTTTTGTTTTATAGAATAATATCCATTTATGCATAGTTTGACTATATTGTGGGAATGGAATGAAGATATCATGGAAGAATTAAATGATTGACAAGTTGAACATCAGTCTGAGCTTCATTGATACTCAGTTGAACATTTGCCAAATGTAAATTGGAGCCACCAAATTGATTAATAAGTTGAATGAACATTGGTCCAATTCAGGTATCAATCCCTTTGGATAAACAGTAGTGCACCAAGGAGACACTGTTCCCGACACGGGTCTGCGCAAACAGATTTTTCACTCATACACACCCACTATCAGGAGGTGATAGCCTTCTTCACACAACAAAATTGACAAGTTACAGAGAATCAACAGGATTATATGGGAGTGCATTGTCAAATTCTCCTTTTTTCAAAGATCTGAAGCCTGCACAAGTTTGGTTATGTTCCCTGGAAGCTGCTGCACAACACGCATTAGATGTTTCCAGGGCCCGTTGTAACAGCCCTCACTGATTAAGAATATGCAAGTTGCCGGTAGGGACATGTTGGAAGAAAACAGAATGAACACAAAATAGGCACATGAGGGCAGTCTGATGAAAGGTCCCAGAATTTATAGTGATCACACGTTTAGTGGGATTTGTGTTCTTGCCAAATAATGTGCACATTCACTGTTTCTCTTTCCCACTAGTGCATTTTATTTCTTACTCCACTTGCTATTTACATTTACTTTGTGCAGAAATAACACCCAAGGGGTATTCGGAGACATGTTTGTGACACACGTTTTCAAAACAGGAGCCAGTGAAAACCCGTTTAGTTGAAATACATTCACACTGACAACGCATTTAACTCTCAAATTGCGAGACCTATTGGCTTTGCCCATGCTTGTTTTTTGTAAAGGTTGCACTGGCCAGCGCTCCCACAGGTGCCCCCTGCTGGCCAACACTTGATACTGTGTCCTTCGGCACGGGGGCTGATAAAGCCCTTCTCCTGTGTAAGGCCCACCCTGCGCCCCGGATGCGCTTACGCTGGGGGTCCCACTGAAACTGACGCTGAGGGTCCCACTGAAACTGAAGGCTGCACGGGGGCTTGTCTGCCCTTCCCACGGGAGCCCGACTTCTCCTTGATACCTCGCTCACCTGAAGGTAGTAATTCAGGGGTCGCAGTGCCCCTTAGTGTCCTCGCACTAGACAGCGTGCGTTTCTTTTGGGATTGACAGCTCGGGGCAGTGTACACCGATCCCGCCCACTTCTAAGAAGGGCACGGCGTGCCCCTACTTTTAAAAATTATGTAAGTCCGTTCCCCTACTTCTTGGTTTTAAAAAAGCGAACCGGGACTGCAGGAATAGCACTACTTTAAAATGACAACTTTATTTTTCTGCCTGTGTGGTGCAACGTGCACATTGAGGAAGGCCTCTGCAGTGCGCCCGACCTCCTCCTCTTCCCCTCTGTGTCTAGGGGCCTGCAAAGTGACACTGAAAGGGCCTTCAGTCTAGCATAGCGCGAAAACGGCTATCTCTGATGGCCCTGCTGCTGCCGTGAGCCCGTGATTCACACCTCATTTTGTGACGACTCTGCCTGCCTGCCCCCACTGTGACCAATACAATGGTCAAATCAGGATACTTTGGTGTCAGGCAGACTGACGGACGCCACCTGGGAAAGAAGAAAAGGGCTTCACTGAGGACTTTGTGAATTGCTGTAAATCTGCTCTCCAGCCAGCCGAAACTGAAAAGCTGACCCAGCCCCACCAGCCTCTCCTGGAAATTATTCTCCGTGCCTGCCCAGAGGTCCCCGGCCCAGTCCTGCCAAGTACCACGCATCAGGCGTTAGACTAACGCATTTCAGTGTGGTACTCCGCATTACCGCACTGAAATGCATTGTCACGCATATGTCACTGAAGCATTGCCTACAACTGTGTAAGTGTGGCATCTGGCAGCGCGCTGCCAGTGGCGAGCACGCGCTGCTCCAGCAGTCTTGTTGCTCACAGCTGAGCTAATGCAGCCCTGCTGATTTCCCTTTGTGAGGAGCCATACTATTTGTGTATTAAAAATAATTAAAACGGGGTGTGTGACGATGATGCGCAAATTGGTGGTTGCTCTTTTCTGAGCTCTGCCACTTTTCTTCCACTTATTCAACCCTACATGCTCCGCAAAGACTCCTTACTGTAGCTGGTTGTTTCGTCTCAGACCCGCTACGTAACGTCCCAGGGTCTTCCCGGAAGCGAACCAGCGAAGCAGAGGCCACGCGGAGAGACAGAGCACCAGCCCTGCAGCAGAGACGCGACGGGAGAATATACCGATGAAATGGCCTCAGAACAGGGGTCTGTTTTAATGTGGCGCTGCTGGAAAGAGGGAGGGGAGTCATCCCTCTTCTTCCTTCTAGCTGGCCGTTGCCTGAAAACCCGCCATCCTGTGGGCTGTGAGCCAGGCAGGCACCAGGAGAGCTGAAACCCTGTGGTGAGACGCAGCACTGTAAAATTGTCCGCTCGTGAGGAAAGGCGGAAAATGCACCCGGCCTGGGCCAAGTTGAGGATGAGGTAAAGGGACAGTGACCCGGGCAGTCCTCTGGGCCTGGTAGATGGACCAGGGGCTGAGTGGAGCCTTATCGGGGAGTGGACTGTCTCTCTTACCCACCCCCCTGGTGGCAGCAGATTGGTGCTCAGGATCCCGTAGATCCCGCATCAGATTAGGAAGGGTGCCTGCCTGTTCATTTCAGGGATGTAAGGAGTGGTGACAGGCTCAGTGGTTCTAGCCAGGTACTCAAATGGACGACCTTGCAACCGAGCAAAGAGACTTATGATTGACTGGGGAGCAGAGTGTGGACCCTAATTCCCTCGTCTTCATTGCTTAAATTTTCTTGCGAGAAAGTGTCACTCATAGTTGGTGAATGTCACTCAAAATTACACTGAAATGAAAAAAACGTCACACATAACCATTCTAAAACCTTGGTAGCTATGCCGGCCCCTCCTTTACAGCTCTGCTCTTTTCTCTGTACCGGGGCCTGCATGAGGAGCCTCGACTGCCTCTGATGTTGAACTCCACAAACATCAAGTAAGTTGGGAAAATAAAATACCTGGTGCATTTTGTTTTTTAAATAAACGGAAAATGTTGAATGTCTTATCTGCTGTTTTTTTATGTTATTTTTTTTAATGTGTAGTGCCCAGTAGTGCGGGTGTGTAGATCTGTGTCTAATGGGCTGGGTAACATGAGAGGTCTTTGGCCCACTTAGAGTCTGATGAACATAGATGTTTTGTTAATAGGTGCGACTTACTCCTCAACGCCCCGCTCAGTCAAAGGAGGCCGCATCAAAAAAACCTGGCTTGCAGGGTGGTTTGAAAGAGAGTTAGAGCTTTTCATGTATATTTTGGGCCGGTGCTCTGGGACCTCGGTGGCAAAGCTTTAAGTGATTTGATGGGTGTGCTGAAACGTGTACTTAAAGGTAGGTGGGATGGCATTTGGAAAAGCTGGAGATTTCAAATAGAGATTTAAGCACATCAAATTTATATTTCTGCTGCTTTCATAGAACTGCCAAGATAAGTTATTTTTGACTTTGCAATTACATTCAAAACTGAGAAGCTAAACGAGCAGCATCATTTTTTAGGTCTCGGCCTGCACCAGCGCTTGTTAGGTCTCGGCCTGCACCAGCGCTTGCGCTGGTCTGGCCGAGAGTTTTAGTAAGCGGGTTTTGGAAGTGCAAACACTGGCTTTCGGCTGGCGACCAGCTTGAGTTCACGATGGCGTGCACGCGCAGCTGGCATCTGGGTTTCCTATCTCTTCCTCATTTCCTCGTCATGGCTCATTAACTCTCTGGACTCTGATGTTTCAATCGCAGCAGCAGCTCACATTACCAACTCAGGGCCCTGGACTACATTCACATGAAAAACAACAGCGATTAGCATTGAAATGCAAGCTTTTTTTTGTCTAGTTAGAAATATTGCTTCGGTGGGTTGATTTCACCTTATATCGCTATTTGTTTTATATTGGGAGTCACAGCCTAATTACCAGTATTTTTGTCTCTCCCTGTTTTTTTTTTTTTAAATATTTATTCGCGCAAAGCACAAAGCTATATTTAAGGTTACTTTTTCCGCGTCACTTCTTCACTCTATTTAAACTCCACACCCCCACTCTTATTGTCTCTCTCCTTCTCTCTCTCTCCCCTCTCTAATTCTCTCTCTACTTAATTAACTCTCCCCTCTCTATCTTTTTTAGCCTTTCATTCTCTCTCACCCCTTTATCTGTTTCTCTTTCAAACTCCTTCATTCACTCTCTCTCCCCTTCTTTCTCTCTCTCTATCCCGTTCCACTCTTTATTCTATGTACACCCTTTCTCTCTCTTTCTCTCTCACCACCCTCTCTAATTGGGCATTATATCTTCACTCTATCTCTCACTCGGCAATACCACAGCATCACTCAGCGCAACCACAGCATCAATCAGAGCCAGCACAGCATCAATCAGAGCCAGCACAGCATCACTCAGCACCAACACAACATCTCTCAACGCCATTACAGCATCACTCAACGCCATCACAGCATCACTCAACGTAACCACAGCATCACTCAGCGCTACCACAGCATCACTCAGCGCCACCACAGCATCGCTCAGCGCCACCACAGCATCGCTCAGCGCCACCACAGCATCGCTCAGTGCCACCACAGCATCGCTCAGCACCGCCACAGCATCGCTCAGCACCGCCATAGCATCGCTCAGGGCCACCACAGCATCGCTCAGGGCCACCACAGCATCACTCAGCGCCGCCACAGCATCACTCAGCGCCGCCACAGCATCACTCAGCGCCGCCACAGCATCACTCAGCGCCGCCGCAGCATCACTCAGCGCCAAGACAATATCACTCAGCACCACAACAGCATCACTCAGCGCCAAGACAATATCACTCAGCACCACCACAGCATCACTCAGCACCACAGCAGTATCACTCAGCAACACCTGAGTATCATTCAGCATCACCTCAGCATCGTCTCCGCAACAGTCACCACCACCACCACTACCAGCATCACTCAGCACCACTTCAGCCTGCTCTCGGAATCTGGCATCTGTTGATTCTCCCCTAGCGTCTGGCCGCTGCTAGTGTTATAATACAGGTACTAGTTCCCAACCTTCACCCTCCGATTGTTTATGCCCCCTCAAAAAAAAAGCTTTAACAAACAACCATTGCAATAGGCAGAAACAAGTTGCTAGCATTGCAAGAACAAAAGAAAACTGAGGAAAATTTTTATTGTAAATACTTTTTTTAATATGGTCGTTCAGTTTTACATAATGCCTTCTTGGTCATATATAAAGTAACAAAAATGCTTCTGACACTTTTTTATTATAACTTTTCAGCATGCCGCACAGCAGCCACACTTCTCTACAGCACAGCTTGAAGACATTGGCAAAGTCAATAGCTCTGGCTAAACACTTATAAGGCCCCAAAGGCGAGACCTATTGGCTATGCCAATGCTTGTGCTTTCAGTGTTTTCCCTCTCGGCTAGATTTTGTTCTTGCCTTTCTCTCCAAATCACCCCTTTTAAATGCTAACAAGATGTGCAGTTCATGCCCCGCATTTCCATTCACTGTGCCACCAATGTGTTCAGTATATGTGAATATCGAGCTCTGTAGGTCCAGTTTTCCAGAGATCCAAAGAAGTAGCCGATATTGAAATAAATAGGCATTTGTTTGCCCCTTCGAAACTGTGGCTTTAACACAATTTGCCCATCTACAACTAGCAGCACAATGTTCCAAAATCGGACAGGGTTAGGAAGACACCCAGTCATGATGCTAACTCGTGCTCTTCCAACTCTGACCTTGGCGGGGCACACCAGCTCCTAATGTCCTTATTGTTTTGGTCCCCTCACATCAGGCTGTCTATGATAGCAGATGCTTGAGCATCCTGCCAGACCCGAACCTGGTTGTTTTAAATAAGAAGACTAGGAAACCGTGATGGTCTATTTTTCAAAACCAACGAGCCGCGTATTAAAATCATAAACGTGGAATATGTCTTGTCTGTTCTTGGATTGTCTTGCATTTTCCTCGTTGGGAATACCGTAAAACAAGGGGAACATTTAGCATGAGGAAGTCCTGCTCTGCCGCTAGTACAGCGGGACGTTCTGCGAAAGAATGCCAAAGCTAATCTTTCGTTTGTACATTATTCTCTTGTCCCGAGCATCCCTTTTTCTATCTTGCACTCACTCTTCAACATTCGGTATCACATTCTCACTCTCACTCAGTCTCACTTTTTCCTACTCTGATTACCTTATTCTAACTTACAGTTTCACTTACTCTACGTGACTCATTCTCACTCACTTTCTCTCACTTTCATCCACATACACTCTTTCACTCATGCTCATGCTCAGTTACATTCAGGCACTCAATCATTCGCACCCACATTTACTTACTCACACTCATTCTTCTTTGCAGGACACTTGAATACATATGTGCTATACTATGTTTGAGCAGCTAGTTGGCTGACATGAATATGAAGGAGCCCTTGTGGGTTTCCGTGAGTCAGATCAGATTCTCTTGAAGAGTTCCTTTGTCCTGCCCTGCTTAACACATATGTACAGGAGGAGCCCTATATTCATGTCCTCAATGTTTGAGACAAAAAAATACTCATTGATTTCTGAACAATGAGAGTAAAAGCGTTAAGGTAACATGTCGTTCCTGCTTATATTTTGCATGCTTTACATAATCCTGCATTCCCTATGAGTGTTTGCTTTTTCCAGAATGTTGTTACTTTTTTTCAGGCAGTGCATAATTTGAAATGAGTCACATCCAGGTGTTTTTATAATGGGGCAGAATTGGGTTGTAGCTGAAGACAGTGCGAGTTTCATTCAGTGGGGCAGAAGGGTGTTCGGTGGGGATAGGATGTGGCACTATGGCCAGAGCTACCGAATTTGGAACTGGGGAACCTGGTTCAGCCTTCATGCCTAGTCCTTCACACCACTCCTGAGGGAGCACATTCCCAAGATAGACCTTAGAAGGCCCCACTAGACCTTAGAAGCCCTGGTCTCTTAGCACCAGCAGGTGAACCCTACCGGTGGCCAGTGTTGGTTAACCTTGAAGCCCTGTCCACCACAATCCATACTGAAGTTCACCTCCAGTCTTGCGGGCAGGCCTACAAAGCAGCACACCCTAGAGCAGCAGTGACTTTGTCACTGAGGTCACAGGACCCTTGAGGCCAGTCCACCTCACCCATTGGTGCCTCCATTGGCTTTGTTCCAGTAGTACTAATGCAACTCACCAGGGATTTGCAATGCAGGATTTGCATGCACACCAGACAAAGGAGCATGTTTTCAAGGGCCTTGCGTCATGCTTGCACCTTGCAATGTGGTACATGCACAATGCAAAGCTCCAAGTCCTGTTTTAAAAGCCACATAAAGCCACTTTGCATGTCTTTAAACAACTTCATAGATATTGAGTAGTGCAACGCAGCACAAACTGCTGCATTGCCTTACTGTGTTCAAGGGAGGTGTTGCGGTAGGTGTTGCATGGGAGACTGGTTTTGTAACTGGGGAATGGTTTTGCAGCAATGCTGCAAAATCGGCCCCCAGTAACAAAACCAGCAGAACTGCGCAGCATAATGACTCACTCTTAAAAACGCATAAATCACGGCAGAGTTCCTTGTAAACCCAGTAGTTTTCTTGCAACAATAAAAGTCTCCCACACAACTCCCACGGTTTTTGACGCATTCACAGCTTTACAAGGAAATATAAACAACTTATATATTAAACCTCAAATAAACATGTTGTCGATTGTTTGAATTAAATAACGTTATAAGCTGTAACTGGTCAGTGAAATGCCAAATGTACTAAAAATTGGTATGTTTTGCTATTTCTAGCCACACCTCCGACTCCGCCCACTAATCCAATCCTCTGCTTATTCCCGCCCCCTGAGTCTCCGCCCACAGTTCCCCTACTTTTTTTTCCCCACTTCGACCACTGGCTCGGGGGAGAACATGCCATGAATGCGGCTGCTACGCTTCCCTCTGGGCCACACCATCCCTACCCAAGCCTTGGCACAGTACTCCTGGCGTAGTCAAATCCTCACTCCCAACCTCACACAGCGCTCACAGTGCCTCACGCACAAAACGCCACAACCCGGACTCCAGGCAATGACAAGGCGCCCGACAGCACCACAGCGACGAGACAGGGAGGTCACAATGACTTCCAAGTCTCCAACTGTCACCATGTCACCACCACCGGGAACAAACTGACCAATCAGTGACCTCCTCAGGGCCGACGCTAGGCATGGGCAGTGTGGGCATCTGCCCAGGGCCTCGCACTCAGCCCACCAGCATGGGGCCCGCACCGATCGTGTGTCCTCTTGTTTCCCTGCCGATCCAACTAAAAGAAAGGTGTCTCCTTGCAATTAGGGTCCATGGGAGGGGTCCCCTCCCCAGGCCTCTCAGGGATGGTGAGGGGAGGACTACGGGAGGGAGACGCTTCCTCTTGTCCCAATTGCAAGGAGACCATTCAGAGATACTGCGGGTCGCCCATTGTCCAGCATTTTAGCACCCCACAGTTTTAACTTTTAGCCCACAAGCAATTCTCACACCTATCGGGCTGAAGGTGTGAGAATTGCTTATGGGCTGAAAGTTAAAACTGTGGGGGCGCTAAAATGCTGGACAATGGGCCTCCCGCATTGTCGCTGAATGGTCTCCTTGCAAGGGGTCACTTAAGTAAATTATAGGGGCCTCTCACATTTCCTTTTGGCCCAGGGTCCCGCAAATCCTAGAACCGGCCCTGCTGGGGTGCACCACTCACCCGAAGACCCCACAGGAGAAGCATTAAGCATCTCTCCCCCTGGATCCCCATTACAGTTGTGCCTGTTTGTGGGGGAGAAAACTCTCTGTAGGCGGTATCGAATGATACAGATTTTCAGCTTTGAGGCATGAATCATTGAAAAGCTTAGTTTGAGTGGGAAATAAAGAAAGGAGTATTTCAGGGAAGTACATTCTCTTTGTGGACTCGTTTGAGATTAAGGATGGAGTAATAGTGGAATTAGCAGCATGGTTGGTGGTTGACGGCATTCTGGTGTGGTTGGATGTGGACGAGTTTCTTTTTCATGCCCCCTCGACACACCTGCTGGGCTACATATAGCCAGTGAGAGTAAATAGTGCCCAAGCAGCTTGCACATTGCAAGACCACCTAGACTAGACCACCTACCTTGAACTACTAATGTAAAATGAAGGCCTTTTGGTGATGTCACAAGGTGTGAGATTACAGAAAATAGAACGGTATAAAAGGCGAAGAGCTAAAATGTGATGCACAATGATCATCCAAATAGTGAACAATGGCATCTGATAAAATACTACAATAGGACAAACTGATCTGTACCAATATTAACAAAGAATGCAATAGCAACATTATTAAAATTAGCAAGGAATGCAACAGCAGAAAGCAACATAGAGCATAAAACGCAGTGTAAGGACTAACCAGAAAGATGCGTTAGTCACCAGTGCACATACAATTATATCCCATCACTCAGTAATCCTCAATGACTGCTCAGATTAGGCATCCATCAGTTAATCTCAGAGTGTGCCCACACGTAGACTCCATCATTGGAATGCTCAGTTTTGCCACCTATAATTTAGTAAGCCCTCAGGTCATTAAAAGAGAGTATTGTCAAAGAACCAATAGGGGTGTGACTGTGTGTGTGTTCTCTGGGTGTTTCTGTGAGCCTTTGAAAATTGGTCCCTGCATGTCTGTTAGTGTCAAGGATTGGATGCAGTGAAGGTCTCTCTAGTTTCCTTCTTGATTTCCCAAAGAAAGAGCAGTTCCTCCCATTAACTCCTGTGCTAAACTGAAGTGTAATAAACACGTGAAAGGTGTCAAGTGTCTCCTTAAGAGAAGTGAGGAGGAAAAAGCCATAAAGGGCAGAAAAATCTCCATGGAAATATTGGTGATTCTAGATTGAAGATGATGAATGATATAGAACTTAATAAACAAGGCACCAAAGTCATACTGAGTCAGTATTGAGATAGAGCCTATCATAACCCTTCCCAGAAATAAAGACATCCAGAAGGAATCCTGCTACAGACAAAATAGTGTAAAAATCCGGGACAAAAAGGATGCAGAGTGAGCAATAAGCATGATGAAAAATAAGGGAACACATGCGTTTCAACGCTTTCATCTCAAAGCAATGCTTCCTTATGTATGATCAAAGCAGGAATTGACATCACAGGAAACAAGGATAGCTCCATCTTAAATTGAGACCTTCAGGCAACAACCACTGGAAAAGCAACCATATTGCATAGGCTTATATTGTAGGCTAGCCATGCCTATGCCTTCATGGGTAAAGCATTTGTGAGGCACAAGAAGAGCCCCATGCTTGATATTCTTCCAGTTTCCATGCCTCCTTTACCTGGTTAATGCTTTGTGTGAGCTTTGCAACACTCCTATGGATGACCTGAGCTGGATAAATGCCAACATAATTGAGTGGAACAGGAGGAGTTACATGTTGAACATGAAGACCAGAGACACACTACTGTATAGCGCCCTCAGTCCAAAGAGCAGAGGCGTGCTACTTTCCTCTCACAGGACGCAAAGTCCAATGTGGGTGCAGGGGAATCCTTAAATTGTACTACCTAATATGCTACCTTAAGAACTCTCCCATGGGTTGATGAATCAGAGACTGTGTTAAACCTCAATTTCATGAGGCAATGTCTCCCCCAGATACCCCACAACATCAAAATACAGTCAGTTAATTAAGGACTGACTCAATAATACAAACTAATGTGCAAACGAGAAAAATGTATGTCCCAAGTGAGCAGCAAAATCAGTAAGACAAAGGACATCATCCCTAGTTCCATCAGAAAGTTCTCAGGCTCACCCCCAAAATTAAGGGGTTATATACAATTCTTATGCATAGGAAATCATTATCTTTGCTAAATCATGATGTGAGCAAAAGAATTACATTCTCAGAAAATCAGAGCACAATTATATGAAACATCATACTGGCTTAGCATCTAAGCACTATCCCACTACATTTATTTATCTTTATTTTTTTAAATCTTTTTATTGAGTTTATAACATACAACAAAACATCAGTAACAGCCACTGTGACTCCCCCCAGTTCTACTCATTGAAAATAGCTCATCCTTGACAGTTAAATCAACTTTGCTTTCGCCTTCTAAACCCGCCACTACCCGCCCATCTGGCCCCGACCGTAGCTTTTTCCCTGTCTCAGTTGTAGTTACCCTTGTAGTCCCCCTTATCTTCTCCAGGGATTCCAAACTTTCTTCATTTTTTTGGGCACCCCCGCCCAGCATATACCTGCTTCTTGGCCATCATGGACCAACCCATGTCCCCTGCCCACTCTTGCACATTACAGAGTTCCTTAGCCCCTCATTTTCTGGTGATATTCCTCTCACTACATGTATTTTAATTCCGCCCACTCTATGCTAATGTCATCCAAAGATGGCCCAACAAAATAGTTACATTCACATCTGCACACTATTATGAATGAATAGGATGCAATGAGCAACTGGAAAGTCCTTGAAAAAGAAACATATTTAATTATTTAATTCCCTGCTGGCATTTTTTTTTCAAAAAGAGCAAGAACACCCCAATTGAAATAAATATGACTCCCAGGAGGAGACGTCCATTTATAACAGAATGGCACCTAGGCCTAAATTGAGGCCTGGTTAACGAGAGTCAGGAATACACACTATACATTCAAGACAGAAAATGTGTTTCAAATGCAATAGCACCATGTCAATGTGCACATGTAAATCCACATTCTGCATTTTGTTAGTAATTCACAAAAATATAAGATGCACAAAAGCATTCACACCTACAAATGCTTGGGTCTGCAAGTGGATGTGCATGAGAAGTCTGTAGAGGTATTGCTCTATGCGTTCAAAGGTGTTTGTAATGTGTGTGGTACTCTTCATGCATATGTAAGATTTACATGTTTCTTTGTGCATGCTATACAATCTCTACACCTACTGACTTTGCCAATAGCTTATTTTTTATAAAGTGTTTCCTAATTAAACTATACTTTTTCCAAGTGTTTGTAAATAACAGCTGTTGCTATTACCCACATTATTAGTACTCAGTTTGCTGACATTGGAAGCATGGAAGGTAGAGGGCCTCATTATGAGTGTCCCATTATTCCTCCTGGTAATCTTTGTACGCCTACCTGCCCCCCCCCCCCGCACCTCCCAACACACACATACGAGTTTACCAATACTGGATGAAGTACAAAAATTGAGAATTGGCATGAAATTAGCCCAGGAATTAAGAATACCACACCCAAGTCTCCTGGTAATCCCTCATCTGAAATCTCTGGGTGAAACACACACACTATGTGGTCTTCCTGCAGAGCTCGTAATTCTGGTAACTTTCATTTCTGGCCCTGAGGGAACTGCAGAGGGACTCATGCTGAAACTCTGAGTTAGCTTTACTGTGAATTAACTCATGACCAGCAAACCAGAACAGCTGTCGGCAGCAAGTATTTCACTCACTCAACCATCCCTCTGGCCTGTTGGCTGGTTAATGCTAGTTTACATTACTCCCAGGACCTCTGTCACTGTCCACCTGCTCTCTTCCCCCCACAGCTTAGCTAAATGACCGTGTTACATACATTATTGGTCCTTTTCACATATTAGTGCCAAGTTCACCTTATGTGGTAAGCTGTAGTTAACCAAACACACCTTCTCACTAAGCGCAGCTTTTAACTTTCTGGGAAGAAGAAATCACCCTCTATCTTCCAGCAAAAACTATTAGAAAATTTGCACCATCGACCACCCAGCCCTTCACATGGTCACAAAGCTCATGTACGGGAATTGTTAAATAGTCACCGCTGGCCCAGTCTCTCTGCCTTAGCCCTCCTACTGTCCTCTCCAGCCATTGCACCAATATCACCCTAACATCTTCCACATTACCCATCGGACCCTGACTGCCTCTGCTTACATTTATCATGTACCCTTTTGCACACATATTTTGTTTTGAGTTGGAGACAGAAGCAGCCAGCCCTGCTCTTTACAGAAGGCAGTTTATGAGGAATCAGGGTAGATACAGAAGAATCAAAGAATCATTCACACAATATGTCAGATGATAAACAGAGGTCTTTATTGGAAGCAGGATGTATCCTAGGCCTTAGACAGCAACTCCAAGTCAATTTAGTCACATTCTGTCAAATGTATGTAAAAATATCCTCCATATAAATATTTATTCGGTCCAGGTTAAAAATCCTGCAGCCCAGCACACCTGCACTGCTCCTGGTTTGCATAGCACTTTCGCCCTAGGCTTCTTCAGAGCCTGGCATAATACCAGACTTGGAACTGTTTATAACATCTCATCCTAACACTTAGTATTCCTATTGGTTTCTGTTTGAACAAAGGGGCCTATTCACAAAGGTAAATCTACATGCGGAGATCTCCACGTAAAGAGATTTACACGTATGCCTGGATACAAAGCTAAGCCTAGACGCAATTATTTCGCAAATAGTGGGTGCGGATTTACACCAGGTAGTAAGCATTTATGTCCCCACCCCAAAGAAATCCCTTTGTAGAAGTACAAATTGGAAAGAACATGACACAGGTATCGCCCAAAGGAAATAACACACCTGACAATCATCTCAAGTGGAAGCACATACATTCAGTCCACACTCTGGGCCATGTCCTCTTCCCCTTGTGCTGCGAGACGTGGTGACAAACATTAGCTGCACCCACAAACTCATACATTTGTGGATGTTCCCAAACTCCAATCCATTCCCTTTCCACCTTGGAAAGGGTAAAAAACAATGTGTATTTGTATAGAGGGTACCGTTGAATGGAGATCTGCGCACGCAGGAATAAGATCCCGCAACCGCAACTTTTCATGTGTAATCCTGGGAATATTTCTGAATTCCAAGAAGTAGGAAAAGGATGTTCAGGCGGAGACCTAGATCTTCACATATAGTTTTCCTACTTTTTTGGGAATCGGGCTGTGTGTGTGTTCGTTATGATGTTGCTGAGTGTGTGTGTAATGTAGTGTTAGACTTGAAAAGAGCCATGATGTTAATAATCTACATATCTGTAATTTTCTAAGTATGAGCAGGTGGAATACCTATATTTTTACTATGTGTTTGTATGGGTGTTTGTAATGGCGATAGTTATCTGACCTTTTTATATTAATTGTATTTATTTTATTTTTTAACAATAAAAAAATAATTGCAATGTGATTTGTGTGGATGTCTGTAATATCTATAGTATTTGACCATATTGAAATGATTTGATTTCTCTTATTCTTTATTTTCAAATATATTTACAATGCGGTATGTATGGGTTTCTTCAATGCGTAAAGTTACTTTACATTGCTTTTTAATATCTTTCATTTTTCTAGGTGTTGGTGTTTGTACTGGGACTATTTGTCCCTGGTTTAACTAGTTCCTGTGTGATTCCCTTGCTGCACCATGATATGCCATGGGTGATGTGTGACTTACACTGTGGCTTTGCTGTATTAGGGCATCTTTGGGCTACAGTACTACTGGAGCAGATGAGGGTGTTACTTTAGCAAATTAAAACTGACCTACCCTTTTGTAAAGTGTTTGTCCCTTCCTGGGCCCCTGCTTGATTTTCCTTTTCTGCTTTCCACTTTGTAGTAGATATTCCCCGTTTCCAGCCATTCTCCCTTTGCTTTTCTCACATTACACCTAAAACATGAAACCACGTGTGTGTAGTTCCTCACATTCTTGGCAGAGGATTCGCCACACAAGTGAGAGGAAAGGCTTAGATGTAGATCTACGCCCATACCTTTGTGAATTTCATACACCAATATATGAAGTAGTACTGCAGAAATACACACACTCATAAATGTCTTTCTGAAGTGCTCCCTAAATGTTGAAATATGCTCAGTTGATGCATCTTAAACATCCCAATGACTTTGACAATCCAGCTATTATAAAAAGCAGAAAATATTCTGCATGATAACCACAAAGTTCTTAATAAAAATTTGTAAACCTCTTTTTATTAAGTGTTTTTTTATCACCACTATAACAAGCTTGAATAACAATCGCACCCCCCGTCTTATTCAAACTTTTAACATATAAAGCGTACTGGAAATGGTCCTCAGGGTTTGATGTCACAGAGAGGCCTAGCCCTGCATCTGTGTGAAGATAACTGCTACCCTTAGCTCTTGATAGAATCAGTGGAGTAGGCTGCTGGTTGGATCTTTGCCCTTTACAGTCTCTTTGACAGATACAGATGGACAGGTCTGCAAATCTTCTCCTTCTCCCAAGGTCTTACAAATCTGGTCCAATTTCTTCTGGAGTGTTTCCCTTGCCCATGGGCTCTCAGAGTAGCTGGATAGGGCCCCTGAAGGGTGTCTCTTCCTTCCTCCAAGTCTTGTGCATTAGTATAGGTGGAGTGAGTCTTTGTAGGGCTCTCCGTCCCCAAGGGTTTAACAGAGTGGTACTGGTGGAATAAAAGTAATTGACTTCCTTTCGTAGGGGTCTCATGATTTGTTATGTGTAGAGTGGCCTTTGAAGGGTTTCCAGACTTCAAGCTTTCACAGAGAAGGTCCCTTTAGGTGGCCTGTGGAGGGTTCCTCTTTGCCCGGGATCTTGGAGAGTGGAGACAACATTGGTTTTCATTTGGGTCTGGTGGACTAGTAGAAGTGCTGTGGCCTCCGGCAGAGTTCTACTCCTCAAGGAAGGTTGCGCTGATCATGGGTAAGGGCAATGTTGCTTCCATCCTTGGCAGGGAGAAGTGTCTGGCTACGTCTCTTGAAGAGGTCCCTCAGTCATTGCTTGGAGTTGTGGGTGGCTGACTTGTGAGTGGGAGGTGGAATCTATTAGAAATTGGATTGGGTTGGGTGTGGTGTATGTGGCGGTGAAGGCGGGACACAGCACTAGGCAGATGTAGCAAATCCAATTCTGTTATTTCGACGATCGAACTCTGTATAGTACTGTCCAATGAAGCTGGCACCCAGGACCCACAGCGGCCCGGTAGGGGGTGGGATGTCCAGACCAGAGAAGGCCACAGCGCAGACCTCCTCACCAAACTGGGATTGCTGAAAAGAGAGGAGAACACAAACATTTTCAGAACAATGGTAGCACTCTAGGGATGCAGGGCTCAGGATAAAGAATATACAGAGCTTAGTTAGCATCCTCCAGTGATGCATGGCTCAGGAAACGAGCAGAGGGAGAGTGAGAGAATATCACCGCAAAAGATGGAGAATCTATGGTATGAGTACAGAGGTGCAAATTCTGCTGCCTCTAGGACTGGATCGCTTGGGTGATAGCTTCAGTGGTAGGGTGTCTGCCAACTCTAGGACTAGCTGAGCTCTACGGACTGACACAGGGATACAATACTGCCATGCCTAGTGCTAGTATATTCTTAGGAGATTCACACAGATGCAGACCCTTCATCCTTTATGGCTGGATATACTCAGGGGAATGGCATATCAGCATTGGACAAGCCACCACCCGCTGGCCGGCTGGAGATACTTGTGAGATAAGGAAAGGGATACCTACATCACCTCTATATTATGTGACTCATGCTGGTTAAGCCCCACCAGATGTAACATCCTACTTGAAGATTTCCAGGAATCCCCAAAACCGGATCTTGAAAGTGCCAGACACACCAAACCTTGTCCTGGAAAAACCCTCTATTCCTTTGCTGCCATGTCACTGCCCCAGATCTTAACTAACATACCCGCAGGATGTAGGCAGGCCCGCTGAGTGTGAAGGCATTCCCGCCCATATGGAATGAGATGTCCGGAAGCTGATGAATCTTGTCGCAGTCAACAATATACTGTGGAAAGAGATGTTCAACTGTTATACAAAGATCATCGTCCAGAGAGAGTTAAAGTAGCTTGAAAAAGCATTTTTCTTCAAAAGGCTGCTAACAGTGGGCACTAATTGGAATTTGAATGTTTAGATTTTATTTACCTTTTATTAATAAATTGTTCATAAAGCAGGGAACAATGGTAAGGACCACAGGAGTTATGTGATTCTCTGACAGCAGCGTTTACAGCATAATTATAGATGTACTACATTCGCCACATAAATTGAAAATTTCACAAAAATGTTACATTTAACTTAAATGGATGAAAATAGTACTGCCAGAAAATGTGGCACATAATTTGGCCCTTTTGACACATAATTTAGATAACCTTGCCTCATAATTTGGTTCTCCATTCTTTAAATCCTAGTAGCCCTGATGACGCTACAAGTGGCTAGCGGGCTGTCATTATGTTGCTGAAATTTTTACTTCACAGGGCCTGTGAAATATGGTTCTCAGTGAAATATGGGTTTTTGTACCCCTGCTTAAGTATCCAAACATGTAATATCTACAATATGTTTACCTAGTAGAGGGTAAACCCTTTGCGGTTATTTTTAAATCCAACCCTTAGTATAGTCACCTATCCCAGAGCCTCCTTCCGGGCGAGCAGGCGATGGGGTAGGTGACTATACCTAACACCTCATGGAAAATATTTTATGCTGCAGTTTTGACGCGGGCCCCTGCTCCGACCTAAGGGGCACAGTCTTTACAATTGTAGGGTTGGATTAACAAATAACCGCAAAGGGTTTACCCTCTACTAGGTAAACATATTGTGTATTAGTCTCACGACTACGTGTGAACAGGTTAGTAATCAATTGATACCTGCACCCCCATTCCCTTCCCTTAACATGGGTCAGGATAGTGTTTTTTCCTTTCTAAACCACCCCGCGGTCAGTGCTTAATTTGTAAAATATGAAGTCCAGGTGCTCAAATGTTTGTCGGAGGCCACAACCACTTTCCCCGTCTCCACCCATATCCTCCACTGGCTCCACCCACTTCCTCTACTGGCACTGCTGAAAGCCAGATGTAATATCCAATCTGAATTTCAGCAAGGGAGCCTACCTCAAGTAAGGTTTTGATGGGAGATTCCCCAGCCCTCTGAAAAATGTGAAAAAGATGAAAAGTGCATTTAAATCACTATTTTGGAATAAATTAGCTAAAATGACTAATGTATTGAAAAGAGACACGTGAAATATTCCAGTGCTCTATGTGCCGATTTGGGGAAAGGACAATACTGGGGTATGTGCAAAAGTGCTTTGTTTTGTCATTTTTAGCAGTGTCTAATTGTGTGTCATGAGCTCAAAGATACAACTTTTACATACTTGCTAATATATCAGAGAGGAATCTTCAGCAGCACTAAGCTGCAGTAGGAAATTGTTCCTGTAGCAAGTGGCCTACATCCCCCACTCATATTGTCCCCTGTGATGTTAAACACACCATCCCCACACCAGACCCAATCACTGATACCCTACCATACCTGTACATCTGCAACTATTTTCAAGTTACAGGGTATTCCGTTCGTCTCTACCTTTGCAAGACTCATCAGGAAAATTTCACATCAGTGCCTGAATTCATCCAATGTCGCAGATCAGGGTGAAAGCTTTACCCATCATGACTCCTAGTGTACCCTATAAACAAACGCTGGCCACTCAGTCAATTCTACACAGCACATGTTCACCATCTGTGAGTTTGCACAAGAACCAGACTGCCAGACCTACCCAAGCCTCACACCTTTGCATCTCAAGGTATTTCTGCTGTTAGTTCAGTGGTACAGAAATAAAGTGTTTAAGGTAATATCTGAGAAACATCTAGAATTCTCTAAGCTCATTTTGCACATGTAAGAATCTGTTGAAGATTACTGATTATTCAGGTAGTCTCTGTGGCCAGGGAACAAATAGAAGTGAGTGCAACATCAACACCTTATGGCCATTCAATATAGTCAAACTGGTCTGCGCCTCTAGAGTGTACTGCAATCAAGGGGTTGCAGTGTGTCAACCACTTCAAGGGAAGGGTATGGAAGTACAAACAGAAGCCTCTACAGAATGTCATTGTAATTATTTAACAGGTATTACAACAAGAAATAAGTGTGTTGACAACTTTAAACTGGATACACCTGGCACTGCATGGATCTTACCTCCCTGCTGACAAAAAACCCCAAAAAAATAAGTCCAACTTTCTACATGCCTCATGCCAATTCAGACTGACACATGCAGTACTGGCCACAAGATTGGTCACTTTGCAAATCATTAATGGAAGATCCTAATTGCCAAATTGCTGTCTGATTAATTTTTTAGGCGTGTCTTGAACCCAGGAACATTTATTAGCAGACACACCATGATAGGTGGCTTTGGCAGGAGGGTGCAAAATATTTCAAGGAACGATTGGCATCACAGAGCTTGACATTGTGCTTTTGGTTCTGGTTAAAACAAATAAAGTCAAAGCCAATAGTCTGGCTTTCATAGAGTAGAGCGAACACAAGCATGTCCAAATGATACAGTGGTGGTACTGATCACAATAGTAATAGTAATGATAAGGGTGGTAGGGAGGTTAGTGGTGATGGTGGTAATGGTGGTAATGGAGGAGGCGTGGTAATAATAATGATGTTCGTAGTGGTGGTGGTAGTGAAGGTGGTAGTGGCTATGGCTCACTGAAATTGTGACAAAATCATTTGAAAAGCCTACTGCAATAAAAAAAAATAATGAAAGTAATTCCTTCCTCTGTAGACTGCATGTGTGAGCTAAATAACTGAGTGAGTGATGACTTAGTGTATTTTTAGATGAAAAATATTCCCTCACACATGACAATCCAATCACTACATAGGAGGTGGAATGATATGCCAAGCAGGCAACTGCAAGAGCTGTGAGAGAGAAATTCTCATCTGGGTGTAGCAACACCCCACTGAATGCATATTTTAAAGAACTAGTAAGAATATGTCTGCAGATAGCAGCACTGTCAAGCCAGGCGGCCTAAAATCCTAGAAAAAGTCTAGTTTGTCAAAACAGGCGATTTGTGCGTGGACCTCCCACAGAGCGAAGGTGTGTGTGTTTCGGTGGAACCAGGCAAGGAAAAATATCTCAACTCAGAGTGGTATGCTTAAAATTATTGTTCACTTACTTATAAAGGACCGATGTGGGGAATTTGAATAGCCGACAAGAAAATCAATAAGTTATCTGACAAAATTATGCCTTAAAAAAGTACATACTGCAGCACAGAAAAGAGGCCAACAACGTCAGGCTCAGCTTGACATGTTCATGAGCCTGTCGCGTCAACTGCATTGTCACCTCTCAGAGCACTGACATCTCAGGATATGTTGCGATTTCCATATAAGGTAATTTTTGGTCAAGTGCCAGATAAGAAAGAGAGTTAGTGCAAACCTTTTCTAAAGACATGCCTTGGAGTGTCAAAGATGTTTTCCATGTGACGGACAATAAATACTCCTAAATACGCTTGACCATTCGTTAGCTTGAGGGCTATTGAAAAGTCCTTCAAGTTCTACCACAGAATGCAAGTGCACCTGAATATATTTTGGTGGATGAACATATTCCTAGCTCTCTTAACCCCTGCTGCTCCACTGCCACCTTCTCAGAGCTGGATTGGGATATCAAATAGACCCAGGCCGGCACCAAGTTAAAAGTGGCCCATATTAGCAAATCAGATTGCTAAAAAAGTGGACTACATTTGCAAATCAGGGCAGTTATGAACTTGTACAGACATGCTGTATAAGTGTTTTGCACGGTATGCAAGCATGCATCCATTTGTGCTTGCTGCAAGCAGTGTTTGTGTTAATATCAGGAAATCAACTGTAAAAACCGGCCCACCAAACCGTAAAACAGGCCCATAAATCGATAAAAAACAGCCCATTCACAAATCTGTGAGACCAGCCCTTCAGGTATTGCCAGGTTTCCCTGTAAGCCAGTCCACCTCTTACATAGGCAGCATTGCAGAATGTTATCCTGCTCATGTTCCTCTTGATGCCATGTAGAAAGCTGCAGTTGTTAACTGTATGTTGAGTATCATTAATGGCCTTTCCTTTGTACACCAACCACTGGGGCTATTGGTTTCTGCACATTCATACAAACTAATGTGCTGAGGGTACCCAGGTGCTGCTAAAAATGTTATTAGTAGATGACGTCATCCACCTCAAGTAGTGCCTATTTGATATAGAGAAATGAAAGTCACTGCATTCTCTGTCAGTGAATCTAAAAATGCAGAATTTCTTCTCCCTACATCCATTAATGCCATGGAAGGTGCACTCATAAGTCCCACGGGGACAGGACAGCAGTTTGTTTACTCACTGCCACATGGCAAGCCCCACAACTAACCTACTAATATGGTGACGCTTTCCACTGCCCATTACAGAGGTGGCAGTTAATGGCAGAGTAGAGAGAAATCAAACTGCTAGCCTAGGAAAATATAGCGTCAGCCCTGCCCTTTGTTGATATAAAAGGCTAATGTTGTCTTCCATCACACTTTACATTAAACTTTTAGTGCAGCTAACTCTGGCCAATTCCTGGACAATGTTCTACTAACCAGTCACAACAAACCACCAATACGCAGAGAAGCATGCAGCCCAGCTTACCTCAGGTTTCCACTAAAATGAGAATATGCATCCAAAATGTAATGTTCATACACTGTCTAGACCCCCATAAAGTAAGTCCATCATCAAAACAGCTTACCAAACCGGCAAACATTTCCACAACAGTTTTCCCCATCTCAGGAAAACAAAACTAACCACATCTCACTGCCAAAAACGGGTACATATTAACTGCATCCAACAGCTCAAAACAACATGATTAATTAAAAAATAAGCAGACAATCCTTCTTGATATGTGTGGAAGTGGAACACACCGTACCCCAACATTTAGGACTGCATTTCCAATAATCATGACACCCACAAAGTTTAATTACAACACTTTACGTCAGTGACCACGCTCAAGAAAATGCAGCGTTGGTTACTTACTGGGCTGTGTGATGTAAATGCAGTTACGGTTACTGCCTTTATTAACAGGCCTGCTGGTTGTGGCACTGTGGAGCCTGAACTTCATATACTTACCTATCCTTTCAAAACTCGAGCTATCACAGGACTTCCGGCTCTCACGCAATCAGGGGCCGCTCAGGTGCTTGATACTTGGCATTAAGAATTCGAGGGGATCGGCTAGGAAGACGCATCAAGGAAATTATCAAAACTTCGATTTTGACTCTAGTTCTAGTCCCCTCACCCCTCTCCCCAGGGTATGATTGGTAAGGCGGGCACTCGGGCAATGGCCGAGGGGCCGGTATCCGAGTTCCAGCTGTGGACTGGTTTTTTGGGCAGCCTGAGGCCAATTTGGGCGATGTCTGCGTTATTTCGATGCCGCCAGCGGCCCAGTGGGTGCCTGAGTGGCCTTTCTGGAGGCAGATGGGCGTCCATTACCTCCCTTTTATCAACGGTCAGAGGTGCCACTCCCTTTCTCTTGCTGGGCCGGCCCATTAATGTATGCATATTGAGTGGGGGCAGGGGGCCTCAGCAGAAGTGGCCTCACTTTTTTTCAGGTGTGTTTCAAACTTCGCCAAAGTAGTGTTTTGCGGAAAGGCAATATGCAAATGAGGGCCGCTTTTTTTTTCCGTGCCTGGGCCGATTTTTAATCCCAATCCAACCCTGCCTCTCCCCCCATGGGTAGTCTCAGTTGAGATTACTGACTGAGTTTTTGGAGCGCTTAGAAGGGGACCTTCTGTGACTTTTGAGAAAGAACGTTAGAGTACTGGGACAATATATGGACTTCGTATCAAGTGCAAACACATAGGGAACCTTAACTCTCATAATTAATTGCATGGAAAGTATTTTCATTGCATTTTCTAACCCTTTATTTCCAGGTTTGCACACGGTGCCCGGTGAAAGCGCATGATTGCTTGGAGTCGGACTCCTCGGAGTCATTACTTTACGTTCATTATGGCTCATTCATACCAAATTTACACTGCAACCACCACGGTGACCACACTCAAGAAAAAGCAGCATTGGTTATTACTTACTGTGTTACAGTTACGGCAAATGCCTTGGAGGCCTGCTGCTGCACACTGCACAACATCACACTGCTTGAAATATTAGTGACGTCGTGCTCAGCTGCCGGTGCGTGCGTCGTGACTCGTGCATGCCCGGTTACTCACCGGTAATATTCATTACTCCGAGTCCTGGTCTTCCCGTCCCATTCCTTAACAGTGAGCAGCTAGTCTGCTCCACAGAAACCTACTACCTAGCAGAGCTTTTCGCACTTCCCCCAACATGGCGCCACCATCAGGTGAGGATAAAAGGGGGAAGTGCGTCACAGAACATCCTGAGAATACCAAAGAAAACCCAGAAAGGAAACAATCACCAAACACAAAACTCAGGGAGGGAGGGAAGGGCTCAGGAATGGGACGGGAAGACCAGGACTCGGAGTAATGAATATTACCGGTGAGTAACCGGGCATTACCTCTCGTCCTGTCTTCCCGTCCCATTCCTTAACAGTGAGCCCATACCCAAGCACACGGTGATTGTAAGAAAACAGACCAGAAATGCGAAAAGCAGGTCCATTTAATCAACACAAAGCAGTACAAAACATAAACCATGTACAGCAGACAAAACATGGGTGCCAAAGGCAGCCGAGCCCGCCATCCCCAACCGAAGGCGATAACGGGAAACAAAAGGATGGGGAGAAGCCCATGTGGCAGCAATACAAATGTCCCCCAAGGAGGCCCCATTGCACATGGCCCAGGAGGAGGAGACACCCCTGGTAGACCGACCCCGAACCGAAGAAGGGAGAGGACAGCGGGCGGACTCGTAGGTCGAAACAACAGCACCCTTGACCCAACGAGACAAGGTAGACAAGGAAGGAGGAAGACCCCTCCCAGAGAGGCCGCAGGTGACAAACAAGGAATCAACCTTCCGGAAACCACCGGTCCGATCCAAAGAGATGCGGAGAGCCCACAGCACATCCAAAGAACAGAGGACCAACACCTCCGGGGAGGCAGGGTCCGGAAGAAAAACAGGGAGAACAAAACCCCCGACAGGGAAAAGAGGACAAAAACCAGGGCAGAAAAATTTGACTGGGACGGAGAATGACCTCGGCAGCGTAGAAACGCAAAAAGGGGGCGAAGTAATCAAAGCACCAAGCACACCAAACTCCGCCCAGAAGCAAGGGCCACCAGGAAAAGAACCTTAGCAGAAAGGAACGTAAGGTCCACCGAAACCAAAGGCTCGAAAGGTGGCCCATCAAGGCCTAGAGAACCAGGGTAAGACCCCAGGCCGGCACAGGTGAGAGACAGGTCGCTGAATCAAGAAACCCCGCAAAAGGCGAGCCACTAACGGGGAGACAGAAGACACAGAGGAACCCCGAAAAGCAAGAACGGCAGCCCAAAGCGCACGGAGCGAAGAGACAGCGAGTCCCAGGACGAACCCATCCCGCAAGAAGTCCAGCACCCTCACAGCCTCACAGGAGGAAGAAGAGAGACCCTACCCAAGACACCAGGAGGAGAAGGTCGTCCAATGACCGTCGTAGGACTTCAAGGAGGAAGGGCGCCGAGACAACTGGATGCACTGGGCAACCCCAGCAGAGCAACCCTGACCCAACAAACTCAATCCCACAAGCGCCAAACCCCCAGCCGGAGGCGGCGTAGGGAGGCAACCCTGAGAAGAGGAGCCCGCAGAGGGGAGGGACACAGTGCGGACCGCCAAAGGGGGCATACTGACAAGGACAGAAGCAGGGGAAACCAAGGCCGACGGGACCACTGCGGCACAACCAGAAGAACCTCCGCCCGGTCCAACCGAAACCACCGGAGGACCCGGGAATCAAAGCAAACGGAGGGAAGGCAAACAGGAGCCCCAGCGACCACGGAACAGAGAAAGCGTCGATCGCCCAGGCCAACCGGGAGGGAACGAGGCCGCAAACCCTAGGCAGAAGGGCAGAGTCCTCCGAGTCAAAAAGATCCAGCCAGGGAAGGCGGAACCGGAGGACAATCAGATCGAACAGAGCCGGGGACAGACACAGCCACAGAGGAAGGGAACACTCCTCTCGGAGAGTCTGCAGGCCCAATCTCCGTCCCCGGAAGATACACAGCCGCCAGAGATACCGGTCGGCCCAAAGACCGAACACCCTGGAAAGGAGAAACAAAGACCAGCACATGCCCCCAAGGCGATTGACAGAAGCCCGAACAACCTGGCAGTCGGTCCGAACCGAGACAGCATGGCCCAGGAGAGGCGCAAACCACTGAAGAGCCAACCAAACCACCCGTAACTCCTTCCAGTTCGAGGACAGGAGAGACCCGAAACAGGACCACCGACCCGAGCCTCGGAAGCACCCAGGACCGCACTCCATGGACAACACAACCACATTCCGAGGAGGAATAAGGTGGAACCCCGGGAAAGAGACGGAGGGGACAACCACCACTGGAGAGCATCCCGAATCCCCGGAGTGACGGGAACCAGGGCACCTTAGACCAGAGAGGCAGGATCCCATTGCGACAGGACATGAAGCAGGAGGGGATACAAATGCAGCCGGGCCCAAGGGAGGAGAGGCAGAGTGGAAGCCAACACCCCTGACTCCGCAACCAGAGACGGGCAGACACCCGGGACTGGGACAGAACCCAAGAGAGGTGACGGAACAAAGTCAACTGTCGCTCCTGGGAGAGGAACACCATCCCCAGAACCATGCGGAACAGAGCACCCAGGAACCCCAGAGTCTGGGAGGGCAGCAGGGAGGACTCCCGGTGAATGACGAGGAACCCATAGGACCCCAGAAGACGACACACCCGGTCCACATCCGACAGACGCAGACCTCTGGAATGGAGAACACCCACCAGAGGGGCCAAGAGCTGCGCGAAAACCCATGGCGCCGAGGAAAGGCCGAAAGGAAGCACCTGGAACCGGAAGTGCCGGGAACCAACCGTAAACCGGAGAAACCGCCGATCCGCAGGACGGATCGGGACGTGCAGATAAGTAGCCATCAGGACCAGGGACGCCAGGAAGCCCCCAGGAAGCACCCGAGGCAGGATGGACAACAAAGCCACCACCATGAACGTACGGCGGGGGACGAAGAGAACGACCCACACCAGATCCAAGACAGGGCGCAGATCCGAAGCATCGTACCCGGAGACCAGGAAGAGAATCGAAGAACAACCCATGCCCCTCCCCAGAAGAGGAATCTCCATGATAGCCGCCTACTCCAACAGGAGGCGCACACCGACTCAGCAAAGCCTCCCGCCGTAGAGGAGGACGGGGCAGGGGGACACCCGGAAGACCAGGGGGGAGGAGAGGAGAACACGATCCGATAACCCCCGGACACAGTCTGCACCGCCCAGGCATCCGGAACCGCTAACCACTGGGGCAGGAAACAACGATGGCGACCCCCAACCGGAAAAAGCAGACAGTCACTGCGCAGAGGCAAGAGCGGGGGCAGCACCACCGGCAGGGGCACGGGACTAGGCACCTCCAGGGGCCCCCGGCCACGACCCCTGCCACGAAAGGGCAGCAAAGCACCCCGAGCAGAAGGCCCCAAGGCACGGCAGGAGCCAAACCCACGCCCCCGAGAAGGAGGGTGGACAGGAGCCACAATCTCGCGGCTCCCTGCCGACAGCACGATCATGTCCACCAGTCTAGGCCCGAACACCCGGGACAAAGGGCAATTTAAGCAGGACCGACTACTGAGAAGACCCAGCCTTCCAGGAACGCATCCAGATAGGACGCCTCGCAGCAAACGAAGCACCAGAAGCAGCCGCAGCGGCACACAGTGTCAAACGAAATGTCAGACAAGCAGCGCACCTGCAACTCCAGGAGGGCCAAGAGAGAGGAGGCATCCTCTCCATCCCGCAAAATAATAGCCAGGGCCTGGAAATCTGACAGAAGGGAACGGACCATGTAAGTGGAACAGGCCGTCGCCGGAAAGAAAAGTGGGAAGCAGCATAGGAACACTTCACCGCCCCCTCAACATGCGTATCCACAGTGCCAGAAGGAAGGGTGTCGTCAGACAAAACCAAACCCTGCGAGGAAAGGTCAGCCATCAAAACGCCAACCAGGACGGATAGGGGAACTCAGCAGCAAACCCCTCCAGAGGAGAACGCTTAGACAAAAAGCGAGGAAAGGCAGACTCGTCCACCTCCCACCAATCACGAACCAGCTGCGTACACCCCAAAGCATCCCACACATGGATGAACAAGTCAGAGAGCTCCGCACCCTGAACAAAGCTGCCATACACACACCCCTCACCATCAGGGCCCACCCCGTCAAAAGGAGCGTCAGGTGCATCTACAGATCCTTGGCAGGAGGGCCAACAGCCTCCCGAGCCCGGAAGGCAGCAGCAACCGCTACATTAAGAAGCAGGCGCAAGGAATCCAGAGGAGGTGCGGAAGAAGAGGCACCCTGTGCCATGGCAGCAACGCAAGAGAGGATGAAACAAAACGGCCACAGAGGACGGGAACCAAGAAAAGAGACCCGCCTCGAAAGGCACGAAGTCCCGAGGCCCCGTCCTCACACGGGACCAGGAAAAGGGGAGGACGCTAAAAAGCGGCCGGCCGCCCAAAGAAATCCCCAGGGAGCTGCGCACGCTGCAGGAAACACCGCCGAGTATCCCCGCCCGCTAAAGCAGGGCGCATCGGGACCGGCGTGGAGAGCAACGGCCGCTAGAGCAGGCCGAGGAGGCACAGGTGAGCAGCGGCAAAAAGATGCACTAGCGGCCGCTAGAGCGGACCGTGCAAGTGATAGGCCCCCCCACATAAAAGTACACAAAGGCGGAGCCACAAAGTGCAGGGATCGAACCTCCGGTAGTCACACATGCAACAAAAAGAAAAAAGGCGGCCGCTAAAGCAGGCCGCGCCAAAACAAAAAATGGAGAGAAAACTTACCCCCAACAGCTCCTGCTAGGACATCAGTAGACTGCGAAGGCAGAAAAAAAGAACAGGATGTTCTATGACGCACTTCCCCTTTTATCCTCACCTGATGGTGGCGCCATGTTGGGGGAAGTGCGAAAAGCTCTGCTAGGTAGTAGGTTTCTGTGGAGCAGACTAGCTGCTCACTGTTAAGGAATGGGACGGGAAGACAGGACGAGGAGGTAATGTGTGCCTCGCCCTCATGAATGATGATAAGGCGGGCTGGCCGGCCGGGGCGTGGAATTTAAAAAAGGTTACGCATGCTGCCTCGGCTGCCGCAGCGCAGACCCACAGTCAGGACCAAATCCAGCCCAATCAGTGGCCCACCCACCGGCAACACTGACTGAAGGGCAGGCATGGATTTATTATCGGCTATGCACTGAAGCACTTTTCACCGAGGAGAGTGGAGACAGAATGTATTTTCTGACACACGTTGTGCACTGCAGTTGTTAATGTAAGTTGCCACTCAGGTCTAGACCCGGCCCTGTTAAATAAGTGCCGGTGCTAAGCCCGGAAAGCACTGGCACAAATTAAGCACTGCCCCCTGTCCTGTTGATACGCCATGGATCCCTCCTGGACCAGTAGGGCGTGAAATATGTCGATCCACATCACTTGCACTTACCACTAAATTGTGTTTCCTCATTGTTCGGAATTTACAATTTAGTTACTGTTTATAACCTTACCAGGGGGTCCCAGGAATAAAATTCACCTCAGGGTACCTCCGTGGTATTTTTAAACCCACCCTTTCACCTTGTTCCACCCACCTGCACTCACCATCACGGCGCTCTACTAAAAGATCTACGCCAAAGAGCCCTCTCGCCGGGCACATGGGATATTGCAGCGCCGACCCCACGAGGAGCAAAACGCCCAATGATAAAGCCTGACACCGTCACAGGTGCATGAGGGCACAACTTCCTAAAAAAGAGGCAGCAGCTGATGGAATGCCATCATCCTCCGGTCGTTGGGGTATGCCTTATCTGTCACTACACTGAGAACTGACCCAAGTAAAGGCTGAATGTGCTGTGGGTGCAGATGTAATTTCTTGGCACTGATGGTGAAACCTAAGTAGTGAAGCAGAGACATTACTTCTTGAGTGTGTGCTAGGCATCGTCGCTTGCTGCTGCTCTTGATCAGCCTTTCATCTAAATATGGTAAGACGTGAGTGGCATTTTTGTGTAGGTGTGCTGCTATGGCTGCTAGGCACATGGTAAACACTTTTGGAGCTGTAGTGACTTAGAAATGGTAACACCTTGAACTGGTAATGTTGTCTATTTACCGTGAAGCGAAGGTACAGTTGATTTGCTGGGTGGATTGCTATATGAAAGTATGTGCCTTTCTGATCCAGTGCTAACATGAAGTTGCCTTGGTGCAGCAGGGGAATGACATCCTATAGCGTGGTCATATGAAAGTGTTCGGAGAGGAAGACCTGTTAAATGGCCAGAGGTCGAGGATAGACTGGAGTGAGCTGTTCTTTTTAGGGGTTAGAAAGGGGTTTTGTAGGAGTGCCTGAGCCTCTTGCTCCAAAATATGAAAGTAGTCTGAACTCAGTGTGTGGTGGTGGGTTGTGATGTCGGGGGTGCATTTCAAGGCAGTAACCTTCCCACACAATGGAGAAAATTCTCTGATCTGAGGTTGCACATTGAGGCAGGAAGTGCCTCAGTCTTCCCCCGATAGGTGTTGGATAGTTGGGGGAAGGAGGAGTCACTGCTTTGCAGCAGAGGTGCCCCTTGCCCCTGTGTTATATCTAGGTTTCTACTTTACATCTTCCCTGTTTCTCTGCCTCTGCTGTTCAGCCAGTGAGAGTAGAATGTTAGTGTGAATGTGATGTCATTGGAATGTGTGGTATGCTTGGAGTGGGACTGTCAGTTGGATCGTGGGCTGAGCAGCAGAGAGGCTGCTCCTGGTGGGCTTTATTACATCTATACTGGAAAACCTATCTGAACATCTAAGATCAATAAACTTATCATCTGTAACCTAACCAAGACTACTGGAACTACTTACCTACTGACATAACATAAATTGGCGACGAGTTGGATTCAAAACCATGCGTGAGGACTTACTTCAAGCTTGAAAAGGTACTTTCACACAAGATTTTACTTATAAAAGAACTTACCCAAGGAACTTACGCCCTCCCGCCCCACCAGTGTCCAGTTTCACCGGACAGTCCATTTTACATGGCGTATGTTTCCTGCTACATGTCCTTCCAGCCTGATTCCTGCTGCCTGCTTCTGACAGGGTGTTTGTTACCTGCTGCCATGCTTCCTACTGCCCTGACACCCTGCTGCTTTGGAATTTCTACCATCGTGTGGACCCGGCTTCTTCAAAGATTGGCACTACATCTAAGAACCCATTTTACTGGGCGCATGTTTCCTGCTACATGTCCTTCCAGCCTGATTCCTGCTGCCTGCTTCTTACAGGGTGTTTGTTACCTGCTGCCCTGACACCCTCCTGCTTTAAAATTTCTACCATCGTGTGGACCCGGGTGTCCTACTTAGCCTGGTCTGCTGCACTTTTGTGGAGCTGTGTGGAGCGATGGTCTTTGGGTTAGTAAATTACGGAGCTTTGGTGATGCTGCGGTTTATCCTTGTGAATAATAATACCCGCCGTGACATACCACTTGTCAAGGGCTCCTACAATTACATTATGTTCTTGTTTTGAGGGGTTTCTCCCCGTCACTTCCCACTGGCTTTAATTGAAAGAGACCTGCTGCACTTCGGGGAGTTGAATGATGTGATGTCTTTGAGGTTTGAATTAACGGAGCTGCGCCATTGCTGCCATGTACTCCTCAGACCTACTTTTCCTATTCTACGAGAGTTTTTCTCTTGCCTTGACTGCTGGCTTAATACAGCCTGCATTTTGCTGATGTCTCCAGAGCCTTCGTGTGAAAGTGTGTTCTACTTATTCACATATTCTTACATGATTATGGGACTACTCTTTCAGCGCTTGGTTTTACAATGTAAGCAGCGTGTACTTTTGGTGCTTTTGGTGGGCTACGAGATGTTTTTTCATCATATTTTTGATTTTGCTCTACTTTGAGGTAGTTGGTGGTGACGGTTTCACTTCAAATTTACTTGAATTTCTGCCCGAGCACCTTACCCTCTTGGTGCTGCGCGCGGAATTCCTTATGACGTCCTCTTTTCTTCATTCTTCACCGCTGCTGTGTAGTACCTGCTTGCACCAACGCGCCGAGAGCCATCCGGCAAAGCGTCATGCTACGTGACTCCATCTTGTTTGGCACCACTAGAGCACATTAACATCGAGCTGCTATAGATCTTCCTATTTGATTGCGTTATTCTGCCAACCATGCCAACCACGTCATTGTCATTAAAGTTTTATTGAAGATTTCTCGTCCTTTCCTCAGCATTTCTGCCAACGCATGGAGTTATTCAAGGACATCGAAGTTTGTTAATAAGTCATCGTTGTTCCTGCAGGTACTTTTTACTTTTCTGCTGCCACTGTTCTTCATATGTTAAGCCCTCTAATAACATGCGGTTTCCTGTGGTTGAAGTCATCGGTTCTGCTGATTCTCCTGTTTACAGCAAGTACACTTCACGTTGTGCCTTCGTTTTCTTTGCCTATTATTCTACATAGAATCAAATCAGCGTTTATAACTTTATAAAAAGTTTGGTTTGTGTAATATTTTTATGTTAACCACAGTGCTAACTTGCATTTGCTTGGTGCTTTAATGTATTATGTGGTGACATGATGTTTATGTTTTTGGCAGTGCATTTGATCCATCTGTTTTCTGTGCATACTCTTATATAAACTCCTAGAGAGTTTTATCTAACATGATGTGTATAATATTCAATTGCTTTAAATGTGTCATTTAACTTCATGTGTGCTTTTATGCGATGCTTCCTGTTCCAGTCACATATGAGTTTTAATAGTCCTGTGACTTTAATTGTCACCTACATTTACTGTTTTTACATTACATAGCATGCAGTTGCTTTGCTTTAAAGCTTCATTAAGGGATCCTTTTATCTGAATTGAGGTTTGTATTATGTTATAGCCTATTGGCTATGTGACTTGCCATTTTAACATGTTACTTTGTGTGGACTCGTCACTTACATTCTTTGCTATACATTACTGTACTTTTTACAAGTTCTGTATTTGATCTATATTTTTAGTGCAGGTAATATTTCTTTACATGAACTTGGTTGCAGGATTCCTGGAGCTGTTACTTACATTTTTAGTGCACATTACTTTTCTGTACATGATTTGATTTGTAAGATTCCTTTATGTGGGATTTTTACTGAATTTACTATATGAATTTTGTCAGCCACAGTTTTCAATTTTGTGCGAAAGTCTATTGTGGGTCTGACATTTGAGGTTTCCCTCAAATTTCTTTCTCTGTACTCCTAGCGGGTGTTCTTTTCACCCTTCTCCTCTGGAGATCCTGTCTGTTTTATATTGTTGGGAGTATCTCTTGTCTTTTCTGATTGTTGTTTCCACCTTTTAATATTTTTGTTCTCAGCTTATCTTCATACTAGTCTGGCCAACTGGTGTGGTGGTGACTCTGAACACTTTATCTGCTGTTCGTTCTTCTTGTGTCTGCACCTTGCATCCATTCTACTTATTTTCCTTTGTGCCCTGTAAAGGGGAAGAGGTGTGTGTCTTTTCTAATCTTCTTTTCCTTTATTGCTTCTTTTTAACATCTCTTTTCTACTTGCTCATTTTAGCATGTTTTTCATAACTTATGTGTAATTGCAATTCTTCTTCTGGCAAGTTTCTTCAGTATTACTGTGATGTTACTGCAATGTTACTATTTATATTTGCTTTCTCTTTGTTCATTTTATAAAGAGGGAAGGTGTGTTATATCTAGGTTTCTACTTTACATCTTCCCTGTTTCTCTGCCTCTGCTGTTCAGCCAGTGAGAGTAGAATGTTAGTGTGAATGTGATGTCATTGGAATGTGTGGTATGCTTGGAGTGGGACTGTCAGTTGGATCGTGGGCTGAGCAGCAGAGAGGCTGCTCCTGGTGGGCTTTATTACATCTATACTGGAAAACCTATCTGAACATCTAAGATCAATAAACTTATCATCTGTAACCTAACCAAGACTACTGGAACTACTTACCTACGACATAACACCCTGTCATTGGTATTATAGGCCCTTTAAAGAAAGACTTTGGCTATTGAGGGTCCTGCAAGAATTGCTGGATAGGCTGATTAGGTGGCCTCTGATTTGAGCCCACTGGTTTGGCACCGCCCCTAACTTGCTTCCTGAAGCCTGACCTCGGACTGGGGGAACTGCAGGGCATCAATGGATTTGGCAATTTCTGCATCCTTATTTATTTTCTCAAGCATCTGGTCGACCTGAGGGATGAAAAGATGCTCGCCATCACATGGTACATTTAATAGATTCACTTGCACCTCTGGCCTAAATCCTAACATCCTAAGGCAGAGGTGTCTGCGGAGGAGGATGCTGGTATTCATCCTCTCGTTTCAATGTCTGCTGTGTCGAGGGCACAACTGATAGTAACATTACTGATGGTTTTGTCCTCTACCAATTCTTGTCCCCTTCTTCGGTTGGCCTCTGGTAGGTGCTTTGCCAGCTCCTTCTCCTCCCAGTGGTATCTATCATACCTGGAAAGGTGACCCACCGAGTTGGCAATGCGCTAATGTGTGTCTACCCCAATTACCTACCCACTTGCCTGCTGGCTCAATCTTCTTATACTCCTTGACAGGAGGGGCAGCGTCCCTCTTGGCCTGAGTAGAAGCCCTTTGATATGCAGTGTGATCCACCAGGGAGTCGGGGTCTATTTGCCCTAATATAAGCTGGGTCATTTTGAGAAGGTTTGTATTTTTCTTCTATACATGGGGTTACCATTCTAGCCTTTACTAGATCCTTGAAAGTTTCAATTTAAGCATCCCCCTAAGCATGGGCAAGTAGTGTATTGTACGCCATGGTTTTGGATAAGGTCTCGACTAGATCGTTGCCCTCTTTCTCCATCATATGTTTGCATGTGGTGATACCTCACTGCCCTCTCACATCACTGCATGGTATACAAAAGGTTGTTCTGGTGGGGACGACTTGATGAGGTACGGTTCCAAGTCAGGGTCATCCTGCATGTACGTCTCATAAGTCTTTCCATGGGTCTTCCTACTAACCCATGACCTAAATGCTTCCTCACACATGTCCAGAAGGTAATAAGGTCTACCTAGATAAAAGTTTGAATTGGATGGTTCAGAGGACGAAAGTGTGGTGGGAGTGGTGCTTATGGGGGGTGTGGATGGTAGCGGAGGGAAAGGTGTAGGGCTGGCAGCAGAGTCTCAAACCCTTTTGGGGCCTCAGGACATGAAAGGCAGAACCAGTGGCTCTATCTTGAAAGTGAGCCGTCTTTTCTTGGGGATATAGCCAAGTCCTGGTGCTGGTTGTGCGACAAGATTCTTGCCCATGTCTGGGTGGATGAATATCTTCTTTTGCTTTTCATCCTGCACGTCTGCTAGCTTCTAATGAATGGTGCCTTCCTAGATGTGATCTTGGTATGGAGGGCCTTTTCGGCATGGATATCGGCATCGGCTGCAGAGTTGATCTCAGTGGGGGTAGCTTCGACTCCGAAGAATATTTCTAGGCAGCTTGGTTTGACACTGAGTGCGGCTTTTTGGTGTCTTGGGCTGAGGAGGCAGGACTGCTTGATGAGCTCTGGTGCCCTTGATGAAGGTTTTGTCAGGTTGACGCCATCTCTCGAGTCCTTGAACCCGAAAACTTCCAGCTTGGCTCTGGGTTTGATGCCCAACTCCGCTGTGTGTTTGGAGGTGTTCGACTGAGCTGTAGATGTGACATAAGCATACAGTGTAAACCTTGTTTTTGGCTCTGAGGCTGTCATGTGCTGCTCCTCCTTCTTGAGGTTGTAGCTGTCAGAGAAACACACCTCTGTCTCTTCTGGTGCTTGGTGTGGAGGGATGCCGTATGAGCTTCCATCTTCCTCCTGGGTCCTGGCATAGCCTTGGAACTGAAAATGTCAGGTGTCTCCGAGGGCATTTGCCTCTGCATGTTGTGCTCCCTTCAAGCTTTCTTACAGCAAAAGGTGGGACAGGCATCGCAGAATGTCTCGGCATGCCCTGGGGAGAGGCAGAGGTTACACACCTTGAGGCGGTTAGCCCACGGAATTTAGCATTACACCTGGTACAGAAGTGGAATGAAGCATGTTCCATACCATTGTTCTAGGTGCATTCTTGAGAATCCTTGATTAGAGTCCGAAGGAAATGACGGTTCGAGGTCACGATGCTTGCAGGTGCCCAGGATGTTCGTCCTTTCTGGAAACCCGCTGATGTGAATGCTGCCTCCCTCGATGCAATGGGTTGTTTCCTAACACAGGGCTGAGAAGAGAGCTGCTGGACTCAAAGAGGATCAAAGAACTCGAAACATGGAGTGTATAAACATGTCAGTTTTGGAGTAGCGTTCCCGACCATCTGAGCCCGATTGCAGAAGAAAACACTCTGAGGTGGAGCCAGTGTGCTGTTGTGTTGTGGACAAAGGGTGGAGTCACAACAGGCCTTGTGACTCGAACTTCTTTAAAGAAAAACAAGTTGCAGACGTCGGGATCCAACACTAGGTGGCAGGAATATGCAGGGCTTGTGTATCTATAGCCACACATGCTGTATATATATAGTGCCTAGTGGGTAGAAAGCACCAGGAATTATGGTTTTGTTTTATATATAGGGGTAGGGGGAATATGACTCATTACAACGCATACTAATACCACGCATGCCATTACTACGCGTTGCAATTACAACGACATGCCATTACATCGCATACTTTTACCACGCATATGCTTTTACCACGCATACCATTACAACGCAAAGGCATGCGTGGTAAAGCTATACTCATGGTAAAAGTATGCAATGTAAGTGACACTACCCTGCCCTGCCCTAAACCCTAATTTAGTACCCCTGCACGACCCTCCCTGACCCCCAGTACTCTCCCTACATTAAGACTACCCAGCACGACCCCCTGACACTACCCTAAACCCAAAATCAGAAAAATAAGGGGAGAAAGAGGGATATGCTAGGTCCACCCTCCAAAAATGATCAAGAATTACAAAACACCGAAATCTCGGTTATGGAAACCTAGCCAGTTTTTTCAGAAAATTAAATTTACTAATATAAGATTAAAAAAAAATAGTAAAGGAAAAATGTCCTTTCTTGAGTCCCCTCACTCACCATGGTTTCCCATGGTGACATGCTTCATCATAGGGGCCATCCCAACCCGCTACGGGCTGAGGCGTGCTACGACTTGCGACACTACGTAGGAGCACTACTTGTGAGTGACTATGTGTGGTGCAGTGATGGGGGTGGAGTGGGTGAGACTAAAAATATCTAGCTAGTGGGCAAAAAGAATTTATTCAGGCTCCTAGCCGATATATTAAAAACGGGGTTGGTCGCTAGGGTGTTGAGAATGAAAACTGCTCCGGCTGTTGCCTGCTTCCCTCCCGACCGCATATTATGCGGTCGGGAGGGAAGCAGGCAACAGCCGGAGCAGTTTTCATTCTCAATGGTGATGATCTCTCCAGCCCCTCTCAGACCATGAAGCACATTGTTGCTCCATAATTAATACTACGTGATCAAAGTACTGTATGTATTAACTCTTGCCTGCTAGTATTTTGCAGCATTTTTTCCTATCCTTAGGTCACTTTGGAGTGGTACTAAACAGGGCTGGACCCTGTTTGTCCTGAAGAAGAGCACTGGGGTAGCTCGAAACTAGTTGACGTTCACTAGGGACCCCTGACTAATTAAAAACAGACACCCTAGCGACCAACCC
The DNA here is from genome assembly GCA_963921515.1 of Calotriton arnoldi. Lineage (NCBI taxonomy): Eukaryota > Metazoa > Chordata > Amphibia > Caudata > Salamandridae > Calotriton > Calotriton arnoldi. Next base: position 1,520,100 of record CAWUFW010000598.1, on the reverse strand, counting down.
CGTTTTTAATATATCGGCTAGGAGCCTGAATAAATTCTTTTTGCCCACTAGCTAGATATTTTTAGTCTCACCCACTCCACCCCCATCACTGCACCACACATAGTCACTCACAAGTAGTGCTCCTACGTAGTGTCGCAAGTCGTAGCACGCCTCAGCCCGTAGCGGGTTGGGATGGCCCCTATGATGAAGCATGTCACCATGGGAAACCATGGTGAGTGAGGGGACTCAAGAAAGGACATTTTTCCTTTACTAACTATTTTTTTTAATCTTATATTAGTAAATTTAATTTTCTGAAAAAACTGGCTAGGTTTCCATAACCGAGATTTCGGTGTTTTGTAATTCACTACCCTAAACCCAACAACACTACCCTGCACTACACACACACCACGGCACTACCCCCAGTACTCTCCCTACATTAAGACTACCCAGCACGTCCCCCTGACACTACCCTAACTCAACAACACTACCCTGCACTACACACACAGCACTACCCTAAACCCTAAAACACTACCTCCAGCACGACCCTCCCCCGACCCCCAGTCTGCTCCCTACACTTAAACACTACCCTGCACGACCCCCCGACACTACCCTAAACGCTAAAACACTACCCTGCACTACACACACACCACAGCACTACCCTAAACCCTAAAACACTACCTCCAGCACGACCCTCCCCCGACACCCAGTCCGCTCCCTACACTTAAACATTACCCTGCACAACCCCCCGACACTACCCTAAACCCTAAAACACTACCCTGCACTACACACACACCACAGCACTACCCTAAAACACTACCTCCAGCACGACCCTCCTCCGACTCCCAGTCCAGTTTCTACACTCAAACACTACCATGCACGACCCCCCCGACACTACCCTAAACCCTAAAACACTACCCTACACTACACAAACACTACAACACTACCCCAAACCCTAAAACACTACCCACAGCACGACCAACCCCCGAACCCCAGTCCGCTCCCTACACTTAAACACTACCCTGCACGACCGCCCGACACTACCCTATACCCTAAAACACTACCCTGCACTACACACACACCACGGCCCTACACTAAACCCTAAAACACTACCTACAGCACGACCATCCCCGACCCCCAGTCCGCTCCCTACACTTAAACACTACCCTGCACAACCCCCCGACACTACCCTAAACCCTAAAACACTACCCTGCACTACACACACACCACAGCACTACCCTAAACCCTAAAACACTACCTCCAGCACAACCCTCCTCCGACCCCCAGTCCAGTTCCTACACTCAAACACTACCCTGCACGACTCCCCCCGACACTACCCTAAACCCTAAAACACTACCCTACACTACACAAACACTACAACACTACTCCAAACCCTAAAACACTACCCCCGGGATCATTGGTGCAGGTCGGGGGAGAACATGGCGGCTGCATGCTGAGCGGTCGCTTGCTCCCGGAGCTCCTGCGCCCACCGTTGGCTTACCTGCTGGCTCTAGCTTAACTAACGATTTGCCGGATGCTATTAGGTTGATTTTCCCGGGCTCGTCCGGGTTCGGAGTCTTTCTTGAGCTCGTGTTCCGCTGCTCCACGTGGTGTTGCAGCGGGGGATGTGTTGTGGTGAGGTGGGAAGACGCCTCTTTTTTCCGCCTCGTTGGTCTGAGGCCGCCCTGGAGCTCCGGCGGGGCCGCAGAGCAGCTGCTCGCGGTCACCTCCGGGTGAAGAGTGGCAGCGCCAGCATCAGCGGATTCTTCCAGGCTTGTGATCGGAGGAGTGAGAAAATCCGGCAGGAAGGTACTGGTGAGGCTTCGGTCTCTCTGCCGAGAACAGGTACAGGGGGACCGAGGGGGGCACTGGTGGCCGGAGGACACAGCAGGTCTTAGTTTTTGAAAATCGAGTGCCCCAAGAGGTTTGCCCCCCTGTTACAAGGGCTACAATCAGCGTCAATTACTAAAAGGGGAGGCAAGAGGCATAAAAAAGCAGGTTTTGAGATTTACTCTAACTTTAACAAGGATGTAAATACCATCAATAAAGCCCCTGAAGATTCGCGTAAAGCTGATATTAACAACGCCAATAAGGCTCCCTTAAAGGCGCCTGAAGTCTCTACCGATATATTGTTGCCAAGTGCGTCTTCTTCACTCTTACCTTCACCTAGTAGTACGGCCTTCCAGACCTATTTTGTTAAAGATAGATCCATAAAGTCCAGGAGACTTAAAAAGTTACCGGCTAGTGAACCAGTTAAGGTTACCCCCTCACTTCGCTCGTATTTTAGGGTTCAACCAGAGGTTTTGGATATTGGTGCACATAGCGAAGCCCTTAGAGGGATCACAGTCATTCAAAACTCTCCAGCATCTGCCATATTATCATTGGCTGCAGCAACTAGTAAAATTAGTAAAACTATGGAGTTTCCAATCAACTCGCAGGGAAACTCGAATATTACCCTTGATTGCACGGTGCTAGAAGCTAGCTCTATCAGCTCTGCTATTACTAACTCTGTTATTATTAATTCTGCCAGCACCTCACTAGGGCACTCTCAATCCCAACCTCAGACCCTGCCCAATTCCAATCCCAACTTCAATCATCAGTAGAATCAAACAACGATACGGGTGAGGAACGGGAGGTTACTGACTCTGGCTCTGGTTCTGGTTCTGACTCGACCTCTATACTTCCACCTCCACCCTCAGCTCTGGAAGCTCTTTTTGGAACACTGTCTGAAGACATAAAGAAGGGTTTCGCGGTGTCGGCGAGCAATCAAGCAGAGATCAGAAGTTTCTGCGAGTCTTTGGAGAAAAAGGTGGACTTGCTGAACTCAAGGACGGTTGTCTTAGAAAATAATGTCGGAGAGCTAAAGGCAGATTTGGGGACGGCAAAGTCGGATATTTTGTCACTAAGGAAAGAGGGGGCAGACCTTCGTGTAAGAATGGAAATGTTGGAAAATAATGCCCGCAGGAACAACTTGCGTCTTTTGAATATTCCAGAGGGGAGTGAGGGTTCAGATCTTAGATCCTATATTGTTTCCCTACTTAAGGTCTCCCTCCAGTTAGAAGACTCAGAAGAGTCACTAAGTTTGGATATACAGAGGATTCATAGAGACCCCTTTCGTAGGAATCCTAATAGGTCCAAGCCTAGAAAGATCTTAGTTAACTTTCTTACATTTGCACTAAAAGAGAAGATTCTAAATTTAGCATTAAAAACGAAAACATTGAAGGCTAAGGAGTTCTCTTTTGAAATACGCTCCGACCTTTCCAGGATCACATTGGATAGACAGTGGGAGCTGGGAAGTAAGTTAGAAGAGTTTAGGAAACACGGTGCCGTGGCCCAGTTGAAGTTCCCCGCCTTCCTGAAAGTAATGCATAATAATAGGATGCATAATTTGAGATCAGTTCAGGAGGCGGACGAGCTGCTGGATCTGATTAGTAAGGGGGGCCCCTAAGAACTCGACCTGGTTTGGGAATAAAGATTAGCAATCTAAATAGATGTATGCTGCATGGAGTGTGCTAGCTTTAAGTTTGACATTAAAGAGAAGGCTGAATAATAGAAGGAAAAAGAATATAAAAAGTACAAAGATATATAGATAGTTTAAAAGGAAAGTTAAGTATCACAATTATTTAGCATTCACACATATAGATTTCTACGTAGGGCTTTCTCTTTCGTTATTAGTAGGTGGGGCGGGTGGTTCCGGGATGCAATTTCTGGACCCTCTGTCCAGATAATCGGGGTAAGGGTTCTCCAGGGGTGGGGGGTGGGCTTGCATGGGCACGGGTGCTGGGGTGGGAAGTGGGTTAAAATTCAAAAAGTTTTCTCATTCACCTTTTTGTAAGTTTGCCAACCTCAAGGATTACAGTTAAAAATATTGAGTTTTTCTGGTGCTGGTGCTGGTATTGGTTCTTTCAATTTTCCCGAATGGAGACTTGGAGTTGGGAGGATCCGCCATGAGTTCGGTACGATTTCTGTCCTGGAACGTTAATGGACTGCGCGTAAGACCCAGAAGAGATAAGGTTATGCAGTATTTGGCGGATTCTCCCGCGCAGCTCATTATCCTCCAGGAAACACATTTACTCAAAGAAGAAATAGATAGTCTTCTTAAGAATAGAAGGTGGGTCGGCTCTTATGTCTGTACTAGACAAACTGCAAATATAAGAGGGGTCTTGATTTTGTTTAAAAAATCAGTTAATGCTCGTATTCTCGCACAGCTTGTTGACCCAGGTGGCAGGTGGGTCATTGTGAAAGCAGTTATCATGGGGATCTTGCTCACAGTTGTGGGCTATTATGGGCCCAACCAAGATGATCCTTCCTTTTTTAAGTCTATCTTTTCTCATTTGCTAGATTTCCCTGACCCTGTTATCCTAGCAGGCGATTTTAATATTGTCTTGAATCCCCTATTAGATAAATCACCAAATAACAGAGCTAAGGCTCCTTGTAAATCACGGGATTTCCTTTTGGTAGCAATGAAGCAGTACGCCTTTTTTGACATCTGGAGGGAAAGAGCAGGACAGCAGTTAGGAGTCTCATACAGGAATTATAAATATCACCACCAATCTAGAATTGATTACATTTTGGTTAGTCATTCTTTAAAGAGCAGAGTAAAGGATATTGTATATTTGGCCCCTCATCTTTCAGACCATTCTGGTATTTTGATGAGATTAGAGTTTCCATTCCCCAATTTCAATAGGTCATGGTCCTTCGATCGAGCTTTGCTTTTGGAAGATCAGGAGATTGGGTTCTTATTGCAGGTAACTGAAAGCTTTTTGAGGATTAATTTAGACTCAGCTTTGATTTCAGTTGTTTGGGACTCCCTTAAAGCTTTTTGGCGGGGGCAAATTACAAGCAGGTCAATTTATAGAAATAAAAAATATAAAGAGGAGATTTCACAGATCGAAACTAATCTGAAGGCTGCAGAAGTAGACCTGAACTCCCAGGTTTCTTCCGAAACCCTGCAAGCTCGGCAAAATGTTATTAATAATTTAAAGGATCAGTTAGGAAATCTATTACATACCAGGCTCATGCGCAGGTGGGAAGCCAGTAAAATCGCCCACTTTGAGTATGGGGAAGGGGCAGGTAAGCTCCTTGCTTGGAAAACTAAATCAGATCGGGCAAGGAACTATGTTAAGGGAATCTCTAGCGGGGGTGCGACTTTATCCTCAGACGAAGAAATCTGTGAAGCATTTCAGATTTTCTTCCAGGATATCTATCAAGAGGACAAAAGGGTGGATAACTCTATCGCTAAGAGTTGGCTGGATAACATTTCTCTTCCCTCTTTGAATTCTGATCAGCGGGAAAATCTAGATCAAGAATTCACTCAGGAGGAGGTCAGGGGGGCCATTCTACAGAGTCGGAACGGGAAAGCGGTGGGTCCAGATGGGCTCCCAGCGGAGCTCTATAGACATTTGAGCGATATTATCGTTCCGATCCTGATGAGGCTATTCAATCAGATTTTACAGGATGGCCTAAAGCTCCCAGCCTCTTGGAACGATGCCATAATTATACTGATTTTGAAGCCTGGTAAAGACCCCTCTTGTTGTGGCTCATATAGGCCCATTTCACTTTTAAATGCCGACTACAAGATCTTCGCTTCAATATTAGCTGCTAGACTGGGTCAGATGGTAGTGGATATCCTTCATTTGGACCAGAAGGGGTTTGTTAAAGGGCGTCAACTATCAGATCTTACTTATGATTTCATCGGAGCAATTGATCTGGCTTCTACTTATTCACTCCCTCTAGCAGCTATGACTCTCGACGCCACTAAGGCGTTCGATAGGGTGAATTGGACCTACTTGGCAGAAACCCTGGTGAAATTTAATCTTGGGGAAAAGTTTCGCCGCACTGTCCAGCTGATTTATCAGGAACCAACTGCTAGACTGTCTGTTAATGGTAATACTACCGACCCCTTTAAGATTACGAGGGGGACCAGGCAGGGCTGTCCACTCTCCCCTCTCCTTTTTGATTTATATATCGAGCCCTTTGCTCAACGGCTTAGGGACGATGGTAACATCCAGTCGTTTAAGTATGGAGAGTGGGAGAGGAAGGTTGCACTTTACGCCGACGATATTTTAATTCTGTCGACGAACTTGCAAACAGCATTTCCAGCAGTAATTCAGCTGGCTCAGGAATTTGGTCTTGTGTCAGGTTATGAGATTAATGCCTCAAAGACAGAGGTTATGGCCTGGAATCTTGAGGGGCCTCAACATCAACATCAGCACCAGATTAGCTTTAAAATGAGATTCTTGGGGATTAGCATAGCCCAAGAGATTTCCAAGATTTCGGAGATCAATTTGAGCCGGGTAGCAAGAGAAATCCGGAGGCAGTTGAAATCATGGGTTCACCTTCCTTTATCTAATCTCGGGAGAGTCAACATCGTGAAGATGTCAATACTCCCAAAGATCACCTTTCTTTTTAATTGTATTCCTCTTCACTTCGAAAAATCCGCTATCAATAAGCAACAGCGGGATATTAACTCCTTCGTGTGGGCTTATAAATCTTCGAGAATAGCGTGGATCAAGTTGAGGCGGAGGAGGGAGAAAGGCGGCCTAGCCTTGCCAGATCTTTTGTTTTATGCCTGGGCCTTTCAGTTCACACACTCACGCATGCTTTTGAAAATGCCGGTTAGTACTGGCGCTGGGGCAATGTTCCTCGCCATGCTTAGGGGGGCCAACTTACCTGTGGAGGGTTTTTTATTTAAATTTGGTGACCCCAAGTTTTTCAAGAAGGTCAAGCTAAAGGTCTTGCAAGGCCTTGCTAAAACCTGGGCTCTTTTCAGGGTAACAGTCAAGCTTTCTTATTTCTCTAGCTCAGCACCCCTTTGGGAATCTCCTGGTGGCCCGGAGTGCCTGAGAGACAGGATGGCAATGCATTTAAAAAAAGCAGGTTTGGTAGTTTGGGGGGATCTGGTTCAAGATGGCTGTCTTCTTTCTTGGGAGCAACTTAGAGGTAGAGTGGGGGACGGCCTTTCAAGGTTTACATTTCTCCAGCTGAAAAGCTGGGTTCAATCCCAGCTATCTCATAAGTTCCCAGTAGGAGGAGGTTGTTTTTTGGAACATCAGCTTGTGAGTAGGCCAGCCGGGAAGAAGGAGGTCTCCTTTTGGTATCAAGCCCTAATTGAAGCTGTAGATGGGGAATTTAATTTGGCTACAGAACTGTGGGGCGACTCCTTACCTGCTTATAACTGCAATGACCTTTGGCAGAATTCTTGTAAGATTTTGTATGAGGCAGTTAAACCAGCTTGGCTGAAGAGGAACCACCTTTTTACCATCCATAGGGCTTATTTCTCTCCCCAAAAACTTTCTAAATTTACTAAGGGGTCACCAGTCTGCTGTAAGAAATGTGGACTGGCTCTAGCTTCAGATATCCATATGTTTAAAGACTGCCCTGCCCTGGTTTCATTCTGGGCCAGTGTTGAAAATTACTTGGCCAACATCTTGGGTTACCCTCTGCACATTGACCTCTCTTTGATCATCTTTGGCTTCACATATCAAGTTTCCGGTCCATCCAGATTGCTGCTTTTTTATGCTATTTTGTTGGCTAGAAGACAAATCTGTAAAAGATGGACCGAATCCATGCCTCCTTCTTTTGCGGACTGGCTTTCCTCAGTGTTTGAGGTTTCCAAGTTGGATCTGGCTAGAACCTGTAGCAAGAAGAGGACAGCTTTCTGGGATTTACTGCGAGTGTGTTTGGGCTCAGTGGACAGTGATTAGGGTTTTTTTGTTGTTTTTTTTCTCCCCCTTTGTCCTGTGATTATGCTGCCTCAATGCTCTCTTGGTTAAGTCGGGTCACTTCCGGTTCCCTTCGGGAAGTGACCGGATGATTGCCATCTTGCTCTTGGAGCTGTGTAGAAGAGTTATCTCACCTGGTATTCACTGGCACCCATGCATGTTTGATATTAGTAGGAGGGTCCTTTCTTTAACTCCCTACTTTTTCTCTGGGTGCGAAGTGTAGTGAGGTTGGCGGTGAATGAGGACAAAAAGACAAAAAAAAAAAACACTACCCCCGCTCCTGGCCCAATCCCCCTTACCTCGCTCTCCTCGTGGTTCCTCTCCCTGGTTCCTGCTTCGCTTCACGTCGGCTGAGGGGCGGTGTACGACGCACGTCGTTGTGAGGAAACGGAAGAGCCTCAGTTTCCTCACAACGAGGTAGATCGCCATTACATCGCATGCATTGTAAAAGCACATGCGATGTAATAACATGAGTAGTAATGGCTACGCGTTGTTACATCGCATGCGTTGTAACGCATGCGATGTAATGGTATGCGGCATAAAAGCTGCGTTGAAATGGCTGTTTACCGGTAGGGGCAGCCCAAAATGGGCATGCCAGTGCCCCCCCCCCCCCCCGGGAAGGCAGAAAGCGCACTAGGAGGCCAGGGACTATTTTTTGTAGGTCCGGGATGGGGGCTTCCTAGAATGGGCATGCCAAAGTCAAAAAACCCATAACAAATTTGCCACAGTCTTTCTGCCCCCTCCCTCTCCCCCCCGGGAGGCAGAAGGGGGCAGTAGCTCCAGATCTGTCCCCTCAGGGGGGCAGAAAGCCCACTAGGCACCAGGGATTATGTTTTTTTATACATAGGGGTGGGGGCTGCCCAAAATGGACATGCCAGTGCACCCAAACACAAATTGGACAGTCTTTCTGACACCCTTGTGGGCTAGATGGGGGTTATTACCCCGATCTGTCCCACAGGGGGGCAGAAAGCCAACTAGACACCAGGGATATGTTTATGTGCATGTCAGAGAGCGGCCCCATAGACAAGGGTCACGGCCCTTTTTTTCTAGGGACACATTTTGGCTGTTTCCGCCCCCATTTGGGGGCAGATCAACAATGTTTTTGGCTCATCTGATCCCCAAGGGGGTCTGAAAACCACTTGATACCAGGGAAAGTTTCTGTGTGAACTGGAGTTCAGCTGACGGTCTGCATACTGGCGTTTGGCTGGGTGTGTGGGTACTGGCATTTTGCTGGCAGTGTGTAAGGACATGCACTTGGCTGGTGGTGTGTGTGTGGACTAGCGCTTGGTGATGGTGTGTGTAGACTGGTGCTTACTTGGCGGTGTGCATGGACTGGGGCTAGGCTGGTGGTGTGCGTGGACTAGTGCTTGGCTGACGTGTGCATGGATGGTGCTTGGCAGGTGGTGTGTGTGGATGGTGCTTGGCTGGCGATGTGCGCAGCAGCGGCTCCTCCGCTATGGCAGAGGAGCGTCGCCCCCCCTAAATCGGCAGGAAAGCAAAAATATAATGATGATAAACACTCGTTTTATTTTTCCTTTCTTGCCCAGTCTTGGGGGCGGGGCCAGGAGGGGTGACTGAGGGGAGTGGTAGATGCACTGCCTTCACTGCGCATGATGGTTTGGTCGTCCGTCTCAGGCAGGCCAAATCATCATGCGCAGTGAAAGCTCTCTCCAACCCAGCAACGCAGCTGGGTTGGAGAGAGCAGGCACAGACTCACAGTCTGTCCTGGAGAGCCAATAGAAAGCAATCAGGCCAATCCTGAAGCTGCTCTCATGCGTGAAAGCAGCTTCAGGATTGGCCGCATGGCATTCTGGCAGCCTGTGCCGCCTGGAGAAGAAAGGAGAAGAGCGCGACGCGGCCAGCTGCAAGTAAGTATTTTAATTTTTTATTTTTCCCACCTGGTCACCTAAGCCCGCCCCACCTCCCACCGCTCGTCCAGCACACTAGCTGCACCTGGGTGTGCGTGGACTGGCGGTGTGGATCCCCCAGTGTTTTTTTTACCCAGAATCCCCTGCAAACCTCTAATTAAGTTTAAAAAGCCATATTTTCCTGACAGTTCTGTGTGGGAAAGCTGTAGGATCACCGCACCAGTACAAATTTCCTAACACCCAGCATTCCCCTCGGTCTATCGATCAAAGTGATACCTCACTTCTGTGGGTGCCCAAAGCAGTCAGCTTAAAAACATATAAAGAAACTGCCCTTTTGGACCCACGTTGGTTCCCCCTCAATCTCGACAGGTTTTTGGCCCTTCCCTGCCGCAGGCACTTGGCCCACCCACACAAGTGAGGTATCATTTTTACGGGAGACGAAGGGGAATGCTGAGTGGCAGGAAATTTATGCTGCTGCTGTGCTCCCACAACATTCTCACACAAAAACATCAGGAAAATTGACTTTTTAGCTAAATTTGAGGTTTGCAGGGGATTCTGGGTAAGAAAATGTAGGAGGATCCACACAAGCCAGACTTCCCTTGTCTCCCCCAAGAGTCTAATTTTCAGAAATGTCTGGGTTTGGTAGGTTTTCTTATATGGCTGCCAAGCCCAGGACCAAAAGCAAAGGTGCCCTGCTATCTAGCATAAAACGACCTGGTTTTGCAAAGGGGTCACCTGTGTTTTTGGTCCTGGGCTCGGCAGCCATCTAAGGAAACCTACCAAATCCAGACAGTTCTGAAAACTAGACACCCTAGGGAGTCCAGGGAGGTGTGGCTTGCATGGATCCCCCAAAGTTTTCTTACCCAGAATCCTCTGCAAACCTGAAATTTAGCTAAAAACAAAAATCACATTTTCCTCTCTTTTCTGTGTAGAAATTTGTCGGATCACCGGGCCGCCACAAGCTTCCTACCACCCAGCGTTCCTCCAGGTCTCCCAATAAAAATGGTGCCTCACTTGTGTGGGTAGGCCTAGTGCCTGCGACAGGAAATGTCCCAAAACGTACTGTGGAGACTTCAAAATTATCGATTGCAAAACTACCTGGTTTTTCGAGGGAGTCACTTGTGTTTTTGGTCCCGGGCTCAGCGGCCATCTCCAGGAACCTACCAAACCCAGCCATTTCTGAAAACTAGACACCCAGGGGAGTCCAGGGAGGTGCAGCTTGCGTGGATCGCCCAATATTTTCCTACCCAGAATCCCCTGCATACCTCCAATTTAGCAAAAAAAATCATGTTTTCCTGAATTTTCTGTGTGGGAAAGTTGTGGGATCACTTGGCCATTACAAATTTCCTACCACCCACCGTTCCCCTAGGTCTCCCGATAAAAATGATACCACACTTGTGTGGGTAGGCCTAGTGCCCGTGACAGGAAATGGCCCAAAATGTACTGTGGAGACCTCAAAATTATCGATCGCAAAACTACCTGGTTTTGCGAGGGAGTCACCTGCGTTTTTGGTCCCGGGCTCAGTGGCCATCACCGTGTTGGACTGGAAAATGTGTTCTGCCGACTCCTTGTAGCATTGTGCGAGTTAAGTTAGCATTTGCGGCACCATTTTGTATTCAGCCGCCATTTTGTACCCAGATCGAAACCAAGCTTCTGTATTACATTGCCTGCCTCAGCAGAAAGCAACCTCGATTGTTTCTCTTTATTATTCAAGGTTGAGCTTCGCTGCACTAATGAATAGATTGTTCTGTCTTCGCATGCCTTTCCCAGTAGGTAGGCCTGCTTCCACTCTCAGAGAGACGGATACAGTAACCTTGAAACTAAGATAGCATGTACCCAGTCTCATGATGGTAGCTCATCTTTCTGTACCACCTTTGTTCTTCAGCGCTGAGACTGGAAAATTCCAGTCTGGGCTGGTCTCTAGGGAAGCTGGAAATGTATATCTGGTATTGCTATGTGGACGGGGGTCGGTGCCTCTGGCGCAATCTGAGGAGGCTGGTCAGACCGGACTCCGCTCGAGCGTATACTAATAAAATAACTTTGGTTTGTATTCTCTACTGTCTGACCGACTCTTCATTTGTATGGAAGGCTGAGAGGTGGTCGTGAGTGACCCGGGTGGCCCTAATCGGGTCACTTCCTTCAACCGGAAACCTACCAAACCCAGACATTTCTGAAAACTAGACACCCAGGGGAGTCCAGGGAGGTACTGCTTGCGTGGATGTCCCAACATTTTCCTACCCAGAATCCCTTGCAAACCTCAAAGTTAGCTAAAAAAATCAAATTTCCTTACTTTTCTGAGTGGGAAAGTTGTGGGATCACCGGCCCACTACAAATTTCCTACCACCCAGCATTCCCCTAGGTCTCCCGATAAAAATGGTACCTCACTTGTGTGGGTAGGCCTAGTGCCTGCCACAGGAAATGGCCCAGAACATACTGTGGAGACTTCAAAATTAGTCATCTGCGTTTTTGGTCCCGGGCTCAGTGGCCATCTATGGAAACCTACCAAACCCAGACATTTCTGAAAACTAGACACCCAGAGGAGTCCAGGTAGGTTTGGCTTGGGTGGATCTCCCAACATTTTCCCACCCAGAATCCCATGCAAACCTCAAATTTATCTAAAAAAAAATCACATTTTCCTCACTTTTCTGTGTGGGAAAGTTGTGAGACCACAGGGCCGCTGCAAATTTCCTACCACCCAGCACTCCCCAGGTCTCCCGATAAAAATGGTACCCTACTTGTGTGGGTAGGCCTAGTGCAAAATGTCCCAAAACGTACTGTGGAGACTTCAAAATTATCAATTGCAAAACTACCTGGTTTTGTGAGGGAGTCACTTGTGTTTTTGGTCCGCGGCTAAGCGGCCATCTCCAGCTTGGGTGGATCTCCCAACATTTTCCTACCAAACCCAGACATTTCTGAAAACTAGACACCCAGGGGAGTCCAGGTAGGTGTGGCTTGCGTGGATCTCCCAAAATTTTCCTACCCAGAATCCCATGCAAACCTCCAATTTAGCTACAAATATCATGTTTTTCTCACTTTTCTGTGTGGGATCACAGCACCGTCACAACTTTTCTACCACCCAGCCTTCCCCTCAGTCTCCCGAGAAAAATGATACCTCACTTATGTGGGTGGGCCAAGAGCCTGCGACTGAGAAGGGCCAAAAACGTAGAGATTGAGGGGATAGCACAGCGAGCTCTTAGGGCTATATTTTTTTAATATACGTTTTAGGCTGGCTCTGCATAGGACACCCACACAAGTGAGGTATAATTTTTATCTCGAGGAAATGCTTGTTGGTAGAAAATTTGTGCCAGTACATTGATCCCACGCAGAAATGTGACTCCCCCGGGTGTCTAGTTTTTGGAACTGTCTGGATTTGGTAGTTTCCCTACATGACCACCGAGCCCGGAACTAAAAACGCAGGTGACCCCTTTGCAAAACCAGATAGTTTTGTGATAGATGATTTGACGTCTCCACAATATGTTTAGGGCCCTTCCCTGTTGCGGGTTCTTGGCCTACCCACACAAGTGAGGTACCATTTTTCTCGAGAGACCTAGGTCAACATTGGGTGGTAGGAAATTTGTGTCAGCCCGGTTAGCCCACAAATTTCCCACACAGAAGTGTGAGGAAAATATGATTTTTTTGGCTAAATGTTGAGGTTTGCAGGGGATTCTGGGTAGAAAAATGTTGGGAGATCCATGCAAGCCACACCTCCATGGACTTCCCTGGGTGTCTAGTTTTCAGAAATATCTGGGTTTGGTAGGTTTCCCTAGATGGCCATCGAGCCCGGGACCAAAAATTCAGATGACTCCCTCACAAAACCAGACAGTTTTGCGATCGCTAATTTTGAGGTGTCCACACTACGTTTTGGGGCGTTTCCTGCCGCGGGCACTAAGCCTACCTACACAAGTGAGGTACCATTTTTATCGGCAGACTTGGGGGAATGCTGTGTGGGTGAACTTTTGTGGCTTCCTGCAGATTAGAAAACTTTCCATCGCAGAAATGTGAGGAAAATGTGTTTTTTTTCCAAAGGTTGAGGTTTGCGAGGGATTCTGGGTAACAGAACCTGGTGAGAGCCACACAAGTCACCCCATCCTGGATTCCGCTGGGTGTCTAGTTTTCAGAAATGTACAGGTTTGCTAGGTTTCCTTAGGTGCCGGCTGAGCTAGGGCCCAAAATCCACAGCTAGGCACATTGCAAAAAACAGGGTCAGTTTTCCATGGGAAAAATTGATGTGCCCAAGTTGTGTTCTGGGCCATTTCCTGTTGCACGCACTAGGCCTACGCTCACAAGTGAGGTACCATTTTTATTGGGAGACTTAGGGGAACACAGAATTGAAGAACAAGTGTTATTACAGATTGACTTTCTATGCATTTCTGCCTTCCAAATGTAAGACAATGTGTAAAAAGAAGTCATTTTGAAAAATGTCCTCTAATTCACATGCTAGTATGGGTACCCACAATTTGGGAGATGTGCAAATAACTACTGCTCCTAAACTATATATTTTGTTCCCATTTTAGAAATACATAGGTGTCCTTGATACCTATTTTTCACTCTGTATTTTACTAAATGAATTGCTATATACCCGGTACACAATGAAAAACCATTGCAAGGCGCAGCTCAGTTATTGGCTCTGGGTACCTTGTGTTCTTGGTAAACCTACAAGTCCTATATATCACCACACCCAGAAGGGTCCAGCGGACATAACGGTATATTGCATTCAAAGATCTGCCATAAGTAGAAGAAGTTACAGGCAAAAACGTTGGAACAAATGGCTGCTTTTTTTCAACTCACTTTCAATATTTTTTTATTTTAAGTGTTAGTTTCTATAGGAAAACTTTGAAGGATCTACACAAATGACCCTTTGCTGAATTCAGAATTATGTCTACTTTGCAGACATGTATAGCTTTCCGGCATTCATTATTGGTTTCTTACCCATTTCTACCACTAACTGGAAGGAGGTTGAAAGTGCAAAAAATAGGAAAAACAGGCTATGTCCCAGTAAAATGCCAAAACTGTGTAGAATATTTTGGTTTTCTGACAAAAGTCTGCCTCTTCGTGAAAGCTGGGAAAATGGTGATTATAGCACCACAAACCCTTTGTTGATAGCATTTCTTCTGCAGCTCTTTTTCCTCATTTTTTCCCCCCAAAAACAAAATTTAGCTGTATTTTGGCTAATTTCTCGGTCGCCTCCAGGGGAATCCACAAATCCTGGGTACCTTTAGAATCCTCAGCATGTTGGAAGAAAAGGACGCAAATTTGACATGGATACCATATGTGGACAAAAAGTTACTAGGGCCTAAGCGCAAACTACCCCAAATAGCCCAAACAAAGTTTAGCGCGGGGGGTTGGGGGGAGGGGGAGGCCTAGCAGTGAAGGGGTTAAAGAGGAAGCTTCAAAGAGCAATATGAGAAGCCTTTAAGATTGGAGCTCATAAAATAAAACTCCACTTTAGGAGCAAAACAAGAAGCTGTTACGTATGAGCCTCCGCCCAAGGGGAGTTACACAGAGACATAATAGAAGGAAATGTCAATAGACTGAGCTAAACAAAGGAATCATGGAATTACTTCTATAGAGACCTGAGTCTCCACAGGGGGTGCAACAGTGACCTAGAGAGCTAACATAGCTAATGCAAAGAACCTCTGCTAGAGAGATAATCAAAGGCCTGCTGTACAAGGAAGCTCCTGCAGTGGGAACAGCAGAGGCCTACCTGGAACCACCAACAGAGATAAAGAAAGCCTTGTTATGCAAGGAGTCTTCACTGCTGGAGCTAAACTGAAAGGCTTTGTGCAAGGAACCTCAGTGCAGAAGCTACAAAGCCAGTATACAAGGAACCTTTATTAGAGGTAGCTGTTAGGGTACCTCTGCTGAAGAAAGTTAAACAATTATCCATATTCGATGGTAGTGTGGTGGTGCTAAGACCAATTCAGATTTCCAGAGATGATATTAAGACCCCCTCATACAACAGGGAAAGGCCCCCGAATAGCCATCCTGTCAGGCACATGCACAGTCACACATAAAGGTAAAAACAAAAAGGAAAGCTCCCTTCCCCACCTACAAACACAGTAACTCAGAAGCCCCCCAGCCTGCCGCCTGACAGAGGCGACTATCACTGGAATGGAAGCATCAGAAGGAACAAACATCAAGGCAAGACTGGTTAACACCAAAGGAACTTGGGACGGCAGTGATGCATTCCTTGCTTGTCGTTTGTATGCACCGTCAGAGCTAACGCCACTTCTAGCTGAACTCTGATATTGCAAATATTGTGGTGCACCATCCTGGATTGGTACCCGCCCAAGGGTTCTCACGCACAGGATGGAATGTTTGACCTGACTTGTGTTTTTGCTCATGTCCCCATAACCTGAGGGGATCTTTCTGGGAAAACTGATTTATGCTAGGCAGGTGGTTTTCCTGTGGGAACAACATTTTATAAAAGGTATGTAGGGTACCCTGCCTTTCTTCTCTCAGATGACATCAAGGAATCTTATGTGCTGGAGGTTCCATGTTGACTTTCTGGCAGTCAGACCTGGGCTGAGCTATGTTTACTATATGTTCCTGGTGGGGTCTGCTATACATGCTTGTACTTATGCCTGGCTACTGAATAAAGCCTCCAGATAAACTACACGGTGCCTGCGAGTTCCTGCGCCTCTTACCTGCCAACTTAAATCATTACAATGGCGAAGAGACATAAAGGACCCAGCAATACGTAAAGCTAATCTGCACTACGTGCACTTGGAGGGTAAGAGGAAAGAGCCTACTCTTCATAGCGTAAAACAGGGGTGCTGTTTTTAGAGTTATGACCCCACCAGTGTGCAGTGCCTTTCCAACAGGCAGCCTGTGATAAATAAGCAGCCCTGCAAAGAGCGAAAAACTGCTTTTGGGAGAGACATGTGGTTGCCAAGAGGTAAGTATACAATCGCCCCAATGCACTGGAAGTTTATGTTATTGCTAAGATGTTAAATTAATAATTATTCCTGCAAGAGACTCCCAGCGAGGAAGGTGCCCAAGATCACAGGGGTGTTTAAGGATACAGCAAAGTTACTTTCCTGTCCAGTGGGAGGTGGCTTCACTGAGAGATTTTCACCTGGGGGAACTCTGCCCAAGATGCCACTGCTGTGTGCCAGTTCACAGTGTTGTGTGATCAATGAGAGGTTTTTTTAAGCAGAAAAAAATCTGCTTGTGATCACAGTGCTGTGTGATAAGACCCATGAGGGGTCGATGAGAGTGCTGCGTACCATGTCACAGCACTGGGCGATAAGATCCACGAGGAATGGTTAAAGATCGTTTATTCTAGCAGTGATTAATGTGTGCTACAGCTGTGTTAGGCTTCTGGCAGTAAAATATCTCATGGAGACTGTACTCGAAGAGCACCTTGAGGTACCTCTGCTGTGGACGGCCAGCAGTGCTTCACTTCAAATATAACATGGGTCGGGTTGACTCTGTGTTAGACGCTCTACATTTACTAAGTGCGAGGCATATTTATGACCCCCTTACACCCCCGTAGCGTCACTTTTTGCGACGCTCTGCTGAGGCAAACCTTGAAATCATATCAATGAGGCCACGCAAGGCCACTTTGCATAGCTCTGAATGGCCTCATAGATATGGAGTAGGGAAAGGCTGCGCAAACCGCTGCGTTGCCTTACTGTGCGCTGCGTTGCGGTGGGTGTTCCCATGCAACACTCATGGATTTTGATGCTTCCCTAGATTTACAAGACCTTGTAAACCTGGGGATGCTCCAAAACCTTTCGCCTCCCGAGGTGAGGTGTAACGAGGAGAAATAACTTTATTTCTCCTTGTTTTTTCCTCTTTCCATGTGTGCGAGGAAAAAGCCTCTTAGGATTGTTTTTGTGCAGGAAGGTGTCCCTTCCTGCACAAAAATAATCCTGCCGACAATACAGGCTCCCTTGCACCATGGTGCAAGGGTGCCTACGTTGACGCTAGGCTGTCGAACGACGCCAGCGCAGTGGGAAAGGACCGAATGCACTGTATTGGATAAATACGGTGCATTTCTATCCTTTCACTTTGACATAGGGCAGTACAGTAAGGTGATTTGCTGCTCTGCCCTACGCCAAAACCTCATAAATGAGGCCCTGCGTTATTACCCCATCTACAGTGTGTGATCTCTATTCTTTCCTCACCAAGTGCTGACTGTTGGATTGTGTCTCTGACGAGATGCAAGAAAGAAGTGTGCTCAACGTCATCACATCTTCCTCACACACAAATCCTCACGTCATATTCATGGATGGTCTACGCTGAAAATGTCTTTGATGTGTGTGTGTTGTGGCTACGGTTGAGCTTTACCTTATGCAGTCAGTATGTCACAAAATGAAAATATGAAAGAAAACGATTCTGCAATTTGCTTTCACTTGGTGGAAATGAGGTGCTGGATACTGATTTTTTTCCACTGGTGATGTTTGACTTCTACCAAGCTACTATAGAACTCTCAAGATGTCACCCTACATTAATTGGAAGGAGTTGAGCACCACTAACTTCTCTTTGGTCCTAATGAAAGATTTTTCCCGGGATGGTTTAATGACGAAGTGATCCAATTATATCAGAGCATCTCCATTGTTAGGAAGAAGCTGCCTGCAAACACATTTGTAGTGTGTTATAACTTACTTGTTGCCATTCCTCTTCCCTAGCTACGTCTTCCCTACTGCTCAGCCAGGATGAGTGCTGGAATGTGTGATGATGTCATGGAATGCTTGGTTGCCTGGTTATGTGTGGAAGTGTCAGTTGGTGGATGCAGGCTGAGCAGCAGGGAGGCTGCTCCTGGTGGGGCTATTCTTTCATCTACTTATCTTCTTCTACCTAACTTACCCTGGAACTAAGCCTGAATAAAGCTATCCTGTTTTGTATACCTGGCTCATGGACTTTCTATTTACAACATTTTTGGCGACGAGGATGGGATGAAGGAGTACCCTACTACGGTGAGGTTGTGGGGCGGTGAGTGCCCCAGTTCTGTTTTATAGGGAGGTGTGTGCCCTGTTACGTTGAGGTTGTGGGCTCTTGAGCGCCCCGGTGCTGTTTGGTGGGTGGTGAGTGCCCAATACTTAGAGGCATAGGTTTGTTGGTGTTTTGAGCCATGCCCTCGCAATGCTCGTTTTTCTTTATGTACCCTGTTGCGTTGAGTTTGTGGGTTGTTAGTACCCAATACTCTGAGGCATAGGCTTGCTTGTGTTTTAAGCCATGCTCTCGCAATGCTCTTTTCCTTTATTTTCCCTAAAGGAGCGGGATGGGGCGTGTTTCATGCATGTATATTTGGAATGGAATGTGTTTTTTTACATGCATGTTTTGGAATGTTCCTTCCATATTTCCTGATGTAATGTTATATGTACATTTCATGCATGTATAGTTTGGAGTGTTACTTTTCATGCATGCATATTTGGAATGTTCTTACCATCTTTTCTGATGTAATGTACTTAATGATATATGTACATTTCATGCATGTATAGTTTGGAGTGTACGTTTTCATGCATGTATATGTTGGAATGTTCCTCCCATCTTTTCTGATGTAATGTATTTAATGATTCCGTTTATGTGCATCATTTCTGCATTTAGTTTCCCTAAGGAAGGGGGATGTGCTATAACTTACTTGTTGCCATTCCTCTTCCCTAGCTACGTCTTCCCTACTGCTCAGCCAGGATGAGTGCTGGAATGTGTGATGATGTCATGGAATGCTTGGGTGCTTGGTTATGTGTGGAAGTGTCAGTTGGTGGATGCAGGCTGAGCAGCAGGGAGGCTGCTCCTGGTGGGGCTATTCTTTCATCCACTTATCTTCTTCTACCTAACTTACCCTGGAACTAAGCCTGAATAAACCTATCCTGTTTTGTATACCTGGCTCATGGACTTTCTATTTACAACATAGTTCTGTTTTACTAATGATTTGAATGTGCACGATGATTCAAACATATGTGTGTTAGCACTTGTTCTTTGTACTATAGCCCGATTTAATGTCCAATATTGTCTTTCAGATGGACTTTCATTAGAAACATACTATGATGTTAAAGCACATTTTCTTTTTCATCTTATTGAAATCCAAGCATTTCCTATTTGTTCATATGGCAAGAGTTTACTATGTTCTCGAGTTTTTTTATACACTGCTTCTAATTCTGTACATTTGGTTGGCGTATGCTGCAGCTATTGTCCCCAGC
Organism: Calotriton arnoldi; assembly: GCA_963921515.1. Classification (NCBI taxonomy): domain Eukaryota; kingdom Metazoa; phylum Chordata; class Amphibia; order Caudata; family Salamandridae; genus Calotriton; species Calotriton arnoldi. The sequence goes on along the minus strand of CAWUFW010000598.1, from coordinate 1,500,384 downwards.
ATTGTCTTCTATTGAATTTTCTACATAGTTACACTTCATGCAGGTTTATGCGGTATCTTCATTTCCCAGTTTTTTTGTCCAGTTTTAGATTAGATGTTACTTTCTTATGATATCAGTATGGTTGAGAATACTATTACATGATTAGAACGGCCAGTTCTAGACTCGTTTGCACCCTATTTCCTGGTGAGACGTGTGTGTTCGGCAACATGTTTAATTTAATTCTCCCTCAGTCGGTGCCAAGTTGCTTGGGTTGAACCCTGTTCTGTGTGATTCTCCCTCAGAGGTTGAGAAGTTACTTGGGTTGTGTTGTACCCTGTTCCATGGGTTGTGTTGAACCCTGTTCTGTGTGATTCTCCCTCAGGGGTTCATAAGTGCTTGGGTAATGTTGAACCCTGTTCATTGTTGTTTTCCCTCAGCGGTTGAGAAGTGCTTGGGTTCTGTTGAACCTTGTTCTGTGTGATTACCCCTCAGTGGCGGAGAAGAAAGAGGGTCATGTTGCACCCTGTATTTCCGAGTGTAGCTGATTGATATATATTTTGCTTTCCTCCTTCCGTGGCTGAGGAAATTATTTCTGAAGCTGTTTTGAGGCTTCTGCTCACAGTTTTCTCAGCGGAGGGGATCTCCACACTCATTTCTATGAGCTTAGTTTGTTTAAATGTGTTGGTCTACATATTTGTAGTGTTTGTACTCATGGTTTTATTTGAAGGCATTTTCATTCTCAGTCCTTCATCAGGTTGATCAGGCCAACTGATATGGTGTGCTGAGTGTGTTAAGTGTTTTCTCTTGCATGGTCTTAGTGTGGCGTGTGATATACCTGTGGTCTTCGGAATGTGGTTTGTTTGATTTATGTGTCTCTTTGTATTGGTTTTTCATAACTGATTATTGTGATTCTCTTTGGGACTGTTCCCAGTGTGTGTGTTATTCTTTGTTTGTTTGTTTTGTGAAAAGTGGAGACGTGTGGTAATCTGTCTTCCTTCTATACGATGACATCATGGAATGCCTCGGAGGTCCCATGTTGACTGCCCCTGGCAGCTACCTTTAACCTTCGGCTGGGCTGAGCTACCTTCAACATCTGCTATACATACTTGCCTGCCTACTGAATACAGACTCCAGATAAACAACAAGGGCTACTTACCTGCCAACTTAAATCACTATGGTATGTTAGACAAGGAACCTCCGGTAGCGGTAAATAAACAGCTAACTAGTGTACAAGTATCCTCAACTAAGGGGGAACCCGAACTACCAAAGAGAGTCATACCAGGAGGCAGCAGTAGAGGGAGCCAAACAAAGATGTTCAACACGAACAGTCCAGTAGACCATCAAACAAATAGACAATGCACAAGGACCATCCTCCAAAGGGGGCTAAACAATGGACTGCCACTAACCGGATATAAACAAAGACGCTATACAAACAAGCATTGGCATAGCCAATAGGTCTCGCCTTTGGGACCTTATAAGTGTTTAGCCATGCAACAGTTAATGTTGTTGCAGTAAGGATATTGTGCTGCATAACTAAATACTTATAAGGTTCCAAAGGCGAGACCTATTGGCCAATGGCTGAACAAAGTCCATTTTAAGTATCGGTTCTGCACACAACACGTATTTCGACAAAATAACAGCTAATGTAGTCCGTAAACAAGACAAAAAATGCAGCGTGAAATGAAGCGTTGTGAGCACACCAACTGAGCAAATTAGACCACTAAAGTAATGAAAAGAGACACATAGCACTTTACAAAACTCCCAAAAATACTGCCCCCCAAAAGAAATATTTGTAATCATAGTATATTTTTTAAAGACATTAAGTCAGATACATGTACATCACCCCCCACCCCACCACTGACCACAAAAGATTTTCTTATGAACTGGTCTTATCCTGAAAATCTGAAGTTCTCAGCAACTTGAAATGCTACTTAAATGTACCCGATGCTTTTTTGCTATATGCTAAACACGCTGTGTCATCAAATTTACCAGATAGCCAAAATGTATCTGCTCTTGTGGATGGGTCTTCACAGCACAAAACTGCTCCTGCAAACTGAAAAGATTCTGACAAGTGGGAATACAAGGGGAGCAGTAGAAAAGCACAAAGAAAGAAAACACACAATGATAGGATTCTTATATTTAAATTTTTTTAAAAAGCAGAGCATCAGAACTACAGCTGAATAGTTCCTTTCGTGCAATAAAACAGAGTTACTTTCTACACTCCACGCTACAAGCAGCTACGTCGCAAAAAACCTGTGCAAAGTTGTACAGTCTTCCACCAGTCACTGGGAGTCTAGGATTGTTTACATTTTAGCGTAAGCATCGACAAAGCCATTAACCAGGTCTTTAAGTTTATCGGTAAGAGTACGACCTCTGTGCACGTTGCCACAGCTGTCCTAGAAAAAAAAAATCCCATAATGTAGCATGGTCTTGGGATTCATTAGAAAATCTGAGGGTATTGCTCCTTTGAATAACAACATGCATTAGTGGAGTCAAGCAGTCATTTTAAAGAACAGCGATACTGACTCGCAGTAGGGCTTGAAATGTTGTTGCATGTTTAAAAAAGCCTATTTGACTGCAATTCTTTACTGTGTAAACAAAACAAAAAATTAGAATGTAGCGTGAGGAATGCCAGGAATGAGGAGTGAGGCGGGAGGGAGAGAGACAGGGCACAAGTCGTGTACAGAGAGAGACGCCCAGAAGAAGGGAGGCAAAGGAAAGGTACGGAGTCAGAAAAAGAATGGGAGAGATTCAAGGAGCAGAGAGAAGAGGCGGAATCGAGCGTAGAGGCAGACAAAAAGAGAGAGACAGAAACAAGAAAAGCGCTCTCTGGTGAGGGAGGGGGAGGAGGGGTGAGGGAGGGGGAGGGGGAGGAAAGGCAGATGGCGCCTCGCAAGCGATGCGAGGAATGGATGGCGCGCGTGCACGCTATCGTGAACGCAAGCTGGTCGCCAGCAAAAGCCACTGCTGTTTGCACTTCCAAAACCCGCTTACTAAAACTCTCGCCAGAGCAGCGCATGCGCTGGCTCAGGCGAGACCTAAAAAACACTACAAGCGGGAGCGAAAGAAGAGGTGTTGTACAAGGAGCCTTCGGTGGGCTCAGACAGCTGTTACACAATGAGCAGGAAGATAAATAAAGGGAGTTATAAAAAACCAGCAGTAGAGGGAAATTATTATAAAAGGAATCCTCATTTAAAGGAGCCACACAAAGAGACATACAGGGAACTTCCACAAGCCGGAGCTCCACAAACGAATGCACATACAGAACTGACCCTTGAACGAGACACTCCCAAGACCATGAACAACTGTCCTCCTCTCCTTCGTGATGCTGTGTGGATTTTAGGATACCTTTCGTCGTGTCCGCTTCAGAGATGTTTTAAGGAATGAGCATGGGCCAGAGCCCCCACCTTCGACAGCACCCCCGGATAAAGTGAGTGGGCAAGGTGAAATTGTTGCCATAATAATGTTGCTCATAAAAGCCAGCTTATTTTTCTAATTTGACAGCTGTGTATGCTTAATAGACCACTAGGACCATACTTAATAAGGGATTGCACCGGGGTGAAGTCAAGCAAGGTGAGGCAAAGCAACACTAAAACTTGCAAGGGCATTTAATTTTCAGTACAAAGGCCAGTTTGCACTGGAAAGGTGCCCCTTTCTCATTGCATATAGTGTTGTGTGCCACTTAACATCAAGGGGTCTTTACTTTAGGGTTACAAGGGGGGATTAATGCAAGCACTCATATATTTCGACACAAAGCCCGATCCATTAAGAAAACCAGACCGGGCTTTGCACCAAAAAATAACACCTCCTTGAATCAGGCGCTAAAATGAGAAAATGTTGTAATTTATCAAAACTTTAGACTGTACAGAGCACACAATATGTGGAATGTTTACGAATTTGTCTAGAAATAGGACCTGGTACTGGCAGGGCACGCTTCCAGTACAAATCCTATACTACACAGCACACACACACACCTTTGCAAAGGTTGTGTGTGACATTAGGCAGCTTGTTTGAGCGCCATTGCTGCTTTCTATTCCTTGTGCAATGCAGTAAAGCAACCTTGCTTGCTGTGCTGCGGTGCAGTAAAAAGTTATAAATATGTCCTGTAGAGTGCATGCCTGTCCTGCCCAGCCTTAACCCGCACACATTGTCTCTGAGCCTATCTATATGTACTTCTCTGTGTACCTTCATCCTCTATATCTCTGCACTCTCTACCTCACCTTTCTCAATAAACCTCACTCAACTTAATCTTTCTCTACCTCTCTCTCATGACCTCACCCGTTTCTGTATCACTCCCTGTGCCTACATCTATATCCATCACTCTCATTTCCTTTCTCTATTTCAACTCTTTCTACCTCAGCCATCTCTCTGTACCTCATTGCTCTTTTTCCATCTGACCACTCTGTAGCTCTCATCCATCTAACTTCACCTATCACACAACCTCATCACTATCTTTAGCACGCCTTTCTCCATGACTGTTTTACCTTTCTACCTCTTCCTCAGCCCCTCCTCTACCTCACCACTCCTCTTCACCTCTCTACTACCACACCTCTCTTTCTTTCAACACCTAACCTCTCAATTTATCTCGCAATTAGTTTGCTACTTCACTTCTCAACCTCCCCTTTCTCTTGCTCTGCCCCTAGTCCCGTTCCTTCACCTAAGTAAATATCTTACTCCTTTCTGGCTACTTCCACTTCTCTACCTGTACCCAGTCATTAATTCCTTTCTCTCAGTATCTTTCTCACACAAACGTATTTATCTCTAGACCTCCTTCTTCATTTCAACTCACCCCTTCAATTCAACTATTTCTTTCTGGATAAATCTCTCTAACTCACTATCTCTCCCTCTCACAACTCTCTACCTCTGTATAAACATCATCTCTCTTTCTCTTCTTCATGTATGTCTCTTAACTTCCTCTTTTTGCTCTACACCACATTTCTCTTTCTGCCCTTCACCCCTTTCTCTCTTCTCCAGTACTCTCTTTACCTGACACATTTTTCTATACATGCTCTCATTTTTATCTCTCTACCTTTCATCTCTTCGATTTTCCTCAATTGTGTCGGTCTAACTCTTGTTGCATTTACCTCTGTCTAATTCACATCTTTTTTTACATTAGTTTCCTCACTAGCTCACCCCTTAGAGTACTGTACTCCTTTGCCTCTCTCAACATTTCATTTTCCCTATCTCCATACATAGGCTGGACGTAATTTTCTCTGATAATATTTAGCAGTCTTTTACAGAGACATTACCGCTTACATGGTCTGATCATTTTGCGGTTATGTTTAAAATAAAAACTGCAGTCAAACTCTCTAAGACTCCAACCTCTCTTATAATGTGGAAGAGTCGCCCATGGCATAAATTCGACTCCCCCCACCTTTGGAAGAAATTCTTGTGGACTCTTTGCCTATAGTCACTAATAATCTTGACCAAGCCACAACTGATTGTCATTTCTGGCTAGATCTGGCTATCAGTAGTTAGCCCCTGAAAAAAGTTACATCTAATAGGAGAGCCACGCCATTGCAACCATGGTTTTCGGATAAACGAAGAGAGTCTAAACAGCTCTGTCATAGACAGGAGCGCAGATGGAGGCAGAACTACGATCCAACAGAAAAAGAGTTTTATAAACAGAAAATGAATGAATACAAAGCCTTGATTTATGAAGAAAAAACGGCCTATTTTGCGCAAAAAATAAAAATATCTAAAAATTCCACCAAAGAGTTATTCACAACTGTAAAAAAAACTTGCAAATATGGAGGATATCAATAAGGCCAATAGAAACCAATCCCTGTGTAACACCATAGCATCCATCTTTCAGGCGAAGGTTGAAGATATTTATAATATCTTCACAGCAAAGACTTAACAGGCCCCTCCATCTCCTGAGGTGTTTTGTCCGGAGGCTGAACCAGAGAAATCATCTTGGAGCCCAGATGGAAACGGCAGCTCTCATACAGATCTAGAACTTTTTTATTCATTTCTGGCCTTGATGGCTGATCAAGTTCTGGACCGTCTCCAATCGATAAAATCTGGACCCCTGTCCTCTTAAGATTATGAAGTTAGCCCCTAAAATAATATCTAGCAAGTTGGCAAACATTTTTAATGAAATGTTCAGCTAATGCTATTTCCAGTAGGTGTGAAAAATAGCCTCAACTCTGCCATTACTTAAGAAATCCAATCTGAGTCCTTTAGACCCCAATAATTATCGGTCAATATCACGCCTCCCTTTTCCAGCCAAGATTGTCGAAAAGGCGCTATATAAAGAACTGACAATCACCTCCTGGACCCATCGCAATTTAGTTTCAGGGGTGAACATAGTGCTGAATCAACCTTGATCGTTGCCTCAGAAGAGCTGAGAGCCACCTCAGATAAAGGAAGTAATGCAGCCTTGATCCTGCTGGATCTCTCGGCTGCATTTGATACGGTCAATCATGTCATATTGATTGACCGTCTCCACTCCTTGGGCATCAGGGGAACTGCACTTTCTCTTCTGAAATCATTCCTATCAGAGAAAGAACAATTTGTGGCTATGGGTGGCTTCTCATCTAGTTTATTATCTGTGACATGTGGGGTACATCAGGGCTCGTCCATAAGCCCTACTCTTTTCAATCTTTATGTTACCCCTTTGGCTAGAGTCATCAAAACGTTTGGGTTCTCGGTGGTGAATTATGCAGATAATACCCAGATCGTAGTCTCAGTATCCAGGAGACCATAGGACTCGGCAAGCAGATTCCATAGCTGCATGCTGCAGATCAGCAATTGGATGTCCAATAATTGTTTAAAACTGAACTCCGGGAAAACCGAAGTACTACTGCTGGGCAACAATATTTCTTTTTGGTCTTCAGCTTGGTAGCCACAGGAATTAGGAACCCTTCCAACACTGGTCTCTAAAGTAAAAAAGGTAGGGTTCGTTTTTGATGACAAACTGTCATTTGAAAAGCAAAGCAATGCTGTGACCTTTTCATCTTTCTTTGTCTAAAAGATCTTGAAGAAGGTCTTTCCGTATATTCCGCAGGATTTGCAGAAGCTGGTTGTCACCGCCCTTGTGCTCTCGAAACTGGACTATTGTAACGCCTTATACATCAACATGCAGCAGAGACTTTTAAACAAACCACAAGTTCTGCAGAATGCTGCTGCGCACATGTTACATGGGATTCCCAAGCATCAATCAGCATCACAGGCCGTGATCCAGCTTCACTGGCTACCTATCCGGAAGCGCATTGACATCAAAGCATTATGTATTGCTTTTAAAACTTTGAATGGCTCAGGTCCAGACCATCTAAAGTGGAAGTTCGTACTGTCCATCTAGAGCTCTGCGATCCTCTTCAGCCTACAATGTGCTCATCCCTAAATTCAAAAGAGCCCATTGGAGCAGCAGAGGTTTTGTACACTGTACGGCCATGCAGTGGAATTCCCTCTCATTAGAGCTGAAGAAAAGCACAGGCCTTCTTTCATTTAGGAAAGCTTTGAAGAAATGGCTGTTTAATCAATAGGCTTCTCTCAATCTGCTAGGTCTTGAATAATTTCCTGTTTTTCTCCTTTCGCTTTGCCTTCCGTTGCTGGCAGCACCAAGACGCCTTCGGCCGTCGCGTGCTATACAAAATAATTTTTTATTTCATTTCATTTCATCTCTGGTGACCTCTCTAGCGCACTTTAATACCGTACCTATTTTTCTAACTCTCTTTCTCGCTACCTACATCTTCCTGTTTACCTCTCTTTATCTTTCATTCAGGCTACCTTACATTTCTCTATTTACTTTACTTATCTCCCTACCTCACAAATCTTTCTAAATCATCTCTATCGCTACCTCCTTCTCCTTCTACTTCCTGTCTCTAGCTATACTGTTCTCTTTATGTCTCCGCCCTCCGCCCTTCTCCTTTATCCTGCCCATCCCATATCTCTTACTCAGCAGGGCCACAGGTACATGTCTAGCCAGAGAAGTGCACACAAATATTAAATGTTAACCAATGGAATGGGTAAAATTCTCAGAGCAGCACTTTGATTTTCACTGCTGCAGCAAGAACGCCAGTGCCAGGGGATATATTTGTGATGACAAATATTCAGCAACTAAAGCTACAAATCAAGCGCATATATATATTTTTCTATTTCATTTTTTTTTTTTTTTTTTATTGAGCGTAAAAAAAAAAAGAAAAAAACAAGCATCGTACAGACAGATTTGCAGACTCATCTCTGCCATATAATAAATAGACAATACATTTACCCAATCTCCTAATTCATTAGCACATAATAAATATGATACATCCAATATACTAAAAGGCTAAGAAAAAATAAAACCTGTTGCATATTAAGTCTCACATTCAGGATATACAATAAAAAAGCGAGATATAAATTCATACTCCTTTTTTCCTACATGATGTGCAAAACCCGCATTGTAAACATCAAATCTATAATGGAATATCTCACTTGGCTTAACAATCTATATGCTTTCACTCTTCATCTAGATATTTTTCTATTTCAGACGAGTCCTCTAAACATCTAACAAATCATCCATAGGATGCTTTCACTACAGTTTGGAGTAACAAACTGATTTTAAGCATAATTCCACATAAAATGTTGTTGTTGCAAGTAAAAATAAAAATCTATATCCAAATCCCAAAAGTATTGGCTTCATCAATACTTGCTGAAGTTTTCTTTTAGTACTATTTAGCTGGCGAACACCAGGCAGTTTGAGCTTTCAGTTGTTTTTGCGTGCCCCTGTTTTTGACGTTTGATTATATAATTCAATATTATTTTGCATTAAGCGGGCTTGATTGAGGTGAAAAGGTATAATCAATTTTAAATTGTTCCAAACAGGGTACCCAAAATTATGTCTCAAAAAACAGCTGTGACCTCGCTTCTCCTGTCAAAGCTGGACTATTGTAATGGACTGCACCTTAATTTACAGCAACAACATCTTAACAACCTACAACTGTTACAAAATGCTGCATCCAGACTTTTGCCGGGCACTCCCAAATTCAGATTAGTTAAATCTGAAATTTAAAAATTTCACTGGCTACCGGTAGGGCACCGGATCAAATTTAACACTCTCTGTACAGCCTGTAAGGCATTACACATCATTGGCCCCTCCCACCTTAGGCAGAAGTTTACTTGGTATGTTCCCAACAGAACTCTCCGTTCCTTTGGGGCCAAAACCCCGGCTGTGCCCAAATTTAAGAGAACTAACTGGAGTGGCCGAAGTTTTACTATCTGCACAGCCAAGGCGTGGAGCGAGCTTCCTCACTTCATTCAATCTGCCCCCCACCTGCTCACCTTCAGGAAAGAACTGAAAACCTGGCTGTTTAACATCTAGTTCCACTCTCATCTCATGCCTTTCTGTCCATTGCTTTGAGCTAGCGCCAGGACACCTTTGGGTACCCATGTGCTTTACAAGTTCACTTAACATTAACATTGCCACCCCCAAAGGCTTCAAGATAACACACCAGGACCGAACCAACAAACACGGACATGGAATTGCCATCATCTACAAGGACACCACCTTAGATGACTCAACCCCAATAATGGAGCATCTCAACTTCCAACTCCACACAGATGGAAAAAGCACCATCAGAGGCACCCTTGCCTACAGACCACCAGGACACACCCAAGCTTCTGCAATGCCAACCCTGACCTCATCGCCCCAATCGCCATCGACTCCTAGCACTACATCTTCCTCGGGGAACTTAACTTCCACCAGAGCTACCCTAGCGACACCGACACAACCGACCTCCCAGAAAGCTTGAGCAACATTGGCCTCAAGCAACTTGCCACCGACCCTATCCACATAGCAGGACACATGTTCGACCCCATTTTTATGTCCAGCGACTGAGTCAAGTACAACCATGTCTCCCAGCTCACTTGGACCGACCACTACAGCATCAACTTCACAATTGCAGGACCTTCCCGCACTGGCATCATGGCTCCCAGCTCCACGCACAGAAACTGGAAAAAGATATCAGAAGACCAGTGGAACATCGCCCTCAACTCCCACCTCCCAGACAACAGCCAACCCAGAACAGGCTGCAAAGAACTTCTCCCTGTGGGTCACAGAATGCGCCGACGCAATAGCCCTTGCCATGTCAGCCAAATCCAAAGAACCTGCCAGAAGAGCCAGCTGGTTCACCGCAGAGCTGAAATCCACCAAATGCAACTGTCTGCAACTAGAAAGGAAGTGGTGCACAAGCAAGGAGACAGGAGACCACACCACCTTCAAGACAGCACTCTACCAGACCACCGCCTCCTGAAAGAAACAAAGAACGCCCTAGCAGACCACATAGAAGCCAGCACAAACCACAGCAACGGTTTCTCCACCATCATGCAGGAGTTCTCCAACCCCGCAGCTGCCAATAACATCACCCTCTCCCAAGAACTGTATGACACCCTGGCGGACATCTTCCACAACAACATCTCAGCCATCCATGAAAAGTTCAAACCCCAACAGCCGACAGCATCAGCCTGCTCACATCCATGAACACAAACCCAGTTTACCTGCTCACTCATTGGGACCCTCTCACAACTCAAGCCACATACTCCATCATGAACTCCGTGCACTTGGGAGCACACATGGACCCCTGCCCCCTCCACATCTTTAACCTTGGGAGCAAGATTATTGGCAATGAGCTCAAGAAAGTCCTGAACACCTTCATCACCTCGGCCTCCTTCCCTGAGGACTAGAAACACGCTGAGGTGAGGCCCCTTCTGAAGAAACCATCCGCCGACCCAGAAGAACCATAGAACTACCGGCCCATCTCCCTGCTCCCCTTTCCAGCGAAGGCTCTCGAGAACGCAATCAACCAGCAACTCTCTGAATACCTGGAACACAACAACCTCCTGGACCCCTCTCCATCCGGATTCTGAGCCAACTACAGCACCGTGACAGCCCTGATCGCAGTCAACGACATCAGGGCCCCCTCAACCATGGCGAAACGGCAGCCCTTATCCTCTTGGACCTATCAGCCGCCTTCAACAGTGTCTTTCATCATGTCTTGATCAACAGACTCCACTACATCGAAATCCAAGGAGACGCCCCCAAATGGATCACCTTATACCTCACAGGAAGAACCCAGAGAATCTGTCTCCCACCGTTCATCTCGAAACCCAAGAAGATCATCTGCGGAAACCCCCATGGATCGTCCCTCAGCCCCACCCTCTTCAACATGTACCCCCTTGGCCAACACCATCAGATCGCCCAGACTCAACATCATCTCCTACGACAACGACAACCAGCTCATCCTCTCGCTGCCAGAAGACCCCTTCACCACCAGAGCCAACTTACACAGATGTATGATGAACGTCACTGACTGGATGATGGACAACAAGTTTTTCAAGCTCAACACGGACAAGACGGAAGTCCTCATCTTTGGAGACAATACCTCGCCATGGACCGACGCATGGCGACCTGCTAAACTCGGCCCATCCCCCACACAGACCATGCCCGCAACCTCGCTATCATCTTGGACAGCAAGCTATCTATAAAGAAACAGGTAAATAAAGTCCAAACCGTCTGCTTCCATACCCTACGCGTGCTCCAAAAGATCTTCAGGTAGCTCCCAGTCAACACCATAAGAGCATTCATGCAGGCCCTCGTCACCAGCAGGCTGGACTACGGGAACACACTCTATGTAGGAATCACTGCATGCCCCCTGAAGAGACTACAGACTATTCCAAACTCAGCAGCAAAACTCATCCTCGACCTCCCCAGATGGACCCACATCACACCACACCTCAAGAAGCTACTCTGGCTCCTGAACCAGAAGAGATGCCAGTTCAAGATTTTGACCCACACATACAATGCCCTGTACAATGAAGGACCAGCATATATCAACAAACGCATGGCCTTCCACTAACCAACCCGACACTTACCATCCTATTCCCTCTTCCACACAGACACCCCCCCCGGATCCATCGAAGCAACAGTGGAGGATGCTCCTTTTGACACCTGGCAGCAAAAGCTTGGAATGACCTTCCCCTGTCCCTCAGGACCGCCTCAACACTCAGGGAATTCAGGAAAGGACACCACGAAGCAGCTAACAACTCCAGCACCTTGAGACCCTCACGGGTGATTTGCCATGTTTTATAAATTCGTGATTGATTGACTCTTAATTGGAATTTAACGAATCGACCTATTAGTACATTGGTCACTTCGTATAATGTTTTACTGATCGCAAAAATACTAATCACAGTTTTTTGCAATTCATATTTAGCACATTGGGCCCTTAGTTGTTTCCACATTGGTGCATGAGCGTACCTCACTGCAATTAAAAGCTCTGCCACACAGGGAAAGGGAAGGCCAACCCAACAACGTAAAGTGAATTAAGGAACAACAGAGAACTCTCTCTCTCTTTCACTATTGAGAAAAGAAGTCAAAACAAATATTCTACTTGCCACAATCCTAAACAAAGAATAAATCCTGGAGAAATCGTCACACCGCACCCACCATAGTTACTCTTGTCTATATCTCACCTTGTTTAGCCTTGTCAAATATCGGTTACCACCCACCTCTTCTGGGGAGTTGCCATGCACATCCCATATGTGCCTTGCATTGCTCTTCTACTTCCAGTAGTGGAGAAGCATCATTAGAATTTACCACAGTGAAGAGTTTGAATGCTGTTGTCCCTGGCCCACTATTATCAAATATTCTGAAAATGCAGCTTACCTCGCCCTCTGCCAATTCAGTAGCGCCGACGGCCTTCATCAGCACTGACACCGAGCCGGCTGGCCCGGTGATGTAAGATGCTCCGGTGTCGATGGCTACAGAACAGCCTTCACTGCAGAAGAGAAGCTCTGCACCAATGGAGATCCTGCAGGGGGTGTTCAAAAGGGACACAAATTACTACAGGGACTCCAGGGAATGAGAGATAACTCTGAAAGTAGAAACACCCTGTTGACAAGGGAGAAGATATCATTATTAGAGTCATCCAGTGTGCGGTGGAGAGAGAAGTCTAACTACAGAGATTCGAAGGAGGAGTCTCCTTCCAGTGCTGGGAACCACATGATGCAACACGACTATTAGCCACAGATGTCACCACTGCTGCTAGGTTGTCCAAACAACAGAGAGTGGGTGTCTCTTGCTTCTACTGCCGTTCAGAGACAGAGATAAGGAGCCTCTTCTGTTACCAGTAGATCAAATACAGAGATAAGGAGTCCCCTGCTAATACCGACTTACTAGTGGTAGTGCAATGACAGAAATAAGAAGCACCTGGTTACTACTTGTAGTCCACGGACAGAGAGAGGTAAGCAGTCTCTTACTACTGGGAGCCCAAGAATGGAGATAAGAAGTCCCCTGCTACTTTTGTTAGCCCAATGAGTTCCTGGCTCTACTGACAACCCAGAGACAGAGATATGGAGTCCCCTGATACTTTGGCGGCACAAGAACAGAGGGAATGGGTCCCCTGCTACTATTGGCAGCACACGTACAAAGATAAGGAGTCCCCTGTAACTTCTAGCAGCCCAAGGGCAGAGATACGGTGCCCCCTGCTAGTATGGTAATACTGGCAGCCGAAAGAGTGAGACAAGGAGTTGTCTGTTATTACTGGATGGAGATGAGAAGTCCCCTGCTACTACTGACAGCCCAAGGGTAGTGATGAGGAGCCTCTGCTATTACCGGCTCTCCAAGGAAGGACTACTACAGACTGAGGGCCATATTTATAAAAAATGCATGCAACACAACGCAGCAAGCAACCTTGCTGCGCTGCATGACTGGGAAAGGGCAGGATTGCACCATATTTACCAATGTATGACGCATTCCTGTCCTTTCCCAGAGCTGGCGTACTTTTGGCTGTCTAGCTCCAATGCAGGCACCCTTGGATCATGCTGCAAGGGTGCCTGCGTTGCAGGCAGGATCACTTTTTGTGCAGGAAGGAACACTTGCCTGAACAAAAACAATCCTCCGAGGCATTTTCCTCTTTCATAGTGTGCAGCACACATAGAAAGAGGAAACAACAAGAGGAAGATATTTCTCCTTGTTGCGCCTCTGGCAGGGAGGCGTATAATTCTGACGCATTCCCAGGTCTACCAATGTTGGTGAATCTGGGAATGTGTTGGAATCCATGGGTGGATGTGTGGGAGCACCCAAGCTCCACCCATGATACACCTCCCTGCTGCAGAGTAACGCAAGGCAGTGCAAATCTCTGGTATCCTTGCCTGGCTTGATAAATCTCATTTAGGTTTTACGTCGCCCTTGCGTCCCCTTACGTGGAGCAAGGGTGACACAAAACCTTGATAAATATGTCCCTGACTTGGGAAGGGAGGTAATCCCCAGCTTCTACTGAGGAAGGGCAATGCAGGGAGGACCCTCTTCCTAGATGCAATCAAAGTGAGGGAAGGGAAGGCTCACATGGAAAGAGGGAGAGAGAAATTAATGCACAGACTAGGCGTGTGCACCAGGGGTGCTCAGGCTCATCCTCACTCACCCTTTCATGCTGATTTGCCAATTGTCACTCCTGATGAGGTCCATGTACTGGAAGCTTCCAGTGTAGTAGTTGGGGTCAGATCCTCCCAGCACAATTTCTCCACCGGTGCTTAGATGCGTGTCCCTAGAGGAGGCAAGTGACAAACCCAGAGTAAGTTAAACCTTTTTATACATGCATAGAAGCACAAGAGAGACCATAAGACACAACCCGGACAAGTCCAGAGCCGCTAGTGCAGCTTCTATTAGTGACACAGGTCTAGACTGCCACAAGCGTGTGGGAGGGGTGACAGGAGGAACAGTGAGGCAGGGGAGAAATTAAGAGTGAAGCAATAAAAATTCCAGGTTCATGCCATTCTACCAACACGTATCACTTCCTGTGAATCTGAAGAGTACAGGCATCTGAGGCTGAGCCAATGATAATTTTCTTAAAAGCTGGGTTAAGGTCTCATTCATCAGCTCATTCATCTCTCCTTCCCTCCATCCAGCAGCCCAAGCACGCACCCCTCCCATCTTTCTTCTATTGATTCATTCATTGATGTTTCCACCTGCCATTCTACCTCTCCTTCAATTCGCCTTTATTTTCATCCATGACTTGGCAAGATTCTTCCATCTATTTGTTCGTCCATCTATCCTTCATATTCCTAAATCCTGCCTCTTCAGATTACGGTTCCTACATTCCAAAAGAAGGGGATTGAATGCACCTACGGCTGGTTCTGTATAAGTCCCTTTTTGGCCACACCCGGAGGTGCACGTCAGGAAGCCATATGCTTAAGTTCTGAAGAGTCACCATTTTTAGGGTTCGTCGCTTGTGACTGCCCTCACTCATTGGAACTATTTGCATAGTATTATCTGTTGCTGCCTCTTCCCCCTTGGGCCAGGGGAAGAACTGGACTGGAAGTGATGGACCCCTCAGAACGGATTAACAGTGTGCCCGACTGCTCGTGCTGCGAAGACCACTACTGGGTCAGTGGCCCCAACCTTACCTGGAGTACAGGAAACAGCTTGGAGCCCTTGCCTGGATGCTGTGTGGAGACGGGCTATCTGCTTAATCAACAAAAAAAGGGGGGGGGGGGACCCAAGAGCCAATTATGGTCCAGTGTCCATGCTCCATATGTAATACGTTTAAACCAAAAAGAGGACACTGTTCCTGAGGCAGGGTGCAAAAAGTCACCCGTGCGCCTTTAAAAAGAGAAGGAGAAAGAGAGAGAGACAGAATCCTAGGTTGAACGGACCCACTGGTAAGGGGAAAGAACAAGTCTTATCTCCTGTTGCCCTCACACACCCCGAAAGGTGTCATGCTTCATCATCGGGCGTTTGCTCCTCGTCGGGCCGGCGCTGCAATGCCCTACGGGTCCCCCGAAGGGTCACTTAATCGGAGATCTTTTAATATCGCCGGATGGTGCATGCGGATGTGTGGGGTGTGGGTCCTATGTGGGAATTAAAAAGCTGCGTGCATGGTGGTTAAAACTGACAGGGAAATCTCAATAAGAGATGTTAGATGTAGCAAAACCCTTGGCAGAATAGAAAACCATGAATATGGTGTAGTCCCAGTAGGCACAACATTCTTCTTGCTGCCAGGGAGACGGAGGTGGTGCGCTTCCAATCCAAGAGACCCTTGTCTTCCCTGACTACACTTGACTTGTTCAACGACAACAGAAAATGTTTGAGGCTGTTAAGCAAAAACTGAGAGCATTGCATATTACATATATGCTCTTTTTACCAGGAAGGCTTAGATTAATTTATGCCTCCAAATTTCTCTTCTTTGATACTCCCAAGGTGGCTTGGGATTGGATGATGGAACAACGACCCCTGCGTGATAACCCTCCCCCACCTTGGGGCCCGACACCTTTGGGGGCCATGTCCCAGAGTCAGCAACAAACATAATCATGTAGGAGGAGAATCCACACAGATGTCTCTTCGGCATCCTCTCCCATGGGGACGAATGTCCCTGATATAGGTGCCAGTGATGGACCGCCGATGCCACCTGCCTCTCACGGTAGGGAGGCCCTCCACACAACAGTCCTTCTACTTTGTGGACCACGACTGAGCATCCAACTGATTGAACCACATGGAAGACCCATTCAATGATGAAACTTGTTTCACCAGCAGCCCGTTATCCTACTTAAGGACCCGATCTCCGGAGGGCTGACCTGGATGGATGACCCCAGTAATGTTACTCACTTGTAGGTTCTGGTCTTGTTGGGGCAACAGATGTTTCCTGGGTGGAAGTGTAGGGTGGAGGGATTTGAGGGGACTGTTCAGGGAGGATTTTGGCCCTGTTGGTCGCAGTGCATTGACAGTGCAATCCAGAGCTCCGAAACATTTGTATGCAGTTGCAGAGTGTTGCTTACCAGCTGAGGCCCACCCTGGGGTTTCCCTGGGAGACCCGGTTCCTGGGCTTCGCCCTCCACACATCTAACAACCAATCCATGGCGGTGCTTAAAATTATGTCATGAAACGTTAATGGCCTCAATGACCGCATTAAATGTGGTGCAGTACTTGGATTCGCAAAACGCCAGTCACTGGATATCCTCCTATAACAGAAAACACATCTTTTGGGCACTCAATGCCCCTTCCTGTCTCTATCTGGCTATGAAAGAATATACCACACTGGTTACTCTAAGGCAGAGGTCTTCAAACTGTTTGATGCCAAGACCCCCTTCTCAAACCATTTTAGGTGTAAGGACCCCCTTCTGACAAACATTTCTAGATCCTGGTACTCCTCATCATCGACAACTATCGACAACCATAAATGCCCCTGTTAGACCTGGCATCTTTTGGCGTCTTTCCCTTTCTTTTTGCTTTCTGACCTCCTAGTTTTGACTATGTTTTTGCTGGTTTAGTGTCTCTGCGCACTTTCTCACTGATGTTCAGTGTTAAAGTGCAAGTGCTCCTATTGTAAATTGTATTATGCATTGGTGATTCCATGATTGGCATGTTTGACTTACTAGTAAGTCCCTAGTAAAGTGCACTGAGAGTGTCTGGGGCCTGTAAATCAAATGCTGCTGGTGGGCCTGCAGTACTGATTGTGCCACTCACCCAAGCAGCCCTGAAAAGGGTTATCAGACCTGCCACTGCAGTGTCTGCGCGCAGTTTGTAACTGCCATGTTGACCTGGCAAGTGCACCCACTTGCCAGGCCTTAATCTTCCCTTTTCTTACATGTAAGTCACCCCTAAGGTAGGCCCAAGGTACCCCTGTGAAAGGTAGGACATGTACTGGTGTGTGTGACATGTCCTGGTAGTGAATTACAGTGTGTTTCGTTTTTCACTATGGAAAGGCTATCTGTCCCATTGGATAGAATGGGAGTTTACTTATAACATCTTATAAGCATATCTTCCCATTTGGACAAGATAGAGCAATGGGGTTTAGTATGCCTGAACTCAGAATATAAAAATGCATCTTTTAGTAAAGATGATTTTTATGTTCTGTGTTTGAAAATACCACTTTTAGAAAGTAGGTATTTTCTTGCTTAGCCATCCTGTGTGCCTCTGCTGGGTTTGTGGATTGACTCTCTGGCTTTGGAGTGATAGGGGCTGGAGATGTGTATTCTAATCAGACAGCCACTGGGGAGTCAAGGTGTGTCCTGCCTTTCCTGGATGAGTCAGGGCTCGGCTGACTAGACCTGGGCTGTATTTAGAGCAGTGGGAGGAGATTTCCTTGCACCTGAATGGGCCTGGTCTGCCTTGGACAATGCTGTCTCCACCTCCTGCCAGTAAGCTGGGCCAGAGAGGATGGAACTGATTTGGGTGCATTCCAGTCCTTTTCCCTTGCGTTGGCGCACAAATTGCTGCCTAGCACCAACAAAGGCAGGATTGTTTTTGTACGGGAAGGGGCACCTTCCTTCACCAAAACAATACTGAGGGGCCTTTTCCACTTTCTATGTGAACTGCAGAATGCAGCACACATGTAAAGAGGAAAAAACGAGGAGAAATGAAAACATTTCTCCTCGTTACGCCTCTGCTGGGGAGGGGTAAGGTTTTGGCGCTGCCCCAGGTTTATGTGATTTTGTAAATCTGGGGCTGCATCAAAATCCATGGGTGTTGCGTGGGAACCCCACGCAAAGCCCATGGAACACCTCCTTGACGCAGAGTAAGGCAACACAGTGTCTTGCACTGCTATGTCTTACTCCATATCTATGGGGCCATGCAAAGCCATGCAGGGTGACTCTGCAGAGCCTCATAGGTATGGTTAAAATGCTTGCGCCACCTGAGCTTAAAAAAAAGTGATACTCTGGTGATGCAAGCCTCTCATAAATAAGTCCAAAATATTCTGTATGTTTTTTAGGTCTTTCACCAACAGTTATCTACATATAAAATAATGGGCAGCGTAAATGAAAAATAAATAAAAAAAAGTTATTGCTCAGTGGGAAATGCACTGTAGTACATTATGAAACCTGTATTAGTTAATGCATTGCAGAGGTCTGTGTGTAACCAGAGAACCACAGAATTAAATCTAGATTGGTGCAGTGGAGAATAGTGATGTGTATTTTTAGTGCTACGAGGTCACAGCCTGTGACAGAAAGCACTGTGAATATGTAAGTCAATTTTTTATACTTGCATTACACACAGGGTAAAATAGAATGCTGCAAAATGTGCAAATAGTTTTACGATAAAATGGTGCTTTAAAAATGTAGATTTTAGTAATACCAGAGCGTATGTAATGCAATTTATTTTTACATAACTGTCCCTTCAACACCTCTTTAGGGGCACTAAGGGCTGTGTAAATGCAGCTAAAATTAAAAGCAAGAACTTCCCAGCCCAGTTGTTAACTCTTTGCACTTCCACTCAAAAAAACAATTCTTTGTCATCCTAAAGAGCCAGAACTGCTCCCAAGCATCCTTTACACTTACAGATGAACTGATAAGGCACATTTGCATTTCATTCAGCCAAGCAGCTTATAACGATCTAAATTAGCCGTCCCAGGATGGCTGTCCTTTTACAGGGACAAGTGAAGCTGGGGAATCCGCGACCCCTTTCCCAGGACTCCACAGCCCCCCTGGGGGTCACGCCCCACAGATTGAAGACCTCTGCTCTAAGGGCTTCCAGGAGGGTGGCCATCCTCATCCATAAACGTGTGCCTATGGTGGTCTGCCGTAGCACGTCCAACATGCAGGGTGTATGTAGTGGTGGAGGGCGTGATTGCAGGCTGGGTGTACAACCTGGTTTGTATGTATGTCCCTACCCAGCTGCATGGGAACACCCTAGATGTAGCTAAATCTGCTTTACTGGAGCTCCCACGCGGCATTACAGTGGTACACCTCAACGCAAGACATAAGCTAAAACAATGTCAAGTGGAGGAACTAGAGGCCCGTATTCCACATGCGGAAGATCAATCAGGTGAGGAAGAAACTGAATTCCAACAGGTGGGGATTGACAGAGCAACTTGATGAGGCAAGATCTTGCTGGATCGCATCCCAAAGCACACAGTACGTTGGAGAGAGTGATCCCATATGTTGTGGATATGTTGTGCATATGTTGTGGTTCTGGCCTGTGAGAAGGTTGCAAAAGCCTGAGCAATCGCATCCGTGTTTGCGGAATACTATCGCTTCCTCTATGCGAAGTTGGTGAGGATCCCATGAGAGTTTACTGATCCATTGATAGCGGACCTACCACTATCTACTATACCGCTCCCTAAAATAGCCGGCTTAGAAGAACTGATTACTCTGAAAGAGATAAATGAGGCTCTTTCCGATATGAAATCCGGCAAAACGCCGGACCCTGATGGGTACCCAATTGAATACTATCAGAAACTTTTCAGGTCCGTCCTCCCCCAACTGCTAGCTCTACACAATGAGGCCATAGCCAAGGGTCACGTTCCCAGATGAGCTAAACGTAGCGACCGCAGTGGTCCTACACAAACACAGGTGCCCCCCTGAGGAATGGGCGTCCTATCGCCCAATCTCACTTGTCAACTGGGAACTCAAATTATATGCCAAGGTTCTAGCTAACAGACTTCTCAAAGTCATACACAAACTGATTCACTTGGACCAATGTCCTTTATGCCTCAACGTAGTACACAGCACTGCATCCGCAGGGTACAGGCAGTAGTGGCGTATCAACAGCAGCTCCAGCGTCCCAACACTGTTCTCCTCATTGATTTAAAAAAAGGTTTTGACTCCCTTGACTGGGAATTTCTTTGGGACACCCTGTGACGATTTGGTTTTGGGTCTCGCTTTGTGTCGTTGGTGCGGACACTATATGTTGACCTGACTGCACAAGTACTGGTACTGGTACTATCACAGGTGGTTCTGATACAGCGTGGCACCAGACAGGGGTGTCCCATCTCCACTTCTTTTCGCCTTGCACCCCTGATTACTCTCAAATGATGTCCATGCCCCCACCCCTGATCTGCAGGGGCTTGCGTTACGCCCCTGAATGAATTCTGTTTGGTTAACAACAGGCATCGGTTACCAGCAGGGCGATAGCAAGGGGAACCAAAACCAGCCCTGGCACAGATTCTTAAACCAGCCTTGTTCCCTTCATCTCCTCGTGTAATCTCTCAATCTTTCTCTTTCCATCCATCCATTCCCTCTCTCTCCTCTCTTCTTCCTCTCTGATCAGTTTATCTCCCCTTACACCTCCCCCCCCCCTCGCCCCCCCTCTCAGCCTCCCTGTGCCTGCTGCAATTAACCTCGTGGTGCTGCCGAAAGCAACAAAGGTAACAGGAGTGGCCTTCTGCGCTGAAACCGGCCTCCAGCCCACATGAGAAATGCCCGCTGGAATAAAAGGTCTGTCCAGCCCTGGTTACAGCATCAAGGAACAAGTAACTAACAAAAAAAGACAGAAAAATCATCGACAGTTGCCTTGTTGACACCAGAATCAATGTCTCGACATACTGTCTGCGACATGTTTCTAAAGTGATGACTTGGGTGGTAGAACGACCTGCAAGTGTGCCCAGGAATATACATGCGTTGCACCAGTACCATGGAGGGAAGCGGGTGGGAGTTAGCAGGGAAAATGTTGGAGCCAGTACCAGCTCGAAGCACAAAGGAAGCAGGGAGTCCAAGCAGAACAAGTTACCGCACGGAGCCCAAGGGCACAGGGTGGTGTGTTAGTGAGGTGACAGCTTGGCTTAGTTTGTTAGATCTTCTTACTTCGAGCTTCTGAAAAGAGAGAAAAATCAAATACAAGAATCACCACCTCCATCCTGCCTGAAGCTCTTCTGTTATTCCAGTCCCGGGGTCACACACAGAGCTGCCAAAACACACACCCTGTCTGCAGCACCCCCTGTTGTTCCAGTACTGCCTTACACTCGCCCCCCTCCCATGCACCTCACTCCAGACCTGCACCACCTCATGCTTTTGCAGTTCTGCCTTTCAAACGATACCCTTAAAAGCTCGAGCCGGGCTCGAGCCAGATGCCTTGCTCTGGCTCGAGGTCCTCATAGACCCTGGGGCCCCACACGATCCGATACCAGCTGAGTGGAAAAAAAACAATGACGCATTGTCTATTGGCACCTCTTAATACTAGACAATGCGTCCGTGTTGGTGGTTTTTGAAGTTGTACAGCTTGTTGGTTTTCACAAGCAGTGAAAAGCAGCATTTTTTTTACAATTTTAAAAACTCCAATACGAACGCAATGCCTTTTAGCACCTCTGTCTAAAAGACAGTGCGCCCCTGTTGATATTTGTCAAAATTGTAACAGAATGCGGCGGGAGGATGTGGCGTTATGCCCAGAACTGTTGGCTTTGGGCCTGGGGAACCAGATTTGAGTCTGGGTGTCACTCAACATCCTGTGATTTTGGGCAAATCACTTAATCTGGGAGATTAGAAAAAATGAATCTGTCCTTGTGTCATGCTAGTGGTGCTCATGTAAAGTGCTCCAATACCTTCCAGTCGAGTTTGCGGTATATAAAACTGCAAAAAAGAAAGAAAAAAGAAACACAGCATTGGGCTAAAATTCTAAAACATGAACGCAATGCCGTTTAGCATGTCTGTCTAAAAGATAGTGCAGCCATGTTGGTGTTTTTAGGTCGAGCCTGGGCAGCGCATGCGCTGCTCTGCGAGGCATGCTGTAATCTAGACTGTGCCTTGAAGCACCTCCCATCTTTTCCATTTGTTCCTGTTCGTGCCTTTCATAAATGCATGCTTTTGTTTGGTCAGCATGCCTAATTAGTCCTGCCTTTTGGTGTACCGGACCCTCTCAGCAGACTACCCCTGCTACATGTGGTCTTACACTGTTTTTTAATTTAGCTTCCTTCCTGCGCACCATTTTTAGGTCTCGCCTGACCCAGCGCATGCGCTGGTCTGGCGAGACTTTTAGTGAGGGCTCAAAAAATGCTACCATGGCCAGCCTAGAGCTACAGTGCATGTGCGCGGGCGCGCGCTTACGAGCAGAGGCACCATATGGCTTTCCTCGTCATGCTCATTAAGCGCATCGCTCGCCGCGCTTGATCGCGATCACTTTCACTTTCGCCGCCGCTTTGATGTTCTCACGGCCGCGTTACTTTTACGGCCGTGCGCCACTATTAACAAGCATTGGCATAGCCAATAGGTCTCGCTTTTGGGACCTTATAAGTGCTTAGCCATGTAACAGTTGCATAACTAAATACTTATAAGGTCCCAAAAGCGAGACCTATTGGCTATGCCAATGCTTGTTTCTGTTGGGTCTGCCTCGGGCTTTTATGTCAGGGCCCATTTCACTGAGAGTCGCGTTTCTCAATTAATCTCCCTGTGCCGTCCCCCATGTCCCTCCCACAACACTAGCACCCCTCGGAGGTCCCCCCGCTGTATGGTCTCCACCCGTCGCTGCTTGTTTTTTTTTTTTTTTTGCAGTGCGCCATGCTGCTCTATAACTTTAACAATGGCGGCCGTGTGTCTTTCTTTTCTTCTGCGCGGCTTGCCGTTTTCAACTTGTTAAACATTATCTGTTTATTTTTGCAGTGCGCCATGCTGCTCTATAACTTTAACAATGACAGCGGCGCATCTTTCTGTTCTTCTGCGCGGCTCGCCGTTTTCAACTTGTGAAACATTATCTGTTTATTTTTGCAGTGCGCCATGATGTGCTATAACTTTAACAATGGTGGCCACGTGCCTTTCTTTTCTTCTGAGCGGCTTTCCGTATCCAACTTGTAAAACATTATCTGTTTATTTTTGCAGCGAGCCATGCCGCGCTTTAACTTTAACAATGGGTGTTTGCTACTCTATATCATTGCAATCTGTTTTTTCGTGGACACATCAAGGATAAGGGAGTCATGACTACACTTCCCAGCTATGTCACAAGGCGAGATGATGTTTAGCCAATGGACTTTTCCCAACCCAGAACCAAGCCTCTTATCCAATCAAATGAACCAGCATGGGCCAGCTGGTATTTAGCAATCTCTCTGTGTCCATTTATGTTTTCAAATATCCACAGATGGACTCATGAACGGCCCGCAGTAGGACTCGCAGGTGTAAAGTACATTGAATGTACATGCAAGAGCACCCTACCGTACACCTGATTCCTAACGTTCCGGCACTCACACGTTCACCGTAGTTGGTAGCATGTTTTCATGGTGATACTCGGGAACGCTCAACAAACAAAGCTCATTTAAATTCGTCGCCTGAGCTCTCCTAACGGCATGTTTTTGGAATCCGAGGAAAGAGCTCAAGCTCATCCATCTTTTAAACCACTACAGTGCCTCATCATCTCGGGCACCTTTTTAGACAGGGCACATGTATTCCAAATTAAGTCATCTTTAAATATAATGGGGACAAGAACACATGCAGACACACCAGGTTAAAACGATTGCGTTATAAATACTATAACCGCTATGTAAACACTTCCATCACAGTGTGTTACCTTCCAGTGGCGGCTGGCAGGGAACGGGGGTGGTGGAGTGGGGGAGGGTGGGGGTGAAAAACAAAAAACTATAAAAGAAACAAAACACATACCTCTTCGGCCGGCGGCGTCTCTCCTACGCTTCCCTTCCGACATGTCCCGGAACGGAAGCAGGAAGCACACAGGCTCCCCTAAGATAATCACAACGCTGCAATGCAGCATTGTGATTGGTCTGAGCACCATGGTTCGGCGCTCAGATGGGGACTATGAGCCTGTGCATGTTCCCCACCAGGATGTGCATTACAGTTTGGTGGGGAACATGCAAAGTGTGCATGACTGTTTGGCGGATTCAAGACTTAGAGTGTGCCCACCACTCCTGACCATGTTATTATTTTTTCTTTTTTCACTGCCCTGAGAGCAGTGGGGCGACGCTCCTCCGCCTTAGCGGAGGAGCCACCCCTGTAACCTTCGTGACCTTGGTTTATTCCATATCGACTAACTTTTTATCCTGGAGGTGTTTAACATTAGACACATGCTAGAATCTTGGTAACTGAACAACCTACACTAACCGGTAGGCTCTATATTCAATGGGGGCAGGTGCATCCAAATTAGCACTGGTAATGTGGGGTCTGAGGTACCTTCAAACTAATAATCCATGTACCTGCTGCAGAAGTAGGACCCGACATGAAAAAATCGGACCCCATTTTTGACCTATAATTTCACCCTGGATTTCCTACAGATATGTTCTAAACATTGTCATTTTCAATGCCAAAAGCTCTAACTTTAACAAATGCGAGACTGATTGCATTGCAAATGCTTGTTTAAAGTTGTAACAGAATGTTGGTTTTCACAGGCTGTGAAAAGCAGCATTAAACACTCGCTCTCCCAGGCACTTAACGCCAGACCTATAGCACCCTCTGCTGTTGCATTGTTGACTTACACTTTCGGTCTCCTGGATGGACTTCACTCCTCTGCTGTTGCCGTTTTCCTATTCACTAGAGGTGGGCAAACTGAAGAATTAATGGGACGAGGCAAGCCAGGGGTTCGACTTGGCTCTAAGAGCCCAAGTACAAGCCGAGCCCAGAAGAAAAAAAATCTGCATGGGAACCATGAAAATGTGACTCAGCTACCAGCCCTGCAACAACTGAAGAATGAGCAGGGCAGGCTGTTTATAAAGTAATTAACACAGCCCTCCCCCTCCAACTCTCCCCCTGGGCATTGGGCTGAGGAGTGGGGGCGGGGCTTGAGTCCAGTAAATTGTCTGCCGTGTTGCTGTGCTGATATGGTAGAAGGCAGTGGGGCAGGCTGATTGCATTAACACAGCACTTCTTCTGGGGCGTTAGGCTGGAGGGCTGTGATTTAGTGCTTGTGAAACCCAACATTCTGTTACAACTTTAAAAAACACCAACACAGGTGCACTGTCTTTTAGACAGACATGCTAAAGGTAAGCAGTGTGTTGGTGTTGATGTTTTTAGAGTTTTAGCTCAATGCTGCTTTTCACAGCATGGGAAAACCAACATTTCTTTTGTCTTTTTTGCAGTTTTATATAGTGCGAGCTCGATCCAAAGGTATTGGAGCGCTTTACATGAGCACCAGTAATGATACGCAAGGTCTCAGTCATTCTTTTTATGCACGGGGAAATTAAGTGAGTTCCCCCGAATCACAGGATGTTGAGCGATGTGTAGAACTGAACCTGGTTCCCCTGGTGGAAAGTTGGCAGTTTTTGCCATAATGCCACATCCTCCTGCCACATTCTGTTACAACTTTAAAAAACTCCAACACGGGTGCGCTGTCTTTTAGAAAGAGGTACTAAAAGGCAGTGCGTTCGTATTGGTGTTTTTAGAGTTGTAACCAGTGGCGGCCAGCATGACTCACGGATGGCGAGGCGGGGGGTGGGGCACGGAAGGGGGGGGCTCAATGTAAAATAAATAAATAAACACTTACCTTGCCGCCGGGTCCCGCTCTCTGCTCCTGCTCTCCTCCGTCGGACTCCAGGTACAGGAAGCACAGCCAGGCTCCCCTGACCAATCACAACACTGCAATGCAGCGTTGTGATTGGTCTGAGCGTCGTGGTTCGACGCTCAGCCAGGGAATGGGGGCCTGGGCATGTTCTCTATGCAGGCTGTAATGCAGCCTGCGTGGAGAAGAGGGAAAGTGTGCATGACTGTTTGCCCAGTCCCAGAGGGCCGGCCAAACAGTCATGTGCACTTAGGAGTGGGCAAACTACTCCTGCCCTGCCCTGCTCTGAGGGCAGAGCAGCCCGCCTGCCCACAAAGCAGCATGGAAACATGAAATTAGAATAGCTCGACGTTATTATCATTTTATGTTTCCTTTATTTGCACTGCTTAAAAGCAGTGGGGCGATGCTCCTCCGGAGGAGCCGCCACTGGTTGTAACACAATGGTGCTTTTTACTGCTTGTGAAAATCAACAAACTTACAATTTAAAAAAACAACAATACAGGTGCATTGTCTTTTGGTAAAAGATGCCTAGACAATGGGTCAGTGTTTGTGTTTCTTGATTCAGGGGGAGGGGCTGGGCTCGGATCATGTTGGGCTCGAGGGTCTATGAGGACCCCGACCTGAGCCGGAGACGGACATGAGGCTCGAGCCAGGCTGGAGCTTTTAGGGGCTCACCCACCTCTATTAGTCACTCGACCTCCTTCATGCACTTGAATCCTGATCTGCAGCATCCCGTCTGTACCCCTGCTCTTCAAATGAAGAAAGACGCCACAATTCTATCTTATTAGAGCCCAAGATCTCAGACAGATTTTGGGTGAGACACCGGGGAGGAGGGGTCGGTGTTGGAGAGAGGGACGGATGGGATATCAGGAAGATTCTCACTCACTCATATAGTCGGAAAGTCCTCGATTTACTTTGGTTGGTGCCAAGTTGGATGCAAGCTCAGCAGTGGCGTAGCCAGTGTGTCAAGGTCCTTAGTGCAAGGACATGAGGCCCCTGGCTGCTGTTTGAACTGGGAAATACAACAATAATTATGGTTCAGAAGGCCCCTCGGGCCCCTCAGGCCTCTGTATCCCAGTGCTACTGCATCTGCTGCACTAATAGCAGCTACGCCCCCTCAGACATAAATTCACACCAGGGAGGGTGACCTACAAGAGGACACGGTTAGATTTATGATCACTGCTGACAGCTCCTGGGATCTGAATGGTGCACATTTTAATCCAGGCAAAGCCAAGTCAACCTTCCAAGACCAGCTGAGTACCATTAAACTAAGAAATATTAGAACATTGGAATGTGGAGCACTCCATTGAAGACAATGGAGTGCTCCGTGCTTCTACGGGCTGGTAAAGGCCCGCAAAGCAACATTCCAATGTTGTTTTCACAAAGGCCTCTCGGAGCCAGAGGGGATTTAAACCCCCTCGAACTCCGAGAGGCCTTTGTTTTATTTGTTAGATCATTCTGCCCTCTAGTGGCAGAATGTTCTAATAGCCTTATAGCCCTTCGTAGCTGGGCTATACCGGCTATTAAAGTCCCGCTCCCTTGTTAAAGTCCCTCGCCGAACGCTGGAGCGGGCCTTTAATAGCCGGTATATCCCGCTACGGCGGGCTATAAGGCTATATTAGAACATTGGAATGTGGAGCACTCCATTGAATACAATGGAGTGCTCCGAGCTTCTACGGGCATGTAAAGGCCCGCAGAGCAACATTCCAATGTTGATTGAACAAAGGCCTCTCGGAGCCCTAGGAGATTTCAATCCCTTCGGGCTCCAAGAGGCCTTTGTTTAATTTGTTAGAACATTCTGCCCTCTAGTGGCAGAATGTTCTAATAGCCTTATAGCCCTTCGTAGCTGGGCTATACCGGCTATTAAAGTCCCGCTCCCTTGTTAAAGGCCCTCGCCTTCGGCTCGGGCCTTTAACGGTGGAGCGGGCCTTTAATAGCCGGTATAGCCCGCTACGGCGGGCTATAAGGCTATAGTATTATCCAGAGTTACCAGGGTGGCAAGGCAGCTTTCTCAGGCACATGAGTCTCCTGGGAGGCTTGTACTCTCATGAACTAATGTGTGGCATGATCCGATCCGTGTTCTTCTGTTAAATCCTGAAACTGAATGCAAGGACCCTCTGTGTGTGTGTGTGTTTGTGGGCGGGGACTGAAGAGGACACCTGTCTGTCAAAGGTGACATCACAAACCCTTATGCAGAAAGTTCCTCTCTGAAGTTACACTGACAGCAACGCTGGCATATGGACGTGGCCAATTTCCACAAAAAAGGATTCTTCTATATTGGAGCATTGGAATGTGGAGCACTCCATTGAATACAATGGAGTGCTCCGAGCTTCTACGGGACGGTAAAGGCCCGCAGAGCAACATTCCAATGTTGCTTTTGTTCACAGCTATTGCTGTGAACAAAGGCCTCTCGGAGCTCGAGGGGATTTAAACCCCCTCGGGCTCCGAGAAGCCTTTGTCTTATTTGTTAGAATATTCTGCCCTCTAGTGGCAGAATGTTCTAATAGCCTTATAGCCCTTCGTAGCTGGGCTATATCGGCTATTAAAGTCCCGCTCCCTTGTTAAAGACCCTCGCCGAACGCTGGAGTGGGCCTTTAATAGCTGGTATAGCCCGCTACGGCGGGCTATAAAGCTATATTAGAACATTGGAATGTGGAGCACTCCATTGAATACAATGGAGTGCTCCGAGCTTCTACGGGCCGGTAAAGGCCCGCAGAGTAAGCTTCCAATGTTGTTTAAACAAAGGCCTCTCGGAGCCCTAGGTAATTTCAATCCCTTCGGGCTCCGAGAGGCCTTTGTTTAATTTGTTAGAACATGCCCTCTAGTGGCAGAATGTTCTAATAGCCTTATAGCCCTTCGTAGCTGGGCTATACCGGCTATTAAAGTCCTGCTCCCTTGTTAAAGGTCTTCGCCTTCGGCTCGGGCCTTTAACGCTGGAGCGGGCCTTTAATAGCTGGTATAGCTCGCTACGGCGGGCTATAAGGCTATAGTGGAACCTTGTACAGAATGGCTGTCTGCTGTGATGTCCTCTACACCAGCCTTGAGTGAACAGAGACTGTAGCCTCTGCAGTGCAGGGCCTTTGTAACCCAAACTCAATGAGTGGAGAACGACATCTAAGATAACCTTGTCCCATACAATTATTGGTGCTGCAGAACCACACGCACCCTAGGAAGGGAAGAAAAAAGAAAAGTCAGAAGGCTAGTCCTCTGGTGGACTGCACCAGGCAGATGAGGTCCCTAGGAAGAGACACTTTCACTTCCCTAAGGCAGAGCTTTGGACCAACAGGGCTAGCTTTTAAACAACCCTTGTTCTACCAACACACAGGTTTGCCAGTGAACATCAATCTTGTCTGAACATACTGTTGCTACTCTAGAACTGAACCGATCAGACAGATCTCCCAATGCAACTCACTCTTGACGCGAGTACTCTGGCTATTCCAATGCTTACTTTCACAAACTGTGCTGCCCATGCTCCTCTCTTGCAGCAAAACTCTGGTATTGGGGTCCACCCAAAACTTTGACGTGCATTAGTGCATATTGGTGTTAGCATGTCATACCCGCTTTAAGGAATCGAGATTGACTCACATGATTGGCTGACATTATTGGGAGGGTTTATGGAGAGGACTAGATGCATAACAGTACTTACTCCACCACCTTACACCTACACTACCACATAAATTGCACTCCACTTGTTACAGCACTCAGTACATCAACACACCTCCCCAATAGCCTGTCTACTGCAGAACTACCACTGTATGCCTACATTACTGACAAGCATCACCACTGACACCTGCTTCCACACCACCACCTATGCACCCTCACTACCAGTGTGTTACACCTATAACACCACCCGCAATTTACACCTTACAGCACATTTACACCACCCACCTCAGACAACACTCATGCTTTAATCATACACATAATCTCTCATTACACAAGGCAACCCCTTATTTCACCTTCTGTGTACCCCACCAACATAAACCTTCACCACAAGAAAGCGCAGTACATGTACCCCATCCCTTCCTTCTATACCACCACCCACATTTACACCACCATGGTTACCACATACAACAACCTATATCCCCTTTATCCTACACAACCACTTGCACCACTACTTGGATTTTACACCTCACCCTACACTCACATCAACTCTACCTAAATCATTTAAATCATGCATACTACGTTTATACCAGCTCCATTAATAAACCACAATCGATACCCTACAAAAACACCTACACTGATCAACACTACCTACTATGAATATAATAGCCTATACTCTACACCGGAAGCAACACTTCCACCACTCTACAAACCTACACCACCGCCATGACATTCCCTCAGCTGCTGGCACTCACATACCCTCAGCCGAACCTACAAGGTGTCAACTACTGGCTCCTAAAGTCCCACCATTGACCTTCAAAAGCCTTCAATCAGCCCTCAAAAAGCCTTGCTGGTCCTCAGAGTCCTTTTGATAGTCATCTTCCACTCATTCCTAAAGTCAAAGAACTGATATGCTAGTGCTCAGAGCTCCTCTGCCAGGCCTTAGAGCCCTTAGCTGGTAATCAGATGTGACTGAAGAGCCCCTTCACTGAAATCTTAAGAACTCTTCAAAACACCTTTACTGCCCCTCAGTTCCTCATTTTGACCCCTAAGAGCTGCTCATTCCACTCTGCAGACACAAGTGTCCTTTAGGGAACCTCTACTGCCTGAAGTGACCATTCCTAACCTAAGGAGGGGTCTGCAGCCTATCCTGTGCTCCCTCGCACACGGTATCCCCACGCAACAGCATTCGCTGTGCAGGCAGGGGATTAACTGAACTGTAGCTCCTCTTCTGAGCAGAAAGCCTCTTTTTACTATCTGCACACTGGATGTACACAACTGCCTTCACACCATGTACACTTTATAAAATATACACTGTAATACCATCAACACATTCAGCTACCACCTATATCACTACCTATGGCAGAGGCTTCTACACCACCTATGCTCCTACACCATATACACCTCTACCTCAGGTCACAGCCTGCAACCTACATCCTACGCAAACAACTGCTCCCTACACCTCCTACATCCTGCATCATCACTACGCCTGCTGCTAGTGCTATACTTGTTTTGGGCGAGAGTGAAATTTAGGCTGAGGCTCATGCTGTGTTGTACCAGTTGGGTGTATGAGATAAATTTGAACTATTACTGTCTGTGTTGTACCTTTTTTTCTGTGTGTGACTCGCACTGCTGTAGTCAGTGTTGTCCTTTTTCTTTGTATGTGTGTAACTTGCACTGCTGCTGCCAGTGTTATGCTTCATCTGTGTGTGAGGAAATCATGCCCTTTAGCAGCCTTTGCTGTATCCTTTGTGTGTGAAGATAGAATGCATTGCTGCTGCTAAGCTGTAACTATTCTTTGTATGAGGAGCAGATGCAATGCTACTGTCCATGCTGTAATCTGTGTGTGAAGGGAGGCTGCAATGATGCTGCTGTGTTGTATATATTCTTTTGTGGGGTTCTTATACACTGCCACTATACATGTTCTACCTGTTGTTGTTTGAGGGAAAGCTGTATGGCTGGTTCTCTCAAGGGAAAGATTCACTGCTGCTGCTTTGCCGTAGTTTCTGTAGGTGTGAGAGAGAGAAGCCTGCTCGGCTGCAGCTGTAGCGCTAATGCAAATCTCTGTGTGAGGTTTACATGCACTGCTGCTGCACACACTGTATCTGTTGTGCATGTTAGAGACAAATTTGCACTGCTGCAGCTGTAGCGCTAATGCAAATCTCTGTGTGAGGTTTACATGCACTGCTGCTGCACACACTGTATCTGTTGTGCATGTTAGAGACAAATTTGCACTGCTGCTGCTACAGTGCTAATGCAAATCTCTGTGTGATGTTTACATACATGGCTGCTGCATGTGCAGTACCTGTGGGTTGTGTGTGAGAGAAGCCTGCACTGCTGCTGCTGCAGTGCTCATTTTAATCTCTGTGTGAGGTTTGCATGCACTGCTGCTGCACATGCAGTACCTGTTGTGTGTGTGAGCGAGAAGTCTGCACTGCTGCTGCAGTGCTGATGCAAATCGCTGTGTGAGGTTTACATGCACTGCATGTGTTGTACATGTTGTGTGTATGAGAGAGAAGTCTGCACTGCTGCTGCAGTGCTAATATTAATCTCTATGTGAGGTTTACATGAACTGCTGCTGCACATGCTGTGCTTGTTGTGTGTGAGAGGGAAGCCTGCACTGCTACAGCTGCAGTGCTAATGCAAATATCTGTGTGATCTTTACATGCACTGCTGCTGCATGTGCTGCACCTGTTGTGTGTGAGAGAGAGACATCTGCCCTGCTGGTACTTCAGTGCTAATGCAAATCTCTGTTTGAGATTTACATGCACTGCTGCTGCACATGCAGTACCGGTTGTGTGTGTGAGAGAGAGAGACGTCTGCACTGCCGCAGCTGTAGTGCTAATGCAAATATCTGTGTGATGTTTACATGCACTGCTGCTGCACCTGTTCTGTGTGTGTGAGAGACGTTTGCACTGCTGCTACTGCAGTGCTAATGCTAATCTCTGTTTGAAGTTTACATGCACTTCTGCTGCACATGCTGTACCTGTTGTATGTGTAAGAGAGAGACGTCTGCACTGCCGCAGCTGCAGTGCTAATGCAGATATCTGTGTGATGTTTACATGCACTGCTGCTGCACGTGCTGCACCTGTTGTGTGTGTAAGAGAGATGCCAGCACTGCTGCTGCTGCAGTGCTCATTCTAATCTCTATGTGAGGTTTAAATGTACTGTTGCTGCACACGCTGTACCTGTTGTGTGTGTAAGAGAGATGCCGGCACTGCTGCTGCTGCAGTGCTAATGCAAATCTCCGTGTAAGGTTTACATGCACAGCTGCTGCACACGCTGTACTCATTGTGTGTGTGAGAGAGAAGCCTGCATTGCTGCTGCAGTGCTAATGCACATCTCTGTGTGATGTTTAAGTACATGGCTGCTGTACACACTGTGCCTGTGGTGTGTGTGTGTGTGTGTGAGAGAAGCCTGCACTGCTGCAGTGCTAATTCTAATCTCTGTGTGAGGTTAACATGCACTGCTGCTGCACACGCTGTACCTGTTGTGTGTGTAAGAGAGAAGTTTTCACTGCTGCAGTGCTAATCGCTCCGTGAGGTTTACATGCACTGTTGCTGCACATGCTGTACATGTGTTTGTGAGAGAGGTCTGCTCTGCTGCTGCTGCAGTGCTAATGCTAATCTCTGTTTGAGATTTACATGCACTGCTGCAGCACACGCTGTACCTCTTGTGTGTGTTTGAGAGAAGCCTGCGCTGCTGCTGCAGTGCTAATCTCTGTGTGAGGTTTACATACACTCCTGCTGCACACGCTGGACCTGTTGTGTGTGTATGAGAGGGAAGTCTGCACTGCTGCTGCTCAGTGGCATAATGAAACTTAAGGGGGCCACCTGCAAAGTGCATGGAGGGGCCCCCTTCCGGACCTCTCAGGCCATGGTACTGTGCTGAGGGGGCCCCCTGGAGCTTGGGACCCCCCTGCACTGTGGGGGCTGCAGGGGCCTTTGTTACGCCCCTGCTGCTGCTGCTGTGCTAATGTGAATCTTAATGTGAGGTTTACATACACTGCTGCTGCACACACTGTGCCTGTTGTGTGTGAGAGAGAGAAGCCTGCTGCTGCTGCTGCTGTGCTAATGCAAATATATGTGTGAGGGTTACATGCACTGCTGCTGCACACGCTGTACATTTGTGTGTGTGTGAGAGGAGCCTGCACTGCCGCACCTGCAGTGCTAATGCAAATCTGTGTTTGAGATTTACATGCACTGCTGCTGCACACGCTGTACCTGTTGTGTGTGTGTGAGGAGCCTGCACTGCTGCTGCAGTGCTGATGCAAATCTGTGTTTGAGATTTACATGCACTGCTGCGGCACACGCTGTACCTGTTGTGTGTGTGTGAAAGAGAAGCCTGCACTGCTGCAAGTGCAGTGGTAATGCAAATCTGTCTGAGTGAGGTGGACATGCACGGCACACACTGTACCTGTTGCATGTGTGAGAGAGAAGTTTGCACTGCTGCTGCTTCCAGTGGCGTAACGAAACTTGAAACTTGAGGGGCCCCCATGCAAGGTACGTGGAGGGGCCCCCTCCGGACTCAGTCAGGAGCTCTCTGGCCAGGGCGCTGTACTGAAGGGGCCCCCCGGAGCTTGACCCCCGTGCACTGAGGGGGGCCTATGATACGCCACTCACTGCTGCAGTGCTAATTCAAATCTCTCTGTGATGTTTACATGCACTCCTGTAGCCCAGGCAGTACTTGTTACGTGTGCAAAGGGAGCTTGCAATGCTGTGGCTGTGCAATACCTATTCTTTGTGGGAGGGGTGTATGCACATGTACTGCCCATGCTGTACCTGTGCTGTTTGTGAGGGCAGCATGCACTTCTGCTGTGCAGTGCTTCTACCCATGATCTATACGTTCTGTGTTTCTTAGTGAAACAAGACACAATGCTTTCACTGTACAAAGATCAACATGTATGTGTGTTAATAATTAGGTGAAGAGTCTGTTTTGGAACACACAGGAACCTAAACAAAGCTGAGCTGGCGATGGGCAATTCCTTTTTGAATGGTAACCCTTATTGATTTAGTCACTATTTTTACCTAATTAGCTTAACAATACATCAGCAACATATAGCAGAATGGAACCGATGGAATAGATGCACTATCTGAGTTGCCTTCGCCCCTGAGTGTGTGAGACAGGAGTCCTATGTACCCAGCAGGGCCAGTAGCCTATATGGGGCGGTCCTTTAAAGTTTCCGATCAGTTACAGAGAAAAGGAGTCCGTTCATCCACAGGGGAGCCGCGCGGCACTCACCTGCTGTAGTAGACCGAGAAAACCTCCTCCTTCAGCACGTGCTCGGACAGGATGCGATCGAAGACCGGAGTGATGCCGTCAATGGCCTGCCCGGGATAGCCCATGCCCAGCACCCCGTCGAAGCGGGCAAAGATGAAGGGGAAAGCGGGCAGGGCCGTCGCCTCTGCGAAGACCTGTATGACGGGAATTCCAGCCACCTGAGAACGGGGAGAAGGAACACACGTGCTGTTATACTGTCTGTTCTTCAAAAGGCTCGCATATCCGTTATGTAAGTGACATGGATGCCAGGAACCTGAGAGGTGACTGACCTAGCCCCAGCCCGAGCCCTCGTAGTTTTTCAGAGGCTCTGGATTGTCTGTATCGCTAGCTGGTTAATGATGAGACTATTAAATCCACAAGTCTCCACCAACCAATCAAGAGGGGTCTCTGCTAGCATATTGAGCAGGACTGAGGGGTCAATGGAATAAAAGTCAAGGTCAAGAATGGTTGTCTAAAAGTAGGGTTTTGGATGTGCCAGGAAGTATGGCGCCTTGCGTGTGTGCGTATGGTATTTGTAGTGTGGGTGTAACACGGTGCTGCCAGGTCGGAGGAATTACCCTCTAACCCCCGTATATGTGTGGGTGTGAACCCGCACAAGTTACTGAAAAGCAAAGTCCTGGGCACACGTTTATAGAATAAAGACAATGTTTGTTGATGTTCTGAGCATTTGAAGAGTTGTCATTTATAGTCCACTCAAATAGTAAATGTTTAAAGTTTAATCTTAATCGCAAAAGGACTATAAATGACAACTCTTCAAATGCTCAGAACATCAACAAACATTGTCTTTATTCTATAAACGTGTGCCCAGGACTTTGCTTTTAAGGTCAAGAATGGTGAAGGAGGACAGACCAAATAGGCAAAGTACGCACCGGCCTATGGGCCCCAATGCTTTTAGGGGCCCTGCGACAACGGATCAAAATAATATTGATTTGATCTTGAAAGAAAATTACAATCAAGCTTTCTTAAATTGTTTCCAAAAGATAGAAAAAAATGAATCAACTCAAAGAAACGGAAATTTAATTTTTGTGTAATAACATTAATAATTGTTAATGTTTAGCTTTGTGTCATAAAATTGGTTTATTAAAATTGTTGGTTGGTAAAATTAAAAACGTATTAGGAGATAATTTGAAAGGGGGCCCCGAAATGTCGACTGCTTAGGGGCCTCCACAGGGTTTAATTCGGCACTGAGGACAGAAGAGAATTGGTGCTGGTGGGTGTGGGGCAGAGTTGGTAAAGTTGGAAACATGAGCGAGGGCTGCATCAGGTGATTGGACAGCCTGGCAGCCAACTGGAGACCCTGTTGAACACAAGGCACTCAAGTATTGCTGCACTCAAGTATTGCTGACAAGAAAAGGATCAGGTAGACAGGGCAGTAGTTGGAGCAGTCCTTTCTTTCAGGAGAGGTAGGACTTCCGGCATGACGCAAAGGGAGTCAACATGACGCAAGGGGATTACTCCATCTCCATTTAGAAGTGAGGCGTGGCGTAAATGGCATAGTGAGGTGAGTGTGCTGGAGAAGACATTTTACAATTTAGGGGAAAAAGGGGTGGAAGACGGATTGGCTAACTTCAGTATGGGAAACAGCGCAGTACACAAGGCTGGAAGAGGGCTCCAAAGGAGGCAACACTGGTGACGTGATTACGGATGAAGGGGGTGGTAGGGGTGCTGATAGAAGTGCGGTAAGACTGGATCTGATATTTAGTATTTTTGAGTGTAAGTAAATGTGAAGTTGTTGGTTGAAAGAGAAGACGAGGAGATTGTGATAGATGGTGGGGATAGAAAAGACTGTGAAATTTGAGGTGGTGTTTGGCATGAGGTTCAGGAAGTAACTACATTTGACTTTATCTAGAGCCATTTTGAGGGTAAGGAGTGGCATTTTGTAGGCCTCTTGGTGCCTTGGGGCACGTAACATTTTCCATTTGAATAGATGAGCTTGTTTAAAGGTTTTCAGGAATAGGATGTCAGGAGAATCCATCTACCTTCCATTTATGAAGTGTAACAGCAAAACAGACAGCATCACCACCAGTTGGACTTGGCAGAGTCCCAATCTGTGTGAAGCTGGTGGAGTCAGGGACTCAGTGACGTTCAAGCGGAAAAAGCTGATCATGAGCAAGCTTGAGACTACTTCTGAGACTCCACAGCTGGAAGTGATATTTACTGAAGTCTGCTTTTGGAGTTTTTGGGGCTTTCTTTGGTTTTATAAATGTCCACAAATGTAATAATTTGAGCAATTAGCAGCGTTATGTGGAGTGGCACACAGACAGACTCCATAAACATTTTTGAAATTGAGTGAACATGCTGGAGGTAATGCTTCTAAAGAACTGAGGGCATGCATCTCATAACTATTGGAAAGTATTCAATTATTTTATAGCTTATACATTGCCAAATCAGGGCTTGAAAGAGCTCATGCCTGCCAAAGCAACCAATCATTGACCAAGCCAATAGGTCTGGCTTTAATGTGCTAACTCATGCAAACACAGATATGAAAAGACAATTATGCGTAGTTGCTGTTTGCATGAGTAAGTGTATGCATTGAAGCCAGACCTGTTGACTTAGGCAATGCTTTCTGTTTAGAATGTATCTGTAAGCTTTATATGACAAAGCGTGGGATGATTCATTGAATTTTCAAATGTAAAGTCGTCTTTCGTACTTTCCAACGGAATAAGTCCCAGACAAGCAATCGCATGAGGTGAAAGATGTTTACCCCACTCCACATATACCAGCATTCTGTTTGTGTTTCCTTCGTTCTTCATTCATAGTCCCACATGATGTGTGTTTACACCATCTATGATGTTTATGAAAACATTAATTAATTCTTGAATTCTTGTTACTTTAGTATAGACTTGAAACTAGGAGTGAGCAAGAGCCCCGGGTCGTCTTCTGTTTCTGTCCTTCACTGGCTGAGGACAAATGAAAACTTGGCCATGGCCGCCTATCACATGCTGGCACTGCACAATTCAACATCACCGGAAGTCCCCTTTGTGACAAGGGGATGAAGCAGCTCAAAGGATACTGTCATTTACCATTGGTGTCTGTGGGCCTAAGGCAGCATGGCTTATTTAGAGTTTGGCGGATGGGATAATCCTTCACAAACGCGGTCGATGTACTGCCCACTCTGTTGCAAGAGCATTATAGCCTATGACACCTATAGGAATGCAGATGGGATATCCTCCATGTTTTGACAGAGCATCCTGTCCGCCAAAATTTAAAACAGTTCCTTTGCCATCACAATGAAATAACAGAATTATTCCGTTAGTATGTTTGACTCTCCAGTCTGCGGGAGTCCATGATAACCTGCTGTTTGTTAGTTTGATCCCTTATGACCCAGGGGGCATCTTCTGCTTGTACCACGTACCATCACCACATCCTGGCTCAGGAATCCCTTCACGGTGCCGGATCCATAGTGAATGGCAAAGCCAGTTCCATTCTCCACGTATGTGTCAGACTTGGAAGAGTCGTAGCGGCTGTGAGAAACTGAACAAAAACAGTAGTTGGTAAAGAATCATGGCTGTCATCAACATCTGTTAAGAGATGGAGTAGAAACAAGGCTGTTGTTAACACCCGTCTAGACATAGGGTAGTAGCACAGGAACCATCAACATCTGTTAGGAGATGGAGTAGAAACAAGGCTGTTGTTAACACCCGTCTAGACATAGGGTAGTAGCACAGGTACCATCAACATCTGTTAGGAGATGGAGTAGAAACAAGGCTGTTGTTAACACCTGTCTAGACATAGGGTAGTAGCACAGGAACCATCAACATCTGTTAGGAGATGGAGTAGAAACAAGGCTGTTGTTAACACCCGTCTAGACATAGGGTAGTAGCACAGGTACCATCAACATCTGTTAAGGGATGGAGTAGAAACAAGGCTGTTGTTAACACCTGTCTAGACATAGGGTAGTAGCACAGGTACCATCAACATCTGTTAGGAGATGGAGTAGAAACAAGGCTGTTGTTAACACCCGTCTAGACATAGGGTAGTAGCACAGCTACCATCAACATCTGTTAGGAGATGGAGTAGAAACAAGGCTGTTGTTAACACCCGTCTAGACATAGGGTAGTAGCACAGGTACCATCAACATCTGTTAAGGGATGGAGTAGAAACAAGGCTGTTGTTAACACCTGTCTAGACATAGGGTAGAAACACAGGTACCATCAACATCTGTTAAGGGATGGAGTAGAAACAAGGCTGTTGTTAACACCTGTCTAGACATAGGGTAGAAACACAGGTACCATCAACATCTGTTAAGGGATGGAGTAGAAACAAGGCTGTTGTTAACACCTGTCTAGACATAGGGTAGAAACACAGGTACCATCAACATCTGTTAAGAGATGGAGTAGAAACAAGGCTGTTGTTAACACCTGTCTAGACATAGGGTAGAAACACAGGTGCAGTCAACATCTCTCTGAGATGGGGGTAGATTATGGCTGTCATTAACATCTGTCTAGAAAAGAGGTAGAAGAATAGGTGCTATCATAATCTGTCTGGAGATGGGATATGCTCATGAGGGGGGGAGGCGCAGGGCAAACAGTCCCCCAGATGTGGCGGTTGAGGAAATTTGCCAACTGTGTCCTGGAGTTTGTCCTGCTATGGCTCTGCATTCTAGGCCAATTCTCTGCACTGGACTCTCAGGGTAGCAAGGATGAGAAGTCACAAACTTCTCAGGGAGGTAGTGTTAGGGACAAGAGCTCAGAACTCAACAATCAACCAACGGACACAATAAAGTAATATGCAGCCCACTGCCTGCCTTTCATGGAAAAAGAATACATACCAAAATGAAATACTACACAACACGATGAGTGTGAAATACAGGGTTATATTCCGTTGCATCTAACAGTGAAGAGCTACATCCCCTTCTCCCTAATGTCCATCCCTCTCTTCCTGCTATGGTTGAGTTCCATGTCCTACTGCTCCCAAAGCTATGCAGAGTAGGCAAATACTAGGCACAGGTGCAGATAACTCAAAGCAGTCTCATTCATTGGTGGAGCAACTCAGTTCAGTGTTTTTTCAACACTTGATTAATAAGTCTTAGGCGGTGCAGCAGACTTGTCCATGCACATCCGTTTCTGTCCTTGTATACAGACTAAGCCCTTCACTAATCTGCTCTTGGTTGCATTGCATTTTAGGGTGTATGGTGGGCGCAGGATGCGCTCGCACCCTTGCGGTATTGGTCCTTCCTGTCACAATTGAAAATGGTGTACCTTAATTCCACCACAGGGGCGCCATGTTATGTTATGTTATATGAATTTATATAGCGCAACGTATACCCTCGGGTGTCTTGGCGCTGATAGCTAGGCATAGTACTGAGGGTGGTAGAAGAAACAGATTACAAGTTGAGAAGCCAAGTTTTGAGAAGTTTTCTAAAAGTCAGCAAGGAGGAAGAGGATCTGATATGGAGGGGCAGAGTATTCCAGAGTCTAGTGGCTCCTACAAGGAAGCTACTGCCGCCCCATTTCATTTTTTTGAATCTGGACGGAGTGACTGTGTAAGTGCCCAAAGATCTAAGGTTCCTATTGGGAATGTACCATGTAATGGCATTTCTTAAGAATTCAGGTCCCATGCCATATAGGGCCTTGAAGGTGAGACAAAGGGTTTTAAATTTTATGCGATTACTGACAGTAAGCCAGTGTAAATCTTTAATGGCCAAGGATACAGACTGATGTTTAGGAAGATTGAGAAGTAATCTGGCGGCTGAGTTCTGTAGGACCTGCAATTTGTTGAGATATTGTTTCTGCAGATTGACATATAGGCCATTGCAGTAATCTATTTTGGATAAAATAAGGGAAGAAAATGACTGTTTTCCTGGCACTGACCGGAATGTAAGGGAGGATCTTTCTAATGGTTCTTAAAGTAATGTATGAAGTGGATATGATAGAATTAACTTGTTTGCCAAAGTTAAGTTTATCGTCCAGCATCACTCCCAGGCTTTTAACCTTAGGAGTTGGAGTTGGAAGTGAGCCCATCTCTGCAGGCCAGCAGTCAGGGTTCCAAAAGTGAGGATTGTTTCCAAAGAAGATTACCTCGGTCTTATCTGAATTTAGCTTCAGACAGTGTCTGTCCATCCAGATGCAGATTTCTCTCATGCAATTATGAAGCCGAATGCTAGTGTTATTGGCCTTGTTTGCTGCCAAGATCACAATTTGTGTGTCATCTGCGTAAGAAGTAAGTGAGAGACCAAAAGATTGTATCAGAGGGGCAAGGTCAACCACATATAGGTTGAAAAGAGAGGGGCTGAGCGAGGATCCCTGCGGCACCCCGCACGGTAGTGAGAAAGTTTTGGA
This sequence comes from Calotriton arnoldi, assembly GCA_963921515.1. NCBI lineage: Eukaryota > Metazoa > Chordata > Amphibia > Caudata > Salamandridae > Calotriton > Calotriton arnoldi. Next base: position 1,459,125 of record CAWUFW010000598.1, on the reverse strand, counting down.
ACTGAACTTGTCTAGTGTCACAGTGCTTTCCCTATTGTTTAAGAATGATCTGAGTAGACCCAAGGCTGTACCCTTAATACCCATTGCCTCAAGGCGATGGCAAAGTGTTGTGTGATCTACGGTATCGAAGGCCGCAGATAGGTCCAGCAGAATCAGAGCAGCATTTCCTCCTTCATCAAGGATAGTTTTAAGTTCGTCTGTAGCTTTGATCAGCGCTGTCTCGGTGCTATGGTCAACAAACCTAACTCTCACCCTGTCCTCCCAAGTTCTTCCAGCCAAAATTTAAATAGAAGGCTCAAGAGGACTTAAGGGGAAAAGGGGAATGGGATTAAGAGAAAAATAGCCGGTAAGAGAAATAGTGCCTGTTCTACTGCACCTCCAGGGAGAAGTGGAGGACAATATATAAGCATCACCCATATTAGATAGGAAAGCTAGTATCTTTTCTCTATCAAATTGACACATCTTCAATTATTAAACTAAATTCTTGGTTATTTTTCTCTTGAATATTTCAGATGACAAGTACAAGAAAATATCAGGGTTAATATAAGCAGAAATGACTTCTTCATATAGTCTAATATAAATTTATTTTGCTCGTTTTTAGAATTTCAAAATCAATGAAGCCCTTTTGACTAACTCCTCATGCATTGTGCTCCACACGCATACTGGAAAAAATATTTTTAAACCAGTAAGTGCCCTTGAAAACTCCAAGAAATGTAAACAAACTTTAGTTTCTGATAATTGAACAGATCGAAAACTGATGGTGTTGACTCCGTGAACTAATAAGGTCACTGTGAGTGTAAATCTGCAATACTCTACCAAAACAGGTTCTTTGAGTTACAAGGGATTCTCAGGAAGAGATGGCCTTTTGGCCATCCGCAAACCACTCACACATTTGGGAAGCAAGGATCAGAAAGTCACACCATCTTTTCCGTCATGACACCATGTCAACAACAAGACAGCTTTACAGGCACTCACACAGTTTCATTGGAACTCATCTTTCCTAGTACTTGGCACTTCACTTCCAGTCGGATTCAGAAGGAGCATGCATGTCTCTGAATTATTCAATGTGTTTACATCAGTTAGCATCTGTAGGAATGAACAGTATATAGAGCAGCTACCTTTTTTACCGAGTCTGAAGGTAAGGAGAGGGGCACTAATAGTGCCCCTCTCCTTAAAAGGGCTGCTACTGAAGCCCCCACAAAAATAGTGCCACGCTATTTTTGTGGGGGCTGCAGTAGCAGCCTTGTTCAGGTCAGGGTTTGCAGAACAGACTCGATGGGCAGGTCTGCGCTGTCACATTAATCTTAGGCAACGGTAGTTCTCAGGGCTGGCTGCAGACTGGTGAACAGATGTAGCTATTGAAGACTATTGGCTGACAGGCACATGCATCAACCTTTTTTGCGAGCGCAAACGGTGCGATTCGCAAAAATCGGCTGTTTGCGCCCGCAAAAAGGGCTTCTGCGATGCATCAAACTGAAAGGCTCTCGCAATTTAACAAATGGCAATTTATTGCGATTTCTTAAATTGCGATTGCATTTAAGGAATCGCAAATTGCGATTCCTTAAATGCAATGCATGATGAAATCGCAAATAGCGATTTCGGTAATAGGGGCCGCAAATTACCATCAATTTGAACTTGATGGTAATTTGCAAAAACTTTGAAAAATGCACTAAAGTGCATTTTTCAAAGTTGTAGGTTACACACGCGCAACGTGTGCACAGATCAATTTCAGGGGTGCAACAGGGTGTGCTTTTGACACCCTTGCACCCTTGAAATTGCATGCGCAATTTGCGAGTACCTATTGGTACTCGCAAATTGCGCATGTCTATCTCCATTCATTCCTATGGGCCTGCAGGCCCATAGGAATGAATGGAAAGCATTCCTAATTGCGACTCGCAATTTGCGAGTCGCAATTAAGGAATGTTTGGGAATCGCACATTTTATAGCGATTCCTACATGCATAGGCTTTTGCAATTCCTTAATTGCGATTCCTTAATAATCGCAATTAAGGAATCGCAAAAGCCTACATTGATGCATGTGCCCCTGAGTTTCTTCAAGATGATGTTAGAATCCAGGCCAATCTTGGGTTCCTGCTTCAACAGCGTGCAGCTTTTTGATTTCTCTACCAGATGTGGCAGTACCAATATCTCAAGCCTGTGATGGGCTGCCGGGCCCGACAGGAATTGTTATGATACAGTTCACTCGGGAAATGTGCATAAACGCCAGGGGAACCCTTTTTAGCATGGGCCCCTCCTGGCTTGCTCTCTTTCTCAGCTTCCTCTGGGTGCTCCACAGGCTGAGAATATGCTGCACTTTTCCTCTTGGAGTCTGTGATCCTGCAGGGCCAGGCACATTGCTTCCCTATCTCAGCAGGCAGGCTTCAAAGCTCTTTAGGCAGGTACTCAGCTCTTCCAGCAGAAAGTGCACACTTCGGGTGATGTCCACTCACCTATGGGAGACTGGCTGTCTGGCAGAACCCAGCCCTGAGTACACAGCAGCTCTTCGAGTACTCTGCAGAACACTTCCTTCCTTGATCAAGAGGAACATGGAACTAGAAAAAAGTGGGGTGGTTTGGATGTGATGTTTATACATATTTTCCATACAGGGCATGTGAATCTGTCTAAGGTTTCAGAACTGGTTTGGGTTGGATCTCTTTCAAATGTCATTTCCTGGCTGCTTTCCAGACAAAGCCTTTGTAGAAAGTAATGGCTTTCAGAGCAGCTGGCAATGGGGCTGCCTCCAAGCATGAGCCAGGGCCGGACTGGAGGTAGCGCGTACCGGGCATTTTCCCGGTGGGCCGGAAGGGTGGGGGCTGGTTTTGGACACATGGGGGCTGGTTTTGTTACTGGGGGCAGGCTCTGCAGGAGTGCTGCAGTATTGGTCCCCAGTAACAAAAGCTGGGGCGAGCGCTTCTCAGTAGCACCCCCTCCCCCTGAGCCCCCCCACAAGGGGCCGTTTGAGCGGAATTGCCAGGGCTGGCTTCTGTTCCCAGTCCGGCCGTGGCATGAGCACCCCAAACATGAGCACAAGTGAGTTCACTGCACTCAACATTCCTGAAGCAGTAACTAGACACAGACAAAAGTGCAGGTCATGCCTAGAAACTGCCCCACCTTGAACAACAGAAACTACAGCTCCGCCCCACACCCTTCCATTTACCAAATGCCAGTGCTCAGGAAGAACTAATCAACAGTCCTTTGCTAACAAGGACTTCATGAAATTTCCTAGGGGAGCCCTGTCTCCACCCTCTTCATTCCAGTGTCTGGCTCTCCAACCTGAAGCAACAGTAACGTAGGCAACACATTTCCGCTTTTTGGGGAAGCTATCCTCGTCTGCCATTGTGTGCCATGCCAAAGCAGGGGCATCCAAAATGGTTCTCTCTAGGTCCTGTTCACAGACTCACACATCACACATAGTCCTACTACCATACCGGTAAGGCACATGTGCAGCACATACACATGGACTCAACATACCTATGGGATGTCCGCAACAGGTTCTTGGTTTCATAGAACAGTAGAACTTTACATGGTAGACAGCGCTATCACAGACACAGAAAAAAACACCTGGTCATACTACAAATTCACAAAACTTGGTACGCTGCCCCCACCACTTTATGTGATGTACCCAAGGCAGAGATAGTAGCCTACTGAATTTTATGACGTCTTCCTTGGTGTACCCCCAGTTGCGGACCGTGCAGGTAAGAGCGGTGGGTCCAGGTGGGGGGGATTTCGACAGACGACGACGAGGGAAAATTAATTATTTATTTATTTTTCCCTCGTGGTCATCTGTCGAATCCCCCCCAACCTGGCCCCACCGCTCTTACCTGCACAGGCCTCTCCTGTGTGCCCCTCCAGGTCACAAAGGAGGTTCTGGGCCTCGCATCGTGAGGGACAAGCCTGGGCTTCTGCACGGGGTTAGCCTGATTCCAGGGTCAAAATAAAAGTCAGGATACCTATTTCACATGCAGTCAGGCACTCAGGGCCAGAGTACACGTCCATTTATCATGCAGAGGACATCCCTCTCCCAACAGGGCAGAAACATGGCTGCTATTAAAATCTATCTAGAGATGGGATAGGAACATAGGTGACAACATTTGTCTAGAGATGGCGGTAGAATCATGGCTGACATCCACATCCATCTAAAGATGTTGGTTAACCACTCAGGCACAGTTATCTCAGAGAGTAGTCAACCCCCTAAGCAGAGGCATAGATGAAAGAAGCTGTTGGATGCAATACTTCCCACTTTCAGTATGCTTATGTGTTTAGTTTTGGTTCACCACCATGTTCCCCAGAATCAAGCCCCTCCGCATTTTATTACATTTGCACATTTTTCATGTTCAATTTATTTTCCTTTCTTTTTACCAATGAAATTAAGGCCGGCTTATAATTGAGTGTAAAAAATGTTTTTTCGTTTTTTCATTATGGGTCTATAGAACAGAGAGACGCCCAGACTGCTCAGGCCCTACTTCATTATTAGAGAGCTGGCTGCAATGCTTGTTTCACACACACCTTATAACACTCATGGATAGCAGGACATAGTGCATGACTCTACCAGGCATTATTACACTCGTGAGCGGTAGAGTATAGTCCCTGACTCTATCAGGCCATATTACATTTCTGGGTAGCAGGCAATAGTACATGATTCCATCAGACATTATTATACTCATGGGTGATTGACTATAGTCCTTCACTTTAACAGGCTTTATTACACTTGTAAGGAACTATGGGCCAGATGTACGACCGGGGCATTTAGCGACTCGCACTTTGCGCTCAATTGCGAGTTGCAATTTGCGAGTTGCTAAATGCCGTGTACAACAGTGTCAGAGACACTGTTTGCGATTCCCAATGTGGTCGCAAATTGCATGCCTCATCAATATTCATGAGGCACTCGCAATTTGCGACCCCATTAGGAATGGCTGGCCCTCCCAGGTATGGTGGCCTGCTGGGCTCAGCAGACCTCCATGCCTGGGACTGCTTTTCAATAAAGCTGATTTTTTTGTTAAATGCATCCCGTTTTCCTTAAAGGAAAACGGGATGCAATTAAAAAAAAAAAAAAAAAACGTTTTCGTTTTCATTTTTTAAGGGCAGGTCCCTGGGACCACTGCCTGCCCCTGAAAAATATTTTCCCCTGCATTTGCGAGTGCATTACCACCCTCTTGAAGAGGGCGGTAAATTGCGAGTGTTTTGCGACCGCAATTGCGGTCGCAAAACATTCTTACATAGGGTAGCGAGTCGCAATTAGGAAGGGATGCCCTTGGAACGCCCCTTCCTAATTGCGAGTCGCAAATCCTATTTAGGGAGTCGCAAATAAATTGCGACTCGCTAAATAAGGTTTGTACATGGCCCTATTAGTTTTTGCATGCGCAAACGGGTCGCTAACCCGTTTGCGCATGCCAAAATGGGTCGTACATCTGGCCCAAAGTGTAGTCTTACTCTAGACTTTGACCAGTCTTTATACATTCATAGTGGACAGTCTGGGGTACCTCTCGAGCCTCTATCGGACCTTAATACACTGATGGCAGACAGACTGCACTGTCACTAGTTTCTATCAGAATTTAATATGCAGATGTATGGGGGGGCAGACTGCAGTGCCTCGCTAGCCTCTTTCACTGATAAGTGAAAAACGGCAATGATTTTCTCCATCAGGCCTTTTTAGATAGAGAAGGTTCCAACTGAACTCTCACGTATTTCTAGCAGACTTTATAAGACTGATGCTCGAGAGAGTGCAGTGTCTCTAGTCTCTATGAGACCTTGAAAGGGGACAGGCTGCAGTGCCTACCTCCACCAGGCCTCATTACACTGATAGGAGATATCCTGCAGTGCCTCCTTGGCCTCTGGCAGGCTTTACTGCATCGATAGATGACAACAGTATGGATCTTTCCAAAGGCTTTGGGGACCAACTCGGGATGTCCTTGACATGATGTTGCTATGAGTCTTAACTTTGTCCCGCTGCAGGATAACTCACCACAGGCACTGTACAGGGGGGAGCAGCTGTGGGAAGGCACCCAGAGGTTCGCAGAGCCGGTGTCGAACACCACTTTGAAGGTCTGTGGTGGGGAACCAATGGTGATCTCACCAAAGTACTGGGTCTGCAAGACAGAAACATGAGGTTGGGTGTAAGAAAGGCATGACGTTCTTCGAAGCGAGCAATGGAGCAAGCAGCAAGCCGAGCAGTGGTGTGAGGGAACGGATGGCCAGCAGAGATAGCAATTGGGCAAGCAACGGGTGGGAAATAGGGCAGGTAGCAGAGGCGGCGGCAGCAAGGCAACTGAAGGAAGAGGCAAGGGCAGAGAAATGCACAGTGCGTTAGCAGTGGTGTGAACAACAGTGCGAATCTCAAAGACAGCAATGGACTGAGCTTCTGATTGGGCAACAGAGCCATTACCAGGGCAAGTATATAGAAAGAGAAGGATTAATGGGGTAGGTAAAAGTCAAGCAATGGGATGATCAATGGGATAGAATGGAGAGGCCAAAGGAACGTGTAAAAAGGCGAGTATAACTGTTGGCAATGGCTAGGTCTCTAAGTGTGCATTTGGAGAAGCAACTGGGTGACTACTGGGGCAAGCGATATAGGGAATAATAAATATTTCAACAGGGTGAACAGTGGTGTGAGAGAGAGGGCAGCAACTAATAGGGTGACTAATGGGTCGGGGTACATGACAAACAAAAGAGCAAACTACTTTGGGTCTGATTTATAGTTTGTCTGATAGGGTATTCGATCATGAACATGATGGAATACCCAATCTGCCAAACCCTCGGTCCGCCCGACTCTTTCAGAGATGAGTGGACCTTAAGCTTCTTGTAGATGGAGCCCCCGTTGGCTCTGTTGATGGAAAACTTCCTTCGATGGCCCAATAGAGTAGGGTCATCGGAGGAAGGACATTATACCACTCGCCCTACTTACATGGTGTAATGTCTTTCTACGCCTGCCCTTCACTGCTCACAGGAAGGGACGGAAAAAAAATAATGCCCTCCACTCCCTGGAAGAACATTCCTAGGGTATGGAAGTCATTATTTTTTGTCTTTAAAAAGAAACTCCCATGTGGGAGTTCTCTTCTGAATAACAAAAAATGTGTAAAAGTTTAATTGATGGCCGTCAAAACCAGTGGGAGCCATACACCAACCATTTTCTACATTGAAAGGAACCATTGTGACAGTGATTCCCTAAACTCCCTAAACAGATGAGTTATATCAACTCTGACCACCTGTTTAGGAAAAACCTTAAAACTTGGATATTCTCATCCACTGACGCAAAGTGCCAAGCACTTATCCGATAATATCATCATCCTCCCCCCTCCCCCCCCCCCCGGTGTTGCGTAACTCCGCTCCCGCGTAACTCCGCTCTCACCCGCATAGCGCCAAGATGCTCCTCAGGGAGTGAAAGTTGAGCTCTACAAATACTATATTCAATTCAATTACTTTTGGCTCGGCAGTCATCTCTAAATTTGAAGTACGGTAGTCCATCATGATGGCGGAGGTGACGCGTACCTTTATCCCGACAGACAGTACTCTGTCGGTCAAAATCACAATTCGGCCCTCTGTGAGCATGTTGGCAAATAAGAGGGCGAGGAACGAATCGAGCAATTAAGCTAGAGACCAGAGAATAGGGCAAGCCATGAGAGGAGAAACTTGGTAAACAACGGTGAGAGAAAGGGGCTACAAAAGGGAGAGCAAGAAAACTTCCCCAGGCAAGCCTTTGACTCATGCAATCCCACCCAGCAGGGGTCAGCCCGTAGGCATCTCTAGCAACAGACCACCCTACGGGGAAATCTGCTGATGCAGTAAAGGTCCGTAGGATTGGGAGAGAGTCTCACACGCGGCTGACTGTACCCACACTGTCATTTCAGAGTCTGACATGTACCTGACTCATCCCCATACTCTTTGGCCTGTAGGAGAGGTGGCTTGGGTTTCACAAGCCCCAACATCTCCCAGCCTGCCATGCGTCTGACTGCACCCAAGTCCCTATCCTTTCAGAGGCCTACCCAAGCCAGATCAGTGACTGACGTCAAAGGACAATAAAAACATCTCCTTCGATGATTTTCAAGCATTGCAAATAAGTCACTCTGCCCCAGCAATCCCGGCCCGTCTGACATGTGACTGACTTTTCTCCAGCCCCTCCGGTTCCATTCCATGCTCACTCACATCCAGGTAGTTGGTGAGATTGGTGGGGGCTGTGTCTCTGCGCCTCAGTTTCGTTTCAGGGAAGACATCGGAGACCTTGACCCCCATCTCATGCAGGGTCTGGCGGATGGAAGGCATTACCTTCAGGGGGATCCTGGGGAGCAAGAGAAGCAAGAAAAATAAAGTGGGTTATTACATGTGAGCGGTGCAAGACAGTTTAATGGCGTTTCCTCTCTCTCTCGCTCTCTCTCTCTGCTACGTATACTATAATTATACTTATTAACACATTAATTATTTTAGCTTCCATCAATGAACGAGCCCAATTTCCAAAAATGCTTCAAATAGTAGGTGTGTCTTACTCCAGGCGTAGGTATAACTTACGTGTGGATTTCAAGGAGTGCGATTGGCTTACGAAGGGTTTCTTTATGGAAGTCTAACACCTGGAAATGGCTCTAAGAAAGCACTTTGAGAAATAGTCTTGAATATTCCGGTATAACGAGGCGTGTGAGCAGAGGTCGAAGTGGCGGGGGATCTGAGGGGCAAGACGTGTCCATACTTTTATAATTTTATAAAAAACAGTTCCCCTACTTTTTGTGAAAAGACAACTATTCATGGACGGTTAATTCAGACAATTGAAATGCTTCAGCTGTAGTGCAAGGCAGGGAGTCTCCTGTGCTGTGAAACTGAGGGAGGGGCAGACAGCTAAACAAGCCTTCTTGCCAGGGTGCCTTTCTTCCCTGAAAGAAATGTAAATGTGCGCAACTGGTCAATCTGCAAATGAAAAGGGTGCCTGGAAGCTGATATTGGCTTTAATTAACAGAATCACTTGAAGCCTACTGGTGACACAGATTTATTCTTTTTGAGTAGTATTGTAAGGGAGCTACCAGCTAAGCTGTGAGGTGTGTGCTTTTAAAAAATAGTTATAAAAACAATTGCACTATGTACAGTCGGGGTATTACTAAAATATATATTTTGGAAGCACTTTGTAGCTTAAACCTTTTTGCGCATTTTGTAGCAGCCTACCTGATGCTGTGTATAATGCAAGTTTAAAATAACGACTTACATGTTCACAGTGCTTTCTGTCACAGACTAGGCACTAAACATACACAAGTTACTATTCTCCACTGCACCAACGAGGATTAATTTCTGTGGTTCTCTGGGGCAGTTCATTAACTAATAGAGGTATCGTAATGTCTGATTGTCATTTAAACTGTGCGTTATTTTATATGTAGTTACCTGAAGGTAAAAGACCAAAAAAAGTTAACAAATATTTTGTTTTTTTTAGCCACCCCTTTGACCACACCCCCAACGCCCACTCACCCTGCCCCATTGCCTGCAGCATCACAGTTCTCATACTTTTTTTTTTTTTTTAAACGCACTTCGACCACTGTGTGTGAGCCACAAAAGGCTCAAGCCAGGCTCAAACTAGATGCCTGGTTCTAGCTCAGCTAAAAGTTCCTTCTGGACTTTGTCAAAACGAGCTGAGGCTGGTGCAGCTTCTGCCTGCCACCCTCATCCTGCAGTGGAGGTGCTGCGATCACTGGGCCGGGGAGATAAGCAAGTTTTGGAGGACTGTGGAAGTGTTCAGAGAGGGACCTTATGCCAATGATTTTTCAAAGAGTTCCTCTCTAAGCACTTTAACGGCACTCTACAAAGCAGTGACAATCAGCCATCTGTATTGCTGCCCTCACTTCCTGGAGAGTAAAGAAACATGCAAAACGTTTGATACACTCTGTGGTGAAATTCTGTCTGCGGAAGAGCACTGCACTTGCCCTACCTGACATTCTGTTTTGTTAAGATGTTTCAGTGCCCTCACTGAGGTGATGAGATTCCCTAACATCCATCTTTATTGAGTCAGGGGAAGCGTTAATAACATTAGAATAGGGTACTTTACTTTCCCTTAAGGTAAATTGGTGTTTTCTTTCCCAGAAACCTCTCTAGGATCAACTTGATTTATCATGTCATACCTACATTTATTTAACAGAGTGTATTGATTTAGCACCTCAAATAATTAAACACCAAGCAATAACGTTTTATGCATACCAGGAGAGAGAAAGAGAAACCCATCATATGGATGAATGCACAATGTGAATTCAGGAAACCTGGGATCAGTTTCGGCTTCCCCACTTGAATATTGCGTTATCCTCTGCAATTTCTTTATTTCACTGTACCTCCTTTTCTTTCATCAGCAGCACAAAAAGATGATGGATGGAATGCTGAACATTGTCAAACATTCACCCCCAGTCACAGATCTGGGTTGAATCCATTGGTTTTTTTGCTCACCATGCCATTCCAGTTTGGACCCAGCCATATGTAAATCAGTCTTGACCATGCTCCCCATTGGAACAGTCCAGCCCGAACTGCCAGGCCAGGTCCTCCCTGTATCAGAAAACAAGCATCCTGGGACCTGTGTTGAGATATTAACCCTCATCAGCTTGGCCAGCTTGAATCCAGTGGTATGGAGAGCACAGGACCCACGTCTGGGCATACCCTTCTCACTAAGGACGACTATAGCGACACAAAAAGATGACGGACAGAATGCTGAACATGATCAAACATTCACCCCAGTCACAGATCTGGACTGAATCCATCGTTTTTGTGTCTCCTTTTCTTTCGTCATCACATAAGAGAACATTTTGAAATACTTTAGTTCAGGATGGGCGCTGTACAGAAATCCTCTTGTGTTTGATTCAATGTTGCTCCACTTGTACTTGGAGCCATATGGGGGCACATGACAACTGCATCACTGGTTCACTAACTGCATCGTCGCCAATGTTTTTAAGATGGTGTTTAGACACTATCACTTCCAATTAATGCAGGAATAGAATCTAATGTACTACCCTGAAACGCTTCTGCATGTTAAAGAAGTGGACTTTTAAAAACTTGGAAGTATTCATCATATTTTTACATGACATTTCTTGCACGATTTATTTACATGGCAAACATATTGAAAGCTCTATTCGTGTTGTCAAGCCAGACCCTTGGTTCGGTTCTGGTTTTCTTGCTTGTCCACCTCTAGGTGCAACTCAACACTAAGACAGGAGTTAGACCCAGGCCCAGCTACTCAAGACAAAACGTTGAATATTGGGCCGTGCATGTAGTGTCCCAGCACTCACCCAGTCTGTAACTCTGTGGCATGTCTTACTACTTATTCCCACAAGGTGGCACCACCCACCCGCTTGCAAACACTAATGTATGCATGAACGATGCAACCAAGGACTAACAGGCACATGATGAGATTGTGGGTAGCACTCAATAAACGAAATGGTTGCTCTGGGCCTAAAAAGCAGGTGCAAGCGACGTGCCAGAGCGGTCTGCGCGGGTTCGGCAACATTGAGGGACCAACTGCCCTGAAATCTGCTCTCGGGAGCAGCTCCAGGATAAAACTACTCTTTGAAGATGCTACTCTGTCAGAAATGAGCTTCCGACAGAGCTGAACACTGTGCTGAACTCTGTGCCCATGCTGAAGTTTATCAATAAGTCTTCGGCTGAAGTCCTTCATATCACTGAATACAAAATCATAAACATCATAATAATTGAAAACACTAAAAATCAAACGCTAAAACATGAATCATTAAAAATGTGTCCAAGTACTTAAAAGAGCGGAAGGACATTGTTGCTGCAAGTTAGAAAGTCTAATAAAAGAAAGAGGACTGTGCTGTAGCTTATCAAGGAGCCACATGCCCTGAACATAATTAAATAAACCGTAGTGTGTGAAGCAAGAGCTCAGAGTCAGTATGACTTGAGATATTATAAAGGCAGGGACCATTGAGTACTACTAGTACATGGCCGCTAGGGGGCACAGGCAACCACAGTATAAAAGTCATCTTCTGAAATTAACTTTCCGCATGGCTCTCCTCTGATGCCATCAATCCGTGCTCTCTACCCACATAAGTGAGGCACCATTGGTTACCCTGTAGAAAGCATCGTTTATGCCTTTAGCATGCCCGAGTTCAACTTTTCGTGCTTTCCATTACACGAAAGGCTTTGGCCGACAATACCCCAATAAGCTTGTAATTGAACAAGGTACAGAAACAGCTGTATGTGTCAGACTACCTTATAGATAAGTATTAGCTGACATAAACAGGGGCGTAGCTTAGTCAGTGAGATTCGGAGGGGGTGAATCGCAAATTTCTCAACTAAAAAACAGTATGCTGAAGGGTGGCGGGATGACCAAGGTTTGGGATACACTGTTCACATGAGGAACAGGTTCAATACATATTTGCGTTAGGTGGGCCTCTCTATAAGGGGCATATTTACAAGCCCATATCGCCACCAGAACGTCACTTTTTTTGACGTTGTGGTGGGGATACGGGCTTCGCCTTATTTACAAGGCAGTGTTAAGGCACTTAATGTGGCTTAACGCTGCTTTGTAAATAGGCACCCTTTCACGCTATACTTAGCATGAAAGGGGTGGGAAATGGGTGTTGCGGTGGGCGTTCCGCCGCAACACCCATTGATTTTGACGCTGCCCCATATTTACAAGAGTGGCGTAAATATGGGGCAGCGCCAAAATTAAGACCAGGGAAAACCTGGGCACAACGAGGAGAAATGCTTTATTTCTCCTCGTTTTTTGCTGTTTTTATGTTACTGCATTGTACTGCACACATAAAAACAGCAAAACGCTCTGGAAAATTGTTTATGTGCAGGAAGGTGTCCCTTCCTGCACATAAACAATCATTTAAAAAAAGACAAGTTGCAACTTCTATGTGTACTGCACAAAGCAGCACACATAGAAATTACAAATCGCCATTTAAGATTGTTTATGTGCAGGAAGGGACACCTTCTGCACAACCTATCATTACCCACAGTGCAGGCACCCTTGCACTATAGTGCAAGGGTGCCTGCGTTGGTGCTAGGCAGCTAAATTTAGCCCCAGCGCAGGGGGAAACGAAGGGCTGCACCGTATTGTTGTAAATATGGTGCAGCCCTGCGTTTGAGAAGTGGTGGAGCATGGCATTAAGCCAAGAAGGCTAACTCCACACTCCGTCACTTCTTTGTAAATATGCCCCTAAGTTCCTTAAAAAAATAACAGGCTTAAACCTTTCAGTCAAATGAGGACGACGAGGAAAACCAACAAAGGCATAGGAGATCCGACTCAGGCCTCCCAGGCCCAACTCTCAAGACAAGAATGCATTTATGTGAAGGGGGTGGTCACACCCCAAATACCCCCCATGAAGCTATGCCCCTGGACATAATCTTTGGGTCCTAAAGGCCATTTACAAAATATAAGGTTGGGTGTAGGTTTTCTATTATTAACTCCAATGGGGTGATATTTTGGTAGACAATATTTAGGACACAATTAATGTCAGGGGATATTATGACATCACCATTCTGGTATCACACATACTAGGACAATACAGCATGACTGTACACTTCTGTTAAACAAGCATTGGTTTAGTCAATAGGTCTGGTTTGCGTTTGGAGTTCTGACTAAAACATCATAAAAATCCAGCTGCAGTGAAAAAAAAAATTCACAAAGGTAAATATTAATGTGTATATTTACTCGTGTATATGTAATACTACATCTAGGGGTAACTGTACACTTTTTTGCTATTCACAATTTCTGAGTGTGGATTTACACCTTCAAAGGAGGGGTGGAGCCTCCTAGAACTGGATTTATGGATGTAAAGTTACTACTAGTAGCTTTGCACATATAGATGTAGATGTCCTTCTATGGGAAATTATAGGGAAAAGTATTAAAGCTTGTCATTCTCTAAAAAAAAAAAATAATAATAATGTGTAATAATGCAAATTAATTTTAAATATTTATCAACCTAGAACTAATAAAATAGAATGTTACAGCACATTCACTCATAAAATTACATGTGAATTTAATAATTCAAATATATTAATTGAATGCATCAATAATAATCTTTTAACAGTAATTTAAACAAACCTACCTTCACAAATATATTTTTTTTATTTCATATTCAGTACGCTCTTAAAACGTTTTGAAATTAATTACATTAAATTATTTTTAGTTTCTAACTAAAAGTTAAAAAGTTTAGTTTAATGTTTTCAAATTTAAGTTTATTGTTAACTGTTAAAATAATTCTTTAATAATTATATATAATTTCTAGCATTAAAATACACACATATAAAAATTGTTGAAATAACATAGGGCCACAGGTACTAAGCGATTTTATGGTCACAAACACTGGTTTAGTGTTAGCTACTGTGAAAATGCTTTTTCAGATGCACTAATCCCATTTTAGGTGTCAGAAACGCTTTTCTGACTCATAAAATAGGATTGGGAGTGGGTACCGATTTGGTGTCTGAAAAGGACATGTTGTAAAGGTCCCTTCCAAATAACGAATAAGTATGCTATGTATCAATGTTTTGCAACTGAAATCTTGTCACAAACATTGAAAAGTGACGAGACCTCAAAAGAGGTGGTAATCTGTTCACAAAAGGGAAGAGATCCACTTGTGAATTAACAAAAAAAGTTTGTTAGGGAATAGACTGTCCTCGGGACCACTGCCAACTCAAACAAAAAAGCTTTTCTTTTTAAATACAACCCAGTTTGCTTAAGAAAACGGGCTGCATTAAAACACATTTTTATTTAAAAGCAAATACAGACATGGTGATCTGCTGTTCCCTGCAGGCCAACATCCCTCCTCTATTGGTCTCCAATTGTAGTAAATTGCAATTTGCGTCCTACCTTATTAATAGTTATGAGGTAGGTTAGATTGCGACCCACAACGATTTGAATTTTTACAAACCAACCTATGAGTATATAGGTCAGTTCGTACAATTATTTACTGGGTCCAAATCCAAAGAAATGTTTGCAATTGTTGCTGAGCTATCCAATCCGGATAGAGTCATGGTTAAACCAGCCCCTACTCAAGCACTATGTGACTTACTAAATACTTTTTTTATTGATAAAATCATCACCATCAAGACCAGTATACCTGCTAACTCCCCTCATGAAGCTCAGCCAACTGCGCTCAGGAATTCACACTCCCTGGGGCAGTTCCCAACTATCAGCAGAGAAGTTTTTTTGAACCTTCTAATGAAGGTCAGATCTGGTTCGCCGGCAGACTGTTGTCCCCCACACATCTTAAAGGAAGCTTTCCTTACATGTCCCGACCCTCCTCTCTCGCTATTGAACAACTCTCTTACTCAGGGGGTGGTTCCTAAAGCTTTTAAAGAAGCAGAAATAGTTCATATCATGAAGAAATTAGGGGCAGATCCTCTAGCCCTTACCAACTATCGTCCCATTTCCTTGCTTCCCTTCTTAGCCAAGGTCTTTAAAGCCCACGTTGCTAATTGCCTCTGCTCCTTTATTGAACAGTCTCATTTTCTTGACCCCCATCAGGCGGGCCTCCGACCTTTCCATTCTACAGAGGCAGATATTTTGACTGTACTAGACGAACTAAGGAAAGAGGCAGACAAGGGCACTACTCAGGCCCTGGTGCTTCTCGATCTCTCAGCTGCATTCGACACAGTAGAGCATTATTTTTTGGTGGACCGTGTCAGGGACGCCTGGCCCTTAAGTGGCTTACGTCTTTTTTAGATGATCGTACTCAATCTGTATGTCTCGCCCAAATTCACTGCCTCTAAAGTCAAATTAACATGTGGGGTGCCGCAAGGCTCTTACCTGTCACTGCACCTTTTCAACCTTTACTTACATCCATTAATTCAATCCTTAGGTGAAAGGAAGGTATGCACTTTCAACTACGCTGACGATCTTCAATTGATCTTTAATATCGATAAGTCTGCCGACTCCATCACTAATTTTCAAACTACCATGCGACATATAAGTAGCTGGATGAACAGTAATCACCTGAAATTAAATCCAGACAAAACTGAACTGATCTTAATTGGAGGGCCCTTAAACCCCTGGAATTAAAATTTTTGCCGACTGAGTTGGGAAACCCACCCCTACCATCAAGATCAACTAAAAGCCTTGGCATCACAATTGATTGCGATCTGTCCATGAAATCCCAGATTGGGACGGTGGTCTCTACCTGCTTCTTTCAGCTCAGGAAGATCAGCAGATTTCTCACTCCTGAAGCTCTTACTCAAGTTGTTTTAGCCTTAGTCATCTCTCATATTGACTATGCTAACTCATTTTACTTTGGCATACCAGCATATCTATCAAAAAGACTGCAACTGGAGCAAAACCAGGCTGCTAGATTAATCTATCGTCAGCCAAGATGGCATCATATTACCCCCCTCATAAAATTGGCTCCGGTAGTCGAACGCAGTGCATTCAAGTTGGGATGCTTCATCTTTAAAGTGCTATATGACAATTGCAATTGCCCAGAATTTGTATCTACTCGGGTTCAGAGATATATCCCCACTCGGGATCTTCGGTCTTCCCCCCTGAATCTCTTGGCTACTCCTTCCTTCAAACGCAAGAAATTGGCGGGACTAAGATTTGCTGTCCTGGCTCCTCAATTTTGGAACTCTCTTCCTGTGGACATCAGATCTATGACATCCTATCCTCAGTTTAGGAAACTTTTAAAAACCTAGCTATTCTGCCAGGCATATGAATTAATCACTTAGCGGCAGGACCTCCTAGACCCCAGTGCCAAGAAACCGTGTGGTGTACGTGCGCTATATAAGTATTTTTAATCTAACATAGCAATTATTTACTGGGTGGAAAAATACTGAACGCAATTTGGGATCAGTATTTTGTGACCAGTTATTTGTACATCTTGCCCTCAACTATTTTAACATTAGTTCCATTCCCATGGGGTGATATTTTAATGTTCTGCTCCCATTGTTTTTTATGGAAGTGTGTTGCGCTCCCTGTGAGTGGCTATGTTTGGTGCTTGACTTTCTCCTGGGCTACGATGGAGTATATTTACACCTTCTTTGACACCCTTAGGGCAGTAGTATCTTTAGAAATGTAGTTTGTGAATAGAAATGGTCTTATTCATTTGTGGGTCTGTGTGTTGGCATGCCCCTACCTAACCCCCACCTTAGATTTCCATAACCCCTTTCCATCTAGGAGTAAGTATTCCTAATTTTCCATCCATGTCTGCTTGTCCCTCCCATATATACTACCACTTGGCGGAGATTTCTACATAGAGAACATAGGAGAAGCAGAGACGGTGTCTACAGCCGTAGGTTTGTGAATAGCATTTTTGTAACACATGAGTAGTACTACTGTAGTACTGATATAGTACTACAAAAGGCAGTTTGTTACTAAGCCCCAGTGGCTTTTCCGGTGTATCTTACTCCTCCCTACAGGAAAATATGTGACTGGTCTCATGTCCGCGTCTCTACCTGTGAAAGAGTGGTGCTCCAGCAAGCCTTGCAGTGGTTCCAGTGTGCGTGTGTGTGTGTGTGTGTGTGTGTGTACACACACACAGGGGGCAAGCCTGTGTGAGTGACGGCTTTTGCTAGTAACACATTAGCTTTGTGCTGCTGGGGAATGCCGATTGCTGGGCATGCCTTAAGTGAGAACGTTTGAGTTGATCAGTTGGTTGTGAGGATCTGCTAAGTGGCGTGGACCACGGGTGCGCAGATTTCACCCTACTGCCACAGGGATGGATAGACAGGGTGGCAGGGTGAGAATTCATTTGGAGGCCTTTAGCCTCTTAGGACCACTACACAGGATAGGATAGTGGATGAGACACCGCTGGGCTGGTTCGAGTCACTGGTGGGCTTAGTCCAAGTGCCTTTACTCATTCCTTTATGCCAACCAGAGAGCCACCTACCTGGTGAACGAAGCCAGTTTAGGTGAGACTTTGCTCCTACGTTCAGATGGGGGAGTGGTGGATTGTCTTTAAATTTGAACAGTATATGTCACGAAACTGGGCTACCCAGATGTCTGTTGACGTCCATGTGAATGTGTTAAATTCTCTATAGCCAACGAGACCGCCTGCACAGGGCCTTCCCTCTGTCACAAATCCCACTTCTAACAACAGATTTGAAAATGGCACATAGCGAACTGTGTGGAGGTCTTTGACCTGTAGCTGCAATGAGACCTCCAACAGAATGAACATTTGGGAGGTGCTATTATGATAAATTGTAGTGTTTGGGACGCAGCTTCCATCTTGCACACTAAATTGACACTTGTGAGCTGTCTCCTGCATTGGGATATTAATATATATGTATTACTCAGCACAAAAGTACACACTACTCATACAAGACGGGAAACATAGAACAAAGGGGCTACACTCTACTTACATTTTCTTCTTTACGGTCTGGTTTTACTGTACATCTATTGACCTAATGTTACTGCTTCTTTCAGATATACACAAAGTGGGCTTTGACTCCGCCGAGAGGAGTGTTTCTCGTTCACTTAGTGCTATTGGCTCTTTATTGTATCATTCTGTCTCTTAAAGAGTGCTTGCATTGCAATGCATAAGGGACTATTTTACATCTCAAGTACACGGAATTATCATAGATTGCATTCTTTATTTCATAGATGTATTGCATAAAGAAAATGATAAACGTTAATCATTTTCCCTATACTTTCCCATAGGCGGAGATCTAAATCTATGAAAAGCTACTGTGTGCAAAGCTACTAATAGTAACTTTGCTACTAATAGTAACTTTACATCCATAAATCCAGTTGTAGGAGGCTCTACCCCCTCATCTGAAGGAGCAGAGACATGTAAGTCTACACCTCGGCGTAAATCTATACTCGGAAATTGTGAATAGCAAAAAAGTGTATAGTTACACCTAGATGTAGTAGTACATATACACATTAATATTTACCTTTGTGAATAGGCCCCACAATTGAGAATTCAAAGAGAAAATCATTGAGGGATCAGGGAACCCCTCCTAACCCTGTAATCAATTGGACGACACATTCAGCAGTCCTGCATGTGGCAAAGGATATAGCTATGGATGGATCACTTCAAGAGTACAAACATAGAAAGGAGACTGGATTAACTGTGGGAGGGAGATTTAGAAATGAAAGTGGTGGAACTGAATCTTCCCATTAACGTGTATTGAAGTGTAGGTCATTTTAAGTGACTTTAAAAATTGGAAGTGTTGGCATGTATAGAACACAGAGCCAATCAGTGAAGCATCTGCATAATTCTACTTCAGATTAAGGAGCTGGAGGGAGCAGGATTCTAGTAGATTGGTGGATCTTGCAATACATGGCCGTGTTTCTGAGCACCAGATCCCACCAGACCAGCTGTGCCTCGACTGTGGCTGGGTCCATACATCCTACATCTTCAGTACTTGCAATATTGTTTTCTCTACACAACACATTTTTATGGCGTAATGTAGAAATGTTATTGCCACTTAACTTCTCTCCTTTTGAAATGTGTTTCCTGTGACAGAGGCCCTTGTAGGGACTTATTTCTACATGCACCTTTCTTTCTTTGACGGGTCTTTCAGAAACCTAAGTAGTCTAGCACCGATGGTGATGTGGGCAGTTGTCTTTCTATGATATATATGTGCAGAGACCTAACCTCAGTTGGCACAGCACTTTAGTTCACCTAAGACCTCATTTGCGCATGACTGAGATAAGCAGAAGTAAGGATCACGAGGGACCTAAGAGCATCCCTGGAAAGTGTTTTACTGTTATCCCATACTTCACTGGACAAGTGGCCATAATAAGCAAGCCCAACCCTCTCCCGAAGGGTTTGGGAAGGTTCTTCTCCATGGAATGAATTTGAAAGGGGAGCCAACTAATCATTTTACAGCATAATTATTCCAGTGAACTCCCAGAAAAGCCATGGATTTTACAAGCATTTCTTAAGGGAAACTCTCCAACTCTGCTTCTGCTCCAGGGTCTGACACAGTATCCAGCCACTATTTCTCTGAAACAGCAGCAAAACAAGTAGGCCCCTAATGGGCATTAATGACCTGACTACTGGCATTATCCCCTGTGTCCCTGATGTGCAATCCAGCCCTGCACTGAAGGTCCTCCTCCTTCCACAGGATCACTTTTCCTCTGCTGTCCTGGAGACTCTGCCCAGTAATGACCGCAAGCTCTCGCGGGGGTGGAGGTGGTGAGCGAGGTGTTGATCAGGGATAATGACATTGGAAGTATTAACAGTGCTCACACGCGTGCACCTAGTTCTAGTTTAACACTCTGTTGTTGCTGTAGTTAAACCCTAGTTACCCCCTGGATTCAAGACACCATCTTCAATGCCTCATCAGAGAGTCCACTTGGTCATTTGTTTGGTTAGCAGTGGCAGGCAAGGCATAGGAGGGGTCCCTTGGACAGCACTCTCCTACTTGATCAAGTAATTGTCTGGCTTAGAACAACTCATCATTATAAATGCAAAGGAGAGGAGTAAAGTTGGTATCATACAACCACGAAAATGACTCAATCAGACATACTCTTCTTCTCAGTATCAAAAGACTCAGGGGAGGATGCAGAGGGAGCCCTAAAAGGGGTTTCCTACTTGGTGTACATTAATCTAAGTGTATCCATGCATATGGAAAAACTCTCAACTGAGGGCTCGATTCACAAAGGGACCTACGTGGAATGAAGATACGAGTGCAGAGTCTCCACGCGGCACACTGCAAAGAATGCGCCATTCGGAGATTCCACCCACAGTGCGGAGACTCTGCCCTTGTAACTTTATTACACATAAGTTCCTTTGTGAATCGGGCCCTCTGGGTGTGAGTCAGATCTCAAATGTGTCCTTTCCACCACATGCCAATGAAGAAACAGCCAATGATCGACTGCTGGTCACGTCGCCGGCAGGGTGGCAACAGAGTGGACAGCCTCTTAGTGTTTCCCATCAGCCTGCGAAGTAGGTCTTACGTGGCCACGGAGGAGAAATCCCGGCAGGTGCGGAAACTGCTGCCCCCAGGAACAGCGCACAAGTCACACCTGGGTGCCTGCACGAGATTTGGGATGGGGGCTATTTAAGAGGGCTTACAGTTCCTGGTTGTCCTCTTTCCTCCTGCACTGCCGCAGTACAGATGAGGAAGAACAGAGTTACACCTGTGCTGTCTAGAGTAGCAGCACAGAATGAGGCGTAGAACAGTCACAGAGGTGAGGTCACACAGTCACGCAAGATAGTGTCCCACCTATGCATCATGGACCAACATTGAATTTTACAGGTAGCCGTCGTAGCATGTCCATACGTGAAGGTCACCATAGTTTCACACAACTAGTGAAGAAAGTGGAAGTACGCAAGTACACAATCCCAAGGTGTTCTCAGTGGAAGTGGTTGTCACTACAGCCAATGACACAGTGCATCTGATTCGGAAGCAGTAGAGTGGGGCTGGCCCTAAAAGGTCCGTGAGAGCTGCAGCAGCAAAAGAGAGTGGTCCAGAACACAACCATTAATAAGTAAACTACCTGCTTTAGTTAAAACCTAAGCATGCAACCTAGAACGGACTCCTGCAGCGTCGTGATTGGCTGTGGGAGCCTGGAAGCCTGGGTGCTTCCAGTAGACAGAGGAGAAGCGTGTGGCTGCGGGAGAGGTGTGCAGCGGCGCGGCAGACAAGGTAAGTAAATTTTTGTAATGTTTTTTTTAATCCCCCTCCTCACCACCCCCGTTCCGAGCGAGCCGCCACTGGCTCGAAGGGACTGTGGATTATGTTGGCTGGGTACGGAGCATTTACTATACCACAACAGGGTTGGACTGAAATAGAAAATAGGCCTGACACTAAATTAAAAGTGCCCCAATTACCAATTGTTAAAAAAGTGGCCACATTTGAAAATTAGAGCAGCTTCAAGCTTGTAAAGACAAGCTGTGAAGGTGCTTTGCAAGGTATGGGTATATAAGACTATGCATCAGTGGCTGCTGCAGGCAATGTCTGTGGTAGTATCAGAAAAACCAACAGTAAAAATCGGCCACCAGTCCAAATATCAGCCTACCAACAGCCCAAAAACAACCCATAGACTGATCTGTCAGACCTGCCCTTTGGGCACTGCCTGACTGCCCGATAGGCCAGTCCGACCCTGTACCACAAGTGGACAGATGCTAACACAGACAGGTGAAGTCTCAACTGTGACATGCTAACAGCCCACTCAGATAGAGTGAGAATTTCAACTCTGTCGTGGTGTGCTTTAGTTTATGCGCGACTCAGGGATGGCTGCACATCAGAAGCCTAAAGGGGCAGCCATCTGTAGAGAATGACTTTGAAAACTCAGACCAAGGGGCCAGTTACAAGAGTTGCTATTGCTTCCTTGCATTGCACCTAAATCTAGCAACATGCAAATTCGCTTTGTTAAATTCATGTGTTGTAAATGAGAATACAAGCCATAAGCGACGGTTTGACATTGCGGAAGGGGCAAAGGCCCATCTCGCTAGTATCTTCTCATCTCAATCAATGTGCTATGACGTCAGCAAATGCATCTCTACACAGCAGTCTGGTAATGCAAGCAGGATCAAAATCATATGATTAACAGGTGAAACAGCCAATTACACAGCATCAGCTCCTACAGTCGTGCTTGAAAATGTTTACCCCCCACTCCCACAAGCCACATAGGGATGTTCCTAACAACTGCATGGGAGTCGACTTAAAACCAGTACCACTAACAGTGAATATTCAAGTAAGGACCGGTTGACAGGTTAAAGGATCCAGCGCATGGGTTCCACATTACAGACTCAAAGGGTGATGGTTAGCAGCTGCTTACAGAGCAGGCCCACAAATGGATGTGGCTGCCAGGCATAAGGCGGCACGTGCTGCAGGTTACAAAATGTTCAAGGTAGAGGGCAAAGCAGTCCGGGGCGGGAATGCAACCTGCTGAAGTGTAAAATGTGCAAGGGAGAGATGGCAGCTTCGGGTATTACTGTACTATTTATCTGCCACAGACTGCATCTTGTAATGCCAGCTTTGAACAAGGCACCTTTGCGATCTCACTCTGCCTCTCAGACACTTGAAACTCAACACTTTTCCAGTCAAAAGTAAAGACTCTGGCTACAACAGCCTCGACATTATCTATCCTCCTGGACTCTCAAAGAATGCCTCTCAACCCTCAAGGTGCCCTCACCTCCATTAGCACGACTCTTTTTGCGGATATAGATCATAAGCAAAAGAATGCGTCAATCAAAACCAACTTCAACTTTTACTCCCACAAAACTACTGCCTGGGTTCAGACCTTCTCCTATTTTTTTACCACCCTAAAAATTACTCAATTCCACACGTCAAGAAAATGGTAGGTTCTGGCTACCAGAACCAAAAATGTGAACTACTTGTCAGTATCTACAACAATGGAAAAATGATGATACAATCCTCATATCTTTTCCACTCACTTCCCTGACTTAAGGAAACTGACAACACTCAAGACATCTCCATCTCTCATTCTCCCCCATTTTCCACCACTCACTGGTTCCTCACCACCATCCCCTCCATCCAAGCACCATCACTTCCCTCTACCGCGCAGTAGTCCCAACCCTCCTTCCTCGACATTACATCCTCCCGCCCACATCAGAAGTTCTTCTTCAATACACCCATCCACTAATGCCCTCTCAACCTTCCTCTCCATCTGGAACAACCTTCCCTAGGTTAGCCCCCTGGAAGCCGGGCTATTACTGCCCATCCTTCACCTTCACCTTCACCTTCCCTCTCCTTTTTCTTCTTTGTTAACTCTAATTTTGTCCGCCTAATCAGCTGCTCCAACTCACCCCCAGTATTATCAACAGGAACTGCCCACTTCCCCCCATATAGCCCCTCATGATCACCCACCCATTGGAGTTTTTTAAAACATACCTCCATCTAGACCGCATGAACTGCCCGATATGACTATACCACCTTCCCCATTGATTTCTTGATGCCAGTAAATAGTGATCCATGCTGCACCCTACATCCTAGGCTCTAACTCATTCCTATGTTCCTCAAACTGCTGGATGTTATCTGCTATCTCTGCCTACGAGATAATGCAGGACTCCTTTGGCCAATGATGCCCATGCAATGGGTTTTAGTTTAGGCCATTCTCTTTTGTATTTACGTGTCTTTGCACTTCTACTCCTGATTGTTCGCTAACCAGTCCTCTAGTGCTCATAGTGCGCGCACACGTGCAACTCGCCCCACATTCTCTCGCTGCAATGCTCAAGAACAGAGATAATAATCAGTGTTGTGCTTTTCAGGGTGTAGCCTTTTTATTCATATCAACATTTAAAATTGCTGGTAAGCAAAGTCGGTCAAAGGACAGGTATTTATCTAGAAAACATTTATTTCACAGATATGAAAAGCAGGATGGAAGATGAATACACCAGTCAAATATCATATTTCACATTCCAAGAACATCATTGTCGTGAGATCCGCTGTGCGCAGTGTGTCGGCAGGCCCCATCTTGCAACAGCCTTCCCCCCCCTCCCCCGGTGCCATCCAGGGCATCCATGCACCATTCCTAAAGGAATGTACAGGAAAATCATTCGGACAACTTCACCACATCTCCATCTCCTCCAACCCCAGAGAAGAACAACCAGAAACTTAAAACTAGGGCACGGCATAGCGCATCGACCCACCGGGGCACCTGAACACAGGCGTAATCTCCAAAGTTCCAAACCCGGCATCGCGGGGTAGGGCAGGAGAGTCCCGGGCCACCAGCAGGTCAGCCCTCCCTCCCGCCTGCCCAGTGCCCACACAATTCATACCCCGCCAAGGGGTCAGCCAAGTCCCAGAATCAGAATTCTGTGTATCCCCCTTTATTATCTGCCAGGGACACTGCCACAGGGTGAGGAGCTTACTGGCGCTCTCACCCTCACCCCCAACAATACTGGGTGAAGTCTACCATAGGTCTCAGAATAGTCTGGATGGAAAACTCCCGATCCCTCGACGATAAATGAATGCTCCACCTTGGTTAACTGGAGTAAATTGTGCCCAACCATGCCCATAGCGAAACCCACCAGAATTCTTTGGACAGAATGGTCCATTTTTTCCTGTCGACTCCTTCATTGCCCTGGCTGTCTCCCCCCCACCTCTCCCCCCCCGTCCAGGCTGAGCATGGAATCACCTCGGATCACAAGATCACTATTGGCTGCAAACGACTACTTGCCTTTGACATGGTTGCAAATAAAGCTTCCCCCACTCTATGCTTACCCAGCGGGCCCCTATCATTCCCCCCGGCATGGATGATATGGATCCTGGGGTGGGCAAGCCACACCCCTCTAGGGCCTGCAAAGAGGTGATCAAAAAGGTCTCCAATACCCACCCAGAGATGAATAAACCCCACATCCAGCTGGGCCCTCTCGAATCTGGAGCTGCAAAAGTGGTAGGGGAATGACCACACCAATACATGTGGCCCGCCGGCTATGTAAAGAGACAGGAAAAGGTGTCACTTAGGGCTAGCGAGTCTTGACGCATGACTTTCCTGACTAGGCCAGATGAGGCCACACATAGAGCTTGAAACATGACTACTTCCACCTGCCCACCTTTTAACTGCACAGGCCGTTAAGCCCAGCCACACCGTGGTGGAGGCTGCATTAATGCGAAAGGAATGAGCACTGAACTGAGATGACTTCGCCCAGCAGGGCCAAAGCGCGCTCGCATACAGGAGTAAACTGCAAGCGAGTACGTGGGGTCCTGTCGACGTGTACCAACAGCTTGGCACCTCCGCCATTGGGCGGAAATCGCAGGAATTCCTGAGCCAAGGCCACTGGACAATAAGGGGTGCCCCGGGCAGAGCAGAGGATCAACCATGTACCTCTTCCCAGCAGATCCATTTTTTAACCTTCTGGCCCCCAAGCGAAGGGAGCCTCCCACAATGAGTGTATCCATCATGCCCATCCCTGGGCCCTGCCCTGACTTGGATTTATTTATTTATTTATTTATTTAGGGTGTAGGTCTGATATTCTGCTACCCATCCTACTCAAACCCCCAAAAAATGGTACCCGTCGGGCGGTCTGCACTTCCCTATGTTTAACCTAAGTCCCCAGGGTATATTAGGTGGACTGGTCCACCATGACACTTGAGCGGTGCCATCACAGTAAGAAAGGATCCATCTTTATGAAATCCCTAAAGCAACCAACTGTACTCTGCCTTCTTTCATAACACCGATAACCATGACCTTTTGGGTTGCTTTGCTTACTTAGGAGCCAATGTTAAGCTTTCCAATATCACCGTGCAATAGAGGTCAACTGAGACCTAATTTAAAATGACGTATGGAACTTGTTCCTGCCATCTTACAGGTTAAAAGAAAATGCGAGATCCAGCTACTTCGGAGAAGTCCAAAGATTGCTTCCTGGGACAGCTGCCCGCATGATGTTTTGCCTGCCCTGTGTCCCAAGGTGGCCCTCTCAGGCTAAGGCAAGGGAAAGGTAAAACCCTCTCTCGCCTTGATGGGGTACTCAGAACACCTCCATTCATCCCTGCCTCAAGCCCTGTCTACATTGGTATATGAGGTGTGACGCTGCCTTTGAATCGTTCCGCATCATGGCCCTCTTCCTGATTGGGGCCTATATTCTCTATAGCTAATCTTGCAATATATGCTTCGCTTCCAAAACTTGGGGGAGGTCCGCGGCCTTAGGTATCAAGTCATATGTTGACTGATTCGCTCTCTCTTCCCTCTTGTTTGAATAATCATGAAAGGCCTGGTTGCCAGGTGCAAAATGGACACCACCGATGCCAAACCCTATCCCAGGGTTAATGCATTAAGTTTAAATCAAATGATCATTGTGCTGCTTTCAATGTGACCTCCACAGCCCCCAGGTTGACCTTCTGAACCGGTTACTACAGCCTACAACCTCCAACGCTGCACCATCATGTTCCAGAGCTTTTGGGCATGTTAGGCTTGAAAAATTCATCAGTTTTCGTGAAAATCATCCCCCGCGTGGCTTGAAACCACCATGGGGTAGCTTGTATTAGAATATGTTGTCCTTCCCGCGAAGAAAGCCCATCCACCAGATTTCTGTACCTGCGTTCCCCCACATGCTGAGCACCAGCTGCCCTAGTCTGCAAAACTACAAAACGCTGCTTCATTCTAATCAAATATTCATTTTTAGGTCTTGCGCCTTCGTAGCACTGCTCGCGCAGTGCGAGACCTCTTGTATGGGCTTCAGAAAGCTAACCACACGCTCGTGCGTGTGGTTAGCTTTCTGAAGCCTGGCATTGGCTGTAGCGTGCTTTTTGTTTTTTAAACGGCACGCAATTGGGCAAAGGCGGGCGCATGTCCCGCCTTTGCTCCGCCCATTCCCGTCTGTGTCTAGGACGCGCATCAGCGCGCGGCACAGACGACAGGCTCCCTCGCTCCCCCCCCGCCCCTCTGTGGTGCGCGCGCACCACTGGTTTCGATTCCCGCGTTTCGATTCCGTGCTTGTTATTTTGTGTTGTAACATTTTTTGCCAAGGAATTGTGACCACACACCCCAGAATCTAATTAAAGCTAAATAACAATTTAAAATAAATGAAATGCAACCTTCCATTGGAGTTGCTTTTATCTAGATATTAAATAACACGTTGATTTCATGTGTTCACAAACATAATTGCATACACACTGAAACAATGCGTGGATGTGTGTGTATATATATATAATTTATTTAGTCCCGCGCTTGCCTAAGCGGGGCGAAGGTTCCCATTTTCATAGTGCTTTGTCGTGTGTACGCAGAAAGCCACTATAATAAAGCTGAGCCCCCATGAAGGGGAGTGAGTTTCTGCTGTTAAAAGCGATGATCAGTTTCTCTCTCAATCCTAAATATTCCCGTTTATGATAGACACCAGTTAGTGAAATTCTCTCCGTGAGAGTGCTAACTCGGGCTGTTATCCGCGTCGCCCGTCGCTGCTCCTCACTGCGCTGCTTCTTTCTTTGACCGAATCTGCGTGACGTGCGTTAGTCTGTCACGATGCTATTTGGGAATTGCTTTTGTGTTTAATGCCGTCAGGTGATATTGTTTAGATTGTTTGTTCTATTCGACAGTAGTAGTTGAATAACCGATTCTGCGCTTGAGTGGGCTGACTGTGTAATGTGTTTTAATACGTGTTTTTCTTGAATCTGTAGTTGGTTGTGTTTGAAGCATAAAAGGAATGCTGTGTTTTTTATTTGTATATGTAATTTTTCCGCACGGACAGAATGGTGCCATTTGCGTGGCTTCTGTTCCACATGCGCTTGCAACTGCTGTAAGACGCTTGTGAAAGCTCAGGACGGACTGCTTTCAAGCTCTTCTGCATAGAGGTGCGTGATTAATGAATTACTAATAGATTTTCTGTGTACGTTTGTGTACAGACGAGATGTACAGATTGCCACGCTATGTCTATTGTACGGAAGGCTATTTAACATTGTCTGAGAGGTTGGTGGTTCTGTCCTGGGTACAGCTGCATATAGGTCACGTAGCTCGCTTTCCCGTGTTCCAAAAAGCATTGTTTATCACCGAGCACATCCCGTTTTATCTCTGGAAAATGTAAGATTAACAGGTAAGTACATACGGTGCAAGCGTTGAAATGTTTTAGGCGGTTCCCAGGCAGGGCAGGATTTGGGCATCGTCTTTATTTGGGCATCGTCATTATGCGTGCTTTCAGATTATTTCAGATGATTTTTCTGCTGGTTTTATTCCGAGACATCTGCCAGTGTATTTATAGTGTAGAAGGGGTGCAGATGCTCAGCTGAGACTGGGACAGCCCTTGTGGGTTTCTCTTAATCACATGTGCGAATCAGTACCGTATTTCTTTTAAGTAAAGCGCGTACTTGCTCAGTCTTCGGCTCTGTATTTGCGCTAATATTAGTAGTCGTTTTTCCCTGTGTCTGTCAGTTTATCAGTAACACCGTGAAAGACCGTTCCAGTGGAAGAAGCAGACAAGCCTGGGCCCTGGACAATAGGAAGTTAGGCACATTCTGTACTCTCCACACGCCGGTCTTCCCAGGGGATTTACTTAAGACATCTAATGTCTCCTCGTGTAGGCCTTTACACAGAGAAAGTCATACAGAAATCTAAGGGGCATATTTACGTTCCCTGGCGCATCCCTGCAAATCAGCAGGGATGCGCCAGGGAAGATGCGTCACGCAAGTTTGCCCTTGCGCCACCGCCGATGCCCCGCATTTACAATGTGGCGCTCCGTGGCGCACGGATGGGCAGATGCGTGTCGCATCCCCCGACGGAAAGGCGGCGCATTGCTGGAATCGCGTCGCAAGCGCGACGCGGCTCCAGCAAGGCTCGGGGGTGCCCTATGCCTAACATGCTGCGTCAATCCTTACGCCTGCTTCAAGCAGGCGCAGGGTTTTGACGCAGCATGGGCGTAACGCATGGACGCAACGGCGGCGAAGTGGCGCAAGGGGCTCGTAAATCTGCCCCCAAGTACTTTTCTTTCCTAACGAGTTGGTGAGAGCAGCGTGTTTACTATTAGCCGCAGTGAACCAAAGAAACCCTTACCTCGACAAGCACATTAGATTCTGTTAGAGCACATAGTGGGCTTTTTCGGTATTTTATATATAAATAAAAATACGAAATACCTGGACAAAAGGCGGCCTTATGATTCTTAAGAGCAGAGTGTAACCCACGTGGTTGCTGGGATTTCCAAGCTGCCTTGCCGTCAACCTCTCTTCTGTTATTCACAATGATTGAACATTTTTCAGTTTCCTTGTTTTTTTTTCCTATTTCCGGTGTGTTTATAAATACCAAGCAGGGAACAGGTCAGGTTTATGGGGTGTTTTGAAGCAGCTACTAATTTGTTTACAGAGGTGAAGGGTACAGTTTGTGAGGCAGTGTGTGAGATGTGGCAATAGTTGCACTGTTTCTTCTTTTGCTTATTGCCCATTGCATTCTTTGAATTTTTTTATTTTATTTGTTTGAGTTTTATACAGCGCATAATGACATGAAGGCAGTGGTTCTTTCTTAATGTGGTCCAAGGACAACTGGGGGTCCGCGAGGCCTACTCAATGGGTCCATGTCTGTTACAAAATTAAATATTAGAATCAATACATGAAAATGAATAAAGTATGTACAAATAAGAAGAAAAATTGTAAATGTGAAAACTTTTTCTATATTTGATTGTGATTTAACAAAATATTTGAATATTGAAGCATTTGTTTGAGATGTACTTGTTTTTGTATTTTTGTGTATTGTTTTGAGGTTCATATCATTGAAATTGCTTAAACTGGGGATCGCCATCTTCCAGTAATGATTCAGTGGGGGTCCACAGAAGTAAAAAAAATTCTAAGAACTGCTGCATAGGGTATCTGAGCGCTTTCCACCTTTTACAGTGATTACAAAGAATCATGTTACATCTAAAGTTCAGTATACGTTACATTGTTTGATTTTGAACTGATATTTACATTTTTTGTCGGTTTGTGGCGATTCTGCTTTGTGAGAGGTAGGGTTTATTTATAAGGGTTATAGGAGAAGTACTCATTTCCCCTTTGTGTCTTGCATGCGTGGTTGATTGAAGACCCACAGAAAGCTTGCTTAGTCGCTATAAGTGGATCTTTTAAAAGCTGCTGCTGCATACCACTGGTAGTATGTGTGATGCCCTTAGTGGTGGCGAGTTCCTCACATGGAAGCCCAGAAATCATAGTAATAAGTGCACCCTGCTGGCAGGGTCCTTTTCATATGTGCTGCTTGTTCTTCCTCCGTCTTCTGTGCGTTTTTCCTTCCCTTTCTTGGATTAGGTAAATATCTGTTACTAAACAAGCATTTGCAATGCAATAGGTCTCGCATTTATGCGAGTTTGAGCTATTGACATTGCAAATAACAATGCCTTTTATTTTTGTTTTCGTTTTTAAAACATAAATAAAAGGCATTGTCATTTACAATGCCAATAGCTCAACTTGCGTAAATGCGAGACCTATTGCATTGTAAATGCTTGTTTGATGTTGATAGTGGTAATTCAGGCTACACACTGGGCCCTAGCTCAGTTATATGTAAATCTCGAACTGCTTACTTATATGTGCTATGTCATGTCTATTACTTAATGCACAACTAATTGTTACCCATGTGTGCTGTAATTCTGCCATTTTGCATATACTGCATTTAAATAACCTACTGACCTATACCCACCATTTATATCACTGCAACAAAATCCAGAGAGAGGATTTGGCGTTAAGGCCAGAGCTGCTGACTTAGGAACTTAGGAACCAGGCTCGAGTCTCTGCATCGGCTCAACATCCTGTGATTCTGGGAAAATCACCCCGGTCCCTAAAACAGTTAATGTGACCTTGTGTAACGCAACTGGTGCTCATTGAAAGACTTAATTACCTTCGGGTTACGTTCGTGCTATATAAAACTGCAAAAAAACACTGTATTATAAGTAATATCTGCTTTGCTCTGTCTCCATGAGGCACAGGGTCAGACTGATTTGCATATGGCCATGTCTGAACTGGGGTGGTGGAGTGAGCTAAAGAATGATGATGGATTAAACCCAGATCAGTTGACTGGGGGTGAGTGTTTGATTTGCTCTAACGCTCCGTCCATCATCCCCTTTGGTATCGCTTTGCTCTGTCTCCAGTCAAAACTTGGGGGCATGTTTACAAGGAGCTTGTGCTGCCGCAGTGTCATTTTTTGTGATGCAGTGGCAGCCCAATCAGTGCTCCATATTTACAAACTGATGCATTAAGCCCAATGCGTCAGTTTGTAAGGCCTGCATCATATTATACCTGCACCAGGTATAAGGTAGATGTTCCCACATTATAGCCACGTAGAACTGACGCAGTGATATTTACAACTTTTCACTGCGTCACTCTACAACTTGACTGCATCAAAATCCCTGCACCTTCTCAAACCAGAAGTAAGAATTGACGCAGGGCTCAAAATCCCTACATCTTCGGAAACCAGACATAAGAATTGACCAGGGACTCGCGTTTTTGCGTTCTGACGCATTGCTGGAGTTGTGTTATTCTTCCGATCAACTCCGGCGATGTGTTACTTTAGCGCCAGTGATGCGTCAGAATTTCTGATGGGTTGTTGAATCCTTGCGCCATGGAGCACAGACTTGTAAATACAGCGCATCCATGGCGTCGTTAGGGCATTTGCGGCATGCGCAAGAAATCTGATGAATCGATGCCGATGCGTCAGTTCTTGTAAATATGCCCCTTGGTTTACTTCTGCTTGGTGTTTCTACACTCGCCGATGTAGAGCGCTGTGAAGCCCTGGTGGGTGAAGTCTGCGCTATATAAAGCAACAAATAAAGAAGGTCAGACTGCCCTTTGCTCTTTTATCCCTTTTACCAGAGTAAAGACCTCCCATGGTCACAGGACAGCCATAACGGAAGCCTCCCTAGCGGTATTTTGGAATCTGTCCAGCAAAAGCATCCCCAGGGCTTCGACAGGGAAGGAGATGGCAGGGCGGAGAGAGGATAGAGGCTGGGAATCAGTACCAGCAGATCCCCTACAGACAGACAGGACAGAGACTGCCTGTCCAACCAACAGACTCCTAATTCCAGCTGTGCACCGAGTCCCTTCGGGGGAGCTTTCTCTGTACCTGCAGCCCGTCTGTGGCAGTGTCCACCTCATTGTCTGCGACAACAACCATCAGAAGAAAAAAAATAAAATAAAAAAACAAGCATGTGCAATGCAACAGGTCTTGCATTTACGCGAGTTTGAGCTATTGGCAATGTAAATGACAATGCCTTTTATTTATGTTTTGGTTTTTAAAACATAAATAAAAGGCATTGTCATTTACAATGCCAATAGCTTAAACTCTCGCAAATGCGAGATCTATTGCATTCCAAATGCTTGAAGGCATCGCTGAGTTGCCCCCTTCTGTCTCCCATGGCCCCTGAAGAGCTCCCTGTTTGCTACCAGTTAAATAAACAAGCTGGTGGTCCCAACTGCACACGAGAGACCCTCCTGCAGTAAGAGAAACTCATTAAAGAAAATAGTGCTTACAGACTAAAGAAGACGTACTGTGTAACAACATAAGTCAAAGGGCCAGTCCTCATGGGAGGTTACAAATGAAGACATGGCTGTACTAAGGAGGGACTAAGAAGCCTAATAACGAATCAGAAGCCAGCATTTACGAAGAACAATGACACAAGCCAATGACAAATATGGGCGGAGAGTGGGCAGGGCTTCAAGTACACACTCCAATACAGCATGGCTCACAGAGTAGTGCATGCGCTGCCCAGACTCGACCTAAAAAACTAGCTCTGTGCTGTGTCGTTTCCGGGGATATGCCAGAGTTGCGTTGATTGTGTCTGTTTGATACCAAGAAGTCCCACTACATAACAGCAGTCTAGAGTTTGCAGAGCTGCTGGATGTCCTTTACAACCTCTCCCCAAACTTGGACAGCTAAGCTTGGAAGAATATATGTGAGTTGGGGGCATAGGAAGCACAGAGTATTCCAGTTAACCAGGGCCTGCAAGTTGGAGGAAAGGTATTAGAATGCATCGTCATGGAAGAACCGGAAACGAGCCCTAGGAGGAGTTGCTGGAGAAGAGGCACACTGTGTGGTCTTGATCCCTGCCCTATTTGCACACCAGATGATACCACCCCATAGCCACACCACCACATAAGACAACCCAACAGGGCATATCATTATGGCACGTGATATAATAGTGCCATATAACCTCTAATAATGTAGCATAGCCTCCCTCGCTCCTGAGCATCGCATCCGTCACACCCCTCCCTCCATCCCTTTTCCTGTAGTAGTCTTTCCTTGCTTTCCTCTGCACCATTACAAAATCCCTCCCTCTCCTGCGTGGCTCTGCTCCTCATGTCTCTTTAACTGCCTTGTGAACCATGACGCAGGTGCAGAAGATGTTGGCTACTGGAATGAAGCCTGGACAGGTACAGCTATGTGCATGTATGACAGCAAGCATGAGTGTGCTCTGTGACTCACGCCTTTTTTAGAGCTGATTCTGATCTAATAAAATGTGTGCTTGATATTTTGAACAATATGAACAGTCGTGCACTAAAAAGACAACACTGTGCTTTCCAGAGCTATATTTTCCTGTGTCTGATTCAACCAGGCCTGAACTAGGCCTGGCTCTATTCTCTTTTTCAGCGCAGCCAGAATGAAGGGTGTCTTTTAATTTTTCTGTTCACTGCACGTAACCAAAATGAGCAGGAATGCTTAGTATTGACATGATATTTCGAAGAGCCGTGACGCAAGCTTTCACCCCACTCAAGGCTTTTCCTACCATTAGCCATTTGTTTGTATGACTTCCATTGTTTTGCCACTAGTCACATCTGAAGACATTAGGCTAGAATAAGGCATATAAATATTCAAGTTAGGGGCTGGCGTTAGAATAGTGGCATTAGATGACATTGTATAATTCTGTATTAAGATTTGTCGAATCATTCTGACATTTGATCACCCTATCCTGACCTTGTGATTTGCATTGACTTCCATTGTGAAATACGTTATAAAATGATGGTCTCTGGAGGATGGCCGGTCTTCGGACTCCCTGACTTTAGAGGCAGAAGCCTTGTCAGTTCATCTAATGCTTTGGACTTAGAATATTTTTGCCTTGAATTTATGTCATTTACTGCTGCATTTGATTGAGCCTTATGCTGATTGCCTATACTGATCATTATGCATCTTTGATTGAATTCGACCTTTTTGACTTCTGAATCGCACCTTGAATTGTTTTAATAAACTTTCATGATTTTCATTTTACTTCTGACTCCAGAGGATTTCTTTCCTTGAAATGCTATTTATTGAATTTGTGATTGAGTGCTGCTTGGGGACACATTGCCTTATATGTGCTTGAGGATTAACACCATCCCCGATCCTCCATAGTTGCTTTATCTGTCAAAATAGCATCAACAAATTCGAGAACAATGGCCAGATGCTGCTGGCATCTCTTTTCCCCCAGAAATCCTGGAATGAAAAGTCGTCTGTGCCCTCTACCGCTTCTTGACATGGTCCAAAATGTGCACAACCTGGTTGGGCCCAGAGAAGTGTCATATGATCAGATCAGCCACCTAGGGTCAGGGCTAGGGCTTAGTTAACCTAGGTCCTTCTACACTCCAGTAGGAGACTGCCAAGAGGCCCATCTCTGAACACAGCAAAATCCAAAATATTGTGCTTGAATCAGTGTGGGTGGAGGGTCTTCCAAGATGTTACCATCCATATTAACACCTATCTTTGATGCCTTTCTCTTATCAACCAGATGACAGTGCACATCTCAAGCCCTAGTGTCCCTCAACCAGCAAATGCCCACATGAGTATGGAAATAACTGACTCACTCCTCACTACACACACCTTTAAAATGAATAATGAACAATGAATGATTGAATGAATACTAACATTTCAAAGGCACACACTACTGTAAGAAAAGACTCTAATCTATGCCACTCCATGCTACGCCACTCCACTCTACTCCATTCCACTCTGTGGCACTCCACTCTACTCCACTCCACTCTGTGGCACTCCACTCTACTCCACTCCACTCTGTGGCACTCCACTCTACTCCACTCAACGACACTTTACTCCACTCTATGCTATGCCACTGTACACCCCTCCACCCTACATCACTCCACTCTATGACACTACGCCACTCCACTCTATGCCACTCGACCCCACTTAAAGAACACCACTCTACTCCACTCTATGCCATTCTATGCCACTTCACTCTATGACATTCCACTCTACAACTCTGCACTCCACTCTATGCCCCTCCACTTTATAACACTCTACTCCACTCAACTCTGACATTTTACTCCACTCTACACCACTCCACGACCCTTCACTCTATGACACTCCACTCAACAACCCTCCACGACACTCTATGACACTCTACGCCACTCTACCACACTTTACTCTATTACACGCCACTCTATGCCACACAATGCCACTCAACTACACTACACCGCTCCACTCTATGCCACTCCATGCCACTCCACTCTATGACACTCAATGCCACTCCACTCTATGGAACGCAACTCCACTCTGTGCCACAACACTCAATGTCCCTCTACTCCACCCTGTGACCCTCCACTCTATGCCCCTCCACTTTGCACCACTCTACGCCACTCTACACAACTCTAAAACACTCCACTCTAATCCACTCTGACACTCTTCTTTACGACACTTTAGGACACTCTATGCCACTCTATGACACTCCACAACACGCCACACCACCCCAATCTACGCCATGACACTCCATGCCACTCTCCTCTATACCAAAACCTTTTAGCCATGCTGAACAGCAGCCATGCTGGTGTACAACATGACTGAAACATACTGGCAAAGCAATAGTTCTTGCATAAGCGAGACCGATTGGCTTTGCCAATGCTTGTTAGTCCAGTGCATCTTTATTGGGGAGAGATTGTCTCCACTCAGAGGCGCAACTAGAGTGAAATTTCGGGGGGCTAATAAAAATTTCAGGGGGGCTAATTCTTCCAGCAATCCGCAGAGTGAAGATGCAGGGGCTCTAAGAAGGGGTGAAAGAGCAACAAAGCCTTGTTAACAAGTAAATGGTCTTTTAAAGACCTGTGAAGTACTCGGGTGAGGCTGTGTGTGTGCCCGGGAAGCTGTCTCAGCCCGGGCTGACACACATGACGGGGGTGGGGGGGAGCTGAAGCCCTTTGAGCCCAATGGGCGTTGCGCGCCTCACTGGAAACACTCTTGATGTCTGTGGTGCCCAGGGCACGAGTCGGGGGTACACGCGGGTGGACGGCGTCCACCCACTTTTTTCACAGGGTGAACACCGTCCACCCTGCAAAGAATTTGGGCCCCACTGAATAATGTGCTGAACTCCGTGTCATTTCCAAACACCAGGACACTTTCAGCAGCGTCTGCACGTTGTCTACTTTCCTTCTGCAACAAGCAACAACGTGCAGGCGGGGAAGGGGCTTTCTTATTTTAGACTCCTGCTGGGCCCATAACAAAGGCCGAATCTGAGGGGTCATCAGGCCTCCTTTTGTTCAGTCTCCTGGCTGGCAGCAGTCAGGAGCGGCACACCTGATGCAAATGCAGCAGAGGGGAAACAAAGGCTCACACCTTGTTAGCACTTCACACATACTTAGGAGAGGCAGCTTATCACTTAGTTCAGTCCCTGTTTAGGAGATATGCATGCACTGTAAGAATATCAGATATGTTGGTCTTTCCCAGTATTTACATAAAGAAAATTGCATTTATATAGAGCTTACTTCCCCCGAGGAGGCGTTGAAATAATTTAAGTACCACTATTTTTTCTTGTATAGCCCTACTCATTCCTATGCAGGGTGTCAGAGCGCTTTTCATCAACACGTGCATATTACATGTACAATAAATTATATAAGTTTGTAAATGAATGTACAGGATGTGTTACATAAAACTGGGGGATTGCAAGGTGTAGAAGCCACATATCATCTTCCATAGCTCACTGTGCTATTATCCTCGCAATGCGCTCAAACGTACACATGATAGACCTGCTTGACATATATGTGAGGGCT
Source organism: Calotriton arnoldi (assembly GCA_963921515.1). NCBI lineage: Eukaryota > Metazoa > Chordata > Amphibia > Caudata > Salamandridae > Calotriton > Calotriton arnoldi. Next base: position 1,421,878 of record CAWUFW010000598.1, on the reverse strand, counting down.
TTAGATCTGATGTCACTTCTTGTGATTCCACTTCCTGTAAAGTCGTGGCTTGTGATGCCACTTTCTATGATGTCAATTCCTGTGATGCCATGTGTGATGTCATGCGCTGTGATGTCGTGCGCCCTGATGTCATGCGCCATGATGTCGCGCACCGTGATGTCATGCGCCGTGATGTCATGCGCCGTGATGTCACGCGCCGTGATGTCACTTGCATACTGCCTAACAAGGTTAGTACCCCCACTTCTTTTTTTTAGGACTTGTGCCCTGGTGGTCCCTAATATTGCACAAAAACACAGTTCACAAATGTGGGCATGTTTTATCCTATTTCTCCGGGGCCATTTTGATCCCAATCCGACCCAGGCAGTGGGCACACTAGAAGCTGGAGCAAACATGTTTTATTAGGAAATTGTGGAACATGAGCAAAGTGGTTATGTGGGCATTATGGAAACTGTCATCTGAGGACGGGTATGTGCTGATGAGTGCAGTAAGCACACCTGGGGGTTGTATACATTGATATGGGACTCTGAGGGCCCGATTCACAAAGGGACTTAAGACTCGTAAAGTTATGAGTTCGGAGTCTCCGAACTGAGCACTGTAGTGTGGAGTTTCCGCCCAGAGTGCGTAAACTAAGCACTCATAATAACTTTACGAGTTGTAAGTCCCTTTGTGAATCGGCCCCTGAGCTTTCACCCTCATCAGCTCTGTGGAGCTGTTTACATCCTATCCAGGTTCTGCCATGGTATGGTCCCAGTACGCTTGGAAATGCACCCTTTTTCACCAGAGGTCGTTAAAGTGAGACCCAAGGCAGGGGGTCTAATTATAACTGTTAAGGCGGGCCCCACTACAGCCTCCGGCGGCCTGCCCCCTCATTCCCTGTCCCTCTCCAATCCTATTGAAAGCCCCTCTCACCCTCCCCTGCATAGCCGCCATCTTTCCCTCAATCCATCTCTCCCCATTCCCTATCACTCCCTCCTTCATTCACACCTCATGTCTCCATTGCAATCTTCTAGGATTCGTCAAGCCTCGCACTTACACCGCACTCTCTTACTACTCCATCCCGCTCATTCACCCCATTTTTCTTCACCCCTTTCACTCTCTTCCCTAATTCCTCGTCCATCTCTTGCAGCATTCAGAGAGTCCCCCCCCCCCCTCCCTCCCCCGAGTGCCAGACCCTCCTCTGTCCCCGGTCTCTCTTCCTCGACGCTCACATCTTTCCGCCAGCTCTCTCCTCCCTTTGTAGCCTGCGCCCTGCCTCGCTTCCCATGCTATGCCTGCTCCCCTGCATCCTTCCCATGCTATGCCTGCTCGGGTTACCTCCTTCCCTTGCCATGCATGCTCGGGTTACCTCCTTCCCATGCCATGCATGCTCCCCTGCCTGCTCCCCTGCCTCCTTCCCATACCATGCCTGCTCCCTTCCCATGCCATGCCTGCCCAGGTTACTTCCTTCCCATGCCATGCCTGCTCCCCTGCCCCCTTCCCATGCCATGCCTGCTCACCTGCCTCCTTCCCATGCCATGCCTGCTCCCTTGCCTCGGTTCCTATGCCATGCCTGCCCGGGTTACTTCCTTCCCATGCCATGCCTGCTCCCCTGCCTCCTTCCCATGCCATGCTTGCTCCCCTGCCTTGTTTCCCATGCCATGCCTGTCCGGGTTACCTCCTTCCCATGCCATGCCTGCTTCCCATGCCATGCCTGCTCGGGTTACCTCCTTCCCATGCCATGTCTGCCCAGGTTACCTCCTTCCCATGCCATGCCTGCTGCCCTGCCTCGTTTCCCATGCCATGCCTGTCTGGGCTACCTCCTTCCCATGCCATGCCTGCTTCCCATGCCATGCCTGCTCGGGTTACCTCCTTCCCATGCCATGTCTGCCCAGGTTACCTCCTTCCCATGCCTCCTCTGGGCAGCACTTGAGAGTTCAGCTATTTTCTGAGAATTTCCCAGAGTTCACCCATTCCTTGGCAGCGACACCAGACCAGCATGGGGCTCGCTGGCTGACCGGGAGGGGGCGCGTTAGGTACAGCGTGGAAGCTGAGGGGCATCGGGGGCTTGCAACCTGCCCAAGAGTACACGAGGCATCACGAGAACTGATCTGAAACGTCTTCTGTTAATAGCTCAATTCATTCCCAGTCTCTTACGGGTTAGGCCTGATGTGAATACAGCTATTGAACACTAACACCCGTATCAAACACTGCGTGCGGATGACACAGGGGGACCAGGGTCGGACTGGCCTATAGAGCAGTCAGCCAGTGCCCGGTGGACTGCTCTGACAGATCAGTGTGTGGGCCAGTTTTGCCTGTTTGCGGACCTGTTTTATTGGTCCGAAGGCGGTTTTTACTGCTGATTGTCCTGATATTACCACACACGTTGCCTGCAGTCAGAACAAACGCCTGCAGTCTCCCATACCTTGCAAATACCCACACACAGGTCTACAAGTTCATAACCGAACTAATTTGCAAATGTGGGTCTCTTTTTCAGCTCTCTGGTTCGCTAACAGGGGGCGATTTTGTTTTGGTGTCCGGGCCTAATTTGTCCAAGTCCGACCCTGATGAAGACAACCCCAATTTTGCCCGCCTCAGTGAACCCATTTACTTTAGCTCACCCTCGTACCGCGAGGAATTCGGTGTCCCACACATTAGAATATACTCTCACCTAATAGGTCCGAGTCTCACTCAGTAGAATGCAGCCTCACTTACTGGATCTAATCCTCACTCTTGGGAGCACAAAATCACTAATTGGTGTAAATCTCAAACATTTGACCACAGACTCAGTCACTGGGTGTCAGTGTGACAGATTGGACAACAGTATCACTGAGTAGGTGGGTTCTCACTTCTTGGAGCGCAGTCTCCAACATAGGAGGGGGTGTAGCGCAGTCCCACTGATTTGATGCATTGGCGCGTTGTATAACTCACTGAGGGCCAGTGTCACTCATCACTGTACAATATCACTCACTGGATATGAATCTCACTCCCTGGCGCTTACTGTCTCTCTCACTGAGGAAGAGTTTAACTCCTCGGAGCACAGTCTCACCTACTGAGCAGGAGTCTTACTTACACACAGGCCAGCCTCAGTCTTGGTCAGTCCCAATGCCTCCAAAGGCGTGAGAATGACACCTTGTAAACAACACTCTTCTGATAAAAAGTAATTCTTTAGTCTAGACTCCCACATCCCATCTCACACCCAGGGTCCTCCAGCCTTAGCTTGCTGCTCAAGTGACATGTTCCCTTTCTAAAATAAACCACAGGTACACTTTTCTATTTCATCACTCCAGTTACTAAGAAGAGCTTCTTCTGGGTGCCCGTCTGAGGCGCTCCCTTGATGCATTTTATGCCAGGCTGGCACTTTGGTAGAGCAAGAAAAGGCAGCATCCTAGTGGTGATGGAAAATTAGTGAAAGAATGTCCGAAATGTAGCCTTTTTCGATATTTGGGGAGCACTGCAGCAGGCAACATTTTATTTTGCCTGGAGTGTCGAAAATTCCTCCCTCATACCTGATGTTAGGTACTCTACTTTATCTATCTGAAAATGTATTTCTGCTAATTACGATCTGCCTATGAAGCCATGTCTAGCTCCAATCCAAGCCTGAAAGTCCAAGCTGAAGCCTACGAAGGCGGAATTTGTGCTCAGTGACTGCAAACAACAATAAGCACAAAATGCTACAAAGGGAGATCACCCACCAAAAGCAGCAACTTGGTCGTCAGGCTCCCGGGCTGTAGGGGACAAACGTCAATGAGGACCCGACAATCACACTTGAAGACATTTGCCACGGGCTTCTAGGTCTATCTGACTATATCAAGAATGTGTCATTGATCGACCTGATGATCTCAAGAACGTGGCATGGATCTATCTGAAGAGACCAAGAACATGGATCTACATGAATATGGCAGTGAGTTATCCCAGCCCTCCTGCTGCGAGCCTACAGTGTTTAGAATGTGCTTTGGACATGTCCAAAGATCACAAGAACATGCCATGAACATGCCATGAGCACGCCATGAATGTTTCTGACAACGGCACAAATGGCTCCTGCGTCTGTGCACAAGCAGCATGTGATACACCGTCCTGCAGTCTGTCCTCTGAAACAGATTAAACAGTTCTATGGGTTCTGCATGCAATCATTCCTTTCCAAGGAGCCCAAGATCACATGAACATGTACCTGTTCCCCATAATCATTAAATCTCGCTAGAGGGATCTCCAGTTTTACCATCCAGTTTATGAGGGTGAGACCAGGCCAACGAATGACCAAAGGCCCGCTGGGCCAAAGGCTGAAGCACCTCAAAAGTCTTACCCGACGCAGCCCAAATACGAATTAAAATCAATAAGTTCAGCATCGAGGGATAAAATGACAACAGGATATTCGTGGAGGAAGAATGCTTGTGCAAGGAACGCGGCCCGTGCCCTGCACCCTCAGCTGGACCTCCGTGAATACAGTGCGTGCAAAGACTCTTTCACCAGCCCTTGAACACACCACATGCACCAAAACAAATGAACATATCAAATAAAGCTGTTTTGTTTGACATGTCGACAGTAGGATGTTTGGTAACCCCTTCATTCTTTTCATTCACTAAAACAAATGACCTGCTTCCGGTGCGCTCCGCAGTGACAGCACTTTTGGTGACAGCCCTGTATTAAAGCCATCCGTCGCCCCCTTACCTCCGGAAGGCCTGCGAGCAGGCGCACAGGAAGCAGAACGCCACGACGCCCCTCATGTCCATCTCGGCTCCACTCCCGTGCAAGGTGGGTGCCTTGGTGCCCGGCTCTTGTGCCCACTCTAGATTCGGAAAACTGGGGCTGCTATCGTGACGGCCAGTAGAGGGTGCTACTCTCGTGTGCACCCTGGGTCGGCTGCGCCCTCTGCTGGAAGTTCGGCGCAGAGTTCCTCGTTTTGTTGGCCCCAGGCTTGATCGAGTAGTAGCGGGATGCACTGTCAGCTCGAGGGTTGGCTTAGGGTCCGCTGTAGAGTTGCTGGGACGATCGGCCGTGCACGCTGTTGCTGAGACTCGGACCAGTTACAGGTTTTATACTCAACCATTGGCTCTCCTGATAGGCTGGGAGCCGGGCTGCCGAGCAAATACATGAATCTACTGGGTCAACCGCCTCACTTCCTGTCAGGGGGCAGCGGGGGCACACAACATTACACAGGCCCCGCTCTATGGACGTCACTGGTTCTGTGAGGGGCCTGGACCTCAACTTCACTCGTGCTGCACGAGCAGTGAGGCCAAGCAGGCAGCCTCTGCGGGGCTCGAGACGGGGTCAAATATTTTATGGGTTTTGGCAATCATACAAGTCAGGGATTATTTACATAATAATCTGGAGCCAAGCATTCCTTCGGTGGCATCAGTGAGAAATTTACCTCATTTTATCCTATCCAGCTGCAGCTCTGCCAATGCACCTCTGTCTTGACCTGCCGCTCCTCCTGCTGTTCCGGCATAGGCACCCACAAGCCGCTAGTATTATGCACTGGCTCAGCTCTGAGCTGCACCTCCCCTGCAGTTCCAGTAAGGCAACAAACATACTGCTGTTCCACTACACCTCAATACGGCAACCCCCTTGCTATTGCAGACGTAAGACTCACACAGCTCTGCAAACTCACCTCAGTTCTGTCCCGCTGGTGGCGAAAATGTTTTTGACGACCCCCATGACCTCCTCCTCGGATTCTCCACTACCACCCGGCAAAAGGGCCCCTCATCTTTCCACAGCTCCTCTCTCACATACATTTAATGTGTTTTAAAGCGCTGGTTAAAGCTGGCTTTTCTTATCCACTCTTCTATCCACATAAAATACAGATCTGTTCTTTACAGCAGGCATTTGAACCCTCTATGCTACTTTATGGAGAGTCAAAACTGCCACTAGACAAAACTTCCATCTCTCTCTAGCAGGAACATTAATCACGAGAGTTAGCTTGACATTTTTATTCTGCCTTAAAGCTGGAAGCACAAGGAACTCTGCAGCAGGTGTTTTAAAATCTTAAGTTATTGCTAAACACAGCTCCCCCTCTGAGGTCAGCGCCCCCTCTAAGGTTAGCACCCAGTGCGGCTGCACCGGTCGCACAGCCCTAAAACCAGACCTGGTTCTGTCCAACAGACAGGTGCCCCGCAGAACCCTCTTCTATTGCAACACTTTGGCTCACATACGGTTCTGCTAGTACACCTCATGCCGAAACTATGTTTCCACTAATTCTAGCCACAGCTTCAGCACCCTTTGTACTGCAGTACTACTTGGGCCCTGCCAGTGTATCTCCAGTGGGGTAGCAAGGGAGGGCTGGAGGGGGGAGGCGGTCTGCCCCGGGCGGCATGAGTTTTGGGGGCGGCATGAGTTTTGCAGCCTTTGCAGGGCGGCAGACGCAGGGACCGCCACGGGCGGCCAAACGTCTAGCTACGCCACTGCCCATCTCACCATACTTCACAGACCACCCAGGAATAGGTCTCACACGCATAGCTCTGCCAGTGCACCTCAACAGAAACGTCAGACCCACTGATATTCCAGGGTTGGGCCTGTGCACACACCTCTACCCAGTGCTTAATTTGTAAAATAATAAGTGCCAGGGCTCTAGTCAGGAGGCCACTGCAGCTTGCACCACTCATTTCTCCTAATCACGCTGCCAATAACAGTATCAGCACAGTTACCATCCCCCACACACTTAACAGAGTGACCATTAAGACTATTCTAGGCCCCCCATCGCTATAAGAATGACTTGTGCAAGAGGTATTAGTCATTTTAATGTATATTGAATCAACAAACACATGTTGTTGTGCTGTTCTATAATTTAGGGCAGTATGCCACAAGGTGGCGCTGTTTGTCTAAGTGCCGGTGTTGACAATTAAGTGCCGGTGCTCAGCACCAGCTCAAATTAAGCACTGCCTCTATGTCACGAGGCGCCCCTCCATGGTCGGATGGAGGAAGAAGATGATGGACAGTTGCCCCCTTACCTCTCTCCTGTTTTTTGTTTACAGTCCCCGTGGGAACCGCATATCTCGGACACCAGCGGCCCCTTTAAGTCAGATCGCTACCGCAATGACGTTTCCACCCATGTGTCCTCGTCACATGATCCTCTCGGGATGACGTATGGAGAAGTGCCGATATTTGAATCGCAGGAAGGAGACAGGGAGCGCGCTGCTGTTCCGGAAGTATGGAGTGAAGGTGACACCGGAGAAGGAGTCGAGAGTTACTCAGAGACTCCAGCCATCGCGTCTCGTGAACCGTCCGAAGCAGGAGCACCAGATTCCGAAGGGGATCCAAGGAACTGGAGATATCGCCGGGAGAGAGAGACGGAGGCAGAACGGAGGAACCGGGAACATCGCCGAGAGAGGGAACCGGACCGAATCCGGTACCGCGACAACGCCAGCCACGCCCCCGGAGGTGCGTGGCTCCCTGAGGTACGTGCTCGAGTCCGAGGGTGGTTTTCTAAAAGGGCCATCGTACCTCACAGGAGAATCCTCCAGGGCCAGAGGGAGGGCTCCGGTAGTCCCAGGGTTCCTTGTCCGATAAACACAACCCACTTGGTGACGGTCCGGGTGCTTCTTCCCCACTCCCTCTTCCCTGTCATTATGGTTGCTCAGTGATCCCGATCTGACCCCGTTTTTCTTTCTTTTTTTGTTTATTGGTTCTGGAATTGACGCCTTCATCGGCCGGAAGAGAAGGAAGAACCATTTTTCGACTCCTGCCGGGCCCCTGACGTTAAGGAGCAAAGGAAGTCTATTGCATGTTAAACTTGGTCTGATCCACAATAAATACTGTGAACTTGCCTCTCCTGCTCTGGCCTCCTCGTGTTTGTCCACACGTGGTGTCAGAAATGGGATTTAGGGTCCATTAGACTGTTCATAATGGAGAACCTATCCAACAACTCATTGCAGGACAAGAAAAACTCGAGTGGGCCTTGGAGAGGCATATGTCATTGGCCCAGGCCGATAGGGAACTATTCAGCACCTCGATAAATCAACAGCTAGAGAGCCTCTATAAAGTGTCGGACAGACAGGACGATTTCGCTAAAGCACTGCCCGTGAGACAGGAGGCTCCCGCTGCTTTCCCTGCTGTTCCCCTCCAGAAATACCATGAGGGAGAGGATCCCGACTCATTTCTCCTCAATTTTGAACGTGCGGCTCGTGCCTCAGGCTGGCCAGAAGCCAAGTGGCCTTTTTTCTTAGCCCCATTATTGACTGGAGAGGCCCAAGAGGCCTATCAGGCGGCCAATCCTATGGGTACTTCCTCATATATAGAAATAAAGGGAATTATATTGGACCACCTGGGGTTGGATGCTGAAGCATATAGAACACGCTTTAGAAAGGAAAAGGGGAAGCCTGGAGACACGCCAAAAACCTTATTTCATAAACTGAAATCCGCTGCAGATAAGTGGTTAAGGCCCCAAGATCATACCAAGGAAGAAATTATGGCCATGATCTATCTTGAACAATTCCTGGAGGCCTTACCCTACCCAACGCAAAGGTGGTTAAAACAACATACTGGCCTTACCCTTGACCAAACAATAGAAATGGCAACCACCTATTCCCGAGCACAACCACGGACACCAATCCGGGAGGGGGAGAGTAAACAACGACCAGGTGTAGGGAAATCGGACAAAAAGATAACGAGAATACCGCCTGAGGCCATTAAATCCCGACCCCCTAAACCCGAGGTTGTGTCTGGGAAGGGACCACAGTGTTTCGAATGCGGTACTTGGGGCCACATAGCCCGCTTCTGTCCGTTGAAAAAGACCTCCGAGGAACCCATGGACATAAACTACTTACCCCGACATGTCCTATATACGGAGGAATTCGGCACAGGGTATTATGTAAGTTTGGTCCTGGATGGGGTTTATGTGAAGGCACTCCTTGACTCGGGTTGCAGACAATCAGTCATACAGAGCACCCTCATTGAGCCAAAAGACATAATTCCACACCGACTTATACCCATTAAGTGTGTTCATGGGGATGTAAAAGCCTATCTAGCTGCCCAGGTGAAAGTGAGGCTACCCGACGGGAGGGACCTACAGGCTATCGTAGGGGTATTACCTAGTCTACCCGAAAAGCTTATCTTAGGAACCGATCATCCCGAATTCATGGAACTACTTCGTAACAAAATTAAAAGGACCCCAGATAGAACAGCGGTATTTATCAGTCAAACTCCCTGGCAGGGCGACAGAAGCTTTCGGTATGCGCAGAAAAATGACCCCACCCTCCAACTCGCTTGGCAACAGGCCTCCCCAACTGTTACCACCTATCCTGCCTTTATCATTGAAAATAACCTTCTCTATAGGGTAGGAGGCCCAACCGCTACCAAACAACTGCTTGTACCCAAAAGTTTCAGAGAGCAGGTCATGTTTTTTGCGCATAGTCATCTGTTAGCAGGTTATATAGGAGCCCAAAAGACTAGTCAGACAATCCTCGAACACTTCTATTGGCCAGGTATACATGCACACATTTCCAAGTACTGCCAAGAATGCGAAGTGTGTCAGAGAAAAATCCATATCGCCCTCCTGCTGTTCCGTTCCATTACAGCCCTTACCAATCATAGGTAAACCATTTGATCGTGTTGGGATGGACCTTATCGGTCCCTTGCCTAAGTCCCGAAAGGGTAATCAGTATGCATTGGTCGTTATCGATTACGCTACTCGCTACCCCAAAGCTTTTCCCCTGAGAACCCCCAACACAGTCTCTATCTGTGAGAAGTTGATGGAGCTATTCTCACGTGTTGGCTTCCCACACGAGATCCTCACGGATCAAGGCACCCCGTTTGTTTCAAAACTGATGGCTCAAGTGTGTAAGTCTTTGGATATCACACAAATCAGGACGTCAGTATACCATCCGCAAACGGACGGGTTGTGCGAACGCTACAATGGTACCATCAAACTCACTTTAAAGAAAATGATGACTGCTGAAGGCTCCAACTGGGATGCTCTGTTGCCTTTGGCATTGTTTGTTATCCGTTGTCAAAAACAAAGTAGCCTTGGTTGTTCTCCATTCGAGCTCCTGTACGGCAGACAACCGCGTACTCTCCTGGAGATGACGGGGGAAGCCTGGGAAAGAGAAACACCAGAGGAGACCCAGGCACTCCTTGACTATTCAAAGGGATTGAGGTCACGGTTGTCCAAGCTAAGGGAGTTCGCTCATAACAACCTCGAAAAGGCTCAACAACGACAACAGGTGTTTTATGACATAGGAAAAAAATGGCGACATCTTCAACTGCATGACTGGGCATTGGTCCTTCTGCCATCATCACTCCCCAAACATCGAGCGGAATGGAAAGGACCTTACGAAATAATAGAGAAAATTGGGCTAACTACCTACCGTCTTCGCCTTTCCAAACATAAGACCCAGATATTTCACATAAACCTGCTAAAAAAATGGTTAGGTGCTCCTCCCAAAAGTAATGTACTTTTGACCGCCAAACCCGAGACACCCATGACAACCATACGGTCACTGGATATAAACGGAAGTCTCCAGGAAAGTCAAATGAAGTCGTTACAGACCTTGCTGTCTACCTTTTCTTCCATCTTTTCTGATGTACCCGGTCGGACACATTTGATTGAATATACTATACCCTCTGTACCCGGGAAGGTTATAAGACAGCGCCCTTATCGTATCCCTGCTGCACGGAGATCTACCATAGAAAGCGAAATACCGAACATGCTTACCTCAGGCATCATAAGACCCTCCAAGAGCGATTGGTCCTCCCCAGTGGTCCTTGTACCCAAACCCGATGGGTCTGTGAGATTTTGTATAGACTTTAGAGCGGTTAATTCCATCACCCAATTTGATTCCTACCCCCTGCCAAGAGTGGACGAACTGATAGAGCAGTTAGGGGAAGCCAAATACATAACCACTTTAGATTTGACCAAGGGTTATTGGCAGGTACCTCTCTCTCCCCAAGACCAACACAAAACTGCGTTCTCCACTCCTTCTGGTCTATACGAATTCACAGTCCTCCCTTTTGGGCTACACGGGGCCCCTGCTACTTTCCAGCGCTTAATGGATGTAGTATTGAGACAACATCAGGGTTACTCGTCTGCCTATCTTGACGATATCATCATATACAGCCCAGACTGGGATCAACATCTACTACACTGTCAAGAGGTATTTCGCGCCCTACAGGACGCGGGACTACACATTAATTCCTAGAAATCTAAAGTAGCCTATCACAAAGTCCGCTACCTTGGTTACCTTCTAGGAGACGGGGTGATTGAACCCCAACAAGAGAAAATCAAAGCAATCACCAATACGCCATTCCCCACGACAAAAAAGGGGTTAGGGCATTTCTAGGGTTATTAGGGTACTACCGCAGGTTCGTTCCCCACTATTCCCAGATTGCTACCCCCCTAACTGATCTCCTCCAGAAAGGGGTAAAAGAGAAAAATCTCCTCACACCCTCCCCGACGGCTCTCCAAGCTTTTCAGGACCTGAAACTGGCTATAGCATCTAGTCCTGTGTTGATCACCCCCGACTTCTCACGTCCTTTCATCCTTCAGACAGACGCATCAGACACAGGGTTGGGGGCGGTCTTGTCCCTGGAGACGGAAGGCGGGGTCGAGCAACCTGTGGCCTTTATTAGTCGCAAACTATTCCCCCGTGAGAAGAACTATGCAATCATTGAGAAGGAATGCCTAGCGGTTAAGTGGGCGGTGGAAAAGATGCGTTACTACCTGGAGGGTGCCCCATTCCTGCTGTACACTGACCATGCTCCTCTCCAATGGCTGGCTCGTAATAAGGGTAATAATCCCAGGGTCCTTAGGTGGTTCCTCTCCCTACAGCCCTTCTCTTTTGAGATTAGACACCGGAAAGGTAGCTGTAATGCAAATGCTGACTTCTTGTCCCGTGTCTCACAGTTCCCCGACCGTGAAATGTCTAGGGGAGGGGTGTGTCACGAGGCGCCCCTCCATGGTCGGATGGAGGAAGAAGATGATGGACAGTTGCCCCCTTACCTCTCTCCTGTTTTTTGTTTACAGTCCCCGTGGTAACCGCATATCTCGGACACCAGCGGCCCCTTTAAGTCAGATCGCTACCGCGATGACATTTCCACCCATGTGTCCTCGTCACATGATCCCCTCGGGATGACGTATGGAGAAGTGCCGATATTTGAATCGCAGGAAGGAGACAGGGAGCGCGCTGCTGTTCCGGAAGTATGGAGTGAAGGTGACACCGGAGAAGGAGTCGAGAGTTACTCAGAGACTCCAGCCATCGCTTCTCGTGAACCGTCCGAAGCAGGAGCACCAGATTCCGAAGGGGATCCAAGGAACTGGAGATATCACCGGGAGAGAGAGACGGAGGCAGAACGGAGGAACCGGGAACATCGCAGAGAGAGGGAACCGGACCCAATCCGGTACCGCGACAACGCCAGCCACGCCCCCGGAGGTGCGTGGCTCCCTGAGGTACGTGCTCGAGTCCGAGGGTGGTTTTCTAAAAGGGCCATCGGTACCTCACAGGAGAATCCTCCAGGGCCAGAGGGAGGGCTCCAGTAGTCCCAGGGTTCCTTGTCCGATAAACACAACCCACTTGGTGACGGTCCGGGTGCTTCTTCCCCACTCCCTCTTCCCTGTCATTATGGTTGCTCAGTGATCCCGATCTGACCCCGTTTTTCTTTCTTTTTTTGTTTATTGGTTCTGGAATTGACGCTTTCATCGGCCGGAAGAGAAGGAAGAACCATTTTTCGACTCCTGCCGGGCCCCTGACGTTAAGGAGCAAAGGAAGTCTATTGCATGTTAAACTTGGTCTGATCCACAATAAACACTGTGAACTTGCCTCTCCTGCTCTGGCCTCCTCGTGTTTGTCCACACTCTACCACTGCAGCTTAATGCTGACCTGCTATATTTCAGGCCACACCTTTACTACCTCCAGTGCGCCCATGCATAGATCTGCGGGGCTACACCTCTCACTCGCCAGAAATGTGCCAATTACAAGGACACCAGGGACAGAAGTGCATGCTAGTGTTTTCATAGTTACAGGGGGCACACAGGTTCTTTCACAAGTATAGGCACACACATCGTTGGGCAGGATGGAGCACATTTTCTGCAGAACAGTGCTACAAGTCAGGGGCGTTGCTTGGTCAGTTTGTGTGAGCTTCAGATTTTCCAACAATCAGGCTGCCATTTAATGTTAAAACACATTATACCACAAGCAGGCTGCATGAGAGGGGATTAAAGGGGAGTAGAAAGGGAGAGGAATGCGGATTGGTAGGAGATCTAAGAGAAAAAACCACAATATTTTGTAAAATAACCAACATTTTTGAGGACTTTCAAAATAGAGAGAGAGTGAGTGAGTGCGTGTGTGTTTTTGTCGGTGTGTATGTAAACATTACTGGTGAAATCCAACAGGCATCTCATCATATCCGAGTAAAAAAAGCACATGTACCCAACTATTTATCAGAAAATACATTTATTAGGGGTGTAACACCACAAACACCCTCCCTGAAGCTACACCCCTGCTGTAAGTGCAGAATACCGCTTCAATAGAACATGTCTGCGTTTAAAAAGTTTGTAAAGGAAATTACAATTTTCCTACTTCACTAATGCATTTGCTTTACTAATAAACCCTCCACCATTATCCTCCCTTTGACCCAACAGACCCAATAAACCACACATACCGAATCCTAGTAGCTTATGTCCTCTAAATCATCCTACAGTCCTCTTCGTTTCTATTCTTATTTTGAACATCTGGAGCACGGAGCCTGGGATGGCACAGAGCCACCTGTGTGCCTATCTAGAGCATAGTTAATTAGGCTGTTGTTGGGCTGCTCCAAATACCAATGGCCTACAGTGTAACAGATACTTCTCAATATATGGAAAACTTGGGACTTTCACAATGTTGACGTGAAATATCACAGGAGAATAGTGTCAGAACTTGCATATCCACTCATTCAGCCACCTTTAGAATCCCCTCAGTGTGTTAAGCACCCGCTCCAGAGATCTGTCTCTAACCTGCATGTCACTAATGTCTTAAGTGTGCACATTCTGTGAACGATGAAAGCTTGTGCTAGTCTGCCCTGCTGAGTCAGATGGGAATGGAGGATTGCACTGCTGCCTTCTGTGAGAGTGGGAAGCGTGCCTTGCTCCTGCCATCCTTTAGCGCTTCTGCGAGGAAGCAAAACTTGCACTGCTGCGGCCTGATTACTGTGTGTCCTGTGACTGTGACTGTGAAAGCTTGTAAACACAAATGGGGCTGCCCCTAGTTGGGATTTCTACAGGTCTTTTAGAGATGCGTGTGAAGTGGGGGCATCTCACAAAAAGTGTAGGACTGGCCTCACACACCACCTGGTGTCATGCTTCATCATAGGCCATCCTCGCCCTCTAAAAACTCGGTTTGATAGAGGGCGGGCATACACCTGACGACAGGGATGCACTTCTAAACTAAGTGGGGGCCCGTGAGTGGTGAAAGTGATTTAAAAACCATTACAGTTGTCATAAAGACTAGTTTTTAATTAATTAGGCAACTGTATGGTATTAAAAGAAGTGAGCGGTGACTTGGGAACTGATTATCCCTTCACCGTGATGGTTGTGGTCAACATGCTTCGGCTAGATGTCCCCGAAGGGTACGTAGCATTCGTCAGGACCATGTATCTATGGGGCTCCGTCTTTATATTTAACCCTTCACTGCGGGGGTAATTCCCCCGCGGTGCGGCGGGGGTGGGGGGGCGCAGAGCCGCGGTGCTCGTGACGAGCTCAGCTCGTCATGAGGCACAGTGGAGCTGTGCTCATGACGAGCTGAGCTCGTCACGAACCCGCCCACTCAGTGGAACGCCCAGCACAGCAGGGTAATTAGCCCCGCACAGGCGTTCCGCGGTGTTCCGCGGCAGTTATGACGAGCTCAGCTCGTCATGAGCACAGCTCCACTGTGCCTCATGACGAGCTGAGCTCGTCATGAGCATACAAAGGGTTACATGTGAGTAAATAAAGACCAACCACTATCTGGGGTGTGTATTGTCACTATCCCCGCCAGTATAGTACTCCAAAATATGCCCTAGGTAATTACCCTACTTTCTCCATGGGAGGTCGAGAGGGGAAAGCCCCTACACTGACATTTGTCTTAGGTGCGCCTTCCGCCGTGTAGCTTACAGGTGTCCGCTTCGCCTCCCCTGTGAAAGCTTGCCCTGCTGCTGCCCTACCTATATTTGTCCTCTGTTGGAGGAGAACTTCACTGTTTATGCCCAAGGTGTACTTGTTCTATGAAGAAGGGGTGTTTCCACTGATGAATGGAGGTGCCTCCAAAGCTTATGAAGAAAAACAAGGATATATCAAATACACTTGCACAGCATGCCTTATGAATAGGGACTTTTCCACAGTGTTTGATGTTAGTTGACTGTAGTCCAGTGGAAGTTTCTATCTCCAAAGGGACAATATTCGAGGGCAAAAGCATGTTGATGGAAAAGAGAAGCACAATCTGTTGCCCCACTCTCTGTTCTGATTCTTGTGGCATGGTGACACCAGTAACACACTTTTAATACACATCTGACAGTTTAATAAAGGGGGAACATAAATGTTTACATAAGAGATATAACCATACGAATACTAAGAAACCCAAAACTAGGAGACTGTACAACTAGTGAACAGTACTACTCTTGTTTGTTTACAGTGCTAGCTTTGGAACCCACCGATGAAACATACCACACTAGGCAGGTGGGTTTCATCATCCCATGTAAGTACATGAGTGTATGGTAATTGTATTAGAGGTTTGGCTCTTTCTTCCAAGTGTGTTGTGCTTCTTGTGTGTTTACAGAGAAAATACAACAGTCCTTTAACTCTTCTCACTAACTTAAGTGTGTTCGCTACCTGTGTTGTATCTGTCATGTATGAGTGAAAGAATTGTGTGATGTTTCTCCTTCTACAGACACCTGCCCTTTATTGTTTGCGTTAGGGAAAGCTGTGATGCTACTGTCCATGTTGTAACTCTGTTGTGAAGTTCGTTATAAAACTTTCCACTACACAATAGATAAAACAATTCAAACCGCTAAAGCTCATTTTAACGCATGATGTGAATGAAAGAGTGAACCCTCCCAAATTATGTGTGAAACAAGCAGATTTTGAAATGGACTTGATGGCCTTGTGAAGTTTTAAAACATACCTGACAAGAGCCTTAATGGCATCTACTTATTTCACAATATTTGTTTTGGATGGGGCCTTACGCTCTGACTTGTGAGATAGGATTGTGACATAACGCATCAGGACATACGGCCATGTACTAGAATTAAAAAAAAAAAAATATATATATATATATATCCAGACAGCAATATAGCACCAGTCATTTAAGAAATGCTTTTATTCATTTCAGGTTGACTTGGATGGTATTTTATCAATCCAAAGCTGTACTACTGTGCCAGGAGTGGTAAAAGGCTTTGGCCATTTTACAGCTCAGCAAGGATAGCACTGTGCCAATCCTATGCTTAAAGACTTTGCTGTAGACATGGTAAAAGACTTTGTCCCTTTCTATCTCGGCGTGGATGGCACTGTGCTAATCCTATGCTTAAAGACTTTGATAGAAAAGCAGACATTTAAGGTGAGCAAATTTAGAGTGTCGCTGGTGTTGAGAGTGCTCTATACTGGAGCTGCTTTCCACCTAAACTTGAGAACTACCCAGAGTTCTCTGCTTCTTTTTTTGCATAATTTATGCGTCACTCTATGCCTGAAAGGGAATTGTTTTGACTTATACTGGGTGCTCCCTTGTGTCTGGACAAAGCTATACCTCTCTGAAGAGCTCTAATGAGAGCGAAACACGTGTCAGGGGTTGCTTTTATTCATTTCAGGTTGGCTTGGATGGTATTTTATCAATCCAAAGCTGTAATACTGTGCCTGGAGTGGTAAAAGGCTTTGGCCATTTTACAGCTCGGCAAGGATAGCACTGTGCTAATCCTGTGCTTAAAGACTTTGCTGTAGACATGGTAAAAGACTTTGTCCCTTTCTATCTCGGCTTTAGAGTGTCGCTGGTGTTGAGAGTGCTCTATACTGGAGCTGCTTTCCACCTAAACTTGAGAACTACCCAGAGTTCTCTGCTTCTTTTTTTGCATATATATATATATATATATATATATATTCACTGAAAAAAACAAAGGTTACAGGGACGTTATAGTTAGGGTCATATTTCACTCATACTAAACCAGTGAAATTCAGCAGTTCTAGTTAGCCCAACTACCCCTGCTGTTGTTTCCAGTACGTCCCACAGAGCGGGATTGCTGAGACATCATAGGAGGCCATGCCCCCTTTCTCCGGTGGGTGGACAAAATATCGAAAACACAAATATCGTCGGACACAATATCGTGTCAAAAATATCAAGGACAAGAATATCGTGAAGGTCATTTCTTATGGGTAAGTAAAGTTTTACTATATATAACTCCACATATATGTACTTTGACGATATATATATCTTCAAGGTAAGTAGATCTGGAGTTAAGAATAGTAAATTTATACCTATCTATTTGCACTTACCTACTCGATATTCTTGTCCTCGATATTTTGGACACGATATTCTGTCCACACGATATTTTGTGTTCGATATTCTGTCAGTGAACCCTTTCTCCACCACTCTGCAAACGCGCTTCCTGGTGCACTACTAGTAAGGGGATGAAGCCCCTTGGCTATTGAGGGTCTTTTGCCATTTCTACAGCAGTCTTTAAGCATAGGTCCTATGCTTAAAGAGTTTGCTGTAGGAATGGCAAAAGACTTTGTCCCTTTCTATCTCAGCATGGATGGCACTGTGCTAATCCGATGCTTAAATACTTTGATAGAAAAGCAGACATTTGAGGTGAGCAGATCTAGAGTGTCACTGGTGTTGAGGGTGCTCTATACAGGAGCTGCTTTCCACCTAAACTTGACAACTACCCAGAGTTCTCAGCTTCTTTTTTGCATAATCTGTGTCACTCTATGCCTGAAAGGGTATTGTTTAGAGATATATATATATTTATATATATGGTAAGGCTCTGGCGCTTGCTTTTAAGTAACCCCTGGGTGTTCCAGGTCCCGGGGGCATAACATAAAAATAGGAGGGAGACGCACGGGGCCCCCCTCCTCAGGCTTATAAAAGCCCTGGGGACAGCCATCTCCACAGGCAGTGCTTTGAATTTATGCGGGGGGTGCCCGCACGGCAACTCCCGTGCCCTGAGGACCACCACCGCCCCAGGGCAAATGTCAAATAAATGCAGGGGGGGGCCCGCATGGCCCCCTGCAGCCTTGAGGCCCGCCACCTCCCCGGGGACTTTAAACATATGTATTCAGGCGGGCCCAGTGGGGACCGCCACTTCCCTGGGGCTAAACATATATATTAATTAATATGGGGGGCCCCCGGAGCACCCCTTTCAGCCCCGGGGACCACCTCCTCCCCGGGGCTATTTAAAAAATGAGGGGGGTGGCTGCGCGGACCCTCCCAGCCCCAAGGTTCGCCACCTTCCCGGGCTATTTGTTAAAGTTAGAGGGGGCACGCTAACACCCCACCCACTAGGGACCACCACCTCCCTGGGGCTTTCTGAAATTTAAAAAGGAGGGGGCTGCATGGCCCCCCTCCCAGGCCATTCTTGGCCATGGAGACCACCACCTCCCTGGGCCAGCCCGTTCTGAAGAAAGAAGGAGGGTAACACGGCACCCCTCCTGGAGCCATAGACGGCCCTGGGGACCACCACCCCCCAGGGCCGGCTCCTGCTATGTCCTGGCGTGCCCACCCCAGGACATAGCTGTTTTCTGTGGCTTGGCAGGAGCTTTAACCACTCGCGCCAAGCCACAGCAAACACTCCGCTTTCAGCAAGCGAGAGCGGAGAAATGCTCTCACTTGCTGGAAGCAGAGTACTCGTCTATTTCCCTGCTTGTTGTCAAGCAAGCAGGGAAACAAATTAATTGCTTTCACACACTGGGGCCAAAATTGACCAAGGGAGGAGGGCCGTGTGGCCCCACTCCCCCATTAGAATAAGGCCAGGCCCCAGAGGGGGTGGGGTCCCGGGCTAGAATTCGACCTAGAGGGGGCCACGCAGCCCCCTCCTCTATTAAAAAAAATAATAATAATTAAAGATCAAGCCCCGGGGGATGGGGTGCCCGTGGCCAAAATCAGCCTGGGGAGGGAAGCTGCGTGGGCCCCCTCCCCATTTCTAAATGGCTGAGCCCCAGGGGATGGGCTGCCCAGGGCCAAAATCGGCCCAGGGGGGCCTTGGGCCACACTCCCCTATTAAAAAAATAGGCTCACATCTCCAGCAAATAAAGAAACATTTACTTCTGCAAAGTACAAATCATCCAAGTGGGTTTTCTCTGCAGTTCCACCTTGTAAAGTTATCTGTTGAAGACACTCGAGGAACAATCACATTGGTAAAGTTACAGACAGACAAGGTCACTGGAGACATTTCCTCTGCATCCTTTACAGAGCTGTAGTGTAGGAGATGCACTATACATTTACCCAACGAGGTAGCAATTACTAATTAAACAGTAGAAAGTACTCCAGTTGGGTAGAGCTGTTCACAAAATGGTTGCGTATTCTTGCATAAATAGGCAGGACAGGATTCATTCTAGCGCGATGTTCATTTCACAGAAATTAAACCTCAACAGGTTACAGTTAGGAAATAAAATTTAAAAAAATGTGAAAATTCACAGAAAAAAACAAAGGTTACAGGGACTTTATAGTTAGGAAATAGATTTTAAAAAACCTTAGAAATTCACTGGAAAAAACAAAGGTTACAGGGACTTCATAGTTAGGAAATAGACTTTTAAAAAAACCTTAGAAATTCACTGAAAAAACAAAGGTTACAGGAACATTATAGTAAGCCTCATATTTCACTCATACAAAACCAGAGACATTCAGCAGTTATAGTTAGCTGAGCTAACTATAATGTACGCCCCAGCAATGCACTGCTTATGATCTCACATATTACATGACTCATGACATGGCCAGTGACATCACTCATGTCATCTCAAATGAGATGACTGATGACATCATCCACAGAACCACTCACACACTCACTTACACCCCCACACATCTCATAAACCCACTGACACACCCATTCACAGACACACCTATTCACAGACCCATAAAAACACTCACACATCTACTCACTGATCCATAGAGCCACTCACACATCAACTGACCCATATAGCCACTAACACAACTACTAACTCACATAAACAGCCACTCATGCACCTTCTCACTGACTAATACAGCTACTCACACATCCAGTCATACAGACATACAGACACATACACACCCACTCATAAAGCCACTCACATTGAATCAGTCACACATACAGCTACTCACACACCTACTCACTCACCCATACAGTCACTCACACAGCCACTAACTCACCCATAGAGTTACTCACATATCCACTCACTTACTCATACATATACTAACACATGTACTCACTCATTTATACAGCCACTGAGACAAGCACATACTCTCTCATACAGCCTCTTTCACACTCACTTACTCACCCATACAGTCACTCACACACCCATTCACTCACCCTTACAGCCACACACACCCACTCACTCACTCACCAATATACCCACTTACACACCCATTCATGCACCCATACAGCCACTCATGTACCCAGTTACCACCCATACAGACACTTATGTACCTGCTCAGTCATCTATTCAGCAACTCATGCACCCTCTCATTCACAATTTACAGCCACTGACACACCCGCACACTCACCCATACTGCCATTCATTCACCCTCTCATTTACCATTACAGCCACTTATACACCCACTCATTCACCCATACGGATACTTACATAGCCACTCAGTTACTCATACACCCTTCGAGACGCAATCACTTGCTCACCCATATGAAAACTCACACACCCACTCACTCATGTATACAGTCTATCATACACATAACACAAAATATTTGTACAGTGGCACCTGTGACGGAATGATAAGCCGTGTATTCAATATTCCCAGATTTTTGGCTCATACACGTATATAGAACACCACAAGCTTCAACTTTAGATTATTATCTGTGAAAAGTCATCCTTAGTGGAAGAGGAACCCTCACACACTTCTTAGTGTCATGCTTCATCATAGGAGTCCTCTCCCCACCCTGGTAGGACAGTGCCACCAGGGCGGACTCAACCTCCTCAAAGAATGGCTAGACAGGAGGGAGTTCTTACATAAATCTTACTGGACAACACCAACAGAAATGGGGATCCATATGTAAACTTAAAAAAGCCTTAGTGAACCTTGGATAATACCTTTATTCTATGGAACACTAGGTATGGTTAAAAATCAAAATTGGGTGGGTATCTAGAGTACAATGACTCACACCCATCCGCTACCAGTCTCTCATATACTTACCCACTCTTCTATACAGTACTTACACATCCACTCACTCACCCATACAGGCACTCCCACAGCCACTTACCTTAGTATACATGTTTAACACTCAAGAACTTTCAGAAAACACTCAGAATCACTGAATGATATAATCAGTGACGTCATTTGAGATGTCATCAATGATGTCACTGACTATGTCATGAGTGATGTAATATGTGAGGTCACAAGCAGTGCATTGCAGGGGCATAAGTTATAGTTAGCTAAGCTAACTGTAACTGCTGAATTTCTCTGATTTTGTACGAGTGAAATGTGAGCCTAACTATAACGTCCCTGTAACCTTTTTTTACAGTGAACTTCTAAGTTTTTTTTTTTACTGGAGTGGTAAAAGGCTTTTGTCATTTTTCAGTTCGGCATGGATGGCACTCTGCTAATCCTATGCTTAAAGACTTTGCTGTGAAAATGAAAAATAACTTTGTCCCTTTCTAGCTTGGCGTGGATGGCACTATGCTAATCCTATGCTTAAAACTCTGTTACAAAAACATACGTTTGAAGTGAGCAGCTACAGAGTGTCGCTGGTGCTGTAGGGTGCTCCATTTGGAGGAGGTGCTCTCAGCCTAAACTTGGTAACTACCCAGAGTTTCTTGCTTCGTGTTTCACGTAATTTATTTGGCACTCTAAGCCTAAAAGGGTACTGTCTTGACTTATACTGGTTGCTCCCTTGTGTCTGGACAAATCTGTCCCTCTCTGATGAGCTCTATCTAGAGCAAAACATGTGTCAGGGGTTGCTTTTATTCATTCCAGGTTGGCTTGGATGGTATTTTACCAATCCAAAGATGTAATACTGTACCTGGAGTGGTAAAAGGATTTTATGATTTTTAAGCTCCGCATGGATGGCACTGTGCTAATCTTTTGCTTAATGACTTTGCTGTGGAAATGGCAAAAGGTTTTATTCCTTTCTAGCTCGTGTGGATGGCACTGTGCTAATCCTGTACTTAAAACTCTGCTAGATTTGACGTGCACAGATGAAGAATGTTGCTTGTGCTCTAGGGTGCTCCATATAAAGAAGCTATTTTCTGCATAAACTTGGGAACTACCCAGAATTCGTTGTTTCCTGTTCTGCATAATTTATTCAGCACTCTAAGTCTGAAAGGGTATTGTCTTGACTTATACTGTGTGCTCCATTGTGTCTGGACAAAGCTGTACCTCTCTGATGAGCTTTAACTACAGCAAAACACGTGTCAATGGCTTATCACCACAACCAACTGAGGCTTCCTGCACTGAGTATAAGCTTTCCCACGAGGCAACTATCAGGCATTCGGTCATGAAATTACATGGTATACAAAATTAAAGTTGGCAAAGCAAAATCCTATCTCTCCTAGGAGGGCCTAACAAGGATTGTGACAGTACAAAGCTTCTAAACACACGGTTTGGCAGAGGAGGTAACCAGCACCAAAATGCTTGCATACTATGGTAATCTGTGAGATTACAAGTAACAAAAGTCCTATCTGTAGGCATTAAATAAAGAGTAATAACAATCTGCCATAAATGTGTTTTGACTATAAAATATGCTTTTCACAATCAATATGTAAGGCCTACTGCCTTTATTCTAACTTTTCATTATAAACAATCAAGCTAATAACCTTTATCATTGGCCTCCTATAAGCAACTTAGACCTACTATGCTGTTTTATAAGCCTTCCCACAAGGCAATCATCAGGTATACCATAATAACATTTTAAATATGTACAAAATACAATTGTCAAAACAAAACCAAATCCCTAATAAGAGCCTAATAAGGATAAGTATAGTCTAAATTGTCTATATCCATTGTTGTTCTTCAGATAGGTCACCAGTCCAAAACTCTTGCCTACTACAGTAAGCTGTGAAATTCAATGCAACAAAATGCCTACCTACACGCTTTAACACAGTGTAATAAGAATCCACCCTTAAAAGCTGTTTGCCTTTAACACACGCTTTCACAATAAGTAGGTTAGGCCAACTTGCTTTGCTATAACCTCTCATTATACAAAGATCACACCTAAGAAATCTAAAATAACTTTTCCTAGTGAAATGATAAGGCCTCACTACCCATTACCAAAGGCTTGACACTATATACAATCCAGGCCTACAGAGGTGCACAGTAGCAGGCAACCACCAAGCATACATTTATGAAATTACAACTATGTACAAAATTACAGTTTACTAAACAATATACAGCTGCTCTCAATAGGGTTAACAAGAATTTTGACTGCACAATAGTATCTCTCCACATGGAGCTCAACATGAATCCCATAGTGGAAATCTTCTATACTCATGGTTTGTCAGAGAGGGTGACCATCACCAAAACCCTCCTTGCCTCTTAAGGTAATCTATGAGATTCTATGTAACCTGTGTGACAAACAACCATGTGTAGGCTTTAATTGTGTATAACAATCCACCCTTGAGTGCTAAAATAGCCGTATAGCCTGCTGCCAAGGGCTATACTGGTTGTTAAAGGCCCTGAACCCGAGTTATAGGACCGAGTCGCAGGCAATGGCCTATTACGAGGGAGAGAGCCATTAACAATCAGTATAGCCCAAGGCACAAGGGCTATAAGGCTATTAAAACAATCCATCCACTAAGGATAGAATGTTCTAAATTAAAAAGGGAGAAACTCAAAGACAAACATTGGAATGTTGGAGCTCCAGGCTTATACCAACCATTATAATCCTGGAGCCACTCCATTGTCTCAACAGTGACTTTAACATGCTTTTCAATATCAATATGTTTGGCCTGCTGCCATTATCATAACTTTTCATAATAACCAATCAAGTATATTGTCTTTATCTAGTGGCGGCTCCTCCGCTAAGGCGGAGGACAGTCGCCCCACTGCCAGAAAGCAGCAAAAGAAAGGAAAAAAATAAAATGATAATAACGGAATGTTATTATCATTTTATTTTGTCCTCCTGCTGCGGTAGTGTGTGAGGGGCGGAGCTGCAGGGGAGGAGTGGTACAACACTCCTGAACGTAATGACTGTTTGGTCGGCCCTCTCGGGCCACCCAAAACAGTCATGCGCACATCCTCCCTTCTCCATGCAGGCTGCTTTACAGCCTGCATGGAAAACATGCCCATCCCTAAAGCCGACACGGCGCTCAGACCAATCACAACGCTGCATTGCAGCATTGTGATTGGCATAGGGGTGGGAACCTGGCTGCCTGCTTCCTGTTCCGACCTGGAGTCGGACACAGGCGAGCAGGAGAGAAGATGCGGGACCCAGCGGTGGCGGCGGCAAGGTAAGTATTATTATTTTTTATTTATTTCAATGCAGCCCGCGTCCTCCCGTGCCGGCTGCCCTGTCTTTATAATTGGCTTGTCACGTAAACGTAGAAATAAAAGACATAAAACAACAAATTAGAATGCTGCAACGTACCTGGCTCAAAACAAACGCCAAACAAGACAAACTTCACCTACAAAAAATTAACAGATTATACAAGTCAGCTATCAAAAAAGCCAAGAAAAGGTACTATTCAGACAGAATTCAAAATGCTAAATGTGCAAATAAAGAATTCTATAAAATACTCAATGAATTTCGCAAACCAAATTGCCTAGAAGGAACTCATCTTGTTACTCAAGATTTCACAGACAAACTGGCAAATCATTACACGGACAAAGCAGACACATTGGACTCATACTTAAAACAGAAACAAAGCACCAGCACTAACCCCTGTACAAAACAACAATCCAAGAATACTCTAACCCAGCCTCTCCGTTCCTTCCAACACATCTCACACAATGAATTTATGGACCTGGTCAAAAGCAAGCAGGCCTACCGGCAGCCCTTCTGACCCCTGTCCATCACAAACTTTCAAGACAATTCTTTTAACAACCTCTGCTGCCACTCCAGTAAGAAGAATCATCAACGATTCCTTAACTAGCGGAATATTTCCAGAAGAACTCAAAAAATCACACATACGCCCTTTACTGAAGAAAACAAACTTGGACCCGCTGAACCCTGATAACTACAGACCCATTACAAATGGACCTTTCCTGGGCAAACTGATAGAAAGAGCAGCGTTCGCCCAGATGTCACAATTCATTGAAGAGAATGACATACTCTCAGACTTCCAAACAGGATTCCGTCCGGGAAGAGGCACTAAATCTGCCCTTCTTGCCATCTGGGATGACCTGAAGAATACAGTTGACCGCAGCGGGGTTGCTGCGCTACTCCTCTTGGAACTCTCGGCTGCCGTTGACACGGTTGACCATGACACTCTGAAACAAAGACTCTATGAAGCCGGCATAGAGGGAACTGCTCTAGACTGGATCGCGTCCTACCTTCGAAACAGAACTAATGTCATCCATACCCCACCTTTCTCGTCCAAACCATACTCCACAAAAGCAGGGGTCCCTCAAGGTTCTATCATCTCGCCCATGCTTTTCAACATCTACATGAAGTCATTACCGGTACTGATCAATCAATTTCACCTCACGTGCTATAACTATGCAGATGACACGCAAATACTCCTTCAACTGGAATGCCCCAAAGACACTGAAAAATGCCCAATTTTCAGTTGTCTCAGAGCCGTGGATCAGTAAATGACTTGGAGCCATCTCAAATTGAATGCTTCAAAAACGGAAATACTCACGTGTGGCGATTGGAAACATTACGACCCGCTTGCCGCCTGATCTGATGAACTGGGATCACCACCTAAATCATCGAAGGAAGTGAGAAACCTCGGAATAACCATGGACTCCAAGCTGTCGATGAATGCCCAAGTGGACAAACTAACAAAATCAAGCTTTGTCACTATAAAAACGCTGCAACTCATTTTCCCTCATTTGGGATTTTCACACAAGGTCCAAGCTACCATCTCCCTTGTTCTGTCCAAACTCGATTACGCCAATAGCCTCTACCACGGATCACCTTTAACGACCATGAAAAGACTACAATGGATTCAGAACTCGGCTGCCAGACTACTCTTGCATATCAAACCGCGAGACCACATCTCACCTGCCTTGAAAGCCCTGCATTGGTTACCGGTTGCCAGAAGATCCACGTTCAAGCTACTTTGTATCACCCACAAAGCAATACATGGGATGGGACCGCTCTTCATCAGGAATAAAATCACCAAACACATTCAACAAAGGAACCTACGCTCTAAAGGGGCATCTCGCCTCAAAATCCCAAGATACAAGAAAAAAACCATGGGTGGCACATCCTTCTCTGTTCAAGCAGCCAAACTATGGAACTCATTACCCCCAACATAAGATCCACCGACAACCACCTTATCTTCAGAAAACTACTCAAGAATTGGCTCTTCCCCACATAAGCACCATACGCAAACAGAAATTTACAGCATATTCCTCTGTATATAAGCATTTATTTTCACTATAGATATGTACCTATCTTTGTGTATTGCTTTGTATAAACATGTAGATTAATTATGTTGTTGTAAATAAATAAATAAAAATTATCTTTGGTCTACATGTACTTACTTCCATTGTGCATCTATGTACCTTCCATGTACTTGGATCTGTGTGTCTGTTACCTTTCTCCTGAAAAAGCATATCCAATGCACTACCCTATTTCTCATCCTGTACCTCTATCAATATCTTTAATCTATATATACTTACCTCCTTTATGCATCTATATACTTTCAATGTACTTATGGATCTATATATTTAAAACTTTCTTCTAATTTAGCATTTCAAATGCACTACCCTATTTCTAAGCCTATACTTCTCTCAATATATCCTCTGGCCCAACCTTCTGACTCATCTCAAACTTCTTTCTACTACTCTTTCCAATGCACTACCCTATCTCTCACCCTATACATCTATCAATATATCCTCTACATCCACTCTCTCATTTATCCCATACCACTAATATGATCCCAAAATAACCCTTTCTAGACTCTCTCCTACTCTACCCTCCTTGCATCATCTGACACCTCTTTTTACTATACCGATCCCCCAAAACAAACCTTTATAAACTCTCCCCTCTGACTCTTCCCCTCAAAAACCCCTTTTTACTCATCCAAAAGCCTCCTCCTACTGCTATGACCTCAAAAAAAAAAAAAAAAAATCTCACTTTTCTGTCCCTCCACTATCCTTTTCAATCAAAATAACAGACTAACACGTTCAGTTGTCAATTTCCATATTCCACTATACTAATTCACCACTAATCCTTTATGTGTTCCAAAGTAGCGTGCTACTCGCCAATGAAGCGTTTCAACACCCCATCAGGGTTACCAGCGCTATATAAACGCAAACCTTTTTCCCTTTTCTACCCCTCCCCAACCCTTCTCAATCCAAATAACTGACTAACATATCCACCACTCAAATTACTTTCATGTTTCGCCATACTAATTCAACACTAATCCTTTATGGGTTCCAGAGTAGCGTGCTACTCGCCAATAAAGCGCTTCAAAACCCCATCAAGGGGTTGCAAGCGCTATATAAATTCAAACCTCTTTCCCTCTTCTATCCCGCAACCTACCCTTCTCTATCCAAATAACTGAATAACATATCCACCACTCAAATTACTTCATACTTCACTATACTAATTTTCAACACTAATCCTTTATGGGTTCCGGAGTAGCGTCCTACTCACCAGAAAAGCACTTCAACACCCATCAGGGGTAACAGGTGCTACATGAATGCAAACCTTTCTTCCCTTTTATCCCTCCGCTACCCTTCTCACTCCAAATAACTGACTAATACCCACCACTCAAATTACTTTCATATTTCACCATACTAATTCAGCACTAATCCTTTATGGGTTTCCGGAGTAGCGTGCTTCAACACCCCATAAGGGGTAACAAGCGCTATATAAATATAAAGCTTTTTTTTTTCCTCTTCTATCCTTCTGCTATGCTTCCAAATCCAAATAACTGACTAACCTATCCACCACTTAAAATTTACTTGCATGTTTCACTATACTAATTCAACACTAATCCTCTATGGGTCCCGGAGTAGCGTGCTACTCGCCGAAAAAGCGCTTCGACGCCTCGTCAGGGGTAGTAAGCGCTATATAAATGCAATTACAATACAATACAATAACCAACTTAAGCCTATTGTATTGAACCATCCGGCATAAAGTCACGCAAGTACAAATGCATACAAAAATTACAGTGGGCAAAGAAAAAACTATCGCTCCTAAGAGATCCTAATAAGGATTATTGTAGAGCATATCTTCTATACTCACAGTTTGTTCGGGTATATATTCCCAACACCAAACCCTTGCCTAGTACAGTAATCTGTGAAATTCCATATAACAAAGTGCCTGCCTACAGGCTTTAGAACGGTATAATAACAATCCATCCTTAGAAGTGTATTGTATTTAATGCATGCTTTTCGCAATAAGTAGGTAAGTCCTACTGGCTTTGTCGTAATGTTTCTTAATAAACAGATAACATTTATGAAACCTAGCATGCTTCTTGCCAAAGAACTGATGAAGTGTTTACTCTGTAACAGTGGCTTTATGCTTTACCCAACACCGACCTATTCAAGTGCACATAAACCAGCAACCATCATGCATACAGTTATAAAATTACAAATATGTAGAAAAATACAGTTTACAAAACAGTAAACAACCCCTTTGAACCGGGCATTACAAACATCATCAAAGTGAAGCCGCCCATGGTTTGTCAGAGTGGGTGGCCAACGTCAACACCCTGACTACTACGGTAATCAGTGAAATTCCATGAAACAAAAGACCTATCTGTAGGCTTTAATATACAGTAATAACAATTTGCACCTATATGCCTGTCAACTTTAACTTAAGCTTTCCATAATAAATACATTAGGTGCCTTTATCATAAATGTCATAATAAACAGATTATGTCTATAGCCATGATCATTGCCTGGCCTCCATAACCAACTCTGGCCTTCTGCATCCACTATAAACTTTGCCACAAGCTAAAACATGCAATACATGCAGTCTTTTTAGTAGAAGCACACAAATTTGACCCACTGAAATGCTGTACTCAGGGAAACCAACATGTGAGTTAAGCCTATGCTCCTCTCTGAGTAGGAGTGTGAAAACTCTTTTTGTTGATTGCAGAAAGATTTTTGACAGTTGCACAGTCAAACCAGACCTAAAAATCTATGTAGGTTAATGACTGCCCTCCTCCCATCTGTGCTGCTGCCAGAGAAAATTAATGTTAATCATCTAGTTATCTAAGAAGCTGTGTGGAGGGCAAGCACTTTTTTTAATGGAAGCACACAATTTCTGTCCAGTCAAATCATGCAATCCTGGCTCCCAACATGTGGGCGGAGCCAAGGCCCCTCTCCTGGTGATTCTTACATAATTGTCTTGCAACAGCAGTGCTGTCAAGCCAGACCATAAAAAGTGTCAAAAAGGGGGGAGCCTCACAGACTAATACCACGGCAGGCACAGGCTGAGCTACTTAGTAATTTTAATAGCAAATTTGTTGAGATGCATGCTGGGTTGAAAATTGGGAACATGCTTGGTGTTTGCAGGGGCTTAGGATGTTGTAGCCCAAGAAACACAGGCCTTCATTACAAATGGCCCGGTGTTTGCTGCAATATTCAGCACCCTAAATAAAATCCATGTCCGGGGTAATCAGAATTTATCAACTCTTACAACTTTCTGTGGAATAACATGCAGATTCTGGTACTTACTGCACCAAAATCCGCATATTATGGTAATTATGAGGCATTTTTCTCCAGATAAATTCTGCAGGTTTGACGTATCAGAATTTACCAGTGGAACATTGTGAGTGTGCAGTGTTAGCCGCAAACACCTAATTCCGGTATGTGCGACAACAATGGGGTTGGTAAAATATACAGGCATTTCAAACAATTGAGTCAACTACAGGCCTGTGTGGAAGCTGATAGCTTACTATGTGTAACCCGGGTGGCTTTAGGAAAGGCCTGAGTACAGTTGACCACGCCATGAGGCTCTATCGAATATCGATAAAGTATGATTAACTCAAGAAAGTTCCTTTGTTTCTGACTTTTATCAACCGTAAAACTTCCTTTTACTTGGTTAACCGTCATCTTTTATGGATTAAACACAAAAAAGCAGGACATCCCTTACAGAATCCTAGAAACACTGATAGAATTGCACTAACAGAGGTTCACAGAAGTAGATACGGAAGGGTCAGGGAATGTATCTATGACGTTTCAATAAATGGTGGGGTTCGACGGATGTGTTCTGGCCGCACTTTTATTCATTTGGTATGTAAACGATGCCAGCAGCCATTTACTTGAAATGAATCTGGACATTCTAAAATAGAGAGAAGAAAAACTTGTGATATTAGTATTTCCTGATGGTGCTGTGCTCCTATCCCGAGCTGTCAATGCATTGTGCACTAAAGTCAGGGCTTTAAGTGGGATGAAAAAACTGGGGGGGTCTCTCAAAGGGGCGTGGCCGATATAATTAAGGGCATGGCTTACACACCTAAGCTAAAAATCTGTGCGTAGCATATAGTGTGCTCCCCGACTAGTATTTTGCTGTCTCTGTCATTGCATCCAGATATATGATACAACAAGTAACATCTTAACTACAACAAGTCAGGATTATTGGCTTTGTCAATGGATGTTAGTTGCATAAGAAAAATAAGCAGCAACTATGGCTTCGTTGTATATAATACTGAAAATGATTCAGCTCTGAAATGAGATTGTGAAAGAATAAAACGAGTCTCTTTGAAGTTACATCAAAGGCTTAGCAGTGGTACTGCTGCAGAGTGGAGATTTTTTTCCACCCTGAGGCTGAGGGTAAAAATGGAGAGCGCGACAGTGGCCCATCTTAGCATCTGCATTTAAGACCTGCTAGCACCGCCAGCACCCGGCCCACTTAAAGCCCTGGTGACGATGTTGCTGCTCCTGTATTTCAAAAATATGCACTGCAGTCCGGAAAAAAACGGACCGCCGGTGCCAGGGCACAAAACAGAGCCCGATAGGGACCTGTTTCGAGGCCCCCTTTAAAAAACTGCCGGTGCTCAGACCCGGTGAGACCCGGCCCACTTAAAGCCCTAACTAAAAGGTTTTGAAACTCACGAAAAGGTTCCCTGAAATGACCACTCGTTGTTACTGAGGTGCTATTAGAAAGAGTTTCAACCTTTGACAATCTAGGCATCCTAGTTTGACAACAAACTGTCATGGGCCCACCAAAGAACCGAAAAGGCATGCACAATAACCCAGAATGAGGGAACGGTCCTCTGCCTCAAAGGTAACATCAGGGGTACTCAATGAAAGCAATCACAAAAGTATATAAGATGAAAATAGTTGTGGCAGAACATAAGAGGTAGACCTCTGTGGCTACTGTAAAGTGCATGAAATACAGTGGACAGAAAATCTATTCTTTTTTTTTTTTAAAAAAGCTCGTACTTTCAAACCCCATAGAAGAGTGATCCAACTGCGCCTAGTCTTACTGTGGACTACGTTACACGTGAACGGCATGCTAAGATGGATCTAAAATCCTTTCTTGATCTTTTGGACAGATTTGCAAAAAAACACTTGACATAGCATGTGGGAAACATTCTGAAAATGATAGTCGGTAGTGAGCTTTGGGAGAACCCCAGTAAGCTGAACGCCACAAGTGCTAAAAGCATCAAGACAAACTACTGGCCGACAGGAGAACGCGCACAGTGGGCAGTGTCCGAGCAGGATCTTCATTGCCCGTCTACTTAACAGCGAAGACCCAAATTGGCATAGAACCTTACCTTGAAATGATCACGCCTGAGGTCCAATCAAGCACGCCACCGAAACGTCACAAAAAGTGACGTTCCTGTGGCGTTAGGGGCTTGTACATATGCCCCTGAGTATCTTTTCAGGAACTGGTGAGATGATTAATGGCTGAGTACATGGATACCTTTGTTCGATTTTAGCTATACACATACAAATTACGCCAGCACTTTCACAGATGTAGAGGGGCACGCCTTGGCGCTCACTTTCTGTAATTGTTGATTTCGCCTGGTGAAGAGAGAAGTTCACAATAACTCCTTTACCTTGCAGCTTGTATGGTGCCAGGGGACACGTGCACTGGGGCCTGGCTTCCCCTGGGTGGGGACCAAGTATTGTTGGCCCTGCGCAGACCTGCCAACTCACACAGTGCCACCGTGTGACCCACGATATCGGCTCCCATCACACGGTCACCCGGTGAGGAGCCGATATCACATAGTGGCAAGGAAAACGAGCTGAAACCCACTATAAACAGTGGTTTTCAGAGGCTTTCAAGTGCCGACATCCATTAATGGGTGCGAAAACACCCCAAGACATCGGAAAAAGTCCAGCAAGCTTTTACTTTTATTTTTTTTTGGGGGGGGGAGGGGCTTGGGTCTGGGGGCAAAAGTGCCTCTTAGGAACTTTTCACCCCCTCCAAGTCCCCAGCCCTCCTCACACGTTGAGGTTTTTAGGTTGAGCCTAGGCAGCGCATGCGCTTCTCTGCGAGGCATGCTGTGTTTGGTATGTGGGCTTTAATTCCACCCCTCGCTGGCGAGTCGCTCAAATGTGTGTTGTTTGTAAAAGCTTGCTTTCCTTTGGTTTTTGGCTTTTATTTGTCCCACATTTTCAGGTCTTGCTCCCCTCTGGAGTATTGGCCTATCACGTGTATCCTTTCTTTAAAGGCTTTTTACCTTTATATTTGCACACTATTTTATTTTTGTGCAGGCTGCAGCATTTTGTAAAGATTGTTCTTTTTTGGTCTCTTTAGTTACATAACCCTATGCAGGATGTGCGCGATGTATAGTATGCTAATGCCACTGTTAAAACTAACATATAGTATAGCGTACACTTTTTGTAGATAAAATCTTTTTTCCCGTTTTATTTAAACAACTTTCACACACTAATTTAAAGCCTACTAGCCGATGACAAACATTATTTGTTAATGTGCACTTTTTTGTAGATAAAATCCTTTTTTCTGTTTTATTTATAAAAACTTTCATGCGCTAATTCAAAGCCTATTAGCCAATGACAAACATTGTTTGTTAACTCTTCACATTTTGTAAACGTGACCACTGTTTGCGTCATCTTTATTTTCATTGCAGACTCAATTTTTGTTCTTGTAATGTTCCTTTATTTTGGGTTTGTTTAACATGGATGTACTACCCTTATTCCAGACGCAAGATATTACTTAGTTTAATTAGGAGCGGGAAGAATTTATATTTTTTGCTTTCTGTTTGTGCACTCTTAGTTATGTGCAGGCTTCACAAATTTTGCACAGGACTCGGAATGAGCTCCATTCTATATTCCTTCTGTATAATAACGTCACAAAAACACTGGTATTTGCGCCTATTGGGGTAGGGAATGGTCCCCTACATGTATCAGGGCATTCTAAGTCCTCTAGACAGTGCTGCTAGCTTATTCTCTGCTCCCATTGGTAATTTCTCATTCTAAGTCCTTTAGGCAGTGCTGCTAGTTGCTTCACTGGGGCCAGTGATAATTCCTCATTCTAAGTCCTCTAGCCAGTGCTGCATCAGTGACTCTGGTCCCAGTGGTAATTCCTCATTCTTAGTACTCTAGACAGTGAAGCAGCTGCGTCTCTGTTCCCAGTTGTAATTCCTCATTCATCGTCCTCTAGACAGTTCTGCTAGCTGGTTTTCTAGTCCCAGTGGTAACGCCTGATTCCTAGTCCTCTAGACAGTGCTGCAGCTGCTTCTCTGGTCCCAGTGGTAATTCCTCAGTCTAAGTCCTCTAGACTGCTGCTAGCTGCTTCTCTGGTCTCAGCGGTAATTCCTCATTCTAAGTTCTGTAGGTAGTGCTGCTAGCTGCTTCTCTGGTCCCAGTGGTAATTTCTCATTCTAAGTCCTGTAGGTAGTGCTTCTAGCAGCTTCTCTGTTCCCAGTGGTAATTCCTCAGTCCAATTCCTCTAGACTGCTGCTGGCTGCTTCTCTGGTCCCAGTGGTAATTCCTCATTCTAAGTCCTGTATGTAGTGCTGCTAGCTGCTTCTCCAGTCACAGTGGTAATTCCTCATTCTAAGTCCTCTAGACAGTGCTGCTAGCTGCTTCTCTGGTCCCATCGGTAATTCCCTTTTCTCAGTCCTCTAGGCAGTGCCGCAGGCGCGTCTCTGTTCCCAGTTGTAATTCCTTATCCATAGTCCTTTAACAGTGCTGCTAGCTGGTTTTATGGTCCCAGTGGTAATTCCTCATTCTAAGAACCTCTAGACCGTGTTGCAGCTGCTTTTCTGGTCTCAGTGGTAATTCCTGAGTCTTAGTCCTCTAGGCAGTGCTGCTAGCTGCTTCTCTGGTCACAGTGGTAATTCCTCATTCTTAGTCCTCTAGGCAGTGCCACAGGTGTGTCTCTGTTCCCAGTTGTAATTCCTTATCCATAGTCCTCTAGACAGTGCTGCTAGCTGATTTTTCTGGTCCCAGTGGTAATTCCTCATTCTAAGTCCTCTAGACAGTGTTGCAGCTGCTTCTCTGGTCTCAGTGGTAATTCCTGAGTCTTAGTCCCCTATGCAGTGCTGCCAGCTGCTTCTCTGGTCCAGTCAGTAATTCCTCATTCTAAGTCCTCTGGACAGTGCTGATAGCTGCTTCTCTGGTCCCGTTGGTAATTCCTCATTCTATGTCCTCTAGGCAGTGCTGCTAGCTGCTTCTCTGGTCCAAGCAATAATTCCTCATTCCAAGTCCTCTAGGCAGTGCTGCTAGCTGCTTCCCTGGTCCCGTCGGTAATTCCTAATTTTAAGTCCTCTAGGCAGTGCTTATAGCTGATTCTCTGGTCCCAGTGGTAATTCCTCATTCTCAGTCCTCTAGGCAGTGCTGCTAGCTGCTCCTCTGGTCCCAGTGGTAATTCCTCATTCTAAGTCCTCTAGACAGTGCTGGTAGCTGCTTCTCTGGTCCCAGTGTTAATTCCCCATTCTTAGACCTCTAGGCAGTGAAGCAGCTGTGTCTCTGTTCCCAGTTGTAATTCCTCATTCACAGTCCTCTAGACAGTTCTGCTAGCTGGTTTTCTACTCCCAGTGGTAACTCCTGATTCCCAGTCGTCTAGACAGTTCTGGATCTCCTTCTCTGGTCCCAAGGGTGAATCCTCATTCTAAGCCCTGTAGACTGCTGCTAGCTGCTTCTCTGGTCCCAGTGGAAATTCCTCATTCTAAGTCCTTTAGGCAGTGCTGCTAGCTGCTTCTCTGGTCACAGTGGTAATTCCTCATTCTTAGTCCTCTAGAGAGTGCTGCTAGATGCTTCTCTGGTCGCATCGGTAATTCCCTATTCTTAGTCCTCTAGGCAGTGCCGCAGGTGTGTCTCTGTTCCCAGTTGTAATTCCTTATCCATAGTCCTCTAGACAGTGCTGCGAGCTGGTTTTCTGGTCCCAGTGGTAATTCCTAATTCTAAGTCCTTTAGACAGTGTTGCAGATGCTTCTCTGGTCTCAGTGGTAATTTCTGAGTCTTAGTCCTCTAGGCAGTGCTGCTAGCTGCGTCTGTGGTACAGTCCGTAATTTCTCATTCTAAGTCCTCTAGACAGTGCTGCTAGCTGCTTCTCTGGTCCCATCGGTAATTCCTCATTCTATGTCCTCTAGGCAGTACTGCTAGCTGCTTCTCTGGTCCAAGCAATAATTCCTCATTCTAAGTCCTCTAGGCAGTGCTGCTAGCTGCTTCCCTGGTCCATTCGGTAATTCCTCATTCTAAGTCCTCTAGGCAGTGCTGCAGCTGTGTCTCTGGTCACAGTGGTAATTCCTCATTATTAGTCCTCTAGGCAGTGCTGGTAGCTGCTTCTCTGGTCCCAGTGTTAATTCCCCATTCTTAGACCTCTAGGCAGTGAAGCAGCTGTTTCTCTGTTCCCAGTTGTAATTCCTCATTCCTAGTCCTCTAGACAGCTCTGCATCTGCTTCTCTGGTCCCAGTGGTAATTCCTCGTTCTATGCCCTGTAGACTGCTGCTAGCTGCTTCTCTGGTCCCAGTGGTAATTCCTCATTCTAAGTCCTTTAGGCAGTGCTGCTAGCTGCTTCTCTGGTCACAGTGGTAATTCCTCATTCCTAGTCCTCTAGAGAGTGCTGCTAGATGCTTCTCTGGTCGCGTCGGTAATTCC
The DNA here is from genome assembly GCA_963921515.1 of Calotriton arnoldi. Lineage (NCBI taxonomy): Eukaryota > Metazoa > Chordata > Amphibia > Caudata > Salamandridae > Calotriton > Calotriton arnoldi. The sequence goes on along the minus strand of CAWUFW010000598.1, from coordinate 1,385,693 downwards.
CTATTCTTAGTCCTCCAGGCAGTGCCGCAGGTGCGTCTCTGTTCCCAGTTGTAATTCCTTATTCATAGTCCTCTAGACAGTCCTGCTAGCTGGTTTTCTGATCCCAGTGGTAATTCCTAATTCTAAATCCTTTAGACAGTGTTGCAGCTGCTTCTCTGGTCTCAGTGGTAATTCCTGAGTCTTAGTCCTCTAGGCAGTGCTGCTAGCTGCTTCTCTGGTCCAGTCTGTAATTCCTCATTCTAAGTCCTCTTGACAGTGCTGCTAGCTGCTTCTCTGGTCCAATCGGTAATTCCTCATTCTATGTCCTCTAGGCAGTGCTGCTAGCTGATTCTCTGGTCCCGGTGGTAATTTCTCATTCTAAGTCCTTTAGACAGTGCTGCTAGCTACTTCTCTGGGCACAGTGGTAATTCCTCATTCTTAGTCCTCTAGACAGTTCTGCTAGCTGCTTCTCTGGTCCCATCGGTAATTCCCTATTCTTAGTCCTCTAGGCAGTGCCGCAGGTGCGTCTCTGTTCCCAGTTGTAATTTCTTATCCATACCTCTAGACAGTGCTGCTAGCTGGTTTTCTTGTCCCAGTGGTAATTCCTCATTCTAAGTCCTCTACACAGTGTTGCAGCTGCTTCTCTGGTCTCAGTGGTAATTCCTCATTCTATGTCCTCTAGACAGTGCTGCTAGCTGCTAATCTGGTCCCGTCTGTAATTCCTCATTCTATGTCCTCTAGACAGTGCTGCTAGCTGCTAATCTGGTCCCGTCTGTAATTCCTCATTCTATGTCCTCTAGGCGGTTCTGCTAGCTGCTTCTCTGGCCCAAGCAATAATTCCTCATTCTAAGTCCTCTAGGCAGTGCTGCTAGCTGCTGCCCTGGTCCCGTCGGTAATACCTCATTCTAAATCCTCTAGGCAGTGCTGCAGCTGATTCTCTGGTCACAGTGGTAATTCCTCATTCTTAGTCCTCTAGGCAGTGCTTCTAGCTGATTCTCTGGTCCCAGCGGTAATTCCACATTTTTAGTCCTCTAGGCAGTGCTGCAGTATTGTCTCTGGTCCCAGTGGTGATTCCTCATTCTTAGTCCTCTAGGCTGTGCTGCTAGCTGCTCCTCTGGTCCCAATGGTAATTCCTCATTCTAAGTCCTCTAGACAGTGCTGGTAGCTGCTTCTCTGGTCCCAGTGTTAATTCCCCATTCTTAGTCCTCTAGGCAGTAAAGCAGCTGTGTCTCTGTTCCCAGTTGTAATTCCTCATTCATAGTCCTCTAGACAGTTCTGCTAGCTGGTTTTCTAGTCCAATGGTAACACCTCATTCCTAGTCCTCTACACAGTGCTGCAGCTGCTTCTCTGGCCCCAGTGGTATTTCCTCATTCTAAGTCCTCTAGACTGCTGCTAGCTGCTTCTCTGGTCCCAATGGTAATTCCTCATTCTAAGTCCTGTAGGTAGTGCTGCTAGCGGCTTCTCTGGTCACAGTGGTAATTCCTCATTCTGAGTCCTAAAGACAGTGCTGCTAGCTGCATCTCTGGTCCCATCGGTAATTCCCTATTCTCAGTCCTTTAGGCAGTGCCACAGGTGCGTCTCTGTTCCCAGTTGTAATTTATTATCCATAGTCCTCCAGACAGTGCTGCTAGCTAGTTTTCTTGTCCCAATGGTAATTCCTAATTCTAAGTCCTCTAGACAGTGTTGCAGCTGCTTCTCTGGTCTCAGTGGTATTTCCTCATTCTAAGTCCTCTAGACTGCTGCTAGCTGCTTCTCTGGTCCCAGTGGTAATTCCTCAGTCTAAGTCCTCTAGACAGTGCTGCTAGCTACTTCTCTGGTCCGGGTGGTAATTTCTCATTCTAAGTCCTTTAGGCAGTGCTGCTAGCTGCTTCTCTGGGCACAGTGGTAATTCCTAATTCTTAGTCCTCTAGACAGTGCTGCTAGCTGCTTCTCTGGGCCCATCAGTAATTCCCTATTCTTAGTCCTCTAGGCAGTGCCGCAGGTGCGTCTCTGTTCCCAGTTGGAATTCCTTATCCATAGTCCTCCAGACAGTGCTGCTAGCTAGTTTTCTTGTCCCAATGGTAATTCCTAATTCTAAGTCCTCTGGACAGTGTTGCAGCTGCTTCTCTGATCTCAGTGGTAATTCCTGAGTCTTAGTCCTCTAGGCAGTGCTGCTAGCTGCTTCTCTGGCCCAGTCAATAATTCCTCATTCTAAGTCCTCTTGACAGTGCTGCTTGCTGCTTATCAGGTCCCGTCGGTAATTCCTCATTCTATGTCCTCTAGGCGGTTCTGCCAGCTGCTTCTCTGGTCCAAGCAATAATTCCTCATTCTAAGTCCTCTAGGCAGTGCTGCTAGCTGCTTCCCTGGTCCCGTCGGTAATTCCTCATTCTAAGTCCTCTAGGCAGTGCTGCAGCTGTGTCTCTCTGGTCACCGTGGTAATTCCTCATTCTTAGTCCTCTAGGCAGTGCTTCTAGCTGATTCTCTGGTCCCAGCGGTAATTCCACATTCTTAGCCCTCTAGGCAGTGCTGCAGCATTGTCTCTGGTCCCAGTGGTAATTCCTCATTCTTAGTCCTCTAGGCAGTGCTGCTAGCTGCTCCTCTGGTCCCAGTGGTAATTCCTCATTCTAAGTCCTCTAGACAGTGCTGGTAGCTGCTTCTCTGGTCCCAGTGTTAATTCCCCATTCTTAGTCTTCTAGGCAGTAAAGCAGCTGTGTCTCTGTTCCCAGTTGTAATTCCTCATTCATAGTCCTCTAGACAGTTCTGCTAGCTGGTTTTCTAGTCCCAGTGGTATCTTCTGATTCCTAGTCCTCTACACAGTGCTGAAGCTGCTTCTCTAGTCCCAGTGGTAATTCCTCATTCTAAGTCCTCTAAGACTGCTGCTAGCTGCTTCTCTGGTACCAGTGTTAATTCCTCATTCTAAGTCCTGTAGGTAGTGCTGCTAGCTGCTTCTCTGGTCACAGTGGTGATTACTCATTCTTAGTCCTCTAGACAGTGCTACTAGCTGCTTCTCTGGTCCCATTGGTAATTCCCCATTCTTAGTCCTCTAGGCAGTGCCACAGGTGCGTCTCTGTTCCCAGTTGTAATTCCTTATCCATAGTCCTTTAACAGTCCTGCTAGCTGTTTTTCTGGTCCCAGTGGTAATTCCTCATTCTAAGTCCTCTGGACCGTGTTGCAGCTGCTTCTCTGGTCTCTGTGGTAATTCCTGAGTCTTAGTCCTCTAGGCAGTGCTGCTAGCTGCTTCTCTGGTCCAGTCAGTAATTCCTCATTCTAAGACCTCTAGACAGTGCTTCTAGCTGCTTCTCTGGTCCCGTCGGTAATTCCTCGTTCTATGTCCTCTAGGCAGTGCTGCTAGCTGCTTCTCTGGTCCAAGCAATAATTCCTCATTCTAAGTCCTCTAGGCAGTGCTGCTAGTTGCTTCCCTGGTCCCGTCGATAATTCCTCATTCTAAGTCCTCTAGACAGTGCTACAGCTGCTTCTGTGGTCCCAGTGGTAATTTCTCATTCTTAGTCCTTTAGCCAGTGCTGCTAGCTGCTTCTCTGGTCCTGTCTATAATTCCTCATACTAAGTCCTCTAGACATTGCTGCTAGCTGCTTCTCTGGTCCCGTCGGTAATTCCTCATTCCAAGTCCTCTAGACAGTGCTACAGCTGCTTCTCTGTTCCAGTGGTAATTTCTCATTCTTAGTCCTTTAGGCAGTGCTGCTAACTGCTTCTCTGGTCCTGTCGGTAATTCCTCATACTAAGTCCTCTAGACAGTGCTGCTAGCTGCTTCTCTGGTCCCGTCGCTAATTCCTCATTCCAAGTCCTCCATGCAGTGCTGCTAGCTGCTTCTCTGGTCCCAGTGGTAATTCCTCATTCTAAGTCCTCTAGACAGTGCTGTTAGTTGCTACTCTGGTCCTGTTGGTAAATCCTCATTCTAATTCCTCTAGGCAGGGCTGCAGCTGTGTCTCTGGTCAAAGTGGTAATTCCTCATTCAAAGTCCTCTAGGCAGTGCTGCTAGCTGTTTCTCTGGTACCAGTGGTAATTCCTCATTCTAAGACCTCTAGACAGTGCTGCTAGCTGCTTCTCTGGTCTCATCAGTAATTCCTCATTCTAAGTACTCTGTTCAGTGCTGCAGCTGCTTCTTTGGTCCTGTCAGTAATTGCTCATTCTAAATCTTCTAGATAGTGCTGCTAGCTGCTTCTCTGGTCCAAGCAATAATTCCTCATTCTAAGTCCTCTAGGCAGTGCTGCTAGCTGCTTCCCTGGTCCAGTCGGTAATTCCTCATTCTAAGTCCTCTAGGCAGTGCTGCAGCTGTGTCTCTGGTCACAGTGGTAATTCCTCATTATTAGTCCTCTAGGCAGTGCTTCTAGCTGATTCTCTGGTCCCAGCTGTAATTCCTCATTCATAGTTCTCTAGACAGTGCTGCTAGCTACTTCTCTGGTCCCGGTGGTAATTTCTCATTCTAAGTCCCTTAGGCAGTGCTGCTAGCTACTTCTCTGGGCACAGTGGTAATTCCTCATTCTTAGTCCTCTAGACAGTTCTGCTAGCTGCTTCTCTGGTCCCATCGGTAATTCCCTATTCTTAGTCCTCTAGGCAGTGCCGCAGGTGCGTCTCTGTTCCCAGTTGTAATTTCTTATCCATACCTCTAGACAGTGCTGCTAGCTGGTTTTCTTGTCCCAGTGGTAATTCCTCATTCTAAGTCCTCTACACAGTGTTGCAGCTGCTTCTCTGGTCTCAGTGGTAATTCCTGAGTCTTAGTCCTCTAGGCAGTGCTGCTAGCTGCTTCTCTGGCCCAGTCAGTAATTCCTCATTCTATGTCCTCTAGACAGTGCTGCTAGCTGCTAATCTGGTCCCGTCTGTAATTCCTCATTCTATGTCCTCTAGGCGGTTCTGCTAGCTGCTTCTCTGGCCCAAGCAATAATTCCTCATTCTAAGTCCTCTAGGCAGTGCTGCTAGCTGCTGTCCTGGTCCCGTCGGTAATACCTCATTCTAAATCCTCTAGGCAGTGCTGCAGCTGATTCTCTGGTCACAGTGGTAATTCCTCATTCTTAGTCCTCTAGGCAGTGCTTCTAGCTGATTCTCTGGTCCCAGCGGTAATTCCATATTTTTAGTCCTCTAGGCAGTACTGCAGTATTGTCTCTGGTCCCAGTGGTGATTCCTCATTCTTAGTCCTCTAGGCTGTGCTGCTAGCTGCTCCTCTGGTCCCAATGGTAATTCCTCATTCTAAGTCCTCTAGACAGTGCTGGTAGCTGCTTCTCTGGTCCCAGTGTTAATTCCCCATTCTTAGTCCTCTAGGCAGTAAAGCAGCTGTGTCTCTGCTCCCAGTTGTAATTCCTCATTCATAGTCCTCTAGACAGTTCTGCTAGCTGGTTTTCTAGTCCAATGGTAACTCCTGATTCCTAGTCCTCTACACAGTGCTGCAGCTGCTTCTCTGGCCCCAGTGGTATTTCCTCATTCTAAGTCCTCTAGACTGCTGCTAGCTGCTTCTCTGGTCCCATCGGTAATTCCCTATTCTTAGTCCTCTAGGCAGTGCCACAGGTGCGTCTCTGTTCCCAGTTGTAATTTATTATCCATAGTCCTCCAGACAGTGCTGCTAGCTAGTTTTCTTGTCCCAATGGTAATTCCTAATTCTAAGTCCTCTAGACAGTGTTTCAGCTGCTTCTCTGGTCTCAGTGGTATTTCCTCATTCTAAGTCCTCTAGACAGCTGCTAGCTGCATCTCTGGTCCCAGTGGTAATTCCTCAGTCTAAGTCCTCTAGACAGTGCTGCTAGCTACTTCTCTGGTCCGGTGGTAATTTCTCATTCTAAGTCCTTTAGGCAGTGCTGCTAGCTGCTTCTCTGGGCACAGTGGTAATTCCTAATTCTTAGTCCTCTAGACAATGCTGCTAGCTGCTTCTCTGGGCCCATCAGTAATTCCCTATTCTTAGTCCTCTAGGCAGTGCCACAGGTGCGTCTCTATTCCCAGTTGTAATTTATTATCCATAGTCCTCCAGACAGTGCTGCTAGCTAGTTTTCTTGTCCCAATGGTAATTCCTAATTCTAAGTCCTCTAGACAGTGTTGCAGCTGCTTCTCTGGTCTCAGTGGTATTTCCTCATTCTAAGTCCTCTAGACAGCTGCTAGCTGCTTCTCTGGTCCCAGTGGTAATTCCTCAGTCTAAGTCCTCTAGACAGTGCTGCTAGCTACTTCTCTGGGCACAGTGGTAATTCCTAATTCTTAGTCCTCTAGACAATGCTGCTAGCTGCTTCTCTGGGCCCATCAGTAATTCCCTATTCTTAGTCCTCTAGGCAGTGCCGCAGGTGCGTCTCTGTTCCCAGTTGGAATTCCTTATCCATAGTCCTCCAGACAGTGCTGCTAGCTAGTTTTCTTGTCCCAATGGTAATTCCTAATTCTAAGTCCTCTAGACAGTGTTGCAGCTGCTTCTCTGGTCTCAGTGGTAATTCCTGAGTCTTAGTCCTCTAGGCAGTGCTGCTAGCTGCTTCTCTGGCCCAGTCAATAATTCCTCATTCTAAGTCCTCTTGACAGTGCTGCTTGCTGCTTATCAGGTCCAGTCGGTAATTCCTCATTCTATGTCCTCTAGGCGGTTCTGCCAGCTGCTTCTCTGGTCCAAGCAATAATTCCTCATTCTAAGTCTTCTAGGCAGTGCTGCTAGCTGCTTCCCTGGTCCCGTCGGTAATTCCTCATTCTAAGTCCTCTAGGCAGTGCTGCAGCTGTGTCTCTGGTCACCGTGGTAATTCCTCATTCTTAGTCCTCTAGGCAGTGCTTCTAGCTGATTCTCTGGTCCCAGCGGTAATTCCACATTCTTAGCCCTCTAGGCAGTGCTGCAACATTGTCTCTGGTCCCAGTCATAATTCCTCATTCTTAGTCCTCTAGGCAGTGCTGCTAGCTGCTCCTCTGGTCCCAGTGGTAATTCCTCATTCTAAGTCCTCTAGACAGTGCTGGTAGCTGCTTCTCTGGTCCCAGTGTTAATTCCCCATTCTTAGTCCTCTAGGCAGTAAAGCAGCTGTGTCTCTGTTCCCAGTTGTAATTCCTCATTCATAGTCCTCTAGACAGTTCTGCTAGCTGGTTTTCTAGTCCCAGTGGTATCTTCTGATTCCTAGTCCTCTACACAGTGCTGCAGCTGCTTCTCTAGTCCCAGTGGTAATTCCTCATTCTAAGTCCTCTAAGACTGCTGCTAGCTGCTTCTCTGGTACCAGTGTTAATTCCTCATTCTAAGTCCTGTAGGTAGTGCTGCTAGCTGCTTCTCTGGTCACAGTGGTAATTCCTCATTCTTAGTCCTCTAGACAGTGCTATAGCTGCTTCTCTGGTCCCATTGGTAATTCCCCATTCTTAGTCCTCTAGGCAGTGCCACAGGTGCGTCTCTGTTCCCAGTTGTAATTCCTTATCCATAGTCCTTTAACAGTTCTGCTAGCTGTTTTTCTGGTCCCAGTGGTAATTCCTCATTCTAAGTCCTCTGGACCGTGTTGCAGCTGCTTCTCTGGTCTCTGTGGTAATTCCTGAGTCTTAGTCCTCTAGGCAGTGCTGCTAGCTGCTTCTCTGGTCCAGTCAGTAATTCCTCATTCTAAGACCTCTAGACAGTGCTTCTAGCTGCTTCTCTGGTCCTGTCGGTAATTCCTCGTTCTATGTCCTCTAGGCAGTGCTGCTAGCTGCTTCTCTGGTCCAAGCAATAATTCCTCATTCTAAGTCCTCTAGGCAGTGCTGCTAGCTGCTTCCCTGGTCCCGTCGATAATTCCTCATTCTAAGTCCTCTAGACAGTGCTACAGCTGCTTCTGTGGTCCCAGTGGTAATCTCTCATTCTTAGTCCTTTAGCCAGTGCTGCTAGCTGCTTCTCTGGTCCTGTCTATAATTCCTCATACTAAGTCCTCTAGACATTGCTGCTAGCTGCTTCTCTGGTCCCGTCGGTAATTCCTCATTCCAAGTCCTCTAGACAGTGCTACAGCTGCTTCTCTGGTCCCAGTGGTAATTTCTCATTCTTAGTCCTTTAGGCAGTGCTGCTAACTGCTTCTCTGGTCCTGTCGGTAATTCCTCATACTAAGTCCTCTAGACAGTGCTGCTAGCTGCTTCTCTGGTCCCGTCGCTAATTCCTCATTCCAAGTCCTCCAGGCAGTGCTGCTAGCTGCTTCTCTGGTCCCAGTGGTAATTCCTCATTCTAAGTCCTCTAGACAGTGCTGTTAGTTGCTACTCTGGTCCTGTTGGTAAATCCTCATTCTAATTACTCTAGGCAGGGCTGCAGCTGTGTCTCTGGTCAAAGTGGTAATTCCTCATTCAAAGTCCTCTAGGCAGTGCTGCTAGCTGTTTCTCTGGTACCAGTGGTAATTCCTCATTCTAAGTCCTCTAGACAGTGCTGCTAGCTGCTTCTCTGGTCCAAGCAAGAATTCCTCATTCTAAGTCCTCTAGGCAGTGCTGCTAGATGCTTCCCTGGTCCCGTCGATAATTCCTCATTCTAAGTCTTATAGATAGTGCTGCTACCTGCTTCTCTGGTCTCATCAGTAATTCCTCATTCTAAATCCTCTAGACAGTGCTGCAGCCGCTTCCCTAATACCAGTGGTAACAACCACAGCAGTCTTCTTCTCTTGCGGGGGGGCAACGCTGCCATAACGCTGCCGTGAAGGGAACGGCCAACGCTACAGAATCTTTCCCATATCTGCCGTGAGGGGAACGGCCCTTTTGGACTACACCTCCCAGCATCTCTTGCCCTGTCGCCTACCTTGACGCTTCGCAGCCGCGCCCGGAGGCGCGATAAAACCGCTGTTGGCCTCCCGCAGCGCGCGACGCCAACCACAGCAGTCTTCTTCTCTTGCGGGGGGCAACGCTGCCATAACGCTGCCGTGAAGGGAACGGCCAACGCTACAGAATCTTTCCCATATCTGCCGTGAGGGGAACGGCCCTTTTGGACTACACCTCCCAGCATCTCTTGCCCTGTCGCCTACCTTGACGCTTCGCAGCGCGCCCGGAGGCGCGGTAGAACCGCTGTTGGCCTCCCGCAGCGCGGGACGCCAACCACAGCAGTCTTCTTCTCTTGCGGGGGGCAACGCTGCCATAACGCTGCCGTGAAGGGAACGGCCAACGCTACAGAATCTTTCCCATATCTGCCGTGAGGGGAACGGCCCTTTTGGACTACACCTCCCAGCATCTCTTGCCCTGTCGCCTACCTTGACGCTTCGCAGCGCGCCCGGAGGCGCGATAAAACCGCTGTTGGTCTCCCGCAGCGCGGGACGCGCGCGGGCAGCGCCCGGACGAAGCCCGGGCCAAGGGCGGGCCCGTCCTTGCCCGTCCGTGACAGGTAGAGGCAGGGCTGGGCCACCCCCCCTTACATCTTACAGCGGATGTAGCAAAACAAGGTACTGTGCATCCTAGACATTTTATATCTGAGGAGATTTGCCAATGTTCATTTATCTAGCATTATTTGGACATTGTTCTTGATGGTGGTTGATCCCCTTTGTTTTACAGGGGATCGTATGGGATTGCGTAGCGCCTTTTTATCACTATTTGTCTTATTATTGTGTGTTTTTTTTTTTATCCTTTTGTTATTAATTATAGGTACATTTATTTGTCTAGCTTGTTTGAACTGTGGGCACCTATTAGTAACACTACTGGAGTTATTTGGTAATTTGGGATGGGGAAGCGAAAAATCATGGAGGGAACTGGGGGAAACGGGGTAGGTAGGCCAATTAAAGGGAAAAGGGCCAGAAAGTCCCTCAAACATCCAGGCAGTAATTGCGTACTTGATAGGATAGATATCCTAATAAGCGAGTGTGAGGGAATTTTGGAATGTAATCAACCGGTATCCCCAACTCATGAGGGTTTGGCTGAGAGATCATCTCCAAATCCAAGCTTGAGAAGGGCCTGTTCGCCCGTCATTCCAACGATGTTCCAAAAGCCGCACCTAAAAAGCTACCAATGAAGCCCAAGGAACCTGCTCTTCTCGTTTTAGATTCAGCTCAACTTTCTATTTCCCCCCCTGCCAGCATTAGCATTAGCGCATCCCCAGAAACCCACGAATTAGAACCTACCATTCCTTGTTCGAATAGATTTTTACCCCTCCAGGTAATCGATGATGAGTTTAGTGCTAAAACTCCCCAGCCATCGCTGCCAGATATGCTAGATATTACTGGGGCGTGTGGCATAGCTAATCAAGTCAAGCCTATAGATGTAGCTTCTGATATTAATTCATTAAGAGCAGAGATTGGTGTGCTGAAAAGGATGGTAGAGGACCTTACAACCCTAGTTACATCCATAGCGAGGAAGGTCGTGCCTCGTAACGAGGATGTTACTGCTGTACAATATCATTGCCCGCAGCTCGCCAATAGTCGTCCTAAACAATTAACTCCATCAATCTCTAGCATGAAAATTCCCACCCACGATCTCAATGTTCAGCAATCAGACACTCTTGCACCTTCGATTTCCAAGTTCATCCCTAATGAATCTAGGATTCAGGGTATTAATAAGCCTTTTAGCCACATACAAGATAGGCTCCAGAGGCTGGCAGTTTCACAGACCCTACAGACTTCCGAAACGAATTATATTGCCCAGTTGCAACAGGCACAACCAACTATACAACATCTTACTCATGGTAATCGTGACCTGCAGACTCCTTTAGCTGCTGCAACCATTGGTAATGGATCTCATTCTGGGAAAATTTATATGACTAATGTTCCAAGATTGAAAACCGTTCCCAATGGTATTGTAGAGAATGAAGAATCCCTAATCAACAAAGTGATTTATTGGATCCGTTACACTAGGGGTTGCAAATCGGTGATCAGGGACGATATACTCATGGCACGAAGGCGCCCCGCTCCCTTTACACAATTGGATGACATTGAAATCACCTTGAAAGGAAGTGAGATCGCGGGGAATCTTCTGGCCCTAGAGTTTCGCACCTGCCCTCCAGATGGTTCTTCCATCCAGTTCAGACATCAACCTTTGCATGAACAGGGTAGACCACAACACACGCAAGCAATAATACACCTAGCGAGCTCCTCTTCTTTGGAGTCTAATGATTGACTGCAAGATCCATTGCACTTGTCGTCCCCAAACTGCTTAAACCATTTCAGGCAAAGTTCCCAAACTTCGATGGGCACAAATGGGGCGAATCTCATTACAGATGGGAACCTCGCCGCTGATATGCACTTGTCTCTAGACTTGCCACCTCTAGCTTTATCTCCAGGTTCTTTTTCAGAAAATACTTCTACCTCTTCACAATGTATAGCCCCTATGCTGAGCCATCAATTGAAGGTTGTATCTTGGAACGTGGCGGGATTGAGTAGTAAACTTCCTCTTCCTCATTGGAATGATTTTGTAGGGAACTTTGACATTTGTATTTTCCAGGAGACATGGAGTTTGGTTCCCTATATAAACCTGGCTACACCTGTCATTTTATCCCTGCGACAACTGTGGGAAGAGGTCGCCCTTCAGGGGGTTTGATTGTTTGGATGAGCGTCGCTCTAGATTGTCGAGTAGTTCCCCAGTCAAGCCTTAGTCCAGATATCCTTTGGCTCAGTATAAGGGGTCCAAGGGGTGGTAGTCAAATCGAACTTTTTAATGTCTATGCAAGAGGGACAAATTATGGCAGGCCTTCGAACATAATTTCTGTTTTAGAGGATTGTTTAGATAAATGTTCACCATTTGCAAGAATAATAGTCGCAGGTGACTTTAATTGCACTTACGAACCCCTGGCTACAGAGGACTTGATGGAAATTGAACCTCAAGATGTTAGGTGGGCAATACCTCAGCTTGATCTCCCCCGATTAAAAGATGGACCCAGCAGGCTCTCCAGTTGAATTCCATTACTACGGAATACGGCCTAAGAGCAATTAATGGTAGGTCTAATTCTGATAAGCACGGGGCTAATACTTATAATAGGGCCAGTTGCCCATCTCGGATCGATTATATCCTCCTTGATATTAGGCTATGGGGGTATTTGATTGATATGTTAGTGGGCTCAACTACAGAGAGTGATCATAATCCCCTGTGCTTATCTCTGAAACCACTCTGGGAAGCAGATTGCTACGCACAGAATATCCATCCTCAGGTAGCTACTAGAGAGATCACACAGTCAAATTGCAAAAGGACCCTGAAGTGGAAAAGGGTAGCACTAAATGAGGGCAAGTTGAATGGGATAAGTCGAGAGTTAGCCTCTGGCACGGCCAAGCTTCAAGTTGTGGCACACACTGTAACAAGTTCCTCAGATGTGTCCAGGGTTCATGAGCACACATTCTCACAAATTATGGCATATTTCTTGACCCCAGTTCAAAAAGTAAAAGCTTGTAATTCCTTGAGGGACACATATTCTTGGTTCAACAAAGAATGTAGGGAAAAAAGGTCTGCTTTAATCAAGGCGATTAAGGGAAAGATAAATTACAAATTAAAATCGCAAGAAATTCTTATAAAGTGGCTCAGCGAGAGGCAAAGGCATCTTGGGATGCATCAAGATGGGAGCAATTAACAGATGCATGCACATCTAAGGATAACAACCTTTTCTGGAAATTGGTCACTTGGGGTAGTAGGTCAGGTTCATGTCCACCCCCGAATCACATCACTAGTCAAGTTTGGTTTGACCACTTCAAAGGGCTTTATTCCGTTGAGGAGGATACTCAAGAAGGGGAAGTAGTAGAGTACTCTGGGCACTTGAATAAGGAGGAGCATTTTACAATTCTGGAGGTAGAAGCTGCAATCAACAAAATAGTCCCCACGAAAGCTGCAGGCCCGGATGGCCTGCCCGGTGATTTATTTTTGGCTGATTGCACCCAATGGGCACGTTACATCTTGCTGCTAACAAATGCCATAGCCGAGGGAGCACCGGTCCCGTTGTCTTGGAAATCTGCGGAAATAGTCCCCATATATAAAAAGGGAGCAAGAGATGACCCTGCCAATTACAGACCTATAAGTCTGATTGATGCTGTGCAGAAGGTCCTTGGTCGGATGCTACTGCACAGGATACAGACTTGGACTGAGGATGGGGATATCCTTTCACAATTTCAGGCAGGCTTCAGGACAAAGACAGGGACAATGGACCAGGTATTTAGATTCCTCTTAATATACTGGAAGGTTGTGATAATAGGCAGAGGCAGTCTGTATTTAGCATTCATCGATTTAAAGACTGCCTTTGATTTGGTTCCCAGATCCAAGTTATGGGTCCTGCTTGGCGAGATGGGTATACCTCACTTTGTTCTTAACTTATTAGTTCGGCTGCACGAGGGAAATTTCGCCCAGGTCAGGTGGGGTGAGCAGGGTCAACTTACAGAGCGCATCCCTGTCAAGAGAGGAGTAAGGCAGGGATGCGTCTTGGCTCCAACACTCTTTTCCCTATATATGAATGGAGTCGTGGATTTTCTCTTGGAAGAGCCGGCCGACTTTCCCGTTTTGGGGGCAAAAAGATACCGACCCTGTTGTTTGCAGACGACACGTTATTGATATCCAAGACCCAAGTTGGGTTGCAGCGCCTAACTGATAGATTCCATTTATTTTGTGAGAACCGAGGTCTGGTCATAAACGCCAATAAAACCAAATTTATGGCCTTCAACCCCCATAGAACATGTAGGAATGGCCCTCTCTTGGGCGGGATTCCCCTTGAAAAGGTTGCTTCTTTTGACTACCTTGGCGTAAGATTCTCTGATAAAATGTCATGGAAACCCCATCTAGGCAAGATGTTGGTGGCCCATAAACGTCTGGCTGGTGCAATAGCAAGAGAACATCGTCTCTCCCACACTAGGCCTGTTGCTCCAGCCCTCCAGATATATGACTCCAAGGCTGTCAGTGCCGCTCTCTACGGAGCTGAGGTTTGGGGGTTTGACAATCTTGATGAGCTCCGGAGATCGGAATATAAATTTTTAAGAGATCTAGTCACAGCACCAAAATATATTCCTCTCACACCACTACTAATGGATATGGGTAGGCGGTCAATTAGTGACGTAGCTAGGCTGCGTCCCCTCCTCTTTGGGCCCGCATTAGGAGGACCCCTGAGCTTTCTCACTATGCAGAGGCCCTCACTGAGGTTATTAGGCTCGATACTGGGGGAAAATAGGTTGGCTACGCGACATAAAGAAAATGTTATCTGCAATTGGGCTTTGTGATTGCTGGACCAGCCAGGATCCCCAAGGAGAGAAGATCTCAATCGTCTGTATTGGGAATGGGTGGACCAATGTGCAATCAGCAGATCTGACGCGGGTAGATTGTCAACTGAGTTTTATTACCATAAACAATGTAGATATTATGAGCCTTACCTTGATCAGATTACAGTTCCCAGAGACAGAATTCTCTACATGCATTTTAGGTTTGGCTCTTTACCGGTGGGCGAAGTGATAGCAAAATGGTCCGCCGTCAATGGAAAACATTGCCCCAGCTGCCAAGCCCCTGTGGAAAGCATTGCCCATTTATTGTTCGTTTGTCCAGCCTACAAAACCCCACGGAGAAAATGGCTGAGTCCGATTTGTCGACAACTTGGTACACGGAGCACCAAGTTGCACTCCGCATTCTTAAGGCAGATTCCGGACCTTTTTTATCTTGTTGTATAGCGAAGTATTTGGGGCAGGCATGGCAAATTCGGTGGAAAGCGCTTGCAAGAAAGCCATAGCCTTTATGAATTGATGAATTGATAATGTTTTAATAGTATTTTTGTTAAAATTTCTATGCACGAGCTTTTTAGTCTTTTTAATTAATGAACTCTCCCTTGTATTGAATTGTTTATAAACAAAATGATGAAATGCTGCCAGTTTTTAACCAAAATCAAATCAAATCAAGGATAATTGAGTGTATATTTATTAATGTATTTTTTATATCTATATCAATTTTATTAGTCATGTTGTTGTTGTTTCATGATGCTTTTATGACTTTTACGTCGAAATAAAGCTTGTGATTGATTGATTGATTGGTAATTCCTCCTTCTAAATCCTCCAGGCAGTGCTGCAGTTGTGTCTCTCTTCCCAGTGGCAATTCCTCATTCTTAGTCCTATAGACTCCTCTACTAAAAAACAATATAATTTGCAACGCCAATAGCTCTCAATTTCGCAAATGCGAGACCGACTGCATAACAAATGTTTGTTGTTGAAGTTGGTAGGTCTGCCTGCGCCACGTGATGTCACTCGTTTACGTATTTCCTACGTGGAGTCTCAGTCAGTCCAGAGGGCTGGCATGTGAACGTGGGGCCTTCCCTGGTGAGGACCTGCAGAGGGCTTCCAGTCTGCCCTCTTAGGGCACTCACGGGAAAAATGGCAGATTTATTACTGTTATTATTATTATTTATGACCTCACAATAGGTCGCTCGCAGTACACGGCCTCTACCGCGAGCTCATTTGAATTCCCACAGTCTTTTCAAGACGGAGCTTCTGGAAGGCACAGAGGAGGCCATTCCCAGGGTGCCCCGGGCTTGATGAAATAACAGGGGTGTGAGGGTACCCAATGACGTCTGCAGGAGGAGAAGCAGGGGAGGGGAGGATACCAGGGAGACCGGACATGCAGGGGTGCTCCCTCCGGTGAGTGACCGGGGGGGAGCTCTTGCGATGCCACGGCCTGTGTGCTCTCGTGACGTCATCAATGAAGATGCATGGGGCTCTCAGCGCCTCACCAGCGAAAGGATGGGCGCTCTTTTGACGTCACCAGTGAAGGGCACGGACTTGTAGATGTTGCCACTGGAGGCGCACAGGGATCCGTGTGATTTCCGCAGCGGGCGGCAAGTGAGCTGTCCTGCAGGAATAAGTGGTGCTCGAAATATGAATATAGAAGCGCGGGTGTCCACTGAGTACTACAGAGAAGTGCTCTCTCTTTAAAAGTATTACACCTCAGCAGAGAACTACTGGCACACTCCTTTTCAAAGATACTCGGTTCCTGACAGCACCTGCTCATTTAAAGCACCGGGTATGAGACTTTCATGACCAAACCAGTAAGGGCCACCATGTAGGTTCTTGCGATGTTACCACTTAGATGGTGTGGGAGCCCTCGAGATGCCACTAGTGAGTGGCATTGTCACTATAGGCATCTTTAGCCAGGGGTACATGAATTCATGTGCCCTCACCAGACTGAGAGCACGAAGAAGCATGTGGCCTTTCATGATGTTATCAGTGTAGGATACAGGGGCTCTCGCAACCTCACCTGCCACAGACATGGGGGCAGGGCATAAGTCCTAAAAAAAGAAGTGGGGGGATTAACCAAGTTAGGCAGTATGCAAGTGACACCACAGCGTGTGACATCACAGAGCGTGACATTGTAGGTGGCATTACAGAAAGTGACATCAATACCCATGACCTCACAGCAAATGACATCACATGAAGTGACATCAGAACTTGAGACCTCGCCCGTATGATTAGCAGGTCTATCAAGAGTACGTTTAAGCGCATTTGAATATTTAACAAATGAGATTTTGCATCAGGGTTGTGCCCAAAAAGTGACAGAAACTTGAAGGAAAATCTGGGCTTCAACATATACATTTATTTTTAAAACTCTGCCACAAAGAAATTGGCAACAAGAAGAAACATGGCAGTAAATCTGTTCTGCTTAATTAGTTGCAAAGTCTGCATTCTAAAATATCTTGTGGGGTTAAGGCACTTGCTGCAGAGATCTTTGTGTGCCCGGTAAATCTCAGGGAATAATAATTATGGTAAAATAATTCTGGAGATTAATTCACTTGCTGGAGAGATCTGTGTTTTGTCAAGTCCCAGCTTTAAATCAAAGTAGCATAGAGGGTTAATATGTCTCCTGTAAAGCATATCATGTAACACGCAGAGGACAGATTTTTATTTTATGTAGATGGGTAAATAGGTTACTGTTAACACAGAGATCCTTTTGTTACTTGCAGTTCTTAAATTGTAATCTAATGTAGCAGAGTGAGCTATGAAGGACATGTGACTTCTACACCTTGTAACCCTAACTGTCTTATGTAACCCATCCTGTACATTGATTTAGACACATATGATTTATTGCCAATGTAAAATGTGTATTGTGAGGTAAAGAGCTGGATTGGGGTGAGTAGCGCTATAAAAGAAATAAAACAAATGAATGATATTTAAAATGCTATTTGAGTAAATACTGGGATAGACCAACACATCTGACATCCTTACAGTGCACGCATATCTATTTTATACAGGGACTAGAAAAAGTCAAAAGCATGCTTTTCTTTTTTTTTTGATAACCAATTTTATTGATTTTTGTGAAAACAAACAAAAATTGAACTGGAGACCAGCAGCAAAAAGAGACATTAGTATACAGCAAATACATGGCAAAATTATAGCATCGAGCAAACCCTTTGAAGAGCATAGAACATGAAAAAGGGCAGAGTAGACTCTCACAGCGAGGTCACAGAAGCACAGGCGGAATGTCAGTCATCCAGCACCCCCACCCATTTGCCCCATACTTTGCGGTACTTCGCTGGACATCCCCTGGCTTCATATAAGGGCTTTTCCTGTGCTGCGCACCAATCCACCCCCCTGCGCCATCGTGTCATGGTGGGCGCAACCGGGTTCAACCAGTTAGCCGCAATGTCCCTCTTGGCTACCATCATGGCTGTGTTCAGAAAGAGTTTGTCCGCTCTGGACCCATCCAATCCCTCGGTAACCCCCAGGAGCACATTCAGTGGGTTATGGGGAACCTCCCAGCCCAGGACCTCGGTGAGTTCCCCCACCACGGAGTTCCAAAAGCGTGTAACAACGGGGCAAAGCATGTGGAAAAAATCAGCTTGTTGTAGGCTACAACGGGGGCACAACGCGTCTGGTCTGAGCCCAGCACGATGGAGGCGCAACGGTATGAGGTAGGCGGCGTGGAGATAGTATATTTGGACTAGACGGAGCCTCGCGGAGGCTGTGATTGTTTTGGGTGTCATTAGTGCGTCTCGCCAATCTTCATCATCCAGGGTTCCGTGCCATCCCTCCCACTGGTCTCTAAGTCGGTGCAGTGTGGTGGGAGTATTATTCGTGAGGGAACGATAGATGCTCAAAATCCCCCCCTTCCCCAGGTTGCCCGTCATGATTTGGGCTTCGGGTGGGCTGTGTTCAGGTAAGGAGGTACCTTCTAAGATGTGGGAATGGAGGGCGTGACGCAATTGCAGGTACCGGTAAAGCTGTGAGGGTTGCAAAGAATACCGGGCCTGAAGGTCCTGAAAGGTACGTATGCGGTCGCCTCCCCATATGTCCCCCAGCTGCGAGACACCAATGAGATCCCAAGTTCTAAAGCCAGATAATTTGGCAACCTCCTGGAGCCAAGTGCCCTGCCAGAGCGGGGTATTTTGAGTCAGTTTAAGCATGCTTTTCTTAAGCACCTGTGAAGTAATAACAAGCTGTGTGCCTTTGTTTCTCCTCCATTGCATTTGCATCTATGTCTGAGGCTCCATATAACTCCCAGCCAGGATACTCCAACAAAAGAAGGCCAGATGGCCCCTTAAATTCAGCCTTTGTTTTGGGCCCAGGGCAAACACAAGGAGATGATGGACGGAGCGCTGAAACTTTTCAGACACTCACCCCCAGTCACAGATCTGGGTTGAATCCATCATCGTTCTTTAGCTCACTTTGCCACCTCAGTTCAGACCCAGCCATATGCAAATCAGTCTTGACCCTGTGCCTCATGGGAACGGTCCAGCCCGAACTGCCAAGCCAGGTCTTCCCTGAACCGGGGTCCAGCTGGACTTTAAAATAACAAAAACCTGGGGCGTGGCTACGCGTCGGAGAAGATGGACACACGCTAGAGAGGCTTCGTAACTCTCTAGCCCCTACCACCGATTAATCCGCCTAAAAATCGGCGCAACATGTCGCCACTCCAGGGATACCAGTGGTGCAATCCCTGTACCTGCGCGACTACCCGCTGAGCAGATTGCATGGAAGAGACGTGCTGCGGCCTGATACGACCCGGAAGCCGTGGGCTCGATTTGTGGGCAGAGCCGCGACAACATAGCAGCAAAGAACGGAGCCCATTAGCGGAGGTGAGAGGCGGGACCCGCCGCATACAGCTATCGCGGCGATCGAACTGTTGTCCTAAGTTTGCGGGGGCCGAGGAGAGAGCGTAGTGAGCTGAGAGAAGAGCAGGCGGGGAAAAGAGGCCGAGCGGCAATAATGGAGAGGGGCATAGAGAATGCACACCAGAAACAACTTGAGTGGATGAAACCTGCACCGAGTGCTGTCGCAGCCCAAGTGATTGACCCTTCGAGAGGGGGTAAATCGAGCAAGACGCAGGGCAAGAGAAATGACGCGATTTGGGGCGAGAGGCTGTGCCCCTGCCACTGGGACCCCCTCCTACCCGAAGACAAAGGGTGCAAAGCTGGGAGTGGCCAGGCATAACGCACATCCGATACTCCACACACAGGAGCAACCCCAGAAGCACAAAACCACTGCATAAAGACGCTTATAGATAAAGCCAGTGGCACTCCGGACCGGGCATCACTAAGGCATGAGAGCATGGCGAGGAGGGACCTACTGAAAACTGCATAATACATAACGACTCCCCCCCTCCCCCCCCGGGAGAACCCTGACAGGCTGGGTGGTGTGAACAGTTATTGCACTCCACAGACAGGCGGCAGGCAGTACCCTGGTGGGCTTAGAAGATACCTAGCGGGTGGGTTCCTCCTGTCCACTATAGATCGCATCAACGCCGAGGGGGATGTCGGGGAGCAGGGGTGCTAAAGGCACCCACCAAACGAAGCTTGAAAGATATGCAACGCTAAAGACTGTTGACGCAGAAGCAGCAGCCAAAGCAGAGATAGCGGCGGGAACGAGATCAGAAATGGAAGACCCCACATTAAAAAATATAATGGAAGCTATCACTGGTGTGCGTACGTGGATTCGATCACGACGGAGGTAACACTCATCAGAGCGGACCTCCAAAAGATGAGCGACAAAGTCAAAACTATGGAAGCGACTACAACTGACCCCCGCCAAGGTTCCAAAACGATGCAACAGCAAATCAAGGACTTACAGGCCGCAAGCAGAATAATGGAAAGTAAACTAGATAACTACGAAGGAAGGTCACGCCGATTCAATGTTAGAATACTTGGAGTCCCTGAGCGGGCAGAGGGAGTCACACCCGACCTTTTCGTTGAAGGCCTAATTACTGATCTCCTACAACCGAAGGGCCTATCCAACTTCTTCTTGGTTGAAAGAGCGCATCGGATCCCGGGAGGTAGACCGAAACCGGGGGCACCCCTGAGACCAATGTTGGCAAGACTCTTTAATTTTGGAGACTGAGATATTGTTTTACAGACAACCCACACTGCCCCACTGGTTAAATTTGAAAATAGTGAGATAACTTTCTTTCCCAACTTCACAGTAAACGTCCGGAGGCGGAGGCGCTCCTTTCTAGGAATCAAGAAACTGCTTAGAGAAAAGGGGCTGGAATACTCAATGTTGTTCCCAGCCAAACTATGCATTGAGTCAGAGGGAAGGGCCTGGTTTTTCGACACCACGAAATCGGCGCAAGAATGGATGGATGGGTGGAGGACGGTCAAGGGGAATAACTCTCAGCAACGGAGGGAGAAACCCCCCAAAAGACAAATGTGAATGGACGAGCGAAAAAGGCAGGTAACCAACGGCGATAATCCAGAGGAATAGAGAAGAGGCAGCGACCTCAGATGTAACAGAGCAACAGAGTTGACGGCGGAGAAACTTGTAGAAAGGACAGAACAGTACCACCACCAGAGATAACGGCTGGAGTCCGGCTAAGTGACTTTAAGCATTATATCCAACGTAACGACGATGAAAAGCATGTACCAAAAGGTGTAATAGTGGTAGACAAAGGAGAAGAGAGTCCACCCCCTCACATCCTTTAGTATAGTTTGGGGATGGGGCGACAGGCGCTCTGCATAGTTGGGGACAGGGGCAGTTTTAAGCCTAGATTGCAGGGAAGCAGGGAAGGGGGAGGCTGGTCACTGTTGGGTTTAGAACATAGTTTAGATGACAGAAACACGACATGTAAGTGGAGAATAAGTAGTTGTACAGTGTTAGATGCAGATTCACATGCCCTAATCCGATTCATAGTATTGCTTGTGCATAAGAGGGGACGCTCTGACTCCATGGAGGTAGTTAGGACGAAGGGGGAAGCAGGCTCGAACAAAAGAATGGGTCCACCAGTAAGACAAGGACTTAGACTACTGTCCTGGAATGTGAATGGCCTTGGGGACAAGCTTAAAAGAGGGATCGTACTCCAATACATAAAACGACACTCCCCCGATGTGGTGTTGATGCAAGAAACACATTTAATTGGTAATACTTGTAGAGCCCTAACTAGATGGGGATACAATCTTGTAGTACATTCTGGATTTACCACCGGATCTAGGGGAGTTGGAATTATGATCAGGAAAAACGTTCCAGTAGCGATTGAACACACCTGGACCGATGTACAGGGTAAATACGCCGCAGCATCGGGGAGGTAGGAGGGCAGCGCACTCACAATAGTGTCAATGTATGTCCCCCCCCCGGGCCTCCACACATTAGATTTAAGGATCTGGGAAACTTACTACTATCTCTCCCTGAGGGAAGGCTCCTAATAGAAGAAGACTTCAATTCAGTCGTGTCGGGACCGCTCAACCGATATCCCCCGTGAGACACATATCCCCCACGAACACACCTCCTGAACTTTATCGGAGCAGTGGGACTGGCGGATGCGTGATGTATCCACCACCCCAACGAGACACAGTTCACATTCCACTCCGGAGCCCATAATAGTCTCTCTAGGATAGATTATATACTTACCCCAGCAAATCAGGTACGACAGATTAGAGAGGTAGGTCACCTAGCGAGGGGTATCTCTCACCACTCCCCGAAGTGGGTTCTGGTGGAGGTGGGAGAACCGCAATTGGGAAGAGTAGCACCAATAAATCCATGGCACCTTAAGATCCCTTTAGTAAAGAAAAAAGTCACACAGGAGATTGAACTTTATTTCCGGGAGAATTAAGGCTCAGTGGGGTCTGCCCGGATGCTCTGGGAAGCTTTTAAAACAGTGGTTACGGGTCATGCCATCTCCCAAATAGCAGGGGCCCGTAAAGAAAAAAACGCGGAACTTGTGAGGCTTGAGGATGAAGTCCTACTATTAGAGGGGGAGATGAAGGGAGGCAATGAAGAAGAGACCAAACACAAATTAGGATTGAAAAAGAAGGAATACACTGACCAAGTCACAGTCGCGGCGAAAGCACTCCACAGGGCCGCACTCTGCAGAGTGTATGAAGCAGGAGACAAGGCAGGGAAATTGCTGGCATGGCTTGACAGGCGAGAACAAGCGAACCGATTGGTCGCAGAACTTACAGCAGAGACAGGGGAAACGGTAAGCGATCAACAAGAAATAGCGGATGTGTTCGCCAAATACTTTAGGCAAATATATGAGCCCCATACAGCCACCCTGGAGGGGGCTTCGCAGGCCCCGCTGTCAGACATGATCCTCCCAGCCCTTTCAGCTGACGACGCTTCGTCACTGGAAAGTGAACTCACAAACAAAGAAGTGGCGCAAGCCATCAGGGGTCTACAGTCCGGGAAAGCGATGGGACCCAATGGCCTCCCCATCGAACTATACAAATTAGCGCCCAGTAAAATAGCCCCGTACCTCATAGCTATGTACTCAGAGAGTCGTGAACGGGGAAAACTACCCGCGGACCAGAGACTAGCCACCAATATGGTCATCCATAAAGAAGGTAAGCCTAAAAACAAATGCTCTTTGTACAGGCTAATCTCACTATCAACGCAGAGGTCAAGATTTTAGCGAAATTACTGGCCACACGTCTGATACAGGTCATCTTGAAACTGGTTCACCCAGATCAGTCAGGATTCATGCCGGCAAGAAATACTTCATTGAATCTCCGTCGATTACATGGGGTAATGGGGAGAGTATATACGGTAAGGGAGGACGCAGTGGTGATGTCCCTGGATGCCACCCTGGCTTTCGACACAATTGAATGGCCCTATCTATTTGCGGTCCTGACGACAATGGGATTTGTCCCTGTCTTCATGAGTTGGATCAAACTCCTATATACTGACCCATTAGCGTAGGTGGTAGTGAACAATAAAAAAGTCCCCAATATTTGCTCTTATAAGGGGGACAAGGTAGGGTTGTCCCTTGTCTCCGTTGCTCTTTTCATTGACGCTAGAACCATTGGCATTGTGGATCCGGAAAGACCCAATAATAAGGGGACTGAGATGGTCAGAGGGATGGGAAGACAGTATCTCCCTATATGCAGATGACATTCTGCTGTATCTGGCGTCACCTAAAGCTTCAATACACAGAGTCCTCAATATATTTCCAAACTTCGGGAGATACTCTGGATACACAATAAACTGGACTAAGTCAGTAATCTTTGTATTGAGGGGCGAGTTCCCCCCTCAGCCTAAGGGATGTGAGGTGGCAAGAGCCCCAGAGGGATTTAAATACTCAGAATATATATTACTAATGATACAGCACTATATTATAAGCATAACCTCTTGCCCCCGTTACAGCAGTTAAGGAGTGACTTGAGACACTGGAAGACCCTCCCTCTGTCACTATTAGGTCATGCCGCATTATTTAAAATGATGTCCCTACCACGTTTTTTATATGTTTTGCACAATTCACCAGGCCAAGTCCTTACCACTTATTTTAAAGCCATCGAAAGCGAACAAAGAGAGCTCCTTTGGGTAGGAAAGCCACCACGCATAGCGCCCTAAAAGTTAATATGGGGGTGGTACAACAGAGGCATAGGACTCCCCGACATCAGAAAATACTACTGTGCAGCACAATTAGTAGCCATTAATCAGTGCACATACTGGCCTCAGGATGACCCGGGATATAGAATGGAAAAGTAGCTCCTGCCAGAGGGGAGCTATACCAGGGCACTTTATTCCAAACCAGCAAAACTACGATTAATAGGCCCAACCGAGCACACGGTCCAGGTGTGGCATACGGTCAACAAAAGCCTGGGATGGGCAGGAGGGGTCACGCAGGCCACCCCCCTGTGTGATACGGAGTGATTTGGAACATTGAGAAATACCAAGGGTTTTGACCACTGGGATATGATAGGAATCTCTCGGGTTGGGGACTTGTGGAAAAGGGGAGAAGTAATTCCCTTTGAGCAGCTACAGCGAGAACATGAGCTAGCAGAAACTAAGAGGTTTAGGTATCTACAGATAAGACACGCCCTACAGACCATCATCCCCAAGGGTGAAATGCCCCCGCAGTCCTCCCCACTTGAGGATAGAATTCTCGAAGAATATATGCCTAAAAAAGCGATCTCCCTGACCTATCAGAAACGTGTCAATAATGCGCCAGACCCCCTCCTGCAGCTTTGTAGGAATTGGAAAAAATATATAGCAGACTTGGGGGATGATGACTGGCAGGAGGTCCTGGCCTCCTCTAGGGAGGTTGCCATCTCTTCGAGGCTTAGGCTGATACAACTTAAAGTATTACATAGAATGTATATATCAGGCCCGGCACTAGTGAAAATGTATTTATAGGGAGGACTCCAGGTGCGGAAGGCAATGTGGCCAGGAGGGTACGTTCATTCATATAATCTGGGAATGTGTACACATTAGAAGATACTGGGCAGAAGTGCTCCAATGTGTGGAGGTAGTGCTCGGAACAAAGATGGAACCAGAGATTGGTAGGTATCTCGTAAATATTTGGGAACCTACAGACCTGAGTAGTAAAGATAAAACCTGGGTTACATTGGGAATGGTGGTAGCTAAGCGCAACATTGCAGGAGCATGGGGGACAAAAGAGGCACCTACGACCAAGGCGTGGCAGAAGGATATGGACTGGTGCATGTTAATGGAAAAGACAGTGTACGAATCCCGGGGCTGTCCCAAGAAATGGACACAAATATGGGACAAATGGAATGATTATAGAGGGAATATTTGTGCACCCCCCCTCCCCACAGATCTCCCCCCATAGTCAGTGAGTAACTCAGGCAAGATAGGAGTAGTGAAAAGTGTGTAAGGCGCAAGTAGGGAAGTGATAAAGCATGGTTCAATGCAAATGCGTAAATCTCTGTATTATGTAATGGAATAACCTGTATATCAATCCACTGTTGTCATCAATAAAAAGAATGGTTAAAAAAAAAATAACAAAAACTTCTTGCCTGCACGTTGTTGCTCGGAACCAGTGCTTAATTTGTAAAAAAAAAAATATATATATGTGCCGGGGCCCTCGTCAAGTGCCCACTACAACTTGCACTACTCATTGCCTCTGTACGTGCCGCCAGTGACAGAATCAGCACAACTGCTAATCAACACACCCTACAAGTATGACATTTCAGACTATTCCAGACCCCAAAGCTACAATAATGGTTTGGGGAGCAGATATTAGTCATTTTTAATGTTCACTGAAATAATAAACAACTGTTGTTGTGTTAATCTCTAATTTAGATAAACAGTGCAGACTGTCATAAGTGCCGGTGTTAATAATTAAGTTCAGGTGCCGAGCACCAGAAACCACCAGTTTAAATTAAGCACTGCTCGGAACGAAAGCAGACAACGTGCAGGCGCTTTTGACGGAGTCCACCCTGTGAAAAGAGTGGGTAGACACCGTCTACCAATGTGTACCCTCAACTTGTGCCCTGCATGGGGGCTCTCCTAATGCCAACATTGAAGGGTAAGTGGCAGCTCTCGTGATGTCAGTTTCAAGGGACCTTGTACTGCCGGTATTATGCACCTTCACAAGGTACTAATGGATTCTCATGATACCACCAGCTAGGGGAAAACAAGGTTCTCAAAACGTAAGCAGCAAAGAGCACTGGGCTCTCATAGTGTCTCTACGGAAGGGCACCTAAGTTCCCGTGATGTCACCAATGTGGGATATAGTGACACCTTCGAGGTTCCCAGTGGTGGGAATGCATGAACTCTAATTAAATCACCAGTATGGTGCACCTGGGACTCATATAATGGACATGAGTGGGGACTCTTGTGATATCACTATTAAGGGATAACGGGACTCTAGAGACTGGACTTTAAGTGGGCCTGGTCCCTGTGGGTCTAAGACCCGGTAATAATAAAAAAACAGCAGTGGCCGCTACTCCGCTAAGGCGGAGGAATGTCGCCCCACTGCTCAAAAGGAAAAATAAAATGATAATAACGTATTGTTATTATCATTCTAGTTTTCCTATTGCAGTCAGTGGCTCTCGGGCGGGGTGAGGCTGGCCAGAGCAGGGGGAGGAGTGGTTTGCACTCCCTAAGTGCGAACAACTGCTTGGCTGGCTGCTTGGGCCGGTCAAACAGCCATGCACACTTTGCATCTTCCCCACCAGGCTGTAATTCACAGCCTGGTTAAGAACATGCCCAACCTCCCATTCCCCGTCTGAGTGCCGAACCACCCCGCTCAGACCAATCACAACGTTGCATTGCTGCTTCCTGCTCTATGTGTCACTCATCTGGCCCATATTCCATCTCTATGTCACTCTCCAGTGCTTTATTCAAAATTATCCTTATATTATTGTTTGGACTTTCCTCGCTGTGGGTCTCCTTTTTTATGAATGTCTCACTCTGTGCTTTTTCCTGTTTCTTGTCCGTCCTTTTCTTGTATAACTGTTTGACCTCTCCACTATGTCTAGCCCACATTATTCTCTCCACTTTGCTGTATCTCAACGTCAGGTGACCACACCACTGGGGAGGGTCAAACTTGCTTGGGAAAACCAGAAATAGGGTATTTTCATACAGAAAATATGCTGTTTGCCTATTATTTAAAAAAAGTTAGAGTTTCCATGATGGCTTAAGATGGGTGGGGAGTAAGATTGCCGTATTTTCTCACTACTCTCACTTTCTGCTCGCAATTTGGAGAATGGACTTGTGCCTCACCACTTTCAGAGTTCACCTGCTGCCACTACTGTATTGTTATTTCAAAGTTCCAAAATGGCCACCATGTTTAGAAGCAACGTGTTGGCCATCTAGGAATGGTACAATAACGTTATACTACAGAAAATGCCATTCTAAGATGGCTGTTTAGAAGTCACAGTGACGTTCTGCAGATAAAATGAGTCCCAAACAAGCAGCCCGGTAGTATGGTCTCGGGGGCTGCAGTATGCCCTGAAAAACAAACAAAATAAAAAAGAAGGAAAGAAATAAAAGGGAACCTATGAAATAAGAAAACTGAAAACTAAAGGAAGAGCCCACTCGCCCTTCCAATGAAGTGTCCTCATTAGGTGGATATGCACATGTGATCAGGCAAGCGACCATCCCTCATAAGGCAATGAAACCATTGTCTGAAGTGGACTGACCCTTTGTCTAATGTTGTTATCTATCTATCTATCTATCTATCTATCTATCATATGTGTGTTTATGTGTGTATATACACGTATGTATATATATATATATATATATATATATATATATATTCACTGAAAAAACCATAGGTTTTAGGGACAGTTATAGTTACTTGGACATTGCACTCGTACAAAACCCGTGAAATTCCCCCGTTATAGTTAGTTCAGCTAACTATAACTCGCGCCCCGCAATGCACTGCTGATGACGTCACATATTACATCACTCATGACATGGTCAGTGACATCACTGATGACATCACTGATGACATCTCAAATGACATCACTGATGACATCATCCAGTGACTGTGTGTTTCTCTAAAGTTTAAATATTTTTAATATATATAGGAAAAGACGTATTGAAGAATGAGTGGGTGTGTAAGTGTCTGTATGGATGATTTAGTAGGTGCGTGACTGACTGTATAAGTGAGTGATTTAACGTATCTTACTGAATGCATGGGTTAGTGACTAAACTGGGTGAATGTCTGTATCCGTCTGTCTGTTGCTGTGTAAGTGGCTGCATGTGTTTGTGAATAGCTACATGAGTGTCTATTTGAGTTATTGAATGCTTGTGTGAGTATCTGTATGGGTGCCTGAGTGTTTGTGTGGGAGGGGTGTGTGCGACTCTGTGCATAGATGTGTGAGTGGGTGATTCACTGGGTGGATGGTTTCAAGAGTGCATCTGTGATAGACTTTATGGGTGGGTAAGTGTGTGTAAGAGTGTGTTAGTGAGTGAATGTATGTCCCAGTGGTACATGTGTGAGTAACTACATATGTGAAAGGCAGTATATATGTGTGTTGGAGTATATAAATAGCTATAAGCGAGAGTGACTGATTGTGATAGTGGCTGTATGGATGAGTGTGTGCTTGTATCAGTGATTGTATAAGAGCGTAAGAATGTGCTAGTATTTGTATGAGTAAGTGAGCTGGTGTGTGTATAACTGTATAGGTGAGTAAATGGTAGTGTGTTTAATTATTTGCATGACTGACTAGGTGTGTGAGTATCTCTATGGATGAGTGGCGTTGTTTGAGTGTCTATATAGGAGTAAGAGTGCATATGATAGTCCTGTACTGAGTGACCGTAAGTATGAGTGACTGTACGGGTGAGTGAGTGGATGTGTGTGTGTAGACCTAAGAATCAGTGAGTGGGTATGTAGTTATTGGTGTTGGAGTGTCTATGGTTTTGCGAATGGCAGTCTGTAATTTAGAGTGGGTGTATCAAAGGTTATATTAGGGTGTGAGGAGGTGCATCAGATTATCACGTGGATGATGTCATCAGTGATGTCATTTGAGATGTCATCAGTGATGTCATCAGTGATGTCACTGACCATGTCATGAGTGATGTAATATGTGACGTCATCAGCAGTGCATTGCGGGGCGCGAGTTATAGTTAGCTGAACTAACTATAACGGGGGAATTTCACGGGTTTTGTACGAGTGCAATGTCCAAGTAACTATAACTGTCCCTAAAACCTATGGTTTTTTCAGTGAATTTCAAAGGTTTTTTAAATGCTAATTTGTAACTATAACGTGTCTGAAACCTATGGTTTTTTCAGTGAATTTCAAAGGTTTTTTAAATGCTAATTTGTAACTATAACGTGTCTGAAACCTATGGTTTTTTCAGTGAATTTCAAAGGTTTTTTAAATGCTAATTTCTAACTATAACGTGCCTGAAACCTACGGTTTTTTCAGTGAATTTCAAAGGTTTTGTAAATGACAATTTTTAAATGTATTAATTGTTATATTAATTTTTTTCATACTGATTTACTACATTTTTAGAAACAATTTTTTTTACATATTTTATTTTTTAAATTACATTGTAATTACATTATACATTACATTACAAAAAATACTTTATCAGAATGAATTACTTTAGTTTAAATACTTTGCAGATAGGCAATAGACTTTTAAGTACAGTAGTTACAGTTGTTGCAATGGGCAACACATTTTCAAACACAATGCAACATTCAGCTCAATGTGAATTTCTAGTTAAATGCAATTAGTTACTTTATGGATTACTTTTGTAACCACAGGACTGGATCCTAGATTCAGTCCTGGTACATCTCCTGTAAACAGTTGAGTAAAAGCGTTTTGGTTACAGTCGTGATTTTTAAGGAATATTATTGTATTTTAAAAGTTGACACTTTGAAACTTTTTCTCATAGAATCACCAATGTTATCCTATGGAAGGAAATTCACTTAGCAGGTAAAAACTGTTATCGTTACTTTTTCTTACTCAGTGTTGGATCCTGGATCCAGCACTGGTGCATCTCCTGTAAACAGTTGAAAGAATGCGTTTAAGTCATACTGTCGATTTTTAAGGAATATTTGTAGTTTGTGAAAATCAACACTTTGAAACTTTTTGCTGAAAACCAGTCAATGTTAGCCTATGAAGGAAATTCAAGTTACCGGTAAGTACGGTTAAAATTACTTTTGAGGATCAGTACTGGGCTGAAACATGCAGCACTGAGGTCTCTCCTGATAACAGGTGAGTAAATCGGAATTCGTATTTCGGCTGATTTTAGAGGAATATTTTAAAGTTCCAAAACTCCACACTTAGAAGAATTTCCAAGTGAAACCAGTCAATGTTAGCCTATGGAAGGAAATTCAAGTTACTGGTAAGTACGGTTAAAATTACTTTTCAGGATCAGTACTGGGCTGAAAGATGCAGCACTGAGGTCTCTCCTGATAACAGGTGAGTAAATCA
Organism: Calotriton arnoldi; assembly: GCA_963921515.1. NCBI lineage: Eukaryota > Metazoa > Chordata > Amphibia > Caudata > Salamandridae > Calotriton > Calotriton arnoldi. The sequence continues at coordinate 1,355,873 of CAWUFW010000598.1, read as the reverse complement.
GAATTCGGATTTCGGCTGATTTTAGAGGAATATTTGTATGTTTCAAAAATCAACACTTAGAAGAATTTCCAAGTGAAACCAGTCAATGTTAGCCTATGAAGGAAATTCAAGTTACCGGTAAGTACGGTTAAAATTACTTTTCAGGATCAGTACTGGGCTGAAAGATGCAGCACTGAGGTCTCTCCTGATAACAGGTGAGTAAATCGGAATTCGTATTTCGGCTGATTTTAGAGGAATATTTTAAAGTTCCAAAACTCCACACTTAGAAGAATTTCCAAGTGAAACCAGTCAATGTTAGCCTATGAAGGAAATTCAAGTTACCGGTAAGTACGGTTAAAATTACTTTTCAGGATCAGTACTGGGCTGAAAGATGCAGCACTGAGGTCTCTCCTGATAACAGGTGAGTAAATCGGAATTCCTATTTCGGCTGATTTTAGAGGAATATTTGCACAATGGTGAAGGGAGGGGCGGGGCCTGAGGTGACATCTTTGCAAACGCGCCCGTGGCGCGTTTTAGGTTGGGGGAATAAGTCCCCTTGAATCCTGAGGGTCCCTAGGGGCCAACTAGACCACCAGGAACCTCCAATATGCGCCAGGGGGCTGCTTTGCAGAGACGTGTAGAGAGGCCACACCCCTTTTTACACCTCACTGCAACGCAGCTCTGTGGCGCATTCTGGATGTACCTGTTGGGCTAGTTGGCCCCCAGGGACCCTCAGGATTGAAGGGGATTTAATTCCCCATCTTAAAACACACCACGGGGCCTGTTTGCACACATGTCACCTGAAGCCCCGCCCCCTCCCTTCACCACTGTGCAAACGCGCCCGTGGCGCGTTTTAAGTTGGGGGATTAAGTCCCCTTGAATCCTGAGGGTCCCCGGAGTCCAACTAGCCCACCATATACCTCCAAAAGCGCCACAGAGCTGCGTTGCAGAGAGGTGTAAAAGGGCGTGGCCTCTGTACACCTCTCTGCAAGGCAGCCCCTGGCGCATACTGGAGGTACCTGGTGGGCTAGTTGGCCTCCAGGGACCCCCAGTATTCAAGGGGAATTCGTTCCCTCTCTGCAAACGCGCCAGGGGCGCGTTTGCAGAGTGGTGAAGGAAGGGGCGGGGCCTGCGGGCCCGATCGTTTTTTTTTTCTTCCCTGAAGGGGGCTGTGTGGCCCCTTCCTTTTTCTTTTTTTGGGCCCTGGGGACCCCATCCCCCAGGGCCTTACACCTTTTTTAAATTACCTTTAAAAAGAAAACGGGAAGGGGCCGCGTGGCCCCCTTCCCTGGGCCTGTATTGGCCCCGGGACCCCATCCCCGGGGCATGGCCTCTATATTTATTTTTTTGAGGGGGCAGCGTGGCCCCCTCCTCTGGCCATTTTAAGGCCCCGGGGACCCCATCTCCCGGGGCCGGCCTTTCCATTTTTTATTTTTTTATTTTTCCTCTTTTTTGGGGAGGGGGCCGCGTGGCCCCCTCCCGGGCCACTACTTGCCCCGGGGACCCCATCCCCCGGGGCTGGCCCTCTCCGTTGGGGACTGTGGGGGTCCCCAATCCCCCACAGTCCCGCCGGCTCCCCACGTCCCTTGGGAGCCGGCATTGCTGTCCCACATGGGGAGCAGCTGACATGCTGCTCCCCATGTGGAAAAGCAATCGCTTTGGATATTGGAAGAGAGAGCAGGTTCCCTGCTCTCTTCCAATATCCAAAGCAGTTTGCTATGGCAGGACGGGAGCCGCGAGGCTCCCGTCCTGCCATAGCAAACTACAGTGTCCCGGGGTAGGCACCCCGGGACACTGCAGGAGCCGGCCCTGGGGGTGGTGGTCCCCAGGGCCATCAAGGGCTCCAGGAGGGGGCCGCGCGGCCCCCTCCCATTCAGTACACAGCCCCGGGAGGTGATGGTCCCCGGGCTCTGGGGTCCGTAACGGACCCCCATATTAAATGTGTAGTGCCCCGGGAGGTGGTGGTCCCGGGCGTGTGGGGGCTGGAGCCCCCACACAGGTTTAATAATGTATTTTAAAAAGCCCCGGGAGGTGGTGGTCCCCGGGGCTGCGGGAGGGCTCAGAGCCCTCCCGCACCATTTTTAAAAAAGCCCCGGGGGTGTAGGTCCCCGGGGCTTGGGGGCCCTTGAGGCCCCCACACATTAAATTATCCCCCCACCATGCCCCCGGGACTTGGGCCACCCGGGGCCAATTAACATCGAAGCGCGGGAGACCGCGCTCGATTTTTCGGCAGGATTCGCGCACCCTGAGCGCATCCTGCCGATTTTTAAAAAAATTTTTTTTTTTTTGCCCAGGGGTCCTTGTGGGACCCCTGAGCAAACCTAGGGGTCAGGGTGTTTCTACCCTGCCCCTTTGTGCGCTTTGCGCACTTGTTTCTGTCCCTCGGTTCTACCGAGGGACAAAATGGCTGCCAACATTTCCTGAATCGGAATGTTGACAGCCAGCTGACAGCCAATTAACATGCAGCTCGTGATCGGGAGGGTACGCGGACCCTACTCGTCCCTAGATATCACTAACTTTTTACTTTTCATTTTCTCAGCAACTACTGAACGGATTTACACCATTTAACAAAAAGGGTTCTTTCTGAACCAAGAACTACCTCTTTGCCAAATTTGGTGTAATTCCGTTCAGCAGTTCGGGCTGTAGCCGTGTCTAAAGTTTCCTATGGGAAAATGCATGGGGAAAACGCGTTTTGGGACCCCCCTTTTTCTCGGCCCCCGCTTGACGTATCACCCCGAGACTTTCAGGGTAGGAGCGGACCGGAGCGCCCACGAAGTTTGAAAATTTCGCGAAGATACGTCAACCGGCAAGAGAGTTATTTCAAATAGAATGTCGCGGATTTCCTATGGATAATAGGTTGTAACTATAACTATCTACTGGCGACCGCCAGTAGATTATATATATATATATATATATATATATATATATATATATATATATATATATATAAAACACCATCCATATCCATTTTATAAGAGGCATTGGCACACTTACGTTCAGTGCAGTAAGTGTTTATTGATCCTTCACCACTGCAAGCTCAGTGCTTTTCAGATACCTTGGTAGTCTTGGTCACCACGGCCAAACTGGGAATGCACACCAGCCCTGGCAATCAACTCGAACCAGCCCCCGGGGGGAGGGGGCAGGGATGCTGGTGGAAACATGGCTCCTGCTACACTGCTACTGCTTTTGTCACAGGAGGATGATATTGCACCACTGCTGCAAAACCAGCCCCCTTAACAACAAGCATTGGCATAGCCAATAGGTCTCGCCTTTGGGGCCTTATAAGTGTTTAGCCAGAGCTATTGACTTTGCCAATGTCTTCAAGCTGTGCTGTAGAGAAGTGTGGCTGCTGTGCAGCATGCTGAAAAGTTATAATAAAAAAGTGTCAGAAGCATTTTTGTTACTTTATATATGACCAAGAAGGCATTATGTAAAACTGAACGACCATATTAAAAAAAGTATTTACAATAAAAAATTTCCTCAGTTTTCTTTTGTTCTTGCAATGCTGGCAACTTGTTTCTACCTATTGCAATGGTTGTTTGTTAAAGCTTTTTTTTTGAGGGGGCATAAACAATTGGAGGGTGAAGGTTGGGAACTAATACCTGTATTATAACACTAGCAGCGGCCAGACGCTAGGGGAGAATCAACAGATGCCAGATTCCGAGAGCAGGCTGAGGTGGTGCTGAGTGATGCTGAGGTGGTAGTGGTGGTGGTGGTGACTGTTGCGGAGACGATGCTGAGGTGATGCTGAATGATACTCAGGTCTTGCTGAGTGATACTGCTGTGGTGCTGAGTGATGCTGTGGTGGTGCTGAGTGATATTGTCTTGGTGCTGAGTGATGCTGTGGTAGTGCTGAGTGATATTGTCTTGGCGCTGAGTGATGCTGTGGTGGTGCTGAGTGATGCTGTGGTGGCCCTTAGTGATGCTGTGGTGGCCCTGAGTGATGCTGTGGTGGCCCTGAGTGATGCTGTGGTGGTGCTGAATGATGCTGTGGTGGTGCTGAATGATGCTGTGGTGGTGCTGAGTGATGCTGTGGTGGTGCTGAGCGATGCTGTGGTGGCCCTGAGTGATGCTGTGGTGGCCCTGAGTGATGCTGTGGCGGCGCTGAGTGATGCTGTGGCGGTGCTGAGTGATGCTGTGGCGGTGCTGAGTGATGCTGTGGCGGCGCTGAGTGATGCTGTGGTGGGGCTGAGTGATGCTGTGGTCGCGCTGAGTGATGCTGTGGTGACGCTGAGTGATGCTGTGGTGGCGCTGAGTGATGCTGTGGTGACGCTGAGTGATGCTGTGGTGACGCTGAGTGATGCTGTGGTGGTGCTGAGTGATGCTGTGGTGGCCCTGAGCGATGCTGTGGTGGTGGTGAGCGATGCTGTGGCGGTGCTGAGCGATGCAGTGGCGGTGCTGAGCGATGCTGTGGTGGTGCTGAGCGATGCTGTGGCAGCGCTGAGTGATGCTGTGGCGGCGCTGAGTGATGCTGTGGCGGCGCTGAGTGATGCCGTGGCGGCGCTTAGTGATGCCGTGGCGGCGCTGAGTGATGCTGTGGTGACGCTGAGTGATGCTGTGGTGGCGGTGAGTGATGCTGTGGTGGCGCCGAGTGATGCTGTGGTGACGCCGAGTGATGCTGTGGTGGTGCCGAGTGATGCTGTGGTGGTGCCGAGTGATGCTGTGGTGGTGCCGAGTGATGCTGTGGTGGCGCCTAGTGATATTGTTGTGGCGCCTAGTGATGCTGTGGTGGCCCTGAGTGATGCTGTGGTGACCCTGAGTGATGCTGTGGTGGTGCTGAGTAATGCTGTGGTGATGCTGAGTGATGCTGTGCTGGCCCTGAGTGATGCTGTGGTGGCCCTGAGTGATGCTGTGGTGGCCCTGAGTGATGCTGTGGTGGCCCTGAGTGATGCTGTGGTGGCGCTGAGTGATGCTGTGGTGGCGCTGAGTGATGCTGTGGTGGCGCTGAGCGATGCTGTGGTGGTGCTGAGCGATGCTGTGGTGGTGTTGAGCGATGCTGTTGTGGTGCTGAGCGATGCTGTGGTGGTGCTGAGCGATGCTGTGGTGATGCTGAGTCATCCTGTGGTGGTGCTGAGTCATCCTGTGGTGGTGCTGAGTGATGCAGTGTTGGCCCTGAGTGATGATGTGGTGTCGCTGAGTGAAGCTATGGTGGTGCTGAGTGATGCTGTGGTGGCGCGGAGTGATGTTGTGGTGCTGCTGAGTAATGCTGTGGTGGCGGTGAGTGATGCTGTTGTGGCGCTAAGTGATGCTGTGGTTGTGCTGAGTAATGCTGTGGTTGCACTGAGTGATGCTGTGGTTGCACTGAGTGATACTGTGATGGCGTTGAGTGATGCTGTGATGGTGTTGAGAGATGTTGTGTTGCTGCTGAGTGATGCTGTGCTGGCTCTGATTGATGCTGTGCTGGCTCTGATTGATGCTGTGGTTACGCTGAGTGATGCTGTGGTGATGCTGAGTGATGCTGTTGTGTTGCCGAGTGAGAGATAGAGTGAAGATATAATGCCCAATTAGAGAGGGTGGTGAGAGAGAAAGAGAGAGAAAGGGTGTACATAGAATAAAGAGTGGAGCGGGATAGCGAGAGAGAAAGAAGGGGAGAGAGAGTGAATGAAGGAGTTTGAAAGAGAAACAGATAAAGGGGTGAGAGAGAATGAAAGGCTAAAAAAGATAGAGAGGGGAGAGTTAATTAAGTAGAGAGAGAATTAGAGAGGGGAGAGAGAGAGAAGGAGAGAGACAATAAGAGTGGGGGGTGTGGAGTTTAAATAGAGTGAAGAAGTGACGCGGAAAAAGTAACCTTAAATATAGCTTTGTGCTTTGCGCGAATAAATATTTAAAAAAACCAGAGTGAGACAAAAATACTGGTAATTAGGCTGTGACTCCCAATATAAAACAAATAGCGATATAAGGTGAAATCAACCCACCGAAGCAATATTTCTAACTAGACAAAAAAAAGCTTGCATTTCAATGCTAATCGCTGTTGTTTTTCATGTGACTGTAGTCCAGGGCCGTCAGTTGGTAATGTGCGCTGCTGCTGCGATTGAAACATCAGAGTCCAAAGAGTTAATGAGCCATGACGAGGAAATGAGGAAGAGATAGGAAACCCAGATGGCAGCTGTGCGCGTGGACGCCATCGTGAACTCAAGCTGGTCGCCAGCCGAAAGCCAGTGGGTTTGCACTTCCAAAACCCGCTTACTAAAACTCTCGGCCAGACCAGCGCAAGCGCTGGTGCAGGCCGAGACCTAAAAACGGCCCCCACTGGTCCAAAACCAGCCCCCACCCTTCCGGCCCATCGGGAAAATGCCCAGCGCCCGATTCGGCCAGTCCGACCCTGTTGGTCACGGTAGCTAGCTCCACTTTGAAAGTGCTTTTAAACCCATATGTGAAATAAAGAGAGAAAAATTACTTTAAATTTCATGTTTGCAATCGTTTCAGTCTCTAATAATAAAAGTCGATTAACAACATCCATGTTACAAGTTATTTACATCTTCACCAGTATTCAGTGTGTAGAACGATTTGAATTATTAATTTCAAATGACTGTTAGTAATAAAAATACACCATTCCACTCCTATTGACTACAATATATGTTTTTCACAATATGCAAGTGAGGCCTACTGCCTTTGAGATAACTGTTAAAAATTAAAAGCAGGGGTGGCTCCTCCATTTGAGCGGAGGAGTGTTGCCCCACAAGCCCCAGAGCTGAAATATAAAATGGTGATAAAGTTTATTTATTACCATTTTATTTTTCAGCAACCCGTCCCGAACTAAGTGTCAGTACGGGGTGGGGCCAGCGCTGCCGAGTAGCAGCAGCAGGGAGCTGTGCGCTTTAAAATGCGCATGTCTCTTTGGCCGGCTGTCTTGGGCCGACCAGCCAGACATGCACATTTACAAGTTCTCTAACTTAGCTGTCTTAGACAGCTGGGTTGGAGAACGCGCAGGCGTCCAGTGCTCTTAAGAGTGCTGGTAGAGCCCGCTCTGTCCAATCCTGGTGCTGTTTTCATACTGTGAGAGCAGCGCCAGTATTGGGTAGTGCAGTTTCATGCATCGGGAGCTTCCTGGAAGATACCCGACGGAGGCGGACGTCGCGCTGAGAAGGTAAGGGAATTTTTTTTGTGCCTCATCACCCTTGGTACAAGCCAGCCACCACTGATTAATAGATCACACATATGGCAGCATCAGGCATAATTTATTCCCCATACCAGTCACATCTGTAGCTTTAATCTTGCCTGCTCAGGCCAGTACTGTATTAAGTATAGGCAGTTGGGTAACGAAACTTGGGTGTGCCCCCATGCAAAGTACATGGAAGCCCCCCACACATTTAGACCCAGTCAGTAGGTCTGAGGCCAGGGGCCCGCTGTCTGTGCACAGTGCTGGAGGGGGCCCCCTGGAGCTCGGGGGCCGCCCCCCACCAAGGGGGCTGCTGGGGCTATTGTTATGCCACTGAGCATAAGCTTTCCCAGGAGGCAACCACCATGTGTACAGCCTTAAAATGGCAAATGTATACACAATTACAGTTGACAAAACAACTTATAACTTCTCCATAGATGGCTTCACAAGGATTCTCACAGTGCAAATCTTCTACCCCAAAATTTGACAGAGGGGTAAGAAACTCAAAACCCCTTGCCTACAGTGGCAATCTATGAGAATTCATGTAATAAAGTATCTGTCTTCTGACAAAGTGTAATAATACGCCCTTTAGCCTATTTGCTTCCTTATATACTTTTCATTCAAATAAGTCAGGGCTACTGGCCTTGTTTACATTTTCATAGTATACAGATCAGCCCTATGGCTTTTCATGTAACCTTTATCAATGACGCAGTTGGGCCTATAACCCTTACAATTGGCTTTTCATCATAGCCATTTCAGGCCTACTATATTGAGTGTACATTTTTCAACAAGGAACCCATCAGACATACGGTCATAAAATTATAAATATATTCAAGATCACAGTTGTCAAAACAATATACATCTCCTTGTAAGAGAGGGATTACCACAGTCAAAATATTCTACGCCCAGGGTTTGACAGAGCAAATGATCAACATCCATATCCCGGCCTACTGCGGCAATAATTAAGATTCCATGTAACAAAATACCTGTCTACAGCCTGTAACACAGTGTAATAACAATTCACCCTTAAGGGCCTTCTGGCTTTAACAAATGTTTTTCATAATAAATAAGGCAAAACTATTGGCTTTGTCCTACCCTTTGCTAATAAAAAGCTCCCACCTATGACATTAGACATAACTTTCCCCAGAGAACACATGAGACTGGTACTCTTTATCATTGGCTTATCACCATTAACAACTCAGGACTACTGTATTGACCATACACTTTTCCACAAGGTAACCATCAGGGATATAGTCATAAAAGTACAAATCTATACAAAAAAACAGTTCTCAAAACAAAATACAGTCACTCCTAGAGGTGCTTAATCAGGATTATCACAATGCAAGTCTTCTATCACCAAGGTGTGCCCGGGGAGGGGGGCAGGGGTAACCAGCACCAAAACCCTTGTCTACTAAAGTAATCCCTGAGGTTCCACGTAACAAAATACCTCTCTGCAGTCTGAAGAGGGTGAAAAAACAATCCACCATTAAAACCCATTGGTTTAAACATTCTTTTCACAATAAATATGTCTGGTCTACTGCCTTTGTCATAACTTTAAATAACAAGCTGTTCAGGCCTTTAGCCTTGGTCATTGGCTTTTCTCCATAACCAGCCCAGTCCTGCTGTACTAAGCATAAGCTTCCTCACAAGGTGCAAGTTGCAATACAAGCACTGTTTCTCAGAGGAAGCTCACATCTTCCGTCCAATCAAATTCTGTAATCAAGGAAATCAACATTTGGGAGGAGCCACAGCCCTTCTGTATATAGTGCTATGACAGTTCCTTTTCTGTTGATCACATAAGGTCTTGATGCAGTTGCACTGCCATGCCAGACCTAAAAAGGTATATCCAAAGTGTATGTAGTTGGAAGTTTCCAAAATGTGGTTGGTGGTTTTGAATTTAAACACAAAGGTCAGGGAGGTGTTTTAAGACAGAAAGAAATGTGAAGGGCTTTAAAGCTCATCCTTAAAGGAAGACTGTTGTGAGAACGGTAGCTATGACATGCCAGTCAGAGGCGTGTCTGCTTTTGGGGATCCTGTTGGTCCTGCTAAGGACTGCATCTAAGGATCTCATATCAAAGGTAGGAGGGAGAGGGGTGCATGTTGAGCAGTCTAAATTTGAGCCGGTCAGAAAATTGACTTGAGTTAGCAAGATCCATCAGTTCTAAGATAAGACTATGCAACTCCCTTTGATGTCTGTGTGTAGATAAGATCGAGAATATGTGAAGCAAAAGAGTGTTGTTGCTGATGCGGATTGATTGCATTCTTCTTTCAAGGTGTGTTTCTCTCTGTTCCTGTTCTGTTTCTCTCTGTTATTACCCATTGGTTTAACATCTACCACAAGTTCCACAAGAACATCTCCAAGGCCCAGCAAGCCAGATCAGAGAAACGTCATGAATTGTTCAAAGTGCAGAATTATAAACTTTGCAAAGCATGCATACTATGAGCTTTATGGAAAAGAGCCCAATACGGTATCTGGAGTGCCATGGAATTTGAAAATGTGGTAATTCAGCATTCTGGAATTTGCAAGGGTGTGTGTGTGTTGACCTGGGAAAATTGCAAAGTGCCAGATGAGCATTATAGAAAATTACGAAGTGTCGAATCTGGAAAATTATGGAAACCTGCAGTGTACGCTAACAACAGAATTATGGAAAAATGTAAAGAGCTATACGGGCCACTAGGTTATTTAAATGTATCCATACTGGAAGCATTATGAAAACATTAGCAGTCAGCATTATGTTAACTGCTGCTTTATGAAAAAGTGTGCCATGCCCTCAGACATGAATACTCTGGATGGAACGGTCTGGACGCATACTCAGGGTCTAAGATGGTTGTTTATATCTACATCCTTGGCTGAATTAGGGCTGTGTCCTGTCAAGAAAATTGTGCTTAGTGCCAAGTTAGTTTAGATTTACCAGCTATGAAGGACCTCTTTTGGCCCCAATCTTTGAATCTGTGTTGAGTTTAGTACCCAGGCAAGGAAGCCTATAGCATTATATGTTAAGCTGTTCTAACTGAGGTTAGAACATTGTAAACATATTAAAAACTACACTCCATGTGTAGCTCATACAAAAATATGAAATAGCTCAAAACTAGATTTTTTGGGGGATGGGGCTTGCAGGGTTTTGAGATCGCTGCTTCACCTGGAGCTCCATCCTAGAGGCTGTGCCTATCTGGCAAGCGGTTGTGACAATGCGGCAATCTGACACTGAGCAGTCCTTCTTTCTTAGTGGCCGGTTGCACCCAGAATCCAGACAGAACACTGATTTCTACAGCAAGAAAGACAAGATGAGTCCAGGACGAGTACCGTGGCTGGCTTGTTGTTGGTGATCCAAAAAGCACTCCAATGCCTTGGGGGAACACACGAGCTCCCCCTGGTGGAACCGCATCCTTGAGGTACTCTTGGAGGCGGCAGTGGAGTGGCTCCAAGGTGTGGGGCAGAATGCACCTGCAGGGTAAGGAGCAGGGGTGAGCTGGGCTCCGGTTGGCAGAGTACACCCCTGCCGCACAAAGGGCGGGCCCATGATTCATCTAGCAGTTGCTGTGGGCATCTAAGCGCTCAAAGATAAAAAGCAGAGATAGGCCAAAAGGAAAGATGCGATGAGGATCCAGAGCTTTCTAGGGAGCCTGGGTCAGAACTCACCCAGGAAAAGTCACTGATTCTGGGCCTGCTAGGAAATTTGCAAGGGGTTAAGTAGACAAAGTCCAAATTATCTTCACAAGAAGGGGTTTTAGTGAACATTAAGAACTGCATAGCAAACACGGAAAAAGATGTTGTGGCCCTTAAGAATGTCTTGTTACTTACCGGTGATCTTCATTACCCCGATTAGGGTCCTCCTCGTCCCAGTCCTAACATAGGCAATCCTGCCTCCCGACAGCCAATCAAAATGCTTATAATATTTTCAAAGGATATATAAGCCCCTCTCACCCACCGCCATGCCTGTTATCAACAAGTCCTGACACAAACACAGCGGGAGGGAGGGAGTGAGCAGGACTGGGACAAGGAGGACCCTAATCGGGGTAATGAAGATTACCGGTAAGTAACAAGACATTACCCCCTCATGGGTCCTCCTCGTCCCAGTCCTAACATAGTGAGGAACTCACAAGCAGAGACCCATGAAGAAAAAACGCAGGACACCAGGGATCCTTGCAAAAGTACAATACTTAATCAAACAAAGGATTAAGGAACAGCAGCGTGCAAAATGCCAACAGCAAAACGGGCCACAGAGGCAAGGAAAACAGCAAAGCGAGAATGCCGAACAAACGAGTGAAGGGACAGCCAAGTGGCCATTCCACAAAACACCTGGACAGAGACCCCCACCTCCACAGTCCAGGAAGCGGACACAGAACATGTCGAACGGCCCAGCACCAGAGACGGAGGAGGCAGACCCACAGGATAGGCAGACCGCCAAACGCACATAGCGAGTGAAGGTGGAAGGAGAAACCAACCAACCCTGAGCCACACCCCCACATGAGAAAAACAGGGCAGATGAAAGACGAAACCCCAAGGTACGGAGGAAGAAAAAAACAAAGGGTGCGAACAACCAAAGATGAAGGAACAAAGGAATCCCCATCCCCAGGCAAAAAAGGAAGGAATCACCTCCAGCAGCAAATGGAACCCGGAAGAAGCTCAGGGGGAAAAAAACGGGCCCAGCCGCAAAACAACCCCATTTCAGAAACTGCAAATAAGGGAAGGAGAGAAGCAAAGCACCCAACTCACCCAACCGCCGCGCAGAGGAGACGGACAACAAAAAAGCCACAGTTGCGGACAACCACAACAAACAGCCTCCAAAAAAGGCACAAAAGGGTGCAACTGCAGACCCCGGAAAACAGTAGGCAAACCCAAGAAGGCACAAGCACAGGAGAGATCGGATGTGGAAGCCAAAAACAACACAGAATCCGACTCACCGAAGGAGCAACAATCTCCAAAGAGGCCCCGAGACCCCGACACGCCTGAACCACAGCCCAACGAGCAGACAAGGCGGAAGGGGAAAGGTCCATCAAAAACCCATCTCGGAGAAAGACAAGAATAGAAGCCGGACCACCAACCATGGATCCAGACCAGGAGAAGAGCATCAAGAGACAAAAGAGCCTCAACGCGCACCACAGACCTTAAGTTGTGAAGGCTGACGCGACAACCGAATGCCACAGGCCACCACAGAAGAACAGCCCAAAGACGCCAACGACAGCCGCTCAAGAGCCAGGCCGACAGATGCAGGCGACAAAGATAGGGCAAAGACAGGTGCAGTCACAGAAGCAGAGCCGGAGACAAGGGAAGCCGGCCAAACCCACCCCCCTCCAGCAGCAGCAGGAGCGGAAACCAAAGGCAGCGAGGTAAAAAAGGAGCAACCAACAGCACAGACACCTTCACCCCCGCGTATCCTCTGCAGCACCCCCGGGAAGAGGGAAATAGGAGGGAAGGCATACAGAAACCCCGAAGGCCAAGGAAACGAGAGAGCAACCCCCAAGCCTGAGGACAGACCACCCCGGAACAAAACCGGGGGAGAAGAGTGACGCGAGGGGAAGCAAAAAGACTGATCCAGAGAGTCCCGATCCGAAGACAAAGGTCCCGGAACAGTGGAACAGACAGACGGCACAAAACAGAGGACGGGAGGAAGAGGCCCAAGCCGTCCCTACGAAATTCAGATGCCTCTGAACGTAAACAGCCCTCAATGCCAACAGATGAGATTTCACACAGACACAAATCACGGAAGGCAACAGGTACAGAGACGCGCACCTGGACCCCCCCAAGAAGGCACAAGTAACAACAAGCCACCTGATTGTCGGGACGAACCAACAGACCCCCGGCCACCAAGGACCCTAACGCGGCCCCCCAACCCCAAGGACAGGCGTCTGAGGTCAACAAGAGGAGAGAAGGAAGCAGAAAACGCACCCCAACACCAGGGTGGGAGAGCAAAGCCACCATACCAAATGAGGTACCAGAACAGGGGAGAGAGGAACCAGAGCCACACAACCTGTATGGGAAGGGTCCAAACGAGCCAACAGAAGAATCACCAAGGACCTGAGGCGCAGGCGAGCTCAAGGAACCACAGCCGCCGAGGCAGCCACCAACTACCGGGCCTGCAACCAACCCCGAGCCGGGGCAGAAGGGCGACCCAGCAGGACCCGCAGAAGAGTCAAAAGGGCAGAGAACTGAGCCGGAGGGAGAAAACAGCCCCCTGCAAAGCGGCGAACAGGCCTCCGAGAAACTGAAGTCCCAGAACAGGAACCAGATGAGAAAAGGCCAGATCCAAATGAACCCCAGATCCTGGAACAAGGCCATCAACGCTACCACTGCCAGAAGAGCCACAAGGAGGGTGGAAGCAGAAACCAGACAAAAGCAACATAGGGAAACACAGGGAAACCCAGACTCAGCAAAACCCCCACAACAGGAGCCAACACCGCGGAAAAACCCAGGGAGCAGTAGAGAGGCCGAAAGGCCACACCTGAAACTGGTAATGGAACCCGTCCACCGCAAACCGCAGGAACCGCTGACCTGCCGGATAGACGGGAATGTGAAAACAGGCGACTCCCAAACCCAGGGAAGCCAAAAAATTGCCCACCAGGAGGAGGGGAACGACGGACAGCAAGGGAATCATCCAAAAATGACCCAGCCGCACCAAACTGTACAAAGCCCGGGAATCAGAAACCGAGCGGAAGGAACCATCTGGCGCCGGGACCAGGAACAGAAAGAAATAGAACCCCAGGCCCTGCTCCGGCACCAGAACCAGCAAAACAGTGCCCCAGGACAAAAACAGGCCGACGCCAGAGAAGATGGCAGAGCACATCACGGGGCCAATGGACAACGGGGTAACCTTGAAAACAGTCCAAAAGGGGGACGGCCACGGGACGTAATCCGGTAACCAAGAACGATGACCGACAAGATCCACCAGGCGGAAATCAGACCGGACCAACGATCCAGGAACAACCGAGCCAAGTCCCCAAAATTACAACATCGCCAACAATGTAGACAGGGAACTCACAACCAGTGAAACACCAGGAGTTGAACACATAACCTTCTGAGGAAGAGACCGCAACTGGAACCACCAGGCCACAGTGACTCCTCCTGGGCATAACAATATCTGACCAACACCCAGGGGCAGCAGTAGGCACTGCAAAGGCCGGGAACCAAATGGAACGCAGCCCCCGACCACGGGCCCGACCACGAAAGGGCCGAGAAGAAGACAGAGAAGCTGGAAACTCCAGAAGAAGGAAAAAAGACAAGCCCCCCGCACAGACTGCCTTTGGAGTAAGCCGAAAAAGCCAGAGAACCACAAAAGGCCGGTAACGAACCAAGGCATCTGCGCAGCATCAAGGCACCAAAGCGCGGTCCAGAAAGACCTCCTACCAGCCACCGCCCCCCCCCCCCCAGCAACAGAGGAGAGGGCCCTCAGGGCAACAAAACACAGCAGACAGAAACTGAGGCAAGACCTCCATCTGCGCCAAGAAAGGAGTGAGATCCCCCCGATCCGAAGACAGACAAACAGGTACCCAATCCCAAGAATGGACCTGCAAAGCAGAGGCTGAGGAAGTGCAAGCACGAACCCCAAAACGAGAAGCAGCAGAAGAATGCATGAGAGCAGACTCCCCCGAAGACAAAGTTGAGGAAAAAAATCAAGGAGGTCAAAATAGATAGACCCCAGGAACCAGAGGAAAATGAGTATCAAACACCGTCAGGAGATACCGTTCCCCCAGAAAACGAGGAATCCCCGCACAGCGACCTCAAGCCATGCGACAGCCAGAACCTCCTAGACGACATAATGGAAAGGCAGGCCATGCACCACCGAGGAGCAATACAGGGAGTCACCCCTCTGCAGACAATGAAGCCGGCGTAAAGCTGAGAACCTCACGAAATGGACCAACAGGACCGAAAAAAAAACCTTTCACTGGACATACCCCCCAGCAGGGAAAATGACCAAGTACTCCCACCCTCAGGAGAGGAGGAAGCAGAAGGCTCAAGCAGCGCAGCCCGCATGGGAAGGCATCACAGCAGAATGAACCAAATCCCGCAGGCTAGACCCAGAAATCTGCAACAGGTCAACCACCTGCAGCTCCCGAAACATGATGATGCATAAACAAAGATCCAGCAGGCACTGGAGCGGAAACCTCAACACCCCTGGCCACATGCAGCAGTATCAGGTAGCCACAGCACACACCAGGAAGTGCCCAGAAACTCCCCTAAAAAACTGTCCCCAAACAACCAAGACATAGCAACACGAGACCTGGGAAAGAAAAAGGGACAGCCCTGCAGTCTCCCCCACAGCCACAGAACAAACATTATGGCCGCGGGAGCCGGATGCCGCTAGAAGACCCCAGCACCGGAACAACCCTAGACCAGAACGCAAGAGAAAGCTCCCCGCCCCAGCCCAGCACATGCGCGGGGAGCACGTCCAGGCCAAGGAGCAGAAACGCGGCCGACCGGAACACCGGTGCGGCCGCGCGCAACAAAAGAAGTAAAACAAACACTTCAACAGTAAAGAAAAGAAAAAACTCACGTCACCGCAAACCCAGCCCATCAAACTCGGGAACCGGCAAGCAGGAAACACGGAGCACACCAGCATTCCGACCGACGTCGGACAGCAAAAAAAACAGGCAAGGCGGTGGGTGGGAGGGGCTTATATATCCTTTGAAAATATTATAAGCGTTCTGATTGGCTGTCGGGAGGCAGAATTGCCTCACTATGTTAGGACTGGGACGAGGAGGACCCATGAGGGGGTAATGACTGCAGTTGAAAAACAGGAGAGGAACACGATGAGCCTGCACAAAGGTTTGAATCCGTCCCATTCGCCTCTACGCTAACCTAGAGTTAAAGGTGAAGTGTCCAGAAAGCCAAACTAAAAACTATGGAAATCTGAATTTCTGGAAGCTGCTGGTACTTAAACCCTGAGATTCAAGATTTCTTGCGGATTGTTCAGAAAAGGGCAGTAGCTATACTCAGTTCTTAATTTGCAAAAGAATTTGCAAAGCTCTGCTCCGAACACTGTAGCTGGTGCAATTAAATGTCAGAGTGCCCAATACCAATTTTTAATCCACCTCATGCCTCTTTAATTTACCACCAGGCACTTCTGCCCCTTGATCTCACTCTTGCAGGTTCCTGCTTTCTCACCATATGATGGGTTTTCCGTCTTTTTCTTCCACCGTCTTTTCACTTTGTTTTTTTTCCCTTTCGTATTATTGATAAATGTCTGATGTGGAAAAATAAGTGCTGGTTCCAAAAATGAATGTCGGTGTCCTCCACTGGGTCAAATTAAGCACTGTCTGTATTGAGAGCAGGGCCGGCTCTAGGGCAGTGCGACTGGTGCCACTGCACTGGGCACTGATTTCGGTGGCGCTGTTTTTTAAAATATATTATGGATTTAAAAGCACATGCTGCAGCCTTCCCCCCCTCCAGCAATTTTCCTGCAGCAATAAAAAATGTCAAAATAACTCTGGTGATTAATGGAGCTGCTGGGGAGAGAGGAGCGTTTTATCTAGTGACTCACCATAAAGTAGCACAGAGGTTTAATATGCCTGCTACAAAGCATGTGTACCATGTAGATCACAAAGTGCATATAATGTAAATAGGTCAGTGGGTTAGTGCTTTTGTCAGAGATCCTTTTGTTAATTGCAGTTTGTAAGTTAAAATCCTAATGTACAATAGTGAGCTATTACCAGTCATCAATGGCCCGCGTGCAGAAATGCGTGTGAGAGAGCGTGGGTATGGAAACTTGAGTGGCACTGTTAAAGTGTGGTAGTAAGGGAATCCGTGGAGAAGAAGGTCATTGGGGGGAGGTGGGGGCACCAACAAACATTGTCGCAAACGGGCGCCGCCAGCGCTAAAGCCGGCCCTGATTGAAAGTTTCACGTCTACATACAAAAGATCCAGCCAACAGGAAGACAGGCAGGGAGACAGTGCTCCTTGACCCAGCAAACCCAAGCCACGTAGTCAGTCTTCGAGGAGGTTGAGTTCGCCCGGGTGGCATTGTCCTACCAGGGTGTGGTGAGGATTTCTATGATGAAGCATGACACTAATAAGTGTGTGAGGTTTCCTCTTCCATTAAGGATGACTTCCCCATAAGTTAGGAATCTGAGGTCTCAGCTCCAAAGTGGGCACACTTGCACCAAAGCCCATGCTCTGAGGCTCTAGATACACCCTTGTTCTTTGTGTGTCACTGACATCGTACTATAATGTGGGACTTCCCATAGTTAGTGGTTAGGTCGAGGTTGCTCATAAAAACCAAAAATGCATTTACCAAAACACGCAGGGCTCTGGGAGTCCGGGCTAAGAGAACCACATCATCTGCGTATAGCAGTGCAAGTGAAAGCAGTCTTAAGTTTTGGCACATTGATGAATACACTCAACAAATGTGAGCTCAGCTTATGTATGTAGAGGATGAACAATAGAGGAGCCAGGATGCATCCTTGGTGGACCCCTCTAGCCAGCAAAAAGGAATCCGACATTTCGCCAGTAGGGCCATATCTCACTTTAGCTGTAAGATCCTCATGCAGAGTGGATAGAAAGTTTACCAACGTGAGGTCCAACCCCAGTTCCAACCGCATTGACCATAATTTAGCTCTTTTTACAGAGTCAAATTCTCTGGATAAGTCCATAAAGGCCAGGTACAGTGCTTAGCAATGTTGTATTTGCCAATGATCCAATACAAATTCAGGCACTGTTCCACTGTACACAGTCCTGTATGGAAGCCAAATTGGAAAGGACACAAAACCTTGCTCTGAGTAGCCCAGGCTCTTACTCAGTTGAAGGCCACCTTTCCCACAATCTTGACAGCGCTATCAAGTAAGAAGAATAGATGATAGCACTTAGGCGAATTCCTGTCGATCCTTTTCAAGATGGGGACTATGGTGGACACCCTCCAGGAACTCGGGATCCTGTGGCAAAAGATTTGTTGAAAGCATTAGAGAGCAAGGAGCCCCAGGGATCAATGTTACATTTTGTAGGTTCCTGGGTACCCCATCTGGCCCAGGAGCATTTCTGCCCTGGCTTTGTTTTATAGCATCTACCACCTCATGTAAGGTAAATATCAAGGGGGTGGGGCATTCCTCATTTTATCTTGGAAACAGGCCTCAGCCCTCTGCTATATAATACATGTTACCAAAATGTTGGACCCAGTCGGAACCAGACACATTACAAGATAAAAGGGGATATACTGGAGCATCCCCATGTCTAATCCTGCTCACCAGATCTCAGAAGGCTTTACTGTTATGCATGGCTATATATTCCAGCTTTTCTCATTCCCTGTTGAACAGAAATTCCCTCCTCACCTTCAGGGTGTTTTCAAAACCTTACTTCCCTAATCTCCTGGGGATCTTTAGGAAGAACCAAGAGCACCTTCCTTAGCCAGTGGGTGGCTGCAGAAAAATGACTATAAAACCCCCTGATGGTTCTTTAGAAGTTGACCAAGTTTGGATACAGGGTCCTTAAACTACCAAACTAGCCTAAGGCCATCGTTAGAATGCTGGGTGATCACTACAGAGACGACCTGTACTTTAGCCTTGCTCACAGGAAAACACCCTTCAATGATTAGGGCATTATTATTCCTCCACTCTATTTCCTTTCTGTAACCCCTAGAGAACCATGATGAAAAAGCCCTAGTTGAGAATATATAATCAATAATGGAAGCTCGTCCCCCCATACCCCTGAAAGATGCCGTATGGGTCCATCTCCATTAAACAGGTGAATCAAAACAACAAGGTCAAATCAGAAATAAAATGCCCAAGTTCCTTCCCTCTGGTATCCATTTGTCTTAAGGGGCCAAATTGATCATCACATCCCGGATCCTCAAAAAAAGGCAGTTCAATTCGCATTAAAATCCCTGCAAATGAGATAGAATGGCTGGGCGCAAACACCCTCCCCAATAGGCTACAAACTTGAGAGAAAGGTAAACAGCTGCGTATATTAAACACAGTCTGAATAAACAAAAGCATTATTATAAAAAATCACCAAAGAAAAATGATTAGAGCTAAAGACATCCTTAATGATCAGTGCTTGGAAAGCGGAGCTCTTGGTGTTAAGCACCGTGATTTCCACTTTGAAGTTCACTTGGACCCAAAGAAGAGCCCACCAATGACCATGCCAAGGGAGGAGTGAGTTGCTGGACAGGAGTAGCAAGTGAACCCAGAGCATGAGATGGGGGTAATGGTCCATGTTTCCTGCAAAACTGCAAAATCATGGCTAGCAACGTAATTTATCCAAGTGGGATTGGTGATCTAACCCGGACACCTTCAACATTGCAGCTCAGCAAGGAAAAACGATGGTCAGCTCCCACCGCCTTCACACAAAAACCTTCAGGTGGGAAGCCAGGCACCTAAATAAATAACTAGAAAAGGATTCACCTAATGCAAAGCAGGGAATTACTAAATAATTGTCTGCAGGTATGAGGTCGACCACTAAAATATCATTCCCCATTACACTAACATTTAAGAGAGTGGCCTAGGGCATTAGGAAGACAGTCTACACCTGATAGAATATCAAAATGTTTTGAGGTCGGTACTTTAAAAACAACAGAATTACACGGGAATGGGGTTAACGTGAATGAGCACTTGTTGGCCACAAACTTTTGGTGGCTGGTAGGGATTGAGGACATGTTTTATAGAAAGATCCTAGGGGTAGTAAAGCAATATTACTCCTGGCTACCGGTTTGCTCAAACAACCAAAAAGGAAGCTTTGACCTGTAAAGGGGATCTAAGATTAATGATAACACAATCACAGCGCCTATCCAACGGATCAGGCCCAATCCAACCAACCCTGTAAGTCAATAAAATGTTACTTTCAGAAGGGCAGGAAAAACCCCCATAACGCACAAGCCAGTCTGGAGTTTTGTTGAAGAGTTCTTCATGTGTCTCACGCTGATCCTTGCGCAAAAGAGGGACTCTGGTTAAAATCGCCACATAGGAACAAGAAGCAGGGGGAAGATTAACCAATGGTTGGCTAAAATTTGGAAGAGACCCTCTGTCCCCAGTTTCTCTTGAGTGAAAATCTTCTGGGGGATTTAACCCCTGGATATAATGCTTGGTTTCACCTACCTGGTGGAGGGAAGGGAGGCAGGAGGGACATGTCAGGGGGATTCAGCTCGGAGGCCTGGGTGACAAAATCAGGATGCTATCTTTTCGAGGGACGTTGCACGACAATGGGGAAACCCAAAAATCCATCGGACCTGGGTCAATAACAGTACAAGAAAAGGTGGTCCTAGTGGAAGAATAATCATTGTAATCACATCAGCCAAAATAAACACATTATTCAATTGAATCTCAAATTCAAGTATATTTATATCAGCATTGGTATCATGCAAACAATCTATACAACTACACAAAGGTGCTCCAGGGAAAGTAAAAATAGTGTGCTTGGAAATGTGCTCTTGTGAGGGTTTCAAAGAAGTGAAAAGGGGAATTATACAGTATTTACAATCAGTAGACCTGTCCAGCCGCCTAATTGGCTAGAAATAAATCAAGATACGCAGTATTAAAGAGATACAGTAAAACAATTGCTGTTATCTATGCTGTGAGTAAAGGTACAGTACAGGTGCAAAATGAGGGACAGTCGACGTTTCGACTCCATAGTTGTGTGGAGGTAGATTAAGTCTTTAAAACGGGGTCTTCATCAGAAACTGGGGGAGCCACCTTATATCCACCGCAAGCATGTTGGTGGGATAAAACGCATCAATGGGCCCGTAAGCTCCTGTGTCAGAAAAACGAGTGGTTTCAGCCGTGTTGGGATTATTTGAAAGGCCGTGTAGGCATATGGATCAATCAGTGTGGCACCGGCATGCAATATTCAAATTTTAATGTAGCCGTATGCACAGGTGACGGAGTTAATCCGGAAGAATCTCATAGCATCGTGAATCTCATATTCTTCCACACAGCCTTCCAAACATCCTGTTGATTGAAGTGCCTTTAACAAGGGGGGTGGAGGCTGGGGGGCGTTTTTTTTTTGGCCCATATCACAAAGAGCAGCCAATCACAATAGGAGTGAGAATATTACCTCTAAACAGAAGCAAAGAGGGATGGCCCAGCACAACCTCCTCCGGGGTCTGACAGGAGCGGATGTGCCTGCCCTTTGTCCGGGCTTGGCCTGGGCTCATCCCGCGTAGCAGGGATGTTGTTGGCACTATAAGCGCTTGGGAGGCCTTGCTCCTACCCCTCACAGGTGCAGCGTCAGTGGCGCCTCTAGGCACAAGGGCTACTGGGGCTGGTAATCCCCCAACATGCAAGAATTCCTCCCTGCACAGCGGGGATATCATTGGCGCTGTAAGTGTTTGGGAGGCCTTGCTCCTCCCCCTCACAGGTGCAGCGTCAGTGGCGCCTCTAGGCACAAGGGCTACCAAGGCTGGTAGTTCCCCAAAAAGGAAGAATTTGTCTCCTGTTGTCCCTGATATTTAATGCTAAGTAACATAATTTCCTGTGATGTCATTAAATATGCAATTTAGCTCTCACTCTTAAGAATTTTCAAAATTTGAGAGCTCTGCTCACTCGGTGACCGACCACAAAAGGATTGCCACCTTCGGCTTTTATACAACCTGAGCTGATGCACCACAAATGTGTAGGCCGATACACTGGCGAAAGCTACCTCAGGATAAGCAACCAGAAATGCTTTGCAGTTAACTCCCTTAGACCATTCTCACACCCTCTTTTGTATCCAAAGGTAGAGGCTGCTACCCCCAGACTTGCCCTTTGATACCTCTAGAACAGCCCTTGCTGCACTTGATCTCTGAGGTAATGAAAGTGTTAAAAATAAAATACAACATGTCAGGAAGCCTTCCAGTCTAACATGCCTTTATTGCAAAAATAGCCAACTACGCAGCAAATAAATGAAAACAACTGCCATTTTAACTAACCAAGCTCTTACCAGAAAAGGGTCAGTTGAAGCCTAATGCTAAAATACATAAAATTTAGTACAGTATGTATATGTTTTCACTCAATCCAATTCTATGGAACCTAATCACATGACAGAAGCTTGTCACTTTCAGCAAAAATGTATCTAATGAGCAGGTGGAAGGATCTTCTCTCCGAGGAAGAACAAGATGTCCTCATGGAGAAGCTATCATTCAGGAGTAAATTGTTCTCCTCCCTGCTTCCAACTGGCAATACTGAAAACGAGGTTACACTTTGCAGAAGTGTGCAAATGTACTACACTGAATAAAATTACTTCCGGGCCTTCTAAAGTCATGAAATGTGGCAAGCATAATTGAGGCTAAAGGACACTTCAGCTCAATAGGAAACAACATCCACATTTGACTATAAAATATATCGGTACACTTTGTGACATACAGAGTTATATATATGAAAAAACAATAATTCTCAAATACATAATATGTGATTATGGTTTCACAACCAAACCTTTTTCCAGGAGGAAAACTTTTTCGACATCAATGTAATAGAAAAGAGCCTCATCACTTTCTTTTTTATATCTTCATTGTCACTTTCCACATCATTCTCAGAGATAGCAAGCATAAAAATATTGTCAGTGCCTTTATTTTTCCAAAACTGTAAGATGATGCACATTATTAATTGTATTTGTATGTATAACACACCCATAATTAAAATTACTGCAATAATTGATTCAAATATTTGCATTTTCTAGGGTCCAAACACTCCCCCCAGCCACGTCCAGATGCCATTGGGACTTAGATCTGGCCAACTCTGTGTCTTGTGTAGTTTCCTGGTACTCTCCTTAATATTATGTATCTGCTCGTGTATGTTAAGGGTAGTGTTGGGAAAACATTCAGTACCTACAAAAGCGCAACCCGCTGCTTTGACCACTAATAGGTAATCGAAAGCCATCTATTTTCAATCAATTAATCAGGTTTTGTAACGCGCACTACTCACCCGTGTGGGTCTCAAGGCACTGAGGGTGGGTGTGAGCAGCTCCGTTGGGGTCATTCGAAGAGCCAGGTCTTAAGGTCCTTCCTGAATTGGTGCAGTGTCAGGCTCTGTCGGAGATGAAGGGGGAGTTCGTTCCAGGTCTTGGCTGCGAGGTAGGAGAAGGATCGTCCACCTGCTCTGTTCCTGTAAAAGCATGGGACGGTGGCTAGGGAGAAGTTGACTGAGCGGAGATTTCTCTTGGAGGCGTGGAAGGAGATTCGGTCGTTGAGGTATTGGGGTCCGGTGTTGTGGAGGGCCTTGTAGGCGTGTGTGAGCAGCTTGAACTGTATTCTTCTTTTGACGGGGAGCCAGTGGAGGTCGCAGAGGTGTTGGGTGATGTGGTTATGCCGTGGGATATTGAGGATATGTCTGGCTGCGGCGATCTGGACGGTCTGGAGTTTGTGGAGGAGTTTTTTGTTGATTCCGGCGTAGAGGGCATTGCCGTAGTCTAGTCTGCTGGTGATAAGTGCATGAGTGCGTGAGTGACGGTTTTCCTGGAGTTGGGGGGGATCCACTTGAACGTCTTGTGGAGTATGCGGAGGGTGTTGAAGCATGCGGAGGATACGGTGTTGATCTGGCGATTCATGGTGAGTGATGAGTTGAGTATGATGCCGAGGTTACGTGCCTGGTCCGTTGGGGTGGGTGGGTTTCCGAGGGCAGGGGGCCACCAGGTTTCGTCCCATGAAGACGGGGTGGAGCAGAGGATGAGGACTTCTGTTTTCTCAGAGTTGAGCTTCAGGCATCTGTTCCTCATCCAGGTTGCGACGGATTTCATCTCTTCTTGGAAGTTGTGCCTGGTGATGAAGGGTTCCTTGGTGAGGGAGATGATGAGTTGGGTGTCATCGGCGTAGGAGACGATGTTGAGCCCATGGTTTCTGTCGATGGTTGCGAGGGGGGCCATGTAGACATTGAAAAGTGTGGGGCTGAGGGAGGATCCTTGGGGTACTCCGCATCTGATCTCTGTTGGTTCTGATTGGAAGGGCGGGAGTCTTATTCTCTGTGTTCTGCCTGGTAGGAATGATCGTATGCAGTCTAAGGCCTTTCCTTGGATGTCGGCGTCGTGGAGCCTGGTGGCTAGTGTGCGGTGGGAGACAGTGTCGAAGGCTGCAGAAACGGTATGCATGTAACTGTTGATTCCCAAATAGCGATTCCTATGGATTCGCATTCGCTATTAAGAAATTGAAAATTAGGACATCGCAAAATTGCGATTTCTTATTAGGAAATCGCAAATTAGGAAACAGAGCTTTCTGGATGTAGAATGATGATGTCACATCTCAGGTGGTCTATAATGACATGGTGTAGCCACAAGCCAGAGACCTAAAAAGCAACTGGAAGCAAGGAGCGCCCCTTCATCACTGCTGCCAGTTCATCACACCATTTGCAGGGAAGACCATGGCTGCTGAAGAGGGTAACAAAGACTCAGGGAGCAGCAAGAAGAGAAAGGTCAAGTTCTCTGAGAGGGACCTTGAGGTTTTGACGGAGGAATGTGTCTTCCACATGGACCAACTGTTTGGGAAGGTCTCCTTCACAGTACCCGAGGCCCAGAACAAGTGAATCTGGACCAGCATCCTGGAGGAGGTCAACTAACTAGGAGTAACATAGAGGACCATCCCTGAGATTCGCAAGAGGTGGTACGACTTGAGGTCTCGTACTAGGGAGAAGCTGGCCAGCAAGATGACAGAGGGATGTGGAGAAGGTGGCGGACCCTTACAACACGCTCCTCCGGCTCCCATGGAGATGCTCATAGAACCACTGGAACCTGAGAGTGTGGCGGGAGTTGCAGATATAGACACCTCCAATCCAGCAGGCACCAGCTAGGGTAAGTCATTAACCCTTTATGTACCAAACATGACATAATGTTAGCTAATACATATATCATACATCACAGCATGGATAACTCCATTGAGGTGCTTGGCCCACCCAGGCAATGCATCATAGGAGTTGTAGTGCACATCATTACCTTGCTGCACTGTGTGCTGATGACCACACCAAACATATCTGTACAACATAAACATGTCACAAACACATGCAGCAGAGTCACAACAATATTATGCCCAAACATTAATCATTTATTTACACTAACTTTATACATACATTTCCACAGATCACAGCCTGGACGTGCCAGAACCCATGGCAGCTGAAGCGGCTACTCACAGTGAGGTGGTCCTTGAGGCCACTACACCATCATCCCCTCAGCCCATCACCTCAACTCCAACTGGCAGGATAGCCATCATCTCACCACTGCCAGAGTTTGAGGGCAGCGATGAGGGACAGTCGCAAAGCAGGGACCCCACAACATCTGAGACCAGGACACAGCAAAGGCGGAGAGCCCATACCTCAGTAGGCTGGCCAGAGACTGTGTCAGTGCAGTGTCAGAGGCACAGGCAGTTCCTAGCACGGTTTGACACATTCACCTGGTCCATCAACTGGCTGGCAGCTGCCACATCAACTCTGGCAAGGTGGGCTGTCCATATCCAGATGGACATGGCGCACTGCTGTCAGGACGTTGCACATAGGCTAGTGCAAGTCACCACCACACTGGAGAACATCCAGAACCACAACCTCTACATCCCCAACATCCCAGCCCTACCTGAGAGCGAGGAAGGCTCTGGCCTCAGTGGCATATCCGTTCACGAGCCAGGCAATACCAGGCATTCACGCCACCACACATCTGGCAATGACTCGTTGTCAGTCCCACAACCCAGTGCTGCTGACAAAGCACCTAACCCAAGGGGCCATAAGAAGTGACTCTCTAGACAGTCAGTGAGATGAGATGGCTTTTTTTTCACCTTAGTTACATTGTTAACATAAGAGCAACAAAGTATCATCCACAAGGATGCAGTTGATCCTTGCTTGCAAAAATGTTGTAGCCACCTGAATAAATGGTGGTCACTCAGTTGTGCACCAAGCACTACCATCATGTGTGATGTCTAATTTTTAGGATGCTTTCACATCTCCTACCTCAGAAATAGTTGTTGGTTATCTCTGTGCATCATGCACATTCATCTGCTGCACATGTACCCTCCTGCTGCAAATGTAGTGGTGGTAAGTCATCATCAGAGTCGGACTCAGACTCTATGAGGATGTCATGCAGACCCTTCCTCATTGCGATATAGTGCAGTATGGCACATGTGACAATTATCTTGCAGCATGTATCCGGTCTGTACAGTAGTGCCCCACCGGTTTTGTGGAGGCAGCGAAAGTGGGACTTCAGGATCCCAAAGATCCTCTCTATGAATGGAGCGTGTTGCCCTGTGTGCCCTGTTGAACTGTCTTTCACTTCTTGTTCGTGGAGTCAGGTATGGTGTGAGGGTCCAGGGAGGTAAGACATATGCACTGTCACATTATGTGCATAAGAAGGTACACTAGGTCACATTACACACACTTTCCTGGCCACTGTATGCATTGAGTCTATGATTCTCTTACCTAGTAGGAAGCAATCGCCACATTCACCCTGGGCCAGTCTGGTATGTAGTCCATTGTGGCGGAACATGAATGAGCCATGGTTGTTGCCTGTGAATCTGGCCACAAGGTCTGTTATGATACAGGAGGTATCACACGCTACCTGCACATTGAGTGAGTGTGACCTTTTCTTGTTCCTGTATATGTACTCATTTGGGGAGGAGGGACATATGACAATATGTGTGCCATCAACACAGCCAATGACATTTGGGAACTGTGCTACTCTGTAGAACATCAGTTTGGTTTGTTGCAATGATTGGGGGTATTGGGAATGATATATATAGGTTGACTTTGCTCACCATGATGTCCAGGAACCTGTGAAGAAACTTGGACAGGACAATTTGTGACACCCCCCTGCTATTGCTATGACCCCCTGGTAACTGCCAGAGGCTAAGAGGTGTAAGCAACACAATATCTGCACATGTGGTGGGATTGTGTTGCTGCTGAGTGTTGGGTCCTGTAGCTGAGGTTGTAACTTAGGAATTAAATTAATTTTCACCTGACTACTGAGTCTGTACCTCTCATGGATCTCCTCCTCTGTCTGTCCAAACAGGGTGACCCTCACTCTAAATATCATCTCTTATTTCCTCCTTCTCTGCCTTACAGCCAAAATCTGCATCCTCCTTGCCAAAACATACAGGGCCACCATTCTGAAAGAGCCTGATGCATTTTGGGTGCCTTTTTATAGTTTGCACCTGGTTGCCACCTGATCCGATACAATGGTAATTGGATTTCCTAAATGGGTATTTTGCGACTAGTCGCAATTAGGAAAACCGTTGTACATACACTTTGCGATTTGCAATTAGGAAATCGCTACGTGCAATTTCCTATTTTGCGATTACCAAAATGAGATTTCTACTTAGTAGGAATCGCTTTTTGCATCACTGCAAAGGCCTATCGTACATTCCAACGTTGCATTTTGCATTTGCTAACGGCCCGAAACAGCGATTCGCACCGTTAAGAAATGAAAAATGCCTTCATACATATGGGCCTTAGAGTGGGCTTCTTCATGTTGTCAATAGCCATAAACATATCTTCTGAGCCATAAGGCTGGATTGGGCATTTATTCCATTGGACATTTCGCCAAAAGCTGGAGCCATTGGTGGTCGGGTTTTAAAGGTCATCGCCTCTTGGGTTTATGGAAGCAAACACAGCAGGCAAACTAGAGAGAAATAGAAACAGAATGGCAGAGATTAGAAAGAGACAGGAAGGGAGTAGGAGATGATTTGAACATTTTTGCCAGGTCTACTTTTAGTTCCCACTACAACCCTACTGAGCCACGTATATTGATTCAGGGGTGAATTAGCTTAATTAATGTGCTTGCTGTATCATTTTATTCATTTATGGTTCCTTTTTCTGCTCAAGGAGCCACAGGAAGGCCACTTCAGAGATGCATTGACATACTTTAGTAACATAGCATTATCGCCCCCTGAACTTTATCCTGCAAACCATGGCCATGCCTTCACATTGACAAATTTCAAGTAGGTTGACTTGACACATGTCTTTAAGTGTTAAACACCTTTGAGAGATGTCTATTTACACAGGATATGTAATGGTTCATCTTACCTATGAGCCTAGTTTTCTTGTGGGTCAGTGTCTTTATCTATAGTCCCAGTTTCCATCTTGGCACAATTTTCTTATACGTTGAGCATCTTCTTGGTCATTGTCTATAGGACTTTAAGTGGGGCAGGTCCCTTCAGGTCTCAGACCCTGCAGTAATTGAAAACTGACTTTGAAATGGATCCTGACTGAGCTATATACTTATGTTTTTAACTTTACAGATAAAAACAGTGATTGCTTTTTTAATAATGACTGTAAAAACATTAAGGTAATCCATGTCAGAGATATAGTTCCTGTTTGCATTTCACATGTGCTGCTGAAACTTGAATCCCCTATGGGTGTTTTCTTTTTCCAAGATGTTGTGTTTCTTAAGTGTTTTGCACAGCATATTACTCTTGTACAGTGCATACTGTGAACTGAGCCACCTCTATGTGTCTGTCTGGGTTCAGGTTGTCAAGTTGTGGGTATGTGATTATAAGAAGGCTATGATTGGGAGCTCTGGAGTAGAGGTTAAAGGCAATGGGAGTTTCCTCATAGTGCCTGTCAGTAGGTCATAAAGTTGTTTAGAACACATGCTCCTCCAGCGCTTGGCCTGGCTGCAAACTGTCATGTGTGAGAAATGTAATTGTAATGCTGTGCAAAAGTGTGTGATAAAGTTGCAAAGTTGTTGAAATATTGACAGTGGTGAAAGTAAAAGACAATGCCTGCTTAGAGGTGAATAGGTGTGTTATGTGAGTGAAGGGGATGGTGAAGTGAGGGAGATGCAAGAGGGTACACTCAGTAGGAGAGTGTGAAACGAGGGTGCAGAAGCAGATAGATATGAAGTGTGAAATATTCAGATGAATGATTTCCGAAAGCTCTGGGAAGAAAAAGGATGTGTCTAACATTAAGAGACTGCAGAGGAAAGTGGTGTAAAGGGGAGAACATGAGTGTTTGAGACACTATGCTGATCACTACCTTTCCACAGTCCTTAGCAATGTTTAACTAATAGTCCTAATTTCAGAAACATTTTCCAATTTAAATTATTCACAAAAGAATCATTTTTACTCATTTATCTGATACTGCTAACAAGGATTGTTAAAGCCAATAGTTCTGACTTGTTTCCATTGTAGTGTGAGATGTCTGTGTTGGACCTTTTGCGGGGTTATCCCAAACCTTTTGCCTTCCTCCAATATTTTTTCGGACCTTTTTTGTTAGCATTAGGACTCTGGGCACTTTACCACTGCTAACTAGTGCTAAAGTGCATGTGCTCTCTCCCTAAACACGGTATGATTGGTTTACACCTGTTTGGGATATTTAATTTACTTGTAAGTCCCTTGTAACGTGGTATCCACATACCCAGGGCCTGTAAATTAAATGCTAATAGTGGGCCTGAAGTGCTGCTTGTGCCACCTACAGAAGTAGCCTTTCAAACCTGTCTCCAGCCTGCCACTGCAGGGCCTGTGTGTGCAGTTTACTGCCACTTTGACTTGGCATTTAAAACTACTTGCCAAGCCTTAAACTCCCCTTTTATTACACATAGGTCTCCCCTAAGGTAGACCCTAGGTATCCCTCGGGGCAGGGTGCTGTGTAAATAAAAGGTAGGAGATATACCTTTATGTTTTATATGTCCTGGTAGTGACAAATACCCTATTTCGCTTTTCACTGCTGTGGGGCCTACTCCTCTCATAGGCTAGCATTGGGCATTCCCTTATATACTTTTAAGTCATTATTCCTGATCAGAAAGGAGTGGCGTTGCCATGTTTGGTATGTTTAGAATAGCAGTGATAAATCCTACTTACTGGTGTAGGTGGATTTCGCATTACTATTTTAGAAATGCCATATTTAGAAGTGGGCATTTATTTCTCTGTGCTTATAACTCTTTGCGCTTTTCAGTCTGACTCGAATGCACGACTGGGCTGGGTGACAGCAACACTTTGTGAATACTCTCTAGAGCGACAACACAGGAAGGGCTGTGTGTGACAGGGGATACATCTGCATTCATCAGCATACTGGTAGTCTTCCTGGGCTCGGAGAGGGAGAGGTGGTTCACACTTATATGTGTATAGGTTGTGTCCAGCCCTCATGCAGAGGACTGATTTACTCCCTACTGATCGTCTGGAGCCAGGGATGGACTGAAAGGGATTGTTGCGCACTTCTGAGGGTTTCTTTGAAACCACCCCTCATCAATGACATTTTTGAGTATAAGTACTGGAGCTCTGACTCCATGTTTTTCGACACTGTGTGGGATTTGTAACCAGACGCTGCTGGCTCTACAATCTGCACATTGCCAAGAGGACTGCTGTGCTTCCAGAAAGAACCGTCCTTTGGGCTACCTGCTTTGTGTGCTGACCTGCTGACTGCTTGGCTGCTGGAGGAATTGCCACTCAGCAACTTGATTTTATGTGCTAGCCTGTCTGCCTGCTGCTCCCTTTGTACCCCAAGTGTTATCCAAGGGCTTGTTGACTTGCCCCCTGTTCTTGCAATGTCACAGCCATAAAAGATTGCATTCCTGCCCCTCTGCAGAGGGACTCTGTCTCTAGGGAGTCCGGCAACAGAGGGATAACCAAGGAACCGTGACTACAGCTTCTTGTTCTGCATGTTTTCCAGTGAGCGCATGGTGAGCGCTTCATTGTCATACAGCACATGTGGAGCGCTTCGTTTTAGTGGAAATCTGAAGTGGAGGGGTGGGGGGGTGCTTGATCAAGTACTGCTAACCAGCGCATGCTGGATACTCCATAATTCCCCAGAGAACCGAATCCTCGAGTCCTATGAGAAGGCCCCGTGCCTCTCTAGGCTGCTGGGGCTCTCATGAAAGGCTTTCAGTGTGAGAGAGACCGCCTCTCGGGCAATGCATTGTCCAGGAAGCCAGCCTGTCCCCCAAGCAGGCATGCTCGCAATACAGACCCGACTTGTCCAGAGAAGTTCCCAAGCAGAGAAGTTCCCTGACCTAGGAGCCTCCTTTCAAGGCCAACGCCCAGGAACAAGTGACCTTGGAGGCGACCAGGCTGAAAGGCGCTGTGCTTTGTTTTAGCAGCTGCACCCTGCGCTTGCGGGCAGCTGCATTTGGTATTCTGACTGCGGGGGCCCGAACGAGATCTCCCTGCGTGGTTATGCAGTTTGTGTCTCTATCTTCTCCTTTGAGGACAGACCGTAGGGGCATTGTTTTCTGTTCTCTGTAGTGGGGGAAACCTCTGGAGAACAGAGCAGGGCCGTATTCCGAGGAAGAACTGCTTGAGGACTCAAGCAGGTTACAATACCATATCACGTGTAGTAGGCACGCAGGAACTTCTGTGCCCTACCAATTTGGTTCATGAATGCACTAGTTTTAGCAAGGTTCACAGAATTTACCGTAACCAGCCTCATAGGAGTGCAAGTGAGCTGTGCCCTATGTTTTTATGGTTATAAGTTGTGATTCATGTGTTTGTTTCGAAACAAGTCTGCATTACCTGCAAAGTATTTTTGATATATGTCGTTTTTTTTAGCCCTGTAGTGATCAGGATAATGAGTACTATCTGAATAATTTCATTATTTATGATTCATGTCGTTTTTAGGTCTCGCCCTGAAGCCAGCGCTTGCGCTGATCTGGGCGAGACATTTTGTAAGTGGGCATTTAGAAATACGACCACTTTTTTTTGGGCTTGCCTAGAGCGTGCGAGTACGCGCACAATGACGAGCAGAGGCGCCATATGGCTTTCCTCTCTCGTCATG
Organism: Calotriton arnoldi; assembly: GCA_963921515.1. Classification (NCBI taxonomy): domain Eukaryota; kingdom Metazoa; phylum Chordata; class Amphibia; order Caudata; family Salamandridae; genus Calotriton; species Calotriton arnoldi. The sequence goes on along the minus strand of CAWUFW010000598.1, from coordinate 1,324,228 downwards.
GTGCACGCACATCGCACACCATTTGCCAGCCTGCTTGCACGTGCACAGCTGCTGCTCGCACTCCCTCCTCCCTTCTCCCCCTCCCTTTTCGTGAGCTTTGATCAAGCTCCTCTGCTGCTGGCATTCCCCCCTCCCTTCTCGCTCAGCCCTTCTTGTCTAACTTTCTCTCTCTCTCGCCTGCATTGGGTCGAAATCTGATTATGGAAAACAAGCACTGGTCGCCCAAAACGAGTTCCGTGCCCACCACCCTCTACCTCTCTCTCTCTGCCTCTCTGCCTCTCTGCCTCTCTCTCTACCTCACTACCACTCTACCATCTCCTTCTACCTCTCTAACTCTCTACCTCTCTCTCTCTACCCCTCTCTCTCTCCCTCTACCTCTCTCTCTCCCTCTCTCCCTCTCTCTCTCTACCTCTCTCCCTCTCTACCTCTCTCTCTCTCTCTACTCTCTCTCTCTCTCTCTCTCTCTCCCTCTCTCTCTACCTCTCTCTCTCTACCTCTCTCTCTACCTCTCTCTCTCTACCTCTCTCTCTCTCTACCTCACTACCACTCTACCATCTCCTTCTACCTCTCTAACTCTCTACCTCTCTCTCTACCTCTACCTCTCTACCTCTCTACCTCTACCTCTCTACCTCTCTCTCTCTCTACCTCTCTCTCTACCTCACTGCCACTCTACCTCTGCCTCTACCCCTACCCCTCTATCTCTCTACCTCTCTCTCTCTCTACCTCTCCCTCTCTCCACCTCTCTCTCTCTCTACCTCTCTACCTCTCTCTCTCTACCTCTCCCTCTCTCCACCTCTCTCCCTCTCTCTCCTCTCTCTCTCTCTCTACTCTCTCTCTCTCTCTACCTCTCTGCCTCTCTCTCTACCTCACTACCACTCTACCATCTCCTTCTACCTCTCTAACTCTCTACCTCTCTCTCTCTACCTCTCTCTCTCTCTCTCTCTACCTCTCTACCTCTCTCTCTCTCTCTCTCTCTCTCTCTACCTCTCTCTCTCTACCTCTCTCTCTCTCTACCTCTCTCTCTCTCTACCTCTCTCTCTCTACCTCTCTCTCCACCTCTCTACCTCTCTCCACCTCTCTACCTCTCTCTACCTCTCTCTCTCTACCTCTCTCTCTCTACCCCTCTCTCTCTACCCCCTCTCTCTCTACCCCTCTCTCTCTACCTCTCTCTACCTCTCTACCTCTCTCTCTACCTCTCTACCTCACTACCTCTCTACCATCTCCTTCTACCTCTCTCTCTCTACCTATCTCTCTCTCCCTCTCTCTCTCCCTCTACCTCTCCCTCTACCTCTCTCTCTACCTCTCTCCACCTCTCTCTCTCTACCTCTCTCCACCTCTCTCTCTCTACCTCTCTACCTCTCTACCATCTCCTTCTACCTCTCTAACTCTCTACCTATCTCTCTACCATCTCCTTCTACCTCTCTAACTCTCTACCTATCTCTCTACCTCTCTCTCTCTCCCTCTACCTCTCCCTCTCCCTCTACCTCTCCCTCTACCTCTCCTTCTACCTCTCTCTCTACCTCTCTCCACCTCTCTACCTCTCTCTCTCTACCTCTCTCTCTACCTCTCTACCTCACTACCTCTCTACCATCTCCTTCTACCTCTCTAACTCTCTACCTATCTCTCTACCATCTCCTTCTACCTCTCCAACTCTCTACCTGTCTCTCTCTACCTCTCTCTCTACCTCTCTCTCTACCTCTCTCTCTACCTCTCCCTCTACCTCTCTCTCTCTACCTCTCTCCCTCTCTCTCTCTACCTCTCTCTCTCTCTACCTCTCTCTCTCTACCGCTCCCTCTCTACCTCTCTCTCTCTCCCTCTCTACCTCTCTCTCTCTACCCCTCTCTCTCTCTACCTCTCTCTACCTCTCTCTCTACCTCTCTCTCTCTACCTCACTGCCACTCTACCTCTCCCTCTACCCCTCTAACTCTCTACCTCTCTCTCTACCTCTCCCTCTCTCCACCTCTCTAACTCTCTCTCTCTACCTCTCTACCTCTCTCTCTCTACCTCTCTCTCTACCTCACTACCACTCTACCATCTCCTTCTACCTCTCTAACTCTCTACCTGTCTCTCTCTCTACCTCTCTCTCTACCTCTCCCTCTACCTCTCTCCCTCTCTCTTTCTCCCTCTCTCTCTCTCCCTCTACCTCTCTCTCTCTACCTCTCTCTCTCTACCTCACTGCCACTCTACCTCTCCCTCTACCCCTCTATCTCTCTACCTCTCTCTCTACCTCTCCCTCTCTCCCTCTCTCCACCTCTCTAACTCTCTCTCTACCTCTCTACCTCTCTCTCTCTACCTCACTACCACTCTACCATCTCCTTCTACCTCTTTAACTCTCTACCTCTATCTCTACCTCTCTCTCTACCTCTCTCCCTCTCTCTCTCTACCTCTCTCTCTCTACCTCTCTCTCTCTCTCTCTCTCTCTCTCTCTCTACCTCTCCCTCTCTACCTCTCTCTCTCTCTCTCCCTCTCTACCTCTCTCTCTCTACCTCTCTCTCTCTCCACCCCTCTCTCTCACTACCTCTCTCTCTCTACCGCTCTCTCTCTACCTCTCTCTCTCTACCTCTCTCTCTACCTCTCTCTCTCTACCTCACTGCCACTCTACCTCTCCCTCTACCCCTCTAACTCTCTACCTCTCTCTCTACCTCTCCCTCTCTCCACCTCTCTAACTCTCTCTCTCTACCTCTCTACCTCTCTCTACCTCTCTCTCTACCTCACTACCACTCTACCATCTCCTTTTACCTCTCTAACTCTCTACCTGTCTCTCTCTACCTCTCTCTCTACCTCTCTATCTACCTCTCTCTCTACCTCTCCCTCTACCTCTCCCTCTACCTCTCTCTCTACCTCTCTCCCTCTCTCTCTCTACCTCTCTCTCTCTTTCTACCACTCCATCTCTACCTCTCTATCTCCCTCTCTACCTCTCTCTCTCTACCTCTCTTTCTCTCTACCTCTCTCTCTCTACCTCTCTCTCTCTACCTCTCTCTCTACCTCTCTACCTCTCTCTACCTCTCTACCTCTCTCTCTCTACCTCTCTACCTCTCTCTCTCTACCTCTCTACCATCTCCTTCTACCTCTCTAACTCTCTACCTCTCTCTCTCTACCTCTCTCTCTACCTCTCTCTCTACCTCTCCCTCTATCTCTCTCTACCTCCCTCTCTACCTCTCCCTCTCTACCTCTCTCTCTCTCTACCTCTCTCTCTCTCTACCTCTCTCTCTCTCTACCTCTCTCTCTCTACCTCTCTCTCGCTCTACCTCTCTCTACCTCTCTCTCTCTCTACCTCTCTCTCTCTACCTCTCTCTCTACCACTCTCTACCTCTACCTCTCTACATCTCTTTCTCTACCTCTACCTCTCTCTACCTCTCTCTCTACCTCTCTACCTCTCTCTCTACCTCTCTCTCTACCTCTCTACCTCTCTCTCTCTCTACCTCTCTACCTCTCTCTACCTCTGTCCACCTCTGTCCACCTCTCTACCTCTGTCCACCTCTGTCCACCTCTCTACCTCTCTACCTCTGTCCACCTCTCTACCTCTCTCTACCTCTGTCCACCTCTCTATCTCTCTCTACCTCTGTCCACCTCTCTACCTCTCTCTACATCTGTCTAGCTCTCTCTCTACCTCTATACACCTCTCTACCTCTCTCAAATATAGCTACAACGTCTACGTATAATACGGTACACTAAGTGGCAGCCGCAGCCTAAAATCACTTCTTGTCCTTAAAAAAAACCAATCATTACCATATCCAATATATCTCCCCTTTATGACCTTATAAGTATTTACTTCTGCAGCACAATATCCTTTCGTCAACAACATCAAATGTTGCACAGCTAAACACTTATAAGGTCCCAAAGGCGAGACCTATTGGCTATGCCAATGCTTGTTGGTCTTGTGTTAATGACAATATAGAAAACTATTTTTATATACCTCGGTGTGGAGTCTCTTTTTGTGGTGTATTTATTGTGTTACTGTGTTGCACAAACGCTTTACACATTGCCTCTGTTGATAAGCCTGCCTGCTCTGTGCCAAGCTACCAGAGGGTGAGCACAGGTTATCCAAGATATGCAGCTAGCTTACTCTGACTAGAGTGTGGGGTTCTGCCTGGCTTAGGTGCATACCCTATCCAACCAGAAACCCCATTTCTAACAGTCTGGGTACATTAAAGGGAAGCTCAAAGAGAGGCACTAGTGAGGGAGGCACTAAAACAATAGGTGGCAGGCTGTATGAAGCACAGGATTTTTGTGTACATGTTTTAAGCCATACCATTCTGTTTGTCACATCTTTATTGCATAGTTCATAAAAACCATTGCAGATCACCATAAACACATATGCATACTGAATTAAATAAAATGATCTGCTAAAATGCACTTATTAAAAGAACATAATTTAAATAGAATTCATTCCTGAGCCATAACTTCTGGAACTTTGTTAAACATTTTGGTCTGCTTTCAACTACAACCCTTTCAAATGTATATGCTATTAGAGTCTGGCACACAGTTGTATTTATAAAAATTAGCTATAAATTTATAGCTTTCGAAGGTGCTTTTAATGTAGCTGAAGTACTGGTTAAAAACTTAACGAAGACACTTGCTAGCTGCATATCTGTGAGGTTGACTGTATTTCCCTAGACGTTCTTGCCACCTGCAAATGGAAGGTCACGCGTGCTGAAATGAGAGCCACTTCTTGTTGAAACAATAACGTCTAATTCCTAAGTGACAAAATGATGGAATTCTGCTTTTACAGCAGAATATAATATGTGCCAGAGATTTTCAAGTATATATCCACGTGCCATCTCCTTCCTCCAGGATCAGGGCATATGCCCTTTCTAAAGGAAACTAATTGCGTCAGCTGCGGTTGTACACGTTCATGTCTATGGCCGATCCAAGGCAATGAAAAGTGCACCATGTTTTCTGCTGCACCCAAGCAGTTTTAGTACAGCATTCATTATTCATTGTCAAGCAACTAAACAATAACTTATTTTCAGGAAGTTGTGGTGTCGGCATAAAAAATACTATATTGTTGGACAGGAACGTTGCGCAGCACAATTACTTTTGATTTTAAATGCATCAATCATGATGTGATGGCGATGCTAGGAATGCTTCTCACAGATTGTCCTGGAGAAATCAGTCACTCATGCCATCCAGTGCCATAGGTTGTCACATCTTCCTTTTCGACATTACTGTGGGCCAATTTTGCTAACAAAATAAGCCCCCAGTAACAAAAACAGGCCAGCCCCTTTTTCAAAACCAGCCCGGCCCCCGCCCTTCCAGCTTCCCGGGCCGGGGGATTGCACACTGTGCCCAGCGCTATGATTACCCAGAGTCGTCACTCGCATAACGTTCATACCAACCTCCACGCTACAAAAAAGCAGCGTTGGTTACTTACTGCAATGTTCAGTGCTTTAAATGGGCCTGTACTCACCGGTACTGAGTACCGGCACTTCTTAGATTTATCACTCTGAGTACCGGCACTTCTCTACTACCGAGGAGAGTACCGGTACTCATGAAAAGGTAGGCTCATTGGCTGAGAGTGCTGGTGAGCCGGAGTGGAACGTGTCTCTGGCAGCCAAGGCACAACTTCTGTATCCCCGATCTGAGCCCCAGCTGAGCTATTCAGCAGGCCTCATTTGAATTATGTCCGGGTGCTCACCAGCACACTGTGTTTGACAGAGCAGGGTCCATTCAGGCCCTGTGCTGTCAATCGCATTCACACTATGGTGTGCATTTGTGCAAACACAGGAATCATGGTAGTCCCCTGGCAGTGGCAGTTAAAAAAAGCCATGGTAGGTGAAGAGTATAGCATGGCTTTTAACATACCCGAGTCTTTTGTGTGTCTGCTTATGTTTGTGTGTTTGCCTGCATGTGTATGCCTGTTTTTTGTAAGAAAAAAGCGAGAGAGAGAATCAAGACACTCTCAGGAGGTATTTTAAAGAAAATGGATGGCACTTTGTGTGTACATGTCTGCTCGGTGACAAAGGTTCATAAATAACATAAAAGGGAGGGTTGGTGGGTGAGTGAGTGGATGGATGAGTGAGCAAGGGTGGATGTATGGATGGATGTGTGAATGGATGGATGGGTGAAAGAGGGTGGAGGATTGGATAAAAGGGCGGATGATGGGTGGATAAGTGAAAGATTGGATGGATGAATGAAAGGGAGGTAGGATGGATGAAAGGGTGGATGATGGATGAGTGAAAGGAGGGGTTGAGTGAAAGGGTGTATGGAATGAAAGGGTGGATGGTATAAAGGAGTGAATGGGTTGATGGATACATGCACGAAAGGATTGATGGATGAGTTAAAGGGTGGATAAAGAGATGGATGAGTGAAAGGATGAATGGATAGGTTTAAAGATGGATGGATAGGTTTGGATATGAAGGGTGGACAGACGGGATGGTGAAAAACTGAATGATGGATGAAAGACTAAATAGATGACAGAATGTAAGGGTTAAATGTTGGACATCAGCAGGTAAATGGTAGGATGAAAGGATGAATGGATAGATCGATGGAAGAGACGAGAGATATCTTCTGGGGAGGGTCATGATGATTTGCTTCATTTGCTTGGTGCCATAAGAGTTTTGGTTCGAAGTGGGGGTATTTTCAGTTTCTTCCTACTCATGTGCTCAAAAATATATAGTATTATACCAAACAACAGCAATTAACAGTATAGCATTAAGAAGGTGCAACTATTACAGAAAAAGGAAATGTTAACATATTACACAAAATGAAAGAGAAATGCGATAATGAGTTAACCTGCTTTGTTTATATAAACACATTTCTCATGTGTTTTGGTATGTGCTGCAACTATTATAGAAGGCGTTAAGTATCATCATGTCTTGCCCTTAGCCCCGCCCCCTCACTACACATCTAGCCCATTTTAATGAGTACCTGCACTTATCTTTTCCCATTTAAAGCACTGGTAATGCTACTGCAGTTACAGTTACTGCCTAAGAGGCCTGCTGCTGCACACTGCACGACATGCTGCACTGCTTCAAATAACAGTACCGGACTGCCGGTGCCTGCACGTGCGTCGTACGTGTGTGCCTCAGCAGGCCGCGGCATGGAATTTTAAAACGGTTTCGCACGCTGCTGCAGCTGTCGCAGCCCCACAAATCCAGCCCAAAATCAGTGGCCCGCCCACCAGCAACACGAACTGAAGGCATCGGCATGGATTTATTATCGGCTCGCTCAGCTCTTCACTGGGGAGACAGAGTGATTGTGAACAGTTGATTATAAATAATATATTATGTGTGACACACGTTGTGCAGTACTGCAGTCGTTGATGGGAGATGGCACTAAGGTCTAGACCCGGCCCTTATAAATAACTGCTGGTGCTAAGCACTGGAAACCACGGGCACAAATTAAGCACTGGTGAGATGTGGACTGAATACCTCTCCATTCCTGTTCTATTTCCCCAAAATCAAACAGGCTGAATCTAAGCCTGGCAATATTCTTTTTAGGTCGAAGCCTAAAAGACAGCATAGCTGTCTGGCTGCAAATACATATTGGGGAGATGCTTAAAACTGACATAGTAATGCATTCTGCCCATTGCTTACTGTTGTTTTTTGTTTTGTCATTCATATTTGCTTGCTTTCTATTCACTGGCTTTATTTGTTTTAGCTCGTCCAGCATGTCTTTTTGTCCTTCCCTTGGAGCATAGCCTGTTAACCACCTCTCTGATTGGCTCCTTCTATTCTTTCATGAGTGATATATTTTCAGGAATTATTTATTTCTTTTTCATGAAGCACTACATAAGACTGCAAGTGTTTTTAAGATGTCTTCTGTGTGTGGTCCCCGTTAAGCCCCATGCAGGCGCTCTTCTGGTTGCTGTCAAGCACTGTGTGCTTCTGTGGATCATCTTCAAAGCCTGGATGTAAGATCTGATCTTATCAGGGTCGTAAGGCAGACATGTTTGCAGATTTTGCCCATTACGGTGCCTGCTTAAGGACCATGTGAAGACACAATTTTAAGATCTAAAAGTATACGCCCCTATAATGTCGTGGGCGCTAGGCCCACATACTTGGCAATAAGGCACGCACATACTGTAGTATAGTACTGGATAACTGGCCCAGGGCATGTGTGCCCAGACCCTTTTATTAGCAGGGTCACCTGACCGGTGACGCCTGTGATGGGTGGGTGTGTAGTGTGGGTACAGCACAAAGCTGAACACTAGAACATGTCAAGCAGGACACTACATCCCTCCCAAACTTTATTGGAAAAGAAACAAACAAAGTCCAAACTATGGGAAAGAACAAACAAGAAAAACACAGCACCACTGAGTCCCTTCAGGCCATCTACCGGGCAGTGCTGGATCTCTGGACCCCACGGCCAATCGGTTTTTGCCCACCTTGGTGATGTCGTTTGGACCGGCCTGGTCTCACGGTGTTGGAGACTATTTACACATTGCGTTCGGGGTGCATCTGGAGTGGTGGTGGAGTTCACTTCGCAGATCTTCTTGTAGGCACTCAGGCTTCGGTGGACGGCAAACCTGCAAAGACTGAGGATGACCTTGGTGGATGAGAGCCTTCCTTGAAGGTCATTATGCTTCCCAGTGCCCGCTTGCAGAGCAGTTTCAGACTTTCCTCTGCTGCCTGGACACCCCTTTCAAAGGAGTCTTCATGAGGCCCTTTCTGGCAGGCTGCTACGGGATCGTGTGGACTATGTGGGGCCTCGTTGGCCATGCGAAAGGCATTGCTGAGGAACTGCCAACAGGACCACAATCTAGTCGCTCTTGCAGCCACAAAGTGTGGTGTCTCAGGGTCTGTGTGCTCTTGCTGTCAGGACTCGTGCACATGCCTTCACCAGATAGTCTCTGGGTGACCAGTTGCCGTCCACAAACTCAGTGCTCCCCAGTGCCTGTCGTGGAGCTGCTACAGATGCATTTCTCTTGTTGGGATTCCCCTCTCACCGGAATTCCCTTGAGGCCCTTGCCCCTGGATTGCCACGTGACTGCGTAGGCTGTGCGGGGCCTCTCATAGGCCGCACTGAGGGGTCGCTGAGGAACTCCCAACAGGGCCACGGCCAAGCCTCGTGCAACCCCAAAGGTGGATGGTCCAATGGCCGAGCATGCTCTCTTTGGCCTTTGGTTTACGGGGGCACACAGAAGGTCTCTGGGTGGCCTGCCTTCCACGGCGCCAGGAATACCTTGTTGGTCTCCAGACATTTCAGGTGTTTTTGGATCCACTCTGGTGGTGCGATGCTCCTTAGGTGTTTCTGGTGATGCACCTGGGTAATGATGACGATTACCTTCTTACGCTTGGGCTACAGGTGGTGATGTCTTGCTTGGAGCGCGGAGGACTGTAGGGACTTCATAGCCACTTGTAGTTTTTCCTTTGACATGTGCAGTTGCTAGCCTGGGTGCCATCTGTGTCAAGCAGTCATTGACAGGTGTCTGGCAGTAGCACTGTGAAGCGTGGGGCTTGGACATGGTTCGCGCTTGCTGTCAGTTTACAGTTGGTCCACCCACTGGGCTCTCTCCAGTGACGTCTCTGCACCCCGGTGGCTGGTTTGTATTGATGGACGCCCTCTCTGGTAGTGGCATGAGTCCTTAGTCTCATCGACCTTCTCGCTTGCGCACCTATGATTGTTATTCACCCTGTGGCATTGTGCCACTCTCTTCTCCTCAGCTCCTTTGTGATGCGGCGCCATGCCATGCTCTTCTCAAATTCCGACCAGGTTCCTCACAGTGATGTGGCGTTGTGCCAAGTGTCTCATGTTCACACCACATGGACGTATTGCTGGTCGCGTCCGGTGCTTAGGACGGTGCCTTTTCTTTCAAGTGGACCTGTCTTAGGTCTGTCCTGTCGGTAGGACATGCTTCTCCTCCTCGTGGACCTCTCGCAGGCCCTATCCCCTTCTCTGGGATCTTCTTAGTGCTGCTCTATCTGGATGGAGGATAATTTTCCTTCCCTCTCCTTCACTCAAGGGCGTAGCGCTTGCGCCTCGAGCCTGCGCCGTCGTGGCACTTGCTGCTGACTCAGTTCTGGTATGCCTGGCAGGGTCGGTCAGTTCATGTGACACGCTCAATGCTGGGCCAACAGTGGCCATTCTGTGCAGCGGGCGACTTGCTGGTGCAGCCTCATCCTGTTCAGCATTGCTTCTTCTCTGCGGAGAGGTCTCTCTCTCCTGAGCATCTGCCCGTGCTGTCAAGCTTCTGGGTGCAGGCTTTGGCGCACCTTTGACTTTGCGCTCTTGGTCCTTGCTGGGCACCCTCGTCTGGCTCTTGGCGTGCCCATTTTTGTGACTTGTGGTGGTGGCCGTTCCCCACTGGGGGCATGTGGTGCACTCTTCTCGCTTGCTGTGGTATCAGACAGCCACTGGGGGTTGCACGCTGTGTGCATGTTCTTCTCGTGCTTGACGTGTGGCTTGCTGCCTTCTTAGGCTTTGCTGCTCTTGGCTACTTGATGCTACTCTGGGCTGGGTCAGCTTTGGGCTTCTTGGCACTCTTTCAGCAGGGGTTCCCAGTATTTCCCCTTCAGGCCCCTTGGCAGTCCACAGGGGGTGTGCTGCACTCTCTTTCAGTAGGGGTCCTGTGCAGGGGTTAGCCGTCTCTTCATGGGTGCCCTCACCTGACACCTTGTGTGCTCACTTTTCATGCCTACAGTGGTGGCCAACAGCCGCTAGGGGGCATGCTGGGTTTTCCTTTTGAGTCTCTGCTATTTCTTGGTGCAGTGCTGGCTATCAGTCTTTTTTTTTTTTTAAACTCTTTTTATTGGGTACATGACTTGTTGGGTTAATACATACAATACGGTCTTGTGTACATATAATTAACATTTTCCAGTTTACAGTTTTGGCCCCAGTTATATATTTCTGTAACAAAAAGATATACAATAAGTTGTTTCGCATGTTTTGCCTCTGGTCGTTAGTTATCTTCCAGTGAGGGTTCCGTTAGTGGTAGTGCACAGATGCCCCCTCTGTATGTATTCCATTTTCCCCATTTCCGTTCCCATTTCTTAGGGCATCCCCGATGAACATACACCGCCTTTTCAGCCACCATAGCGCTGTCCATATCACCGCACCACTCCACAGAAGTTGGAGAGTGTTGTGCCCCCCAGTGCTTGGCAATGTTTCGTTTGGCTATCATCATTCCTAGTGTTGCCCAATCACGGTCTGTGTGGGTGAGGTCTGTAGAGTCCCATATATTTAAAAGGCATTGCTTAGATTCTAGCGGTACAATGGCCCCACTGACTTGTGTTATTGTATTTATGATTTCTTCCCAGTATGCTGCAATAGCTGGGCAGCTCCATATTGTGTGATAGTAAGTGCCTACTGCGCCGCATTGTCGCAGGCAGAATTGGTTATTGGTTTTTCCCATCTTGTGTAGGGTCAATCTAGTGAAGTAGGTTCTGTGGAGCACCTTAAGTTGTATGAGGCGCAGTCTTGAAGATATCGCCACTTCTCGCGGGGACTCCAGCGCTTCTTGCCAGTCAGTATCATCTAGTTCCCCAATGTCAATCTGCCACTTTTCCCGGAGTGTCTGTGTTGGGTCTGGCAGGTTGTTTATAATTTTACGGTAGGTTAGGGATATGGCTTTTTTATCTATCTGTTCTGTTAGGAGTCTATCCTCCAGTGGCGAGGCCTGCGGAAGGATAGTGTCTGGTGGTATGACTGCCTCGAGTGCATGTTTGATTTGCAGGTAACGGAACTGTTCTGTGGGTGCCATCTCATATTGAAGCTGTAGTTGAGCAAATGTAATAGTTTTCCCCTTGGTCCATAGGTCCCCCAACCTTGAGATCCCGATTGTATCCCATTGGCGAAATCCCTTGCTGTTGCCTAGTTTACCCAGTTTTCTGGTTTCCCAAAGTGGGGTGGCTTGCGTTATCTTGTCGTCCCAGCCCAATTTTCTGAGTACGGTGTGCCGTATGTGGATTGTATGTGCAGTGGGCCCCAGGAAAGTTGTTCTTCGGGTTTTGTTGTAAAGTGCTCGGTTGATTCCTCCCTCTCCTAGGACATGTCTATCCATTCGGAAAGCAGGATCAGTTTGGGGGGAGTGGAGCCACTGATTGATCACGATCAGTTGGGATGCCCAGTAGTATGTCTGTATGTTTGAAAGTGCAATGCCGCCATCATACCAACTCTTAACTAATTTACTCATGGCTATCCGAGCTGGTTTTCCACCCCAGAGGAGGCTATTTACTTCTGATGCGATTGCTCGAAAGTAAGATGGTGGAACCAAGAACGGGGTGTTTTGTAAGGCGTAGAGGAATCTGGGGAGTGCCATCATTTTGTAGAGTGCCGCTCTCCCCAATAGTGTCAGTGGTAATGAGTGCCAGTGTTTGGCATCTCAACGCAGTTGTTGTAGGGGTACTAGGAGGTTTTTATTCATAAAGTCATCTGGGTTTGACGTGATGTGGATCCCTAGATATTTAAAGCTGTCTTCCACTATCTCTACTTCGCACCCCTTAGGCAGTGTCGGTGGTGGGCCGTGCAAAACATATATGATTGACTTATTCCAGTTAATGGTATATCCCGAGTATTTCCCATATGTTTCGCAGATATTTAATAATCTATTTAACGATCGTTTGGGAGATGCCATATATAACAGGACATCCTCGGCGTATAAGGATATACGGTCTTCCCATCCTTCTGCCCACCGGAGTCCGCGGATTATAGGATCTCTTCTTATCCAAGATGCTAGAGGCTCCAGTACAAGAGCGAAGAGGAGCGGTGATGAAGGGCAGTCCTGCCTCGTTCCACGCCCCAGGGGGAATTCAACGGAGACATGTCCATTCGCTACTACGTGCGCGAGTGGTTTTGTGTATAATAATTTGACCCAAGAGCGGAATTTAGGTCCAAACCCCATACGTTCAAGGATCGCAAAGAGGAAGGGCCACTCAACCGTATCGAAGGCCATATGTGCGTCTAGGGATAATATGATGGCCTCTTCTTGAATGGTGTATTTGCGTCCAATTACGCTATGGAGGCGTCTCAAGTTAAGTGCTGTGTTTCCTTCTAGCATGCATCCGGATTGATCCGGGTGTAAAAGTATGATGAGGTGTGGTGTCAGTCTATTGGCTAGTGTTTTAGCCAGGATCTTGGCCTCTGCGTTAAGCAGTGATATGGGACGATAAGATGTGCATTCTTGAGGTGGCTTACCGGGCTTATGAATAGTCACTATTGTTGCCATGCGTTGGTCTTTGGGGAGTTCACCCTGTTCTAAGCTGGTTTCGTACATTTTTAATAAATGCTGGGTGAGTTTGGTTGCTGCTCTGTTATATAGTTCAATGGGGATGCCGTTGGGCCCTAGTGCTTTCCCTGATTGTATATTCCCTATGGCTAATGTTAATTCCTCTGTTGTGAGGTCTGCTTCTAGCGACTGGGTCTCAGCCGTTGTGAGTGCGGGGAGTTGGATGTCTTCGAGGAATGCCGTCGCCTCCTCCGGTGTCACTGTGGCTGTCGGGGCATAGACTTGTCTGTAGTGTAGTGCGAGTGCATCTACAATTTTTTGCGGGTCTGTTATGGTTTCTTTAGTGTCAAGTCGGAGTTACGCCACCCATCGATCAGCCCGTTCTCGCTTATCGAGCCAGGCCAAGAGCTTGCCGGCTTTATCCCCCACTTCATATATCTTGTGTCGGGTGGCAGCCAGTCTAGTTCTCGCGTCTTCCCACATATGTTCTGTGTATTCCTGTTTTTTATATTTAATTGCTGCGTGGTTGTGTCTGAGGGATTCTGGGAATGCACTGCCTCTAGCTGACTCACTTCTTGCTCCAGCGTCACTATTCTTACTTTTTCTTTTTTGTGACCCGTGATTAGAGAGATGGCCTGCCCTCGAAGAACTGGTTTGTATGCCTCCTATAGAGTGAGGGGGGAGGCTACTGATGGTTCGTTTTCTCTAAAGTAGTGCTGGGTGGTGGTGATAGGTCCCTTCCAAATCTGGGGGTTCCTCAGGTAGCCTGGATATATCGGGAATATGCGACGTTGAGTTAAGGTGTTCAATGCATATTTGACCAATACAGGTGAATGATCCGAGATACCTCAGGGTAGATAAGTTAATTCCCTAAACCTCCTAACACAATCTGCCAGTGCAAGTATGTAATCTATTCTCGAGAGGCTGTTGTGTGCGCCTGAGTGGTATGTGTATTGTCGTGCCTGTGGGAAGTGGGCACGCCAGGTGTCCACCATACCTATTGTCTCCAGGAAGTCTGCGAATTTGGAGTGCGTGTGGTGTTGTTGTCGGGGAGGTGTGCGATCTAGCGAGTCATCCAAGGTAGTGTTAAAATCTCCCCCTACTATTAATTCTCCCTCTGGTAGCCTAAGTAAGAATGCACTAAGCGCTGGAAATGCTAGTATGTGAAGTGCAGGGGGAATGATTACCGCAACTATATTAATAGTACGCCCTTCCCACTGACACGAGATTGCTGCAAAGCGGCCTTGGTCGTCTGCTTGTGTGTACTTGATAATAAGGGGGAATTGTTTCCTAATTAGGATCCCTACGCCTCGTGAGCCTGATGTAAATTCGGAATGCACCGCCAACTTAAAGCCCCATCTGTCAAGGGCCTTGCATGCGGTACCCATCAAATGGGTTTCTTGTATCATAACTACTGCTGGTGTTTGGCATTTAAGGTATTGTAAAACTAGTCCCCTCTTTACTTTGTCACCTAGACTGTTTACATTCCATGAGATAAGTGACAGTTGTGGTACCTGTGAGGGTTGTGCCTTGGGTGTAGAAGTGGTGTAGCTAGGTTGCGTGGACGTCTGCGTCATGTGGGCTATCTATGCAAATAATCTGGATCGGAGAATGGGATTGAGGCCCTGTCTGGAAATGTGCAAGTTGTACCTTAAATCGTAGCCAATAACGAAAATGAACCAAACGGAAACTTAGTAACCTTAGTACCCACCCCTCCCTGCCTCCCTGCATGACGGATTCAAAACTACCCGCCTCCCCAACAGTGCAGAGTGCCTAATACCCAATTCCCGTTACCTTCGTAGGGGGGGGAACGTCTCCGATATTCCCCCCAGAACACCCCTTCTTTTGTAATACCTTATGTTGGCAGTTCCTCAGTAATTTACTATATCAGTTAAAATACCAGTAGAACAAAGTAGGTGGTATAAGGCAACAGTCCTCTGCTTTGTTCATGACAGTTCAGGAGCTGTGTTATACAGGACTGACCGCCTAATTTTCAGCCGTTGCTCCAAGGACGATTTCCGTTTGATCTCGGGTTGTGTTGGCCTCCTATGTGTGGAAGTTTGCCGTTTCCGTTGATGAGCATCGTGAGTCTCAGTCTCTCGTGGGGAAATGTCTCTTCGATCTCAATGTCCCGAGTTTGATCCTCCATTTGTCGATTCTGTCTCTTCAAGTTCTGACCGAGTCGCTCCCGGTAGCTGTCGATCTTGTTTTTTTCCAGGCTTTCCGGAGTTAGAGACTCAGCGCCATCCTTCGAGCCACTCCTGGGCCTCTTCCGGTGTTGTAAAGAACCACACTTTTCCCTCCGCCTCCACCCGTAATTTGGCAGGGAACATCATAGAATACTTGAGTTCGCGATTTCTTAGTTCTTTCTTTATGCTCAAGAAATTACGTCTTTGTTTCGTTACTGCCGCAGTATAATCAGGGAAGAAGGTGATCGTGCTGTGCTCGTAGCGTACTGGTGGTGTTACTCGGGCTGTCTAAAGGTTGAGATCACGGTCTCGAAAGTTGAAGATGTGGGCCAGTATGGGTCTGGGAGGGGCACCCGGTTTAGGTCTGCCGACTGGGACGCGGTGTGACCTCTCCACTGAGAAATAGTGTGTTAGGCCCCGCGGTTGTAGTTGGGTCTTGATGAGGTCCTCCATAAAGAGGTCCATCGATGGACCCCCCGTTCCCTCAGGCACCCCAATGATTCTTATATTATTACGCCTAGAGCGGCCTTCATAATCATCCAGTTTTGCAGCCATGATTTTGCTGTCTGCTTCTAGTTGTTTTACTTGGCGCTGAAGTGCGGCAGTATCTTTGCAGAGATTTGTTGTTGTGGTTTCCATCTGAGTCACTCTTGTGCTCATGTTCTTGAAATCGGCATGGATTAGTGAGAGTTCTACCGAGATCGTGCCAATTCGCAATTCCAAGGATGTGTGTACTTTATTTAGTGTGGTCATAATGTCCTGTAATGTAATATCTTTCCCATCTGACTTGATATTGTCTGTTGCCTGAATTGTAGCTTGTGTCGCCTTTTCTTGTGGGGTTGCAGAGCATGCAAATTTATCTAGCTTGGTTTGGTGCATGGTTCGTGGGCCTCGCCCCATCATTGTTGTGGGCCTCGAGTAGCCTCGCACAGTAATGGGTGGTAGTACTCATTGCTGCCTGCCAGTGTGGTACGAAGTCACACTCTGCCTTTCGGGTTTCCTGCACCCACTTGTACCACCGTCATCTGTGTGCGGTAGAAGAAAGCGGCTGTGGGCTCCGTGTTTGATCCGGCCCGATGTCTCTGTCACTGCGCGGGGTGATCGTGTCGCTTAGTCTCTTTGGTGGCTATATTTGTGGTTCTTGTGTTTCTGGGGCCCCTTCAGGAGCGTTCTCAGGATATTAGCCCCTCTTCTCTCAAGTGCTAATACCCGCGGAGGAACAATGGCCTGCCATGTGGGCCACACATCTGGGTGGGGGCCGTATTCCAACCCTCGCGTGGAGCTTGCTGGTGCCCGGTGGTGAGTTATGGCCCGCTGCTATAGTGGTGTTTTAATTTTGGCATATATTCTGTAGGTGTTCTCGTTTCGCTCTTTCGTTTTAATGGAGGGGGGGTGTTTTCTCCCTCCCCGCGGTCGTTAAACTTTCAAGGCTCACCGAATCGACGATCTGCTACCTGTCCCCAGCGTCTCCTGGCTCATAGTGTCAGGGGCCGCACCTGGCTCCGATTGCTGTGAGGTCTCGATCGGAACGCCGGGTTTCAACTCGTGCCGCCAGCCGGGCCCTTTGTTTCGTCGTCTCGTCCGGGTCTCCCACTGGGCGTAGAATTCGCACACCCGCTGCTGCTGAGTCCCACGGCACGGCCGCCGACTCCGATTTCACCCGCTCTCGTCTTTGGGGGAGGGGCCGGTGATGTTCACAGTGCGTGGATTGTTGCGCACTCGAGGTCCCGGTCGCAGCTCTCTGTGCAGGCCCCAGTCGTCCACGACAGAATGGCCACGTAATACCATGCATTTTCTGCGTTGTGGGCGGTTCATCTGGAGCCCGGCGTTTTCCGATAGCTCTCCCACCGTCGTTATGAGGGTTCTGCCTGCGGATTATTGCGCGGATAGTGAGGGGTGTCTGTGGAGACACGGAGCTGCTCTAGGCGGCGGCCATTTCCTTCGGCTGCCGGCCACGCCCCCCTGGCTATCAGTCTTGCATCTAGCTTTCTGTTTGCTCTCCGGTCCAATAGTTGCCTCAAGGTGACAGGGCTGTAGTTCTCAACTCGGCTGGCTTACTAGCAGGGATTTTGTGGATGGTAGACAATTTCTTCGGTCTAGGGAGGGCAAACAGTCTATGTTCCTCCCTGCAGTAACAAGAGACAGCCACTAGGGTGTGTGTGGTGCTCTCGGCTCCCATCTCACCTCTTCCTCACCAATTCTGCTGGTTCCGGGCTTTGTGTGAGTGCTTTAGTAGGGCTTCTTTCCCTTTTACTGTGTTTCCAGACTGAGGAGAGGTCGTGGGGCACTGCAGCTCGTGTTTATGCCGGGCAGCCTGTCTTTAACCATGCTAGCCCTGTCAGGGCACTTTACACACATCACTACGGTCAGTTACGGCGCATCGAGCGACCGCCAGGTGGTGCTGCAGCCACCACTTCGGTCAGGCCACAGCAGTTTCCTAAGTCTGCAAGCCTTGTAGCTCAGTCAGGCACGGTGCAGGAAGGTGCTGGAGATACAGATGCAGGGGCACACAGTGCCGGTGCGGTAAGGCGGCTCCTGTCATTCACACTTTCCTTTCCAGCTGCCACAGTAGACTCTTCTTTAGACTAGGCGGCTTTGCTTTCATGAAATTGCAAGCCCGTGGGGGGCCTCGTCATTCCTGAGTCAGTCACTCGGCACGGTGTACTGGAGATGCGGGTTCTTCGTTGCAGGTGCCTTCATTCGGCACCTCGTCGCCGGGACAGATAGCTGCAGGTCGGGCAACTTTCAGGTGCCTCTGCAGATAACGGCAGGGGGGCATGCTGCACTGGCCCACAGCCTGGGGATGTCGCGGTTCCTCACTAATGCCGGTACTTTTGGCTGGCTCAGAGTGGCCAGGCTACTGACATTCTTTTTTCTGGGGCAACAACCTACCACGCAGGGCGGCGAATGTCTCTGAGGGTTATTTCCAGTGTTGGTGTTATTGCTTTAAGTGCCGGCCATGGCATACTTTCCTGGGGCTGTGGACAGCCTTGCAGCTTAAGCGGACTCTGAATCAGGATGCACTGGGGCATTCGGGGCAGCTGCATGTGGACATTCAGAGCTTGTGCAGGCTCCATCCTACTGCTAGCTGAGTGCGCACTTAATAGCCCGTAGGTGGCTTGGATGGCGGAGTGTCACTCACCAGGCTGCCATACCTCTTCCGGCACCCCGGCTTACAGAAAGCAGGTGAGGCACTGCACTTGCACAGCGGCTGTCCGGTGAGTTCGCAGAGGCACTCCTCAGTCGCGGCAGTGACCGCCTGGGCTTAGACGTCACAGGGGGTTTCCTCGCCCTATTCAGTGAGGGTTGGTAGCGCCAAGACACCTTGAGTGCGGTGCTTGCTGCAGCAGTTCACCCCTTCTCTGGGTCACTGTCCCGCGGCCCGTCACTACGGCAGGGGCTGCAGGGCATGCAGGCGGGTGCTGCAGAGCATTATCAGTGAACGCCGGCGTACACTCTCTGCTGGCGTACTTACTCTCTGGGTAGCCTGACTCTCACCCTGCACTGGTTGCTGTCATGCTGGCAGCAGGTGTCGGGGGATGCCCTAGACTCGGGCCATTACTTTCCCAATGACCAAACACAAAAAGGCCGACAGCATACACGCGGGGATCGACTCACTTATCGCCATTGTAATGTCGTGGGCGCTAGGCCCACATACTTGGCAATAAAGCATGCACACACTGTAGTATGGTACTGGATAACTGGCCCAGGGAACGTGCGCCCGGCCCCTTTTATTAGCAGGGTCACCTGACCGGTGATGCCTGTGATGGGTGGGTGTGTAGTGTGGGTACAGCACAAGGCTGAACACTAGAACGATTCCAGCAGGACACTACAGCCCCCCCACCTTGCGCTTCGAGTGACAACGTTTAGTCTGCTGTGACTGTTGTGTTCCGGCAAGACGACCTTCCAAATTTATAGTTCTAACATACTTTGTTTCTTTCCTACTGAATTAGCTGTCCATGCAATAAACTACACTTTCTTCCTCAACGTCAGAGAAGCCTCTGAAATTACAAATGCTATTGTTTTCGCTCATGTATATTATTCCAGTCAGCCAGCTGTGTTTTGCTGTCACACAATCTCCTATCCTGGGTACATGTCCACTCATTCAGATATTTCAATGTTTTGAATTGCTTGCTCAGGTATATACAAAGCGTGTCAACGCCTAGAGGTGGGTATTAAGTGCTATATAACCGCAATTACATTATGAAACAATGTCCATGCTGGTATTCCTCATTGCTTCTTTTATGGCTGAAGAGGTAATGTTCAGTTTGCTCAGATCCTCCTTGGTCTTTAATCATGCCCCTACCATGCCAGTGACAGCTCAGGCAGTGCCCCTACCCCTCTTCGTGCTGCCAGCATTGCGCTCGTGCTACAGAATATCCCACTTCAGTAGTCCTACCTACATCAAATGGCATTTTACGAGTAATTTCCATTGACCCAGGGCTTTAAGTGGCTTGAAAAAACTGGTGGGTCTATCATAGGGGTGTGGCCGATGTAATTAATGGTGTGGCTTAAAACACTTAAGTTAAAAATCTGTACTTAGCATAGTGTGCCGCTCCACTGGTATTTTGCTTTTTCTGTCCATACACCCAAATATATAATACAACATGTAACATTACAACTACAAGAAGCCAAGACTATTGGCTTTGTCAATGGTTTTAAGTTGCATAAGATAAATAAGCAACAACTATGACTTCGTTGTATATAATATTAAAAATGCTTCACTTCTTGTGGGAGAGGTTGTGGCATAAGGCTAGAGCTGCCGACCTACGAGCCGAGAAAGCAGGTATGAGCCTGATGTCAACTCAACATCCTGTGATTCAAAAAATGAATATGTCCTTGTGTAATGTAACTGGTACTTATGTAAAGCGCACCAATGCCTTCAGCCGAGTTTGCGCTATATAAAAATGAAAAAAAACGAGTCTCTTTAAAGTTACATCAAAAGCAGTGAAGGGTGGTACTACTGCAGCAATACTTTTTTTCTCACCCTGAGGGTGAGGGCCTAAACGGAGAGCCCGATAGGGACCAGTCTCAGCACCTACTATTAAGAACTGCCGGTGCTGAGCACCAGCAGACCCGGCCCACTTAAAGCCCTGCATTGACCTGACAGGTTTGTGAATGCTGCATCTCTAGCCTTTCTCTGAACAATATTTTGGTCTTTAGTTTCAGTTTTGAGACCGTGTTCTCTTTTCTTGCTTTCGTAGCTCGGTGTCCCCTTCTAAAATATTCTTATATTTGGGGTGTCAATGGTGTGAGCGATTACGTGGCCCCCAATGACATATTGTTCGGCGTGTCCTTCTCCCGAGACCAGCCAACAGCTTGGAGGCAGAAACATAGTCAGTTTCCAAGTCCATTAGGGAACTTCATTGGCTTCCAATTAGGGAGCGTGTCCAATTCAAAGCGCTCTGTTTGGCTCATTAGGGTCTACATCATGACGATCCACTCTTTTTGAAGGAAATTTTTCACTGGTACGTTCCTCCACGTACCTTAAGACCTAGTAAAGCCAACAAAGTACAAATACCCAGAATAAACAAAGCTCACTGGGGTGGAAGAAGTTTTTCCAGGAAAATGGTGGAATTTACTGCCGAAACATCCACAAGCTCAACCAAACCTTTTGAAAATTAGGAAAGATTTAAAAACTTGGTTTTTCTCCTAGGACCAGCAGGTTGGTACCCCTTAAAAGGTGGGTTTGCTCTTGTATTTGAGAATTGACAATGCTGAGAGTTCTTGCCACTATTGCCAAGACGCCTAATTCTGGGTATTAACTCGCTTTATAAACCTTTTTAACATAACATAACGGCCACTTTAGAAAAATGCCTCCGCCCTTCTTGCATTCCATGTCTTGCTTGGTCCATATTTGTGTTTTACAGCCCAACAGGGACTCGACCAAACTGAGGCTGTTCTGGGTTTGTCTTCTGTTTTTTAGGTCGAGCCTAGCGTTGCAGCACGCATGCGCTGCTCGCTCTGCGAGGCATGCTGTAGTAGGGTATGTTGTGGAAGCCTCGCCCACTCTCCGCCCATATTTGGAAGTGGCTCGTGTCAATGTCCTTGGTAAAGGCTGGCTTCCGATTCATTATGAGGGTTGTTAGTCCCGCCTCGGTAACGCCCTGTCTCCATTTGTTACCGCCCTGTCTCCATTTGTTGCCGCCCATTAGGACTGGACCTTTTACTTCGCTCCTAACACAGCATGCATCTAGTGGGTGAGCACTATTTACTTTATTGACAATGCGGCTGTCCTACTGCAGGCACGACGTGCTTTGGTGCCTTCTTTACTCCCCCCCTCCCTCCCATTGTTCGTGCCTTCTCCAACCCTCACCCTCCCCCCCCGCCGTCCCTCCCGTTGAAGTTGTAACCCGTGTGTGTTTACGAGTGTGAACCAGGGGGCACTTCACACCCTGCTGACCCTCTTATTTCACCCCTGGGCCTGTCTGGACTGCCGCGGGCCCGGGTTAATTTGAAGCGGTGTAGTTCCCGCCCCCTGAAATGCTATCGGGCAGGGGGAGAGGGGTGTGGATGAACATGACTGAGGAGGGAAAACTAAAATGAACACCTAGGATTTCTAACTCAAGTCTCGGTAAACTCATGGACCTTCTCAAAACTATATGAAAGTCTTTAGAAAGTTGAAATTAAGACGCCCCCCACAGAGGGAGAGGTAGGGCGTGGGGGTAAAGAACCAGGTGGATGCCAGGGCGGGGTGCAGGGCTACCTCATTCAGTGCAGTCCTTCCCGAGTGAGACAAGTCTCGGAGGGAGCCCCGGTCTCCCCAGAGAGCCCCTGTCACCCTCAGACAGCCGTAGCTCCTCCCCCCCCCAAACCCTTAGGGAGTTCACCTCTCCGTTGGGCAGTGAAAGACGCTTCCTCATTCAGTGCGATCACACCTGAGTGAGCTCCAGACTCGTAAGGAACCCCGGTCACCACAGGGGGGCCTGGTCTCTACAGGGGGCCCCGATCTCCACAGGGGGCCCCTCTCACCCCCAGACAGCCTCAGGCCCCCTAAACACTTAGGCAGTTCACGTATACCGTGGGCAGTGTAAGACGCTTCTTTATTCAGTGCGATCACACCTGAGTGAGCTCCAGATTCGTAGGGAGCCCCGGTCTCCACAGAGAGCCCCTGGCTCAGCTAGAGTGGGGCTCCCCCCGCCCCAAGAAGTCTGGCAGGGAGCCCCGGTCTCCCCAGAGAGCCCCTTGTCTCACTCAGAGGGCCTCCAGTCTGCCCAAGCCTCGCACCAGGCGTCTCTCTAAACATAGGGAATGTCATTAAGCCAGAGATGCCGACTTGGAGCTAGGAAATCAGGTTTGAGTCTCAGCGTCGACTCAACATCCTGTGATTCTTGGCAACTCACCTAATCTCCCCGTGCATACAAGCAAAACAAATGACTGTGACTGTTGCTAGTGCAAAGCGCTCCAATGCCCTTGGACTGAGTTCGCTCTACATAAAAATCCCCAAAAAACCATCTTCAAATGTATGTACTCTTCACAAAATGACGTCACTGTTACAAGGGTTATTTTGATGCAGATTTTGCCAAATCGATCAATTCCCCGACAACAGGTACCAGGCTAATTCGACATGTTTCATGTATATAATGTATGTAATAGATTCTTTAAAATCAGTTTTCCCAAAACGGGATTTTTTTGATCGTGGTTTTGAGGAAAAAACTCATTAAATTAAAATATCTCTCTTAGCTGCCGCCGCCGCCTGGAAATGAATCAGATGAAGAGAGAGAAAGTGTAGGATATGGAAGAAAGAAGAGGCCTGGGGCGGAATCAAGACCTGCCAGCCCTGGTAATCAGCAACCCCAAGATTTGACAGCAGCAGTGGTGGCTTCTCACGAAAAACGCTGGGTCATGCCTAAAAAGCACCAGGTCAAATATTGTTATTATAATAATTGTCCTCTGTGGACTCTGAGTGAGGTACAGTGGTGTTGTTGACCCCTAGGGGAGACTTCCTCAGTTCAGGAGAATTTGAGCTGTCTACAAGGTAGGAATAAAAGGAACACACCTCTTATTCCAAAACGTTGCATACACGATGCGATTAAAGGATAGCATAAGATGTTTATTTGCCAAGTTCCGCTATGTGATGCGTGACTCCTTCACCAAATCAAGGTTTTATTTTTACCAATAGTATCTTACTTGTATAGACGCGTAGACCATACATGTAGAGAAAAAGGCAGAACTACAAGTCCCAGCATGCAAAAGTCCTGCATGGGGTAGTATTCAAGATGGTGACACACGACAGCTTCATTGATGTGAGCGAAAGACTTTGGGGCATATTAACAAGAGGGGGAGATAAAATTATTGCCGCTTTAGCGTCCGGCTTGTCGACAAGCGGCGATAATTTATCGCAAGATTAGCAAGGACACGCTAACGCGTGATTCCGTGAGTTAGCACCCGCTTTGCATCTCAACGTTAATGAGATGCAAAGTAGGCGTGCCTCAATATGCTACATGGGTAAATATCGCGAAGGCAGCTTCGCGATATTTGCAACAATGCCCCGGCCGGCGTAGCGATAAACAAAATCACGCTAACCGGCCATTAACGCTGGATTTTAACGTCTGCTAAAATCCAGTGTTAGGCATACTTTGCATGGGAGGTGGATTATGCTGATACGACCACAGGGTCGTATCACCAAGGTTATCGCCGTTTTCCATGGAACATCGCTGGAAAACCAGCGATGTTCCATGAAAACACCGCGTATCGCTGGAATAATTATCGCCATTGCGCTATGCGTTGTTAATACAGCGCTAGCATGGCGATAATTTCCAGCGATAGCCGGCGATAAGAAATCTCACGCTAAGCGCGGCAGCGATAATTATCGCTGCCGCTTGATAATATGCCCCTACGTTTTTAAAAGTTAGTTTTGTCCCCTTCATTTTCTTTGCAAAAAAAAAAAACTGAATGTCTGAAAATAGATCCTTCAATGATCCTATTTTGTCGCGAGGTAAGATTGAAAAACATAGACATTTACTATGAAAAAACCACCAGCAAAATTATGTCTCGAATTTACCTTCCAGCCAATCCGTGCATATCTTAAATGTTAAAATAAACGCTTGCTGCTGACATCTACTTTTATCTGAGGATAACGAGTTGAATTTACACAAAACTAATTTAGCCTTTCGCCTTTTAAGGTAAGTTAATTCCCTTCCATTAAATTGAGTGCTATTTCTTAGGGCAATGGCCGAGCAGGAAGCAGTGGATACCAGTGTCATTCAACGGGCCCAAGATGCGCGCTCGGTGTGTATATACGGTAATATATACGGTAATCCGATTACAGGCTACATCGCGCTTTTCTCCAAATGAGGCCTAAGTAATCCCGCCCTACTGGCAGTAAACAAGTCAAATACAACGAGGAGACCCGATTCTCACCATTTTATTAAGTTCTGCCGTTGGTTTCAGCTCAAATCAGCCATTTCCTTGCCCCTACTCCCTGAAAAAGTCCCCCAGTTATTAAAAATACCAGCCAGTGTAGCGCTGCATGAAAATACTGGGCGCTGCACTGCGTTGAGCAATCGGGAGAACATTGTGCAGCGTCGTATTTACTGATATTGTGTTCTAATGCTGTGTTAGCGCAACACTGAAGAATTGTGAGAGGGCACAGAGGGCAGAGTAGTGTCTTCCATGAGATTTATACTCGATGCGCACCAGGACACAAGTCCTAAACAAGCATTTGCAATGCAATAAGTCTCGCATTAACGCGAGTTTTAAGCTATTGGCATTGTAAATGACATGCCTTTTATTTATGTTTTAAAAACCAAAACATAAATAAAAGGCATTGTCATTTACAATGCCAATAGCTCAAACTCGCGTAAATGCGAGACCTATTGCATTGCAAATGCTTGTTTATGTAGGAACCCTCATGTTTCCCAACTCCATGTGTGAGGAGCTCATCCAACCCAGGATTTTTTTGGGATTTTTCTTCACTTTCTGGAAGTTGTAGTCTAGAATTATAATCTATCTAAAGGACAACAAATCCCAGAAAGCAAAGGAAAAGCCTGGACTGGCTGATCTACTCACGCATGGAACTGGGCCAAGGCACAACCAATCGCTGTACAAAGTCATCTCAAATTATGCTATACGTTATTGTCTGTGACCAGTTTACAGAAAGGAGGAGGTGAAAGTATGCTGCAAAGGATTCATCCTATGCTTGACTGTCTTATATTCGTTTACATTAGAATGCACATATTTTGAGTGTTAGACACAGGAAGTGAAGAATCTTATACATTCTGTGGTCAAGGTCCGAAGCCTGGGCTAGAACCCAGGGACAGTATTCCTCTTTAAAGTTATTCTTAAACTCTGTTCAGCCCTTTCACAGTTTCCAGTCTGTTATTCTCTTTTTCCAAATCCTTTTCCATGTTGTAAAATGTTTATTTTTTTGGAAAATTTGACCATATTCGAATGCATAATTCTATTTAATGTTTTTCACTCCTGCAAAAACCTTTTTTTGCAGATGTTCTCACTGCATTTTTATAAAAATAATGTTGCATATTTCACAGCATTTTCAGGCAATATCAATAAGGGTCAAAGGCCTAAAAGCCCTGCAGTTATACAACCCTCCAAAGAAAACTCCTCGAAATTAAATATATAAAATAACAAGCATTGGCAAAGCAAATAGGTCAAGCCGGTGCAAAAGCTATTGGCTTTGCCAATGTTTTTAGCCATGTTGTGTGTAGCATGGCTGCAAATAGCTCTTTTTCTACTTGTTAGCCACGCTGCACACAACAGAGTTAACATGGCCAAAAGATATTGTCAAAGCCAATAGCTCACGCATAGGTGAGGCCTATTGGCTTTGCAAATGCTTGTTTAAGCCTAGCAATATTGCTCCAGTGAGGTAAGTTTGTAACTTACCCTGAGCATAAGGAGTTATTAGAGTGTCATAGTGCTTCAGAGTGATGCAAATTTTATTATCATGATTAAAAAGGCGGGCCGCAACAGTTTTTTAAAAAACATTTAAATTGAGATGGGCATAAAAAAGAGTTCTAAAGGTCTTGCAGTTCTAACGGCTCTGACGCATTATAAAGTGCCTATTTGTGCCGTTGGTTACTTGTTTGGCTTTCCCTCAGTCCAGCCCACAAGTAAAAATGTTAAAGTGCCCTGCTTTGCAGCCTTACATCTGTACCAGAAATTTAAAATGCAGGATGCTTGCTGAAGAGACCAGGTAAATTGAACTCAGGTGTATTTTGGCCTACTAGATAGGAGTGCAAAAGGTTGCCTAAATAAATTGCACTGTATAGTGTCATTCCACATATTCACGGAGGCTGGAAAAACCTCACAGACCAAAAATAATGACGGCATATATTTTGCTTTAATAACATCAAAAAGGGTCTTTGAAGACGGGCCCGACATTTTGTTGACTATTTTTAGCAAGACAAACATTAAACTAGAAGCATTTTCTTTAAGAATGTCCTGTTGTTTTGAAAAACGTTCTGTGTTTTGGAACCATACCCCCAAATATTTATAAACATCCCCCAAAGCAATCTGACCATTATTTATTAGCATTTGGTTTCCCCCGGTTTCCTTCTGCCAAAAGAGAGAACATTAGATTTTTTATGATACACTGCTAAATGATTATTATTACAGTAACTTTCTAACCCTCCTAGAGTTTGCTGCAGGCCGCGTCCAATCTCCAAACAGAAGTATTTGTAGTGAAACCCCGCCAAGTTCTGGGGGACACACTCAAGTTAATTATTGCTTGGCTAAGCCTGAAAAATAAATAAAGTAGGGGTAAGACCTCTATTAGTGAAAATGTTCTTTGTCAGAGAGAAATGATGGTCCATCTTGACCCAAATCCAGGCGTCCGTATACAGAGCCTGTAAGTCCTTTAGGAGTCTGTTTGATCCTGCACAAAGAGAGATTATTCCACAACTTGTTTCGGTCAATACTGTCAAAGGCCGCCTCGAAGTCTGAGAAACAGGCATAGATACTTACAGTGGAAGGTGGCCAGAACTGGTTTACAAGTGCAGAGTGTCATTATATTTTCAGTAGCCCCACTGTTGTCCCGGAAGCCCACCTGGTACCAGGGAATAGGATATATTTCTTCTGCCTATGCTATAAGGTCTTTCAAAAGCCAACTGGCATACATTTTAGCTTCAATATCGGGTAGTGCTACCATGCTGTAATTAGAAGGGACAGTTCTCAGTCCTTTTGTGTAATGGACACATTCTTTAACCTTGACAAGAGGCTGGGATTTGACCAGAGAAATAACAAGCATTGACTAGAGGGCGTAACCATTGAGACGAATGTCTGATTTACAAATTGAAGCTGGTAGCGCCTTTAATTACATAGGCCATTGTCTCTTAGAAAGCATTCATAGCCAAGCTTCGTTTACCCCGGTCCCCTTTAGAGACACCCCCCACCCCCCCCACACACACACCTTTTTCATCCCACTTAAGGCCCCTGATCGTCAAATGGTCAAGTCCCTTGCATCACTCTTCTCTCAAGGCAAGATTTTCACTTGCCCATAACCCCTCCCCCTCCTCCCCCCCACACACACATCACCCCTCATCACCTTCCACTTTGCTTCACATCCCTGGTCTTCTACACCTCATCTCATTTCTCTTTGACATCCCTTCTCTCTGTCACTCTCCTTCAGACTTTTTCTTCCACGTCTTATCTCACTCTCACATTGCCTTTTCCATCTCGCTCTCTCCCACATATGTCCCACCACCCCTCTTTTACATTTCCCTTCTCTTACCGCCCACCACACACTTTTTTTGATTTATTATCCCAGGACACGTTTTGATTTAGTATCCCACATTTCTCCACTCTACCACTTCTGTTTTCCAGCTTTGTTCATTTCCCCCTTCACTCGGGGTCTCTCTAACCTCGCCCACGGCTCCGCTCTCCCGTCTACTTGTCCCCTCTCGCTCGCACGTCTCTCATCTCTCGCCCATCCCCCATATCTTCTTGGCACGGACCTCAGGTGTTTACCCCGATGCGCAGGGGCAGGATTGGAATTTTCCAATAATGCCTCAGACACGGTCGTGCCTCTTAACTGGCCGCGCGCCCGGGGCATCATCTGGCGCTGGGTCGGACTGAAAGGGTCGAAGATTGAGTTTTAATAGGCTCGACGCCGGGGCCATTGTCCTCGGTGAAGGCCGTCGAATGACAATAGCCAGAACAATCCGCGGACGCGAGGCTCCCTCGGTGACCAGAGGGGGAGATTGCGGGAGGCAATGACATCATGGCACCCCGAGGGCGAAGGGACCTGTTGATGACAGGGTGTCGTATTGGCGGACAGAGCCCAAACCAGGGGCATAACTTGCAGGTCTGTCTCCGGGTAGTACAGCGGGTTTAGTTTGGGCTGCAGCCGGTTTGAGGACTTTAGGTTAGCGCCTCTCCCATTATGTGTATGAGTAGTTAGGTCAGCAGTATAGCATTGTTGTGTCACGTGACCCACCCTGACAGGCTTGGCGAGGCTATGACATCAGAACAGAATGTCCATGGTTCTGGGACAGGAATGTGAGGACAGTGTGCAGCCCGCTGCAGGAGGATGCCATGAACAAGTGTCCTG
Source organism: Calotriton arnoldi (assembly GCA_963921515.1). NCBI lineage: Eukaryota > Metazoa > Chordata > Amphibia > Caudata > Salamandridae > Calotriton > Calotriton arnoldi. The sequence goes on along the minus strand of CAWUFW010000598.1, from coordinate 1,295,424 downwards.
TCAGGAGTCGGTATGGGGACCCATTCGTCGAGAACCGCCCGAGGTGGGACTTGTTTAAAAACACCGTCTGGGGTTGCTGGCTTTTTTACAGTCTAGTTTACCAGAGTGAGACACCCCTTCAGCGCGGTAAATCGCTGCTGGTGAGAGATTGGTCCCAGAAGCAATATTTTATGTGAGAATTGCCCATCCCTTCTATGCGCTATGGCTCTTAGGAGCTCCCTGTGATGTAAGGGTGACAGGCATCAGGTAGGATGGATGAATGACATGTGAAAGCAGAGAGAGAGCTTCTGGATTGTTCCAATGTGATCTCTTAAACCGAGCCACGGTAGAGTCCTGACATGAGTGTAGTAATATCGTTAGACAAAGAGAAACAAGCATTGGCATAGCCAATAGGTCTCGCCTTGGGACCTTATAAGTGTTTTGCTAGAGGTGTTTGTAAGTTTGGTAAGAGATGCAATTTAACATAAAGGGATATGAAAAAGGAAACCAGGAAAGTGTGATGGGGGAGGGAGGGAGAAGCAAAGGGATGAGAGAGAGTGAGATAAAGAAAAAGTAGATGGCGAGAAGAAGCGAGTAGGGGGATAAATATAAAATGGGTTTGGTAAATATAGAAAAACTTTTTAGTGGTCGCAAACCCCTTTACAGATGAGGAAAAGGTAAGGGAGAGGATCGATGTGGGGTTATATCAGAGCTGCTGACTTTGGTACTGGGGAACCAGGATCGAATCTCGGCGTCAGCTCAACAGCCTGTGATTCTGGGCGAATCCCTTAATCTCCCAATGCCTAAAAATAAAAAGTGAATGTGGCCTTGTGTAATGTAACTGGTACTCATGCAAAGTGCTCCAAAACATTCGGGTCGAGTTCGTGTTTTATAAAGCTACAAAAAACTAGGAAGCTTTAAAAATAAAAAAAACCGAACTTGTTAAGAATTTCCTTCCTGTGACTCTTGCACATTTTCTTACATTGCTACGTTTGTGGAGCTTGTTAGCTCAGTTTCTTTACTGGTGTGAGTGCCTAATAGTGCTTACAAAGAACCACTTCGGGTGGACATGATCCGCGCGGGGGCTACAACAAGCTTTCGACTTGTTTTCTTGAAGCCCATAAACATGGAGATTGGCAGCTGGATGAGGTGGCTGTAACTTTCCAGCGCCATAGCCGGACCCCCGCCGCCCGTGATGGCGCTACACCACCAAGGTATGCCTCTGTCACAGTGCTAAGTGTGGCCAGAGTCTTGTTAAGAGGAGGGAGGGGGCTTCCTTCGAAGGAAGCGCCAGAGAAGTAGAGCCAAATTTGTTTTTTGGGGGGGGGTTAATTCTTCCAGCAATAGGCAGAGTGGAGATTCATGGGCTCTAAGAAGGGGTGAAAACATAACAAAGCCTCGTTAGCAAGTGATGCGACTTATGGTATTAATAGCCTGTTCTCATGTGAAATCTTGATTACCCTTTGCTGAGCTGGCCATGACTGCCCTTCCTGTGCCAGGAGCCTTCCCAGCAGCTACCATGGACCCGGCGCCGAAAGCATTCCTGCGGCCTTCAAGGTTTGAGCTAAAATACTATGCTCTAATGTCTATAATATGAACTGCAAACTATTGCGTTCATATTGAAGAGGAAGTCAAGTAGGCATTTATCAGACCCACTTATAGGACTTTTTTCTAGACAAGCCGGCAAGACAAAGATATCGAAATTTAGCAACAGAATATAAATAAAGTTTTCACTCCTTCATAGTTGCCAAGTGGCGATCTCGCAGTGACGCAGGAAACCAGTTGCAGATGCCATTTGCGCAGGCGCTGTTCAGCATGTGCCAATGGTAACTTCCCTGTACAGAGGGGTAAAGAAGCTACCCTCTAAATAAGAAACTGTGAAAAGGAAACCGGAAAAGGAAACGAAATAAAAAGTGTAGGGTTCTTGAAAAGGTAAAAGAATCTGCAGCCTGTAACGCTTATAAAGTCGATTAGTTGTCTTCACGGCATCAGTCGGTCCTTTGTGTGGCAAATCCTGCTGTCTTGGGACCCTTGATCAAAGAAGAGGTACAATTAAACGTTGACAAAGCAAACAACCGAGAAGGGTTTTAAAATGGAAAGTCTTTTTGGGAGGCCGACTCTAGACCAGGGAAAAGAGGCCTGAAGTGTGTGGCAAGGCAGTGCTGAATGCTCACATGATATCGTGATCTTGTTTCCCCAATGCAGCCATGCCAAATTCTAATGCGTGCAACCAGCCGCTCCTCCTTTAATAGAAAAGAGCAACAACAAGCATTGGCATAGCCAATAGGTCTCGCTTTTGGGACCTTATAAGTGATTAGCCATGCAACATGTGATGTTGTGTAATGAAGGATATTGTGCTGGATAACTAAACACTTATAATGTCCCAAAGGCTAGACCTATTGGCTATGCATTGTGGGGGCCTTATAAGTGTTTAGGTAGAGCTATTGACTTTGCCAATGTTTCTAAGCTGTGCTGTAGAGAAGTGTGGCTGCTGTGCAGCATGCTGAGAAGTTGTAATTAAAAAGTGTAAGAAGCACAGAGTGATGCTGTGGTATCGTTGAGTGCTGCTGTGCTGGCCCTGAGTTATGCAGTGGTGGCATTGAGTGATGCTGTGCTGCCCCTGAGTGATGCTGTGGTGGCCCTGAGTGATGATGTGGTGGTGCAGAGTGATGCTGTGGTGATGCTGAGTGTTGCTGTGGCGCTGCAGATTGATGCAGTGGTAGCGCATAGTGATGCTGTGGTGGCGCTGAGTGTTGCTGTGGTGGCGCCGAGTGATGCTGTGGTGGCGCCGAGTGATGCTGTGGTGGCGCTGAGTGATGCTGTGGTGGCGCTGAGTGATGCTGTTGTGGCGCTGAGTGATGCTGTGGTGGTGTCGAGTGATGCTGTGGCGGTGTCGAGTGATGCTGTGGTGGTGTCGAGTGATGCAGTGGTGGCGCTGAGTGATGCTGTTGTGGCGCTGAGTGATGCTGTGGTGGCGCTGAGTGATGCTGTGGTGGCACTGAGTGATGCTGTGGTGGCACTGAGTGATGCTGTGGTGGCGCTGAGTGATGCTGTGGTGGCGCTGAGTGATGCTGTGGTGGCGCTGAGTGATGCTGCTGTTGCGCTGAGTGATGCTGTGGTGGTGCTGAGTGATGCTGTGGTAGTGCAGAGTGATGCTGTGGTGGTGCAGAGTGATGCTGTGGTAGTGCTGAGTGATGCTGCCGTGACACAGTGTCTTTGCTAGTTACAGTGGGTAGAAGAGGGGTAGAAGAGGGGTAGTAGAGGGGTAGAGGGGTAGAAGAGGGGTAGAGGGGTAGAAGAGGGGTAGAGTAGAGGTAGAGGGGTAGAAGAGAGGTAGAGGGGTAGTAGAGGGGTAGAGGGGTAGAAGAGGGGAAGAGGGGTAGAAGAGGGGTAGAAGAGGGGTAGTAGAGGGGTAGAAGAGGGGTAGAGGGGTAGTAGAGAGCTAGAGGAGTAGAAGAGGGGTAGAGGGGTAGAAGAGGGGTAGAGGGGTAGAAGAGGGATAGAAGAGGGGTAGAAGAGGGGTAAAGGGGTAGAAGAGGGGTAGAGGGGTAGAAGGGGGTAGAGGAGTAGAAGGGTAGTAGAGGGGTAGAAGAGGGGTAGAAGGGGGTAGAAGAGGTGTAGAAAAGGGGTAGAGGAGTAGAGGGGTAGAGGGGTAGTAGAGGGGTAGAAGAGGGATAGAGGGGTAGAGGGGTAGAAGAGGGGTAGAAGGGTAGAAGAGGGGTAGAAGAGGGGTAGAGGGGTAGTGTCACGATTTGCTCCCTGTGCTCTCGTACCCACCACCAGGGGGCCACATAGTGGGACTTTCCAGTCTTCTAATAAGCTTCCAGACCCTCCCCTGCATGCATATCCTGACTTCCAGCCATTTGGACACTTATTGGGAATTGACATCCATTCCCAATCATGCCGGGTTTTGTGAAAGCCAGCCTGCTTATATTTGAAGCCAGCCTACTCATGCCTGAAACTCCATTACCCAGAATTCCCTGCTCACTGCTTTGTCTCCACCCCTGCAGGCCAAGGATGGGTGGAGGAATTCAGCTCACCTGTGGCTGGCTGCTGCTAGCCTGCTCACACCTGATGCATGTGATTACTGAGAGCTCTTTAAGCCCCAGCTCCCTTCAGCCCAGTGTTGGTCATTGTAGCTGTTTACCGGTGAGACCGATCCTTGTTTCCAGTGCTCCCTGAGCTTTTGCTTCCAGTGTTTCCTGAGCTTTAGTTATGCCTTGTTCCTGACCTGCTGCTGTTTTCCTTGTTCCTGAATTAGCACTGCCTGCAGTGCTACCCTGACCCCTGAGCCTTAGTATTCCTTGTTCCTGAACTGCAGCAGTTTCCCTTCTCTGAATTAGCACTGCTTGCAGTGCTACCTTGTTTCCTGAGTTCCTGAGCTATAGCTATTCCTTGTACCTGAATTAGCACTGCCTGCAGTGCTCTTGTTTCCTGAGTTCCTGAGCTAGTTATTCTTTGCTCCTGGTCCTGGGCTTCAGCTATTTCTTGTTCCTGATTTGCATTGCTTGCAGTGCTCTCTTGACTCCTTGTTTCCTGAGCTGTAGCTAATTCCCTGCTCCTGAACCAGCACTGCCTGCAGGGCTACCTAGACTCCTGAGCTTTAGCTCAGTTCTTGTTCCTGCCCCAGCTCTGCCTTTCTATGCTACTTTGTTTTCTTGATTTCTTAACCTGCACTATTCTAGTATACCCTTGTAGCTTCCCTTCTGTATATCCCTTTCCAGTCCCTGCCTTTCTTCCCAATTCATTGGTTCCAGTTCCTAGTTTGCTGTCTTTCTATTTCTGCTGTCTTGCTTCCGTTACCTTGTATGTTTGTTACCTGCTTTCTGCCAAGTGTGCCCGGTGATTTCCTTCCTTTCCTGTTAAGCACTCCTCTTTGCTAGCTCCTTGTCTATTGTGCTTGTGTTTAGTTCTACCCCCTTGCTGTTACTGCCTTGCGTGTTCCTGTTTGATCGCCAGGATCCGTGGGCACAGCTGACTACCTAGGTGGTGTTTCTTGTTCACTGTGAGTATTGTCTTTGAGTTACATTTATAACATCACCATAGGTATAAGCTCCACAGACCCTGCCTTTGCATGCATATCCTACATGTGGGTATTTGCAGTCAGTATCTGTAACAGTAATTGTGGGTAAGAAACTTACTGAGCTTCAATCTTACCGTGTGGAGCTCCTGAGTGCTTTACCCCACACTCCCCTTTATTGTTAATGTGGTTTCATATATATGTCTTGCACATTCGTCCTGGGTGTAGTTTTTCTGAAAGCTAAATTGCCTCATGCGTGCCCTTCCTTTCTGAGTCTTACCCATCTTGTTCACTTCTACAGGCTTCCCCTTTGGATCCCTTTTTCTCCTCTGACTCCCTGTATGATCCTGGGCAGCGCTGTACTCCTCTTTATGTGTACGTTTTCTACCCAGTTCCCAGTCCTTGCCCAAGTCCCTGACTGCGTTCCCCACATAGTCCCGGACAGTCCCTGACAGGTAGTAGAAGGGTAGAGGGGGTAGTAGAGGGGTAGAAGGGTAGAAGAGGGTAGAAGAGTAGAAGAGGGGAAGAGGGGTAGAAGAGAGGTAGAGGGGTAGTAGAGGGGTAGTAGGGTAGAGGGGTAGTAGAGGGGTAGAGGCATAGAGGTGTAGAGGGGTAGAAGAGGGGTAGAGGGGTAGAAGAGGTAGTAGAGGGGTAGTAGAGGGGTAGAGGGGTAGAAGAGGGGTAGAGGGGTAGAAGAGGGGTAGAAGAGAGGTAGAGGGGTAAAAGAGGGGTAGAGTAGAGGTAGAGGGGTAGAAGAGAGGTAGAGGGGTAGTAGAGGGGTAGAGGGGTAGAAGAGGGGAAGAGGGGTAGTAGAGGGGTAGAAGAGGGGTAGTAGAGGGGTAGAAGAGGGGTAGAGGGGTAGTAGAGAGGTAGAGGGGTAGAAGATGGGTAGAGGCATAGAGGGGTAGAAGAGGGGTAGAGGGGTAGAAGAGGGGTAGTAGAGGGGTAGTAGAGGGGTAGAGGGGTAGAGGGGTAGAAGAGGGGAAGAGGGGAAGAGGGGTAGAAGAGGGGAAAAGGGGTAGTAGAGGGGTAGTAGAGGGGTAGAAGAGGGGTAGTAGAGAGGTAGAGGGGTAGAAGAGGGGTAGAGGGGTAGAAGAGGGGTAGAAGAGGGGTAAAGGGGTAGAAGAGGGGTAGAGGGGTAGAAGGGGGTAGAAGATGGGTAGAGGAGTAGAAGGGTAGTAGAGGGGTAGAAGAGGGGTAGAGGTGTAGAAAAGGGGTAGAGGAGTAGAGGGGTAGAGGGGTAGTAGAGGGGTAGAAGAGGGATAGAAGCGGGGTAGAAGGGTAGAAGAGGGTTAGAAGAGGGGTAGAAGAGGGGTAGAAGAGGGGTAGAGGGGTAGTAGAAGGGTAGTAGAAGGGTAGAGTGGTAGTAGAAGGGTAGAGGGGTAGTAGAGGTGTAGAAGAGGGGTAGAAGAGGGGAAGAGGGGTAGAAGAGAGGTAGAGGGGTAGTAGAGGGGTAGTAGAGGGGTAGAGGTGTAGAGGGGTAGAAGAGGGGTAGAGGGGTAGTAGACGGGTAGAGGGGTATTAGAGGGGTAGTAGAGGGGTTATGGGGTAGAGGGGTTATGGGGTAGTAGAGGGGTAGAAGAGGGGTAGAGGGGTAGAAGAGGGGTAGAAGAGAGGTAGAGGGGTAGAAGAGAGGTAGAGGGGTAGAAGAGGGGTAGAGGGGTAGAAGAGAGGTAGAGGGGTAGAAGAGAGGTAGGGGGGTAGAGGGGTGGTAGAGGGGTAGAAGAGGGGAATAGGGGTAGAAGAGGGGTAGTAGAAGGTTAGAATAGGGGTAGAGGGGTAGAAGATGGATAGAAGAGGGGTAGAGGCGTAGAAGAAGGGTAGAAGGGGGTAGAAGATGGGTAGAGGAGTAGAAGGGTAGTAGAGGGGTAGAAGAGGGGTAGAAGAGTAGAGGGGTAGTAGAGGGGTAGTAGAGGGGTAGTAGAGGGGTAGAAGAGGGGTAGAAGTGGGGTAGAGGGGTAGAAGTGGGGTAGAGGGGTAGAAGAGGGGTAGAGGGGTAGTAGAGGGGTAGAGGGGTAGTAGAGGGGTAGAGGGGTAGAAGAGGGGTAGAGGGGTAGAAGAGGGGTAGAGGGGTAGAAGAGGGGTAGAGGGGTAGAAGAGAGGTAGAGGGGTAGAAGAGAGGTAGAGGGGTAGAAGAGAGGTAGAGGGGTAGAAGAGAGGTAGAGTAGAGGTAGAGGGGTAGGAGAGCGGTAGATTAGAGGTAGAGGGGTAGAAGAGAGGTAGGGATATATAGGCAAATGAAAAGGAAGCTATTGACTTCAGGAATGTGAAAGAAAGCTCTCGTATCTTGAAAGCTGATTACAAGCATCTCCTGAGAAACGCGACGAAACTTTCAAACCACAGAAAATGTCGTTGTTTGAAAGTTTCGCCGCGTTTCTCAGGAGATGCTTGTAAACACGAATAACCTGATTCATTTAATTTAACAGTTGGCTCCGGCCAGGATTGCTTAGTAACGCAAATGAAAAGGAAGCTATCGACTTCAGGAATGTGAAAGAAAGCTCTCGTATCTTGAAAGCTGATGACCCATGACGAGAGAGGAAAGCCAGATGGCGGCTGTGCGCGAGCACGCGCGCGTAACAGCAAGCCTTAGGCCACAAGCAAAAGCTTGTGGTCGCATTTCTAAAGCCCACACTCACTAAATGTCTCGCCAGACCAGCGCATGCTCTGGCTCAGGCGAGACCTAACAAAAAAACGACCAGGGCCCGTTTGTTTATAGAACAATTATCGCTGGCAGATCTTCTGTGAGCTTCTCTTCACATTCCCGACAGCCAAGTCTCAATTTGTTGCCGTGCCAACTCAATCAACGTTCATCGCAAGAGATTCAAAAGTTAAGATTTGCCATCAGAGGCTGATGCTGAAAAAACACCTCATGACTATCTGCTGAAAAAAAGATGACGCTTCCCTAAAATAGTCACGAGAGTCGCGCACAGGTGGCTACATGTTCACAACACAAATAAGGTAATATGCATCCTGTTGTGCTAAATGCTTCAGCATTATTTTCTAGAACAATCTTCGGCTTTGCAGACACTCCATTTCGTCTCATAGAACCGTCCTGGAGCTACGCAGTTTTTATGGCTTAGCAAACAGAGCGAACATTACCCTCCGGAAAGACCCCTCGCGCCATCCCCCTCCCCAACACGCACGGCCTCCCACCCTTTTTTTCTGCAAATTCCCATATCTGGAAAATTTTCCAATCAGCAAATTACGGTCCATGTCAGACCCCAGCATCCCAGATCATGCATAGCAAATGCACCCTACCTGTGCACGCGCTAAGGGGGGGCCCCTGAGGGACGGGGTGGGGGGGAGAAGAGTGTTCTTAATTGAAAGTTGACAGGGACTGTTAGATGATTCAGGCAGCTGCAGGGGGTCTGAAGAGAGGCACGGAGCTGTGTGTGTGTGTGGGGGGTGACGGGAGGCGAGGAAGAAGGGGTGACGCTAGGACGAAGGAAGCAGCAAATGCACCCTACCTGTGCACGCGCTAAGGGGGGCCCCCTGAGGGGCGGGGAGGGCGTGGGGGGGAGTGTTCTTAATTGAAATTTGACAGGGACTGTTAGATGATTCAGGCAGCTGCAGGGGGTCTGAAGAGAGGCACGTAGCCGTGTGTGTGTGTGTGGGGGGGAGGGGTGACGGGAGGCGAGGAAGAAGGGACGACACTAGGACGAAGGAAGCAAGAAGGCAGAGATAAAGGGAAGGTGACGGAGGGAGAGATGGGAGAAGAAGAAAAGCAGGAAATAAGAAAGGAAAGGGTGAGAACGATGGAAATATGGCGATAAAGGGGCGCAGGGGCCTATAAAAGAAAGGAGAGGACCAGGGTAAGGAAAAGGTAATTCGGAGAAAGGAAGAAATAAAGGAAGGATGAAAGCAAAAAGAAAGGTAGAGTCTGGAGAGAGAGAGAACAAGATGCACTCGTGCTAAACACTCGTGCTTGTGCTGGCATGCCCCTTGCGAGAGCGAGCAGCGGCATGCGGACCATATGTTTTCAATTAGCGCGCGCGCCGCTGCTCGCTCCCGCAAGGTCGATGCCAGCACAAGCACGAGGGCTGAAAAAGAGCTGACCGATTTCTAAAGGTCATCTCCTAGGGCAGCGCATGCGCGCTGCCTAGGCGAGACCTAAAAAGGAGAGGGAGGGAGTAGAAAGGAAATCATCAGAGAGGGAGAAGAGAGAGAATGGATAGAAAGAAAAAGATAGCATGAGGGGATGAAGAGAGTGGAGCTGGTTTGGAAATTTTGCCAGGTCTGCTTTTGGTCACACAGACCAGCCCTGGCAACAGCCTGTATAAAAAGCAACCGTCGAATAAAAACAAAGTGATTTAAAAAGTTTGTGATTTTTGATGTGTCTCATGTGTGTGTTTCACTTTCTTATACACTTTCTTTGAAACTATGCGTTTACACTATGCCTGGGGTGGTAAAAACACGGTTTTAGATCATAGATGCATGTGATGTGTGTTAGCAAAAATGTATGGCTGCCTACCAATTTATCCTTAAGAGACCTGCCTGTGCTTTCACCCCATGTCCCAGCGCCTTATCTAACATCTCTTCTATTAAAAATAAGCCTTTCTGTAACCTATAAAGACAGACAGACCACTTCTTGTTCTGCATGTTGAAATCCATCCAAAACCTGATGGTAGTATCACTAAAGTCTGCAGAAAAGCAATGAAGTCTTATGTAAGTTTCAGGAGCCATGTGCTTATTATCAGTTCCAGGATTTATCTTTTCACCTATGCTTTATGATTTAGTATGCTGAGAACTCTCACACGTCTTTGATGTTATTGACCCTCTTAAATCCCACCATTTTCATGTTCACACCATACAAGGAAGGTCCTGCCCACAATCATACTGGCTATCTTGCAAACAATTGTTGGTGTGGTTAAAATTCCAAAATTTGCATAGCACTACAATTCAGGTGTTGTCCTAATATGGAGGTTGCAACAGAAAAAGCAAACATTTTCAAATAAATGTAATATATAAGTGCACGCAGTGTCCAAGCTTTCAGACACACACCGACAAAAGATAGTACATAGCAACACAGTTCGGAACAACTTTGCAATACCTAACATCAAAAGTATGTGATTATATCCCTGGTTGATTGGATCAGCACTTGGGGTCTAAATGTCAGCCTAGTGTAATAAAAACAGAAGAAGAACTATAGATCTGATTAAACCAGATCAGGGATAAAACTTAAAATGACATAGCCGTGGAAATCAAACAAATACATTATTAAACGTGTATAGTGGATGATATGAAAAAAATGAGGCCAAAGGCAATTTGGACTATGTAATGTAGTACTCCTGTGGAACTCTTTTATGCACTCTTAAATGTCTTAGTGAATTGGCCTCAAAATGTCTAAAATGGGAATGTCCATACACAATTAACACACATTGACCATGCCCTCTCTGCACTTTTACTAATGGGAGTTGGAAGTTTTGCGACCAGTTGACAAAGTCTTAAGAGCACATAAAAGAATACTCCTGTAGTACTGTTTCCTGCACTCACAAATGCTTTACGAATCAACCCCAGTTTGGTTTACCTTCATGAAAACTCAGAGACAACTACAATGCCATTGTTGCTTCAAGCATTCCAACCGGTGTAAAGGAAGACTACGCTCTTTCATATGTAATGCACAATACTAATTATTCTAAAGCAAAATAAAAAATGCATAATATATGGGTGTTAATGGCTCATTGAATAAATACAACGCCAAATTAAGAGAGATGTTAGATTAGTACCAAGCATCACTGAAATCGCCATTGATGAATGAAAGAACAAGTTGGCAAGTCCCTATTGCTCTTTATCACAGAAGAGAGTGAGAGAAGCAGCAGAGTTGCAATCTCCCAAGTACTATATTATCACAAAAGGCAACTGCTGTTATCTGTTATCCTACTGGATATACAGACCATTGGACTGGTGAACTCAAGACCGGTGAAACCCCGGAAAAGTTTGTCCTAATACATAACCACTCTAGGTGTTGGGATATCCACAGATATTGGAGAAGACCCTCACTCACTAATAGTGACATGCTTCATCATTGGCGCCTTTCCACACCCAGGTAAGATGGTACTACCTGGGCGGACTCAACCAAAGATGTTATGGGAGTTCTTATATAAAATATTGACTGGTTATGCAGGGAACCAGATGGGTGATATTAAAAATACCTACAGGTATGACCACACTCTATGTTTTATTCTTGGGGTACCTGGGGTATCAGATAAAATCGTGAACTCATTAGGGTTCTTTGAATTCAATTCGTTCAAATATACCCTATTTTTAAAGTGCCAACATGTTTCGGCCCGCAACGAGAGCCCTTACGGGTCTGGGGCCTTCATCAGGGCTAGAATGTCTACTCCTAGGTGTCCCTGCTCAATGTTACGCGATTCACTGATGCAAAAGAGTGAAGCCTATTGCACTCACCTATGTTTCTTATTGTTCCAGTAGTTTTTCTAAATGAAAAGGAAACAAAATAGTGGACAAGAAATTTTAGGGGATTCTCGCATTAAAAAAAACTTTTTAAATTATATTATCACCGTGACATATTCGGTACACTTAATCTAAGTGTTTAGGGTGAATGTTATCTACGATCTATTGATCTACAAGTGCCACTACCTCGCAAATCTCTGTGTCCCATTGTGCTCTCTACATTTATGCTGAAACAATTCAAACGGACTTGGGTCATTGTGTGTTTTTCACCAAATCAATTGAACACATGACCTCAAAATCTGTTTGTCTACCCGTAATACATATTGCTTTTTTAAAAATACATGCTCATTGGTGGACCAATTTATAGCTCGTGTGATATATATCCAGAAAATCTAAGTTTAGGTGTTATCATGCAAAATCCTATATCGTATTATTATCATGGATATTTCTCACCTACTGACTGGTACTGACTTGTACCATGCGGGTTGGTGGACTATGGTGCCGTCTTGTAGTCACACACTGGAAAAGAGGGAAGAAATAACCCATCCCATATGGTAAGGTTGGATGGTAATTTTTTTACTTATATATTCTAAACCCTTGTTTTCCCAAACTCTCTATCTCATGAGGTTTCGCGTTTGTTTTATTTTTTTATTTTTATTATTGTTACACCGACCTGTCCCATCATTATGGTCACTCCTCATTCGCATTATTAGAGCTGGCCGAATAATGTGATATGTTTATCATTCACTCATTCACATCTGTATCGTATTCATATGTGCGGAGACCAGATTTACATTTAGAATTCCAACCGATCCTGATGTTTTTATTGGGAATTACAACCTGGTTGTATTCCTCACCATCATTATGTTGTCATACTTGGAATGCTGTATCTCGGGTGGCTGCATCCAAGAGGTGTTATCATTCATCCACGTTTTTACATACTGTACCACCACACATACTCAAATCATATCTAATGCTTGTTGGAGTATCCTTAAATTGTTTGTATATTCCTTCGTGATTCTTTCATACATTTTCAAGACCTGAGTAACGGGCTTTTTTTTGGCAACTAATCAAGTATCTTTTGAGAGCGCCCCTTGATAATGCCGATATAAAATTTTTTTAAAAAAAGGAATGTTTGCTCCTGTTGTCCCGTTAGGTAAATAAGGTACGCCCTCCACTTTCCAAAAGGTGCATTCCCCTTAGTTTTAGTGCCCAAACATTTGCAAAGTTCTCGCGCGCAACTTACTTCATCAAAGATCGGTCACTGCGTGTGTACCTGTAACACTCACACCGCCCGCCGCCGAGTATCGTGAATGGCGGCGCGGCGTCTTAAGTATCTTGTTCATCTTTGTCGTCCAACGTCATTGGTTTAGACGGACGTCTCACGTAGACATCATATGATTGGTGGTTGATGTCAGTGACAGCGAGTCCCCGCGACAGCGTCTCGATTGAACATTGACTGCTGGGAAATGTAGTCATTAATTCTATACTCGCGTTCCGTTTTTTTTGTAAATAGATAAATGTACTCATTTCTAGCTTGATTTTCCACTTGGGGTTTCAGTTGTTGTAAATCACCAATTCTTCTGTGATGCTTCATATTTTTAGTCTTGACTACATAATTATCGATGCATTGTATTGCTTATTGTGCATCTAGAGAACAATAAAGTTCTATGGAAAAAAGAGTTTGTCCAATCTATGGCATTTAATACATTCTTCTAGTCTAAGTGTACAGTCATGTTGCACGCTTGTTTTAAAAAATATATATATATATGAGGGTGTGTAGTTAATAGCCCTGTGTTTAATTTCGTTCTTTACCTCATTGGATATTGGAATTGTTGTGAGGTCATGGGAATGATGGTATTAATTGGCATTCAAGATTGTAACCTCCACCCTTTATCTACCGAGTCCCATTACTCTGATCAAAAAGTTTTTTATATATACCAGTGCCCTTGTTTTTCTTGCATTACATCAGCATTGTCCATAGGATTTCCTCATTTAACCCATGTACTGTACTTGACAAACGGTATATCCATCGTTGTTCAAGTTTTAAAAGCTGTTTATCACTACATGTATTGGGTAGTCTTTCAATTATTGACCATGTAAAGTCATTCTCGTTATGCCCTGTTGTTTGAAAATGTCGCATCATTTTTGTAACTGTTTTTCCACACCGGAAGGTACTCCGATGTTCATTTAGTCGTACCTTGACTTTACGGGTTGTCATTCCGATGTATTTGAGTTGACATTTACAGATCAAAATGTAAACAACGTTACTGCTGTTGCAATTAGAAAACTTTCTCTGTTCCCAGGGCATTTTCAAACCCAAATCGATGTCTTTACTAGCCTTTGTGAGACCACATACATTGCATGTTCCACAAGGGAAATGGCCCACCACTTCGGGGAGATTCCAGAGTGTATTCGTTTGTTGTCGTATTCCTGCTTTTCTCTTAGGGCGGGTGTGAACCACCGAGTCCCGAAGGGACTTGCCTCGCTTAAAAGCAAACATCGGTTTTTCCATTTTGAGGGGTCCAGAGTTTAAAGTTTTCCAATGTCGAAAAATAATTCTTTTGATCCTATTGGATTCTGTACCATACGTGGTCACACATACTGGTCTTTTGTTTTCAGGTTTTGGGTAAGTCTCCAGTAATGTTTCTCTGGGATTATTCTTAGCCCTCTTGTATGCTTGTTTAACAAGTCTATTAGGGTAGAATTTGGCTTGTAGTTTATGTGTGAGCTTCTTCGCATGGACTTTGTATGTGTCCTTATCTGAGCAATTCCTACGGAGTCTTAGGAATTGTCCCACTGAAGTTTACTAATAAAACATTTGCGTCCAGAGCTGAAAAGTATAACTATATCTTGAGCAGGGTTGATTGTGTCACTTTCCTAGGCCACTATTAATAACAGTTCTCTTATTATTTAACCCTTAACATATATGTTTTCGATATCTTAAAGTACATATTTTCACAGTTCTGAGGACTCTCTTACATATAAAGGTAAATTCTTGCAAGTTATTAGACATCGGCGACTGCAATACAGAATTCTGCTTTGGTGGAAAAAGAGGACACATTCATTTGCAGCATTTATGAAATTTGGGTAATAAAGAATGGAGTGAACAGTAATGGCCCCAGGGCATATTTAGTGCAAACTCATTTCATGCTATTGGAACTGTGTTTACATAATAAGAAGTGAAGAAAAAAAATATTCTCCACGTTTTCAATGTAAAGATTAAACTGTGTGATACTGAAAATCAGTCTATTAACTTTTATTTCAAAAGTAGCAAATACAATGCAGAATTAGTTTGCTTTAAGGGTTGTTAAATAGAGCAGTTCGTGGGCTATGGTTTTCTTTCAGGGGTCTCTATTACTTTAAGGAGTTTTATAGCCAGTACCTTCTAAAAATATAGGGGCATATTAGCAAGACCCACGTTAAAATTATCGCCGTTTTAGCGGCAGGAAACTGCCGCTAAAACGGCGATAATGGGCTTGCTAATATGCGTTATAGAATTCCAATAGAAGCCCAGGTTAGCATCTAACCTGGGCTTCTATTGGAATTCTATAACGCATATTAGCAAGCCCATTATCGCCGTTTTAGCGGCAGTTTCCTGCCGCTAAAACGGCGATAATTTTAACGTGGGTTTTGCTAATATGCCCCACAGTTTTACAATCTGTTTCCACCATTGTTGCCCTAGTGTGGAAACCTTTTGGAGTTATGGGCTTGAGCAACATCATTCTGTATTATACAATTGTAAACAAAGGTACAAATTGATTAGTCTAGATTTTATCCATAAGCACATTTTCTGCAATGTGCACCTGGTAATATATATTTAACATGGCTCAGATATTTTACGTTGGAAGCAGGCAGCCTGGTCTCAGATGATTTTAAAAAACTGTTCTATTAGGTCAGTGTGGTACAGAGCAAATGTATGTATTATCTGAGATTTTTTGCTCTATGCCTATCTTGAACCAGGTGTGAAGACAAATTAGTTGAGTCATTATCTCCAAAGGAATTATGCCTTATGGGCTTGACGCACGGCAGTCTGAACTGGGGGTTGTTAAAAAAATATTTACTTGGTGCCCAAGAAAGCTGGCCATTGACAGCAAACAAAATACAGATTCGTCTTAATGCATTTCAGAAAATGTTAATCTCATCACTGTCACTGTTGTTGGATAACAAAAAATCTCTAGCAAGATTAGTAAGACACCAATGAATACGAAAGAGTGCAATACATGTATGAGTATGCTGGACTTTTCCGGCAGTGACTTATTTTCTTGGCTGAAAACTAGTTATATTTTAAACTAGTACTATGCTAAAAATTACATTTATGTATAAAGCAACTGACTTAAAATAGGGAGGTGCCGCAAAGAAAACTTGCAAAACTACAAGTGCTAGTTCCAAAATCTACAGATGGGGATGCAAATCAGGTGTAATGTGCACGCAGGTGTTGAACCAGCTATGGGAATTGCCCTTGCTATCAGAAAAGCAAACATGCAAAAAGAATTGTCTTTGCCTTAAACCAACACACTGTAAGGGGGATGGCATAGGGAAAGTGGAGGTATTAAAACTAGGGCCTTGTTTACGCATTAGCAATATGTGATTAAAGCTTCCCACTGACACACAGCCAAGATCTGCGAGGTATGAGTGGAAGGTGGCCTAAAGCCAGCTACTACAGAAGCAGGCTCACCTTGAAACTGCTACATCTCCTATCAAAAATCCTTCACATTAGAAGGAAGGGCTGCTGAATAATTAAGGGTTCAGTATTGGGCCATGGAAACCTGTGTCAAGATAGTGGCAGCCACGCCACATGCGGGCTTAAGGCACACACCAACATCACTCCCACACAGCTGTGGCTCCACCCCATCCCTTCTAGCCACTATCATGTTCAGTAGGGCAGGAGTCTTCAGCATAGCCCATGTACCACAAAGATGGGCTATGTGGTAGACATTTCTTACCACCCACCTTCTACATTGACAGTCGCCCAAACAGAGCTGCCTAGTTCTGCCTAACGATCCAAGTAGCAGTTGTTTGAGGATGTTCGTATATAGGCAAATCTCGTTTTCAGGCGACAGCAATCCTGGGTAAAAGTATTTCTTTACCACAAGCATCTAAATCTCTTAAACATATTGGCCAGGCAGAGCTTATGGAGCAGAAATGGCACTAGTTCAGGTGGTGTAATCCATTAAGGTCACAATCACGGTTTGGCTATAATAATTGCATGACAAGCTGAGTATGTATGATAAACCAATATGTGGTCATCACTCAGATGACCTGCAGGAAAACATTGCAGGAATGGCATTATAAATGACAAAGAAGATAGAGGGAAAATCAGGCCGACATGCTGGTATTCTATTTTACCAAATCAGAATCTGCGGTGGTGGAAGCTTTCACGCTCTGAACCAGCTACAATCATCAGCACTAAAGAGTGGCATCAGCATTTTGGGGTGCATTGCATTCCATATGACGTTTGCCAACATAAAATGGAGGCAAATCCCATGAAACTGTATGCATTACGCAACCGAAGGAACGGTTTATCTTTATACTTGGAAGACAGTTAAATAGACTATTATTTTCCAGGTCAATAGGGCTGATGTAAATATTAAAACTGGTGTTTCAATATTTGGACGAGTTAGAAGGAATGAATTGTTGATTATCCTCAAATTCTTTTTTAAACTGCAGTGTGCGTTACCTCGTTAAATCATACGATAAGGGCCTCTGAGGTGCTTTCGATATTATTGTGTTATTGAACAATTTAAAGTAATGAAAAATACTATATGCATTTTACAGAATATATGCCATTTATGAACCTCCGTTATGCTAACTCAAGACCAGAAAGTGAATTTCCAATGTTTCTCTTGTGCATTTGGTTTTCATGTGTAACTTTGATACACTATGACTTAAAATACCACACTGCTAGGTCTGGTGCCTAACAAATTGTACGGTAACACCAACATGGGTATGTACCAGGGAGAAAAAAAGCTAACAAACAAACAAGATTGAAATAGCAATATTTTACACAAATTATTACAACAACACTATCAACATGATAGCATATGTCACATTAACACAAGGTAAATTTTCATGTGTAATTAAAATATGATGAAAGAATGTTTCTGCCTTTGGTATTTTAAATACCAGGCCCAAAGGGAAATTATCAAGTACAATTCTACTGAACTATTTAAATATTAATGCCATAGGCAGCAATACATATTTATATATATATATATATATATATATATATATATATATATATATATATATATATATATATATATATATATAAATATATCAAATCACACAAGGTGCCTGCTGTAGAGAGGTCACTCGCCAGGTAAGTTCTTTGCCACAATATTATATTGGAGGGTGCCACGAGGAAAGAGCTCTGCAACACAGCATAAAAGTCCACACCTCCAACGCGTTTCGTGATAACACACTTCTTCATGGGCAACGGACTTGAAATACGCAGGCACTTGCAATTTTCGGCACCAACTTTTCAATTCGAAAACCCCGCCCCTGTGGGCGTGGCCACCCCCCTGGCATTCTGGTCTTCGTAGTGCCCTATGTTTCTCAAGTGAGCAGCAATGTCTATGCACCAAAATGTTCAGTTCAAAACCCCAGTGGGTCGTGGTGCATGGCTCAAGTCCCCGCCAGCTCTCTCATACTCCAATAAACCGGCTCCTGGCCCATAAGCGGTGGCGTCGATTGGCGTCACTGCAGGAGTGCTATGAAACACCGGGACACTCCCCGCGGCCCAGGCGAAGCCGCCATCCATCAAATCACACAAGGTGCCTGCTGTAGAGAGGTCACTCGAAAAGAGCGCTGCAAAAGTTCTTTTCAACCGGTCAAAATCCAGGGAAAGCGAATGGCTCCCCGAGCGCTGCAAAGAGTCATTTTGACATGCCTACACAACTAGCCGAGGCAGCTTTCAGACAGGATTTCGAATCACACACAAAGAACAAGCGCGGTCCCGAAAGTGAAAGAGGACCGTGCTGCAGCCGGAGCATGGGGATCTCTTGTCTTTATGGGGCCATGTGTTTCTAATTAGAAACACATGGCCCCATAAAGATAAGAAAGTGCTTTGCGACAGCAGCAAAGCAGGCGACCCAGTCCGGATGGGCCGGCACAAAAAGCCAAAGGGAGGCAACCCAAACAGCTCATTTCCAATGGCAGGCCACCGTTTACCATAAACGGTGACGCCAGCCAATGGAAATAAGGGGTGGGTTTCAAGCCCTTTTCTCAAACTCCTCATTAACAATAAATCTCGCCGAGTGAGCAGCGCATGTGCTGCAACGCTAGGCGAGACCTAAAAATGCTCATGTTCTGCAGAGAACTATTTGCCACAGGCAAAAGGAGGAGGGGGCATGCGATAAAGAGGGGCTACATCGCAGAGTTCTTGCCCCCACAGAATAGGCGACAAGCTGGAGACCAGACGGGACCCGTAGCTCCGAGGAGGGAATCCGAGTCAGTGTGGACCTGAGAAGGAATCCGAGTTAGTGTGGACTTCATACATTCTCCGGCCCTCGGGGGTAAGATAGCTTTTAGGACAGAAAACACAAGAAGCAAGCCGCAAAGCCTAGACCAAGACTTTCCCTAAACCAGTCGATATCAAACAGTATCTTGCAATACCAAAAACGTATTTTGCAATACTAAAAAGTATCTTGCAATAGCTTAAAGAGGCATACACACTGTAATGAAAGAGTTGTGCGCATCTATAATTGGCATCTTTTCGAGAGACCTGTTTTCAGTAGAACGTTGCCCTGCAGCGAATTAAGGATGGGTTTATACTATAAATCCGTGGTGGCGCCACTTGTTTTAATCCGAAGCCAGTTATATCCAAGAAGCATCGTTGCTCACACAAGGGCGTAGCTTCCATTGACGCAGTAGGTGCAGTGGCACCGGGAATCAGCTGCCTGAGAACCGTGATCCATGCTGCATTTCCCAGTTCAAACAGCGGCCATTTCCTTCCTTGCGCTTGGACCAATGGCACACGGGATACGGCACCAAATGTGGGCACGTTTGCATTGGGTGCTCTGTGTGTACGATCCATCAATAGCGGGTCCTGTTTTATTAGAGCATTACAACAAGCAGCACTCCTGAGAAAATATCCCAACACCCTAATAATAACCTCTTATTAGAACACCGACGTAGAACAGGCGCACTTTCCACACAACACCAAAAAAGCGCACAACTCGAAACTCAGATAAGAATTTGTGTTACTCAGAAATATATTTGCCACCTTTTCTACAACATTTAAAACATTTTTTTTTTCCTGCACAAACCATCCGCGTGTTCATCACAAGCCGAATCAACTCCAGTTTGGGACGGAAAACCCTGAACCTTTTGGAAAGGTATCTCCGGGGTACAGAATATGAAGGCAAACCAATAGAAGTCAGAGCCGCACAAATGAAAATAACATTAAGTGACTTCTGGTCAGATGTACAAAAAAGTCAGTTTGTGATTTCCTAATTGCGAATTTTTGCAATTAGGAAATCGCAAACACCCATGTACAAATGTATCTTAGACAAAGTTTGCGATTCCCCCTGGGTCGCAAATAGACCTACCTTATTAATATTCATGAGGTAGGTCTCACTTTGCGACCCATTGTGAATGGCCTGCACTCACAGGGATGGTGGCCTGCTGGGGTAAGCAGACCACCATGTCTGTGATTGCTTTTTAAATAAGCAATTTTCTTTTTGTAATGCAGCCCGTTTTCCTTAAAAGAAAACAAGATGCATTTCAAAAATAAAAATGAAAAGCTACCTTTTCATTTTTTAAGAGTAGGAAGTGGTCCATGGTTCCACTGCCTGCTCTTAAAAATGTTGGCACCCACATTTACAAAGGGGAAGGGGTCCCTTGCGGATCCCTTCCCATTTGCAAATGGGTTACCACCAACCTGAAGTTGGTGGTAACTGCGAATGTTTTGTGACCTCATTCCCGGTTGCAAAATATTCCTAAATACCAGTGCGAAATTTTACCAGTCGCATACGGCCAGATGGGCTGTTTGCGACTCGGTAAAATGCTTCGTACATCTGGCCATTCATATCTTACAAGACAGGGGTTACTGGCATAGGAGGTGGTGTCGCATAACTGAGGAAGGAAATTGGATTTGTCTAAGTACCATGTAGTTAAATAATAATACTTATTATATCACATTGTCGCATTTTCCATCCGTTCGGTGAAAAATTATATCGCAGGAGCACAGGAACAACGCTCAAAAGGTGACTTTATGCCACGCTGGACCAGGGCAAAGTAAAAGTTTGGGCCAACCTCATGGAAGCGCAGGCCGGCTACAGGACCCACGCAGGGTGTGGTGAAAAAGTACCTTTAACTGGTCACAAGCAACGAGATGCGTCGATCTTCTCCATGCAGTGAAAGCGATGCGTCATTTCTGAAGATGAGTGACCGAGTTGAGAGGCGTCGAGCGATGCGCTGGATTCTGCCACGCAGTTGAGGGGATGCGTCAATCTCACCAAGCGGCATTTTCGGTGATACGCAGTCCGATGCGTTGATCTCAGTAGGCAAAGCGCTGGTTCCGATGCAATACGCCTATTTTACTCCAGCAACCGGGTCAATGTTCTGTTCTACTGCACGCAGACAGGTGATGCATCAAAATCCGTGTTGCAAGTCTCTAGGCCGCTTCCAGTGAGCCAGGCACAGGAGCAGGGGTAGAGACTTTGATTTCCCTGAGTCTCAAGCAACAGGAGGCAAGCCAACAAGCCCTTGGAGATCACTTGGAGTGAAGGCAGAGTCCAGCTCTCCTTCAGCATAATCAGAGAGCAGCAGACAGCAGGGCAACACAAGAGATAAGCAGGCCTTCCAAGCCTGCAGTCCAAAAATAAGTCCTTTAAGCAGCACAGCAGTTCTTCTGACAGAGGTTCTGTTCAAGATCCAGAAGTGTCTGATTTTAGGGGCTCAGAGACCCAGTACTTATACCGAAAAGTGCCTTTGATGTGGGGGTGACTTCAAAGCAACTCTCTGAAGTGTACAAGTATCTCTTTCAACCCAGTCCTGTCTGCCAGGCTATCTGTGGGGGGTAATCAGTCTTTTGTGTGGGGACAGGACACTGCCTATCAAGTGAAGGGTTAGCCCCTCCCTTCCAACCTGCCCAGACAAGGCCATCAGAATGCAGATGTATGCAGATGGGAACACAGACACACCTATCCTTCCTGTGTTGTGGCTGTCTAGAGGGAATGCCCAAAGTGCAGCCGTCACCCACCCCAGACATGTATCAGAGACAGGCTGTCAGGCACACAGAGCAGTAAGTGCAGAGAAATGACCACTTTCTGAAAGTGGCATTTCTAAAACAGTAATGTTAAATCCAACTTCACCAGTCAGGAGGCTTTATCATTCCCATTCCAAACATATGAAACATGAAAAAGCTACTCCTCTTTGATCAGGAATTACAGCTTAAAAGTGTATTAAGGAATTTCCAATGCTAACCTATGAGAGTAGTAGGCCTCAAAGTAGTGAGAAACGAAATAGGCTGTTTGTCAGTACCAGGTCATGTTAAACATGAAGGTACATGTCCTACCTTTCACTTACATAGCACCCTGCCCTTAGGGTTACTTAGGGCCTATCTTAGGCATGACTTATATGTAATAAAAGGGGAGTTTGAGGCATGGCAAGTAGTTTTAAATGGCAAGTCAAAGTGGCAGTAAACTGTACACACATGCAGGCCTGAGACAGGCTTGAAAGGCTACTTATGTGGATGGCACAATAGGTGCTGCTGGGCCACTAGTATAGGGCATACCACTTTTCAAGAGACTTGCCAGTACATCAGATATGCCAATCAGGTATACACCAATGTCATCATGTTTAGGGGAGAAGCACATGCACTTTAGCACTGGCTAGCAGTGGTAAAGTGCTCAGGGTCCCAAGGCCAACAAAAAGAGTCAGCAAAAAGAGGAGGTAAAAAGCTAAAAGTCCAAGACCACTCTAAGGATGTCAGGTCTAACACTCGCCTACTCTGCACTGTACCTTTCACAAGATGTATATGGAAGTGTTAGGTGGGTGGTGACGGGGGAGAGAGAGCTAGTCCCAGCTGCACGAGCACCTGGTATTCCAAGGATACCCGGGCAGTGCTTGCACTGCAGCCTCTGCTCTCCATATTGTAGAGTCTGTATTATATTTATGTATATATTTCCCAGAGTTTCTTGGCTGCCTGAACTCTGCTTTCTCTGGCCAGTCTGAGGTGGGACTACGTCCCTCAGATTTCTGTGTGCTGAAGGCGGGGCCCTGGAGGAGACGCGCTGAAAAGCGCAGGTGGTGTCCCGCAGCACAGGTGTTTTTGGCGGTTCCCTGCCCGTCTGAACTCTGCTTTCTCTGGCCAGTCTGGAGTACGACTATGTCCCCCAGATCTGTGTGTGCTGAAGGCAGGGCCCTGGAGCAGATGCGCGGAAAGTGTAGGTGATGTCCCGCAGGACGCGTTTCGGCGAAGACCGGGCCTAGACCAGGCCCGAATGTGCCCATCAGAGCCCGAAAGAGGCTGGGCTAGTTCACCCCTCTTGGCCCCTTCGTCTGCTGCACCAACAATTCCACTGGTGAGTCTTTTTCTGCATATATGGACTGCCAGTCTAACTTTAGCTATGGTCAAGCGCAAATTGGCTACAGGGAAGGACAGTACCATTGCTAATCCTCAAGTTGGTAAAACATTGGACTCCTTCTTGGTTCGAGCAGTTAGTGTAGTCACCAAGGAGATAGAACTGGCTGATAGACGCTTGTCCCTCGACATGGGGGAGAGGCCTAGTTTTGTTGGACCAAGTATGGAGCTACTGCCACCAGATACCCTTGAGGTCGCCCCTGCAAGCTGTTCCAGTCTAACTGTCTCTGAGGCCCAAAGCCATGCTTTTTTGATGATTCTGGATAGGGAACCACATATGTATGGCCCAGACTTGCCCCTGACCACCAGCTTTTGTGAACCTTCTGCAAACATTGTTCTGTGTTCTCTGCAGAGAGGCCAACCCACTGACAGGCACTTTGTTTGGCTTCAGCCTTAGCGCTCAATCAAAGCCCCACATAAACACCTGGCTTGGCTCAAGCTTCAAAGTATGCACAGAAAAAAATACAGATAAACAACATGATTATAAAATAGCAAACTCGTGGGGAATGCAAGATTAAGTAAAGCATGTAAAATAAGAGAGGTCCTAAATCGCTGAAATGCATTCCCTCGACGTTTTTAACATTCATTGTTTGCAAGTCAATCCATGATTTTAGCATCAGTATTAACTTAGGGGCATGTACACAGGGCAAGTTTTAATGCCATACATCAAAGAACTGGCCACTGTAAGCACATGTTACACAGTAAGCACATATCTCTCGCTTTGGGCCCGACTCAGATATTTGGATCCATTTCGCAAGAGAACAAGAGCGAACCCTGCTCCTTATTTGGATCCATTTCACAAGGGAGCAAATGCCGCAGCTCCCCTTCAAAAGGAGCTGAGCAATGTGCAGCGAGGGCCTGGGGTGTCAGTGGGTGAGGGGTCGTGGCACAATATACAGAACACAGCATTAGCTTGCAAACACTTACCATTACTGAGAACAAGGCGCCAGATCAGACTACTTCCATTCACTCTCACGTATGACGAAAGGGTGGGATCTACGCCTTTGAACGACGGACGTCTGAAATCACGCAGGGATGAAGTCTCCTATGCCCGAAACCGTGATGCTTATTGCGTCACTGGCCTACAGTGTGCATACAACCAGAGACCCCAATGGCAATGAAATTAAAACAGAAAGCCCTGCGTTGTGCGTCACGTTAAGAAAGTTGATTTACTGCCTGTCTTCCGTCTCCTGCTTCAGAGCGAGGCGGGGCAGGCAGCCTGAAACAGACAACCCAGACTTAAATACATCAATTTATTTAGAGATACAATCGTATCTCTAAATAAATCGATCTATTTCATATTTTTTAATGTAAATGTGTAGGAATTTTCAGAGGGGCGCAGCCCCACAGCCCTAATGGAGAAACCGCCCCTGGATATGTGTGTGAAGGG
Organism: Calotriton arnoldi; assembly: GCA_963921515.1. NCBI lineage: Eukaryota > Metazoa > Chordata > Amphibia > Caudata > Salamandridae > Calotriton > Calotriton arnoldi. Next base: position 1,271,031 of record CAWUFW010000598.1, on the reverse strand, counting down.
GTCACACTGATGTCCAAATATCTGTAAGGCAAAAATAAGAAAAATTAAAGTGCTTACATTTGAGGGAGTGCAGTGCATGTTGGGGGCGATGAATTGACAGGGTATTCGGGGAAGAGTGAAAAGAGGATGCTGAAGAGGAAAGAGAGGGGGTTGAAGATGTGCAGATGGAAAGATATGCAGAGCAAAAGAGCATACATATCTAACATAAAGCACACATAATTGAAGGCCAAAACTCCTTCCACAGGCCTCAATGCTATTTAATTCACAGACTCACTATTTCAGAATTTAAACATTTCCAATGTTAATTATTTATAAGAAATCATTGTTGTTACTCATTTATCTTTAATAGCTTACACCCAGTGACAAAGCCAATCATACTGATAGGCTTTAGGCGTATGTCAATTGTTGTACCATTTATCTGGATAAAATTACATCTCAGAGAGAAACCAAAATACCGGTCTGATGGCACACTATGGGAATCACAGAAATTTATTTGGCATGTTCCTTTATAGAGAGCACCCACTTTTTTCATCTCACTTAAAGACCTTTCTGCACATATTTCTATAGTACTGGCTACAGCTAGCATCTGTGGGTGCTTCTCGAAGTCTGGTTAGAGCATATTTTTCCAAAGTTAATGCTGCATGCAGTGCAAGACACTGGGCAAGCATACATTTTAAAGGGCTAAAGTTGTCCTGCAGAGCAATTTGCACATTACAGTAACTGTTGAACAAATTAATGCAAGAAGATATGGGGCAGTTTTTAATGTGCTTAATATTTTAAGACTATACGTTCCCACTGCTAAATAAGCCTAGCTTTATCGCTACATTTATTTGCTTTAAAGTACACCATTTGCCAATCTTTTTTTCATTTCTTTCTCAGGAGAGGGACTCCCCTGGACTCCAGATTTGTCCATTGATCTTGTTCACATCGCATGCTATATAAAAATCATGCCCAACGTTTACGCCTCACCATTTTCAAATGTCACCAGCCGCCACTGAATGAATCACATCTGGAATTGAAAAACATTGGCTCTCACTGAACACTGCTTTTAATATATCGGAGAACAATGATATACTGTTGGTGAGGAGAATTGGGTGGCTAGATCGATCACCTAAAATAACTGAGGACTGTGTGGTCATAAACTTCAGGAACCCAGGCTCAGCACATCACCTGGTCAAATCTGGTTGCAGGCCTGGTAGCGTAGGAACAACTCCAAGCATTGTACCGCTGGGTTACTTTTATAAACCCAGCCCTCCTGATCAGCCTGCAAGGATGGGGAATGCCTACCATCGACCTGAAGTATTGGGTGCCCCTATTGTTTCCACTTTTAATAGATATTCACCACTTTCAGGTCTGGATGCTAATGATTGACTTGTTCCATTGCCTGGACAGAAGGCGCCTGGAATATCGAGTGATGTGGATGGTGGAATTGGCGCTAATGTTTCTTGCTATTTCGAAGTTGCAGATTATTCTCACCCTGCATCTGATGTTTTCAGCTTCCTCCTTGATCATATGTTGCAGTCCCATGCATCAAACAGTCTCCAACCCCCTGTATCTGCTGCTCTTTGTGCTTCAATTGGTAGTGACCCCGTGCCCAAGGCGGCACCCTGTATCAAGCTCATCTCCTGGAACCTTGCCTGCATTAAAAACAAATTGCCATGTCTCGAGTGGTATGACTTTGTGGACCGTTTCATTATATGTATCTTTCAGGAGACTTGGGCAGTTACAGCTCATTTACGGTCTAAGTTTGCTAGTTTTGATCGACCTGCTCTTTTCTCTAGGAAGGGCCGGCAGCCTGGCTGGAAATTACCCTGGTATGTACATCTAAAGCTATCGATCTAGGGCCTCCAGACGTATTGTGTGTATTCTTGCAATTTCCTGATGGGGTTTCGCTATGATTGTACAATGTTTATTGTAGACATGAAGGTAGCACAATCAGGTTAGCTGCTATTGATGTAATCAATTCACACCTACGATCTCTCCCGGTTGGTGTATTCAGGATTGTGGCGGGTGACCTCTATTGCAATTTCAAAACTCTCGGAATTGCTACCGACACACATAGTGGGGAAGAGGATGAAGTATGGGCAGTCCCGGAGCTTTCACTCAAACCAATACAAAAATGGTCTGCCCCCACCCTGCAACTAAATGCCTTTACTCTTAATAATGGTCTGAGAGCCTGCAATGGGAGAACCCTATGAGATAAAGAGGGGAAGGTCACCTTCAACTGACAGGGAGGCGTTAGCTGTATAGACTATATATTGATGGACATCAAGGTTGTATTGATGGACATCAGGTTGTGGTCGCAAGTAATTGACAAGGAGGTGGTCTCTAGGCAGGACAGTGATCACAATGCCCTGGACCCCTCCCTGAGCTCGTTGGGCCTCAGTATTCCATCTCAAGATCACAAACCTTTCAACAGGAGGCTACTACCAACTAGCAACCGTAGTAGATTGAGATGGAGTGCTATCGCCGCCACTCCAACTATCCAGATACAGCTGTATGAGGCACTTGCTACTGCCTTGGAAGCAGTTTTGGCCTTGAGAGGGTGTTCTCTTGCAGTGGCCTCATGGGAGGATTACACAGCTATCCATAACTCCCTGTGTTGCTCCTTAAAGGAGCTCTTTATGTTGGAGGCTAGGTCTTTCCCCAAATGGGCCCATGAGGCCAAATGGTATAGCAAGGCCTGCAGGCTAGCTAGGCGCATCCTGATGGTTGCTATCAAAGGTGGGACTAGAACCACAATCCCGGAAGCCAGAGCTTCCTATAAAGCTGCACCAGACAAGGCCAAGCAAGATCATTGTTAGAAATGGGGTCTCTAGTTAGCAGTGGCTTGCACCCTATCCAAGTAGGGACCCTTATTCTAGTCAGGGTAAGGGAGTTACACACCCAAGATAACCTCTGCTCACCCCTTGGTAGCTTGGCTCTAGCAGTCAGGCTTATCTCAGAGGCAATGTGTAAAGCATTTGTACATAACACACACAGTAACACAGTGAAAATACTACAAATGGACACCACACCAGTTTAGAAAAATAACCAATCTTTATCTGAATAAAACAAGGCCAAAACGACAAAAATCCAACATACACAAGCAAAGATATCCCTTTTAAAAGGTTCAAAATAGTTCAGTTCATATAAAACTATGGATGCATCACTTTTTAGTGCAAAGTACCTGGGATGCTTCAAAATCAAAAGACGAAAACAGGTGCAGGGGAGATGATGTACCAAAAATAAAGCGATGCGTCGATTCCCTACTCTCAGGGGAGGTGCTGCGTCGATTCCTTGCTGCCAGAGGAGGTGATGCGTCGATTCCTTGCTGTCAGGGGAGGTGATGCGTCGATTCCCTTCTGCGAGGGGAGGTGGTGCATTGAGTGTCGGATACGCGGCCTCGGTTCCTTTCTGCTGGCCAATGTTGATGAAGGCTTGGCACACAAGTGTGATGCGTGGAAAATCTGGTTGCGCTGGGTCGATGTGGTGGCGGTGAAACAGGTGCTGCGTTTATTTCCCAGCGTCGATGCAGGAAATGCGTCGAAACTTCAGCCGCACAGCAGGGCCTGCGTAGGAGTCGGAGCAGGTGCCTCGGACGTTGGAGACACAGTGCTCAGGACTAAGGCTGTGGGGATCTCCTGGCTGCATGGTAGGCGCTGCATCGATTCTTCTGCCCCACCGCGGTGATGCGTTGGATTTTAAATGCACGGCAAGACTGAGGCAGGAAAAACAGGCACTGAAGGTCGATGCGTGAATTTTCTTCTCTTCTTGCAGCAGAAGTCACCTCCAAGGGCCCAGAAATGAAATTGGCACCACTTGACAAGTCAGAACTCCCATCAGAGGAGTTCAGGGGTTGCAGATAAAGTCTTTGAGGGCTCTGAGTCTTCTTAACAGGAGGCAAGCACACACAAGCCCTTGGAGAAGAATGGCAAGCAGGATGATGAAAACAAAGTCCAGTCCTTTCACTCTCCAAGACAGAAGCAGCAAGCAGTAGACCAGCACAACACAGCGACAAGCAGAGTGTCAGTTCCCCTCCTACAGCTTCTCCAGCTCTTCTTTTTGGCAGAATCTCCTCTTACTCCAGAAGTGTTCTAAAACTGTGGGGTCACAGCTCCAGTACTTATCCCATTTTCTGCCTGTGAAGTAGGCAAACTTCAAAGGATAGTATTTGTAGTGCACAAGACCCTGCCTTTTCCTGACCTGGCTCCAGACACACTACAGGGGAGTGGAGACAGCTTTGTGTGAGGACAGGTACAGCCCTATTCAGGTGTCAGTGACAACTCCTCCCACCACTCTATCTCAGGAAGACCCATAAGCCTGGTGATGGGCCATCAGGGTATGCAGGGCACACCTCAGCTCCCTTTGCCTGATTGTCTAGAGTGAATGCACAAACTGCCGAACTGTCAGCCTAAACCAGACGTTGATTCTACAGGCAGGCAGAGACACAGAATAGTAAAGCCAGAAAATGCCCACTTTCTAAAAATGGAATTTTCAAACACACAATTTAAAAACCAAGGGGCATATTTACAAGAAAGTGGCGAAGCGTGTCGTTAAGCCAAGAAGGCTAACAACACGCTTCGTCACTTTAGAAACGCAGGGCTGCACCATATTTACTAGAATATGGTGCAGCCCTGCGTTTCCCCCTGCGATGGTGTTAAATTTAGCTGCCTAGCACCAACGCAGGCACCCTTGCACCAAAGTGCAAGGGCACCTGTGTTGAGGGGATGATTGTTTATGTGCAGGAAGGTCCCCCTTGCTGCACATAAACAATCTTGAGATGCTGTATTGTAGCTTCTATGTGTGCTGCTTAATGCAGCACACATAAAAGTTGCAAAACAGCTTTTAATTTTTTAAATGATTGTTTATGTGCAGGAAGGGGGACCTTCCTGCACATAAACAATCATTGGAGTTTTGCTGTTTCCAAGGCAGTACACATGGAAACACCAAAAACAAGGAGAAATAAAGCATTTCTCCTCGTTTTGCCTGTTTCAGACCGGGTTTTCCCTGGTCTTAATTTTGGCGCTGCCTCCTATTTACGCTGCTCTTGTAAATAGGGGGCAGCGTCAAAATTAACGGGGGTTGCGGTGAAACGCCCACCACAACACCCATTGCCCGTCCCTTTCACGCTAAGTGTAGCATGAAAGGGGGCCTTATTTACAAGGCTCGTTAAGTGGCTTAACGCTGCCCTGTAAATAAGGCGACGCTCCTATTGCCATCACAACGTCACTAAAAGTGACATTGTGGTGGCAATAGGGGCTTGTAAATATGCTCCCAACTTCACTAAAAGATGTATTTTTAAATTCTGAGTTCAGGGAACCCAAACTTTAAATCCCTTTCTCTTCCCAATTGAAAGTTACACTTGTAAGAGGTTACAAGGCAGCTCCAATAATAACCTTTGGGAATGATAGTCCTTGCAAAAGTGAAAAACGACATTGACAGTATTTCACTATCAGGACATGTAAAACACACCAGTACATACTACCTTTCACATACACTGCACCCTGCCCATGGGGCTACCTTGGGCCTACCTTAGGGGTTCCTTACATGTAGTAAAAGGGCAGGTTTGGGCCTGGCAAGTGGGTGCACTTGCCAGGTCGACATGGCAGTTGAAAACTGCATTCACAGACACTGCTGTGGCAGGCCTAAGACATGTTTGCAAGACTACTAATGTAGGGAGAACAATCAGTGCTGCAGGCCTACTAGTAGCATTCGAATTACAGGCCCTGGGCACACACAGTGCACTTTACTAGGGACTTAGCAGTAACTCAAATATGCCATCATGGATCACCAATCATAATCACAATTTACACAGGGAGCACTTGCTCTTTTGCACTAATCAGCAGTGGTAGAGAGCCCAGAATTTAAAAATCAGGAAAAACTAAATGCAGCACACAGTCAAAAACAGAAGGTCAGAAGCAAAAAGACTGGGGAAAAACATGCCAAAGATGCCAGGCCTAACAGTCATGAAACGGCCATTTGGGAGTCACTATTGCTTGAAACTAAAGGGAAGACCGTCTCTCCTTTTGGCATATATTGGCTAATAAGGGCCCAGAATTTGCTGCCCCTCTGTGTACAGTTGCCGCTTGCATTGATCATTTTACAGGTCTCTGTGCGTGTGATTTGGGGTCGAATGAGTTGGACACATTGCCGTCTACTGGAACTGCAGCGAGTCCTGTTAGCGGGGCAATTGAAGGTGTGGCCATGTCCTGTTTTCTAGATGGTATGGCCGTCCTAGTAGAATGGGCATAGGAAGGCCAATTATCCAATGTTCCATCTGGGGCTGCTTGACTAACCAGGCTGATTGTGCTTCTTGCCCTATTACTGTGAGTGAAGTTGGCAGTGCGATAGACTTGATTATTCCAGGGAAAGCGCCAATGCTGGATAAGGTACCAGTTCAAAGCTGAGAAACGAATTTGGAGCCCCATAACTTCCCCTAAATTTTATTAACATTGTGAATGGGCTCACTATGCCTTGGACTTGGGCAGGGACTGAGATCATCCCAATTTACAAAACGGGCTAAAGGTCCCTTCCGTCCAACCACCGTCCTATTAGTCTTATCAACTGTTCGCAGAAGCTCTTTAGTCAAATCCTGTTGAGCAGATTACAGACTTGGATGGAGGATGCATCAGTGCTGACTCCCCTGCAAGCTGATTTTAGGGCTGGGGCTAGTACCACCGACCAAGTACTCCAGTTGCAACCAACCTACTGGCAATACGTCACGTTGAGAGGTGGATGCCTCTATGTCATTTTCGTCGACCTTCGGTCGGCTTTCGATCTAGTTCCAAGGGACGCTCTGTGGAAGGTTATGATTGACATGGGTTTTCCGAAATATCTAGTTGATGTTATCAGGAGGCTCCACCTGGATAACTATGCACAGGTCAGGTGTGGCTCCTTTGGGGTGGAAGACAGGGATGCGTTTTAGCTCCTACCCTATTTTATTATTTATTAATGATTTGGTGACTATATTGGAGCAATGTAAGCATGATGCCATGAGTCTGGCGCTCCTGTTTGCGGATGGCACCCTGCAGGCCTTGAAATCCCCAGTGGGTATCCAAAATCTGTTGGATCAGATCAGTGTCTTCTGCAGACAGAGAGGGCCAGAGATCAACCTTAACAAAACCAAGTACATGGTACTGAATCCCTGCCATACGTCCCGGTCACATCCAGTCTTTAATGGCTTTCCATTGGAGTGTCCGTACCTTTGAATATCTAGGGTACACTCTCAACGAGTATTTTTATTATAATAATTATTTTGATTGTTATTATTATTTTTATTATTATTTTGGCTGGTCTCCTCAGATCCAAAAATGCAAATTTAGGCTGGAGCACTATATAGGAGTCATGTTGAGAGTTCGTCAGGGCTCTAGCTTTCGTCTGATAACCCCTGCATTACAAATCTATAACTTACAAGCCCTGGAGGGGGGTCATTATATGGTAAGAAACATTAGGGCATGACAATGCAAATGATATGTGTTGGACTTGGCCCTTTTTGCAGGTTCATCCCTGAACTTTTTGCCTTCCTCCTAGCCTTTTTTCTGACATGGTGTTGGTGGTTTTAGGACTCTGGGCACTTTAGCACTGCTGTCCAGTGTAAAGGGCGTGTGCTCTCTGTGGTAAACATGGTAAGATTGGTCTACACCTGTTTGGCATATTTAATTTACCTGTCAGTCTCTTGTAAAGTGGTATCTCAGATACCCAGGGCCAGTAAATTAAATGCTACTGGTGGGCTTGCAGCGCTGATTGCGCCACCCACCAAAGTAGCCTTTCAAACCGGTCTCAGGCCTCTGCCATTGCAGGGCCTGTGCGTGCAGGGCAGTGCGCTGTGGCGTGGCACCTAAAGTGTGTGCCATGTCTGTGACCCCCCTTTCACTGAATGTCAGTCACCCCTAAGGTAGGCCCTAGCTAGCCCTATGGGCAGGGTGCATTGTAGGTAAAAGGTAGGACATGTACCTTAAGTGTGTGACATGTCCTGGTGGTGACAAACAGCCATTTTCGTTTCTCACTGCTGTGAGGCTCCCTCCCATAGGAATGCATTCGGGATTCCCTGATAAGTGTTTCAGTGGTAATTCCTGATATGAGAGGAGTAGCGTGGTCAAGTTTGGTATGGTTGGAATAGTAATAATAAATGCTGCGCAATGGTGTGCGCAGATTTATTATCACTATTTTAGAAATGCCACTTCTAGAAGTTGGCATTTCTGTGTGCTATGTGTCTGCCTGCCTGATGTGTATTGCATGTCTGGCTTTGGAGTGACAGGGGCTGGTGAGGTGTGTGTGGCTCCAGGGAGGGCAGGGTGAGTCAGCGCTAGGCTGAATAGGGGATCTGCATTTGGAGTAGTGGGAGGAGTAGTCCCCTGACCCTGAATAGGTCTGTGCCTGCCTAGGTGAATGCTGGCTCCGCCCTCCTGTGGTGTGTCTGATGACAAGCCCCCACCTGACAATAGGGAAGAGGAGCCCTGTAAACCGAGTGCTCCAAAACCCTCCAGAACCAGCGCAGGCTGATTCCCCCAAGCCCTGTGCCAAGGGCAGACAAAAGAAAATGCTGTGTAAATATTGGGGCTGTGACCCCATGAAAATGTTGTGCTTTTGTGCTTCCTGACTTGTTGCTGCTGGGCCCCAGGAGGAACTGCCACGAGGGACACTGTGAGCTGGCCTACCTGGGCCCAGCCTTGTGTCCCTGGAGTTCTGGCTGCTAGCGCCTCGTGAGCGCTATATCTTTATTACTGGAGCTCCAGAGAGGGGGACTCCAATCCGGCCAAGGAAAAGCGGAGCGCGTGGGTCCTGCAGCGCTGGGCTGCAAAACTGCCTCGAGGGAATCCCGGCGTGGGGATTGCCCCACACTGCCTCCGAGTGGAGCGGGAGCCCACCCCTCATGGTGCGCTGCTTTGTTTAATTTTACAGCGGGAGCCCACCCCGCAATTGCAGCCGCATTGATACCTTTCGAGCGGGAGCCCACCCCGCATTGCACTGCTGGAGAAAAGGAGCCGCTGCCGCTGCGAGCAGCGACCAGGAAGTCAGGCAAGCGCTGCCTGACTGTGGGCGGGGCCTGCCGTCAGCTGACCGGAGCCTCGCGGGCTCCATTTCCACCTCCCTCTGCGGTGGGGAAGCCGTCCGGAGCCTCGCGGGCTCCACGCCGAAGTCCCATGTCCCAGGAGAGGGACCGGGCGAAGTCAGGAGAGGTCACGAGAGCGGGACCTGTTAAAGCACCTTGCCGGTGCCTGAGGACCTGGGGAGGAGACCAACGGAGTCCCGAGAGAGCCCCGGTGAGTGGGGCTGAGACGTGAGCTGTTGGGGGGTTGGTCGAGGCACATTGTCGGTGCCTGGAGCCGTGTTGGTGCTCCTGAGGCACATTTAGTGCCAGTGCCTTATTAATCTTCACAGCTGCGCCGCAGTTGCGGGCAGCTGCAACGGGGGGCAAGTTTGTGTGCAGAGTCCCAGAGCGGGGCTCACGAGGCACAACGGTGCCAGTGCCTGGCTTGCAGTCCTCAGCTGCGCCGCGAGAGCGCGGGCAGCTGCAACGACGGGGGCATATTATTTTTAGTGCCAGGAAGGGGTGAGTTGCACCCCACGCCCCCAGCGCATTTGCGCACCGGTGATTACGCTGCATGGGCAGCCGGAGGGCCATTTGGAAGGCCCCAATTACGCCCTGACTTTCTGGACATAGGGCATTGGAGCCCCAGTGAAAGGTCAGTTGGCCTGGGGTCATTTCAGTGCTTAGGACAAATGTCAATGTGTTTATGCTGGTGATTTATTGCATAATGTGTTTATGCTGGTGATTTATTGCCTAATGTGGTTTATACTTAGTATGTTTTATGCCTATGGTGATGCCTAACATGATTATTGCATACTGTGGTTATGCTTGTGATGCCTATGACAAAATATGTTTATGCTTAGGATATTTATGCATACTGTGGTCTATGCCTAATGCTAAGGTGATATAATGCTGAGTACAGTATTCCGCCAGTAGTTACTGGTGGTGTTTTTACAATTGCTACTTGTGCTTTCTAAAGGTTCTGACAGTGGCCCGATTGGCCCTGTCATGTGTATATAATCCCCTGTAAATATTGCCTAGTGCCAGTTGGCACAGTGTATATTGTGTGATTATGATTCTAATGTGTTTTGGATAATACAAAGGCTATTTTATATAACCTTGTGTGGAGTCTGTTTTGTAGTGTGCCTAGTGTGTTGCTGCTGTGTGTGTGTGTTGCGCAAACGCTTTACACATTGCCTCTGGGATAAGCCTGACTGCTCGTGCCAAGCTACCAAGGGGGTGAGCAGGGGTTATCTTCAGTGTGTAACTCCCTTGCCCTGACTAGAGTGGTGGTTTCTGCCTGGCTTAGGCGCAAGCCCTAGCCAACCAGAAATCCCATTTCTAACAATATGTAACTGGCGGAGAATCATTTTTTACATCTCCTCACCAACCTCCCTGCCAGTACCCCACCCGTCCCACTCCGGTTAGATCTTGGCATTCGACACCTCGTCCATAGAGTAAAACTTAGAATCTTGCGGTACTGGAGGAGGATCTGGTCCTCTGTGGACTTAATGCCCTATTGGCTGGGCTTAGAAGAAACACTAAAACTCCCTGGGGCTGCTAGGATCAAGTGATTGGGGTATGTCAAATGTTGCTAATTTATGGACTCATCCAGAGACATCATGTAGTGTATCCAAGTCTATGCTCAAGGAGATGTACTGGAGACGCATAGATTGTGGCCTCCTCAGGACTGGGAGGGTGGGCCCTTTCATCTAAGTTTTCATTGAGTTTAAAGACACTCACTTTCTGGAATAGTACATGGATGCAATCGAGCCCCCAGCTGCCAGAACTCTGTACATAAAATTTTCCATAGGGACCTTGCCACTTTGAACATTTACAGCAAAATGGCGTCGCCCCCCTCTCTGAACCAGAGTTGAGTTGCCCCTTTTGCCCTGAGGCCAAAAAAATCTATAGACCATGCCCTGTATTTTTGCCTGCATTACCATGTACATAGGAGGACATGGATTCTGCCGCTGTGTTGCAATCCGGGTGTTAGGGACTATAGAACTGCAACAAGGATATTAAGATCAGACTCAGCCCAACCAATTGTATTTGCTGTCTCCCGTTATCTATTATACATGTGGCGCTACAGATAGAAAAGTGTTGCTCTGTTGTCACCAGACTAGGTCTCGGGACTTGTATACAATCTATGTCTGTACCATGCAATTGGCTGCGATTATATGAACTATATTCTGTTTTTGGATTATAGATGAGGATTATTAGCATATGTATGAATATTAAGCATTTCCTTAACACTATGAATCGCCTATTCCCATATGCTGCTATTTTTATATTCTCCTTTGATTTTGTAAATATTTTTATTGAGATGATTTTAAAGATTTTAATGGCATTATTGTATTGATTTATTATATTTTATGTGCTTTTATGGCAATCGCCGAAATAAAGGAATAAAGGAGAAAGGTATACATTTCGCGTTTTTCATATAGTCTGGACTTGGCCCAAAGGCATTAGACCACGTTACAAGAAAGTAGGTTCTGAATAACAAACATCATGAAAAAACCTATTAGCACTAGAAAAACAAGGAACAAACAGTTCATGCCAGCAAGGATGTTACAGGATAAGAAGTAGCTAGCTAACCATCATAGTAAATCAGCAGCAAGTACCCAAGAGAGCAGACAGAACAAATCATTCCACCAGGCAGGAGGGAGTGGAGTTGCTGGGGACGTTATGAGTAATGCATGCAGTCTTATATTGGGCTCTTGCATTGATGGGGAGCCATTGCAAGGTATGAAGAATAGGAGAGATGTGGTTGTGATTCCTGTGGCCTACCACAAAGTGGGCAGGTGTGTGGAGCACTGCTCTCAGAGGAGGTACATGTGCTTTAGGGAGACCGGAAAGGAGTGAGTTGCTGTAATCTTAGTCTAGAAAGTACTAGTGCGTGGACCAGAGGTTTCAAGTTTTGCACAGGAATGAACTGCCTGAGGCCCCAGAGCAGTCTTAGCCGGTGGTGTGCACCTTTGGTCACAGCTATCATTTGCCTCTGGAGGTCTAGATGGTGGTCAAGGATAGAGCCCAGTGATTTGGCATCCTCACAGAAAGGGAGAGGGGTGTACTGGTACCCCCGCTTGAGTGGAAGCTGCCACCCCTCACCTTACTCTTCACCCCCACCTCTTCATCACCTGAAAGTACAGGTTCTGAGACCTCATAAAGCTAAGGTTCATGGCCACTTCTTCTTTGGCTGCCTTGGCTGCGCTGGCTGTGGAGCAGGGGCGGCTCCTCCGCTAAGGCAGAGGAGCGTCGCCCCACTGCTCTTTGAGCAGGAAAAATAACATGAGAATAACTATGTTATTCTCAATAACATGATAATAACTCTGTTATTCTCATGTTATTTTTCGCAGGTTCGGGGATGGGTGAGGGCGGGGCTGGAGGCACAGGGGGAGCAGTGGTTTGTGAACACTAAGTGCACATAACTGCTTGGCCAGCCGTGGGACCGGCCTACGAGTCATACGCACTTAGCATGTTCCCCGCCAGGCTGCATTACACAGCCTGGTTGGGAACATGCCCAGGCCCCCAGTTACAACCTGAGCACCGATTCACCGCACTCAGACCAATCACAACGCTGCGGCTATAGGGAGCCTAGGTGCTTCCTGGTTTCCGGACACGATGGAGAAGCGAGGAGAGACAGCTGGCAGGAGAGGTAAGTGTTTTTTTTTTATTATGTCCCCCCGCAACCCCGCCTCCCCCTGCCCCTCCACCCTTATTCCCAGGCAGACGCTACTGGATACAGGCGCCCCTAACGGGAGGGGAACTGGTCCTATTCTCCAGCAGTTCTTAAACATTATAAAAATCTTTATTACATGATTGACAAGATGTGGGTACTAAAGAGGGCATACCTCCCCAACCCACGCGTTAGCTGAAGTGGAGGCACTTGAGCTAAATGAGTGTGACCTAGGAAGGCTACCAAGATGTCCCAAAAGGTAATCAAACATACCTTTACAGGTCCTGCCATGTCATCAGTTTCAGTGGCACACAGCAGTTTCTGTACAAGAAAGGATACAGGTGGCTGCCCCCCTTTCTTGTTTATCCAGTAGAGCACCATGACTGTGTCTAGACAAGGAGGGGGCACAACTGGCGCTCTGCTGTGTCAGTGTTAACACTGTGGATGCAGATTCACCAAAATGGCAGATGGCAGGTTTGATGTCATGGACCAGTTGACTCGTGTTGGCATCACAAGGTTGAGGTGATTCTAAGGGTGTGCACATTTGCAAAATGTATCTCTCCTGAATTTTATGTGATTCTCACAAATACGAGAATACGAGCAGTGGTTCATGAGGTTTTCTGCATCTGGGTTGCAGGAGAATTTTCTGGCAGAAAATGTTTTTGTGAGGAAAACTTTGTAGGCGGGAAACTGCACGGACTAAATACACTTAGCAATGTTTACACTTCACGGCATTGGCTGCAAACGTCGTACAAGCTCACCTGGGGAATGTCTGCTCTCACACCTGTACTCTCATGGTTTACTGAGCGGGGGGAGCAGAGCAATTGATGAATTCCATTTTCAGGTAAGTGAAAGGGGTTTCTCCTGAAAAAGGCTGCCGCGAGAAATCATTTTGAAGCAAACAATGATTTGCAGAATGTAATACAACGAATTATGCTGCAGCCTCAAATATGAAGCAATCTTGATCGAAAGAGGATCATCAACAGATTTAAAGTATGAGCGTATGAAGACAACGTGTGCAATGTACAGTGAACTTGCGCAGACCAGCCTAAATAGAGAGAAGTTCAATGGCTCATTTGCGTATTTTCTCTATGGAAAATTGTGATGTCTAATGTTTCTAAATGTATGCAGTGTTAATGGAAAAATGAAAAAATAAAACTGAGTTCATCTCAGAAAAAAGGTGACCTTTTTGCCTTATTGGTCACAATGACACAAGCTCTTTGGTTTGCAGAAACAGAAAGAAGTGATGTGCTCAAGAACACGAAGGCTGTTTGGCCTGGCTCTAAAGCTGTTTCTGCCCTAAGTGAAACAGCCCAAGTTAACCCCCTTACTGACTGTTGGAAATTTGCCCTTTCTGCAGGGCCATCCTGATTTTGTTTTGCCTTATTTACTGAACCCTGTTTTTGATGACTGTACAACTCTGTGCATGTTACTCCTGCTAAGCAGTGCTTGTGCTCCTCCTTTCAACAGGGTAAAATTGGTAAACTCCTGATTGGCATATATAACTTACTGATAAGTACCTTTTATATGGTACTAAAGTGTACCCAAGGCCTGTATTTAAATGTTGCAAGTGGACTAAAGCCATCGCTGTGTCATGCACTACAGTGGCAAGGTAAATATGGCTGCAGGCCTGTCACCAGTAGCCTGGCAGTGCAGGTTTTAACTACAAATTCAACCTGTCAAAGTGACCCCTTATGACAGGCCTAAACCTTCCTTTTAAATATTAATAAGTCACCCCTAAGTAGGCCTTACTGCCCCATAAGTAGAGGGTGCATGGTATTTAAAAGTAGGGCATGTAACGTTTAATGTTAGACATGTCCTTACAGTGAAAAAGCCCTAAAAGCTATTTTCACTGTTACAGGTTTGGCTGTTTCATAGGAAAGCATTGGGATATAATAAAATTAAATATTGTTGTGTTCGCGTATGAAACAGCTACAGTATTCCTTCTTGGACTTTTGAAAATAGTTATTAGAAACCCAATTACTTGGTAAAGTCACATTGTAATAAATATTTTAGAACAGGTACTTTTGGAAAGTGGCCTGTTACCTGCCTAACACCTCCAGAAGCCTATTTGCATGAGCTTCCAACCCACTCAGGAGCTGAATAGCTCATTTGATGAGGTGTGAACCTGCTCCCAGAGCTCAGACAAAGGCCCTGGGTGTGGAAAGGTGGCAGGCTGACCATCTTCAAAGTGGTCTACCCTGTCAAAGGCAGATTTTGCTAATACCTGGGCCTTCCCCCTTCATTTGTTCCCTTTGTCAGTCAGGCACCATGCCCAGTGGTAGAGGAGCTGCCCCATAACCGGTTTGAGTAGCCATAGAGCAGAAATTGCTCATTTCCATGGCCACACCTCTGGTGCGGAGGTGGGGGGGCACAAGAGCTCTACACAGACAAGAAAGGTTCTGCCATGTTGGTTTTGAGCAAAGAGGTACCCAGTGGGATTGTTTGTAGTAGGGCACACAGGAAGTGCTGCAGAAGTGGGTAGGGTTACTCCTGGGAACTTTACGCCACAGGTTAGGTAGAGGCCCCCCACCCACAGGCTGGTGTCAGGCATAAATGACTTCTGGACCTGTGGAAGAACAGAAGAGTACTGGACTTGCTGTCTGTGACCTTGAGAAGATCCCTGAAGACTGCACCTGCTCCCTCTTGTACACATGACAAAGAAGTGGACTCCACGGGTCATAAGACTGGCTTTCTGCTTTGGGCTACAGGGACACAACAAGCTTCAAGAGGCCTTTTTCTGCATACCAAGCTAACCAGTTCCAAGTAGACCTGCCCTGGACCCTGCCGAAACCTGGCACTTAAAAACCTTTTGCCCTGGGAGCTGGCATGAGATGTGGACCAACCTGCCAAGACCATCTGCCAAGGGTGCATCTTTGCTGGCATTGAGTATGCCTCCGCTCCCGCTAATGTCTTCTATGCAACAGCAAATCTGATTTAGTGGGCCTTGTTGATTGGCATCTGATGACATCAATCCCTCTTCAGCCACAATCTGCAGCCTTGTCCCACTGAAGAAATCTGAGCTCCACAAAAGTGTGTAAGCTTCACCAGACCAATCCGCTGCCTGCATCCAATTGACATAGAGGGGTGTTTGGGTGCAAAAACTGGACTTTTTTTTTCCTCTGAGCTTTCCTGCCTTCACTGAGACCTCACACTTCAGCTCCCTGTCACCATTGAGCCCAGCTTCAGCCACAGCCCATAGCCTTGCCTCGCTGAAAACTTTTTGCAACATAAAAGTTTCTAAATGTAAAGGTAACTCTTTGACCGGCATGAACATGGTCCTTGTATTCGACCTGCACTCCATCCAGTGCTTCATTTTCAGAAAAATAAGTGCCAGGGCTCTCATCAGGAGGCCACTGCAACATGCACCACACATTGCCTCGCCATCCTGCCGATGATAGTAACAACACAACTAGTAACCCTCACACTCCCACAAGTGTGACACTTCAGACTATTTCAATCAATCAATCAATCATGTCACTTATAAAGCGCACTACATACCCGCGAGGGTCTCAAGGCGCTGGGGGAAGAGGGGGGTGGTGCTGCTACTGATCGAAGAGCCAGGTCTTGAGGAGTCTTCTGAAGGCCAGTAGGTCTTGGGTCTGTCGGAGGTTGGTGGGGAGGGTGTTCCAGGTCTTGGCGGCGAGGTGGGAGAAGGATCTGGACCCCCAAAGCTATAAGAATGGCTTGGGCGGCAGGTAATAGTCATTTTTAATGTATATAACTGTTGTTGTGGTCGTCTCTAAATTAGCCAGATGCCGCCACCTTGTGGCAGTCTGTCACAAGTACCAGTGTTGACAATTAAGTGACTGTGCAGAGCACCGGAAACCACCTGCTTAAATTAAGCACTGGCTCCATCACGGTCAGCATTAAAACGTAACTTTGTCTCAGTCAAGTGCAACCAGATGACCGCGGTTGGCATTTAATACCTTTTGGCACTACTCTAGACCTTAAACATTAAAAATATATACCTGCGGTTCTACTTATTGGCTTTCTGCCATTTTTGTGTCATTGTATTTATTAAAATATTCTCTAATTTTCTAAATTGGTTTGGGATTTTTCTTTTGTTGTGTTTTGACTTTATTACTGTTTGAGTACTGCATAAATACTTTACATATTGTGTCTAAATTAAGCCTGTTTGCTCTGTGCTATAGCTACCAGAAGGTTGAGATCAGGTTAATTTTAGTAACTTTGAGGGAGTGCTTAATTTATTAAAGATTGAATGCCGGTGCTCAAAGCTCTGCTCAAAGGCCCACAGCTGATGCTATCAAATGTTCGTGTGCCGAATACTAAGGCTGCATATTCTTAAATCCAACTCATGCCTCTTTAATTCACTTCCAGACACTTGCAGCACCGCCTTCTCTGCAGTTTCCTACTTTCTTCCTTTGTAACTGTTTTTCTGTCTTTCCCTTCCTCTCTCCTTTCGCTAGATGTGTTTTTCCCATTCTTGCTCTTGAACTATGTTTGATAAGGAAAAATAAGTGCCAGTCCCAAAAATGAGTACCATTGGCCCCCTCCGGCAGCCACCTGCTCAAATTAAGCACTGCTTGGAGGGTTCACGGTAACAGGGATTGTGGTCATTATTTGAGGTGGATACTCATCCCCTCAACTAATATCCTAATTCCTGACACTGACCATATACAATAATACTTTTGGCAGGGTATATGTAGACTTCATGGCTCTTCACAAGTAAACATATCTCAGCAGATAAGACAGCCACTTCTCCCGAGCTCTAGGTTCAGCCACAGCAATAGCACCCAGGCAGACCAACCACCTAGACGCAACTAGACCTGAACTTTGTGGGAGTGGGGAGCTATCACATTAAGAATGTTGGACGAGACTAACATGTCAAGCAATGAGGGTGGAGCTATCCACAGAGCCAATATGAGAGAATGCATTTTAACCATATTGGACAGATCCAAAGGGATTAGAACAAACATGTTCGTGGATTTGATATTTCATAGGCTACTGGCAGTGATCTTCGGGAAGTGGATTGCGCACAATCACAATTAAAATGGAGCATCTACAGAATTCAGTACAAAACATATTAGAACCTTTTTTTACAAACTTATATCAAGCAGACACCCCCTTTGCCAACTAACCCACAATTCCTTCTATGGCAGTGCAATGTGCTCTTGAAATATTTATCATTCTAAGTCCCAAAAAATACTCCTGCCCTATTGCTGACTAAAACTATGGGGCAGATTTACAAGAAACCGACGCATCTGTACAGATGCGTCAGTTTCCCTGCGCATCCATACGAAACCCTTGCACCACCATGGATGCACCGTATTTACAATACGGCGCACCATGGCGCAAGGATTGACAGATGCGTCAGAAATTCTGACGCATCTGTTGGCCCAAAAGTGATGCATTGCTGGAGTTGCTCATGAAAGTGACGCAACTCCAGCAATGCGCCACAACAGATAGGTGAGTCCCATGCAAAATGCCCTGCGTCATTCCTTACGCCTGGTCTGAGCAGGCGTAAGGATTTTGACGCAGTGAAGGCGTAGAGTGACGCAGTGAAATGTAAATTTCACTACGTCAGTTCTACATGGCTTTTTGCATGGGAACGCCCACCCTGCATACATTATACCTGACACAGGTATAATATGATGCAGGACTCTACAAGGTGACGCATCTCCCTAGATGCGTCACATTGTAAATTGCCCGCAACGTGGCGCATTGTTTACGCACCCGCTGCATCACAAAAAGGGACGCAACTGCGGAGCTAAAGTGTCGCAAGGGGCTTGTAAATCTGCCCCTATGTGTTCAGTCTCCCTACTGGGACATTACAATAAATGCATGTTTGAGGTCAGACGTCTCCATGTAATGAGCTTAGTGTGATAACTCTTCTGGTGGCATGGCGTAAATGAATCTATTTAAGAGATGAACACCTCCACTGACATGTTCTGACCTGAATGTGAGGGAACTACAAGTGTAATGCCACCAGAGCTACAGTTTTATGAAAATGAAGATAAATATAATGTAGATGAAAGGTTTTCCACCCATCAATACTTTTTCGTGGCATACATAGTTGGAGAAAATATAGCTTTTCTAGTCTACAGACAAACTGCAGTTGCTATATACCATCAAACAAACATTGGACCATAATCAGAGATTCTTCTATGCTATACTGATATGGGCAAGTAGGAACATAATGCCAGCACAGATCCCAATCCCAATGGAAACCTACTCCGTTTTAATAGGGCAGACTAAACATTTCTGTTGTTTACATTCAAGAAATGGTGTTTGTGATGTGCATGCAAACTGCCACTTTGTGGGTGATGTTTTCTAATTCCTGATTAACGCCAAAGTAACTCCCAGAAAAACACCCAGATTATTATTTGACTGTTGCACTGTAAGGTGGGTTCATTTATTCCCAGAAATAAATGACCAGCAGCCCAACAGCGTACAAACAGAATATTCCCAACTCTGGCATTCTCGAGCAGGTTAGAAAACATAGCTGGAAATGGCAGAATAAAAGAGGCCCATCTTTTACGGTGAGATTGTATTTATTTTTTGGTTTTTGGGAGTTTAGTTCAGTGCCAAGATGACGCCATGCAGTTTCAGATCATTCTCAGGCTCTGAAAACATGCAAACACAAAAAGGCAACACAGCAATTGAGAGACAAAGCATGGGTACAGTGCACAGAATGAGCATGGCCCATCATAAGTGGAGATCTAAGGGCATGTGGTGCTCCTGACGCCTCTTAGTTCATCTAGGAGAGGGCACAAAGGCACCTAAGCTTGACCATTTGCAGCACCTAAGAAAACTCCAGAGTTTCGGTATGGCTTTACAGGGCCTCGCACTCTTACAGCTCTGTTTATTATAATTTTTTATTATTATTTTATTTAATCATTTTTCAAAACAATGCAATCAATTGTTACAATAGGATCACATGTTACATTCTCAATGTGGCGATGGGTGTCGTCATAAATCACTGTATATTTCAGTAGTACATGACGTGCTCACAGTATGTTTTTGAGATCACAAGGTATCCCATCCATACTCAGGTAGACTTGTGGCCTCAGCTGTGTCTCATGCATCTCTTTGAAGCAAGTTCTGCTGTAGCTGCTCCTACATGTTTATAGGGCGGAAGCTAGTGGCAGTGGTGTGTCATATACTTCGGATTGAGTATTACATCTCACCAGGTCATTTAACCAATCTTCACTCGTAGGCAGTTGTCCCCTGCCCTACACACTGCCACTCTCCTTTCCGGAGTAACAAAGCCAGATATTTCCTGTTCCTCTCAGGGATGTCCTTGACATAACCAAGTAATGCCACCAATAGGGATGCTGTTAAATGAACCCCTATTATGACAGTGAGGGCATCGTGGAGGTCGCACCAAAACCTGTGCATTCCAAGTCCAGTGATAGGACCCCACCTCTGGTGCTGTACCCCTCACACACTGACTCAGCAGCCAGCCCCAGTCTAGACAGTTCCAATGGTGTATGGAATATACTATAGCAAACACAAGGAGATAATGGACGGAGTGCTGAACCTTTTCAGACACTCACCCCCAGTCACAGAACTGGGTCGAATCCATCATCGTTCTTTAGCTCACTTAGCCACCCCAGTTCAGACCAAGCTATATGCAAATCAGTATTGACCCTGTTCCTTATGGGAACAGTCCAGCAAGACCTGCCAAGCCAGGTCTTCCATGGACCGGAAAAAAGCATCCTGGGACTGGTTTTGGGGTAACACCCCTTATCAGCCAGGCTAGCTTGAATCCAGTGGCAAAGTGAGCAAGGGACCCATGTCTGGGCATACCATGCCAACTTAGGGCGAACAAAGCAAACACAAGGAGATGATGGTAGAACGCTGAAACTTTTCAGACACTCACCCCCAGTCACAGATCTGAGCTGAATCCATCATTCTTTAGCTAATTTCGCCACCCCAGTTCAGACCCAGCCATATGCAAATCAGTCTTGACCCTGTTCCTTATGTGAACAGTCCAGCCCGAACTGCCAAGCCAGGTCTTCCCTGGACTGGAAAAAAGCAACCTGGGACGGGTTTCTGGGTAACACCCCTCATCAGCCAGGCTAGCTTGTATCCAGTGGCAAAGTGAGCAAGGGACCCACGTCTGGGCATACCCTGCCAACTTAGGGCAAAGAAAGCAGACACATGGAGAACTGGGGTGGCAAAGTGAGCTAAAGAACGATGATGGATTCAACCAGTGCTTAATTTGTATACAAAAAAGTTCCAGGGCCCTCGTCAGGAGGCCATCGCAGTTTGCACCATACATTGCCCCTGCCAGCACTGCCAATGACTGTACTTACACACCTACTAACCATCACACTGCTACTAGTGTGACAATTCAGACTGTTTGAGGCCCACAACGCTTTAAGAATGGCTTGGGTGGCAGTTTTAGTTGTTTTTAATGTATACTGAATTACCAAACAACTGTTTTTCCGCTCATCTTTAAATTACACAAACTGCACCATCAGGTGGCAGGTGTCATAAGTGCAGGTGCTGGCAATTAAGTGCCGGTGCTGAGCACCGGAAACCACCTGCTGAAATTAAGCACTGGATTCAACCCTTATCTGTGACTGGAGGTGAATGTCTGAAAAGTTTCAGTGCTCCGTCCATCATCTCCTTGTGTTTGCTTTGGAATATACAATATAAATATTTAAAAATGCAATAACCTATGTCTACCATTCGCCAATATCTCTTGTTTGGAGACAGCACTGCAGCCACTGTTCTTCTAGCATATCTTACTTTATGCCATTTGCCCTTCGTTCCTGCAGTCTGTCCTGCCTCTCATCTCCCGGCATGTCCTTCATGACCATTGTGCATATTGTCGTAATCAAACTAGATGGTCTAGATCAAAAATGACAATCATTTATTCTCCCTTTATTCATCAGGGTTAGTAGGGAGTTTTACTTTAGCAGTCTGGGCCATCCTATAATATATACTAAGTAGTATCCAATGCGGTATACGGGCCACTGACCTGATCTTCTTGTAATGTCAAGATTTTACTGTCTTTATACATACACCCAGCTTGCATATCTGCTGTTGCCTTAATCTCCTTTTAGCAGCTGGCTCTCCTGTCACTTCCAGCTGGCGAGTACCTAACAATGACATTAACAATGAGTATCTCTTATCTATCCCTGTTATACTTGCTAGCCGCGACCAGGCCCACGCTATACAGTGCACTGTATGGATCTCCTTTCTGGGTCTAGTGACTTCATAAGGACAGTATTAAAGGGGAGCTGATGCAAACAGTCCCCTTTCCATATTGTAATGAGGCACACTTCTAATGTTATGGAACCAGCAATGCTCAATTTGTGCCTGTGCCACTAGTTAGTAGACCTCAAAGTTTGGAGCCACAAACCCGCCCAGTGTGTATGGAAATTATAAAGTTGTCCAACTTATTCTGGCCTGTTTTCCAGCCCGTATCAGCTTCACCATCATATTGTGAGATTTTATGTATGTTATCAACATTTGCATGGTGCAGTTCCACCATTTGTATGGTTTCATAGTGCTTTCAAAGTCTGATGTGCATTTACGCACACGTTTGTGTTTTGCTGAATGCAACATTATATAGGCCCACTGTGTTCTCAGCGCCAAGACACCCCCGGGTATTCGTGCGCTTTATAAATCCCATTAACATTAACATTATATTCTTCAGCCCTATTTCTCTCCCTCAGACCTCAACCGAACACCACTAAACTAGCTGCAACCTAGCCTACTCTTCAAAGAACTCTGCTTTGCAGCTCATCCGATAATTTGGTGTTTTTAAATAGTTGCTGCTTCACAATATCAGAAACAAACACAGAAGTGGAGACAGAGGGGCCGATTCCGATGTCGGCTGGAAGGGCACCGAACGATGGTCGGAGCCCTTCCGACCGACTCGGAAGCTGCCGCTCGGATTCCTTTCCGATCGAGCCATTCCGATGGGCTCGGTCGGAAAAGAATCCGACTCGGATTTCCGGATGGCTCATGACGGGTTCGGAGAGCCCGTCAGCCATCCGGAAATCCCTTTGTACTCCCCCGGCTGCCTCTTTGTGACCGAGGGAGTACGATGGCAGTTTTTCACTGCCTTTTCGTGCCGGTCTTTCCGGCACGAAAAGGCAGTCGGTAACTGTCTTTGGGGGCCCCCAGTGGGACCCCCATGGGTGCAAGGTCGCCGAATGGCGGCCTGGAGGCACCTATGGTGCCCCTCTGTTGAACCCTGCACCCGGTGGCAGGCACCTTGGGGTGCCGGCCACAGGGTGCAGGGTTGAACTGCACCCCTGCTTTCTCCAATGCCAGCATGCATTCCGTCCGAATGCATGCTCCCATTGTGGGAGATACGAGTGCGACCGAACAGGGTTCGGTCGCATCGTACTGCCTGGGCCGTAACCGACGACAGCAGGTCGTTCGGTTACGGCTCAGATCGATGTCGGACGGACAAGAGTCCGTCCGACATCGGAATCGGCCCCTAAGTGGGGACTGCAAACTTATAGGAGACAGAGAAATTGGTATGTCAGGCGAGTCCAGTCATCCGTATGTACCATACCATCAATATCTATATATGACCAATCTTATATGTCTATTTGGGGATATCTTAAGAGACATTTGCATAGTGCTGTATTACCGTTAGTATGACCTGGCGGCTGGCAGTGCTGTCGGGTTCAGGTGCATTGTACTGTAGTGCATTTATATAGACCTTGATACTCAATGCAAGGTACCTAAGTGCATTTGCCAACAGGTAGGATGCTGCTCTGTTGGATTTTTAAGAATGGAAGGGAATGTGTTTATAACATGGCTATATGGGTAGTGCTTTCAATTCAATTCAATTCAATTCGTTCTTTATTCGGATAAAAGATATCCATAAAAGTACAGAATAAAATACCAGCACAAATATGCATTAAAAACAATGACAATCGACATACATAAAAACAATGAACGCATAGCTAAAAGCAATAGGCACACAAAAAACATATACATAGTGCAAAAATCGATACGGCAAATTCATCATAAACTTGTAATTTAGTTAAAACCAATAACAATGATATTTCTAAAAACAGTGTGAATCATAAAATGTAGCAGCATAATGTAATAAAGTGCAGACAATTTAACTTATACAGTACCCATAGAGGCACAGGATCGAACAGCCAGTCTTAAAAAGGTACTAACACGAAGGGTTAAATTTTCCCCATTAAGCGTAACAATATCCCTGTAGGCCGCCTTAAAATCAGTAATAGCCGAAGCCTTAAAAAAGGGAATCAGCAGCTGTTTACTATATATTTGGTAGAAGTTACAAAAAAACAGAAAGTGTAACATGGATTGATTACCGCGGTTTCCACAGGGGCAAGGCATTTGCTCAAGATTGATATTAAAGCCCAAGGGGAAGCACAATAGGTATTTTAAGGTGCCAGCCCTAAGGCGAAAGAGCAAGCTTCGTTCCCAGCGGTTGGTCACTTTTAAGAGATAACTAGCTGGGAATTTTGTAGGGGGCCGTCAACTTCCACCATAGTTATATACCGGGCGACTGAGGATTTCAAAATTTCTTGCTTATATCTCAAGTCGCCGTAATACTCATACAAAGACTTCTGGATAATCTTTTTGTTAATGCCTGCCATGGGCTTGGGTTTGTGAAAATATGCAACAAGTTTACAGTGGTCAGGCTATCCTTAACGGCCGCCAACCATGGTATGTCACAGCCCTTGTTACATTTAAGACAGTCAACTATGATTTCTCTAGTTAACGTGGCTGCTGGATTTTGCCATACTTTTATCCAGAAAATGGCTGGGCGGGTCCTAATATAATCCTCTATATAGGACAGTTTTAACTCATGGTGGCAGACAAAGGATGAGGAACAGATCGGTGCCCCCAGAACTCTCCGACAGAATCTATTTTCTTCTACCTGGATACTGTTGCAATTCACGTGGCCCCAAACTTCAGCTCCATATGTTGCGGTAGGTAAGCACTGAGTTTTGTATATTTTCAATAGAGAGAACACTACCTCAGTTCTTCTAGGTTGGGGAAGGCACAGGATCGAATTAACGGCCTTTAAAAACTTGCTCCGGCTATATGCCAAATGAGCAGCCCAAGAGCCAGTATCTGCAAAACCAAACCCAAATATGGAAAAGTGCGTGTGCATAACAGTTTTTCAGAACCAGAGGTAATTACATTAACATGGTGTTTTTCGGGCCACAACTCATTAAAAATGATTTTTTTAAATTTGTACAAAGATCCAGCTTATTCATAAAATCAACAAAACCCCCAACTAAAATGCGCAGAGCGTTAGGTGTGCGGCCCATTAGGACCGCATCATCCGCATATAATAGGGCAGGTAATTTATTACCGTTGATCATCGGGACGTCCATAGACAGTGTAGACAACTCATTATGCAGCTCATTAATGTATAGAATAAAAAGCATGGTTTCATAGTGCTTTCAAAGTCTGATGTGCATTTACGCACAAGTTTGTGTTTTGCTGAATGCAACATTATATAGGCCCACTGTGTTCTCAGCGCCAAGACACCCTCGGGTATTCGTGCGCTTTATAAATCCCATTAACATTAACATTATATTCTTCAGCCCTATTTCTCTCCCTCGGACCTCAACCGAACACCGCTAAACTAGCTGCAACCTATCATACTCTTCAAAGAACTCTGCTTTGCAGCTCATCCGATAATTTGGTGTTTTTAAATAGTTGCTGCTTCACAATATAAGAAACAAACACAGAAGTGGAGACTAAGTGGGGACTGCAAACTTATAGGAGACAGAGAAATTGGAATGTCAGGCGAGTCCAGTCATCCGTATGTACCATCAATATCTATATATGACCAATCTTATATGTCTATTTGGGGATATCTTAAGAGACATTTGCATAGTGCTGTATTACCGTTAGTATGACCTGGCGGCTGGCAGTGCTGTCGGGTTCAGGTGCATTGTACTGTAGTGCATTTATATAGACCTTGATACTCAATGCAAGGTACCTAAGTGCATTTGCCAACAGGTAGGATGCTGCTCTGTTGGATTTTTAAGAATGGAAGGGAATGTGTTTATAACATGGCTATATGGGTAGTGCTTTCATAACATGCACCAGTACCAGAGCTGAGCTTTTATGGGTGTTGTTGCTGTACCTATGCATGCTTTCATAACATGCATCAGTACCAGAGCTGAGCTTTTATGGGTGTTTTATGGGTGTTGTTGCTGTACCTATGCATGCATTTAAAACAATAAAGTATGATGGTTGTTAGAAATTAAACACCACAGTTTGGATGGACACAAGTGTGAGAGATTAATTCATCCTCTGTGGAAAGTGTTTTGATTTTGTGTATGTATTGCAGAGAATATTGAAACTGTGTCATTAGCACTTGTGTTGCTGTGTTTGCACATTTGGGTGTTGGAGGAAAGTTTGAAAGTAGATGCAGTCGCTTATGCCAATAGCTACCAACTTCGAGCAGCAGCAGTCTCCATTTACTGTTCAAACCACATAGAATGTAGGCCGAGGAAAGTTCCGAGAGATAAAGGTGGTACCCTTGGGTGCTACCCTTGGATGGTGCAAACTTACGTCAACTTTAGAATCTATACAGACATGACAAAGAGTGGTCATTTTATAACCACATTCACTACATGTTGTGAAATCCAGTAAGCAGCAGCGCAGTGCAATGGTCTATGCTATATGCTCCAAGGAGTACATAAATCATACAGATGTGTGTGTGACAGGGAGTAAACCATAGGAGTGAGTATTATACAGGATGGCAACCATGATTGTTGATAGCCCGACCTATCATGTTGATGGCATTAATGAAATCGAAGAGAGAGGGTCAGTGGAGTGACTCTGTAAGAAGAATGCAATTATGTTGCTGCACAAGAGAGGTAAAGCAGGCGGTTTGGTTCAAGGAGGGATGTGATGAGGAGGAAACAGGGTAGGGGGTCTAGCCCTAGCCCTCATCCTAACAGAGGGAAAACGTCTGTAACTTGGACATCAGGCCTTTATCAGGGCATCGTAGCCGAACACCCTGAGAGAGAAGGCTATGGTAGGCCAGGGTACTATGAGGGGGAAAAGAGCACAAAGGCCTATGAGCACCCACAATACACATTGCTTAAAGCCACAATTTCAGGGGCAAGGCCTGGGATCAGGGGACATGACATGCTCGAGTAGTGAAGGTAACAAGCTTCTCACCCCTTATGAGGCTGATCTAAAGATTTTGTGCAGAAGGGACATAAATCTAACAGACCAGAGAAGAGCTGGGCTAAGATTGAACAACTTTAGAACTACCAAATCTGTGCAAATCTGCTAGCATAGCCAAAACATTTAAAGCAAGGTAAGCCTCCTTTCAACACATTGTCTTTTTTAACCCTGGAATGTTTTTCACTAGTAATGAGGTTCAGGTTGTCTAGGAGAAAATTCTAGCTGCAGGAGGATGCCCACTAATGTAAACTAGGCAAAGTACTGATCTCTGGGATTTAAGGAAAAGTACTGGACTCTAATGGAGGGGTAAAAACATAGGGTAATACTGGGTAGACCAATTTAGTCTTGGGCTGTCAGAGCAGAAACCTACCGAGCACTTCGTCTCACACACTCACATGTGCAGGGTGCCAGTCAGGCTACAACTAAGGATTGGCTTAAGGGCAAGAACCCCCACTCAAAATGTTGCCTTCCTTTGGCCTATGAGGAGTAGGCAGAATCTGGGGCTTTTAAACACTGCAGGCTGTGAACCTTGATTTCTCTCTCTTGCTCTTGAGCTGTATTTGTACAGCAATAGGCAGAATCACTGCCTTGAAAAAAGGTGCTGGCTTTGTCTCATGCCATCAACTCCCATCCTTGCCCATTTGGCATAATTGTAATCATTTGAGAGCATCTCTGACTTGTGCATGTTATGTTATGAGGATTTCTATAGCGCGCTTATCACCCAAGGGATATCCAGGCACTGGAGCAGATGAGTAGGTTGGTAGGGCTCCTAGATGAATAGCCTGTTGTCACCTTGTTGTGGAACTCGAGTAGGGATGGGAGGTTCGGATGTGGTATGAGTTGATTTGTGATGCCAGCGTAGAGTGCGTTGCTGTAATCCAGTCTGCTGGTGATAAGGTCCTGGGTGACCGTGTGTCTGGTGTCAGTGGGGAGCCATCAAAATATTTTGAGGAGCATACGTAGGATGAAGAAGCAGGAGGAGGTGGTGGTGTTTACTTGTTCGGTCAGCATGAGTCTGTTGTCCAAGATGATGTAATGAGAGTGTTTTTCATGCTGTGGTTGCTGCTGAATCCAGGTTGCGAGATGTCTGGTAGGTGGTGTTGTATAAGATGGTTGGAGAGTTGTTTGTTGATACCTTTCTCCAAAACTTTGGATGGGAAGGGCAGGAGTGAGATGGGTCTGTAGTTGCTGAGCACTTGTGGATCTGCCCTGGGTTTTTCAGGAGAGCTGTGATTTTTGCGTGTTTACAGTTGTCCGGGAATGTTACACTTTGGATGGAGGAGTTGATGATGGTGGTGAGGTGGGAGCTGATCAGAGTTTCTCCTAGGTTATAGATATGGTGGGGGCACGGGTCACTGGGGGCCCTGGATTGGATTGTTCTCATGGTTTCGGTGATGTCTTCTGGAGTGAGGGGTTTCCAGGGTGTGATCTTGTGGTCCGATTTGGTGGTGGTGGGCGGCTGGTTTATGAGTTCTTCATCTTGGGTTGGTGGTGGAAGCTGCTGTAGAGCTTGAGGATTTTGTTATGAAAGAAATCGGAGAGGTTGTCGCAGAGGTCTTGCAAAGGGTTGATGGAGTTGGTGGCAGCTGCGGGGGTGGATAATTCTCTGACGATGTTGAAGAGCTCTTTGCAGTTGTTGGAGCTGTTTACCAGTCTGAGAGCTAGGACTGTTTTTCTAGCCTCGTAGAGTTGGGTGTGGCATTTCCTGAGTGAGGACTTGTAAGTGGTTTTTGTGGTGATGTCATGGATGCTTCTCCATTTTCACTCCAGCTGTTTGCATTTGGAATTTCTATGGTCTTTGTTCACCTGGTGGCTCATGTGTTGGTTCTCGAGTGTCTGATGTTCTTCTGGGGGGCTAAGGCATTTGCACCGGTAGTGATCCAGTTGATGAAGGCTTCGATGTCTGCTTGCAGGTCGCCAGTAAGGTTTAGTTGATGGGTCCCAAGGGTGTTGGTGCAATTTGTGTCCTTTATCTTGTTCAAGCTATGTCTGAGGATGTTGGTAGTCTTGGATGTAAGGGATTGGGGTGTATCAATGAAGAAATGGACGATAGAGTGGTTCGTCCAGGTGAGAGAGTGAGGTGCCTGAACTTGGCCTTGTTGCTGTCTGTGAAGATGGGGTTGAAGGTGTGTCCTGCATTGTGGGTAGGTCCTTAGACAATCTGGGTGAGATCCAGGATCTCAAGGTTCTCGAGTAGGGCAGTAGAGGTGGGATCTTTCTGTCGTCAAGTTAGAAATTGAGGCCGCCAAGTAAGATGAAATTTTTCGAACTGATGGCAATGGGGACGATGACGTTTGTGAGGAGATTGGTGAAGTTGGCGCGTGGTCCGGGGCGTCAGTAGGCTAGTTGATGGTGGTGTGGCTGCTGGCCTGCAGTCCTTGTTGACGATGGGGAGTCCTCCTCCTTCTAGCTTGTTCGGTCTGTCCTGGTGGGAGATCTTGTAGCCCACTGGAATGGCTGTGACGATGTGGGTGCTGATGTGTGGTTTAGCCTGGTCTCTGTCAGGAAGAGGATGTCTGGGATGTGCATGTCAATTGCGTCCCAGATATGGTGGCACGTTTGCTGAGAAATATGGTGCTGAGGAGCATGCACCCCAGATGGGGGGTGGCATGTGTGGTGCGTGCGGTAGGCGGGTTGGTGTAGGTGAAATGGCAGTGAGTACATGAGAAAGGTCCTAGGTGATAGGTGGAGCGAAATGAGGTGCAGAAGCAGCTGTTGTGGCAGCGCTTAGTGTTGAGTGCATGCAGGAGGTAGGCTGTGTAGCGGCAGCGTTCGGTTGGACCAGGGTCCGTGGCACTGGGCGCGGTACAGGCACAGATGGGCTTGCATTTGGAATGTCCACTGCTCTATTGCACAGCGCCAGCCATGAAATAGGTCCTGGGAGGGAAGGAGGGCGGGGGGCAGAGGGCGGGGCTAGGGATGGGCGGTGTGCAAGAGGCGGCATGTGAGGGAGTTGCAGGTAAGGAGCAGCGGGATATTGGAAAGCGTGGGAGGAGGGACAGCGTAGGAGGAACCAGAGGAGAACAGGCATGAAGGAAAAGCAGGCACAAGGAGAACGGACAAAAGAGGCATGAAGAGAGAGGGCAGAGAATTGAGAATGGGCAAACAGAGGCACAAAGAGAGAGAGTGGAAAAGCAGGCACAAAGAGAGAGAGTGGAGAGTGAAAAAACGGGCACAATGAGAGAAAGAGTGAAAAGCGAAAAAACGGGCAAAGGGTCGAAGGCAAAGAAGTGAGAGAGAGAGAGTGAAAAGAACAAGGGCGCAGGAGTGAGGGCAAGAGGAAGGAGCAGAGAGTGAGGGAGAAGAAGGTGCACAAAAACGAGGTAGGGCCTCAAGGCCAGGTCCAAAAGGGCCTTAGACTGCTCTGATGACCAGTCCAGGTAAGTGGGAGCTGGGGCCTGGGCACCTGCTCAATGGGTTCGCGCAGCAGCTGCCATTAAGTAGGTCTGGGGGGCGTGGAGGGTGGGGCTAGAAAAGGGAGGGGTAGAGGATGTGGGAGAAGACAGGTGAGGGAGCTGAGGTAAGGAGAGGGGGTGAAGAATGGAGCATGGGCACAAGGCGGCTCAAAGAGAGATTTGAAAATGGGCACAAAGAGAGAGAGAGAGATAGTGGAGAGTTAAAAAACGCGCACAAAGAGGAACAAAGAGAGAGAGTGGAGAGTGAAGAGTGAAAAAACAGGCACAAGGATGAGGAGGGAGAGAGAGAGTGAAAAGGACTAGGAGAAGAGCTTAGAAGTGAGGGCGAGAGGCAGGAGCAGAGAGTGAGAAAGAAGAAGGAGCGCAAGCATAAGGCGGGCCTCGACGCAGCGAGGCTAGGTTCAAAAGGGCCTTAGACTGGTCAGAGGACCAGTCCAGGTAAGTGAGAGCTAAGATCTTGGCACCTGCTGAATGGGGTCGTGCAGTGGCTGCCATTAAGTATGTCCTGTGAGAGCGGGGTTAGGGTGGGAGGAAGGCAGGACTGAGGAATGGCGGGGCACAGGAGTCGGGAGAAGGCACATGAGGGAGCTGCAGGTAAGAAGTGGGGAGAGGGCCAGTGGCGGCTCGCATAGGGCGTGCTGCGGGGTGGTGGGGCGGGAGAGGGGCAGGGTGGGGGTAGTAAACTCGGACCTACGACGGAACGTACTAATTACTTTCCTCCGTTCCGTCGTATGTTCGAGTTTACTACCCCCCCACCCTGCCCCTCCCCCGCCCCACCACCCCGCCCTACTGCCCCGCAGCACGCCCTATGCGAGCCGCCACTGGGAGAGGCAGGAGGCAGGACAGCACAGGAGGAACCAGAGGAGAACAGGTGCGAAGGGAAAGCGGGCACAGGGAAAATGGACAAAAGAGGCACAGAAAGAGAGAGTTGAAAACAGGCACAACGAGAGAGAGAGATAGAGAGTGAAAAAACTGGCACAAGGGCAAAGGAGTGAGAGAGATAGTGAAAAGGACAAGGGCCCAGGAGTGAGGGTGAAAGGAAGGAGCAGAGAGCAAGAGAGAAGGAACGCAAGAACGAGGCAGGGCTTCGAGGCAGCGTGGCCCGGTCCGAAAGGGCCTTAGACAGGTCAGAGGACCAGTCCAGGTAAGCGGGAGCTATGGCCTGGGGCATGTTGTATGGATCAGTGGGCTGTCTCTGATTGCCCCCTTTTTGGTATACACAAAAAATACCCCACTGCCTCTCTGGCCTGGAAGTTACTTGGTTGCTGCCTATATGTTGTAGTCCTGATAAAAATTATAATTTAAGCACCTATCTCTCACGTCCTCTCTGCATACATACTGCTAGAGGATGTCTGCGCCCCAAGACAAGAAAAGAGCACCTCTCTTGTCACCCCAGCACAACATCCAAACACTTCTCTCATAGGATCACAACAAATACAGTACCCTGCCAACCACACAATCCACCATGATGTGGCATGCTACATGTCTGAAAATGCATTTCGACACCCACCAAAGGGGTGTCAAGTTACAATAGCATACAATACAACACATAACCCTTTACCAATAACCCTTTGTGTAGAAGCCTGTAACCCTTAGGTTTTTAACCATACCCATGTACCCTGCATTCACAGACCGGTAGCCATAACTATGCACCCATCTAACCCTGTACCTATAACCCTATACTCCAGGGGCGCAACTAGACACGAACTTCGGGGGGGGGGGGTAAGACTCCCAGCCAGGGCTGGTCCTAACACTGGTCGCGCACAGTGCAACAGTCTTTTTTGGCGCTCCCTCTCCCATTTCCTCCTTCTCCATGAATTCCCTCACTACAACTCGCCAGCAATGCACCTCATCTCTCTATAGCCCCTTTCTGACCAACATTTCACTTTTTTATAGGGCTACCCGTAGTTTACTCACACTCAGTTCTGTGTTCTGCATGGTACACATTCTTTGTAGCCGGCACATTAGCCCTTTGCACTGTGTGGATGACAGGAGTGCCCATGTGAGTGCACTGTGAGCTATCCGACAGTGTGAGAGTAGGGTGAGAGGAGTGACTGCAGGGTGAGTGAGGTGATCATATGAATTTGGGTGTGGACGTAAGTGCAGAGTGGGATGAATTAATGTGTGGTTAGTGATGGGCTTGTTTGAGTGAGATTGCAGAATGAGCAGTGAGGGGGACAGGTGAGTGAAGTGTCACGTGAGCAGGGTGAGTAGTGTGCTCGTGTGACTGCAGGGTGAGGTACAAGGTGAACAGCGCAAGAGCATTGTGAGTGCAGAGTGATCACTGAGTGCAGAGTGAGCGGTGTGCTTATGTGACCGCAGGGTAAGTGGAGGGAGAACAGTGTAGTTCATGGAGAGTGGCATAAGTGCAGTGTGGTCACTGTGAGTGCAGGGTGAGCGGGTGGTGTGAGTGCATGGTGATCAGTGTGAGTACACAGTGTGAAAGTGAAGGGCGAGAATGAGGAGTGAGTTGTCTGAATGCAGGGTGCATTCCCAGACACTTGAAGTACGTCAGCATGTTATTGAGGGCTGGCGTAGGGTTTCAGATATAAGTTAAACTATTGCTATTATGGCATTATTTAGGTCCCAGGGATCGAGGGTGGAGGAAGTAAATATTGTGCCCATCCTGCAACAAACTTCCAGTCTTGTGATTAGGGTTGTCAGCTCATTATATTGATGTCCCAGACGGTACAAAAATAAGCAGTCCCCTAAAGCCTATTTTCAGCACTTATCTGTGCATACTTGGAACAGCAAATAAATAGAAAGCATTTTTAATTGTGTTCTAGGGCTGCCTGAATGATCCATGACTGATAATTAAAGGGAGCAAAGATTGGAAAGTCACATTACAAATGAATACATACTATTTTATTTATAACCCTATTTAGTGTCCAGACAAGGCCTTTGCAGGCTCTTTAAACAACAAATGGCTGGAATTTGTCTTTCTGGTAACCCTACTTTATATTCCTTTTCATGAAATGCATTTTCACACTACGGCAGTAAATGTACAATACAAATGTAAGGAATAGGCAGAGTGGGGGCCCGGGGGGTACTGGAACCAGAAAACAAACAGCCTCGGGAACCAGTTCACAAAGGTATGTAAATATGCAAATTGTCTTTAAAGACCTGTGAAAAATCCGGGCGTGCCATAGATAAGACTCCAGACACTGCCCAGCCGAGCCCACAGCTGCTCGAGCTGCAGCAGCCCAGGCTGAGACACACGATGGGGGGGGCTGAAGCCCTTTCAGCCCAATGGGCGTTGCGTGCCTGCTATACTCAAAGCTCCGCACCTATAACAGTGCATTATATATCTTGTATTGTTCCCCTGTGCCCATAACCAAGAACTTTGTACATTAAGCACTGTACTAATAACCCTCTACTCGTATTCCTGTACCCATAGGCAATAGCCCTGTACCTCCAACCCTGTATCCTTATCCCTGTGCCCTGAAACATGCACCATAAAGCCATAACCATGTACTACTAACTGTGTGCCCCATACCCTTATCATTCTAACCTGTACCCATAGCCCTTCACCCATAACACCATAACCTTATCTATGTATCTTCTAGCCGGTGTTATTATCCCTGTACACATAATGCTTATTCTTGTATAATTAGCCCTGTACTATTAACTCTGTACCCTTAACCTGGCACCCTGTAGCCATAGCCCCATGCCCATAACCCTGTAGCCTTAAACCTGCACCCATCACCATGCACCTTTTGGCCCATAGCCGAACCATGTATGCTTTACCCTTTGCCATCTACCCATAACCCTGGACATCGCAGCTGTATCCCTGTATCCTTACCCCTTCACCCAGAACCCTGCATCTATGGTCCAGTACTCTTAAACCTGTATCTTTAACCCTGCTCCCATAGCGATTACCATTATTGTTGTATCCGCTATCCTGTATTATTTCCCTTGCACCCATATCCTTGTAAACCTACCCCTGTACCAATAACTCTATACATTTCGCACTGCGCTTTAGGTCTTCCATCTCCTCCTCCATCACAGTGCTAGCTCTATGCTCTAGTGCTCCAAAAGAAGAAAAGAGCACCTCTCTAGTTGCTCACGCAAAACACCAAAACGCTTTCCACAGAGGAGCACGAGACAACACACTGACAAACACGCCCTCCCCCATAGTGTATCGAAACCACCAGTCTGAAAGTTCACTTGTGTGCCCCACATTGGGTTACGATGCGCTATATAAATGCTACAATACAAAGATTGGGGTACAAATGTGGAGAGGCACAATCAGTTAAAACTTGTGATGCAGACAGGCCAGAGAGTTCATCCAATCACCCCAAAATAGCATCTGTCGCAGGAAAAACCAAATACATGGCAAAGTACAGCGGGGCCCACACCACACAGTGCTTAATTTGAAAACAATAAAAATACGCGCCAGAGCCCTCCTCAGGAGGCCACTGCAGCTTTCACCAGTCATTGCCCCTGCCAGCGCTGCCAATTACAAACACAACTACTAATCATCACACTCATAGAAGAGTCACAATTCAGACTATTCCAGGACCTCAAAGACACAAGAATGACTTGGGCAGCCGGTATTAGTAATTTTAATGTATACCCCTACTTCTTATTTGTGGACGAGGCTTTCATCTCTGTTGAAGCTTTCCAAGACACTTCTAAGTAGCTGCAATTGATACCTTACAAGAGGACTGATTAGGATGGAAGAGTGCGGGGATTCCACGGTGGCGGTGAGATAAGATGGCCGCTCCGCAGTGCTCTTCCCGAGCCACCGAGGAATCATTCGCTTGGAGGAGTGTCCTGCCGGGGCCAACTCCTTTCTTGTCATGCTGGAAGGCGTCAGAAGCTCCAGGGAGCAGCGGGGGTATGTTTATAGACCCCGTAATGGTCTATTAGTTATTTTTGGAATAGAACTCCTGCCGCTCCCGCCGCAAGTACGTTGCGGCCGCCATTTTGCGGGCTTCCGGCCCGCTTTGCCTCAAAAAGAGAGCACATTTTAACTAAATCACCCGCAGGGCTCAAATGAGCTGAGGAAGATGTTTTCAATGCCAGTTTTTTCTCTGCAATTTTTTTTTTTAAATATACCAGAGTGTCTTTTTTCTCTTTTTTTTTTTTGTTTTTGCCTTTTTCACAGGCGCTTTAAGTTTTATATCTGGACAGATTTGCTTGGCGCTTCAGTTTCCAAGGAGTCAACTCTACCCTCATTTTTGACATCATTTGACTGCCCTCTTTATTAAACAGGAGTTACCCTGGGAAATCTATGGAATTTTTTCTTGCGGTCTTTTGATTCAACTTTTCAGCCACAGTGGAACCTTCATATATTGCTGTGAGTTCTTGTCTTCAATAGCTGTAGTTATTCTGGTTGACTATTAGAAAGAATTTTAACATGCCATTAAGTTACTACCACTTGTTAAAATGGAGTCAGCGCATTCATCCAAATCTCAGGCTTCTAATAACTCTATTGCTAATGGTCGTAAAGACTCAGGTGGCAACGCTAACAAAGAGTCAAAAAAGACCCGTCTTCTCCAATTAAATCATCATTGCCTCTGACATTAGATGATATTATGGACGAACTTAGAAATATGAGACCATTTATGGTGGATGCTAGCATGGCACTTCAGAGAATAGAGGAGAAATGGTCTCATCTGGACTCAAGACTCACAGAGACTGAACAGCGAGTTAGTGATGTGCAGGATGTGGTTGCTGAAGTTGACTTCCTTACCAAAGAGTTGACTCAATTAAAAAAGTTAACGGAAGATTTAGAAAATCGTAATAGATGTAATAACTTATGCATCTACGACATACCAGAGGGTTCTGAGGGGCCTGACATGATTAATTTCTTGAAGCTTCATATTCCTAAACTTGGGGCCTCCAAAGCTACGTCGAACGTAATATCTAGACAGCTCACCAGATTGGCCCGTCACATTCCTCGAATTCTAACAGATCAAGAGGGATCATTGCCTTTTTTCTTAAATATTCGGATCTGATGTTGGTTCTTACAGCAGCCAAACAGCGCAAGCAAATGGTTTGGTCTGGCCAGAAGATTTTCTTCAATCAGGATGTCGCCAGTGCTACAGCTAATCGTCGGAAGGAGTTCTTGGATTTCAGACCCACCCTTAGATCTATGAACACTCACTACAGTGTTATTCATCCTTGTTTCTTCAAGGATACCTACAAAGACAAGTCAAGAACTTTTGATGATCCTGCAGAACTAAAGAAATTCATCCCCATACACAAAGGAGAAGATATGGAACTCAGTAAATCTTAACATGGTTACTGTATAATTTATAACGTTGAATTTTCCTTCTTCCCTGTAGGTCCCTAGTCTTCCTCTGTTTAATGGATCAAGACATCCTGTCTTCTTGTGTCCTTTTGTTTCAGTGTTCATGTTATGTCCATCAACATGGTCCCATGTAATGTTTGGTAAGTTCCCCAATTTGTATCTCGTTAAATGGTCTTATCTTTTTTTCTGTTACTTCCTTTTCTGGGGCAGATTTACAAGCCCCTTGCGCCACTTTTGCGTCATTTTTAACATGGGAAAAGTGACGCAAAAGTGGCGCAAGGGGCTTGTAAATAAGCCCCTCTGTATTTAAAATTCTTCCATTACATGTTCTCTTCTTCTCTCTCTGTCCTCGGTGGTTCTCCTTTGGAGTGGTCTCTGACCTTCTCGCTCCCCCCTTTCACCAACATTCTCTCTTTTTGTTCTTTCACTAATGACTAAAGTCTTGCGTCTTTTCGTCATCCTTTCTCTTTATTTACAACTGGGGAGTTCTATTACTTCCCTTTTTCCTCCTTCGTTCTTATTTTTTTCAATTATTTTTACATATCTTTCTATACAGCTCCTTCTTTCTCATGCAGTTTTGTTTCCATCAGTTTATATTTTACATTTTATTGCTGGCTAAGCCATGTTTATATTATAGGTTTACGAACGCTTGTTGTTTAGTGGTTGTTAGATATCCTACGGGAAACATCCTTTACCCAGCATGCGTTACTCCGCAGTGCCATTACCCCGCAATTTTTCCACCACAAAATCGTTTACAACGCAGGGCTTTACACCGCGAACTATTACAACGCATTCCCCAAAGTAACGCCACGGTGGAGTTAGAATAGTAAATCACGTTGTAATGGGGAATGCGTTGTAATAGTTTGCGGTGTAAAGCCCTGTGTTGTAAAAGATTTTGCGGTGTAAAAACTGCGGGGTAATGACACGCGGAGTAAAAGTGTGCGGGGTAAAGTGTCCTATTCATATCCTACCAGTGAGTAGTCTACCTATTGTCTCCTGGAATATTAAGGGGCTTCACAATCCCATTAAGAATTACAGGGTGTTATCTCACCTATCAAGATTAGACTGTAAAATTGCTTATTACAAGAAACACATCTTAAAGAACAGGAAATAGCCTCTCTCCGTAGACAGTGGGTTGGGAGTGTTTTGTGTTCCTCTGCAGTAAATAACAAAAATAGTGTCTTAATATTGTTCCACAACTCTTCAAGTATTCAATTGTTGAGCGAGGTCAAAGATGATGCTGGAAGATGGCTTTTACTGAATATTAAGATTAATGATACCTAGTTTTCCTTGTGTAATGCCTATGGCCCAAATGGAGTAGATTTGTTATTTTGGAATCACTTTGCCACACTTTTATCCTCATGCACATCAGAAAATCTTATAGTGGGAGTCCATTGTAATCAATTAATGGGTCCCTTTCTCGATCGTAGGTCTCAGACTAGGTTTATCCCCAATAAAATGCAAAAAACCTTTCAGAAAACCATTTCCTCCAGAGGGTTAGTTGATGCTTGAAGAGCCTATTATACTGATGTATTAGAATTTACTTTTTTCACCTTTGCTCACAATTCATATTCTACAATAGATTACATAAATTTTACTCAGACTGTCCTGATTTGGATACTCTTACCCCTACATCTCATTCTCGTAGGTGGCGATTTAATAATGCCCTTTTACTTGATAAATAATTTATAGTACAGCTTACACATTTTTTCCATGAATTTTTTAAGATTAACCTATCCTCTGAAACAAAGATGAATTTTGTTTGGGTTGCATTTAAAGCTACTACTAGAGGCTTTATAATAGATTATGTTGCAAAAAAAGAAAAAATAGCACTCAAAGACTCTGAGCATCTCTTAAAACAAATTAAATCTTTAGAACATGAATACTTTTTTTCTAATCAATCAGACACTTTGACTAAACTTATTAAAGCTAAATTGCAATATAACAAACATTCCTGGGATAAAGCTTGTGGTAGCCTGTTTAAATGTAATGCTAAAATGTATGGAGGTTGCAACAAAGTAGGGAAGTACTTGGCTAATTATCTTAAAATAAAGAAGCAAAAATCTAAGATAGTAGCCATAACAGAAAAATTCGGGGTCAGACAAGTAAATGATTCTAAGATAATACAATGTTTTACAGACTATTAAAATGAACTGTATACTCCAGAGTCCTCACCTAGCATCAAACAATTGGATGCTTTTTCCAATCCATTCCTAAATTGCCAGACCATAAAGTGGATTTGTCCTCACTGGCAATTTCTGAGCAAGAAGTATTGACAGCGATCAGTCACCTTCCAAAGGACAAAGTTCCCAGGCCTGATGGCTTTTCTGTTCAGTTTTACTCCCATTTTAAGCATCTATTAATTCCAAAGTTATTACTCCTTATTACCTATTTTTTAAATGAAGGGATGCACAAGGCTCATTTTCCCAGGCAATGCTTTGTTTGCTTCCAAAGAAGGGAAAGGACTTATCTCAATCCAGTAGTTATAGACCTATCTCACTCATTAATACCGATTGCCAGATTTTAGCTAAAATATTGGCATTACGTATTAATAAAGTTATCCCCGATTTAGTGGATTTTCATCAGTCTGGGTTCGTGAAGGGACGTTATATCTCAGATAACTCCAGAACTTTACTTAAAATCATACATTTGGCCTCAAAGTTATGCTCCCCTTTAGCGGCCATAACTCTAGATAACGAAAAAGCATTTGATCGGGTGTTGGGATTTTATGTTTGGTGCACCAAAATGGCATGGTTTCAGTCCCCATATTCTTCAATATATTAGTTGGTTATATTCTGAGCCTTCTAATTCCATTTGGGTTAACGACAATCACTCCTGTTATTTCTCTCTTTATGAGGGACTAGACAGGGTTGCCTTTTATCCCCTCTTTTATTCATTTTATCCTTAGAACCCATTCTGGAAAAAAAGTGTAGACCCCCTAATTTCTCAGGTTTTCAATTTAAGCATATGGAGGTGATATTTTGTTATATGTTTCTAATCTCAATACCACTCTACCTGAGTTTTTTCCCTATTGAGTGAATATTCCGTGGTCTCCAGATACAAACTTAATATAGGAAAATCTGAGGTTTTGCCCCTGAATAAATATTGTTGTCCAGATATGTTTGAAAATACTGGTTTCACATGGAATTCTAAGCACATTAAATCTCTTGGTATTCTAAACTCTAATAGTATTAAAGAAACCAGTAAAATTAATCTTAATGAAGTTAACTCAAAAATGTCAAATATGGCCGAGGGTTGGTCCCCTTCATATTTATCCTGGTGGGGAAGGCTGGCCATGATTAAGATGATGATGTTACCAATAGTTAACTTTTGTTTATTTATACTACCAATTACACCTCCGCTTGCATTTTTTAAAACTATTACTTGTTCTTTGACCAGATTCCTATGGAACAAGCATAAGCTGTGAATTTCACTAGCAAGGTTGCAGCAATCTAAGGATAATGGTGGAGTTAATTTCCCTAATATTAGGTTATACCACTGGGCTTTCATACTTAAGCACATTTGGACTTCCCTTTATGCTACTCCTCCTGACTTACCCACTGTCTGGGGTCATTTAGAGCAGGCTCAGTTTACACCATCTTCATTCAGGGAAGCAGTTTATATATCTCAACCCCCAAAGGTCTTTATACCACCCATACTTACTCACTCTATCTCTATTGCTACACCTCTAATTACTCATTCTAATTCACATTTAGAAAATATTGCACAAAGTCCTGTCTGGTACAACAAGCATATTAAATTAAAAAATAGAATTCCTTCTTGGAAAGAATGGCTACACTAAGGAATTACAACAATAGGTCACATATTATCTAATGAATTCCTCTTACATTTCCATGAAATTCAGCAAAAATATGGAATTTCCTCTTATTATGCCAATTAATAGCAACTTCTTAAGATTCCTCTTCTTCAATTTCTCTCTCAATCAGCAACTTCTGTATCCCATACACACTTTTCTTCTTTCACACTGGATTTTTCCTCACACATGAACTCATCGTGCATATATATATTCTGATTGGTTCTTCTAAACAAGAGAAAAATCTACAATAGAACTACAGTGGGAAGCGCATTTGCACCAAGAATTTTCACCTCAAACTTGGAGATCCGTATGGGCTAAGATACATACGACTTCCTGTCATACGACAACATACGACAACAGATTTTACTTGACTCCAAGGGTCTCCATAAATTCAAGCTTTCCAATGATGCTAGATGTTGGTCATGCTCTTATGATGGGAGTGACCTTCTACATATGTTTATTGAATGTCCTTTGTTAAAAAGATTTTGGTTACTTATATGGGATAAAGTGAACAAAATTCTGTCTACGAACATATCTTTCAATATTTCACATCTTTTTTAGGAGGTTCCTCTCCAATTTGGCAATCACGATGTATGGTTGGGAAGTTTATTGATTTGTTAATTGCAATTGCTTTGCAAATAATCACCTCAAATTGTAAAGATACTACTAAGATTACTTTTATTGGCTAGTGGAATTTACTCTGTCATCATAACAGACTTGATCGAGCTAATGCCACCTCTCTACCTTTAATGGTTAAAAAGATTTGCTATGGTGACCACTTACATTCTTCTTATCCAGACAAGCTGCTTATTCTTCATTTAATGCTACTAATTATATATGATTTTTAAGCTGTTAGATTATTACAATGCTGCTAATTGTATGCTCAAGTTTCATTTTTCGTTCTTTTACTTTTTCTTCTCTCTCTCTCTTTTGAAGTTTCTTTCCTCTTTTGTTTCTTAGAAAATGTTAAAATGCGTTGGTTTTCTTTTCTTTTGTAAATCTATCTTTTAATTCAAGCATTGGGGTTTCAAGTTTATATGAGTATAGTTTCATATTGAATTGTTTGTCATATCTTTCATATCCTAAAATTGCTTGGATTATTTATAATGAATTTCATTTAATGTATTTTCTTTTGGATTCTCTTTTATAAAGCATCCTTAAATTAAAGAATGGAAGAGGAAGAGGGGGGAATGCAGGGGCACAGAAAGTCATAGAAAAACAAAACCTTGTAAGTATCTTTAGGAGACCTGAAAACACTCCGAATAAGGCTGACTTTCAGGCTTTAGCTGCAGCCCAGGCGCTGCAACTGGAGAATTATGTGTGCCGGTCTTCTGGACCAGCCGCAGTCCCGGCTATGGCACACGACTGGGGTTGGTGTCGACAATGCGCGTCTGACTTACCAGGTGTACAAAAACCTATTGTGTTTGATTGAATAGACAAGAATGTTGCTCTATAATAATCTAGGCCACATAGAGGATTTACATGACAAATGTCTTGCCATCTTATTTCACTAATGGTTCATGTTAACAAACTATCACATTTAAGAAGTACTTCTCAGTGCAGTTCTATAATGTGACGTATTAATGTCACAGCTTCAAAATATTAAAGAAATGTTGAATTTTGAAGAGACGGTATCATATTTTATGTGACGTTTGTTATGTGATTTACATAGCACACATTTTCAGGATTCGACTTGTGCACAGGCACTAAGATCCGAGCAAGATCCTTTGCTCTGCTCTCCCTTTTAATTTGTTGGCTCATCCACCTCCAGTCGCAGCACCATCTGTGGCACAGACCAGAATGTGTTCTGGCTTGTGAAGATATGCTATCCAAAGTGTGAATGGGTATGTTGCTAGGGTGGGTGAACATTTTAACTTTATTAAATTCGGAGTGAATGTTTTTGGTGCTTGGTGACAACAAAGGGTTATTAATGCACCGCTTGCACACTGTTTAGTATGGAACTATTGGCCTGATTAGGAGTATGGC
Source organism: Calotriton arnoldi (assembly GCA_963921515.1). Classification (NCBI taxonomy): domain Eukaryota; kingdom Metazoa; phylum Chordata; class Amphibia; order Caudata; family Salamandridae; genus Calotriton; species Calotriton arnoldi. The sequence goes on along the minus strand of CAWUFW010000598.1, from coordinate 1,228,728 downwards.
AGTCCCAAGACCACCGTACCCACGGTGGCAGTCTGATTGCTGCAACCTTGACGGTCCGACCACCCGATTATGAGTGGGGCGGTCGTACCACCACAAGACAGCTGCAACCGCCAGGATCTTGGATCCTGCGGCAGTGGCAGTCAGGAAAGCGTCGACCTATGGTGGCGGTGCCAATGCCGGCACCTCCGTGGTGATTACGACCGGCCTTTCTGCCGACCGTTTCATGACGGGGACCCCGCCATGAGACGGTTGGTGGAAAGGCAGGGAAGGGGCCCAAAACAGGTCTCAGGGCGATTTTGCACAATGGGGACTGTTCTTGGGGGCATATGTAGTGCTCCCCTCTTCTTGCACGGTTGTGCGTGCACTGTGTGCCATGCATGATATGGCGCATGGCACACAGTGCACCAACATTCAAGCGGTGGTGCCACGGCGGCAGCATGTGCTGCAGGCTCTCAATGAGGAGAATCATGCCTCTGCCGTTGCACCGCTGACACAGCACCGCCAACCCGGCGGTGTTGTCGTAATACGGCAGTCGGGAAGCTGCTGGCTTGGTGGTGTTCTCCGGACCACCGCAACGGCGGACCGGCAGTCTGACTACCAAATTTGTAATTGGGCCCTATGTGTGTAAGACAGGTGGTGACAAAGAGCCCTGCAGGGTATGATTGTCTTTAGGAAAGTGCTACTGTGAGCACAATAATATCGAACTACAAGGCATATCTATTCTGTGCTGGATGTGTGCTCAGATTACCAACACATCCTTCAGAGAATTGGTGTGTCATCCAAAATTTCTGGCAAAGTGTGAATAAAGCTGGGGACAATCCAGGCATGGAAAGAGGGAGAGAGCCAGAGTATAATGTCTACAAAAGGGAAGCAGGGAAGGAAAACTGACTCATTGTCTTTGTTTTCTACTGTGGTAAGCACAGTCAATTAAGTCAGTCATCACCCCTTGGTGAATGAAAAATTGTAGTCCTACTTCTATGTTTGTGGAATGTCCCGGTATTTGGTTTTCAAGATCTGTTCAACCTAACTAGTTTGAAACATCAGAGACTGCCATTTTGAGATTCGGCTAATATGCATATATTGTACCCCCTTCACCATCGATTGATATTTTAAGTTGGTCAGCCTGTATTCCTCACACGGACCACAGGGCAAATAAGGCCTCAAATGTTTGTCTTAGTGTGCTCTCACTCAATCCACTCTCTTTGGCTCCCTTCTTTCTCGCTTGCTTTCTTGTGATGTTGTTTTTTTACTGACATCTCTCTGTATCTCCCTTATTGCAAAGAAAATCAATATAGTAAAAATAATAATCAACAGCTATGCACTTACTGGCAATGAATATACTGTGACAGATGCGACATTTGTTTGATGTATCATTGATTCTTTATATCTTGTTATTCCATGTGTAAATTCATGTGTCAATTCTTATTGCTGGAAAACATACACTCTTCTAACGTTTTAACAGTGCAATAATAATACAAAACATACACTTGTCTGACGCTTTAACAATACTGACACTTCTTTGTCTGACATTTTAACAATACCATAACAATATAAAACATATACTTGACTAACATTTTAACAATACTAACACATATAAATGTAGCCATACACCTATATCATTTACTCATGTTGTGTCTCTTACATATACAATGCTAAGACGAACGTGTCCAACATAGAGTTTACAAACAATGAATGGGGGTGGGGGGGGGTTTAACACTCCCTCACACAGTTGATCCTGAAGATATCAAGTGGCCCTATGGGGTCAGGGACAAAGGAATGGTGGGGAGAGCAAATTGTGCTCCCCTATTGTATTTATAAGTTGGATTTTTACTTTCTTGTTTTATTAGTATGCTTTAATCTTTAAGTGATGATATAGGTCTCCTGACCACTATATTATAACATGCTGACACGTTTCGACCTTTGTGAGGAGCCTGCTGATTTGCTCAAAGGTCTTCCTCAGGGCTGGATTTATGCTTTAATGAGGACACAGTATGTTTCCTTGGAGAGTTAGAATGTGCTATTCAGTCTGTTCCTCCCTTCGTTAAATGCCTTTGCCGTCTGCAAGCTAAGTTTGGCTCGGTGCCTTATATTTCTGTGCCTATTTTCTTCTTCCCTGCTTTGCTTTAGGAAGAAGCTTACATGAGGAAATTATTCCTGAATCTTTTTGTTATCTTGCCTCTCCGCGCGAAACTTCCTGTTTGCTGAATCATACAGAGTGTGAGATTCGGAGCGCTAAAGTTGCACAACTGCATCCGATATAAATAATGATTTTGTAATTTTACTAGTTGATTGTATTTTGTGCTTTCCTTTAAGGTTACTTATTGTCTACTCTCTACCAGTACCCGCAGCCAGTTTAAACTAGACCATAATTCATAAATGTGCTAGGTTTCTTATTCGCTAAAGCAAGTTGACTAACATTGGTTTTACTAGTTTTCTTAACCGCCTTTCTTTTTGTGGAGACCTTAGGGATGGTGCTGAACGGGATAATTTTTTGCTTTCTTCGTGACAATCATCCTGTTTCCCCAGTCCACTTCAATGGGACATTAAAAGAACACCCTTGGATAGGAATTCGAATACTTTAATAAACACAGGCCAGGTCACCACACTCTATGATTTCCATGGACGAATAGGTGTAGGCAGATAAGAGTGAGAATGTCTTGCCTTTGTCCACAAATTAATAATCCCAGAATGTGCCATAGTAAGGTATTTTCCACAGTGTGCTCTCTGGTTATTGTCATTGCGTCTAAGAAAGTCTACTATTGTTGCAGAGTTGGACAGGTGATGAGCTTTGCTAGCATTTCCCAAAGCAAAAACATGATGTGTGGAATGCTTGAATTAATCTCGGTCCACCATGCCACTCTAGGTAGAGAAGATCCATGGTGAAATGAGTACTGGTCCTGCTCAAATAGGAAAAATCCTGCCTGAACTGTCCACCTAGATCCCTTCAGAGGGGAACATAAGCAACCCCAGACCAGTTTCAGCCTTTTGGGCCTTGTCAGTGAGGTGCAGATTAAGTCCAGTGACCCGTGAGCATGAGAACCCCATCTGGGACACACACTAGACCTATCACACTTAGGGCGTCTTAGTTTGAAAAACAGTAAAATGGTGAGTGAATGCTTGAATTAATCTGAGCTACTGGTAATCACTTGTTGCACATTCCAGTCCTTCTTTTGCCCACTTTGCAACTCCAGACAGAGATCAGCCATTTGCAAACCAGTCTTGGTCCTGCTCCAGTGGGAAAGGCCAAGCCCAAACTGGCAGGTCAAGTGCCCTGAACAAGGGAACACAAGTAACTCCAGACCTGTTTTGGCTTTTTGTTGATGAGGTGCGGTTTGAGACTAGTGGCACAGTGAGCATAGGATCCATGTCTTGGCATGCGTGTGCTCCCTGTGCCACTGGACCCAAGCTATACATCTTGAATGAAGCAAATGTAGGCCGAAAACAATCTTTGCTTGCTTGTGTGCTCATTTGGATGGAACCTAGACTAGCAGTTCAGGCAGAACTGTTCCTATTGGAGTAGGACCAAGACTAATTTGCATGAGACTCGTCTCTGTTTTAAGTGACACAGTGGCCAAAGGGCAACTGGCTAGAATGTTGCCCGAGTGACTGCCAGTGACTTAGATTAAAACAAGCATTCCTTTTATCACTCTGTTGCTTATTGAATTACTTTGTTAGCAGACATAATTTCACTGAGATCTGAGTGGCACTTGTGCTTCCCAGAGAGAAAGGTGCCTAGTCACTCACTTGCATGACCATTGAATTCTGTCAGGAATGTTCAAAATTGTCATAAGTGTTAGCAGTCTCCATGCATTTAAAGGGAAAGGGAATTAAAAACCAGGTCTCCTTTCTTCAAAAAGAAAACAAAAAACAGAAGATTTTTAATATTTATTTGAAAACACCACACAACAAACAACAACAATAAATTACCTTAACAAAGTAGGAAAACTATACAATGCAAAGATGGTAAATCTTTCAGTTGCCCTTGGTGTGAGATCTAAAGATCTTTGTACAAGTTAAAAAAGTGTTTGTCCAGCAGTATTTCATTATATATTTCTAGAGATCAGAAGAAAATCTTGAAGGGTTGACAGTACTTTTAGAAGCACTATTTGTGCGAAGTCCTTGAGTCAAGATGATCTGCAGAACTGTGGTGTAGGTAGATGCGTGTATGAAAAATCACAAAAAAATTGAACTGTGACTGTACATTCCTCTTTTGCCTCAGGATAGACAACGACCAGAGTATGCTCTTCCTTCTGCATTGAAATCTGCCCATGAATGGTTTATGAACAGTTATTCCTAGACACTCTGGAACTGATCAGGGAAACCCTTCCTGTTTGTGGGGGAGTGCTCTGCACGGAGTTCGGCTTGCCTCCTATCGAGCACTGGAACCAACCACAACAATGGTGACTTTACCACCCTTTTTTACATTTTTTTTTTAATTTGCACATTTTCTGAAATTCACAAACTCTGCTAAATGGTGCTCGTTTTCTGAATACAAAATGGCGGTAATAAGATAAGAGGACATCTGTGAAGTGCATTGATTTGAGCTTGTAGTTAACTTTTTCCCCATGAATTTCCTACTCACCATCTCTTTGTCAAGGCCAGAGGAAGAATGAAGACATTTCCTTACCCTCTAGTGAAGGTTATTTTTACAACTGCTGATTGAGCTGGAACATCAGCCATTATATTTAAGTTTTTGTCACTGGGAGTACGTTATGCGTTGCCAAATTCTTTAAAATGGCAGGCCCAAATGCCTTCGGAGGCTATGCAATGTAGGGAGAGTCAAGCTTGAGAACAGTCATGTGGCAAAGGGCTAAGAAAGGGAATCAAGCCCAAGGTCTGTCCTGCTTTTTACCTTCCAGCATGGAATTGCTTCTGTGATAGGTTTCAGATTCAATGTCCATTTCAGAAGAGCCATTGTCACTTTCTTTAGCCCTTTTAGCAGGAAAAGTCTGTGGAACTCTGCCCTGATCCACTTGAGGAACCACAGGGGCTGCAACCACCACAGTTTGCCGCCTATTTGTTCCTAGTGGTTACGGATGCAACAGATTAGTCTTTATTTGTTCTGTCAACACTTTCAGAAATTATTCTGACAAAATTGACTTTATCAGCATTTCTCTGACCTTTTTATACATGTGACAACCTCTGGATGAAGGGCCTGCAGCAGCAAAATATAAGAGTCTCTAGTGGCGGGGGCAGGAATGCTAGGCAAAGGCGGCACAGGAGGCCTAGAAGTCTGGGAACTCTGGCCCACACTTGAAGCGAGGAGGTGATCCTAAACATAAGCAGAAAACACAGTAATAGGTATCTCCATTTCCCTACATGGAGCTGTAAATATGTCCCTGGAGGTACTGATAACTGGTACTGGTAACGTCTGAACCGGCTGGAGTAGTGCATTCAGAGAGGGAAGAAATGGGAGTACTACGTATGATGCTGAAGTAGATCCGTGCTCCTTGTCCACGTCCCCTAACCATTCCTCTACTTAAGAAACTGAGACTAGGAGGTCATTCCTTCTCCTATGCAGCATCACAGATGTGGAACGCTCTGTTTAACTGCATGTGACCACTAACCATTTGGCCTTCAGGAAAGTACTAAAACATATCTACATGAATAAACTGCATGTGAAGCAGTAAACAGTACCAGGGCACCTTATTAGTAATCATGGCTGATAATCCATCTTCCATGACATAACAAGATACCCCTGGAAGGACCAGAGTTAGCACCAGTGGACTCAAGAATGGTTTGAGTCCGATACAACGTGGTGTTTCACTTTCTCCACTCTTGTCATGTTTTTGTGGAGATGCGCTGAAGAAGGACAGTCCAAGGTTCTGGAAACAGTTTGGGTTACCCGTTTCTTAGTCACACTGCCATCCTCTTCCTTTGGTGTAATTTGTGAGCACTGGTAAAGGCAACGGGCTATTTGGGATTTCGGACTCCAGAGGGATACCAGCTCGGCCTTCAAAAGAATGGATTTGGCCAACAGCTTATTAACCTCCTTCAGCAGTCTTCAGAAGCCTGGCCAATCCGGAGTGCTCCAAGCCTATCCAGAATAGTACCAAGATTAGAGCAGTCTCTGTGTTACCCACACCATCTTAACTGTGGTGAAAAGATTGATGTGCAACATTTTACACCCTGAAATGAAATCAAGAGTCTCCATCAGTGAAAGATCCTGCATAGACATCAAGAGGAGACGAATCTTCAGCGACCATTGCTGAACTCAAGAACAGAAAGCGCAAGAATTGACTGGACAATACACACGCCTTGTGAGGGTCTGCTGCTAGCAGAAGCAAACATGGGACATTCACACGGGGGCCATCATATTTCTGAAAAGTGACAATATTCCCCTGGTGAGGCTTTTCTGGCTCTGGCTGCAACAAAGCGATACCAAAGGGGATGATGGACGGAGCGTTAGAGCAAATCAAACACTCACCCCCAGTCAACTGATCTGGGTTTAATCCATCATCATTCTTTAGCTCACTCCACCACCCCAGTTCAGACATGGCCATATGCAAATCAGTCTGACCCTGTGCCTCATGGGAACAGTCCAGCCCGAACTGCCAAGCCATGTCTTCCCTGGACCGGAAACAAGCATCCTGGGACCGGTTTCGGGTTCAAAACCCTCATCAGCCAGGCTATCTTGAATCCAGTGGCAAAGTGAGCAAGGGACCCACGTCTGGGCATACCCTGCCAACTTAGGGCGAACAAAGCGATACCAAAGGGGATGATGGACGGAGCGTTAGAGCAAATCAAACACTCACCCCCAGTCAACTGATCTGGGTTTAATCCATCATCATTCTTTAGCTCACTCCACCACCCCAGTTCAGACATGGCCATATGCAAATCAGTCTGACCCTGTGCCTCATGGGAACAGTCCAGCCCGAACTGCCAAGCCATGTCTTCCCTGGACCGGAAACAAGCATCCTGGGACCGGTTTCGGGTTCAAAACCCTCATCAGCCAGGCTATCTTGAATCCAGTGGCAAAGTGAGCAAGGGACCCACGTCTGGGCATACCCTGCCAACTTAGGGCGAACAAAGCGATACCAAAGGGGATGATGGACGGAGCGTTAGAGAAAATCAAACACTCACCCCCAGTCAACTGATCTGGGTTTAATCCATCATCATTCTTTAGCTCACTCCACCACCCCAGTTCAGACATGGCCATATGCAAATCAGTCTGACCCTGTGCCTCATGGGAACAGTCCAGCCCGAACTGCCAAGCCATGTCTTCCCTGGACCGGAAACAAGCATCCTGGGACCGGTTTCGGGTTCAAAACCCTCATCAGCCAGGCTATCTTGAATCCAGTGACAAAGTGAGCAAGGGACCCACGTCTGGGCATACCCTGCCAACTTAGGGCGAACAAAGCGATACCAAAGGGGATGATGGCTGAATAGCCAGAAACCGGTCCCAGGATGCTTGTTTCCGGTCCAGGGAAGACATGGCTTGGCAGTTCGGCTGGACTGTTCCCATGAGGCACAGGGTCAGACTGATTTGCATATGGCCATGTCTGAACTGGGGTGGTGGAGTGAGCTAAAGAATGATGATGGATTAAACCCAGATCAGTTGACTGGGGGTGAGTGTTTGATTTGCTCTAACGCTCCGTCCATCATCCCCTTTGGTATCGCTTTGTTCGCCCTAAGTTGGCAGGGTATGCCCAGACGTGGGTCCCTTGCTCACTTTGCCACTGGATTCAAGCTAGCCTGGCTGTTGATGGCTGAATAGCCAGAAACCGGTCCCAGGATGCTTGTTTCCGGTCCAGGGAAGACATGGCTTGGCAGTTCGGGCTGGACTGTTCCCATGAGGCACAGGGTCAGACTGATTTGCATATGGCCATGTCTGAACTGGGGTGGTGGAGTGAGCTAAAGAATGATGATGGATTAAACCCAGATCAGTTGACTGGGGGTGAGTGTTTGATTTGCTCTAACGCTCCGTCCATCATCCCCTTTGGTATCGCTTTGTTCGCCCTATGTTGGCAGGGTATGCCCAGACGTGGGTCCCTTGCTCACTTTGCCACTGGATTCAAGCTAGCCTGGCTGATGATGGCTGAATAGCCAGAAACCGGTCCCAGGATGCTTGTTTCCGGTCCAGGGAAGACATGGCTTGGCAGTTCGGGCTGGACTGTTCCCATGAGGCACAGGGTCAGACTGATTTGCATATGGCCATGTCTGAACTGGGGTGGTGAAGTGAGCTAAAGAATGATGATGGATTAAACCCAGATCAGTTGACTGGGGTGAGTGCTTGATTTGCTCTAACGCTCCGTCCATCATCCCCTTTGGTATCGCTTTGTTCGCCCTAAGTTGGCAGGGTATGCCCAGACGTGGGTCCCTTGCTCACTTTGCCACTGGATTCAAGCTAGCCTGGCTGATGATGGCTGAATAGCCAGAAACCGGTCCCAGGATGCTTGTTTCCGGTCCAGGGAAGACATGGCTTGGCAGTTCGGGCTGGACTGTTCCCATGAGGCACAGGGTCAGACTGATTTGCATATGGCCATGTCTGAACTGGGGTGGTGGAGTGAGCTAAAGAATGATGATGGATTAAACCCAGATCAGTTGACTGGGGGTGAGTGTTTGATTTGCTCTAACGCTCCGTCCATCATCCCCTTTGGTATCGCTCTGGCTGCAACAAAGGCAAAATCCATGTTTGAACCATGTAGGAAGGAAGGAGAACAGGATGAAAGTACTATGGGTGTGTAGAGGTTTAGTGAGGCAAGTGTGGCTGGTGGCGTGGGAAATTGAAGAGGAGTTCTAAGGCTGAGGAGAGTGCTGTGACAATAAGTGTATGGAGGAGTCAGTGACAATGGAAGAGTAAGGAGGGTTAACCAAGGGGAGAGAGTGTGAGAGTAGAAGAGAGAAGAGGGGCAGTTTAGGAGAGGGAGAGAGAGACTGGAACAGAAAAGAGGGGCAATTCAAGAGAGCGAGTGAGTATGTAAGTGGAACTGGCATTGTTTTTTGGAGCCATATTTAATCTTTGGGTTTTGACCCAGAACAAGAGGTAGCAAAGCAGCAAATGGGGAAATGATGAGGAAGAGAAAGACAGAAAAATAGTGGCAAAGGGGAAAAGCAGGGATGAAAAAGAACCTACAAGAGTGCGATATGGGGGCTGGGATAGTATATTGGCCACTGAAAGAGACATGAAGTGAAATATAGGCTAGAAAGCCTTGGTATTTGGCAACCCCGACCTTGGGCAGCAGTGCCGGCGGGCTTCTTAGAAAAATATGGGCCCTGGCACTTTTTCTTTTACAAATTAAGCACTGGGCAGTGGGGCTACTTAAGATAATAGAGTGAAAAAGAAAATGGGACAGCCAAGTAGTTATTGATAGTTGGAGTCAGAGAGAAGGAGAGGAAGTCAGAGAGTGGGAAAGGAAGAAAGCGTCATACAGAGGGAGAGGAGGGGAGACAGTGAGAGAGACACAGATGTAGGAAAATATGTAGACAGATATAGCATATGGAAGCGATATAGTTAAAGAAAGATAGATACAGTCTGAGAGAAAACGCCCAGTAGCATCCTAACACAGAGGCAGCATGAGGAGAGAAATAGCAGCTAAAATGGAGACAGACTAGTTGAAGTAAATGGGCATAGATGGGGAGCCTAAGGGAGGAGGGAAAAGGTGGGTGAGTGACTGATGTGAGTGGCTGATGGGCAGGTCATTATTGGCTGTCTTGTTAGATGCAATGATAGCCCAAGTGCCCTTTCTGAGTGCTTTGAATCCCACCAGACCACATTATCTACTACCTCCAGGTCGCTTTACAGTTGAACTCAGGACACATTCTTTCAATCCTCTTTGAAGGTCAAGATGGGATGAAATATGTGTAAGTACCTGTGTAAGTGATTTGTTTTATGAAAAAACCTCCTTTCTTTCTCTTCTCCTCCTCCTGTAAGAGTTGTTAAGTTCCCTGAGTGCTGGAGTCACTGTTATATGTATTTGGTTTGTTCCTTCACCCACATGCCCAGCCCACCACTCATCTGAATGGACACAGTGTCTTCTATTACCAGCAAGTTCTCCATGGATCTTGGCACAATACCTTGCCTCCAGAGTTTGTCCATACCGTCATAAATGTGCCCACCCTCTCGTGTCTCCCACCCCGTAGACTCCCATCAGTCCATCACTAGCATCTCTTCCCCCGAGTGTTGGTCGCCTCGTTGTCTTGCCGCTTGCCGTACCGTAGGCCAAACGAGTTCCAGTTGTAAGTGGATAGGTCTTTTTCCCGCTCCACCAGCAGCGCCCCTTCTAATGCTGGAATCACCCGGCTGCCTGTGGGGTGAACGTCTGGCCATAGAGGTGCCTCGGGCTCTTTACGCTTCCATAGAAGGGACAGGACAGGCCTCCTCGCCAGGCTGGTTTGTTTCCCAGGGCAGGGCTTGGCGCTTTCCCACTTAGCATTGGCAGTGCCAGGCAGCTGCTGGAGCCATTCACCTAAAAGACAAAAGTTACAGGCAGTGAGACTAGGGGCACGGATTTAAGTTTATGACATGGACACTTTGACTTCACTCGCAGATTCTGTGACATCATACATTCTGCTTACATCATCAGAAGATTCATGAGGGCTGTCCATAGCCTGAACCAGTCTTGGTGAGCAAGCCTGCAGACCTGTCCTTGAAGAGACCTTGTTAAGACTAATTAATAACACTGCAAAAGAGCCAGAAGTCAAGCTGCACCTCAAGGACTTTCTATTTATACAATGAGTCAACAGATCACAAACCACATGAACTCATATCCATTAATTGTAGAGCCCTTAAAAACCTCACGGTGATGCGGCAGGAGTGTGCCTGAAGCCACTGGATCCACACTTAACTGGACAACATCTTAAAGCTCGGTAAAGCAAGAGCATCAACTGCAAGCAACCAGTCCCACTCAGGGAATGAGAGTAATGTCCTGGTAAGCTTCTCTGCTGCTGGTAGAGACCCCTCAAGGGAAATAATTGTCCTTCTAGGTGTTTTTAATCATATGGGGGTGGTACTGGAGTTAAATAAGAGAGGTATCTGCCCCCCATACTTGACCGCACATTTGTACTTTTCAATGTCTTCTATTATTATATTATTATTTATTTATTATTATTATTCTTTTATTATTATTTCTATTAGACGTGCCAGCTTCTTGATTATTTTTGCTTGCTCAGTGCCTCCATACGTGTTTGGTTATGGTTGAAAGTATTAATGTGGCCGTTAATAAATGTATTAATCTCTACTGGAAACTAATGTGATAAACATTTCTTGATGTATAACATGTTTCTCTTCACCAGGCAGTCAACTATAACTGGTGAATTTCAGTGTTTTTTTAGTTTAAAATGGTATGTTTTAACTGACATTCTCACCTAAATATAACATCCCTTTAACCTTTGTTTTTCTTCAGTAAATTTCCAAGGTTTTTAAGGTATCAATCAATCAATCAATCAGGGGTTTGTTAAAGCGCGACTACTCACCCGTAAGGGTCTCAAGGCGCTAGGGGTGGGGTGCAGGTTCCATCCATCAAGGAGGGGGTCTGTCGAAGAGCCAGGTTTTGAGGTTTCTTGCGAAGATGGGGAGCGATGTTGTCTGTCTGAGGTGGAGCGGAAGGGCGTTCCATGCTTTGGCCGCGAGGAAGGAGAAGGAGCGGCCTCCCGATCTGGTCTTTCTGGTGCGGGGGACCACGGCGTAGGAGAGCTGGGCTGATCGTAGGGTCCTTTGGGGTGCGTGGAATTTGAGTCGGCTGTTCAGGTATGCTGGTCCGGTGCCGTGGAGGGCCTTGTGTGCGTGGGTGAGCATCTTGAAGGTGATTCTCGCCTCGACAGGGAGCCAGTGGAGTGTGCGCAGGTGCTGGGAGATGTGGCAGTGTTTTGGCAGGTTGAGGACCAGTCTTGCGGCGGCGTTCTGGATGTTCTGTAGCTTGCGGGTGAGGTTTTTGTTTATTCCGGCATAGAGTGCGTTGCCGTAGTCGAGTCTGCTGGTGACCAGGGCGTGAGTGACGGTCTTTCGGTGTTCGAGGGGGATCCATTTGAAGGTCTTACGAAGGAGGCGGAGGGTGTGGAAGCAGGAAGACGAGACAGAGTTGATCTGGCGGTCCATTTTGAGCTCGGAGTCCAGGATGATTCCCAGGTTGCGTGCGTGGTCCGTGGGGGTTGGCGGGTTTCCGAGGGCGGGGGGCCACCAGGTGTCGCTCCAGGCATCGGGGTTTGGGCCCATGATGAGTACTTCTGTTTTGTTGGTGTTTAGTTGTAGGCAGCTGTTTTTCATCCATTTGGCGAAGGCTTCCATGCCTTCTCGAAAGTTGCGTCTGGCGGTGTTGGGCTCGTTGGATAGGGAGAGGATGAGCTGGGTGTCGTCTGCGTATGACACGATGTTGAGTCCGTAGGTTCTGACGATGGGGGCGAGTGGAGCCATGTAGACGTTGAAGAGCGTCGGGCTGAGGGAGGAGCCCTGGGGGACTCCGCAGGTGGTAGGTGTGGGGTCCGAGAGGAAAGGGGGAGTCTGACCCGCTGCGTCCTGCCGGAGAGGAAGGAGCGGATCCAGTCGAGGGCCTTGTCCTGGATTCCTGCGTCGTAGAGTCTGCGTATTAGGGTGCGGTGGGAGACTGTGTCGAACGCCGCTGATAGGTCGAGGAGGATGAGGGCTACTGTTTCTCCTTTGTCCAGTAGGGTGCGGATGTCGTCTGTTGCGGCGAGGAGGGCGGTTTCTGTACTGTGGTTTTTTCTGAAGCCGGATTGGGAGGAGTCGAGGATGTTGTGTTCTTCAATGAATGTGGCGAGTTGGCTGTTGATGGCTTTCTCGATGACTTTCGCTGGGAACGGGAGCAGGGAGATGGGTCTGTAGTTTTTGAGGTCGGTGGGGTCCGCTGAGGGTTTCTTTAGGAGGGGATTGACCTCGGCGTGTTTCCAGTCGTCGGGGAACGAGGCGGTCGCCAGGGAGCGGTTGATGGTGTGGCGGAGCATGGGTGCGATGGTGTCGGCGGCTCTGTTGAAGATGTGGTGGGGGCAGGGGTCTGTGGGGGCCCCTGAGTGGATTGACTTCATTGTCTTCAGTGTGTCTTCGGTGGTGAGGGCTGTCCAGTCGTCAATCGCTGGTTTCCGGGTGTCGGGGGTGGTTGGTGAGGGTTCAGTGTGTTGGTTGTCTTCGTCGAAGTTGTCGTAGATGCTCTTGATTTTGTGGTGGAAAAAGGTGCTGAGTTTGTCGCAGAGGTCTTGTGAGGGAGGAATGTCGGTAGACTCGCTAGTGTGTTGGGCGAACTCCTTGATGATGCTGAAGAGTTCCTTGCTGTTGTGCGCGTGGGTGGAGATTCTGTCTTCAATCGCTTTTTTCCTCGTTTCTCTGATGAGTTGATGGTGGGCGTAGGTGGCTGCTCTGAAGTTGTCGTGGGCTTCTGTGGATTTGGTGTTCCTCCAGGCCTTTTCGAGGCGGCGGCATGTGCTTCTGGACTCTCGAAGTTCGGTGGTAAACCATCTGGCTTTCTTGGCGCGGGTATTGTTGTTTTTCTTGAGGGGGGCTATGGTGTTGGTGCTGTCCGAGATCCATCTATGCAGGGTTCGGGCTGCGGTGTTGGGGTCGTCGTTTTCCGCGATGGTTGGGGTGGAGTTGTTGAGTGAGGAGGTGAGCTGGTCGTCGGTGATTTTGGTAAAGTAAGATATTATTACAAATCCAAACTATACAGTTTCTTTAACCTTTTGTTTTTTGCAGTGAATTTCTATGTTTTTTTAAACATAAAGTAAGATGTCCATCGCTGTGCACGGTGTGTGGTTGAGCACCTAACCCTCTGCTGCTCAGAGCCTTCACTGGGCGCGGCCCTGGTCTGTGGCCAGGCTGAGCACGCGCCCTCCCCCACTGCAGGTAACCCCCCTCCTCCACGCAGGCCTTTGGCCATGCGCAGTATGGAGTTGGGTTCAAGGCTCTGCGCAATCACCTGCTGGGACAGGGATCATAATTGTCAGTGGCAGGATAGTTATCGCATAAGTTAATTACCAGGTACAATGAAATGTACAACCCCCCCCCCCTTAAATTTTGGAAGTTTTAGTTGTTGACTCACTAAAATATTAGGGGTATCAGAAGTAATTTCTCACACCCTTTGACCTCAATGACATCAAAGCAAGTGATATCACAATATTTTTAACCCTGAATCAAAGGAAGTGATGCCACGTAATGTTAATCTTGATGATATCACGATAATTTACAGGTCTGCAGTCTAGAGTATACTGTCAAGATCAAATGTATCGAATAAATCATAGGGAGATGCACACAAAAGAAATGTAAAAAAAAATACTGGCCATGTTCACCTCCACCAATTCATATGTATTGAAAATGAACTACTTTATTGGCTTCATTCACTCCTTATCATTGTTGATAAGTTTTGATTTCTGATCACTTATAAGGCATTGTCACGTGAACAAAGCACAGAATTGAAGGTTTAGTATGAAACAACATTTTCATGTGATCACACTAATGAATCATATCACCAAGTTGTTCTGAAATGTGTATATGTTATCTATTCCATTTTATGAAGTTTTCTAAAGAGTGCAAGTTGCACTGCTCAATGAATTTATTTTACAGCACTGAAAGTGTAGTTACCTGCTGTTGTCTGCATAAAGACAACTGCACAGCAGGGCACTGTTTACCTTGCGTTATTATCACGAATTTGACACCTCTTTGGCCAAGAGTTGCCAGGGCACTTCCAGGGGGACTCAAAGGCAGTGCAACGAGTACAGGCTGTACCTCTGGCTGCCACTAAATGACAGTCATGCAGCAGGTCAAACCTGCCACAATCTAACTGGAGAGGAAACATCTGTATTCACCATTATATGAAGATTGTGGTGTAGTAAGCACCAAGATCTGCATGTTATTTCTCATTAAAGTTAAAATATTCAGAATATGTGCTTTTGATAACCAGTGATAAATTGTGAACCCTAGTGTACCTGATTTAATCAAGTGCATTAAATGCCACATAATCCTCCAGGGCACTTGTAATCAGGCCCTTAGGATTGCGCCCTTGATAGTGCCGTCTATCATGGTTTACGATTGTTTGCATAGGTCTGGCTGCTGGGGACAACTGTTTCATTACAAAATGTATGCATTGATTTGCCAGGGACTGTTGGTGTCTCATGTGGCTGATGTGACGTTTAATATGCTGCCATGTGTTCATACCCTTGCTTCTGCGCAACTACATAGTTATACTCCTGCAAAAGCATGCCCAACCTTCAGCTCCATGAGGCCTCTTTGCATTGGGTTTGCCGAAGACAGTCCCTAGTTCCTGGAGGAGACCCAATAATGGGGTTTTCTTCCATAGAAGAACAAACGATAGTGTTCACAAGCCCACGCCATAGCCAGACGTTCTTTCTCCGGTTATGAGTATTAAGCTGCACTATGGAAGTACCCTGCAGACGTCTGAGGAAGCAGGTGCATATTTCATCACCAAGGTTATTATTTTGTTGAACTCATTATCCTCTAGTCTATAAGGCTGGTTTGTATGGTTCGGAATGCACTTTTATTTATTTGTTTTGATTGTGATTCACTAGCCCTTTTCATGGATGTGTTCTACAAAGCCCCCACTATGTGCTCAGGAATAATTTCTGATAGAGTGATTGTATTTTTTTTTTTTAAACTGTTTTTATTATTTTGCAAAACAACATGTGGCAATCATACATCAATCTTCAGTAGTATCTGTACTGTACATCGTATTATTATGCTGTATTGTCCCCACACTCCCTCTCCGTGTAATCCAACAGCTCAATTTAATGAGGATTCATTATTATACACTTCGCTGCATTCATCCTAGTTTTAGCAGTTGTGTGTTATTTTTGAGCTTATTGTCAAAGATTCATCTCCGATGCTTAGTATCTTGATCTATAGAAATAGTAATAAGCCAACTCAATCAAACCCCCTCCCCCCTCCCTCTGCCGCCGGTGTGTTCAAAGTTCTAATCACACATCTGTAGTATTGCTGGTTCCTTCTCACTACATATCAAATAATTAGGGGACAATACCTTCTGTTCGGTAATCATCTCACGTTATCCTAATATTGCACCACAAGGCTAAGCCTTGAATACCGTCACGGCACGTTTATCAATCATGGTGTTCCCACTTGTGCCTCCCTGGGCGAACTTGCCTCTGATTCAGTTTCGGGTGTCTATAATGCAATTACTACGGCCTCCCACGCCCTCGCTGCCTCCATCGCCTTCTCATTATTAGCCCGTCTAGCTTGTTGCAGTCGAACTGTACTCTCACACCTTGCCCATTTGAGTAGCTCCGATTTCCACCTCTCTACACTAGGCCCCCGTCTTGTTTTCCATTGTGCCGTGATCTCCCTCTTAGCCAGTAGTAAGCCTAGATCCAGAAACTTACTCGTTATAGAGTGATTGTATAAAGAGAAGATGATGGTCAAGTGATGCAATGTGGTCCAAGATAGTAGATGAAATACATTTACATGGCCATAGAAAATGTGTTATAAAGATTTGCTAGTTGCATCTACAAAACTGTATATTTCTGTTCTGATGGCATGTGGGTTCAAAGACGTGGTTGGGTGAGGTGTGCGGTACAGGCACATAGCTATCAATAGTGCAGAAGGTGCAATGGCACCAGGGCTAGTGACTTTAAGGGCCTAATGCATCCACATTACAACTGTATTTTACTGTCCAGCTAGCTTCCTGCAGGGCCCATGGCACAATTGCTACCTACTGGTAAGGGAACAGTAGCAGGGGGACTGATGGCGGAGGGAGTTACAGGGAATAAAACATTACGGGCAAAGGCTTTAAAAATAAGAATGAGGTTTTTGGAATCATGATTGAACTATACTGCATTTTGTGCATTTGGGATCGGCTTTGAGATAAGTGGTCCAAGCAGATAAAAGGATCTAAACATTGAGGGGTACATAGAATTGTAGTTATGGTAAGAATGTGAAGAATGGTTGGATGGAAGGATTGAATTGGAGGTGTGCCATGACCACCTACATGAAGTAGAGAGGCGCTTTACCATGCTGGCTTTGAACTCTAGGATGAGTAGCATGTATTCTGCCCTGAATTTGGCAGGAAGCCACCCTCGATGGTGCCAGTGACATGAACCAGGCGATTGTATGGATGTGGGTTTTGTATAGCGTGAACTAAGCCAAAAGGCAGGGGAGCACTGTATGTGGGCAAAGGCAAAGATATAGTCATGAGTGATCAGAGGAGTTGCTGGGTTCTGAGAAAACCAGTGGACTGTTACTGTGCCATGGTGTTGTGTTCTTTAAAGAGATATGTTTTCAGCTCTTTCCTAAATTGGAGCTGGGTTAGGAAAGCGCTGATGGATATAGGGATTGTCATTCCAGCCCCTCGGTGGATAGATGGAGATGATTTAATTGATTTGCACTTCTTTGCCTCCAGATTCATGCCTTTGGGTGTGCCCAGAGTCACCCAAGAGCCAGCGAGCTTGTCAGCCGGATAGGGGTGCTGCTCATGATGGCTTTGTAGACAGTGTATCTGGGTTTGAAGATGGTATGGGAAGGCAGGAGTATCAAGTGGCGTTCCATCAGGGTCTGGGCTAGAGTTACATATAGTTTTTTCAAGGGAGAAAATGTATGCCCCCGCAGTCCTATCACTATGATGTTAGATCTGTCAAGCTGCTCATAACCAGTCTGCTGATAAATTACTTTGCTACCTGGGCGAGGAAGTGTGGATCGGTTTGCTTTAGAGCAGCAGGATTTTTTTACCTGAGGTGGTGATGGAATAAAGGACTCCACCCTCATGCTGGAGTTTATTTGTAATCTTAGGGACCTAGTGGATGGGAAAAGTGTCAAGAGGTCTGGAGCAAAGACAGTAGCGGAGCAGAGGTTCGTGAGGCAGGCAAGGAATTGATTTTGGTCTTTGAGGAATTGAGCATCAGGGAGCAGAAAGCCATCCAGCTTCTGATGGTTAGAAGGCAACCTGAGATTTGGGATTACAGAAGGGACATGAAGGAAGGCAAGGAGTATCTAGGTGTCATCTGTGTACAGATAATATGGGAAGTGAAAAATGAGATGGTGTCACCTAGGAAGATGGAGCTGAGGGAAAATAGATCAGCCCCAGGACTGAGCTTTAGGGCGCCCCAACTGAGAGGCAGCCTGGCCACAAGCAAAGCAAACGAAGAGCCTGAGAATGGCCTGTTTGAAAGTTAGGAAGAGAACCATTCCAATGCTCTGGGCCGGATGACTAGAGAGGTGAGTCACTAGCATGGTGTGCGGTTCAATGTCTCCAAGGATGGAGGGAAGTATAAAGGAACATTATAATGGATTGCATTTTGTACGAGGCGAGGTAGGGGTGAGCTTGTTGAACACCAGTCACTGAAAAGACTGGACAAGGGCAGCTGAGATGCTGGGTTGTATGTAGATGGAGGGGGTCAAATGTCAGGGCTTTTCACAAGGCTGGGACTAAAACAGATTTAAAGCTTACGCAATAGACTTTCGAGTGAAGGAAGTGACTAAAGTTATATTGTAAAGTGATATTTGGTCTCAACAGTAATATTCAGTGAACTGAGACTTTGGTGATAGAGCCACACTCTATAAAGATTCAAGGTGCATAAGTAAAGAGGGAGTTCCTAGATGAAGTGCTGAATGTTCTAAATATTGAGGAGTAAAGTGCTCAGGCAGTGTCCGTGACAGGCCCTGATTGATGTAACAGGATCAGTTCCATGCTAGACGCCATTTCTAAGGTGCTGACGTAGGAGATGGGAGTGGCCATGGGATGCAGGGGTCTGGAGAGTGCATCGAGAAGAGGCTGCTCATTCTAGTGCAGATTTTTAAACAGAAGAAGGATGCCATTGGAGGGGGAGGGGGTTGTGGTGGGGCTTGCAGGTACGAAAACCAATGGTGGAAGACAGTTTCTGAACGTGAAGTTTGAGAAAGAAAAGAGTAGTGAGCTATTGTGTTGACTTTAGTTAGTGCACTGTGGGCCACCAAATTGCTTTTGGAAAAAATGTTTGAGCTGATATTCTCCAAAACACAAGGCCTTATATAGACCCTAGTGGATGCAGGACATCTGCATACTTTCCGCCATATTTAGAGGGGATTTAGAGGCTGCTCCGTGCACTGTAAATATGGCCAATAAAAGATCCAACCCTTTTTGGCTGATATCCTGTGCCCTCCAAACGCGAAATAAGGTCCTCAGACTTTTCTATTAAAACACTTTGAAAATGAGTGATAAAGTCAGTAATGTATCACACGTTCTTCATGTAATTGAAGCTGGTGATGGCACTTGTTGAGGTCCAGCTTCAAAGGTATATTGGCCCCATAGAAGTGACCGATTATGTCTTTTATCTATGGCCAATTTCATTCATAACTAGATTGGCCGGCGACACGTCCATACATATGTAGACGTTGCCAACTGTGCCCTTTGTTGTGATGGAGCAGGGTAAATGAAAATTTTTTAACCTCCTAATAATTTTCGTAAAATAATTAATAAACATGTTCGTTTAAGTAAATAACCAACAATGTATGTTACATGTGAAGGGTTAAAGGTAACACGCTATTCCGTGTACAAAATAATCAACTTATAATTGTTTACGTGTCTAACATAACATAATATTTGCGTACTAATTAAATAATAAATGCATGATCTGTGCTTTTAAATAAAATGTGTGGTTGCAAAATAAAGCGATGGTAAGTAAGGGACGGCTTTATATGTTGCTTTTTGCTAGGTAATACCTAATTGGGGTACATAGAAAGACGGGAGGGAAACGAAAGGGTTTATATTTCTTTGTTTTAACAATATTTTGTTTATCTTTGAAAATAGTGCGCTTAGGCCTGTCGAGCAGCGATATAAAATGGCCGCCGTTTGCTAGAGTACATGAGCAGGGAACCATGTGATAGAGGAGAGAGTCTGTGGAAAAGGATGATCACGTGCTGGTGCTGAGAGGCTAAGATGGAAGTATGGTCAAGGCTATTGTGACCTTTCTGAGCAGATGTGTGCCAAGATGATCAGCAAGAAGCGTGAGAAGTCAAACTGAATCAATGGACGGAACTGTTAAATCTAAAAAGTAGCAGAAAAAGATACAAATTGGACTGATCGAAGCGGATGAGCAATGACGAACTGTGGGAAATGATGCAAGCATGGACATTCCACAAGGAACTGGTTAAGACCAGGAAGTTTGATTAAAATGTATATGGGCCTGAGTTTGACCAATGAGAAAGAATCACGCCATGAAGATGCAACATTTTATTCAGTAAGCTAGAATTAGGGTATAAGAAGACCTACTCTTGGTGGGAGGGGTTAGTTGTTGGAGAGGAGTTGCTGGAGA
Organism: Calotriton arnoldi; assembly: GCA_963921515.1. Classification (NCBI taxonomy): domain Eukaryota; kingdom Metazoa; phylum Chordata; class Amphibia; order Caudata; family Salamandridae; genus Calotriton; species Calotriton arnoldi. The sequence goes on along the minus strand of CAWUFW010000598.1, from coordinate 1,208,529 downwards.
GTAGTTGCTGGAGAGTGAGATGCTGAAGAAGTTAGATGCTGTAGATGGGTGAAGTTGCGGTTGCTGATGCTGACGAGCTGATGCTGCTGCTGCTATTTTTATTTTCCAGTTGAGTATAAGATGCTGTTTTTGGAGAACCTTTTTATTCCTGATCAATTTTTCATTTAGAACTATTAGATTTTTCCAAGACAGATAGATTGATCATTTAGAGTTCTTGCTATGATAACCTTATTTTTCCGTCTAATCGATATGCATTGCAATTTCAATTTATTCTTATAATGATGATAAATGTAAAGATCTGAATAATAAACTTAAAACTTATTTCTTGCTTCGAAACTTTACATAAACTTTATTATTCTTTAAACAAATGACTCAGTGATTCTTTAGCTCAATGATTAAAGTAAAATGATAAAGAGTTTATTGTGATTGAGCTGGTCTTAATCACCATCAACTGATTCCTACTAGTTGGTCCATCGACCAATGAGCGGAATACCTTAAAGCAAATGAGAAACATTATGTCATGTTAAAAAAAAAGGTATCCCGTCTCCTTCCAGCGAATCGTTTTCTCCTAGGTTATTGACGGAGGAAATCCAGGGAATAAATGAGTAAGTGAATGTATATGCGGTGTTATGGGCCCCACCGTCATATGGATATAGTGTGTGTGTGTGTGTGTTAGAGGAATAGTTGCACCTGGATGACCGAAGCATATAGGAGAATTATTTTTATTGTTAGCGCTGGATCAGATTTCTTGGTAGCAGAGGATGGTTACTATAGATTAGTTTGGTGATTGATTATTGATAAGTTTATGTCTAACACTTTATGTTGAGTCGCGTTATGTTATATGTAAGTTTTCACGCTTCCGGGAAGTAGGAAGTGGAACACGTGTGGCAAGAGAAGTCACATGGAATGGTGCATTGTCTGAGTTCATATTGGTGATAACACAGGTTGTGTTATGATAGGGACATTTTCCGTATAAAAGGTGTGTAGGTGAAATAGTGATCGGTTTTCTTGTGAAACTCTGGCCTTAATTCTCAGGAGCAGTATAGTCTCCACATGTGTTTTATCCCCAGAGAAACGGGTTTACTGATTGCTTCAAAGAAGGGTAAGGTAGAGGGAAGTACTACTTTATCGGCGAAACTGAAAATTCTGTGGTAGGGTAGAGGTAAGCGCTGCCTACTGGAAAATACAGAGTTCTTGTGTAAATGGTCAAAGCTATCTCTTTGGTTTAGCGAATCAGACAATGGAAATGTGTTTTAAATGTTGTAACTAACGGAGAATTGTTGAAAAAGAAATTGCCGATAAATTTTGTAAAGGAGGGGTCAAGAGCAGAAGTGACGTAGACAAGAGTCGCGCTGGGATTGGACAGTGCGCTAGTCACACGGAAACAGGAGCAGAACTGACGTAGACAGAAGCCGCGCTGGGATTGGTCAGTGCGCGGTAGACAGAAATCGCTCTGATTGGAGCTTTGGTGTGAGTCGCGCTAGGATTGGTTGGAATAACCTAGTGACGTGGAAGACTGTGATTGGAGTGTTGGTGTGAGTCGCGCTAGGATTGGTTGGAATAACGCATACAGAACAGTGTTGAATTGCGGATCATTTAAGGAGAAAAGAGGTTGTGAATCATGTCGTATTATGAGTATAGAAGAGAGAAAACGTCATGGATGACGAAAGTTAAGAATTTCTTTAAGAAAGACAAAAAGGTAGTGACTAGAGAGGGACAAATAATTCCTCCGCCGAAATCACCAGCTTCGCATATGATGCTGAAATATGGATATCATACATGCATATGGTTAGAAAATTGGACAAAATATACCAAGAATGATGGAGCATTGGCTTTCCCTGAGAATGGTTCATTTAATGTAGTTGTACTACGGAACTTGAGAGAAAAGATGGCAATGTTAGAACCTAGACCGACACAGTTTGAAGCTTTAACGGAATGGGAAGATGAGATGTATGAACGAGAGAGATTCAGAGGATTAAAGAATCATGAGTTTGTGCCTGGAAGGTTATGGGGAGTAAATCATGAGGACAGAATAAAGCGTTGGAGATGTGCTAACATGACAGGAGGTTTGTTTCCAGCTTTTACAGTTGAGGAAGAAGCAAAGAGAAAGTGTACCGAGAAAAAGAAACATTTAGTGGTAGAAAAGTATGTGTATGGTGGTAGTGAAACGGATGACGAATTGCTGGAAGATATTTTAAACAGAAACCCACCTCCATACCAACAGACTTCTGCGGTGGTGACACCTAATGCACCGCCAATGGAAACTGGGAGGAATAAAAATCCCGAACAAAGAGTTGAGACAAATAGGTCACAAGGTCAATTAAAAACCTCACAAAATGAAGAAATAGAAAGTGACAATGCAACTGAATTAGCGAAAACCACAAGAGAATTGACTGAGAAAATAAGAGCATTGACAAAGAATATGGAAGCTGTAACTGTACCAGTAACGATAGGTCCAGTAATGCCAATTTTTGAGAATCAGAAAATTGATGAACATTCTTTAGTGATTCCCATGAATTCACATTTGCAAAGAAAAAGAGAAGGGATGGAACTGAATAATGAAGGTGCACACAATTTGGCTAGTACCTATAGACCAAGCCCACCTACTAATTTGACGATAAATGAGAATGAGATGAGGAGAATGCCTATGGTGACGGAGTCCGCATCAGGAACACCAGAAAGAAGTAGCAATTGGATAGAATTAAATAGTACGCCTGTAGGTCCGACTCCAGATGAGTTAAATGAATGGATGAAAGCGCTAAAAACAAAAGAAACGGAAGTGAAACCCTTACATGTAATTAGGTTGAAAATAGACATGGAAGAATTGATTTTAGGAACAATTGGTACAGAAAAATAAAAAAATTATCAGGATGATGAGATTATGTTTTTGTGCAAAAGTCTTACATGGAGAGCTAGAAATTTACATGACAAATTGGAAGAGACAGCAAGTGAACTCGGAGTGGAGTTTGTAAAAGTGAGAACGTTGCAGAAACCATACAGAGTAGATTTTTGTGAGAAAGATATAGAGAATTTGAACACATCAGGAAGACTGACCCAAATAAAAGAGTTAATTGTTTTATTGAGAAAATGGGGGGATGTGGATAGATGGAGAAATAGATGGTCGAAAAGGAATGAGAAAACAACAGATAAAGCATCTTTGGCTTTTGCAGTGACAGATAAGGAACCAGTTGTAATGGAATACCCGATGAGAGAAACTCCAGGTGGTAGTTATGTGCATGTTCCATGGACTAGACAGGATATACTGTCATTTACAAATTACTTCCCGAAGTTGAGATAAAAGCCAGTAGAACGGTACAGACAAGTGGAAAGATTTGTTAAGGTTTCAAAGGTGTTGTGGATAGATCTGGATGGATTGTTTGATATAGTAGTGCCAGCTGATTTGTGGACAGAATGTAAGATTACTATTGATTGGCCAACTGTAGAATATCCAAGGGACGCTAAAACAGGAGCGCCATGACCAGAAGTGATGAGGAAGTACGACCAAGTAATTACCTTTTTGAAGAATAAGATTCCACCTAAAGAAACAGATTGGGTAAAAATAGACAGAACAACGCAGGAAAGTAAAGAATCAGTGCATGCTTATTATGAAAGGCTGTTGTTAGTTTTCAAACAGTAGAGTGGTTATGAGACACTAAATGAGAAGGATATGAGTCATTTTGTATATAGATTTGTATATGGATTGAAACCAGAGATAAGTGAAATGATTAAGCAGCATATGATTTGTTGGCAGATTAGCACAGTGGACGAGGTTTTGAGATATGCTAAGTATTGCAGTGATGATATTGAGAGTAGACAGCGTAAATTGAAAGAAAAGGCCATGTGGGCACAGGTGAAAGTTGCAGAGAAGCAAGAAGCTCAATTGAGTAATACCGGAAATGAAACAGGACAGGTTAGATCCCGACCTAATATAGGTAAAGGAAAAGGACAAATGAGCATAGATGAGGCAAAGAAAAAGTGGCCATGCCACAACTGCGGAAAGCTAGGACATTGGAGAAACAAGTGTAAATGTCCTCTAAAACCTAATGTGGAAAATCAATCATTAAATTCACAGGTGCAGAGTGAGGTAGTTACTCAACAAGGTCAGGTGCCACAACCACCACTTCCCAAGAGTGTTAACCAACAGAAATACAGTGCAGAAACAGGATTCTACGGAGGAGAACAGGTAACACAGTTGCCGCGTGCAGCTGCAATTTCTCAATATTGGTTACGACAGGATGAGGATGACACGGATGAAAGTTTCTGACGGTGCCTAGGAGAGGGGGAAGAGTGCGTGCTTGGCGCAACTCTAGAGGTAGATCAGTCTGGTCCATTTGTGGATGGAGAAGTGAATGGTGCAAATGTAACATTCCTTGTTGACACTGGAGCTACCCGTTCTACTGTTAGGTCAGTGGAAATTCCAAACCTTCCTCTCTCAGGTGAACATATCCAAGTAGTTGGAGTTTCAAATCAGCAAATTAAGACGCCTCTTACTAAATTAGTGGAGGTAAGAATTGGTCCATTTAGTGAAATGCACCGATTTGTGGTATGCGATTGTAGTCCCGTGAACCTTTTAGGACGCGATTTATTGTGCAAGATGAATTGAACTATCTATTGTACCCCAGACGGAATTGCATTTCAGACCCCAGATGAAGATGTATTGTATAAAATGACAATGGTGAATTTAGAACCAGAAGTAACTAATTTGTTTCCTGTATTTGATGCAGAGAAAATCCCAATTGAATTGAAAAAGACAGTGAAAGAAGAAGTTTGGGACTTTACAGGAGAAGATGTAGGATTAATGAAAGGAGTAGATCCCATTAAAATAACAGTGAAAGAGGGAACGAGTTACCCAAATACGCTCCAGTATAAATTGACACCAGAAATAATTGAAGGAATAACGCCAGTAATAAATAAAATGATTGAACAAAGGATTTTAAAAGAAATCATGAGCAGTCCATGTAATTCGCCAATAATGGGACTGAAAAAGCCAAACGGAACATATAGAATTGTACAGGATTTGAGGAAAGTAAACAAAATTGTTGTGCCTTGTTGCCCGATAGTACCGAACCCTGCTGTGATTCTATACCAGATTCCACGTGAAGCAGAATGGTACACAGTAATTGATTTATGTCATGCATTTTTCTCTATTCCACTGCATCCAGATAGCCAGCCATTATTTGCGTTTAGGTTTGGAGAGCGTATTTTGGCATGGTGCCGAATTCCTCAAGGGTACACAGAAAGTCCCTCAATCTTTAATCAGATTCTAAAGAAATCGTTGGAAGATTTAAAAATGCCAGAAAAGTCAGTGATGGTTCAGTATATTGATGACCTACTGGTGGCATCAAAAACGAAGGAAGCATGTGTCAATGATACAATTGCTTTGCTGAATCATTTAGCAAAAAGAGGACATAAAGTGTCCCCTTCAAAATTGCAGTTTTGTCAACAAGAAGTCCAGTATTTAGGGCATAAAATTGAGAAAGGAGTGCGAAAGGTAACGACTGAAAGAATAAAAATGATTCAAGGAATGAGAGCTCCAATGACACAAAGAGAGGTAAGAATGTTTTTGGGAATGGTTGGATATTGTCGACAATGGATAAGCGGTTTTTCGCTGATTGCTAAACCGTTGCAAAAACTGACAAAGAAGGATGTTAAAGATCCTTTTGAAATGAATGATGAAGAAATGAAAGCATTCAGAGAGCTGAAAAAGAAATTGTGTGAGGCTCCAGCATTAGGAATGCCTGACTATGAGAAAGATTTTGAGCTGTATTGCAGTGAAAGAGATGGATGTGCATTTTCAGTTTTGGTACAGAGACATGGAACTATGAAAAGACCAATTGCATATTTTTCAGCTGTTTTAGACCCTGTAGCGAAAGCGTTGCCTGGATGCTTGAAAGCAGTTGCTGCTACTTGTGTGAGTCTGGAACAGAGTGAAGGCATAGTGATGGGATATCCACTGAGAGTATATGTTCCCCATTCTGTGGAAATTCTCTTGACAAGAACGAAAACCCAATACATGACACATAGTCGGCTGACTAGGTATGAAAAAGTAATTTTGAGTGCAGATAATGTGACCATTGACAGATGTATGAATGTGAATCCTTCGACATCGTTACCAGATGAAGAAAGTATAATTGAAATGGATAAAGTAGATCACGATTGTCTGAATGTGCTTGAATATTGTACAAAACCAAGGTCTGACATACGAGATGAGCCTTTAAAAGAATCAGATTATATTATGTTCGTGGATGGCTCATGTTTGAGAACGAGTGATGGAGTTCTAAGTGCAGCATATGCAGTTTGCACAGTAGCAACTGTAATGGAAGCATCTTGTCTGAAAGGGATACGGTCTGCCCAAGTCGCAGAATTAGTAGCTCTGATTCAAGCATGCAAGTTGGGAAGAAATGTACGGGTTACGATTGTGACAGATAGCCAGTACGGCTTCGGGGGGGTGCATGACTTGTCAGATTTGGTCACAAAGGGGTTTCTTGACGTCTGCAGAAACACCCATTAGAAACGGAGATTTTGTGAAAAAATTGCTTGAGGCGATACAGCTGCCTAAACAGATTGCTGTTGTGAAGTGCAATGCACATAAAAATGGGGAAGACTACATAACTGTTGGTAATAAATATGCTGACGAGATTGCACAGTACTGTGCAAAGAATGTGGTTTCTTTAAACAAAAGTCGAGAAAGAGAGCATATTTCTTGTCCTTTGCTTTTTACTAACCCTGTTGAGACATGGGATGAGGTGAGACAGTTACAGGAAGCTGCAGATGATGAGGAAAAAGATACATGGATAAAAGCAGGATGTAGAAAACATGAAGAAAATGATGTTTGGGTTTACAGAGATGAAAGACCAGTTATGCCTGATAGCATGATTTCTGACATGGCACGGATGTACCATGGACAAGCCCATATTGGGAGAGATTCAATGATCAGACTTTTTAGACAAACATGGAATAATCCAAAATTCAGAGCCATAGCTGAGAGTCTTTGTCAAAGGTGTCTTATTTGTCAACAGATAAATCCAGGAAGGAAGACAGTAGTGAGTCTAGGAACAATAGGACGAGAAGGAGGTCCTTTCACTAGAATGCAAATGGATTTTATTGAAATGCCACCTTGCAACAGACTAAGGTATGTCCTAGTGGTCGTCTGTTTGTTTTCCCGTTGGGTGGAAGCATACCCAACCAGAAGGAATGATGGAATAACAGTAGCAAAACTTATGCTGCGAGAATTCATTCCGAGGTATGGTTTTCCAGTCACGATTGAAACAGATAGAGGAACACATTTCCAAAATGAATTAGTTAAACTGATTTGTGAAGCACTTAGTATTAAACAGAAACTGCATTGTGCATACAGACCAGAGGCTTCTGGAATCGTAGAGCAAGTGAATGGAACAATTAAGAACAGGTTAGGAAAAATGTGTCAAGCTACAGGACTCAAATGGCCAGATGCCTTGCCATTAGTTTTAATGACAATCAGAAGTATTCCGGAAAGGAAAACTGGACTCAGTCCCCATGAAATAATTATGGGATGAGCAATGAGACAAGCACAAGTACCTGTCAACAAACTACTGACTATAACTGATGATCTAGTACTGGATTATTGCAAAGGATTGGCTGATGTAGTGCGTTCTGTGTTTCATCAGGGTGGACCGGATGCGACCACTCTTGAAAGAAAACCAGCTCACGACTTGAATCCAGGAGATTGGGTCCGCATAAAAGTCCACAGGAGAAGAAACAGTTTGGTTCCTCGCTGGGATGAACCACGACAAGTGATCTTGGTAACAACCACTGCAGTCAAGTGTGCAGGAGTGAAACACTGGGTGCATGCCAGTCACACCATCAGAGTTCCAGAACCTGAAGATCGACATGTGAGTCGACATCTGGAAGTATTGGATAACAGTTCAGCATCAGAAGCAGAAGAAGAAACAAACAGGGTGCCAGAACCTGAAGATCGACCTGTAAGTCGACATCTGGAAGACCCAACTACAAGTGCAACGACAGAAGAAGTAGAGGAAATAGCTGAAGTTCCAGAACTTGAAGATCGACCTGTAAGTCGACATCTGGAAATATCAGATACCAGTTCAGAATCTGATACAGATCATTCGGATTGTGAAGAAATTCTAAAAAGAAATTGAGAATTTGAAAGCATAAGAGAAGAAACTGAGCCAGAAGATAGTAACAGTGAGCAACCAAGTACAAGTTGTGGTGAAAATCCTTCGGAGATAATATTAATAGATGAAGAAGGGAGAGTTTCAAGCAGAAAATTAGAAAATTCGGAAGATCCCCGAGGAGCAATAGGGACAAATAGTCAAACACGAGAACAGGGAAATTTAGAAGCAGATAGAGAGACTGACACAAATTCGGAAGAGCCTCGAGGAGGGACAGAAATAGGTGAACGAAGGAAGATAAGAAAAGAACCACAAGTAGAGGAAGAAAATGAGATTATAAGTTTCAAAATAAGAGACAATAACGAAAGAATTGAAACAGAGTCTGAAGAAAGTGGAGAAGAGATAAATCAAAAACTAGAGTCAAGAAAAAGAAATTGGAAAACAGAAAGAGAAGAAAAAGGAAGTGAGGCAAAAAGGCCAAGAAAAGGAGACAATTGGCCCAACGAAGTAAGAAAATTAAGATACAGAATCATAAGGTTAGATGGGAAAAGTGCTGAACAAGTGAATGAAATAACAAGTCAGAGAGAGCAAGAAAAACAAGGTGGAAAACACTTGCAGAAAACGAAAAGAGTAAAGAAGGTAAATCCGAAGTATAGATCGCCTGAATGGTTGTATCTTGCTTTGACTGATAACAAAGAAGAAAAGAACACTCACGAGAACCCAGAACAAAGAAACCTAATGGGAGAAGGTGAGGTGCAACAAACCTGAAGAAGTTTAAATAGTTTCTACCGGACTTGACAAAACACTGGATCTGACGAATTTTACCGGATATGACAAAGAAAGAATTCTGAAAAAGAATTAAAAGAAAGTACCAAGCAAAGACAAAACATTGGAGTACAGAGTGGCAAATAAGTCATTTTCTGAGGTGTAGTGACACAATTTTCTGGAAAACAAATAATTAAGGTTATAAACAAAATGGAGAATACTAGAGATAGAAAATGTAAATGTGAGTTTTTAAGTAGATGGTGTAAGATGTGCTGCTTTTGTACAGGATTATTAATGACAGTATGGGTGGTTCTAGCAATCACTATTCCAATTAGTTTAGCTGTAGTAGAAAAGTCTAATAACACTGAGAAAGAAAAAGGAGCTAACACTCAAGAACCAGTTATTTTAAAAAGTAGTGCAGAATTACACAAGAACAAATCGATAACAGATTTTTCTAAAAATGTTTTTACTAAATTATTATATGAGTATGTAGAAACAATGGATGTAAGAGATTGCTATGTTTGTATGCAGTTGCCTGCATCTGTAGCAGAGGGTGTGACTTATCATCACCTCCCTTTGACGTATGGAATAACATGTAGTGTCTTAGCAAGTTTATTTTATAAAACAGGTAGATTAGAATATTATTACACTGACATAGATAAGATTTTTGCGAAAGTTTCTGTAGTTCCCGAGCTAAACGAAATAAAAGAGGGAAAAACGTTTGCTGAATATTTTTTAGAAGATAAGATTTTAACATTAGATAATATAATTAGGTACAACCTTACCTGTGAGTTAAAGAAGGAAGAAAAAGTATTTTTAGAGATGGTTGAAGAGAGAAGAGTGAAATTTCAAAGAAAAGTGATAGAAGAGACAAAAACACCTCTTTGGGCGTTTGAGGAAGACAATCATGACAAGAAAAAGACAAATGCAGCTATGACTCTGGATTGGCCCCAACAGGGAAGGTTGTGCATTAGAAGAAATAAGACAAGATATGACAATTATTTTGTGGGTTCCAGTATTTGCCATGACAATTATCAAATTTTAGGTGGATGGGAATTCAAAGGGGGAAAAGATCCAATATTTCCAGGGATCTATTATGTTTGCGGTAATAGGGCTTATTACAGGTTGCCGGACCATTGGTATGGGTCATGTTATTTAGGCCTGGTCTTTCCAAAGATTTTTCATATGGACAGAAAAGAAAAAGGAACACACAGAATGATAAATACCTTTACACGTAGAAAAAGGGAAAGTTTTTCAGAAATAGTAGGTGATATTTTTGGTGCATTGATACCAGCAGTGGGAATATCTTTGAATGCATTTAGAATTCGGAAATTATCCACAGTGGTAGATCGTTTATCTACAGATACTGCTGGAGGGTTCTTAATGGTAAATACCGAGATGGTTGCCATGAGAGCTATGGTGATGCAAAATCGACTTGCCCTTGACATTCTTTTGGCAAAAGAGGGCGGAGTCTGTGGAATGCTGAAAGTCCAACATTGTTGCACTTACATTCCAGATAAAAGTGAAAATATACAGAAGTATATAACAAATATTACAAGTTTGCACAAAGAACTGGTTCCACTGGAGGTTGAAAGTGCATTGGGAAAACTTGGTAAAGGGTTTTCTTCAGTAATAAATTGGTTAACAAGAATGAGTGGATTAATAATAGGGAAAGTTATAATAATAGCAACCATGATAATAATAATAATTTTAGTGCTGAAGCTTGTAATAACATGTATAAAGAGAAGAAGACAGAATAAAATAGAAAAAGAAAACATGATAAACAAGGAAAGAGAGAGAGAAATGGGTGAAATAGAGTTAGAAGAAATAAAAGAGAACATGTACAAGAAAACGAAGAGACAAGTTGAAAGGGATACAGTTGTGTAAACTAACAAAAGCAAATGGATAAAAGATATATGCTGTCTGAAAGAAATGTATAACTTGGGTTTTGTGGTGATATTAAAAATCACCAAAGGGGGAGTTGATGGAGCAGGGTAAATGAAAAAATTTTAACCTCCTAATAATTTTCGTAAAATAATTAATAAACATGTTCGTTTAAGTAAATAACCAACAATGTATGTTACATGTGAAGGGTTAAAGGTAACACGCTATTCCGTGTACAAAATAATCAACTTATAATTGTTTACTTGTCTAACATAACATAATATTTGCGTACTAATTAAATAATAAATGCATGATCTGTGCTTTTAAATAAAATGTGTGGTTGCAAAATAAAGCGATGGTAAGTAAGGGACGGCTTTATATGTTGCTTTTTGCTAGGTAATACCTAATTGGGGTACATAGAAAGACGGGAGGGAAACGAAAGGGTTTATATTTCTTTGTTTTAACAATATTTTGTTTATCTTTGAAAATAGTGCGCTTAGGCCTGTCGAGCAGCGATATAAAATGGCCGCCGTTTGCTAGAGTACGCATGAGCAGGGAACCATGTGATAGAGGAGAGAGGCTGTGGAAAAGGATGATCACGTGCTGGTGCTGAGAGGCTAAGATGGAAGTATGGTCAAGGCTATTGTGACCTTTCTGAGCAGATGTGTGCCAAGATGATCAGCAAGAAGCGTGAGAAGTCAAACTGAATCAATGGACGGAACTGTTAAATCTAAAAAGTAGCAGAAAAAGATACAAATTGGACTGATCGAAGCGGATGAGCAATGACATGAACTGTGGGAAACGATGCAAGCATGGACATTCCACAAGGAACTGGTTAAGACCAGGAAGTTTGATTAAAATGTATATGGGCCTGAGTTTGACCAATGAGAAAGAATCATGCCATGAAGATGCAACATTTTATTCAGTAAGCTAGAATTAGGGTATAAGAAGACCTACTCTTGGTGGGAGGGGTTAGTTGTTGGAGAGGAGTTGCTGGAGAGTAGTTGCTGGAGAGTGAGATGCTGAAGAAGTTAGATGCTGTAGATGGGTGAAGTTGCGGTTGCTGATGCTGACGAGCTGATGCTGCTGCTGCTATTTTTATTTTCCAGTTGAGTATAAGATGCTGTTTTTGGAGAACCTTTTTATTCCTGATCAATTTTTCATTTAGAACTATTAGATTTTTCCAAGACAGATAGATTGATCATTTAGAGTTCTTGCTATGATAACCTTATTTTTCCGTCTAATCGATATGCATTGCAATTTCTATTTATTCTTATAATGATGATAAATGTAAAGATCTGAATAATAAACTTAAAACTTATTTCTTGCTTCGAAACTTTACATAAACTTTATTATTCTTTAAACAAATGACTCAGTGATTCTTTAGCTCAATGATTAAAGTAAAATGATAAAGAGTTTATTGTGATTGAGCTGGTCTTCATCACCATCAACTGATTCCTACTAGTTGGTCCATCGACCAATGAGCGGAATACCTTAAAGCAAATGAGAAACATTATGTCATGTTAAAAAAAAGGTATCCCGTCTCCTTCCAGCGAATCGTTTTCTCCTAGGTTATTGACGGAGGAAATCCAGGGAATAAATGAGTAAGTGAATGTATATGCGGTGTTATGGGCCCCACCGTCATATGGATATAGTGTGTGTGTGTTAGAGGAATAGTTGCACCTGGATGACCGAAGCATATAGGAGAATTATTTTTATTGTTAGCGCTGGATCAGTTGGCATAACTCCTGCATGTTGACTCTTAATGATGTCAGCTTTTAGGAGTTTCAGCACTTCCCGCTGCATCACTTTCTGGAAACGGAAGGCTACTTTACAGTAATTTTGAATTACAAGCTTATCTGAAACGTCAGTGTGTGGCTGGCCACTGAAATCCCTATATTTTTCTAGTGTTACAAACTATTTTGGAATGTCAGAAATGAGCTGTAGATTGTCATCATATCGAGAGTATCTACATTTTTTTAAATTTGACTTGTATTATTGAAGCTTGGCAGGCTATCTGCTGGGGTGCACCTGTCTGTGGTCCAAATGCGCGCCTTCATTGCCTTTTTCTTGAACATCAGCATAGTACAAACGTAGGGAGTTTTCCATCTTTTGGTGAACTATGCGCAACCCCATAGATTTGCCTGCAGTAGACTGCAGTGATTTGTCTTTTGTTTTGTTGTATATAGTGACACAATGAAACTTCTCTGATGCCTCACTGTCCAACATGGACGTCGTTGTTCTTTTTCGTTTTCACGGAGGCCTTGAAATATTCCCATTAATGTTTCTGACTGGCCCTCTGGATGACTTCCATCCAGCCGAGCTTCACGACTTGCATGAACAGCATCTTTTGTCCTTGGCTGTCCTTGTGTGCTGTCACAATGGTCAGTCCTTGTCCGTTTCTCCTATTGCTGTGGCCTGTCAACCTTATAATCAATGCCTTTCCCGCACTTTCAACATTCTTAGCCTGTTGCTAGGCCTTTACTAGCATGTGCATATGGCCGCCCACATCAGTTAAGTGTTTTCTGTTTTCTCCCATTCAGATATCTTCTTTCGCTGTCAGTCCAACAATGAGGTATCTTTTCGATCTGATCATGTCGTCTTAAATCTTCTTTGCTTATGTAATTTCATGTTTTATGGTTATGCAACCTAAACATCGGTTCCCTTTTTCTAGCTATGCAATGTCTGGCCTAGGTTTCCAGCTGATCATTGATTTTGGCCATCTCTTGTATTTTTTTCAACTTCATACTTTTCCTCCAAGTCCTCGTCCGCAAGGATTCTGCCTGACAACCTTCTACTATTCTCAGCCATAGGGTTTTCTTATACAAGAATTACAGAACGGAACCATTTTAAGTCCAGCCTGGAAACAGTCTCTCGCCACCCTCCTCTAGTGAAAAGGAAAATCACAAATAAATACCTGTATGTAGCATTCATTGATTTAAAGACCACTTTCGATCTTGTCCCAAGACAGAAATTGTGGCATGAATTAATAGAAATGGGGCTGCCGCCGGAGATTTTATCTCTAGTCATTCACCTGCACGATGCTAATTACGCCAAAGTCCGCTGGGGTGACCAAGGCCAGCTTACTGACCCAATCAGTGTTAGCAGGGGAGAGCGCCAAGGGTGCATTCTGGCTACCACACTTTTCTCCCTCTACATGAACAATGTAGTACAGGATTTATTGCAGGTACCAGCTGATGCACCCATGTTGAGGGGAGAAAAAATAGTGACGCTTCTGTTTACGGACGACACGCTGCTAGTGTCCAAAACTCCAAGGGGGCTCCAGCTACTCCTCAATCATTTTAATGATTTTTGTGGTGTGCGAGGGCTAGAGATCAACACATCTAAAACGAAATTCTTGATGACCAACTCCCACAAATCATATAGAGGAAGACCAACTCTGGGAGACATCTCTCTCAACAGAGAGAGAGTAAATACCTTCGACTATTTGGGTATAACGTTATCTGAAGATATGACTTGGAAGCCCCACATGGCTAAGCCAACCCTGAAGCACATGCAAATATCCTTGAGTAAAGGACACATCACTTCCTTTAGTAAACCAGTGACAGCAGCTCTGCAGATCTATGAGTCTAAAGCTGTAAGCTCAGCCCTATATGGGGCTGAATTGTGGGGCTTTGACAAGATAGATGGCCTTTCCAGATCTGAAAATAAGTTTCTGAGGAGCTTAGTACTGTTACCCCAGAGTACACCTCTTCTCTCTCTAAGGGTAGACTTGGGTAGGAAATCCATTGTTAATAAGGCTAAGCTGTGACCGTTGCTGTTCTGACAAAAAGTCAGGGCCACCCCCGAACTGTGCTCATATGGCTCTGCTCTTGAGAAGTCAGATCTCTAGATAAATTCCATAAAATAAGCTGGCTAATGTGAAACGCTTATTGGCAGACATAGGGCTTTTGGGAAAACAAGGACACGACATTGCTCCCTACCAAAGATCTTATTAAAGCGCATTCTTGGGATTGGGTTGTCCAGTCTGAAAATATCAATTCATCGTTGGGTCGGCTAACCTTGGAATCTTTGGCCTTTAAGTCAGTTAGCTCCTTGGAAAGCTATCTAGATATCATCCAGGTACCGAACGACAGGAAATTATATATGCAATTCAGGATTGGCAAGCTCTCCCTGAATTCCCTCACAAGCTCCTGGCACAGCACACCGGCGTTATCACAGTTTTGCCCTATTTGCACCACTGCAATTGAATCTCCTGCTCATGAATTATTTGCTTGCCCAGCATACACACCCGAGAGCCAAGTGGCTTACGCCAGTATACAAGCTATTAGGGACACGTAACCACGGAGAAGCTCTGCGAATTCTAAGATCTGACCTAAGGCCCATGTTTGCTTGTTCTGTTGCTAAGTTTTTGGGTCACATGTGGGGTGTTAGAAGTAGGCTGATGAAGCCGCGATAATGATGATCTTAGCTGTATTTATTTGTTTGACTTATGTTTCCAAGATTTTAACTGTGGATGAACCCAAGGATTGTAGCAATTTTGTAATAGGAGAGCACTGACAACATCGCTGACCCTGTTGGTATTTTATGGCTTTCGGAGGTTCTTGTTGCCACTGCCCTATCTGGCCTTCAGAGAGGTCTGTTCACTGTGCTAACTGTAAATCTGCTCTACTTACCTTGGATTAATTTTATTGTTTTTACTGTATTTATATTTGAGCTGCATTGCATTCTGCACTTTTATGGTTGGACGACTGAAATAAAGTTTTTGATTGATTGGTAAATACATACAAAGAGGGGCTCTGTGCCAGCCCTCGTCATCCACTGGTCTGTTAAATTGTCATTCCCACTTTGCTACTGCCCACCAATGAATATAGCGTGGGGCAATGGGTCAGCTCACTTCAGACACAGGGTCCCTTGTACTGTCAGTGACAGCTTTCTCCCTCATCACATGGGCACACCCATCTCAAAAACTACTACATTTCAGTACGGGGGCTTTCGGGCCAATCTTACATTACATTTTATTTTTACTAATTCCTTTTTTAAACTATTTAAACTTTTCATTTAATTTCTATGGCATATTCTCCAAAAGAAAACAAAAACAAATATAACATTGCACACTTGCCAAAGCTAGCCCTATTTGCATTGCAAATGCTTGTTTTCAGTCTTGATCTGACAGACTCTTGAGTAAGTCTAACTTTAGCCCTTCACTGTGGTTTCTTATTGATCATAAGAAGGTAGATATGTATCCATATGATTCGAGTTCCTGTTCTCAGATGTCCCCAGATGATGCCTGCATGCACCCTTAAAATATAAACTCAAACTCGGTAAGGATCCTCAGACTTGGAGGTCAATGAACTCATAACTGTCTGTGGACTAAGGACTGGATGTACTAAAATCACATATTTCTCAGGTACTTGGCTTTCTACCTTCACCATTGTTGTGCCATGATTATTTCTTCTCTATCTGCATTATCTGAAGGTTGGACCTGGTTCACCTACCTCCAGAGGTCACCTGCTCCCTTCAGTTGTCCACCACAGGGTGTGCATCCTTCTCCAAGAGGCAGCTCCTTTTCTTCATGGTATCTTTTGTAATATGGCCACCGAGTGCCTCGCAGTTATAGATGAGTTTTCTTTGTTATTGAAAGCTGTGCTTAATTTGAGGCAGTGGTTGTCAGTGGGGGCCACTGCCACTTATTTTTGGGACTGGCACTTATTTGTCCACATCAAATATTTGCCAAGGGGAAGTAAATGAAAATAAAACCACAAATCACAAAGACAAAGGAAGAGAAAGACGGAAATCTGCCGCAAAGAGAGAAAGCAGGAACCTGCAGGAGTCAGATAAAGGGGCAGGGAGTGCCTGGTAGTGGATTGAAGCATACATACCAACATTTTACACCTGAAAAGTCGGAGAGTTTGGGGGTAAAAACCGGGGGAATGTATTTTTTCTATTGGCATATATTGAAGCAGAGGCAATTTCAGGTGGGAGACAGCTAAAATAAAGACATTTTTGGCTTCAAACGTCGGGAGTGTCCTGCCTGAATCGGGTCTATTGGCATGTATGTTAAAGAGGCATCAGGTGGGTTCCAGACTATGCAGTCTTGGTATTCAGCTCGCTGACGTTTAATTGTACCGACAGCCTGATTCTGAGTAGAGCTTCAGACACCGGCACTCTTTCTTTTACACATTAAATACTGATTGTAAGATGGACGACTCATGGACACAGTCTCGGAAGACTCTCCCCTTTTCATGTGTCCCACACACTTTCCCAAATAGCAAGAGCATGACCATTGAGTACTTTCACAAGAGTTACCTTGCCCACTAAGCAGTGCTTTAAATGGGCAGATACTCTCTGGTACTGAGTACCTGCACTTCTTTAATTTGAAAGAGAGAGTACCTGCACTTCTCAGTGCTGCTGCAATACATTTAATGTGAGAGTACCGGCTCTTCTCAGGGGCAAGCAGGTACTCTAAAGAGTGAGTACCTGCACTTCTCAGTGCTGCTGCAATACATTTAATGTGAGAGTACCGGCTCTTCTCAGGGGCAAGCAGGTACTCTAAAGAGTGAGTACCTGCACTTCTCAGTGCTGCTGCAATACATTTAATGTGAGAGTACCGGCTCTTCTCAGGGGCAAGCAGGTACTCTAAAGAGTGAGTACCTGCACTTCTCAGTGCTGCTGCAATACATTTAATGTGAGAGTACCGGCTCTTCTCAGGGGCAAGCAGGTACTCTAAAGAGTGAGTACCTGCACTTCTAGGTTTCCATTTAAAGCACTGCCACTTTGTCTAAAATGAGATCCAGAACTGTTGCGCGAGTGCAGCTGCATCGAATGGACATGCACTCTTTGAGTACTCTGAGCCCTTTCTCTTGTAAGTCTATGCTGACCTGCGCTCTTCTGAGATGTCTAGGTATCCTGAGAGGGCACTTGACCCTCTGGGCCCTAGAGATGGAGCGATCATCCATCTGACTACATGAAAGGTGGGTCAGGTGCAGGTAACAAGCACTATCCTAGTGCCCTTACACCGATGTAGGCTTCTGTTCACATACACACATCACCCATAATGTTACACTGTGGTGATAGCGCATTCAGCCTTTCGACGTGCAGGTAGGTTTCACTTGACAGATAGGCACAAACAAGCTTCAGAAGTCCAAGGCTAGCCTAGGGCAGGCCGTAGGGCAGCACAGACTCAGAGTAAACCTGCAACAGTAGGTAGTTCATGTTCACAATGCATCAAACCTCTGGGTACCTGTGAGCTTTGGTCTGTTGCGAGCAGACAGGTTGTCGAGCGACTCCCCCAAGGGCGGTCTCAGGAGCAGGACCAGCAGGAGGAACAAGGCGGCGTGCATGGTGGGGGGAGTCTCAAAGCGGTCTGTCCTGGAATCTAGAAGAAAGAGAAAAAGAAGAACACTGAAAAGAAGCGAGAATTATAACGACCTTTCCGGCTTTTTCTCCAGATACTTGAGCACGCAATGGGTAATGGGCAGCACCTGTGTCCGATTCTGTCATTGCCCCTCCTGTCCCAGGGCCCTAAACACTGGTGCTAACACAGTGGCACAGCAAGGGTGCCACGGGCCTTAATGCAAGCAAGAAAAATGAACCCTCTGTACCCTGATTGGGTAGTAAAACACCGTCATAGTCTGGATGTGGACGGTCCATCACACCATTGCGGCCCGGTGCCACTGCACCTACTGCATCATTGATAGCTACACCCTGTGCTTGCAATTGGTAATTTGTGTCCATGGCTCTATAGTGGTAGCGGTGTTAGAGTCAGCCAGGAATAGCTCCTGCGCAGTGGATTGGTTTTCATTCAGATACTGTACGATACATTAAACCACAAACAATGAAGGTCACTGTGCAGTCGGTTGTAGTCTGGTTTAGAAAGTGACACAATGTTTATGCAGATGTGACCCCCCAAGAGCATCATACTGTCTAAATATCTAAAGGGGGCATGATTTTTCGACCTATCTTTAAGATTCAGCAGGCCTGGCCATCTTTGAAGCCCCCTTTAGGCGGGCTTTGGTCTGACAGCAATCGCAATATGAACCATTCAGTCAATGACTACAGCGATGCCATAGGCGTCCGTCCAGTCTGACGACATAGTGAGATGATGGTTTGGGTCAAGGCAGTTCATTGGACTTTAGCTTCTACCACTGACCTTGGCGAGCAGTGCCTAGGTCGCCAAACTAAGATAGTCAAAGGAGATGGGGGAATGAAGGCGTCCCCACAAGGTGAAGCACCGGAAAGCACCGGCACAAATTAAGCACTGACAAGGTCTCTTGCAAATGGAATGCTCAGGGCCTCCTAAGATCATGGTGATGTTAAGGACCTACCAGGAAGTGTCCTGGGCCAGTATCTTCAAAGGGGATGGTGTGGTTAGGGTTTGGTGAGTCACTATAGAACTGGATATTAATGGGCCTGTGCTTCAAAACTGTCTGGTTATAGCCGGAATAATTAGTTGTCCGAGGAATCTAGAAATCCTGGTCGGAAAATTGGGAATTGATTAATAGAATCATACCGGACAGTGTGGGCACCAGGCAATCCATCAGTGGGCTGGAGGTATGGAGGCTGTTTTTTTTGTTTTTAAATGAAGGCAGCACTTGTGGGTTGTAACAGCAGGGTAGTTCTGTTGTGTTGTGTATATTCCGTATTTATCATGGTGTGTGTGCTCTCTTTGTCAAGGCAACCAAGGACTCAATTACACAAATGGCCCGCAGGCACGAGTGTGTGCGCTCGCTTTTTGCACTCCCCGGGACCTTTCGGTATTAAAAGATGGGGCTGCAGAATGCAGATGCGTGTTCAGCCCCTTCAGCAGTACAGATCCTGCCTTTGCTGCATGTGTGCCGGCCTGACAACTAGAAAGATGTTCCCTCTTTTGCATGAGGACTAGCCTATGCAAATAAAGAAACACTTTGCCTCTATGATCGCACTGCTTTACAGGCGTGGGAGGAGAGCATCAGGGACTGGGAAGGCAAAGCAGCCCTGGTCATTTTGTCAGACCGGCCCCCTCCCCCAAGCATGAATCACTGCTGCTTAACAAAACTGGCCCCCAGCGCTGCTGCTTTTGTTACTGGAGGTCGATATTGCAGCATTGCTGCAAAACCGGCTTCCAGTAAGAGAACCGGCCCCCACCCTTCCAGCCTCCCGGGCAAAAGTCCCATGCCCGCTATGGCCAGTCCGACCCGGAGAGGCATAGGATCTGTCTACAGGTGCACTGCTTGTGTGCCACAATGAGCACGCATATTCAGTGTGTCTCCTGAGGGTGACCCTTGAGTGGGGGAAAGTGGCCCCCATAGAGCCCCTAGACATCCCTCCACGTCACTGATGGGTGAACTCTTTGCCCTTTGAGTTGCAGGCCGCATTGCCACCTGCACTGTGCAAGAGAGAATGGCTGTTTTAAACATTGGTGAGTTCACAGCTGTACTGGGGGCAGCGCATTACCTGTAATAAGATGCACTGCCTAGTCAGAACCCAGCCGGACATTGACGGGTGTGGAGCGTTTCCCTCGACGTGAGCTGACCGCATTTTGTGAGACTCTACTGATTGACTGATATACTAAAGAATACCCAATTCAAGATTGCGGATGGTTTTAAACCGAACTTGCCTCGGGTTTTGGATACCCCCACGGGCACCGTATTGAATTGGATGCCTTGATTTTCACACTCCGCATTTCTATGCAGACTACCCATCGATGGGAGTTGTGATCTTTTTTGCCAACATTTGGCGCCAGGATTAGGTTGCCTCATACATTCTCTCTGTCCCGAAGAAGACCCGCAAGCGGAGGTTTAAAGTTGCCCTCCACGCAATAAGTCGGGTCGGAACGTCGACACATACCCCCAACCCTGGGCTTGTACTACATCATATCATCCTGCCCTATTACCATGTCTGCGCTTACGAAAAGAAGTATAAAAAATGAAAATTTGTGGACAGGCCTAACCACACTGGTGTTTGTTGTACTAATAACCAGTGTTGATTTGAAATTGTTGAAACTATTTTTACATTGAATAGCCTTTACTCTATAATCTCCCCCTTTTTCATTTTACTTCACATACAGGCACTTTTTTCTCTGCACCCCTTTTCCCTCAGCAACCTTGCATTTCGACTACATATGGTCATGTCTGTACCTTCCTTGTGCATTTTTTGAAAATATATAAAAAACGAAGATTTCTACTAAAAAACAGTGGGTGTTTTCTTTTCTTTTCTTGGTACATATTGATGAATGTTTTTGTTATGTATTAATTACTATATGCTGAATATTCGACCAGCAAAAATCCTTTTCCTTTGTGTTTTTCTAAATAAGTCTGGGACCACTTGTTGTTCTTATTATACTATACCCAGGTCCTTTGACATTGATTGGGTTACCCCATTAGTTTGTAATGGGCACCAGAGCAGAAGAGCACAGAGGAGAGTCCGACACAACGACTGACTGGATACTTCAAGCCACCTGGGAGGCTGTCCACATCCCATTATTTCAGCCATTGATGAGCTGTGAAAGAGGTTGGCAGGGAGGACCACCAGCACAGGAAGGGTCTCGTACAATGCACCTTTAGAGACCACCATATTACACTGTGGTGAATAAACCATTAGAGTGAGCCTCTCTAAACCCCCTCCCTCAAATCCACCCTCCCCCAGGTTTTTTTTTACCGCATACTTGCCAACAGCTTTTACATTACTTCTAAATCCTCCCAATCTTGGTCAAAAAGGGGGGACCCGAGGAATAAGTTCAAAAAGTGATTGGCCAAGAGCACAAAATTTAGCCAAAATAGGATGCTGGAATGAAAAAAACATTTTTCCTGGTTTTCCAGAGTTTCCAACTAGCACACTGTACCATAAATGTTATGGCAGTGATTCTAATGGAAAGAGCAAGGGCCTACCTTCCGGGGATATGTCACTGTATTATGGGGCCTGCCCAGATTTACAATCCGTTATTTAGTTTGATCATGTTTAGGTAAAGTCTAGTGGTGGTGTTTGCTCGCCAAAGTTAATGGGCCAACTTGTTAAGGTCCTGAGAAGGTTTTTTTTTATTTGTTTATAAAAACCTACTGCCTATTTACAAGCTCTCCCTCGATATTTTTAAAGAATGGGTAAGAGGCAGAGGTAGATTGTGAGACCTTTTGGTTTTTTTTTAAGATCCAAAGGCAGTAGGCGGTTACTGGGCAGAGGGACATTATTGTTTACCATTGGTGTTTCTGTTTTTAGGACTATTTCATTCCATTTGGATTGTGTAGTCATTCATTTTGTAAAGTTGTCTTTTCATAGGTGAGTTTGGCGAGCAGTCAAGGCTTATTCTAGGAGGTGGTAAATGGGTTACATCTCAAATGCAATACAACACAGTAATCAGACTCGATAGGCTCAGTATCCAGAACTGTCTGCAAGGCTCAGCACTTATCCAGACTCCAAGCAAATGGACTTGCAGTCAATGCCAGTTACGAACCATGCGTGGTTCAAAGGTTAACTGGTCAGCCAATCACACTCTACAGCGTTTTAGAGTACTTCTGTATGGAGTGGTAGAGGTCAGATTTAAAGGATCTGACTTGGGCTTTCCCTGTGTGTGCCAGTTGTCCAACACCACACATTTGCAAAACAACTGGATGGGAGAAAGGGAAATCACACAGAGTGTCTCCATGCACCTGATCACTTCTGACAGACTGAACCCTCTCTTGGAAAACCAGCTTTTTGTCCTTTCACTCTGAGCTTTTCACCTGAGGTCAAATCACAAGCTCTTCCTGTACACATCATGCATCATCAGCCTTACATATGGTTCTAACCACGCCCATGGAGCTCCCACAATTAACACAATGTGGACACATAGCATGGGTAGGGAATGGGCCCCCTTCTCACAACTACACAAGGAGACAGTGTGGGCGTCCTGCAATCCAGCAGAGTCTGCAACTCTACTAAGAACCAAAGCAAGTGCTAGTCTACTGCTGGACGGTGAGGGCAGATTGTGTCAATAAGAGCTTTTAATCACTGAAGTCCTGCATCTGAACCTTAATATTGATTCATAACGCATCACTATGTGCGCCCGTTTAGCACTTGACCATCAGGGTAGAGGGGGTTAGAGACTCAACAAATCAATCAATACAGGTTAATAACTGGATATGCAGCCAGTGCGTTGTTTTGAAAAAGAAACAAATCTTTACTAAATCACAGACAATGTAAAACTGTACATCATATCAGAAGGCAGCATTTTATACTGAGTATTCTTACTTTATTCAGTGGTTACTGGGAACACAGCCGAGGCCGTGCGTTTGGAACACGCTTTAACGATACCCTTCATACAAACAGTCCTGCACAGTCTCTTTGATTTGTCTTTTGGGAGGAGAGAAGTTGGAACACTCTTCTTGGGGATCAACCTGTTAAGGCCAACTCTTGCGATTATTCCCTCCCTATTCTTATGAGTTTCATTCCATAACCGTTCAGTGTTCTCCTGGGGTGCCCATTTCTATATGTATTGTAGCTCAGGCAACATGTCCATTATTTGGCGCGAAGTGTTGAAACTGGTCCCAGGTTGCTTGTTTCCGGTCCAGGGAGGACCTGGCTTGGCAGTTTGGGCTGGACTGTTCCCACAAGGAACAGGGTCAAGACTGATTTGCATATGGCTGGGTCCAAACTGAGGAGGTGTGGTGAGCAAAAGAATGATGGATTTAACCCTGATCCTTGTGACTGGGGGTGAATGTTTGCATTTTCCAGCATTCCGTCAATTAATTGTTTCTTTTGCATATGTTGCCCTAAGTGGGAAGTGTATGCCCAGACGTGGGTCCCGTGCTCACTACACCACTGGATTCAAGCTAGCCAGGCTGATGAAGAGTGATGCCCTGAAACCGGCCCCAGGATGCTTATTCCGGTCCAGGGAGGACCTGGCTTGGCAGTTCGGGCTGGACTGTTCCCACAAGGAACAGGGTCAAGACTGATTTGCATATGGCTGGGTCCACACTGGGGTGGTGTGGTGAGCAAAAGAATGATGGATTTAACCCAGATCCTTGTGAATGTTTGCATTGTCCAGCATTCCGTCCATCAATTGTTTCTTGTGCACTGCTTTATGCATGTAGTGAGTGGTTTGTGTTCTGTCCCCAGGCCAGCTTTCTCTTGGGTTCTTTGTCAGGCCTAATTAAAATAAAATCAACAATCTTGTGCCCACCCTTGAACATAACGGTAAGAACTCGGTCTTGGTGCAGGCCCCACCATAGATGGTGGGATTCCACTGAGATCTGGTACTTGACTGCAGATTGCGATTCCTTTTCTTCTAATGTCTCTATCCCTCTTGGTGCATAGCTTCACAATAGAAGAGTTGGGTGGAGTCGAATTCCACAGTACTCTGTAATTGAGTGGGCATTCAGTTCTAGCCATGGTTCTGCTCTCACTCTTGCAGCACCATGCAGGTCCTTCCTGGACTATGCTGCAGTAGCATCCTTGTTTGTGCCACCATGACTATTTTGTTTGTTTATTATTACACTTTAGTAGTTGAATAGAACTTTAGGAGTGGGAGTAGTTTTCTCCTTTAAGGTCCTGAAGAAAAGCCTTGGGGTAGGGCTTGAAACTAGTCAACTGACCAGGGAAAAAGTAGGTAATTTGCCTCAAATTTTTCCCATTGATCCCCAAATTTTATCAACTAGGGGAGTAAAATAAAGTTCTTTTTGTCCCACTAGCCTGATATTTTTAACCGTTGCTTTTGCCATACAGTTAACCCACTCCATTTTGAAGACCCACATAGGTGTATAGGAACATCCATTTTCACACAAAGTGCTCCAGCGTCTTCGTAGGTAGTAGCATGCCCCTGTCCGTAGAGGGCAGGGATGAACCCTATGATGAAGCACGCCACCAAGGGGCAACCCGGGTGGGTGAGGGTTATTTGAAAGAAAATTTTCTCTTCCCAGTCCTACTGAGAGGTTTTTTCTGATTTTCCTCCTTCTCGAGCAGAAGGGACTCTATTTTGGTTATTTTTGACAGATCTGTGGAGGACGAGTCCCATTTCTTTTACCTCTACCCTCCCCCTTTTGGATGTGATATGAATAATGAATGATGTCTAAGGAATGATGTTTGAAGAATAATGAATGAGGAATGATTGATGTGGGCTCAGAAATGATGGATACGGAATGATGGATGCAGCATGATGGGTGAGGAATGCTGGATGAAAAATAATGAATGATGTCTGAGGAATGATGGAAGTTATTTGAGGAGTGTTGGATGAATGACGATGGTGATAGTTGAGGGAATAAGATGATCAATGAGGAATTATAAATGATAGATGAGGAATGATGGATGCAGCATGATCGGTGAGGAATGCTGGATGGTGGGTGAGAAATAATGAATGATGTCTAAGGAATGATGGCTGAGGGATGATGCCTGAGGAATGTTGGAAGAATGAGGATGGAATAATGATGGTAGCTGAGGGAAGATGGATGATCTATGAGTAATTAAAAATGATGGATGATAGAGGAGGAATGGTGTATGATGGCTAAAGGAGGAGGACGCCATAAAATGGATGCTGTATCTGAGTGCACCACCTGATGGCAAACACAGAGGCATCTGAATAAGGATCTCCTTGTGATAAGAACTCAATGAAGCTATGCATGGTGTGTATAATTTGCTTGTAGCAAGGAAGTTCTAAAATAGGGCCAGCAGCAGTACTGTGAATCAATTGCAATATTGCCATTGCAGTTTACGGCAAAGAAAGGCATAGCAAGTTTTGGCACACCAGATGTAATCTAAGGTAGAAGTAGGCGGGGTCTGTGGGGCACGACCTGCCCCTACTTCTCTAATTTAACTAAAACTGTTCCCCTACTTTTTGTTAAAAGGCAACCGTCCGGCACAGTTAATTCTGACAGCTAAGGCACTTCATCCTTAGTGTGCTGTGAAGGTAAGCGAGGGACAGACAGCTAAAAAAGAAACAAGCATTTGCAAAGCAATAGGTCTCGCATTTACACAAGTTTAAGCTGTTGGCATTGTAAATGACAATTCCTTTTATTTATGTTTTAAAAACGAAAACAAAAATAAAAGGCATTGTTATTTGCAATGTCAATAGCTCACGCGTAAATGCGAGACCTTTTGAAATGCTTGTTAGATTAGTGAGTAGAAACGCTGCCTTTTGGCCCGTGCAGCAAATTAATTAAATAAACAAGCACGGCCGCTAAAGTGAAAGCGGACCGCGCTGCAAATAAAAAAAAATAGTGCTTACCGACTTATGAAGGCGACCGTGTAACGCCACAAGTGAAAGATCCAGTCCTCATGGGACGTAACAAATTGCGACAGGGCGGTAACAAGGAGGGCCTAACAAGCCTCATTATCAATCAGAAGCCAGCATTTACCAAGGACAATGACACCGGCCAATCAAAAATATGGGCGGAGAGAAGGCGAGGCTTCCACAGCATACTCGACTACTGCATGCCTCGCAGAGCGAGCAGCGCATGCGCGCTGCCGTTAGGCTCGACCTAACAAGCCTTTTTGCCAGAGTGCCTGCTGCCTGTATGAAATGTAAATGTTTGCAATTGGTTAATCTACAAATGTAAAGGCTACGTGTAAGCCAATGCTGGCTTTAATTCATGCAGGCCAGTGGTGTAGCTTAGTGAGTGAGATTTGGGGTGGGGGTGAATCTCAAACTTCTCAACTAAAAAAGCACTGGACCACACGATGAATGGGTGAGATGGCCAAGATTCTGGATAGACTGTTCACATAAGGAGCAGGGTCAGTGCTGATTTGCATTAGGTAGGCCACTGGGGCTGATTTACAGTTTGGCAGACAGTGTATTCTGTCACAACTACAAGAGAATGCCCTGCCTACCAAACTGAAGGTCTGCCCACCTGATTTTGAGCTAAATAGACCACAAGTTTTATCTGAGAATTCATCCAGAGCGGCAAAGAAGGAATGGGCACAGCAGTAAAACTCCCTTGACCTTCACATGGGTCTTACCTCAAAAAGAGGCCAAAGATAGAATGAGCATCGACACTGAGTTACCTTTAATGTCGCTGGAGTTCCAACACCTGAGAGTGGCCAAAGACTGAACTGAAATGCAGTTTGAGCTACCCTCTATACTGTTCTTTTCAGCAAGACGGGCCTGACATGCGAGCTACTCTGCCTCAGCCCTACAGGCCTTTCGGAGATCAGTCTACAGTGTGATGAACTCTGTAGCGGCCTTCCTGCCCTTTCGATGGCGTTTGCTGCTCTGGTCCTTAAATAAATAAATAGAGAGGCGAATGATGAAAGTAACACAGGCCTCTCTACGTCAGACCTCAGGATGAAAGGAGAAGCTGGTGATGGAGAAAATCAATGGCCACAGAGGGAGGGGGCTGGCAGACAGGGCGAGACAGTCAGAGTGAAAGAGTAACGGAGAGAGTAAACAGTAATGCCAGGAGGACCTGGCGTGTATCACAAGTGCGTGTAAAGAACCACCAGAGTAAACCTGCTCTCAGTAAAGTTCCAAACAAGATGCAAAGGGCTCCCTCCTCATGACCCTAGAAAGTGTAAGCAAGGTACCCACGCCACTAGGTCAGCCCATAGCACAGCTAAGGTGTACTTCTGTCACTGGAATATACGGAAAGGCCAAGGCATGTCTCTCCAGGTTAGCAGTGCACAGATTTGTATTGTACTCTTAACCTGCACGGGAGGGTAGCAGAGTATTGTGCCCTAAATGTCGCTTGACAAAAAAATTATGGGGCACATGTAAGAACGCATTTTCTAGACGTAAACGTTGAGATTTGGTAAATGGAAGGGTCTGCAACAAGAACATGTGTTTTTAGAATATATTAAACCCATTAAGTGATTCTGTAACATATAAAAGAATCGCTAAATGGGTGTAGGAAAGCGTTAAGAATCACTATTTGGAAAGGGCATCCCTTCCAAATAGGAATTCCTAATGCTATGTATTAATGTTTTGCGACCAAAATCCGAACGCAAAAACATTAATATTTTAACTACTACTGAAAGGTAATTGTAACCCGTTCACAAACAGGATGGTTCCCCTTTGAGAATGGTCAAAATACCTTTTTGGGAGAAGGCAGTGGTCCATGTAACCACTTCCTGCTCTAAAAAAATATTTTTTAAACTTTCTTTTTTTAAAACGCATTCCTTCAAAGAAACCTGGCTGCATTAAAAAACAAGATTGCTTTATTTAAAATCAATCACAGACATGGTGGCCTGCAAACCCGAGCCGGCAACCATCCCTGGGATGGCAGCAAATCGTAGTGGGTCACAATTTGCGATATACCTCATTAATATTCATGACACCCGCAGTGATTCGGTATTTTGTGAACAGACCTATAAGTACATAGCTTGCTTCACAAATACCATAGAATTTGCAAACCGCCAGTGCGCACAATGAGAAAAAAATTGGAAATCCTATCTTAGTGCATCTAGCCTATAGTTTCCTAAACATTTACAAAAATATCACCTCACTGGAGATAATAAAAAAATCTACTGCCAATGCACCAATATTTTTGTAAACAACATTTAGGCCAAGATATTTTTTGTCGGGTGATTTTTTTCAATATTCTGACATTCTGATACAACCCTATGTATCTTAGTGCCTGTCAGGCTGGAGAGCTGATCACCTTTATGCAATTCCACGTATGAGGTGGGGTATCAGAAATAGCCCTCATTGCCTTGCCTGCTTTCCAATGAAGAGAACACCGCTTTCCAAGACAGCATCTACCTGAGAGATCTCTGTAGTATTCAGGGGTCATATAGATCACTCCTGCAACCACAATAAAAAGTGCCCACCTTTTATTCCAAAACAAAGAGTAAAAAAAGGCAAGGGCCTGCCATCTAGGAAGACATTACAGAAATAAACATAAGAAACATGTTTTTTTCCGGAAAATAAGCAACTCCACTCCCTCCCTGAAAAGTTAGAAGGTTCTCAGACTCTTAACCTACATTCAGGGTGGAGATGATAAATGTTTAGCCCCTCTAAAGATGGAAACAAGGCTTTAAGTGGGACAGGTGTCTTTGATTGGAGTGGAGTTTGGAGTGGAGTGGGGTAAATTGGAATAGAGTGGAGTGAACTGGAGTAGAGTGGAGTGGGATAGATTGGAGTGGAGTCGGGTAGATTGAAGTGGAGTCAGGTAGATTGGAGTGGAGTGGATAAGAATACATTGGAGTTGAGTGGATTGGGATGGATTGGAGTGGAGTGGGGTAACCTGGGGTTGTTTAGAGCAAAATGGTAGATTTGAGTGGAATGTGGTAGATTGGTGTGGAGTGGGGTAGACTGGAGTGGGGTGGGGTTGATTGGGTTAGACTGAGAGGAATGGGGTAGATTGGAGTGGAGTTGAGTGGGGTCGATTGGAGTGGGGTGGGGAAGATTGGATCATAGTGGATTGGGATAGATTGGAGTGGAGCAGGGTGGATTGGGTTAGAGTGGGATAGATTAAAGTGGGGTCAATTGAAGTGGGATAGATTGGAGTGGGGTAGATTGGGTGGAGTGGTTCGGGTAAATTGGGGTGGGGTACATTGAATGGAGTGGGATAGAGTGGAGTGGGGTAGATTTGGTGGAGTGGGGTAGATTGGAGTTGATTAGATTGGGGTGGATTGAAGCGAAGTGGGGTGGGATAGATTGGAGTTGAGTAGGGTAGATTGGAGTGGAGTAAGTGGTGTGTAGTGGAGGGTTATAGAATGGAGTGGCGTGTTGTGGAGTGAGTGGCATGGATTAGAGTTGCGTGGGGTGTTGTAGAGTGTCTTAGAGTGGAGAGGCATAGAGTGGGGTGGCATGTTGTAGGGTGAAATAGAGTGGTGGGGCATACAGTGGAAAGGCATAGAGTAAATTGGAGTGTGAAGTATGCATGGTATAGTAGCACACTGCCATTAAAGACAACACATTTTCAATTGAAATGACTATTGCATTTGGAACGAAATACAGTTTTACTGCACACAAACGATAATGTGTGCAAATATCACCTAGGGCATTGATGTGTTTTGATCATATTCAAATATTTGTTTCCAATACACTTCAGAATTACAAAAAAAAGGTGGTTCATTTGTGCTGATTCTGATATATTCTCAAACATCAGCAAAGTTCATTTTTGTTGTGTGGTAAAAAAAAAAACTTCCTACACCCTTTCCTCTTATATGGATACTAAGCAGTTCAGGATGGAGAAGGTAAATGTTTGGACCCCTCTAAAGATGGAAACAGGGCTTTAAGTGGGACAGGTGCCTTTGGGCCCCAGACCCTGTAGTAATTAACAAGCATTGGCAAAGCCAATAGGTCTCGCCTATGCAAGAGCTACTGCCTTTGGCATTGGGTTTTTACATTATGTACACCAGTGTGGCTGCTGTTTAGGATGGCTAAAAGTTGATGGCGTGGATTGGGGTGGGGTAGATTGGGGAAGAGTGGAATGGGTAGACTGGGGTAGAGTAGAGTGGGGTAGATTTGCCTAAAGTAGAGTGGGGATGGAGTGAAGTAGAATGGAGGGGGTGGACTGGTGTAGATTGGAGTGGAGAAGTCGGGTATACTAGTGTGGTAGATTGGAGAGGGGTAGATTGAAATGGGGTAGATTGGGGTGGATTTGGGTAAATTGGAGTGGGGTGGGGTTGATTGGAGTAGAGTAGATTGGGGTAGATTAGAGTGGGGTAGATTGGAGTGGGTTAGAGAGGAGTTAGAGAGGAGTAGGGTAGATCTGCTCAGAGTGGAGTGGAATATATAGGGGGAGATTGAAGTGGAGATTGAAGTGGAGTGGGGTGGAGTAGATTGGGATAGATTGGAGTGGAGTAGACTGGAGTTGATTCAGGTAGATCGGAGTGGGGTGGGGTAGATAGGAGTGGGCTGGGGTGGGTTAGAGTAGGGTCGATTGGAGTGGGGTAAATTGGAGTGGAGCAGATTGGGTTAGATTGGAGTAAGGTATCTTGGAGTGGAGTATATTGAATTAGGGTAGATTGGGGTGAAGTGGAGTAGATTGGTGTGGAGTGGTTAGATTGGATTGGAGTGGGGTAGATCAGGGTAGAGTGGAGTGAGATATATTGGGGTAGATTGGTGTGGAGTAGATTGAGGAAGAGTGGAGTGCAGTGGAGTGGGGTAGATTGAGATGGGTAGATTGGAATGGGGTAGACAGGAGTGGAGAGGAGTAGATTGGAGAGGGGTAGATTAGGGTGGATTATGGTAGGACAGACTGGATTGCAGTGGGGTAGAGTGGAGTGGAGTAGATTGAAGTCCAGTCCAGTCACGTAGCTCTATCAGGGCATTCGAAGGTGAGGCAGTCTAAAACACCGTGGTAGGATGTGGCGGCGGTCAAGGTGGCGGAAAGGGCGCGGTTCCAGCGATGTCGAGGTGCTGCGCGGTGGCAGGGCGCGGATCAGTTAACGGAGCTCCGTCAGGCCTTGAAACCAGGACCTGGGCAGAACGTAGCTCCGAGTGTCCTAACGCATCAGTGATATTGCAGGTACGAGAGGCGGCAGGCCGGGGATCGACTCACGGAGCTCCGTCGGGCCCTAAACCAGAACCCGGGCAGAACGTAACTCCGAGGATCCTCCGTGCCAGTGATGTTGCATGGACGAGAGGGGGCATGCTCAAACCAAGGGTTATTCGGCCCGCAAAGGATCGGGTGGCAGCCGATGGTGAGTCCCCACCTCAGCACAACTGGGGGTGACGGACTCGTTTACAATCCGGGTAGGAGGGTCCGGTCCTGGCGAGAAGCGGCTCGGCAGGCAAAGTGAATGATCGTCAGGTCGTCGGATGTCGGATATTCGGCCAGCAAAGGATCGGGTGGTAGCCGATGGAGAGTCCCCACCTCAGCACAACTAGGGGTGGAGGACTCGTTTCCAGTCCGGATAGGAGGGTCCGGTCATTGGCGAGGCAGGCGGCGGCACGGCAGGCGTCTATGCAGGCGATGCGAAAGATCGTCAGGTTGTCAGATGTTGTCTCCGGAAGGGTAAGACGCGATGCAATCTTATTCTGATTAAAAGTTGTTAGATTGTTTGCAGGAAAGTGGTGGATGGCCGGGTAAACAAGGGATATCTACCGATTTGGTAGTCCCTAACCCGGGAGCTTCAGGGGTGAGCTCCTACTCGGCGGCCATCTCGCTCCATGGATTGTGGTGGGGTAGAGTTGATTGGAGTGGAGTAGATAGGAGTGAGATAGATAGGAGTTGTGTAATTTGGAGTGGGATAGATTGGATTGGAGTTGGATAGAGAGATGTGGGGTAGATTGGAGTGGAGCTTGATAGAGTGGTGTGGGGCAGGTTGGGATGGGGTGGAGTAGATTGGGATGGGGTGGGGTAGATTGGAGTGGGGTAGATTGGGGTAGATTAAAGTAGGGTAGCATGGGGTGGGGTAGAGTGGGATGGATTGGAGTGGGACAGACTGGGTGGGGTCGATTGCAGTGGGATTGGGTGGAGCGGGGTGAAGTGGGGTAGATGGGGTAGAGTGGCATAGATTGGCTTAGAGTGGAGTTGACTGGAGTAGATAGGGATAGGTTGGGTGGGATAGATTGGGGAGGGGTAGTTTGGAGAGGGGTAGATTGGAGGGAGGTAGATTGGAGGGGGTAGATTGGGGTGGGGTAGATTGGAGTGGAGTAAATTGTGTTGGAGAGGGTAGATTGGAGTGGAGTGGCGTAAATTCGAATGGTTGTTGTGTAGATTGGAGCGGAGTGGAGTGAAACTGGAGTAGAGTGGAGTGGGGTAGATTGGAGTGGAGTCGGGTAGAGTGGAGTCAGGTAGATTGGAGTGGATTGGATTGGAATACATTGGAGTTGAGTGGATTGGGGTGAATTGGAGTGGAGTGGGATAGCCTGGGGTTGTTTGGAGCAAAGTGGTAGATTTGAGTGGAGTGCGGGAGATTGGTGTGCAGTGGGGTAGACTGGAGTGGGGTGTAGTTGATTGGGTTAGACTGAGTGGAATGGGGTAGATTGGAGTGGAGTTGAGTTGGGTAGTTTGGAGTGGAGTGAGGGAGATTGGTTTGGAGTGGGGTAGACTGGAGTGGGGTGGGGTTGATTGGGTTAGACTGGGGTAGATTGGAGTTGAGTGGGGTAGATTGGAGTGGGATAGATTGAAGTGGAGTGGGGTAGATTGGATCATAGTGGGTTGGATTGGGATAGATTGGAGTGGAGCAGGGTGGACTGGGTTAGAGTGGGATATATTGAAGTGGGGTAGATTGGAGTGGGATAGATTGGGTGGAGTGGTTTGGGTAAATTGGGGTGGGTAGACAGAGGTGCGGCAGATTAGAGTGGGGTAGATTGAATGGAGTGGGATAGAGTGGAGTGGGGTAGATTGGGTGGAGTGGGGTAGATTGGAGTTGATTAGATTGGGGTGGATTGAAGCGAAGTGTGGTGGGGTAGATTGGGTACATTGGAGTGGAGGGGGATAGATTGGAATTGAGTGGGGTAGATTGGATTGGAGTGGAGTAAGTGGTGTGTAGTGGAGGGTTATAGAGTGGAGTGGTGTGTTGAGGAGTGACTGGCATAGATTAGAGTTGTGTAGGGTGTTGTAGAGTGTCAGAGTGGAGAGGCATAGAGTGGGGTGGCATGTCATATGGTGTAATAGAGTGGCGGGGCATATAGTGGAAAGGCATAGAGTAAATTGGAGTGGCTTAGTGTGGAGTATGCATGGTGTGGTAGCACACTGCCATTAAAGACAACACATTTTCAATTGAAATGACTATTGCATTTGGACTTAAATACAGTTTTACTGCACACAAACGATAATGTGTGCAAATATCACCTAGTGCATTGATGTGTTTTGATCATATTCAAATATTTGTTTCCAATACACTTCAGAATTACAAAAAAAAGGTGGTTCATTTGAACTGATTCTGATATATTCTGAAACATCAGCAAAGTAAATTTTTGTTGTGTGGTAAAAAAAAAAAAAACATCCTACACCCTCTCCTCTTATATGGATACTCAGCAGGATTGTCACACAAATTATCGCACTTTAAAGTGCACATCAAGCTCTTCTACAAAAGAGAGCTTGGCATTTGACCTCCGTCTTTGAATGCACAGCAAATGTGACAACATAAGAACAAGATCTAAAGGCCTGTTTACAGAAAGCAAGTTCATGGAAGAATACAGTAAGCAATGTTTGGGCAACAGGAGGGGCGAACTCAAGCAGGACAGCCTAAAGCAAATAAAGCCAGCAAATAGAAAGCTAGAAAATGTGGGTTATAAATGACAAAGTCATGGATAAGCAATGGGCGGAATGTATTCCTAGGCCAGCTTTCTGATCCCCAAAATGCCTTCAGCAATCTGGTAGGCTGCAACCTAAAAATGGACATTGAAATGAGTCCCTATCGAGCCCTAAATTCTTGTCCTCAACTTTAATGGCAAAAGCACTGATCGATTTCTGAACAATGAATGTAAAAAAAAAAAGTTATCCATGTCGGTGATCTAGTTCCTGTTTATATTTCACTTTTTACTTAATCTTCCCTAAGAGTTTTGGCATTTTCCAGGTTTGTTGTGTTTCTCAATTTTTTTCTGTAGCATGTTACTCCTGTAGAGTGCTTACTTTGTACTGAATCGCCTCTTGGTGTTTGTAAGGGGTCACAAGTGAGAGCTCCGAATTTGAGGTTAAAGGCAGTGTGAGTTTCTCACAGTACTTGTCAGTGGGTTAAGGTGCTTAGAATATATGGTCATACAATCCTTGGCCTCTCTGCAGAGCGCACAGAGCAGAGGCACCAAATCCAGTAGCAACTGTGATTCTGTGCAAGTGTGTGTGAAGAAGATACACAGTAGTCAAAATATAGACAAGTCAAACGTAAAAGAAAATAGAGCGGTTACATGAGAGTGGATGTGTTGTATGCTTGAGGGTGGCTAAGTGAAAGAGATGCGAGGAAGTGTGTTCCGGAGAGAGTGAAAAGAAGATGCTTAAGAGGAAAGAGATGAGGTGTGAGATATGCAGATGGATGAGATGCGGGGAAAAAAAGGATGTAGTTGTCTAACATAGAGTGAACATACCAGGAGTGATTGGGATACATTGAAGACCACTACCCCTCCACAGGCCTAAGTAATGTTTAATTCACAATCTCATTGACAAAGCCAGTAGTCCTTGACGGTCTTTGGTATATGTCAGTTTTAGGGGTGGGCATAACTCACATAATTCAGTATAGCATAATCAAGTGGAATTATGTACGAATTCTGCAAGATTATGCTTGAATTACGTTAGAGGCATAAGTTTGTGTTTAGCGCTATTTCTTAGCACAAAAATGCCCCCTTGCATCCAAAATGGACACGAGGATGCATTTTGCACTAAGAAATAGCATTAAATGCAACAGAACACGACTTGCGAGTGTGAGCAGCTGCTCACAATCACTATATGTGCTCTTGGAGTAGCATTTTTCCCCACCTTACTACCAGCATTTAGCGCTGTTTTCTTAGCACAAAATGATGCGAGGATGAATTTTGCGGTAAGAAACAGTGCTAAGTTCTGCAGAACACGAATAGTGAGCAGTCGTTCACTAAATGTGCTCTCACGTTAGGGTTTCCCCGATGACTTACTCTTAATTACACGAGGATGAGTAATCACATAGTTATTGGTAATGCTGCACATCAAAGAGTAACGCAGAGTTACCGAAATTACTCCAGAGTAATCGGAATTCTGCCCAGGCCTAGTCAGTTGTTATATAGATGGACGCGATAATAGGAAGCTCAAAGTAGAACCAAAGTACGGGTGGAGTGGCATCTGATTTGGGAATCAGAGAAATTTAGTGTACGTGTTTAAGCCACGCTCTTAATTAAGGCCACGCCCCTTTTAGAATTCCCCCACCACCACCTTTTTTCATCCCAGTTAAAGCGCTGGATGGAACCCAGGGGAGCCCAAACACGTCCATGTTTAGAGAGGGGCCGGAAGCTCGTTTTACTCCTAATCACGCTCCGAATCTTCCCGTGCCAGATCACCTGCTTTGCACACGAATGCACTAGTCTAGGACTACGTCATAAATCAGATTATGCAATTCCCTGAACACCGAGTAGATTGGTAAGGCTGGATCATGCTAAAAACGTGTTTGAGACCTCACGAACACACTTCATAAAAAACACTATAACGCACCCACGGATGGGCGCTTCAACGTCCCTGATATTTTCATCAGCAAAGCCAGAGCAATTAAAATACTGACGCCCAAAACAGTCTTAATACCATATTGTCAATGTACATCTATCTATGAACTCAAGTGACTATTTTTGTCGGAGTCAACTAAGAGGTTTGGCATGGTTTTAAATAAATAACACGGTTTGGGGACAAGGCCAATCCACCAAACTGTGGCTTGGTGCTGAACTTCGCTGCACCCTTCACAAAATTCTGGAAGATGTACTCGCATGAGCTGTACGTGGCACTGTATCAACCTCAATGACTACTAAACAATGAAAATACAATGAACACTTACTTACTTTCTATCCGGGGTTGTGCGCAGGCGCGCAAAGGATGCCAGGGCTCTTCCACCAGTGGAACGGCACAGGTCCCAGGTGTCTGCTTGCAGGGGTGAAACTCTTCCCTCCAGACCGGCTGCCTGGCTTTATATCGCCGAGGGTCCCTTCCCACCCCATTGGTGGAGAGGAATTTCAGCAGCGAAGTCCCACCTCTGACTGTCCGTCACCCTCACCCCTTGGGTAGGCCCGCCCCTCCACAGAGCCGGCACGTGCGAGCTTTCTTCTCATCCTGCTGTCAGTAGATGCTTCCACTCCGAAGGGTCTGTGTCTGGCACCGACTGCTGCTGCACCTCTGTGGAGTCCAGCTGTTCAAGGGGCTTTCCTCGCTTGAATTTCAATTCACCAAAATGACAGTGGTAGCAGAAATGACCAGTGCTTTAAATGGAAAAAAATAAGTGCAGGTACTCACCAAATTAAGATATGGACTAGGGGGTGGGGTTTGGGGGCGGGGCTACAGGGGCGAGGCTACGGGCAGTGCTATGGGACCCGGCCAGGGGCACACATTTAATTTAACTGAGATTTAATTGGTGTGCAGATGCGTATAAGGATACTAAAGCATTTCCGATATCTCTTGAGTATTCCTTTCCCCTTATACGTACAAAAGGTACATTTAATATTAAAGTGGGCTTCTCATGGTGCAACACCTAAATCACATATGACTTGCACAATATATTTTCCTTAATATTTTTGGGAAACATTTAACTATGGTTAACCCTCTTGTCTCATTGCCACCTAGCAGACATCATCCAGCCCCCCCAGATGGCATAGCTTTGCCTCAAAGCTCCTTACTTGTTCTAAAGTGTGATTCTCTCTTTCTGGAGGTGGGCAAGCTGCTGAAAAATCGTGCCAGGATGCCTGGCTCTGGCTCAGTTCCAGGTCCTCTTGCACCCTCAAGCCAAAAATAAACTTAACTTTGATGTTGCATCTGCCTGTCAACCAAACTCTAATCTCATGTGCAAACAATAAAGACAAAATAGTGAACTTTATTGTAATACAGCAGAGAAAGAAAGATACAGCCTCCTAGAGGCTGAATTGCACAAAGTGAAAGCAGAAATTCTGGGAACAATCCCTGCTTCCCCACTGACCAAACTGTGTGATCCCAGACAAATATATTATCTCAGCAAGCCTCCATTTTCTTCGTTAACACATATGATAGATAGTATATTCAAATGCACAAGTTCCAGATGTGTGCTGTACAATAAAATCTTGTGTTAGATTTAATACACTATAATGTTGCTTTATTCATGAAAAGAAAATAGGCCATACATAATGTAAATCAACAAAAGGGGGAGAAACGGACTAATCTTTATCCAGGTCCAGCATACATGTCCGTGAATGAACCTCTACACAAATGGTATGCAGTTCCTAATGTTAAAAGCAGGAGAAAGTGTTTTTTCAAGAGCTCTACATGGAGGTGTGGAGTTGTAAAAAGTGGGGAGAAGAATCCTCTCCTCGGACCGGCTGCGTGAGGGTAGGACGTCCGCCGCCTTTGTTCCAGATAAACCGACACTACACATTAGTGTCTACACCAGCCGGTACTGATGCCACGCATCCTTGACCCTAATGGGGTTGTGTTTTTTTGATCTACAGGTACCACTTTTTAAGGTGCTGTAACGGTGGTCACATTTTTATTTCACTTTATTGTTGACCACTACCAAAAAGTGTAGGTAGATCCTCTTTGGTCCTGATGAATTGCCATTTAATATATTGTTGGGCAAGAAACATGTTGACCTTTTTTACAAGCGCATAATCTCGACATCCTTAGAGTGGAGATACGCGTCTTGTTTTCTTTTTAACCAGGGCAGGGGCCACGTTCAATAAAATTATCTTGAGTGGACCACCTCCCCTTTTTTATTTTCACTTCCCTACACATCAACATCACCTACACTGTTTTAGGGCCCTCACACGCACTTCACCCACCGGCATATGGAATAAAGATCTCCGCCAAGAAGGCCGACCCGATAAGGAGCAGACCCGATGATGAAGCATGACACCTAGCTGGCTGGGTGTGTGAGGGTCTTTTTCCAAGAGGAGAGGATTCTTCTCCCCACTTTTTACAACTCCACACCTCCATGTAGAGCTCTTGAAAAAACACTTTCTCTTGCTTTTAACATTAGGAACTGCATACCATTTGTATAGACATACATAATGTACACATGAAAATCACCTTGCTTCCTAGTTCACTAATGGCAGTGTTGTAACCGTGAGAGCAAAAACTCCTCTCAATGCTGTTGATTTAAGCTTATGCACCAAGCTGAAATGCTTCCATGGGATAAAAAAAAAACACTTCTTTCAGTGGGAATGTTTTCAAGGCTCCACTTATGCACAGGCTTTTAAGGCCAAGCCAGAATTCGTGGTTCGGCTATGACTGGGCTCTCCTTGTTAATTTGTTGGTTCTCCCACCTCTACCCTTCCCAGAGCCCCTGCATTTTACCCAAGAGAAAACTGCTTCTAAAAAACAAAATACAGTTGTGCTGAAACTGCGGAGAAAGCAGATCTGTACTGGAGAGAAAGTGGCCTAGCACTTGCTACCTGCATACCCTTTCACGTGCGCTTTATGGGCAGAGTGTGGTAATTCAAGGCTTGCAGCTATATATCTGGTGCTGGACCCTGCAGACAACACGCACTCATGCAAGACACACCCGCAGTGACATAGAAGCACTGGTGCGCGCAGACAGGACATTCAATACGTGTTTTAGAAAATGCTCACATTCGCGGACATCCACATTATTAACCTTGATTCCCACTCTGCTTCTGTGTCACTATCTCCACCTTCGTCCTCAGCCTGGCTCCAAACAAGTGCTGCCCTACTCTGCTATGCCAGCAGGAAGCCTTCTTTCACGCCGTGTCATGAGACATGGCTGTTAGCCCTGCTCACACACCTACTGTGCTATTGATTCCAAGGAGCCTGGGTGGACCCTGTGTCAATAATGGCAGCGTGACTCCAGCCTCTCCCAAACTCCCTGCCAGCCCTGAATAAATGCATACGGGCCGCTGCTCAATTAGCACCATGAAAGGGTAGATTAGCAATCGATTATCAGAGTGCTTCAACAAAACGGGCCGACTCGCCTTCTCTGTCGCGCTTCTTTTTGTAAATGACAAATGTCAGAGTTTGAATTGCTGCCCCATGAGTACCGGTACTCTCTTTGGACAAGGAGAAGTTCCGGTACTCAAACGTAGAAAATGTTGAAGTGCCGGTGTTAAGTACCGGTGAGTACCGGCCCATTTAAAGCACTGATGGCATCACAGGAAGCGACATAATGTGACCTTTGACCCTGAATCCCAAGAAATTATGCCACCAGACCATCAATGCCTCACACAGGAAAAGTATAGCTAAATCACAGGGAGATGCACAAAAAAGAGATGTAAACAAGCATTTGCAATCAATAGGTCTCGCATTAACGAGAGTTTAAGCTATTGGCAATGCAATAGCTTAAACTCTCGCAAATGCAATTGCATTTGCATTGCAGATATTTTTTCTTTTAGCAGCGCTCATGCAGTGCTTTCACATTTATGAAGGCTGCGCCCTTTTCTTTAAACAAGCCGCGTTTAAAGAACGTGGCATGCCCAACATTAAAGTGAAACCGCGGCATGGGGGCTTTGACAAAAAAAGCATCCGTTTGTCAAGTTGACAGACAGATCATTTTTTTTGGTAAAAGCGCCCATGCCGTGCTTTCACTTTAATATCGGCTGCGTACCTTTCTTTAGACGCGGTTTGTGTACAGAAAGGGGGCACAGCCTCTATGAATGTGAAAGCGTCCCATGGGCACTAGTAAACTAACTAAAATAAATAAATAAATAAATTAGCGCGGCCGCTAAATGCGGACCGCGCTGCTAAAATGAATAAATGAAAAAACACAGCTGCTAAAGTTAAAGCGGACCGCCATTAGTAGAAATTAAAATAAAAGCGGCCGGCGTGCTGCGAGGTGATGGGTGGAATAGGGGAAGCGCATTTTATAAAATAGTGCTTACTGACTTATAAAGCAGACCATGTAACAACACCAGTAAAAGGTACAGTCGTTGTGGGAGGTAACAAATGCAGACAAGGCGGTACCAAGGAGGGACTAACAAGCCTAATAACTACTCGGAAGCCAGTGTTTACGGAGGACAATGACACAAGCCAGTTAAAAATATGGGCGGAGAGTGGGTGGGGCTTCAAAGCCATACTCCACTACTGCATGTCTCGCAGCAGCGCATGCGCTGGCCAGGCACATTAATACTAATTCATAGGGACTCAAAATTGCATATCAACTATGTTGTTGGCTTGAATTACTCCTTTTTGTTGTTAATACTACTAAGCATCATTGCTTGTAAGGAGCTATCTATCACTTGTGGAATACAGAAGTGATGGGTCTGCTCAGAAACATTTTTTCACATGTTCATAACAATGGACTGTGACAACATGTTTATAAAATGTGTATTTTTTATTTTTTTACATTTATTTTGTATTATAAAGAGTGTGCATTCCACTGAAAGTGTAATCGCACGGTGGGAGCTGCAGCAAGTAAACAGTTTTCATCAGAACACTGTCTATCTTCTGTGCTTTGTACTGCTTTTGCCACCTCTGAGGCGGGGATCACAAAAACAGTACTAGGGCTCGTACTAGGGCTCACAAGAGGCAAGCCTGGGATCACAGCTGCCTCATAATCGGTGCTGAGTGATCTCTTCAGGCCACTGGGCCACGATGCCACTGAATCTGCTGCACCATTGATAGTTATGCCCCTACCCACGTTAGTGCTGGACAGCAGGCTGCACTGTGCCTGCTAAGGCAGCTAGGCTGATCTGCCTGCATACAGCCCGTTAACCTGTGCAAAGACTGATCTGAGCAAAAACAACAGTACATTCAAGGAGAGTGTCCATTTTGTATGAAATAACTGATGTACCTTCTTTTGGAATATCTTGGCCATGTCTGGAGACCAGATCTGTGCTACTGTTTCAAGGTCTGGTGGCATCATCTTAAGACATCATATGAATAATTACGCCCAGTTGTTCAAAACCCATGTTTGTATCTTGCACTTGGTTCTGGAGGTCTCATCTGGAATATCGAGTCTAGTTCCAAAGGCCTCACCAAGAATTCTGTGGTTAGTTTTATGGAGTTCTAAGGCCGCATCTTGTGTATATTGTGCCCAGTTCTGAACACCAACCTAGAATTATATTGGCAGAGCAAGAAAAAGATGACCCCAAAGGTATAGGAGGATTGGGGGTCATTACTCCTCTAACACTCTATGACTACTATACCATGGTGACTGCCAATGTAAAAAAATGAGGTTTTGCTCTTATTGAGACCTCATACTGAATGCCCAAACTGGTGCTGTAGCATAACGGTGCTCCTGGCACAAGCTGCTGGGCACTCCTGACATAACCATGGCTATCTGTGGCACAGTGTTTCCCACCCATGACATATTATGAGGACTTGTAGCATAATTCTGTTTGGCCCATGGCTTAATTGTGGGCCATTCTTGACATATTGTGGATGTTCTTGACAAAATTGTGGCTCTTCATAACATAACGTTGTCCCCTGCACAATGGTAATTATACTTGATATATTGTGTGCGATTTTGTCTTAAGTGTGACTATTCCTGGCATAATGGTAATAGAAATTCCTACTCTATGTGATGATCAATGAGCATGAAAAGCAGAATCTATTCATATGAGGCAGTAGTGGAAGTGAGTGGTTGTATGATGAAAGATCAACAGCAAAAATATTGTGGTACAAAAATATAATTGTCAAAATATCGACTTTACAAAGTACTAGAATATCGACTATAATCGACATTGCATCGGTAAGTATACATATTTCAGTGTAATTAACATTAGTGTGAAGTTAAATTCATGTGTTAAAAAATTATAATACATAAACAAATAACAAAAATTGTATTACCTTTTAAAAAATAATGCCTAAAATACATGCAACTTTAAAAGAAGTGTCGCAATTAATGTAACAATTCTTATATTAAATTATAAAGTAAGGTAAAGTTAACACAAATACAATTTGTAAATAAAAGTTATATTAATGTTTATTAAAACACAATATAACATTTTAAAATTAGTATTTTTTAAAACACTTAAAACATTTTATATTGATCAAGCAATTAAAATAATTTTCATAAATTTGTAACAAAAAACTAGTATTTTTCGAATACTAAATCACATTACAAACAAATAGGAAATATTTTAAAACACAAAACAAAATAAAAATAACTTAAATAAATTAAATAATTTGAAAAATATATACTTTGAAATGAAATGTCCTCAAAATATGGTATAAAAATCCATAATGAAGTAAAAATCGTAACCTAACTCCCATTTAAAAACATAACAAAATCAAATACAAATGCAGTTCACATACACTACTCAGACTACAATGCTACAACAATTGGGGAAAATACATACATTGTGGCTGTTCGATATACTATTCTAACTCCAGTCTAACAAAAGTTGGAGAAAATGCATATACTGGGGGAAGATTTACTATTTAAACTTTATTTTAACAAATGTTGGGGAAAGTGCATCCATTGGAGGAGGTAAGATTTACTATTCTAACTGCAGCCTAAGAAACACTGGAAAAGTGCATACATAGCGGGGTGTCAGATTTACTATTCTAACTTCAGTCCAAACAAGAACTGGGGAAAGTGCATACTTGAGGGTGGGGAAAGCTGGCTCCCATTTACTATTCTAAATCCAGTCTAATAAAAAAACACTGGGGAAAGTCCTTATTTTAGGGAGTGGAGGAGGGTAGGCAATACTTGATAACAAATGTGAATACTTTGAACAAGAGGACTAGAGACTCCTCGTACCTTCTTACTTCATTGTTCACATGCATAGAGACAGAGGGCCTTGTAGTGCCCTCTTACTGGATATGCAGTATTATATTCCTATATTTAAGGTGATCACATCCTGTCATCCTTTAAATTTGCTGGTGATATTAGTGGGAGGCTGGTGGTGACAAGCGGTATGGGAGCTAGCTCGTAATTCGCAGGTAGAACCTGTCATACTGGTTTGGTTTCTGGGTCATTGTTTTCCTGAGTTGGTTTACCTTTACCACCCTTTTCCTTGTCTGTACCACAACATACACATTGGACTGTTAGGCTCCGATCTAATGTCTACACATTTCAGGGAGGCTGCCACCACTGGTTTACATTCGAGGCCTGCCTTCCAATTCCATTGTCTATTGCTTATTATTGCTTATCGTTTTGGTGTGAATGGTACAATGCCAGCAGTCTTAATGATCATGTCTCTAAATGTCA
This sequence comes from Calotriton arnoldi, assembly GCA_963921515.1. NCBI lineage: Eukaryota > Metazoa > Chordata > Amphibia > Caudata > Salamandridae > Calotriton > Calotriton arnoldi. The sequence goes on along the minus strand of CAWUFW010000598.1, from coordinate 1,165,231 downwards.
ATGGTATGTCACATTTTAGCAAATGTAAGAAAGTTTAGCATTCTTTGATTACTAAGCAAATGGATATTGCCCTTATTATGCTGACTTATTGGTCCCATGAAGAGTCTCAAGCGCTTAAGAGAGAGTGGTTGGGACAGTTGTGAGTAGTAGAAGAATAGTAGACTCTCAAGAACCCCTCCCATTCCAGAACTTGCACTAAGACATGCAGTGCAGCGAGTCTTATCAATAAGGGACTCCCACACAGAGTTCTTTAGAAGTGAGTAGATGAAGAATTCATTAGAAGTGGGTAGATGAAGAGGGTCGGTGGGTTTTTGCCAAGTTAAAAATAACAGACAGGACTCTAGTTCTTGGTTCAATATATGATCCTAACGTGAACAAACAACACTTTTGGGCCCAACTTGACGGATTGAATTTAGATGGATGTCATTCCTAATGGGCGGGGACTGGAATATGGCTCTGGGCCCTTTACTGAATATTTTTGGGCATGCAGAATTTCAGAACCATAAGGACAGAGCAATAGTACATGATCTGATAAGTGATCATGGTTTTCTAGACGTCTGATGTTTATTACATCCCACTGACCGGAACTACATTTTCCATTCTTCTTTACATGGTATGCTATTGCGTGTGGACTACTCCTTGCTGCAGGGGTTATTACTACCAGATATAATGCAGAAGACAGATGTTACGGTGAATTTTATAAACCAGGCAAAACATTGTTAGTACCTATATGGCACTATGTATTTAAAGCAGCTGAAACTGCAGGCACTCTGGGCCCATTATTGAAAAAGAGCATGATTATCCTCTTTCTAAAAGAAGTTAAAGATCCCCTGGACTACTCCAATTATCATCCGATCTCTTTAATCAATGTTGACCTAAAAATACTGTTCAAGGTTTTGGAACAGCGACTCTGCAGAGTCAAAATTACTTTGATACATAATTCACAGGTGGGCTTTGCGCCACGTCGGTCATCTCACAACCATCTTCAAATGTTTGCATATCTTTTATGTCAAACTAGGGGTGACTCGACAGAAGTCTCGCCATATTGCTCGATACTGAAAAGGCGTTTGACGGTGTAGAATGGGAGTATCTTTTTAATATACTATCTACAGGTGGCCTGGGGGCAGATTTCATTAATAAGGTTTGCATTCTGTATGATTATGATTCCCCTATTGTGGACACTAACTGTGGGGCCTTTTTGTCCTGAATGATTTAGATCAAGATAGGTGCCCAGCTCTGATGTCCCTTGTCCCTGCGTCTATTATCATCATCTCTGGAACTTTGTCGGCAGCCTTTAAACAGTCCCAAGATGTGCAGGGAGTACAGAGAGGGATCAGACATATTAAGAATTTTCTATTTGCAGCCAACACATTACTTACATTACCATAAGACTTCCATACATGCAGGTGTTGATGCCATCTTGTCAGATAAAGCACCTACGCAGGTTCAGGGATGGTGTTAAAACTCAAGCCTGTATCAGGCAATGTGCCCTAAACAGCACCCAAACATAAATGGAATAAATAGCATTTCAAGGAAATAAATCCTCTGGACTCAGAGGTAAATGAAAGCCATAAAGGTTTATTAATACATTCAAGGTGCAATACAAAAGACAAAAAATAATACTTAGTCAAAATGCATATAAATCAATGTCTGGAATTTACTAAAGGCTCAGTCAAAAGCATCAAGAAAAATGACATGAAGTCAAGACAAAAATATCCCAAGACCAAATCATGAGACAAACCAACAAGGGTTAAGTCTCCAAAGTCGGGGAGTCAGAAGACATGGCTCACCTCCGAAATACATCATGCTTCTAAGCAAATCTACCACAGAAGTCATTGGAAATCCCAGTCAGCATAGAGTGAGCAAATGTAGCAATAGTCTGACACATCACAATACAGAATCATACAATGCCACCTAACGCCACCATTCTAGCACTAGCCCCTAAACGAATATTAGTGTGCCCTATCTAACCTGATATCATCGGATGTGACAGTACCCATTTAGTTTCAAAACAATGGAAGTTATCAAAATGAAGACCTTACAGTGCTATTGGCAGGAAGAGCCTTAATTGTAGCAAAGGCTTCCTCCGTAGTTCTTTGAGAAGAGCATGTCAATAGAGAGCCTTACATTTTGGTTACGCACAGAGAAATGAAAAGGCACATCCTGGCTGCGTTAGAAATAAGATGGAGTTGAGGCCTAGTTCGGGCCTAGTTGAGTCAATTACAGAAAAATACATTCCTGTTAAGTGAAGCATTTTTGTTTTAGTGCAAAAATTCTTATTATGTTAAACACACATTTGAATTAAATCAACATCAGCATCATCACAGGTATGTCTCTTATTGACAAGTTCTCTGGCATCTTGGGTTACAAGATCAACTGGAGTAAATGCGAGGCCCTGCCAATGTCCCAGATTACTACTAAAGCCAGCCTATAGGACTACAATATGAGATGAGTGTCTGAGGAGTTTTGTTACCTGGGGATTTATATCAATCGGGGTTTGGCTCATATTTTGGGGGATAACTTACTACCCTTAATAGACCACACAAAAAAGGAATTTATATTGTGAATTGAAAACATGTAGATTTATCATTGTGGAGGAGACTGCTAACAAGATGACTGTAGCACCCCTCTCCAATTATATTTTTGGTATGCTAACACTCATGATGCCCAGATGACTACTGGCGCAGATAGATTTTGAAATTAGAACATACATATGGAGTCGCCGCAAATTATTGCTGAAAGCGAGCAAGCTATGGGCACATACTGTTTCAAGGGTGCTCCAGCTGCCGGATATGGTGCCATATAGCCTAGCATTTCATTTATCATAATTGCTACATTTCATGCAAGCTCCAGAGGAGGCAAGGCCCTGGCAGCAGTTAGAATGTTCTCATGAAATGTCCAAATACACTATTACCAGTTTATACTACCACCATCACCCAGTAATACTATGGGTGAGATAATGATTTGGTCCGCCCTGGTGGTATGGAGAATGGCTAATAGGTTGATTGGTGTTCACCCCCTATTAATGTCCAAAAGAATAAACCTATATGTTTCAGTGTTGATGTACATGTTGCCAAAGGATTGTTTTTATGACATGGTGTAAGTGAGATTGTGTGTGGTATGAATAAAGTGGGTTTTTATAGGGTGATGGCAGGACACAATATAATGAGATAGGGATAAACGTCAGATTGTTTTTTGCATTAGGTGATAAATAGTTTTTGAGATGAATTGAAGTGTAATTAAAATAATTATAAATTAGCATATTTTGCAAATGGTGACTTGTCCTATTAAATGAAAATATGTCTATATATTGAAGAGGTTTTTTTTATTAATAATTTAGAGACTGTGCTTTTGAGGAGGCGGGTGTTTTGGTTAATTTTTTACAGCTTACTGTAAGGAATTTGTGACTTTATGTTATGTAATAATTATGATCTTTAATACTTCTTGTGCCTGATGTTGCTCTGGATATGTCTGACTTTCTATGGACCTAACTTGTATTTCATTGCAACTAATAAATATTGTAAACAAAAAAAGAATGCCATTCCAGAGAGAATTTCAGAAAAGGGATCAATAAAAGTATTGATTGTCAATTGCACAACACAAGAGGTAAAAACAATTAACGGGGCGTGGTTTGGTCGCGGACCAAGATGGCTGCTGAGTAGCGTAGCTCCCATCTAAGCCCTTAATATCCTACATCATCCTTGCCTCTGGAGTTCGAATCCCCGCTAGGGAACGACGGCGGGGGAAGGTGAGTCTGCCAGACGTTTGGATTGGTGATCCGGTGGCTTCCCGGGTCCCCAGAAACAAGCGGGTGGCCGCCGCTGCTTCGGGCGGAGTTTGTTGGGAGCACGGCCTGGCTCGGGGCCAGCTCCGGAGTGAGCGCTGGGGCCGGAGCGGCTGGTGAGCTCCGGATGAAAAACGGCTGCACCGGAGACGAAGTGAGCTGAGGAGGGGGCCTTCCACTCACAGAAAGGATTGTCAGGTACCTGCGCCGCAGCGAACTAGAGGCCGCAGGGCGAAGCAGTGGGTGAGCACTCCTCGCGGGCCTCGTGTGTGAATTTTAACGGCGGAGGTAAGGAGCAGCACCGGAGAGACTCCGCGGCCTGCGTATCGCGGCCCGTGTCCTGGGGCATGAGAACTACCGGAGACAGCCGCGACCTAGGGAAGGAGACACGAAGAGGCCAGCGCCCTACAGAGAGGACAACTGCGGGTGGCGTGTCCCGAACAGAACTATCGCAAGGCCGGCCGAGGAGAGAGGAGGCACCGGGGAGGGCCTTCTGCTGCACGCACACGAGGCGAGTCAGCTGATAGAGCACCACTGAGCGGCGGCGGTTGAAGGGGCCCAGAGTGGTCTAGCGGGCTCCTGCAGAGTGGCGGGGGCCACATTGAGGAGGTGTGTGGTGGTGACGGAGGGCACATTAATCCACTGATGCCGACGGAAAAGGGACACAGAGGATCACAGGCTGCCTAAACACTGCAAGGGAAGGGTGCTGGATGCTGAGGGCTGCGCCTGAGGCCGTTATTATTGGGAGTGACGCAGCGCTTCCTATAGGCCACATGTAGCAGCGAATTAGCAGAAGGGTACCGGGGGCGCATCGGGGGCAGAGTTGCAACCCGGTCCAGCCCACAGTGCCAAGAAAGAAGACTCTGTGACTACAGAAGATTGTGACCCAGGGTTAGCAGCTGGCGGGTCAGACCAGCCAACGCCAAGGAGTGGGAGCAAGTGTCTGGATTGTCCTTCGTGATCAGGAAGAGAGGAAGGCCCCACTGCATAAAGAGCTCCAGGACCTGGTGGGGTAGACTGGACAGCAATTAAAAGGAATATGGGGAAGCCCAGAGGTGCAGGTCCAATCCAATTCAACAAAATGGATAATTATGCGGCCACGAAGCCCGTTACAATGGCCGAAGAGGAAGGGGAGGTCGAAGAACCGTCATTGACCGCGATAATGGCAGCGATACGAGATGTTAAGCCTAAAATAGATTCGGTGTCTTCGGAGGTCATCCTCATTAGAGAGGCCCTTTTCAAACTAACTGGAAAAGTATCCACCGCTGAAACCAATATCGCCTAGCTTCAGTCTAAGACAAAACGACTAAAAGAGCAGGTATTCACCCGGACACAGCAAGCTATGTACATGGCGGCGCAGTTGGAGGACCTGGAGGGGAGAGCAAGAAGGAATAATATACGGGTAGTGGGGGTACCCAAAGGAGCAGAGGGACCAAGCGTAGACTTTTTCCTAGAAGATCTTATTGTCAATGCGCTACAGCCCCCACGCCTGTCAAAGTTCTTTTCTAGCGAGGGAGCGCATAGAGCGCCAGTACCGCCGCCCAGACCTGGAGCTCCGCCGCGTACGATAATTGCCAGAATATTTAATCACCGCGATAGGGATATGATACTGCAGACCGCCAGAGTGAAAGGGGACTTACCATACGAAAACACCGTGATCACGTTCTTTCCGGATTTCACTCTACAAGGGCAACGACAGAGGAAAAGCTTTGAACCGGTGAAAAAGGAACTACGGTCCAGGGAGCTGAAATATATGATGCTCTACCCCGCTCGTCTGAGAGTAATAGCAGAGGGAAAGACCTGGCACTTCGCAACCCCAGAAGAGGCACGGGAGTGGTTGGAGGAGTGGCGCACTGTCGGGAAAGGACAAGGCAAGGACCCGAACCGGAGAACTGGAGACACTAAAGGGAGCGGTGCTGCAGCTTTTGGGCGAGGTCAGCGGGTTACGTCCTCGAGTCCGGTTGGCTCCGCTGAAGCAGGATTGACGCACGAAGAGTGAAGGGAGAGTTCGGAGAGGAGGTAAGACTGAGGTGGCCGTAACCCTGCCCCGGATGGCGACCCGAAGAGTCACAGGAGATTATCAAGACTTTGGGTGGCATGTGACTGAACGGCTGGACAGAGATTCTCCATTGAGGCTTACAGAGATTAGCAGCTGAAGATGGGCTGGGGCGGGAGGGGGAGGAGTACAAGTCTTATTGTTTGTGGATCCAGCTGGATCGACCACCCCCTCAATCTATTAGTTAGAACTGTTATGTACGTTCAGGGGCGACAGGCGCTCTGCAGGTGGAAGAGTTGGGGTTTCCTTAACCTTAAAAGCAGGGTAGCAGGGTGGGGGAGGGGGTGTTGGGGGGTGAATTTGTAGTTGGGTACGTTCTCTCAGATCTGTGCAAAAGGAGTAAGAGTAGGCAAGAGTCCATCCGGGGAGGGAGACTATTACAGTGAACGTGCACACCGATGGCGAACCATAGAAAGTCTCAGTCCTCGATTAAGGTATGGTCCTGGAACGTTAATGGCCTCAATGGTAAATTGAAAAGATCGACCGTGTTGCAATTTATTAAACACCATGCTCCCAATGTTATTTTCCTGCAGGAGAGGAGACACACTTTAAGGGTAATCACTGTAAGACATTAGATAGATATGGGTACACCTTGAGAGCACATGCGGGGTACACCTCCGGCTCCAGGGGGGTAGGGATTCTGATCAAACGTGCATGCCCCTTCATAGAGTGCGGGGTGTGGACGGACGACCTAGTGAGATATACAGCAGTAAGTGGCATTTGGGAGGGTATCGGACTCAATTTATGTTCAGTTTATTCCCCACCGGGTCTCCAGGCGGCAACAATAGAAGCGTTGGGTTCAGTGCTTTTGCAGCTACCGGAGGGCAGATTGGTTTTGGGTGGAGACATGAATGACATTGTATCCGCAGAGCTGGATGCTCTGAGCAGAGGCTCTACGGGGACGGGCACCATGAGACAGGGAGGTCAGCTGAAGGATTTCCTAGAGATAATGGGCCTGGGTGACATTTGGAGGCACCAACATCCAGACACGAAACAATACACACATTTATCAGCGGTGACTGGCAGCCTCTCAAGGCTCGACTATATCATAACGCAGGTCTCGGGATTGGGGGAATTCCAGGATGCCACACATGTGGCGAGGGGCATATCTGACCATTCCCCTGTAGCGGTGAGACTGGCCGGCCCAGGGAGGGACTAAACGCTCCCACCAAGAATTGATCCATGGTTCTTCAAGGACGAAAACTTTAGAGAAGACATGCGGGTGAGGGCGGAGCAGTATTTTGCAGAAAATAAGGGGACAGTTGGCTCAGCGGTGACCCTCTGGGAGGCCTTTAAAACGCTTCTCAAAGGCCGGGCACAGGCAAAAATAGGCACCATTAGGAAAGAAAAACACATTAAATGTGCTGTCCTGGAAAAAGAAATACTTCGTTTGGAGACCCGAGCATCTGGAGCTGAACCCCAAGTGGTCATAGAGAGACAGCCCCTACAGGTGCGGCAAAAAGGACTCAGAGACCTAGCAGAGGATAGTGCCAGGACACAAGCTCTGGCCGCACAGCATCGGCTCTATGAGGTTGGGGACAAAGCCAACCGGCTGTTGGCTTGGCTAGACAAGAGACGGATGAAAGGAAGCTGGGTTCCTGGTTTCCAAGATGAAAAGGGGAGTAAATATGAAACAGGGGCAGAAATAGCCGAAGAATTTGCTAAATACTATGAAGAAATCTATACCTCCGGCACGGACCACACTCTGGAGGAGTGTAGAGACTTTCTGCGAGATGTCTCCCTGGCACGCTTGGCGGAGGAGGACAGGGAACGGTTAGCAGGGGACCTGACGGTGGATAAAATCAGCTCAGCATCCCGAGACCTCCAATCGGGGAAAGCAGCAGGCCCTAATGGCCTACCAGTAGAAATGTATACGTCCATGCTGGGTATAACGGCAGAGCACATGCTAAATATGTTCAATCAGGCAATTCAAGAGGGTGTGTTACCGTTGGACCAACGGACGGCGGTGATAACCGTGATCCCATAACCAGGTAAACAACCCACTAAATGCGGATCATATAGACCAATCTCAATACTCAATTTTGAGGTAAAAGTGCTCGCCAAGCTCCTGGCCACACGCTTGGCCGAAGTCATTGCTACTCTTATCCACTCGGATCAGTCCGGGTTTATGCCTCATAGGAGTACTAGGCTAAACTTGCGCCGGCTGTTCGGAATACTGCATATAACGGAGGCTTACCCCAGGGAGCAAGCAGCCCTCCTATCCTTGGATGCTAGTATGGCATTTGATAGTGTGGAATGGAATCATCTTTTCGCAGTCCTGGAACAATTCGGCCTGGTCCCCAAATTCATTGGTTGGATTAGGCTCCTTTATAAACAGCCTTCGGCCAGAGTGAAGGTTAACGCCACAGTGTCCCATGCATTTACCCTGCAAAGAGGAACTAGGCAGGGATGTCCACTGTCCCCAATCTTGTTCGCTTTGGCCCTGGAGCTGCTCTAAGCGTGGGTACGGCAGGACCCTGTGATCTGGGGGATACCGTTAGGGGAAGAGTGGGAAGACCGAATATCGCTCTGCGCAGACGATATTCTGCTGTACATGAGAAAACCGAGGCAATCAGCGGACCGCATTTTACAGCTCTTTCGAATATATGGGGAGTACTCGGGATACCGGATTAACTGGGACAAATCTCTGTTGTTTCCATTATCCGGAGAAGCCCCCACCTTGACATCTAGATGCACGGTGCCCCTGCAGGAGAGCGGTTTTGAGTGTTTGGGGATTTACATCACTCAGGACTCTCACGAGTTCCATCGACAGAACGCAGGTCGACAACTTGATAGGCTGATAGCTGACGGAAAACATTGGCGCACACTCCCCCTGACATTGATGGGTCGGGCTGCATTGTTTAAAATGATGGCTCTCCCACGTCTGCTCTATACGCTACAAAACACGCCATATGAAGTACCCCCCTCCTTCTTCCAAAGGGTAGATTCAGAACTCCGGGCATTACTATGGTGCGGAGCAGCCCCGCGTATAGCATTGAGTAAGCTCCAAAGAGGGGTTTTTGATGGTGGCCTAGCGGTACCTGACATTCGTAGTTACTACTGGACCTCACAGCTGGTGAACGTGAACCAGCATATAGGGTAGACAGAGTGTCAATGGGAGCGCGAGGCCCCCAGGAATTATTATACAAAAACCAAATAGATAGGCACCTCCCGGCACACACCAAAACAGTGGTCAGGTCGTGGCAGGCTGCAGGGAAATACTTGGGTTGGGAGGACAAACTCACTGGGATGACGCCTTTGTGGGCAGGTGACCTTTTGAAGAAGGTATGTAGATTGGAGGGCTTTGCCAAATGGGAGTTATTGGGACTTGAAACGTTGGGAGACATCTGGAGGGGAGGAGCATACATTACGTTCGCAGACTTACAAAGGGATTATGAGATGGGGAAAGGGGAGTGGCTAAAATACATCCAACTGGGACATGCAGTGCGGAGACATATTAGTAAGGGAGAGACCCTGGAGGCAGCCTCACCACTAGAAGAGAGGATACTGACAGAGCGGTTATGGGACAAGACCATATCCTTGTTTTATAAAAAGATAATTAATAATGCCCCGGACCCCATGGGTGTCCTACGGTCAGTATGGGAGCAAGATGTGGGCACCATGGAAGACGGGCAATGGATTGAGGTGCTACAGGGCCTGAGAGAAGTGGTAATACGAGCCAGGTTCCGTCTTATACAGCTTAAAGTGTTACACAGGGTATATTACCCCAGGTCAGTGCTATACAAAATGGGATGGAGCGATAATGCACAATGGGGGGCTGCGAATCTGAGGGGTAGTTCTATCACTTGCTCTGGGATTGTCCGGTCCTGCAGGGGTACTGGCAAAAAAAGAGATGAGGCAATGTCTGAAGTGGTGGGCATGGAGGTTCCGTTAGAGCCCAAATGGCTCCTCCTGCTAACGGCGGCACATGATGATTGGCCAAGACATGTTAAGAAATGGCCGGCACTAGCCGCAGCAGTAGCAAAACGAAATGTGGGAAAGAAATGGGGGGCGGCTGCCATCCCGACTGTGGAGGAATGGGAAATCGATTTAGACTGGTGCTGGCAAGCGGAATTGAGGATTTATAAGAGCAGAGGGTGCCCCAAGAAAGGGGAAAAGATCTGGGGAGCATGGCAGACATACCGAGGTCTGTAGAATGGACAATATATACCCATCTATTCATTGTTAGTTAAGATTGTACTATGTTGTATGATTCATATGATCTAAACCACAAGATGAGAATGATGTTCAAATATAAGTGCCTTTTGTATGTACAGTAATTCTACGCACCAATAAAAATAATTTAAAAAAAAATAATAATAATTAACATTAAGAGATGGAGCCAAATAGATACCCATGTATAAAATGCAGTATGTTTTCTCCCTGGAGTAAAACAAAAGATGAGGAAGACCTTACTGCTGCGTCATCTGGAATACTATTATGAGAACCAGGTTGGTGACATAGCATGCATTACAAAGGCATGTAATTGACCTTTGACATACGCGTCATATAGGGATAACCACAACCAAGAAATTTTTAAGTGGCAAAGTGTGGTTTCCAGGATTAAACAGTCAAGTTCAGAAAACTGTACCATCCTGTCATTTATTTCAATGCAGAGATAGAAACCCTTTTTTGAAAGAACTTAAGGTGTATGAACTTCCAGGTCAAGTGCTGACAATGATAGCTTTAGGACCAATGGTTTCTGACAAGTACTTATTTGTAGTTGTGAATGAATATTCCAAATTTTCATTGGCAAAACAGGATTGCTTGGCTCCTACATCTGTGATACTTCCTGTTTTGGATGATATTTTTTCTGCAAGGAGAGCACAAACCCTTCTAAAGACAAGATAAGATAAGATACCTGTCAATGAGGAAGAATTCAGAAGGATCTTAAATTACATGGAAGTAATTCAATGGAAAATACCACAGTTATGTATTTTCTTGACTTCTTCTCAAGGCAGTGTCACAAGTTTCAAGAAGCATGATTACTGGATGCTGGAACCCTGTGAGAACAATTGCCTGGAAGAAGCAGAGGAGCAAGAAGCGTTTACAGGAGCTCTTGCTCCAGGTGCTTAGACCTGGAAAAAAAACTTGGTAAAACATATAAGTGGACTTCTTTATTAAAATGTGGTGATGAGCATCTGGAACACAGTAGAATTTACACAGCATTTTGGTTACTTCAAATGCCTTGGAATGTTTCTGGTAAAATTTCAAGTTCACAGTAAAACTCCTGGGAAGCATTTCCATCAAGGTTATGCGACCTTCCTTCGATGCGCTGGTAAAGTAATATGTGTTTTGTAAATTCTCTACTTATCATTGTTGAGTGGTAAGTGTTTCACTTTTGCGTCCTTTGAACTGGCAATCTTCAGCGACACATTGAGCTCTGCATTCTTCATGTGCAACTCTGCCCGTGATCTCCAGTGTTATCCTGTGGCAAGTAGCAACCCGCCGCATGCAACACAGAGCTCTGTGTTTCACATGTACAGCTCAGTCTGCATCTTTCAGTGTCATTACATCATCACTAGCTGTGAAACACTAACATATGATGGAAGTACCTGCTAGGGTCACGTAACGTGCTGCCATTTTTTAATATTATGAAGTGCTGATACTGATTGTACGAAAGTAGAGCACTTCAACTTACTTTAAAGTGAATAATTTCTCTTAACTAAATTTCTTCAGAACTATATATTTTTTTACAAGGAGGATAATTTGACTCTTTGTGCGGAACGATTTCTGTAGAAACAGTGTATTTGGTCTAAGAGTCACTTTGTTGATACCTTTATCATCTTTATTTAAACTTATTGTTGCTGGATATTCGTTTTGATACCTAGAACACTGTACTCTTGGATCAACATTGTCATACAATTTTGCCTATCTCAGGGGTGAAGTTTGGACAGTGAACGAGTTCCTAGGGTGAAGAAGGGGCACTGAACTAATTCACTGCATTATTATTAGCATCGACGTTTGTCAACATTGTACATTATCTACTCTGCAAGCATTCTGGCCACAGGTGGTAGCCCATGTATGAATTGGGCAGAATGGAAATCATATTTCCTCAGTTATTTGGCAACAATTGATGAAGAAGGAAATATGTCTGCAGAACGAAGAGAATTAATATTTTTACACTCTGTGGGGCCAAAAGCGTTAAATGCATATGAACATATGTCTAAATATTCAGGAGAAGGCAATATAAATGTATTTGATAAACCAATTGCTGATTTTAATAATTATTTTGCCCCTAATGTCTGTATAGGTATTTTATGGTAGAAGCTATTTTAGAGGAAGCAGGGTGATAAATGGACCACTTGAATATGCTGCTACTTTTCAGAAATTGTTGGTGGCATGTAAATCTGGGAGTTTACAAGAAGAATTTTTAGAGCTCAGGTAGTCATGCACACTAAGGATCCCCTGATACAAAAAAGGTTATGGGTAAGTAGGGACTCCAAGCTCAAGGGTATCCCAGCAATAATAAGAAAGGCAGAATTGTCTAGCAGAAGTACTAAGGCTATTAAATTAGAAACAAAAGAAATTCATGATGAAGTAATGGGAAGGATAAAAGACAAAGAACCTAGGTCCTCTAAATTTCAGAAAAGTATCTTAGTGTAAGGAGCAATCCAAAGAAATCTCTGATGTATTGCTGTGATAGTAAATCACATTTGATTGCAGTAAAGCATGTCCCGCTTTAAAGCAAAAATATATTTCATGTGGCATGATAGGTCATTTCTCTATAATTTGCAGAAAGAAAAAGAACAGTAAAGTCAAGTGTGTTGGCAAAGGAAGTTCCAGTGAAGAGGATGATTTTCACCAAACTAACTCTTTGGATGCTAGAGATTCATTTGTTTTGAATGCGAACAGCTAAGATACTAAAAAAGAAAGCTTTATGTGTAATGCATACAAATGTATGCAGACTCTAGATCCCCATACACTATCATAAAGAGGAGGTTTGAAGGAAGGAATTTGTCACCAAAATTGGCGACAGGTTAAATGCATAAGATACACCTGCTGTGGGATTTACTAGTGAAAAAAGTGAGATATTGTGGTATAGAGCACTAATATTCTGATTTAAAAACCGGAAAACTATTCATAATTTGTATATTGAACAAAATGTCCCACTGTATTGAGTTGGTTTGATCAAGGTAAGCTTTATATGAGTTTGAATGCCAATAACCCAAATTCAGTTATGATCATCGACAAAGGAGAAGACATAGGGAAAATTATCCTAAACAATTCCCGAGTGTCTTTAGTACAAATATTGGAAAGCTGTCAGATTTCCAACATCAAATTGAATTGAAGGATAATGAACGCCCCACAATTCACAAAGTGAGGAACATTCCTATTCTTTTATTCTTATTCATCTGACAGAAGACGTTTATGAAGGAATTAGAGAAATTAGTTCATGGAGATATTATATAAGCCATGTAAACATCAAAGGCTGATGTATCAGTTATTTGGTAAAATAAAAAATGCCAGCTGTTTCTAAGATAATATAATAATTTATGGCAGAGAGGAGAGTGAACATGATTACCCCCTGAAAAGGTATTAAAACTGTAGAAATGAAAGGGTTAACTGTGGAAAGTACTAAATGTAAGTTTGCTGTACAATCTGTTACCTATCTGGGTCATTTTTTATGCAAAGATGGTATTTCCCCAAAACCATCTTTAGTAGAAGCCATAGGAAAAAACCCTCCTTCGAACAAGAAAGAAGTAAGGTCATTTCTCGGACTTGCAGAATATTATGAAAAATATGTTAACGGTTTCACCCAAAATACCATCAATATTAGACAGTTGTTAAACAACAAAATTAAGGGCCTCATTAGGATGGCGGTCGGGCCGCCACTGACAGGCCGTCGGTGGCGGTCCGACCGTCATCCAGCAGTGCGGTCTGACCACCGTGTTATTATGCGATCGGTCAGACTGCATCGGTCGGAGGGACCGGCCGACGCTTCCGACAGGCTCATTGAGCCCGTCGGTTGGATCATATTCCCTACAATAGGGGTGGTGCCTGCGCAGGTACTGCCATAGGGATTACGATGTCCCTTTCCGACCGCCATGGAAAGGCTGGCAGAAAGGGACTTTGGGGGCCCCTAGCAGGGCCTCCGTACCCTGTGGGACTCCACTATGAGGACTGGGGGCACCTGTGGTGCCCGCCTAAACATCCATACCTCGTGTGCCAGGCACCAGATGGTGCCTGGCACACGGGGCATGGATGTTTAAAACATCCCTTTTTCCACTGCAGCTTAGTCTGGCCCTTTTTGGGCCGCAGCACAAGCTGCAATGGAAAAAGCTATGATTCTGACCGCCTACATGGCCGTCGCATCATAATTTGGTTGGTGGGACTGCTGACTACTTGTCGGTCGGTCTCAATCCTGCTGCAATGGCAGTCAGACACTCGTCCAACCGCCATCATAATAGGGCACTAAGTTTGTTTGGTGTGAGGATTGTCAAAGAGGTTTTGATTACATCAAATGTCCGATTACCAGTGTCTTGACTGTAAGGAAGTTTGATTCAAATTGTGAGTAATATTGCCACTGATTCTAGTAACAAGGGTCTTGAGATGTTTTAGTTTAGAAGAATGATTAGGGGAAGAAAGTAATAGTTTTCACTTCATGGGAATACTAATGTATTAGTTTTTACAGAGCGGTAATTCAGTGTTCAAGATGAAAAGTCAATGTTTTATTGTTGTTTACCTCAAATTACTTGTTTTGTTACAAAAGAAAAAAGATGTCATATCTTAATTTTAATAGATTGCAAAATGTAATAGTTTTTCATCTGCTCTATTTTGTCATGTAGAATGCTGAAGGAATGACATCAATTTAGAATGTTGACAAAGAGCTGGGTCTTGACAGTTCGGCTTAGGCAGAGCTTGGGGCAGTGCTGGCTACTAGACAGAATAAACACCACACATTCTTCATAATAATTTGTGCCCAAATGGTCTAAAAAACTGAACTCCAGTGCTGTCATCTAATGGACAACATCATTGTCAATAAGTTTAGAGTGAAGAGAATTCTGAACAGTAAAAGCCCTGTATCTTGGGAAATGTCAGTGACAGCCACACGTTGCTAATTGTCCTGGGTTCAGAAGAAATTGAGTTTGATGTTGATGGCGGTTAAGGGTCTCCATAATTTCAGTAAATAAGCTGTAATACAGACATGGATGATAATCAGAGCTGGACTTCATGGTCCATTGTTGACCTCTGAATCTGGGGAGGAACTGTGGCTGGCCGGTTGGTGGACCTCTGCATAGTCCAGTAAAGCCAGTGGGAAAACTTAAGGGTAGCTCAGCACCTCCCCCAGTTCCATGGCCATGGGTGATGATGCAGTCTGTGCTCAATGCCAAAGCCCTAACTGTTACAGTGATGTTCAAGTGCCTGCTTCACAGTTGACTCTGTGGTTTCTTCCATCAAAACAGGGGTCATAGCATGTAACTTTTATCAAATGAAAATACACCTTGAACAGTCCTGGAGCTGTCCTTTGGGCTGAATGATTTTAACATAAGAATCTGTGTGTAGGGACAGCGGACTCAAAAGTATGAATCCAGTCTGATGATCCACTCCTTGGACAGGTTTTACCCACCCCTCTGTGGTTTACATATATATTTTTTTTCAAAATGCACAATGCCTCTACTCAATATCACAAATATTATAAACCTTGGATTATTTCAATTGTCAAGGAATGCAGACAAATGTGTAGTCCCGAAGATACTATAATTACTTAGGATTATATGGTTGGTGTTAGGGGCCCCCGTTCTTTACTAGGATCAATGCCTCAGGATCTTCCTGTCGGTGCTGAAAAATTCCAACACCACAGGCACTGGGCTAACTGTACAGCCCTCAGACAGGACTAAAGTTACTTACAGTCAAAATTAATATGTTGTTTGAACTGCTAGTAATGGTCAAAAAATTCTGTTGCCAGTGAAAGGCCAGGCGTCCCTGAGTTTAAGGTTATGAAGTCCCTGAAAAGTTGAAGTCATATATAGTGAGAATTGTAGTTGACAGTCACACATTGGTCCTGGGTTCAGGAGAAATACCTTTTGATGCCTGTAGGGGTCAAATATTTCCCTAAATGCAAGAAACAAGTTGTAATGCAGAGATGCAAGGGACAGTCAGAACTGGACCTCACTCCCATCATTGAGCTTTGGGTGTGGGGAGGGACTGATGCTGGCTGATTGCTGGACCACTGCATAGTCCGGCAAAGTCAGTGCTAAAACTCAAGGCTAATTCCTAGGCTAAGGAGGATGATGACATTTCTGCTTGATGTCATGCCAGTTTGGGGCTAGCAAGCAATGGTTTGCAGAGTTCTTCTAAAAATGAAGTTGGTGCCTGGGACTTTGCCTATCAGGCCGCCTTACCATTCTAAAGCTTGCTCTTGTGTACATCGAGTCATTGGTCCTTGGTGGCCTGGAGGTCTCCAGTGTGGCTTCCGGGGCACTCACAGAAGACTGTGGGGCAATCAAAGAAAGTTGTTTTAAATGTCCTAGGTACCAGCTCATAACGTATCAATTGACGTTGTCCTTTACTACCCTAGTCCTTTTATTTGCTCCTTTTTCTTTTCATTTGACAGTTTCTTCTTTCATTGCTTCAGTTCCTTATTATCATTTACTTGTTCATTGCCTTTGTCCTTTATTGTCACTACCCCTCTCACTCTCACTTACCACTCACTGCCAGGTCCTGATTTTTATCTCACCATCAGACCCCGAGTTCCTCCTCAATGAGATGGTTTTGTTTTACTGTCACCACGTTCTGTTTCTTATATCACAAATTACACACTTGAATCCTGAGGGCTACATTATAGTGTTCTGCCAAAAGCTATAATTTATTCTGAAGTTTTACTAATCCCTGTGAACATATTATAACCAGGATCAGCTAACTTAGGGCCAGATGTACTAGCACACTGGTTGCAAAAAGCAGTCACGAATTTGGTACTGACTTTTTGCGACCAGTATTTATTTTAGTGGACTGACCATGTACTAATAAGTCAGTTTACAAAATAATAAATTGCAAGGGGTTGCAGAGCAATCTGTCAAATAAATATTCATTATGCAGTCGAACTTTGTGAGCTCTGTGACTGGCTAAAATCACACGGCTGGTGGCCTACAAGGTACAGCAGACCACCATTCCTACGATTGCATTCCAAAGCACAAAATCTTTTTTTTGTTTTAAAGCTCCCCCAAATCCTCAAAGGAGCCAGGGTTTCTTTTACAAAACAAAATTTCCATTTTGGGAAGCTTCAGTAAGAGCAGGCAGTGGTCAGAAAGGTCACTGCCTGCTTCCCCTGAACCTGTGTAATTCTCAAAGGGCAAGATGTAAAAAAGACCCCATTCCCTTTGAGAATCAGTTACGGCCCCAACTTGGGAATCAGTAACTAATCAATGGTTCGAATACAGAATTTCGTTAGCAAACCTTTGATACATATGGTTCAGATTCCATATTAGGAATGGATACACAAAACACCCCCATCCAAATAATGATTCGGTAACCATATGACTCAGAAAAGTTTTCTGAATTGTAAAATGTATCAGCCGCGGCCCGTATAGGTAAGAGCAGTGGGGCGGTGGGGCCGGGTGAGGGGATTTAGAACGACCATTAACAGGGTAAATTAATTATTTAAATTTACCAGGTCAATGTCCATCAAAATAGCCCCTCACTCGGCCCCACCGCTCTTACCTGTACGGACCGTGGCTGAAATGTATTTAGTACATTAGAAAAAGCTTTTTATTGGTCGCAAACCCTCTGATCTACTGAGTTGTAGGGTTTGCAACTAACAAAAAGCGTGGTACGCTCAGCCCTGAACGCCTTCTTCAAACGCTGAGTTTTCGCAAGTTTTCTGTCTAGGATCCCATACCTGTTTGATGACCATTGGTAACTCATTCCAGAACGAAGTCCGTTTGATGGCCAAGAGTCGACTGCCTGAATTAGTATTTCTGAAGCCTGTGAGATCAGAGTGACGTTATGTTATCACTGTTATTCAGAGTCCTTGTGGGCTATTCCATGAAACAGCTCCTCATGAAGGCCAGGCCCTTAACTCGACATACATGGCAAGACCAAAACACAAAACCTCTTGTTGGCTGGACATCTGCACAGTCAGATAACAAGAGGGCCATGTGATCACTCTGTCGGTTTTTTTAATACTTTTGCGAGTCTATAATGAACTTATTGAAGTCTCTCTCTCAGTTCAAAGACCAGAGTAGAATGGATACTTCAACGAGAACAACATGACTGATTGTTCAAGCCAAGCTCTCTCTTGGGCCTGAGAGCAACCTCAGGTTTGACACCCACTGCTACCTCAGCCAGACATATGGTTTAAGCCTCTTAAAGCTCTTTGCAGCAACTGGGTAAGATTAACCATTAGGACATGCATCAATTTCCTACCACTTTGAACTATAGCACAGTCTCCTCCTCACCCCTGCTTCATAATGCAGAACAGGCCCAATTTAACTCATCAAATCTTGGATGACCTTAGGATCGTGTCTAGACTCAGACCTACTGCCAATATGTGGTACCTTCACTTATAAAAGTTTAGTAAGCCGCCTCAAGGAAACTGGGATGAAAAGTGGCATCATTTTCCCTGTCAGTTTGCTCTCAAGGAGTGACAAATCCTTCTTTCACTTCCGATATTTGTAAAATTGAGTGTGGTATTCCGCATTGGCCATCCCTCTCCACGGGCCTCTTCATTTTGTACGTTGATTCTCTAGCTAAGCCTATCTGCTCTCAAAGATACCCTACATGTATGCTCTGACACCAAGATCCTCCTGAATGTATGGGTGCTCTGGAAGCCATAGCATCTGAGCCCCTGGAGCATGGAATTCTGGCATCTTAACACAGGTAAATGTTCAGAACATGCAAGATTATCATGAAAACTCAGGGATATAAAAATCCATCAAGAACTGTCTCATTCCTCAGATCAATGTAGTTGCATCTTCCTGTAAAGTTGGAAAACTCCATTCATGGTGGAGACTCTTGTCTGAACTGCAAGAAATTGGGTTATTATTTGGGGCGGGTGCCTGCCCACCTCGAGGAACAATCACAGCCCTTGTGAGGGTGATCCCTCAAAACCACTAAATGAACCGGAGTTCAACCCATGGTAGCTATGGCACAGAGTAGAAAGGCTTAATTTAGGGCAATGTGCAAAGTATTTATGTAGTACCAAGACAGTAATAAAGTCAAAATGCAACATAATAAAAATCCTAAACAAATTAGAAAAATAGAGTGAAAATTAATAAACAAAATGACACCAAAATGACAAAAATCCACTAAGAAGTAGTCAATGGTAGATTGGAACCTAGGCCCAATTTGACACTGTTGATGAAGCGCCTGCTGGACACACCAACTAGGTTTGCCCTGGTCAAAGATTATACCTTTTGACTTTAGTCATTTAAGTTCCAATCCACGTTAGGAGTACTCTTCTAAAGCCCCCCCAGTACCCATGGGGAGGCACTTAAAGACTCCAAGGATGTCAGGCAGCGTCCAGTCCAAGTCTAGTTGCCACAGAACAACTGGGCAGTTGTAGAAATGGCCGCTTGTAGCTTGTTGTATCCCTACAGCTTAAACCAAAGGTCAGCCTTGGAGTTCACAACTTTGTCCTAGTTACAAGAGGGAGTGGTTCCCGTCCTCTAGGGCTCTTCTAAGGTCCCAGGCCAGTCCTCTTGTTCTTCCTAAGGTCCAGGAGTGTTCTGAAGTGAGTGCCTGGAGGTGTCACATTTATGCCTGGCATTAGCTAGTATGCGGGAATGATGACCCCAGGACACATACTAACAATTAGGTAATAGTTCTGAGGGCCACCCTACTCACTTTGGGCATTTTCATGATGGTGGAAGTCTTCGCCCACGCTAAACGTTGGCTCTGAGGGCTACGTGTGGGTGGGGGCGTAATATGGTATTCCTAGTGTCCACACACATCTAACACTAAACTCCACTTTGGAGGCAGTCACTCTACCCTTAGTAAAACCCGAAACGGAAGTCTGGAAGGACAAAGCAGGGTTTTGTAGCAACCAGACAGTGAATAAACAAGAATTGTTTTGCCATCCAGTTTCCCTTCCTTTCGAGAGCGCTCCCAGTGTTATATGTGAAAGCCCAGAGACAGAAGCCTGGTGGGACTAAACAGGCCCTTCAGCAACCAGACAGTGGATACACAGAAATTGTTTTGCTATCCTGTTTCCCTTCCTTTCAAGTGAGCCCTCAATGTTTTTTGTTTTTTAATTAAGTTTTGGTTGAAGGTAAATATAACAGGTTGTAACCCAACCATACGACACAGCAAAGTACGAGCCCCCAATGTTATATGTAAACCCAGCAGACCTGGCAAGCAGGATTCAACACTATAATGTCAAAAAGAATGCTCACAGGTCCACTCTGCATATATTGTCAGGTTCAGAGTAGTCATCTGTGCTCTAGTCAACCCTGTTGTTTGTTCCTGGGAAGCACACTGCACTTTTTTCACACCTATTCAAATGCTAATTACTGGCGGGCAGAAGTGGGAGAGCAAATGCAAATGTAGCCTCCAGGAACTTCAGGCAGGGAAAAGATAACTTTAATATTTATTAAAAATCTGATCTCACCATTGAATTGGATTTTTAGTTCCTATTAAAAATAGCTGTTTCATTATTTTTCTAGCTAGTCCAATTTCTGAGATAAACTATTAGGACTTTAATCTGTACTCTGGTTTTCTACATAAGACAGGTAGGCCGGCCACAGTGAAAAATAATTTTGGGTGCTAGTGACTGAAAAGACATGCTAACATTACATTTCTACATGTCGTACTTTTAAATATAATGCACTCTGCCTTGTAGATCACTTATTAATAGGGGTGTTATTATTAATATTTAAAAGAGAGGTTTTTACTTTTTAAAGGGTTCATTTTGATTGGTCGAATTGCAGTCTTTAAACTGCAATAGTAAGGCAGCAATGGTAGGCCTGAAGGCATGCAAAACTCTGTCACAGTAGTCGATGGCACAATCGGTCTGCAGTCCACTAGTAACATTTAACCAACAGGCCCTGGGTACATTTTGTACCATATACTCGGGACGTTTAGGTAAATTAAATATCTCAATTAGAAATATGTCAATGTGACCATGTTTAAAGGGGAAACACCTGCACTTTACCACTGGTTAACAGGGCTAAAGCATACAGAGGTCTAACACCAGCAATCATATAGGGTCCAGGAAAAGGAGAACAAAACAGGGTGACCATGCAGAAAAGGCAGATTTCCTACATAAACAGGGAGAATGCTTCTTTTCTTGTCTTGCCAAAAACTGCAGTTTATCATCTTAAGATTCTTTATAATGCAGCTCCTCGTCTGATCCATTGCTACAAGATGGCTGATCATGCAGATCTGCTTCCTCTTGGAAGGATAGGAAAAAGTTTTACTCCTTCGAGCAATGTTTCTATTGTGACGGAAAAAAGCTTTCCTGCAATATTGCAGTCTATCAAAGCTATGTCTTATACAGATGATTAAATCCATATATGAGACCTTTTTAATTTGTACCTCTTGTTGTCAAATTCAATTCACATGTGAAGACCTTTTCCCTTTTAAAACAATCTGCTGCAGAGTAGGAGTGTAACAAGTTGAAAACGCTTTCTTCCACAAAATAGTATGTTTTATTCAGAAGCTTTGCAAACAGGTTCTTTTCCTGCAAAAGTATGGTGCACATGACATTACCCACTCAATAACAAAAGAAAGATTTTGGGGTTTTTTTCCTGCAAAAAAGTTTCCTTTTTTTGTTGGACATTTTACCCACAGTGAAGTGTGTCATAGGTGAAAACTTAATAAAGTTGAAAAGAACACTTAAAAAAGCAAAATTATAAATTTGCACACATCTATTCTTGATCCTGCAAATGTCTGCCAGTATTTCGATCTGCCCTGCTGGGTCAAATTTTTTGAAAGGTGGGTAGCGAAGCATCTTTCTTTTTGTTTGCCAGAGAACAATATTTCTCCATCTTTACTAGTTTGGATAGCATCATTGGTGCAGCACGGAGACAGCAAACCGCTTCAAGTGGTAAATGACACAATGTGTGAACTGGATGGAGGACCCTGCCTATTTGTCTTTGTCCATAAGGCATAAGGCATAGAGCACCAACGCCTGTTGGCCTTACTGCCTTCTTACAGTACAGATATTGCAAAGCATATATTTTCTGATCAGCCACCAACCAGGCAGTCTCACCATAACTAGTTAAGAGAGGTTTCTCCCTCAAGGATACAGAGAAGGGCACCATTGGGTGCCCCATCAGCAACCTGGGGTTCTGCTGAAGAGTAGTAGATGTGGATACCATTGTGGTCTATGTGGGTCAGGAACTAAAGGGTGAATAGGCCAGACAGGGGACGAGAAGGAAAAAACAGAAGGTGGAACCTTGGTACAAGCAGCTCTCAATCTTCAACACAACAGTGACATTTAAGTACCAAAAGCTATAATTTCATTTGGAGGGGGCATATAATGGCAGACTCACATACTCCAGGGATACAACTACAGTACAGGAGTTGATTGCCAAGCACACCAGGGCAGGTTACAAACATAGTCCAGGAAGCGAGAAATGATAGAGATACTGAAATACCTCTGGGGTCTACAGGAGAGGAAGGATATTCAGTATATTACTGAAATATTTAAATACCATAGTGGTATTTCAGTACATCATGATGGGAAAATTACAGTAGGGGTTTGCTCGAACATTAACATGAAACCTAGACACATGAAAGAGCAATGAGGCAAAACCAGAAATAGTCTTATGAGTGCCTATGAAGTAGCATCACCTTCCCAATATTGACCATAGGTCCATAGTGCATCCGGCTTTTCAGGCACTACAGAGTGTAAAAACGCGGATAACTACAGCCTTGTATGGCCTTCATGGTTCTTTTTTCACATTTTTATTATAATTGATTACTTTTACATTTTCTGCCACATTATAAATACTTTTACATTTGGTCAACTCTATTGTGCGCTTCTGGCTGTGGGAACATGAAGGTATTGAAGTGAGAACACAATACGCACTCATGTTAATCATTTTCTATTTCTATTTTCATTATTTTATTTTTATATGAGCTGAAGTTTGATATGTCTTTGGTATGCCGCTAGCATCAACTCTACCTGCCATTGTTCTTCAGAGGAAGAAAGACGAAACCGTGAACTGCAACAATTGAGTAGGGTCACAGAGTTGAGGGTAGCTCGCTCCACTCTTGTGAAAGAATTGAATCTCGCCCAGGCCTCAGCTGCTCAATCTGCTGGAGGAGGAAGGCTTTTGAAGAACAATTTGCTCAAGCGGTCTAGATATGTTGGGTAAGTGGACGACAAATCAACCTTCAATTATTTCTGACAACTGCACATTCCAGGGACGCATGTGAGCTAGCAGCTAAGGTTTCTTGTACAACAGTAAAACACAGCGGTATCGGTGGTAAAGGCTGCAGAGAGGAGTCACAAAGATGGCGGCACAATGATTCTCAAAAGAGTCAACAGGAGGTGGGGTCAAGTGTTCCGCATGTCATCCATAATGCTCATTTCACAAAGTGAGGTCACCTCTTGCACAGATGTCTCAGCATCATATCACCTCTTAGGTAAAGGCATGGTAAAGGATGTCACCGCCCGGCTACCTCATAGAAAACGGTCATCTCTCAGGGGAGCTCCTGCTTCTGTGTCAGACCATATTAGTATTAGACTCGCCCAGCTTTCGAAACAGCTGAAACAACAGCAAATATGGAATTACTCAATGCAGCCTAGGTGGAGAGGCAAATTAGATGGTAACAGCAGTATAGAGGACACTTAGGTTTGAACACTTCAACAACGGCTAGGAGGTGAGGATGCTTAGAAAGTGCTACTTGGACTGTGAATGCTGCACATATCCACATATAAGGAGACTGGGAGGGTTACTAGAACAGTGTTGTTTTAGGTTTGTATTGGTATCCCATGTGGCCACAGAAGTTGAAGTGGTTGACAAGGAAATTATAAAATGGAGTCTCAGAGAGATGAGAGTAAAGTCAAACAGAGATCAACGTGGGAAGTCACAAACAGGTCAGACTCAGACTGAGATCCGAGCGATGTCACAGCAGGGTACCAGAGTAGCCAGGGTGGGACCCCAGAGGGTTTAAAGTGGGGTAAAAACCATTCATAATGAAGTCAGAGCAGAGTCATTGAGAGTGTAGGCCCAGAGTGGCCAGAGTGAAGACATGGAGTAATTAAAGTGGGAAAAACTGAGTAGTCAGGTCAAGTTCCCTAAAAGATCAGAGTGGTTCAGAGCATACCTGAGAGGAGGGAGTGAAGGATGATAGAAAGATCAGAGCAGGGTGAGATAGAAGACAAAAGTCTTAATAGAGCATAGCCGGGTCTGGTGGCTCAGTGGACTAATGTGTCTGCTCAGGGGCCTGTGTTCGACCTCATGGTCACAGGTTCAAATCCCGGCGAGTCCACTCAGCCTTTCATCCATCTGAGGTCAATAAAATGAGTACTATTAAGTTGGGTAACAATAAACATCTGTTATTCAGCGCCAAGATGCCTGCGGGTGAACGTGTTATTCTCTGTTCGATCACTGATGAATTAGAGCAGGATCTCAAAGAATGTAAACAACTAGAGGCTCCTAAAGGAAGTATTTTCAATCAAAAGCTTATACATTTTAGAGATTGGTCACACAAGATCCAATCAAATTAATCTGTTGATGCATCAGTTTATAAAGATTATTCATTATGGACATATAAAGAAAGAAATTATTCTGTGGTAAGGTATTGATAATTTAATTATATAGTAAAAGACACCAATGTGAATATATATTGTACATGTATATGGTCCTTTCCTAGAAATATAGGGCCAGATTTACACAGGTTTTTTGCATGCGCAAATGAGTTTTAGACTCGTTTGCGCCCGCAAAAAACCTGTGGCCCATGTACTAATCCTATTTTGTGAGTCGCATTTGCGACTCGCAAAATAGGATTAGCGACTCGCTATTAGGAAGGGGCGTTCCAAGGGTGTCCCTTCCTAACAGCGACTCCTTAAGCTATGTAAGAATGCTTTGCGCCCACAATTGCGGTCGCAAAACACTCGCAGTTTACCACCCTTCTCAGAAGGGTGGTAAAGCACTCACAAACGGGAAGGGGTCCCCAGGGGACCCTTTCCCATTTGTGCTTCATGCGCAAATATTTTTCAAGGGCAGGCAGTGGTCCCATGGACCACTGCCTGCCCTTAAAAAATTAAACTGAAAAGGTTCATTTTTATTTTTTAAATGCATCCAGTTTTCCTTTAAGGAAAATGGGCTGCATTTAAAGAAAAAAAAAACTGCTTTATTTAAAAGCAGTCCCAGACTTGGAGGTCTGCTGACCCCAGCAGGCCACCATCCCTGGGAGTCCCAGCCATTCCCAATGGGGGTCGCAAATTGCGAAAGCCTCATTAATATGCATGAGGCATGCAATTTGCGACCCCATTGGGAATCGCAAACAGTGTCTCGGACAGTGTTGTGCATCCCAACTAGCGAGTCGCATATTGCGAGTCGCACATGCGACACTATTTATGACTCGCTAATTGGTGGGTCGTACATCTGGCCCATAGTCCTGAGGATGGTCTTATGGATGGTTACTGTATAGAGATTGAAAGTTCAACCAAAACATCCACAACTTAAACTAGCCGACAAAACCAAGACTATTTGTATTATAATTGTTCATACTCGTCTCATAGATTAGGCTGAGTAATATTATACACCATGTAGGACCTCATGTGAAATTAAATACATTGGTTACTTGTATGTTTTATTTGGTGTGTATTGTATATATGTTACCCTTTATGCATTTGTTTGCTGAGTAGATAGTACAATAGTATATAGATATATATATGTATTTGTTACTATACAATTAAATCATACCTTGGCACAGAATGCTTTCTTTCTTTATCCGCCCTCGTTGAATTATCTATGTAAACATCGACAGGCACATTTTGATTGGATCTTGTGTGACCAACCTCTAAAATGTATACGTTTTTGATTGGAAACAATTTCTTCAGGAGTCTCTTGTTGTTTACATTGTTTTAGGACTGGGCCGGCTTTAGCACTGGTGGCGCCCAGTGGGACAATCATTTTTGGCACCCCTACACCCCATGACCGCCTCCTTGGATTCTGTCACTACCACCAGGCAAAAGTGCCCCTCATCTCTCCAGTCATAAGTTATTGCTAAACAAGAGTCCCCCCCTCCCCCGAGGTCAGTGCCCCCTCCACAGGTCAGTGCCCAGTGCGGCCGCACCGGTCGCACTGCCCTAAAGCCGGCCCTGTTTTAGGATACCCTATTGTGTTTTACAGGATCTCAGTCAAAGAAATCAAACTAGAGTTGCATCACAGAGGTTTCCAAGTGGAAAAGTGTCAGAGAAGGGACAATGTGACATTTCCTCGGAAAATACTGACACATATGAAAGAAGTTACCTACCTGAACCCTCACGTTGCAGCTAGTCTCTTACAGAATCATGCCAAGCGGTTGCGCTCAGAATGGCATAATACATTTCTCAAATCTTGGGTCTGTGGGTTTCATTCATAGGTGTGTTTCAATGATTCACTATGATGTCAATGTAAAGTGCTGATAACCCCCATCCTAAACATGACATACGTAGAGTGTTTTCCCCTGTGACTGTGAACGTGTGAGGTAGCACTGTATGCCTCAACTCCATGTAATAATATACCCGGCATTCCAGTTTCTGTAATTTCAAGTGCATGGGTACAAATGAATCCTGCCAGACACTGATGTTGTGGTCCTGTGGAAGGCAAAGGGTAAAGACATTTCGTATCCATAGAAGCCTTCCATCAAACATTGAATAAATCCTAAATGGTATTTTGTTCATATCTACTTTTGAAAATATGGACCAAGCAAAAACTGAATTTGAGATTCATCATTATAAGACCTGTGAAAAAGTAAAATCATTATGTCATTAAATACTTAACTTCAGTTACCAAGAGCTGCAATGTTTTCTGCTTTTGCTAACTTAGCTGACCATATGTGTGCATGTCCGAAGAGAGATACGAAGGCCCTGGAGCCGGAGATGAGACTTTCTAAAAGCAGTTTGCTCAGCTGAAACTGTGTGCTATGTTGTTACTTTCAAAAGTAATTACCCTCTTCTCATGATTTCACCCTTGGACCTGCTTATCTCTAAATGAAAATGTAGTCTTGCGACTGATGCTAGAAAGGTCTAGGATAGGACTCCTCGGGGCTGGTACACTGGTCTCCACAGCAGGTGTCAGGGGAATACTCTTTGACTCACAGACTTACATTTTCCACAGACCTTATCCA
Source organism: Calotriton arnoldi (assembly GCA_963921515.1). Taxonomy (NCBI): domain Eukaryota; kingdom Metazoa; phylum Chordata; class Amphibia; order Caudata; family Salamandridae; genus Calotriton; species Calotriton arnoldi. The sequence goes on along the minus strand of CAWUFW010000598.1, from coordinate 1,138,163 downwards.
CTGAAACCCGAGAGATTCCAGTATTGGATTATATCTCCAGATGAAAAGTGATCTTCTCTGCATGTTTCACGAGTGATGTGCTGTATGTCTTTTGCAACATTTTTATACTAAATAGTGATTCTAATGTGCGTCAATTGATTACTTGTAAAGAGTAACACATTTCTCTAGATAGATAATAAAAATAGCGTGCATTTAACAGATTTATTTGATCACAGGTAAATAGAATTATTTTTTGTATTATCTGTAGATTATTGAAATTTAAAGTGAATGAGACATTTTTTTTGCTTTTCACTTGACCCAGTAATGCCTTCACATCTATAACTTATTTTTCAATTACTTTGATTCTGTTGCAAAATGACTTCATGTTACAGTAAAGCTCGAGAACGGCCCGACAGCTTGGAGAGTCCACAGTCACTGGTGCCTGTGGTGATGTCGGCCCCCAGAGGACGATGGGAACCTCTTGTTTCCCAGAGGGGAGAGAATAACCTCTCTCATCACCACAGGTCAGAAAGAGGCCGGAGAAAGCACATTATGGATGTTGACTGCGGACCTAAAATCTAGACTCAGTAACGGCTTATCTGGGAAACTGAAGATGGCTGTAGTTGAGGGCTCAGCGGCACTATAAAACACCAAAATGACTGGCTGCACAAATAAACAAGCATTGGCATAGCCAATAGGTCTCGCCTTTGGGGCCTTATAAGTGTTTAGCCAGAGCTATGGACTTTGCCAATGTCTTCAAGCTGTGCTGTAGAGAAGTGTGGCTGCTGTGCAGCATGCTGAAAAGTTATAATAAAAAAGTGTCAGACGCATTTTTGTTACTTTATATATGACCAAGAAGGCATTATGTAAAACTGAACGACCATATTAAAAAAAGTATTTACAATAAAAAAAATTCCTCAGTTTTCTTTTGTTCTTGCAATGCTGGCAACTTGTTTCTGCCTATTGCAATGGTGTTTGTTAAAGCTTTTTTTTTGAGGGGGCATAAACAATCGGAGGGTGAAGGTTGGGAACTAGTACCTGTATTATAACACTAACAGCGGCCAGACGCTAGGGGAGAATCAACAGATGCCGAGAGCAGGCTGAGGTGGTGCTGAGTGATGCTGAGGTGGTAGTGGTGGTGACTGTTGCGGAGACGATGCTGAGGTGATGTTGATGATACTCAGGTCTTGCTGAGTGATACTGCTGTGGTGCTGAGTGATGCTGTGGTAGTGCTGAGTGATATTGTCTTGGTGCTGAGTGATGCCGTGGTGGTGCTGAGTGATGCTGTGGTGGCCCTGAGTGATGCTGTGGTGGCCCTGAGTGATGCTGTGGTGGCCCTGAGTGATGCTGTGGTGGCCCTGAGTGATGCTGTGGTGGCCCTGTGTGATGCTGTGGTGGCCCTGAGTGATGCTGTGGTAGTGCTGAATGATGCTGTGGTGGTGCTGAGCGATGCTGTGGTGGTGCTGAGCGATGCTGTGGCGGCGCTGAGCGATGCTGTGGCGGCGCTGAGCGATGCTGTGGCGGCGCTGAGTGATGCTGTGGCGGCGCGGAGTGATGCTGTGGCGGCGCGGAGTGATGCTGTGGCGGCACCAAGTGATGCTGTGGCAGCGCCAAGTGATGCTGTGGCCGCGCGGAGTGATGCTGTGGCCGCGCGGAGTGATGCTGTGGCGGCGCGGAGTGATGCTGTGGTGGCGCGGAGTGATGCTGTGGTGGCGCGGAGTGATGCTGTGGTGGTGCTGAGTGATGCTGTAGTGGCCCTGAGCGATGCTGTGGTGGTGGTGAGCGATGCTGTGGCGGTGCTGAGCGATGCCGTGGTGGTGCTGAGCGATGCTGTGGCGGCACTGAGCGATGCTGTGGCGGCGCTGAGCGATGCTGTGGTGATGATGAGTGATGCTGTGGTGGCCCTGAGCGATGCTGTAGTGGCCCTGAGCGATGCTGTGGTGGTGGTGAGCGATGCTGTGGCGGTGCTGAGCGATGCCGTGGTGGTGCTGAGCGATGCTGTGGCGGCACTGAGCGATGCTGTGGCGGCGCTGAGCGATGCTGTGGTGATGATGAGTGATGCTGTGGTAGCCCTGAGTGATGCTGCGGTGGCCCTGAGTGATGCTGTGGTGGCCCTGAGTGATGCTGTGGTGGCCCTGAGTGATGCTGTGGTGGCGCTGAGTGATGCTGTGGTGGCGCTGAGTGATGCTGTGGTGGCGCTGAGTGATGCTGTGGTGGTGCTGAGTGATGCTGTGGTGGTGCTGAGCGATGCTGTGGTGGTGCTGAGCGATGCTGTGGTGGTGCTGAGCGATGCTGTGGTGGTGCTGAGCGATGCTGTGGTGGTGCTGAGCGATGCTGTGGTGGTGCTGAGCGATGCTGTGGTGGTGCTGAGCGATGCTGTGGTGGTGCGGAGTCATCCTGTGGTGGTGCGGAGTGATGCAGTGTTGGCCCTGAGTGATGATGTGGTGTCGCTGAGTGAAGCTATGGTGGTGCTGAGTGATGCTGTGGTGGCGCGGAGTGATGTTGTGGTGCTGCTGAGTAATGCTGTGGTGGAGCTGAGTGATGCTGTTGTGGTGCTAAGTGATGCTGTGGTTGCGCTGAGTGATGCTGTGGTTGCACTGAGTGATGCTGTGGTTGCACTGAGTGATGCTGTGATGGCGTTGAGTGATGCTGTGATGGCGTTGAGTGATGCAGTGATGGCGTTGAGAGATGTGTTGGTGCTGAGTGATGCTGTGCTGGCTCTGATTGATGCTGTGCTGGCTCTGATTGATGCTGTGGTTGCGCTGAGTGATGCTGTGGTGATGCTGATTGACGCTGTGGTGTTGCCGAGTGAGAGATAGAGTGAAGATATAATGCCCAATTAGAGAGGGTGGTGAGAGAGAAAGAGAGAGAAAGGGTGTACATAGAATAAAGAGTGGAGCGGGATAGAGAGAGAGAAAGAAGGGGAGAGAGAGTGAATGAAGGAGTTTGAAAGAGAAACAGATAAAGGGGTGAGAGAATGAAAGGCTAAAAAAGATAGAGAGGGGAGAGTTAATTAAGTAGAGATAGAATTAGAGAGGGGAGAGAGAGAGAAGGAGAGAGACAATAAGAGTGGGGGGTGTGGAGTTTAAATAGAGTGAAGAAGTGACGCGGAAAAAGTAACCTTAAATATAGCTTTGTGCTTTGCGCGAATAAATATAAAAAAAAAAAACAGTGAGAGACAAAAATACTGGTAATTAGGCTGTGACTCCCAATATAAAACAAATAGCGATATAAGGTGAAATCAACCCACCGAAGCAATATTTCTAACTAGACAAAAAAAAGCTTGCATTTCAATTCTAATCGCTGTTGTTTTTCATGTGACTGTAGTCCAGGGCCGTCAGTTGGTAATGTGAGCTGCTGCTGCGATTGAAACATCAGAGTCCAGAGAGTTAATGAGCCATGACGAGGAAATGAGGAAGAGATGGGAAACCCAGATGGCAGCTGCGCGCGTGCACGCTATCGTGAACGCAAGCTGGTCGCCAGCCGAAAGCCAGTGGGTTTGCACTTCCAAAACCCGCTTACTAAAACTCTCGGCCAGACCAGCGCAAGCGCTGGTGCAGGCCGAGACCTAAAAATATATGTGCTCCTACCAGACATTTGATCACTGCAGTCTGAGGTTCCCTGGGTCGGCAGAGGATCTTGTATCTCAAATTACAGGTGGCTGAGTGGAACCTTATTAAATGTTGGAATAAGGATCGTGGGGACAACCGTTGGAGTTAGGAAATAACTGAGGATACAACGTTTTTACACAACAGGCTACCTTCCATGGCATCTTGATTTTTTTTGTGGGTGAATAGCTCAGCCAGCATGGATTTGTCCTACATTGGGGGCAAGAAGGACAAACTGTACATTTTATGATATTTTCAGAAATAGAACTCAGCAGCTTAATGCATGTACTAGGGAATGGTTTGTAAAAACTGCAGGTCAAAAGTTTAAATTCCACCATTTTTTTTCTTTTTTCCAAAAGGAGAAACAGCCCTTTTAGGTACAGGTCGGTGGAACTCATGGAGTTTCACTCTGTGGAATTCCATGGAGTTACATAAATACTCAGCGAGATTCTGCAGAGCTCCTCAAGTGCACGGAATTCAGCACGTCGCGCTGCTCGCACTGATTTTTTGCGCCGGGAGCTTGTTTTGTGCTGTAAAATCAGCACGAATGGCACCACGTCGCGTGCTAGAGGGCACTGCTTCTTTTCTCTGCTCAAGTAGATTTTCTACTCGAGTGGCAGCTTTCTCAATGCAGATGGTTGCGACCTGCCACGCCCGCCTGCGTTCTGAAATCTCGCCGGGAGGCGTTCTAGTGCCCAAAGATGGCATTAGGAGACAGCAATTCTCTCTTGCCCTCACCACCTTACCCTTGGCAAGCTGCGCGTGAGAAAAACTAGTCTGCCACGCGGCGGTTGGCAGAGTTTTGCTGCATCTCCGCCCTCCAAGCGGAACACAGAGTGGGCAAAAGTCTGCTGGCGGAGAGGAACTTTTCACCCACCCCTACTTTTAAGTGCATTGGTCCATCCATTCTGCCGATTTCCTTTCAGATAAATAACACAAAAGTAATTCTACCACTTCCTTCCCTCCTTTCCAGAAGCTACGTGGCTTAGTGTTTATCACTTTGCTGTCATCGATTGGATGTCACAGGGAGATGAGTCACCCATCCCTTATCCAGGTGGTACCCTGGTACTTGGCTGAGTCAGGGGCTCTATTGCAGATGTAGGAAAGGTTGAGAGGTGAGTGACTCACATGGCAGAGAAGAGCAGGGAGGTATGATGCTGCCAGGGGCGACATACCAGCGCACCATAGGTATCCAATTTGTGAGTGGCATAACACACAATCACACCAAACCTGATGGGGTCCAATCCTCGCTGAGCAAGCTCATTGTGAATCTGCACCCCATGCTGCTCTTCCAGCCGATGCTCGCTGCACACCCATACAGGTAAATGAGCGTAGGAGCAGCACCGTCTCCAGGAAGCTTGCAAAGTGGATGGACTATCCAGCTTTGAAATAACTCTCGACTGGGGCGAAGTGGCACACAGAGTTACAAAAATACCCCATTTAATAACATACATCAGGTAGCAAAACATAATATGATAAACTACATAGCATGCAATGAAACATAGAATATAACATAATAAATTAGGCAATGCAATATATTACAAAACAATATATAACGTGGCCTAATATAAAATAGCATACATTTTCTGGAGGAGAGTATAAGAGGATGAAGCATAACATACTCGATGAAACATAATAAAAACTATGTTCTTACCAGGCTTAGGAATGGAATATTCCCAATTGACCCAAGGAATCCAAACACAACTGGGAAAAACCCCTGCAAGTGAGAAATAGGGATTGTTGGTTATTGATAAACATCATCGAATGAGTATAGCTAGGCAAGTTGTACAACCATCATGGCCAGCAAAAGAGGATTACTGCATATTTTTACTGGACTCAAGGTAGTTGGCAAAGTCTATGGGAAAGCTGGGAGGTTGGCCGACAGGCAGATGGCCTCCTGGCGATGGTGGATACAGTGATTTGATAAAAGATCACACCTAGTGTTAATTAGCTGAGCTGGGATTTGTAGAGCAGTAGTATGCTCAACAGATCTGTGACATGAACCACTATGCCTCTGGCACCTATACCTACCTGAAGAGGGCCACAAAGCCATAAGCCTCAAGTGCCATGCCCAGGATGGGCCACCGCAGCAGGACTATCAAGATGCCCCCCAGGAAGAAGCTGGTGCCCTTAAGCCGGGGCCTCTGAAAGAAGAAGCTAAAGGTCCGCCGGAGCCCGATGATCACCGCAATACCAGTCAGGAAGAGGATCTGCAGGGAAGGTACATGGTCACTGGAGGTTACAATGGAGTTCATGATCAGGCATTATGTATGTGCACGTTCAATAATTTAGTGTAAATATAAGGACCCCCTGCTACTTATACCTATTCTAGGGCAGGGAAAATACAATTGTAAATAAGAAATCCCTAGGCAATTAATGTTCTAATTCGCATTATATGACATAATTGCAACGTGATGCTGAAAAAGGCTAAGTGATCACTTATAACCAATATACAAAAAACTTTTATTAGTACAAATTATTAAAAAATGTATGATGCATCATGCCTGTAATGTTACATGGCAAAAGTTAAAAACACAAAGAAAGACAAGACCTATATTCCATTGAATGAATGTCTCTCAATAAACAGCTTCAATCAAACAATCATTTCATGTATATTGCTTTGACAATAGAATTAATGTAAGCACAACATTGCAAGATTATTTAAATTCAAATAAAGTCATAACAATGAAGACCAGATGTGTCTAAATAATAATCAAAAATCAATTATATATGAAAAAAACAAGAGAGAAATTATAAATTAACACATATGTTCAAATTGTGAGACAATCAAATGGCTTTGTTCTGTCCCACCCATCTAACTACCCCATCTTCATGCCCATGATCAGATCTTCCCATTCCACAAAGCCTTTAAAGGATGGACTGTCCCTGCTTAGTCTCACAGGACTGAATTCACCCTCTGAGTAGATTTGTCTCAATCAGCGGATGGTCCCCTGGACGTCAAGGGACTCAGGGCCAGCTGTGAGGTAAGTGACACACTACAGTATCAAACATAAGGCAAAAGTTTTTTTATAACCACATTTTATTGATTTTATTACGATCATTACATGATCCTTCTCAAGACCCTACCCATATAAGATATATCACCCAATGGATTCATCAGACAATAGTATCCCCACCATCGGCCCCAGATCTTTGATTTTTCTTGGCACAGCCTGTGGCATTGTATATAGGTTTGTCTAGTTTCGCACTCCAGTCCATTGCTGCTCCCTACTCAGATAATGTGGGTGGGTTAGAAGATTTCCATTTGCATGCAATGTCCCTTTTGGCTACAATCGTTGCCATGTCCAAGTCCCCTCGGTTACGTGCCAAATCCTATAGGAGACCTAGTAAAGCCATCTTGGGTGACAACTTGATGGATCTTTCAAACACCTGAGGGAGAGTTTTGGTGATCTGTTGCCAATATTTGGCAATGCTGGAACATTGCCATACCATATGGAAGATGTCTGCCCCTGGATGCAGACACCATCAGCACATCAGGGTTCTGCAAGCATGCTGGCGTGCTAAAGACACTGTGGAGTACGATAAGTCATGTGCAGGTAGTGAGACTAAATCAGTAGAAGACGGGAGGAGCTGGTGATTGCTCAGAGGGCCATGCAAGCCTTTCTCCATTCCATCTCTTCTAGGGCCCCTACTCATCCTTCCCATTTCTGTCTAAGGCTCTCAAGTGCGTTGGGGGGATTGCACTTCGGTGATCGGTAAATCTGGGAGATTCCACCCCAGTTCACTGGTCCAATGCCCTGGGTATCACCCATTGTGGAAGAGCCAAAAAAGGACAGTGGAGGAGCCATGCATATCTGCGTTGATATGCACCAAGCAAACATGGCAAGCGAAAGAGAATGACATCCAGGTCCGGACACTGCTGACATGATTACACAGCTGAATGAAGGCCTTTTCCCGTCTTGATTTGAACAAAGGGTATCACCAGCTCGAATTGGAAGAGAATTGCAGGTACATTACTACCTTTTCCACCCATGTTGGTTTGTTTCGATATAAAAGGCTAAGCTTTGGAGTGTCATCAGCTGCCAAACTTTTTCAGGATGTCATTTGTCGCATAATACAGCCAGTCACAAATGCTTTCAATTACAGTGATGACATACTAGTTTTTGGGGCCCCATGAAAGGAACATGATAAAGTGCTTACCCAAGTGTGTTGTATACTTGCTGATGCAGGTCTCACTTAAAATGTGGCAAAGTGTGAGTTTCATCAAACCAAACTCAAGTTCTTTGGTCATATCTTTTCTGATAGGGGAATGACTTCAGATCCAAATAAAGTACAGGCCTTGACATCCACTTCTACACCCCAAGATGTAACTATGCTGAGACCCTTCCTTGGTATGGCTAGTTACTGTTCAAGGTATATACATGATTTTGCCACTGTAAGTGTCGCATTAAGAGACTTAACTAAATAAAATGTCCCATTTACATGGTCAAGTGAATGTGAACAAAGCTTCAAGAAAATCGGGCATGCAATTGAGAGCACAACTGAAATGGCACACTTTGATCCGAAATTGCAGGCAGAGATTGTTGTTGATTCAAGCCCCGTGGGGTTGGGTGCCATCCTTGGCCAGCACCGGACATCCCAATGCCCCAAAACACATTGTGACTTATTCTAGACAAAGCTTGCCAATGACAGAACATGCTTATTCACAACCCGAAAACCAAAAGCCTAGCTGTAGTGTGGGCATGTGAACATTTTCATGTGTTCCTGTATGGAAAACATTTCAAAGTTGTCACTGAGACCAAGCATTGCTCACCATTCTGGGCAATCCCAAAGTCAAGATGCCCCGTCGCATTGAGAGGTGGGGGTTGCGATTGCAAGAGTACGATTACACGATTGTGCATGGTCCAGGACAAGATCAAAACCCTGCTGACTACTTCTCACATGTGCCAATACAGTGTCATGGCACTACTTCTAAATAGGCTGATGCCTATGTTAACTTCATTGTGAAGTCCAGTAACCCTGCTGCCATATCGGTAGAACAAATCATTACTGCCACGAGTACTGACAGGGATTTGTTAATACTCAAAGACATTATTACACATCAATCTTGCGAAAGCATACTCGACCTCTTCATGATGACCTTGAATACCAGAAATTTGAAAATGTGCAAGAAAAATCTTCAGTTACCCCTGAAGGCATTATTTTACGAGGGTCAAGAATGGTCATTCCAGGGAGTCTGAGACAACAAGTTATTGAACTGGCCATAAGGGACACAGTGGAGTTGTTGCTACAAAACTAGCTTTAAGAGACCGAATGTGGTTCCCTCGTCTTGAAGAGAGAGTTGAAAAAGAGTTAAAGGCGTGTCATATGTGTAACTGTCATCTAGACACCCCACATTCGTTGAACATGTCTGATCTCCCAAAGCATGCATAGGAGAAAATTGCAATTGATTTCTTTGGACCCCTTTACAATGGACATCATCTACTAGTATTTGTTGATGAATATTCCCGTTTTCCCCTGGTGGAAGATCTGTGGTCATCTACTCATGACCGGGTCATTGAGAGACTAGAAAGCATTTTTGCAACATGGGGTGTTCCTTCGATTTTAAAAGTTGACAATGGCCTGCCTTTCAATAGTCGAGAATTTAAAGATTTTCTTACTCATCTGAAGGTCAAGCATCAGAAAGCACACCTCTCTGGCCACAGGCATAAGGTGTGGTTGTGAGATTTATGAGTACCCTCAAGAAGACCATTCAGTGCAATTCACTGGAAAAGCTTGAACTCAAAACAGTTCTTCAGTCTACACTTTGTGCATACAGGTCAACTCTCCATTCTATTATGGGTGAGGGCCCTGCCACCTTAATGTTTGGGAGAGCCATACAAACCAAACTGCCACAATGGACCAATGAGAGATCTATTGACATTGATGAACTTCGAACCACTGATTTGTCTCACAAACGAAAAATGAAAACCTATGCAGACAGACGCCGCTGTGCTCGAAGCACTGTGTTCAACAGAGGAGACCAAGTCATCGTCAGGCAGAAACGGAAACACAAGTCTGATGCTCCTGTTAATGCTGTCCCACTGAGAGTTGTAACTAGTAAAGGGCACATTATGACTCCTCACCGTCCTGGAAAGTCCATTGCGAGAGATTCTTTGCATTTCAAGCACTTACCTCGATCTTCACCAACTCCAGATGTCAGGAGTGAGACTTATCCACTTGAGAATCCAGAGAGCCCAATGCCTGTCCTGTACCGATGTCTTTGTCACCAATGCCAGTCATGGACACTGCTCCGATATCTCTGTGGGCTCACGTGACCAGATCTGGGCGATTGATTCGAGCATCAAAATGACTTATTGAAGAGTTATAATGTATACATGTATTATTGGTACTTTTTATTTAACAAAGGGGGAGGATGTAGTGTCTTGTGAGTTAGAGATGACGGGGCCCTTTGAGTTCCTGACGGACTCCATAGAACAGTGAGGTAGTGCGTTGGTGATGGAATTCATGATGTAGAATGTTCAGTTAATGGTTACATGCTGAGGAATAAAGATGTGTGATAACAAGCTCCGTGTGTGGCCTGATCATTTGCATGTACCCAGGCTGGGGTAGGACGCTACAACATGCAACATACACGTGTGCGGAGTGAGATGAACTGGTGTTTGTGTATGTTTCAAGGGTGCGATGTTTTGGGAATATGTACCAGTATGAGATGCCCTGGTATGTGTACCATTATGAGATTAACTGATTTGCGTATCGCTGATAAAATTGTGATCCATTGAGCCTGGGTATATCTATTTGTGAGATTAGTGAGGTGCATTCGTACATATAACTTTGTTAGGAAAGTAACCGCTGTACATGTGCGTGGAATGCAACACCCCGGCATCTCTCCTGATGCCAAGAGTGGGCCCAGACAGAGCCTGATGCTTGGGAGATGATACTCACGTTTCCAAAGGCAAGCAGCACAGAGTCGAAGTACAGGAGGACCCCAAAGAGGATAAAGAAGATGCCAAAGCCTGTCAGTCCCACTCCGATCTCTGCAAAGAAGAACAATGAGCAGATGTGACGTACAGCAGAGTGAAGAGCACAGGAACGAAAACGAGGCACGCCACGTGGAAGCAGCTCCAAGTGATGGGCATGTGCATGTGGGGGCGGCACATGCAAGTGACCAAGGGGATTGGCTAGATTACTGCTCAATTTGTGCTATTGGTTGCAGGTGGAGGACCAGGGCCGGCTCTAGGGCGGTGCGATCGGTGCGACCGCACCGGGCGTTGACTTGGGGTGGGGGGCGTCATTTTTGAAAATGTATACTATCGTTTTAAAAGCACCTGCTGCCGCATTCCTGGCCTCCAGCAATTTTCAGACATCAGTTAAAATATCTAGATAAATCTGGTGATTAATCGTCTTCCTGGAAAGAGACCGGAGGTTTGTCTAGTGGAAGTTTTGACTCATCCTAAGGTAGTGCAGAAGGTTAAAATGCCTGCTGCTAAGAACGTGACCATGCAGATAACGAAGTGCATATAATGTAAATAGGTCAGTGGGTTCTGTTAGAGAGCTCCTTTTGTTACCTGTCATTTATAAGTCAAAATCCTAATATAGAACATTGAGGTATTAACTGTCATCCTAGAGCTGAATGCAAACTGCAAGGTATATGTTAGAGCTATGTTTTTTTGCCCAGTCTTTCATCATCCTAATCTTGTGAAAAGGGTTCATTTGGGTAGAAAACAATTCTTATTATGAAAGAGAACCCCTAACAATGTTGTTACGTTTTAAATTCTGAATTTGTGCTTTTCCAGAATAAGGACTCAAGCTATATTGCCTACCAGTATCGATGACATGTCACTCCTACACTACACCTTGTAGTCCTATCTGATGTAACATTTCCTATACACTGATTAACACACATATGATTGTCTCTGTGCAATGTGTGTGTGGTGTAAAGTGCTCTGACACCTTACACTGGTATGAGTGGTGCTATAAAACTAAATGGCACTGTTCAAGGGTGCTAGTGAGGGAATCCGTGGCAGAGGTGGTCATTGGGGGGGCGCCAACAGACATTGTCACACAGGGCACTACCAGCGCTAAAGCCGGCCCTGACCAGGACTTATTTATCAAAATACTTTGCCCCAGAACTAGAGAGAGAAAGGCAGAAATGGGAAGAAGAGAAAGACGGGGAAACAAACAAATGAAGAAAGGAGGGATGAAAAAGACCCTGTATGCATGACATAAAGGGGCAGGGAGTGTATGGTGGTGGACAAAAGAGCGATGAGGGGGATTCGAGAGTAGACAGCCTTATTATTCAGCATCTCTGACATTCTGGGAGGGGCGGGCTTCTAAGAAAAACTTTGAGCCCAGCTCTTTTTCTTTATAAGATATTTTGTGCTTCCCCTGGGTTTTTGGACACCTGTTAAATTGTGTGAGGAGTCTCAAATTAATTTTTGTTAGAAAATACAGATGAAAGGTCTTACATGGCTGGGATTTCTGGGCTATCCTGCCCGACTGTTTAACTTAGTCTGGCCGGGCCTATGATTTAGAGCCATTTTAAAGCATAGGCAAAGTGCACAATTGCTGCGGCCCCCCCATAATGTGACACATGTGGGAATAAAAAACAGATTCTCGGTTAATGTGAAATCCGAGTATGCCCACCTACCCTCTCTCCCACTCTCTCAAATCGACCTCAGTTAGGTATGCCTCAACTCTCTCAAAATACACCTCCATACTCTTTCTACCTCTCTCATACGACCTCACTCTTTCTACCTCTCTACGCCACTCTTTACATCTTTACCCCTCTGTCTCAGCTCTGTGCATCATTGTTCTGCTTCTGTTTCACCTGTCTATGTCCTATTTCCATCTAGTTTACGGGCCGGCTCTAGGGCGGTGCGAGGGGTGCCACCGCACCGGGCGCTGACTTGGGGTAGGGGCGTCATTTTCGCTAGTATATTATCATTTAAGCACCTGCTGCCGCGTCCTGACCTCTAGCAATTTTCAGGCATCAAAGTGTCAAGATAACTGTGGTGATTAATCGTCTTCCTGGAAAGAGACTGGTGGTTTGTTTAGTGGAAGTTTTGACTCATCCTAAGGTAGCGCAGAGGGTTAAAATGCCTGCTGCTAAGAACGTGTACCATGCAGATAACAAAGTGCATATAATGTAAATAGGTCAGAGAGTTACTGCTTCTGTAAAAGAGCTCCTTTTGTTACTTGTAGTTTACAAGTCAAAATTCTAATATAGAACATTGAGCTATCAACTGTCATGAAAGAGCTGCATGCAAACTGCAAGGTATATGTTAGAGCTATATGTTTTTCCACCAGTCTTTCATTATCCTAATCTTGCCAAAAGGGTTCATTTGGGTGGAAAACAATTCATATTATTAAAGAGAACCCCTAACAATGATGTTACGATTTAAATTCTGAACTTGTTCTTTTCCAGAGTAAGGACTCTTAAACTATATTGCCTACCAGTATGGATCACATGTCACTCCTACACCTTGTAGTCCTGTCTGATGTAACATTTCCTATACACTGTTTTACACACGTGATTGTCTCTGTGCAATGTGTGTGATATAAAGTGCTCTGACACCTTACACTGGTCTGAGTGGTGCTATAAAACCAAATGAATCTGAGAGTGTGTGGTTATGGAGACTTGAGGGGCACTGTTCAAGGGTGCTAGTGAGGGAATCCGGGGCAGAGGTGGTCATTGGGGGTGGGGGGGCGGCAACAGACATTGTCGCACAGGGCGCCACCAGTGTTAAAGCCGGCCATGAGTTTACCTCTCTCTACCTCAGCGCTCTTTAACTCAACCATCTACCTCTTTCCATCTCTCTATACTCTCCCTGCCTGTCTCAGTCCTATATATCACTACTCTACACCTCACCCCCATCTCGTTACTCTCTCTACCTCACATGAGTCTCGGTACCTCATCTGTTCATCACATGCCCCTCTCTACCTAACATCTCGATCTACCTCACCCCTTGTGCACTACCTCTCCTCCCCTCTCTTTCTACCTCCCCTCTCACTTTCCACATGTCCCTCTTCCTCATCTCCCTCACTGTCTTAATCCTTTTTTGATAGTTCTCTCTCTCTGCCTCGTTTTGCTAATCATTATCTTCTTTCTCTCACTTCCCTTTGCACTTCTTTCTCTATTGCATCACAACATCTTTATTTCACCTCTCCGCTACCTCTCTCTCTTTGTACTGCTCTAACCGCCCCTTTGTCTACCTCACATCTTTCTCTCTACCCCAGCTTCTTGCTCTCGCATCTCTCTGCAATTCCTGCTTACTTTCAATTCACCCTCTTTATGTCACCTTTCTCACTACCTCTCTCTCTCCTTATACAGCTCTACCTCACTTTTGGCGCTGCATCTACCACACAACTCTTGCCACATCTTTCTGCTTAGGTATTACCTCACCCCTCTTTCTTTACATACCTATCCCCACTCCACTTCTTTTCTCCCCCACCACTTGACCTCCCTCTAAATGTCCTTCTCTTGATCTACAGCTCTCTCTACAGTACTCTACAACATTACCTATCCGTCTAACTCTTTGTTCCCCACCCTCCTCTTCATCCTTCTCTTTCTTCCTGGCTACCCCACCCATCTCTCTTTGCTTACGTCTCTCCATACCTCACCTACCTCTGGACATCATCTCTGTCTCTGCCTCACTTCTTCCTCTACTTCTTTACTCAGTTATACTGTTCTCTTTAACTCTCTGCTCTACTGCCGTCCCCTGCGCCGCGGTCTCCCATTGTGGGGCATCAGGAGATGGCTGCCTAGCCAGAGATGTAGACACAGCAAAAGGAAAGAGGAGGAACAAGACAGGGAAAGAGATTAAAGAAACAATTATCCTCTCAGATTTCCCTTAATGGAATGGTGAAATTCCACTCACTGGGCAGTGCTTTGATTTTCACTGTTGCAGCAAAAATGCCAGTTATAAAGGGAGATGTGTTTGTGGTGACGAATATCTGACAATTAAAGCTGCAATTTCAAGCATTATTGCAAATGTCTTATTTTTATATTGTGCTCTAGTGGAGGAATGAGTTGGCTAGACACTAAATTCCAATTAAAAATATTGCACAAGAAAAATCTAGATCCAAATGGTTGCTCAAGCTGTTTCTTGTGGTACTATTCGGCTATTGGGGGCTGGGCAGCTTGAAAACTTCCACTGTTTTTGCATACCCTTATTTCTGAAAGTTTAATTTATAATTCAATATTGTTTAGTATCAAAAAGGCGTTAATTAGCTGAAATTGATACAAAATTCAACGTTGTTGTGAACATGGTCCCCCAAAATTTGTCTTGACAAAGCCTCAAAAATTCCTAAAATGCACTGCTGTGTTCTTCCACAAGTAGACTCGACAAGCTGGGGGTCCTCAGGAAGGGTTCATTGTTTTTTGCTGATATTTGATGTCAGTGCCCATGCTGTCCTGGCTGGGGAGAGAGAGTAAAAGGGGTAGGGGGAGAGGGGGGTCAAGTTCTCTCAAAAACCATAGTTGAGGGTGACTACATTTTAGGGTTAGAGTGGAGAGGCCAGGGTTCCCAGAAGGGCTCCTCTCATTCTTATTGCACTGTGGGATGGTTTCCTCTTTCACGCTCACTCAGTCTAGAAACCCCACCACCGGATGCTCAATTTGCATGAGGTTGGCTAGACCACCACCATGCGTCTTCATTGGTATAGTTGCTGTGTACAAAAATATATCATTGAAGCTGCCACGGTGCTCTGAAGTGACCTTAGGGTGGCGTGAAGCACTATTAACATCACCAAACTAGCATGATATTGCACAGGGAAGAACATTCCCAGAAAGTCCACAAGGGCATAATTGGTGTACATATCCAGTTTGTTATGTCTTGTTAAACAGGGTAGGTTAACTTCTAAGTGCATAAGAGAAATCAAATTATTCATCAGTGCACACTATCATATACTTTTCCTAAATGGGGAAGCCATGGTTAGAACTATCATCTTCTGGAGACCCATTTGGTAACATAATCACTTCACAACAGCTATGTGTTACAGTGCGGTCCATATTTAATTCCCATAACGTTTTAATCACCAGAATTTGCAGGTCAGACACACACAATGATTCATCTTTCCAGATACCTCTCTGAAACATGCTGCATCATTAGCTGAAACGTGAAATGCTGTGCTGTTACTATTGCGCGGAGCAGGCCTGTAGTAAAACAAAGAAATAGACGAGCAACAAAAAACTGGACTATAACAAGCATTTGCAATGCAATAGGTCTCGCATTTGCAAGAGTTTGAGCTACTGGAATTGTAAATGATAATGCCTTTTATTTATGTGTTTACAAAACCTGCAAGCGTTGCATAAACGCCTTCATGGCACCAGCGCTTGACCTTTCAACATCGTAAGCTAAAGCGCGGCTGCCGGGATTGTTTCAAAAGTAAAGAAATACCCAAAAAAAAACCACGTTTTTTCTATTTCTTTACTTTTGAAGCAATCGCGGCACCTTAGCTTAATATGTTGAAGGATAAAGCCCGGTGCCGCTATTGTAACAAAAGTAAGCAAATAGAGAAAAAAATGGCAGCCACAAGCTTCTTTTTCTATTTATTTACTTTTGTTACAATGGCGGCACCCACGCTTTAGCTATAAACAACTTAAACTAAAATGCGGGTGCCACGATTACTTCAAAAGTAAACAAATAAAAACAAAATGCATATTTTTTTTTCTATATGTTTACTTTTAAAGCAATGGCAGCACCCGCGCTTTAGTGTTTAAAGCAAAAGTGCAGGTGCTGCCATTGTAAAACACAAAAAGAAAGGCATGCAGCGTTCGGCCAGCAAATAACAAAAGAAAAGCGCGGCCGCCATTGTTCTTGCCAAGGCGTGCCACGCTGGATAAATGAAAAAAAAAATAAGCATGGTGGGAGAGCGTGTCCTGCCTGCAACAGCAGGCAGGACAAAGCTATTTAAGAAAATAGTGCTCAGAGGCTGTAATTAAAGCCTACTGAGTAACAACACATGTAACAGGGGGTGTCCTCATGGGAGGTTACCAGAAGAGAAAGGGTAAGGAGGGACTACTAAGTCTACTGACCAATGAAAAAATGCCATTTACAAAGGATAGGAACAGGAGCCAATTAAAAAGATGGGCGGAGCTTCATGCCCTTATCCTGAATACAAAAGACACACAATTGATGGACGGAATGCAGAACAAATCAAAACATTCACCCCCAGTCAAGAGATCTGGGTTAAATCCATCATTCTTTTGCTCACAATGCCACCCCAGTTTAGACCTGGCCATATGCAAAGCAGTCTTGACCCTGTGCCTTATGGGAACAGTCCAGCCCGAACTGCCAAACTAGGTCTTCCCTGGACCGGAAACAAGCATCCTAGGACCGGTTTTGGGGTTTCACCCCTCATCAGCCAGGATAGCTTGAATCCAGTGGCACAGTGAGCCCGGGACCCACGTCTGGGCATACCCGGCCCACTTAGAGCGAGAAAGCAAAAGACACACAATTGATGGACGGAATGTCGAACAAATCAAAACATTCACCCCCAGTCAAGAGATCTGGGTTAAATCGATCATTCTTTTGCTCACCATGCCACCCCAGTTTAGACCTTGCCATATGCAAATCAATCTTGACCCTCTGCCTCATGGGAACCGTCCAGCCCGTACTGCCAAGCCAGGTCCACCCTGGACCAAAAACAAGCATCCTAGGACCGGTTTTGGAGTTTCATCCCTCATCAGCCAGGATAGCTTAAATCCAGTGGCACAGTGAGCCCGGGACCCACGTCTGGGCATTCCCGGTGCACTTGGAGCGAGCAAGCAAAAGACACACAATTGATGGACGGAATGCAGAACAAATCAAAACATTCACCCCCAGTCAAGAGATCTGGGTTAAATCCATCATTCTTTTGCTCACCATGCCACCCCAGTTTAGACCTGGCCATATGCAAATCAGTCTTGACCCTGTGCCTCATGGGAACAGTCCAGCCGAACTGCCAAGCCAGCCACTGGAGTCAAGCTATCCTGGCTGATGAGGGTTGAAACCCCGAAACCGGTCCTAGGATGCTTGTTTCGAGTCCAGGGAGGACCTGGCCTGGCAGTTCGGGCTGGACTGTTGCCATTGGGCGCAGGGTCAAGACTGATTTGCATATGGCTGGGTTGAAACTGGAATAGCATGGGGTGTTAGAATAAAAATGTTTTCGCTGTGTTGATTATGTATTGTTCTATGTAAGTTAGCATTCGCTGCACCATTTTATGTTTGGCCGCCATTTTGAACCATGATTGAAACTAATCTTTCCCTTCCTGAAAAAAAACAGCTTTTGGTAAGTCTCGTTTCTCCAAGGTTGGGCCCTGCCTTTTCTCTATGAATACACTGTTCCTATTAGCGCATACCTTTCCCACTAGATAGAGGCCTTCTCCCACTAGTCTAGCGGTGGGCACGGACTGAGCGACCTTGAGTAGCAGATAGTGTGTGCCCGGCCTCAGGATCGAAACGTATCCTTCTGTACTTCTTTGTGTAGCTGCATCTGCCTGGAAAATTCCATTGTGGGCATGCTTTCATTGGTTCTGAATCGTACATAATGTATCACCATGTTTGCTGATGTCAGTGCCCTCTGCAGCAATCCTAAGAGACTGGCCAGACTGGGCTCCGCTCAAGTGTATCTGAATAAATATATTGGTTTGTATTCTCTACTGTCTGACCGACTCTTCATTTGTATGGAAGGCTGAGAGGTGGTCGTGAGTGACCCTTCAGTTGGCACCCGAACAGGGACTCCATCGGGTGAGTGACCCATCCCCCCCTGAGGACAGGTGGGGAGGTCGGGGCAATCGTCGGGTCGGACGGACGGATCAGGGATCCCTGCATGAGAGAGTTCCTGTACTCGCAGCTGCCCCGTCTGTCCCGCCGGACGGTGCCTCGCCCAGCGGTCATCCCGACTGGGGTCCTGAACGGCGAAACACTTGGATCTGACCATTTGGTCTGAAGAGTCAGCAGTGGAGAATAAATTTGTTTGACCTGCGTACATCAGGTGAGTTTGTTTTGGTTCGTTGTGGATATGGTACCATTTTGGTTTGTATTTGGTAAGGTCTGATTTTGGGTGAAAAGTGTTTGCAAATACTTTGCCAGGCATAAGTAGTGAAATTGTTTTCTTTGGAGAATGCCTGGAATAAGTAAACTGGTTTCTTTGTGCTGTCGTTGTTGTTCTGCTGATGCTCGACTGGAGGAAAGTCAGCCAACGCCTCCAGAAGGCACTCCGAATTTTGATATGTATGTGAAGCATGACCTTGGCCCTATTATGTTTAGTACGCTATGACACAAATATACGAGGGACAATGCCGAGTTGCAGTGGCCTTTGACGGGCACTTTTGATGAGCCATTAATCGAGTATTTACAAGAACAGTTGTTTAGGAAAAGAAGTACACAGTCTATGTTTGATTCCCTTGGAACGTGGCAAAAAGCAGCTAAACAGAGGCGAATGAAAGCAGAGAAAGAGGCCCGGAAAGGGAGAATGCAGACGTTGACTCAGAAGGCCGTAGCATATGACAGGGAAAAGCAGGAGAAGGGTATTGACTATGAAGATAGAAGGTTTCGATTATAGATTGATAAATCTTATGTGGCCCAAGAAGAAAATGATACATTTGTGGAAGAATTGTTAAATACTCGACCCCCCACCTCCATATGCCCATCAGAGGATATATCCCGCTATTCCCTCACAATCCCAGCAACCCGCTCCTTCTGTCTCTGCTGTTTCTGCTCCTGCTACTGTTGATCAGACTGCTTTGGCCACGGCACCTCCTGTCCTTTCTTTGTCCTCGCCGTCTGTGGCAACTATGACTGTTAGTACTCCTGCCACACCTATTGTTTCAGCGTCCCGTTCGCCAGCTCTTACACCTGTGACGCAGCCAGCAGCGACGTTAACGCCTGCTACTTCCGTTGCTACTCCCACTCTGTTTTTTAATCCCCCGACATTACTGAGTAGTGGGACACCAGTACGTGGATTTGAGGATAGAGACTGGACGAAATTTAAGGAACGTATGGGGCCGTTAGTACGATCTGATGTGGGAGATGAAGAGAAAAGGATAATAGCTAATCTGGCTACCCAGTGGGCTCGTAATCCCATTTACAGTGTGAAGGATGTTTGGGGAACAATGCAAGATTTTGAGCTTTTTATACAGCAGCATGCTCTTAAGCACATGTCGGCGACTTTGATTGGTCTTTGGCAGCAGTGATTGGAATCAGAAGCGCCTAAAATCTTACATGATATTAGAGATTGTGTGTATGTTAGTGATTTGAGCCCAGAACAAGTTTTCAGTAATGTCACAACAATAATAGCCTATAGGGGAAGATTGCATGAGAACAGTCCCAAGACGGTGACTCAGTTTCCGATGCGGGAGGTTCATCCTATATACCACCCAGAATTACCAGAATTGCAAGATGGCTGCGGTAATGTTATAAGGGCCAGAGAAGTAGCTCGTTTCAGGAACAATGGGTTTACACTCCGTGGAAACGGAGTGAAGTTTTATCTCTTAAGACTCATTTGCCTGATCCTAGGAAGAATTCAACTGCATATTATAAAGAATTGACTGAAACCGCCTCCTCCACTGTGATGACTCTGGCTGATATCGAAATGTTTTTTGGTCTTCTTGTTCCGGTTGATATTTGGAGACAGGTGCATACTCAAGACCATGTTGCAGAGTTGGGGGGTACGTGGGACCAAACTAAAGTATGGGATCAGGAACGGAAGCCAGGTGAAAAGCCTAGAGCAGATATACTTGCTTTGCCAGTCCATATCATTACGTATATGCATTCCCTTATTCCACCGAGGAAGGTTGATTGGGACAAGTTAACGGCTTGTCGACAAAAGAAAGAAGAGTGTGTCTGATTTTTCACTCGGTTTGAAGATATATTCCTGGATTACAGTGGGGAGGATCTGTCTGTGGAGGGAGGTGTTCGGTTGTTTGTTAATAGATTTGTTTCTAATTTGCTTCCTGAGATTGCGACTCGATTGCAGGCTTCCGAAAGCACCTGGTCCACCTCTTCCCCTTCTGTTATTTTGAATATGGCACAGTACTATGAGCATAGGGATAATGAGGAAAAGGAGAGGGCTGAGAAAAAGCATAAGGATTTGAAGACAGAGGTGTTGTTGCAACAGGCTTTTAGAGGGAATGGTAGAGGACATGGTGGTTTGGCCCGACAGCTTGCACGCACTAGTAGGCAGCCAAACGCTACGCCCCTGGGTCCGATCAGTGTGCGTATTGTAAAGAGGAGGGACATTGGTGTAGCGAGTGCCCTGTGCTTTTGCAGAAGGTGGCGGTCCCTAGAGGACGAGGTTCTCGTGGAAGGGGTCGTGGAGCTAGTGGGGCAGGCAGGGCTCAGAACGCTACAGCCTCACAGGGTCGTTCTGATAATAATTACTTTGATGACCCTCGGGATGGACAGTACTACCACGATGATTATGATGTGGATGAAGTGACAGGAATGTCTTACAGCTAGGACAGCCAGGGACAGAGTGGGGGACCAACTCTGATACCTGTGGACCAGCGTGGTCCTTATGTAACAGCGGAACTGCAAGGTTCGACTAAGGAATTTTTGGTGGACACAGGTGCGACGAAAAGTTCAGTTTCTCGAAATATGGTCCGTGGGGCAGCTCTGTCCGGCCATAATAATGTTTCGTAGGTTTTTCTGGTGTACCGGTTGTAAGCCCCATTTCAAGACCCTTTGCATTGACCATCGGTCCTTTCACTGTGGATTCACCATTTTTGCTGACATCTAACTGTGGTGAGAATTTGATGGGTTTGATTTTGTTAAAAAAACTGCATGCTATGATTTATTGTTCCCCAGCAGGGGTCTATATGACAATGGGTAAAGATGTGGTGTGCGCTAAGCAGTGTCTGTCCAAAGATGCGCCCCTTCCTGTTGAATTTAAAGATGTGTCACCCACTCTGTGGGCAACAGGCGACATGGGAGTGGGATTGTTGCAGATATCGCCTGTTTCGATAAGGGTTAAGGATGGTGCTATTTTACCTCGTATCACTTAATATAAAATATCGCAGGCAGGAGAGCGAGCCTTACTGCAAATTGTGCAGTATTTGATTAAGAACGGAGTGGTTGAGGAGACAACAGCTAATATTTGTAATAGCCCTATCCTTCCCATTCTTAAGCGGACGCCCTCAGATTCTCTTGATGACCATGAAGATGTTTATCATTTTGTGATTGACTTGCGTGAAGTTAATAAAATAGTGATTCCCCAGTTTCCGGTGGTTCCTGACATCACCGCTCTTTTGACAATGATTCCCTCTTCTGCTAAATTCTTTTCTGTCATTGATTTGAAAAATGCGTTCTTCAGTATTCCTATTCATCCTGATAGCAGATATCTGTTTGGGTTCACCCTAGCTGGTAGAAGTTTTAGGTTCTGTCACGCTCCTCAAGGCTATACAGAGAGTCTGAGTATCTATAGTCAGGCATTGAAAGGTCAGTTGGATTCCTTGTCGCTCCCCACAGGTAATGTATTGCTACAGTATGTCGATGACTTGCTCATCGCTTCAGATACAGAACAAGGTTGCAGAGACAGTACAGTTAAATTGTTGTTGCATTTAGTTCAGCATGGCCATAAAGTATCCCTTTCAAAATTTCAGTATTTTCGACAGGAGGTCACCTACTTAGGTCACCTACTGTCGAAGGAGGGTAGGAGATTGACCCCGGAGCGTATTAGTACCATTGTTCAAATGCCAGTTCCACAAACCCAGAAAGATGTACACGCCTTTATAAGTATCACTTCCTACTGTCGTCAGTGGATACCTAACTTTTCCCTACTAATTAAGCCCCTGCTTCCATTAACCACGAAAGAAGTGCATGTGCCTTTACCTTGGACGTCTGAATGTCAGCAGTCTTTAGAGCAACGAAAAACTAGGCTTTGTTCGGCTCCAGTGCTTGGTACCCGTAACTACGCCAAATCAATCACAGAATTTGTAAAGCGCGCTACTTACCCGCGAGTGTCTCAAGGCGCTGTGGAGAAAAAAAGGGGGGGGTGCTGCTACTGGTCGAACAACCAGGTCTTGAGTAGCCTCCTGAAGGTCAGCAGGTCTTGGGTCTGTCGTAGGCTTAGTGGAAGGGTGTTCCAGGACTTGGCGGCGAGGCCAAACCCTTTGTATTATATGTTCATGAGATGGCTGGTTGCGCGCTTTCTGTTTTAACACAGAAATTTGGAGATAAGCAACGGCTGTGTGCTTATTTCTCTGCTGTTCTTGACCCGGTCGCAAGAGCCTTCCCGAGCTGTCTAAGAGCGGTCGCGGCTGTGGCCGCCTCGATAAGACAATCGGCTGGACTCGTGCTTGACACTGATCTCACAGTCATGGTACCCCATGCTGTAGATACACTTTTGAATAAGACAAAGACACAGCACCTCACCAGTGCACGTCTTACTGGTTATGAATTGACATTGTTTGCCAAACATATTACGATTAAAAGATGTGCCACTCTGAATCCAGCCACATTACTACCCCTCCCTTCTGAGAGTGATGAAGTTGACAAACATGATTGTATCTTCCGGATGGAAGAGGAGAGGAAAGGACGGGTAGACTTGACTGACGTTCCCTTATCTGACCCGCAAGGGGAACTATATGTCGATGGCTCTTGTTTCAAGTTACCAGATGGCATTACAACTGCAGCTTATGCTATTACCACACTGCGTACAGTAGTAGAAACATCACGGGTCCCTTATCAGTCGGCTCAAGCTGTTGAGCTTGCTGCACTTATTTGAGCTTGTGAATTGAGTGAGGGGCTGGTTGTCAACATTTATACTGACAGCCAGTATGCCTTTGGGGTCTCTCATAACTTTGGGCGACTCTGGGCTGAGAGAGGATTTCTTACTTCCCATGGTACCAAAATTCAGCAGGGACACCTCATATTGAGGCTTTTGTCTGCCTTGACACTCCCCAAGAAATTAGTCATAGTGAAGTGTAGCGCCCACCGAAAGGTCACCGATGATGTAGGTAGGGGAAACGCTTTTGCAGATCAGACAGCTAAGGAGACGGCCCGGACAAAGATGAAAAGAATGTTTGTAGCCGGCCCGTCTAGGTGGGTGCCTGAGGTTGCCATGTTCGAGGGCACCCTTGAGAATGTGAAGGAGATACAACGCGAAGCCACAGTATAAGAGTTAGCAGTGTTTCAGGAAAGTACAGCACAATTGAACAATGAGGGATGTTGGATTGATAAGTCAGGGAAGCAGAGATGGATGTTGCCCGATGCAAATGTTCTCCCTGTGGTTACGATGGCCCACGGCCCAGCTCATATTAGTGCTAAGGGTATTTGCAAGTTGCTAGACCCTGTATGGCAGAATGATAACATTTCGAAAACAGCTGCACATTTAGTGAAGTACTGCATGGTGTGCATGATGCACAATCCTGGGAAGGGTACTCCTACACCACCCGGTAATTTTGCACCAACTACTTTCCCTTTTGAGGTCATCCAGATAGACTATATAGAATTAGATAGGTGCAATAATTTGAAGTATGTTTTGGTGGTTGTTTGTGCATTCAGTAAGTGGACTGAGGCTTATCCCACTAAAGATAATAAAGCCATGACGACTACAAAGGTACTTCTAAAGGAGGTCTTTCCTTGTTTCGGCTTGCCCCGTTTGATCTGGAGTGATAACGGAAGTCATTTTAATGCCAAGGTCATTCAGTTAATGTGTGATGGTTTGCACATAAAGCAGAAGTTTCATGCTGCAAATCACCCACAGTCAGCAGGTTTGGTTGAGAAGTACAATGGTACTCTCAAACTGAAATTGGCAAAGATTCAGGAGACAACAGGGTTACAGTGGCCAGATGCTTTACCATTAGCTCTTTTGTCGACAAGAACAGCAGCACATTCTAGGACAGGATTGTCACCGTATGAGGTCGTGTTTGGACGCCCAGCAAATGTCTGGGGCGTCCCGCCACCTCGTCGGTTCTCGGATATTGAGTACCCCTCGTTAATCGATTACCTGTGCCAGCTAACTGAAAATTTGCGTTCTATTCATCAACAGGTCAGGGAGTCCCTGCCCGCTACACCAGAGGGACCCGGACACGACATTCGGCCTGGGGATTTTATACTCATCAGAAACTTTCAGTGGAAGAAGAGTTTGGAGCCGCGCTGGAAGTGACCGGAACAGGTCCTTCTAGCTACACGTACTGCAGTCAAGGTCACTGACCGAAAGAATTGGGTGCATGACACTCATTGCAAAAGGGTGCCTCTGCCTTATGACCAATGGATCAAGGACGGATTAGGGGACTCTGAGTGTGAGATGATGCCTCAGTTTGTCCCCTTCAGTGACGCTAAACTAACCTGGACGCAAACGGATGCGGAGAATGATGAAGTGCTGAATGCAGCAGTTCCACCGGAGATACGAGCTATCCAGGAGCCCCTTTTTATTGATCCCTCTGTGCCTGGAGTCACCAGGTACAATCTGTGTCCTCGGCTGAGGAATAGTGCACCAAAGGAGAAGTCAGATTAGCCAGGGATAAGTTAGGGTGTACTTTGCTGTAGTACCGGCGGAGGTAGTCTAGGGTGATGTGAGATTGGTGCACTGTTTTGACATCGGACAGGATAGATTGAACGTGCTCCCTTGGAGGGGGGTACATTATCCTGATTGGCGTGGGATACATTATGAGCTTAGGACAGAGCCAGCTCAACCGCAGGTGCTCAAGAGCGCCAACATATTGATGAACAATAGGAGCCTGTACCAGTGAGGCTCTGACGGACACTGGGAACACTTACCTTTACTATCATTTTTGTTGCATTTCTTTTCTTGCTTCATAATGCATCCCTTTGGTCGGCCTATTGATGAGGAGGAACAACCATTTGTACCACCGCGTTTAGCACGGGGTTGGTAGACAAAGAGTAAAATAGTTTGCATATTAATGGTTGTGATTGCAATAGTGACAATATTTGGAATATCTTGGTTTCTAGAGGAGAAATTTCCTGTACACTCCTTGGTAGGTACAACCCCCACTCCCCATGAACACATTTTTGTTACTCTAGCCCCACACAAAGCAGTACACAGGCAGTCCTACACAGACAATATATTTATACAAATGTTGCACCATGCTCATAATGTGTCCAATACAACTAATTGTTGGGTTTGTGGGTTGCTCACTTCGGTCACTCATAAGAGCGACAATTTGTTGTCTATGCCATTGTCATATATTGGCAGCTGCGAGGGTTGGTATGAATTTTTCGACTGGTGTACTTCCAATTTCATCTTTCTACTTTGGATATAACATCCACTGATTCTTACACTGCGAATGAATATTTACGCTTCTACCAAGGGTTTACCCCCATGAGCCCGGCAGGACAAGGGACTCTAGGGACAATGTCCTCAAAGTCTTGTTTGAAAACGTACCATAGAGTAAAGGACAATGCCTCGTTTTGAATGGAATTGGCTGATTTCCAACGGTTTAACACCTCTGAGTACTTCCAATCCTTCCGAGGTCAAAATTTTACCTAAGATAAACCGATAACTGTGCCAGTGCTCAAAAAGACAGCTCATTTTTGTGTCCAGGGGACTGGGGAGATAAAGGTGGGCGAGAGTAAATGTAATTTCACCTACAAGCTGAATACGACTAATAGTCCGCCTTTGATCCTACCCCATAATGTCTATTTTGTCTGTGGGTCACAGGCTCACGTCTGGCTCCCGAGGGGATGGTCAGGCACTTGTTATCTCTCCTTCCTTTCCCCCGTATATGTTGCCCCGTCTAATTATCACAAAACTCATCGGGTGCAACGTAGAAGTGCATTCCTGGCCCGAGTAAGAAGGGTTGTTGACACAAAGGATATAAAAAAAAAAAAAATAATGTAAATCCAGTATTTGTAAAGCGCGAACAGCTACCCGAAGGCATCCCGGCGCTGGGGGCCGTCGGGACGATTAAGCAAGCTATTGCCCAGAGTCACATGGTGCTGGGCTGACCTGCCGCTGGTGCCGGGGATCGAACCGTGAGCCCCAGATTCCAGCGTCAGTCGCCCTGGCCGCGGCGCCACACCTCTTCCCCTAGATCAGACAGACACTACCGCACAGCAATTTGGAGATGCTGTGAAGGGCCTGCTACCTTTTTGGGGCCCCATGGCAAATAGCCTTCAAGTTTGTCAGTTAACTAGAGTTGTTGAAGCGGTTATTAATACAACTGCTGGGATAATGACGAATGACACTGCTGAGCTCCAGGCTACGAGATTAGTCACTTTGCAGAACAGGATGGTGCTAGACGTTATCCTTGCAGATCGGGGAGGGGCCTGCCGTGTTATAGGTAGCAGCTGTTGTGTTTACATACCTGATAACGCTCCCAATGTTTATTCAGCTATACAGAAATTACATAGGATATCGGATGTGATTCACCAAGAAGCAGGTACTTGGACACTGTCAGGGTGGTTGTCGAACACGTTAATATCTCGGGGTTGGAAGATCCTCACTTTCTTGGCTGTGGTTGCCGGTATTTTCTTTACCTGTTGCCTCTGTATACACTGTCTCCCAGCTTGTTGCACCCATTGCGTCAATGTTCTCATCCCCAAACAGAAAACATCAGTTCATGATACTAATGCCGCGATTATGCTACAAAAGGATATTGATGATTTGATGCAGATAGATGAGGGTATTTTTGAGACTTACTGAATATATGCACTACTCCTCATAGTGATGTTTCTTGTCCTTGGAAATGTTATACTTTCCTTGATAACATGACATAGTTAGCTCATGCTAAAAGTGGGGTCTGTTAGAATAAAAATGTTTTCGCTGTGTTGATTATGTATTGTTCTATGTATGTTAGCATTCGTGGCACCATTTTATGTTTAGCCGCCATTTTGAACCATGATCAAAACTAATCTTTCCCTTCCTGAAAAAAACCAGCTTTTGGTAAGTCTCGTTTCTCCAAGGTTGGGCCCTGCCTTTTCTCTATGAATACATTGTTCTTATTAGCACATACCTTTCCCACTAGATAGAGGCCTTCTCCCACTAGTCTAGCGGTGGGCACGGACGGAGCGACCTTGAGTAGCAGATAGTGTGTGCCCGGCCTCAGGATCAAAACGTATCCTACTTTGTGTAGCTGCATCTGCCTGGAAAATTCCATTGTGGGCGTGCCTTCATTGGTTCTGAATCGTACATAATGTATCACCATGTTTGCTGATGTCAGTCCCCTCTGCAGCAATCCTATGAGACTGAGCAGACTGGGCTCCGCTCGAGTGTATCTGAATAAATATATTGGTTTGTATTCTCTACTGTCTGACCGACTCTTCATTTGTATGGAAGGCTGAGAGGTGGTCGTGAGTGACCCGGGTGACCCTAATCGGGGCACTACCTTCAGGGGAGCAAAAAACAATGGATTTAGGCTCAGATCTCTGTACTGGGGTGAATGTATGACATTGTTCTGCATTCTGTCCATCAATTGTTCTTTTTGCATTTGTCACCCCGAGTGAAACGGGAATGCCCAGACGTGGATCCCCTGCTCTCCATGCCACTGGAGTCAAGCTATCCTGGCTGATGAGGGGTGAAACCCTGAAACCGGTCCTAGGATGCTTGTTTCCAGTCCAGGGAGGACCTGGCCTGGCAGTTCGGGCTGGACTGTTCCCATTGGGCGAAGGGTCAAGACTGATTTGCATATGGCTGGGTTCAAACTGGAATGGCATGGGGAGCAAAAAAACGATGGATTTAGGCCCAGATCTCTGTACTGGGGTGAATGTATGACATTGTTCTGCATTCTGTCCATCAATTGATCTTTTTGCACTTGTCACCCCGAGTGAAACAGGTATGCCCAGACGTGGGTCCCATGCTCTCCATGCCACTGGAGTCAAGCTATCCTGGCTGATGAGGGGTGAAACCCAGAAACCAGTCCTAGGATGCTTGTTTCCAGTCCAGGGAGGACCTGGCCTGGCAGTTCGGGCTGGACTGTTCCCATTGGGCGCAGGGTCAAGACTGATTTGCATATGGCTGGGTTCAAACTGGAATGGCATGGGGAGCAAAAAAACGATGGATTTAGGCCCAGATCTCTGTACTGGGGTGAATGTATGACATTGTTCTGCATTCTGTCCATCAATTGATCTTTTTACATTTGTCACCCTGTCCCAGGCCTGAACGTATCCTCAGGATCGAACCGATGCTCTTAGGGGTCCACCTCTCAACAGCCCCAAGTCTGGATAATAATAATACACAGACTAAAGAGTGGTTAAGCGGGGGAAGGGAAGGATGGGGACAGCAGGGAGGGAGACCTGTAGTAAAACACAAAGAAGAAATATTTTTACTATGGGAACCTTTCACCGTTCTCTCTTTCTACACCTCCCTTGTTACCCATACTTCCACTAACCTGTAAAGAAAATTAAAGAGTGCCGACCAACAGGGGTGTTGAGCTTGTAACCTCCAATTCATACAGTATGCTGGAAGACACATAGGACCATATGAGCAAAACCTTATTCTTTCTTTCCGATGATAGATACATATATAAATATCTCATGCATAAGGCTTATACCTGCGATTGCGAGGTACACATTGACGCTCAAGATGCCCCTTGGTCCAGGACACCCCTGTGCAAAAAAGAAAACAGCGAAAACCAAAATATAAGAGTAGCTGTAATTGTCACATAAGGTTAGAACGAATAATACAGTGTATGAAACACTAAGTTGCATTCAAGACCACTACTCCAGGATTTCCTATAGATGCAGGTACCCCTCAGAAGGTGAAGAGTTACGTCACTCTCACGAGAGGAAGTACCTCACTTAGATAATTAGTGGTAGAGCAACCCCCGAACTCGAAAAGCACATGAAAGTATTCCCTCGCATGAACTCCTCCCAAGATTCAAAGAAGAGCTCGCCAACGCAGGGAAATGTAGAACTGTGCACCAAAATAAACCTCCAATGTAAATAGGCACCAAAAGTGAGCAAAGCGTTTTTCCCTCGCATGAACTCTTCTTAAGATTCAGAGAAGAGTTCGCCAACGCAGGGAAAATTAAGCTTCAGCACACTCCTATGCCGGATATCCTAAACGGCAGAGATAGGCTTTCAAGAGTATAACCAGGATTATCACATG
Organism: Calotriton arnoldi; assembly: GCA_963921515.1. Taxonomy (NCBI): domain Eukaryota; kingdom Metazoa; phylum Chordata; class Amphibia; order Caudata; family Salamandridae; genus Calotriton; species Calotriton arnoldi. The sequence goes on along the minus strand of CAWUFW010000598.1, from coordinate 1,108,620 downwards.
GGTAGAATGGAACAAGCGGTGCCAGCGGCACCCTTACCCGACCCAGCGCAACTTGGAACTGCCAACAAGGATCCAGGGACCAGCGAATAATCGGCAGCGTCTTGCCCCGCATCCTCGCTACTTCACTCGCTTCCGCCTCACGTGACGCGTGGCGTCCGACACCAGACGTCACGCTAAGGCCGCTGGGAATTGTAGTCATTCCCTAGTCTCAGCGCTTGCTTGTGCGAACGAGGCTGGCGTGTCCCCTGACAGTACATCCCCCTCCCGGAGAGCACAGGCAGGCGCAAGGCTTGTTGGGATGTCGTCTGTAAAAAGCAGCAACCAATCTAGGGGCATGCACCGATGATTCGGGCTCCCAAGAGTTCTCATCAGCACCATACCCCATCCATGCAATCAAAAACCAGAGTTTGTTACGACAGATCTTGGAATCAAGGATTCTAGCGACCTCATACTCCTCCTCCTTCTCTATCCATACTGGCGCCGGTCTAGCCTGCGCAGGGCCGTAAGCAGGCTTCAACAAGGAGACGTGGAACACAGGGTGAACTCTCATATGAGAGGGTAGAGCTATCTTCACTGCCACCGGGTTAATAAGTCTCACTACTCTGTAGGGGCCTATATACCTGGGATTGAACACGCTATATCTCTTGAATCGGATATTACGGGTTGATAGCCACACTAAGTCCCCTTGCCTGTAAGTGGGCCCTGGTCTGCGATGTTTATCAGCCTGTCTTTTATACAACACCTTAGCATGAATCAAATGTTTCTTTGTGTGTTGTAGGACATTTTGTATCTGCACTATTCTTTCCTGTACTTCTGGAATACGTTCACACCTGCCTGGCGTACTGAATGGTATAAAACGAGGGTGATAACCGTAGGTGCTATAGAAAGGAGAGTGTTTGGTAGAACTGTGTTGGGCGTTGTTATATGCGATTTCAGCTAACCATAACCACTCCACCCAGGTGTCCGTATTATGGTCAACATAACTACGCAAGTATTGTTTCAATGTTCTATTCAGTCTTTCTGTCTGTCCGTCAGTTTGGGGGTGAAAGCTGGTTGACAAGGCTGACGAGATACGTAACGCTGAACACCATACTTTCCAGAATTTGGCTGTAAACTGGGTCCCACGGTCTGACACAATCACCTTAGGTAAGCCATGCAATCTCACTACATGTTCCATCAAAAGTTTGGCTAGATGTCCTGCTGTAGGAATTGATTTGCAGGCCACGAAATGCCCCATCTTTGTTAAAAAGTCAATAACGACCAGAATCACGGTATGTCCTTTATCTGATGGAAGCCCGACTATGAAATCCAACGAAAACCATTCCCAGGGAACATCCGGAGTGGGTAGGGGTTGCAATAGCCCTTGTGGTTTTCCTGGTATGGTCTTGGTTTGAGCGCACACAATGCAAGCTTTTATCCATTCAGGTATATCTTTTCTGAGAGAAGGCCACCAGAACTGGCGCAAGATTTTTTCACAAGTTTTATCCTTGCCATGATGACCAGCACTGGGATCTGTGTGGCACCACTGAAAGACGGTTTGTCTCAATTTCAAAGTGGGAACAAGAACCTGAGTCCCTTTCATGACCACACCTTGTTTCTTTGTCCATTCTGGATGGTGTTTCAACCAATCCTTCCATTGAAAGGTCTGGAGTCCTTTCTTAACGTCTCGTATGAACGGGTCAATATGTACTACTCCGATAACCTTTTGAGGATCAAGGATAGTTCTTTCTGGGCAGGTCCAGGGTATTATTGTGGAATCTTGTCTGGACAAGGCATCCGCTTTTTTGTTCAGGCTTCCAGGACGGAATGTTACTATGAAGTCATATTCTTCAAAAACGTCATCCATCTTAGTAAGCGAGGAGTAAGTTGGCGAGCGGTCTTTAGAAATTGGAGATTACGGTGATCCGTATATACTGTAACAGTATGTTGTGCTCCTAACAGCCAATGCCTCCATTCCCCAAATGCTTCTTTGATGGCAAGTAATTCTTTTTCTGTTATGGTGTAGTTTTGTTCTGCTCTGTTTAGCTTCTTTGACATAAAAGCAACCGGATGCATTTGTCCTGTGGTGGTGTCTCGCTGGGAAAGTACGGCTCCAATTGCAACATCGGAGGCATCCGCTTCCAGTATAAATGGCAAGTTGGGATTGGCATGCGTTAAAATGGGAGCGGTAACGAATGCTTCTTTCAGTACATCGAATGCTTTCTGGGCTTCCTGTGTCCACTGAAACGATACATTCTTCTTAGTTAGGCGAGTAAGTGGTGCTGCTTTATTGGAAAATTGGGATATAAAACGCCTATAAAAATTCGCGAATCCCATAAAACACTGTATGTCTTTGACATTCTTTGGACAAGGCCATTCAGTAATAGCTCTCACCTTGCGCTCCGCCATTTCCTGACCTGATGGTGTGAGCATTACACCCAAAAATTCTACTGTGTAGACATGGAACTCACATTTGCTGATTTTGCAAAAAGATGGTGTTCCCTCAAAGCCTGTAGTATCAAACTCACATGTCTCACGTGATCTTCTTCTTGTGTAGAGTAAATCAAGATGTCGTCAATATATACTACGACTATCCGGTCTAGGTATTCCCGTAAGACATCATTTAAGAAGAATTGGAACGCCGCAGGCGCATTGCATAAGCCGAAAGGCATGACTAGGTACTCGTATAGCCCATACCTAGTCTTAAATGCAGTCTTCCATTCGTCTCCCTGACGCATCCGTACCAGATGGTATGCTCCGCGAAGATCCAATTTAGTGAATATCACGGCTCCCTTCACCTGCTCCAATAATACAGAAATCAGCGGGAGTGGATACTGATTCCGTATAGTAATGGTATTTAAGGCACGAAAGTCAATGCATGTCCTTAACTCTCCGTTCGCTTTGGGTATAAAAAGAGAGGGGAAGCCGCTGGAGAACTGGATGGACGGATAAACCCCAAGGCCAAGTACTTATCCAAATACTGGCGCAGATGTTTGTTTTCGGGCTCGGTTAAGGCATAAACCCTGCCACAAGGTACCACTGAACCTGGCTTCAAATCGATCCTGCAATCGTAGGGCCTGTGGGGAGGCAGTACTTCCGCCTTCTGGTCATTGAAGACATCTTCAAACTGTTGATAGCATGAAGGCAGTTCAATCTCCTTCTCAGCAGCAGTGGCAATGTGCAAATGTTTTTCTTCGAGGGGAGTAAGCGATTCAGAGAGTTTCCAACAATGTTCCTTACAATATTCAGAAGTCATGCTCAAAGTTCTCTGATTCCAGTCAATATCGGGGTTGTGAGTGGAGAGCCAAGGCAACCCCAATATCACACCATAGAATGGGGCTTGGATGATGTTAAAAGCTATGAGTTCTTGATGTCCTTTTATGCATTCCACAATACACGGTTCGGTGGCCTGGCATATGGGACCAGATTCCAGTTGTTTACCATCCACTGCAAATACCGCCTCCGGTATGGTTTTGGAGACAAGATGGACCCCTAATCTGTGGGCTTCTGTAGTATCCATGAAACAACCTGTAGCTCCAGAATCCACCATGGCTTGTGTGGTACAGGGTTCTTGGTTGATATACACAATTATGGGTACGAAGAAATGATCCTTGCTGACAACAGGTTCTTTCTTAAGTGAAGGGATGCACATTACACTCGAAGACTCCCTTCTATACGTCTCGAGCTCTTCAGTTTTCCTTTAAAGGCTTCAGATCATTCACCATAGATGTTCCCAGGCGTGTACGACTGAACTTGGGTTTTATTGGGCACTCTCTCAGATAATGGCCCTTCTTCCCACAATATAAACACAACCCGTTTTTCTCCTGTGATCTCTTTCGTCCACGGTCAATGAGGCTCTCACCGTTCCGATTTCCATGGGTTCCGGGGTGGAGATTCCAGGTTCCGAGGACCTTGTTCTTTCAAAACGAGGGGGTATCTCTCTTTTTCTTGCCTTCCCCTCTACGTTCCCTCAATCTATGATCCAATCGCATGGTCAATTCGATTAACGCAGAACACGTCTGAGGTTGGGGATCCACTTGTGCAATCACATCCTTTAATTCTTCTCTGAGGCCCTGATAGAAAATCGCGGACTGTTTGCTTTCAGGCCATTGAGTTTCTGCTACCAACCGTCGGAAAGTGTTCAAGTATCCCAATAGGTCTTTGTTCCCTTGCCTCAGTTCCAGTAATTCTCTATCCGCTGAAAAGGTGTCTGCCCTGCGGTCAAAAGTTTTCTCAAACTCCTCCCTAAAAGCGATCCAATCGTGTAGCATCGGATCATCTCTTCTGACAAAAGGGACTGCCCATTGAGCTGCATCTCCAGCTAAGTAGGAAATGAGAAAAGACACTCTTGCCTGATTAGTTGAAAATAACTTAGGCTTGCAATTGAAGTGCAGTAAAATCTGAGTTAGAAACACCTGGACCTTATGTATGTCTCCTGAAAATTTTTCTGGTGGGGCAAGAGGTATAGGTATTGGGATTTCTACTACCATGGAGCTAGTTGTGGGTTGTGCAGGATTGCCGAAGTCAAACGGATTTCGCTGTAGTCTGTCTACCCTTGCTTGTAAAGCAGCGGTCTCATTACGTGAAGCCGCCAGCTCTACCTGCACTAAGGCAAGGGCTGCCATGACATCATCTAACGTGGCCATACCAGTATCAGCTCGACCGGGAGGATAAAGCTATTCGTGGGCCGATTATTCTGTCCCAGGCCTGAACGTATCCTCAGGATCGAACCGATGCTCTTAGGGGTCCACCTCTCAACAGCCCCAAGTCTGGATAATAATAATACACAGACTAAAGAGTGGTTAAGCGGGGGAAGGGAAGGATGGGGACAGCAGGGAGGGAGACCTGTAGTAAAACACAAAGAAGAAATATTTTTACTATGGGAACCTTTCACCGTTCTCTCTTTCTACACCTCCCTTGTTACCCATACTTCCACTAACCTGTAAAGAAAATTAAAGAGTGCCGACCAACAGGGGTGTTGAGCTTGTAACCTCCAATTCATACAGTATGCTGGAAGACACATAGGACCATATGAGCAAAACCTTATTCTTTCTTTCCGATGATAGATACATATATAAATATCTCATGCATAAGGCTTATACCTGCGATTGCGAGGTACACATTGACGCTCAAGATGCCCCTTGGTCCAGGACACCCCTGTGCAAAAAAGAAAACAGCGAAAACCAAAATATAAGAGTAGCTGTAATTGTCACATAAGGTTAGAACGAATAATACAGTGTATGAAACACTAAGTTGCATTCAAGACCACTACTCCAGGATTTCCTATAGATGCAGGTACCCCTCAGAAGGTGAAGAGTTACGTCACTCTCACGAGAGGAAGTACCTCACTTAGATAATTAGTGGTAGAGCAACCCCCGAACTCGAAAAGCACATGAAAGTATTCCCTCGCATGAACTCCTCCCAAGATTCAAAGAAGAGCTCGCCAACGCAGGGAAATGTAGAACTGTGCACCAAAATAAACCTCCAATGTAAATAGGCACCAAAAGTGAGCAAAGCGTTTTCCCTCGCATGAACTCTTCTTAAGATTCAGAGAAGAGTTCGCCAACGCAGGGAAAATTAAGCTTCAGCACACTCCTATGCCGGATATCCTAAACGGCAGAGATAGGCTTTCAAGAGTATAACCAGGATTATCACATGGGTAGAATGGAACAAGCGGTGCCAGCGGCACCCTTACCCGACCCAGCGCAACTTGGAACTGCCAACAAGGATCCAGGGACCAGCGAATAATCGGCAGCGTCTTGCCCCGCATCCTCGCTACTTCACTCGCTTCCGCCTCACGTGACGCGTGGCGTCCGACACCAGACGTCACGCTAAGGCCGCTGGGAATTGTAGTCATTCCCTAGTCTCAGCGCTTGCTTGTGCGAACGAGGCTGCCGTGTCCCCTGACACACCCCGAGTGAAACGGGTATGCCCAGACGTGGGTCCCATGCTCTCCATGCCACTGGAGTCAAGCTATCCTGGCTGATGAGGGGTGAAACCCAGAAACCAGTCCTAGGATGCTTGTTTCCAGTCCAGGGAGGACCTGGCCTGGCAGTTCGGGCTGGATTGGTCCCATTGGGTGTAGGGTCAAGACTGATTTGCATATTGCTGGGTTCAAACTGGAATGGCATGGGGAGCAAAACAACGATGGATTTAGGCCCAGATCTCTGTACTGGGTCGAATGTATGACATTGTTCTGCATTCTGTCCATCAATTGTTCTTTTTTGCACTTATCCTGAATACAGCATGTCTCGAAGAGACAGCGCAAGCGCTGCCTAGGCGAGACCCAAAAAAGTAGAATATACAGAAAAGTTGAAAAACATAATGAGACAATGAATGGGCTTGGAATGAGGTTAGGGAGAAGTTTAGGGTCAGGTTTAGGTTATGCTTAGGAATTTTGGTTACAATTAGGTATGGTGAGAGAAATGATGTAAGGTTAGGTTTAGGGGTTTTAACATTATATTGACAACATAACCTTATGTTCTCTTAGGGCAGGCTCTCTCACTGTTTCCTTCCTAGAGTTTAAAGCGGATTATTACTCTAAAGCATGTCTGGATGAGTTTTAACATCCCCATGCTAAGTCTTTATATATTAATTTCTGCTTGGGGATTTTGCTCATTTGCACCTTCACCTCTAAATGGAATTGTAACACTTGCGATAGCAACAGGTTTTGCCTGTTCTGATCACAGGTGGCTGAAACGGTTGAGCACATCGTTTTTTTCTGCCCAAAGTACCAAGGTATTAGAAGGAAGTTGGTTTTACCAGTTTGTCATAATCTGGGAACTAGGAATTTAAGGACTGTATCTAGAATTCGAAGAAGTGATACCAGACAATACATTGTGTTACCTGTCTCTCGATTTTTAATGCATGTGTAGGGGCTTAGACAGAACAATTTTTCAAGCTAATGGTCTAAGTTTTATCCAGAGCTGCTTCTTTTTAACCAACTTTTTAGCTGATACTGTTTTTAACATTATTAACTCAGCTTTGTATGTAATGTTCCATGTCTGACTGGCTTTATAGTTTTTATGAATAGAAAAATGTAAAGCACTATGTCAAGTTTGGCTCGACTGCCCTATGAAATGGAGTTTTTGCACCAATGTTTTAATTGTTTTATTTTTTTAGAAAATATATTTATGTTTTGTGTTCTTAATTTGTTCTTTTATGGCCTTTGTGCCGAAATAAAGATTCATACTACTTTAAGGGTTAGAGGAGTGGTAAAGGTTATGATTTGGACTGAGGTAAGAGTTAGGCATGGTTTTGGGTTTGCGCTACATTAACTTTGGGTGTAAGGTTAGGGCCATGGTTAGAGGAAGGGACATGTAAGGGAAGGTTCTATGTTAAGGGTTAGCGTTAGAAATGGGGTAACGATAAGGGATGGGGTTGAGGTTAGGTGAAGTGCTCGGTTTAGAGTTAGGATTAGGGTTAGAATAATGGAAGGTGTAAATGATGTCTTAAAAAAGGGTTGGGGATAACGGTGGCACAGAGGGTGGTACAGGAGGTGACAGAGTTAACCAGGATATCCCACAGTATGTGGTAGAAAAAGCAGAATGGAAGGAAAAAGGTTTGTGATAAAGAGGGAGTAACATGGATTAGGCAAAAAAAATAATGTATGTCTACATCCAGTTTAAAAACGTAGTGGTAAAAATCTACTTTTTACCAGGAATGTGAAAGCTAAAGTGAATGGACCAAGTGCCTTTGGGGACTAGGGGCGAGTTGCACCATAATCTGTGCACGAATAGGTAACAGCCTGACACATACTTATATTCTAACAATGCAACGCATGTTCTATCTAAGTTATTCAGATAGGGAAAGCGATGGGAACTTTGACTCTAGTATGAGAAACAGAAATGGGTGCTGTGACTTCAATGTGATAGACAGCAACATGGCACACAGTGGTGGGAGCGGATGAGAGCTGTGTCCCTGGAGAGCTGTGATGTTATTATGTTACAAAGCTGTGGGACCTGTGACTTTATTTAACATGACGTGCTGATGAGGATTTTAACGGAATTAGCAGTTATACAACTAGAAGTTTAATATACCTATATAACATGGGCGCTGTGACTTCAACTGAACCCTCATAGAACAAATGTGGCTTTTAATGAGAGCGGTGGTACCTTCGACTTGATTGAATACCGCTGAATTGGGTATTAGTAACACTTTTTGCAACTTAGATAGGCAGTTCATAAAAATGAACATAAAAATTAATAGAACTAGTTGTTGACCTGATATGCAGTGGTGGAAGCTGTCAATTCAATGTTCCATGCATACATGGGAGCTGTAACGCCAATGAGCTAGCAAGCAATGGGAACCAGAGACATTTTAACTATAGGGCAAAGTGGGCAAATTCCTAGGGACCCCACATTCGCAGAGGCCTCCTAGTAAATTGAATGGGACAGTCAAAATTGTTGCCATAATAACGTTACTCATTAAAAAAACAGCTAATTTTTCTAATTTGAAAGCTGCGTATGCTTACAGACCATAGTGCCAGATTTAATAAGGGTTTGTGCCAGGACAAAGTCACGCAAAGTGACGCAAAGGAGCACAAACTCTTGCAAGGGGATTTACTTTCCGGCCCAAAAGATAATTTGGCTGACAAGGAGCCCTTTTCTCATGGCAAATAGTGATTTGTGTCACTTTGAATCAGGGGGGCTTGCATTGGTTGTTACTTGGGTGGAGTACCACAAGCATCCATAATTTTTGACGCAAAGCCTGATCTACTAAAATGGCTAGACTGGGCTTTGCGTCAAAAAAGAACACCTCCTTGAATCAAAGCTAAAATAGGGAAATGTTTCCATTTAGCAAAACTTTCCAGTGAAATGTGCAGACTGTTTAAAAAAAAAAAAATTCAATCGTTTAGCAATAGGATTCGGTACTATAAGGGTGTGCTTTTAGTACAAATTCTATGCTGCACAGCACACACGCTGCTGCGCTATGGTGCAAAGGTTGTGTGTGATGCTATGCAGCTTGTTTGTGCGCCATCACTGCTTTCCTCCCCTTGTGCAATGCAGAACAGCAATCTTGGTTGCTGAGCAGGGTTACGCTAAAGATGTATAAATCTGCCCTTTAGTGTGCATGCGTGGCCTAACCGGCCTGAACCCTCGCACTCTCACCCATCTGGAGGCAATTATATTAAAAAATAATCTTTCTCCATACTTACCTCACCTTTTCTACTTTAACTCTCTTCCACCTTAACTCTGTTAATCTCTCTATGTCTACTTCTCTGTGTACCTTCATCCGCTCTATCTCAGCTCTCCTTTGTCTTCCCCACCTCTCTCTATATCAATCATTCGTCATCTTTCTCTCCCTCTCTTTCATCACCATGCCCTTCCATATATCACTCACTGTGACTACCTCTATTGGAACTCTTGTTCTCTCTATTTCAACTCTCTCTACCTCCTTCTTCTCTCTGTACCTCATTACTCTTTTTCCATCTGACCTTCCTGTATCTAACCGCTATCCATTTCTATACTACCTTACCTTTCTACCTCTCCCAGTTTTTTCTCTTTCTAAACATAACATGTCTATTTGTAAAGCGCATGTTCACCCAAGGGTATCTTGGTGCTGAATATAAGATGTTTATTGTTACGCAACTCAATGGTACTCATTTTATTGCCCCCGGAAGGATGAAAGGCTGAGAGGACCCACCGGGACTTGAACCTGTGACCATGAGGTCGAACACAGGCCCTTACAGTGGACGCATCAGCCCACTAAGTCACCAGAGCCAGCTTTCTCAACCGTCTCCTCACCTATCTATCTTATTTTACTCTATATCTCACATCTCCTTCACTACCATACCTTTCTCTACTCCACCACTCTCCAGCTCTCCCTAACTAGCCTCTCAGCTTACCTTACCATTAGTTTACTATCTCACCTCTCCAACCCCCTTTTCTCTTGCTATACCTCTGTTTCCTTTCCTTCACCTAAGTAGTTATATTATTCCTTTCTGGTTATGTCCATTTCTCTACCTCTATGCTGTTTTGTTCAGTCATCAACCCATCTCTCTCTCGCTCTCTCTTACACAAACACATCTTTCTCTGGACCTCCTTCATTTCAACTCACCCCCTCCACCTCAACTCTCTCTCTCAACCTCTTTCTCTATATATACTTCTCTAAATCAGCATCTCTTGCTCTCACAACTCTCTACCTCTGTATAAACAGCAACTCTTTCTCTACTTAATGTATGCCTCTCAACTTCCTCGCTTTGCTCTGCAACACATTTCTCTTTCTACCATTCACCCCTTTCTCTACCTTTCCCAGAACTCTCTTCTGTCCTGACTTTTTTCTATACATGTTCTAATTTTTATCTCTTTACCTTCCATCTCTTTGTTAACCCTCAGGTCTCTATTTCATCCTCTCATTGCATGTACTTCGGTCTAATGTACCTCTTTTTCTAAATTGCCCTACTCTCTACTTCACCGTTTGGAATACTTCTCTGCCTTTCTCGGGATTTCCTTCTTCTATCTCTATCAGTCTCGACCGCTCTACCGCACTCTAAACCTTACCTTTTTTCTACCTCTCGTTCTCTACCTAAATCTTTCTCTTTCGACCTCACCGTCTTTCATTCTGGCTACCTCCCTTTTCTCCATTTACTTTACTTCTCTGTCTCACAAATCTTTCCACATCATCTCTATCTCTACCTCCTTCTCCCTCTACTTCATATCTCTAGCTATACTCTTCTCTTTATGTCTCAGTCCACCTCTTGTATCCTGCCCATCTCATTTCTCTTCCTCATCAGAGTCACAGGTAAATGTCTAGCCAGAGATGTGCACACATATAAAGAGGAACAAGTTGGGGAAGAGAACAACATTTTAATTAATGGAGTGGGGGAAATCTGCAGGGCAGCATTTTGATTTTCACTGTTACAGCAAGAATGCCAGTGATGGGGAATATGTTTGTGATTACTAAGATTCGGAAACTAAAGCTACAATTTCAAGTGCTACGTCTTATTTTGATATTATGTCCACTAAGCAACTAACATGTCACCCTTAGCATGTTTTGCTACATTGGAGAAAGATGCTAGTTTGTCACTGAATTCCACATAAAATGTTGTTTTCACAAGTAAAAAACAATTAGATCCATGTAAAAAGTAACGGCTTTGTAAATGCTTGTTCAAGTTTTCTTTTAGTACTATTTAGCTGGCAAACACCAGGCAGTTTAAGCTTTCCGCTGTTTTTGCGTGCCCCTGTTTCTGAAGATGGAACATATAATTCAATATTATTTGGCATCACGATGGCTTGAATGAGCTGAAAAGGTGTAAAGAATTCAAAGTTATTGCACACAGGGAGTCCCAAAATATATCTCGTCTTGTGCTCCACAAATCCTTACAATATTTGCGATTTTCCCAGTGTACGTAGTGGTGAGAACTTTGCCTTTTAACAGGATATGCAGTGAGGGGAGCTGCGACTTTAATTATACGTGGACAGGTGTCAATTGTGACTTTAATAGGGTAAGCATAGATGGAAGCTTTGGCTTTACGGCCACATGCAGCTATGAGGGTTGTAACTAAAATAGGATGTGCAGGAATGGGTTAGGCTATATCATACGTCATTCCGTCAACAAGTGGAAACTCACAAAATAGGGAGGTATTTCAACAAATACGACCTATTGCTACCTGTACTTCGACTCACAGCCAGAGTGGCACTTCTGTAATAATACCCACATTTTATTCCTGTGAAGTGTCACCTCCTTGGCGCCGACCACATGCCCAGCCCATTTTTAATTTTTTGGGACAGGTTGTAGGTGTGTCCGATGATCTGCAAAATGCAGCTTGTGTTAAACTTCTGCTTTTGAATTGTAGTGTAAATATGGGTTTGGTAAATGTACAGAAATCCCAACTTTGCTTGTCAGGAGTAGGGGGGCAGTAAGCTCTGCACCTCTGGAGGAGCTTGCGGAGTTTTGCCCACTCCGTAATTCGCTTAGAATGCGGAGTTTCAGAAAACTCTGCTACCACTGTGTGGCGGAGTTTTTCTCGCGTGTGGCTCGCCAATGGTAAGCTTGCAAGCGTGAGCAAGAAAATAAAGCGCTACCCCGCCTCCTGGTGAGATTTCTCAAAGAGGACGGTCGCGGCAGGTCGCTACCGCTCACGTTGTAAAAGCTGCTGCTTGCGGTGATCAAGCTGCCACTCGAGCAGAAAATCTACTTGAGCGGCAGAAAGAAGCAGAACCATCTGGACAGGCTCCCAGCGCTAAAAATCAGCTCAAGCAGCACAACGTACACACGTAACTCCGCCGCTAGTGGAAGTCCATGGAATCTTGCTGAGTTTTGGGGTAACTCCACAGAACTACGTGGAGCGACGCTCCGCAAGTTCTGGTCACCCCTAGTCAGGAGAGGTGTGGCTCTATCAGCCACTGATTAAGTACTTGCACGCACTCATTCCCCCCGGCTTTTCGCTGTCCGTTGCTTGTCTGGCAGTTCAAAAAGTAGCCACTTTCATACAGCGCATTATAGACCACTGCCCCTCCCAACTCCTGTCAATGTTTATTCTTAAAAACAAACACGGAAGGGCCTGTGTGGCACTTGGTGTGGTGAGGTAGAAGGCCGGGGCTTTAGCGTAATGATATATGTTTGTGAAGTTGAGGTCAAATGTGTTCACACTACAACAAAAGAAAATGTCTGAGGTAGAAGCAAATACAATAGGTGCCTGTGTGGTACCTTGAATTGAATGAGGAGAGAGCCTCCCAAGACTCCCATAGCCCACAGAAATTCATAGGCCCCTGTTTAAATGGGGGCCTCCTGAGGTGAGCCCAACCCAAGCCGCAGAGGCTGCATTGCTCTACGTGATGCTTCTAAACCAGGACATTATTGACTTACTCTGCAGTTCAGCAAGACTTGATTGAAAGTGCGGGATTTGCAGGGTTCGGGGTCAGAAATTCTGTCAGGACTCCCAGTTTGTCTCCAGATAAACCAGACAGCAGTAGCAGAGCCAGGGCACCCCAGCCCTGGCTCTGCTATCAGAGTGTGCCTCACCAGCAGGTAAGAGGCACTATCTGGGGCTAACATACGGGTTTTACTCCGTCATTAACAGTGTGAGGGAGAAGGCTGGGCTTTAGCATAATGATATGTTTGTGAAGCTGACGTCAAAAGCTTTAACAATACAAGAGAAGGTAATGTCTGAGGTAAAGAAATAATCTATATACAACAGATTTGCCATGGCAAAACCTGGCTTTATACATCATTTTTCAATGGAATTTTACAAGGTTCCTAATAAATACAAATCAAACACTTTTTGAAAACTTGATCTTCAAAAGTGGTGGTCTCAGTAAAGAAACCACCAGTTGTTCAAAGGTAGATGTGCAGCTACAGAGCATACAAGTGGAGGATCTTGTCTGAAAACCGGAGTATGTAGTTGTTGGGCAAGACATTCACATTAAGAGCAAAGGTCTCCCACACCAATGTAAGGACATTTTTGGCTGGGGTAAAAAAAAAAGAAAAAAAGAAATTCACATCAGATATAAAACACGAATACATATAAAGCAAGTACTGGCAGAGCCAATATGTCTGGCATTTTCAGAAGTCTGATTTATAGATAGTGGCATATTGGTGTGGGGTGGTTTCTCTTTCAGTTCTCTTTCTTAGGCTGCTGCACTCAAGAAACAGCTTTTGTGTAAAGTGATGTTTCTCACAGCAGGAAGTTCTCTGGCTGGCTGTGGGAGATGTCAGCATGTGGCTGTGTCATCCTTCCTGACTCAGCAATCAGGGACACACAAACAAAAGATCTGATCTATAAACATCCTCACCTTGAGAAACAGAAACTGCAGTCCCACCCCCATCACTGCCATATACCAAATGGCAGTGCTCAGGAAAACTAATCTGCATCTCCTTGTTAAACAAAAGGCCTCATTGAAATTTTCAAGGTATCCCAGCCTCTCCCTCCTCACTGTGTCTGGATCTCCTCTCTCCAGCTTCAGGAAGGCTGGCAATATGTATTTAATGTCTCTGAAGATATCCCAAACCCAAGTGTGTACCATGCTAAACCAGGGGCATTCAAATGGATCAGTCTTTGCTTTGCTAATTAATATGATGAGACAAACTTGAAAGGGTACATCAGAAGACATCTGCTCCAGCATTTACCAAATCTCCTTTTGATGTTAACATTACACATTTGCTTTATTTAGGCTATATATTCTATAAGGCTGCTTTGATCATGAGGTCACGGCTTCAGTAAAGCACAGCATAAAGCTCTTGATATTCCGTTATATATGTGCACAGCCATTAACTTCTGAATTAATTTACACCAAATCATAAAAAGCACGCTTTGTGGACCAAGATCTAGCTTTGTCAAATTTGGTGTAATTCAGTTAAGAAGTTTTTATGGTATCGCTATTCAATTTTCCTTTGAAAAAAATGAATGGGGAAAATGTGTTTTGGGGTCACCCCTCCCCCTTTTCCTCAGCCCCCACTTTACAGATCATCCCAAGCCTTTCCAGGAAGGAGCTGAGGTAGATGAACTTTTTTGGAAAGTTTGGTGAAGATTCGTTAAACAATGCCAAAGTTATTAGCAAACAAAAAATGTTTTTCCTATGGAAACATGGTCCTAACTATAACTACCCAGTGGCAATCGCCAATGGGCAGTGTGTGTGAATATATATATATGGGAAGATATATATGCCTACAATCTCTGATGTGTGTATTTATGATGGCTTATTATATTGTGATTTATGTTTTTCTATATATTATGTACTAGTACATTTTTGTAGTTTGATAGCACTGCAAACACCATGTTGCTATAACAAAACTCAATAGTACTTCTTTGATTTACAGTGGAAAGATGAAAAGTTGATTTTAGTTATGCAATTCAAGTTGGTTGTCATCAGGGTGCGAAAAGATTTTCTGAAATTAACCAGGTGAGATAGTACTATTACAACTACCTAGGTTGTACTAGATATTCTCCTATCAATTAAAAACAAAGTTGTGGTATCTATAAAGTTTGTAATGGCTTACAACTACCCTAATTGACTCAAGTATCAAATCTGCAGATTAAAGTATCATGTATGCAGAAGGGAACTGTACAGAGTGCAACATAAGTGTGCTTCTGCAGGCACCTATCTGAAACAGTGATACCAGGGAGGAGGAGTCAGATATTTCTCAGTTAGCAATGAGGTGTATATGGCTATGCATATTTTTATACAAGAGTAATCTTGCATTAACCCCGATTATTGAGCTAGGTGTATCGCACCTGTTAGACCTGGCACCATTGGCGTGGGTCTCCCTTCCATTTTTCGCTGTTGTCTCCTCTGTTTTTGCTGGTGTTAGATGCTCTGGGCGCTGTGCCACTGCCCTTCAGTGCCACTGCGCGAATGCTCCCTGTGTAAATATGACATGTGAATTGGTATATCCATGATTGGCTTATTTGGTTTACCTGTTAGTCCCAAGTAGCGTGGCCTGTGTGTGCCCAGGGCTGGTAAACCAAATGCTGCTGGTGGGCCTGCAGCGCTGGTTTGCGCCACCCACAGAAGCAGCTTGTAAAGTGTGTCTCAGACCTGCCACTGCAGAGTCTGTGTGCAGTCCAGAACTGCCATCTTGGCTGTGAAGTGCACCCACTTCCCAGCCCCTGAACCTTCACTTGGCATCATGTAAGTCACCCCTATGGTAGGGTGCATTGTATGTGTAAGGTAGGACATGCCTTGGTGTGTGTAGCATGTCCTGGTAGTGAATTACACCCAATTTCGTTTTTCACTACTGTAAGGCTACCTGTTCCCCATAGGCTAGAATGGGCAGTTTGACTATTACAACCTATAGTCCTAACTGACCCCAGGAACATGGTAGAAAAACGAATTTAGTATGCCTGAGCTCAGAATATTAAAATACATCTTTTAGTGAAGTTTATTTTTATATTCTGTGTTTGAAAATACCACTTTTAGAAAGTAAGTATTTTCTTGCCTAAGCCTTCCAGTGTGCTCTGCTGTTATGTGTATTGGCTGTCTGGTTTTGGAGGGAGAGGGCAGGCTGAGTCAGACCTGGGTTAAATAGAGAGATCTGCATTTAGAGTATGGGGAGGGGTGGCTCCTTGACCTGAATAGGGCTGTGCCTGGCAAGGTGAATGCTGGCTCCACCTCCTACTGTGCGTCTGATGGCAGACCCCCTCTTTCTGAAAGGAAGGATGCAACCTGGTAAACAAAGTGCTCCAGGACTGAACAGAACTGGTTCTGGCTAGGCTCAGGGACTTGTAGCTTTGAGAACAAAGACTTTTGGGGTATAAATATCTGTGCTGAAACCCCTACAATTGGTATTGCTCCTGGATGTCAAGACGAACCTCTGTCCGTGTAACTGAAGGAATCTGCAGGAGGTGACTATCCTTGTGCTCGTGTGCGGTTTCTTGGATTGGCCTGCAGTGGTTACCATTGGACTTGGAAGAAGAGGGAAAAGGACTTTTGAGAGAACTTTTATCAATCTTGCTAAAGCAATCACCCAAGGGCTAGGAGAGAGCTAGCCTCCTGTTGAAGTCTCAGGCACATCAGACTTCACCACCAGCCTCCTGATTCCTCCCAGCGAGGATTTCTATCTGCAGGTGAGGCTCCTGTGAGTTCCAGGGCCTCTAGTTCTACTACAGAGAAGAGAGTGCTGAAATCGTCGCTAACGCAGGTTTGCGAGCCGCCGCAGCCGAGAGCGCCCGAAAAATCATCGCGCTGCTGCCGCCGAGTGCTCGCAACCAAAGATAGAGTCATCGCACCGAGATCATCGCTTCACGACATCGCAGCGCGGACGTCGAGCGTCCACCATTTTCATCGCATCAGGATCGTCGCTCCCTCGCGGAGCGCCATTTCTTCGCATCGCAACCCGATCGCACACGCAACAAGATCGTCGCCTCGCCTCCTCCCTTGCGGCAGGGAGTCATCGCATCAACGGTCTAGCGTGCAGAAGTTTGTCGCATCATCTCTACACGCATCAGCAGATCGGCGCATCATCCTCCCTCGCGGCAAGGATTTAACACATCTCCGGCCTCGCGTGCAGAAATTCATCGCTACAGCTTCTTTGCGACAATTTGTTGATTTTGCTACGAAATCCAGGTACTTTGTAGGTAAAAGGGTCGCAGAGACCACTGCTTTGAACTGAACTCCTCTTTGCGCACTTGAACTATTTTTGCAGCATTCCAAGAGTAATCCTATTTTACAGTATTGTGGCTTTTTATCGTTATTGGTCTTGTGTTAAGTCTATATATAAAGATACTTATTTTTGATAACTACTTGTGTGGTGTCCCTTTGTAGTGTTCCTCACTGTGTTACTGTGTATGGTCATAAATGCTTCACACACTGCCTCTGAGATAAGCCTAACTGCTCGTGCTACGTTACCACAGGGTTGAGCAGGGGTTATCAAAGGGTGGAACCCTCTCCCTCTGACTTAGGAAGAAGGGTCCCTACTTGGACAGTGGCCAGCCATTGCCAACTAGAGACCCCCATTTCTAACATTGGTGGTCAGCGGTGAGGATCTGGACTTGCATTTATGATCGCATAAGTAATTATAGTGTACACTACTAGTGAGTGCAGACCATAACGCAACCACATACGTTCTTGAGGTTTTTTGATTCTATTTTTGATTAATATTGCCAGTTATTGCCACAATGGGCAAGCCCAGATCCAATGCCTCGGAGGATCTCTCCTGGGAAGAAGAGAAATTAGAAACCTACAATGCCAAGCAGCTCAAATATTTTTGCAAACAATTCACAGTCCCTATCACAGGTCTCACTAGAAGGGAGGAGTATTACAAGGCGCTGAAGGCCTGGCTAGAAGCCAGGGATGCCCCTAAGAATATGGGAGAGCTTGTGGAGGGGGAAGAGAATGCAGGAGAGCAGCAGGGCGAAGTAGTAGACTTAGTAGGAGATAAAGCAATTTCCAGCCCGGGCACTAGTGTGTCCGCTAAGGGTCTGTCCCCAGAAGAGATGGAGGACAGGGAGAGAGATAGGCGGCATAATATGGAGATGGCTAAGCTTAAAATGGATGGTCACAGGGACCTAGAGAACAAGAAGTTAGAATTTGAGATTATGAAAATGAAACTTGAGCATGAGAGAATATTGAGGGAGTTGGAGATTAAAGCAAAGAGTGTAGAGATCTCCCCTCTGGTGGCAGCATACCTGTAGTGCATACTGAGCATAGAGTGTATATACCCAAGGAGGTTATTAAGGATTTCCACAAAAGTGAAGATATTGGGCAATGGTTTGCCGCTTATGAATTAGCCATGGTGTCCCACCGGGTCCCTGAGAAGGATTGGGGAGCGGGGTTGTGGGGACGCTTTGTGAGTGAGGGGAGGGATACCTTGTTGGACCTGCCCCCAGAAAGTAGGATGGTTTATGCCCACATGAAGGAAGCGTTGATGACCCGCTATGGTTTGACCCCTGAGATGTATAGGCAGAGGTTTAGGACCTGCAAGAAGCTAGAGGGTACCACGTGGGTTGAATATGTGTCTTTTTTTGCAGAGCAATGGAACGCTGGGTAAAAGGTAGCAAAGTAGAAACTTTTGAGCAACTTTATGATTTGATTGCATGGGAGCATTTATCTAGTAACTGTTTTCCTGAGCTACGCCAGCACCTGATTGATTGCAAGCTGACTAACCCTAGGAAGCTTGCTGAGGAGGCGGACCGCTGGGTGAGCACCCGGGTTCGCAAGGGTCCAGTGGGAGACTTCGCCAAAAGTGGGCAGGGTCCCCAGCAGAGAAGTGGGGGGGACAGGGGTAAACCGAGGGAGTTCCAAAGAGGGCCCCAAAGTAATTCCCAAGGGAACCAAGCAGTAGTGTCCCAGCCTCCCCAAGAAAAGAAGCCAGTGCCCCGACAGGTAGGCCTGTTCAGAGGGGGCCCCTTACTTGTTAGAAGTGTGGTCAAGTGGGCCACAGATACTATGATCCCCAGTGTCCTCAGAGGAATACTAGTGCACCACCCCGTGCACCACCCCGCCAGCTTGCAAGTGTAGCCCTGGGGGGAGGAGATGGGTGCCCAAGAGGGGTGGGATTCCCGTAGAATTGACCCTTGTCTCATTAGGAGACTTTGAGATGGTCCCTATGCCTGCACTGCCTGATAACACTAAAAAGTACAGGCAGTGGGTGACCATCAATGGCCATAGAGTGGAGGCTCTAAGAGACACAGGAGCCAGTGTAACTGCTGTCCGCTCCCGGTTGGTGTCCAAAGAGCAGGTTGTCCCCCATGCATTCTACCCAGTAGTGTCCGCAGACAACTCAGAGAGCCAATGTGAGGTGGCTCAGGTTCCCTTTGAGTGGGGGGGGTCTCAGGAACTCTTCAGGTGGCTGTGAGGCCCGCCATGCCTGTAGACTGTCTGTTGGGCAATGATTTAGAGAACTCCCTGTGGGCTATGGTGGAGAGGAAATCTCACTTAGAGATGTTGGGTCTGCCTGAGTGGGCGTGTGCCACCACTCGGTACATGGCAGCCAAGGAGGGTGTTGAGAAGGACCTGGAGCATGAGAGTATGGCCCAGATCCCTGCCTTAGAGAGAAGGGGCAGGGGGCGCGGGAGCCGGCCCCCTTGGTTCCCACGGCCCAGGAGGGAGCAGACCCTGAGGGGGATGCCCTGGAGCCTACCGGGGAGCAGATCGCCGAACTGGGGGACCTGCCTGAGCTGACCCATTGGCAGCAGGAAGGGGGACCCACCAGGGAGGAATTTTGTGAGCAGAGAGTTTTCCCTCTCTTGAGGGTATGCGGCGACAGGCTGCAGCCCAGGCAGAAGGTGACATGTCTGGTGCACATCTGATTTATTGGGAGAACAGTCTCCTGTATAGCGAGCCTAAGGCTGCTGAGCCGGGGTCAGCCCGTGTGCTGGTGGTACCCGAGTGCTTCAGAGCCTGCCTACTGGTGTTGGCTCATGACATTCCATTGGCAGGACATCTGGGGCAGACCAAGAACTTTGAAAGGCTGGCCACCCACTTTTATTGGCCCCAGATGCGCAAGAGTTCAGACACTCATTGCAGGACATGTGAGACTTGCCAGGCAAGTGGGAAGAGTGGGGGAAGATCAAGGCCCCACTCCAGCCCTTTCCAGTTGTGAGTACCCCATTCGAGCGAGTGGGCATTGACATTGTGGGGCCTCTGGACCCCAAGACAGCCATGGGCAACAGGTTCATCCTGGTCTTGGTGGACCATGCCACCCGGTACCCTGAAGCCATCCCGCTCAGGACAGTGACGGCCCCCGTGGTGGGACGTGCACTGATGGGGATTTTCGATTCCCCAGAGAGGTGGTGTCTGACAGGGGGACCAACTTCATCTCCCAGTACATGAAGTCTCTGTGGAAGGAGTGTGGGGTAACTTATAAGTTTACCACTCCTTACCACTCCCAAGGTAATGGTCTGGTTGAAAGGTTCAACCGGACCTTGAAGGGCATGATCATGGGCCTAGAAGAGCCCCTGAGGCGTAAGTGGGACGTCCTCTTGCCATGCCTGTTGTTTGCCTACCGTGAGGTGCCACAGAAGTCCTTAGGGTTCAGTCCCTTTGAACTCCTCTATGGCCATCTGGTTAGAGGACCTCTGAGTCTGGTCAAGGAAGGCTGGGAGCAATCTCCCAGGAAACCTCCCAAGATGTATTTAGCTACATGTTGGCCTTCAGGAACCAGACTCGGCGTTTCAGAAAGATTGCTGAGGCAAATCTGGAAGCCAGCCAGGAGGAAATGAAACGTTGGCACGACCAGAATGCCACTCTGGTCGAATTTCAACCTGGCCAGAAGGTTTGGGTACTGGCCCCAGTGGAGCCTTGTGCGCTCCAAGATAAGTGGACCGGTCCATTTGAGGTGGTGGAGCGCAAAAGTCCAGTTACCTACTTGGTGGACTTTCAGTCTCCCAGGAACCCCTTGCGGGTCCTGCATGTGAACCGCCTGCAGCCCCACTTTGAGAGGTCTGAAGTGGGCATGCTTCTTGCCACAGATGATGGGATGGAGGAGGAGAGTGAGCCTCTTCCCGACCTCCTGTGTGCAGGAGAGAAGGATGGGTCAGTGGAGGGTGTGATCCTCTCCACCACACTGACCCCTGAGCAGCAGAGAGATTGTCACCAACTGTTGGGGCAAATTTCTGATTTGTTCTCCCTGGTGCCTGGTGTCACTGATTGGTGCGTCCATGAGGTGGATACCGGGGACAGTCCTCCTGTCAAGCACAAGGCTTACAGAGTGACTGACAGGGTCAGGGCTTGCATTAAGGAGGAGGTCTCCAAAATGTTTGCCCTAGGGGTGATTGAGTCCTCTAGCAGCCCCTGGTCCAGCCCCGTGGTCTTGGTACCAAAAGCTGCGACGCCTGGTGCCACTCCTGAACTTAGGTTCTGTGTGGACGACCGAGGTCTCAATTCGGTCACGAAGACCGACGCGCACCCCATCCCCAGAGCTGATGAGCTCATAGATCGGTTAGGGGCTGCCCGGTACCTCAGCACGTTTGATCTGACGTCTGGGTACTGGCAGATCGCCTTAACTGATGGGGCAAAGGAGAGGTCAGCATTCTCCACACCAGATGGGCACTACCAGTTCCGTGTGATGCCCTTTCCGATGATAGATACATATATAAATATCTCATGCATAAGGCTTATACCTGCGATTGCGAGGTACACATTGACGCTCAAGATGCCCCTTGGTCCAGGACACCCCTGTGCAAAAAAGAAAACAGCGAAAACCAAAATATAAGAGTAGCTGTAATTGTCACATAAGGTTAGAACGAATAATACAGTGTATGAAACACTAAGTTGCATTCAAGACCACTACTCCAGGATTTCCTATAGATGCAGGTACCCCTCAGAAGGTGAAGAGTTACGTCACTCTCACGAGAGGAAGTACCTCACTTAGATAATTAGTGGTAGAGCAACCCCGAACTCGAAAAGCACATGAAAGTATTCCCTCGCATGAACTCCTCCCAAGATTCAAAGAAGAGCTCGCCAACGCAGGGAAATGTAGAACTGTGCACCAAAATAAACCTCCAATGTAAATAGGCACCAAAAGTGAGCAAAGCGTTTTTCCCTCGCATGAACTCTTCTTAAGATTCAGAGAAGAGTTCGCCAACGCAGGGAAAATTAAGCTTCAGCACACTCCTATGCCGGATATCCTAAACGGCAGAGATAGGCTTTCAAGAGTATAACCAGGATTATCACATGGGTAGAATGGAACAAGCGGTGCCAGCGGCACCCTTACCCGACCCAGCGCAACTTGGAACTGCCAACAAGGATCCAGGGACCAGCGAATAATCGGCAGCGTCTTGCCCCGCATCCTCGCTACTTCACTCGCTTCCGCCTCACGTGACGCGTGGCGTCCGACACCAGACGTCACGCTAAGGCCGCTGGGAATTGTAGTCATTCCCTAGTCTCAGCGCTTGCTTGTGCGAACGAGGCTGGCGTGTCCCCTGACAGTACATCCCCCTCCCGGAGAGCACAGGCAGGCGCAAGGCTTGTTGGGATGTCGTCTGTAAAAAGCAGCAACCAATCTAGGGGCATGCACCGATGATTCGGGCTCCCAAGAGTTCTCATCAGCACCATACCCCATCCATGCAATCAAAAACCAGAGTTTGTTACGACAGATCTTGGAATCAAGGATTCTAGCGACCTCATACTCCTCCTCCTTCTCTATCCATACTGGCGCCGGTCTAGCCTGCGCAGGGCCGTAAGCAGGCTTCAACAAGGAGACGTGGAACACAGGGTGAACTCTCATATGAGAGGGTAGAGCTATCTTCACTGCCACCGGGTTAATAAGTCTCACTACTCTGTAGGGGCCTATATACCTGGGATTGAACACGCTATATCTCTTGAATCGGATATTACGGGTTGATAGCCACACTAAGTCCCCTTGCCTGTAAGTGGGCCCTGGTCTGCGATGTTTATCAGCCTGTCTTTTATACAACACCTTAGCATGAATCAAATGTTTCTTTGTGTGTTGTAGGACATTTTGTATCTGCACTATTCTTTCCTGTACTTCTGGAATACGTTCACACCTGCCTGGCGTACTGAATGGTATAAAACGAGGGTGATAACCGTAGGTGCTATAGAAAGGAGAGTGTTTGGTAGAACTGTGTTGGGCGTTGTTATATGCGATTTCAGCTAACCATAACCACTCCACCCAGGTGTCCGTATTATGGTCAACATAACTACGCAAGTATTGTTTCAATGTTCTATTCAGTCTTTCTGTCTGTCCGTCAGTTTGGGGGTGAAAGCTGGTTGACAAGGCTGACGAGATACGTAACGCTGAACACCATACTTTCCAGAATTTGGCTGTAAACTGGGTCCCACGGTCTGACACAATCACCTTAGGTAAGCCATGCAATCTCACTACATGTTCCATCAAAAGTTTGGCTAGATGTCCTGCTGTAGGAATTGATTTGCAGGCCACGAAATGCCCCATCTTTGTTAAAAAGTCAATAACGACCAGAATCACGGTATGTCCTTTATCTGATGGAAGCCCGACTATGAAATCCAACGAAAACCATTCCCAGGGAACATCCGGAGTGGGTAGGGGTTGCAATAGCCCTTGTGGTTTTCCTGGTATGGTCTTGGTTTGAGCGCACACAATGCAAGCTTTTATCCATTCAGGTATATCTTTTCTGAGAGAAGGCCACCAGAACTGGCGCAAGATTTTTTCACAAGTTTTATCCTTGCCATGATGACCAGCACTGGGATCTGTGTGGCACCACTGAAAGACGGTTTGTCTCAATTTCAAAGTGGGAACAAGAACCTGAGTCCCTTTCATGACCACACCTTGTTTCTTTGTCCATTCTGGATGGTGTTTCAACCAATCCTTCCATTGAAAGGTCTGGAGTCCTTTCTTAACGTCTCGTATGAACGGGTCAATATGTACTACTCCGATAACCTTTTGAGGATCAAGGATAGTTCTTTCTGGGCAGGTCCAGGGTATTATTGTGGAATCTTGTCTGGACAAGGCATCCGCTTTTTTGTTCAGGCTTCCAGGACGGAATGTTACTATGAAGTCATATTCTTCAAAAACGTCATCCATCTTAGTAAGCGAGGAGTAAGTTGGCGAGCGGTCTTTAGAAATTGGAGATTACGGTGATCCGTATATACTGTAACAGTATGTTGTGCTCCTAACAGCCAATGCCTCCATTCCCCAAATGCTTCTTTGATGGCAAGTAATTCTTTTTCTGTTATGGTGTAGTTTTGTTCTGCTCTGTTTAGCTTCTTTGACATAAAAGCAACCGGATGCATTTGTCCTGTGGTGGTGTCTCGCTGGGAAAGTACGGCTCCAATTGCAACATCGGAGGCATCCGCTTCCAGTATAAATGGCAAGTTGGGATTGGCATGCGTTAAAATGGGAGCGGTAACGAATGCTTCTTTCAGTACATCGAATGCTTTCTGGGCTTCCTGTGTCCACTGAAACGATACATTCTTCTTAGTTAGGCGAGTAAGTGGTGCTGCTTTATTGGAAAATTGGGATATAAAACGCCTATAAAAATTCGCGAATCCCATAAAACACTGTATGTCTTTGACATTCTTTGGACAAGGCCATTCAGTAATAGCTCTCACCTTGCGCTCCGCCATTTCCTGACCTGATGGTGTGAGCATTACACCCAAAAATTCTACTGTGTAGACATGGAACTCACATTTGCTGATTTTGCAAAAAGATGGTGTTCCCTCAAAGCCTGTAGTATCAAACTCACATGTCTCACGTGATCTTCTTCTTGTGTAGAGTAAATCAAGATGTCGTCAATATATACTACGACTATCCGGTCTAGGTATTCCCGTAAGACATCATTTAAGAAGAATTGGAACGCCGCAGGCGCATTGCATAAGCCGAAAGGCATGACTAGGTACTCGTATAGCCCATACCTAGTCTTAAATGCAGTCTTCCATTCGTCTCCCTGACGCATCCGTACCAGATGGTATGCTCCGCGAAGATCCAATTTAGTGAATATCACGGCTCCCTTCACCTGCTCCAATAATACAGAAATCAGCGGGAGTGGATACTGATTCCGTATAGTAATGGTATTTAAGGCACGAAAGTCAATGCATGTCCTTAACTCTCCGTTCGCTTTGGGTATAAAAAGAGAGGGGAAGCCGCTGGAGAACTGGATGGACGGATAAACCCCAAGGCCAAGTACTTATCCAAATACTGGCGCAGATGTTTGTTTTCGGGCTCGGTTAAGGCATAAACCCTGCCACAAGGTACCACTGAACCTGGCTTCAAATCGATCCTGCAATCGTAGGGCCTGTGGGGAGGCAGTACTTCCGCCTTCTGGTCATTGAAGACATCTTCAAACTGTTGATAGCATGAAGGCAGTTCAATCTCCTTCTCAGCAGCAGTGGCAATGTGCAAATGTTTTTCTTCGAGGGGAGTAAGCGATTCAGAGAGTTTCCAACAATGTTCCTTACAATATTCAGAAGTCATGCTCAAAGTTCTCTGATTCCAGTCAATATCGGGGTTGTGAGTGGAGAGCCAAGGCAACCCCAATATCACACCATAGAATGGGGCTTGGATGATGTTAAAAGCTATGAGTTCTTGATGTCCTTTTATGCATTCCACAATACACGGTTCGGTGGCCTGGCATATGGGACCAGATTCCAGTTGTTTACCATCCACTGCAAATACCGCCTCCGGTATGGTTTTGGAGACAAGATGGACCCCTAATCTGTGGGCTTCTGTAGTATCCATGAAACAACCTGTAGCTCCAGAATCCACCATGGCTTGTGTGGTACAGGGTTCTTGGTTGATATACACAATTATGGGTACGAAGAAATGATCCTTGCTGACAACAGGTTCTTTCTTAAGTGAAGGGATGCACATTACACTCGAAGACTCCCCTTCTATACGTCTCGAGCTCTTCAGTTTTCCTTTAAAGGCTTCAGATCATTCACCATAGATGTTCCCAGGCGTGTACGACTGAACTTGGGTTTTATTGGGCACTCTCTCAGATAATGGCCCTTCTTCCCACAATATAAACACAACCCGTTTTTTCTCCTGTGATCTCTTTCGTCCACGGTCAATGAGGCTCTCACCGTTCCGATTTCCATGGGTTCCGGGGTGGAGATTCCAGGTTCCGAGGACCTTGTTCTTTCAAAACGAGGGGGTATCTCTCTTTTTCTTGCCTTCCCCTCTACGTTCCCTCAATCTATGATCCAATCGCATGGTCAATTCGATTAACGCAGAACACGTCTGAGGTTGGGGATCCACTTGTGCAATCACATCCTTTAATTCTTCTCTGAGGCCCTGATAGAAAATCGCGGACTGTTTGCTTTCAGGCCATTGAGTTTCTGCTACCAACCGTCGGAAAGTGTTCAAGTATCCCAATAGGTCTTTGTTCCCTTGCCTCAGTTCCAGTAATTCTCTATCCGCTGAAAAGGTGTCTGCCCTGCGGTCAAAAGTTTTCTCAAACTCCTCCCTAAAAGCGATCCAATCGTGTAGCATCGGATCATCTCTTCTGACAAAAGGGACTGCCCATTGAGCTGCATCTCCAGCTAAGTAGGAAATGAGAAAAGACACTCTTGCCTGATTAGTTGAAAATAACTTAGGCTTGCAATTGAAGTGCAGTAAAATCTGAGTTAGAAACACCTGGACCTTATGTATGTCTCCTGAAAATTTTTCTGGTGGGGCAAGAGGTATAGGTGTTGGGATTTCTACTACCATGGAGCTAGTTGTGGGTTGTGCAGGATTGCCGAAGTCAAACGGATTTCGCTGTAGTCTGTCTACCCTTGCTTGTAAAGCAGCGGTCTCATTACGTGAAGCCGCCAGCTCTACCTGCACTAAGGCAAGGGCTGCCATGACATCATCTAACGTGGCCATACCAGTATCAGCTCGACCGGGAGGATAAAGCTATTCGTGGGCCGATTATTCTGTCCCAGGCCTGAACGTATCCTCAGGATCGAACCGATGCTCTTAGGGGTCCACCTCTCAACAGCCCCAAGTCTGGATAATAATAATACACAGACTAAAGAGTGGTTAAGCGGGGGAAGGGAAGGATGGGGACAGCAGGGAGGGAGACCTGTAGTAAAACACAAAGAAGAAATATTTTTACTATGGGAACCTTTCACCGTTCTCTCTTTCTACACCTCCCTTGTTACCCATACTTCCACTAACCTGTAAAGAAAATTAAAGAGTGCCGACCAACAGGGGTGTTGAGCTTGTAACCTCCAATTCATACAGTATGCTGGAAGACACATAGGACCATATGAGCAAAACCTTATTCTTTCTTTCCGATGATAGATACATATATAAATATCTCATGCATAAGGCTTATACCTGCGATTGCGAGGTACACATTGACGCTCAAGATGCCCCTTGGTCCAGGACACCCCTGTGCAAAAAAGAAAACAGCGAAAACCAAAATATAAGAGTAGCTGTAATTGTCACATAAGGTTAGAACGAATAATACAGTGTATGAAACACTAAGTTGCATTCAAGACCACTACTCCAGGATTTCCTATAGATGCAGGTACCCCTCAGAAGGTGAAGAGTTACGTCACTCTCACGAGAGGAAGTACCTCACTTAGATAATTAGTGGTAGAGCAACCCCCGAACTCGAAAAGCACATGAAAGTATTCCCTCGCATGAACTCCTCCCAAGATTCA
The DNA here is from genome assembly GCA_963921515.1 of Calotriton arnoldi. Classification (NCBI taxonomy): domain Eukaryota; kingdom Metazoa; phylum Chordata; class Amphibia; order Caudata; family Salamandridae; genus Calotriton; species Calotriton arnoldi. The sequence continues at coordinate 1,081,171 of CAWUFW010000598.1, read as the reverse complement.
AAGAAGAGCTCGCCAACGCAGGGAAATGTAGAACTGTGCACCAAAATAAACCTCCAATGTAAATAGGCACCAAAAGTGAGCAAAGCGTTTTCCCTCGCATGAACTCTTCTTAAGATTCAGAGAAGAGTTCGCCAACGCAGGGAAAATTAAGCTTCAGCACACTCCTATGCCGGATATCCTAAACGGCAGAGATAGGCTTTCAAGAGTATAACCAGGATTATCACATGGGTAGAATGGAACAAGCGGTGCCAGCGGCATCCCTTACCCGACCCAGCGCAACTTGGAACTGCCAACAAGGATCCAGGGACCAGCGAATAATCGGCAGCGTCTTGCCCCGCATCCTCGCTACTTCACTCGCTTCCGCCTCACGTGACGCGTGGCGTCCGACACCAGACGTCACGCTAAGGCCGCTGGGAATTGTAGTCATTCCCTAGTCTCAGCGCTTGCTTGTGCGAACGAGGCTGCCGTGTCCCCTGACACACCCCGAGTGAAACGGGTATGCCCAGACGTGGGTCCCATGCTCTCCATGCCACTGGAGTCAAGCTATCCTGGCTGATGAGGGGTGAAACCCAGAAACCAGTCCTAGGATGCTTGTTTCCAGTCCAGGGAGGACCTGGCCTGGCAGTTCGGGCTGGATTGGTCCCATTGGGTGTAGGGTCAAGACTGATTTGCATATTGCTGGGTTCAAACTGGAATGGCATGGGGAGCAAAACAACGATGGATTTAGGCCCAGATCTCTGTACTGGGTCGAATGTATGACATTGTTCTGCATTCTGTCCATCAATTGTTCTTTTTGCACTTATCCTGAATACAGCATGTCTCGAAGAGACAGCGCAAGCGCTGCCTAGGCGAGACCCAAAAAGTAGAATATACAGAAAAGTTGAAAAACATAATGAGACAATGAATGGGCTTGGAATGAGGTTAGGGAGAAGTTTAGGGTCAGGTTTAGGTTATGCTTAGGAATTTTGGTTACAATTAGGTATGGTGAGAGAAATGATGTAAGGTTAGGTTTAGGGGTTTTAACATTATATTGACAACATAACCTTATGTTCTCTTAGGGCAGGCTCTCTCACTGTTTCCTTCCTAGAGTTTAAAGCGGATTATTACTCTAAAGCATGTCTGGATGAGTTTTAACATCCCCATGCTAAGTCTTTATATATTAATTTCTGCTTGGGGATTTTGCTCATTTGCACCTTCACCTCTAAATGGAATTGTAACACTTGCGATAGCAACAGGTTTTGCCTGTTCTGATCACAGGTGGCTGAAACGGTTGAGCACATCGTTTTTTTCTGCCCAAAGTACCAAGGTATTAGAAGGAAGTTGGTTTTACCAGTTTGTCATAATCTGGGAACTAGGAATTTAAGGACTGTATCTAGAATTCGAAGAAGTGATACCAGACAATACATTGTGTTACCTGTCTCTCGATTTTTAATGCATGTGTAGGGGCTTAGACAGAACAATTTTTCAAGCTAATGGTCTAAGTTTTATCCAGAGCTGCTTCTTTTTAACCAACTTTTTAGCTGATACTGTTTTTAACATTATTAACTCAGCTTTGTATGTAATGTTCCATGTCTGACTGGCTTTATAGTTTTTATGAATAGAAAAATGTAAAGCACTATGTCAAGTTTGGCTCGACTGCCCTATGAAATGGAGTTTTTGCACCAATGTTTTAATTGTTTTATTTTTTTAGAAAATATATTTATGTTTTGTGTTCTTAATTTGTTCTTTTATGGCCTTTGTGCCGAAATAAAGATTCATACTACTTTAAGGGTTAGAGGAGTGGTAAAGGTTATGATTTGGACTGAGGTAAGAGTTAGGCATGGTTTTGGGTTTGCGCTACATTAACTTTGGGTGTAAGGTTAGGGCCATGGTTAGAGGAAGGGACATGTAAGGGAAGGTTCTATGTTAAGGGTTAGCGTTAGAAATGGGGTAACGATAAGGGATGGGGTTGAGGTTAGGTGAAGTGCTCGGTTTAGAGTTAGGATTAGGGTTAGAATAATGGAAGGTGTAAATGATGTCTTAAAAAAGGGTTGGGGATAACGGTGGCACAGAGGGTGGTACAGGAGGTGACAGAGTTAACCAGGATATCCCACAGTATGTGGTAGAAAAAGCAGAATGGAAGGAAAAAAGGTTTGTGATAAAGAGGGAGTAACATGGATTAGGCAAAAAAATAATGTATGTCTACATCCAGTTTAAAAACGTAGTGGTAAAAATCTACTTTTTACCAGGAATGTGAAAGCTAAAGTGAATGGACCAAGTGCCTTTGGGGACTAGGGGCGAGTTGCACCATAATCTGTGCACGAATAGGTAACAGCCTGACACATACTTATATTCTAACAATGCAACGCATGTTCTATCTAAGTTATTCAGATAGGGAAAGCGATGGGAACTTTGACTCTAGTATGAGAAACAGAAATGGGTGCTGTGACTTCAATGTGATAGACAGCAACATGGCACACAGTGGTGGGAGCGGATGAGAGCTGTGTCCCTGGAGAGCTGTGATGTTATTATGTTACAAAGCTGTGGGACCTGTGACTTTATTTAACATGACGTGCTGATGAGGATTTTAACGGAATTAGCAGTTATACAACTAGAAGTTTAATATACCTATATAACATGGGCGCTGTGACTTCAACTGAACCCTCATAGAACAAATGTGGCTTTTAATGAGAGCGGTGGTACCTTCGACTTGATTGAATACCGCTGAATTGGGTATTAGTAACACTTTTTGCAACTTAGATAGGCAGTTCATAAAAATGAACATAAAAATTAATAGAACTAGTTGTTGACCTGATATGCAGTGGTGGAAGCTGTCAATTCAATGTTCCATGCATACATGGGAGCTGTAACGCCAATGAGCTAGCAAGCAATGGGAACCAGAGACATTTTAACTATAGGGCAAAGTGGGCAAATTCCTAGGGACCCCACATTCGCAGAGGCCTCCTAGTAAATTGAATGGGACAGTCAAAATTGTTGCCATAATAACGTTACTCATTAAAAAAACAGCTAATTTTTCTAATTTGAAAGCTGCGTATGCTTACAGACCATAGTGCCAGATTTAATAAGGGTTTGTGCCAGGACAAAGTCACGCAAAGTGACGCAAAGGAGCACAAACTCTTGCAAGGGATTTACTTTCCGGCCCAAAAGATAATTTGGCTGACAAGGAGCCCTTTTCTCATGGCAAATAGTGATTTGTGTCACTTTGAATCAGGGGGGCTTGCATTGGTTGTTACTTGGGTGGAGTACCACAAGCATCCATAATTTTTGACGCAAAGCCTGATCTACTAAAATGGCTAGACTGGGCTTTGCGTCAAAAAAGAACACCTCCTTGAATCAAAGCTAAAATAGGGAAATGTTTCCATTTAGCAAAACTTTCCAGTGAAATGTGCAGACTGTTTAAAAAAAAAAATTCAATCGTTTAGCAATAGGATTCGGTACTATAAGGGTGTGCTTTTAGTACAAATTCTATGCTGCACAGCACACACGCTGCTGCGCTATGGTGCAAAGGTTGTGTGTGATGCTATGCAGCTTGTTTGTGCGCCATCACTGCTTTCCTCCCCTTGTGCAATGCAGAACAGCAATCTTGGTTGCTGAGCAGGGTTACGCTAAAGATGTATAAATCTGCCCTTTAGTGTGCATGCGTGGCCTAACCGGCCTGAACCCTCGCACTCTCACCCATCTGGAGGCAATTATATTAAAAAATAATCTTTCTCCATACTTACCTCACCTTTTCTACTTTAACTCTCTTCCACCTTAACTCTGTTAATCTCTCTATGTCTACTTCTCTGTGTACCTTCATCCGCTCTATCTCAGCTCTCCTTTGTCTTCCCCACCTCTCTCTATATCAATCATTCGTCATCTTTCTCTCCCTCTCTTTCATCACCATGCCCTTCCATATATCACTCACTGTGACTACCTCTATTGGAACTCTTGTTCTCTCTATTTCAACTCTCTCTACCTCCTTCTTCTCTCTGTACCTCATTACTCTTTTTCCATCTGACCTTCCTGTATCTAACCGCTATCCATTTCTATACTACCTTACCTTTCTACCTCTCCCAGTTTTTTCTCTTTCTAAACATAACATGTCTATTTGTAAAGCGCATGTTCACCCAAGGGTATCTTGGTGCTGAATATAAGATGTTTATTGTTACGCAACTCAATGGTACTCATTTTATTGCCCCCGGAAGGATGAAAGGCTGAGAGGACCCACCGGGACTTGAACCTGTGACCATGAGGTCGAACACAGGCCCTTACAGTGGACGCATCAGCCCACTAAGTCACCAGAGCCAGCTTTCTCAACCGTCTCCTCACCTATCTATCTTATTTTACTCTATATCTCACATCTCCTTCACTACCATACCTTTCTCTACTCCACCACTCTCCAGCTCTCCCTAACTAGCCTCTCAGCTTACCTTACCATTAGTTTACTATCTCACCTCTCCAACCCCCTTTTCTCTTGCTATACCTCTGTTTCCTTTCCTTCACCTAAGTAGTTATATTATTCCTTTCTGGTTATGTCCATTTCTCTACCTCTATGCTGTTTTGTTCAGTCATCAACCCATCTCTCTCTCGCTCTCTCTTACACAAACACATCTTTCTCTGGACCTCCTTCATTTCAACTCACCCCCTCCACCTCAACTCTCTCTCTCAACCTCTTTCTCTATATATACTTCTCTAAATCAGCATCTCTTGCTCTCACAACTCTCTACCTCTGTATAAACAGCAACTCTTTCTCTACTTAATGTATGCCTCTCAACTTCCTCGCTTTGCTCTGCAACACATTTCTCTTTCTACCATTCACCCCTTTCTCTACCTTTCCCAGAACTCTCTTCTGTCCTGACTTTTTTCTATACATGTTCTAATTTTTATCTCTTTACCTTCCATCTCTTTGTTAACCCTCAGGTCTCTATTTCATCCTCTCATTGCATGTACTTCGGTCTAATGTACCTCTTTTTCTAAATTGCCCTACTCTCTACTTCACCGTTTGGAATACTTCTCTGCCTTTCTCGGGATTTCCTTCTTCTATCTCTATCAGTCTCGACCGCTCTACCGCACTCTAAACCTTACCTTTTTTCTACCTCTCGTTCTCTACCTAAATCTTTCTCTTTCGACCTCACCGTCTTTCATTCTGGCTACCTCCCTTTTCTCCATTTACTTTACTTCTCTGTCTCACAAATCTTTCCACATCATCTCTATCTCTACCTCCTTCTCCCTCTACTTCATATCTCTAGCTATACTCTTCTCTTTATGTCTCAGTCCACCTCTTGTATCCTGCCCATCTCATTTCTCTTCCTCATCAGAGTCACAGGTAAATGTCTAGCCAGAGATGTGCACACATATAAAGAGGAACAAGTTGGGGAAGAGAACAACATTTTAATTAATGGAGTGGGGGAAATCTGCAGGGCAGCATTTTGATTTTCACTGTTACAGCAAGAATGCCAGTGATGGGGAATATGTTTGTGATTACTAAGATTCGGAAACTAAAGCTACAATTTCAAGTGCTACGTCTTATTTTGATATTATGTCCACTAAGCAACTAACATGTCACCCTTAGCATGTTTTGCTACAATTGGAGAAAGATGCTAGTTTGTCACTGAATTCCACATAAAATGTTGTTTTCACAAGTAAAAAACAATTAGATCCATGTAAAAAGTAACGGCTTTGTAAATGCTTGTTCAAGTTTTCTTTTAGTACTATTTAGCTGGCAAACACCAGGCAGTTTAAGCTTTCCGCTGTTTTTGCGTGCCCCTGTTTCTGAAGATGGAACATATAATTCAATATTATTTGGCATCACGATGGCTTGAATGAGCTGAAAAGGTGTAAAGAATTCAAAGTTATTGCACACAGGGAGTCCCAAAATATATCTCGTCTTGTGCTCCACAAATCCTTACAATATTTGCGATTTTCCCAGTGTACGTAGTGGTGAGAACTTTGCCTTTTAACAGGATATGCAGTGAGGGGAGCTGCGACTTTAATTATACGTGGACAGGTGTCAATTGTGACTTTAATAGGGTAAGCATAGATGGAAGCTTTGGCTTTACGGCCACATGCAGCTATGAGGGTTGTAACTAAAATAGGATGTGCAGGAATGGGTTAGGCTATATCATACGTCATTCCGTCAACAAGTGGAAACTCACAAAATAGGGAGGTATTTCAACAAATACGACCTATTGCTACCTGTACTTCGACTCACAGCCAGAGTGGCACTTCTGTAATAATACCCACATTTTATTCCTGTGAAGTGTCACCTCCTTGGCGCCGACCACATGCCCAGCCCATTTTTAATTTTTTGGGACAGGTTGTAGGTGTGTCCGATGATCTGCAAAATGCAGCTTGTGTTAAACTTCTGCTTTTGAATTGTAGTGTAAATATGGGTTTGGTAAATGTACAGAAATCCCAACTTTGCTTGTCAGGAGTAGGGGGGGGCAGTAAGCTCTGCACCTCTGGAGGAGCTTGCGGAGTTTTGCCCACTCCGTAATTCGCTTAGAATGCGGAGTTTCAGAAAAACTCTGCTACCACTGTGTGGCGGAGTTTTTTCTCGCGTGTGGCTCGCCAATGGTAAGCTTGCAAGCGTGAGCAAGAAAATAAAGCGCTACCCCGCCTCCTGGTGAGATTTCTCAAAGAGGACGGTCGCGGCAGGTCGCTACCGCTCACGTTGTAAAAGCTGCTGCTTGCGGTGATCAAGCTGCCACTCGAGCAGAAAATCTACTTGAGCGGCAGAAAGAAGCAGAACCATCTGGACAGGCTCCCAGCGCTAAAAATCAGCTCAAGCAGCACAACGTACACACGTAACTCCGCCGCTAGTGGAAGTCCATGGAATCTTGCTGAGTTTTGGGGTAACTCCACAGAACTACGTGGAGCGACGCTCCGCAAGTTCTGGTCACCCCTAGTCAGGAGAGGTGTGGCTCTATCAGCCACTGATTAAGTACTTGCACGCACTCATTCCCCCCGGCTTTTCGCTGTCCGTTGCTTGTCTGGCAGTTCAAAAAGTAGCCACTTTCATACAGCGCATTATAGACCACTGCCCCTCCCAACTCCTGTCAATGTTTATTCTTAAAAACAAACACGGAAGGGCCTGTGTGGCACTTGGTGTGGTGAGGTAGAAGGCCGGGGCTTTAGCGTAATGATATATGTTTGTGAAGTTGAGGTCAAATGTGTTCACACTACAACAAAAGAAAATGTCTGAGGTAGAAGCAAATACAATAGGTGCCTGTGTGGTACCTTGAATTGAATGAGGAGAGAGCCTCCCAAGACTCCCATAGCCCACAGAAATTCATAGGCCCCTGTTTAAATGGGGGCCTCCTGAGGTGAGCCCAACCCAAGCCGCAGAGGCTGCATTGCTCTACGTGATGCTTCTAAACCAGGACATTATTGACTTACTCTGCAGTTCAGCAAGACTTGATTGAAAGTGCGGGATTTGCAGGGTTCGGGGTCAGAAATTCTGTCAGGACTCCCAGTTTGTCTCCAGATAAACCAGACAGCAGTAGCAGAGCCAGGGCACCCCAGCCCTGGCTCTGCTATCAGAGTGTGCCTCACCAGCAGGTAAGAGGCACTATCTGGGGCTAACATACGGGTTTTACTCCGTCATTAACAGTGTGAGGGAGAAGGCTGGGCTTTAGCATAATGATATGTTTGTGAAGCTGACGTCAAAAGCTTTAACAATACAAGAGAAGGTAATGTCTGAGGTAAAGAAATAATCTATATACAACAGATTTGCCATGGCAAAACCTGGCTTTATACATCATTTTTCAATGGAATTTTACAAGGTTCCTAATAAATACAAATCAAACACTTTTTGAAAACTTGATCTTCAAAAGTGGTGGTCTCAGTAAAGAAACCACCAGTTGTTCAAAGGTAGATGTGCAGCTACAGAGCATACAAGTGGAGGATCTTGTCTGAAAACCGGAGTATGTAGTTGTTGGGCAAGACATTCACATTAAGAGCAAAGGTCTCCCACACCAATGTAAGGACATTTTTGGCTGGGGTAAAAAAAAAAAGAAAAAAAGAAATTCACATCAGATATAAAACACGAATACATATAAAGCAAGTACTGGCAGAGCCAATATGTCTGGCATTTTCAGAAGTCTGATTTATAGATAGTGGCATATTGGTGTGGGGTGGTTTCTCTTTCAGTTCTCTTTCTTAGGCTGCTGCACTCAAGAAACAGCTTTTGTGTAAAGTGATGTTTCTCACAGCAGGAAGTTCTCTGGCTGGCTGTGGGAGATGTCAGCATGTGGCTGTGTCATCCTTCCTGACTCAGCAATCAGGGACACACAAACAAAAGATCTGATCTATAAACATCCTCACCTTGAGAAACAGAAACTGCAGTCCCACCCCCATCACTGCCATATACCAAATGGCAGTGCTCAGGAAAACTAATCTGCATCTCCTTGTTAAACAAAAGGCCTCATTGAAATTTTCAAGGTATCCCAGCCTCTCCCTCCTCACTGTGTCTGGATCTCCTCTCTCCAGCTTCAGGAAGGCTGGCAATATGTATTTAATGTCTCTGAAGATATCCCAAACCCAAGTGTGTACCATGCTAAACCAGGGGCATTCAAATGGATCAGTCTTTGCTTTGCTAATTAATATGATGAGACAAACTTGAAAGGGTACATCAGAAGACATCTGCTCCAGCATTTACCAAATCTCCTTTTTGATGTTAACATTACACATTTGCTTTATTTAGGCTATATATTCTATAAGGCTGCTTTGATCATGAGGTCACGGCTTCAGTAAAGCACAGCATAAAGCTCTTGATATTCCGTTATATATGTGCACAGCCATTAACTTCTGAATTAATTTACACCAAATCATAAAAAGCACGCTTTGTGGACCAAGATCTAGCTTTGTCAAATTTGGTGTAATTCAGTTAAGAAGTTTTTGCGGTATCGCTATTCAATTTTCCTTTGAAAAAAATGAATGGGGAAAATGTGTTTTGGGGTCACCCCTCCCCCCCTTTTCCTCAGCCCCCACTTTACAGATCATCCCAAGCCTTTCCAGGAAGGAGCTGAGGTAGATGAACTTTTTTTGGAAAGTTTGGTGAAGATTCGTTAAACAATGCCAAAGTTATTAGCAAACAAAAAATGTTTTTCCTATGGAAACATGGTCCTAACTATAACTACCCAGTGGCAATCGCCAATGGGCAGTGTGTGTGAATATATATATATGGGAAGATATATATGCCTACAATCTCTGATGTGTGTATTTATGATGGCTTATTATATTGTGATTTATGTTTTTCTATATATTATGTACTAGTACATTTTTGTAGTTTGATAGCACTGCAAACACCATGTTGCTATAACAAAACTCAATAGTACTTCTTTGATTTACAGTGGAAAGATGAAAAGTTGATTTTAGTTATGCAATTCAAGTTGGTTGTCATCAGGGTGCGAAAAGATTTTCTGAAATTAACCAGGTGAGATAGTACTATTACAACTACCTAGGTTGTACTAGATATTCTCCTATCAATTAAAAACAAAGTTGTGGTATCTATAAAGTTTGTAATGGCTTACAACTACCCTAATTGACTCAAGTATCAAATCTGCAGATTAAAGTATCATGTATGCAGAAGGGAACTGTACAGAGTGCAACATAAGTGTGCTTCTGCAGGCACCTATCTGAAACAGTGATACCAGGGAGGAGGAGTCAGATATTTCTCAGTTAGCAATGAGGTGTATATGGCTATGCATATTTTTATACAAGAGTAATCTTGCATTAACCCCGATTATTGAGCTAGGTGTATCGCACCTGTTAGACCTGGCACCATTGGCGTGGGTCTCCCTTCCATTTTTCGCTGTTGTCTCCTCTGTTTTTGCTGGTGTTAGATGCTCTGGGCGCTGTGCCACTGCCCTTCAGTGCCACTGCGCGAATGCTCCCTGTGTAAATATGACATGTGAATTGGTATATCCATGATTGGCTTATTTGGTTTACCTGTTAGTCCCAAGTAGCGTGGCCTGTGTGTGCCCAGGGCTGGTAAACCAAATGCTGCTGGTGGGCCTGCAGCGCTGGTTTGCGCCACCCACAGAAGCAGCTTGTAAAGTGTGTCTCAGACCTGCCACTGCAGAGTCTGTGTGCAGTCCAGAACTGCCATCTTGGCTGTGAAGTGCACCCACTTCCCAGCCCCTGAACCTTCACTTGGCATCATGTAAGTCACCCCTATGGTAGGGTGCATTGTATGTGTAAGGTAGGACATGCCTTGGTGTGTGTAGCATGTCCTGGTAGTGAATTACACCCAATTTCGTTTTTCACTACTGTAAGGCTACCTGTTCCCCATAGGCTAGAATGGGCAGTTTGACTATTACAACCTATAGTCCTAACTGACCCCAGGAACATGGTAGAAAAACGAATTTAGTATGCCTGAGCTCAGAATATTAAAATACATCTTTTAGTGAAGTTTATTTTTATATTCTGTGTTTGAAAATACCACTTTTAGAAAGTAAGTATTTTCTTGCCTAAGCCTTCCAGTGTGCTCTGCTGTTATGTGTATTGGCTGTCTGGTTTTGGAGGGAGAGGGCAGGCTGAGTCAGACCTGGGTTAAATAGAGAGATCTGCATTTAGAGTATGGGGAGGGGTGGCTCCTTGACCTGAATAGGGCTGTGCCTGGCAAGGTGAATGCTGGCTCCACCTCCTACTGTGCGTCTGATGGCAGACCCCCTCTTTCTGAAAGGAAGGATGCAACCTGGTAAACAAAGTGCTCCAGGACTGAACAGAACTGGTTCTGGCTAGGCTCAGGGACTTGTAGCTTTGAGAACAAAGACTTTTGGGGTATAAATATCTGTGCTGAAACCCCTACAATTGGTATTGCTCCTGGATGTCAAGACGAACCTCTGTCCGTGTAACTGAAGGAATCTGCAGGAGGTGACTATCCTTGTGCTCGTGTGCGGTTTCTTGGATTGGCCTGCAGTGGTTACCATTGGACTTGGAAGAAGAGGGAAAAGGACTTTTGAGAGAACTTTTATCAATCTTGCTAAAGCAATCACCCAAGGGCTAGGAGAGAGCTAGCCTCCTGTTGAAGTCTCAGGCACATCAGACTTCACCACCAGCCTCCTGATTCCTCCCAGCGAGGATTTCTATCTGCAGGTGAGGCTCCTGTGAGTTCCAGGGCCTCTAGTTCTACTACAGAGAAGAGAGTGCTGAAATCGTCGCTAACGCAGGTTTGCGAGCCGCCGCAGCCGAGAGCGCCCGAAAAATCATCGCGCTGCTGCCGCCGAGTGCTCGCAACCAAAGATAGAGTCATCGCACCGAGATCATCGCTTCACGACATCGCAGCGCGGACGTCGAGCGTCCACCATTTTCATCGCATCAGGATCGTCGCTCCCTCGCGGAGCGCCATTTCTTCGCATCGCAACCCGATCGCACACGCAACAAGATCGTCGCCTCGCCTCCTCCCTTGCGGCAGGGAGTCATCGCATCAACGGTCTAGCGTGCAGAAGTTTGTCGCATCATCTCTACACGCATCAGCAGATCGGCGCATCATCCTCCCTCGCGGCAAGGATTTAACACATCTCCGGCCTCGCGTGCAGAAATTCATCGCTACAGCTTCTTTGCGACAATTTGTTGATTTTGCTACGAAATCCAGGTACTTTGTAGGTAAAAGGGTCGCAGAGACCACTGCTTTGAACTGAACTCCTCTTTGCGCACTTGAACTATTTTTGCAGCATTCCAAGAGTAATCCTATTTTACAGTATTGTGGCTTTTTATCGTTATTGGTCTTGTGTTAAGTCTATATATAAAGATACTTATTTTTGATAACTACTTGTGTGGTGTCCCTTTGTAGTGTTCCTCACTGTGTTACTGTGTATGGTCATAAATGCTTCACACACTGCCTCTGAGATAAGCCTAACTGCTCGTGCTACGTTACCACAGGGTTGAGCAGGGGTTATCAAAGGGTGGAACCCTCTCCCTCTGACTTAGGAAGAAGGGTCCCTACTTGGACAGTGGCCAGCCATTGCCAACTAGAGACCCCCATTTCTAACATTGGTGGTCAGCGGTGAGGATCTGGACTTGCATTTATGATCGCATAAGTAATTATAGTGTACACTACTAGTGAGTGCAGACCATAACGCAACCACATACGTTCTTGAGGTTTTTTGATTCTATTTTTGATTAATATTGCCAGTTATTGCCACAATGGGCAAGCCCAGATCCAATGCCTCGGAGGATCTCTCCTGGGAAGAAGAGAAATTAGAAACCTACAATGCCAAGCAGCTCAAATATTTTTGCAAACAATTCACAGTCCCTATCACAGGTCTCACTAGAAGGGAGGAGTATTACAAGGCGCTGAAGGCCTGGCTAGAAGCCAGGGATGCCCCTAAGAATATGGGAGAGCTTGTGGAGGGGGAAGAGAATGCAGGAGAGCAGCAGGGCGAAGTAGTAGACTTAGTAGGAGATAAAGCAATTTCCAGCCCGGGCACTAGTGTGTCCGCTAAGGGTCTGTCCCCAGAAGAGATGGAGGACAGGGAGAGAGATAGGCGGCATAATATGGAGATGGCTAAGCTTAAAATGGATGGTCACAGGGACCTAGAGAACAAGAAGTTAGAATTTGAGATTATGAAAATGAAACTTGAGCATGAGAGAATATTGAGGGAGTTGGAGATTAAAGCAAAGAGTGTAGAGATCTCCCCCTCTGGTGGCAGCATACCTGTAGTGCATACTGAGCATAGAGTGTATATACCCAAGGAGGTTATTAAGGATTTCCACAAAAGTGAAGATATTGGGCAATGGTTTGCCGCTTATGAATTAGCCATGGTGTCCCACCGGGTCCCTGAGAAGGATTGGGGAGCGGGGTTGTGGGGACGCTTTGTGAGTGAGGGGAGGGATACCTTGTTGGACCTGCCCCCAGAAAGTAGGATGGTTTATGCCCACATGAAGGAAGCGTTGATGACCCGCTATGGTTTGACCCCTGAGATGTATAGGCAGAGGTTTAGGACCTGCAAGAAGCTAGAGGGTACCACGTGGGTTGAATATGTGTCTTTTTTTGCAGAGCAATGGAACGCTGGGTAAAAGGTAGCAAAGTAGAAACTTTTGAGCAACTTTATGATTTGATTGCATGGGAGCATTTATCTAGTAACTGTTTTCCTGAGCTACGCCAGCACCTGATTGATTGCAAGCTGACTAACCCTAGGAAGCTTGCTGAGGAGGCGGACCGCTGGGTGAGCACCCGGGTTCGCAAGGGTCCAGTGGGAGACTTCGCCAAAAGTGGGCAGGGTCCCCAGCAGAGAAGTGGGGGGGACAGGGGTAAACCGAGGGAGTTCCAAAGAGGGCCCCAAAGTAATTCCCAAGGGAACCAAGCAGTAGTGTCCCAGCCTCCCCAAGAAAAGAAGCCAGTGCCCCCGACAGGTAGGCCTGTTCAGAGGGGGCCCCTTACTTGTTAGAAGTGTGGTCAAGTGGGCCACAGATACTATGATCCCCAGTGTCCTCAGAGGAATACTAGTGCACCACCCCGTGCACCACCCCGCCAGCTTGCAAGTGTAGCCCTGGGGGGGGGAGGAGATGGGTGCCCAAGAGGGGTGGGATTCCCGTAGAATTGACCCTTGTCTCATTAGGAGACTTTGAGATGGTCCCTATGCCTGCACTGCCTGATAACACTAAAAAGTACAGGCAGTGGGTGACCATCAATGGCCATAGAGTGGAGGCTCTAAGAGACACAGGAGCCAGTGTAACTGCTGTCCGCTCCCGGTTGGTGTCCAAAGAGCAGGTTGTCCCCCATGCATTCTACCCAGTAGTGTCCGCAGACAACTCAGAGAGCCAATGTGAGGTGGCTCAGGTTCCCTTTGAGTGGGGGGGGGTCTCAGGAACTCTTCAGGTGGCTGTGAGGCCCGCCATGCCTGTAGACTGTCTGTTGGGCAATGATTTAGAGAACTCCCTGTGGGCTATGGTGGAGAGGAAATCTCACTTAGAGATGTTGGGTCTGCCTGAGTGGGCGTGTGCCACCACTCGGTACATGGCAGCCAAGGAGGGTGTTGAGAAGGACCTGGAGCATGAGAGTATGGCCCAGATCCCTGCCTTAGAGAGAAGGGGCAGGGGGCGCGGGGAGCCGGCCCCCTTGGTTCCCACGGCCCAGGAGGGAGCAGACCCTGAGGGGGATGCCCTGGAGCCTACCGGGGAGCAGATCGCCGAACTGGGGGACCTGCCTGAGCTGACCCATTGGCAGCAGGAAGGGGGACCCACCAGGGAGGAATTTTGTGAGCAGCAGAGAGTTTTCCCCTCTCTTGAGGGTATGCGGCGACAGGCTGCAGCCCAGGCAGAAGGTGACATGTCTGGTGCACATCTGATTTATTGGGAGAACAGTCTCCTGTATAGCGAGCCTAAGGCTGCTGAGCCGGGGTCAGCCCGTGTGCTGGTGGTACCCGAGTGCTTCAGAGCCTGCCTACTGGTGTTGGCTCATGACATTCCATTGGCAGGACATCTGGGGCAGACCAAGAACTTTGAAAGGCTGGCCACCCACTTTTATTGGCCCCAGATGCGCAAGAGTTCAGACACTCATTGCAGGACATGTGAGACTTGCCAGGCAAGTGGGAAGAGTGGGGGAAGATCAAGGCCCCACTCCAGCCCTTTCCAGTTGTGAGTACCCCATTCGAGCGAGTGGGCATTGACATTGTGGGGCCTCTGGACCCCAAGACAGCCATGGGCAACAGGTTCATCCTGGTCTTGGTGGACCATGCCACCCGGTACCCTGAAGCCATCCCGCTCAGGACAGTGACGGCCCCCGTGGTGGGACGTGCACTGATGGGGATTTTCGATTCCCCAGAGAGGTGGTGTCTGACAGGGGGACCAACTTCATCTCCCAGTACATGAAGTCTCTGTGGAAGGAGTGTGGGGTAACTTATAAGTTTACCACTCCTTACCACTCCCAAGGTAATGGTCTGGTTGAAAGGTTCAACCGGACCTTGAAGGGCATGATCATGGGCCTAGAAGAGCCCCTGAGGCGTAAGTGGGACGTCCTCTTGCCATGCCTGTTGTTTGCCTACCGTGAGGTGCCACAGAAGTCCTTAGGGTTCAGTCCCTTTGAACTCCTCTATGGCCATCTGGTTAGAGGACCTCTGAGTCTGGTCAAGGAAGGCTGGGCGCAATCTCCCAGGAAACCTCCCCAAGATGTATTTAGCTACATGTTGGCCTTCAGGAACCAGACTCGGCGTTTCAGAAAGATTGCTGAGGCAAATCTGGAAGCCAGCCAGGAGGAAATGAAACGTTGGCACGACCAGAATGCCACTCTGGTCGAATTTCAACCTGGCCAGAAGGTTTGGGTACTGGCCCCAGTGGAGCCTTGTGCGCTCCAAGATAAGTGGACCGGTCCATTTGAGGTGGTGGAGCGCAAAAGTCCAGTTACCTACTTGGTGGACTTTCAGTCTCCCAGGAACCCCTTGCGGGTCCTGCATGTGAACCGCCTGCAGCCCCACTTTGAGAGGTCTGAAGTGGGCATGCTTCTTGCCACAGATGATGGGATGGAGGAGGAGAGTGAGCCTCTTCCCGACCTCCTGTGTGCAGGAGAGAAGGATGGGTCAGTGGAGGGTGTGATCCTCTCCACCACACTGACCCCTGAGCAGCAGAGAGATTGTCACCAACTGTTGGGGCAATTTTCTGATTTGTTCTCCCTGGTGCCTGGTGTCACTGATTGGTGCGTCCATGAGGTGGATACCGGGGACAGTCCTCCTGTCAAGCACAAGGCTTACAGAGTGACTGACAGGGTCAGGGCTTGCATTAAGGAGGAGGTCTCCAAAATGTTTGCCCTAGGGGTGATTGAGTCCTCTAGCAGCCCCTGGTCCAGCCCCGTGGTCTTGGTACCAAAAGCTGCGACGCCTGGTGCCACTCCTGAACTTAGGTTCTGTGTGGACTACCGAGGTCTCAATTCGGTCACGAAGACCGACGCGCACCCCATCCCCAGAGCTGATGAGCTCATAGATCGGTTAGGGGCTGCCCGGTACCTCAGCACGTTTGATCTGACGTCTGGGTACTGGCAGATCGCCTTAACTGATGGGGCAAAGGAGAGGTCAGCATTCTCCACACCAGATGGGCACTACCAGTTCCGTGTGATGCCCTTTGGGATGAAGAATGCCCCTGCCACCTTTCAGAGGTTGGTCCACCAGGTGTTGGTTGGGCTGGAGGATTTCAGTGCCGCCTACCTGGATGACATTGCAGTGTTCAGTTCCTCCTGGGAGGACCACTTGCGCCACCTCTGGGAAGTGTTGATGGCGCTGCGCAGAGCAGGCCTCACAATAAAGGCCAGTAAGTGCCAGATTGGTCAGGGTTCTGTAGTGTACTTGGGACACCAGGTGGGGAGTGGCCAGATGGCACCCCAAGATTGAAACCATCCTGGCTTGGGAGCCCCCAAGGACCCAGACCCAGGTGAGGGCCTTCTTAGGACTCACAGGTTACTACAGGAGGTTTGTCAAGGGGTATGGCAACATTGTTGCACCCTTGACTGAGCTGACTTTCAAGAAGCGGCCAAAGATTGTGAACTGGACTGACACCTGTCAGAAAGCCTTTGATGCCCTCAAAACTGCCATGTGTACAGCACCCGTACTCCAGGCGCCCAATTTTGCTAAGGAATTTGTTGTCCAGACAGACGCTTCAGAGCATGGGGTGGGGGCCGTTCTGTCACAGATAAATGAGGAGGGACTAGACCAACCTGTAGCCTTCATCAGTAGGAGGTTACTTCCACGGGAACAGAGGTGGAGTGCAATTGAGCGCGAGGCATTTGCTGTGGTCTGGGCACTGAAGAAGCTGAGACCATACCTGTTTGGGACTCACTTCCGGGTTCAGACGACCACAGGCCCCTCAGATGGTTGATGCAGATGAGGGGTGAGAATCCCAAGTTGTTGAGGTGGTCCATTTCCCTACAGGGTATGGACTTCACGGTGGAACACCGCCCTGGTACAGAACACGCCAATGCTGATGGTCTGTCCAGATTTTTCCGCCTTAGTGATGAGAACTTCCAAGGGGATGGGTAGTTCTCCCCACATTTCAGCGGGAGGGGACACGTGTTAGACCTGGTACCATTGGCGTGGGTCTCCCTTCCATTTTTCGCTGTTGTCTCCTCTGTTTTTGTTGGTGTTAGATGCTCTGGGCGCTGTGCCACTGCCCTTCAGTGCCACAGCGCGAATGCTCCCTGTGTAAATATGACATGTGAATTGGTATATCCATGATTGGCTTATTTGGTTTAACTGTTAGTCCCAAGTAGCGTGGCCTGTGTGTGCCCAGGGCTGGTAAACCAAATGCTGCTGGTGGGCCTGCAGCGCTGGTTTGCGCCACCCACAGAAGCAGCTTGTAAAGTGTGTCTCAGACCTGCCACTGCAGAGTCTGTGTGCAGTCCAGAACTGCCATCTTGGCTGTGAAGTGCACCCACTTCCCAGCCCCTGAACCTTCCCTTGGCATCATGTAAGTCACCCCTATGGTAGGGTGCATTGTATGTGTAAGGTAGGACATGCCTTGGTGTGTGTAGCATGTCCTGGTAGTGAATTACACCCAATTTCGTTTTTCACTACTGTAAGGCTACCTGTTCCCCATAGGCTAGAATGGGCAGTTTGACTATTACAGTCTATAGTCCTAACTGACCCCAGGAACATGGTAGAAAAACGAATTTAGTATGCCTGAGCTCAGAATATTAAAATACATCTTTTAGTGAAGTTTATTTTTATATTCTGTGTTTGAAAATACCACTTTTAGAAAGTAAGTATTTTCTTGCCTAAGCCTTCCAGTGTGCTCTGCTGTTATGTGTATTGGCTGTCTGGTTTTGGAGGGACAGGGCAGGCTGAGTCAGACCTGGGTTGAATAGAGGGATCTGCATTTAGAGTATGGGGAGGGGTGGCTCCTTGACCTGAATAGGGCTGTGCCTGGCAAGGTGAATGCTGGCTCCACCTCCTACTGTGTGTCTGATGGCAGACCCCTCTTTCTGAAAGGAAGGATGCAGCCTGGTAAACAAAGTGCTCCAGGACTGAACAGAACTGGTTCTGGCTAGGCTCAGGGACTTGTAGCTTTGAGAACAAAGACTTTTGGGGTATAAATATCTGTGCTGAAACCCCTACAATTGGTATTGCTCCTGGATGTCAAGACGAACCTCTGTCCGTGTAACTGAAGGAATCTGCAGGAGGTGACTATCCTTGTGCTTGTGTGCTGTTTCTTGGATTGGCCTGCAGTGGTTACCATTGGACTTGGAAGAAGAGGGAAAAGGACTTTTGAGAGAACTTTTATCAATCTTGCTAAAGCAATCACCCAAGGGCTAGGAGAGAGCTAGCCTCCTGTTGAAGTCTCAGGCACATCAGACTTCACCACCAGCCTCCTGATTCCTCCCAGCGAGGATTTCTATCTGCAGGTGAGGCTCCTGTGAGTTCCAGGGCCTCTAGTTCTACTACAGAGAAGAGAGTGCTGAAATCGTCGCTAACGCACGTTTGCGAGCCGCCGCAGCCGAGAGCGCCCGAAAAATCATCGCGCTGCTGCCGCCGAGTGCTCGCAACCAAAGATCGAGTCATCGCACCGAGATCATCGCTTCACGACATCGCAGCGCGGACGTCGAGCGTCCGCCATTTTCATCGCATCGCATCAGGATCGTCGCTCCCTCGCGGAGCGCCATTTCTTCGCATCGCAACCCGATCGCACACGCAACAAGATCGTCGTCTCGCCTCCTCCCTTGCGGCAGGGAGTCATCGCATCAACGGTCTAGCGTGCAGAAGTTTGTCGCATCGTCTCTACACGCATCAGCAGATCGGCGCATCATCCTCCCTCGCGGCAAGGATTTAACGCATCGCCGGCCTCGCGTGCAGAAATTCATCGCTACAGCTTCTTTGCGACAATTTGTTGATTTTGCTACGAAATCCAGGTACTTTGTAGGTAAAAGGGTCGCAGAGACCACTGCTTTGAACTGAACTCCTCTTTGCGCACTTGCACTATTTTTGCAGCATTCCAAGAGTAATCCTATTTTACAGTATTGTGGCTTTTTATCGTTATTGGTCTTGTGTTAAGTCTATATATAAAGATACTTATTTTTGATAACTACTTGTGTGGTGTCCCTTTGTAGTGTTCCTCACTGTGTTACTGTGTATGGTCATAAATGCTTCACACACTGCCTCTGAGATAAGCCTAACTGCTCGTACTACGTTACCACAGGGTTGAGCAGGGGTTATCAAAGGGTGGAACCCTCTCCCTTAGGAAGAAGGGTCCCTACTTGGACAGTGGCCAGCCATTGCCAACTAGAGACCCCCATTTCTAACATCACCACTTCTAATTTCATTCCGCCTATGCATTGAAATAATTACATACTTTCACCAACCACTATTGAATACCCAACTAAAAAGGATAGTTTGTGTCTGAGTCAAAGAGGGGTAAAATGTAGAAGAGGCATGTGAGGGCAACATGTTCTAAAAAGTAAGTAACATTCTTAGTAGCCCAAGATTAGGTTAAATATTCTCATATAGATTTGCAAAGTTCAGTATAACCAGTACAATCAGCACTAAAAGTTGTATCTTTATTCTGTACCTTAAAACAAAGGTAATTGGATTTGAAAAGAAGCTACAATGCATCCATAGTAGGAATATACAATTACTGCTTCATAGTTTAAGTGTTATAAATAGATTATTATTATAATTAAATTCTTGTATTGCGCATGGCTGCTCCCAGGGTTTCCCAGCGCTAAGCGGACAGGAGGGAACGCTTGGAAAAGAGAGCTAAAATAACCAGGTTTTCAGTTCCCTACAAAAGGTGGATAAGGAAGCACAGCATCTAAGAGACTCAGGAAGGGTGATCCATAGCGTGGGGCCCAAAAAGGAAAAGGAACGCCCACCCACGTGGGCGCAACTGATGCTAGGGACTGTGAAAAGGGATCGGTTGCTCGAGAGCAGGGTACTGGGGGTGGTAGGGAACCCCCCAGTTTTTGCAGGTATTGTGGACCTGAGCGTGAGCCGATTTTGTGCATAAAGCATAGTGCTTTAAAAGTGATTAGCCTGTCCACTGAGAGCCAGTGAAGGTTGCAGAGGAGTATTTGGGGAGAAGGAACAGGGGCCTAGCAGCAGAGTACTGAAGCACCTGGAGGCATCATATCACAGCCTTATCTGCTCCCAAGTACAAGATGTTGCCATAGTCTAACCTTGAGTGAATCATGGCTTGGATAACTGTCCTTTGAGCAGAGAAAGGAAATAGCCACAAGATCTTTTTTTAACCATTTCAGAGTGGTGAAACATGTGGAGGCTACTTTAGCCGCCTGTGACTTCATGGACAAGGTGGCATCAAGCCAGAAATCAAGGTTTTTCACCTTACTGTTAGGTTCGGGAAGCGCTCCCAGCATGGCAGGCCAATTTTGAGGCCCCCAGAGCTGGGGATTCTTGCCCAGTATCATGACTTCGGTCTTGTCACCATTTAGTTTAAGAGAGCTAGTATTCATCCAGGTGGAGACAAGGTCGAGGCTGGAGTTAAGATCTTGCGAACTGACTTCCCGTCCGGATGACAGAGAAAAGATTATCTGAGTGTCATCTGCATATGAGAACAGGGTGAGACCACAGCTTTCCACCAGGTCCGCTAAAGGGCAGACTTTGATGTTAAAAAGCATAGGGCTGAGGGCAGATCCCTCCCGAGGTGAATAAGTGTGGGTCAGACGTTGCATTCATTGAGGAGACCTGGAAGGTACGATCCGTCAAGAAGGAGGCAAACCATGCAAGCACCGTACCTTGGCGACCCATTTGTGTCAGTCTTTCAGCAAGAGTATCATGGGACACAGTATCGAAAGCTGCGCTGACGTTTAGTAGAAACAGCGCAGCTGTACCCCCCAGATTCAGGAGCTGTGTTAGGTGTTCCGTGACTCCAAGGAGGGCAAATTCGGTGCTGTGCCCAGCTCTTAAGCCTGACTGGGAGGGATAGAGAGCGTCCTGGGTCTCCATGAAGGAGGTGAGTTGGGGGTAAACATGCTTCTCCAGTATCCTGGAGAGGATGGGCAACAGAGAAATGGGTCTGATATTGGACCAATTGGCCATGTCCAAAAGTTTTTTTTATTTTTAGAAATGGGAGAACCATAGCATGCTTCCATGCTTTAGGTAGATGCCCCTCACGTAGAGAGAGTTCATAAGTTCCACCACCAGATGCATGAGGTGTGGGCTTAGATCCTCTCCCCCTGCCAAATTGAGTACTCTAATGGCCAGTCTGATTTGATTGACTGCAGTAGGTCCAGTAGATGAGGATAGGCCATAGGGAGCAGAGACTGCCGTCGTGTAGGTGATTGGCCCATGACCGAGTGGTATCCTTCACTGGAGGAGGTTAGAGTGAAGTTAGAATATGGGCTATTGCTCCCTAGATGGGTAGTGTCATTTCTAGTTGACACTAGGTTGACCTGAATATCTGTCACCTTCTTATCAAAGAAGTCGCTATGCTTGTTGCATTGGACTTGTGACAGTGATGGGGTAGGAGCAGTATTGCTGGGGTAGGACAGGTCTTGGACCACTTTAAAAAGAATTTTGGGGCAGCTTTTTTTCTGAAAAAAAGGAGGCTCGAGCATTTCTGCAGTGTGTGTGGTATTGATTCAGAGCTGTTTTGTATTTTATTTTTGAGTTCTTGTCATACAGCTTCCTCCAGGCCCTTTCTAGTAGCTTACAGAGTTTCTTTTCTTCTTGTAAGGACTCATTAAACCAGGGGGTAGTGGAGTATTGCGTGGATGAAAGTTTAGGTTTGGTAGGTAAGATTGTATCTATGGAGCATCGAAGCCACTTGTCGATCATGGGTTGATGTAAGTCAACCTTCTGTGCTAGCTGATGTGAGGTATTCAGCAAGTGCGTATTAAAAGCAGAATTGTCTTGTTTGCCCCAATTTCTGGCCATGGCTTTGGGTCCGGGTACCGCCGCAGTGGCTGAAGAGTGAGGGGGGGTATGAGAAAGGGTACTGCAAAATGGTCTGACCAGAGTAGCGGAATGGGAGAGCCCATGGTGAGACCGGTAATGTTGGAAAAGATGGGGTCTAACAAGTGACCAACTTTATGAGATGGGGAGGAGTTAATTAGGTGGAGGTTCAGAGCTACAGTTCCTGTATCAGAGCCTGCCTTAGTTTGCAGGTGACATCTTTTAAATGCATATTTGGGTCTTTAAATAAGGTAAAATTGGCGCTTTTGAGTGTGTAGGAAGAGAACAAATCAGGAATTGTAAAGCACCAATACCCGGCGCAGCTGGGGGGAAATAAATTAGAGCGACAGAAACCGTGAATTTAGGCGTAAGGCAAAGTGAGAAGAGCAGAGCTCCGGAAGCCGGTGAAGGTAGCACCTCAACTTTCCAGTGAAAAATGTCTTTATAGACAATGGCTATGCCACCGCCTAGCTTGTATAGGTTTCACAATGACTCTGAATTGGCTCCTGCCACAAGCCAGAATCCCAGTAAGGAGGCATTCTTAAAGCACATATGTTCTCAACTGACATAAATAGCCCACTCTGGGACATAAAGAGAGTTCAAATATCACATGTCCATTCAGTCCTTCACTATACAGACTTATACTAGTACTGAGACCCTCGCAGTGCGTTACGTACACTATGTCCTGATATTCCAGGACTAAGACTTCCTAAGAGCTCTGATATGTGAAAGACAGCTACCCAAACACCAAGATCTATGCAGAGGCCTCTTGAGGTGCTCCTCTGCTCTGACTTTCACCATGCACTGGGCTTCAAGTAATGACATATCCACCAAGTCCTCAGAATGCACTAGGTGTTCCAGCACTGAGACATCTAGAGAGCTCTCCCGAAACCCTCTGGTTTGGATCAGTCTATGCACTGATATCCCAGTCTTTAGACATTCACAGGGCCTCTGCAATGCACTTATATTCTTACCTGTGCAATGCAACAATATTCACGTAGTAGGACATTTGCAGGGCTCTCATGATGCATCTCCATACTGACTTGCAGCATGTACTGGCATCGAAGGGTTACGTCAAATACATGGCTCCCATGGTACACCTATCTGCTGCTCTGCATCATGCACTGATGCCCCAGCACAGAGACATTCACAGGGCTCTCACAATGTACTCCTATATTAACCTGATGCATGCACCGAAATTCCAGTATTAAGACAAACTCTGAGATCTAATAATCCCCCTTTATGCTGACTTCCTTTATGTGATTGTATCCAAAGGCTGAGGGATTCGCAGAGTTCAAGCTATGTACATCCTTTGTTCACAACATACATTAACTATATAGTGCTAAGACATTCACAGAGCTTGCCCTCCACCAATATTTCAGTACTGAAAGCATATAATAAGTGGGTATAAACAGGGGAGTGAACAGATGTAACAGAGAACTGTGCAGCCAGAAGGTGACCTGCTTAATTCCAATGGTTAGCACTGAAGAGTGGGTCTCTGCAGATCAGTAGCTCCATTTGAGCAAGGTAGCGTGTAGGGTTAACACACCTGTTGCAAAGATGTCTGTGTTACCCTTAGGTTACGGGTTCCTATCAGCGTAGGACAGTTGTGAGAAGAGGAGGTGAGGTTCAGAGATTTACCTGCAATCTGCAGATAACAAGTCCCCATCTCAATAGAATAGCCTCGGGTCCATCTTGAGGGAATCTGTGCATTTTGCTCTCAATACCTTCTATTTCTGAGAAAAGCCTCATCTCAGTCTCATCCCTGTCTAAGTCAGTCCTTCTTACTGTAATTCTGAAATTGGCTGATACCTCATTTCTTAGATCACAACCTCTCCTCTTTAAAAACCCTATTCCTGCAACCGAGCAATACCTAATCTCCACCAGCCTATCTAGGTCACCAACAACTCACCTGAAACCACATAGCCCCCATTAATGATCAAAACCTACCTGGTATTAATAAATCACAAAGTAAATGGAGTAAATGCACGCAATTTTTCTTGACAGCACATTACTAATCACAACCAACCACCACTGGATTAACCACTAACCTTGGGTTCTGGAGAAGCATGCTACTCACCGTAAAGTGCTTCAACGCCTCATCAAGGGTAATAAGCTCTATATACATCCAATAACAATTTTCAATATATCATAGGTGTGAATTCTTGCGGTACCAAGTCAGTTGTTCAACCTTTCAAAGTCAACACAATGAATACATTTCAATGTTGCAATAGTAGAATATATTTCTGTCCCTACTTAATAGGAAAGCAAAATATGATAACATATGATCGGGTTCACTCCCTATAAAAATAATGCAAGGTAATATTACAGGGTCTGCTGCTAAATAGGTTTGTTGTGCTCTAACCTTTACCCTAAAACCCAGAATAGGTGTGGAATACTAAGGATTATTATTACTTGCTCTCCGCCACTTGTAAGATAATTTCACATTGTGTTTGTGACTGTTCTCCAAACCTTCTTCTCTCAAGTAAGAAAGCAAGAGAGCTCTACTTCAGCACCTCCAAGGTAACCCTTCAGTGTTTCATTACTGCAGCTCAGCCGCAGACACTCACTTGCAATCCCCCTGCACTCCTCTCATTGAGACTCCCTTAGAGGCGACTTACTGGCCCTCCCCTGGAAATCTGTGGTGTCCCCCATAACTGGGGCCTAATGCCACTCCCCCAATCTCCGCGATATGTGCAGTGCACTGTGTGTGTGGCAAGCTACATATATTGTTTGACTGTAAAAATGGAAAATGTGCATAACATGAATGGTGTCCTGTTGGAGACACAGAAAATGTCTCAAAACAATAGGGGTTCCCCTCCAGATTGTCTCTTCCATTCCCCTGAATGTGACAGCCAGCCCGCAGCTGCCCCTAGAGCTCTGCGACAGCGTAGATGCCCCGTGGTCTGAGGTACTATGCATCTGTTCCTCTATAAGGCAGCTTCTGCCTGACCCAGTGTGAGAGCTCCGCCCCCGCCCCCTTGTGTTGTGTTCGGCACAGTTGCATGACGCAAAATGATGGGACCCACGGATAGAATGTGATGAAGGGCCCTGACGTATCTCTCACAGATATTAATTGGCTTTGAGCTGAATAGAGCACCATGAAGGGTTGCCTCCCCTAAACTTATTACAGAACTGTTTGAATTGAGAATGAACCTCCTACAAAACATCGCTCAACCAATACCATCAACTCCTGAAAAAGGTAAAAAGGAACGCCCTTGCCATCCGCATTGAGGCCAGTTCCAACCGCAGTAAAGAACTATTCAACATCGTCTGGGAGTTCTCAAACCCCTCAGCTTCCAAAAACCTCATCACCCGTGACACCCTGGTGGACTTCTTCCACAACAAGATCTCCTACAATTACAAAAACTTCAAGCCCCAACTCATCACCACCAACAGCTTCAGTCTCATCGCTCCCACAGATGCAAACCCCGACCACCTGCTAACCACCTGGGACCAACTCAACACTCAAAACACCACTGCCATCATGAACTCTGTCCACTCAGGAGCTCCTATGGACCCCTGTTTCCACCACATTTTCAACCTGGGAAATAAGTCAATCAGTAACAAATTCACCACCATCCTCAATGCATCCATCGCCATGGTTACCTTTCCCAATGAATGGAAACACACTGAAGTCAAACCCCTTCTCAAGAAACATCCACCGACCCCAGCGAACTCAACAACTTTCGGCTCACCTCTCTGCTCCCTTTCCCCACCAAAGTCCTTGCAAAAAGCCATCAACCACCAACTCACTGGAAACCTAGGGCCACATGCATCAAAAAATGGAATTGCGATTCCTAAATAGCGATTTTTAGGGAATCGCTATTTAGGAATCGCAATTACTTATGCATGTAGGAATCGCAAAAAAAATTGCGATTCCTACAAATTCCTTAATAGCGACTCGCAAATTGTGACTCGCTATTAAGGAATGCCTTTCCATTCATTCCTATGGGCCTAGAGGCCCATAGGAATGAATAGGAAGTCATTCGCAATTTGAAGGGTGCTAGGGGGCCAAAAGGCCACCCTGCTGCACCCCCAAAATTGGCATGTGTGCACATGTGGCGCACACATATGCCCTAAGGGAATATGTGTGCGCCACATGGCACTTAGAAAATGAAATTTTATGCATTTTTCTAAGAAATTGCAAATTACCATCAACTTGAAGTTGATGATAATTTGCAATTCCAAATTGCGAAAACGCAATTTGCGAATGCATGATGCATCGCATTTAGGGAATTGCAATTTGCGATTCCCTAACTGCATTCGCAATTAAGGAAATCGCAAAAAATTGCGATTTACTTAATTGCAAATGCCTTTGTGCTTGATGCATCGGAAATAGCATTTTACCGGTCGCAAACGGGCTGATTCTGCGAATCGGCCCGTTTGCGACCGGTAAAATGCTTGATGCATGTGCCCCTAGTGAACAGCAATTTTCTGGACATCTTCCAGTTTGGATTCCCTAACAACCACAGCACCGAAACCACCCTCATCACTGCCACCGACATCAGAGCACTGCTGGTCCAAGGAGAAACAGCGGCCCTGATCCACTTCGACCTCTCAGCAGCATTAGGCACCGTTTCCCACCACACCCTTATCAAGAGGCTCCACTACATTGAAATTCAAGGAGATGCACTCAGATGGATCGTCTCCTTCCTCACTGGAAAAACTCAGAGAATCTGCCTTCCTCCTTTCACCTCCGAACACTAGAGCATCCTCTGCGGCGTCCCTCAAGACTCATCCCTCAGCCCTCCCTGTTCAACACCTACATGACCCCATGGCCAACATTGTCAGAACCCATTGACTGAACATCATTTCCTACGCCGACGACACCCAGCTCATCCTCTCGCAATCAGAAGAGCCAGCCACTATGAGGGACAACTTCCACAGGTGCAGGACGAGCATCGCCGACTGGATGAAAGACTACTGTCTGAAACTCAACACAGACAAAATAGAAGTACTGATCTTCGGGAACAGCAACTCCCCATGGAACGACTCCTGGTGGCCTTCCAAACTAGGACCTTCACCCACGCCGAAAGACCATGCCTGCAACCTCTGTTTCATCCTGGACAGCAAGCCCACCATGAAAAACCAGATCAACGCTGTCTCTTCTGCCTGCTTCCTCACTCTTCGCATGCTCTGCAAGATCTACAAGATCTACAAATGGCTCCCGGTCAACACCAGACGAACAGTCACCCAAACCCTAGTCACCAGCAGGCTGGACTATGGCAACACACTCCACACAGGAATCACCTTGCACCTCCTGAAGAGACTACAGATCATACAGAATACTGCGGCTAGACTCATCCTTAATTTCCCCAAGCGGATCCACATCACCCCCCACCTTAGAAAACTCCACTGGCTCCCCATTCAGAAGAGAGGTCACTTCAAGATGCTGACCCATACTTACAGGCCCTACACAACCAAGGACTAGCATATATCAACCAACACCTGATCTTCCACCAACCCTCCAGACACCGGCACTTCATCTCCCTTCACCTCGCTCACAACCCTCACATAAGTCGAAGCCATGGCGAAGGTCGTTCCTTCTCCTACCTTGTGGCAAGGTCCTGGAACGACCTCCCTCTTCACCTCCAGACCTCACCCTCTCTGCTTGAATTCAGAAAAGGACTCAAGACCTGGCTGTTCGACTAAGTATCCACAGCAAGATCCCCAGTGCTTTGATACCCTCATGGGTGGTTTGTCGCGCTTTACAAGTCTGATTGATTGATTCTTTCTCTAGTCCTTACTGTTCCAGAGATCGCATCATCAGAAGATGCGCTTGAATTGTAACCTACATTTCCAATTGGGTCTTTGATATTTTGGTACTCATTAGGTGGCGACTTACTTCTAGCCCAACTCCAGGGCTATTAGTCCTCCTCTGTTTAAATGCCCCTGAGAGACAAAGATATACCTTAACTGTGATCTGTATGCTGTTGTGGGGACAGGCTACAGCCTCCTGGTCAGAACACTAACTCGACACCAAGACTTTCTGTATAGGTTAACAGGCACCATAACTATTAACCTTTGAGGTTTGTTCCAGGTTTCTGGATTCTCAGCCATCTGGCATCAAACCCAGGCTGTCCAACCTGCATCCAGATGACTGACAAACCGCAGCATAAAACATATATTATAGACAATAGGAGGCACCTGTCCCATTGAATGAAGTAAACAGAACAAATAGTAATCTAGAAAGTTTGTGAAGTCTGCCAAGGACGGCTAAACCTTTCCTCATGTGAATACGTTGGCCTTAGGGTCCCAGGTCATTTGTTCTGTAGCGCCTTACCATTCAAGTGCTATATTTGTGGTCATGTCCTAGCCACAGAAAGGGTTAAGACCTTCTTTTTGTGTTACTGTGTATATATTAACTGCCCATGTTCCTATGTGTAAACTTAACGCTTATTCCTTCTCAAAGATATAGCTATGGACTTAGGTGCCTATTTACGAGGTTTGCATCGCGTTTGCACCACGCAACGTGCTACATGTGTGACGCCCACCTTAAGTAAGATTTATGAAGCCACGCAAAGCCACTTTGTGTAGCCTGAGTGGCTTCAGAAATCTGGAGTAACGCGACCAGTGGTCGAAGTGGGGGAAAAAAGTAGGGGAACTGTGGGCGGAGAATCAGAGGGCAGGAATAACCCGAGGATTGGATCAGTGGGCGGAGTTAGAGGTGTGGCCAGAATGTGCAAAACATCCCAATTTTTAGTATTTATTTGGCATTTCACTGACCAGTTACAGCTTATTATGTTATTTAATTCAACCAATGGATGCACATGATTACTTAAGATTTAATATGAGTTATTGACATTTAAATACATTCACAAAGTGGGATGTGTTTCCAATCACAGAATGTCCCAAATACACTTAAAAGTGGAATCACAAGCCATTTGTCTCCGAGCAATGCAGTTTCTGTCATTAGTACTTCTCCCTTTTTCCACAAGAGCAGTTCAAACATGAATGGCAAAATATCCTAGTTTGCAAATGTTTTCTATATAATTATGGCTCTGCCATATTTGCCACATAATACATCATCCGCTGCATATTCTTAACAGTTTTAACTAATAAATTGTTTGTAGCTCAAATGGATAAAAAGTTACTAAAAAATTTGACTTGTGTTGCTGCAAAGTGGATGGCCCTTTGCAAAGGTTGACTGATCACCTTTCTCACTGCTGCATTTGTATGTTACACTTGTACTAATGAGGCAAAATCTTTGCAGAGACTGTTAGCATGTGTAAAAATGTGAAAATAATAAAGTATCAGAAAACATATTGCATTACGCTGCAGCCTTTTTTTTGCTGCATAATTTAGTCAACAATGCAGCATAATTTTGTCCCCCGTTGCTGCATAATTCCAGTGGCCCCACAGCAGACAGCACATGTTAAAAGTGCTTGTGCACGAAGCAGAGAGACTGTGAAGTTTTTGAACTTAGTTTGGTGTGCGTGCACATCCTGCATTGCCAATCCCTGGTGATTTGCAGATACTACTGCTGAAACAAGGCCAATAGAGGTACCAATGGGTGAGGCGGACTGGCCTCAAGGGAAGGGCAGGCTTTAGCGCTGGTGGCGCCCTGTGCAACAATGTTTGTTGGTGCCCCCCAATGACCACCTCCGCCACAGACTCCCTCACTACCACCCTTTAACAGTGCCCCTCAAGTCTTCATAACCACACTCTCTCTCAGATAGTGCCACTCATACCAGTGTAGGGTGTCAGAGCACTTTACAACACACACATTACAAGGATACAATCAATTATACATGTGTAAATCATTGTTTAGGAAATGTTACATAAGACAAAGGACTACAAGGTGTAGGAGTCACATGACAACCATAATAGTAGGCAGTATAGTTTAATAGTGATTGGTCTAGAGAAACAAAAATTCCGAATTTAAAACGTAATACCATGGCTGGGGGTTCTCGTTAATAATCAGAATGGATTTCTATCTAAATTAACACTTTTTGCAACATTAGGATAGTCAAGACTGGGGGAAAAAAACATAATGCTCTAATTTATACCTTGCAGTTTCCATGCAGCTCTTTGATGACAGTTAATACCTCACTGTTCTATGTTAGGATTTTAACTTATAAACTACAAATAACAAAAGGATCTCTCCGACAAAAGCAGTAACCCACTGACCTAGTTACATTATGTGCACTTTGTGATCTGCATGGTACATGTTCTTTGCAGCAGGCACATTAACCTTCTGCGCTACCTTTTCAGGAGTCAACCCTTTCACTAGACAAAACTATCTCTCTCTAGGAAGAACTTTAATCACTGGAGTTATCAAGACATTTTTATTGCTGCTGAAAATTGCTGGAGGCCAGGAAGGAGGCAGCAAGTGTTTTTAAAACCATAATATACTTGCAAACAATACTCCCCCACCCGAAATCAGCGCCCGGTGTGTTCACACCATTCGCACCGCCCTAACCTGCTCAAGGGTCCTGTGACCTCAGTGACAGAGTCACAGTGACAGAGTCTCTGTTGCTCTAGGGTGTGCTGCTTCATAGGCCTGCCCGCAAGACTGGAGGTGAACTTCAGTATGGATTGTAGTGTACAGGCCTTCAAGGTTAACCCACACTTGCCACCGCTAAGTTCCACCTGCTGGTGCTAAGACACCAGGGCTTCTAAGGTCTTTCGGGGCCTTCTAAGGTCTAGCATGGGAATGTGCTCCCTCAGGAGAGTGGTCTGGGGACTGGTCATGAAGGCTGAACCTGGTTTCCCAGTTCCAAATTTGGCAGCTCCGACCATAGTGCCACATCCTCTCCCCCACTGAACACCATACTGCCCCACTTAGTGTAAACCTGCGCTGCCTTCAGCTACAACCCAATCATGCCCCGCTATAAACACCTGGATGCGACTCAATTCAAATTACGCACAAGAGCAATATGTTGCCTGTAATAAAAAAGTAACAACATGCTGGAAAAAGCAAACACTCATAGGTAATGCAAGATTAAGTAAAGCATGTGAAATGTAAGCAGGAACAACATGGTTACCTTAACGCTTTTACACTCACTATTCAGGAATCAGTGAGTGCTTTTGCCTGAAAAGTTAAGGACATGACTTCAGGGCCCAGAAAGGACCCGTTTCAATGTCCATTGCTTATATCCTTACAAAATGTAAGCAGTATGGTTTAAAAAGACCACACCCATAAACACAGAGCTGTGGTACACATTTTGTTTTCCAATCCACCCATTAACCAGGTATTACAGTACCCCCAGGAATGGTGCACTTCCCCAGCTGGGGAAAACAATGTTGTTCAAAGAAAGACGAGAAAACAAAAGTAGCGCTTCACTGGCAAACTCTGTAAAGTGGCGCTGATGTGTTTGGGTGTGAATAAAATCAGTCTGGCCACTTTGCAACAATTCTGTCTTGCTTTATTTAGATATGCATATATTTTTCATATTTTGAACCTTTTATTTCTCTCCGTCCTGAGGCTGCACTTTGGAATAGAAAAATGTCAGAAACAGACGACATTTCCAGCAAAAGTGTTTTTCTTTTTTAGATCCATTTCACAGGGGAACAAATAAACGAAAGAAGGAAAGAGAAGGTGAAAACCGTTTCTTCAAGTGACGGTTTTCAGTAAGTGAGGAGGAGGGAGACAGAAAGAGAGGGAATAAGAGGAAGAAAGAGGGGGGGGGTGAGCTGCCGAGCAGAAGTGGACACTGTCCTTGTCTTCTCTGGGGAGGAAGGAAGAGACAGAGTCCTTTTCCTTCTCTGCCCGCCCACCCGTCCCCGAACTCCCATGAACACCGAGCCTTATCTGTAGGCTTTGGCTATTTCAGCCGCTCTAGGACGCATATTAAAAAAAAAAAAGTAGGGGAACGGAATCTATTGAATAAAAGAAGTAGGGGCACGCCGTGCCCTGCTGATCCTGCCCACTTCGACCACTGAACGCAACACAGTGCAAATCGCTGTGTTGCGTTACACTGCCCTTGGAAGGTGTTCCATTGGCCTTGTGTGGTGTTCCCACACAACTCCCATGGTTGTTGACACATTCTCAGTTTTACCAGCACTGGTTTCAGAAATTTACTTCTGGTACACCACGTTGGATGTAAGAAATATTGACTTGAATTCTGATGCCAACATGGGCGGAAACATGATTTATTGATGACAACTTTTTTGACTGAACCATAGGAATAGGACAGATACAAATAAAGGACAAAATGAGCTTGCACTCAATATGGAGGTTTTTTATAGGTCTGGGCGGTGAACTCCGATCCGCTTGCGGAGTTTGCGGAGTTTTCCGCACTCCGCGTTATGCGGAGCTCACAGAGTTCCGAAAAACTCTGCTTCGCGCAGTGGAGCTGAGTTTTTTTCCTCGCTCACGTTCATCAACGTCAAGTTGGCGAGCGAGGAAAATCCACCTCCCGATGAGATTTTTCCTTGTTCGCGATCGTTAACATCAAGTTGGCGATCGCGAGCGTGGAATATCAACCTCCCGGCGAGATTTCTCAACGCTGGCAGTCAGATTTTTCATTGCGAGTGGTCGCATATGCTCAGGACCGCTCGCTTTGAGAAACTGTCAGTTAGCGTTGAGAAAGCTGCCGCTTGAGTAAAAATCTACTCGAGGTGCAGAAAAGGAAGCAGCGCCTGCTTGCGCTGTGCATGGTGCCATTCGCGATGATTGCACAGTGCGGACAAGCATCTGGCACTGAAAATCATCGCGAACAGCATTTATCTAACGCACTCCGCCGCTCGCGGAGGTTCGCGTAACGCGGCAGCAGAGTTTTTTTTGCACTTCGTGGGAGTTTCGCGTAGTGGATCTCCACGAACTCCACCCAGGCTTAGTTTTTTACCCACACATAATAAGCACGGGTGTGAGGACATTGAAAAGCCCTAAGAAGTCTCTGGGAAGAGACGAAAAGCATTGGCTACATTGGCTATAATGAAGAAAAATATGTGAAAAAGAGAACATTAATAAAGGATTACACATTTTTTTTTTTAGAAACAAAATGGAATGGAGTCTGTGCATTGTGTAACCTAGATTATGTGAAATGTACAATCATTTTTGTAAGGAGTGTACAGTTAGTGCTGATCATTTGTGTTAAAATAGTTTGGGGGTTTATATCCCTATACGGAGGTTTAGGAGGCTGATCGTCCGGATCAGAGCACCACTCATTGTTGTTTACATTATATACACTTAAAGTGATAGGTGCGGTTTTAGAAGTTTCAGCCTCATTTTGTAAATCACAAACCTGGGAATGCGCAAAAAAGTTACGCCTTCCCGGGGAGGCATAACCAGGAAAAATCTCTCTATTTCTCCTTGTTTCTTCATCTTTCAATTGTGATGCATCCTGCAGCACACATAGAAAGAAGCATATATGCCTCCCAGGCATGCAACACAGGCACCCTTGCAGCCCATTGTGTGCCAGCACATAAAAAAGGACAGGAATGCGGCGTATTGCCTCAAATAGGTGCATTAATTCCCTTTCGGTGTCGTGCTGCGCAGCAAGGATGACTTGCTTGGCTGCACTGCTTGACTTTTTCATAAATAGGCCCCATAGTTTCTTGAATGTAAATACTGGTGTCATACAGTACGTGAGTTACAAAGAAAATGCAACCTCCTGCGCACACGTTGACTACCCAGCTTGCTACAGCGGTGACTCAAAAGTGACTTGGTTATACAGCTGGACTGAAACTATATTCGAGGGCCTCCAGCCCTAATATTAAGCAACAGTGTCCACCATTTTTACTGCCCAGTAGCCACTGACCGTGCCAGGACTGGGCACTCAGCACATATTAAGCGGGACTTATTTTAATCATCAGACTTTGACCCAAAACAACCGAAAGGAGGGAACGGGGAGAAAGACAGACAGAGAACAGTGACAATGAGATGAACAATACCCTGCAGGAGTGAGATGCAAGGGGTGTGGTGGTGAACGAAAGAGGCATGAGGTGAAATATGACCATGTCGACATACAAATTAAGCACTGCGATTTATATTCTACTGACAAAGAGGCCCGAGCTCTCGGGGGAGGATGCCCTTGCCCCCAAGTATAACCGATGTTCACTCTACTGAAACAACACACGGCCTGTCTAGGGGAGACCCCCTTGGCGAGGCGGGCACGAGCTTCCTTCCCACAGTCGGTACTCACTTTGGAATTCTGTTATGGAAATCATCTCGTCGACGTGGGCGCGCCGGGCGCGAGAGGGAGACGAGCCGCCGTCCTGCGGAGATTCCTGCGGCTGCCCCTTCCACGTGGTTCATTCCAGTGACCTTTAACCGAGCAGGTGAAAGCCGGCGAGCTGGCAAATTATTAATGGAACAATCCAGTATGGAAACCCTACCTGAGACCGGCCGTCACTAATGCAAGAGCGGACGTGGCCGACAGTGCAGGCCTTGGGCAAGGCTGACAGGGCAGGACTAGGGGAAGTGACGACAAGAGAGTACAGGTCAAGAGCTGCCGCCTATTTTACAGGTGTGGTAACTTGGCTTGGGGTGGGAGAGGAGACGGTCTGTGGAAACTCAAATGACACCTGATTCAACGCCAGATACCTGGACCCTACATTGTTCATCTCGGAGGACGTATGACCACCACAATTTAGCTGCTGTGATACATCATAATTTCATATCGGAAGTGGGCTGGCCTAGGGGGTAAATGGGAGAATTATGGAGAGCCCATTTATATCTATAATGCTGATTGGGATGGAGTAGAGTCAGTCGCTTGCCTTGCCGGCCTCTAAGGGCAGAGCTGCACGTGATTTTGCTCGCCGTAGTTGGGTAGATGTCAGGGACGTAGGCCAGTGCTTCAGAAGGGCTGGATGGGCCGGGGTTAGCCCATGGGCGTAGAAACGGGTGGGGGAGAGAGAAGCGGTTTATGGTTTATCTCACGACCCCAAAAGAATGTTAATTTGGGGGACGGACGCAATGCACAGAGAACTGAGCGCCAGTAAGCTAGGATTTAATGTGCTTATATGTTTTAGGGCAAACAGAAACCTGTGTTCTCAACTCTATGTGTAAACCTATTGTCAGAGAAGCAGTGGTTAGAAACTGCATAAAGCGCTGGAAAACAAACTGCAGAGTATCATTTTATTCACCATGCAAAGTATAAACAGTTTGGAATTTGCAGCTGCGTTTACATTTCGGAGTCTCTTTATGCCCACCTGAAGCGGAAGCAGTTAGTTACTAAATAAATAAAAAACCAAACAAAGGCAACAGGCCTCGCCTTTTCATATCCAGTGGCAGCTAGTGCCATTTTTGTGCAAATAAGAATAGTTAGTTGTAATGCTGAACAGTATTGACTAAACAAAAAATATAAAAACGCACCATAATGCATATGTGCGTGTGTATCATCACACTTGTTACTATGCGCAAACGTGCAGCCGATTTGTTTTTATTCATCATTCCAAAATGGTGCATGTCCCTCCTAGAACAGTAGATAAAAGCATAGAAAGTGTAGCAAAGTGCCCACGAGCAAATTGAATCTGCCGAACCACTCAAAGAAGACATTTATTTTTAAAACGAGACGGGGGGGGGGGGGGGAGGGGTAGGATTGGTGGAGTGAATGGAGGCAGGCAGCATTAGGGGGCAGAGATGTTTTTGAGAAATAGGCAAAGTGGGCAATTTCCCTGGGACACTACCTTCCATGGGGTCTCGTGTGTAAGAGAATTTACTCTCTATTTGACCTCTAGCTATCCTATTTCTGTATCTAAACCTCTCACCCTTTCTACCTACCTCTACTTCTGATCCTCTCCCTCTCTCCACTATGTCATTTTAAGGATTTCTGGGCTCCACAGCAAGACATATTGCCGCAGTTTTTTGTGTGACCTTGTTAACTTTTAATATATAATTTAGTGTTGTTTGGCATCATGCCTGCTTGAATTAGCACAAAATAGGTTAAAAAAACCCCACATCTCTGGGCAATAGCTCACTTAATTTCCACTCCGGCCCCCAGCGCCTTGAGACCCGTAAGGGTGAGTAGCTGCGCTATATAAAAACGGACTTACATCAAAGTTCTTCCATACTGGGGCCAACAAACATGTTTTGCCCAGTGCCCCCCAAATCCTTAAAATGACACAGGTGGAGGGAAAAATGAAGGCCACCTGAGGGGGGGAGAAAAAGCAAAATTAATAAAGAATAAAAAAGCAAAAAAGTAGCCACTAGGGTGTCCTGGAGGATCAATACAGAGTGAGGGAGGTGTAGGACCGGGAGGGGTGGAGTAGGAAATGCAACAGATGAGCTGGGAGGGGGATGGAAGAGCAACACGGAAAGCACTGGTCGGGGGACAATTTGGATGATGAAGAAACACAAGAGGGAGAGCAAGACAACACAAGCGCTCACATAGATGTATATTGAAAGTGAAAGGGAAAAAAAAGTAGTCTCCTGAATGTGAGCAGTAGAAGGGTACACATCTTACAAACAAAAACTATGCTTCTGGAGAAGGACAAACACAAGAAGAGAAGGGAAGCCATCAAATAAGAAGCAAGCAAATGAGTGACAAGAAAGCCAACCAATCTTAACCTATGGGCTGACTCTAAACCTACTGTCAGTTTTTCCTTTTGGTCCGCAAGAGGTCTTTCAACAGCTGAAAAATGTCTCTACATGAGACCTAATAAAAAAGGAAGGTTAATGAAAAAGTATAGAAAATTTCATGTTCGACTGATATTTGCTATTGAAAGTATAAAACATTGCTCGAGAAACAATACCATTTTAAAATTGCTCTGTTTAGAGAACTTTATTAGAATAGGCAAGCATATAATTAGAATCTCATCAGTGATAGATTCATGCAGAAGCATTTTACTGTACTTGAAGATCTCCTCAGCGTGACCTTCCTTCAGAAGTGCCGGATTACTGTGTTAGGACACCAGGTAAAATCAGCGGTCGAAGTGCATTAAAAAGAGTAAAGTAACTGAGATGCTGTGCACAGTAGGGGCCGGGTTAATGGCGTGGTTTAAAAAACAAAATATTCTGTAACTTTTTTCAGTCTTTCACCTTCAGGTATGTACGTATAAAATAACACAGTTTAAATATAAAATAAATGCAAGTTAAGTTAATCAGTGGGAAATGTAAATGTAAATCCGTATTTGTAAAGCGCGAACTATTCACCCTTACGGGTCTCAAGGCGCTGGGGGCCGTCGTGGAAATTAAGTGAGCTATTGCCCAGAGTCACATGGTGCTGAGCTGAGCTGCCGCCAGAGCCGGGGATCGAACCGTGAGCCCTGTGCTCCGAAGTCAGCTGCCCTGGCCGCTGCACCACACCTCTCCACTATCTTACCTTATGAAACCTCTATTAGTTAATGCACTGCCGAGGTCTGTGTCTGTAACCAGAAAGCCATGGAATTGAGTCCTGATTGGAGCAGTGAAGAATAGTTAGAGCTAACACAGGCCCCTGCAGCCCCTGCAGTGCAGGGGCCTGTGTTACGCCCTTTTAAAAAACATACACTTCACAGCTAAGCTGTAACTCCTTTCCAATACCACTCAAAAATAATTAATCTGTCTCATCAGGAAGCATCAAGTGATTCCATTAATTAAAGCCAATACAGGCTTCCGAGCTCCCTTTGCATTTGCAGATTGACCCGTTGGGCACATTTACCCTTCTTTCAGGCAAGCAGGCACCCTGGCAAGAAAGACTGTTTGTCTGTCTCTTCGCCTTCAGTTTCACAGCACAGGAGATTCCCTGCCTTACACTTCAGAGGAGGCATTTCAGCTCTCAGAATTAACCATCCCAGTACGGTTATCTTTTCACAAAAAGGAGGGAAACTGTTTTCCTTAAATTAATAAAGTATGGCCACGTCATGCCCCTCAGATCCTACACACTTCGACCACTGGGTGGAATTGGCTTTCCCCAGCGGCATCTTAAAAGTACTAGAAACTCAGTGGCGTAACAGCAGTGACATGAGCCCCAGGGTGAGCAGGGAAAATGGCCCCCCAGACTGCTGGTTAGCTAATAAAATACAGCCTTAATTGGGGTTCTCTGGGCTACTGGTGCCACTGCACCTGCTGTACCATTTATAGCTAAAGCCCTATAGAAATGTTGACATGTTACTATGTTGAAGAGTTTTTTTATTTTTCACTGTTTTACAACGAAAGCCTGTGAATATTTACGTTGACACATGCATGGTGACTTGCCTATTTCCTGCAGATTTCTTAACAAGGCATGTTACTGGCATGGGTACTGGCATTGGTATCCAAGCCCCCCCCCCCCCAGAATTTTAGGGGGATATTCTCAAACATTTTGCGCATAAAAGTGATGTTAACCAGCACAAAATGTATTTTTCCTGATTCACTCTTCAGTGCAAAACTTGTTTTGCGCTGGAAAGTACCTAAAAGTAACACAAAGCAGTGCAAAACGCTGCTTTGCATTACTTTGCGTCAAGGGGGCGTTACTTGGGTGGTACATGGGCGTTTCCATGCAACCACCCATACTTTTTGACGCTAAACCCTATCTACTAACATTAGTAAACAGAGTTTAGCGCCAAAAATTAATGCCACTGAAAAGCAGTTGTGAAAAGGAGAAATGTTTTCATTTCTTCTTTGTTTTCCGACTTTCCATGTGTGCTGCACTGTGCAGCACATGTAAAAGTAGGAAAAGGTTTCAAGCTCGTCTAGCCATAGTATTTTGTACAGGAAGGATGCCCTTCCTTTATAGAACCTATGGTAATCTCCAGTGGCGTAACTTGAGCCCCTGCAGCCCCGCGGTGAGGGGGCCCGAGTTCCAGGGGGCCCCCTCAACAAGAGTGGTAAGTGTTGAGCCAGGAAGGGGGGCCCCCTCCGTGTACTTTGCAGGGGGCCCCCCCCTCAAGTTTAGTTACGCCACTGGTAAACTCAGGCATGCACCCTTGCACTGTGGATCGAAGGTGTGTGCCTGGCGCAAACAGATGAAATCAGCACCGGCTCTAAGGGGAGGAGAGAGCCATATCTCTGTGAATATGGCGCTGTCCTGCTCACTCCCTGTCACGCAACGCAGCGCTGCATGTTTGGCTGCTGCGATGCGTTCCGTGACACCTTGGAAAATCTGGTCCTTTGTGTCTCCTACGCTCCTCACCTTCCAGGCTCTTAAGCCTGTGCCTCTGATTGGCAGTAGGGCTGTGGAAGTGTCAGGTGTGTAGGTCAGTGTCTGAGAGGCTATTAACAATAAGGCAGTCAGAGCATGCCAGACACTCAACTGCCCGAGCCTTGCTTGCTTTTCTAAGGACCGGCCACTCTACCGCCTTCAGAAGGCGTTTCTTTTCACATTTTAACTAGGGCAATATCGTCTGTGTGGCTGCACGTAGGTGCTAAGCGATCTAACCGGCTTTGGTGATAGCTCCGGATCTGGTGTTACTAGATCTAATTTCAAAGTCAATGCTACCATCTTCAGGTCACTATGAGTATTGTCACCACCTCAACTAAAAGATCGGGGTGAAGCTATGGGCCTCATGCACTTGGTCGCAATCAGCCTCTGCGAGTTGAACACTGACTCTTTGCGATCTCCTCAGCAGTTTGCGATGCGATTAATCTTCTTCTAATCAATCGCACAGCAACATGTATATTCCTAGGAGGTCACAAAACCTCCTGTCTCGGGGATATCAATCAGGGAAGTTGCATTTAATTTGCGACCTTGTTCGAATGGCTGCGAAGGGTAGAGATGGATTCCTACGAGGAACAGCAGACCTCCATGCCTACGATCCATCCGGGGCTTTAAGTGGGCCGGGGCCGTCCCGGTCTCAGAGCCGGTTGTAATTTGGAACGGGTCCCTATAGGCCACTATCATAATGTCCTTATCCTTACTACCAAAAACACGGATACTTTTCTAAACAATGAACGTAGAAAAAACGTTAGGGTAATCTGTGTCATCCGTTTAGTTTCTGATTATATTTCACATGTTTAACCCTTTTAGGGAATGCAAGATTAAATAATATATTTTCAGGATGTTGTGTTTCTGTATTTTTTAATGTACCATATTTCTTTTGTATAGTGCATACTTTGAACTAGGTTGCCTTCAGGTGTTAATAAGATACCACAATTATGAGGTCTGAAGGCATTTTCAGTTTCTTTCTCAGAGTGCCTGTCAGAGGGTCAAAGAACCTGTTCAGAATACATGGTCCTCCAATCCTTGGCCTCTCTACAGAGCTCACATAGCAGTGGTCACGTATTCCAGTTGCAATTGTGATTCTGTGAAACTGTATGTGATGAAGGTACACAGTTGTCAAAATATTGACAAGGCGAAAAAAAAAAAAAATTCAGGGTGTAAACGTGAGTGGGTGCGTTGTGTGTTTGGGTTGTGAAGTGAAGGCGATGTGAGGAAGTGCATTCAGGAGAAAGTGAAAAGAGGGTGCTGAAGAGGAAAGAGATGAGGTGTAAGATATGCAGATAGACAAGATGTGGAGAGAAAAAGGGAGGACACGTCTAACAGAGTGAATATAACAGCAGTGACAGACACTTTGAAGACCAGTACTCCTCTGCTAATTTAGACTGTGAATTAAACATTGTTGAGGCCTTTGGAAGGCACATGCCTCAATAATGTTTAGTTCAGTCAAAATTTCAGAATTGAAACATTTCCAGTATTGTTTACAAAATTATTGTCCTGGCTTGTTTTGGTGTATTTTAATTGTTGTGTTAGACATCTGGCTGCACATACTGAAAGCGCCAGTGAGGCAGCAAAATACTGGGTGGGTGGTAGGCTATGGGACTCACAAAAATTGTTTGTTTCTAAGCCACGCCTTTAATTATATGGGCCACCCCCCCTTTAAGAGACCCTCCACTTTTTTTTATCCCACTTAAAGCCCTGGATCCATCTATCTTTCTAGCCTTTAAACACAGCACATGTCCCTTAACGGAGGCTAAGGTCCAAGTTTACTGTTACT
The DNA here is from genome assembly GCA_963921515.1 of Calotriton arnoldi. NCBI lineage: Eukaryota > Metazoa > Chordata > Amphibia > Caudata > Salamandridae > Calotriton > Calotriton arnoldi. The sequence continues at coordinate 1,040,573 of CAWUFW010000598.1, read as the reverse complement.
AAGTGCAGGCGCAAATGGAAGTGCTGGCCAACTTGAAACGTTTATATGAATGCAGTGCAAAGTGTCTTTGTGTTGTGAAATATCAACCCATCTTATTTCAAATTAGGTATATCTGAGTGGGAAGAGAGCAAACACCCATAGGTTGTCACACAAAGTCAGATCCACTAAAATAGCACGACCTGGCTTTGTCTGAAATCCAAGTTCCAAATGAAACCAGCTGCAAACAAGGGGCAAGAGGAATACAGCATGATTTTCTATGCGCAAGCGGTGTAATTTCTTTGAAATTGCAGATTTTATATGGTTGAGCCGTGGACCATTGTCCTTGTGTTGATATACTGGAGGGTGTACCTTGAGTACAAATCTCACAGAAGGCAGCGCTAGGTCATCATTACACATATGCTTAACATCACACTAAATTTTGTTATTTTGCACAAGGCTTTCAGTCTGTTTATTAGCACCAGGAGTTCCTGTCTCACAATCCAAAGGCAGACCTCCACATATGTAGTGGCTGTCATCACTTCAGCTGTCTTGGTTGGAGCTAAGACACAAATATGCATTTGATATTACCTATGCCTCATTCTAACTTGATCAGCTCATTTTAAGAAGATTTCTTGCAAGAAGATTACGTTGGGTTGTTGCTGTGTTAAATAGCGCCAAACTCTGCCCTTTGTTCAGGCCATTCGGGCCCTTCACGTTAAGTTGAACACTGAACATTATCACGGTCTGGTATTTCTTGTGTCCATGTCCTCCTTTCTGAAGGTTTCAAAGTATCCTGCAAGTTGGTGATCCACCCCTCACCCTCTTACCTATCTTTGTAAATCCCATTGTACCCTCCACTATTTTACTCTATTCCTACAATGTATAGCTAGTGCTATCTCTTCAACTCCATTCCCTCCCCACCCATCCCTGGTTCCCGCAAAAATCTCATGGTTTCCATCTCTCCTTCCCCCCAACTTCATAGAGTCCATCACCAGATTGCCTGCCCTGGGTATCTATCTTCACTGTGCTCTGGTTCACTACCTATTGGTTGGACAGTAGAAGTAGGTCCCTGAAGGATCAGAGCTGAAGCGTAGTTTCATAGATAATAGGTTTAATCAGGACCATAAAGTGTTGAGACGCCATCCAGCAGAAAGCTGAAGATAACTGACACAACCAACAGTTCAAACCAGTGCCTGGCAACCTTCCCCACATTCCAGAACATGGAAGCTGTGGCTGACATGAAGGTTCAGAACACCACATCTCCTTCCCCCTTTCAGCCAGAAAAGAAGTTATAAACATTTGCAAAGCAAGCAAAACAATGTAAATACATTAAAGAACTAAAAAGAACAAAGCATATTAAACACAAAACAATGCACATGAAAGAGATTTAAGGAACACATTCCTGTAAGCGAAGGGGAATACGCTTTAAACAGCACAGTCTAGAACACCCCATAGAAGCTACAGACTCCTTTGAATCTAAACTCGTAGAAGTTCCACCTGTGGCACCAGCAGAACCAACAGACGATAAAGCACGATATTAAGCCACCCTGCCAAGATTCCAAATCCTATGATCACTTGTCTTTATGGCATTTTTGAACACCTTGATCACCTGAAATGGCTGAATGAATTTAGAACCACCCCAAGTTTTCCTGGGAGATTTAATCTTAACCCAGTCACCAACATTGATCACAGTGTTCTTCACCGCCTTTCATCATAGCGGACCTTCCTCTCACTCATTATATTTCTCTCTCTTTCTCTCCAGCCTTCTGCGCTACGCACCTTGTCATCCACCAACGCTCTTGGCACATACCCAAGATGGAGCCACTTCCACATTCGCCATCCTTCCTTTAAACAAACGAAAAGGGGCCACACCAGTTGAAGAATGAGATGTGAATCGATACTCCCGGACCTTTTTTCTCACCGCCAACTCCCAACTTTCACCACAGGAACTGGCTTGTTGCATAGCCTCCTTAAGTACCTTGATAAACCTTTCCACAACACCATTACTTTGTGGATGGTACAGAGCAGCCTTCTTGTGCTTATTCCCCCTAGCGGTCAGAAAATCTTCCATGACTCCCGAGGTGAATTGAACGCCATTGTCAGACAAGAGCGTTAGCGGGAAACCTTCACATTCGAAAAGCTCTTCTAGAAATTCAATCACAACAGCAGACTCCACAGAATTCACCACTTTGATTTCAGGCCGCCGAGAAAACAAGTCTATGCACACAATGACATAACAATCTTGAGATCTCAGCTTCACTGGCCCCAAAAGGTCTATTGGAATGTCAGTCCACGGACCAGCAGCCTGATCTCTAATGACCATGGGTTGTGTCCTACACTTGAGTATCTTGTCACAGCCTGCACACTCAGAACACTCCCGGACTAATCTTTCTACATACACATCCATGGCGGGCCACCAGTACGCCTCCTGATCCTTTCCTTGGTCTTGGCAATGCCCATGTGTGAGGCACGAGCATTTTTTTTACCAACTTTTCCCTCAGAGCAAGTGGTGGATTAAGTTTACTACCACACATGAGAAGTTCATCCACCACAGCCAAATCCTCCTTGACATGCCAAAACCCTCTGAGTACCTCTTCACAGTCTTTCTTCTCACACCAAACTCCTTTCACCATGGTGATGACTTTCTGCAACACCTCACCACCCACCAGGTGTTCCTTCCATTCGCTTTCGGAAATCACCCCTTCACTGAACAAACATACATACATTGACTTCTTCCTCTAAGTCTTCCCCACCAAACCGCTCAACATCATCCACCTTCTCATCACCTCCACACCCAAGTCTCGAAAGACTGTCTGCCAGAACATTGTTAGAGCCAGGCAAGTAGGACAAGTCAAAATTAAACTCATGCAGAGCTACCACCCATTTTCGTATGCGGTTGGAGACAAAATCTATGCCTTTCTTGGAGAAGACTTCCTTAAGAGGTTTGTGGTCAGTAGGAATTTTGAACTTTTTTCCCCACAAAAATTTTCTCAACTTGCGTACTGCCCAGAACACACCCAGAGTCTCTTTCTCTATTACTGAATAGTTACATTCAGCACCCCTCAAGGGCCTGGATCTGAACAGAACAGTTTCCTCCTCGCCATCAATCTTTTGTAACAAGACAGCCCCCAGGCCGGTCGAGCTGGCATCAGTCATAACATATGACATCTTCGCAGGTTCAAAACTACTCAGACAGGGTGTATCACTAAGATGTTTCTTGATGCAAACAAACTCCTCACAGTCCCTGGACCACACAAATTCACTCCCTTTCTTTAACAAAGACCTTAAATATAAGGTCTTCCCTGGAAAATTTGGAACAAATTTGTGGTAAAATTCAGCCATACCCAGGAATTTCACCAACCTCTCCTTGCTTGTTGGTGAAAGCAGATTGTGAATGGAATTCACAAGCGTAGCCTTTGGTTTGATACCTGCAGCTGACACAAAATGACCAAGGTACTCTATCTCCTTGACGTTAAATTTACGTTTGTCAGCCCTAAGAGTGAGGCCGGCATCTTGCAACTTCTTCAACACAGACCTCAGCCTCGCATCATGTTGATCTAGATCAACACCAAAAATGAGTACGTCATCTTGGTACACTTTGACACCCTGAAGACCTCCAAGAATGCTCTCCAATACCCTCTGAAAAACGGAGGCAGAAGAAATTAGCCCAAAGGGCATTCTCCGAAACTTAAAGGTTCCAAATGGTGTTACAAAGGCTGTGAGGTCTTGAGAGGCAGAATGAAGCTTGACCTGGTGGTAAGTGGAGGTTAGGTCCAAGGAAGAAAAATGCTTTGCCCCTTCAAGAGAGCACAACATTTCAGTTATGTTGGGTAAAGGGGTAGTGGGCAACAATAATCGCTCTGTTAAGCTCTCTCAAGGCCTCACCGTTGGCCTTACGGGCCATCACCACCGGAGAGACCCACTCTGTTTCCTCAACTTCCTGAATAATACCCTTAGCTAGGAGCTTATCCAGCTCAGATTTCAAGCTCTCTTACCAAAAAGGGTACATTCCTAACCTTGGAAACTTTTGGAACCACATTCTGCTTAATCTTTATATGATGTACATAGTTTTTAAAACAACCTAGGTCACTAGCAAAAACTGCAGGGAAATCCTTGTTCCAATCTTGAGTGATATCATCGACTACCGTCACAGGCAGCAATTCTTTTAGACACACAGGAGGATTCTCATTGGGGTCAAGAAACACATGCAGATCCCTTTGGTGAAACCAACTTATGAGGGAGTCACCTTTCATTGAGACATAGATCTTCCCAGGGATAACCCTCCCTTTGAAATCAATTGTGCCCCAAAAGTAACCTCATAATTCTATGGTCACCCCACAATACCTTTTTGGTCTGATGTCAGGTTTTAAAAGAGTGACTTTACCTAACAAATTGCACTCATAAAAAACTTTAGGAACAAGTGTAATCTTGGCTCCAGAGTTAAATAGCATTTTGACAGGGGCGTCATTAACCAATCCCAGTTCTTGAGGCCCATTGCATGTATTTTCTGCAACTTGACATGATAACCTCTTCTACATCCTCTTCGAAAAGATCAACCTTTCTGACCTTCTTGTGATCCTTGCCTGACCTACAGCACTTGGAGACGTGACCTTTTCTCCCGCAAGTTTTGCATATAACTTTCCAGCCTGGACAGTCCTTAAAATTGGCCATGTGACCGGAGTCACCGCACCTGAAACATTTCCCTTGAAAGCTCTTGTAAGAGGGCAATTTTTTAGATGAACTAGTTTTGGGTTTAACACTCTTATCTACCACTACTTTAACCTCAGAATTTTCTTTCTTCTCACCTGAAGAGTCCTTCTTTATAGTGTCAACACATGCCTTGGAATGTTCATGACTCTTGGTAATGGTTATGACTTATTGAAGAGTGGGAGTGTCTTTTTGCCATAAAGCATCCCTTGTTTTGTCTTGTAAACATCCCAACATAAATTGATCCCTCAAGCGCTCTTCCAAGGTGGAACCAATGTTACAGGTAGAGGCCAATTTGCGCAAAACTGTTATGTACTGCTGAACCGACCCCTCTTGCCTTTGCATCCTTCTTCCAAAATGATATCGCTCAAGAACAGTACTTACTTTAGGAAGGTAGTGTAAGTCCAGTTTTTTTATGCAAATTTCATACTCATTGAGAGTTGCAGAGTCACTATCAGAGAGCTCAGGAAGATGTTCAAACACTTCTTGACCCTCTGACCCTAAACAATGCATGAGGAGAGAGGTTCTCCTCTCAGCGCTTAAAGAGGTACCACGAACCTGAGCATAATGTGCAAATACCTTTTTCCATTTTTGCCAGGGAAGGGGGGGGGGGGGATCACCTGGAGATGTTAAGAACGGAGGTGTAGTAACATTTTGCAAGGTGTAAATGCTATGTGAACTGTGAACAAGTAATAAGACAAAATACCACAATTTCAAAATAAGCGTGCTGAAGAAACTTGACAAATATACCTATAAAGTAAGTACACCTATGCGCATCAGCGAATGTAGTAGGACTGTGCGCGAAAATGAGCTGTGCGTATCAGTGAAACAGACAGGTATACTGAGATAATGTACTAAGCAGTAATAAACAGAGTAAGCTGTGTGAATCAGTGTGTAAACCACACACACACAATAGTAAGCTGTGTGTATCAGCGTGAAGAACACACACTTGTGTCAGAAAAAAAGTTGTTGTTCTGGTGACTACAGATTACCTCTTCTTTGTAGTGATCCACACAGCTGTGCGTATCAGCGTCGAAGAAACGGATAATCAGGAAAAGGACACCTCCAACATTACCCTACCCTGTAAATTACATGAAGGGCAGCTGTGCGCATTAGCGCGCAAAAGAAATATGCACCGACGAAATTGTCTTACAATGAATGGCCCCAGTGCAGCGGTCGCAATGGTTGCGAGTGCACGATGTAGAGAACACTCGAAGAAATGTGACAGTGGACCAGGCAAGGGCAGGCAAAAAAAAAAAAGAAGATGGCCGCGACGGTACGTGCAGTTGATGAAAGAAGATGGCGGCTGGAAGTTGTGCGAGCTTACGTAAAGGCCAGGCAGGAGCAGGCAGTGCGCTGGAGTGCTCTGAAATTGTGGAGCGTCGGAGGTCAGGCAGTGTCAGGCAGCAATGGGAGGTGCTTCGCAAGGAGAGGGCCCAATGGGAAAGGACCTCGCATGCACCTCCTTGCGAAGTACGGTGGACCCGGCAGGCTTAACACAGCAATGAGGCAATGCGGCCAGAAGCAAATGAAACGGCGCCCTACTGTTCGTTGAGGTCACCAGTTTGCCGGGCGTTCAAGACAGGACTCCGCAGTGCCCAGTGAAGGATGAAAGATGAATATGGTGAGCACAATCACACACAGTGTTTCACCGACACCAAAGTGTAGGCCTAGAGGCCCAGCTAGGCCGAAACCAGTCTTGGGTTGCTTCTGTTCCGGTTCAGCGAGGACCTGGCTTCGCAGTTCTTGCTGGACTGTTCCAATTGGAGTAGGACCAAAGATGATTGCATATGGTTGGGTCTAATCTGAGGTGGCACAATGGGGAAAAAAAATGATGGTTTGGAATGCTACCCAGAGTGATTGCAGTGGTTAGACTATGTGCAAGCATTTCTCCCCTCACATTTAGCGTGTTTGGCCTTGCAGAAACATCCTGCATTATAGTATGGTTTGGTTTGAGAGCTCTAGTGTGAGTGGGCGGAGCCCTCAATTTCCTTGTAATGTCACTGCTGACAGTTCTTGCAATAGTGTCTGCATGGAGCCCCGAAACTCCATCTGTCTCGCCTCTGGGGCTTTCCCTAGTATAGCTTACCTTTGTCTTGTATGGCCACCCTAAAGAGCTCCGTTAGGCATCCAATCAGATTACTCTCTGCGTCTTTAAGATTTCTGTTTTTTTTGTTTTTGTTTGAATCTCTTTATTAAGTTTGAAAGTTGCAAGTAATACTATGTATACATGACTCGTACAATCACATAGAAACTGGCTTAAGATTCAGCAAGTACATAAAAGTCAACAGTAAACAATACATTATGGAACAAGTCTGCGCCATTCAACATCATGGAAAAAGGGATGCAATATCACAGAGCAACGACCAACAAAGTGACAACTATGAGGTGGGAGGGAGAATTCCGGGCAAAGCGTTTAGTTCATCTGGCGGGGGGGGGGGTGACCAGAGAGGTCCTAGCACCTACAGGAGTTGCAATCTCTCTAGGTGGGTCAGCGACAGGCAACAGGGCGACAGGGAAGTCAGTGAGAATGGCCTCCCAACAAGCTGCAAGAGGGTATTTATGTAGGCCGCTCGTATCTTCACCGGGGGGGGGGGGGCAGTGCCCTCAGCCTGGGCTCAGGCTTTCATGGAACACTCCCAGGCATTGACCACAGGAGAAGCAGGCGACTTCCACCTATGAGGGATCAGGCATTTGGCTAGGATGAGCCCCAAATCAATGAAGCAAGAAGTGGCTTTGTGTTTTCTAATCCTGCGGCGCAGGCCTAGTAGGCACACCTCCCATGTATGTAATGTTGCCTGCCCAGTGCAGTTCGACAAGCGTATAGTCACGCCTAGCCAATAACTATGAAGAGATGGGTAGGCCCGGAACATATGTACAAGATTAGCATTGGGTGAAGCACAGGGAGGGCAAACAGTGTCCGTACGATGATAATGTCGGTTGATTTTGTCTGGAGTAAGATAGGCTCTATGAAGCGGGGGGGGTGTTATGTGGAACGATAGCGAGATATTCCAGTATGGCATCCCATTCCTTGTCAGTGCAAGGGCGGCCCAGATCCGTCTCCCAATGGTGGTGCAAAGGAGTAAGAGGTAGCCCCACATGTGTGTGCAAAGACTCGGCGAGTCAGATGTCATTCCGCCTCCATAACATGAAGGTACTGAAGTGTGAGGTGCATCGGATGTTCCTGGTGCATGTCTCCCCAGCACCCTCTCAATACCCCAAGGAAATTTATAAAGCAGAAAGTGCCCAGGAGGGAGACCCTCTTCCTCAGTCAGGGATTCAAGGAGGATGAGAGAGCCATCACAATCAAGGGCTCCCACAGTAAGCAGGCCTGCCTCATACCAAGGAGCGAGCTCCACTGAAGAGGTCCGTCCCGGGGAGTGCCCAGAAGCGGTATGGCTGCGACATATGGTTGAGTCTCCCTAGTGAGAAAGAGGTTCGGTTTATAACAATGATGTTCCACCCAGCGTCGATGTATTAGAGCAGGATTAGAAAAGATGCAATATGCAAGACAAACTCCAAGCAGGAGAGACAGTGGCATTATCAGCGATCTGAACCTCCACCGAGCCACCCACTGCAGCTGGGAGGCCAGGTAATAGTGTTCAAAATTCGGGACTGCAAGTCCACCTTCTGTTGCTGGCAAATATAGTTTAAGAGCCACACTGCATCTCATGTTCCACCGTGAATCTCTGAAGTTAAAGAAAGATGGATTTCATTACATACAGAGGTAGATTACCAAAATAATATAACAGGCAGGGTAGCATCACCATCTTGATAAGCGCTATTCGTCCCACAACTGAGAGCGGGAGCGACTTCCAAAACCCCATCTGTGCCCCAAGGGTGGATACTGCTCGGATGATGAGAATGCCGTTAAGTATGTCAGCAGATGTACGAAAGACCCGGATGCCCAAATAATGGACCGTCATGGGTTGTCAAGCCAGTCGGGTGCCATTAAAGCAATATGCTGAGTCAGGCATCGCGTCGCTAAAGGAAAACCGGCACGATCTGGCCCTGTTAACCTTCAGGCCGGATGGAGTTGCAAATGTCTCAAAAATGTGTACAACACCCGGGGGGATTACATGCACCTCCCTAAGGTACAGGAGCAGATCGTCTGCATATAGTGAGACCGAGTGCAGACCATAACCCTAGTATGCCTGTCTGTGAAGTCGGAGAGCAGCCTCCACGGGTTTGATGGAAAGGGAGAAAAACAAGGGAGACAGTAGGCACCTCTGCCGGTTACCTCTGTGAATCAGAATGGGTTCAGAAATAAGAACGCCTGTTTTGACTCTGGCCAGCGGCAGGGTATAAAGTAGTTTGATCAATCGGCGAAAGCGGTTCCCCAGCCCGTAGCGGGGGAGGACCATGAAAAGGAAAGCCCTCTCCAAAGAAGCAAATGCTTTCTGCAGGTCCAGCACAAGGCAGCCTGCTCATGGCCAAGCATCGGGTGCATGCTCCTGAACCCTGAAAAATCTCCTCAAGTTAAGAGAAGTATTGCGGGCATGGACAAATCCATTCTGGGTGCACTACTGCCGGGACCAAGGGGGCCAGGCGAACACCAATATTCGTAGCCAGAACATTATAGTCCGTGTTGAGGAGAGTCAGTGATCGATACAACCCCAGAGTGGTAGGGTCATGGTCAGAGTTGGGAAGAGAGACAAATAATGTCTCGCGGAACAAGTCTGCCACACAGGCGGCTACTAGGGCCTCATCATACACAGCCTCCGACACAGTCTCACACCTCACCCTAGCCCGCAGACTCCACAATGCAGGAATCCGGAACAAGGCCCTCGACTGGATCTGCTCATTTCCCTCTGGCAGAACGCAGCGGGTCAGACTCCCTCCTTTCTTTTCGAAACCCTCGGCAACCACCTGCAGAGTCCCGCAGGGATCCTCCATCAGCCCCACCCTGTTCAACATCTATATGGCCCTGCTTGCATCCATCGCCAGATCATACGGACTCAACATCGTATCATACGCCGACAACACCCAACTCATCCTTTCCCTATCCAACGAACCCAAACACAACTTTCAAGAAGGAATGAAAGCAGTCACCAGGTGGATGAAGAACAGCTGCCTACAACTCAACAGACAAAACAGAAGTTCTCATCATGGGCCCACACCCCGACGCCTGGAACGACACCAGGTGGTCCCCCGCCCTCGGGAGCCCCTTCCCACACGGACCACGCACGCAACCTCGGAATCATCCTGGACTCCGAACTCAAAATGGACCGCCAGATCAACACGGTCACCTCTTCCTGCTACCACTCCCTCCGCCTCCTCTGAAAAACCTTCAAGTGGATTCCCCTAGAACACAGAAAAACCATCACCCACGCCCTCATCAGCAGCAGACTGGACTACGGCAACACTCTCTATGCTGGGACCAACAAGAACCTCACCGCAAACTCCAGAACGTCCAGAACGCCGCCGCCAGACTAGTCCTCAACCTACCGCACCACTGCCAATAATCCAACACCTACGGACACTACACTGGCTCCCCGTCGAGAAGAGAATCACCTTCAAGCTCCTCACCCACGCACACAAAGCCCTCCACAACACCGGACCAGCCAACATGAACCACCGCCTCTAGTTCCACACACCCCAAAGATCCCTCCGCTCTGCCCAGCTCTCCCTTGTGACGGTTCCCCGCATCAAGAAGAGCAGAACAGGACGACGCTGCTTATCCTACCTCACAGCCAAGGCATGGAACACCCTCCCTCTCCACCTCCGACAGACACCTTCACTCGCCAATTTATGAAGGGCCTAAAGTCCTGGCTGTTTGACGGAGCACCGTAACTTCCCTGAGCTGCGCTCCACCCCCTCCAGCGCCTTGAGACCCTATCGGGTGAGTAGTTGCGCTTTACAAACGCATGATTGATTGATCATATGGTGCTTGCAAGCAAGGAGCCAGAAGTGGAGCATAGGCTTTATAGAATTCGGTCAGAAGACCATCTGGACCTGGTGTTTTGCCCCTGGTGAGAGCACGGATAGCATCCTGAATCTCAAATAGCATGATCACTTCATCAAGATCAGTTGTCTGTTCAGGGGATATGCGGGGTAGAGGAGTGGCAGCTAAGAAGGAATCAACCTCGTCTGTAGATATAGATGTACTCGATTTGTACATAGAGACATAATGAGACCATTTCTACATGGATAGACTTCTGGGTGTGGAGAAGGGTGCCTGCAGCCGAACGGAGTGCCACTATGGTTTGCAGCGGGTGCTCCTGGCAGATAAGCTATGCCGGTAACGAGCCCGCCGTCCGCATGTGTTCTGGCCTTATGGGCTACACAATTAAGGCAGCAGAGAATTCCAGGTACTCAGCTTGTTCCTGATGTGCCAGAAGCATGCAATCCCTGTGTGCAGGGGCCAGGAGAGCCTGTGTTTCATAGCCTAACAGGTCACGCTCTACCTGAGTTATATCCCAGTCAATCTTCCAGCATACATTCCACGTGTAACCTAGGCAATGACCCTTGGCTGCTGTTCCATTCTATTAGATGAGTTGAAGCAGTATTAGCATTAATGTCAAAGTGCTCCACAATATAGACGCCCAGTGAAGCTCAAAAAGGAGGATCCTCCAATGTGCACGGCTGCAATCTCCATGGTTGGATCTGGGGGAGGGAGTGTGGTTTGGCATCCCAATTCAATTGTAAGTGCTAAGGGTTGTGGTCCAAATGAGTGCAACCCAAATAATCAATGTGAGGGAGAATGTCCGGGGTGCCAACCAGGTGATCTATGCAGAAATGGAGTTCGCGCAGATGCCAATAGAAGGAATCCAACCTGGTTGATGCACCAGTGGGCACCGGAATGCAGTTGTCCCATGGTGAGTATCCGGCACTACAGTTGACTGAAGAGTGGACCTGCTGCATGTGCCCAGATGGTGGAGCGGGGCACAGCAGCACAAGAAGTCCAGTTGATAGTGCCGGTGAAGCAGAATCACGCACCAGGATTCGTGAGGCAGCAAACTAGGGTCAAGGCGGGTATCCTGCGTGTGGTCTATGGAGGACGACTAACAGGTGAGGAGGAAGGAAACAACATCCAGGGGAATCCACTTGTACGACCGAACTCCCAGCCTACCGGCGGGCAGCACAAGCAGCCCCCCCCCCCCCCAACACTCACCAAAGAGTGTCGCTTCCTGGAATACAGGCCCTTGAGTCCGAGGTAGCGCCGTGCTACCACATTAAATAATAAGGGCACAGTGGAGAGGAGGTGGACTCCAGGCAAAAGCGATCGGCTACAGACTATGATGGCAGGGAGACAGTGATAACTAGCTGGATACGCATTCGGGGGGGGGGTATGATACCCCTACCCCCAGTCAGGTTATAAAATACAGCTCCCCTAGGCCACAGGAAGCAAAGAATCAGTGAGGCCCGCACGGGCTCACAAATCATCTTAATGGTAGGGGGAGGGTGGAGGAGAGAAAGGCCCCAGTGTCCAGGAGATGCGACCCGTTGCAGAAAAGGCCTAGTCAGGGACACTATTGAAGGAGCCTACCTTACGGGCAGTTGATTGCCAATGTAGGTGCTGGATATTAGGCCGGGGGGACCCAGCGAGGTGCCTCAATGACTCTGTAATGTGCAGGTGCCTTAGATACAGCACAGGACCCACAACGCAGCGTCACCCAGATCCCGTGTGTGTTCAGGGCCCCCCCGTGTACCCCGTTATGTTGGTGGGTAAATCCACTGTCTGCCTATATAGGAGGGGTGTCTCTGATGTGAACCCTCCAACCACAGATGGAAAGGTTTGTGCCGGTGGGGGAAGGGACGAGGTAATAAATGTGCCCGAGGGGCGCCCCTCGAGGCGCAATACGCAATCCAGTGTCTGGGTCGTTTGTCATACCACACACTCAGGTACCTGTTAGGCCTGCTGACCCAGAACTCAACAACTGGCGATGAGGGGTGGTCGAGTCCCGGTGCCCCACCTCGTCCTCATACCTGGTCTCCCGGTCTTGTAGCTGCCTTTACTGCATCGTGGTGGCTCCTGGAGACGGTATCCCCGACATCTCACCTGACGGCCGGTTTGCCTCCTGCAGGCCTGCATCTCCCGGCGACTGTCTCGGGCGGCCCTCCGTGGCTGTGGCGCCAGTCAACCCTTCAGACAGCAAGGAAGCGGCCCTATACTACTGCCATGGCGCCATGCTCCTAGCTCCTCTTCAGGACCACTCCCGCTGGCGTCACTGAACCTCCCGGGGAGGCATCCTCCAGCCCGAGGCCACGTTGGCTGCACGAGGAGGTAAGCCGCTTGCTGGTAAAGGCCTGAATTGCAGCTTTTCTGGCTGGGAAGCCAATTTCTTCAGCATGCACTCTCTATTTTATACTTGGGAGGTCCCATTAATATGCTGCTTCTACCTGACACCGTAATATTAGCACCCGGCTTCCCTGGAATTGCCTCCTGCTATACTGCTTATATCACTGGGGACTGATTGTTTTTCATTTCATTTCTCCATTCCGGCTGGACTTTTGAAGGTGGGCAGCGTGCACTGGGGTCCCCAGTTCTAATCACCAGAATGCCTTCATAAGCAGACAAACAGGTACACAGTTCAAGAAAGACACGTACCCCTTAATGCGATTGCAGTAACTAGCACCCATCATGACTGCCGTACCTCCTATTGAGCCATTCATAGTTGATGGGCCCCCATCTGCTCAAGCAGCTAAATGTAAAGAATCGGTGGAGCTCCTGGGAACATATTTTGCAGCAGTGGCCTTACACAGTGACAGATGGCGCCCTACGCTTCTGCTCCTGGGGGGTGCAGCCCTACACAAGAAAGGGAAGTCCGTCGTGGAGGCAGGACCTCCGTACACCTATGGTACATTGAAACAAGCATTAACTGCTCATTTAGAGCCACTGGTGAACCCAGACTATGAACATTTCCTACTGCGTCAAGCGAGACGATTGCCCGATGAGTTGGTGGATGCTTTCTACGCCTGCCTCAAAGATCTAGCTAGGACCTGCACGCTACCAGATGAAAACGATGAAATGCAGGCACAATTCATACAGGGGTGCGTCTCAGTAAAGCTGAGAGAAAGCATTCTTCAGGTGCCAGGAATGCCTATAGCGGACATGCTAATGATGGGAAGGTCAAAAGAACTGTCCAAAGTGCGAGCAGCGCTACAACAATAGATAAAGACTGAACCTGTCAGCGATGTCCTTGCTGGAAACCCTGATGAGAAGAAACCACGCACCAAGTCTAATCCTGTGCCCAAAACATGCTATGGGTGTGGTGGGTCCTACCCGCACCAAGGACCATGCCCAGCCCAGGGGAAGAGGTGCTCAGCATGCAATAAATCGAATCACTTTGCAAAAGTGTGCGGCTCCACCACCCAGAAGGGACAGAGGACCAAGCCTGTCAATGCTCAACATGCCTCTAAGGTCCCTGAGGATGAAGAAGACATGGATGATGATGATGTCGAAGGAGCAGTCCATGTCATACATGCCATGCAACCAGATGGATGTCCTAGAAAGCATATCCCGAGATGCAGTGTGCTTGTTGCAGGACAGCATGTACAAGCATTGATTGACGCCGGGGCATCCATTAACATTATTGCACAATCAGCGATGCAGACACTTACCATTCAACCCGCACTGCGTCCCACCTTTACACAGGTATTTGTATAAGGGTCCACTACTCCACGCCCACTGGCCAGAGTATTCACTGCAGAGATTACTCATGAATGTCGTGCCAAAGTGTATGCCACGAAAGGGGGATCAGGAATGCTACTGAGCTGCCGAACTGCAGAGCACCTGCAGCTTGTCACTTTTGCCTTCGGTGTGCATCAGGAAAGCGTGGAGAGCCTGTTGACAGAATTCAATCCTCTGTTTGAGGGGATAGGATGCCTCAAAAACCGCATAATACATCTTCATGTTTACAACTCAGTCCAAATAGTTGCACTGAAACAGTGCAAGGGTGACCTTCCATCTGAGGCTGAAGGTGGAGTAAAAGTTGACGAAATTGGAACAAGCCGACATCATTGAGTGGGTGGATGGTCCTACTTCATGGGTATCCCCCATTGTGGTAGGGTGAAAACCCAAACAGCCTGAAGTTAGAATTTGTGTGGACATGAGGCTACCTAACCAAGCCATCAAGAGAGAACGTCATTTGACGCCCACAGTAGACAACATCGTGACAGAAGTGAGGGACTCCCACTGGTTCTTTAAGATGGACTTGCGAGCTGGAGATCACCAGCTACTGCTGGACCCGGAGTCGAGGGCTATCACGACGTTCTCCACTTATGTGGGTCTCAGGAGGTACAAGCGTCTTCGCTTCGGAGTGTCGCGCGCAGCCGAGGTCTTTCAAGACACCATAAGGAGTGTGTTTGCTGGCCTTGAAGGAGTCCTCAAGTCAGTGACGACATCCTAGTACATGCCCCCACACTGGAAGAACATCTTGATCACCTAAGAGCCACGTTCCAGCACCTGGGAGACAATGGCCTCTCCCTCCATTGAGAAAAATGCGCTTTCCTTCAGAAGGAAATAGCCCCTTCGGATACCGATTTTCCCAGCATGGAGTATTACCTGATCCCGCCAAAGTCCAAGATATCCAATCAGTCCCAGCACCCACTACTGTCACGGGTGTGAGAAGTTTCTTAGGTATAGTCACATACTGTGGACATTACGTTCGAAATCTGACCGACCTCACTGCCCCTTTGATGAGCTGACGAAGATCATCACCATCTGGAAGTGGGGGCCTGATCAGGAAAAGGCTTTCCAAGCCACAAAACGAGCATTATCAGCTGACACCACCCTGATGTACTTCAACCCTGCCCGGGAATCTAAACTGTCAGTAGATGCAAGTCCCATCAGCCTTAGAGCCGTGCCATCGCAAAGGCAGAGAAATGGGGCCTGGGCTCCAGTGGAGTATGCTAGCCGTGCGCTGACAGACACGGAACAACGTTATTCCCACATCGAAAAGGAAGCCATTGCAGTGCACTGGGGCTGTCGCCACTTTTATCTCTATGGCCAACCTTTTGTAGCTCACATGGATCACAAGCCTTTGATCCCATAATTCATGGTGCTGTCCTCAAAACCTCCGCAGAGAATTGCAAAATGGATCTTACAATTACAAGAATACCAGTTCACGGTGGTCCATCGCCTGGGGACCCAGAATCCTGCTGATTTTCTCTCGAGACATGCAAGGCCAGCTACGGATGAAGAGGAACCGGAAGCTGATGTAGTGGAGGAGTATGTCAGGCTGATAGTGGAATAGGCTAGACCGCTACCCATTTCTCTAGAAGAGATCGTGACGGCCACGGCTGATGACAAGTGTATTCAATTGGCCATCTCCGCAGTGACTGCGGAAAAGTGCGTCTTGACCAGCAAACACCCTTTAGAACGGAGGAAGCTCGGGTGGTTCTAGACTCTATACAATGTGCGTTTAGATCTGGCTGAGTCTCCCGAAGGCTCTCTCACAAGAGGTTCCCAATTGGTGATCCCCGGGGCACTACAACAACGAGTTGTGGATCTTGCTCATTTGGAATTGTCAAGACGAAGTCTCAACTGAGATGCAAGGTCAGGTTTCCAAATCTAGACATCCTCATTGAACAGACAGTTCGCCAGTGCCCTTTGTGCCAAGCGGCCAGACCGGCAGAACCGTTGGCCCCAATCATCACTGAGAATATTCCACCACTTCCATGGCAAAGAGCAAGTGTCGATTTTGGAAGTCTGACTGACGGGAGACACATGCTGGTTGTCATAGATGATTTTTCAAAGTATTCGGAAGTTGAAGTCATGGATTCGATGACAGCAAGTCTAACTATTCCCTGGTTGGAGAAAATCATGGCCACCCACGGGCTTCTGAAAGAACTGCGCACTGACAATGGTCCTCCATTCACCAGTCATGAATTTACGAACTACTTGCAGTCCAGAGGCATTCATCACCGAAAGGTCACACCCCATTGGCCACAAGCTAATGGAGAAGCAGAATGCTTTATGCGCACCTTAAATAAGGCGCTTCGGATAGCTCTGGCTCATGGACAAAATATGAAATGAGCTCTGTATACTTTTCTTAGAGAATACCACCTTACACCCCGCTCCACGACCCAAGTCAGCCATGGCTCCCTGTGTGACAATCGAGTCATGGGTGATATCTTTCCCCAAGTGGACAAGCCTTCCAACATTCAGAAGCAAGTGGCTGGAAAGTTGAAACATCGTAGGGTATGAAATTATCACATGACCCGAGTCCGCGAGGCCAAGTCCAGGCCCATCACGGTCAGAGACTTGGTGATGGTTAAGAACAGGCATCCACGCATTAAATTCATGCTCCTTTTGAGGTTGCTCCCTGGAGAGTACATTTAGTGAAAGGGACAATGATCACTGCTCAGAAGGCGGGAGAAACCATTACAAGGAATGTGTCCTGTTTCAAACACTATCAAGTTCCTGTGAACCAGCCTCTGAAGGATCTCTCTGCAACATCGAGGAGTGAAGCGGGGAATGATGATAACAGGTTCTCGGTTTACTTTTTTTCCGACTAGGCATTCCAAGTCCAAAATTTCTATTCCAAGTGTGGCTGGGTCTCCAGAGACTGGTATCTGTCCATCGGTGGAATCGAGCCCTGATGAACAGTCTGATTCCTGCCCACGTCCACCACTGACCAGACGAGATAAAGCAGGAAATTATGGCCTTCGTCAAGGAAGGGAGTGGTACCATCTCAGACCACGTCCCATGAGATCTTCTCATCTGAAAGACTTTGTGTGGACTTGAAGTATGGTGAATATGATGTTTCTTTATATTCTCTCTCTCTCTCTCCCTCTCTCTCCGTCTTTCTTTTCTCTTTCCAAGACTACTTCTTATTGAAGATGTTACAGTTATGATCACCAGTAAATATTAAGTGTGATTTAGTTTTGTTTGAAATAAAGGAGGAATGTTATGTTGGTGGGTAAATCCCCTGTCTGCCTAGATAGGAGGGGTGTCCCTGATGTGAACACTCCAACTACAGACAGAATGGTTCGTGCCGGTGGGGGAAGGGACGAGGTAATAAATGAGCCTGAGGGACGCCCCTCGTGGCTCAATATGCAATCCAGTGTCTGGGTCATTTGTCACACCACAAACTCAGGTACCTGTTAGGCCTGCTGACCAAGAACTCAACATACCCGTGGCGACTACCTGCACCCACCGCTGCTCAGCAACACATGCAGCAGGGGTGGGAGAAACAAGAGGGTGCCCCCACAGGGTCCAGCTCCACATGACGGGATAAAATGCTGCAGCGCCCGTATGTAGCATGTGCCTGCTGGGCCGTGACGTGTAGTGCTACTGACCGCCCAGGGCTAAGCTTCCACTTGGTATCACAGCGAGGACAGCGGTCCTAGAAAAGCAGCTCAGCTAGATCGCAATCGCCTGGTCAAGTATCTCAGCGCCAGTAGAGGGATGGATGGCGCATGTGGCACAGGATATTTGCAGGATAAGGGGGTTTTAGTGCGGAGCTCTACGATAGAAGTCACCTTCTTGGCTGCGTAAGCCACTCTGCCCATTTTTAAGATTTCTGATTTTAACGTTCTCTCTCCTAGAGTGGTTTTTAAAATCCTCACATTTCCCTTTGAGGAACTGGGCTTGTCATTCCAGAGACGCTGCTGATGTGTGTAGAAGCTGTATGGTTGACTCCCTCAATTCGATGGAAGTTTCTGTGGCCGCTGAATGATAGTTTGAGGGTCTGCTTTATTTCTGTGATATTGTGTTTAATGGCTGGTGTTAGGGAGTTGATCTACATTGTGAAAGTCTCTTCAAGTCCTTCTTTCAACTCCCCCAGACTCTTAAGTCCTCTTTTGTTAAAATCAAGGTTCCTGTGCTTTTCATTTCTGGGTTTGCAGTTGTTTCTATCAGTTTGTCCCAGAGATAGATGTCCAGTGTACCTCGGTCTCATGGCTTTGTGTTTTTGAGCACAGGTTTGTTTCTTCTCCAGGTGGATACCAGAGGGTCTTTCAGCTTATCCGATTCTTAAATTGTCTTTGCTGTTTCGAAAGCATTTTATCATTTATCTGAGTTGTACTCATTGGCATGCATTTCTCTAAACTGGTCCTCTCACGTTTCTTCCTATAGTGCCATGGGAAGTTTTACCCCTCTAGTGGGGACCTCTGCATGTCCGGGGGGGAGGGGGTGGGGTTCATCTCAGACTTTCTATGCTTTTCTGCTGAAGCAATGGGACTGTACTCTCTGATCAGCTCATGGCAGCGATGTCTGCCTTATGTCCCTCTATCTGGTGGGTTGGGGAGGAAAGCTTTTTAGTGCTATCTTCTCCACATGATGTACAGCCTCTGGTCTACCTCTCTCCCTTTTCCAGCATGTTTCCAATGACCCCGCTTCTTGCAGTGCCAAGAGTCGCAGGGCAATCCGCCTGTGCTCTGTCTGAGGCTGGTCTGGGTGCACCATCAGCGAAAGCCTTCTCCTCCCCATCTACTGCTTTCCACTCAAGGGTCCTCACAACTCCCTATTGGCTCCATTCCAGTGGCCCACCTACTCACCCGCACTATCCTGCAAGCAGGGGCTTGCACTGATGGTGCTGGTCTGCCACAGAGACATCCACCAGGCCCCCGATGCGGCTCAGAGCCAAAAGCTATTTCCCCCTCCAACAGTTTCTCACACAACGGAGGCCCTTCAGAGCCTCTCCTCACTCGAGGCGTCTATTGGCATTTTAAATTCAGGCTCAGCTCCTCGCTCAGCTCCTCACTCAGCAGGCCACATACTCTTGAGGTAGGCCTCTGCTGTGCTTCCGCTGGCTACTTGGGGCACCCACTCAGTATTGGCAGATGGCAATTTCTGACATCTTGATGCCTGCGGATGGGGTCCAGCCAGGGCAATGGGGAGGGAGTGGCACTCTCGAGCTACTCACCATCCTACCAGAAGTCCTCTCTTGTATACCTATTTGAGGGAGGCAGTTGCACGAAAAAGTCCACTGAGCTCATGTTCGAGGGTTGAGGGGCTGGGGTTTTAGAAATATCAAGATGCACTAATCGTAGGTGTGTGAGAGGTGTTGGCTTGGGCGCACACTGCGCACTTCTGGAAATATTTCTAGCAACATTTTTTGATGAGACCACAAGAAATATCGAATGATCAACTCTAATATCTTACTTTGTCCTGGAAGCACAACCATTTCATGACGACTTGTTGGATAGATCTGCAGGGTAGGCATAACGCTTCTCCTCTGTATAACAAATTCTTTAACATGAACTTTGTCAGGTTCCTTTTGTATCCTCTGTTGGATCCCACAGTTTTGCAGGGTCTTCTTGGTCAATTCTAAAAACCTAGATGGATTTGTTACTCGTTTGTGCAACGAGGATGCAAAGTGGTGTGGTGGTCACTCCAACTTCTTAAGCTTGTTGTGAGAGAGCATCTGCCTTGATAGGTCTATTTCCAGGCCTGTAGGTGGCTACATTATAGAACTGTTAAAAGAATAGAGTACACTAGCCATGCTGGGAATAGCACACTTCAGAAAGTAATATCCATTAAGTTCTTATGGGCAGTCCGCTCTGTG
The DNA here is from genome assembly GCA_963921515.1 of Calotriton arnoldi. Lineage (NCBI taxonomy): Eukaryota > Metazoa > Chordata > Amphibia > Caudata > Salamandridae > Calotriton > Calotriton arnoldi. The sequence goes on along the minus strand of CAWUFW010000598.1, from coordinate 1,020,432 downwards.
ATTCTATGATGTGCCCCTTCTAGATAATGTCTAAAAATGGATAATGCATCTTTGATTGCTAGTAATATTCTGTTGTAAATTGTGCAATTCCTTTCAGATTCTGAGCGGTTTTAGAAATATTAAGGTACAGATGCATAGAAAGTTGAAACAACACTGCTTAGATTCCAAATGAACATGCATCTATTTCTACTACAAAAGGCAAGCGTTCATTAGAGTGTTCCAAGACTATTGTGGATGTAATGGCTGTTTTTAAACTTAGAAATCCTTGTTTGTCTTTCCAAAAAAGGAAAATCCTTACTTAGATGGACAATGGGTTGAATGATGGTAAAAACGTCTTCTATGAACAGGTGATAAAAATTAGCAAGCCAGATGAACCTTCACACTGCTTTTTTGATCTAGTGGTTGGCCATTCCAGAATTGCTTTTACCTTGAAAGAGTCAGTACTAATTTCTTGCTTGAGCTTGTTAAAAACCAAGAAGTTTACATTGGGGACTTTCTCTGCTTTATCGTGCAAATTCAGTGGCGAACCCTCCATTAGAGCGGAGGAGCGCCACCCCCCCCCTGCCACCACCAGCAAATAAACTTGTTTTATTTTAATCCCCTGGATCCGCCACCAGGACTTTGATGAGTCTTGGGGGCGGGTCCAGGGGATGACACTGCTGGTGGGAGAGCCCTCCCTTCACTGCGCATGAGGGTTTGGCCGGTCGTCTCAGCCAAACCCTCATGCACAGTGAAGCTCTCTCCAGCCCCAGCTGCGTTGCTGGGGCTGGAGAGAGCAGGCACAGGCTCCCAGTCTGCCTGGGAGCGCAAGTTGCTGGCGCTCAGGCCAATCCAGACGCTGCTTTCATGCAGCGTCAGGATTGGCCGCAGTGCAGTCTGGGAGCCTGTGCCCAGAGGAGAGCAGAAGAGCGGCAGCGTTGTTCAGGTAAGTTATTTTTCATTTTAATTTTTTTTGTCCCCCAAATTCCCCCCTCCCCACCTACCTCCTCCCTCCTCTGGCCGGCCCGCCCCGTCACTTTGGCAGAGGACAGGTCGCTACTGTGTGCAATGAGTGGTTTTAAGTTAGGTAAGGATTCAGAGACATAAGTGTGATGTTGCTCTTAAGTGTCAGAGCATATTAGGATGTCATTTAAGTAGACAACTATATCATACCAGATCATCACATAAGATATAATTAACAGAATGTTGGAAATCAGCCGGGGCATTACAAAGCTCGAAAAGTATATAAAGAATATTTGAACTGTCTGTACGGTGTATAAAAAAACTTTTCCTATTTATCCCCTTTCCTATTTTCACAAAGGTAACTAACAATCCTTAGCACACACATTCATCAACAAAACATTGTAACTCCAATCGTTGCGCAAAATTTGTGATTACCTATTTTGCAAATGCAGTTAGGGAATCGCAATTTGCGATTCCCTAAATGCAATGCAATGCAAGAAGCATTCCCAGAATGCGACTTTGCATTAAGGAATCGCAAATTACCATCAACTTCAAGTTGATGGTAATATCCAAGTGCCATGTGGCGCGCACACACATGCCCTCAGGGCATGTGTGTGCGCCACATGTACCCACATGCCAATTTTGCGGGTGCATCAGGGTGGCCTTTTGGCCCCCTGGCACCCTTGAAATTGCATTCGCAATTTGCGATTACATATTTGGTAATCACAAATTGCGAATTGTTTCCCATTCATTCCTATAGGGCCATAGGAATGAATGGGAAAGCATTCCCTAATAGCGAATCGCAATTTGCGATTCGCTATTAGGAAATGTGCAGGAATCGCTATTTTTTAAGCGAAACCTACATGCATAGGCAATTGCGATTCCTCGATAGCGATGCCTTAATAATCGCTATTAAGGAATTGCAATTGCTTAGCATGATGCATGTGCCCCTTTGTCTTTAATTCACAGCGCCCAGCCAACAGGTGTTTCGTCGATAGGGGATTACCCCGCGACTTCTTCAGGGATAAAAGAACATGATAATACCAGTTTCAAAATCAATTCGTATAAACATTTAAAACATGGTGAAGAAACAATTCACCACTGTGTAGACACCTACTCGAATGGTGCGAATACACAGACGAAAAATCACAATCTCCTCCGTATGGTGGAAACCCATGCATCCTGTATTTCTGTGACAGAATGACAAATAATGTGCTCAAAAACTCCGAGATTATGTTGTGCTCGAAATGCCTATTGGAAGAGGTAGATTCATTGTGTGGTGCCCAATCTTGACATCATTTCAAATCTATCATGAATAGATCCGTGTTTATCTATAGCGAATCCTAAACATGTGACGAAAGAATATCCCTACACCTCACTGTCAATTAGACCAATCCTACCTGTCAGGCTCGCCACTTTTCTTAATTCTTCTCACCTAAAATGGAGAGTGAGATATCAACCAAAGCTCCTTGATGTGTTCTGAAGATCACACCAGTTAATCAAGTATTGCAACCCTTCTGTCATAGAGCCCTACATAATGTCTTGCGTCCCTTACCTCTCCTCCGGTTCTACTTCCGACCCGGCTGGTCATATAATCTTATGTCCTCCTTTAATTTGAGCAAATGGCTCCCGTGTTGCTATCTCCTGTTGATCAAGATCCAAAATTGCTTATTAATCCGATCTAGACTTCACCCCATTGCGTCATTTTGTATTGGGAGAGACTATTCGTATCTTACCTAATTGCAGGATTAAGTACACACCGGCTACCGTTCAGTCCAGTGTGAAACGTTATGAGGTTCTGATATTTCTTGTCATTTCCTGCAAATTGAGATGCCAAAATGGCAGAATTTTTAGTACCCCGCGGTATTTAAAAACAACAACCTAATCATAAAACCTGCAGACAAAGGAGGAGGTATTGTCCTCCTCACTAAGCAGGGTTATGATAGACAGTGTCCTGACCTCCTCTCAGATGAGAGGTTCTACAAAAGAATATTTGCTGATCCGACCAAGAGACTGCAGAGGCCCATACAATTGATGGTAGATGAAGCAGAGGTTCACCAATGGATCTCGAAACATTAGGTGGATTTTCTCAAAACAAAAAACCCGAGAATACCATACTTTTATTCCTTACCTAAGACTCACAAAAATAGGACACCTCCTCCAGGACGTCCAATAGTCTCAGGGTTGGGGTCAGTTCTGGAGCCCCTGTCGCAATTTGCAGACCAATTCCTCAGACCTTTGGTACAGAGAACACCCACATATCTCAAGGACACCCAGGACCTTTTAAACCAATTGGAAGGACAACAATATGATGGAGAGGATGTACCTTGTTGGTCTCGACGTAAAGAGTCTTTATACAAGCTTGCCCCAACAAAAGACTCTAGAAACCTTGGAGGACATCCTTTTCTCAGAGCAATGGGATTATAAGACTCCTAGACATTTTGTCCTAGAGTGCTGCAGGTTAGCCCTGACTGAAAACTACTTTGAATACGAAGGCACACTGTTTGAACAATGCCACGGAACATCGATGGGCAGCACATTTGCCCCAAGTGTGGCAGGACTTTATGTGAGCAGCTTTGAAAAACAATACATCCAGAATCAAGTCAATCCATTTTTCACACAAGTGAAATTCTGGAGGCGATACATAGACGATGTCATCATGATATGGGAAGACTCCCAAGAAACTCTACAGGAATTTCTAGAATGGATTAATACCAGAGACCAGTGTCTGAAATTCACTCATTCTTCAGACAAGAAACAACTGGATTTCTTGGATATAACTATCTACGTTGAAAATAACACGCTCCAGACAAAGACGTTTCACAAACCCACAGCCAAAAACAGTATACTGAGCTATAATAGCTTTCATCCCCGCCCGCTGAGGGAAAATCTGCCGTACAGTCAATTTCTACGGCTAAGACGCAACTGCAGCAAGCTAGAAGATTATAAAACACAAGCAGATGAATTGGGCCAGAAACTCCAAAGAAGGAATTACCCAATGAGAACGATAAAGAAATGTCAAAAAAGGGCACGGAACCAACCGAGAGAAAATCTACTCGTGAATACATCAAGAGAACCACCGGAAGATCTACTGACGTGCGTCACAACCTACAACACTGCCTCTAACACTGTAAAGAAAATCATCAACAAGAACTGGAGGATTTTAACATCAGGCATGCTGAAATGGCCCAAGCCAAGGTTTGCAAATAAGAGAACTCGGAACATAAAGGACATCCTTGTACATACAAGGCCAACACCTTCAGTAAAAAGTGAGACAATCACGACAATCTGAAATTTAAATCCCATTACAGGACACTATCCATGTGGCCACTGCTCAGTTTGCAATTTGACAAAAACAACCAAGATGCGCCAACTATCACCTAATTTCACCTGGACATTACGCCATTTCACCAACTGTAATACCACACATGTGGTTTACATGATTGTGCGCCCCTGTAATCTGCAATATATAGGGATGACTTGCCGTAAAGTGAAACAACGCATCTGTGAACATAGAAGCAACGTCAACTGCAAAAGGGCCACCACCAAGATGAGTAAACACTACATAGATAACAACCACACTATTGATGAATTAAACTGGGTGGTCCTGGAAACATTACCGACCAAGAACCACAACGCTGAACGAGTTCTTTTTGAGAAGGAGCAACGATGGGTTCATCGACTCTGGACAGACATAGGGGGATTGAATGACAATATTCCCTGGCATGCCCTAGCATGACATCTGAATGTGAATTTAGCAAGGAATTCATAACTGAAGACCCCCTTGGCTATGGATTTTTCCATACTCTCAACACAGAACGTCTGTAATCTTGCATTAACTTTGTCTTAAATCAGACTTTAAATCGAGAATGAGAAGCCATTGTGTAACGATCTCAGAATGACTTAAGAGACCGTAATCCGGACATTCACACAGAGGACTTTGTCCTCAAAACTTATGAACAAGAGGGGTCAAGAGATGATGTCATATTATGCAAACCAACACACATCACTTCCTTGTAGACACTAAACCTCCCCTTTTTTCAAGCTACACAAACCTATTGATTTAAGAAAACTCCCACATCACACGAGCTCTATCAATGTAAATTAGAGATCAGGACCAATAACCATTTAATAGAAGAGCAGTGAAATGTGATAGTTTAAGGTGAAACTACATCGTAATTACACCTCGCTAGTCTTTCTACCATCTTTATTGAAAGCTGACGCACTTCACACAAGCAGTATTATTAAATACTGGAGATTACGATAATTAACCCCCGGAATTTCAAATCCACAATTTTAATAAAAGAGTAGTGTAATTAGATAGTTTAAGGGTAAACTATATCGTGCTAACATCTCGATAGTTTTTCTACCATTTTCATGGAAAGCTGACGGATAAACGGAAGCTCTATGCGTGGCCACGTCACCGGGGGCACCGCAGACAGCAAGCACAAGTTGCTATCGAGCACGGACCGGTGAGCACGATATGAGAGAGCGTGAAGTCGCAGTCATAATACAAGTAAGGCACGACTAATTCTTGTTTTAACCTACAGAAGCAGGTAGCGATAGCTCACCGCGACCCCGAGGATGCCCGGACTATAGAATGTTCAGGTATTTATAAACAAATATCGCCGCAAGATAATAACTATGCCGGTCTGTAAATTTACCTAACGCTTAGAACACAACAATCATGTTTGAGTAACTATAAGTGACGAGCATGCTTGCTATTTTATGCCCGCTAATATCTTTGCCCAGCGCTACGTGTTTAGAAACAGCTAACGGACATAGCTATACAACGAGTAATGACGAACACACTCGTAAATTGTTTCCTGTGATTCCCCTTCTCTAAGCGCTACTTGATTAAAACATTAACATCACTACGATACACTGATTTAACATCTATTCTGCGAATTACTAACCGGTAATTTTGATACCATAGACAGTGTCCTGAAAACAGTATGTGACATACAGTATTTTTAAGCTCAACTCAGTATTTTAAGCCCTGTTCCCTCCCGAGACCGCATTATTAGAGAACTACTTTCTCATAGAGAATGCGCTAAGATTACAGCGCTAAAACAATGCATCACCATTTAGGGTTCTTACATGTAAATTTTTGTCTAGACGAAATGAATAGTACGAAAGATGTCCTTTTTTATGTTACAGGTACGTCAGACCTGACTTGATATTTGAAAAGTGGTAAGTTAACCACCGAGTAGCTGCAACAATTTGCCGCTACACAACTTTTGGTCCTGAAGAAAGCCTCAAGATTTCAAGAGGCTGAAACATGTCGACCACCTACGACCACTAACAGTGCAGTAGATTAGTAACTGGATCTACCCACGCACCACCTTGCTTTTAATTTTCCTCACCTCCTTTTCCTTTAATAAAGCTCCTTAAGGCGGTGTAGGAAATTTTAACTTTCTTCACTTATAGCACCAATCACTCATCTATTGATCTCTGCACCCTACTGTAACACCAGTTGGTCTAACCTCCGGGTGGAGGTCAGCATAACCAAACTAACCCTATGATGATGCTGTCACTGTACTGAAAGGCGGAGAATCAAGATATACCGCCTCACGCCTGTGTACAGATATGAGGGTTTTTTTAAGAAGGATCCACTATAGAATAGACCCTGGTTACACAGGACAAGCGGTCCATTCTCCCCCCCCTTGATTTTTTGGACCCGTGAGACCACCCCAAATGAACATGTATTTACTGTACATCTAGTAACTCCACATTTCATGAGTATTACAGCAAGAAGCCCTCAATTTCGGCCAACACAAATTGTATGGATGAGTACATTGTAATACAATAATAATTCAAAGCGGTCACTGCAGTGCATTTCAAAGTACTTCGTCATGAGTGCAAAAGAATACAGCATTAGGTCAAAACATTCAGGACACATTGGTTGTCATATTCATTGACATTTTCCTGTGTTCCCTATCTTCCTCCCAAAATACGTCCCCAAATCTCTTAGATGAGTCTCTCCCCTAGTCTCCTAGGAAATATTGCAACTCGTGGTCCGTATTAGGACCTAGTTCAACAGATTTAAGACGCATAATCCACATTGCCTTTGTGCGTCTTAATTTAAGCTTTCTATTGCCACCTCTGGGGTTTTGCGCTAGTATGTCAATCCCGTAAAAGGCACATTGTTTGTGTGAACCCTGTGCCTCACACTCCATGGCATGTATTGCCATAGGATATCTTACGTCTTGTTGTTTAAGCGCTCCTATGTGTTCCCCGATTCTTTCTTTCGGGGCTCTGATTGTGCTCCCTACGTACATATGATTGCATTTGCACTCGATGTAGACGAGAGATTTAGAATTACAATTTATGTTGTGTCTGATTGTGTACGTCTTGTGATCATGTCCTCTGAATTCCTTCTTTTTGTCCATTGCCCACCTGCAGACCTACATGCACCACATTTGTGGAATCCCAAGGATTGCTGAGTGAGCCAATTTGCCTCCTTTTTATCTTGGGGGACGCTCGGACTCAAGATGATTTTTAATGTCCTGCCTTTCCTGAATGTGATCCCTGGTTTGGCTCTTGTGCAAGTCTCTAGTGATTTGTCCGCCCTCAGTATGCCCGAATGTTTGTTCATACTTCTCACTAGTGTTTTGGTCAATCCATTATAGTTTGTTACAAGTTTGATTACTTGCTCTTGTTTTTTGGTTGCAGATTTCTCTTTCAGAGTGTCACGTCTCTGTATTCCCAAGAGACTACGTTCAGCATTCCCAATTGTTTGTTTATTGTAGCCCTTTGCCATGAAGCGTGTTTTCATACTTTCTACACAGGAATTTAAATCACTATCTTCACTGCAATTTCTTCTCACTCTTATGAATTCTCCAAATGGAATGGCCTGAATCTGGTGTGAGGGATGTGCACTTGTAGCATGCAATAAGGAATTGCATGCGGTGGGTTTTAGGTGTAGTCTGCTCTGTAGTTTGTTGTCCATCACATAGAGTTCAACATCTAAGAATGTTATGTTAGTGTCACTGTATTGGTAGGTGAATTTGATGTCTATGATGTTTGTGTTTAGGAAATCACAAAATTGTGCGAGTTTCTCCGGGGTCCCTGACCATACCATTAAGCAGTCATCAATGTAACGTCCCCAATATATTGAGTTGTTGCAGTCGCTCCCTTTCCGGACCCAAATCCAATAATCTTCTAACCAACCCATGAACAGGTTCGCAAGTGATGGGGAGAACTTGGATCCCATGGCTACTCCCTGCGTCTGTCTGTACCATTGGCTCTCGAACAGGAAGAAGTTATTAAGTATCAGATCAACCATAGCCAAAAGCATCTCCGTGTGCTGCCACTGAGTCGCAGATCTCATATTGAGATACCGTTCCATTGCTTTCAGACCCAAGTTTGATTTAATGCTAGTGTATAGTGATACTACGTCTAGTGTGGCCAGGATGGAGTAGTTTCTTACCTGTAACTCCAGTTCTCTTGTAGGGGTATTTCCGTGATAGTCATAATCATGTGAATAGTCCCGCCCATGTGCATGGACCCCGGAGCACTTCATTAGATATATCTTCTTAAGTTGTCATCTTCTGCCTTTCTTCAGAAGGCCTGTATGGACACTTAAGAGATAAAAAGACAATAATGCAGCCTAAGCAACTAGGCTACACTGGCCATTACTTCATCCTGAAGTGAAAAAAGATAGCCAGTTTAACTTAAATTTAGTAATTTGCTTACACATAGAAAACTCTCCTTCACAAAAGTCCTTTTTTCATGATAGAGATGAAGGAATGGATAGAGAAGCCCCCCTCGGCTGCCATTATGTGTCTGTAAATGGGGACCGTGCCTTAAAGAGTCTCCAGAGACCACCGGTATCCCATGAGGCACAGCCAGAGGCATTTACTTTCAGTTCTTTTTGAAGGCGTAAAGAAGCAGAGCCTGCTGAGACTTGGGGACATCTGTGTCTGCCACCGGGGAGGAGGGCGGGTTGCTTATGACTATCACGGAAATACCCCTACAAGAGAACTGGAGTTACAGGTAAGAAACTACTCCTTCTCTTATAGGGGATTTCCGTGTATAGTCATAATCATGTGAATAGACTAGCAAGCCCATCCCCAAAACAACTCACCAGCGGTGGCAGAACAGAGAACAACCGCACTATTGTGCAAATAAATTTCTAAGTGAAGCCTGCCCAACCTGAGCATCTGCCCTAGCATCCGTGTCTAGGCAGTAGTGCTTAGTAAATGTGTGGACTGACTTCCAAGTAGCAGCCTTACAGATTTCCGCAATAGGTACATTACGAAGTAAAGTAGCTGCTTTACCTCTGGTAGAGTGAGCCCTAGGCTTACTAATCAAAGGCTTGTTAGCTTTTTGATAACACAGCTGAATACATGAAACAATCCACCTAGAAATGGATTGTTTGGAGGTAGCTAGACCAGTTCGGACCGAGCCATAGTTTACAAATAGCTGATCTGATCTACGGATATCCTTAGTCTTGTCCAAATAGAATTTCAAGACCCTCCTAACGTCCAGAGAATGCAGCGACCTCTCCGCAGGAGAAGATGGATTCTGGAAAAATGTAGGCAGTGTAATAGTTTGGTTTACATGAAACTCCAAAACAACTTTAGGAAGGAACTTCGGTTGCGTCCTCATAACTACCTTAGAGGAATGAAAGACTGTATAAGGTTCTTTACAACATAAAGCCTGAAGTTCGCTAACCCTGCGGGCAGACGTAATGGCCACAAGGAAAGTCGTCTTCCAGGACAGATGCTGAAGAGAAGCCTTATGAATGGGTTCAAACGGTTCCTTCATCAGTCGTGAAAGGACTACATTCAGCTCCCAGGGAGGCGAAGGACGCCTAAGGGGAGGAAACACTTTCTTCAATCCTTCAAGAAAATCTCTGATGACTGGGATTTGAAAAAAGGAAGTTTGTGAAGGACATTTCCTATAAGCAGTCAAAGCTGCCAGATGAACTTTGATCGAATGAAACTGAAGGCCAGATTGCGCCAAGTGCAGTAAGTAAGGAAGGATGACCTCTTCCTTACAGGAGGTAGGATCCAAGTCCTTAGAGGCACACCAGATGCAAAATCTCTTCCATTTATACGCATAGGACGTGCGCGTAGATGGTCTTTTGGCCTCTTTCAATATCTCCATACAGTCCTGAGGGAGATTCAAATGTCCGTACTGTACTAGCTCAGGAGCCATGCCGCCAAATTCAACGACGAGAGGTTGGGGTGCACCATCTGTCTGCCGAACTTCGTCAGAAGGTCCGGCCTGCACGGCAGACGGAGATGTGGCAGGAGAGACCAGTGGAGTAGGTCTGTGAACCACCACTGACGGGGCCACTCTGGAGCAATGAGGATCATCTTGGCCCGTGATTGGGAGAGCTTGATCAGCACTGTCGGAATCAGGGGAATTGGCGGAAAAGCGTAGAGAAAGCCGCCTGACCAATTGATCCATAGGGCATTCCCCAGAGTCCCTGGTTGGTAAAACCTGGAGGCGAAGTCGCGGCATTTGCTGTTTTCTACGGTAGCGAACAGATCGACTTCTGGAGTACCCCATCTTTCGAAGATGTCGTGCACCACTTCGTCGTTTAAGACCCATTCGTGGTTTTCGTGAATGAGTCTGCTGAGCGCGTCTGCTTGAGCATTCTGAACACCGGGAAGGTGAGTTGCCGTGATGGTCAGGTTCCTGGCTAACAGCCAGTGCCAGATGGCCTGGGCTTCCTGAGACAACACTCGAGATCTGGAGCCCCCCTGCTTGTTGAGGTAGAACATTGTTGTTGTATTGTCCGTCTGGACAAGCAGGGAGCTGGTATGAAACAACGGCTGGAATGCTTTCAGCGCCAAATGAACAGCTCGAAGCTCCAGGAAGTTGATGTGGTACTTGGTCTCTTTTGGGGACCATGTGCCCTGTATCTGAAGGTGGTCGGAATGTGCACCCCATCCGTGGAGAGAAGCATCCGTCACTATTGTTTGCGTGGGTATCTCTTTGTGGAAGGGAGTCCCCCGGAGGAGATTGCGTGGAGAACACCACCAGCGGAGGGACTGACGAGCCTGTTGCGACAGTTGAATCCTGTCTTCCCAATCCAGTGTCTGGTCCCACTGATCCTCCAGACATTCCTGCAGGGGTCTCATATGGAGGTGTGCATTCAGAGTGAGAAAGATGCAGGAAGCCATCGAGCCCAGGAGAGACGATACTTTCCTCACTGTTGGTGATGGCATGATCATGAGAGCTTGAGCCTTCCGGAGGATCGATAAGCGTCTCTCCTCCGAAGGACACACGTTTGCTGTGCGTGTGTCGATAGTAGCTCCGAGGTACTGAAGACATTGCACAGGAGTGGAGACAGACTTCGTGAGGTTGATGTGTAGTCCCAAGCAAAGTAAGAGATTGGAAGTCAGATTGAAATGCAGTTGCGCTTCCTGAAACGTAGCTGCCTTGATCAACCAATCGTCCAGATACGGGTAGACAAATATTTTGTTCCTCCTCAGATGCGCAGCCACCACTGCCATGCATTTGGAAAATGTCCGAGGCGCTGACTTCAGGCCGAAAGGCAGCACGGAGTATTGATAATGGTTGTTGCCCACTGTGAAACGCAGGAACTTGCGATGTTTCCTCGCTATGGGCACATGAAAGTATGCATCCTGCAGATCTATTGCGCATAGCCAGTCTCCCTGATGAAGTTGAGGGTAGATCTGAAACAAGGACAACATCCGAAATTTTTCTCTTCGAGCCCATTTGTTGGCTTGTCTTAAGTCGAGAATGGGTCTGAACTCGTTCTGGTCTTTCTTGCGAACTAGAAAGAACCGTGAATACAGTCCTGTTCCTTTCCGTCCTTGAGGAACCGGTTCTATCGCCCTTTTCTGTAGGAGGGTGTTGGCCTCCTTCTGCAACTCGCGCAGCATGTATCGTGATCGAGTTGGAGGTATTGATGGAGGAGGGCTTGTAAAACGTATCGAGTATCCACTGCGAACAATATTCAGCACCCAATTGTCCCGAGTTATTTTCTGCCACTCTGCCAGATGTTCTTGGATACTTCCCCCCACCGGAGCGGACAACGGACGAGGGGGAAGAAACCCTTCAGGGCTTGGAACCAGCAGGAGCCTTGTTCCCCTGTCCAGACTGCTGGTTAGATCGTCCTCGCTGTTGGCGTTTCTGAAACGGCTGAAAAGACCGCTGAAACTGCTGCTGTTGGTTGGACTGGTGACCTTGAGACCGTTGGAACCTCTGAGAGGCATAACGCCGCTGGAAAGGGCGGAAGGTCTTTCGTTGCTCTTTAGGTTTCTCCAAACCTACAGCCTTCAACGTCACCATTTCGGTCTTCATGCGGGCCATCTCGTCGTCCGCATGGGAGCCAAAGAGAGTCGTGCCAGAGAACAGGAGATTGGAAATTCGTTGTTGCGCCTCAGGCTTCAGAGATGTGAGGCGAAGCCAAGCATGTCGCCGTAGAGCAATACCGTGACAATATCCGTGGGCTGCCAGGAGCGAAGTATCCGCTGCCGCGCTGATGACTTGATTCGAGACTATCAGGCCCTCCTTCACAATCTCCTGGAAGTCTTCCCTCTTGTCTCTGGGTAGGAGATCCATAAATTGTTGAAGGGACTCCCACAATGATCTATCGTAGCGGCCCAGCAAGGCAGTAGAGCTGACCGCCTTCATGGAAGTGGCCGCGGTGTTACAAGACTTTCTACCCACCGAGTCCAGCTTACGGCTCTCCTTATCCAGTGGCACCGTGGAAGTCGGAGCCGTAGCATGCTGTTTTCGTGCCGCCACCACTATGACAGAGTCCGGAGTGGGGTCCAGCCGGAGGAAGGCAGGGTCCGACTCCGGTGGACGATACTTCTTCTGTAACCTGGAAGGTGCAGATTTTATAGAAGATGGCGTCAAGAATAGTTCCATAGCCGGTTCCTCCAAACCCGGCACTAACGGAAGCAACGGACGTGATGTCTGTCCTTCTGTAGAGTTTCAAATATCACAGAGGTCGACTGCACAGGAGTAGACAGGGGAATGTTCAGTTTCGCAGCCCCTCTGACCAGAACCTCCTGGAAGGTGGAAATATCACCAACCGGTGAAACCCTCTGCGGGAGAGAGTCCGTGAGTGTAGGAGAGTACCTCCCCGTACTCGTGGAGGATGTATCCCTGGTATGCCGGGACCAAGACCTTTCGTAATGGCGACGACGTGATCTTGTGGAAGACCAGTGGCGTCTATGTGAACGATGTCTCGACCGAGACCGTGTTCTTGGTCGTCGAGGTTCCACAGGGCTCGTAGGCTGAGGAGCCACGGGCCCAGGCGGAGGCGGTGGTGGTGGAGAAATCGGTGGAGGAAGTGGAGGAGGAGGAGGCGGAGGAGTAGCCGGAGGTGGAGGAGGCGGAAGAATCCGTGGCGGCTGAGGCATTCCTGGTGGGGCCACCGGTGGGGGAGGAGCAGGAGGCGACCTAGATGGTGAGTAGGTACGCGAATACTCCGAACTTGGTGAAGAGACCAACCTCCTTCTTTTACGAGCGGGCCGTGAAGAAGGGACCCTGGACTCCCCATCAGTCCCCCTCGACGTCGATCCACTGCTCAACGTTGAGCGTCGACGTCGCCTGGAACGCGAAGTGCCTGTCGACGACGATAGGCTCACAATGGAGCGAGGCCCGGAACGGGACCTCGACATCGAACGTCTGTATCGACCCCTCGACGTCGACCTTCTCTTCGATCCTCTCCTTGACGTCTATCGTCTTGCAGACGTCGATTTCCTCCTCGACGTCGATCTTCGCGTTGACGTCGATGGTGATCGGCGGCGATGCTTTGGCGGCAACCGCCGCTTGTGAGACTCAGATAGACGCCGATGATGCCTCGACGGCTATGTTCGGTGCGTCGACGTCGAATGTGGGGAAACCCGCGACGGCGATCTCGCCGTTCTTCTCCTCGACGTTGATCGTCGACGTCGCTTCGACCCAGAGCCCTGGGTCGACGGAGAGCATATCATGGTCATACCTGCTCTCGACGTCGTCGTCCTCGACCGGGACCGCCGTCGTTTTTCTGCCGGGGAGCACCCCAGAGGTCGAAGCATGGGACTTGGTAGAGGACTTACCCTCTCCTTTCCCAGAGGCTGAAGAAGCCGCCTTCTGTCTCCTCTGCTCCATCCCTTGGAGCCGAATCTTCTCCCTGTCACGCAGGGTGCGCCTGGAAAAAGTCTTGCAGATGGAACAGGTGTCAGGCACATGAGACACAGGCAAACACAGAATACAGACTCTGTGAGAATCCGACTTGGCCTTCTTCCTACCGCAGTCAGGGCACTTGTCAAATAGAGATGGCATTTTGACAAGAAAACTGCAGAAATTCTGCCAAAAAACTACAGCAGAAGTTAGACAAAGGCAAAAGACGTCGAATGAACTGCAAAAAATCCAAATAGAATAACTAATTTTGGAGAAATACCAAAAAAGGTAGAGCTCAATGCTCCAGGGTCCTGCTAGCAGGAGCCAGAAAAAAGAACTGAAAGTAAATGCCTCTGGCTGTGCCTCATGGGATACCGGGGGTCTCTGGAGACTCTTAAAGGCACGGTACCCATTTGCAGACACATAATGGCAGCCTATGGGGGCTTCTCTATCCATTCCTTCATCTCTATCATGAAAAAAGGAGTTTTGTGAAGGAGAGTTTTCTATGTTTAAAACTCAGCAAATTACTAAATTTAAGTTAAACTATGTTTTTTCACTTCAGGATGAAGTAATGGCCAGTGTAGCCTAGTTGCTTAGGCTGCATTATTGTCTTTTTATCTCTTAAGTGTCCATACAGGCCTTCTGAAGAAAGGCAGAAGATGACAACTTAAGAAGATATATCTAATGAAGTGCTCCGGGGTCCACGCACATGGGCGGGACTATTCACATGATTAGGACTATACACGGAAATCCCCTACAAGAGAACATTCCTTCCTCCCATGAGGAGCCTCAGGATGTGCTTGGTGTCCCTGATGTATGAGGGGAGGTTGCGTACCAATGGTTAAAGGAAGAGGTCCACATATTGGGCTAGTCTTTCCATCGGGCCCCCAATGCTGGACACAATCGGTCTCCCTGGTGGGAAGGGTAAGTGCTTGTGTACTTTGGGTAGTGTATAGAGACACTGGAACGTTGGCCTAAACACCTTTAAATACTTGTATTCGTCATCATCAATAAGGCCCTTTCCGTGCCAATCCTTAAGACCACTATTGATTTCATTCGTGAGTGACCAAATGGGATTCGATTCCAATTTCTCATAACAGGTAGTGTCATTCAGTTGTCATTGCCTCTAGGTCATAGTCCTTTTTATTCAGGAGGACAATGTTCCCACCCTTGTCTGCTTCTCTGATCATGATCTGGTTGTCCTATTCCAGTTCTGTGAGTGCTGCACGTTCCCCCTTTTTCAGATTGTCTTTGAACCTCTGTTCGTTAGTGAGGTTTTTCCGACTGTACTTCTCCAGATCTTCTAAGACCAGTTCGTGAAAGGTATCTATCGTGTTACCACCCGGTAGGACCGGAGTCCATTTAGATTTGTTTTTTTAACCCGCTAGCTATGGTGCGGTCTGTGTCTATGTTCAAATCCTCTAATAGTTTGGCCTTGTTACTCGGTGCTTGTTCCAAGTCTGTGATGGATAGCAATAACTGAGTGTCATGTAAATCCTGTATACTCAATGCATCAGACACCATGGTAGATGGGATATTCATTCTGCTTTTATTGTGAATAGGATTATTACAAAAAAAATTCTTCAGTTTCAATCCCCTTACAAATTTGAACAGGTCCACTTTAAGTTTGCACACATCACCCTCCTCACTAGCACAAAAGCCCAAACCTTTCTGCAATAATATTGTCATGTATGGGGTAAGTTTTTTGGTGGAGAGATTCATTACCTCCACCCCCATGTTCTTGGCGTTTAGTAGTTTCTTTTGACCCCTGATCTCAACTTCATTCTGTTCTCCTCTATTTCCTGCTCTCTTGCCTCTAAGGGTTTTTTTGTTAAGCCTCCACGCCTGGGTTGGTCTTGGTTGCCCCTCTTTATTCTTTGGACCTCCCTTAAAAAAGAGCTCTCTGTCCTGTTGCCTCCTGATGCACCTGCATTTGTGTCAATATCGCTGTCACTGGTGAGTGGAGCGCTCAAAGAAGTGGAACTCGACGAGACTGAGATGGTCCCTTGTCTATTCTTATCCTGATCTGCTAGTAGCAGTTGATCGTACTTCCTTGCAAAAGTGAAGATCCTCCCTTCCTTGTAGTCAATCTCGTATCTTCTGAGTTTTGTTGCCTTTCTCTAATTCATCTTGATGTTTCTGCAGTATATCTTTCAGGATGACAATGTTTCTCTGTCGCCTCTTTTAGGTTTAGAGCTCTAATTTCACCTTCCAAAATGTTGATCTCCGACTGTAATTTGACCACCTTTTGTTCTGCATTCTCTGTAAGGATCCCCATTAGTTTATTCGAATTAGATGTTAATTCCTCTTCCCATAGTTTTAGAAGATCGTCATCTAGGTCATCATAAGTTGGGAATATCAATAATATATTGGGGACGTTACATTGATGACTGCTTAACGGTATGGTCAGGGACCCCGGAGAAACTCACACAATTTTGTGATTTCCTAAACACAAACACCATGGACATTAAATTCACCTACCAATACAGTGACACTAACATAGTATTCTTAGACGTTGAACTCTATGTGATGGACAACAAACTACAGAGCAGACTACACCGAAAACCCACCGCATGTAATTCCTTATTGCATGCTACGAGTGCACATCCCGCACTCCAGATTCAGACCATTCCATTTGGAGAATTCATAAGAGCGAGAAGAAATTGCAGTGAGGATAGTGATTTCAATTCCTGTGTAGAAAGTATGAAAACACGCTTCATGGCAAGGGGCTACAATAAACAAACAATTGGGAAAGCTGAACGTAGAGTCTTGGGAATACAGAGACGTGACACCCTGAAAGAGAAATCTGCAACCAAAAAACAAGAGCAAGTAATCAGACTTGTAACAAACTATAATGGATTGACCAAAACACTAGTGAGAAGTATGAACAAACATTCGGGCATACTGAGGGTGGACAAATCACTAGAGACTTTCACAAGAGCCAAACCAGGGATCACATTCAGAAAAGGCAGGACATTAAAATCCATCTCGAGTCTGAGCGTCCCCCAAGATAAAAAGGAGGCAAATTAGCTCACACAGCAATCCTTGGGATTCCACAAATGTGGTGCATGTGGGGTCTGCAGGTGGGCAATGGACAAAAAGAAGGAATTCAGAGGACATGATGACAAGACGTACACAATTAGACACAACATAAATTGTAATTCCACATTTGTCTACATCGAATGCAAATGCAATCGTATGTACGTAGGGAGCACAATCAGAGCCCTGAAAGAAAGAATCGGGGAACACATAAGAGCGCTTAAACAACAAGACGCAAGATATCCTATGGCAATACATGCCATGGAGTGTGAGGCACAGGGTTCACACAAACAATTTGCCTTTTACGGGATTGACATACTAGCACAAAAACCCAGAGGTGGCAATAGAAAGCTTCAATTAAGACGCACAAAGGCAATGTGGATTATGCGTCTTAAATCTGTTGAACTAGATCTTAATACGGACAACGAGTTGCAATATTTCCTAGGAGACTAGGGTAGAGACTTACCTAAGAGATTTGGGGATGTATTTTGGGAGGAAGATAGGGAACACAGGAAAATGTCAATGAATATGATGACCAATGTGTCCTGAATGTTTTGACCTAAAGCTGTATTCTTATGCACTCATGACGAAGTACTTTGAAATGCACTGCAGTGACCACATTGAATTATTATTGTATTTCTATGTACTCGTCCATACAATTTGTGTTGGCCGAAATTGAGGGCTGTAATACTCATGAAATGTGGAGTTACTAGATGTACAGTAAATACATGTTCATTTGGGGTGGTCTCCCGGGTGTCACGAATGTTACACTACAAATCAGCAGTTACACATAGGGAATTACACTATTAGGGTGATACCAGCCTCATAGAGTGAAATGCGTTACTAGTTAACACACAGCCACTATTACACGGACCCAGGGTACTTCTGATAATTATTGGAGCTATATGTGGTGCCCGCTACAAGGGAACATAATAATGATGGACATAGAAAAGACTCGGGGTAGCTCCGCGTTTACGATTGCAATACACGGATATTGATGTTAGCGTTCTAGTCGTTGTAGAACTGAAGGAGCTAAATACTGGGGCTGCAGTCTTCACTTCTGCTTCTGGTTTACACTACACGGC
The DNA here is from genome assembly GCA_963921515.1 of Calotriton arnoldi. Lineage (NCBI taxonomy): Eukaryota > Metazoa > Chordata > Amphibia > Caudata > Salamandridae > Calotriton > Calotriton arnoldi. The sequence goes on along the minus strand of CAWUFW010000598.1, from coordinate 1,002,265 downwards.
CGCAGGAGAAATGTGACTCTGGAGCGTACTCGCTATAAGGTATGTGCTAGAATGCGCTTGACAAAGCCGGGACGGAGTCTAGGGGTATGTTTTAAATACCGCGGGGTACTAAAAATTCTGCCATTTTGGCATCTCAATTTGCAGGAAATTACAAGAAATATCGGAACTTCATAACGTTTCACACTGCACTGAATGGTCTCTCAGCGCCAGGATACCCGTTGGGTCACAGTGCGCTTCACAAGTAGAGTTTACATTACATTACATTACAATCCTGCAATTAGGTAAGACACGAATAGTCTCTCTCGATACAAAATGTCGCAATGGGGTGAAGTCTAGATCGGATTAATAAGCAATTTTGGATCTTGATCAACAGGAGATAGTAACACGGGAGCCATTTGCTCAAATTGAAGGAGGACATAAGATTATATGACCAGCCGGGTCGGAAGTAGAACCAGCGGGGAGGTAAGGGACGCAAGACATTATGTAGGGCTCTATGACAGAAGGGTTGCAATACTTGATTAACTGGTGTGATCTTCAGAACACATCAAGGAGCTTTGATTGATATCTCACTCTCCATTTTAGGTGAGAAGAATTAAGAGAAGTGGCGAGCCTGACCGGTAGGATTGGTCTAATTGACAGTGAGGTTTAGGGATATTCTTTTGGTCACATGTTTAGGATTGGCTACAGATAAACACGGATCTAAACATGATAGATTTGAAATGATGTCAATATTGGGCACCACACAATGAATCTACCTCTTCCAATAGGCATTTCGAGCACAACATAATCTGGGAGTTTTTGAGCACATGATTTGTCATTCTGTCACAGAAATACAGGATGCATGGGTTTCCACCATACGAAGGAGATTGTGATATTTCGTCTGTGTATTCGCACCATTTGAGTAGGTGTCTACAGAGTGGTGAATTGTTTCTTCACCATGTTTTAAATGTTGTTTATATGAATTGATTTTGAAACTGGTATTATCATGTTCTTTTAGCCCTGAAGAAGTCGCGTGGTAATCCCCTATCGACGAAACACGTGTTGGCTGGGCGTTGTGAATTAAAGACAAAGAATTGAACACAACAAATTACTCTTTCTTGTGTAACGATTGGAGTTGCAATGTTTTGTTGATGGATGCGTGTGCTAAGGATTGTTAGTTACCAAAATTAAATTGCTCTTATTAAATACATTTCAATCACTCAACTGCATAACAAATTATACCTACTCTCTTCATTAACATAATGTCGCAGAATTTGGAAAGACCTTTTCTCTTTAACTTCTCTAGTCTCAGTCTCATCTCATCACATCAGCTACTTTGAATTCCCCAATATGTTGTCTTCTGTTATTTACACCAATTCTTCTGAACCCACCAATCTTGTTCTTCAGTCAGAGTTCCTCTTTGTCATTTTTGCTGGCTAACATTCACGGCTGCCATAAAGTGCAGATCTTTCTTTACCGCATGTACTCAAATGGTGACCTATCTAGATCTCTGTGGGCTGCCACACTATATGACAGCAATTCATCAGTCTCATCCTCATTGCCAATATCGAATATCTACACAATAGGTAAGGTTCACTACTTTTTATTCAGAAGTAATCCGGATACATCTATACAGGAGAGGGGCCTGCCTGATCCGACCTATGAAGAGTGTACACCGAAAAGTGATTACCACACACCAAGTGATGATAATGCTCCATGCCCCAACAGGTCAGTGTCTCTTTTTATGGTTGAATATTTATGCTCTGCATTTCTTGAAGGTCTTGAACCATAAGTGTAAGAAACTGGCTCTATATATACTGCACCAAAGTGAGATACAGTGTGTATAGAGTCCAAGGGTCTCCAGAGGTTTGGCAGAGGTTAAAGTTAGATAGAACCTTACTCTCTAAAGTGGTAGCTTGGTCGAGCAGTAAGGCAGTATCAGAGGACAGTGTAAAGCATTTGATGTACACACAGTCAGCAAATGAATCCACACACTCAAGAACTGAACTCTAGGCCAATTGTTTTGTATAAAAAAATATACTGTTGTTTTATTTCTAGAACCAAGCAAGCCTGGCACTGGTAAGCATAAAAATACTTTTAAGTAGTAAATTACTTGTATGAACACAGTTCAAAATTGCAGTGTAACTTGTACTGGTTTTGGTTACAGTTTTAAGTAAGCAGTTTGCAACACATTGCAGGTATAGTACATTCAATTGAATGGACTTTTTAAGTAAAATGTAGTTAATTACTTTTCAGATTACTTTTGCTAACAAAGGATTGGATCCTAGATTTAGCCCTGGGACATTTCCTGAAAACAGGTGAGTAAATGCGTTTTGGTTAAAGGTACGATTTTTAAAGAATATTATTGCATTTCAAAAGTTGACACTTAGAAACTTTTTCACATAGAATCACCAATGATATCCTATGGGAGGAAATTCACTTAGCAGGTAAGTTAGGTTATCGATACTTTTTCTTACTCAGTGCTGGATCCTGGATTCAGCACTGGGACATTTCCTGAAAACAGTTGAGAAAATGCGTTCTTGTTATTCGGCTGATTTTTAAGGAATATTTGTAGTTTTCAAAAGTCGACACTTAGAAACTTTTTGGGAGAAAAAGTGTCAATGTTATCCTATGAGGAAAAATGAGTTATCGGTTTTGAGGTAAGTAATCGGTCTTTTGAGTTAGGGTTCTGGGGTAAGACTCAGGGGTCTCCCAGGGTCAGTGATGCACTGTTGTTGCACCCTCAGCAGCACAAGGGCGGCCGGGTGCAGAGTGTTGAGGCCCAATGTTATCCTATGGAGGATAGGCGGACTCCGGTTGGTGGCTGCTGGCAAGCAGGCCACGGGGTTGTGGGAGCAAAGCTCCTAGGGTTAAGCTCAGGGCACGTTGGGGACCAAGTTAGCACCAAAGGGGCACCCTCAGCGGCACTAGGGCGGCCGGGTGCAGGGTGCTGTTTTGAGGTCCGGTGCCCTGTTGATTTCAATGGAGATTCTCCGGGACAAAGAAACACTGCAGGCTCGGTGACGAGGATCTTCCAGGAGCTACCACCACTTCGAGGGGTAAGTTGGGATGTAGAGGGTTGGTTAGGCACCGTTGTTTTGGGCACACAAGGCAGTGGGGCGTCGGGTGCAGGGGTGCCTTGGGACGTCGGATTTTCTTACCCGCTCTGGTCGCGGTAGTGGGGGTCCTCTGGATTGAGGCTGCAGGCGTCATCAGGAGGCTTGAGGCAGGTCAGGGGTCGCCGGATCTCGGGTCAGGATCGCCGGGGGGACCTCCTCTGGGTATTTGCCCACTCGAACTCGGGCCGGATTCGGTGGGTGCAGAGTGTACGGGATTCGCGGTTCCTGGCTGGCACCAGAAGCTGCAGTTCAAACACGTCCGGTGTTCACGGGAGAAACAGCTTGGAAAGTGAAGGCAGGCAGGTCCTCCGGGGTTTTTGAGGTTGCTGGCCGCTGGACACGCCGGGGTTTTGCAGGAGCAGGTTCGAGGGGAGACAGGCATGTAGGGCTGGGGCCAAGTCAGTGGGCGTCGTCCTCTTGTTAGCTCTGCACGGCTTCTCGTCCTTCCTTTTCTTGTTGTTGCTGGATCTGAGGAAGGAAGGTTCAGGGTGCCCCTAAATACTACATTTAGGGGCGTTACAGGTAGGTAAAGGGCAGGGACCAATGGGTCCCTTCCCTGGGTGGGTACACCCCCTATTCTGCCACTCTCCAGTGGGAGGGGGGCAGGAGCCTGTCCCTGGTTGGCTGGGTCCCCCATCCTCAAGATGGCGGGGACTCGAGGTTGTGCTTCACCTCGCCTCCCCCACCTTAGGGGTGGAGTTGGCAGAGGTGGGCACACCTCTCTTCCTCACTTTGTTTTTCCCGCCGGGTCTCCTGCCCAAAGTGGGGGGTAGAACCAGTGGGGACCAGTTGCTGAGTACAGCAAGTGGTCTGGAGAGGCTCACAAAGGCGGTATGCCTTTGAAGCTTCTCCGTCGTGAACCCTGCCCATCCTGGGGGAGGAGGCTTGGCACCTCGTCCCAGGATGCGCATTGTTTCAGGCCCCCGAAAGCGGCAAGCTCTCGACCCAGGGGTCCAGAAACATGTCTGGTGGTGGCAGCCTCGGCAGCCACTCAGTCAGGTCACTGGGAGTTGATCGAGTTTCAGGGGGCATCTCCAAGATGCCCTCTGTCGTGCATTTTACATTAAATCCCACACTGGCATCAGTGTGGGTTTAATGTGCGTGCTGAGAAGTTTGATACCAAACTTCTCAGTCTTCAGTGCAGCCATTATGGTGCTGTGGAGTTTGTGATGACAAGCTCCCAGCACCATATACTCTTAATGGCAGCACTGCACTTACAGTGCCCAGGAATGGACCTGGGTACTGTAGGGGTACAGGGCTCATGCACCTGTACCCTCACCACTGGCATAGGGCACCCAGCTAGAGGGGTGACTGATGGATGCCAGGGCAGTGGTTTGTGGGCATGGCACACAGGGGTGTGTGCCATGTCGACTCTTCACTTTGTTCTGCACCAAGACACGCAGCCTGCAAAGGCAGTGTGTGTGTGTCAGGGTACAGGGCCTCCAAGGGTGGCACAATAAGTGCTGCAGCCCTTGGGGACCTTCTCTGGTCACAGTGCCCTGGGTACCTGTGGTACCATTTACCAGGGGACTACCTGTGGCCAGAGATGCCAATTGGGTTTAGGCTTCAATGCAGTTTTAGGGAAGGAACACAGGCCCTGGGTACCTGATTGGCAGGAGCCGAGGGCACACTCAGTCAAAACACATCAGCAATTCAGCAAAAAGTGGGGGCATACCATGCAAGAAAGAGGGCACTTTCTCACAATAAGCAACTATTTTTAGTCTTTAGACGTGATTTGCAACAAAACTGCTCCCAACTACTCATTGTTGGCATCTGTCACTATAATATTTTGAAATTAATATTGAATAGTTTTAGAGCAGGAGCACTTGCCAATTTTCTTTCATCGCATTAATATCTCATTTACACAACTCATCCAACACAAATGGCTCATTTTTCTTTTACAGTTTTCGCATGTTCACTATTTTATATGCAAAGTTATGAATAAGCCTAACATTATATTCTGCTAGTCCCATTAAGGACTTCAACTGATCCTTATTTTTGGGACTCAATGCTGTCACAATCGGCTAAACCAGATCCCCCGTGGGTGCAACCCCACTTCCACTAATGGTATTAACCAAATATTCCACACTCCCCATTGCACTCCTCCTTTTTTCCTTCTCAATGGTCAAACCTTTCACTTCTAATATAGCTAACACTCTGTTCTATGTTTCATCCTGCTCTTCTACATTTTTACCATAAATTAAAATATTGTCTTGGGAATACATCATATCAGTTATGTCTCAAACCAATTGGTGCATAATTTTCTGTATCACAGCAGATGCTGACACTAGGCCAAAAGGCATCTGTATTTACCTAAAAGTGCCTTCTGGTGTGATGAATGATATCAGCAGTTTTGAATGCTTGTGTAAAGCTATCTGATGACACACTGGGTTCTATAAATCTAGAGAGCTGAATACCTTTGGAGCACTTAATTTTGACCATATTCACCAATGATAGGAAGAGGGTGTCAATTGCCCCACACACATTTGTTTACATAGCACAGATCTACACAAAGCCTAATCTTTTCCCATGGCCTGCAAACTGGGACTATAGGAGATAGACACTCCGAGGACTCTATCTTCTCTAACACTCCATCCTTACCTAATTTGTCTAACCCCTCCCTCAGACTTGTCCTCATTGACTGTGGAACATTTCGTATTTTATGAACTTTTGGGAACAACTCCCCCTTCCCTACTCTTCTTATAAAAAAAAACGAATACATCCTCCCCCAGTCTTTTATGATTTTGCTACTATCAATTGCGCATCTAAAGCATGGTCATTTTATGTTCTCTCTAGCATTTTCACCTGTCATTTTTTAAATGTTTTCCTTGTTCCACCCATTAGACTGATCTACAGTTTATAGCGCATGTATTCTTCATCTCTTAAGTCTACCTGCTAATGCCTCTATCCCATCATGTGCTGCTCCAAATTGCTGTGGTAGTCTAATACAATTGTTTAAAGTGAGTTTCTTAGTTAATAACAATTTCTCTTGTAATTTCAGATTGTTAGGCCGGTCAAAACGTGATTTCTTCCCCGACAAATACTCTGCAAATTGGTGAAATGTTGTTGTGAATTGCAGTGTCAGATCTCTTGAACCAGTTTAGGGAGCTGGGGAAGTGACCTCCTCTCTGATTCTGGGTGTAATATATTATTATTATTGGTGTTTTTTAAAGCGCGCAGATACCTGCGATGGGTTTCCCAGAGCTAGGCCTTCACATATTACGTTGTTAAAGAGTGGTATGATAATTATTCAAACAACTAGGTTTTCAGTTGTTTGTGAAAAATAGAGAGGGACTGACAGGATCTCAGCGACTGTGGCATTGCGTTCCATAGTTTGGGCCCTAGGTAGGAGAAAGCATGGCGACTATGGCGAGATCTTACTAGGAACTGAGGAAAGCTAGAATTGCTAGACCGTAGGCAGCGATGTGGTTTCTTAAGGTGATACCAGATGTCTAAGAAATTACGGGTCTGTGTTAGATCGGAGTTTGTGCATGTAACAATGTTTTGAAATTAATTATTTTTTTACAGGCAGCGGGTGGAGTTCATGCAAAAGCTTAGCCGTGGAGGTGAATTTTGGTGCCTTTAGAAGCAGTGCTGGAAGCAGCATTTTGGACTAGCTGTATTCACTTGGGGACACGCTTCTTAACACCCAGATACAAGACGTTGCCTTAGTCCAAACGAGAGAGGATCAACTCCTTTATTACTGTTCTTTGTGCTAAGGACAGGAGACAGCCAAGAATCTTTTTAAGTCATCTAAGCATTACAAAGCAGGAGGCTGCTAGCTTAGTGATCTGAGTGTTCATTGAGAGGTTGCTATCTAGCTAGCTTGCTACCTATATGGTTGTCATGTCTTTCTTTAGGTCTGTCCTGCCTCGAATGAGTGCAAAGAAGGCTCGAAGATTTACACAGATGGTTAGAAAGTTGATGTGCTGCTAATGATATAGCCAGTGTATGGCTATATCATTGGGGGGAGCACCCCCACAAGAGATGCATCAGTGATCAGAGCCACCTGTGCAAAAGGGTTTAGAAAGGACCTGCTGAGCAACAGGTTGTTTCTGTTCCACCATAGCAGAGAGAGCTAAGCCCTGGACATTACCAACACTAGATCTTCCATATGTGCTTTCATCTGTACCCATTGCCTTGCAAGGCACTCCTGTAGCTGTTGTATGTGCAACCTGGTGCGTGGCACTATTTCAATACATGAGGACAACAGTCCTTACAGATAGGTTATGTTACGTCTTAAAAAGAGACAGCACCTGTTGAGATGCCGTCACCCTCTGTTCATTGGAATATGTTTTCCCAATGTTTAGGACAGAGCCCAAGATAGGCTGGATTTGCAAGGGCCAGTCATCATGCAAGTATGGAAAGACATCTACAGCATTTCTGCACTGGTGCGCTGCCACTACAGCTACGCACTTTGTGAACACCATTAGAGCCGTAGGAACATTGAAAGGTAACAACTAGAACTTGCAGTGTTGTCCATTACCACGAAGCAGAGGTACTGGTAGTGTGCTGGGTGGATGGGGATGGGAATGCAAGCGTCTTTCTGATCCAGCACTGAAATTAAGTTGCCTTGGAACAGCAGGGTAACCATTTGAATGTGCTCAGAGAGGATGAACTTGTTCAGTGGCTGGAGGACTAGAATTGGCCAGTGGGAGACGTCCTTTTTGGGGATGAGGAAGTAGAGGGAGTACCCTACTTTACCTTTTTGGTGTGGAAGCAGCAGTTAAATGGCACCCTTAGCAAGGAGCACCTGGATCTCTATCTCTTAACAGCCGAAGGTGGTTGGGCAAAGGATATGGTGGTGAAGTGGGAGTGTTGGGTAACACTGTGTGGAAGTCGAGACAGTACTCTTCATGTACGACAGAGCATCCGCTAATCTGTGATGATGTCCCTCCAGTGAGAGAAGTACCTCAGCCTTCCCCTGACAGGTGACCTGATTGGGGGGGTCGGGCGTGGAAGCTATAAATTCATTGTTTGTCCTCTGATGTGCCTTCACTTTGAAAAATTGTGCTTTGACTTTGAGCAACCTTTGCTTCTGCCACGCCATTACCCTTATAGTCACCCTGCTGAAAGCCCTCGTTCTGCAGAGGTCTTAAAAGGGCTGTTACTGCTGGTAGGGTGGTCTCTGATCCAAGGCTGTAGCTTTGGTACTGCCTCTGCTCTCGTCTGTGAAATACTGACTTGTCATTAGGAGACTTCGCAATGTCTGCGCCCTTTTTGATTTCCTTAAGCATCTGATGACAGTCATATTGGGAGAGGAGGCTCATGGAATTGACGATGTGCACACGTTTGCTGCTAGCATCTTTCTACTTTGACTCCTTATCAAGAGAAGGGGCATCCTCTGTTGCCTGTGCGGAGGCCCTTTCGTTTCTCTAGCTAGATCCGGGTGTAGAAAGGGTCATCAGGAGCATTCTTAAATTACTTTTTGTCTCTGGGTGTAACATCTTTGGCTTTAGTAGGCTTCACCTTCTCTTCATCATATGAATGTACTGAACAGTTCTCCCCATCTTGGACACAGTCTCTAGAAGAAAGCCATCTTCATCCTGCACCATATCCATTTTTACTTTTTGGCCCTGGGCAGCCCTTTAGTACCTGTTTGATAGACGGTGGTATCATCGGGAGGCAAGGCCTTAATGGGGTAAGGTTCAAGGTCAAGGCCCTTGGAGGAGCTGAGGAGGTCGACCACATCGTCCTCTCACACGTCTTCTCCCTCCCCAGGGCTCATCGTATAGGTCAGGTGGGAGGTAAAGACTGCTGTGGTCTGAGTCAGTGTCTTAGATCAATGTCACTACCTGCCCAGAATGAGTCCAAGTGACCCCATCCCAGATTCCATATAATCATATACACTGTTCTCTGGAAAAAAGTCAACCGGAGGACCTTTCCGGGGAGTAATAACTTCCACCAGTCAAATAGGTTTGGGTGGCATGTGGATCCCCATCACCGATACGTCCCTTTTTATATACGCCTGGAAAGGCATCAAAATTCAGTCACTTGGTCCTTGAGGATAGCAGTTCATTTCTCCATGGCATATAGGTTTCATAACTTTGAACACCACAAATCCATGGTCGGGAGGTATGTAGCTTTCTAGGTCTGGGCAATGGTCAACCAGGCTGCCAACAAAAGTCCAGTAATAAGTTAGCCTCTCGAGGTAGACAAATGGATATACCTTCCTCATATACATGACCCAGTAGAGCTTTCAAATGATTCATTTGCAGTTGAATGTTAGTTATACCCTTGATACATGACACAATCTTAACCCGTAAGGGCCTCACTCAATCACACCCCCACCACATACGTAAATAAGACAGCATCATACTCCATGGTAGTGTAACCTAAAATTCATTCACTTTGCACTGGATGTAGATGATGGACAAATTAACATCCGTATGTTTTTGAACATGTCTTGTTCAATGTTCTTTGACCATTTCAATTTATTTTAAATCATTTGGGGGAGGGAGGGCTTTTACATAAGACTCTTTACAAGTGGGCTACTGCTCTAATTGTCTTTCCTTTTTTATATATATCCTCTGTTAGAACTGGCATCTTTTGGCGTGGTGGGTTTTCCTGGTTTTTTGCTTCTGGTCTCCTGTTTTTGACTGTGTGCTGAATCTAGTTTATGCTGGCTTTAGCACTCTGGGCACTTTACCACTGCTGACCAGTGCTAAAGTGCAAGTGCTCTATGTCTAAAACCTGATGGCAATTGGTTTCTCCACGATTGGTGTATTTGATTTACTTGTAGGTCCCTAGTACAGTACACCATGTGTGCCCAGGGCCTGTAACTCAGATGCTTCTAGTGGGCCTGCAGCACTGGTTGTGCCACCCACAGGAGTAGCCTTGCAAATCCATCTCAGGCCTGCTACTGCAGTGCCTGTGTGTGCAGTTTTAAATTTCTATGTCAGCCTGTCAAGTGCACCCACTTGCCAGGCCCAAAAGTAACTTTTTATTACATGTAAGGCACCCCCAAGGTAGGCCCTTGCTAGCCCTATGGGCAGGGTGTAGTGTATTTAAAAGGTAGGACATGTACTTGAAGAGTTTTACATGTCCTGGTAGTGAAAAACTGCTAACTTCATTTTTCGATACAGCAAGGTCTATCTCTCCCATAGGTTAGCATTGGAGCTTTCTGGTAACATTGTACCAGTGTATCTTCTAATTGGGAGTAGATAGAAAATTTGAGTTTGGTGTCTCTGGGCTCACAATTTAAAAATATATCTTTAAGTGAAGGTGTTTTTTAGATAGCAAGTCTGAAAATGCCACTTTTAGAAAGACAAAAAGGAAAAAACTTTTGCAGTGAAGGAGCAGGAAAGTACAATGAATAATATTATTATTTTGTTTATTTAAAATTATTACAGATAATACCATCGCACGCAGAAACAAGGTGCATTTAATTAAGAAGCCCTGATGAGAGTCCTTGTATTTGTAGCCTAGGACTTGAAACGCGTTGGCATTTTTCTGACATTGAGGAACTGAGATTCAATTATCATGCCATACGGAGGGTTTTAAAATTGTTTTCCCCTGTTATGGACACTATGGGGCCGATTCCGATCTCGGCCGGTAGGGCTCCGAATCGGATTCGGCTTTACCGGATCCGATTCGGAGCCCTGTTTCCCGACCGAACCGTACGCGGGTCCGGCCGAGCGAGTACGATGCAAAATCGCCGACCGACTCGTCCGGGCGTCCCGACCGCTCCGACCGACTCGCTCCCGGCTCGAACCGCTCCGACCGACTCGCTCGGACTCGACTCGCACCGCGCAATGGAGACGTTTCCCGGCCGGGTAAGTACGATGCGCGCCGCGAGCAGTCCGACCGAGCCGCGCACTCCGGCTCGTAAGAGCTGTCGGAGCCGTACTTTGGGGGTCCGTGTCGGACCCCCTGTACGCGTAGCCGCGCGAGTCGCACACAGGGGGGACCCATGGGTCCCCCTACCTGTGCGTGTACAGCGCGAATCGCTTCGCCGCGTACCCGCTGTAGGGGGCGCCCTTGTCCGACTTCGCACCCATTGAGTCAATGGGAGCCCGCGTACGCGTTGTACGACCGGCTCCCATTGACTTCAATGGGAGTCCGACCGACTCGAGTCCGATAACATACGGACGCATCGTACTCGTTCGGTCGGACTGCACGGGTCCGATCGGTCGGAAATCTCTCCGGGTCCGGCTCGGTCGGAGAGATTTCCGGCCCGAATCGGAATCGACCCCTATGTTTCGTTCCCTTTGTGATTATAAGCTATGTTAATCATTTGATTCATTATTTGATTACACATGCTAATCATTTGATTTATTTTGATTGCACAATATCTTTTGTTTTTTGTGTATTTGTTGTACATTATGTGGTGATGTTGTATTGTTGGTTGTCATTAATGACAGTATTTCATGTATTATTAATTTGATGATTGAGTCTTTGTGACTTTTTTGTATAGAAGGTTGTTAATATTTTTGTGTGTCTTCTTTGTTTGCAACTGAATGAATATTTGAAAAACAAAATGAATTTTGATAAGTAAAAACTTGGTCAAATAAAATAATTATCTTTGACCTCCACGGTAAATCATAAGTGCATTTAATGATACAAGGTCCAGGTAAAACCCCCTTTTTTCCTATTATATGGCCCTACCTGCACTTTGTCCACTTGGGCCTAACTCCTTTGTGTTGATAACTTTTAGAAAGGCGGCATTTTCTTACTTAACTATTCTGTGCCTCTGCCTGTCCCTAGAATACACGTCTGGGTTGGGTGACCGTTGCGCTTTGTGAATTCACTCTAGACAGTTACACCCAAAGAGAGCTGAGGTGTGCCCTGCATATCCTGATGGCCCATGAAGTGGTGGGCGGAGCTGACACTTGCACCTGAATAGGGCTGTCTGTGTCCATGTCGGAGTCAGTCTTGACTCCCTGTAGTGTGTCTGGAGCCAGTGCTAAGAATGGAAGGGTCTTGTGCACTATAAAGAACTTTCTTTGAAGTCTCCCTACTTCAAAGGTTAGAATGGGTATAAGTACTGGACCTCTGACACCATCTGAGGAGGAACACTACTGGACTGAGGATATTATGCCAGGAAGAAGAGCTGTTGGCCTGCCAGGAGAGACTGCCATTTTGCTGTTTGCTTCGCTGTGTTGGCCTGCCGCTTCTGTCTTCAGAGTGAGAGGACTGGACCTTGCTCTCTACATCCTACTTTCTAAAGTTTCTCCAAGGGCTTGAGTTGAGCTTGCTTCCTGTTGGAAGTCTCAGGGCCATCAAAGACTTCACCTGTAGTACCTGGGCTCATCTGCTGAGAGCCCTACTTGCCAAGTGGTGCCAATTTCAGTTCCTAGGCCCTTGGAAGTAAGTTTCCGTGCTACAAGAAGAAACTCGCCCGAGCAACTTCGGAACCAGCGTGTCTGCCATTCTGACACCGTGCCTCTGCCTGCACCAAAGCCATGGTCCCCACTCGATGCAATGACCACGACTTACAACGCAGGCTCCGACGACGATGCAGCGCCTCTGAAGAACCACCACTTCAGGAGTCCCGACCACTGCGCTAACGACGTCTGCTATGCACCGCTTCGACTCCGCATCTGTGGCCCAGTGGTTCGACCTCAATGCCACAACACCAAAGCCTTGCGCCTTGACCACTGACATTGATACTGCACAGCAGTAAGGAACAGAGATATCGCACCTGCAACCGACGCATAACCTCCCCTACGCCTTGCATCGTCCACACCTCACAAGTAATTTTTCCGGGCCCAGGAGATTAACCCTGTGTGGCCCACCCCCAATTCAGGCATCTTTGAGTACGCGCTGAAGTGATTGTTCTCGCCTACTACAGTTTGGAGCCTACGCGCCCACTTGCCCCTCAGGCCCAATGAATGGGCCATTGATGATAACCTGCCCCCATTCACCCACCTACACTCCTGTCCTGAAGAAGACCCCGACGTAAGGGACACATTGACCTACTATTATTCAGGGGTCGAAACGTCGACATCTACCATACTAGCCAGTTTGACCAACAGCGATTCATCACTGTGACCCTGTCTACCATCATGGCTATCTAACATTTGTACCTAATAAGGAGATCTGGCTCCTTTATGAGCCGCTTTTGTGTTTTATAACAATTGATTATGTGAATTGTACACCGTTTCACTCACTTCCCTATCCTCACTTCATTCACTTTACCTCCACCCTTCCCTCTTGGGGCACTGCTTTATAAATATCAGTGAAAATATTATGATCTACTGTATGTTCAGTGTGATTAAACAACACTGTACATGAAGAATAAGATGGTTTGTATAATTTATGTTTAATTCAATGTAATTTTGTGGTTCTTCTATGCAATCGTGTACTGGGACCATTTTTCTTATGTATTGCATCGTCCACAGGCATTAGCAGCTCAAGGGCCCAGCACCGCCTGCAGGAATGGACGCCTCACTTGCTACAGTGTTGCCTCATCTCCTTTACGAAACGCACCCTCCCCAAGCGCCAATGTGCTAAAGACCCTGCACAGCAGTAAGGAATATGAGCATCACCTGCTTTCGCTACACCTCACCTCCCCTGTGCCTCGCATCATCGTTGATTTTTGACATATCCAAAGTAGTGTATTGGGGTCAGCCTGACTCCTGTAACTGGCCCGCGTCCCCTCGTGATTGGATTGAACTTGTGGATGTGTCCTGGTCAAGCGCAACCCGATTGCCCCAGTCGGAGCTACTGTTTCCTAAGAATATGTACTTTATTCAATATTGAAAACTCCATAATGTGATTTGTGTATGTTGGATTTTTGTCGTTTTGGTCTTGTTTTGCTCAGATAAATATTGGCTATTTTTCTAACCCTGTGTGGAGTACTTTTATGGTGTTTTCACTGTGTTACTGTGTGTGCGTGTATAAATACTGTACACATTGTCTCTGGGATAAGCTGACTTCTCTTGCCAAGCTACCAAGGGGGGCAGCATGGGTTATTCTTAGTGTGTACCTTACTTATCCTGACCAGAGCGAGGGTCCCTACTTGGACAGGGTGCAAACCACTGCCAACTAGAGACCCGGTTCGAACATTCTCTATGCCAGTGATCTCTCTACTCCAGTCTTGACTAACTGATGGCTGCCGAGCCCTGTGGAACATCTGTGTTAATCAGTAAACCTCACTCTGTCTCGGTAAAAACTCACCAGCACACGGTTCCCTATTTTTAAGATTCTCTCCCTCAAACAAGAACCCCAGTAGCATATCTCTCACTTCAGATAACCTCTGCCTGAAATTCCAGGTTCAAAGTCTGGGTTTCCTAATGCTGGATTCAAGTGGGAAGGGAAAGTAGACATTTGATGTGTCCGAGCAGCCCTCTTCCAGTGAAGCGGTGTCGTTTTAATCGGTAACATTAGTGCTGCAATTGTCTAAGAGCTCATGGGGAGAGCCACAGGAGATATTGCAATGTGACTTAACAAACTTCTTGGTCCAGAAGACACCAAGGGCTCTCCCTATCATGGGAGCACCAGGTTGAAGCTGTTGCTATTTGTGCCACCAAGATGTGCCTGGCAATTTCTCTAATGCCCAAGCCTCTCTTTGTTGGGAAGCTACACAATACGGTATTGGAAATTCTCCTCTTGTTCCATATGAATTTTTAGATTCTCCCCTGGATAGTTTTGTGAATTCATGATGGAAAGATTAAGGGCAGAGATCTGGAAAACTATAGTAATATGGGCATAAAATCCATCTTGACGACAATGAATTCTCCCTATCCAGGATATCTCAAGTTTCCCTACCTATACAAGTCTGAAAAGGTGCGTCAAGATTTGGCAGGACATTTGCCATAGAGTTAATTTATTGTGGGAGGGGGGGGGGGAAGAGTCACTCCTGGGTAAGTTGCGCTCTGAGATGACCCCGCGAAACCATGACTAAGTGTGGCTATCTTACTGTGATCTAGATTTGTGATGACTTCCATCTCATTTTGTAATTCTCTATATGCTTTTTATGCTTGTTTGGTTTTATATTCTATTTATTTATTTAGGGAGTTTTATATAGCGCTGGCCAGACCCGAGGGTATCGGAGCGCTTTACAACAGATTATAATGCAGGAGTTCCAAAATAAGGCATAGGTATACATATTGGTTCGTAAAGTCCCGGCGTGAGGTGCGACAAATGAGGCATGGCAGTCCTGAGAGCCTCGCACCCTGTCTTGAGCGGAACCATTTACAGGGAGGGGGGCGGGGGGGCGTAGGGGCACTTGGAGGAGGTAGATAATGGTGACAAATTGGCATGGTGCTGCCGGAAGTCGGCAAGTGCCCTACAGCGAGGGTTAGCGGTTCGGGAAGGCACGGTTGAGGAAGAGGTCTTTTAGGAGTTTTTTTAATTTTACAAAGGACGGGATAGTCCTAATGTGTGCTGGGATGGAGTTCCAGATTTTGGGTGCGTTTCCAGCGAAGGATCGTGCGGCGGTTTTTTGTTTGCGTGTTTTCATAGGGATGAGCAGTAGGGAGTTGGAGCTCCTGAGGTTCCTTGTCTGGCCGGCCTTTTTGAGTTTGGAAGCCAGATATTCTGGTTTCCCTGTGTGGAGGGCTTTGTGCGTGAGACAGGCAGTTCTGAAGCTGGCACGCATCTCTACTGGGAGCCATTTTAGTTCTTTGAGTGCAGGTGCAATGTGCTCAAATTTCCTGACTCCGGTGACCATTCTGGCTGCTGCATTTAGAGTAGTTTTGAGGGGGGCTAGGTGGGGTTTCGCTGTACCGGTGAGGATAGCATTTCCATAGTCGAGTCTAGATATCACCAGGGATTGGGTGGCTTGTTTGAGGTCTTTGGGTGGGATGAAGGGTTTTATTTTGTTGAGAAGCTTCAGATTGAGGAAGGCACTCTTCGCGGAGTTCTTGATGTGTCTGTCCATGTCAAGTTTTGGGTCTAGGGTGATTCCTAATGATTTTATGGAGTTGGCCTGAGTAAGATTCCCGTTGAGAGCATCGATTGCTTTGAGCCATTCCATGGTTTGGTGATTTTCTTCTTTGTTGGAGAGGAGGAGGATTTCGGTTTTGTCTTGGTTGAGTTTGAGGTGGTTTATGGATAGCCAATGTTGGACTTCCTTGAGAGTGTTGTTTAGTCTCTGAATATCTTCAAAGGAGGAGGTTTCCAGATAGATCTGGGTGTCGTCTGCATAGAGGTGGAAGGTGATGTTGGCTTTTTAAGTATGGAGGTTCCATATAAATGTTGAACAGTTGTGGGGAGAGCACTGATCCTTGTGGGACACCTCTGTTGATGGGGAGTGAGTCGGATGTGAAGGTTTTAATTTTTATCTTTTGGGAGCGGTTTTGTAAGAAGGAGGAGAACCATTGTAGGACCACCTCGTCAGCACCTACTCTGTCTTGCAGAGCCTTGATGAGTAGATTGTGATCCACCGTGTCAAAGGCTGCCGATAAGTCCAGGAGGATGAGTAGGCAGCATTTGTCGGTATCTAGAGATTTGTGCATGTCATCAACGATGTTTAGGATCGCGGTCTCGGTGCTATAGCCTTTTCTGAATCCCGATTGGTGGGGATCTAGAAGGTTGAAGTTATCTATGTGCTGAGCTAGTTGTAAGAGAACGCATTTTTCAAGGAGGGGGAGGTTGGAAATGGGTCTGAAGTTGTTCAAATCGTTGGTGTCAAGGCCGGGTTTTTTCAAGAGAGGTGTGACTTGGCCGACTTTGAGGCAGTCGGGAATGACGCCGGTACTCAAGGAGCTGTTTATGATCTTGCACCAGAATGGAGCTATGGAGAGTTGCAGCTTTTTAGTCAGTTGGGGGGGTAATCGGTCAAGTGCGTGAGATGCAGGTTTGGAGGTGGCGATCAGTTTGAGAATCTCGGTTTCGGGTATGGGGTTGAAGGATTTCCAGGATTTTGTGGGGTGTTTGCGTGTGTTGGCTTCGGTTTCTGGGGGAGGGTTAGTGCATGAGGGGTTTGGGTTGATGTCAAGTGAGAGCTCAATCTTGGAGATTTTGTCTTTAAAGAAGTTGGCGAAGTTGTTGCATAGGTCTTTGGAGGCCTGGCCCGGGGCAGCTGAGGGCTTGGATGTTTGTTGTCTGATGATGTTGAATAGTTCTTTGGGTCTATTTTTCGCGGTGTCCAGGGTGGTGCAGAAGAAGGTGGTTTTTTCGTTGTTAATGTGTTTTTTGTATTTCCTTCGGGTTTCTTTGAGTTGCTCGTGGAGGCTTTTAGAGGGGTTGTTCCTCCATAGTCGTTCTGCGGCTCTTAG
Organism: Calotriton arnoldi; assembly: GCA_963921515.1. Lineage (NCBI taxonomy): Eukaryota > Metazoa > Chordata > Amphibia > Caudata > Salamandridae > Calotriton > Calotriton arnoldi. The sequence goes on along the minus strand of CAWUFW010000598.1, from coordinate 985,002 downwards.
TTGTCTTCTTCCGCGTTAATGTCAGAGTTGACCCATGATCTGGACGGAATGTTCCTGGTTTTTTTTAGTTTCAGGGGGGCTACTTGATCAAGGATGGAAGTCATAGTAGAGGTATAGTGAGTGGTGAGTTCCGTTGTAGAGAGATCATCCGTGGAGGTAGGCAGGAGTGAGCATACCCTTTTTTCAAAGTCGTCCATGGAGATCTGTCTAAGATTTCTCGTCCATTTGGGGGGATCTTGGGTGGGGGGTTGATGTTTGATTGGTTGAGTGAAGTGGAATAGGATAAGGTGGCGGTCAGACCAGTCGACAGGTAGGATCTGATCGATTGTGATAGTGTCCCGTTGGGAGATGATGGCATCCAGGATCGCTCCTTTGTCGTGAGTAGCTTCTGAACATTGCTGGGTAAGGTTGTTGCTGTGTAGCAGCTCATTTAGGTTCTGGATTACCGTGTTGTTGTTATCGTTCCAGTGTAGGTTCAGGTCTCCCAGAATTAGGTTGTTGGCGTCTCGGAGTGAGCAATGAGCAATCATGTCGGACAAATGTTCGGAGAATGTGGTGGTGTTTCCTGGGGGATGGTATAGAAGATGGCACTGGAATGACTTGTTGTCGCTTGTGTTGATGTTGGCGGAAAGGCATTCACAGGTGTTATAGTTAAAGGTGTCAATTTCAGTCACAGATATATTGGTTTTATGGATGATAGCTATACCTCCGCCTTTTTGGTCATTTCGATCTTTGTTGATGATTACAAAGCCTGGTGGCACGAGAGTGTCCATGATAGGTGTCGAGCAATCGTTTAGCCACGTCTCTGTGATGAAGGCTATGTCTATGTCATGGGTGAGGATGGATTCTGCTAGTTCAGTTGCATGTTTAGTGGCTGATCTGCAGTTAATGAGCATGCAGTTAGTGGAGGGTGCCTCTTTATTGGGGTTCTTCTTAAGGGGTGCCCTGGGGATGTTGGTAAGGGAGGCAGTGGGTCTAGGGTGATTAGGAGGGTAGTGGTCCCTTCTGAATCCGGTGATCACCTGGATTTTGGATAGAGAGGTGGCGGTGGAAGGGATGTTGTAAGAGGCGGCCAGATCTGCTGCTTCACTCGGGGACATAGCTATTTTAGTTCTGCTGGTACGGTCTGGGTATCGATTTTGATTCGAGGGGGGGTTGGGGTCTCTCTGTGGAGGGGACTCGTGGGGCGCCAATGGTGAGTAGGGTTGTTGACGGTGGGGGTGAAGTGGGGATTTGTGTGTGGTTTACGGAGCGAGTCGAGGTTGGTAAGGATTTCGTTGAAGCCCTTGATAACAATTGCTAGCTGGTTTTCAAGCAGGGTGAGACGTTGACCCGTCTCTTCAGGGGAGGGGGTAGGGAGGTTCTGAAAGGGGCCCTCCCTAGAGGGGGGAGTCCCGACGCTGCTGCCTTGACGTCTGGTAGATAGTGTGTTGTCCGTGTGGTCATTGGGTGGGGCCGAGGGCGCAGCGGGAGGAGGGTTACGTTGTGGTAGCCGCGTTCTTATGAGTGTGGGTATAGGGAAGTAGCTGGGGGTCATGGACTGAGTGTTGCGGTTGATCCTAGACGATTGGGGAGGATAGTAGGCGGGGGAGGGTGGTCGAGGGGACGATCGGAGAGGGGAGCCGCGTTCTTGGTGGCAGCTGAGAGGGTGGTGTCACGTGCCGTGAGGCTAGTGTTGTTCTTGGGGTGCGCGTGAGAGGTTTGGGTGCTCTGCTGGAGGGACCGAGTGTCCAGGGAGAGGGGGTGGGTAGGGCGGGGAAGGGGGGCGTGAGAAGAGGTAGACCGAAGTGAGGGAAGAGTGCGTCAAAAGCCACAAGGTTGTCGTTGTTAGCTTGGATTAGGACTGTGCCGTTGGGGTATATGGTCACAGAAGTATTCCCCCTCCACCTCGAACGGTTGGGGAAAGAGATAGTTAGTTTGCAGCTGAGGGGTGTATTCGTCGTTTTGGAAATGTGAAGTTGTGATCTGATGATGGAAGTCCACTCATCAGGTCTCTCCGTGTGAAAGATGAAATCCATTGTGATCTGGCCTTTGGAGGAGCAGTGATATATGTCCGCGAATAATGATTCTGGGTGCTGTCTAATCAGTTTGTGTTTAAGGTTTTTTTGCGCTTTGGGTGAGAGGTTGGGGGGGAAGTTGATCGAGTGGGAGTTCGGGCCGTGCGGTTTTAGGTAGATTGAAGTGGTCAGGATGTGGTGGTTAGGCGTGACCGAAGGCATATTGATTTTATTGGACTGGGGGCTGGTTCCCAATAGGTGAGCGGCGGGTCGGGACGGCCGGTGAAGTAGAAAGGGGGTTAGGAGCAGTAATCACTATGTTGTCGGGGCCCACATCACTACTTGGCTGCGATCAGGGGGTCGGGGTGAGAGAATAGCAGCGGCACGTTCGCCTCTCTATGGAATGGAGATTGGCTTACCTATGTTGTATTGTCACCCTGAGGGTTCAAATCCTATGGCAGCCATCTTATGGTCAGGCACTGGAGGATTCCATTCCGGGGCACGTTACTATCTCAGGATTAGCTTTGTTGGGCTTCCGTATCCTGTTAGGATCAAGCTTAGGACCAGGGTCCCGAATTGGGGGGATTCTCGTGGGTCCAGGGCGGATCCCTGGTGTAGTTGTCCTCGGGTTAGCACTTGGCGGCCATCTTGGGGTCAGGCCGTGATGTCAAGCAGCTTGGGTAGGCGGTGTGTAATGGTGCTCGTGGTATAAAGGTTCTCTCGTAGACTAACTTGTTGGATAATTTAGTCCTGAGTTTTTGCTAGTTGGGTCTCGTGTGTCCAAAGGGGATCCTTGGTGCTGCGTTACGAGGGATTAGTTGATTTCCGCCATCTTGAGGTCAGGCCTTATGGACACTAAGCTGGGGGAAGCGATATTCCCTCCGTTACGGGGCCTTCATCACTTCTTGGCTGTGGCCGGCGGGTCGGGATGCGAGTGCTGCGGCACCTTAAGCCCTTCTTTAACAGATTACAGTGGGATCGTCTTGCCGCTTCAAAAACCGGTTAGTTGATTGCGGCCATCTTGAGGTCAGGCCAGTGGGCACAAGGCTTGGGGAGGCAGTATTCCCCTTGATACAGGGCCCTTAACTATTCAATGTTGAGACTGGCGGGTCAGAATGGTGGTGTTGCGGCCACGTAGATACTTATTTTGCAGTGCTGGAGGGACATCTGTGCCGATTGAGCACTTAGCAGAATTCTAGGTCGGGAGCGGCCATCATGAGGTCAGGCACTGGCAGTACTATCCGAAGCTCGTGGTTTGGTCGTTGTGTTTCGGGGGCCCTCATCGCTCCTTGGCTGCAACCGGCGGGTCAGGATGAGGGTGATTTAGTGGCGCAAGTTCTTTTTAAGAGTTGCTGGGTCACTTGTATAATTTGCTCGCCATTGCAGATTTTGCGCCGGGAGCGGCCATCTTGGAATCAGGCATTGGCGGCTCCGGTGTGGCGCTCGCCCACAGCCTGCGAACTGCCCTGTCGATCTTCCAGTGCCAGTACGACTTTAGCACAAGGTCCAAGGCCCTGTGCCAATGGGTTCGCGCGGGTCCAACACGGTGTGTCCTCGAATCGAGCGAGGTCTGCAGAACGCCGATCACCTTCCAGGCACCCTTTGCAGTCCTGGAGGTGTCGGGACGCAGATCCTCGTTTCTTCGCTTCTTGATGTTCGATGAGCGAGATTCAGCCTTGCTCGCTTCGGGAAAGAGTCCGGTGAGTCCTCGTTCACTGGGGGGGAGATGGAGGGGGGTCAACAGGGATTTACACAGCATCGGTGATCCCAGTGCCCAGGAGCTCCGGTGTTAGAGCTCCTTCCCCGCGGCCATCTTGACAATCAATCAATTCTAGTTCTAATCTCCAATTCCAAGTGTTTTATTTTGACCAAACTGATAAAATTTGATGTATGTTAGATGAATATGTAGGTTTGATTAGTTCCCCGCCAAGACTGCTTTTGCTGCTGCCCAAATTACTGACAAGGGCAAGCAGTCTCTCACCTTTACTTTTAGATAATTCTCTAGAGTCTCTCTAATATTTGCTGCCATGGATAAATGCGAACTCATTCATTTTCCACACTCGTGGTGGCATGAGGTATGAGGGGTGATTTCCAATGTCATTACCACAGGCGTGTGCTCAGACAAACATGGGTTCCTATTTTCATGGACTAGACTGTTTGTGACAGATTTATCATCAAGAGGGGATAATCTGTTCTAGAATGTGTCCTATGAACATTTAAACAGAAAGTGTAATCCCTCTCACCGGGATGAAGGGAACCTTGTTTTGATGGTAGGGGAAACTCCGTATTGTACTAAGATGGGTCTGACCTATCTAGGATGGGATGCAGTGATACATTTAGGTCTCCTCCTACGATCAAATCTGCTGTTGCATACAGAGATACTATTGGGCCATTGAAAGAAATTTCAGCAAGCAATAACAAGACTTCATTCTTTTAATATCTTCATTAAGAGGACTACATTTACATTTTTTGTGAACAATCGTTTAAGAAAGGACTTTTGCTTCACTGTGGGGTTCAGACCTTGAACATTAAGGATATTTAGATATGCCCCAGCGCTTCTGCCTATAATGCTGTCCTCTCTCCCCTCTTTTTAGGCCCACAATTGGTTTTCTTGAGGAGTGGGTCCTTTCCTGAGCCTGCTCCCATGCCAATGAAAAACATCTGCTCCTAAAAGACAGATTTACTCTGTCACCTCCCTGGCCAACCACATTTTGTAGAAGAAACATTTTCAAAACAACTACAACAGTAACAAAATTAACAATTCTCTCCTTCACTTACTCGCATTGAAAGATAGCAATTTACGGAGCTAAATCCTCAAAGGGATATTCATACTCCTGGTGTGAGGTTGAATGGATCACCCCTGTTAATCAGGCTACCTCTAGACTGCTTCAGAATATAGAGTGTCTGCCAGATGCTTGTTTGTTGTTCAACCCATCCAAGTAGTAGTTCAAAAAACATCCCATCAGCAGTGTTTTTCTAAGGGTTTCAAAAGCAAATACTTTAATTGGTCTTACTATCAGGCCATTCTGAAAGTCACTTTAAGATGTTTTTCTTCACCCAATAAACTTTCCTATTTGTGGTTCTGTGAACTACATGATAGACCGTGAGTTAAGGAACTTTTGTGGCCATATCACTCATCACCTGACTCTCTTGTGGTCTCTTATCTGTGCATCATAATGTAAATTCTGATGCTGGTCTTTAAGGAGATTATCAGGGTCCTCAGAGTCTTGTTTGAGATTCAAGACCTCAGTTGCTTCTTGCTTACTTCAGATTTAAACTGGTTTGCCATAATGTCTAAAAAGAAGTTCGAATGGCAAGCCTCACCTGTAAGGGATTGGTTTCACTTTCAAATGGTCTACTGCGATATTGAGATTTCCTTTTCATCAGTGAAAGGTTAGTAACATCTTGGAACAGAGAAATCATTGCAGTAGCGCCCACACACATTGTGAAGTGGTGGGGCGGGGGAACACAAACAAAAAAGAACAATTATAAATAAAGAAAATTGCACTTACCTTGCTCCGACAGCCGCCACTTTTCTCCCGATTCTCGCGTCCTGTGGGAACTTTTGCACACTGTGCAGGCTCCCAGCTCCCAATCCCAGTGCTGCTTAGATGCTGAGAATACCATTTCCAGCATGTACGCAGCGCTGAGATTGGTCTGAGCGCCTCGGTTCGACGCTCAGACAGACTGGAAGCCTGTGTTGGTTTCTCCACCGAGCTGTACAACACAGTTCTTGAGCTAGCCTCACTCCTCAGTCCAAACTCACACAAGAGTCCACTAACCTTCAGCCTTCAAAGAAGTTTGCATTTACCGGGGCTGTGCTCTCTCCCTCTCACAACGCGCAAGTCAGTCTCTCAAAAGCCAACCTTGCTCTTCCTTTTCTTGAACCCTTTCCTTCACCGGGGCTCACCCATCCTCCAGCCCAGCGTCTCGGCTCCCTGCTGTCTTCCACTGGTTTTCAGTTGCATGCAACCTCACCCCTCATTCTGCCATTCTGTCCTCATCCCTGAGGAGGTTCTTGCTCACCTGTGGGGAAGAACTTGGGTCGATATCGGATTCTGTGCATGCCTCAACCTTCCCTATAACAAGTTGTGGTGGCTACCTTCAAGAGCGCTGTGTGGGGTGGGGGTGGCATAGCAGACTGACAATTTTATCCATGTTTCCCTGGAGCTGCTGCTTGGATTTTCATTAGCTGGGATCTGCTCCACGTCACACCTCAATCCTGTTTTTAAATACTTCATACCCTTGGAAATAGCTTGGGGAAGCAGCCTGACGTAAGGGCCTCAGTGAGGGGGCATCTATATCGGTACACATTGTAACCATGCCCCTGCATGACGTTTTAAACTATGCATGGAAAGTGAGTGGGGAGGGGAGCAATTTTGCATAGGTACTGGCAGTGTTGTACGTGCTGTGAGTAAGTGAAGCAATCAAAACCTTTTAACAAAAAAGTCAAAACTATTGACTTTATCAATTCTTGTTTAAATAGCCTTGTGTATAAACTATAAAATGAGCCAGATAACATAGCATGGAGAGTGTATTTGATACTCTGGTAATATATAAGCATTTTCAATGATAATCTGCTCAGGCAGTCTTTATTGCTAGCCAATACAGTCATCATTAACATGTTATGAAACCCTCTTATTACAAGGAAAGACAGGATATTTTACAAAAAACACCCTTTCCACACAGTGCTACAATCTGATGGAGCAAATAAAGACACTGACCACTTTAAAAAAGAAAGGGCATGTATTATTTTTTTTTTTAATAAAGCAGAGATATTCGTTTCCTTGCACCGTGAAACAGGATTAGCTGGCAGAAAAACATTCCATCGTCTCCAGAGCCTGTGCAGGCTGGAAAGTGCTAAACCAGCAAATCCTCAATCCTCGCGTCACATTATGAGAAAGGGAAACCATTTGCAGGCTCACTGTACACATATATTAAATAATTTCCTTTAAAACAAAAAAATACATTTTTATACACTTATTTTTAAATATCTTATTTGTTTCCAACTGACTACTTAATGCATGGACTGGCCTGCCAGAAGCTTGGTCTGCATGTGGGAGGGGCAACCTGATTCTGCCCGTGTGGCTTCTGTGTATACCCATTTGCACCAGCTCTGAAACTATCCTCGAAATGTTCTTCTGGGACTGCCTGCAAGAACTTCTGTGTACCTCTCTGTGCAGGCACTTTGCGCCTCTGCCTGCATGTAACTATTTTGTTACAACCTGGATACCAGGACTTGCTTGCAGCTTTTTTTTAAATTGTTTTTTTTTACACCAGCCTACCTTCTTTGAAACTGCCCAAGTCTGGCTACCCTGAAAACTTACTCTACAAATCTTTGCATGCTTTTGTTCCATCACCCTTACTTGCTTTATGAGACATCACATGTGCTTTCTACTACATGCCTATTACGACGACATCTCATGGTAATTCCACTTAATCATTTTGTAACCAGTTAGCGACCGACACTGAAGCAGAAGCACCGAGGAACGAGACACTTTCTCTCCAAAGTGCAGGGCCTCAGTAGTAGATTCTCCCTTTTTTTGCTGATACCTGCCTGCCACAGGGAAACAGCTGCAGATTCATAAAATGGAGATGCATCTGCAGAATGTGGCATGATTGGGTGCGCCAGGACAGGGACGTAGCAGCAGGCTCATGTTTATATGCCAGCATCTCCTTGCGACAGGGATGCACCGGCAGATCCAGGTTTCAGGTGACTGTGCAGCGTATCCACAGCAGCCGAACATGTACAGGATGCACGCCCAACCAATGCACCGCCAGCACTGATTAATCAGTGAAAACAAACATACATATATATTATATATCATACAATTACTTTCAATAAAACATATATTAAGGCATGTATAGCAAAATAAATGACTTGGCTTTGATGAAATAAGTGAGGCCTTCAGAATATCAAAAGTTGCTTCACATCTCAACGCCCTTTCTCCTAACCGAAGACTACATTTGTCTCGGAGTCCGGTGTGTAAAGGTCGGGTGGGCGGGGGTGGAGCGGGGTCAGGACAGCTGCTTCTGGAGACCCCACAAGAGGCTACTGAACGAGGGGATATGAGGGTTACATCGCGTCATTGGTCCCTTCTCTTTACTGGTCAATCTTAAATCGACGTGACTGGTAAATACCGTACACAGACACGCTAAAAAACATAAAATGGAACCAGGAGCAAAAAGACGTCTTTTTCCACTTTTTTAAAATAAATTATACTAAAAATATAAAAAGGGAGTCAGGCTTCCTCTGTGTTTAGGTACTTTGGCTCCAGCAAATGAATCAAAGCTAGTGTTAGCAAAGAATGAGGCAAAGAAGGGTTGTAGGCAGTTATTGCAAGGGCCTGTCCTGCGCCTTCAACTGATGGCTTTCTCAGGGGTTGAGCTCAGTTGCAACAGTCACTATACCCAGGTATGAAATGCAAGTTTCTATGGAACCTCGTGGCAGCGGATGACAGGGCAACATCTAGCACAGGTCTCTCCATGAGTCCTACTTTCCTGACCCCACCAAAGAGACATAAAAGCAAAAGAAGGAAACTCGTTTTTACAGCTGCCTGTATGCTCATATTTAAGGTCCTACTCGTGAAGTCACAGACATAGCTAATTTTTAACACTGTCCTCTGCCTACGACTTTGGGAGAAGTCTATGTAAATAAACCAAGTGACCATCCCATTTCAAAGTAGCAGCTCTGAAGAGTTTAGTAAAAGCTCCAAGGGCTGCCGTGCGGTAGAAGATATATTTTAGGGACTGGTCGCCACCTATAGGGTAAACTGCAGGTATATACCTGGGTTCCGATCTTCATCACCAGTATTTGTTGGAATAGCAACCTCGTTAGATATTGGAGGCGGCCCCCTGTGATAGAGGCAAACAGTATGGTATTAAAAAATATATATAAGAAATATGTTAAATGGAATATAAAAATGGACGAAAGGGTGAATTGAAGCTTCCGGCCAAATGGTTATCTGTTCCAACGATTCCAAAAACATTGAGAACCATCTTTGTATGGCAACGCATTGCCTGCCTGCAGCAGTGGCAAGGTCATCTGGTTTCCCCCAGTCCATGAACTGGATCTAAGATTCAGGGATCAGTAGAGGGATTCCACCACCTAGGACTGGTATGCTGGTGTGTGGTAGTGCAGACTCATAGCAAGGAGAGACGGATCTGACTTGGATATGCATCTTGTACCTCCTTAGAGCTGTTATGGTCTATGGACTACCATGATTTCCCATTACCCAGGTCTACGTTTAGCCATATTTACAGGAATCAGGAAAAAAAGATTAAAAAACACAACATGTAGGGCTCCACAGGATGGAAGGTCTCAGCAGCATACCTCCTACAGGTACCTCATTTGGAGGCAGTGCGCCCCATCAGTGAATTAAACATGGCAGTTAACAAAAGTACTTGTAAGCTGTGTCTTTTGCAAAAGTCCATTGTGCTCAACACATGGAAAAGGGGAAATGGAGTGCAATCTGCACAAGTAATTTCAGGGGACATTGCATCAGGAACCTCACTGTTAACAATGCATGTCAATGACCATGGAAGCAGATCCTTTACTGTGTACAGTGGATTTCAATGGGGAGTTGTAGCAGGTCTCTCTCTGTGGGCAATGCAACGCAAAGGGTGTTGTAGCAAGTGGCATTACAATGGGAGATGGTGCAGGTCCTACGTTGTGTCTAGTGCATTACACTCCACTGGGTGCTTGGAAATAGCAAAAATAGTTATATATACACCATGGAACCCTAAGACTTGCAGACTCTATTCTTGCACAGTTAACTTCCGACCCAAGTCCTGTTTTCCTCAGACTTTTCCTCTGTTAACCTCCTGCTCAGGGGCCCCCATCTGCCATGTCCAATAGTCACAGTACAGAGGCCACATCACCTCACCCTTCTCTTCCCTGCCTCCTCGACAGACCGCAGCCTGAGTTCACCCTCCACTCAGCGCTGAGTCAAATCACCTCTGCATACCCAACTTCATGTGAACTCCAAGTCCTCGTTTCCCTCAGTCATATCCCTTAGAGTTCCATGTCTAGGCCTGCAGACCCTTGTGCCTTACTCCGCGTCCCCTTGTGCTTTTGTCCTTTTGTCCCATGGACCTTGCTGAAGAGGTGCAAATCATGATAAATGCACGTAGACGTTCTCTTGAAATGGCCCGAGCATGTGGTAGGATTTCTCGATCACTCCTTGCTGGTCATCTGCCACAGACATTCCTTGCCAGTGGGGGTGCCGGACAGTGATTGCAGAATGCACCTTTTGACGCATGTGGCTGGCCCAAATTCAAATCTTGGGTGGGGTCCAGTCAGCTCATGCATTCACATGTGCAGTGGCACAAAGCTTCATTCATTTCTCAAGCTGTTACTCTAAACAGGTGTGCTGCGGTAACACTTACAGGGGTTTCTGTTCCATACCTTCCCTCATTTTGGAGAATGACCTTTTTGTCCCAGTTCCGGGCACCCTCCCTGTTGACAAAGAAAAATTCTATCGCTTGTGGATGGTGAAGGGATCTGATGCCTGAAGGGGTTAAAATGTGGGCCTGTGGTGCTGCTCTGAAGCTGCGAGTGCTGTGGAAAAAGAAAGAGGAGACACAATATGGCAGTGGTTGATTAGCTACAGCACTCTAAAGCAATCAGAGATGACAACTTTAATACAATACTGGAGTCTCTTATTTATGTTTGTAACCTTTGGCACCCCAGCCAGGAACAAATACTCACTAATAAGATCTGGAAGAAAAGTCAACAGATCCCAAGCACTATAACAGCAGAGCCCCTCTCTCTTTTGACAGTACCTCTCTCAGTTAAGTCACATTTTCTTCTTCGCTTCATGTGTATATACTTATTTGGCCTTTTTAGAGTCAATAAAGAATTTTTTCCAATTTGAATACACAATTTTAGTAATTGAAGGTTAATTATATTTCTTTAATGATTTTTCAAAGTTTAACGTTAAACGTTTCTTTTCAGTATTATGATTTTAACAATATTTACAACATGTTCTTGTAGCTGTGCTTTTAAACAGTTTGTTTAATTTCATATTCTATTTTTGCATTCCCTTTGTGATCAGCGTTGCTTGCTGCTGACAAAAATCTGTTCCCAAGGTAGTTACAAACCACTTAGCGGTTGAATATATATATTGTGATTGGGAGCACAGCGCGGGGCTAGTGCTCCGATGTGCTGAGGGGGACTCGCAGTCAGTAGCGCCGATCAGGGTCGCGCTCAAGAGTTTCAGGTAGGCTTCACTTTCTGAAATAGTGGACATTGTTAGCACTCGTGAATGCTGGTGGTGATGTAAAATCGGAAGGAGATCATGATTTTTGGTCTTTTACCAATTACGAAGACTGACAGAATGTGAGTTCTTCTTCTCATAGTAAGAATCGCCCTTCCATTGACCAGAATCAATTTGCTGCAGATAGGGATGAACAGCAAAGACTGATGTATCCATAAATGACACAGAAAGAATCCCAAGATGTCCATGTTGAATCTTCTTTTCAATCTCTTAAGAATCCTTACGGTGGTTCCATGCTTGACCCAAACAACATTCATCAAACGGCGTGGAACCATTGGTCACCAACGGACCATGTAGTGGACAAGATTAAGTTACGTTTAAGACCTCCCCCTTTGATGACTGGGAGGCTAGAAATGTTGTCATGGCCAAATACTCAAGGGCAAACAGCTTTCCAGATTAGTTTAAAATTGATGGGTATGGCCCAGCTGAATCATCCTTGGAGTACCAATGGCATGCTTTTAGCAGAAATACTGATACTTCTCTCATGAAATTGTTGCTGGTGTTAGTACATCTCACCCCGAATTTTGCAGCCTATTGATAGTACAGAGGAAGGATCTAGTGAAAGCAGGAATTTTCTGCCCAATTAGTCTGAGAAGAGACTCATGTTATTGGACCATCATGCCCCTGGTGGTTCCCTGATATTATTTTCTTAAATGAGTTTCTACTGGAAAAGAACATTGTGTAGAGATTGAGGATTTTCTAAATATTTAAAGTGTGCGGTATATTAATAGGTTATCTTTTACTTTTTTGAAGTGACCTTCCATTTATCTCTGAAGCAACTTTCTCAGAAGTTGCCATGCTGCTGTTTTATGAGCGTCTGGGGGCACTAGAATTTCTGAACAACTATAATAGAAATTTTACGGAGTAATTTTATAAAAGAACAAAAAATGTTTTTGTTTTTTTGCATTTCCGGCACAGTCTAAAGAGCTAGTTACTTCCCTTTGGTAACGCACATTCCGGTGGATACTCTATTTAACTTCAGATTTCTCACTTTAGAATATCCTCCAGGTGCCAGACTGGATCAGGAGATTATTTGTTGCGCTCCACTAGGTTTTGTGATGAGCACCACGCATGCATGCTAACCTCAGTTTCTTGTCTTTTCCTTTTGAACGCCCTCTGATGCGGACCGTGAACAATCGTTGATTACAGTGTGCGAGTACTAACTTGAGACCTTTTTTAAAAAGAGACCGGGCGGTAGGAGAGCAGTGAGGAATCTGTGGTTAGACAGGATATCTATGATTAAGAGCGCCACCGAACTTAAGTAACTTATTCTTCTGATGGATATTTTTAGCCACAGATTCCTCACCTTTGAATAGATATCAAAGCACTACCACCCCAAGGTGCACCCAAACCAAAAAGTCTTGCACAATTGAGTGGGTGAAATGTCCTTTCCACCAGACCCGGCTGTAAAAGCAGTAGTGCCTCTTGAATTTATGCATCATCGTCCATGTTGCAGCCTTGCAGATATGAAGGATAGGTACCCTTCACACCGACACTATTGAAGCAACTTAGCCCGTATGGAATATGCTCTCAGAACTTCCAGGGCTGCTTTTGGCCAGTGCGTTACAGATCTTAATGCAGAGGACTATCCACCTTGACATGCTCCTCTTCTGTACAGCCTTCCCTTTCTTCACTCCAGACAACTCCACAAAAAGTTGGTCCTTAACTTGAAGGTCCTCAACTTGAAGGTCCTTGGTGGAATCTAGGCCTGTAGCTAAGCTGAAGCTCAGATCTAAGCAAACAATTTATTATGAGGCCATAACTCGGGCCAAAAGGCAATTTTATTCAGCTCGTATTGACTCTGCTAAAAACAATGTTAAAGAAATCTTCGCGATTGTTCAGAGCTTTACGTCCCCTTCGGCTCAAGCGAGCGCGTCCCCATCCTCAGTCACCTGGTGCGACACTCTTTCCAACTTCTTTACGGATAAAATTCGTACTATTCAGGCGGCTTTCTCTTCCTGTGACAATGGCATTGGGGCCATTTCTGTGTCTCCACTTGCTGACCCTGACCATTCCTTCCATGTGTTTAGGCCTGTGGACCTGCTTGATTCCCTTAAAGTTCTTAAGGGTTTAAAGTCTGGCTCATCCTCGGACCCTTGCCCTGCTAGACTGCTGGCAGCAGAGACTATTAACGCAGAAGTGAACAGCATTATCAACTTGTCCCTTCAGGAAGCCAGGGTCCCAGAGGCCTGGAAGCAGGCCAAGATTCTGCCTCTTCTAAAGAAGCCGTCGCTAGATCCACTTAGCCGAGAGAATAATCGTCCCATTTCCCTCTTGCCTGGTCTGGCCAAGGTGTGTGAGAAGGTGATGAATAAACAACTCACTGAGTTTGTTGAGAAGGAGGGCCTTTTGCATCCGGCCCACTCAGGGTTTCGGGCTTCCCATAGTACCGAATCAGCCCTGGTTGAGGTCTCGGAGGCCATCCGGGAGTGTTTGGACGCCAGCGGGAGGGTAGCATTAATTCTGCTTGACCTCTCGGCGGCATTCGACACGGTCCTGCATTCACTACTCCTCGCGCGACTTGCCAGGATCGGTGTGTCGGGCACTGTTTGGGGCTGGCTTAGGTCCTTTTTGGAAGGACGGGTCCAGCAGATCTGGCTTCCACCGTCCTCTTCCTCTCCCCAGTCAGTGACAACAGGAGTCCCCCAGGGGTCCTCCCTTAGCCCCCTTCTCTTTAACATTTATGTTACACCTCTAGTATACCTGGCCGAGGGCTTGGGGGCTAAGGTGATGGCTTACGCTGATGACACCCAGCTGCTCTTCACCTGGGAAAAAATGCGGACTCAGTCTCCTCTGTTCAATATTGTCTTTCTTCCATTTTCAAATGGCTGGCGGCCGCGCAACTCAAGTGCAATGAAGAGAAGTCTGAGATTCTCCTCTTTGGACAATTTCTTCCCAATTTCCGGGAATCTCTCTGGCCACCTGAGTTCCCCCTGCCCACATCTTCAGGGAAGCCCGCCAAGAATCTGGGGGTGTGGTTCGATGAGAGCCTTTCCTTCTCGACTCACATCAAGAAGCTGGCCGGCAACTGCTTTGGTCTTCTCAAAACTCTAAGGAAGTTCTTTCCTCTCCTACCCCAGGCGGCGAAGGAAACAGTTACTTGCGCACTTATTTTGTCTCGGCTGGACTATGCCAATGCTCTTTACATTCTAACCACAAAAAGCTGCTCCTAACTGAATTGCCACTACGAGGTTTGGGATGTATTTGTAAGTGAAGGCATCTCACAAAAAGTAACGGACTGGTCTCACACACCACCTGGTGTCATGCTTCATCATTGACCAGTCCTCGCCCTCTAAAACCTTGGTTTGATAGAGGGCGGGCATACACCTGACGACAGGGATGCACTTCTAAACTAAGTGGGGGCCCATAAACAAAAAGTGTGGTTAAAATACATTATAGTTATCTTAATCGTGTTTTTAATGTTAAAGGTAACTATATGATATTAAAATCAAGTGACGGTATGTGGGGGAATTAATGTCCCCTATCCGTTATGTGAGAGGTCAACATGTTTCCCTGATGAAGGACCGGGAGCAGTCGCCTAGGATCCACATGGGAAATTTCCCTTGATGCAGGTTTGACTACAGGGGTTTCCCCTCCCCTCCTCCCATGGGGCAAGTAGCTTTGGTATCTAGGGCTTGAAATTAGAGGCCATCAAGTTGTGGAGTGTGGCAGTGCTCACGCCCACACAGTGGTTTACTCTTACCACTAGCTGGTAAGAACGGAGCCCTCTATGTTCTTTTTAGGTCCTGACGAATGCCCTGGACCCAAGCGGGCCATTAAGGCAGAAACATGTTGACCTCTCACATAACGGATAGGGGACATTAATTCCCCACATACCGTCACTTGATTTTAATATCATATAGTTACCTTTAACATTAAAAACACGATTAAGATAACTATAATGTTTTTTAACCACACTTTTTGTTTATGGGCCCCCACTTAGTTTAGAAGTGCATCCCTGTCGTCAGGTGTATGCCCGCCCTCTATCAAACCAAGGTTTTAGAGGGCGAGGACTGGTCAATGATGAAGCATGACACCAGGTGGTGTGTGAGACCAGTCCGTTACTTTTTGTGAGATGCCTTCACTTACAAATACATCCCAAACCTCGTAGTGGCAATTCAGTTAGGAGCAGCTTTTTGTGGTTAGACTGTTAGTGTTGGAGGCTGCTAGCTCCTAAGACCCCGTGCCTCTCGTTCCCTTCTCCACACAACGTGGGGCTTTTGTGGTTATTGTAATGCTCTTTACATTGGCATCCCGGGCTACCTGTTGAAAAAGCTCCAGGTGGTCCAAAATGCGGCAGCCAGACTTCTTCTGGGCATTTCCGTCAGGAATAGCGTGAGACATCACTTACGTTCACTTCACTGGCTTCCTGTGGCCGAACGGGTCAAATTTAAATCGTTAGTTTTGGCCCATCGTGCTCTTCATGGCCTCGGCCGTTCTTATTTACAAAAGCGTTTCTCCTTCTATGCTCCCTCAAGACAACTGCGATCTATGTCTCTACGCCTCGCCCAGGTCCCTCGCTTCAAATACCAGAGGCTGGGGGGCAGTTCCTTTGCTCGGAAGGCTGCTGTTGCTTGGAACGCCCTTCCCCTTGCCCTACGAAATATTCAGGACCCAGTGGTTTTCAAGAAAAACCTGAAAACACACCTCTTTGTTTAAAGACCACACTTCCACCCCTCATTGCTCCGCGCCGGGACACTCGTGAGTATCCGAGCGCGCTACAAATATAAGTAACATAACATCTATGTAAATGCTTAAAGCTCTTTAGGGTTCCAACATATGGAGCCTCTCCTCCTTTTCTGAGGTGTTAGGGAGAGCAAAGAATGATGGCAGAGTGAAAGAATGCCAAACATGGAAGGTAGTCACGACTTTTGGAAGAAAGCAGGGCAGCCTATCATTACGGCTCTGGTGCTCCGCGCCCCCCCCCCCCTCTCTTTTCCGAAGTATGAGTGTCTGTTAGGCTGAGCAAAGGTCGGTCTGACAGACACTCAAAATCAGGGTCAAGCAGCCAGGTGCTTTGCATGCGCTAATGCGCAGGTGCTTGGCAGCCTGAGCCAAACTTTGCTGGGCTGAAGATTTTACAGGTTTAGGGCGTGACCTCATCAGCGTGGCAAAGCCCTGTGAGGTCCGAACCCTCAGGGCGAGGGGGAACGTCACTGATAGAACCATACCTGGGCGCTCCAGGGTTGCATTCAATTTGCAATATGACATCCTTGCTGCTAGACAACCCTCCACAAAATCCATTTATTACAGACGGAGGGACAAATTTGAAGCCCAGTGTGGTATGTGGGGCAAGGACCCGTTACAGGTAAAGCTGTCAGATGTCCTTTTGTTTTTTTTGCCTTTAGCCCACCAAGGTCTTGCAGTGGGCACTGTAAAAGGTTATTTGTTGGCCATTTCATCCTTTCTACGTTTGCCATACAATCTGCCCTTTTTTAAATCACCTGATGTGATAGATTTGAAAAAGGTTTGACATCTTTCGGCCCCAAGCCGTTTGTAATGCCACAATGGGACCTTAACTTGGTCTTGACATTCCTCGCGTCTGTCCTTCAAGTCTGTGCATTGTTGCACACTGCCTACCTGACCTTAACTACTGCCTACCTCATTGCTGGAATAGCCACTAAATTTACGAAACTGGTGTGGATTTTGTTTGGCAGGGATCAACAGCCCCAAGGAAGAGCTGTAGCTCTACTGTCTTTAAAGCATTCCAAAGCGGTAGTCCACCTTCTCTCTGAAGAGGAGAGACACAACAGAAGGCATGTCCATTAGCAAAGCCTGTATATTGCTGGAAAACCTGGTGGACTTCATGTCAATGGAGGACAATACTAGTACCGACTACATTGACAAGGTAATCCGTGGTATCCAAATCTGCATGATAAAATACTTTGCTGCACTGCTATATTGTCTGGGCCAAAGAGGCCCTAAAATAATCCAGCAAAGCTTGCAAGAACTCACTGGCCAAGTCCCAAATGACAGATCACAGTGCCAGGCTTGCGTAAGAAAACATATGCTTGCCAAAGGCATGAATCCTCTTTGACTCTCTAAACGGAGAAGTGGCTGGAAATTAATTAGGATTCACCTTACTGGCAGAGGTCTGTAAAATAAAGCTCTCTGGAGTGGGATGCTTGGTGAGGAAATCTGGTGAGAAAAATCTGGGTCACCAGGCACCAATTTATTACATTTGGCCAGCTACATATTCAAAGGATGGGAAGAACATGGTTTCCAACAGGTGTCCATGAGTATCTGAGAGGGCATCACTAAATGGAAGTAAAGGTTCAAATGTCACTGGCCCAGGCTGCAGAATTTCAGCCAAAACATTGTTTTAGTTGCAATAGAGAGCAGCCGCAAATCTAGTACTTCTGCAAAAAAGGCAATCTTTTCCAATGGTGGCCCATGTGGCGAGTCAAACTCAGTCTCAGGAATGGTATTAAGCCCGCTAGTATTGTGGAAATGAAGGTATAAGGCATCATCAGTATAATAAGGGTGGAAAAAGTTATCCATCTCACCATCATTATCAATATCCTGGGGTGCACCCTGCTGTAGCACAGGATTAGTCAGGACCAAAAAGATAATGGAGACTCTGTTGATTGCTGCAGCGAGGTAGAGGTACCAGAGTTACAGGCAGGCTGCATGACAACCGGTTGCGCTTTTGTAATTTCATAGCATGACATCAGCAGAGCTCCAGCTGATTCTGGATCCGACATGGGAGTTGGTACCGGACCATCCGCTGGCACCATTGGTCCTGGGGTCGGGAACCAGTGTGGAGGGATTCAATGTTAGTAACCCGATTAGAGGCCCCTGCAGATCCATGAGGCCGCAAGATTCACCAGAGGGAGTTGAACAATTTGCGGCACAGCTTCTTTGAAGGTCCCGTTCTACTGTGGGGTAGACGACAGCCCAGGGATCTTGCGGCATGTCGGGACAAGCTCAGGAACTGGTTCCATGACCTCCATGGAGTCTTGATGCCCTCAAGACTTCTCTCTTGAGTCACAGCGGTGGGATGGAGTCGAATCCCACTTCACTTTTTTATGCTTACAATTGGACTTGGACTTACTGGAGGACTTCAACCAGGAAATGGAATAGTCTCAGAAACGGCCGGGCCTGTGACTTGTATCAGCATGTACGTGAAGGCCGCAGACAATTCTTGTGTTTGGAGACACGCAACTTCTCCTCCTGGCTTTGAATCACCTTTGGGTGCATGAGGCTGCACTCCTCACACAACTCAGCTTCTTGTCCCAAGCCCAGGCACCTCGTGTGTCCATGACCAACATTTGCTTCCAGCAGTCAAAGCACAGCTTGAATCCTGTCATTTTTTGTTGAGCATTGTTTGCTAGCACACTTCTGAAAACTTTAGGAAACTGACAAAAAAAAAAAAATATCGACAAGTTCGGGAGTTGAGCTCTGGATCCACATCAGAAGGCACAGAAAAAGGATCTGATGTCAGCGTGCAGGTGTGGCGCTTATATGCAGCTCAGCTTGATCACTTCCGGGGCAGTATGGAACCTGCGCCACGTGGGAGCAATGTTACAAAAATGTCTGGCTACAATCTGGCACCTGGTGGACAAATTAAGGAGAGGAATCTGCAGTAAAATGTATCAAGTTGGAATTATCCATGCTCAGATGTCTGAAGGAAAATAAAATTAATACTACACAGGTCAAATCAGAAGGTTAAGATCAATTATGGATCTCATATGTAAAACCCTTTAGACTAGTGTAATTTCCAGCTTTAGCACGATGGGTAAAACTTGCTTGCAAGAAGCATAGCTGCTGATTAATAACTGATACTGATGTACTTGCAGAATATATGTATTTCATTATTTGTAATGGGTTTTCTCGTTTTTGTGTGAACCGATGCTCAGAATATATTATACTGCTAATTGGACAACTGATTTAGTCTCAAAGTGTTAAGTGACAATAGGCCAATATATTTGACTTAAAATCGAACATTAGACTTTGGACATGGATTGTTGCTATTCTGGAGTTATAAGAGTTTTCTTCCAGATCCTCTTTTCATTCTTCACAGTTGGTATTTGCTGCTGGGAAGAGAGGGTAAAGCAAAGGTCTAGCAAACAATATGAGCCTCCCTGGTTTTATGACTATCTGGGTTTTACAGTCACCTATGCCATTATCAGTGCTCTCCCTTAGCAGTTACAGAACAGGAGTACAAAAGGACTCTGGCCTCTACTTGCAGTTCTGCCATTGTACCTGCATCATGAACTTGCAGCCCTTCACCCCCTCTGCTATTTCTGTACTTGGTCATGCACACTGCTCTGCCAGTGCACCTACATCCTAGCCTGCAGCACACCCTGTTATTTCGCTTAGGGACATATACCTCTTTCAAAGCACATTCATTCTGGATCCACAGCATTTCCTGGTGCCTATGTGCAGAGCTGCTAATACAGCACAATTTTGACCTGCAACACTGCTGTTAGTTTGGTAAGCGAGTGCAGCGGCTCATGCGGCTACAGCACAGTGTACTTCAGATTTGACCTGCAGCTACTACTGCACGCCCAGCTCTTTGAGCCACACAAAGTTTCCTACTTATGGAAAGAGGTACATGGCTATTTTGGAGGTTAGGGCAGGAAGGATATCAGAGCAGGAAAGGAGGTATGTCAGAGAGCAGAGTTGGGGAAGACAGGTTTAGAAGGAGTCACAGAAGGAAAAGACCAGAGCAATAAGACAGCATGAAATAAAGAAAGTGGTTAGAGAGAAAGACAGAGAAGGAAATATAAAGGGAAGAAGAAAGAACTAGGCTGTGAACTAAACAGGGAGAAATAGAGAAGATGAGAAATAAGCTGCGCAACAAAATAATGCCCAGGAATCACCACATCATAAAAATGACAGATTTTCAATAAAGAATGACCAAGAGAGACCTAACTCACAGGAGCACAAGCAACCATGGGCAATGTTGGCCACTCCATTTATTCTACCTGCATTGCATGCCATGTAAAAAGACCAGGAAGGACTTGCAAGTGCAGGCAGAAATGCACACATAGCTCTGAGCAAACATTTCAATCCTACACCGTGCCCACTGGCATTCTAATACTGATAACCCACACGCAGCTCTGGCAACAGAGTTCTTTCCAAACCCTCAGCACCTACTATTGGAAAACAAAGGTGCACACACTGACCCAGTGCAACACAATTCTGGGAGCACCTACTTCTGTTAAAGCACAGGGACCTATACATATATCCATGTCAATGCACCACCATCTTTACATGCAGTCCTCCATCTTGTTTGAAACATGCTCCCTAACTACAGACCAAGAAGGGTTACACCGACCATCCTCTCTAGACATGCACAGAATGCAGGAAGAGTGCTTACGTCATCTTTTCAGACACTTATGAAGTGCCTGCCGTTTTCATCGCTGCTGTTGCTGCTGCTGCTGTTGTCAGCTCCCCGGGATGAAGGTTCAGACGAGAAGGGGTTGGTTTGAGGAGCCAGGGTCACAGGAGAAGTGGGGGGGCTTGGGGTGGCACACAGAGCTATCGAAACATAAGGTGACATGGCAGTGAGGTGCATGCAAACATCAGGGGTACAAGTGGGCAATAGAGCTGAACTGATCTCACATAATATCAGCAAATCTAATGAAAGACTGGGATTTGTTAAACCGTGGAATGGGAATTTTTTTTTTAGACAATGTATGACATTGAGTGATCATGTCCTAGCAGTACCAATTTTCAAAGTGCCGGTCTGTGCAGAGATTTTATTACGTCTCAACACCTACTTGCCTCCAGAGCAGATACTGCATTTGGTCTATTAAACAGTATATAGGTATGTAGGCAAGAGCTGCTCCATTTATGTGGGTCACATAGGACATGAATCCCGCATTAGAGAGTAGGAGTTATGCAGGATCTATACAGCCGAAGAAGTATTTCCATAGAAATCTTCTACTTTCCTCGACCTCGCCAAAGTTTCCACACCCCAATCTTAATGACAGAAATATGAAGCAAGGTTGGGGGTACTCCTGTGATGCAACAGGACTGAACTCTATCACAACCTGCACAACATACAGAAGATACTCGGAGGAAATCTCAAGCATGGTGCTGATATCACTAGTCAATCTCCTTCCTCTCTCTCATCATCAGCACGAGGGCAACTGATTCTCTTCTCTCTCTGATAGCCTCACTTTTTCCCTTTGCCACGTTCTTCAACTCATCCACCCGATATAATTGCACTCTGTTGCGATAGCCCATGTCCAATCACTCTCCCTTTCTCCACTTCAACTCTATTTCTTCTAATTGAATCCCTCTCTCGCTACCAACTCTGAAGTCTCTTTACTAGTCACCCTCTTCAAAATACCATGTCCTGTCCCTCAGTCGTCCTCACCACCTTCTAATTCTTCCCAATAAAATGTTCTCTCCTCGCCTACCATATGGCCATCTCCTATTTTTAAAGCAATACCAAAGGGGATGATGGACGGAGCGTTAGAGCAAATCAAACACTCACCCCCAGTCAACTGATCTGGGTTTAATCCATCATCATTCTTTAGCTCACTTCCACCACCCCAGTTCAGACATGGCCATATGCAAATCAGTCTGACCCTGTGCCTCATGGGAACAGTCCAGCCCGAACTGCCAAGCCATGTCTTCCCTGGACCGGAAACAAGCATCCTGGGACCGGTTTCGGGTTCATAACCCTCATCAGCCAGGCTATCTTGAATCCAGTGGCAAAGTGAGCAAGGGACCCACGTCTGGGCATACCCTGCCAACTTAGGGCGAACAAAGCAATACCAAAGGGGATGATGGACGGAGCGTTAGAGCAAATCAAACACTCACCCCCAGTCAACTGATCTGGGTTTAATCCATCATCATTCTTTAGCTCACTCCACCACCCCAGTTCAGACATGGCCATATGCAAATCAGTCTGACCCTGTGCCTCATGGGAACAGTCCAGCCCGAACTGCCAAGCCATGTCTTCCCTGGACCGGAAACAAGCATCCTGGGACCGGTTTCGGGTTCATAACCCTCATCAGCCAGGCTATCTTGAATCCAATGGCAAAGTGAGCAAGGGACCCACGTCTGGGCATACCCTGCCAACTTAGGGCGAACAAAGCAATACCAAAGGGGATGATGGACGGAGCATTAGAGCAAATCAAACACTCACCCCCAGTCAACTGATCTGGGTTTAATCCATCATCATTCTTTAGCTCACTCCACCACCCCAGTTCAGACATGGCCATATGCAAATCAGTCTGACCCTGTGCCTCAGGGGAACAGTCCAGCCCGAACTGCCAAGCCATGTCTTCCCTGGACCGGAAACAAGCATCCTGGGACCGGTTTCGGGTTCATAACCCTCATCAGCCAGGCTATCTTGAATCCAGTGGCAAAGTGAGCAAGGGACCCACGTCTGGGCATACCCTGCCAACTTAGGGCGAACAAAGCACATACCAAAGGGGATGATGGACGGAGCGTTAGAGCAAATCAAACACTCACCCCCAGTCAACTGATCTGGGTTTAATCCATCATCATTCTTTAGCTCACTCCACCACCCCAGTTCAGACATGGCCATATGCAAATCAGTCTGACCCTGTGCCTCATGGGAACAGTCCAGCCCGAACTGCCAAGCCATGTCTTCCCTGGACTGGAAACAAGCATCCTGGGACCGGCTTCGGGTTCATAACCCTCATCAGCCAGGCTATCTTGAATCCAGTGGCAAAGTGAGCAAGGGACCCACGTCTGGGCATACCCTGCCAACTTAGGGCGAACAAAGCAATACCAAAGGGGATGATGGACGGAGCGTTAGAGCAAATCAAACACTCACCCCCAGTCAACTGATCTGGGTTTAATCCATCATCATTCTTTAGCTCACTCCACCACCCCAGTTCAGACATGGCCATATGCAAATCAGTCTGACCCTGTGCCTCATGGGAACAGTCCAGCCCGAACTGCCAAGCCATGTCTTCCTGGACTGGAAACAAGCATCCTGGGACCGGTTTCGGGTTCATAACCCTCATCAGCCAGGCTATCTTGAATCCAATGGCAAAGTGAGCAAGGGACCCACGTCTGGGCATACCCTGCCAACTTAGGGCGAACAAAGCAATACCAAAGGGGATGATGGACGGAGCATTAGAGCAAATCAAACACTCACCCCAGTCAACTGATCTGGGTTTAATCCATCATCATTCTTTAGCTCACTCCACCACCCCAGTTCAGACATGGCCATATGCAAATCAGTCTGACCCTGTGCCTCAGGGGAACAGTCCAGCCCGAACTGCCAAGCCATGTCTTCCCTGGACCGGAAACAAGCATCCTGGGACCGGTTTCGGGTTCATAACCCTCATCAGCCAGGCTATCTTGAATCCAGTGGCAAAGTGAGCAAGGGACCCACGTCTGGGCATACCCTGCCAACTTAGGGCGAACAAAGCAATACCAAAGGGGATGATGGACGGAGCGTTAGAGCAAATCAAACACTCACCCCCAGTCAACTGATCTGGGTTTAATCCATCATCATTCTTTAGCTCACTCCACCACCCCAGTTCAGACATGGCCATATGCAAATCAGTCTGACCCTGTGCCTCATGGGAACAGTCCAGCCCGAACTGCCAAGCCATGTCTTCCCTGGACCGGAAACAAGCATCCTGGGACCGGTTTCGGGTTCATAACCCTCATCAGCCAGGCTATCTTGAATCCAATGGCAAAGTGAGCAAGGGACCCACGCCTGGGCATACCCTGCCAACTTAGGGCGAACAAAGCAATACTAAAGGGGATGATGGACGGAGCATTAGAGCAAATCAAACACTCACCCCCAGTCAACTGATCTGGGTTTAATCCATCATCATTCTTAGCTCACCCACCACCCCAGCTCAGACATGGCCATATGCAAATCAGTCTGACCCCGTGCCTCAGGGGAACAGTCCAGCTCGAACTGCCAAGCCATGTCTTCTGGACCGAAACAGCATCCTGGGACCGGTCTCGGTTCATAACCTCATCAGCCAGGCTATCTTTGAATCCAGTGGCAAAGTGAGCAAGGGACCCACGCCTGGGCATACCCTGCCACTTAGGGCTGAACAAAGCAATACCAAAGGGGATGATGGACGGAGCGTTAGAGCAAATCAAACACTCACCCCCAGTCAACTGATCTGGGTTTAATCCATCATCATTCTTTAGCTCACTCCACCACCCCAGTTCAGACATGGCCATATGCAAATCAGTCTGACCCTGTGCCTCAAGGTAAGACGTGGCTTGGCAGTTCGGGCTGGACTGTTCCCATGAGGCACAGGGTCAGACTGATTTGCATATGGCCATGTCTGAACTGGGGTGGTGGAGTGAGCTAAGGAATGATGATGGATTAAACCCAGATCAGTTGACTGGGGGTGAGTGTTTGATTTGCTCAAACGCTCCGTCCATCATCCCCTTTGGTATCGCTTTGTTCGCCCTAAGTTGGCAGGGTATGCCCAGACGTGGGTCCCTTGCTCACTTTGCCACTGGATTCAAGATAGCCTGGCTGATGAGGGTTATGAACCCGAAACCGGTCCCAGGATGATTGTTTCCGGTCCAGGGAAGACATGGCTTGGCAGTTCGGGCTGGACTGTACCCATGAGGCACAGGGTCAGACTGATTTGCATATGGCCATGTCTGAACTGGGGTGGTGGAGTGAGCTAAGGAATGATGATGGATTAAACCCACATCAGTTGACTGGGGGTGAGTGTTTGATTTGCTCAAACGCTCCGCCCATCATCCCCTTTGGTATCTCCTATTTTTAGTCCTATCTGCCGCCCTACCCTAAAGTTCGCCACTTCATTCCCCATCACAATTTTCCAAATATTCCCATGTCACCTGGTAAGTCTTTTACTTCCACCTTCCCTCTCCCACTTTTCTCCGCCTCCCTGATCGTCCTCACACTCCCTCTGCCCCTAGCTCTCCAAGTACAATTCCAAATCCAGCCCATACACAGTACTAGGCTTTGGATGGCACCCACCACCCCGTGATAGTTTGATGGAAGCTTCAAGGAAACATCACGAGTCAGCTTTAGCCAGTCTACAATGCAACCTATTATCATCCTACAGAAACCTCAAGGTGCCTTGTCAAATGAATTGTGGAGCTAAAGATTGTGGAATCTAGACTGCCATAAGTAATCATATACTCTATTTAGGGATAAAAAGTTCCCCTAATGTGCTTGATGTAGCAGATCTGAATTACAAGCTATGGTGCTAGCCGCAGAGCAGTATAAAGGATATAACATGTGCCCAGCTCTTGGGTAGGATGCAAGGAAAAGCCATAAGGCGCATCTAAAGTTACGCCATGGGGCTGATTAAGGTGGGTGCATGCATTAAGACATGGAATGGGCAGGGGACAAGGAGTTGGAGTATGCCAAGGGGCAGACTTACCAGCAGAATATGGGGTAGGAACTGAATACAAGCACATACAAGGGCAGAACATTGTGGAGGAAAACTATATGAACTACCGGGTTAAAGACTGTCACAGATAGAGGCAAGATCACTTACCATACATAGGAACAATGTGTTTCTTTGCTGCCTCTCAAATACATTCCCCTTTATTTCTAATCATGCTTCCCTCCCATACCACTCCCATTAGAGACATAGGCAGTCAAATACCTTATTTGAAAGTGGAACCGCTAATACTGGGAGCGTGTTACATCTGTATTCTTAGTGGAGATATCAGACAACCTGTTCATCACCGAACGATATTACTCTGTCTCCTTCAAGAATGTGTTGGATGGATTTCACACTGTGCACAATGGCAGCCCCTGACAGAATAACCTCTGCAGGAGAGCTCACAATTAACCAGTCCACATTAGTAGGCTTCTCATAACTGTAGGAACCTCACTGTCTGTTCACTGATGGTGCGTTACTAAGTTTGTAAACTAAACTACTCTAGCAGGATCGAAGAACATTCATAAGCTTTGGTGGTGCATGGAAATAGGGTACACTCTATTAGGGATGCATGAACACAGATCCGCACTAGACCACTCTCCTCTAGAACCAGGGACTCTGAGTGACAAGACACAGAATAACTAATGTATGGATCTCTGGTCTTGTCCCACCCACTGGGTCACTCTGCTCTTGCACCAAGCACAGGCTGTTTCTCCAACTAACAAGCAGACCTAAGCCCACAACTACCTCTCTCAGAGCGGACAGTCTTACCAGAAAGCAGTCGGCCTCGTCTGGAGGCCTCTGCTGCCAGAGTGCATGAGATCTCGATCCTCTTCTCTTGCTCTTGAAGCTGAGATTCCGTGTCCACAGGAACTTCCACTTCACTCTCTGTCAGTGGCACCACGTTCTGCATGCTGGAATGACAACAGAAGGAAGAGTAGGGGTAACAGTGAGTCTAAAATAAAATATAACCATCCCTCAATCTAACTCTCTGAAACTTAGAATATTACAGGCAGCAATACTTTTGTAAAGTGATGTATTTTATAGATTCACATTCTTTGCATAATCATGAGAAATCCAGTGTTCTAATTTTTAACCCCTCACACTCCTCAAAGACTGAACACCTGGGACCCACTCACCACCCTAATTGTTTGCCTTCTAGACAGCCTCCTGCAGTACTCCTTCCCTGTGGACAGAACGGTCAGCTTCACTATTCAGCCTTCACAGACATCCATCCACTTCTCCCTACTGCTCCAATATCAGCTGGCTAACAGGGACACACAAGGCATTTTTTAAAGTCAGTCCTTATCCTGGTCTTTAAATTACGATATGGTGCCTCTCTTCACATCACACCCAGAACTGTTCACATAATATCCCGGCACAAACATTGATGCACAAGCCTCAACAACCATTGCATTTCAAAATCCTTATTTGCCCATCCAAGTTCTAGTCCTTACACCTATTCATTGGAACACCCTCCCCAGCAATGCTTAATTTTTAAAAAGTGGGTCTCGAAGCTCTGCTCTGAAGCCCGCAGTTGGTGCAATTAAGCGTTGGTGTGCCGAAGGCTGGTTGTCTTAAAACCAACTCATGCCTCTTTAATCCACTCCTTGTTCCTTTATCTCACTCCTGCAGGTTCCCGCTTTCCCATTTTTTGATGGTTTTTCTGACTTTCTCTTCCTCTGTCTTTCTGATCTTTGTGTTTTTCCCTTTTTTTGCTCTTGGTAAATGTCTAATGTGGAAAAATAAGTGCCGGTCCCCAAAAAGAAGTGCAGGAGGCCCCCACCGGCAACCACCAGCCCAAATTAAGCACTGCGCCCCAGTAAACCTCAAGATGAGTCAATTTTTTCTTTATTTAGTTCACATTTACAAAGCCCTTACTCTCCACTGCAAGACGAAAAAATTGACTAGCTGAAATTCCCAGCATTTGGGGCCTTATGAATAGTATTCTTATTCCCATCTCAGGTCAAGAAATCTCAAGTGCAGCACTTTGAAGTGGAAGTTATTTTTCTATGGTGAACACCCTCCACCTAGAACGGTCTTTCGTGGATAAATGTTGAAGCAATTTCTTAAGCAATTAGTATTGCTAAATCACTACAGCGGGGCTGCTTTCTCAGTGTCCAGATGAGTTTTCAAGATTATGAACTTTACTGTAGTCAAGGACTTTAGCTTTTATAGACATTAACCCTCAGCCTTTAGGCGTCAAAGGGCTTTTGTGAGACATCATTTGCAGGTTGTACATACAGTATATTGAAGTCATTTGGATAATTGATGAAGAGGCTCTGCCAATATTTCTGTACATACTGTCGAGGATAGCACAGCCAGGACCAAAAAAGGTTTATCTCCATCTCAGAATTTCTCTATTCCTTCATCAAATGCAGCAGCAGCAGCCAAATAAATCTGAAGATTGCATTGAATTGACAGGCAAGTTGGGGATCCAGTTCATGGTATTATCCATTTAAGTGCTCCAAGAAAGGTTTTAATGACCAGAACCAGCAGGTTCCAATTGGTCAGTCTGGTGCGATTTTCAAATTGCCTGACGAAGAACCAGAATCAAGCTACTAAATGGAAGGAATATGCACAATATGTGAATCTTACAGATTCTCTCTGCAAACCTGAATGCAAAGTTAGAGCCACCCTAACATCTTTCTTTCCAAGGGCAAGCAAGAACCATACTTTGCCTACATAACATGAAGGACAATTAAAAGTTATCCAAGATCCTATTATTTCCAACAACAGTTTGGCTAGAAGATGATTATACATGGCTGAAGAGCACAGATAATAATGGCAACAGACAGATAAAAGGAGAGAGTTATGGAGGAAGCTAGACAGGCACATGAACGTTTTAGAACTAAAAAATTGATTTATTCATTTTTATAGGCAGTTAACAGACCATTTATAGGCAGTATAGACCATTTATAGGCACAACGCTTTTGGAATGTTGGACAAATAAGTCCCCCGATGATGTGATTTGCATAGATAAGAGTGTGGTCAGCTGGGGAGGTCAGTGTTACAGCTCAACTCCCTTGGTTCCATAGCTGCAGATGTACCCATTTTGTCATATCCTGGCCCAATCTCTACACCAAATTTCATCTGAACCAGTAGATTGCATTTCAACTTATCCACTGAATACTATCTGAACCACTAGAGTATATTTAACCTTACACACTAAACCATATATATTTCAACTAGATCACGCCTCACCTTGTAACAAGGGAATATCACATTCTAATCACTAGACAACATCTCAATATAGTCTATATCACAACTTTACTTCTAGATTAAATATCAACTTAACTACTAGATCTTGTCTCAAACTAAAGAGTGTACAGCATTTCAGCTTAACCCCTAGATTAAATGTTCCTTTAATCACCAGCCTTATCTCATGCTACCCACTGGGCAACATTGCAACCAACTACTAAACCACACAAGTCAGCAATACACAAAATGTAAACCTCAAATCACTCTCCAGCTCTATAGTGAATAGCAGCTATGGCACCTTGATTTGGCAATGAGGGTCTTAATCCTCTCAACTTTCTTCTGCTTCTCCTTCTCTTCCTCTGGACTAAGCGGAGTATCAGGCTCTAGATCAATATACCGCTCTGGAATTGTGACTTTGTCCGGAGTAGACAGCTGGATTGGGTGAGAAAGAGAGGCTGGGTTAAGTCATGATAGTAATCGTATATCTAATTTAAGATATAGAGAGCCATCCAAGCATATTCAGCAACACAAAAAAAACATTTTTTTATTAGAATTGGTGCCAGTTGATTCCTTTGATGAAAATAAATAATTGTCCGAAAACTCCACCAACCACTCTTTTGCTGTCCTATAATAATTCCTATTAACCCAATGTGAGTGAAGGAGTCGATTGTTAAAATATAATTTTGCACAGTATAGTAACCATTCATGAATGGGCTTTGGGGAAAGCATGCATAAGTGGTACAGGCATGCAACCATGGAGGCCGAGTCTGACAATCCATCACCTGCCCAACTCACCTCCTTGTTGATGTCCACACTGTATGTCTGTGGTTCCAGGTCCAGCTTGCGCAGACGGGCAATCTCCTCTCTTGGTGTTTCATATGTTCTGCTCGGCTCTTCCGACCGAAGTGCAGCTTCCAAATCGGAGATCTCCACTTCGTGGATACTGCGGTGTCTTCGAACCTGTGCCCAGAAAAATAATAGGCAAAGAAAAACACTGGTTGGGGATTAGACAGATTACTAGGCCAAGTATGACATAACTGGCCAAATCACCATACAAGACCAATGAACCAGGAATGACAATAGATGAGACAATAATAGTTAAGTGTGCAGAAACAAACATGCCACGTTGTAGCACAGATGAAACAACAGAGGGACCAACAAGATACAGAGCAAAACAACTGTTTCAGCACAGGGAAGTGGAGAGATGAAGAAACAAAACAAATGAGCCAGGTTTAAGATCAAATGAGACAAGTGAGGGAGTGAAAAGACTTAGCATAAATTAGCCTGGTAGCATGGGGAACTACCAGATGACCAGAGACAAAACAAAGATTGAAGTATTAGAATTGGTAACCAATGAGGAAGAACAACAAGCAGTGTGAGCATGGGTATAACCCCTTTTATAGCCTTCATTACCCACCTCAATAAATTCTCAATGTTACAGTGGATGTTCCTTTGGGACCAACGAACCTTCCACCATCCTAAGCTATAACGAGCAAAGAATCTACAAAGGTGAGCTCCAATGCATGTGTAAGATGTACAATGCAGCTCATAGATTCTCAAGGTTCTTCCATGTTTGTTCCAGAGTAAATCTTACCAAAGATTAAAAAAGCTTATCTGGAGCAATTAGGAGGTGATTTGTGCAGCACCAAAGGGGCTCAAAGGCATGTTTTAGGATTGGGCTAATAATATATCCAGAAGAAAAAGTTACTTACGCTTGGTAATGATATTTCTACTGGATAAATAATCTTCCCACATATTACTCACCTATTGAATACCCCTCTAGGCACCAGACTGGTCTAGAATGCGGTCATCAATTCCGGGAACTTTTATAGCACCCAATGGAGGTGTGCTGCAACAATAACAGCACATAACATGTTTGCATACCTTGGGATCATATTATCAAGAAACACTAACTCGCCAGGGATGAGGGAGGAATGTTAGGGAAGATTATGTACCTACCAGAAATATTGTAACAATGTAAATAATCGCCTTCTGATGGATACATCTTCCTGCAGATTCCTCATCTTATGAGTGAGTCCAAAGCAATACCTTGCTGGAAGGTGGGATTGAGTAGTGCAGATTAACCAAGGAAGTAATAAAAACACAACAGTGTTAAAGTACCCAACACTGTGTGCGTGGGCTTTGAGGAGGTAACATTTGGGAAAAGTATGAAAAGATGATCACATGGCTGCCCGGCAGATGTCAGTCACCAGAGAGCTTTGGAAGCAGCCATGGCACAGATGCCCTCCAAAGGATTTTTCTTGGATAAGGCATGGCAGATGTTGATACAAAGGATGACAGTGAGATAGGTTGCTTTTGAGCAAGCACTGCCTGGTCCTTGTTAACTTGTGTGAAGCCTTCAAAGAGGTGATCATCAACTCTGTCCTAGACAGTATGACTGAACAACTGATGTAACAGGAAGGAGCACATCTGGGTTCCAGTCTATGAGGCTGCTCCTCCTCTTTGGTAAGATGAGTGCGAGGGAAGAAGCATGAAATTGTAATGGACTGGCCCATGTGAAATGCAGATACTGCATTGGGTAGGAAGAATGGGCATGTCCAAAGACCCAACTTATCTGAATAGAAAACCATGAAAGATGGACAAACTAAGAGGGAATAAAGTTGTCCTACCCTTCAGGCTGAAGTTATTGCCAATAATTGAGTAAGAGACTCGAACCGGGCAACTTCATTGGCTTGGATGGGAATGCCATAAGTACAGTCAACACAAGATTCAAATCCCACTCAAGAACAATGAACGGAATGGGAGGAAACAAGTACCTTTTAGAAAAAGTCTAAGCAAAAAATGCTTATCAGGAAGACACATGAAGGAAGATGGGGCAGTCAAATAGCCTTTAACCATTGCAACTGACAGACTCTGCTGGGCAAGAGACAGAGCATATCCCAGAATATCGAGAAGATGAAATTGAAAAGGATGGGGCGTTCCGACTTGCACCCCTGAACACATTAGTTCCAATGACCCACTTTTGTAGTGGACTTCTCAGGAGTCAAGATGATGTCTGCAACTTCAGCAGTATCAAAAATGACTAGCAGGTACAGATCAATCTCCACACGTGCAGCAACAACATTCGGAGATAAGAGTACAAAGCTTGACCTTGCAGCTGAGAGAGCAGGCCCACCAATGTGGGAGAGGAAGAAGGGGCTGTATTGTGAGTGCCAATAGATTGGCATAGCGGATCCTTCACACCCAATCTGGGGCGATCTGAATCAGCTGTGCTCAATCTTGCCACACCTTCCACAGGACTTTCAGCAGAAACAGAATTGGTGGAAATCCAAACAGGTGGCTCTGAGACTAGCTGGACCTGAAAGCATCCCTCAGGGAACCATTCAGAGGTAAGTGTATTGCTCAAAACTGAGGACACCTCCTGTTCAAGGCAGTGGCGAACAGATCAGAGTATGGGCACCCCAATCTGGAGAAAATCTCCTCTGCCCACTCCTGGTTCTTCAGTGAGAGGTGACCGAGCATTTCCTCTCAGGCTGAGTAAGCCTGCAAGATGAGACAGTGTTGGGAAAGCCCTCCATTGCTGTAACAATTAAAACAGGCGAATAACCTCCAAACAGGGTCTGCGACTCCAAACTGCCTTGTCTGTAGGAATACTGGATGCTGGTGGTGTTGTCTGACAGAATCTGCATGATGCTCCCAGAGATGGAAGAGAGAAATGCCTTGATGGCAAGATGGGCCAGCAGTAGCCTGCAGCTGGCTTGCGAACCAGACATGACCCCGTGTCCTCTCACCCAGATGGGAACTCCAGCCCAGTCAGGGATATGAAAATAATAGCCTAGGCCTGAGGTGGAATTAAAGAATGAACCACCAAAAGATGAATTGGGTCCATTTAGAAGTGCAGATCTGAGTGGACGGACTGGAAAATCTGTACCCGAGTTGAGAGATGCGCTTGATGTTTGAGCCACTGTATTCTCAGGTACCTGGTCTCAGGTAACACTGAAAGGCCTTGTTTACTATTTGGTAAGGCACACCAACAGGATGCATAAGGCCATGAGAACAAGCAGATCAAGCTCCACATCCAAGTCAGAAACATTGTAATCATCCACTCAATATCCACAACCCTTTGAGGAGGAAAAGCCTTTGTGTGCGTCACATTCAGCACTAGTCCTATGAAGGTTAAACTCTGCACTGGAGTAAAGTGTGACTTTTGGGCATTGATAGTAAAGTTCAAGTCTTGAAGGAGAGTTACTGTACACTGAAGTGTACATTTACATAGTGCCTGAGAGTCCGTCTTCACTAACCAATCATCCAACGCAGTCAAGCTGCCACAATTTCCAGCCTTTTGTAAAAACGTATGAACGGATAGTGCTGTGACTTCATCATGACCCCCAGGAAATGTTTGTTGACAAGGAGGACAGACAAATGGAGGTTCAGGAATGACCACAATTGAGGATCAGCAGGACTTTGCTCAGGGACAGCATTTTGATCTTGTCCTGCCGGCTGAAAATGGTCAGAAGACAAAGTTCAAGGATGGCTCTCAGACCATTGCCCTTCTGTTATATGGCCAATAGGGTCATTGTCGACATTGCTAAGTTAGCATGAGCTCTGCTGCCATGATGCTGCCTTTGCGCACGTTACTACATGACTTTATTTTGCAAGACTCCGTTTGTGCCTTTCACATGAGAATTGTCGGTTTTCTGCGTTCTCTGCCTGTTCCTGGAGTTTAGTCTGAACACGATGAGCAAGGTCGATAAACAATGCCCCTTGTTATTCTGTTCTTGTCAGTCCCTAGCACCTAGACAAAACATGCTAACACAGCTGCGCTGCTGGAAACTCGTGCTTTGATATTACGGGGATGCATGTTGTTCAAACACACACTTGGAGAGGGACCTTTCCAGGGAGAAGAGCTATGCTGTTCCTATGATATAAAACTTCCATCTAGGCACTAAGGTATGGGGTCTGCTGACAAAGCCCAGAGATATTCCTTTATATAATAAACTTCACCTTACCAAGGGGAGGGTGGTTAGGCCTTATAGTCCTTTTGCCACTGTCTGTATATGATGACATCCCCCTTTATATTCTATGGAATTGTAACAATGCTAATTGTTTTAGGTTTATGCATTTTTCTGCTGGTAGTGGCCCGTATACTGCATTATAGAGCACGATAGTTAAAATAAATATTTTGAACTATAACAGTGACTCTGACCATTCTTATGGTGGACAAGTACAAGTGAGTGAGCGAAAGGGCATGTCTTGCTACCGCGATTCCTGAGAGAGTCGGGAGTGTTGTGTTCTGGGTTGTCTAATCATTTGTAGCTTCATGATTATGTAAGAGAACGAATGAGACACTATAGCTAGTCGTTTTTGGGATTTTGGGTACTAAGGTGGTAGGAAGGTTCAGCCCCTATACACTGAGGTCCTGTTTTCCTGCGCATAGTTCTGTGTATGTGCAGAATCCCCGCAACATGGCGCCGCCAACGTTTGGTCTGGTTCTTATCTGCGAGACTCCTGAGTAGTGCTTGTGCTTGTCCACAATCCCCCTCACATCTGTTTCCGGAGACAGTTGTGACAGTGTAGCCTCCTATATTGATATTTTATAGGTTTTTCAAGCTTGAATTTTAAAAGGTATTTCTCTTTCTTTTTAACCCGTTATTGCGCTATTGATTATGGCGGTTGCCATAACACCTCCTAACCGCACACCGGTCACGACGTATTTGACTCAATATGGGGTCCCTGCTGATGGTGCTGTGCTTATTTTTATTGTTGAAGCGGATGCAGCTCACCACTCCGAGGTATTTTATTCTTGGGTCACCTTTCCGGCAGTCGATGGGACGGATCATTTGTTTCACGAATATACTGCCACTGCCCTTCCGCAGAATTATCAACCTTATGGATCTCTTGAAGTTCCGCTAACTGCTTGGCAACATGCAATATGGTTTAATGGCGCCCTTCCTCACCCTATGACACCGGCCCGTTTAGGCCCCTTATCGATAGGGCGGTGACTCTGCTCGACAGCGCGGCAGAGGTTACCATAGTGCGGGACACACTGCGTCCCTGTCTGGAGGCGAGAACAACTGATACATTTATTACAGTAGAAACGGCAGATACCCGAGTTGCCCCCCCGGATAGACTCTATGAAATTGTCTTCCAAATTGAAGGTGATATACAGCGTTCAATCACGGTGGTTTTCTGGGAAAATCTCACCTCAGCATACGACATTTTGTTGGCAGAGGCAGATTGGCCTCCACCATTTGACGTGATACATCCGAGTTTTTCGCGTTACGTCCCTGAGGAACATGCAAAGGCTTACGCATCCGAGTGGGCTTTGGCCCTTGCCCCAGCGGTGTACCGTAATCAGGTGGACTGGGATAGTGATTCACCAGCACATAAGATACCATTACGGTCTATGCCACAGCCACAACCGCAATATCCAATCAGACGAGAGGCTAAGGCTCCCGTTTGTGACATTCTAACTCAGTTGGAGTCTCAAGGAGTGATTGAATCCTGTGTATCACCGATGAATAATCCTCTTTTTCCGGTATCAAAACCGGACATTTCATATCGCATTGTATTGGATTATCGAAATCTGAATAGTCCTTGTCGGACATTTGCGGTACAGAACAGACATAGCTCTGCGCTAGTGAACAGCCTTATTCGTAAAAAATACAAAACTACACTGGATATATCCAATGGTTTCTACAGTCATAACTTGGCTCCTGAGAGCCGTGACTTGACAGCATTCACCGCCGTCGGAAATCAGAAATAATTTACGCACTTGCCTATGGGGTATAAGAACAGCCCGGGGCTTTTGCTGCAGATGTTGTGTCTTTACTGCACAACATAGATCCAGAGGCTTTCTCGTACGTGGATGATATTTAACTGACGGATGACGAACTAATGCCGCATCTTGTCCGAGTCCACCGCATCATTCTATCGTTTGCCGACTATGGATACAAATTCAATTTAGCAAAATCACACATTTTGCG
Source organism: Calotriton arnoldi (assembly GCA_963921515.1). NCBI lineage: Eukaryota > Metazoa > Chordata > Amphibia > Caudata > Salamandridae > Calotriton > Calotriton arnoldi. The sequence continues at coordinate 949,243 of CAWUFW010000598.1, read as the reverse complement.
GTGCTCTTTTTGGGCTATGAGCTAAAAAATGAAGGTAGGGGGTTAGCCCCCACTTTCTGGTGAAATGTGCACAATTGCAACCTCCGTCTACGCTGAAGAAACTTTAGTCTTTGCTGGGATTTTTAAATTTCGGAAGGACTTACATACCCGATTATGCCAAGCGTATCAAACCGCTTTATGCGTTGATACAACCAAGATATTCTTCTGCCAGCTGGCTTCCGGAACATACCACTATTCTACAATCTTTGCAAACATATCTGCTTGCAACTAACTACTTGTCAATGTGTGATAATACCACGAACCTGGTAATACGTATAGTACCGAGGATGGTGGGTTTCACTTACTTGACGTTCAATGAGGGAGACAGTACCAATTGCATACAAATCACATTTGTACACATCGGCTGAAATGCGATTTTCGAATGTTGAAAAAGTTTTGATGGCGGTCCAAATGGCGATTCTGAAAGAACGCTCGCTGGCGCAAGGAAAACGCATTCTTATGGTCACGCCTCTTCCTGCTTTGGAAGCAGTGACTAAGGCAAGTGTACCCAACTCTACGGCACTACATCGCCGTTGGATACAATGGGCTACTTCTTTGACATCGGCTGATGTCACGTTTATCTTTGATCCTGCTCTTCAGACACAGGAGTTTTTACAGTATGAACATGTTCATCCTCCTCCATTGTCGTTGCTTCCTTTGGACGAGTATAAATGTATCATTTACACCGATGGCTCGGCTCAACTGGCCGTCGGGTCCAAACACGCTTATTCAGCGGCTTGCGCTATTGTGGCTGGATCCATTGTAAATGGAGAATTTAAGTCCTCCATTGTGCATACACAAGCACTTGGGGACTGTACAGCGCAATTGGCGGAGCTGCGTGCTCTTGTTCTAGCTCTCGAGTTTGCTGATCCTAATGTGAATACTCTTATTGTATGCGATTCTTACTACTGTGTTCAGTCTTTTAATGACAACTTATTCTTTTGGTCTCAAAATGACTATCGAGACTCTAAAGGCAGCGCAATCAAGCATAAAATGCTTTGGGTTCGAGTGGCAGAACTTAAAGAACGTCTGCCACTCACACAGGTTATACATACTCTTGGCCATCAGCGTGTGGGAACACATGCTCTTGGCAATTCTTTGGCTGATGAGGCAGCCAAATCTGCAGTAGCCACGTGTTCCGTTGCAGCAGTTACAAGGTCCATGACTAAGATAAATAATGACATTCTGGCAGCGGTAGCTGCTACGAAGGATGAAACTGCTTATCCGCAGGGCTTCCCTTCGAAGTATTCTTATCATTTATCTCCCGAACAAGTTCCTTATGCTAAAATTCCATCGGCTGATTCCCAACATGGACCGCAGACTTGCTTTGAATATAGCCGCACACGAAGGCATGGCTTCTGCGCATGCCGGGGTGTCTGCGACTGTCTCTATTTTACAGCAGCGTTATTGGTGGCGTGGTTTATATAAACAAACCCGTAATTATGTACTTTCTTGTGACATTTGTCAGCAAATCAAACCGTCTACGGTCTCACACCCACCACAAACACAGCTATGTATTTCTAATCAGCCATTTGGCTGTGTTTATCTTGATCGCTGCGGTCCGTTGTCTTCGGATACTGCATATAAATAAATTTTTGTTGCAGTTGATTCGTGCACTAGGTTCCTTTGGGTTTGGCCACAACGCAGTGCTGACGCTCGAAATGTCATTAGAGACTTGCGTGTCTTTGTCGGGATGTTTGCCTGTGGCACCTTCCATTCTGACCAAGGTCCAGCATTCGCCTCTAAGGCGTACAAGGACGCGATGAAGTCGATGGGGGTGCTGGTGCAGTTTTCGTCTCCATACAGGCCTGAGGGCAATTCTATAGTGGAGCAAATGAACCGTGACTTAAAGCAATCTTTGACAGCTAGGGTCTAAGGTACTGGCAGGAACTGGCTGGCCCATTTGTATGGAGTTCAACGTGCACTCAATCTCCCTAGAAGATCTCTGGGTGGGCGGACCCCATAAGAAATGCTCTTTGGCATTAAAATGTTTGTGCCAGACCTTGATGGTCTAGATGTTGTGGCAGCTGCCGCAACCTTTGACGTAGATAACCATACTACTATGTTACAGGACCTACAAAAGACCCGTGACAGCTACGCAACTGAACATTTGCCCTCTTCCAATGACACAGCAATGCTGATTCCGGTCGCCGGCTGGCTTCCTAAGATTGGAGATCTGGTACGAGAAAAGCTGGAGAACAAAAAAGAATTTGGTCCCTCTTATCGTGCACCGGTCCCAGTACTTGGATTGAAGGGTACTCGTACAGTAATACTACCACCTTTGCCTGGTCGGTCGCAAAGAAAACAGATACATTTCAGACAATGTCAAGCTACACCGTCTGGCCGATTCTGAATAGTGTAACTCCTGCAGTTTCATGCAACGCTATCTCTTTGAATCCGGTGCATTCAGCCTCTTCGACTACTCCCCGTGTCGTTGAGGGTGAGATGGAAACTACTATTGACCTTTTGCCTGTCCTGCCTCTATCCTCTTCCAACGCAGAAGTCGAGTATACTTACCCTGCGGATAAGTCCCACAGTGAAGTGCCGAACAGTCCTTGACAACATCAAGCTGATGCTGCCCTACCGCCTTTGATGAATATGGGAGCAAGCGGTTATTTTGGGCACCGTACAAGCTTCACTTATGACTCTTCCTCCTCGTCTTCCACTTTGGCACTTCCACTGACTAAAACAAGTATTTTCATCGCTTGGTTCAAAAAGACTTACCTGGTCCCGTCCTGGATGTACATCTGGTTGATGCTTATCCTGATTTTCCTTTTTATGTCAATTGGATTTGTGACAGTATTTTTCTTGCTCATCAATGGTCATTATTTGCCAGAACGCTCTGCTGTAAAGATGGTCGATGGAATTCTGGCCCCATATACATCGTCCCATATCATAAAACGTGATCAAACTCTTGTGAACATTTCAGTTTTCCCGGTTGCAGATGGCATCGTTTGGGATAAAGTAGCATTCGAAATTCACGGCCCGACGGAAGTCCTCAAGATACCATACGTGTTTCGCGTTTCTTTAGGAGATGTGGTAACACCGGACATACATTCCGATGATTGGGATGTACAAGCAGTACATTCATTGTTTTCTGATTTAAAGTATTATGCTGCTTTTGATGCTGAAGATTTATATTGAAATTCTGCCAATTATGTTGATTTATTCTGTTATCAACACTATGGGCATCTTTTCTTACACAAACACGTTAAGACCTGTTTGTAATTACACACAGTGGGAACATTGTCCAACCCCCTTACAGGGGAGTTCTAAAACCCTTAGGGATAAGTTCACCTATTTCACAGATTAGAACACGTCCAATCCACAATCCTATTTCTTTAAATTGCAGTTGTCTCAATCCAAATTTATTTTGACCCACACAAAAATAATCTATTCCAATTCCTTTAGAACTGAATTGGCCGTACAGGGATATGATCACTGGAAAGATACCATTGATTTGAAATCGATTTGGGGCACTAAGGCTTGGCAGGTTCAGGGAACTGAAGCTTTGCATCGTGCCTGCCTAATTCCGGCACAAATGTTATTTTTAAATGATACAGTGCACCAGACTACTTGTTTTGGCTTGGCAACTGCGAAAAATTCAAATATCCTGTCCATTCCGTCATTGGCAGAGTATGATAATTGGCGCACACTCACGAATTATACGATAGATGTATTACAAACTCTGTTTCGAAATGACACTTTCAATGTCTCTGATGTTGACCCGACTGGTTGGTTGTTGTGGCAAACCAGTTCAAATGCATGCCAACTGCGTTTTTATAATGTAACGCCTGGTTTCACACAGACTAGACCAGATCCACGTTTTCCACATTGACATTCAGTCACCACATATTCGGTGGGTAAAATGTGCCAACAATGGTTGGAACACCCCACTTTATCGTCAGTAAAACAACACTTGTCACTCTTGTCGAGCGACATCAATTTGGCTGATTTTATCTTAGGTCCTAGGATTCCTAGATCAAAGAGATTTATCTATGCAGCTTACAATGAAGTATGAAACTTTTGCAAATTGAAGCGGCGCATCGTCTGCGTCAAATTGACAAAGCAAATTTAGAAAAAGTTCTTGCAGTAGTGGACAATAGTATCAATAAACTGTCTTCACGCATTTATACCTTAGATAATATTGTTTCTTCTGTTATTGATATTGTTCAGAATGATGTATCTGTGTTATATCATGGTCAAAATCAATTACGATCAGTGATGCAGTTCGCATGGACGTTACAGACTCTCAAAATGGGAAAAGTACCTTGGGATTATTTGAATGCTTCTGCTTTGTTTTTACCATTCAATCTAACTGATAAACAGAGATTTATGTCCATGAAAGACGCTACATACACGCATTGAACAATTAGAAAACTTGCCATTCTCTGTAGCGGAGACAGATTCAGCTGTATGGTTAATTCATGGGGTTATCTCTCTCCCATTTTCGCATTTTCATTTTAAATCTTCCATGCAACATTTCCCAGTTGGCGCTTTGAACCCCTGGGAAGTGTGTTTCTCCATAAATTATGGCCCCTACCTTTCACTTACAGATGTCAACGGGAGGATAAGGAAGTTTTCCTAACAGGGGAGGACTGCGATTCCACAGTAGGACATCCCCTAGTTTGTAAACACGTTAAGTTACACGGCGCTTGTAATGTCTCAGCGCCTAATCTTGCTTGTTTTTTTAAAGGAACTCCCGTCCCAGCAATAATTCCCGCTTTTACATTGCTTACTAACGGCAGTTATCTTATTTTGAAGAACCACGACTGCTGTGGTTTATGGGCAGGAATCCCGTATATAGTAACTGTTTCACAACGTGTTACTTGTTGTAGCAATGTGCTTTTTCCACCCCCGCATGAGAAAGTAGATAGTTCCATTTGGCCTTCCATTCCGACTTTGAAAACAGTTTTCAACAAATTAAGCAGACTCAAAGCGCTACTGTTTCAACAAGAAGTGCCTCTCACTTCGGCTCGAGAGACCTTCGAATTGCAGGTGGCAAGAACATCTAGCGAGATTCAGTCACTTCTGAACACAAACCTCCCACTTCACTTTGGGGAGCTTATACATCAAATATTTAATGCGTCTGACACAGAAGGCCTTGCTCATTTTTTTTTTTAACTTGTGGGATCCGGCCTTGTGACTTCTTTTCAGATGATATTTGGAGTTATACCGGCCTTTATCCATTCTATTTTTTCCAGCGTCTTTGGAGGGTTCCCATTATTACTGGCACTAGCTGGTGGAATCCTGATCCTTCTGCTGCTACTACGCAATGGCTGCTCATCTTGTGGTAATGCACAGACCAGGCCAATTGCAACTGTACCGTGACCGAATGCAACAACATTTTGGATGCTTGCCATTAGCAACGCTTAGCGTGAGTTAGGGACTAACTTTTCGCTTTGCCTACTTCATTTGCGTGCAACCTGTGTTCTACAGTCAGCGGTGCCCCTTCTACTGGGCTTTGGATTTATGCCTCTCCAATACGTCATGTTCAGACCCGGATTATGACCAGTTAATGGGTCCCTTAGTGGCCCATGAGCAGGCCTGTTCTAGGGATGGACGTATGGCGCGTGCAGCTGCACTTGGAATCTTGGCTGAATGGAATATCTGTGCGGCTGCGCAGAACTTATTGCGACGGAGCTTCATCGAATATCACACAAGTTGCCTGGATATGCTCTTGGAAGCATCGGGTTATGAGGAACACGTCTGTTCCTTCGGCCTGCTTGATTGGATGGCATCCCTTTTTTCTACTAACGATAGGGATGGCCTCTTGGAACGAATTGCATTCTTCAGCTCACGTACTTTGATGGATTTGCCACCTCCATATTAAGTACGTTTTCCACGAAACGACTACATTTTAAACGACATACAATTTTTTTTAATTTTTCCAATTTGGTACTTTCATGCGCTTTTGCACTCTGCTTACCTTTGAACTCTGTTTTGGTCTTTTGTCTATATACTATGACCTTACCAAGGGGAGGGTGTTATATGGCCAATAGGGTCATTGTCGACATTGCTAAGTTAGCATGAGCTCTGCTGCCGTGATGCTGCCTTTGCGCACGTTACTACATGACTTTATTTTGCAAGATTCTGTTTATGCCTTTCACATGAGAACTGTCTGTTTTCTGCATTCTCTGCCTGTTCCTGGAGTTTAGTCTGAACACGATGTGCAAGGTCGATAAACAATGCCCCTTGTTATTCTGTTCTGGTCAGTCCCTAGCACGTAGACAAAACATGCTAACACAGCTGCGCTGCTGGAAACTCGTGCTTTGATATTACGGGGATGCATGTTGTTCAAACACACACTTGGAGAGGGACCTTTCCAGGGAGAAGAGCTATGCTGTTCCTATGATATAAAACTTCAATCTAGGCACTAAGGTATGGGGTCTGCTGACAAAGCCCAGAGATCTTCCTTTATATAATAAATTTCACCTTACCAAGGGGAGGGTGGTTAGGCCTTATAGTCCTTTTGCCACTGTCTGTATATGATGACATCCCCCTTTATATTCTATGGAATTGTAACAATGCTAATTGTTTTAGGTTTGTGCATTTCGCTGCTAGTAGTGGCTCGTATACTGCATAATAGAGCACGATAGTTAAAATAAATATTTTGAACTATAACAGTGACTCTGACCATTCTTACTGTGGACAAGTACGAGTGAGTGAGCGAAAGGGCACGTCTTGCTACCGGGATTCCTGAGAGTCGGGAGTGTTGTGTTCTGGGTTGTCTAATCATTTGTAGCTTCATGATTATGTAGGAGAATGAATGAGACACTATAGCTAGTCCGTTTTGGGATTTCGGGTACTAAGGTGGTAGGAAGATTCAGCCCCTATACACCGAGGTCCTGTTTTCCTGCGCATAGTTCTGTGAATGTTCATGAATCCCCGCAACACTTCATTTTAATCAAGAAATAAAGGGAGTAGAATCCCTTATCTCTTTCTGCTAGATGTACCACCTCTATGTTTCAGGGCAGAAACTTCGGCTCCAAAATTGACATTTGTGCCAGAGAGCACATACTGGTGGAAAGAGGGCTGTCCAGAGTAAGGAACCAGAAGGGTAGAATGTAGTCCTTGAAAATTAGCTGCAAGGACCAGCAGTCCATTTTGATCATCTGCCAATTGGTGGGAAAATGGAAGACCCTCATTCACCACAGGTAGATGATGGAGAAAAGGGGTGAGAGTTAGTGAATTTTTGAGGCAGCAGTGCTAGTAGAGAATGGCTGGGACTGGATCAATTGCTGGTGTCCCCTAAAAGAGGAGTACATTTGTTGTGGCATTTGCATCAGCTAGAATTGCATAGCTCTGGAATAGCCTAAAAATGTGCTGCAATGTTTGTGGACTGTCTTGCTCGAGACACGAGGCCAAGCGAGTGAACGTTCCACTGCTGTTCTTGAAGTCTTTCAGGGAGGAGTGGAACTTCTCTCTAAACAACTGCTTCACAACGACGGTCATGTCCATGATGGCTGCCTGGACATCCTCGGAGAAACTGGTGGAACGCATGCAAGCATGGTAGTGTGGCATGACAAATCTGCCCATGGCCACACTTCATGATCTGCCTGAAGGCAGCAAAAACATTGTTGACCAGATCAAAAAATGCATATTTCTTTTATGTCGTCCAGTTTGTTGTTCTGCTACTTTCAGTAGGGTACGGACATAAAACCAGAAGATAGGTAGCATCTTCCATTCAGAAGGCGAGAATGCCAGTGGCAAACATTATGCCCCAGAGTCCAGTTTTACTAACTCCCTGAAAGAGCCATGGGAAAGGCTTTTGGGCTTAGTGTTGAGGAAGAAGCTTGAACTGCTGGTCTTGCTGATGAAGGGTGTGACAACACATTCTTGGTCAGCTGGATCATCATTATGTCGTCAGCTGGATCATCATTATGTCGTCAGCTGGATCATCATTATGTCGTCTGGCAATTTCTGTAAACTGTTGAACCAAAAAATGGCTTCTCAAATGAAACAACAACAGGTTTCAGAAGAGCCTCATCAAAGGGTCTGAAAGTTGTAATATTTGTGTCATAATGTTAGGCTTGCCTCTCCAAGGGCAGGCTCAACTCCAAAGTGTCTACTGCTTTTTGTGCCACTGTGGGGAATGAGGAGACTTCTGAAAGAGCACCAGAGGGTTAAGGGATTTCCCCTTCTGGTGAAGCATCCAGGCCACTTGTATTTTGTAAGTCCAGGAATAAACAGCATCAGAATTACAGAGGGGAAGGAGTTACCATCATCTGTGTGGCGGTAATCCTCATCAGGCACAGAAGAATCCTCGGAGTCAGATCAATTAGTTCATCTATCTGGACAAAGCTTTGGGCCCTATGAAGGGCCTCTACCAAAGATTTATTGTGAATACACACTTTTGCCTTTTCTTTAGCCACTCCAATGATTTTTTCTGACTTTCAATGTTGGACCATAGTGGGTTTCGAAGGTGGCGTTGACCAAACGAGTAACTGTGCCTTGGCTAGCGTTGACCTTTGGACCAATGAATGGTTTCACGATGCTGCCCATGACTATTCACAAAGTGGAAGCTGTACCACGGGAAAACTTTGACTTTTCAAATTGAGCATCACCTGAAGCCGATATCTGTTTAATGGCTTCTGCAGTAATTGCGGTCGCAAAGCATTGATATTTGGGATTCTGAATCGCAACGAAGAGGGGGACAGCATTTTTATGCGCTTCCTCTCTTCGATTTGGAATGGGTTGCAAGGATGGGATGATAATTTTCCAACTTTTTGGACATCAAGCCTTAGGTGAAGAACTAGATCTCTAGCTCTGATGAGGCAATTGCCATTGACTGAGGTGAGCATCCAATCCCAAAACCATCAAGAGGGTGTCAGATAGGAGAAGAGTCAGCTATGATTTGCTAGATGTATATGGGGGCAAGGGCCAGTTTGAGCTAGGTTTTGGTAAGAAGCCAAGTGAAAATAGGCTCTAGGCAGAAGACGGCAGTGTCTGTGGTTTATAGTCTTGGCATGAGGGGCGGCCTCAGGTCTGTTCTGGATATGAGAATTTGCTATATACGAGTCATGTAGGCTTTGACCACTGTGTCAAAATCTTGGATTCCACAACAGTCCGAACATTGGTCACTAAACCATGTGCACAGTAAGATTAGGATTCCTGTTGGGAATTGTAGGGAGAAATGTCCTTTGCATGGCTTTATGAAGCAGCACCACCCTGGTCTTGTACTCTTCCTGGACAGCACTGTGAGCTATTCTCCAAGTGAACCTACAGCAGCCAAAGATCCAAAACAAAGAACCCACAGACTTTTCATCACAAGATGCTCACCACTCGGTAGGCAGCAGCAGGTTTAGAACCAGCATTGTCACCCTGATTGGCTGGCAGCTGAAGGCTTCGCCTCTTCTCTTTCATGGAACCGCTCTGGTGGCGCTTCATTCTGTCAATCTGCTCCTCCACGCTCATTTTTGCTTTCATTTCATTGGAGAACACAGCACTTTTAGGTCTCTCCTGTCAACAAAGCACATGGTTACAATCTAGCCAGGTAATTAGAAGAGGTGATGAGGCAGTCGGTGGGCAAGAAGTGAGGCAGGGACAGGAGAGAAGAAAGTTTGTAATATATGGGAGAGAAAAAGGCAAAATACAAGGATGAGAGAGAAGAGAATGTTTCAGTGCCATATGGCAGAAGCAGTAGTTTTAAGCAACCACTATTGGTTTAATATTTACAATAAGAAGGGAGCAGGTAGTGTGTAGGTCAGATACACAAAACAATTGCAGAACAATGGAGTAGGATAGAGACATTTGAACTAGTGAATTAGGCATTACTTCTATGAAGCAAAATAAAACCGGCCTCTACCCACAGAGTGCCTGGGGAAGGGACATGCACTAGCATGTTCCTTCTTCCTCATGAGCCCACCAGCTAACATTTTCTCTTGCTTAAGTTGCCAGCCATGATGATTTGTTTTTCCCAAAACAGGCACTTACTCGAGAGCTAAGCCCATTAGGCCCTTTATTCGAGCCCCTCCTGACCACAAACGGTTTGCTGGTGTTGTTTTCCTCGCTGAGCAGCTTGGCTCTAGGGGGAACAATGCCAACTTGGAAAAGAGAAAAAAATGAGTATCAGACAAACGGCACGTTATGAGCTACAAATAACACAGTTGTTCATTCCTTTATCTACTTTAGGATGCTCATATATTACCTGTAAATTACCGGATATACCAAGAGATTTTAATCAAATGTATGTTGTAGGGAATAGATGGCTCACAAAGTAACATTCCTGGCAGACCCTGAGATGCACTCACTAATTTGGCACTATTGCTTCACCACTAAGAGACACACACAGTACACAAGTATTCTGTGCCACGTGAGAATCCTTCAACACATCATCCATCATGCCGACCTTTGCCACAAACATTTTTCATGAATCACTCAAAGTTGCTGAACCAACCGCTAGATGGTAAAAATGTTCTCTCCACTGTAACAATTGATGTGTGCCATGCAGTGTTGTAGATTCACATGCTGTTTGCTCTTCTGCTTTTGCAGAGTTTGGACACCTGTAACATGTTTTCTTCAAAGTCTTTGTTTCGGTGTGTTGACTGACTATTGTAAACTCACAGCAATGCAACGGGAATACTGAATCAAACACTGTGAGAAAGTGCCATCTTTCTTGCATGGTATGCCCCCCACCTTTTTGCTGAATTGCTGATGTACTTTGACTGAGTGTGCCCTGGGCTCCTGCCAATCAGGTGCCCAGGGCCTGTGTTCCTTCCTTAAAACTGCATTACAGCCTAGACCCAATTGGCACCTCTGGCCACATGTCAGCCCCTGGTAAATGGTACCCTAGGTACCCAGGGCATTGTGACCAGAAAAGGCCCCCAAGGGCTGCAGCACTTATTGTGCCACCCTTAGAGGCCCTGTACCCTGACACACACCCCCTGCCTTTGCAGGCTGAGTGTCTTGGTGCAGAACTAAACAGAGTCGACATGGCACACATCCCTGTGTGCCATGCCCACAAACACACTGCCCTGGCATACCTCAGTCACCCCTCTAGCTGGGTGCACTATGCCAGTGGTGTGGGCACAGGTGCATGAGCCCTGTGCCCCTACAGTACCCAGGGCCATTCCTGGGCACTGTAAGTGCAGTGATGCTATTAAGAGTATATGGTGCTGGGAGGTCGTCATTACGAACTCCACAGCACCATAATGGCTACACTGAAGGCTGAGAAGTTTGGTATCAAACTTCTCAGCACATTAAACCCACACTGATGCCAGTGTGAGATTTAATGTAAAATGAACGACAGAGGGCAACTTAGAGTTGCCCCCTGAACCTAACCTACAATCCACGTCTTGTCTGAGGAGCTGCCTAGGCTGCCACCCAGCAGACATGTTGCTGGACCCCTGGGTAGAGGGCCATTTGCTCTCCCGGGCCTGCAACAATGCACGTCCTGGGCGAGGTGCTAGGCCTCCTCCCCCAGGATGGGCAGGGGGAAGCTTCAAAGGCATTCCACCTCTGTGAGCTTCCCCAGACCACTTGCTGTACTCAGCAACTGGTCCCCACTGGTTCCAGCCCCCACTCTGGCGGGAAGACTGGCGGGGAAACCAAGGGAGGAAAGGGGGTGTGCCAGCTTCTGCCAACCCCACCCCTCAGGTAGGGGAGGCGAGGTGAAGCACATCTCCGGGCTCTCGCCATCTTGAAGATGGGGAGCCCTACCCAATCAGGACTAGGCTCCTGCCCCCCTCCCACTGGAGAGTGGCAGGATAGGGGTGTACTCACCCCAGGGCAGGGACCCATTGGTCCCTGCCCTTTACCTACCTGTAACGCCCCTAAATCTGGTATTTAGGGGCACCCTGAACCTTCCTTCCTTAGATCCAGATTCCGAAACAAGAAATAAGATCAAGAAACAAGAAGACCTGCCGTGCAGCTGCTAACAAGAGGAAGACACCAACTGATTTGGCCCCAGCCCCACCGGCCTGTCGACCCTCGAACCTGCTCCTGCTAAACCCCGGTGTCTCCAGTGGTCAGCAACCTCAAAAACCCCGGAGGACCTGACTGCCTTGTGACTCTAACTACCTGGGACTCCCACGAGCAGTGGTACTGCTCAAAAGAAAGTAACCTACCCCTGGTGCAGGCCAGGAACCGCGAATCCAGCACACTGTGCACCCGCCGAGCCCGGCCTGTGCCTGAGAGGACAAAGACCACGAGGACATCCCCCCCGGCGACTGTGACCCAGAATCCAGCACCCAAGGACCCTCCTCGACGATCCTGACGACGCCTGCAGCCTCAGAACCTGGGCCCCTCCAACCGCGACCAGCCGAGGGTAAGATTTCCGACGCCTAAAGACACCCCTGCACCCGACGCCCCCCGGTGCCCAACTCCTGGGTGCCTACCCTTCCTACAGCTTCCCAACTTACCTCTCGAAGTGGTGGTCGCACCTGAAGAATCACCGTCCCTGAGCTTGCAGCCTTTGTTCGTCACGCAGCTTTCCCATTGAAAACCATTGGGCGCCCGACGGCCCTAAAGCCCACTGCACCCGGCCGCCCCAGTGCAGCTGAGGGTGCACCCACTACCCTGCTCGACTTCCCCACTTGCCCTGAGTAAGTGACCAGGAGCTTTGCTCCCACAGCCGAGTGGCCTGCCTGCCAGCAGCCACCAACCCAAGGCCCCCTGCCATCCATAGGATAACATTGGGCCTACTCACTCTGCACCCGGCCGCCCCTGTGCCGCTGAGGGTGTAACAACTGTACTTACCTGACCCTGGGGGACCCCTGAGTCTATGCCCAGAACCTTAACTCTGCCAGTCGAGGACTTACCCAAAAGCCGATAACTCACTTTTCTTCCATAGGGTAACATTGACTGGTTTCACTTGGAAATTCTTCTAAGTGTGGAGTTTTGAAACTTTAAAATATTCATCTAAAATCAGCCGAATTACGAAAACGAATTCACTCACCGGTTATCAGGAGAGATCCCAGTGCTGGATCTTGGTGCCCAGCACTGACCCTGAAAAGTAATCATAACTGTACTTACCGGTAACTTGAATTTCCTTCCATAGGATAACATTGCCTGGTTTTTGCTGAAAAGGTTTCTAAGTGTCAATTTGGCAAACTTACAAATATTCGTTAAAAATCGCCTGTGTGACAAACGCATTCTTTCAATTGTTTACAGGAGATGCACCAGTGCAGGATCCAACACTGAGTAAGAAAAAGTAACGACAACACTACTTACCTGCTAAGTGAATTTCCTCCCATAGAATAACATTGGCGATTCTATGTGAAAAAGTTTCTAAGTGCCAACTTTTAAAATACAATAATATTCCTTAAAAATCACAACTGTAACCAAAACGTTTTTACTCAACTGTTTACAGGAGATGTCCCAGGACTGAATCTAGGATCCAGTCCTGTGGTAAGAAATGTAATCCAAAAAGCAATCTATTGCATTTAACTAGAAATTCCCATTGAGCTCCATGTTATATTGTGTTTGAAATTGTGTTGCCTATTGCTACAACTGTAACCATTGCATTCAAAAGTCTATTGCCTATTGAAAGTATTTATCTAAAGCATCTCATTCTGAGAAAGTATATTTCGATACCTATTGTTGGTTCTAAAATAAAACAAGCATATATTTTTATATACAAACCATTGGCCTAGAGTTCAGTTCTTGAGTGTGTGAGACCATTTGCTGACTGAGTGTGTACACCAAATGCTTTACACTGTCCTCTGATACTGCCTTACTGCTCGACCATTAAGATATAATGGGGTAACCCATAGAAGTCAATGGACCTGGGTAATAATTGGTATAGAAAAACAATGGTCCTAGACTTATGTTAAATTTTAGTTGTCTGAAACAATCATAAACAGCATGAGGTACATATATAGTTTAAATCAATAATGTACCATTAACTTATTTAAAGAGCATTCAAATATATCCTCAAAATTCAAAGAAGGCACACACTATTGCTTTTTTGGTGACTCGTATTTAATTCGGTCACTTTACATAACATATTATCATATTCAATGTTCAAGATAAAGGGGTGGTTGCTCCAAGGAAAAATGTGAAGAAAGAAAGTGCTCGTGAAGTAAGATAGAATAAACAAGAGGGGGATCCAATCAAGCAAAACAATGATTCATCATTATTTACATTACAATCTCATAAGCAAAACTGGTCGTGATTCATGATTGCACCAGTTCTACATTAGGGCCTGTCCAATGGTTAATTCATAGTTATTCTTTATGTTCAAAAGTTAGCAAACAACGTTCGTCTGTAAGCAAGTAGGGCTGGGATAGTATACAGTACAGGCCCCGAACAGGGGAGAGTGTCGACGTTTCGACCCTAGTGCAATGAGGGCAGTTTGTATCCTCTGCGAACGGGTCTTCCTCAAGACAGAAAGGAGGGATGGGGGGAGCAACTGATCATGGGTGATGCACAGTAAAAGTGCCGCACCTAGTCATGGTTTTAAAGGTCCGCAATAGAATTGCGGCTTGGTAACAGCAGTTTACCTTCAATCAATGGGTGAAAAAAATCGCCCACAGCGTCTCAATGAATCATCTTCGCACAGCCCGGGGGAATCCAGCTGGTCTGCTCGAAGAACATAAAGAATAACTATGAATTAACCATTGGACAGGCCCTAATGTAGAACTGGTGCAATCATGAATCACGACCAGTTTTGCTTATGAGATTGTAATGTAAATAATGATGAATCATTGTTTTGCTTGATTGGATCCCCCTCTTGTTTATTCTATCTTACTTCACGAGCACTTTCTTTCTTCACATTTTTCCTTGGAGCAACCACCCCTTTATCTTGAACATTGAATATGATAATATGTTATGTAAAGTGACCGAATTAAATACGAGTCACCAAAAAAGCAATAGTGTGTGCCTTCTTTGAATTTTGAGGATATATTTGAATGTTCTTTAAATAAGTTAATGGTACATTATTGATTTAAACTATATATGTACCTCATGCTGTTTATCATTGTTTCAGACAACTAAAATTTAACATAAGTCTAGGATTACTGCTCGACCAAGCTACCACTTTAGAGAGTAAGGTTATATCTAACTTTAGCCTCTGCCAAACCTCTGGGGACTGTGGACTCTGTGCACACTGAACCTTACTTTGGTTCAGTATATACAGAGCCACTTTCCTACAAACACAGTTTATGTATTTTAGCCCCATCCAAGTATATTTCCGTGTGCACGTGTTACTGAGACAAGGTCTAGAACCTCACTGTCCAGAGTCAGTTGAACATTTTCCAGATCTTGTCACACTAGTTTACACACTTGTCAAGTGTCAGGCATGGTGCTGCTCTTGCATGTACAAATATCTTTAAAACATCTTGTAAATATTCATGGAAGGGCCAATCGAACTAGAGGACTGCTCCATATATTTACAAACAATGCATGTGTGTACGTGTGCTCACATATTTCCAATAAAAGTCACAAATGAATCAACAACATTACAGACTGATAATGGATAGTTACTGGTAAGTAGCATTTTCCATTTGTACTAGGTGTTGGTATAGATCACATCATGTGCATGGAATGTAAAACAATACCTTTGCTCTCTAGTGCGGAGGGTATCAAAAAGTCGTTGAAGATGCACTAAATAAAGTTTGCTCAATTGTTTGGCCAACTAGAGCTGCCTTCCTAGCTTGTATATTCATGCTGTAATATCTTGTGAATGTGTGGATGGATGTTCATGTGACTGCCATACATATGCCAACTAAAGAAATATTCCTCAAGAAAGCCACTGTAGAACCTTTCTTACATACGCAATGCACATCTGCTTGCAGATCAGCAGGACACTTGCTAACCTACACACCTCAGGGACATTGAACTTAGGCAGGGAGTGCTTGAGGCAACTGACTTTGGGCCTCAACTACTGACATAGGAGGACAAGCTCTACAAACATGAAGCCCACTAACAACTGGAATTGCCACGTCTCAGGTGATAGCTTTGATTCTAGAACATGATTACGTGGATTTTCATTGACAGGGAAGCAATGATCCCTATGTTGGCCACTCGCCAGGTACCTTTGTTGATGCCCGGTTGGGTGTCAGTCTCTGGCTCCTGCCTATGCTGTGAAGGTCCCAGATCCCCTGGGGCAATCGCTGTGGACATCAACTGGAAATCCTTCTTCTGTGTCTCCAAATTCAGATTCAGCTGTTGTGGGGAAAAGACAAAGATAGAAACTGAGAGGGGAGATTTTGAATTCAGTGGCTGGGAGTACCCCAAAGGAATACAACAAGAATGGTCAGTCTCCTGATGATGCAGATGAATGGACACAATCACAGATTGATTTACAGAACACATACATTATGGAAATTATAAGCATTATGGTCACAGTCTTGTTGAAGAGGTTTCCAGGCCTTATGAACTCCTGGTTCGGTATAGTGAAAAGTAATTTCAAGACTCTAGAAAGATGAGGCAACCAGATCTGAAAGTATTATGCAACCAATCTATTCAAAAAAACTTGTTTGGCAGAAGGACTTTGTAGAAACTTGGTGCTCAAGGCAGTGAATAGATGAACAGATAACTGGTCAATGGAAGCAAGTGGATTGCTCGGAAAGCAGGAGAAATCCCAGCATGCTGGTGCTTCTTATAAGCAGTAGGACCATGCAGAATCTGACCAGTGGGTGAATCTGCTCAAGTTCTATCTGGTTATTACAGCCACCAGCCTACAGGGAAACCTACAGATTTTTCTACAGGCTAGTCTGCCTACTGACATTTCTATGACCAACAGAGAGGGACCCAGGATGGGATCGAGATGCAACACAAAAAACACCACAATACAACACGGACACAGACATCACATAACTGGGTAGACCAACGAGCCAGTGGGGTGGCGAGGAGGACTGCAACCATGACATGAACAGCACACTACTTCCTAGTGGGAAATGCACGGACTGGGTTTCACACCAGAAAACAGTGGAGGGCGTTACCTAGGAAGTGCACAGTGTTTGGACAAAACATGCTCAGTGCTCTCCGACAAACTCAACTCACGGAAACGGATCATTCCACATCTGTGAAAGTGCCCAGGATAGTTGTAATCGAATGGCAGTGCTCCAGATTCTATGAACTATTATTGTTATAAAACAGAAGATCTGCTGGTGCCAAGATAGCACACAGTGATAATATCAGATAAATAACATGTCCCGCAGGCATTAATTTACCAAATCTGTGCATCCTGGGAGTTGATACGAAGCATGTGCTATGGGAAATCACAGATCAAGAACCATGGTATCTTGTAGACATGGATGTTTCAGTTAGCTGCTATAATTACAATGTATATTTGTGCAGTGTTTTTACAGAACATACGTTTTAGGGGTAGCTTTTAATTGTTCCAGGTTTCGACACATAATGAAAGTGAGGCATAGGGAGATACATTAATTCACCAATCATCACACGATCGGCCAAAACGGTGAGGCTGGAATTAAAATGGAATTTTTCAGAACAGACGGATAGCTTCTTAACACCATGGCTAAAAGTCCTCATCAGATAATCAGACAGATTCTGAGCATGCTGATTTTTTGTTTTTTATATAAACAGATGGTTCTCCCACAGCATTTGTTGTCCTCTTTGAGTGCCGCTGCAAAAGGAGTGGGATCTCTAAATGTGTTATTCATTTAAAAATCTATGTGATACATGTTATATGACTGCGTGCTTAGCCAGGGCCATTGTGGAGCATCCCAGCGAGGGTGATTGGTGAGAAAATACAAAGACACAGAAATGCGAGACCGGATACAGAGAGTCATAGGGTGTGCGTTAGCAGGAGTGTACACACAAACATAGAAAGGATAATGGGTCATAGGAAATATGCTTTACCAGGACTACAGGCTTGGGTAGCTATCACTGGGAAGTGGAAGAGTTATAGAGACCTGCATTGGGCAAAAGCAGAGACTTTGGCACATTTTATTACACATTCCTCTTTATGAACAACGGCCATCAAGTTTGTAGATACTTTGGTATCTGTCATTAGAACAGAAGCAGAGAATTGGGATCTTTATATTGCTAGGCGAAGTCCTAGATACCAGTGATTGGGTGATGGCAGAATCTCGGGCACCTGCCGGAATGTACACGCAGTGAGTTGTATACGTGATTAGGAAAGGTTAGGACACTGAACATCTGTGACTGGTTCTGTTGCTAAATTCTAACATCTGCATTTGAACAAGGTTAGAGCCCTGGATCTCTGAAATTGGCGAGACCAAGGTCAGTGTATTTATGATGAAGCAAGAACAGAGCCTTGGACACCTGTGCGTATGGTTGAACAGGACAGGGGTGCAGCTAGCAGTCATTATTTATATGCACAGTCTTCAGCACCTATGTTTGGATAAGGACAGAACTATAGAAATGAACCTAGACAGTTGCAGAACTGTGGGGCCATTAGCAACTGGAAAATACAAGACCTATGAGCACTCATGACGTAGTTAGGCAGGTGCCACAGCTAAAGGCACCAATAACTGGATAGACAAAAAGTTCTCCTCCTGTGCGGGGGTATTGGGCAAGTTACAGATGCATTCAACTGCGTAATTAAAGAACTGTGAATATCTGCAAATTAATGAGAACACGGCTATGGACACCTGCGATTGGGCAAAAAGTCCAGACCATGTGATTAAGTATGGGCACAATTTTGGGCACCTATGATTGGTTGAAAGAAGAACACTTGGCAGCTGTGATTAGTAAGAAGCAGAACAACTGGAATCAGTAACATGGAATGAGTAAAGCTCACCTATGATTGATCAGAAAAATATTCTCTCACTACCTAAGATGGAGTATGAAGAGCGCTGTGAGTTTGTGATTAAAGTGAGCAAAGCCCTGGGATAGTGTGGTAAGTCGAGAGTAGAGCAATGGGTGGAGTGGGTCAGGGCATTGGAATGCAATGGGTTGAGTGGCTAAGGGCATTGCAATGGGAGCTTGAGACCGGACAGATCACTGTTGCTGGACTCTGTCACTGGATGTGGGGAGAGTGATGGTGATCGTTGATTCAAGGTCAGTATTATGCAAGTCCGACTAAGGTAGAGTAACGCGTGGGCACCTTTGATGGGTAATTGCATTTTCAGATTCAACCATATATAGATAGATAGTGGTGGCTTCTCTTCAATGTGGCCTTTGCCCATGTTTTTGTTGCATCCTCAGACCCCACTAGCTCGTGATCAGGGTGGATGAAGCTGCAGTATCCGTTTCACATTAGTACCTGCTCACCTGGAACTTCCGGTTTACTCTTATGTTTTTCTGACCCACCCAGTGCTCACCTGAGATGCTCCAGTTGGCATGTTTGCCCTCCATGATTCTCTCAGTACTTCCTGCCAAATTTCCATCCTGCCCATATCCCACTAGAGGACTCAAGTAGGGGAATTAAAACTTATGAATTTGATATCACAGTTTCCTACAATAACAACCATTCAATGACCAGTCCTCGCCATTGGTTTGGAATGCAGTGCTGTGCCTCCAGGTACTGTGGTTTAGCTGAAAGGACTATTTCATGCCCTGAAAGGGATACTGCAGGGAGACCTCCCAAGTTGCTGCAGAGCCGAACTGCTTTCAATACCTGTCCCCTTTTTGACTCTCCACTGTGCTGCCAGGAGGGGGTGCTAGAGTGTGGCCAAAGCCGGAAGAGACTGTCCCGCGGGGGTGCAGGGACGTTCGGAGGTGACTCCAGAGGAGCGTAGGCTTTAGGGAGGGGAGGCCGAGGAGGACCCATATCCTGAGGTAGAGAGTAAGGCAGAAAATTAGGAGTCTCTGTAGGGAGGTAAAAGATTGTTAAGAAAGAGGAAGTACATTAATTGAATGAGGTAAAGGATAAGGGGGACACTGAAAAAAGGAATGGTAAAATGACAGAGAAAGAGTAGGAGAGAGGATATGAGGCATGAGAAGGTGACTGACACAGAAAGAGGAAAAGGTGGTAGAAAGACAAAACAGCGAAGGAAATAAAATGCTAAGTAGAAAATAAGATTGAAGTGGAAGAAACCTAAGCGTGAGAGAAAGAGCGGCTAGGGAGAGAGGATTAAAAGACAAAATTAAAAAAAACTAAATGATAAAGGAGAGCTAAGGTGAAAGAGGTTGAAGTGGGAGAAGAAACAAAAAGGTGAGAGAAAGGGAGAGGAAAAGGAAAATAGTGACAAAATGAAAGATAAAGAATGACAATGAAAAAGTGTAAAACATGGTGAAAAGGAGGAATAGACTTGAACAAAAAAGTTATTCGGGAGATTGCAGGGGTAGCGGGAAGAACAGGAGAAAAAAAGAGCAAAGGGACTAGTGGAGTGGAACAGAGAAAATGAAAATCCGAGAAACAAGCAAAAGAACAAAAAAAAAGAAAAAAGGAGCAGGAGAAATGAGGCAGTCGAGAAAGTAACTAAAAAACAATAGGCGAGGAGACAAAACTTCGAGAAGGAGGATAGGGTGAATAGAGAGAGTATAGAGAAAAAGCAAATGAAGAACTCAGAAGAAAAAGCAGCAATCCCACTTGGAGCAGTACACAGAAAGACAGAATTACAGAGTATATATGACAAACGCACATCAGGTTAAGAAATGCCACTCCATAGCAGTGGGGCTATCTTTTGTGCACCACCTAACTTAAGTTTAACATAATTTAGGGTTACCTCATAACCATATCAAGGCCAAGATTTTCATTTATCATATTAGTGCATTTTGGGACTTGTGGTGTTGGTTTATTTCAAGTGAACCCATTAGATTATCAGGTAAATCTGACCTCTAAACAATATGAAACACAACCAAACACAATGTCAATAGAACACTTTGACTGGCCATCAAGCACCACAGGGCACCATACTCAAATTCTTAAAGTGCTACTAAGCTATGCATATGAGAGTTAAGCACTGTACAAGTACACACAACAGATTTGTTAATATAATTTATTCAACAAACAACCAGCACAACAACCACTCAAAGTAAACCTACCAAACTGTCATACAACCCCCATTTGTTAAAGCCCATGCACATAGCATAGCCTTCTTTTAATGTACCACACACAGCCACTTATACTCGTTACTCAGTACTCCAAGAATATTACACACTAAACACAACTCATTCGTAATGCAAGCAACACTTAGCACACACAATGCTTAACTCAACTCCCATCTGCTACATCCAAGGATCCCAGTAGTACTAGGATCTTTGACTGCACGACGAGCAAATTCAGCATATTTTTATTATCTCGACAATGAATACCTGTTAAGTGAAAGTGCTCATAACGAACTGTCCTGGAGATGCTTGCATATCTCTTGGTCATTGTGAAATGTTGGCTGGGTATTACTAGCTGGTTGGTCGCAAAGCCAAGCCCTAGGGTTTTCAGCTGCCTCTTATGATGAAAGACATCATCAGCCAAACCCTGAGTTTTTAGTCAAAGACAACTTTTGGGACTTGAAGCATATTTCTACATATGTGTCCAAAAATCCCTTAACACAAAATGGTGTTTACCAAAAACTCATGATTGGTTCAGGGCGTCACATATCTTGGGGGCTTTTGAAAGCTACGGCTTCCACGATCCACTGAGATTGGGGATTCTTATACAGAGGACAGTCCCACACAAAACATAGCCCTCATTTTGCACGGTCCAGAGCCCCAGACCACTTAAAACCCACCACATTCCAAGTCTATTACATCACACAATGCCAACGAAACCCTATATCAGCATACCATACATGCACACAGACATTAATACACCCTACAAAACAAACTCCATCACAAGTACTCACACCTAACACCAAGCATTCCCAAACAGACCACAATGCACACAGATTTATCAAAACACCATCAGCCAGCAACCCTCACGTCCCCCCACCAACCGTATCCAGTACACCACTCCCCAAGTGAAGAAAATAAGTTACTGTAACTGTAGCTCTCCAGTATTGGAATCTTTCATAGATTCACCTGCTTCCCCGTTGTCGAGATGGGAGTCCCCCGGTACCTTATAACAGCAATGTAATGTTAAGCATAGAATATGAAGGCCCTATACCTTTTAATTTTGTAACGTATCCTAGTCTATTAAAAACAAAAAAGAGAGAGACCACACTTAGGTTTCAGCTAATCAAGCTGCTTTGCCCTTTAGAACACTAATGTGAGAAGCTCCAGTCCCTCAGAGTTTTAACCACACGTCGTGCTAGGGAGTCTCCATTGAGCTCTGCTCAGTTATACCTATTTGAACGTGGCCTCATCAGCATTGGTTTACGAAGCTACGTCTCCTCTCCGAGAAACCTCACATCCAGTCGAGAATGCCGCCCTTTCTCCTAACAATGAACAAGGGCCAAGTAAGCAACCAAAAGGGGAACTCGTGTCTAATCAAATAAAAAAAAATATATATATGCATCAAAAAAACTAATCTTGTGTTTTTATTTCTAAATTGTTTGAGGGTGAACATGATGTTTGTACACCTCCCAACCTAAAAAAGTTGAGGAAAGTGGCATTTGACATCTCAAGGATGGGCAGGTAATGACTACTGTTTTAATTAAATTAAATATAGATTGATAATGATTGTTTAATCTGACAGACTTGGGGTGGTCTTCCCCCCAACCTTTTGCCTTCCTCCTCCACTTTTTGTGACCTTGTTTTTGCTGGTATTAAGACTCTGCGCACTTTACCACTGATAACCAGTGCTAAGGTGTGTAGGAAGGTGGAATCTGACTACATGGTTGCCCCCACTTTTTTTTTCTGGTGTTTTAATGGTTTTTGACTTAGTTTGGCTGGGAACCTGCTATTCAGGTCCCCAGCCTATCTGCTTTCTCTTATAAATTGATTCCTTGTACTTTAGGTACACCACAGATTGGATTCTGGAGTGCCCTTATAAGTCCCTAGTATATGGTATACTATGTACCAAGGGCATAGACACCCCAGAGGCCTACCAGGTGCTGAAGCATGTATTGTGCCACCCCTGGAAGGCCCTCCAAAATGACACCACAGGACTGCTACTGCAGCCTGGGTAAGGTGGTGCATGCACCCCTTACAGAGATATAGGTTCACTATATCTCACCTAACACTGCACATAGAAACCTACCAGTCACCCCTATGGCAGGCCTTATCAATCCTGAAGGCAGGGTGCTTGGTTATATGTGAGAGGGTGCCCATGCATGAGCAGAGCCCCTCTGCAGCTCTCGGAATCACCTATCCGGGGTTGTCTGTGGTGCAGCCTGACCATATACTCTTAAGTGCATTATATCTAAACGGTAAATGCTAACTTTGGGATGGCTGCACGGAAACATGTCGTGTTTGGTGTCAAACACCTTGGAATCATACCCCCACACCAGTTCCTGGTGTGGAAGTATGATCCCACCCTTCTAGAGGGAGAGACATGACAGCACCGGTATACCCGGTACCAACTAAACAGAGCCTGGCATCACAAAATGGATGCTGCTGCCACAGACACGAGTCTGGCCTCCTGCTGCTGACCGAAACTCCGGCAGGGGAGGCCTGGACAATAGGTTTCCTGTCTCAGGGAGGTGTTACCACCTCCCAGACAGGCCTTAGTGGATTGGGGTGGGTGGTGCACTCTCAGTGCTTTGAAGTCCTGCACTGGGGGCACATTTGGTGTCCTCATGCATACCCCAGTTCAAACCGGTTGCAGGGGCTGCCAGCCCCTGCTCTGGCGCGAAACTGGACAAAGGAAATGGGTGTAGCCACCCCTCTTTCCAAACCCTCCCATAGGTGGGTCCCCAGAGTTAGTTCAACCCCCTTTCTTAGTATAAGTAAGGGAACCCTGGCAACAGGACTTTAGATATCCCTGGACGAAACTCTGAAGCTGAATATTGGACCTTCGACGCTCTACATCAAGATTAGAGGACTGAAGAATCTCCCTTGGGGTCAAGGAGTGACTCCCCTGCTTGGCAGGTACCAACAAAGCATCTGTCCGGTCTGCATCGCTGAAGCTCCCGCCGGACGCCAACGTTTTTGCATCACCAGAGGTGGATTTCCAGACTTCCCCGAGGCTGCCCTGAGTCCCCAGCGAAGCTGAGGCCCGTAGCTATCGTGGGTAACGTGGAACCGTGACCCCTGTACACCGAGCACATTTGCAAGTGCATCAACTTCCTGACATCTCTCGAAGCTGTGCTTTGGGTTCCAAGTAGCCCTAGCCCCGAGCACCAACTGCAGCGAAGATCACTGGCCTACACTCCACGAGTGTCCCGTGGGCCAGCTCCAAGTGCGACCGCTCGAGGCTCCTTCGCGATCCCTAGTCCGTTGGCTAGTGGGTCCCCACGAAGGCAACTCTTCAACTGCTTGGGCTTTTCTGGTTGCTCCAGACTTACCCTCGCTGGGTGAGTCCCTCAGACCTTGCTGGTCTGCACCGCAGCCTTTTCTTCACTTCCCCGTGACTTGCCGTTGCCAAGGCTTGTTTGGTCCAATCCGGTCGCCGACACCACAGCACTCGACAGACTTCGTGGGACAGCTCGAATCCAGCTCCTGGTCGTCGTCGACGCCTCCTGGACCTCGTGGCTGAAGAGTCAAGGCACCCGTCAACTCACCTGGAAGCACCCGACATCTGAGGGCATTCGACTATCGTGCCCCTGGTCACTGGCTAGTGACCCAGACTCTGTCCCCTCTGCTTTCAGGTCTTCCTTTCCTCGATCCAGGCTTGGATCGCTCCGGACACTCTTCTTCTCCACGGCAGCAGCACTTTTCCAGCGGTCGCCATTGAAAACGACGACGATCCCCGACACCTTTTAACACTTATGCACCCAGCTTCCCTGGGTGAGTAACTCGAGTATTTCGGTACTCACGTGGATGTGGGCCCTAGAAACTCTTAAGTTTTAAGGGGTTAACTGGAAGTCCTCTCCGAAGTGTCCCTTTTCTTTAAAAATCTAACCGCGACTTTCCCCATAGAAGTCAACGTTGGCTCGCGGCTGGGTTCTCACACTGCACGCGTCCCCCGTGGGTCCCCTGTGTCACTACCTTGGGTGGCTCCTTGGGGTCCAAGCACTTCTACAGGCCCTAGGCCTTGTGTCTAGCTCAGTCGTGGTTCTTATACCACTATTTTAGTATATGAATTGGTACGCCCCTAGGGCTCAAACGTGTATTGTGCTAAATACTGCTGATATTTGACTTGTAACTTATGTACTTCGAACTCTAGCCTCATAAAGAGACTAGAGGGGTGTGTTTAAGACTAAATACATATATTTTATATATATACCTGTTGTGGTCCTCTTTCATTTGGTCACTCAAGAGATTATAGACTGGTAAAACAAGCTGCTTTACATTCCTTCAAGACTTAGCCTGAAGGCTGCTCTCCATAGCTACCACTAGGATAGCTTTCAATAAAGGTTGTCTTTAACCTATCTCCATAAGGGGTTGTTTGGACTGGTGCAAGGTGCCCACTAGAACTAGTGGACAGCATATGCCAGGCCAACTTCTCACAAGGTGCTTGTGTGCTGTACCCTAAATGCACAAGTTACTAACTTGTGTAACGATATATCTGTAAGAGACAGTAGTTAGTGACAGATTCCTTACCTTAGAATATCCCCAGGCGTCAGACTGGATCCGGAAAGTTTTTGCGTAGCAGTACCCTTGCGCGTCGGTAGGCGGCGTCGTGCGGCTCCACGTCCGTCGTCGGCGTCGTGATCGCCGGGATGACGTCGCGGGCAGTACTTAGACGCCGCCCTGCACGCTGACGTCAGTTCTGTACACGACTTTCCGCGCCAGGAACGCAGAGCCATGCAAGAAGCTGACATAGGTGTCTGAAAAATACTAGGGCCCTGAAAGGGATGTCCTTAACCCTAGAAATCAGTTCGCAGAACGGGGAGGATGGGTGGGCGGTAGGAATCTGTCACTAACTACTGTCTCTTACAGATATATCGTTACACAAGTTAGTAACTTGTGCATCTGAAAGAGACACGTTAGTGACAGATTCCTTACCTTAGAATAGATACCCCAGCAATACCAACCCCGGTGGTGGGTCTGCGAACAAAGATCAGACAAGGAAGTCCCGGAGGACAGAACGGCCAAAGAAGCCGTCCCTCCGGACCTGACTGTCAAGGCAGTAATGCTTTGTAAATGTGTGCAGCGAGGCCCACGTAGCTGCCTGACCGATATCCTGCAGCGGAACACCGCGGCCTAAAGCCGTGGTAGCAGCCGTTGCCCTGGTGGAATGGGCACGCAGCCCAACAGGAGGCTCCTTCTTAGCCAAAGAATAGCAGGCTTTGATACACAAGGTTACCCAGCGGGAGATGGTTCTCTTGTGCACCGCCCGACCTTTTTTGGCGCCCACGTAGCCAACAAAGAGCTGGTCATCCACCCGGAAGTGTTGTGTGAGGTTGATATAAAAGGAAAGCGCACGTTTTGGGTCCAGACGGTGGAGCCTCTCTTCCTCTCTGGAAGGATGCGGAGGCGGAAAGAAGGTGGGCAAAGTAATGGTCTGCCCAATGTGGAAGGCAGTAACCACCTTTGGCAAGAAGGACGGACGCGTCCGAAGAACAACCTTGTCTGGATGAACAGACAGAAAGAGAGGTTTGCATGAAAGAGCCTGGAGATCACTCACCCGCCGAGCGGAGGTGATGGCCACCAGAAAGGCTGTCTTCAGAGTCAGAAGACGAAGAGGACAGTTATGTAGAGGCTCAAAGGGAGCGCACATAAGAAAGGTAAGAACCAAGTTCAAGTCCCACTGAGGCATCACAAACGGAACAGGAGGGAAGAGGTGTGTAATGCCTTTTAGAAACCTGTTAACAACAGGGGACTTGAAAAGGGAGGGCTGATCAGGAAGCCTGAGGAAGGCCGAGATGGCACAAAGATAGCCCTTGATGGTACCCAGGGCAGAACCCTGTTGGGCCAGAGAGAGAAGGAACAGAAGGACCTCAGAAAGAGGGGCAGAAAGGGGATTCACAGCCTTTGCTGTGCACCATGCCACAAACTTGTTCCACCTGCAGGCGTATACCACCTTAGTGGAGGGACGCCTGGCTGCCAGAATCACATCACAAACTTCGGGAGGCAAGTCGAAAGGAATCAACTGCCGCCGCTCAATCTCCACGCAAGCAGGTGGAGGCTGGACAGGTTCGGGTGGAGGACCGTCCCCTGCTGCTGCGACAGAAGATCCTCCCGAAGAGGCAGACGGATCGGGGATCGACACTCATACTGAGTAGCTCGGGATACCAAACTCTTCGAGCCCAGTCCAGAGCCACAAGGATGACTTGGGCCCGGTCGCGCCGAATCTTCTTCAACACTCTGGGTAGAAGTGGTATAGGCGGAAAAGCGTACAACAGACCGCAACTCCACTCGCGACGAAAAGCGTTGCCGAGCGAGTGCTGCCTTGGAAATTCCAACGCGCAGAACTGATGACATTGCGCGTTCTCTTCGGTGGCGAATAGATCTAACCAAGGCTCTCCCCACTGTAGAAAGAGTCCTTGCGCCACTTCCGAGTGAAGACGCCATTCGTGATCCATCATGCACCTGCGGCTGAGTTCGTCCGCCCTGGCGTTCAGGGAACCTGCCAGGTGTTGAACCATCAGGAAAATGCCCTGATGTTCCAGCCATGTCCAGAGGCGCAGAGCCTCCTGACATATGGTCCACGACCCCACCCCGCCTTGCTTGTTGCAGTACCACATGGCGGTGGTGTTGTCTGTGAACACCTGCACTACTTTCCCTTTGACAGAGGGAAGGAATGCCTTAAGTGCAAGTCGGATCGCCCGGAGCTCCAGAAGGTTGATATGGAGCCGGGACTCCGCCGGAGACCAGAGGCCTCTGATCTCCGCCTCTCCCATGTGACCGCCCCATCCCAGAAGGGACGCGTCCGTCACAACTGTGTGCTCTGGCTGGGGAAGGGAGAGTGATCTGCCCATGACCCATTGCCGGTTCGAGAGCCACCACTGCAACTGTCTTGCAGTCCCCTCCGAGATCTGAACGTGATCGGACAGATTGCCCTGGTGCTGCGCCCACTGGAACTTCAGGTCCCACTGCAGAGCCCGCATATGCCATCTGGCATGATCGACCAGCAGGATGCAGGAGGCCATGAGGCCCAGCAGCCTCAGGGTCATCCGTACCGAAACCCAGGATAAAGGCTGAAAGATCGGAATCATAGCCTGAATATCCCGGACTCGCCGTTCGGGAGGATAGGCCCGAAACTGCGTCGTGTCCAGAACTGCTCCGATGAAAAGGAGCTGTGGAGAAGGAATCAGATGCGACTTCGGCACATTGATGGAGAACTCCAGCGAGTGCAGGAGTTCGGCCGTAGTCTGGAGGTGGGAGACGACTGCCTGGGACGAGCCCGCCTTCAGCAGCCAGTCGTCGAGGTAGGGGAAGACTGGAACCCCTGCCCGGCGCAGATGAGCTGCGACCACCGCCATCACTTTCGTGAACACCCGAGGGGCACTTGTAAGGCCAAAGGGGAGCACGGTGAACTGAAAATGCTCGAGGCCTACCGTGAACCGAAGGTAACGCCGGTGGGCCGGCAGGACGGGGATGTGAAAATAAGCGTCCTGCAAGTCCAACGCTACCAACCAGTCTCCAGGGTCGAGGGCAGTCAAGACCTGAGCTAGGGTGAACATCTTGAACTTCTCCTTCCGGAGGAAGCGATTGACGTTCCGGAGGTCCAAGATAGGACGCATGTCCTCCTTGTCCTTTTTGGGCACCAGAAAGTAGTGGGAGTAGCAACCACGTCCTACTTCTGGGGTCGGAACATGCTCGATGGCCCTCTTGGCCAAGAGGGCCGTGACTTCCTTCTGCAGAAGCACCAAGTGATCCCCTGACATGCGGTGGAATTGAGGTGGCATGGCTGGGGGGTGGTTTCGAAGGGGAGGGAGTAGCCCTTCGGACAATGTCCAAGACCCACCTGTCCGAGGTGATGGCACGCCAGTGGTGAAGGTGATGGCGGACCCTGCCCCCTACTGGCGTGCTGTGCACCTAAAAGGAGGGACTAGGAGGGCTTGGAGGCCGCAGACGGGGCGGAGGTGGTGGCCTGACCCGCACGCTGGTTGCCCGAACCGCCACGGCGGTAGCCACGTCCCCGGCCACGCGAAGACGCTTGCTGTGCGGGCCGGTGGCTGGTCTGCGGACGTGACTGGGCGCCCCTTCCGTGGCCACGAAAGAGGCGAAAAGCAGAGGTTAGCGGAGGGCGCACAACAGAAAGGCCCAGGGACTTGGCAGTAGCCCGTGAGTCCTTAAAACGCTCCAGCGCATGGTCTGCTTTGGAACCAAAAAGACCGACTCCATCAAAGGGCATGTCCATGAGTGTATTCTGGACATCACCCGAGAAACCAGTTGTTCTCAGCCAGGCGTGGCGACGCAGCGCCACCGTCGTTGCAAGCGATCTGCCCAGCGAGTCGGCGGTATCAAGGCCACAACGTATGGTGTATTTAGCCGCATCTCTACCTTCCGCAATGGCGCGGGTAAGCAGTGTCTGGACCTCCTCAGAACACTGTGGCAAAACAGTTGCCACCGAATCCCACAGGGAGTGGGTATATCAGCCCAAAAGGCAAGCGGTGTTGACGGACCGCAAGCCAGCACTGGAGGAAGAAAAAGCCTTCTTCCCAAATTGGTCCCGGCGTTTGGATACCCTATCCGGAGGGGCGGTAGGGAAGGCGGTTTGGGAGGCAGAGGCTTGGACAACCAAGCTCTCGGGGGTGGGATGTTGAGAGAGGAACAAGGGGTCGCCCGGAGCAGGGCGATGGCGTCGGGCCACGTTCCTATCCACAGGAGCCCCTGTGGTGGGCTTGGACCAGGTGCCCAAAAGAACGTCAGATAGTGCATCATTAAACGGCAGCACAGTCTCCGAAGAGGAGGCTGCCGGCTGAAGCACTTCGGTCAGGAGATTAGTCCTGACAGCCACAGTAGGCAATTGGAGGTGCAAGGCTCCAGCTGCTCTACGCAACACCGTTGCGAAATTTGCTCCCTCCTCCGTAGCCACGGGAGGAGACAGCATGCCAGTGTCAGGGGAAGTGTCTAGACCACTGGCATCCCCAAGCTCCTCTGCCCAGTCCTGATCATACTCACACTGCTGTGTGAGAGGGTCTTCCGACCCCTCCCAGCTCTCCTGGTCCTCCTCTGGTTCAAAATATGGAGGAGGAGGGACATCTGGAACCCAAGGTCTCATCGGCGCCGGAGCCGGCGTCGAGCGACGTCGGTCCGGCTCCATGTCCGGAACCGGAGAGAACCGGGGAACGACGCCGCCCGGAGCCCCGGGCGGCATCGGGAACGGCACCAGGGAGATCGGCGCCGGCGGAGGCGTGGTTAGGTCAACCGGCGTCGATCAGGGTTGCGGTACCACCGGAGCCGGGATCGAGGCCGGGGCCGGAGCCGGGATCGAGGCCGGAGCCGGGATCAAGGATGGCGGGACAGGCGACGCCGGGACCGGAGTCGTCGGCAACGCCGGAGCAACCCCATCAGGGCCCGCGGGGCACGAAGGCGCACCGGAGGGACCTTGAGGCCCGAAGAGGCGGGCCATGGCCGACAGGAATTCCTGTATCTCGCCCGGAGTCGCCCCTGAACCCGGGAAGGACGGGTAATGCGGGGGCGGCGCCACAGGCACATCCGGAGCCGCGGGGACGGTGCCGACAGGGGCCTCAGCCGAGTCGCGAGACCGGCGAGGCGAAGTCTTAGAGCGATGGTGCTTCTTAGACTTCTTGTGCTTCGACTTACCCGAGGAGCGCAAAGACTTGGACTCCGATGACCGGCGGGGGCTCCGCGACCGGCCCCTCGACCTCTCACGGGACCGGGGCTTGGTGCGGCGCAGAGCCGACTGCCGGACCTCCAGGAGCTTTCGAGACCGCTCTCGCAAAGCCTTCGGGTGAAGTTTCCGGCAGTCAGGGCACGACTTCGTGTCGTGGTCTCGGCCGAGACAGTAGAGACACTCTAAGTGCGGGTCTGTGATCGACATCATTTGACCACAGGCACCGCATGGCTTGAAGCCGGGCATCCCTACCGACACCTAGGAGTCGAGAAGACTCGAAAAGAAACAGTGAAAAAATTCACCAAAAATGTAGTCAAAAATTGACTAGGGCACTGCTCTTCCCGGATCTGCGCTTACTGGCGCGGAAAAAGAAGAACTGACGTCAGTGCGCAGGGGCGGCATCTAAGTACTGCCCGCAACGTCATCCCGGCGATCATGACGCCGACGACGGACGCGGAGCCGCACGACGCCGCCTACCGACGCGCAAGGGTACTGCTACGCAAAAACTTTCCGGATCCAGTTTGACGCCTGGGGATATTCTAAGGTAAGGAATCTGTCACTAACGTGTCTCTTTCAGATATGATAGTATTGGTTCATCCCTGTGAGAAAGTGGTTCTAACCATCTGAGCCGTCTGGATTTTTCGCTTTTTGAACACCTGATTTTTGAGCTTTTACTGTGGGAGAGCCTCATAAGCTGGGACTCGCCCACGGTAAACTCATAATAAAATGGACTGCATGTGGTTTCCACCGGTGTCCGCCTTGTGAGCCAAGGCCGCTGCGCTGCAGCCAGGTTAAGGGGTACTGGACTGGTTACATGTGGACACGAGTGCACACGTGTGTGCACCTGTGTAAGGGCTGTGTGGGGGAGAATCCTGTTGTGTGCAATCCAGGAGCTTTTCAGAGACCATGTGGCATGAGACCCCTGGACAACGCCATCTTGAATGATCCCAGAGGCCTGTACAGGAAGGAGGAATCAGGGGCAGAGAGGTGATGTGTCACTGCAAGATAGGGCAAAAGTGCCTTCCTGCCAGCCCCCTCCATTTTTCTCATAAAAGGTCTTGCACAGGAAGAAGAGCTCTCTCTGGGGTGTGGTCTTGCTGAGGAAGACTGTTGGTGGAGAGTGGCACCATGGGTAGTGGGAAGGAAGAACCCCCTGACTACCTCAGGACTCTGGACTGTGCCTCTGAGGGAATCAAGGACCATTGAAGGAAGGCCTGGGCTTCTGCGCAAGGAGAGGAGAGGCCCAGAAGGCGAGTCAGGTGAAAGTCTGGTGCAGGGAGCCAGGGAAGACAGCTCCTTGCTGACTTCGCCCTCTTGGAGGCCAGGAGCATGGCGGACAGTGCTCCAGGTGGCTAGGGCTGGCCACTAGGAGCGAAAAGAGACCAAGATCAATTAAATCGGTCCACCGGGGGCCGAGATAGCCCCCCCCAAAGGTAGGCAACCTTTGACCTTTTACCGGACCAATGGCGAAGCGCGTGGGGCTCCGCTGCTGGTCTCCAATATGCCCCCGGGGTGAGGGTGGTCCCAGGGGCTGCCCCCAGAAGAAGTAAAAGTCAGGGAGCGCCGTCACGCCCCTCGTGAAAATGCCCACAGGGCCCAGGACCCAATTCCTGGGCACCGGTGAAGGTGATGTCGGGGAGCGCCGTTGCACCCCCCGTGAGGGTGCCCAAGGGGCCCAGGCCCCCATCCCTGGGTCCCGACAACGAGGAAGTTGGGGAGTGCTGTCGCACTCCCCGAGGCCCCGCCCGGCCGGCCGCAGCACCCGTGTCTGCCCACAGGAGCGTGCAGACCAGAATGAAGGGCTGGCTGCCGCTGCGGCACGCAAGGGTCCCGGCCAGGCGGGGAGCCGGTGAGAGCAGCCAGGGGTGAGCTCCCCGAGCTGCTCTCCAACTTACCTGCATGCGGGGTGCCCGGGGACGATAGGGCCCCGGAGGACAAGACGAAAGTGGCGCCAGGCCACCAGTCGAGCAGCGTGGCTCTCACCCGAGCAGCGGGAGAGCCACTGCTTAGATATGCACGCTCTAGAGCACGGGTACTCATAGTACGGCCCACGGGCCGCCAGCGGCCCGGCAAGCCTTCCTTGGCGGCCCGCGGACCTTGCAGAGTGTCAGCAAACACCGCCGGTTGCAGCAGGGCGGACTCCGAGAGACTCTGCTCTATGGAGGCGGGGCGATTATTCCAGTGATAGTCAGAGTGGAGATGCAGGGGTGCTACGAAGAGGTGAAATACAACAAAGCTTCATTAACAAGTAAATGGTCTTTTAAAGACCTGTGAAGTACTCGGGTGCGGCTGTGTGTGTGCCCGGGAAGCTGTCTCAGCCTGGGCTGACACACGCGCGGGGTGAGGTGACAGAGGACAGCAGGGTGTGAGAGCCGTGTGAGGTGACGGAGGGCGCCAAAGGGGGGCTTTGATCTGACAGCTCGGGGGTGAGAGTCAGAATTAAAGCCAGCGACAGATGTGACCCCAGGCCCAGTGGTGGGACACAAACCCCACGAAGCAGCAAATTCAGAGAGAAAACGAGTTGGCTTTTACATTACACAGGGAGAGGGGGGAGTGGGGGGGGCTGTCTCTGGGCTGGTGACGGGGACGTGTAGACACAGTACGTGTGCACTGCCCGAGGCACAGAGACAGATAGAGACAGAAACAGACAGAGACAGATAGAGATAGACAGAGACCGACAGAGACAGGGACAGACTGGCAGATAGAGACAGAGGCAGAGACAGATAGAGGCAGAGACAGATAGAGGCATATAGAGACAGAGCCAGATAGAGGCAGAGACAGATAGAGGCAGATACAGATAGAGGTAGAGACAGATAGAGGTAGAGACAGATAGAGGTAGAGACAGATAGAGGTAGAGACAGACAGCGATAGAGACAGAGAGAGAGACAGAGACAGAGAGAGAGAGATAGACAGAGAGAGAGACAGAGAGAGATGGAGACAGAGATAGAGGCAGGGACAGATAGAGGGAGAGACAGATGGAGGCAGAGACAGACAGAGACAGACAGGGACAGACAGAGACAGATAGAGGCAGAGACAGATAGAGCCAGATAGAGGCAGAGGCAGAGACAGATAGAGGCAGAGACAGATAGAGGCAGAGACAGAGGCAGAGACAGATAGAGGCAGAGACAGATAGAGGTAGAGACAAACAGAGACAGACAGCGATAGAGACAGAGACAGAGAGAGAGACAGAGACAGAGAGAGACAGAGACAGACAGAGATAGAGGCAGGGACAGATGGAGGCAGAGACAGATGGAGGCAGAGACAGATGGAGGCAGAGACAGATGGAGGCAGAGACAGATGGAGGCAGAGAGAGACAGGGACAGACAGAGACAGGGACAGACAGAGACAGGTAGAGGCAGAGACAGGGACAGGGGCAGACAGATAGAGGGAGACAGAGGGAGGGAGACAGAGACAAGGACAGACCGGGTCAGACAGGGACAGACAGAGACAGAGGCAGAGACAGGGACAGACAGAGGCAGAAACAGGGACAGACAGATAGAGGCAGAGACAGAGAGAGAGGCAGAGAGATGGAGACGGAGAGGGAGGGAGACAGAGAGGGAGGGAGACAGAGAGGGAGGGAGACAGAGAGGGAGGGAGACAGAGAGGGAGGGAGACAGAGAGGGAGGGAGACAGAGAGGGAGGGAGACAGAGAGGGAGGGAGACAGAGAGGGAGGGAGACAGAGAGGGAGGGAGACAGAGAGGAGGGAGACAGAGAGGGAGGGAGACAGAGAGGAGGGAGACAGAGAGGGAGGGAGACAGAGGGAGGGAGACAGAGGGAGGGGGAGGGAGGGAGACAGAGAGGGAGGGAGACAGAGAGGGAGGGAGACAGAGAGGGAGGGAGACAGAGGGAGGGAGTCAGAGGGAGAGAGAGAGGGAGACAGACAGAGGGAGACAGAGGGAGATAGACAGAGGGAGATAGAGGGAGGGAGATAGAGGGAGGGAGATAGAGGGAGGGAGACAGACAGAGGGAGACAGAGGGAGGGAGACAAAGGGAGGGAGACAAAGGGAGGGAGACAAAGGGAGGGAGACAAAGGGAGGGAGACAATTGGAGGGAGACAATTGGAGGGAGACAGACAGACAGATAGATAGAGGGAGGGAGAGGGAGACAGAGGGAGGGAGACAGACAGAGGGAGACAGACAGAGGGAGACAGACAGAGGGAGACAGACAGAGGGAGACATACAGAGGGAGGGAGACAGAGGGAGGGAGACAGAGGGAGGGAGACAGAGGGAGGGAGACAGAGGGAGGGAGACAGAGGGAGGGAGACAGAGGGAGGGAGACAGAGGGAGGGAGACAGAGAGAGGGAGACAGAGAGAGGGAGACAGAGAGAGGGAGACAGAGACAGGGAGACAGAGGGACAGAGACAGAGGGACAGAGACAGAGGGACAGAGACAGAGGGACAGAGGGACAGAGACAGAGGGACAGAGACAGAGGGACAGAGACAGAGGGACAGAGACAGAGGGACAGAGACAGAGGGACAGAGACAGAGGGACAGAGACAGAGAGAGGGAGACAGAGAGAGGGAGACAGGGCGACAGAGGGAGACAGGGCGACAGAGGGAGGAGGGTGACAGAGGGAGGGAGACAGATAGAGGGAGGAGGGTGACAGAGGGAGGGAGACAGACAGAGGGAGACAGACAGAGGGAGACAGACAGAAGGAGACAGACAGAAGGAGACAGACAGAAGGAGACAGACAGAAGGAGACAGACAGAAGGAGACAGACAGAAGGAGACAGACAGAAGGAGACAGACAGAAGGAGACAGACAGAGGGAGACAGACAGAAGGAGACAGACAGAAGGAGACAGACAGAGGGCGACAGACAGAGGGAGACAGACAGAGGGAGACAGACAGAGGGAGACAGACAGAGGGAGGGAGACAGACAGAGGGAGGGAGACAGAGGGAGGGAGACAGACAGAGGGAGGGAGACAGAGGGAGGGAGAGAGAGGGAGACAGAGGGAGAGAGAGGGAGACAGAGGGAGAGAGAGGGAGACAGAGAGAGCGAGGGAGGGAGAGAAGAGCGAGGGAGTCAGAGAGAGGGAGACAGAGAGGGAGAGAGAGAGAGAGAGGGAGAGAGCGAGAGAGAGAGAGAGCGAGAGAGAGAGAGCGAGAGAGAGAGCGAGAGAGAGAGCGAGAGAGAGAGAGAGCGAGAGAGAGAGAGAGCGAGAGAGCGAGCGAGCGAGCGAGAGAGCGAGAGAGCGAGAGAGCGAGAGAGCGAGAGAGCGAGCGAGCGAGCGAGAGAGCGAGAGAGAGCGAGAGAGCGAGAGAGCGAGAGAGCGAGAGAGCGAGAGAGAGCGAGAGAGCGAGAGAGCGAGAGAGAGAGAGAGAGAGAGAGAGAGAGAGCGAGATGTGTGTATGCCGGGTCTGGTGGCTCAGTGGACGAAGGCGTCCGCTGCAGGGGCCTGTGTTCAACCTCATGGTCACAGTTTTTTTTTGCACTAGCCCCGCCCCCCTCCCCCACTGACCCCGCCCCCACCGGTGTGGCCCTCGGCCACAAACCACACTGTAAATTTGGCCCTCGAGAGAAAGTTTGTGAGTACCCATGCTCTAGAGGGAGCGCCCCATAATGCCCGGGGGGGCATGGTCATGCCTTTGAGAAAACCTGCTCGTTTTCGGCGTGTGGTGACCCCAGAAAGATGGGGTTACCACTATTGGGATGCAAATGTGCAGGGGGAGCTGCAGGAGCAGCGAAGACCCCACCAGCACAGAATTGAAAAGTCCCCCCCCTAAGTCTCTAGGGACTGTAAAGAAATAACCCCTCAAGGGTTCATCCATGTTTTGAAGCCTGCTTGATGCTGGAACTTTTGTTCTTCAGGGTGGAAGAACCTTTTTCTTAAGGACAAGGATGATGACTGTATGTAGAGCCACTTTCTAGGGATGGAAAGTGGTAAATGCAGGCGGTGCATTTACGTAATAGTGGTCCTTTTGGGATTAGACGTCACATGCAATATGTGATGTTAAAGGTGAATTGGAAATATGTTGCAGCATCCTTGCCAGGGTGCTGGGTCATAATTGCATGGCGATGTGATTCTAAAAATTATGCCTGTGATTGACTTGCATTGTACATGTTGCCAGATATGATAATTACCCCTCATTCCAAGTTATGCTTAGATGTGTATTCTTGCTACTGCATTATTTGAACAACCAGACTGTCAGCCACTGGGATTTAGGTGTATATACTGTATGGTCAGTATGAGGTACTCTCAGTCAGGGTTATATGTCGCTATGGCAGGTGTTCCCATCATAAATGCTTGTTGAAATAATGGGGTAGGCAGCCACTGGGGTGGTGCCAGTGGTAAGGGACCTCACTCCAGAATATGGTCAACCCGTGGCATTTGGGGGCAAGATGATCATACATGTGAGTGGTGGTACCAGACCCCCTCCTGTGAGAGAGGTGGGAATGTTTACGCAACGTCAAGAAGTATTTCCATCAGCTTATGTATATTTGTAAGTTGATGCATAGTATTAAGTAGTGTGTGTGTAATAAATATACTCTTCCTTTTTATAAAGAAAAGCACAGTTTGGACAATCAATTATTGAGTGTTATTTCTGCGTACCAGTAAATGGTGCTTACTGGCCCACACCACCTCCCTTGAGTAAGCCTTGGACTGCTCTGCAATGCTACCCTCAGAGTCAACTGCTACAATGGGGTGTTTGGTTCCCAGTGAAGGACAAATGTAGACCCATTTTTTGTGCAGACCTCACATAGAATGCCTCATTTTCCAACAATCCCCAATTGCCATATTTAATTTACTTGTAAGTCACCAGTAAAGTGGTACTCTCTCTACCCAGGGCCTGTAAATCAAATGCTACTAGGGGGCCTGCAGCACTGAATATGCCACCCACTTAAGAAGCCCTTTAACCACGTCTCAGGCCTACGATTGCAGGGCCCGTGTGTGCAGTTTACATTGCCATGTCGACCTGGCAAAATAAACCTTCTGCCAGCCCCAAACCTTCCCTTTTCTATACATACAAGCCACCTCTAAAGTAGGACCTGCACAACTCAGAGGGCAGGGTGCACTGTATTTAAAAAGCAGGACATGTACTTTTTAGTGAAAAACTCTCAAAGTAACATTGGTATTAGCTTATTACAGTTTATGAGTACTTCCCAAATGGTAAGATATAACTGATTCAGGTTTGGTGTCTCTGGAATCACAATTTGAAATCCAAACTGATGGGGAAGTCGGATTTTAAAATGCAATTCTAAAAATGCAACTTTTAGAAAAGTTAGCATTTTCTTACTTTAGCCATTTGGGGCCTTCTGCCTATCTCTGATCATATGTTTGGGGTGGATGACAGTTGGGCTTTGTGTATTCTCCCTGCATAGCCACACACAATGGGAGCTTAGGTGTGACTTGAAGGGCCATCCTGGCAGGATGGGCGGGAGGAGCTGGACCCAGCCCCACTTATATCTGAATAGGTTGTGTTTTGTCCCCACACAAAGGGTTGCATAGCCCCCTGTAGTGAGTCTGGAGTCAGGGCAGGACCTCTGTGCACTTCAAAGACCTGTCTTTGAAGTCTCCCCACTTTAAAGATCCAACTGGGTATAAGTACTGAGCCTCCGACACCACAACGTCAGTACACTTCTGGACCTGTGAAGACTGCCAGGAAGAAGGACTGCTGTATTGCTGAAAGGATTTCCACTCTGCTGGACTGCTGTTTTGCTGAACTCCAGAGTTGCTGTGCTGACCTGCTGCTTGCTGCCCTCCTGCCTCAGTGAGGGGACTGGACCCGGATCACTTGAACCCAGAGTGACTCCAAGAGCTCTGGGTCTTATCTAAAGTCTCAAGGACATAAAAGACTTCCAACCACAACTGCGTCTGCACCTAGACTTTGTCTACTGTGGCCAGTGGTGCCACCCCAGTCCTGCACCCTTAGAAGAGGGCCTTAAGTGTTTCTCTAGTGGAACCGACGCATCCTCTGCTGAGCGATGCATCCCCCAACAGTACCAATGCATCTCCTTGGCTGAGCAGCACATCTTCGAGCAGAACAACCGCATGGATTGGACCTGTTGCAAAAGACTCGAATCGTCGCTGCACCCTTGTGGTCATTTTTGTTGTGCTGTAAGTAAAATGTATGTCTGACTCTGATTTTGGGTTAAAAAGTACCCAGTTTTATTGATTAGAGCTTAGCGGCATTCCATCACTGTTTTTATAAATGAATGCTCATAGTACCTTGGTTCAGCCACAAGACTACTCAAGATGCAAGCCTGTGCTTCTACAAAAGACATGTGGTTCCAAAATAATGTTGATATGTTAGAACATCAAATGAAAACATCCGTAGCACAGAGTAATTAAGCACTATGCGTGGTGTGTGTAAAGCATCGGATGGGCTTGGTGGTGTGTCTCTAAAAGATGTGGCATATGCTTGGTGTTACGGTGTGCTGCTAGGTGTGCTGCTCTGTGGCTACATTGGACTTAGTGGACCTGATTCACAAAACAGCCCTGAATATACACGCAGAGGTACTCCTATGCACTAATACAGGTTTACAACTTTTTTCTATTGTCAAAACTGTTCTGATGTGTGGCAGGAATCCTGCATCAGTGACATATTTCCGATCGTACACCTAAGAAAGTCAAATGACTTCCAGGTTGAGAAAAGCCTCCTCAGTGGTGCCATGGCAAGCTTATTTCTTTTTTCCTCCACGGGAAAATATTTTTCCAATGGAAAAACTTCAAAACATATCCCCACATGAAGTTCAGGGATGCTCTAATCCCTTTACCCACCCTGCACTAAATTTCCAACCATTTCCAGTGTGATAAAGGGACGGAGGAAACATTTTCAATGATGACAAACTGACCAGTTTGTAGTTGTTTATAAACCTTTAAGTCATACTAAACCTTGAACTGCCCTCTCCTCACCACTTGCATGGAAATTAAAGTGCTGTGAGTTATACTATGCAGGGATAAATAGCTTTATAACTGCTAGGTCACATTCTGAATTCACTATTAAAACTTTGTTATCAGCGCAAAAGACTTTGTGAATTGGACCAATTCTGTCCAACTTTAAAGGAATTGGCCTGTTAAGTTAAAATCTTGTGACTAAGTGGGACATAAAGGGCAAAGACCTTCCAGGTACCAGGAGCTCAATGGTGTAGCACTGACCAAAGCATCCCTGTTTGGAGCACCCAAGAAACATACAGTGCTCGATTTCATGGCTGACATGAGGTGCGCCATACCCCTAGTCACTCGCTCTGCTAAGTCAGGGCCCTATAAAGTAGGTAGTTTAATTGTACAAAATAGATTTGTTTTTGGTATTACTTGGGCAAAACAAGAAAGTGGAGACACCCTTGCCTCCAGAAACAATAGAATGCAGTTTGGTCTCTTTTCTTACAACAGTCACCTGAGGGGCTATCCGGCAACAGCCCAATGGGTGCCACCTGATGAAGATCAATCACCAGTGCTATATTTAATATTGGAGTCTTACAGTATTTTTGTGTTCCGGGCAAGCACATTTACCTTGTAGCAACATCCCTGTTCAAAAGATGTAGGCACTAGTAACTTTCCCTACCTGGGAACACCCAAAGTGACACCACCTGTGTATAGAAATGACTGTAGTGACTAAAACCACTCGGTTTACAACAATGGCCTCACGCAGCACAGG
The DNA here is from genome assembly GCA_963921515.1 of Calotriton arnoldi. Lineage (NCBI taxonomy): Eukaryota > Metazoa > Chordata > Amphibia > Caudata > Salamandridae > Calotriton > Calotriton arnoldi. The sequence goes on along the minus strand of CAWUFW010000598.1, from coordinate 909,064 downwards.
GCACTGCATTTGCGTGTCCCTAGGGAGCAGGAACACCACAACTGATGGATCAGCACAGGACGCTGGTGTAGTGTGTCCATGGGGAGCTGAAGAACCATTTACCTGGGGAGCTGGAGCATCCTAGTGTGCAGGAGTAGCTTTTCCCTAGGAATTCAGTGACAAATTCCTCAGCAAATGCCGAAGTCAAACAAAATTCTCAACCCATTTTTTTCCTGAAATGAGCCCTTCCTTGCAGCTAACAACATATTAAAATGAACATCTCAGGGTAAATTAACAAAATGAAGATGCAACTGTGGGAGCAAATTCACTTACTCCAGAACCAAACGTTAGCGGGTAATCCAGTGGTTATTGGGATTAACTACTAGCCAAAAAGTGCTTCAACGCCTCGTGAGAGGTAGTAAGCACAAGATACATCCAATGGTTTTATAGCTCTTAAGCATTACACAAATGGCAATATAACACAAAACAACCCCATTTTGTACATACATTTGGAGCCAACTCTTCTCTAATTACCACATACTAGAGTCTTGGTGCCACTTAGAAGGAATTACAGCAAACATTTACTGCTCTGTTGCATAACCAGACTCACCTCGTTGCCCATCTGCTTGGTGGGTGACCCCTGGGACCCAGAAATGAGGGAAAAAGGGCTCAAGGGGCTGGTGAGGCTCGCAGAGCTCAAAGGACTGGCAGGACTGTTCGAACTGTAGGTACCCGAAGGGGCGCAGGGCACTATTAGAGAAGAAGACAAAGAACCAAATTAAAAAAAACAAATTAAAAATGCATCATATTTTGCAACGTAACAGATGTATCAACAATAGAAGGAATTAAAGACCCCCTACAATGTAAGATATGCATACACATTTAAAAAGCATAATATGATAAAAATACTTGAAACTGCTTACAAAAATGTGAGGCATTTTAGTGGAGTCCCCGGACAGTCAGTGGTAACATGGACGTATCCTAAGAGTGCAAGGGTTAATACTGGTGTCGCAGGACCACTAATAGTATTGCACTCAGATTTGAGAACCATACTATTAATTTAACTGTCTTCCACAGAGCTCCTATGCCATAAAGTATTAGGGGGAATTACGTTGCTCCCATTATTCTAGTTTGACCCTTTACTCTATGTGAGTAGGAAATTTGTCAGCCGACACTTGCTCTAGGATAAGAGATCAACTCGGGTACAACATGATCGAGGCAATAAATCTCAATAACCTGAACTGAGAGTTATTACCAATGTTTTCCTGCAGAGCAGAGTTATGACGATTGCCAACATCTTTGGGACAAGTCAGTTTACTACAATGCATATAAACAGATCTCAATCAATGGCGCAGAGGTGCAATGTAACACTGCAATGTAGCCAGTGGTATATAATCTGTTTGCTCATTCGCTTAGTGTTTCTGGCTCTGGGTGCAAAGTTGGACAGCTCAGTGAGTTTGAGACCATACTGATGGGTTTCCAGCACAGGGCCAATACCCAATTAGAAGTGGGGTGCTCCCCAAGTCAAAGGTTGGGGCTAGGGTGCCATGGCCAGATTCTAGAGTTTAATTGTTTGATTAAGAGGAGCTTCCAGGGTTTTAGTTGCTGGAAGGACACAGTTCAGAATGACGCATGTCTCACAATTCTTTAAATTTTTTCACTAAGAGAGAGAAATTGCTTGGGAAGGGGTGGGTGGGGTTGGGGAGAGAACTGCAAAAGTCTTTATCATAAAATAGCCTGATGGGCTTAAAGTGCGATTCATTAGTCACAACAGCAGAACTGGTTAGGGTGCTTCTATATGTTCAGTGGTGGCTGGTGACATTTGAAAGTGGCAGGCGTAAAAGTTTGGTATGATTTTTATGTAGTGAGCGACGCGAGCAAGGTTAATGGACAAACGTGGGGTCCAGGCTGGATCCTCCTCCAGAAGAAAATATTGAAAAAAAGATCTGCACATCTTCAACCACCTCTTTTTCCTCTTCAGCAACCTCATTTCACTCTTCCCCGAGTGCACTTCCTTGCATCTCCCTCACTTCACCACGTCCAAACATACACTGCACTCACTCGCATTTAAGCAATATATTTACTTTTGTCCTCTAAATATTTTTCCATCTGTGCACCCCCTTTACACACTTTCACAAAATTGCAATTACAACTGGAATAAATGACCGCTGTTCTGTGTACTCTGCAGAGAGGCCAATCCTCTGACAGGCACTGTGCTTTGGCTTCAGCGTCAGAACTCTCAAAGCCCCTCATAATCACCTGCACAGCTCAAACTATGCATGGAAGAAAATACAGAAAGACACCCAACATGATTAAATAGCCAACTCTTGAGGAAGGCAAGATTAAGTAAAACTTGAAATAAGAGGAAGTAAATCGCTGATATGCATTGCCTTAACGTTTTTAACACTCATAAATCAATCCATGTTTTTGGCATTAATGTTGTTAAGGGCATGAAGATCAGGCACGTTTTAATGTCCTACAGCAGATACCGCACATATCTCTGCTACGCCCTTGACTCTGATATTTGTATCGGCTGCTTGTCTTTTGCACCCATTTCATGGGGGAACAAATGCTGCAGCTCCACTTCTAACATGGCCATCGACGTGCAGCCAGGGTCTGGGGTGTCACAGTGGGGGAGGTTAGAGTGGCGAGGGGTCTCAAATCAATATACATGACAGAAGATTGGCATTCTAACACTTACCATTACCGAGGACGGGCACCAAAACACATGCTTGCATCCACTCCTACGTCACAAATGGGAAAGGGTGCGTGTGAATGACAGACGGCTGATCTCACGCAGGGAGGGAGACTCCAACGCCCCAAACCATGACGCTGACAGCGTCACTGGCCTACAGAGAACACTGCAATAGACTACAATGGCAATGATTCATTATGAAGGGCTTTAGAACAGTAAGCCCTGCGTCACAGTTCAGAAAGTTGATTTCCTGCCTGGCTTCTTTCTCCTGACTCAGAGTGAGGTGGGGCAGGCAGCCTGGGACACAGCCCAGACTTAAATACATCGATTTGTTTAGAGATATGATCGAATCTCTAAATAAATCGATCTATTTCATATTTGTACAGGAATGCGATGGGAATAATTTCAGGGGGGCGCAACCCCAGAGCCCTAATGGAGAATCCGCCTCTGTATATGTTAGGAGTTGAACTGGTCCTGCCACAGAGCCTCAGTTTCCGGGTGACAGCCAGAGACTCAGGAAGAGGAGGCGGGGTGGTTTTCACTATTTTCAGCAGAAACCTATTTCAACAATAGATGGGATGGAGATGGAAATCCTCATTCCTGTCCCACCCACCAGCTAACTATGGTATTAGGGCAGCAAGCCCAGAGCAAAGGGACAATTTGGCCATCACATCCACCACCATCTTATGTAGTTGTGCACACGGTGTCCTAAATGGATACCCACCACCTTCCATAGAGTCTGCAGATCAACCACAAAAGAAGAACAAAACAACTCATATTTGCACAGGGATAAACATACAAATGACTGTACCCCTGAACTTTAACTCCTTGTTCCCGCCACCACCACCAGCCACCTAAAAGTCTGTTAAGAGGTGGCAGTGGTCTTTCCTCCAAATGGTTGGGATACACCTTGGCTGCATCACGGTTCCACAGAAACAGATCCTTCTGGTTAACATTTCTTATTGAAAGGAAAACATGTCAGAGAAAAAGATAGGTCAAGGCGATACAGCTTTTCCAACCTGTTCAGGGAGCTTTCATCCCAACAGAGAGAGTTGTTTGAGGGGACTCGGTTGTTTGAGGGGACCCTGTTGTTTGAGGGGACCCTGCTGTTTGATTCACCGAACGTTTAGACTAGAGATTCATGATCCAAACCATCCTACCCTACGAGGCGTATCAGGGTTAAAAAATAAAATAAAAAAAGACTGCTGAAAAACCAAACACTGCCCCAAGAAACCAAATGCTGCCCCAAGAAAATGGATCTTTGTTGAAGTTAGAAACAAAGGTTGAAGCAGCCTCCAATTAAGTCAACTCTAAAGCAATCGCATAGACACAGATTAGCATTATATAAAACCAAAATTGGAAGCAAATGTGAAAATATCTTATTTTTTTAACATTTTGCTTACTTTAGAAGCAGAAACGAGCTAAGATTAAGCAGGTCTACTATGCGGACACAGTATGCATCCACTTATTATATTAACACTTGTTCCCTGCTGTAATCCGGCGACTGGGATCATCAAGTTGAATTTCATTTTGTCTGGCTATGTAAACATAGCAGTAACTTTCAATGAGGCACTTAAAAGCACAGTCATTTCTACTTATACCTCAAAATGCTGCTTGTTTTACATTTCGCTCCAAAACCCATCTCACCCCCTGAAATTGATTTTACGCTCAGCAGCACAGTTCATCTATGGGACCAAAAGAAATTACCACATTACCCGCATGCTGATCACCCTCTAATGGATGTCAATTGAAGCAATGGCCATCTACAAGACTGCCTGCATCACCCATAAAGCCCTACATACATCCACTCCCTGTTACCTGAAAGACAAACTCAAGCTATCAGGTGGCTCCAGACCATCGCGGAACGCCGAAGCAATGATGTTTGAACCCCATCCTTTAAAAGAGAACAACTGATGGCACAATCCTTCCGGGAAGCACAACCAGAATCTGGAATTCACAACCTCCAAATGTGCGCACTACTACTTTGCTAATGACTTTTAAAAGTGACCTGAAAGTCATTCTCTTTCGACTTTACTTTAGCTAAAACACTGTAAGCAACTCTTGGCACAGACCCACTATACTACTGCAACCTTTTTACGGCTGTATACTATTTCAACCTTTTACAGCCACATGTACCTTTGAACATTCTGTATAGCTCCTCAACCTTTTTAAGGCTTATGTACATTCTGTTTTATGTAATGACTTACTTTGTTATATTTTCAATCCTTTGTAATTATTTATAGTTGTATTGTCTATGTTAAACCATCCATTTAACTAAATATTTTCCCTGTAAAGCGATCTGGCAGTTTGGGTAATGCCTGAACTATATGCTATATAAATAAGCCTAAATATTATTATTTTTTTTTTTAAATAAGAGCCCTGAGGTTATACAGTCTGTGTCAACACAGTGATCTTGCCAGCCCTACAGGTTCAGCAGATTCAGTGCAGAGCTTAGGAAAGATTTGCGACCAATGTCCATACAGCCGAAGCAACGGAAAGAGGAGGTCATTGTTGTACTAAGATTAGTGCATGCTGCTGTAAAACAAGCAATACACATGAGGTTTTGATCAAAAACAGAATTGACAAGATTAGAATCCATACTGCTGAGGGGCACCGGGCAATGCCTCCACTGCCTGGCTACATGGAAAGGAGGCACACACGCTGTTTTTCTGAAGGCCAGAGCAGCATGTCCATATCTTACCAACCCGAGGAGCAGAGTCGACTAGTGCCCCTGTTTTTGTACAGACGGACGCTGGGATTCATTCACGAGGACCATGATGTGGACAGAGCACATTTCTAGACCCTCACTGAGTACTACAGGACAACATGATGTACATTGCATTTACGGTCCATACTGAAACCAGAAAGGTTCTTTTATTATCTGAACAGGGAAGCCCAGTTCTGACTCTCAGCCAAACTGGACAGGTGATGTTGTTGGAATAAGCACACATACCCCTGTGCTTGGCTGTGTCTGTTCCACGTGAAGGGTTGTTCTTCCGGAGCCCCTCCATCACATCCTGGATACGCCAGATTTCCTTCTGGATCTGCCCATTCAAGACTTCATTCTAATGGGGAAGGAGAAAACAGATCAACACAGACTATGGAAAAATGTGAGGGAGAGGTGTGGAAGCAACCCACTGCAAATTAAGACAATGACATACCGACACAATGCTACAGCAGTGACCAGCATTCACCTGGAGGAACAGCTACAACAATCACCAGTATTCCTCAATGCAGAACTAAAACAATGACTACCACTCGCCAAAAGATAAGACAATGACCAGCACTGACCCTGAGGCACAACTAAGGGTCTAGTTTAGAGTTTGGAGGAAAGAGTAAAGTAACAAGGGAGTGACACAGGGATCTTGCCTTAGTGCCACTTTATTTAACATTTATGTGCCCCCCGTGCTAAAATATTCAGAGAATTTGGCTTCACTCCACTTTCATATGCTGATGACACTCAGCTCCTACTTTCATTTGACAAATATACCCTGAATAGCCAAGCTCGTTTCTCAGAAGGTATGACAGCAATTGCTTCTTGGATGACGGAATATTTTCTCCAGTTAAATGCTGGGAATACTGAGATTATGCTCTTTGGTGATGCCCTCTTGCTTTGGTCGCCAGAATAGTGGCCTGCTAAGATGGGCATCGCCCCTACCCCCAAGACAGTAGTTAATATCTTGGGTGTCCGTCTAGACCAGAAACTTACCATGAAGGACCAAGTGGTGGCCACCGCTGGTTTCCTGGTTGCTGAGCCTTTTACACTGAATGTTTCCTCTCCTTCCTCTCTCTGTGCATAATACGCTCGTCCAGGCACTAGTGATGAGCCGTCTGGACTACTGCAATACCCTTATGATTGCGGCTAGCGACTCTTCTCTGAAAAGGCTCCTGGTAGTACAAAATACAGCTGCCCGTCTTGTTAGGAATTTACCAACAAGAACTGCCTCCCTTCCTCTCTTGCATCAACTTCACTGGTTACCAATTCGCAAGAGAGTCAAATTTAAGATATGCTTTATTGTACATAAAGCCTTGAATGGCAGAAGCCCTGGCTATTTAACTGATCAACTGATCTCTTATCAGCCAAACAGATTCCTTCGCTCAGGAGATAAATCACTGCTTGTTACTCCCTGGTTCAGGAAAGTCCGGACAGGTGGTAAAGCCTTTTCTATTTGGGCCCCCCTTTACTGGAATCAATTACCGACACAGCTTTGAAAATATTCAGAATATTTTTCATTTAGAAGACTTCTTAAAACGAAACTCTTCTGAGTCTGGGTTTTCTGGTCTGCACTGTTTGCTTTGCTTCCTATAGCGGGGCGATACCCCTTCAGAAGTGAGTCATGCGCTTTATAAATTAAAAAATAAAGTAAATAAAGTCAGTCAGGGCAACGGAGTAAATTACTCCACTACTCTGATGGACATCCCATCTCCCAAATAGAGAAATGTTGTCCGGTACCCCAAACATCTCTTAACATTGTCAGGACCTGATGTTACAGCGGTTCCTGTCAATGTTGGAAGAGTTTCACAGATGGTTCTGTCAAACATGATGGCAAGCCGTCAAACTTAAACAAAGTTTTACTTTTTTCAAAAAGAAATTGGGAGTTTGCTTTTTAAGAAAGTAAAGTGAGTTTTTTCCCATCGTGTGGGGGTAATTTTTTTTTTTTTTTTTTTAAACTGTCCCTCAGCACAAGGTTTTACTTTGTGGTGATGGACAGTTAAAAAGCAAAAAAGAAATCCAACTCTAAATTGGGCAAACGGTTGTAAAACTAACTTCTGACATCAGAGGAGCATCTCAGCGACAGAGCAAGAGTAGGCTCAGTCATCGACATATTTTCGGTCCACTCAACTCTAAATCGGGCAGGCGGGAGGACTGAGTCTGATAGACTGGGTACTCCATTGCAGTGGCGATAGGGTACCATCCCTGAAATACTTTAAACAAGCCCCTAAATCAATGATCAGCACTTGCCCTTAGAGTGGAGAGCTAAGATAACAAACCATGAGGCAGAGCTAAAACAGTGACGATCACCCTCCCAGAAAAGAGAATTATGCTAATAACCAGCACTCATCTTGGAGATGAGCTACAACCATGACCAGTACCCATCTCAAAGAACCACCAAAACATAATGCACAGCATGTCAATCTGAAATAGGTTCACACTGTAAAACGACAAAAACAATAAGCATCACCCACTATGAGATTTAGGGTCTTATTACGAGTTTAATGGTCCTCCTGTCGGCCCACAGTGCCAACAGGAGGACCGACAAGCCCATCGAGCACCCACCCACAAGAGTACAACTGTAGTCCATGGCAGGTGGGTGGTGCTTCAGCGGTCACTGGGCGGCAGCTATATAAGGCTCACAGGTGAGCCTTAACTGCAGATGCCGCCGTGACAGCACCTGCAGCACGTTCCTGCATGGTGTGGCATGCATGCCACACCGTGCAGGAACTGGGGTGCAATTCCAGGGGGGCACAACATGTGCACCCCCCCCCAGCACGCACACCCAGGAGCGGCAGGGGGGAACCTACCTCTCCGTCACCCTTTTCATGGCGGGCTCACCATCATGGAAGGGGCAGTGGACAGTCGCACAACGGTGCCGCAGCTGCACCGCCAGCATATTGCTGCCCCCTTCCGCTGCGCGATTGCCTAGGGATCCTGGATCCCCGCTGGAAGCGGCGGTCCTGTGGCGGTCGGGCTGACACACACTGAATACTGGGGGCAGAGTGGTGGCGGTAGTCGGACCGCCACAGCAAGTACGGCGGTCCTGTGGACCACTGTACTTGTATACGGCGGTCCTGTGGACCGCCGTACTTATAATAAGGTCTTAAATCTAAAACAACGAAACAACACTTACCCTAATGCAAAGCCAAAACACACGCCAGCATCCACAGAGAAAATGATAAATATTAACTTGAGGCTGAGGTAAGACAATGGCTTGTGCCAACAACTAGACGGAGAGCCAATCTCGGTGACAAAAACCAAGGCTGATGCAGGACTAAGAAAATGACCAGTACTTAGTTTAAATGTAAAGGCAATCACCAACATCTGCTGAAGCAAACAGCTAAGATTGACAAGATACCATGCTAGTGCAGAAAGGTAAGATGAGAACAAGCGCCTACTCTCAGACTGAAATAAGAGTGGCCTCACCCACAATAAGTGCCAGCAGTCCAGCTCTATCCACTAGATGCAATCCAAGAGGCTAGTAAGGGAGTGGATTCAGTGTGCACCATCTTCAGGTAAACCGATCAAATCAAAATTCTCAAGACAAACTTAATGCAACAAATAGACCTCAAATACAATTTTTGCAATGGAATGTGAGTATCCAATGTCACTGAAGAATGGCACCACACACTGGTGTTGTGGGAGTTGTTTGAAATAGGGATGGGGATGCTACACCCCATTCTCAGAGTTCTCCCTTGTAGTGCAACAAAAATGCCACATTTTTGTGCATGCGGTCCTTATGTTTTATCAAAAAAATGTTTGCAATTTGTTTTTTTATTGAAAAGGTTTAACAATATAATGTTTATGTTCAGCTGTGTTCATGGGGTGAAAGGCTGTTTACTTGTTTTGTACCATACAGTGCCTGGGGATATGTCACAACTATAAAAGCTGTAGGGCTCTTGATCCATTATTTGGTATTTACCCACAATGTCCCAGCCAAGCGGCTCACTTATTTGATGTCTATCCTGCAGTGCCCCCGGGGTTGAGCCCCCTGCTCCTGCAGGCCACTGGAGCAAGCAGCAACTTACCTGGATGTCTAGGTTCAGTTGCTCCCAGAGATCGTCATGCAGGGTGCAGACCTCATTCTCCAGTGTCTCATACTCCAGGGTGCTCTTCGATAATGCCTGCAAGAGAGGGACAATGAAATACAGGTGAGGGGGAGAATACATTGTACAGGGATGCCAGGATAGCATAGTTAAAAACTTGAACACACAGCATGACCATGTGTTTGCATTTGAGGTAGGTTTCTGGAGACTAACTCTCTATTAACTTGTGACTTTTTTTTTAAGTGATTTGCAATACAGTGCTCTAATAATATCTAAAACTTTAAATATTCTGAATTCTAAACCCCGTCCATTATGACAAGACTTCCACTTTTACAATGATCCAGCTCTTCAACCCAAACAAATATATATAGGAACAAATGCTAAAACAATACATTTTTAATTCTAGGTGAATTATGATTTTGGACATTCTTTACCAATTGAAAGAGAAACTACTCTATAAGGAACCTCTTTGTTTTTCATATGTTTTCCAGATTTCCCCCAATTTTATCTTCTGTTCTTTACCATTTGAGCAAACAAAACAAAAAAAGACCACAATTATGAGTTCTATATTTGAACATCGTTTCAGTCACTTTAATGCCACTATGGAATAGCTTTACCAGCAGATGCTACCAACTCGGTCAAAGACATTTGCACAAGATAGGTACTTTTTCCTACAAAATACACTTAGCACTGATTGGTCTCATTTACTGCAGTTCTCACACACCTTACCTTTCACTGGTAACTTTCTGTCTTCTTTATTGACATCTATCTCTTCTAAACTCAAATAGCTCTAAGCCACTTATACCCTCAGAGCATCCACATATTCTTACTCTCCAGCAGCGATCATATAGCGGCTCCTCCACTAGGGCGGAGGAGCGTCGCCCCACTGCTTTCTCGCAGTGCGAGAAGCAGAAACATAAAATGGTAAAACTACCATTTTATGTTTCTGCTTCTCGCACTGCGAGAAAGCAGAAGGGTTTGGTTGGGGGCAGGCGGGTGGGCGGGTCTGCTCTAGGGCAGGGGAGGAGGGGCTTGCCCACTGCTGAGGGCGCTGACTATTTGGTCAGCCCTCTGGGGCCAACCAAACCAGTCATGCGCACTCTGCTTTTTCTCCATGTAGGCTGCATGCAGCCTACATGGAGAAAATGGCCTCCCCATAGGCGCCTGGCTGGTCGACGTCCCGACCAATTACAATGCTGCCATTGCAGCGCTGTGATTGGCTATGGGGAGGGAGGCTTCCTGTTCCTGCCGGAGGCAGGAGAGCAGGGGAGCAGGAGAAGAGCAGCGACGATGCGGGACCGGGCCAGCAAAGGTAAGTTAACTTTTTTTAAATTAATTTTTATTTTAAATGAAACCCCACCCTGCCCCCGCGCGACCCCCCGCGAGTCATGCCAGCCACGACTGCGCAAAAGTATTGTAATTCCTAAGTGAGGACCACTAGAAAAGGGATTACTTGGGCATCTTGTGCGAAAAGAGTAGACTTTTGGTCACAAAATAACTTTGTGGGCAGATATAATTTACACCCAATGATTTCACTTCATTATTCACAGTTCCGGTAGTCCTCTATTGCAGTTAAAGAACACCTCCCTTTATTTTTCATTGTGAGTTAAAGCTTTCTCTTGAATTTCTGCTGAGCTGTGAGTGATCTCAAGTGTGATCTATTTTGACCAAAGAGAAGAAAAACTAAAAATCCAGGATGCTTTGTTCTTCAGCACTCAGCTCCCTCTCCATCACTTCCCTTACTAAGCCTCGAACATATGCACTCTCGCCTCCTGGCTCAACACTGTTTTGTTTCTTACTCGATCACTCTTCTACACCTTTGCTAAGGAGATTGAGTGCGTGAAGGCCATAGCTCCTGAGAGTTGAGAGTGCAAATACTTTCAGTTGAAGGCATGTGTGCAAAAAGCGCGGCTCATGTGTGTGAAGACTCCAGAGTGTGTGTGTGTGATGACTGCTGACCAGGGGGAGTAAGCGTTTGAAGGATATGGGAAAGAGAATGTAAAGGCCGCCATTCAGTGGAGTGGATGCACAAAGGAATACAATCACAACAAATAGGTGAAAGCCACTAGTTTACATCTTACAGAAAGGAAGCAAAATGTATATGGTTGTGCACAAAATAAATTTCCTTTTTCAATATAATTATAGCATATATAATTCCCTATAGTGGATCTCTGCACAATCCTAATCTTTACTACAGGGAAAAGAGCAAAACTGAAGTACTGTCTCAACCTGGGCTCTCCTGCCCTGTTCACTGAACGAGGACCCTTCGCCATCCTCCAGGATCCCTGCTGAGGTTACTGACAGAGTCGAACCAGGCACTGTGCTAGGATGGTAAGAGCCCCAACAGTGTTCCTTTTTCACTTCGCTTGACTGAGGACTCTTACAACACGTCCATTGGTTCAATTCACTCTAGTGGAGGGCACACTTCACCCTAGTGTTCAATCCAACACAGTCCATCTCTGTGTTCTCTCCTGTACAGTAGGTGCACCATCACGCCACAGTTAGACTCTTATGCATGGGGCCTTACCGTTGTCGCCTGGGACAGCTCTACCCGAATGTTGATCAGCTGGTTCTGCAGTGACTCTTTCTTGTGCAGGAACTTCTCAGGGTAAGCTGGTTGACTTCCAAACATCTCCAGCTCCTGATGAGTGGCCATTAAAGCACTTTCTAAGCTCTCCTGGGAAGGTAGAAAAGATTATCATTAACTATTAGAGTGGAAGATGGCCCAATGGACAGGAGAGAAACTTAAGTACTAGACTCTCCAGCACAAGGTGCAGTGCAGTGGACGCTCTGATGAGCACCAATTTATTTAAAAAAGGATATTTGGCTGATAGAGCTGAGCTACAAGTAAACATGTGCTAGGACTACTGTTGAAAGGCAGGTAGGTGGGGGTAGATACAGCTTGGTGTCAGGCAACGCCAGAGATGATACTTCCTCTCACGCAGCCTTTACAGCCCATGAAAGATGAGCCTGACATATGTTGGACCCTAACCTGGCTCTACTGCCTTCTAGAGGCAATCAATCCTAACTGCAACTGCATGCAAAAACCTACACCCCAGGTACTTTTGTCTCCCCCTTTTTGAACACCATGCAGTGCTTCTATGCTTGCACAGCACTCGCATGCTTACCTTCTCAGCACGGAGTTGCTGGACCAGCCTATCCTGCTCCCGTACCACTTTGTGCTGCTCACAGAGCTTTCCCAGCAATTTCTGTCCAAACAAACAAAGCATTAATCATATGAGACCTTTGATTTTTGAACGTTATCAAACAGAGGATGCAGCTATACACAAGACAACGCTTCAGAGCACGGTTTTCTTGAAATGCAAAAGACCACACAGTCGGCAGAGAGCTTGCACCTCCCTGGTGACCTATTGATTTCATTATGAACTGATGCAAAGTGCTTTCTTATAGGGTTGGGGAAAGGCCTTGTTGTAAGATATCAAGCTGTCCCGTTGCATAGGTCATTTACGCCCATACTTTTTCTTACCTTTTGGAACCTGTAGTTTTAGCTTTGCGATGGAAAATGCAAAACTAAGTATTGGAATAAGAGTGTTTTCTTTGCTGATATGGTTAGGTGGAACATCTCACTGCTGAGAAAGGGCTGCAATATGCCTTTCTCAACCCAGGTAAATTTCATCCATGTGGAACAATCTCTTAGAGGCACGGAGTTCCACCAGTTAAACACAGAATGGCCCACAAGCCAGCAACAGTTGTCCGGCATGTGGTGGGTTGTGGACTATTGTCGGCAGATGAATTAGAGGTGAATGACCTAGATTTTACTCTAGAGTGTGCAGATAGGAATCACAATGCACACCTTGGTTACACTTTCTGCAGGACATGTCTGCCATTTCATAATCGGAAGAGAAGATCTACGTACACCTGAAATGGGACAACTTAAAATCTCTGCTGGACAAAAGCAGGCAACAAAACTTGTCCTTCAAAGTGTAGCTGATTTCTGAATGCTTGACTGAGTCAGAACACTGCTGGCATGCTCTCGATTCTACCCACTTTGGTGCATGCCACAAATGTAGCTCAGTGGACAAAATATAGGGAACACGAAGGAGTGGCAGGTGTTTTCAGTGTGGGAGAGACATTTTATGCAGAAACATATAAAAAGGATTTCAATGCCTATACTGTAAGCAGAATATGTAACCAATAAGTCTGGGTGGTGAACTCCGCTCGCGGAGTTTGCGGAGTTTTCTGCACTCTGCGTTACGAGGAGTTCCGATATTTTCCTTGCTCGCCAACATCACGTTGGCGAGCGCGAGCGGGTAATATCCACCTCCCGGCGAGATTTTTCCTCATTCGCGCTCGTCAACGTCAAGTTGGTGAGCGCGAGCGAGGGAAATCAACCTCCCGGTGATATTTCTCAACGTAAGCGGTCGGATTTCTCAATGAGGGTGGCAACGTATGCTTGCGATCGCTCGCGTTGAGAAACTGTCTGTTCTCGTTGAGAAAGCTGCCGCTCGAGTAGAAAATCTACTCGAGCGGCAGAAAGCAAGCAGTGCCCACCTGCGCTGTGCATGGTGCCGTTCGCGATAATTTCACAGCGCGGACAAACACCCGGCACTGAAAATTACAGTGAACGGCATTTTTCTAACACACTCCGCCGCTTGGGGAGCTCCGCGTAGCACGGCTGAGTTTTTTTTGCACTTCGCGGAGTTCCGTGTAGCGGAACTCCGCAAACTCCGCCCAGGTTTAGTAATCACAGTCTCTCAAAAAGGTACATAAATATGTTATCAGTGGTTCTAGTTCCTTTGGTATTTAAAGATACTTAGATGCTTTAATTTAATGTCTGTGAATCATACGCCTGCAGTTAGGTACTACAGAATTCAGGTTTCATGGGCTGTGCTGCACTTTCCATGCCAGTGCTGTCGATTGAGCGCCAGCAAAAGCAAGACCTGTAAGTTTATGTCTGAAAGCAGCTCGAAACCCACTTGGAGCTGCTAATGTCAGTCTTTGTAACTGGTAAGCTCAAGTCAATTTGTCACACACAGAGAAGTAGGAAAATAAAGATGTCGCAGTTTGTGAAGAGGTGAAATGGCCCTTACCCACAAAAATTTGTGGCATGCGTCATCATAGGGCTGCTAAACACACCTCTGCGCAAGCCAACACCAACGTTGCATTTCTTCACTTTCCTTTGATCCCTATTTTTCTTTGTGTTTGTATTGTCTCCCCCACCCTATTGCTCCATCTCGGGCGTTGGCTTGCGCAGAGGTGTGTTTAGCAGCCCTATGATGAAGCATGCCCCAAATTTTTGTGGGTGAGGGCAATTTTTCCAACATTTGTGTTTTGCCATTTCACCTCTTCACAAACAGCGACATCTTTATTTTCCTACTTCTCTGTGTGTGACAAAGTCTGTGATATAGGAGGTCGAAGTAGGAGTTACCCTCCTTCCCCTTACTTCTGTGTGTGAAGCTCAAGTCAATGGCAGAAACACTGATTCACTCTCAGGGCAAAAAATAATAAATTGTTTTCCCAGACAGTATAAATTTAATGCACATCTAAGGATCAGCTGAGAATATACGTGTATGTGGAGCGTGTGTTCTGTCAATGTGGCGCCAGGGTATAATTGTGCCCGCCCCCGAGAATAAGACTGTTTTATTCTTTCTCTTACTTTTCTATTAACTTTTGTATTTTTTAACCTTTACAATAAAGAGTTCTTACTAACCTAACTCAGTCTGTGCAGATGTTGTCCCTGGACATATTGTCCTTTTCTTAGGCTTATGGTCACTGCGTCCGCCAGACATCCAAATGAACACAAGGTGAGCAGAAAGGACCCACTGGTCAAGTATACTCTGGGCGCACACTTTTTGGTAAGCTGGTACAATCTCAGGACCATACCCTGCACTAGCAGGCAGCATTCGGTCATGAAAAGATGGCGTGGGCATGCAGGAATTAGAATGCCATGCAGTGAAAGTACACTTACATCAGTCTCGTCCCCATTCCTCTTGTAGGCCTGCAGAGCTTCTCTGTATGGATCTGGATATGGAGAAACCTAGAAATGAAGAAACACACAATACTGAGCAATGTTATGAATGTTGAGGGGGCTGCTGCGACCCTAGGTTCCAACTCCAGCAGCTGTTCTAGGTATATTATGGAGGGGTTGAAAACTAGTTCTATCACACAGAAACACACCATCTAAGGACTGTCATCTGGCTGAATGCCCATGGAAAAGGAACATGAGGAGATGAGGGAGATCATGGAAGTGTTACAAAATACTAAGAGAGCTGATGGGCATGTTAATAAAATGATTGGGGTTAATGAAACAGACAAATTCAACACAGGAAACCTTATTTTTTAACAATTCATGGTTCTGCTTAAATGCTAATTATGCATTAGCATAAGCTAAGGAGTTTCATTGTATTTTATCTTGCTCATTTCCAAAATGCATTCAACCGTAAGACTATAAACTACAAGATATGCTTGGGTCAAGCCTAACCAACATCTGAGGACGACATGTGGGATTTGAACACTATTTCTACTTTGCAAGAATGAAGATTCTAGGGCAGGATCAGTTTGATGTAAAGCAGAGCCAGGAATGTGACAGTCTGCCACATCCTACTGATCCTTTAGAGACGCTTGGATGTCAGGAAGTCCCCCCAATGGGCCAATCTGCATCCAAGCACAAACCACGGAGAAAAAAAATCTCCTCTCTCAAAGAGGAACATAAACATTGGCCACAAATACATGAAATGTGCTTTGTTTGGGTATAACTTTTACTGGCTCTGACCTAATGGAAAATAGTTTCAGGTCTTAGGAAAGAGCCATTTAAGTTTACCCAGGGACTCCATCACAGATAGGAATATTTTTCAATACATTGAGTTTTTTTATTCATAGGGTGTTACATAGAAATGACATGTTTCGCACGGATTACACAAATTTATGTAGAATGTTATCAATGAATTCTTCAACTGATGAACGTACAATGAGATGCTGATGAGCTTATGGCTCAAAAGAGATGATTGGCAAATAGACTTTTGTCCCATATGGTAGGTGCTGGATGAAGGCACAGTTGGAGTAGGTAGAGAGGATGCTAATGGTTTTTGACATGCATAAGCAACTAGGATGGGATATAGCATGGCCAAGACCTGCTGGCCACCGCTTACTTGCATGAAGAGCTGAGCCCTAGGGGATGAGTTTTCCACCATTCTGTTGACCATACTGATCAGGGTTTCACTCTCATTCATCTGTGACAAACAAAGGAAGAAATTCAGCCAGTGAAGAGAGAGTATGCAAGAGTGTGTACCAGGCTGTACCAAAGGGACAGGGATCTAGAGGTGATAACAAGAGGACATGTTGGACCATACAAGAAAACAGGCCCCATATTAATGCAACCTGACTGATGCCAGGAAAAGAAAGCTCTGATACATTTCCAGAGCTGATCTACACAAAGCCCTGGTCCTGAATCATGCAGCAAAGAACATCTTAAAGAAAGCAATCTCAAGGAGTGTTCAGTCACAGTTCTGTATACATATGCCATTCTTGAAATTCAAGGTACTTTTTAAACAACATGCAACTTTACAACAACCACAGTCGAAATGAATAATGAATGAAGGTAAATCAAGAGATATTAATGGGCACCGGCTCTAAAGAGCCCAGCCAACAAGACAGCAAGGCATCAAAAAATCTCCCGATTTCTCCACATGCCAGTCTTCCTCAGATTGATTCCATTAACGGGTGAGGAAAAACATTATCAACCAGAAATCTCTATGAAACAAGTACACTTATGCCATGACAAGGGTAAATAAATCAAAGGTGGGATTGGCTGATGAGCTGCCCAAAAGAAGAAACATTATCAATGAGAGACTGGACCCCTGATTGACAATGAAAACCATTTACCTATGCATCTAAAGATTAGGATCTATATGTACTGCAGGACATCAGGCCTCAGAAAGGTTTAAAACATGTTCAGTGATGCACCACGGCTGTTCTCTTCACTCCTCCAATCAGCCTTTCCTTTTTTGACTTTCTGGTGGTGCCGCTCCATTCTTCCAATTTCTTCCCTCAATCAAACTAATCCACAGTCTATCCCCATCCCCTCCCCTACCCAGGTGTCTTGTATGTCATCAAACCGACCATCCTATTGTGAACAGCTTTTGATGGGGTGTCCCATTTTTCTAATCAAAAACCTTCCATTATTAGTGTACGACTGCCACATTAAAAGAAAAGTTATTTGTATGTAACTATAGTCCAAGGAAGCCAGCAGTGAACAAAATAGAATTACATTTTCGGAAGATTTCAAAATGCAGGCTGGGAGATCTATTTTCGGTTGAAGCAGAACCTACACCTGAAGCAGTAATGGCACAGAGAATCCAAGTCTGGAGGTGAATTACCTCTCACAATTGTTTTGAAGTTTGTATAGTTTTAGCTTCACATGCTGTGAGTATTCCTGCTATTCAGTGGTTTTGTGGTTGTGGATGACTATCATGGGCATGTCTGCTACTCCCTAAAAGAAAACACGCTTTTTGCAGGTTTTGCCCCACTTTTTGCCCCCATTTTGCCCACTAGGTACTGGTGTAATGGATCTGCAAAGCCCTGAGCCCTGCTAAATAGGACTCCGTGCATGTGCGCTGACCCTTAAAATGGTGTATGTTAAATTGGCATGTTCCTAATTGGCATAGCTCACCTTAATTGTAAATTCCTAGGATATGGTACCAGGGCTACCTAGGACCTGTAAGTTGAGGCGTCTCTCATGGACTGCTGCACTAGTTTTGCCACCACGAGTAAGACAAGGTAAAATATGGCTCCCAGTCTACCGCTGCAGACTGGAAAGGCAGATTAAAACCGCTAACGCAACTTTGCCATTTAAGGTAATGGCAAAGCCCAGACCTCCCATTTTAATATATGTAAGTCACCTCTAAGGAAGTTGGCCTATGAAGCCCTAAGGCAGGGTGCTGTATGTTAAAAATTGGAACATGTACTTTTACATGTTCCAGCAGAAAAACCCTAAATTGTCGTTTTTACTGTGGAAAGGCTAGTAGCCCCATTGCCAAGTCCAGAGCTACAGGCAGACATCTCAGCCTGCAAACTTCTGTGTGGGAATACTAAAGTTGGTACTGTAAGGTATCAAAAGAATCAGTGCATTAACTCCAGTTTCATGGTGAAATCAAATATAATGTCACTGGTGGGCAAAGTGCCTCTTAGGGCAACTCAAGTGGCAACTTCTAAAGTCTGGAGAGCCCATCGACTGTTGTACACGGGGCCTGTACTGCAGACAGCTTTCTGCCTTCCTGGGCAGATGTGCTAATGACTCCCATGACAGGAGAAAATAGGGGCCCTGCCTGGGAGAGAGGTGTTACCTCCCTCCTGCAAGAAGCGTAGCTGGCCCAAAAGGCAAACTTCAAAGGAGAAGCCGCCTTTAAAGGGAAAATGGGAAACACTTGGGAGAGGGGCTGCTCTATTGTTGAGATAGACCGGCTGAGACTAGGGACAGAGAAGGGGAAGTCAGTTTTCAAACTGTTTTTTTGAGGAGCATGTAGCCCCCTTGGTACCAACACCTCTGGGTTGGGCTATGAAGCTCTGGGCACCAAGAGAGGGGTTCTGCCATGTTGGAAGTGGGCAGAATGGTGCATCCTGAGATATCCCAATGCCACTCTTTTCAGTAAGTGGTCACCAGTAGAGAGAGAACCTGGCAGCCCATTGGCTACTCACTGCATCCTATCCGGAGGACATTTTCTGGGCCTAAAAGAGCACCCCTGGCACCTATAACTCAGATCTCGTCTACTTGAAGAAAGACAACAGAAGGACTGCACTGTGGAACCGGCAAAGAGAAGCTGCACCGGGGTGGACTGCACCTGCTGAAACCAGTGGCTAACAAAGGAGAGGGACTGTGTCTGCTGTGTCCTGCTTGTGAAGAAGTCGCCCCTGGAGCCCAGCCAAAGCAAGAGACTCCAAAGGTCAGTTGGCAGATGACCTGTTCGCAGCACAGCTGAAGAAGCTTGATTAGGCAAGTTGGTAGTCCAAATCTTCAAGACACAGCCTCCTGTCACCGTGCAGCACCAGAGACCAAGATCCGACGCACAAAGATGACCCCCAGTTAGCTGAACCGGGAGAGTTGTTGGAGTGAAGCTTGGTTGCCCAGAAGGCGAGTTATCGTCTGAGGAAGGATTCCGCTATACCCATGCTTCCGGCAGACGGGTAGCCCAGTGTCCATTGGACTTCCGTCAAAACCGAGGATTCGAGGGACGTCAACCCCTGGGGCCAGGATCCCCTCACCAAGCTTGTGGACCAAGGAGTAGCCAAAGAAAGGCCCCAGTCAACCACATCACATCTACAGCATCCATGAGCATCTTCAGCATCCTGTATCCCTTGCACCAGGTCTACTTCCAAAGGAACCTACAGCAAAGAATAAAAGTGCCTGGAAGTAGCTGAAGACTGCTCCTACCTTTGAGGTAACTGCTTCTGTGGACCTTGCTGGTCGCACTGACAGGTTCCCTGCTGGAGTTGATCACCCAAAGTTAATCTAAGTAACGCACTGATACTTACCTTAAGTTTTTCCTCGAAAGGTTTCTAAGTGTCAAATTAATCAAATTAACCAATGCTTGTTTGCGGTTCAGCAAAAAGTGCATATTTACTGTACCTTGTAAATTCTATATCTTCAGAACCCTCTAGTGGATCTTTTTGGTTTTGGTGGGTAAAAATACAGTCTATTTTTATAAATTGTTGTTGGCTTTCTGGAGTCTCATGAATTTCTTCTTCAATTATTTTGGTGCTGTTTAAATGCTTTACACTTTTTCCTTTGTGTAAGCCTTGCTGCTCCGAGCCAAATATGCAAACAAAGATGGCCACTGCAAGGTCGAGCCTTTAAGAGGCTCCCAGGCTTGGGATCACTTTCTGGTCTAAATCCCAGTTATGCCGGCCATCCGAACTCTATCCCTGTGTAACCCTACTATCAACCCCGTGCAACACCTCAAACATAATTGATACTGTAACAGTACCTGGTCTTCAATGTTTTTCACCTAGACGTCCTCGAGGTTCCTGTTTCGGATTCTTGGCGGGCTGGAGGAGGGAGTCCAGATTCGGATTCCCGATGGGCTGGAGGAAGGAGTCTCTGGTCAAGCGAGGCCTTCCCTTCTACTGTCGCTCCATTTCTCATCCGCACCCCACTGCTCATCAGACGGGACGCCCAAGGTCCTGTGGATTGCCGATCGATGCCAGAGTCTGCCATATTGTTGATGACCGCTAAAGCAGGAGGGTGGTAAGTGTTGGCGACATTCCCCACCTGCCTTCGACCAATGCAGTTTCCCGCAGCACTGCTGTGTTGCACCCTGCTGTGCTTAGCGGCTAGTGTTGAGCACACTGCTCGCCGGTCTTTGTTTTTCCCACAGATCAAGAGCCCGATGTCCTGATTAATCCTGCCCTGCCTTCCAGCGTGAGATCTGCTTAACCCTGGGTCCTTCAACTTCTCTGGGGCCCCTGGCCGGCCGCTGAACCCTGCAAGACCCACTGCCGGATTTACGGGTCGGCACAGCCTGTCTCCCACTGTGTGGCTAGGTTCTCCATGACAGCTGGTTTCCTGGTCATGGCTGCCTAACAATTGTATTGGACCCTGCAGCTGGATAGTGGTAAGTGGCTGCCTGACTCATGTTATATCCTTAAAGCATATTTTTCACCCGACACCCCCTACCTACAAAGAACCGTTACCACTTCTTACAGCAACGCAGCACTGTACCACGCTATGACCACCGGGTCAATCATGAGCACGGTGCTCGCTGGACCTTGCACCCAGTGACGGCCGCCAAAAACAAAGGCTGGTGTGGTGGGTGGAGGCAACGTGGGAGGGGAAGCACGGGGGAGAGGAGCCCAAGCCGGCGGCCTCCCATGTCGCGTCACGCCTCCTGCACTCTTTATGGTCCCGGCAGCTCCTGGGACATTCTCCCATCCAATCCCCGCGAGCAGCGCAGGGATTAGCCTGAGGGGGCTGAAAAGATGCTCTGCTCAGGGAGTCTGTGGGGGTTTCTCCATCCCGGCAGTTCAATGCAGCCGGGCTGGAGAAATCTAAGTCCGCATGTGTGTTTTGGTCGGTCTGTGACAGCCGGCCAAACACATATGCGCACTTAGAGGGTGCACATAGCACTCCTCCTCCCCCTCCTGTCCCATGCCTCGGGCCCGCCCCTCCCTGCACGCGCTAGCTCAGAGCCAGCAAATGAAAAATAAAACGATGCTCGAACATAGTTTTATTTTTCATTTGCTAGCTCTGAGCCAAGCAGTGGGGCGACGCTCCTCCGCAATTGCGGAAGAGCCGCCGCTGCTTGCACCCGAACGAGCCCCTCCAGCATAGGCCTTGCTACCCTTTGCCGATCCTGTTGAGGTAGCCCTTTACACAGATATTGCCCTGCACTGACCCTTTACTACATGCGCTCGGCGCTGCAAGGGTCTTGCCACTTTTTCTACCAGGTGGTATTGACTCCCTAGGAGGACTGAGCCTTTATTCATGGTCGGAGCAGACTGTCTCTTGCTGCTTGGTCCCTACTATCCTTGCAAGCTCGCCCATAGGGGCCTTAAAGATGACCCTCATTCTCGGCTACTGGCGAGTGTGACTTTTACTGACCGGGGCGTGCCTGCCTCCTCTGCCCAGTTCATATTGGAATAGTTGTTAGATTTTATTCCTCAGTTACTTCATTTTTATACTCAGACTTTCGTTTCGCCTCTATTTTATTACTTGTACTAAATTTTATATTGGTGTTATTATGCCATCTTAGATGGCCCACATGTTTGTGCCCTGAACCCTCGCACATCAACTTTCACAGATACGGACATAGGACTATCTGTAATAACATGAGAACAAAAATGTAAAGGGGTCTTCCCAGACTTTCTATGAAGTAACCCTCACTCCTGCTTTCAAAAGAGCAGTCATCTTGGAAGGGGCCGCCCCCATTCTCTTTGCTCCTCCCTGCCTATTGTATCCAACACGGAACCATCCCATATCAACAGACTGAACACCATACTGTCCCATGCAAGAAACAACGTGTTTAGAATAAATTATCCTCCAAACTGAACCAAAAATGCCACTAAAAATCTCAAACATAAAATTCTTAAAATGAATAAAGTAACAATTATTACAGACCCTTACTTCTGCTACAACCAGGGAACTATACTGAATGATTTCATCTTTGTCACCAATCGTTGTGCTCAATGGAGGATAGTGCTATCCTCTTTACTCAACATCACCGTCACCAAGAAAATACCACATTTCTGTAAAGTCACTATTCTGTCCTCACCTTTGTACAATGCTGTAGCGACCATCTCCATCTACAACAACGGCACCGAGCTCATTCAATAATCTGATTGCAACTTCGAACTCTTCAATGATCTCTTCTCCTACATCAAGAACAAGTTAGACTATGTTATAGCCCCTCCCTCCTCAAACCAATTCCCCACGGACTCCCTTCCTTGCCATAACCACATCTCTTCCACCCCCCACCCCTCCCCCCCTCCTCCTCACCTTATCCCACTTCTCTGACCTGGCGGACACCCACTCATCCACATGTATAATTACAGTCCAAAATACCCCTTCCTCCCTCGTGAATGCTGACCTTGCCCTACAACAACATCACTCTACTAACTCTCCTTCTAACCTACTAGGGAAACCTACCTCAACACTGCTCTCAACCGTGACAGTATCTGCACTACTCCCAATCAGTTATCCAATATTTAGATTCTGATAGTGGACTCTACTAACGACTGTCCTCCCAACTATCCTGATTCGTCTAGATCTCGATATCGCAGTGCTCCCACCAGTCAGGAGCTCATTATGAGTCTTCACAAGTACCATATGCTTAATAAAATAAAATCAGATCTGTAGCTGATTAGGGCTGACATCCTTAATCTAGTGCATATCACCTCTAACTTGAAACATAATTGTTTGATACAAATGACTCGCTTCCAGAACTGCAACATCCCAATTCCCAAATGCCCTACTGCTGCTAGCCCTGCCAACACCTGGGCTCTTCAACCTAGTTGGAGATGCAAACCAAATCCAGACCATTCCTCCCGACCTAATAAGCTAGTTATACAGTTATCGAATAACGATATTCTCTCCCTCCTCACATCAAATACCCCTGCACTGACTGACCACGTTACATCTACTGGAAACGTCAGACTATCATCACTCCCCCTCTCAGGGAACCTCACCCTAGTTCTAGGTCCATTAAAAAACCGAACCTTAAACAAGTCCCCATCTCACATACTTCCACTAATGTTACCAAAACATTCCTAAAATACTCGTTACTCAATTGTCGCTCAGCTGTGAAATACTCGGCTGACATAGGTGACCTTATACTTAACCTTGACCTGCTACTACTCACTGAAACTTGGCTGAATGAATCCTCATCCCCTATAATAGACATTCTAGTCCTTCTCAGTCATGACATCAGGCTAGACAGTTCAGGCCACTCCGGGGGTGGCCGCGCCTGTATCTACCAGTCCGGTCTAGCTATAAAACAAACTCATTTTCTATCTCTGCCCTCTTGCGAATATCTGAGTATCAACATCTCCACCAAAGACAACTCAACATGCAATCTACACACGATTTACCACCCTCCTGGAGATAACCACACATTCATCGAACAGATCATGGAGATCATCTCCTTCAATAATGGAGACCATAACAACCAGATTTTTCTTGGTGATTTCAACATACACTGGAACGAAACTAACGACTCGCTTGTGAACAGCTTCAAATCCTTTGTCCACGACCTCAATTTTATTCAAGCTCTACTCATAACAAAGGGGCCACTTTAGACTTAATCATAGCAAAGGAGAACACCATACACATTTGCATCACCTTCTTTATAGCAAAAGGGCAGTTATCTCCAGGGGTCAGCCTGTGAAAACCGAACATTGAGTTAGAGACACTTGTAACATCAACCCAGTCACATTGTTGGCTATTAGTGACTGTTGCCTGTTCCCGCCCACCCACATGTATGACACACAAGACTTCACCTACCACTACATCAACTCTATGTCAAACATCATGGATGCTATTGACCCCAAATAACTAAAGGTCCAAATCTTGGGTCAACTGTAACCTCAATGAGGAACGCCACCACCTCAAACTTGCTGAAAGATCATGGAGACTTGCCCCCTTTTCAGACGGACCTTAAACTTCTGCGGAAGAGACAGAGTGCCTAGAATTGGCACATAAATTCCAAAGCAGCATTTTTTGACAACAGCTAGACACGGCAGTTAATCAACCCAAAAAAACTGAAATTGTCAAAAAACAAACTAATTAGATAAGCAATTCCCCTTCCTCAGATAACCAAACCTAACTGCGAAACTTTTGCCTCCTCCTTTGCTGAGAAAACCAAGCTAATCACCACTGATCTCTAGAACGCTATGAAATTCTTACCATTCAAAGCCGCCCCCAAAACCCACCCCTCAGGCTCAGGAAGAATTCTCTAGAAGCCCTCCCCACATTCCCAAAAACAATGCAACTTGGTCTAGCTTTAACACCTTTGATGAAAGGGCCATCTTAAAACTTTTGGCATCTCTAAAATACTCCAACCATTTTAACGATCCCCCCCCCTACCCTCCAAACTCCTCAGTGAGACCAAACACCTCCTGCTGACATTACAGACCAGGATTATCAATGCCTCACTTACTCAAGGCTCCATACCTGGCTGCCTAAAAAGTGGCCAGGTTACTCCTATCTTTAAAAAAAAACAACTCCGACCAGTCTGACCCTAACAACTACCGCTCCGTCTCCAAAATCCCAACTTTGCCCAAATTCTTGCATTTGGCATGGTCCAACATGAGACTCTTATGAACCTATTAAAATGCAGGATGGGTCTCTCTGGTACCTTGTTAAAGTGGTTCTCCTCATTCCTACACAACAGATCTTAACACGTTTTGATCAACCATGCTCTATCCGATCAGTCGCCTGATACACTTGGTGTCCCCCAAGGCTCAACCCGCTCCCCCACACAGTTTTACCTGTACGGGGAGCCCCTGCCCGAAATCCCCATCCCTCACATCTCCTACCACATGTGTGCTGACGATACTCAACTCTACATGAAAATTGGATCACTCGAAGACATCAGCATCCTAAATAACACTTTGACAAAAACACAGTATTGGGGGGCTCATAACCACCTAAAACTTAACACTCAAAACCGAATTCTTATTAATATCACCACCCAGTATCGCTCCCACATCTTAAGAGTCTTGAACTGTACCCCACACATCATTGACTCCGAAAAATCCCTAGGAATAACTTTGGACAATAACCTCTCCATGCAGAACCACAACAGGGGCTAATCATCAACTACGTGCATTAAGGAAACTAAAACATTTCCTTCCCACAGCAGATCTCAAAACAGCGGTTCAAGCACTTGTGATATCTAAATTAGACTATGGTAGTGCTACCCTCGTGGGCCTTCCGAAAATCAAAATAGCACAGTTAAAGGCTACCTTGAACGCGGCAGCTAGATTAATCACAGGCTCAAAAAAGGGATCATATCACCCCTGACCTCCAATCACTGAACTGGCTACCCGATGAGGCTAGGATCCGCCTCAAACTTTCTTGCATGACCCATAAAGCTCTTCACCACAACACTCTTCCTTCCCTGGCCCAGAAACTGACCCTTTCTGGCGGAAACAGATCTTCGCGAAGCACAAGCTACCTTCTACTGAAGCCACAAAAATTGAACGAAAAGAAAACCTACAAACGAGCCTTCTACGAAACTGCCCCAAAAATCTGGAACTCTATTCCTCCGAGAGCAGGTCCAACTGTTTAACATCCATCATCAAAAAAGAAGTAAAGCTTTTGCTATCAGATTGCCTTTATATTGAGGATATAACTACCTCACACCCAGTTGTGACGCTATTTGCTCCCGTTTATTTTTTCGTTGTTACTTTCCTTGTTTGACATTCCATTTATCACTTATATGTCCAACACCACCTGTGATCTATGCCAATCTTCAGTTTCCCAAGCATCTACATGGTAACTGTGGCAGAACTCCCAGACACCCAAAAGGGTCTTGTCCATGCCATTATTTCTGAGAGACTATGTGTTCCTGTCCGCTTACCCTGTGCTATTTTCCATGTTTTTGCCACTGTAATTATTACTTCCATGACCAATACCATGTATATTTCTATTGTTTATTGCTCGTATCATAACTAACTTTCGTTATTCTTGTACAGAACTCTGACTCCCTAAAAGGGTCTTGTTTGTGCTAAATGAAACTCTATAGATAAACCAAAATGAATAAAATGAACAGCTACCCAGGGTTGAGCTAGAGGGTTTAACAAATGAAACTTACTGGTCCCAAAGGGGTTGGTAAGTGTATTACACAGTGGGGTCACACCACCACACCATATAATACACCCCATTTCCTCACACTCCCCTAGCTATGCTCTGTCTACATTATCTTTTTATTTTTGAGGCTTCTGTGTGTATGTGTGAGCAGGTTTTGATCACTTGAGCATTCCTAGGAGGAGGCTGGGTGGCTTGCATGTAAATTCCTAACTATTCAAGCATTAAAAACAATTCTTTCAGGTGAGTAGATGTTTTCTTTCCTAGCATGAGCTGGAGATTGTTGCTATTGCATATATATTCTTAAGTGCCACGTGCCCAACTAGTCACTAAATGCTCAACTAGTGTAACTTGTGTTGTGCTGCATCAACACAATGATGGTTCTTGAAAATGTGCACTAAACTCTAGGTGTTTCAAGGATATGTTCCCCATAAATGATAGAGCTGTACCCCTTTTCTTGATCTTATTACCAAATGCCAGCCAAACCTGCCTTGGTAATTTCCCTGTAAGTTCGTAACGGCGACAAACACCTCCATGTCTTTCTGAATTTCTTAATTGTATCCTAGTAACACAGCGGTTTGAACCCCCAATGTACGTAAACTTTAAGTATTAGCAGAGTATTTTTACAGAAAAGTTTAATCATGAGATTAACCTGTAATAAAGACATTACTTGCTTTATAAATCTAGCATCTATAACGAAATTAACTCATTTAAAGGATTTAACTACACCTGCTGCCTTTAACTCATTGACTTATATTGCCTCAAAAGGTAGACTTGTGAACTCGAACAAATAGATGTTTCTGCACACTGGCAAGACTGCGGCTGTTGTCTTGCGTTTCAAAACATTCATGTGCAACTGTGACTCTAAAATTGCCCATTGGCTGGCAGATATTATATTTGTTCATGTATTTGTCTCTCACTCCATTGGAGATGCACCCTAAACCATGATCACACATTACACATTTAAACATCCTTCCCTCTGAAAGACAGCAGTTTCTACTTTTTTTTTTTTACACTGTTCTACCCCCTACATTAGCCTAATACTTTATAGACTGTGGCCAGTGGGAATGAAACCACTCTAGTGGTCTCATATTTAACTATGTGGTACCACATAAATGCACAATGGCATCACTCTAAGCAGTTTCATGATGTCTATCCGAGAATGCGAAGTTTGTAAAGAAAATTTAGTGAAATGTTTCATTCCTTTGGCTTGGAGTAGGAACTCAACTGATACATTTCTATCATGACTAAGAAAGTCCTTCGTTGGTCTGGATTCAAGAGTGATTTTTTTTTAGTTCCAACATGAAATGCAAGCAATGTGATAATTGTATCACCACTGTTGTGTCTGTGGCGAATTTGCCTCCTTTCAACGCATGCTTTTTCCCCGCAGGAAATTACAACGCGGTCATTACAACGACTGCGTTGTAACAACGCATACCATTACCCCGCAAGTCAGAACAACGACTTGCTCTGGGGGGGCACTGGAAGTTGGAATAGTATAATTCACTATTCCAACTCCAGTATGTGCAACAGTAGGTAAGGTGTTGGATTGTAAATCCAACACCTTCTTACCCCTCCGCAAGTCGTTGTTCCGACTTGTGGAGTAATGGTATGCATTGTTACAACACGGTCGTTGTAACGACCGCGTTGTAATTTCCTGCGGGGAAAATGTTTCGTGGTAAACTATGTTTACCGTCTGTGGCACTTTAAATGAAAGCTTCATTTCAACAGCACATCATATGTATGTTACTCTGGAACCATTTATTCATAGCATGTTGTGCTGTGGACTCACATGTTCTGCATACTCTTGCCTACCGGAAGCGGTGTATGCATGGGGGAGAAGGCAGACGGCACTTCTCATCCCTCGCACAGCAGTCAGTTGCCCGCTCACCTCGGGAAGAGCGGCAGTGGTTCCTCAATCTCTCCAGCGCAGTTGCCATCTTAAAGGTCCGGTAAGCCTCAGCGAGTCGGAGGGCCTCTAAGTGAATTTTCGCCCCTGGCATGGATCAACTCAGTTTATTTGGAGTTCCAGGGGGTGCAGGCATTCCCTATAAGTCCACTCCTGGGTTCTCGCTGCAATTTACGGCCATCCAGGACAGGATAATGTTGGATGGTGACCCTGAACTGCAAGAGCCTTACACAAGTCAGGCCATCTTGCTCACCAGCTCTCTGGCACTCCCAACATTATTCAAAATTGTGGTTTCAAATTAGACCGCTGTTTTGACAAATGGTAGCTAGCCTGTAGGATAGATACTAGGGAAGAGCCATGGGAAACAAGACTATCATGCCACCAAATCGACCTACTCTGATCTCAGTGCACGGTTTTACAGCTTTCGTGGTGACCCTCCTTAGATCTGCCTACCTGCAAGTGCAGTGCAAATTATCAGCTGCTAGGATGACAGAGGACTTCATTGGTAAGTTGTAGGTAGGCAACGGCTCAGAGAAGCAAAGGAAGGTCTCTGTTAGCACTAGAATTCTCATAATCGAGCTAAAGCTTTAACCGTTGGCATGGTTGTGATTCGAGGGACCATAAGATGAAACTGAACAGAAGCTGAATAGTATCCTTATCCTCAATGTCCCTGTTAGACTTCCCGAGTGTGAATCTGAGCTTGAGGGTGCGAGTGTTGTGCTCATTGATTGAAACTTGGGGTTTGCCAGTTCTATCAGAAGGCTGGGGTGCATGGAAGCTCCTGTCTCAGGGTTTATTATTTATGCATTCATAAACCATATGGTCTGCAACATTATCGGCCAGGCCACAGAGGATTTGAAGTAAGTAACGTACTCTAAGATTGCAATATATCTAACTATTTACATATTCATATGTATATATAGATATATATGTGTGTGTATTCTACGCTTAGGCGTTTGTTTTCATATGGGTTGTTTTATTGGATGTTTGTGAGTCTCTGTGCTGTTCGTCTGTCACAGTATGTAAATATTCATTGCTATTTTGTCTGCAGGTGCTTCACTGTTGAGGAAAAGATAAAATTAAAATAAAAATTTTAAAAATTGTTATCAAAATGCATAGATTAATTGGCTTCAAGTGCAGCACTTGGAGGTCTGAGTTTATGCAACACAACTTTGAATCTCTATGTATGGTCTTCCTTATACAGGTTTACCCTTTCTGTGTGGTTATGTAACTGTGTGCTAGTTGTTTTATTCCTACTGTAGAACATATAATAAAAAAAAATGTAAACTTACGACTCTCTCAAATCCACTACTTTGGCTCATCCTATACCTCTCTCAATATATCCTCTACCTCCACTCTGACTCATTCCAAACCTCATTCTACTACTAAAATATCCAGAATAACCCTTTCTGGACCCTTCTCTCCTCTATCCCTCCTTGGCTCACCCCAAGCCTCATTTTACTATTGTGATCTCACAAAACAACTCTCTCTAAATTCTTACCTTGTGAATCTCTCCTTGACACATTCCAAACCTCAACTTACTATGACCTCCCAAATAAACACTTTCTAGACTTTTCCCTCCTCTATCCCTCTATTATCCTAATCAATCCAGCTAACAGACTTGCATGTCCACCACTCAAATTAACTCATATTTCCCTATACTAATCCACCACCAATCCTTTTGGATTCCAAGTAGTGTGCTACTCGCCGAAAAGTGCTTCAACGCCCGGTATGGGGAAGTAACGGCTATATAAACACAATTACAATCTAGAGTTTGGCCCGGACATTTGCAACTTGTCTTTCTTCGAAGAAGTCTAAGTCAAAAGACCCACTGTGACTCCAGCCTTGGTCCACAGTGTAGCAGCACACTGGCTCCACCTAAGATTGTTTTCCTCCACCATCAGGCTCACATGTTTGGAATCACCTTTCCAATGCCGCAACTAACCGTGCAGAAGAAAGCTTCCACCCATGACACTGGGGCTCCATATCCAATGGTCACAATCCAGTACACATTGACGCACTGTGGGCTAGAGCTGGCATCCTCGAGTCCTCGCTGATGCTTCTTGGAGAAAGCACCAAGAGCAAGGGTATGGACTGTACATCCTTCCAATTCTGCCCTAGGTGTAACACAAAATACCCCTGGAGTGACCATCACAAGGTCTGCGCCCTCTGCCTCTCCCAAAACCACATTGAGACTTCCTGCCAAGCCTGTGTTTCCTTCCGTTGCAAGAAAACACTGAAGTACGGGAGGGAAAGAAGGTGGTCCACAGGATGCAAAGTCAAGACTCGCCGGAGACACCTGACATTTTCAGTGCAAAAGATATGCCAGACACTAAGGAAGTGGAATTTGGGCCTTTCAACATTTCTGCAAGACAGGCAGAAGGAAGTCCGAGACCAACGCTACGCGGCAGGAGTATGTAGAGCATTTATATCTACTGCCACACATGCTCTGAGCACTCAGTCTCTGCTGCCTGTGTACCCACTGCTCTACCCAATTGTCTCAATAACCTGCTTTCCAAACAGAGGTAGTTTGCCACGTGAAGCAGAATGAAAACTTGCAGCTTATGACTTCTTGCATTCTAGTATGGGCTAGTATGTCTGGTGATAATAACTTCTTGCAACCTTGAAAATGTGCAGCATGAAGTGTAAGCTTAAAGAGGCTAAACATTATTTCCATACAAACTTAAAAAAATCGATGATTGCATGTTTGTTGAAAGCTTTTCTGCTCAATAAGTATATTACAAAAGTTCTCGTGGATTAATTAGCAGTAAGGTTGGCAACATTTGGATCACTGTAAGCAATGCACATTAAACCCACTCTTTAGGAACATCGCTACAAGTTTAAATTCATAGCTCTTTTTATCAACACAACTTAATTAGGCTTTGAATTTGGAAAATAAATATTTTTTGCAGCAGCCTACCCATTTAAACTATTTACACAGTGTTGATTTTCCTTTTCTGTGCTTTTGTGGGCAGCTATATTACTATCTAGAAAATGTGTATGTGATTCTGGCACACAATTTGTGGATGAAAGCTGGACAACATTTTTACCAAAGGACATTTGAAATCTCTGCCACTGAGATCTTAAATTCTTTGGGAGTTTCAGAATTCCTTGGTCAGACCTTTCTTTCCTCACAAAACGTAATATATGTATAAGGTGTTTTTATAAGGTGACTAGGGGCTTTGGACACATGTAAGAACTACTCAGGAGACCCATTAAATAAGTACGTTGGTGGCGCCATGTGAGAATCTATCACAGCTTTAAAAAGCGTCCTTATCAACACGCACTGTTGCATTTCTGGATTCTGTGAAACATATATTTTTTAATTAAAGCCAGAAGTGGACTGGCCAATATGAAAGCTGCTAGGCTTTTAAACAAGTTCATTTCCTGAAGCACCTGCTCACTCAGGTACCAGCCAAGTGAAACTATTCTGTTATAGGATCCCATGCTGTGTATTCTTCTGCCATCTTGTGGCTGGGTATCTGTGGGCATTGACCATGTTTGTGGTTGCAATGAGACCCCTTTAAAAGAGGGGCAATCTCTCCGTCCTGACCATTGGTGCATTTGTTCCTTGACTGTGGACTCTGATAGTGTACGTTTTTTTTTTTTTAAATAAATGCAAACTTTTCCCAATGTTATTATCGATGGCCGAGGAAAACGCATTTATGTCTTGAACTCAGTTTAATAATGAGCTCTAGAACTGGCCAGCACCATAGCTGTAACCAATGTTTACATAAGACTAGGGTGACATCAGGTGCACGGCTTGTGGAACACTCAAGCCCACAGTCATAAAAGATAGAAGTGTTGGGCTATTTAGGACATGCATTCATATAAGCGTTTGGCTTTGGAAACCATGGAAAATAGGCCAAAAGTGAAACCCACGAGGGCGATGACAATTCAGACGAGGAATACCTTAGTAAGATGGAGTCGTTTCAGAGTCCCAAATCAGGCCCTTTGCACTGATGCACAATCAGTTCTTGTGGCATATGTGGACCAAACCAGCAAAGTCTCATATGGAAAAGAAACAGCATCTTCAACCAAACTGTAAACAGTCCATGCATTTCAATCTACCGAGACGTGCAAAAACATAAGATCTCAAACATCATTGTCCTGTGCCAAAGACAGCATCAGTGTAAGTGCAGGCACCAAAAGCTTAGTACCGGGAAACAGCGTTTACAACAAAGTTGTTACAAAGCAGTGCTTTTACAACGCGGTCATTACAACGACCGAGTTGTTAGTACCCAATACCTTTACAATGCAAGTCATTAGAACGACTTGCTGTAGGGGGCGCTAAGGTATTGGATATGAAATCCAACACCTTCCCTACTGTTGCGCAAACTGGAGTAGGAATAGTAAATAATACTATTCCTAAGTCCAGCGCGCCCCCTAGAGCAAGTCGTTGTAATGACTTGCGATGTAAAGGTATTGTGTACTAACAACACGGTCGTTGTAACGACCGCGTTGTAATAGTACGCGATGTAATAGTATGCGTTGTAACATGCTATATTCCTTAGTACCAGACGGCATGATCATCAAGCAATACAAGTGGTGCTTGGCAAGCACCAGGAGTGAAGTATCAGACGACACAATCACTAAGCAGTCCTCTTGTCTACCAGTGTGTAAAACAACAAACTAGCGCAACTCAGGGCTGTCCATATTTAAATTTCATCCCGGTGGTCCTAAAAAGCAAGGCTAACCATCTGCAAAATAGAAAGTCCCCCAAAAGATGTCCGGAAATTAGCCACTTTGCAAGTGCATGAGAATCAGCGTTGAGAGACAACTTACTCTGTGGAGAGAGCCTTATAAACAACACCACCCACTGCCACTAGTCAGACTGAATACCATCAAGAGTAAAAGTAGATTTTTCAATCCAGTTCCATGGTCTGTAACTGTAACCAGGTTTTGTTAACTAGTTAACTACTGCGCATGTCACTATGGACATGTATTTTTGTAAAATGTATTTGTGTTGATTTTTGGAGCAGCTTGCATGGCATACTTTTTGGATATGCCAAATTATGAATAAATCTATTCCTTGCTTAAATGGTTCTCTTATCTGTTCAATCATATTCGACTGTTTTTGAAGCGTACCCATTTTCTAAGAAGGGTCTAATTCCATGTCAAATTTAGTGACATTCTATGTGGACAATTTAGACATATATATGAAAACATCCTGAACCATCTTAAAAACTGTTTTACACTAAGAGATCCTTGACTGATGTTCACCAAACTTAAACTGCAGAAACACATGTGAATTGTAGAAGGCTATTCAAAACTTAGTGGAGGGTGGTAAGAAAAATATAAAGATTTTATTTAGGTCAAACATAACTATGGAAACTGCACAAAATCCAGCATAATGCATATCAATCAGATACAAGCTAGCAGCTGGGACCGGCATGCATCAGGCACCCGAAGAAAAGAAAGACCATGCCAATAAAGGGTAAGAGGCAAGAAGGGAGGGGTGGTGGGGCATGCCACAACACAAAGAAAAGAACAGGCAGCGAAAGGAACACTGCAAGCATCGCCTACCTGCTGATCCAAATACTCTAAGTTTCTTTGTAACTGAAGGTCTAAAAGTTCATCCTAGCATGGGGGAGGTGAGGGAGGCATCGACAGACAAGCAGGAGAATAAAAAACAAAACAAAACACAAAAGTATTAAAGAAGCAAAGCTCTTATGTAGGTAAGTTGGCATGCAGGCATGGTCCGCATACTCATGATAGTCAAGTGAAGTGACGTAGCTGTGAGCGTCACTATCACCAACTTTACCATTCACTACTCTGCTTCCTCCTGGAAGAATCAGGGATTATGTTCCTAAATGCAAGCACTCCTGCGCCAATCGTCACAGACAGCGACAATACATTCCCCAGTCTCCACTAGATATTTGTCAATGTGTATTTTTTTTATATACCTTCATCCTCTAGATGTGTTCGCACTCCATGTCCTTGTTACCACTACTGCGTTTTGCTTTATCGTGCTTTTTAGTCGCTGTTTTAGATCTCCTAAATATTTTATATTTCATATTTGTACTACTATGCTACCGCACTTTTCCTCTGTGAAGTGGTTTGCTACCCAGCTGAGTTTGGTTCACATAACATCCAACTGCAAAAACAAATAAATAAATACAGTATGTCTAAGGGGTAACAACAGGATGTGCGCGGCTTCCCTCTTCTCCTTTAGTGTTCACTGCAAGGCCTTGGGCTGTGAGGAGTCATGGCTGTGAGAGCAGTAAGCTTTCCTTTGGAGGCGCTCTCATAGCGACTCCTGCTGACAGACAATCAACGAGACTGCAGGTGCTATTTCCACCGCTGGTGCACTCTATCAAACCTCACAGTGCCACAACGGATGAGGATGGTATTGCAGGTGCTGTGCGATTGCACAGAGTTAGCTTTGCTGCCCTCTTCTCTGCAATGCTCCGTGTCTGGCTTCAGCAGGATTTGTAAAAGCCCAACAGCAAGCCCCCCTGCCCCAACACATACAGACTGTATGATACAGTGCTACCTATGGAGTATGGAGGGTCTCCAGGATCAAATTAGTCCAAACCATGAAGCTCTCGCAAACCAACTCTATTCATTACAGTGCTTCCTGCTGGAGAAGGCCAAGGCATAACAAGCATTGGCATAGCCAATAGGTCTCGCCTTTGGGACCTTATAAGTATTTAGTTTTGCAGCACAATATCATTGGTGCAACAACATCAGCTGTTGCATGGCTAAACCTTGTACCTTATAAGTGTTTAGCCATGCAACACTTGATGTTGTTGCACCAAGGATATTGTGCTGGATAACTTCAGCACAATATCCTTGGTGCAACAACATCAACTGTTGCATGGCTAAACACTTATAAGGTACAAGGTTTAGCCATGCAACAGCTGATGTTGTTGCACCAAGGATATTGTGCTGCAAAACTAAATACTTATAAGGTCCCAAAAGCGAGACCCATTGGCTATGCCAATGCTTGTTACTCTTGTTAACACTGTCTGGGCATTGGTTGCACCTCAATGATACCAGTTTAACACCAAAATATAGAAATAAGCAACAGAAAAGTGACCACTCAACCTTTGCAAAGGGCCTTTCACTGGGCGGCAACACGTGTCACTGAGTTTTTAGTAACTTTTGAACCGTTTAAGCTAGAAACATTTTTTTGTTAAAATCTGCAGACTACACAGCTGATGATGGATTATGTGTCAAATCGACAATTATGAGAAAAACGCTGCAGTCGCACAATCGCATAATTCCAGTGGCACTGCTCATAACTCTTGCAAGGTCATCTAGCGCTCTGATTTGCATGGGGTTTCAGAGTGCATGGTTGAAAGGGGTTCCTTATGATTTCTCCTATTGGAATGGGTTGGTACGGTGCATCAGGTGTGAGTACGTGGTGGGTGCATATTGTGCAGTGTCGTTGTACATAAGCATGGGTGCTGCAAGGAGTGTGAAATAGATGCGGCAGTACATGCAGGTTCATCTTTTGGGGTGAGCAGTATCATATATACAAACCACTGTTGATGTGCATCAGTGGGGTTGATTGTGATATATGGAGCTCACCCAGTGGCATTAAAGGAACCAAGACATTGGAAGAAATGTTAAACCAAGTATCATTATATGGAGTTTATCAAGGAGCAACAGAGAAATCACCCTTTGGAAGCACAGTCAAACCACTAAGAAGTATTATAAGGAATCTAATCAGGAGGAAGAGAGGAGCTTCATAGGCGTGATAGAAGAGGAGCCATTGGAAGCACTGTTAACCCACCAAGCACCTCTATAAGTATTCTACTCAGGAGCAATACAGGAACTACCCATGGGAGGCACTGTTAAACCACCAAGTATCATTATATGGAGTATATCCAGGATTAACAGAGAAATCACCCATTGGAAGCACAGTTAAACCAATAACAAGTAATATATGAAGTCTATCCAGGGCTACAGGAGAGGATCATTGGAGGCACTGTTAAAACACCAAGCAAGGATTCTACCCAAAAGCAATAGAGGAATAACCTGTGGGAGGCACTGTTAAACTACCAAGGAGTTTTATATGGAGTCGACCCAAGAAATACAGCGGAACAACAGAGGAGCACCCCACTGGATGCGCTGTTAAGCTACCAAGGAGTTTTATATGGAGTCTATCCAGGGGCGACAGGAGCAACAGAGAAGCAACCCACTGGAAGCACTGTTAAACCACCAACGCGTATTATATTAAGTCTACCAATAGCAACAGGAGAGCAGCAGTACAGCAACCCAGTAGGAGCACTGTTAAACCACTATAAGGATTCTAAAAAAGCAGCAATAGAGGAACAACCCATGGGAGGCACAGTTAAACTACCAAGGAGATTTATATTGAGTCCACCCAGGAACTACAGAGGACCAACAGAGGAACACCCAACTGGAGGCACTGTTAACAAGCATTGGCATAGCCAATAGGTCTCGCCTTTGGGGCCTTATAAGTGTTTAGCCAGAGCTATTGACTTTGCCAATGTCTTCAAGCTGTGCTGTAGAGAAGTGTGGCTGCTGTGCAGCATGCTGAAAAGTTATATTAAAAAAGTGTCAGAAGCATTTTTGTTACCTTATATATGACCAAGAAGGCATTATGTAAAACTGAACAACCATATTAAAAAAGTATTTACAATAAAAAATTCTCAGTTTTCTTTTGTTCTTGCAATGCTGGCAACTTGTTTCTGCCTATTCCAATGGTTGTTTGTTAAAGCTTTTTTTTTGAGGGGCATAAACAATCGGAGGGTGAAGGTTGGGAACTAGTACCTGTATTATAACACTAGCAGCGGCCAGACGCTAGGGGAGAATCAACAGATGCCAGATTCCGAGAGCAATACGATACACATGAGGCACAGGGTCAGACTGATTTGCATATGGCCATGTCTGAACTGGGGTGGTGGAGTGAGCTAAAGAATGATGATGGATTAAACCCAGATCAGTTGACTGGGGGTGAGTGTTTGATTGGCTCAAACGTTCCGTCCATCATCCCCTTTTGTATCGCTTTGTTCGCCCTAAGTTGGCGGGGGTATGCCCAGACGTGGGTCCCTTGCTCACTTTGCCACTGGATTCAAGCAAGCCTGGCTGATGACGGCTGGAATGCCAGAAACCGGTCCTAGGATGCTTGTTTCCGGTCCAGGCAAGACATGGCTTGGCAGTTCGGGCTGGACTGTTCCCATGAGGCACAGGGTCAGACTGATTTGCATATGGCCATGTCTGAACTGGGGTGGTGGAGTGAGCTAAAGAATGATGATGGATTAAACCCAGATCAGTTGACTGGGGGTGAGTGTTTGATTGGCTCAAACGTTCCGTCCATCATCCCCTTTTGTATCGATTCCGAGAGCAGGCTGAGGTGGTGCTGAGTGATGCTGAGATGGTGGTGGTGGTGACTGGTGCGGATACGATGCTGAGGTGATGCTGAATGATACTCCGGTCTTGCTGAGTGATGATGATGTGGTGGTGTACTAGTGCAAAGGCGATGCTGAGTGATACTGCTGTGGTGCTGAGTGATGCTGTGGTGGTGCTGAGTGATATTGTCTTGGCGCTGAGAGATGCTGTGGTGGTGCTGAGTGAAATTGTCTTGGCGCTGAGTGATGCTGTGGTGGTGCGGAGTGATGCTGTGGTGGTGCTGAGTGATGCTGTGGTGGTGCTGAGTGATGCTGTGGTGGTGCTGAGTGATGCTGTGGTGGTGCTGAGTGATGCTGTGGTGGTGCTGAGTGATGCTGTGGTAGTGCTGAGTGATGCTGTGGTGGTGCTGAGTGATGCTGTGGTGGTGCTGAGTGATGCTGTGGTGGTGCTGAGTGATGCTGTGGTGGTGCTGAGTGATGCTGTGGCGGCGCTGAGTGATGCTGTGGCAGCGCTGAGTGATGCTGTGGCGGTGCCGAGTGATGCTGTGGCACACATAGAGCCGGGACTTTACATGCATCAGCTCCCATTGAGGAATTCCCGAGCGGATCCCGTAACTCAAGGACCGCCGCGCTTACTTGGCACTACGTTGCCTGTATCCCTCGCCCGGCGCTCGCCTTCCCCTGACACCGGTTATCTACATGTGATCCCACAACCTATAGGACACCTTTATACTCACAATTGCTTCCACCCTATCTGCTCAGACACGCGCTTCATGCGCTTGATACTCGGGTCTCCCATTCTTGAGAGACCGGCATTATTTTCAGGCTAGCTTATGTTTTAGACCTGATGATGATCCGTGTATTTAATGTATGGATCGAAACGTCGACACAAAAAACACCTTTAACACTACTTTGAAATGTTTACTGTTGTGTTAAGGTGCACTAATATGATTTGTTGGCTCCATTGCTTATACATTTAACAAATCAATAGCCCTGCCTGAACCTGTTCCTTTGTTGTTAAAGTGTATATGTTGTCCACTCCTTCTTTTGTTGTTTATGTAGTGAGGGCACAGGCCTGTGCCTCACTTACTTGTATTGTTACGAATTATTCCAATAATTTGCTTTGTTATTAAATATTGGACCTCTGTCCGGCTGGACACGTCACTTACCAATATAGTATTGATTGGGTCTATATTTTTATTAAACACCTTGCAACTGTAGAATTCCTAGGGACCACTGTTCCTTATAAAAGAGTGATGCTGTGGCAGCGCTGAGTGATGCTGTGGCGGCGCTGAGTGATGCTGTGGCGGCGCTGAGTGATGCTGTGGTGGCGCCGAGTGATGCTGTGGTGGCGCCGAGTGATGCTGTGGTGGCGCCGAGTGATGCTGTGGTGGCGCCGAGTGATGCTGTGGTGGCGCCGAGTGATGCTGTGGTGGCGCCGAGTGATGCTGTGGTGGCGCCGAGTGATGCTGTGGTGGCGCCGAGTGATGCTGTGGTGGCGCCGAGTGATGCTGTGGTGGTGCCGAGTGATATTGTCTTGGCGCCGAGTGATGCTGTGGTGGCGCCGAGTGATGCTGTGGTGGCCCTGAGTGATGCTGTGGTGGCCCAGAGTGATACTGTGGTAGCCCCGAGTGATGCTGTAGTGGTGCCGAGTGATGCTGTGGTGGTGCCGAGTGATGCTGTGGTGGTGCCGAGTGATGCTGTGGTGGTGCCGAGTGATGCTGTGGTGGTGCCGAGTGATGCTGTGGTGGTGCCGAGTGATGCTGTGGTGGTGCCGAGTGATGCTGTGGTGATGCCGAGTGATGCTGTGGTGGCGCCGAGTGATGCTGTGGTGGCCCTGAGTGTTGCTGTGGTGGCCCTGAGTGTTGCTGTGGTGGCCCTGAGTGTTGCTGTGGTGGCCCTGAGTGATGCTGTGGTGGCCCTGAGTGATGCTGTGGTGGCCCTGAGTGATGCTGTGGTGGCCCTGAGTGATGCTGTGGTGGCCCTGAGTGATGCTGTGGTGGCCCTGAGTGATGCTGTGGTGGCCCTGAGTGATGCTGTGGTGGCCCTGAGTGATGCTGTGGTGGCCCTGAGTGATGCTGTGGTGGCCCCGAGTGATGCTGTGGTGGCCCTGAGTGATGCTGTGGTGGCGCTGAGTGATATTGTTGTGGCGCTGAGTGAAGATATAGTGGTGCTGAGTGATGCTGTGGTGGTGCTGAGTGATGCTGTGGTGATGCTGAGTGAGCCTGTGGTGGTGCTGAGTGATGCAGTGTTGGCCCTGAGTGATGATGTGGTGCCGCTGAGTGAAGATATAGTGGTGCTGAGTGATGCTGTGGTGGCGCGGAGTGATGTTGTGGTGGCGCAGAGTGATGTTGTGGTGCTGCTGAGTAATGCTGTGGTGGCGCTGAGTGATGCTGTTGTGGCGCTAAGTGATGCTGTTGTGGCGCTAAGTGATGCTGTGCTTGTGCTGAGTAATGCTGTGGTTGCACTGAGTGATGCTGTGATGGCGTTGAGTGATGCTGTGATGGCGTTGAGAGATGTTGTGTTGGTGCTGAGTGATGCTGTGCTGGCTCCGATTGATGCTGTGCTGGCTCCGATTGATGCTGTGCTGGCTCTGATTGATGCTGTGCTGGCTCTGATTGATGCTGTGGTGATGCCGAGTGAGAGAGAGAGTGAAGATATAATGCCCAATTAGAGAGGGTGGTGAGAGAGTAAGAGAGAGAAAGGGTGTACATAGAATAAAGGGTGGAGCGGGATAGAGAGAGAGAAAGAAGGGGAGAGAGAGTGAATGAAGGAGTTTGAAAGAGAAACAGATAAAGGGGTGAGAGAGAGAATGAAAGGCTAAAAAACAGAGGGGAGAGTTAATTAAGTAGAGAGAGAATTAGAGAGGGGAGAGAAGGAGAGAGACAATAAGAGAGGGGGGGTGTGGAGTTTAATTAGAGTGAAGAAGTGACGCGGAAAAAGTAACCTTAAATATTGCTTTGTGCTGTGCGCGAATAAATATTTTTAAAAAACAGAGTGAGACAAAAATACTGGTAATTAGGCTGTAACTCCTAATATAAAACAAATAGCAATATAAGGTGAAATCAACCCACCGAAGCAATATTTCTAACTAGACAAAAAAAAGCTTGCATTTCAATGCTAATCGCTGTTGTTTTTCATGTGACTGTAGTCCAGGGCCGTCAGTTGGTAATGTGAGCTGCCGCTGCGATTGAAACATCAGAGTCCAGAGAGTTAATGAGCCATGACGAGGAAATGAGGAAGAGATAGGAAACCCAGATGGCAGCTGTGTACGTGCACGCCATCGTGAACGCAAGCTGGAGGCCAGCAAAAGCCTGTGGGTAGCACTTTCAAAAACCCACTTACTAAATGTCTCGCAGAGACAGCTTGCGCTGGCTCAGGCGAGACCTAAAAAACAAGCACTACTAAATGCAGTCTACACAATAGTATCTATGGAACCAAACAGTTGGAGGCACTCACAAGTAATCGGGAGCATTATACAGAGCCTACCCAGGAGTGATAGAGGAGCAAAACATTGGAGGCACTTTTAAACCCCTAAGGAGTACCACCGGGAGTCTACACAAGAGTGATAGAGAAGCAACTCTTTTAGAGACACTTTCAAACCACCAAGGAGAATTACAGGGCAACTACTCAGGAACAGTAGAGGAGAACCCATAGTAAACACTTTTAAACCACCAAGCACAGACGTATCGGGCGGTCTGCATAACAGTAAAAGTAACGCGGCCGCGCGGCCGTGAAAATACTGGCTCACTGAGAACATCAAAGCGGCCGCGAAAGTGAAAGTGATCGCGATCAAGCGCGGCGAGCGATGCGCTTAATGAGCATGACGAGGAAAGCCATATGGCGCCTCTGCTCGTAAGCGCGCGCCCGCGCACATGCACGCAAGCTGTAGGCCAGTCATGGTAGCATTTTTTGAAGCCCTTACTAAAAGTCTCGCCAGACCAGCGCATGCGCTGGGTCAGGCGAGACCTAAAAAATGTAGGTATCAACCACCACCAGCAATCCATCGGGGCGTGTAAGATCTGTACAATATGCGTGAACATTTGTTCAGTCTTGTTACAGAACCACCAAGGTTTTTGTTTAGAACTGTAATTACACTTCCCACCTTTGCAGATTTTGTCAGCAAACTTCTGGCTGAGGGGTGTGATCTGGTCATCTGCTACATGCGAGGGCATGTTGCTACAACCACTAAAACCCAAACCATATCCAGCAACCCCCCAGGATTTCGACCATTTTTTTCTAAAAAAAAAATAATCCAACATTTTAGCCGTATAAAACAAAAGTAGCTGTATTATTTTACTACATTCTTAACTATGTGTCAGTAAAAGATTTATCTAAAACGACAAGATATGTAGTAGAATCACAGCTGATTCATGTGCGCCTAAGAGATGGGACCCTTGACTATAGCATTATCTCTTTAAGTTATAGATCTATAAAACAGCCCAGGTGCGGTGCAGTGCAGGATATAAAACTCCACTAGAATATCTGAAAAATCAAATATCATGGGCACTGAATGATCCACCTCGCAGCCTCTCTTTTCGCAGAGTTTGGCTGGACCATATGGAAAGGCCAGTAGGGCGGAGACACATTTATTCTGAAGGCCAGGCAAGTGCATTACCGGAGCTGCCCAGACCAACCTTCTGGTAAATCCCGGTACTCCTCACACCAGAAAAACTATATTTATGAGGAGATGTTGACTAATTGTGGTGCTGCCTATGTTCTAATCCTGGCTCTTCCAATGGGTCTCATTGTGTTGTCTTCAGCAAATCGGATTAGCTCGATCCAACCCATTTCTCGGGTCTACCAACACTTATAAATTACCTACATTCGAATATAGAAATATAAAAAATGGCCATTTAT
The DNA here is from genome assembly GCA_963921515.1 of Calotriton arnoldi. NCBI lineage: Eukaryota > Metazoa > Chordata > Amphibia > Caudata > Salamandridae > Calotriton > Calotriton arnoldi. The sequence goes on along the minus strand of CAWUFW010000598.1, from coordinate 866,279 downwards.
AAAACCAGAGCGGATTCATGGGATTCCATGAGGTGAGTGCTAAACAATGGGCATGTTTTTCATTAGGTGGTCATTTTGAATAAGGTGGTGAACATGTGTGCAATAAAAAATTACAGTACGGTATAAAAATAACAGATGTTCTAAGATGTGTACATGTAGCACGCACCCTGACAGGCAGGGCAATATGGATAGGCTGAAGTACACTGAATATCATGCCAGGCATGCATGTGTAACCGACTCTTTCCCAGACTGTCCTTGCAGGGGACCAGATTATTAGGGAAATCTCAGGTTCGCCTTACAGGCTAGCTAGCCTTTGCTTGGGCGATGTGATGTAGTGACTATGTAAGGGCTGGTTGTCGCATGTGAGCTAGCTTCCAATGCTGGATACCTAACCTGACCATGATGTCTCATCCTGGGCAAATTACCATATTCCAGGAAGCATCTAAAAATAACTTCAATGTTAGTATTAAGCACTATTAAAAACTGAACATAAATATCTACATTGCTTGCTTGGGTGTTTAGTTTTTATCGCATCTTAAAAGTTATTTTTACAGGCCAAGAAGTTTAAGAACAGGGCGGATGCAGGAAGGTAGCTGGCCGGGGTGTTTAGCAGTGCCACGCAATGTACGCAATCACCGAACCTGGTAGAAGGATACCGGTTGATGTATCTCAACATCACCCTTTTTCAGTCTACGGAACGGGGCAGGGTTCCAACTACCAACCAGTAAGGACATTTGTTTGACATTTTGGCAACCAGTCTTTCAGAGAATGGATATTTAAAAATGGTTACAGCTGTCAAGGTGCAACATTGGCTCAAGGAGAGAAGAAAGCGACATCCACAGTGCTGGCCCCGTAGTAGGCTCACACTAGCACTCGAATTGCTGTCATGCTTCCACTAAGGCCTCCTACCACACGTGTGAGGTGGGGAAGAAGGTCCAGTTATGGTGTACATGGATCTCACCAATACTGGCTGAAGGAGCGTTGATTGACTTTACATCAGTGGCTCATTTTCAAGAGTTACCCTAAACAGTACAGACTGACACCAACTAGGCAGAGTCAGGCAATCAAGGAAAGTGGAATACGCTCTTGAGATTAAAACGGAGGGGACTTTAGTTGCCCACTCAAAACAGCCAGATCATTGAATTTGGCCGGCAAGCACATGGAAATTCCACCCACGTGGCCTCTGGTCTCAGACTTACAAGTGAAAGACTAGCAGTTTTTCAGGGATTACAATGAAAACTTACAGGGAGGGACAACTGCCAACATACAGCGCCACATTTTTGTTTTAACAAATCCAATTCTGTACCTGGGGGTATTTGTTTCAGGAAGAACCAGCTAAACAATTCACTCATTTAATCCTTTATCTGTGTTTGCTAGCTTCACCATATCTATCCAAATACAGGCATGAAAGCCAACTAACCACCACCTTGCTATAGCTAACCCAGCTATGGCCTTCCAGCAAGATGACACAGAGGAGTGTAAGACATTTATTGCACAACATTGACCAATAAGGGTCACACGACTCAAAAAGGAGATCCACACCAAATTTATAAAAATAAGCTTTGTTTGTACTTTGTTTGAAGACCAAGATCTTCGCAATAATGTAAGTACGGTTTAAAATAAAAATACTTTTCACTTTCAAACGTCGACACAGAACAATTTCTGAGCAGTTCAATGTTATCCTGTGGAGGAAAACAATAATGCGGTTAAACAAGTAAGTACACAACTTATAGTTCCAGTCTTTGGGACCAAGGGTCAGCAAGCGGCAAGGGTCAGGTGAGTACCAACACTGCACCACCAGCGGAACAGGGGCGACCAGGTGCAGAGGTGAAAATCGGAGTTCGGCCCAATGCGTTTCAATGGAGACTGGGGGTGCTCGAAGCCAAACTGCTTGCAGGTAAGTAGATCAGTTGGGGCCAAGCTTTGGGGGTTAGGGTCAGCACAGGGAGGACACAAAGCAGCACCAAACATACACTGCCAGCAGAACAGGGGTAGCTGGGTGCAGGGTGCAATTTCAGCATCAGGCGCCTAATGCATTTTAATGGAGATTCTTCTTTTGGGAAACAAGCTGCAGGCATTGAACCGGAGGGTGTAGGCAGAAAATCAGTGATAACACAGGTAAGTTTGGATGTTGGGGCTCACAGGGGACTGCTGGTCAAGCTCCCCAAAGCCCAGGGGCTGGGGGGCAGGGGTGCCTTTAGACTTCAGATTTCTTCTTACCTGGCAGTGGGGGAGACCCTTCGGATCCACACTGCAGGCGCCAATGTGGAGGTCCAGAGAGGTCAGCCAATGTCGGATTTGAAGTCAGGATCGATGGGGAGACTTCACTGGGCAGGTGGGCCACTCAGACTCAAGGTGTGGGCGTCGGGTGCAGAGTGGGCAGGACTTGCGATTCCAGATGGCGCAGGAGTCCTTGGAGTTGATTTCATCTGGACAGGTCCGCTGTCCACGTCGGGTTGGAGTCTTTTTCAAAGGCAGCAGTCCTCCCAGGGTTTTCAGAGGTCGCCTTTTCATTGCAGGCTCTTTAAGCTAGAGACAGGCCGGTAGGGCTGGGGCCAAGGCAGTCATCATCTTCAGGCTTCTCTGCAGGGTCAGCTTCCGGGATGTCTTCTTTCTTCTTAGATCATCGCAGATCTAGTTTTCAGGTCTGGGAGAGCCGCCTAAATACTACATTTAGGGGCGTTTTAGGTGAGTAGTAGGGAGGGCCAATGCACACCTTATCTGGGGTGACTACACTCACTCTTATGCCACCCTCCTGTGGGAGGGTGCCCAGACCTAGTCCTGATTGGAGGAGTCTCCTCATCTTCAAGATAGAGGGGACTGAAAAGTGTGCTTAACTTCGCCTCCTCCACCTGAGGGTTGGAGTTGGCAAAGGTGGGCACACCTCCTAGCCTCTCCAAGTTTTCCGGCTGGTTTTCCCACCCAAAATGGGGGTGTAAACAGGGGGCTGCTATCTACTTCTAGCAGCAGAGACTGGGGGTCACATTACAAAGGCGGCAGGCCTTTGAAGGTTCTCCTTCAAGCACTGTGCCCATCCTGGGGGGAGGAGGTGTGACACCTCTGCCTAGTATGTGCATTGTTTCTGGTCCCAGAGAGCAGAGGCTCTCCACCCAGGGGGCCAGAAACATGTCAGTGTGTGGCAGGCTGCCTAAAGCCAGTCAGGGACCACACCAGTGTGGGTAGGTTTCAGGGGGCACCTCTGAGGTGCCTCTGGGTACAGGGTACAATAAATCCCACACTGGCATCAGGGTGGGTTTATTGAAAGGAGTAGTTTGGTAGCAAACAATCCTGGGTTCAGTAAAGCCATCATGGTGCTGTTTAACTCGAGTTGTCAAGCTCCCAGCTCACGTACTCTTTATGGCTTCCCTGGTACTTACAATATTAAGGAATAGACCCTAATACTGTATGGGCATATCTGCTCAGGCTATGTCCACACCTGTAATATAGTGCACCCTGCCATAGGGCTGGTAAGGCCTGCTAGAGAGGTGACTTACCTATATCGTGGGCAGTGCTAGCTAGCTTGGCACACAGGCATTGTGCCATGTAGACTTTGTTGTTTTGTCTGCACCAGGCCATGAATGCTGCAGTGGCTGTCTGCATGGCCTAGGTGAGGGGCCCCTAGGGGACCCTCTTCAGTCCCAATGCCCTATGTACCCATGTACCTTTTACTAGGGACTTACAGGGGGCCTGAATGGATAATTGGGGATCAGTTTTAGGGAAAGAACACTGGTACTGGGAACCTGGACAGCAGGGACCCAGTACTCTACAGCCAAAGTTACATCAAAAGCCAGGCAAAAAGTGTGTTGGGGGGGGGGGGGGTTACTACAACAGAACCCCATTTTCTCACAATGATTATTTAGAACCATTAGAAATGACATGTGGTAAAACAAAAAGTTCTATTTTAAAGGGGCCATCCAGTGCAGTATCACAACGGATCTCACAACCCCAGCAGTCATCAACAAACAAACGAACATTCCAGAATGCCCATTGTTGCCGATTGTTAAAGAAGCAGGGCTGGGCAAAGAGGCGTGCTTTCCCTACGCTGGACCACCCCTAGGAAACAAGCTATAGTCATTCCAACACCAGGTTAACCACAGTTTTCTGACCAGGAAGAAAGGATAGAAATAATGTCCAATTCACAAGGACCTAATCTCGCCTGTCCATGGAACAGGGAAGGATAGGGTTACTCTTGTTCATGTGTACCTAGTTTGTTGTCAGTTTTTAAATCAATGGTTTCACACTGCTATTTCCAAAGTGTAGTTGACCAAGACTTAGAATCAACACTCTCAAAACACTCAGTGTTGACTGTACTCAAAGCTGGGTACCGTCCAGTATCACAGATGTTGAATCCACTGTAGCCAAAGGGTAGCAATTAACTGGGTGGGTGCTACCTTTATAGAGCACTTACTTGACTTCTTGTTATGTTGTGTTTCAGAATCTATAACTGCCATTGTATTGCAAAGTAACAGCTGTGAAACCACCTGTTGTAGTAGAGCAATTACATTTGCACAAAATGCTTGTGCGTCCTTACAGGCTTTTAGGTAATTGCCACTTCTGCGAGCTCCCATGTATGCATTATTGAGCATCTCGTTGTCCCGCTCACTTGCCCACTGCTTCGACAGGTTAATGGTAGAGTTTAACAGTCACAATGGTCTTTCTTTTATCTTTATACCACGCTCCTGCAGCACTTTGGTATCCTGCTCACATCAGGCACGCGGGGGTACGCAGCAGCGTTGGTCACTGAAATGTGCTGTTGCAAGGTGGATAAGCAGGAATACGAGTTGGACAAAGTCGGGGAAGGGAGACATGGCTGCGCTAGAGCCAGGAGGTGCTGAGAGCTCAAGCAGTGGCAGGCAACAGAGGGCATGGTGTGGCAATGACTGCAGTCAGAGTAGGGGGAGAAGGCTGTATTGCAGCAGAGGCTCCTCCGCTGCAGGGGAGGAGCGACACCTCCCCCCGACAGCACTTTAAAAAATGTAAAAATAAAAAGATAATAAAACGGGTTAAAAACCCCTTTTATTATTGTTTTATTTAGCTGTGCCAGAGTTATGATAGGCTTGAGGGGGAGTGGTGGGCTCTACCTACAGTGTGCATGTGGCTTTTGGCCGGCCGTCTCAGGCTGGCCGAAAACGGCATGCGCAGTGACTCCTCTCTAACCCCAGCTGCATTGGTGGGGCTGGAGAGAGCAGGCAGACTCCCAGTCTATCCTGGAGCGCACATTATCGGCGCTCAGGCCAATCCTGAAGCTGTTCTCATGTGAGGATGGATGAGAGCAGCTTAAGGATTGGGCGCAGGTCAGGCTGGGAGCCTGTGCCTCCTGCGGTGGAGAGGAGTGGAAGAGCATGACCTGATGCTGAAGGGCAGCAGGGAAATTTTATTTTTATTTTTTTGTTTTCGTGGTCACCCATTCCTCCCCTTCCCGCCAGTTTTGTAAAAAAAAATTATATCTCCATTGTCCCCCGTAACCTCCTCCCCACCCCGGCCCCTTCCCCCGCCCCATTTCCCCAGTACGAGCTGCTTTTGCTGTAGTGACCTGCCACAGAATGGGCATCATGCTCGCCAACAACCAGGCTGAAAGGGCTAAGCAGCCAACAGCAGAAGGAACAAGGCTGCAAGAAAAAAGCTGCCGTGTGTAGAAGTGCCCCCTCAAGGATCTCACAAAACTATCAGCCTAAAAATTAACTACCTTCTCGGCCTCCTTATTTACTGTCCATGGTGCTTCTTTTACAGTTTATGTCTTTGATCTCTTATCTGCCTTCCATGCACGTCTTGTCTCTTCAAGTGCAATTTCTTGCCCTTTAACAGCAGAGATACCTTGCATCTCCTAAAAGCCAATTTATTTTAACTTGCTCCTCTTGCCGGATTCCTAGTAAGGATTTTACCTGCTCCAGTTCAAATGAAAATTTACAATTTAGGCATTCCGCTGCTGCAGAAGAAAGGCCAGCTTTGGAGGCCATCTGTTGAATTCTTGTTTTATTTAATTTGCTCATTTTAAATGTTTGCCTCACTAACAATAGCAGCATTTATCTATTTTCTATTTCCTATAGTCCATCCAGATACTTCCCACTGCTAGCATCTGCTTCAGTTTTTGCCATGGGGACTATTCTGAAGTCCACAGTATTTTGCTTAGCGAAGGTTGCCTTTGAAACTATTTTCGGATGCTCCAACAGGACCAGAGGTCCACTAAGTCTTAGAGTTGCAGATTTCCACCCACCCAAATGCTGGTCACGCTTCTTTCATTAACGAGAACAATAGTCAATGCAGCCTCATTACACACAGGCTCTACTGCTAACAGGAGAGACCCATTTAGTGAGCCCAATATGTGCCTCATTTTTATTGTAATCAATGTGTGCAGTTTCTGTGTCACAGGCTAGGCCAAAAGCAATTAACACTATTCAAAAATACAAAAGGACACTCTGCCCCAGTCCTTCAAATTCTCTGGAAAACCATCAACTTTTTCACAAGAAACTTAAAACTTGGCTTTTGCATCTTCCCAGCACTTTTCCTCTGTGAGCTAATCTAACTTCTTTGCATTTAAAAATGGCAAGAGACAACTGTATGGTACATTTTCGTTCTACAAATACAAAATTAAACTCATTGCTTTCTTTTTTGGATAACGCATGCGTCTCTCTGCACTTTCCGCTGGTATGGTGCCTGATAATGCGTCACTATGCTGGCCACCGAGAACCTTCGGTCTACATCCAGGGATGATAATTAATGTAGCTCCTTTTTATTAGGTCTGGACGATAGCCCTCTTCACCCACTGTTCCGTTAATTAGAATTCACATCTGCTTCTGCCCACAACAGCAAACAGCAAGGGGCTAATGGGTAAGTCCACTTCGCCATGGACTCTCTTACACTGTGAATGGCAGCATTCTCCTGACGAAAAGGGCCCATCCACCTAAAAGGTAGTGCACTACAATGCCTAGCCCGATGGGTAAATTTCTCTTTCCGTTTCTTTTTTTTTAGTTCCCCTTTATTTTGTGAGGGCCCAGCAACTTTTCCCACACTTTGTTTGCAAACCTATGAATACAGCATTTTCATGTATTTATTTTTTTTACTTTTAAACTTTTAGTTTCCATTACACAAGCTTACAAAAAAAACAAGGGAAAAAAAAATCACAGGCTTGCCAAGACTAGACACACTTTGTCAATGCTGGTCTTCTATTGTACTGGATTTAAACTTCATTTTTGCTGACAATTAATTACTATTGATTTATATTTATTATTTGAATTTCTGAAAAGACTAAGGTCAATGAAAAGCATTAAAGTGAGTTGCCAAACAGCATATCAAGGAACCCAAAATCAGAAATTCCCCTCTATGAACAGATGTAAGCAGGAAAAGGTTAGTAGGAGACCATGCTACTCCCTAAACAAAGGCAATACTTCCAGAAACAAAGAACAGTAGTCACAAACAACGCTGGAGTTAACAATGAAGGGCAGCCTGCCACCCATATAAGGAGCATTTCCTATGGAGTGCTGTTGCCGGATTGGAAATCAGCCTCTCGGGTATAAAACATGTTTTTATTCATGTCCCTTGCCATGTCAGAAACCTATCTACGACCCATGAAGTAAAATGTAAATAAAATGTATATAGAAGGCTGGCACAATTTGTTTGGAGCTTGCTTAGAAGAGGTTATTCATTGCCTGGACTTACCATTTTGTCGTGAATGTTGGGCGATCCTGGATAGTTGTAGGGGTACATGCCTGCTGCTGCCGGCCGCCGGTCTGCCATGTAATCATACTGTGGAAACAAAAGACAAAGATAATTAAGGTGGCCCAAACTCAAAGTCTCGGAGATCTGGCACAGAGTCGCCCCGTCCACAGGTGAGACATGGCGCTCCCTCAGGCCTTTACCCAACAGTCGATGAGTCGGACAGCCCATAAGGACAGACCATGCCCGTACTTGCCAGCTCTGCAATCCCATTCTGAAGGTAAAAACAACAAGAAGTTAACCTCTCACACCCAAAGCCTCCAAAGATGGACTGACAAAGGATAAACCCAGGACTAGTAGTTCAACTTCTGACTTTGGAACAAGAGGGTAGGCAGGGCAGGGCTTCTAATCCCAGCTTGTCTTCTTGACAAAAAGAATGTCTGGCTGTGGGTAAATCCTTTTATCTTCCTGCGCCGTAGATTCCTCAACCATAGAAAAAATAGCAGGGCGCAGAAACCTGCTCAACACTAGATTTAAGTGTTATGTAAAAAAATATACGTCTTCATGAATAGCTCTACTGTTCACAGCTTGACACAGAACTTGGAGTTCTCTGTCCAATAGCAGATGGGGCATGACATGTCTACTGGAAAACAGTGCAGAGCTTAGTAAAAATACTTGCCTGTAACATGTTCTGCAGGCTAGTGTCACTGTGGACTTACAATATGTTCTGAATTATTCACTGCATAAGGCGTGAGCCTGAGGCCACGGACAGCCAAACACTGAAGATACATACTAGATGTATCCCCTCCCCAGGCCAACCTGAAGATACATACTAGATGTATCCCCCCCCCCAGGACAACCTCTGCAGCATAAGTCTATTTCTTTGATTAGTATGAATGACACTTCAAGCTATTTTACATGACAGACCATTGTGTATTTGCGTGTTCATTTGCGGTTTGCATGATTTATTGTTGTTCAAGCATTTGCATTACCCAGCACAATCTCCTTGCTGTTCAGTTCTGCACATCACAGGATGTTGGCGTTGCTCCTTTTTTTGTTTGGTTTCTAAATTAGTGTTAAAATCTGATTTCGTTGTGTTATAGAGGGTTATTTGCCTTCAAAGGTCAATGAGGAAATTGTTTTTTTTTTTTGTATTAATGAAGTTGTTACTTTTTTGAGTGATTGATTTCAATGCCTAGTTTTCGCTATGCTTTAGTGAAAGCCTTTTGTTTTTTTATATTATATATATATATATATATATATACACACACACATACATACATACATATATATATTGGATTTGTTGTGCATAAGAGCCATTTTAGTATGTTGAGCCAAGTATATTTTGTTACGGTCTCATTCGTGGTCGGAATGGGACAGAAAATAGTCTTAGGCACCAAAATAAAAGTGGCCCCATTAGCGGATCAGATAGTTAAATAAAAAGTGCCCCACATTCTGCAAATTGGGGGAGTTTTGAAACTGTAAAGACGCGCTTTATAGGTGTTTTGCATAAGTGTGTATTGGAAACTTGCATGCATCAGTGCTTGCCTCAGGCAATGTTTCTGGTAATAAACAAATAAACAGTAAAAACCGGCCCAACAGATCATAAAACAGGCCCACACACTGCCATAACATCGGCCCACACGCTGACCTGCCAGACCAGCCCTTCTAGCCGCGCTAGATAGCCCTACAGGCCAGATCGACCTTGCGCTGATTGTTTGCCTTAGGGGAGGGTGAGCTCCTGAGGTCTGAAGTCCCATCACCTAGGTAGGGAGGGCTGAGGGGGCCACGCTGTGCCGCAGAAATACTGACACGAAAGCAGATGTGATGAGCCCTCCTGCCTAGTGGGCACAACCCTGCTAGCATTTCATTATTGGTTGTAACCATGCACAAGGAACAAGGCGCACAGTGGTATGTCAGCGAGCTCTGTAGCATGGGCAGAGTCAGATCACATTTAGACATGGAGTGAGGCTACATGTACCTTTAATCACACAGGCATGTAGACAGGTATTTACCAGGGCTCGAGTCGGTGTACCACGCGGGTGGACGGCGTCCCCCACTTATTTTACCGGGTGAACGCCATCCCCCCTGCCCAAAAGCTGGCCGCATTGAGGGCTTCACGAGGAAATCAAAAAATCCCAGCACACCACCAAATAAAGCAAGAGAGGAAACGGCGCGCGCTCACAAGGGGCCCGGGTTTGGAATAGGAAGGAAGTGTGATGATAACGCTGAGGTTTGCTGCTGGCAGCCTGCCCCCATCACCTTTCGTGACGTCACTTCCTGTCGTGACGTCACTTCCGGTGACACCACCTAACTTGGAGCGTCCCCCCACTTCTTTATTTAGGACTTGTGCCCTGGTATTTACATACACTCAAATAGTGCCTAGACGCGATAAAGCGCTGGGTTCCATTCTGGCTTTACCCATCTTATTTCACAGTCTTAAAGTATGCACTTGTGTAACGTGTTTCATGGTATTTAGCAGAAGTGTAAATAATATTACACTATCGTGTTTGAGTGCAATTCTGTGTAAGTTGTTGTTTTGTTTCTCCTTTAGCCACATTCACAGATCCTCAGACACCGGTGCTGGATTGCAAACCGCTGTCCATGTATCTGATCTCAGCCTTTGAGCCTGGGTGAGACACTCAGACCCACACCCACCTCTTGTGTTTTCAGGTCAGCCTGACTGAGGTTATCTCAGGCGAGGGGGGCGTGAGTGACTCATCTGGTGGGTACAAACTCAATTAGTGATAACAGTATGAAAATGTCTGAAAGATAGTCAATGGGGAATCTGTATTCAGCCCACAGCCATCACTTAAGAGGATGGCCTACGGATAGCGGGGAGGCCAGCTGGGTTGTATAAGGACAGTGGTTTGGTTCACAAATAAGGAGGTTTTACTGAAATCCCAGATTAATTTGAAGCAAAGGACGTCCCATTACATTAGCGCGGTTGACCCCATGTAAGCTATTCGAGCTGCACTTCTGCAGCATTTTAAAAGGGACTGGCGCTGCTCTGGGTATGTTTTAATGTCTTAGGGAAAGGGGAATGGGCTGTGGGAAAAGGGAAAAGGGACTTTTCGTGACAGTCAGGCAGTTTCTGAAAATCCACTAAACATCAGTCTATAAACTTTCCAGAATGTATATGGAAAGAAATCAATATGGAAACATGTACTGAACAATTTGATATGATTTTCTTATGTTTAAAAATAGTCCACACAACTTTCACAGACCTATGACAGCAGATCAAGAAGCATTTGTTCATCAATTCAGCAGAGATACCACCGTAGGGCTAGCTCCGAATCAAATGTGAACAGAGTGCTGGAGAAACCTCTATAAGAGCAGAACTTCCCTCCCAGCCACCCACGGTGCCAGCTCGCCTCCGCCCATGGTGTCGGCAGGCTCGGAGTATGGTATTCGCCGATACTCTAAATGCTGGGTTCTTACACAAAGTACAATTGTCCTGGAGCTTCTGTTCAAGCCGCCTTGGTTTCCTGCTTCCAGGCAGCTGAAGGATGCAGGCTAAAGAGTACAGGGTGCCAGGGACTGAACTCTCATTTCTTTTCATTTCAACAGCAGCCAACAGTGTTTACCAGTGAACAGGAGCCATGTAAGGGTAGGGGTGAAGGGCGAAAGAATGAACACTTGCTACTTGAAACAAGCATTGGCAAAGCCAATAGGTCTCGCCTATGCAAGAGCTCTTTAAAACAGTAATAAGCCTGGCGCACCCTTGCTCAGCACATATTCAAATAAGCCAGGAATTATGTGAGGAAATAGCCAGGTATTTCCTGGAAAAAGTTGAGGCCATTTTCGCAACTTTCAAAGGTCCAACAATTGATGGGACAGTGGACTCAACAGAGGGACATAAGCCAGCTTCCGGCTCCCAGCCTACTTTTGACAAGTTCGCACCAATATCCATTATGGACACTCAATCTTCTTATGTCAGCTAAATCAGGTTCCCCTTATGATCCGTGTCCTGTCACGGTGTTAAAACTGGTCCCTGAACCTATCGCCCTGTCACTCACCTCTCTATTTAACGCAATGTTTACAGATGGGTATTTTCCCAAATCCTGGAAAATTGCTTCGATATTTCCACTTCTAAAGAAGCCTAGTTTGGACCCCAAGGATACGAACAGTTTCCGACCTATTTCACGCCTCCCACTTCCAGCAAAACTGGTCGAGAAAAGAATGAATGCACAGTTGAGTGCTTATCTACGCGAAGCTCAAGCTCTGGATCCTACTCAATATGGGTTCAGAGAGGGGCACAGCACGGAGTCCGCGCTCCTAAAATCTACGGAAGAGATCAGGGTAGCCCTAGATCGGGGAGGCAAGGCTGCTATGATTATGCTGGACCTTCCCGCAGCTTTCGATACGGTCCGTCATGATTTGTTGATGGACCGTTTGCGGGATTGCGAGTCCAGGGTAAAGCATGGAAACTCTTGAAGTCCTTCTTCTCGGACAGATTGCAAATTGTCTCATTAGGTGAATTTTATTCCAAACCTTTTTTTCTGCCTTGTGCCTCAGGGGTTGTCCCTGAGCCCCACACTCTTTAATGTGTATGTGTCCTCGCTGGCCCCCCTTATTGACTCCTTTGGTTTTTGCCTCACCTCGCATGCGGACGACCCGCAAATTGTGGTGTCGCTGCTACCTGGGCAGGAAAAAGGAATAGGAAAACGGTTCCATGATTGTATGGAAGCGGTGGGGAGGTGGAGGTCTCAAAACTGTCTAAAACTCAACTCAAGCAAAACGGAGGTCATCCTGTTCAGGAACGATGCCAATTTTTGGACCCCAAGCTGGTGGCCGGATACTATGGGTTCTCTCCCGACACCCACCAGGAAAGTAAAAAACCTCGGAGTTTTAATAGACGAAAGACTCAACTTTGGTGACCAAGTTAATGCAGTAGCCTCAGCTATGTCATACGTTCTTAGAACATGCAAGAAAATACTGCCTTTTTTGCCAATAGGCAGTCAGCGAACGGTGGTTACAGCACTAACTATGTCAAGGCTGGACTATTGTAATAGTCTATACCTGAACACTCAGGATCGTTTTCTGCATAAACTTCAACTATTGCAGAACGCGGCCGCTAGACTGCTTACCGGCACATCTAAATTTGCATCTGTCTCTAGCGAAATCAGAAGACTTCACTGGCTCCCGTTAAGAAACGAGTGCAGTTTAAATCCCTCTGTATGGTACACAAAGCCCTACAAGGCACAGGACCTGACCACTTGAAGCGGCAATTTCAGTGGTATGTGCCCAAAAGACCACTCCGCTCTCTTGGAGCAAAATTGGTGATAGTACCACCCATAAAAAAAGCCAGGTGGGGAGGCAGAAGTTTCGCTGGCTGTGCGGCAAAAGCTTGGAATGACCTCCTTTTTTACCTGAGGAATACTACTGATTTACTAGTCTTCAGGAAGGCCTTAAAAACTTGGCTTTTTGATTTATAATCCGGTCTCAAATTATGCTTCACTCAGAGGACTGTTGCTAGCGCCAGGACACCCTAGGGTAACAGCTGCGCTTTACAAATGTCTCTAACAATAACAACAATTGGCTTTGCCAATGTGTTTTAGCCATGTTGTACAACAGTGTGGCTGCTGTTCAGCATGGCTAAAAGTTAGTGGTGTAGAGGAGCGTGGCATGGAGTGGAGTGTCTTAGAGAGGAGTGCCGAAGAGTAGAGCAGAGTAGTCATAAATTGGAGTGGTGCAGAATGGAGTGGCATAGAATGAAGTGCGTAGAGAGGAGCAGAGTGGCCTAGAGTGAAGTGGCATAGAGTGTCGTAGAGTGGCACAGAGTGGAACTGCGGAGAGTGGAGTAGAGTGACGTAGAGCATAATGGTGGAGCCTAGAGTGGAGTGTTTTGGAGGGGAGTAGAGGGAATTGTATAGAGTGTTGCAGAGTGTCATAGAGTGGAGTAGAGGGTATCAGAGTGGAGGGGGATAGATTGAAGGGGTGTAGAGTAGAGTGTAGTGGAAGGGCGTAGAGTGGAAGGGCGTAGAGGGGAGTAGAATGTCGTTGAGTGGTGTAGAGTGGAGTAGAGTCACAGAGTGAAGTGACAGTGTGGCATAGAGTGAAGTGACAGAGTGACATGGTGGGGCATAGAGTGGGTTGAGTCGTAGAGTGGAGTGTTGTAAAGTAGAATGTCATTAAGTGGTGTAGAGAGGAGAAGAGTCGTAGAGTGAAGTGGAACAGAGTGGGGCGTAGATTGGTGTAGAGGAGCATAGAGTGGAGTAAAGTGTCCTGGAGTGGCACAGCATGAAGTAAAGTGTTGTTGAGTATCCTAGAGTGGAGTTGCGTAGAGTGGCTTAGACGGTCGTGGAGTAGTGGTGTGGAGTGGAGTAGCCTAGAGTGGCATGGAGTGGTATAGAGTGGCAGAGTGGAGCACAGTGTTGTAGAGTAGAGCTGAATAGAGGGGAGGGTCAAAGAGTAGTGGAGAGGCGTTGAGTGGAGAGGCATAGATTGAAGTAGCTAGAGTGGCATAAACTGTTGTGGAATGTGATAGTGAAGTGTCGTAGAGTGGACTGAAGTATAGTAAAATTGTGTGTAGTGTCAAAGTGGAGTGTCAGGATATCGTGGAGTGGAGTGTTGTAGAGTGACGTAGAGTGGAGAGGAATAAAGTGAAATGGCACGGAGTGGAGTGGCATAAGTATGGTGTGGTAGTGTATTGTCATTAAAAACAACACGTTTTCAATTGAAATGACCATTACATTTGCACATACAGTTTGACTGATAAAACTATAAAACAGAGAAATGATAACGTGTAGAAAAGGCATCACCTAAGGTATTGATTTGTTTTGATTGTATTAAAATAATTGTTTCCACCACACTCCAGAATTATAAAAAATGTGCTTGATTTGTGCTTTCCTAATTCTAATAGTCTGGTAGGCTTCGACCTAAAAAGAAAAGTCTTTTACCTTCGGAGAGCTGACAGAGCGCCTCATCATGTATGCCGCTGGGTCTGCGTAGATGGCTTCACTGCGGGGGGGTAGGCGGTCAAAGCGTGCACTGGGCGACCTGACAGGTGAGTAAAGCCGAGGTCGATTGTACGTGTTTTGACTGGGAGACCGTGGCACAGAGCGGGAGCGAGGCTGGAAGGATAGCCTCCGAAGAGAGTCTGAGGCACCGTCAATTTCATCGTAGTACATGGGCTGCCGTCCATTCCCCGGCATCCATACAGACCCATCTGGCTGCCGACCATAGCTGTGGGGCTCCTTCCAGTCCCGGGGGTGAAAGGGGCCACCATTGCGGAAGGCTGGCCTCTTCTCTTCCACCGGCCATTGGTGGTTGACCCGCTCGAAGGCAGGCATGGAACAGATGCTATCTGGGCGTATTCCAGGAGGAAAGAACGGGTATTCCTCAGCATATTGTGGCGAGTAGGGGTCGTAGTAATCTCGTACTCCATGAGGCACAGGGAAGAACCTGCTGGGGCTGAAAAACAGAAAGAGGCATTAAACCAGCTCTATTCACTGCTTCAAAAATACACAGCCCATGAACAACCAAACCACGCAAGATGAGCACCGTAAAAGTTTTAATGATCTCAAGTCTAGGATGCCATATTTTCTTATGCCCGATATATACATGTATAGTGATCGTACCCTGCCGTCTCCCTAGCCCCTTCCAGGCATGCCCCACACAGATTTCACTCTACTATTTACCAGTTTTGCTCCATACACAAAGTCACTAACAAAATGGCTGCTAAGCATGCATCTCCTAGGCATGCTCTTTGCAGAGGTAGAGATCAACATGTTCCTCTAAGACATGGGTACGCACAAACATTTGCCATGGGGCCACAAAGTACGGTCTGTGGTGTGACTGAGTGCCGCACTGATGCCAACATGTGATAGTAGGGGGTCTGGGTGGGTCAGGGATTGTGTAAGGAGGTCTTAAAAAATAAAATAAACTGGCAAGCACTTAATTAATAAATGCTTGCTCATTTATTTGAAATTTTTTCTGAAATTAGTGCTCAGCAGCTCTTGCTGCTGTTCACCAGAGGGCCGCATGTAAAGGTCAAGAGGGCCGCATGCGGCCCCCGGGCCGTACTTTGAGTATCACTGCTCTAAGGCATACACCTTACAATTACAACGCTCTGGCTAACTCTCACTGATATGTCACATGGATATGTTAGATATGGTGTCAGGGCGGGTGGCTTTACTTGCTTATGCTTACTGTTTAATGACTAGCTCCGCATTCTAGATCGGATGCTCTCGGCTTACCTCTGCAGTTCCTCAGGAGGAGGAGCTCCCCGGCGCAGGTTCACCCACTGCTGCAACTGTGTCATGGAACTCTGGCGTTGTGCCACCTTTTCGGGGTTAGTGCGTGGAACGAAGCGGCGGTGTGCCAAATTATCACCCTCCACTGGTGGGTAGGCGGTACTGCCTGGTCTGCTCGGTGACTGAAACTGCCAACCATTGGGCTGAAGGGTTCGGTCCACAGAGGTTGAGCCTCGGGGGGCATCGGGGTATGGACTCCCTGGTTCTGAGGGCATCTCCTGTGGGGTAGGCAACCCATTTGATTTGAGGGGTGGAACCTCCTTTTTGCTTTCCATCCGCTCTGCCCTTCGTTCAATCTTTTCCGAGCCGCGTCCATCACCCTCTCCTCTCTGTTTCTCCAGCTCAGCCCTCTGACGCTCCCGATGGGACAAGAATCCGTGGTGGTCCTGGCTGGGTGGTGTGTTCTCTGTGTCCATCGCCTCATTCCTAGAATACATACAGTATTACTATTAATTAGCAAACATAAGATTTGGGGACTTTCCAAAGTGACCAACTCTCTCCATCGTAAAGCGATATCGGTACCAAAAGTCATCAGTGGTGACCAAGTACATGCAAGAAGATACTGTAAATAGTGAAGAAGACCTGCTGTCAGAGACCACCCACACCAGGAGCTATGATTGACACAGGGGCTGGTCTTTTTTATTTTTCCTACTTGGGAAGCCTCAAAGTTGAAAAATAGTACAACCCCAGTGATATAATGCAGAGTGGACACAAGTTCTAATGTCTAAGAGGGGGCAGCTGTGCGACAACCAGTGTCAGTCATTTTCTGTGAACTTGTGCCATAGAGATAATCACAATCCTCTTGGTGCCCACAACACCAGCCTGCTGTTTCTGAAGCACCGAGCATTGTGGATTAGATGCTGACAAAGTGTCAGCTTTCTGATTCTCTCCTTTCACCTACTCTGAAGGTGCTGCTCTGTACTTAATGGGCCACTGAACGTTTAAACATATTTCCACTTAATATGAAGCTCACCTATGCAAGCTTTCTTGAAATTTGTACTGAGCAGTACCATTAAACCTAGACTCACATAGAAGGTTCTGCTTGTGTTTTCCTTTTCATATAGACTAAAGGATTATGTTACTTACCCTGTAAGCATCTATTCATAGCGTGTTGTGCTGCAGATTCACATGCTATGCATACTCCTGCCATCTGGTGTTGGGCCCGGACTTTGCAAGTTGTTTTTCTCGAGGAAGCTTTATGATAGGCATCGTGCGTCGATTCTCCTCCCTCTCAAGGCATGAGTCTGGCTTGACAGTGCAGCAGTCTACAAGACCTTTTGCTACCAATCATTTAAAATACATAGAGTGGACTTATGGGTCCTCCCATCGGAGTATGTCTCTCAGCGAACGCTACTGGCAGTCTGATGAATCAGTCCACCTTCAATGGAGTGATTGCACTGCAATGCATGAGGGACTACTTTACACCTGAGAGGTCTACTGAATCATCACACCTTGTTATGTAATAGTTGTATTGTAGATAGAAAGTAGTCATTTTTGTTTTATTTTCTCATTATTGCAGCAGGGTTTATTAAACACTTTAGTCATGGCTCAATTTGAAACCTAGATCTATTTGTTTTGCCAATGCTTATTTACATCATTGTGCTTACGCTTGATATTTTTCAGTGATAAAGAGGGGTGCCTTAATAACCTTGAAGGCCACCTCAGCTTATCTAACTCTGGCAAACTGGTGAACTAGGAATGAGGGTAGTAGGTAAGATCTACATTTTTCTGAAACACTTGAGGCAGTCGTAGTGTCGGAGAATGGGGCATCGCCTAAATCCAGGTTCTAAAAGATAGGGACATTAATAAATTATTACAGGGGCAAGTTACTTTTTTAGGAAAATATTTCATTAATCAGAAAAAATACATTAACTGCATAGACACTCTGTCGGGCAGGAATATTGTTTTGAAGTTGAAAGACCAACTTAATAAATCATACTAACATCAGACAGAGGGGCAGGGACTAGTTTCCCTTTTCAGTGCGGCTATGTGAACCAGTCCAGGAGAAAGGGGCTGGGCTGACCTGTCGGATGGCTGGACCTGCATGTTGGAGGCCTCACTCATGGCTTGGATCCAGGACTCCATCTCCTCTGCACTCTCAGCGCTGAAGATGTAGGTGCGGATACCAGCGTGCTCCGCCTGCGGAGAGATGCAGTTCTCATTACTGTCTAGAGATTCCCCTGGTCGGCAGATGGTCACCTGGAGACAAAAAGGTAGAAGATGAGTCAGACTACATTCCAGGTATGAGCTGAAAATGCACAAGTACATCTAGGTGCTCAAGAGATGGGAAGCACTCAAAGCACTACCTGGGGGTCAAATTAAAATCGGAAAGTAAAGCAGTGCAGGCTTTTGTTTTTAGTGAGGACCATCACCCAAAGCCTCTTTTGCAACGCTCTAGAAGCCGAAGTCATGCAAACCTTATTGAAGGCATTTTAAAGCCCACCGTTTGGTTACTGCAACTAGAAGAAACCAATTGGGACAATGTGGCACTCTTCAGAGATGCCTCAAATATTTGGCTTCAGAAATGGTTGCATGAATCCAGATACGCAGTAAACTGTTTTGTAGGGAAATTGAGACACTCCTCATTAAGCCAGAGCCTGTAAAGCTGACAGTCTTGAAAAAGTAAGGTAGGTGCACTTGACTTTGTCGTTGCTTTCAAACATTTCAGAGGCATCAGCTAGTCCAATTTCATCTAGTGGCCAATGATGTACATAGCCTAATTAGTTCTCAATTTCCCTACAGAGCGGTTTGACTCTGCTCAGACTGGCTGACTTGATTTTCTCTAGCGTCTAGCAAGTACCTGGCTCTGAAGCATAATTAAGCATCTTAGGGGCTAAGCTTTTTTTTTAATTGAGGCATGGTTGCTGTCGTAGTAAGCAGATGAAGCTCCTGCACTCGGAATCCCCTGACCTCACCCAATCCATCTCAGAATTTCCATGCTCATCTATTCAATCATCTCTCCTGTGGCCCCACATTCTCATCTGTAGCCTCCCCGGTTTCTCCATCATAACAGCTGTTTTCTCACCCACTGCATCACCAACGTATCATTATAGCCTCCCTGACCGCTCACCCCTGGCCTCCTTCACACATTTCCCATGGTTCACCAAATGCATCACATCTGGGTTTACCACTGACTAACCCATGCCATTTACGACCTGCCATTCATGACATGCAGGATCCCCAATATTTCCCAGAGAAGTCACAACTTCTCAGCAGCTGTATCTTCAACTCCTCACCTATGCCACACCCAACTTCTCACCTGCAACAGCCACCATTTCTCACCCATTATGCCATCATCTTCTCTTCTACCGCCATCCAGACTATTCGCCCATAAATTTCACAGCTGACCTCAATACTCGCCAATATCCGAATTAGAACCCATGGTGCCCTTCACCATCCTCTTTACAATGACTCTGCCAGAATCAGAACTGAACCTGAGCAGGCGCCTCAGCTATGGGTGAGACCTCCACACAGCCTGCCCCAATCAGCCAGTCCTACCCCATAAATGTGCCAGCAGGTGCTTGACACCAAGAGCTGTAGCCGGAAGCCCATGCAATGCAAGTTACAGAAGCGTGCAAACACAATGAGGAAATGAACATTCACTAGCACATCATGATGCCCACAGATTGATGCACAAGGAACGTAGGTGACCCTCTACGTGGTCTTCGAGGCATGCAGAGCAAATGCACCCCTGCAGCGGCGTTATTTTTAAGCATGCGGTGCTAGTTTACCCCTCCAGGGGTAGCATCTTTCAAGCATGCAGCAAATTGGAAGAAAGGCAGTACCTCTCAGCGAGGGTCTGTGGAAGGTCGCTCTGCTGTCCAGGGGCCCCTCACGTAAGAATTAGAAGGAAAGACAGAGACAAGGTCAAACCACCAAACACAAAGTGCAAAAGAAGTCAGAGGAGAGGCATGGGAAGAAAGGGAGGTAAAAAGGTGAGATTGGAAGCCAGAATGGGGAGGTGGAAAGGGAAGTGGGGTAATTAATGCTGGAGGGTAGCAGAGTTAGGCAGGGAGAGTGGTAGAATGCGAGTATGATGAAGGCAGGACTGGGAAATAAAGTAAGGCGGAGAGAGAAATAGCAACAGGGCAGTGAGGTGGAGTGGCGATATAAGTCCGCGAGGGTGTGGGGTGGAATGAACATGTAGGTGGGGAATTATGGAGGAGTTAGACAGGTGAGAGAGACATGAAAGGGAAGTGGGTTAGGGAGAAGGAGGAGGAAAGTGTGCTGGTAGAGTGACAGGATAAGGAGAAGAAGCAGATAGGTGGGCCAAAGGCAAGACAGGCCGAAGAGTGATAAGTAAGGTGGGACAGTGAAGCATTGTAAAGAAACAGAAGTATGGCAGGGCAGAGAGGGAAAGGAGGCAGACTGTCAAAGGAGGTAGGGAGTCGGGCAGTGGTATTGCAAAGTGGGACAGGCATGTAGGTAAGAAGCTGTTGGGAGCATAGAAGGATAGGGGCAAGACATTCACCAGAGAAACATACAGGGGTGCTTGTGCCCAGTGTCTAATGCTGGGCACTGCCCAGCTGGGTACACCATGGGCGCCGCTTGTGAGACATGGGTAAAGGAAAACACTGTGTGGGTAAGAAAAGGCCTGGGGGGCTTGTTTTCATTCTGAGTTGTGTGTTTCATGTCAGCAACTCAATTGATATGTTCTGCCATCTGGTTAAAAGAAGAGAAAACTGGGGCTGGAGGGGGTCTCAAGGACCCCTCATTGGATAGTGCTGGGAGTACATGTGACGAAGAGTGCTGAACCGGAAGGAACCTGCTCTCCACCTCCTCTCTAACATGCTGGAGTTGGAGTTCTGGTATACGGAAAGTGAAGTTCATTTCTTTCAGACTCCTGCCCAGACTCTGAATCCCCAATAAAAAGCACTAAATTTGTTTGTCAACTCATAGTAGAAAGCTCCTATTCTTTTAAAGTAAAAAACCTGTGGAATTTCTGCGCGACAGTTCTTCACAGTAATTATTTTTAAGGCTCAGTTAGCAAGGAGGACATAATTAACATGGGTCCCACTGCTCGAATGGCAGAAGAATGCGCTTTGAGATCACAGAGGTGCATTGGCAGAGTTGTATGTGGGGTTGCCTAGTCAAAGAGCAAGAGGCTGAAGTGCTCTGCCAGGACCCCCAGATGAGTCCCAGTGGTGGAAAAGGGAAGGATACAAGAGCGGACGTGCACTGGCAGAGTGGTGTGTGGCTCCCTGCCTGTGCACAGCTCATATGATATGCAGAGCTCAATCTCGATGCTTTTCTGTATTTTTTAATTTTCACTTTTTTCCTCACTTGAGCACTATTATTTTTTGTGCACACTTTTGCATGTAATATCCCGTTTCATGGTTGGTGTTAGAGGCACGTTAGACAAAACCCAGAGTTTTGGGAGATATTGATACTCAATGTACCTTTCATTTCTAGGCATTAATCCTCAATGTGGTTTTCCTGATGAAGGCGCCATGTTCGCTGAAACGTGCGTCGATACATTGAAGAACCGACATTGCATCATTTTATTTATCCCTATTTTGCCTTTGTCCCTTATCTATTCCTTTGGCTCTTTGTTTTTTTGTATATTGTATGTACACATTGCAATGTTATGTTATATTATTTTATGTGATTATTTAGACTCCATTTTGTGAAATTACATCAAAGTACTTATAGTTGCACTTATCTTATTGTGACATAGCTTTTTAATAATTTTTGTCTTAAATCGTGCTACATTGTTGCGTCACTTCATGTATGTCTATTGTCCATTGATATAGAACCTCGTGAATTCATGAGCTTCGAGCCATTTTTTGACAACAGTTTGTATTAATAAATAAATAAAAATAGTCTAGTGCTATTACTGTAAATTTATGGTCTGATAAATTTTATGACCATTTAGTTGCCTAAGGATTTCTCATACTAACGATTGCACAGCAGTGGTTCTTGTGCCAGGGATGAGGTACATTGGCAGAGCCGGGTGCGAGTCTCTGCACTGAAACAGAGGCAGTGTTGCAGGTCTTGGCTGAAGACACATGAATAAATAGGAACAGTATGGCAAAGGTGCCAATCTAGTTTAAAACCACACTCCAGTCTTTCTCCCCCTTGGGCGCACGCACCCGACTCCCAAGTTTGATTTTAGAAGCAGGAATGAATTAATGAATGAAAGAATATTTATAGAGGGCATCTGAGACCTCAAAGGTATCCTGGCACTTGCCTCTTAGAAGAACACCGGTCAGAGAACATTAGCCATGGCGTTGTTTATGCTGGGAGGAACCAGGTTTTTAGTGCCTTTCTAAACCAGAACAGATCTTGTGCTCCTGATGAAGGCGGGAGGCTATTCCACAAATGTGTGGCCATTGCTGAGAACGCCCGGCCGCCAGTCCCAGCTTTACAGAATTTAGGGCTACAAAGAATGCAAGGAGCCCTGTATGATGTGCTAATAAAAATATTAAAATGCAAAATGGAAGGCTGTCACTGATTTCTTTAGGTACATCTTTTAATGATGAAGTTGAGCTGATCTATGAAGGGAGTTGGTGGTAAATGCGTACGAAGGGGTTTGTTGGGCTATTCCATGAAGATCTAACCACTGTGTGTTGTCAGAATCAATTCTCACAGTACTGTTTTCCTTTTAACAACAGAAGTGTTCTCAGGACGGATTAGACACTAATGATCTTGTATAATTAATGAACGCACAAATGAATTCAAAGCCAAATCTGCACGAATGACAGGCCTACGAGTTAACGATCAATGCGCTCTTTCATCTGGGTTATGCTCGGTTTGCTGCATATTCGGGGCACCCTTTGTAAGATGACACAGGAGACCTTACCGGGCCACTGAGAGGAATCTGGAATGACTCTTCAGTGGTGCTGGAGCACCGTCGTGGATGAGACTGCGGCGATCTGATGCGCCGGAAGCGCAGACTATTCAGTCAGGATGTATGTCCGAAATATCTCTGTAGTTCAGGGACATATAATCAGGGCCCCTGAAATTATGCGAATCT
Source organism: Calotriton arnoldi (assembly GCA_963921515.1). Classification (NCBI taxonomy): domain Eukaryota; kingdom Metazoa; phylum Chordata; class Amphibia; order Caudata; family Salamandridae; genus Calotriton; species Calotriton arnoldi. The sequence goes on along the minus strand of CAWUFW010000598.1, from coordinate 843,392 downwards.
GTGGCCTCTACGTTTTCCACATAATTATGGATTGCCATATTTGCCACGTAATCGATCATCTGCTGTATAAGCTGCAGATTTTAACGAAATGTTTTTGTTTCCAGCTCAAATGGTTTGAAAGTTACTAAAATTGTGCTGAGCCGTGTTGCCGCGCAGTGAAATGCCCTATACAATGGTTGACTATCATCTTTCAGTTGCTTATTATCGTATTTGGATGTTAAACTGGTACTGATAAGGTAAAACACTTTGTCCAGATGTGAAAAATGACAAAATACTATCACAAAATGTGCCGCATCAGGTTGCCTAATGTGCCTTTTCTTGCTGCATAATTTAGTCAACACTGCCGCATAATTTGGTCCTCCAATGCCACATAATTACAGTGGAACTGCATACAACTCCTCCTCTGTTATAGCTCTTCAAGTCTCCTAGCCGCCCCTCGGCCTTCTACCGGCCAATCAGCAAGTGGGGACATTAGTGGTGGAAGGGGCGAGTAAGTGCTAGGATGGGAGTCCGGAAGTTTCGCAAAAGGCAAGTCGGGCTGGGCTTCAGGCACAAAAATAAGGGACTGACTCCATCCCTGCCTTACTCTCTGTGGTATCGAATAGGTTTGTGGCCCTAAAAAAGTGTTTTGCAAAACCACATCCAGCTGTGAAGGATGTCCAAAGCAATGCCCCTCCCTCCCCCCCTCGATCCCTCTCGCCTCCCTTCCCCAGCACTGACCTTGAAGGTGAACTTGCGGGTGATGTTGTCCGTGGGCTGCGCGGCAGAGATGCAGAAGCTTAGGATGGGAATGCTTCCGAGGACGCCCTCCTCCTTCTCATCTAGGTTTGGGGTGAGAGGCAAAACAATGGGAAGAGAGAGACGGGTTTAAGACGGAAAACCAACAGCACCAAGACAGGCTTTAGAAGGGACAGAACAGCAATGCCACGGACATGCAAGACAGCTGCTCGACCAGAGGTGGGCCCAAGAGACGGCAGGCCGCCGCCAGAGTAATGGAACATTCCAGGGTACGCCATCATGGACAAAGAAGAAAGACCCAACACGAGAGGAGACACCAACAAGAGAGAGAGCACACCCTCAGCCACAGAGAGGATACAAATCCAACCTTAGAGATGCAAACCCCAAAACAAACACTCCATATAGCTCTCTTGAAAACCTGGGTCGTCTCCACCCTCTGTCAGCCAGGGTGCGGTTGTATTGCGCTATTGGTCGTGGGCCCTGGCAGCAAGCTTCCCCAAGGCCAGAGACCACCTATCTCCATAAATACCTTCCACTCTCTGCCGGCTTACTGCACGCGCTCTTTTGTTCCACACACACAGGATGACAATGCAGGATGTTAATAATGCATGGGTGCCCGGGGCATTGCACAGGCATTGGCAGCCACCGCACGCTACAAGCAGAAGGTGCCTGGGAAGCTAGGAGGTAGGGGACAGCCCTCGATGGGACACTGAATGTGTGTGTGGGGGAGGGAGGGTTAAGGATGGAAGCTGCTGGGAGGAGAAGGAATGGGACAGTTAGGGTAATGGGGAGAGGAGGTGGGTAGCAGAACACTGGAGCAAAAGAAGGAAGGAGAATTTTGGAAATAAAGCAGGAAATGGGGTGTGAAAAGTAGAGCGAGAGACCTAGAGAAAAGAAGGAAGCGAGATACAGTGAGTCAAAACGGATGTGAAAACAACGAAGTCGGGACGGCAGAGGAGGGGTGAATTAAGAGTTACTCCTGTTCCAAGGTTTCCTTCACCTTCCCCCCAAAACATCACATTAAACCATAAATCCCAATGCACCCCCCAACCCACAAGGTCATATCTATTCCATAAGAGAGGTCCACCCCCTCCCTTGTAGCTGTACAGAAGCACTGGGTGCATCTTTTGGTAACAAATTGATACTTCAGCCCCTCGTTACCTCCAATCCCTCCCACTTCCCGCCCCATCCATAGGTTTTCCACCCCTCTAGTCAGATTGACTTGGTTGCTCTTTTCATCGTGCTGTCTCAAACAGTTCCTTCTGCGTCACTTTTTACTCACATCCGTCCGCAGCGGCGCGCACCGTAGCAGGACTACGCACACATGCGCTGAACGACTCACCTTTGTAGTAGAAGAGGCACCTGTCCACCAGGACGAACCAGCGCTTGTTCCACTTCTTCACCCCGGAGCTGGCCTGGTGGAGAGTCAAGCAAGAGAGTGAAGAAGAACTCTAGAGAACCAGGAACCCCTCCCGCATGTCACTCGAACACTACGAGGAAAGGCGGATGCTGGAGGGTCAAGAAGACCTTTGAACATGTCTGTTTTGTGGAGCCTGGAGCTCTTAAGGTGGGCGTAGGGGACAGCACCTTCAGAACCAGGTAGTGAATGGGTTAAAGAAAAAACATGCACCAAATTTACTAATGATGATTGCTTCAAGGTGTTTATCAGCTGCCTTGTCATTTTTTAAGTTGGTGAGTGTTTACAGAATGTTTATATTACATGTGCAGTTTATGTAGTAGGTACACAATAGGGGTCTTTCTGGGTTTGAAAGTATTGCTTGCATTGTATACAGCGGTGGGTAGTGGAGAGGATGGTGGAGTCAATTTGTAATTACAGGTAAGAGGATGTGCTTAAATGCCACACTGCTTGGTGGTCACTGGTAAGGAGGTCCCAACAACCACTGGGCTTGCTTTGTACAGTGAGTAAAGTATCTGCTACTTCTTTTAAAAGTTAAGGGTCTCTGGAAAGACTAGTTAAAGTCACATTCCTTAAGAGAAAAATTTAAAACCGTTTCTTTCTGCATGTTCACATCCACATATTGCATGCTATCATAAAAACCCAACTATGTTCCTTAAAATCCTACATGAAAAATTGACCTTGAATTAAACTTTTACCCCCATTATTTATTTTGAATGCACCTCTGCTTCCCTTATGCATACCACTTCTGTATATAAACTACTCTATATCTCATGCCCGTCCCAAGCTTTTTTTGAAATCATAACAAAATGTATTAATTCCAGTATACATTTGCATCACCCCTTCTAATGATCACACCTAATTAACCGATGTGCTGTAAAGAAAGTACAGTAAATGCATGGATTGGTTTTCTTTAGTATGCACGAATAACCTTAATAACCAATGGACTGCCAGAGGTAGTAAGTGCTATATAAATGCAATTTCAGTTTATTACTTGTGGTGTAACACAAAATAATGTGGCTCTCCTACCAAATGTGGTGATGGGCCTCTGATCCTCTCGGATATTTATATCCATGGGGCTGGATGGGAGCTGTCGGCACCGCAGGGGCCTGTGTTACGCCCCTGCCACTCCCTTTAGCAGGTGAGTGGCAGGGGCGTAACACAATGGCCTGACAATGAGATTGCGGAGGTGTAGGGGTGAGCGTTGGGCAGCTTGACCTATCATTCAGCGATGCGCTCTCACTCACACTGGCCCATGGTCTTAAGGGATGGAGGGAGTTTGAGGAGTGGGGAATAGGACTCATGCCCACGTCTCCCCAACATAATTTCCCAAACTCCCTACCCCTGCACCTACCAGTGCTTTTATTCGCTTACACTTGAGTCCAGTTTTCTCTATTTACAGTTTTTTACTGTTTTTATCTCCTCTGTTCTACAGCTAGCTCCTAGGTCACTACCGTGCTCTCTGGTTTCCTCTTTTTGCGTTCGTGCTCCCCTCACTCTCCTATAATCCCCCTATGTCATTCCAGCACCACACCCTCTGTTCATCGCTCTCCGCCTCTTCTACCATCTATGCTTAAAACTCACCCTTCTTGTTCTTCCCATAGTAATTTGTCCCCTAAACATTCCCATTCTCGCTCTCTCATCCATTTCTCCCTCACTCGAGCCTCCTTTACACCACCCTCTCTTACTCATGTTTACGGTCAGTCCGCTGTTCCCCATTCTGCTTCGTTTCACCCTTCTCGCCGCCACGCTGCCCCCATCCTCCTGCTTGTATGCTCTGTTTCTTGTGCTCATCCATCCCCTATCTCTCCATTCACCACTTCTTCAGTGAAAATAATAATAAAATGGCACTTGAATAAATTTGCAGTTTTCCCATCAGTGGGAGAGAGAATTTGCTTTCTTGAGCTCCCATAGCTACCTTCCAGAGCAGAGTTAGTTTTCACATTTAGAAAGGAATGTATGATGTTACATTGCTTAACTACGCATACCTTTACCATGCATGGTAAGTATATGTAAGGTAAGTATAACTTAATTTATATATTTTTTGTATATACATACCTTCTTTTGGGGGAAACCCCTCAAGCCCCTCATGTTTTAATTTACTCCTAACCTCCTTTACCACTGCCCACTCCTACAGCCTAAAATGAAAAGCGCGTACTATAAAGAAGCACGCCATTAGGACCAGGGATCCCGGCCACGCCCTCGTGGCTCCTGGCTGAAGCAGTGGTCGCCGCAGACGGCGGGAAGTACTTCTGGGGCGAAGTGACGTCACTTCCGGCCGGGGCCGGTAATGAGGGGGGAGGAGAGGGCTGGGGGCCTATTTAGGGCACATTGCCCAGACCCTCGCCCTCTCTTCCTTGCAGCGTTGGCCCCGTGTGCAGGGGACTTCGTGAATCTTCTCGCAGCAGAGAGTCGTCTTTTTCTTTATTCCCCCTGCAGGTGGTGGACGGGGTTTGGAGAAGGCCAGGGGCCGGCGATAGTCGTGGAACATCCGGTCGGGATCGTGTGCTTCGCGGACTAGAGAGAGCAAGGCCTTTGTAGTAGAGCGTTTCGCGACGATCTTCCTTAGCGGTGGGATTCCCCAGGCAGGCAGGCTTGTGGTGGGTGTGCTTTCCAGCACACGGAGGTAAGGGGCGGGAGGCTTTGGTCTTTGTGGTTGGGCAGTCGCGGGGAAGGTGCGTTAAATAAGTTGTTAGAAACAAAGGGGAGCTATAACACGGTGACCCCTTGCGCCTCCTTTTTCCTTCGGCTGCCCGGTACAGAGAGCGGACGAATGCACCGTAACGGTGTACGCGGGAGAAGTCCCCATTCCCCCTCTTTATCGGTACACGATTATCCGCCTGATTAATAAGGTTCCCGGGCGCATTGCGATTAATCCTCAGCTATTTTATCATGAGCTTACCCCTGTCGGATAGCAGCGCAAGGGGGTTGTGGTTATGGTGGTATATCGCCACCTCCTTGTGTTTGTGATTGATTTATCGCACCAATTGCCGAGAGTGTGGTGGATAATTATGCCGGTCGAAACGGAAAAAGGAAGGACAGGGGGCCTGATTTGGCCCAGTTGCTTTAGCCTTTCACAATGTAAAATAAAAAGTACTTTCGAACAGACGACTGTTCATCAGTTTGTATTTAAGAACAGGAGTGTTACGTCTAGTGCAGCGCGGGTCTGCTCATTCAAAGGCCTCGATGCGCTTCCTGATTAGGCACAGAGGGCACACATGGATCTGAGAAAAGGTGACTTGTAGGGGATTTCTGGTGAGATGGTTGCATTTGGTGCAGTCGGTCATAGGGGGGCGTGTTCCTTGGACTCCCAAGCGTGGGCCTCTTGTGGGGGCGTCCCGTGTTAAGAGCAATGAGTGTAGCCACCTGCCAGGGTGCGGTACTGTAATTTGCGCCTTCACGCGGTTGTCTTGGTGGTTGCGGCCGAGGGTCTTGTAGGCCACCGGGGCACCGCCTGGAAGTTCTAATAGCGGTTTATGGGAAGCTTCCGTGGAACAACAGGATGGTTATCCCTCTCGCGAGCCATATTTACCCTGAGGCGAGATTGTTTGTCACGTTAGTGATTTAATATAGCTGTGTGGGACCCCAAAGGGGGACAGATCACCCTACCACAAAGTGTAAATAGGATAAGATATTGTACTGCCATGCAAGTGTAAGATAAATGACATAAATACACCAAGAAAGCAAGTAAGATTGGTGTAGGGGTTTAGCTTTCTCTTTCGCTTCTGTTCGAGATGTGTGGGCATGGGGAGTCATTGGGAAAACTAAGCGGGTTGGAGTTTCGGCAGGAAGGCTCAGCAATTTGCGATTCCGGGCACATCACTTAATTAGCATTGTGGGGGTCCCTCTGTAGCGGAATTAGCGCTCACGCGAAGTGCGCTGATACCTCGATTGCTATTCGGTTCTTTGGTTTAATAATTTCACAAGTTGCTAGTCGGAATTGTCACACCGGGATATTGTACTCCAGCAAGATATTCAAAGCGCAGGGGTAGCTTGGCTGCACTTCGACACTGCTTGGAAGGGGCCAGCCATTTAGCAAAGTGAAATATAACAGAGGTCAAAGGTTGCAGTTCTAGTATGGCGGGTTTGATATTCATCATTCTAAAGGCAATAAAAAGAACCAGAGTTGAATATTTTGGACCCTTGTGGAGGACCCCGGGATTGGGTTCGAGTTTCGGCAGGGACACTCAACATTGTATGATTCAGTGGCAAATCACTTAGGTGCGTTGGGTATGTGTCCGTTGGTAACAAAATTGGTTTCTGTCAAGCGCTCCGATACCCCAATACTAATTGGTTGTGTGGTTTTTATATTTTGACAGTGTTACTGATGCTAAATTAATCAGTGAACTTACAGTACAATACGGTGTACTGGTACGCGCTTCGAGGGGCTCTGCTGCATTTCTGTGGCTTAGTCTGTGGTAAGGTTGGCATCTCCAGCAGCATGATGGCATATATAACACGAGTGGGAAGGAGTGCAGTGGGGACACAGTGTCGCAGCGGGAGCTGGGGGTGTGTGAGTAGTAGGTGCCTCATGAACCTTGTGTAGGGGAGAAGCCAGTGGACAGGGACGACTAATGGGGTAATCCCGATGACGCACAGTCCCAGGTGCGATGAATGGGTGGTGATGTCCTAGGTTACACTCCAAAGGTTCCTACAATACGGACATTAATGGGGGCCGGGAATCATGCCTCCTTACTGTGCTAAGAAACGATGCATGTGGTGGAACAACCTCGTTTCTCTGGCCACCAGTTGTGTAGTAAGGGTAATGAGATCTATCCTCAAGTGTACACTGCTCTTGGAGAGATATTTGTGCCTGCTTACGTGAAGCAGGGATAGAAAGAGCGCAATGGGGCCAACGTGGTCATTCCTGATGTGCACTAGGTCATCAGTGGAGAATTGGGGGTAGCAGAGGTAGCTTCTTCCTTAGGGCTCCCTGCCCCCTTTTTTCCATCCCAGGGTCCAATACCCATCTGAGGCATTACTCCCTCCGGTGTAGAGCCTTCAGGTGCTAAAGGGGCGATGTGGACGTTACGCATGCATGCAGGCTGGCATTGAGCATGATCAGTCCTTTCTTTCATGTGTTTCAGAGGCACCCTTTTCACAGGGACCGCCAAGCGTTTCAGTCTTTGCAGCGTATGGACAGTTAGCATACTTTCTTAAAACAGTGCTTCCTTGGCAACATGTTCAGGTTACAAGATTACGTAATTTCACCTTCGGGATACCAGTCGGTCGTGCACCCTTTCTCCGGATAATTAGGGCTAGGTAAAGTGTCTTGCTTTGCCGCCCATCTAGGCATCATGTAATTCCTTTCAATTAGCCCCATCTCTTATGGTTTATGTATTTTCCGTGCCTACCCCAGCTTATTCCAGGATCAGATCTTTCACGGGTTCATTGCTTGATTTAATCCCCGTGGCCGGGCTAGAAATCCTCCCTCTAGTTAGTTTAACTGTGCACTTAATACACTCTTGTGTAGCCGGTCCAGCATATTGTTTGTTTCCTTTTGCAGCACATGAGGGAGATGGCGGCTGCCAGCCAGTGGCAGGGCACAAGTCGATGGTGCAAGCTGGTAGAGGGCACCGACCCATTATGTTTCGACGGTGGGACGATTTTCATCCGTCCAAGAGGTGGGGTCCCACAGAAATATGCTGAACGTACGTGTCCGGGGGTAAGTGGCGGACACAGGAACACTTTCAGCTGCACCGGGAAGCTTTCTATTCTTGTTCTGAGCGGCAATGTCAGCCAGGGAAGATGGGTAGCTGGTCCCAGCCGCGCCCATAGCATAGGCGGAAGTCAAGGGGCCATCAGGCCTCAGATCGCTAGGTTCCCGACATCTCTTCAATGGACTGGAGTCCGGCCCTAGCACAGTTGGTAGGGGCCTCACTATGAGCGCACTCCGAGGTCATGCCAAAAGGGCTTGGGGCTTACAGGGCCTTTTTGCATGTCGAGGGTGCACGCTGGTAGACGGCACCGATCCATTATGTCGGAAGGGGAGACGCGGTTCACTCTTAGGGAGTGGGATGCCAGCCCTATCACAGTTGGTAGGGGCCTGGCTACGAGCGCACCCCGAGGTCATGCAAAAAAGTGCATAGGGCGAAATCGCAATGCAAGCTGGTGTCTTACGCGATGGCCAAAGGGGCGTTGACCGGTCTTCACCAAGCCTGGGGGTTACAAAAATGAGGGCAATTCTTCCAGAGGGAGTAAGACCTTAGCAGGATGCATATTGGCTAACCTCCACTTAGGGAGCGGCGCTCTAGCGAGCTTACCTACTCTCCGCAGCATGTGCAGTGCCATTGTAGGGGGATCAGATTGGTAAGGTTATCACGACACTGGGCACTGGCGAGGTCTGCAGCTCGTGGACTCTGGGATATAGGCAGACGGGCTCACTCCTAGGGGAGGTTCGAACATGACACTACCGGTAGGGAGCGCGAATCAACATAAAGGGATAGAGTGGGCCTGTAGATGATCTTGGGGAAGACATGTGCATCTGTCCGCTGGTAGAATAATTTTGCGTAGTGGTGCGTAGCATAGTTGGGGCTACCTATTGCAGCGGGGATGGATCAAGTCCATTACTCAAAACAGAATGGGGGCTGCGACATGCGCAGCGGGCCTGACATTTACTGCACAAGATTAGGGTAATATGTCCTCCAAAGTCGTGTGGGTTACTTGCCCGTACAATGGGCCACTTATGGTTGCAGCAGTGGCAAGGGTTGAAGCTAGTGGGCTTAGAGAGTGTCTTCTTTCATTGGATTGAAGCGATGGGCCTTCAGATTGCACACATTCGCCAGCTGGTGGAAGACTCAGTGTGGCATGGGGGACTGCAGTTCCCAGAGTTGGTTATCCTACAATTAGGAGGTAAGGATATGTTTGAGCTGGGACACAGACCCGCGAGGGAGGCTGTCTGGTTACGCCCAATTGGGATAGGACGTTCCCAGGATGGCGTGGTCTCATGGTGCCATGGCGAGATTAGGAGCCTGGACTATGGTCAAGTGCCCACCTTTTAATGTTTCGACCAAGTGCCTGGAAGGCCAGAATGGCCTAGCAGTGCCCGGGGCTGGGGCATGCTTGGTGATGCACCCGCAAGGTAGGCACAGGGATCACAGGGTCCACTGCATTGGTGGGCACATGTCTACCTGGGACCCAGACTGGTGAAGCCAGGCATTTGAATCAGACATGGCCCTGAGCCGGGGGACTGATGGAACTTGGTGGTTTCAGAAGTAGGCTGGTGGTGGGGAGGGCGAAGGGCGGTTGGCCCTGGTCGCCCTTGTGGCGGTAAGTAGGCCACATAAATTGCCTTACATTGTTAAGGGAGTCCTCCTGCATACTCCATAGGCCAGCACTGAGGGGAGATACGGTAAGCTCACCCCAGAGAGAATGCAGACACCGGCTGGGGGCAAGGGCGCCAGTTTACAAACTAGGGCATGGGGCATCCGCCCCTGGTTATTCCCTACGAGCCCCGATGGGCAGCCTGGTGGTGGAGGGGTGGGCCCCTCAGGTGGCGGACAAGGACCAGATGGCAGGGGCTCACCTCTCAAGGACGCAGGTGGGTTGCGCCTTGCGTGGTTCTCAGTTGGTTGGGGGACGCGAGCCAGAAGGCCCCTTAGTGCTGGAGCGATAGAGAACATTCTTTGTCGATAAATTAAGTTCTGTCATTTCTGCTGATAGATTATGAAGTTATGATCAACATAAATAAAATATCGTTCAGTGATCAAAGTTGATAAATATGTCATGAAATTTGAAGATTATTGATATATTGTCATGTTTATATGTGTTCGTGTATAATAAACATGGCCTCTTTACCCACAGCGCTGGTCGTCAAGTCTTGATTTGTGGGTTCTGATGGGGCCGGGGACAACCTGGGGGGTCCGGGTCCTATGACCCTCTTTACAAAATATATACATACACACTATGTGTGTGTGTGTGCACACGCGCGCACACACTTACCTATATTTGGCATTCGTGATATTTCATATGCGTGGTAAAGCCAGCCTGGTAAAGGAGTTGTACTAGCAAGAAACCTGGACACATTGATTGAATTCAGCTATGCGCATACTTGTCAATGAACCCTTTTTCACTCTAGTCTAGTGCAACTTAATAATTGGCTCGCATTGTAGCCTTGGCAATTATGGGGGTCAGTGAGAGGATGACAGACTCGGAGAGGCAGAGATGGGAGCTATGAGTTTTCTCAGTATAAATTAAGGCATTCTTCCACATATGGGGTGCACTGTGGATGCAAACAGAGGCATAAGGACATAATGTAATTTGCCCAGGATCACGCATTTTGTCCAATTTGGGAAGCAAAGAATTCAACCCAAATTTTGTTGTTCCGAAATCTGAAACTTAGCCACTAGAGCTTCTCCGAAGAAATCCGTTAATAAAAAAAAAATCTTTACAACAATAAAAGACAAAGGAAATAAAAGAGATTAAGCCATGCAATCACAACAATAAAACAGATGTACAGAATATTCATCTTTGGAGTGCATGGCGGCGTATACAGAGGTCTTTATTATTTGGTGCATGAGCAACGTCAAGGAACAAGATGCACCGATTCGTGGATCATACAGGAGTTCAGACAGCCAGGGGTCTAAGGAGTCAATATTGCTAAGCAATAGCCCTCAGACAAGGGAACCCTATGAAACTTCAGAGAATGAGAGCTACAAAGGCTGAATCTTGGGTAAAAAGCCAAGCACTGCTCTGTTAGCGCCATAACTATACTTTCTCATAGATATTTCTGTGGTGTTTTGAATGATAATTTTTCTTTTTAAAGTGCTTGCTACAGCAATGTTGCTGGTTCGTAGTTTCGGTAGTAAATTTTCACGTAAAACCTATTCCATGTTATCTGAACAGTTTATTATATTTTATGTTCACGCTTTGTGATATTTCTGCTAATAATTAAGCAAAGTGCTTGCTTGATGGATGTTATTGTCGATCTACAACTTTTCTCAGGACTCTTGGATAACATTTTGATAAGTCAAGATATCGTCATCGTTCGAAGGAGTGAAATCAGCAGCGGAACTCAACAGTCTGAACAGGGACAGAGCCCAAGGTGGGGATTGCAAAGTATGTGCTGCACACATTCATTATCTTTTCAAGAGGTTGGCAAGTGCATGCCGGACTTCAGCGCAGAGTTTTAGGAGGTGACTAGCTTACTCCAAATAACGCTAACCTGATCCTCTTCAAGAAGTGAAAACCCCAAGAATCAGCACGGAGGCAAGCAGTTTGTAAACGGCCATAAACTTTTATTTTGCTTCTTTTTTCAGAACGAACAACCCATCTTTCATCAATGATGCTGGATCATGCATGGGATTTTCACTTCAGACCTCATCAGCAGGGCCTCCAGGCCAATATTGTCCAACAGTGGAAAACAGCTTTGTTTTCAATGGTGTAAGATTGGAAACAATCATTCAACATTTGCACTAGTAGAAGGGTGTGTGAGAGACTGCTATTCTTGGTGTGTGTGTGTGTGTATATACCCGTGAGGAGAGGAAGAAAAATGAAAGTGAAACTGCATGTAAGAAAAAGAAGATGAGAAGGAGAAAGGCTTGAAAAGGAGGGGGTCAGTCTGTAAGGAAGTGTGAGCTGTGAGAGAGAGGAAGAGGGCAAGGGGGTGTCTGAAAGGAGCAGGGACGTGAAAAAAGCGAAGACCGGCTGATGGCTTCACAAGCCCTTGTGGTGCCGCTGGCCCCTCGGCAGACTTCTATTTCAGTTTGCAAATGTCTGCCTTTTTATTTTTAGGTCTCGCCTAGCGATGCAGCGCCATGCGCTGCTCGCGTAAGCGAGATCTATTGTTGCCGACTTGCCTGCGAAGGGGCACAGGACATGTGCATGTGTATGGCAAGTCCTGGACAGGAGATGTGCACGCGTATGGTGCGAGCAGGAGTTGTAATAACGCCGCAAACCGTACGCGTGCACATCAGCTGTCTGTGCCGAAGCTTAACAGACAGGAGATGTGCACGTGTACGGCTCGCGGCGTTATCACAACTCCTGCTCGCACCATACGCGTGCACATCTCCTGTCCAGGCGTGGCGCGCTTGCATGCACCACTTACCGGCTCTTGAATCCTGCTCCGGCCGCATCATGCGGCATTCACGAAGGCGGGGTGGGCTCCCACCGGACTTCCTCTACTGCTTGCCAGTGCAGGGTGGGCTCCCGCCTCGCTTCTCCGGCACGCGTGGGACAGGAGATGTGCACACGTACGTGCATGCGTCGGCGTTTCAGCAGTAACGCACGTATGGCGCACTTTCACTTTCCCTCACTCCCCCGTCGGCTCCAGATCACCTCACTGCCTGTTACGCGCTTCCGCCTCACAAGGACTAGAAGGACGGGTTCTTACAGTCAACAGCTACCTGTCATGTTTTTAAACTCTGCTACAAACTGCTCGGAAGCCAGGCTTGTGTGTTTTTAGATTTCAGGAGTAATGGCGCTTGTTTGCTCTGCTCCGTCCAGCCCTGTACTGATACACTGAAACACGGCGCAGCAGCACTAGTGAACCAACACGGAAGCACACCATCTATTGTGCGCCCTCAATTAGCTGCTAAAAGCAGCTTGTTAAATGATGTGCGATTTAATTTCAGAGCAATTGAGTCTCGGGGACTCCCTGCAGCCTTGTTTAGGGCTGCCTCACTGACTCACAAGCTTCTTGAGCCTCACTCACCACAGCTGCTAAAACCGGCTGCACGATTTATTTTCCCTATGGAACATAGGCCATGTAACACAAGATATTAAGCAAAACGTTACGCCACAAAGTGTCATAGAAAGACTATATCAATTCTATGAGAACAGTTTGTTGGTTATAAGCACTACGTGATGCCATATAATTATTTTAAAGTACGCTCCTGTGTATGTTGAGTAAAATATTTATGCTGCTGCCTACACTATGATCGTGGAGTACATGTCAGCTATTGTAATTTCACCAGGAGAACTTCTACAGACTAGGGCCCCGTGACAGAAATTGCTGCTTTTATGGCATTTTTCGGTATTAAAAAGTAACTATACCAAAACTGCTCATCTGCAGCTTGGCTTTGTTTGGGGCTGTTGGTACTGCATGACTTGTCCACATCTGAGCTGGTGGAGACAGCATGGGGGGATGATATATTACCTTACTCCGGAGACTGTGCACCACTCTCAGGTACGGAAATTTTGAAAATATTAATAGGATGATACAAAAACGGTCACATTTTTAGGTCGAACCTGGGCAGCGCATGCGCTGCGAGCCATGCTGTATTGGAGTATGTAATTGGAGCCCCACCTACTCTTCGCCCATATTTGTCATTGGCTTGTGTCATTGTCCTTCGTAAACGTTGGCTTCTGATTCCTTAATAGGCTTGTTAGTCCCTCCTCAGTACCGCCTTGTCTTTATGTGTAACCTCCCATGAGGACTGGCCCTTTTACTTCAGGTGTTACAAGGTACGTCTTATTTACTTTGTAAGCACTATTTTCTTTGATGGTTTCTCCTACTGCAAGCCCGACATGCTTTCCTGTAACATTCTGCGCGCCATACGCGCTTTCACGGGGCGCTTTAACAGAAAAAAAGCATTTGTTTGGCAACTTGACAAACAAATGCTTTTTTTTTGTAAAAGCGCCAAATATTGTGCCTTCATTTAATAGCAGCCGCGACCTATCTTTAGACATGGCTTGTCTAAAGAAATGTGCGTGTCCTCTATTAATATGAAAGCGCATCATGGCACGCTTGTAAACAAGCATTTGCAATGCTTTCATATTTTCACGGTGCTATTTTCACACAGAGCTTCAATACTCTCAATTAGTAGTGCGTGTTATTTACAGTGTTCAGAAACCGCAGTAGTATGGTGTGAAGCGCTATGTAAAAATCAAGTTATTAGCATGCAGGCGACCTGCTTTTAGACGTATTATTTTTTGCGCTACATAAAAAGCAAGTGATTATTGTGCAGGTGATCTATTTTTAGACGTATTATTTGTTTGTATTTTTCAGTATGTCTGTTGCTCTGTAAATTGTTCGCCTACACGCCTTTTCTGGGTTGTCGATGTCTGCATTTCGGATGGTGTAGATTTCTGCCACCGCCGTGCAGAGGGTGCAGTGCTGGACTGAGGATGTTCTCATCCAGACATGGAGAGAGTGCTTTCCAGCCTCAGAGGTGCACGGTCTGGCGCTGCTGCTTTGTTTCTTTAATATTCACCAGGAACAAGAATGCAGCGCACTCACTGACTGTGCGTGAGCTGTGACTCCAATGGGTGTAGCTTGCATTAAGGTAACATGTCGTTCAGATTTTTAAGTGTCACGCTTTTCGAAATGTATAAAAATCTCACCCATTGGGACTTGCCCTTTCACCCAGAGCAGGGTGTGGTGTTGAGTGACTTCTCAAGGGTCATATGAAAAGAGAGGGTGTGGCGCCTTGAATCTCTATGGTTGATACCAGGGTATATTAGCTGTTGTAACTGCAGTTTGTTCAGGGATTGGACTCATGTAGTGAACTAAGGTGTATGGGGCCTGTTTGCTCCCTCCCTTTCACCTTGTGGGCTCTGAGAACTTAGACATGCCCACTTCTCTTATCCCTGGCAGGCTGCCCTCCCTTTTTGCCAAGGCCTCCTCATGCGTAGCACTCGGCGGTCCGTTGCGCCAATGCTTGCACCAATGCCTTTCACCTGCCGGACAGCGGCTAGTTGTCCCGGTCCCACAGGCCACGCCCTGCGCTCCTTAAATCGGTGCCCCGGCTGGCTTTGTGATGACTCAGTATTTGTGCCTGGGGGCTCCGTACTCTGCCGCGCGCACCCTGTGTAAAGTACATGTACCCTGCAGTCCTCTGATAAGTTTGGCAAAAGCAGTGGGCTCTTTGGTTCATTTTAATGTTCAAATGTAAAAGGGATAATAAAGAATGTATTAATTGGGCTCTAGAGGGTTCTTAAGGATCTCGAGATGGCATTTCTTGGATGAAATTGGTGTGAAGCAGAGATCTTGCTTATCTGCTGAATTCTTTGAAGGTGGTTAATATGTAACTTGCACACAAGGACTTCATAAATACGTAGTTTGGTTTGCACTCACCCCACGTTTCCTGCTTGATACATCCAGAACTCTAACCTCACTCTTACATCTTGGTTTGGTTACTCAGCTAATCACCCAACCTTAGCAGTCCGATTGTAACTAAATGGGAGGGGTGTAGGTATGTGTAGGCCACAGTTGGGGTTCCAAAGCAGTGAAAGGTCGTTCCACATTTGCAGACCACCTACTGAAATTGTAGGTGATCTGCACTAGGAAGCCACTTTGGGTGCCACCAGCCAGGGGTCACCCACATCCTTGTATCACAGATGGTCTTCATGCCATTGTAGCAAATGCCCCAAAACCCATCTGTTTGTCAACTTGACATGCCGCGGTTTCACTTAGTTGTTGGCCACAGCCCTTTCTTTAGACGCATCTTGTCTAAAGAAAGGGGTGCGGCCTAAATGAATGTGAAAGTGCTGCATCTGCGCTAGTAATTTGCAATACAATAGATCGCATTCGCAAGAGTTTAAGTTATTGCATTGCCAATAGCTCAAACTCTCGTAAATGCAAGACCTTGGCGCCTTGACATTGCAAATAACAATGCCTTTTATTTTTGTTTTCGTTTTAAAAACATAAATAAAAGGCATTGTCATTTACAATGCAAATAGCTTAAACTTGCGTAACTGCGAGACCTATTGCATTGCAAATGCTTGTTACTTGAAAGCAATGGCAGGCTGTAGAGTCAAGTGGGAGGGGGGGGGGAGGCTAGGTTGACTTTCAACTGCAAATGCGATGGTCCTAATGCTAATGAGCAAATTCTAGCACTGCCCTACCACAGAGGAGCCTGCTGAAAACCCCTCAGGGCCCAGGAGAGCCTCGATGGAGTTTGGACAGCACTACCTCCAAGGCCTATCCCCCTCCTGGGATTAGGCTTTGCAACAGCAGAGAAGTGTCTGAAGACAGGTGCTCAATGAAAAAAAACTTTATGTTCGCTCCGCTTTGCCGAACACAGCCCGGTGTTTGTCATGCATTGCGTGACCACCTCCAACAGGTCTGTAAACTGCACCCTGCCTTGTACAGGTGCTGCAGGTAATGGGCTGCTAGTGAGATGAAGTTTGGGAAGATATAAGTAAATTGTTGTAAGATCAGTTATGGTGACTGCCGCTCGTATATGGAAAGAAAGGCCTGCAGTCAGAACCCTCTTTGCGGTTCAGTGTTTCCGGCAGATTAACACCAGGACTAACACCGTGAAACCCAACAGCACAGCCACAAAGTGTATTCAGCCCTAAAGCAAAAAATATTGATGGGCTAGAGATCACAGAGGGCAAGTCCAGGGTCCCTCTAGGTTGTACAGCCAGACACTCTTGGCCACTTCATTGTTTTGGGGGGAGGTTTTAGATGGTAGAAGGAGGGACAGGTGCACGCCTCACCTGCTTATACAGACAGCCACCCCTGGCCGCTGCAGCATCTTTTGAGGGGGGAGGGGGATTTATAAGGCGGGAGGAAGGGGGGAGCTATCCGCCTCACCTGCTTGTACAGCCAGCCGTTCTTGGTCACTTTGGCGTTGGGATTCCTCTTCATGGAGTTGGACCGTTTTCCAAAGGCGATCCCTTTCTTGGAAGGCCTGGAGGGCTGTGGAAAAAAGTGGCAACAATACATCATCTGACCACCACAGAGTTCCTGAACATTCCCCTTTGTACAACACATAGCTCTAAGTCCATTATCCTTTTTCAATCAGTACCATACACGCAGTTTTCAAATAACGGACGCCAACCACCGTTCGTACGAAGACATGGCAGGCGATTTTTATTGTCATCAACATGCAGAACCAGTGACCACCAGCAGATGGCGGCACCATACCACGGCTCTTCAAAGTTCCCTGTGTGGGAACAACCAGGCATACGCTAGGAGGTGGCGATGTCTATACCGTCGAGTTTAACCAGGGCCGGCTTTAGCGCTGGTGGCGCCCGGAGCAACCCCTAATCAGGGCACAAGTCCTATAAAAAGAAGTGGGGGGGACTGACCAAGTCAGACACTATGCAAGTGACATCATGACGCGTGCCATGACGTCACGACGTAGCGCTATAAAAAAATGCTATTTAAATTATGTGTGTAAATACTGGGACAGACCACTCCATCTGACAGCCTTACAGTGTCTGCACTTATATAGAGGGACAGAACAAAGGTAAAAGCATGCCTCTCAAGTACCTGTGAAGAGATAGCAAGCTGCGTGCCTTTGTTACCCCTCCAAGGTGCATTTACATTTGTGAGGTTCCAGGACGCCACCAGTCAGGATATACAAACAAAAGGATGCCGGATGGCCCCTTAACTTCGGCCCAGCTGGAGGTGAAACAAGCACTGGCATAGCCAATAGGTCTCGCCTTTGGGGCCTTATAAGTGATTAGAGAGAGCTATTGGCTTTGTTAACGTTTTTAACATGTGTTGCAGAGTATTGTGAATGTTGTGCAGCATGTTTAAAAGTTATAAGTTATAATTAAAAAAGTGTTCTAACCATTTGACAGTTTATATATAACATAAAAAACATTATATACAACTGAAGTATCCTAATAAAAACTAGAATTAACACGAAAAATGTGCTCTAGTTTTGTTGTTTATGCAAGGAAGGGGACAGTGGTGGGAGGGGAGTGGAGGTGTAGGGAGGGGAGGACTGGAGTGGAGGTGTAGGTAGGGAGGGGATGGGATGAGGGCGGAGTGGAGGTGTAGGGAGGGAGTGGGTGGGGGGAGGGGGGAGTGTAGGTGGAGGGAGGGGGTGAGTGAGGAAGGTGTAGGGAGTGAGGGTGGAGTGAAGGTGGGAGAGTGGAGTTGGAGGTGGAGGGAGGAGGGAGTGGAGGTGGAGGGAGGTGGGAGTGGAAGCGGAGGGAGGGGGAGAGGAGGTGCAACATAACAAATTCAGAAAAGAGCAGGGCATATACAGATAACTGGATAGCACACAGAGATTGCTGCATAAGCATATAAAGTGCAACACAATAAATACAGACCTCAGCAGGGCACCTACAGACAGCAGCAGGACGCATACAGATAGTAACATAAGAAATACAGATAGCAGGAGGTCACACACCGAATGAAGACAACAAATACAGATAGCAGCAGATTACACACAGGGAGCACCACAACAAATACAGATATCAGCATGTAACATGCAGAGAGCAACACAGCAAATACAGAGAGCAGGAGGGCACATACAGACAGCTGCGTGGCACAAACACAGAGCAACACAACAAATACAGACAGCAGCAGGGCACATGCAGAGGGATGCAGTTCTCTCCCATTTCCAAGGAATTAAAGAAATTGCACTGGCTCCCGGTAAGAAGTCGAGTGCGTTTTAAATCACTCTGTGTGGTTTTCAAAGCCCTTCAAGGTACAGGCCCAGACTTTTTAAAACAACGGTTCCAGTGGTACACACCGAGAAGGACACTTCGCTCACTGGGGGCCAAGTTAGTCTCAGTGCCGCACACAAAAAAAGCTCTATGGGGTGGCAGAAGCTTTGCCGTGGGTGCGGCGAAGGCCTGGAATGTCCTTCCGTTCCACCTAAGAAATGCCTCGGATCTTCTAGCCTTTAGGAAGGGCTTAAAGACCTGGCTTTTTGCTGAATTGACCTCATGTCCTCCGTATTCTTGCCTTCAGGATAAATGATTAGCGCCAGGACACCCACGGGTAACCGCCGCACTCTAAAAATACTATTAACATAACAAAGAGAGCTGCAGGGACCATACAGACACCAGCAGGGCATATATAAACACCAGCAGGGCACACCAAGACCACTGCAGATTGCAGCACAACAAATAAAGAAAAAAGCAGAGCACAAACAGGCTGCTACAGGGCACACACACACAGAGCAACACAACAAATACAGATAGTAGCAAGGTACATACCAACAGCAATAAGGAACATTGAGAGAGTTGTGCAAGTACTGACAGAAACAGGGCACATACATAGAGCAACACAAGTACAGACAGAAGCAGTAGGGCACAAAAATACAGCTGCATGGCTATGGCCTAGGAGTACCGGTATCTGAATGGCTGAGGCACAAACTGATAGAAGACAAATGATATCGACAGCAACACAGTGGGTTGCAGTACAGAGAGCAGTGCTGTGCACTCTGTAGTAGGTTGTAACCTTCCTACCTTTTTACTTGCAGTGAGGTAACCCATAGAGCTGAAATCAGTGCTGCCATGCAGTTACAGCCGACAACCCCGAGCCAATACTACAGGCTGCCACTCAGAGCCGGTGCTGTCACTTGAGCTCCCTCTGCTCCCTCTGGAAGTGGCGCCACTGCGTCCAGCAGAGGACTGTGCGCTTCATGTAGTGATTTGTGTATGTACCTGTGATGTTCGTGTGCCTCCCACAGTGATATGTGCGTGAATGCCCCCAGAAGAGTGATGTGTGTGTGCTTGTACGTCTATGTCTGTGTGTGCATGTGTAGTATTCTATCACAGTGATGTGTTTTGTGTTGGTTCTGCAAGCGTGTGTGTGTGTGTGGGTGGTGATATTCGTATGTGGTCACTGCAGGAACAGCAATGCAGGCCAGGGACAGTCACAGAGGCAAGAAAACATTATTTTCTTTTAGAAATCTCCCACTTTTCTTTTCTAAAATGTTGGCATGTATGCGTTATCGGCAATATAGAAACATGTTGGAATTGTTAGAACGCTTAGACAATTAAGTTGGAATAAAAGTGTAACAAAAAATAAACAGTATTACAAGGACTTGCTTCAGTTTGTTATAAAGTGTCACTCATATGGTCACACGATGTGGAAACGTCACACATAGCGACACTGAAGGCATGGAAATGTCACACATAGGTGAACTGATAATTTATCAGCTGTGAATTGGGTTTAGCCTACGCTCTTCCTCCTAAAATAACGTAAAACCTCAACATAAGTCACAATGAAAATACATTTTGAGATACGGTCCTTTCCACGGTTGACTAAGCACAACTCCGGGGGCACATAAAAAATCACGGTAACTCAAGAGACATAGCTAGTAGTATAACCACCAACCAGACAAACCCACCCCACACAGCAATATCACAAAAGGTCCATGCCCTGCGACGAAGGCATCAACATAACCTACACATACTCAACCTACCCTTTCTGTCTGATATCATTCATGTACAAAAAACCCGCTACTTCGTCAACCGGAACCTCAAAGTGCAGAGCTTCCTCCATATGACGGAGTAACACTTGTTTCTCCAGTCAGTATTTGGCTGAATATGACTGACACGCTCATATGACCAATGTGGACTCGAGGCTTGAGAGGTGGGAATTTGGGAAAGAAGGGACTAGAAAAAAGTCGGTTTAGTTGCTGGGGACGCGGAAAATGGTGTCCAAGCTGCAGGGTTTAAAGGGTAATTGGGATTAGAGATCCAATTAGAAGATGGCCGACAGATTCTTCTTAAAATTTAAAGCAGCAGGCTCGGCTTAGTCCTTCTTTTATGTCTAGCATCTTGTGCTTAGAGTGAAAGTACAAATGTTCGGATAGCACCGTTCCCCTGTCTACATATTTTTGTGAAGCTAGCGTGAGAATACTGTATTTCCAGCCAGTAATTTGCGAGACGGCTGTCTTAATATTAATCATGATTGGTTGTAAGTCTTTCGGGCTGAGCAGCTCCGAAAAACGTAGAGGTAGAGAAACAAGATGGCGACTGACGGAGCTGGAGAACAGGCAATGGAAGGTAGGAAGGCGTAGGGGACGGGCGCCGTGGTAATTGAACATATTTGTAGTGAACATGTGATTACGAACTAAAAGGTAGTGATAATAAAGTGATGCGAGTAGACGGTCGCCAAGGCAAAAGGTGCGAATTTGATGTAAGCAAGAAATGGCTCAGTTGCAGGAAAGTAGTGTAATTGTGGATGAGAATGAGGCAATTTATAACAAAAGAGTGTGCCTTGTCTTTAGAGAAAAGCAAGCATGAAGAATCAAACTAGATTCATTGAAAAGCATAAAGAATCACACTGGATTCTTTAGAAAGCCGTCACTCACCAACCTAGTTGGTGACATGCTTCATCATCGGGCCCCACCAGGAGGACCGAATGCCCCCCTGGTGTGCTTCAACGCCAGAAATACTGCGGAGCAGGTTTATAGTGTAGTTAGTGTGAAAGTGCTAAGTGTGGTGAGTTAAAATTGTCTAGATTGTGTCCAAAGAAAATTACTTTTTATTAAGTGGCCAATCTGACAAAAACACAAAACGAAGGATGTGTATGCTGAATAAATTAATCAGCTACATCCCATGGTGCATGGTCAACATGTTTCTGCCTATATGGTATCAATAGCCAGGCATTCTTCAGGACTAAAAATGTGGACCTCAGCGTTGTGGCGCGCTAAGGCCCACCCTAACCAGAGGTTAAAGTGTGAAAAAGAATTAAAATTGGTACAGTAACTCACTGTTACCCGTAAAGTCCTCCTATTTTGAAGAACCAAAACTAAATCTAAAAAAGAAAAAAACAGACAAACACAAAAGGACAATACGTATTAAAAAGTCAATAAAAAAGTCGATAATCGTGCGTTTGCCATTAGAGTTATCTCATGCACTCGTGCTCTTCTCAAAGTGCACTGTTACCGTACCTCGGGGAACAAAAGTGCACTATGATGAAAAAACCGTGCACGTGTTCTCACAAAACTCAGTAGCTGTAACCATTTAGCAAACTAGCATTGTGAAAATACCTTGTTCAAGCATGCACTATATCACCTGCACGCCAACTCGCGTATTAACAGTATCAGTGGATCTAAGGGGAGACTTTACCTATACTACAAAGATCAGCCGAAGTGTCTCGGCAAGTGAAAAAGGAATTTAAAAAGGAAGATTCTTACATGCGGTGTAACAACTAATCACACCATGGGTCTCGGGAAGGGGGTGGTGGCAAGTAGGCACACCCTAAAGGAAACAAAAAGAAGGTTGAAGTAATTGCAAGATTTTGCCTCCAACCGGTACGCAATTCACTTATCTCGTGTTGCGGTGGGCTCTCACTCACGCCATCAATGCCAGGCACCCACTCGGTACCTGCTGCAATCCTTCTAAGCCGGACCCCGTCGATGGATTGTACGGAGACCTGTTAAGTTTTTAAAGGAAAGGAAAGCCGGAACTCGCAGCTCGGGAGGGGGCATGGCTGTCCAAGTCATCGCGTGATAGTCACGAACGCCGAATCTAATCGGCCAACCACATGCTATGTCCCTCCTGTCAAGGGACATCAGCCAATCATGGCTCCTGTTAGCAAGCACACTTCTTATGGCTGCCTTTGTTCAGCTATACCGCTGACCTTGCTGTTCTGTACTTTCAAAAACAACTTTATTAGTATCGGCAAACGCATGATGCCAATACTATCGGGGCCATTATTCGAGGTTATACTGTGTTTAGCCAGACTCGTTGCAATCTCTTAATGTACATACCAAGGAGAGCTACGTGTAAATTTTAAAAACATTTTAGATGAATATCAAAAAATCTTCAAAAGAAGCCATGAGTAAGAGAAACTGTCAGAACTCGCGGAGCAAATGTATCTGTATTAGTAGATAGTCACTTGTGTGTCAGGGGAACGAGTGGGGTGTATTAAAAGAATCGATTTACATAATAAAATATGTAGAACCCAGTTGGGTTAACCACAGGGATCTGAGGGTGTTATTCAGCATGGGAAATCAGAAGGAAGCATATCAGCTCAATTAAATGTATCCAGATAAACATTCCTGAAAAAAGGGGGGTTCATCAAAAAATCCTAACGTTGCAGTACTGTGCCCCAAGGAATATTGTCATTAAGACCTTGTATGTGTGTGCCCAGATGGTAAACCCACCTTTGTTCTTTCTCGAACAGGATCTGTTGGGTGTATTTCTTTATTTTGACCTGTTCAATGATCGTCCACCTTAAGTCGTTAGTTGTGTGGTTTTGTTGTAGGAAGTGCTCACTTAATTTGGTTGTGACCTTCCTGCACCTGATGTTACTTCTGTGCTCACACAACCGTTGTTTTACCTTCCGTGTTGTCATGCCCACATAACGCAACCCACACGGGCAAGTGATTAAATAGACCACGTTTGTGGAGTTGCAGTTAGTGTGGGCACGCTGAGTCCATGTCTTGCCGGGCTCAAGGTCTAGGGTTTTTGTGTGTGTAGTGAGATGGCAGACGATGCAGTTAGTGCATGGAAAATGACCCACTACTTTTGGTAAACCCCAAGCGTCAGTTATTGATGGTGCATTGACGGTAAATCGGTCTCTTGGGCGTGTATGAACTAAGGAGTCCCTGAGGCTCCGTCCCTTCTTAAAAGAGAACAGAGGTTTTTCCCATGCCCTATTACTGCTAGTTAGTATCCTACAATGTTTGTTAATAGCCTTTTAACAGTATTGGATGCAGTACTATAAGTGGTGACACAGGTCAACGGGATTCCCTCATCTGGCCTAGGGTTGTCTTCTAACAGTGCCTCCCTGGGCTGGTTACGTGCTCTCTTGTAACTCTTGTTCAAAACTCTTGCAGGATAACCTCGATTTTTTAATCTGGTGGTCAGGTCAGCTGATTGTTCTCGGAAGTCCTCCAATCTACTACAGTTCCTTCTGATCCGCAGATATTGCCCGTACTGTAAATTTTCCCGTAGGGGCCTAGGATGAAAGCTAGAAAATACTAGCAAATTGTTTTTCGCCGTTGGTTTATAATGTGTCTTGGTCGTAAGACTGCCATCAGTTTTGGAGATAACCACGTCCAAAAAAACAACCTCCTGTCTGTCACAAGTATGGGTGAATTTAAGATTTACGTCAAGAGTGTTAATCCAACGTAAGAAATCCTTCAGAAGATCTTCAGATCCTTGCCATACCACAAGAATGTCATCAATATACCTCTTCCAAAAAGATATGGAAGAGGTATATGGGTTGGCAGTAGTCAGAATGTATTTACGTTCAAAATCGTGAACGTAGAGGCCTGCCACACTCGGGGCAAAGGTGCTGCCCATTGAAGTGCTGGTTGATTGAAGGTACAAGTTGCCCTGATATTCAAAGAAGTTATGTTTAAGTGCCAATTTGGAACATTCCAGTATAAACTCCTTCGGTGTCTGGAATTCCCAAGTTGTCTCGTCCAATGCTTCACCCAGGACTCTGATGGGATCATCCTGGGGAATACTAGTATACAGACTCTCTATGTCCAGAGTCACAAGTGTGGTAGAGTCTTCATTAATTGTAAGGTCCTGCAAAAGACATAGGAGGCTCTTTGTGTCCTTTAAATAGGTTGAGGTACGTTGAAGTAATGGCTTAAGAAAAAAGTCACAGAACCGTGACACCGGCTCGAGTAAGGAACAGATACCCGAAACAATCGGGCGACCTGGAGGGGGTGTCCTGTTCTTATGTGTTTTTGGTAACGTGTAAAAGTATGGTATTACGTTTTCACCCACTGTTAGATAGTCGGCCTCGTGTTTGGTGATGTGGCC
Source organism: Calotriton arnoldi (assembly GCA_963921515.1). Classification (NCBI taxonomy): domain Eukaryota; kingdom Metazoa; phylum Chordata; class Amphibia; order Caudata; family Salamandridae; genus Calotriton; species Calotriton arnoldi. The sequence goes on along the minus strand of CAWUFW010000598.1, from coordinate 818,869 downwards.
GTTATCTTCAGCCTCTTTCACTAGATTCCTAATCCGGGTCCTCAATTCAATTGAAGGGTCAGTGAGTAGTGATGTGTAGTTCTTCCTGTCATTCAGGAGGCGTTTACATTCTTTATCATAATCCACTGTATTCTGAATAACCACACCCCCACCCTTATCTGCTGGTTTGATTGTAATATCGGTATTGGATTGTAAATTCTGGAGTGCCTGAAACTCCACTGTGCTCAAGTTCTTATATGTATTGGACTCTTCAAACGTCTCAATTTCATGAAAGACGGCCTGCTCAAAAGCTGTAATTGTAGTGAAAGAGGCTGAATATAACGGCGACATCACCAAACACGAGGCCGACTAACAGTGGGTGAAAACGTAATACCATACTTTTACACGTTACCAAAAACACATAAGAACAGGACACCCCCTCCAGGTCGCCCGATTGTTTCGGGTATCGGCTCCTTACTCGAGCCGCTGTCACGGTTCTGTGACTTTTTTCTTAAGCCATTACTTCAACGTACCTCAACCTATTTAAAGGACACAAAGAGCCTCCTATCCCTTTTGCAGGACCTTACAATTAATGAAGACTCTACCACACTTGTGACTCTGGACATAGAGAGTCTGTATACTAGTATTCTCCAGGATGATACCATCAGAGTCCTGGGTGAAGCATTGGACGAGACAACTTGGGAATTCCAGACACCGAAGGAGTTTATACTGGAATGTGCCAAATTGGCACTTAAACATAACTTCTTTGAATATCGGGCAACTTGTACCTTCAATCAACCGGCACTTCAATGGGCAGCACCTTTGCCCCGAGTGTGGCAGGCCTCTACGTTCACAATTTTGAACGTAAATACATTCTGACTACTGCCAACCCATATACCTCTTCCATATCTTTTTGGATGAGGTATATTGATGACATTCTTGTGGTATGGCAAGGATCTGAAGATCTTCTGAAGGATTTCTTACGTTGGATTAACACTCTTGACGTAAATCTTAAATTTACCCATACTTGTGACAGACAGGAGGTTGTTTTTTTTTTTGGACGTGGTTATCTCCAAAACTGATGGCAGTCTTACGACCAAGACACATTATAAACCAACGGCGAAAAACAATTTGCTAGTATTTTCTAGCTTTCATCCTAGGCCCCTACGGGAAAATTTACCGTACGGGCAATATCTGCGGATCAGAAGGAACTGTAGTAGATTGGAGGACTTCCGTGAACAATCAGCTGACCTGACCACCAGATTAAAAAATCGAGGTTATCCTGCAAGAGTTTTGAACAAGAGTTACAAGAGAGCACGTAACCAGCCCAGGGAGGCACTGTTAGAAGACAACCCTAGGCCAGATGAGGGAATCCCGTTGACCTGTGTCACCACTTATAGTACTGCATCCAATACTGTTAAAAAGGCTATTAACAAACATTGGAGGATACTAACTAGCAGTAATAGGGCATGGGAAAAACCTCTGTTCTCTTTTAAGAAGGGACGGAGCCTCAGGGACTCCTTAGTTCATACACGCCCAAGAGACCGATTTACCGTCAATGCACCATCAATAACTGACGCTTGGGGTTTACCAAAAGTAGTGGGTCATTTTCCATGCACTAACTGCAGCATCTGCCATCTCACTACACACACAAAAACCCTAGACCTTGAGCCCGGCAAGACATGGACTCAGCGTGCCCACACTAACCGCAACTCCACAAACGTGGTCTATTTAATCACTTGACCGTGTGGGTTGCGTTATGTGGGCATGACAACACGGAAGGTAAAACAACGGTTGTGTGAGCACAGAAGTAACATCAGGTGCAGGAAGGTCACAACCAAATTAAGTGAGCACTTCCTACAACAAAACCACACAACTAACGACTTAAGGTGGACGATCATTGAACAGGTCAGAATAAAGAAATACACCCAACAGATCCTGTTCGAGAAAGAACAAAGGTGGGTTTACCGTCTGGGCACACACATACAAGGTCTTAATGACCATATTCCTTGGGGCACAGTACTGCAACGTTAGGATTTTTTGATGAGCCCCCCTTTTGTCAGGAATGTTTATCTGGATACATTTAATTGAGCTGATATGCTTCCTTCTGATTTCCCATGCTGAATAACACCCTCAGATCCCTGTGGTTAACCCAACTGGGTTCTACATATTTTATTATGTAAATCGATTCTTTTAATACACCCCATTCGTTCCCCTGACACACAAGTGACTATCTACTAATACAGATACATTTGCTCCGCGAGTTCTGACAGTTTCTCTTACTCATGGCTTCTTTTGAAGATTTTTTGATATTCATCTAAAATGTTTTTAAAATTTACACGTAGCTCTCCTTGGTATGTACATTAAGAGATTGCAACGAGTCTGGCTAAACACAGTATAACCTCGAATAATGGCCCCGATAGTATTGGCATCATGCGTTTGCCGATACTAATAAAGTTGTTTTTGAAAGTACAGAACAGCAAGGTCAGCGGTATAGCTGAACAAAGGCAGCCATAAGAAGTGTGCTTGCTAACAGGAGCCATGATTGGCTGATGTCCCTTGACAGGAGGGACATAGCATGTGGTTGGCCGATTAGATTCGGCGTTCGTGACTATCACGCGATGATATGGACAGCCATGCCCCCTCCCGAGCTGCGAGTTCCGGCTTTCCTTTAAAAACTTAACAGGTCTCCGTACAATCCATCGACGGGGTCCGGCTTAGAAGGATTGCAGCAGGTACCGAGTGGGTGCCTGGCATTGATGGCGTGAGTGAGAGCCCACCGCAACACGAGATAAGTGAATTGCGTACCGGTTGGAGGCAAAATCTTGCAATTACTTCAACCTTCTTTTTGTTTCCTTTAGGGTGTGCCTACTTGCCACCACCCCCTTCCCGAGACCCATGGTGTGATTAGTTGTTACACCGCATGTAAGAATCTTTCTTTTTAAATTCCTTTTTCACTTGCCGAGACACTTCGGCTGATCTTTGTAGTATAGGTAAAGTCTCCCCTTAGATCCACTGATACTGTTAATACGAGAGTTGGCATGCAGGTGATATAGTGCATGCTTGAACAAGGTATTTTCACAATGCTAGTTTGCTAAATGGTTACAGCTACTGAGTTTTGTGAGAACACGTGCACGGTTTTTTCACCATAGTGCACTTTTGTTCCACGAGGTACGGTAACAGTGCACTTTGAGAAGAGCACGAGTGCATGAGATAACTCTAATGGCAAACGCACGATTATCGACTTTTTTATTGACTTTTTATACGTATTGTCCTTATGTGTTTGTCTTTGTCTGTTTTTTTTCTTTTTCAGATTTAGTTTTGGTTCTTCAAAATAGGAGGACTTTACGGTTAACAGTGAGTTACTGTACCAATTTTAATTCTTTTTCACACTTTTAACCTCTGGTTAGGGTGGGCCTTAGCGCGCCCATACCGCCGAGGTCCACATTTTTGGTCCTGAAGAATGCCTGGCTATTGATACCATATAGGCAGAAACATGTTGACCATGCACCATGGGATGTAGCTGATTAATTTATTCAGCATACACATCCTTCGTTTTGTGTTTTTGTCAGATTGGCCACTTAATAAAAAGTAATTTTCTTTGGACACAATCTAGACAATTTTAACTCACCACACTTAGCACTTTCACACTAACTACACTATAAACCTGCTCCGCAGTATTTCTGGCGTTGAAGCACACCAGGGGGGCATTCGGTCCTCCTGGTGGGGCCCGATGATGAAGCATGTCACCAACTAGGTTGGTGAGTGAGGGCTTTCTAAAGAATCCAGTGTGATTCTTTATGCTTTTCAATGAATCTAGTTTGATTCTTCATGCTTGCTTTTCTCTAAAGACAAGGCACACTCTTTTGTTGTTATAAATATATGAGCCAGGGGACTAAGAGTGCTCCTAGAAATTCCCTTTCTCTCTTGTTGTTAATTGATGAGAATGAGGCAAGTCAAGGGTAAGTGCAGGGTTTTGTGATGTATGGTAAGTGGTATAATTAGGACTTTTATGTAACGCACTTGCATAAAAATGTTTCAATTCGGTTTGTGGCAGTACGCTAGAATGTAAGAGCAGGCTAACAAGCGCACGCGTGTCCCTAATTAGAAACATATGGCCAAATGAAAACAGCTGTTTTCAAGCACTCATGCTTGTGCTGGCATCCACCTTGCGGGAGCAAGCAGCGGCGGCGCAAGAGCCATATGTTTTCAATTACCATGCTCGCTCCCGCAAGGTGGATGTCAGCACAAGCACGAGTGTGCTTGAAAAGGAGCAGACCGATTTCAAAAGGTCATCTCCTAGAGCAGCGCATGCGCGCTGCCTAGGCGAGACCTAAAAAGGCTCCCTCTCTGCCTGCACATTGCTGCTGGAAATGGAAAGCAGACAACGTGCAGGCGCTGCTGAACCTGTCCCGGTGTCTTACACTGGACAAGTTCAACATATTTCTGTGGGGCCCAACTTCTTGGCAGGGGGGACGGCGTCCATCCTGTGAAAATAGTGGGTGGACGCCGTGTACCTGCGTGTACCCCAGACTCGTGCCCTGCCCCCAATGACCTCCTTCGCTACGGATTCCGCCACTACCACCCTTTAACAGTGATCCTCAAGTCCCCATAACCACTCTCTCACATGCATTTCTTTTGTTTTATAGCGCCACTCATGCCATTGTAGGGTGTCAGACCTCTTGACATCTCACACACACATTACAGAGCCAACGAATCATACGTGTATGAATCAGGGTATAGGAAATGTTGCATAAGACAGAGGACTACAAGGTGTAGGAGTCACATTTCACCCATACTGGAAGACAGTATAGTTAAAGAGTGCTTGGTCTGGAGAAGCACAAACTCAGAATTTAAAACGTAACACAATGGTTGGGGGTTGTCCTTACTAATAAGAATTGATTTATACTCAAATGAACCCTTTTTGCAACATTAGGATAATGAAAGACCGGGTAAGAAAACAATGTTGTAACTTATACCTTGCAATCTGCATGCAGCTCTTTGATACCAGTTAATAGGTCATTGTTCTATGTTAGGATTTTAACTTATAACCTGCAAGTAACAAAAGGATTTCTGTGATAAAAGCACTAACCAACTGAACTATTTACATTATATGTACTTATGTGATCCGCGTGGTGCACGTTCTTTGCAGCAGGCATATTAACCCTCTGCACTACCTTATGAGTCAAAACTTCCACTATACAAAACTCCGATCTCTCTCCAGAAGACCCATTAATCACCAGACTTATTCTGACATTTTTTTTGTTGCCTCGAAATCGCTGGAGGCAAAAAAGCTGCAGCAGGTGCTTTTACATCGACACACCAGAAAGTCAGCGCCCAGTGCCATGGCACCAATCGTACCGCCCTATAGCTGGCCCTATCTTTAATGATTCTATCATCATTAGCAATTACATAGTGCTTTCTACAAACCTAACTGTCTTTAGGAGCAGGTAACAGCCAACAATCTTACCGACTTCTAAGGGATGCATGAAATGCTCCTCGCAAGTTTCTCAGGTGCCTGCATAACCAGCTGCTCCAATTCAGGTAATTTTCTTTGAATTCTGGGACTTTTAGTCCTATTTATTCAATTACAAAACTGGGACTACAAGTCATGAATTAAAAGAAAAAAACCTGGACTGGTGCAGATCAGACATGGACCTGGGAAACTTGGCAGCTATAGGAGATTTTCGTAACACCTCATGGCGGACGCCGGATTTCTTATACAACTAACCGAGAGACAGGGGCCACGGAGACATTATACGCTGTCATAACATATCCAACGAGTCAAATTTGAATTATAGCGGCCTGAGGAACTACTATCTGTCCATTTCTCCTCCGATGCCCAAACGCTACACACATTGAAACAGTTCATATTTACTTGATGTCGGGGCCAATATCGTCACTCTATCAAGTTTAAGAAACCTTCTTTACCAGTAGTGGACCTTAACAGCCACAAGAGTGTTTAGGAACCATTTATTCTTCTTCATAAATTCAATAAAAAGGAATGTGATCTTGTAGGCACAAACCCGCAAGCAACACAGTAAAAGGACAGAGACCTATCTACTGTCCCTCCTTTCTCATTAACTTAGGATGGACTAATCCTCTAGACAACTTCGAAAATACAGTGATTATTAGGACGGAATCCTGATGAAGGCCATGCCGAAACGCGCGTAGTGTTTGTCAACAAATCCGCCAATTCCTATAGATCATACATTGTGGATTTAAATGTCATCTGACCTTGCTAACAGATTTGCAGAATGCAAAAATTGAAATAATTTTGATTCTGTTAGACCATTTTCTGCATTGTCTGAATTTAGTTCTAAACACCTGTTTATAATCATTGAAGTTGTGATGATTGTTTTAAAAAAAAAAAGATATATGTATTAAATTACACATGGATTCATATGTATTTTTATAAAACACATTTATTTTGTGATATAAAACAAAAAAAAATATATATATAAAAAAATCATATCAATAATAAATATTGCTGATAAATCTACCAATGAATATTTGTGTGACTGTTATTGTTTTTGCTATGGAAATGATCTGCCTACTTTAGTTGCTATCCACCTTGCCCAGGTGTGTCTTTACATGTTTTCACAGATCAGACATGGACCTGGGAAACTTGGCAGCTATAGTGAAGGCCAGAAACAGCGCCACATTTTATGGCAAACTAGAGGGGGGGGGGAGTGTAAACAAATCTGTGCCCCTCTTTCTTGTTTCAGTCTTTACTGGCCTGACACAAGCACACCGTAGTTGTCCAACTTGATTTTTCACCAAGTAAAAAGAAGAGCTTGTCGAGGCATGGGCCGATTCAAGCAGAAAGAGTTACCCATCACAGTGAAGCGGAGATTCACATGGGAACAAAGAAGTGCTCTCCAAACTGAACTGGGGAGGAGGTGGGATTAAGGGGCAGGTCTAGTGAGAAGTTACGCTAAATGACAGGGAATGTAATGGAATTTCCTCACTTTCTAGTTGTGCACGGTCTTACAACTACATTTCTATCAGCTGTGCACATCGATTTTTCTTTGCTCCTGCTTGTGCAAAATCACCAATTTAATCTTCTAATTTTTCACCAGCATCATAGAGGCTCTCATGCCCAGCAGTCTTTATGCCTCTGCCTGACATCTCCCCACTTCAGCACAGAGACAACATTGCTCAGCAACCCTCCTGCTACCTCTATCCTCTGCTCATGGGCTCCCCTGCTCAGCATGCCAATGCCTGCCAGCTTCCTCCGCACAAAGACTGCACTGCATAGAACCATTTAATAAAACACAAGACAGCCCACTGCCCAAAGGCACATGGGAATTCATGGCTGGGCTAGGTTCTTGCATCCAGCATGGGAGGACTTGTATAGAGAGAAATTCATGAAGGCCCTCAAACGTAAGTCTGCTCCTCCTTACCCTCAATGAACAGAGAACCGAGATTCACCGGTTATGCAGATGATGCCCATTTCATCCAAGCATTCCAATCTTATGTAAACCATGTGTGGGAAAGTGCCCTTTTTGCACGTTCACCCTTATGTTTTTTTGGACGGATGCAGCTGGTATTTTGACTGTGCACTGGGACACTGGTATCCGGTTCACAGTGGACATGCTGTGACCCCTAAAATGTGGTAAAATTGGCATATTAAACTTCTTTTTTATAAGTCCACAGTATGTGATGCAAAAATACACCATGGTAAGTTAAATGCCACCTGTGGGCTGCAGCACTTATTGTGCAATCCACTAACATGATAGAAAACATTGCTTCAGGCCTACCAGTGTAGCCTGACTGCTGCTGGAGTTTACGTCCAAGGGATCAAAAGAACCTTTTTTTGACAGAGAAAAACACCCCTTTCAAAAATTAATAAGTGGACATTTAGGAATGTAATATTATGTTGTCTCTACAGTGACAAGTCCCCAAAGGTTATTTCTCTGCGGAAGGCTCTGGCTGTCCTAGAAGGAAAACTAGAGTGCAGATTAAAATATTAATTCTGCAATCTCAGGTCTAGTGCCAGCTACAAAAATAGTTCACTTTCTAAATATTTATTAAAGACCCAATTTAATGGTGAAGTTGGATTTGATTAAATATTTAGGAAAAGTAACTTTTAGAAAGTTACCTTTTCCCTGGAAAAAACTCAATTTGCATTAGCTCTTCTCCAGCTCCCTCCGGTCCTTGATCTTAATGAGGTGTGAAAACTGCTCCTACAGTAGGAACAATGACCGACGTGTGGTGAGAAGTTTTTCTGCCCCTTGCAGGAAGACTAGTTAGGGAGGACCCAGGAACTTCATTAACATGTAAGTGGGCCTTCACTTTCACAAGTAGATGTTAGGTGAAACCTGGAGAAGGCAATCCTTTGTTCTCCAAACCAGCCTGGCTCCAAACCCAATGTGAGGGGGAGCTGCCATCAGAACTGGTATTGAGTGATCACAGAGGAGGGAACACTTTTTTGGATTTTGGGATTAAAATAGAATTACTTATAGTAGGGCAAAGAGGAACTGCTGCAAAAGTGTGTAGGGTTGCCTATGGGAACTTTTACCCCGTTGGTTAGGAAGGAGTCTGGAGTCCCCCATACCCATTAGCTGGTGCCAACCATAAAGGTGGCACCCCAAGGGACCTTCCTCATAACACTTTCAGGACCTGCTGTTTAAGACCTGTGAGGAGACCTATAGGTCTCTACCAGCTCCCACTTGTACCCAGGACAAAAAAGTGGACTTCGATGGTCAGCTGACTGATATTTTGGATTGCTACAGGGCCACAACAAGCTTCAAAATGGTTTTCCCCTGAAGGACCCAGCAGACCAGTAGCAACTGGACGTAGACTGGACCATGCTGGTGGCCTCTGCTGGAATGAGACTGGGACGCCAAGAGCTGTTCCTGAGGTCCCAGGACCCTGGGCTGTCTCTAACTGGACTTATCATAATAACTCTGAAAAGTTGGGGCTTAGAAAATGTTTGGACTTTCAGAGGACCAGGACTAATCACCCAAGTCAATTTGCCCAAGGAGTGACTTCGTTGAGTTGAAGAAACAAGTCTCTCTCACTTGGAGCTTCTCCACAGTAAACCCATTTCAGCAAGCCCTCGGCGAGAAGGAACTCATCTTCTACTACAGCCTGTAACTTTGTCCTGTTGGAGGATTCGGAGTTCTGAAAAAGAGACTTAGTCCGAATGTAGAATTTGCGACTGGGCTAAGGTTCCAAAAGTATCTGCCTGACATGAGGATTTCCCTTGGCACGATTTTGAATTTTACCACTTGAAGCTTTTCCCACCAAAACCAATAACTTCAGCGGGAACTTGTCCAATGGCTATCCAACTTAGATTTTTTTGATCCAGCCAGAAACTTGCCCAGCATGAGGAATTAGACTTCCATTTCAGAGACTACATCTAAAAGTAAAATCTCCAACCATGACGAACCTGGTTGGTGTATGTGACCTGCAACTCATCGCAGTCGGCCTGATATCTCACCTAGGTCTCGATCTACCGAAACCACGACTAACATTGGAATTTTTTTGTTGTGCTTTTTGGTGCTATTTTTCCTTAAACCTTTTCAAATTCATATCTACGGGTCTCTCCATTGGATTTTTATCATTTGGGTGTTTTTTTGTTTATTAAATATTACTCTAATTTTCTAAATTTGAGTGAGATACTTATTGTGTTGTATTTTTGACTTTTAACTGTTTTTTTACTTTTAAATACTTTATATATGTTCTTTAAGCTAAGTCTACCTGATCTGTGTCAAAGATACCAATAAACCTTTGAAGGATCAAACAGCTTAGTGACTATTACTTATGGTGGACTTCCATCCACCCTAATTAATATTTCGCTTTCTCACACCCTCTATACAAATATATCAAACATGGCGGTCACCGTGCATTTATAAGCAGATAGATAAGTGAAAGGAGGCTATGTCTAGTATACTGTGCAAACTGCAGGCTACAGATCACATCCCAAATTAGTAAATTCAGCTGGTTGAGTCTCTGCTGGCACAATCTTGATCCCGCAAGACAGTAAGCTACAATATTAGATAGCTTTGTGGGTGCACAAATCAGCGGGTGTTACTCCCCTAACAAAAATGTTAAACCCCTGCATATAATTATTGCTAATATTACTATTATTACTCTTATTATTACTGCACAAATTAAACAATGGTCTGGTCCAGGTACCTGTTGTAGATACTTATGTGTAAGCTGAGCTTGTTGTAACATTTCATTTTTCTCTGCAGTAGTTCTTTACTAAGTTATTAGCAAGATCTTAATGTGTTTATTATGCTTCTTTTTGGGCACTGAGTTGATGGCATCACCAATAGTCTGAAGCGTGTCAAGTGTTGCACTGAGTGAGGGTCGAGGTGCGGTGTAGGCTCAACATCTTGCAGACTTTTCCTCTGAAACAGAGCCAAGCACACACATCCCCATAAGAGATGAGGGAACTTTGCCAAAGTCATAACCCAGGCATGGTGGGACCTGTCACACTCACCCTTCCATTGGGCCTATCCTGGCTGGCCTCAGACACCATTGTATAGTTCGACGATTCGCAGGCCAGGCTCGCAGGGCGGACGCCGGCAGGTTTACTGGACATGGCCGACCTGAGAAGAAGAGCAGAGGGGTGAAGTAGGACCCTCTATGGGACTAGAACAAGGATAGGGAGTAAGGGGGAAAAAGAAAGGGTAGATGATACTGAGAGGAAGAGGAGGAGAAGGAAGAGGGGATGGAGAAAGAAGAAAGTAAGAACACTGAGAAATGTAAAGAGAGAAGGAAGACATGGGACAGAGGTGGGGGTGAGACAAGTCAGAGAAGCAAGAAAGAGGAAGCTTGAGAGAAATTTGATTGTGGATATTCCGCACTTCGAACAATCTATTTTAAGAAAGTGTGCTAGTGATTTTCATGAAAAACCTATCAGTAATGTACAAATCCAAGTCTGAGTAAATATCTTGCATTCTAAAGGTATATGCAAAATCACACCTGTAAAAACCCTCAAATTTGCACAACAACGCACAAAAACACATTATCCCACACTTGCACAACCACACTTTCTCACACACCCTTCATTCACTTCTTCATCCCACCCAGTGCTTAATTTAAGCCAGTGGTTACCGGTGCTCAGCACCAGCACTTAGTTGTCAACACCGGCACTTATGGCAGTCTGCCACATGGTTGCGCTATTTGCTAGTTTAGAGAGAAGAACAGCAGCAATTGTTAACTGATTTAATATACATTAAAAATGACTAATACCTGCTGCCAATTCTTAAAGCTTTGGCGGCATGGAATAGTCAGAACTGCCACACTTGTAGTGTGATGGTTAGTAGTTATGTTGTTACTGTAATTTTAAGCACTGACAGCTGCAATGGGTGGCGCAATTGGCCTCCTGAGGAGGGCCCTAGCAGTTATAATTTTAAAAATAAAGCACTGATCCCACAATGGACGTCCTACTTACTTCTGTAGGTGGAATCTCTGGTTTACCAGTGGTATCTGCCCTGTCACAGGGTGCTTGAAGGTATTTCTTCTTTCATTGTGGCTGGAAAATAAAAAGTTGTAAGATTAGGTTACTCTTAACTAGTTTAAGGATCGCCATTTTAAAGATGTGCAACTTTGTCTATATCAGGGATATCTAACAGAGGGCCAGGAATTCTGGTTTAATGCCAGCGTTTCAAAATACAATTTAACCAGGACAGCCCATTAACCACCCGGAACCTAGGGCAGCAAAATCAGTAAGGCACAATGGTATTTTGCGGTCTCATTAAATTGCTGTTCAAAACTGCAATAAATTAAATAGTCAAACAGTAAAAGTCGGATAACATTCAAAGTAAAAATGCTAAAATAAACACCGACAATGCCCATGCTAGAAATTCCATTTTTGGTTTCTTTCATGATATGCATATCAAAAAAATAAAGTGCTCAAGTGATCAAATGGTTTAAAAGTCTGAGAAGTATAAAGAAGTATGGATAATACAGAAATGGCAATGGACCACACAAATGCTAATGCTGATACAGATTTGATCAAAATAAACCAAACATGGTTCAAATGCATTGAAAGTATTTTATTAGAAAAACCAATTTCCCTAACACCGTTTCGACCAATCATGATTTATAAGGGCATCATCAGGACAGACTAGTACTGAGCATAATAAGTAAGAGCTACTGTGGTAGTCAAGGAAAGATCAAAATGAAAGGATTGTGACAAGAAGAAGGTGTCACTATAAATTCAGCAATGAAGACTGTGCTAGTCAAGGGCTGGAATTCATATTCGCCAACAAGGATTGGAAAGAAAACAAATCACTTACTGATCCGCCAAAGCCCTTGCCAGATAGATTTATATAAAATAGATGTCTATGGTCCTCATTTACATAGTGCCTGGTTATCTTGAAAAACTACCTAGACCTACACTACCACCCCTAATCTTTGTAAACAGTTCGAGGCTCACCAGTGTAAACAGGTCTAACTTAACCAATGAAAACAACTCTTTGCTCAATGTAAATAATTCTTGGATCCCATTTGAAAGCACTTTGGAATCAATAATGCACACACTTCTCTGCTCTCCAATGTAAACAAGCCTCGGTTCACCATTGTGGACAGTTGTAGCTTCACTATTGAGACAATTGTAGCTTCACTTGGGTGAAGCGCCCCTCAGAGTCCCTATCTGTGTGTGGCCACCTGACTCCGCACCTGAGCATGTTTAGTAAACATGGGCTGTTTACTTAAATGATCGCTGTGGAGTAAATTAGTCTAATTATTTCAATGGGAGCAAACAGGGGCTACAACACCCAGAATGCTTTAGTCCGTAATATGAAAGGCAACAGGGTCTGCGATGACCTGAAGCGGGGTTAAGATCAGATAACTTCAGATTCCCGGTTTTGTGTTATCATATATGTTTGCACAAAGAACGAAAGGACATTATTCGTGAAATTGACGAGTTGAAAGGAGCCTCGTCAAAACTCAGCGACACACGCGGACACACACACTCAGATACAGTAGTGTCAATGTCACCGCTGCTGCCAGGCCCGGCTCTAAAAGCCCTGAGCCAAGCATGTCCGACAGAAGCACTGCAATGCAGCAGCTGCCTTCCCGCCGCCAGCTAGAGTCCCGCTCTCAGCCCGGGGCTCACCTTCACGTCAGTACCCTTGACTCCCATCCCTCCCGCTCTGCCTCCCCGCCCCCATCCGAGGCTCCTACCTGCTCCGGCGGTCGGCACGAAACTTCAACATCCTGGACAGAGTACCCGGCCCGCGGCCGGGGCAGGCAGGCGGGCACAGGTGAGTGTGCGGCGACGCCGTAACGCGGGCAGAGTGGTCAGACCCAGGCGCGCCGGGCGCGCGAGGACCCTCACCTGCTCCAGGGAGGAGCGCGCGGAGGCAGAGCGCCAGACCCTCGGCCCCGGAGACGGGGGAGAGAGTCCAGGATGACTGGTGCGTGTGAGGCGGAGCGGTGGGCAGCGGAAGGAGGGGGCAGCGGCGGTCAGCGCAGGCGGTGGATTTCTTCGAGGGCACGGGTTGATGGGTGGCCTGTAGGTACTCTGTGGCCCTAACACTGACCATGCAGACAGAAAGAGTACAGGTATGAGACACGAGGTTGATCTTTCGTAAGAACGCTCACCCCTGCACAACTAACACAACCACCATTTAAAATGTGGATTACCCAAACCACAGCCAAAGCAGTAGAGAGGGCGCAAGCAAGGAAAATAGGTCTGCTGACCACTGGCTGGGCAGAAAACTGCAGCAGTAGCTGTTCTCGGTGCCACTGCACCTTCTGCACCATTGAAAGCTGCGTACAGTCACACCGAGGGTCATTGGCAGAGTTGTGTAAATGCCCCAGTACTGAAATAACCAGTGTATGTCATGCCCAATTTGATCTGCACTGGTAGAGCTGCGCACATGTATGTGATATACCTCCCTGTTACTGCATCGGCGAGCTCCCCCTGCCCCCACCCCCGGGACTCCCCCAGAGTTGTCTGTTAAACATGGTGTGGTTAAATAAACATTCATGATAAATGTAGTATACATAAAACAAAAGCAAAGAAAGTGATAAAAGCAGAAAATGAGCGATAAAAGCAAAAATAAATAGGTTATGCGCGAAGTCGAAATTAATATTTATTTTTTTAATACGTTTGATCATCTCTCTTCCAGCCTGTACAAAATGTCCGAGAGCACTGCATAGATTAGGGTCTCTCAGCTCATGGGCCACACCTCTCAAGAGCGTGGCCTATCCCAAAAACTATTTCCTAAACACCAAATAACACGAAACTTCTCGCAACACACCATGGCTAGCGTATCAGTTCCGCCCTCAAGGCGCTACATTGGTTTATCGTGGAACACGGGATTTTATTCAGGGCGTGTGCAGCCCTCACAAGGATTGCCACCCGAATAAACCCAGATACCCCTAGAATCACGTAATCAGCTGCAAATCTTCTCATAAACCCAGACACCCCTATAATCACGTCACCAGCTGCAAATCTTCTCTCGACTCAAGTGCCCAGAGGGTCACACTGTGGCAACTAAGGGGGCGCTTCGCTGGACCTCAATCCCCACAAACTGCCAACCACCACTGCCAATCTCCGTACACAGTTCCCCAAGCACAAGCCTTTCCTGCCATTGTATTTTTCATAGAGTGCTTGTGCCGCAGAAGGTCGCTTCTAAGCACATGTAGTGCAAAGCTGGACGCTCTAGAACAGAGCAGGCGTCTTAAATGCTGTAAGGGGAAAAACATTTGCAAGAGTGGGTCACTAGCGCCTAGACTGGCAGAGAGAGGCGGTGTAGTCTGAAAGCCTCCCTGAAACCGTAGAGACTTTGAATGAGAGGCGGGTCGACCGGTCATCTCTGACCCTTGGAACATTGTTTCCAGGGTGAAGGGGATTGGGGTGCTGTGGCATACCTGCCAACCTGCATAACAATCTCGCCCTGTGTGGAGGGGGCGGGGCCTCGTGCCCCCAAGTCCCCCCCCCCCCACAAAAAAAGAAAAGCTTGCTGAGGCCGATGTTCTGAGGGGTTTTCACACCCCTTAGTGGACGTGGGCAGCTCAAAGCCTTAGAAAACGAGCTGGAAAACCACTATATATGGTGGTTTTAGGCTCGTTTTCCCTGCCACCATGTGCGATCTACTCTTCACAAGGAGACCGTGTGATGGGAGCCGATATCGTGTGTCACACCGCGGCAGGCACCGTGTGAGTTGGTAGGTATGGATGTGGTTATGAGAGGGCGACGGTTGTGGGGCTTTTGAGGCTGTCTGGATGCATAGAGGGGCCCAGCCATGGTCCATGCAGGTAACAGTGGTGGGGCCGGGTGGGGGGGGGGGGGGGGGGGATTCCGACGGACGATAACGAGGGAAAAATATTTATTTAATTTTCCCTTGGCATCATCCCTCGAAATAACCCCCCACCGCCCCACTGCTGTTACCTGCACATACGCGGCTGGAGGGGCCGCCGAACCCCTGGAGCAGGGTTTCAGTCTGAGAAGGGTGGAGATGTAACTGGGTCTGATGCTTTCAGTTCTGGACACTTGTAAGCGAGGCCAGGCCTAGCTGGCTGTGCCAGTGTCCTTGATAAGCTGAGCGTGCAGGTGGTTGTTGATGGCATACACAGGGTAGAACTCGTCAGACAGATTTTTAGACCGTGGTATAAAGGAAAATGATGGGGCCCCAGAGCATCACGTTTCTCATTGATATGGCCTAAGTGGGGCCCCATCTTAACAGCTGAGGAGCCCCTGCACCGCAGGGGCTAGCGTTAAGCCCCGGGTTGTAGACTCTAGCACAAAACAGGTGACAGGTGTGACAATGCGCAGGTGCGAGGACAGGTGTACCCGCAGCACACCAGAGGTGAAGCATCTGATGAGCACACCACGGACGAGTGACTGCGACGGACTGTGTTGGAAAGCGTGAGTAAGGACTGCCCCCGGTCCAAGGCAATGAGCACATTTTCTCCAACCTACAAGAGGGCGGCCCCGCTCCCTTGCCGGGCAGAACCCGACTTGGGTCACTCGGGAAGTCGCTGTGTTCCAGTTGTGGACCTCGATCTCCTGGGCTGAGGCTGAGCCGGGCAGGACAGGTACACGGTGGTATTTGCCACAAGACACTGATTGGCGTTAGGCATTCTCAAGCAGGTGCTGGGGCGCAGCAATAACAAATGGAGTGCTGACTGGTGTAAGAGGTGACTGGTAAACCTAATGACCCGAGTGTTGCAGATTTCATGGGGTAGATCTGCGGACGTAAGGGTTAGGGTGACCAATTGGCATGGGTGCAAATTCAGGACAGTGAGTGTAAAAATTCAGAACAAAGGGTCAAAATTCAGGACAAAAATTCAGGCCAGAAGGCCAGAATTCAGGACACAAATTTGGGACAAAAGGTACATTTTACAGACACATCAGAGGAGGTCGCGCAATATTACATAAGTAAATAGACAATGAACACAAGCACAAGTCAAAATAAGTTTATATTAGGTTGAGAGAACCTTGCACTGCATCTGTTGTGTGCCGGAGTGAAACTTAAATATCTGCGTTTGCATATTAGATGCACCTGGGTAACATGTGCCAAAATGAAACCTCCACCCCCCAGAGCTTAGCCCCTGGTGAGGTGACAGGAGCCCATAAACAAACGCAGTTTGCCATGCCCTGGCCTGGGCTCTGGCAGGAGGAGGCCCAGCAAATGCTGTCACTGGCCCATTATCATTCTGTATCTGATAATTAGGCCCACATACAGAATGATAATAGGCCTGATAGCAGCCTGTGCCAGGTCGGGGAGGGGCTGCTGCAGGCCACTGATCACAGCAGGAGCGCGAACTGGCCCCTGTAGTGAGAGTTACAGGACTCTCAGGCTGCTTGCAGGGGGCAGCTCGCTATAAAGTCCGAAATTACGGACAAAAGGCGTCCGTGAAAGAATTCTTCACGGACAAGAGGCCCAAATTAAGGGCAGTTCGTGAAATTTACGGACGGTTGGTCATCCTAGTAAGGGTGCCAAAGATCCTGGCAATGTCAGATCCTTGTACAGGGCCTGGGGCCCTCGCCTGCACTGCTTCTGACGAAACCATACTGAAGAATGCGTCCAATGGTGGCGCACTGCAACCCTGGCGCTGCCATGCAAATTACAGGAGGTTGGAAAGAGCTCTGACCCATGCAAGCTGCTGCCCTCGAAAGAAGGAGAGGGCTGCATCAGAGTTTGCCACAATTAAGGCCCAAGACTGGAGTTCTGTATGGCTGGTATGGCGGAGGTGGGGTCAGTCTCATAGGTTAGCAGGGCAGAGCCAGCATTGTAAGGCGGTTGCCTCGTTTTCAGGTTACAGTCAGTGCACAGGGCAGTGCGTTTGCGCACAGCTTCCAGCCATTGTATCCATGCGCGGTATAATATGCACTGCTTCCGCTGAGTGCAACTTTGAAATGTCCGGCATGCTGCACTGTTCACTTGTTAGTAATGGAGGTTCTATTCTGGCCTACTGCATCCTGTCCAGGCTGCATGGTGTAGGTGTACATTTTCCAGTCCATCAGTGAAGCGTCCCGTCTGCCTTTACGGTACTGCTGGTAAAGAAAGACGCTGATGGCGGAGTACCGTTAATCGTCAGCAGATGGCAGTCTTTACCTACAGTCAAGACTGGTGGCGCATTTCAGAGCCTAGTAATTGCTGCATTTTTCGCAGCTGTACCCGCCGTCACCAGTCCCCGTTTCAGTGGCGTTTGCCAAAACGTATCCCATTTGGTTGCAACTCCCCTCGGGTGCGTACATAGCTTTTTCTTTGGCTGTGGGGAGCCCCACATTTGACATTTCCTATACTCTGTGACAGGACGGGGATGAGAGGTAGCAATTTCATCTAGGGCCCAAAGCAGTAACACTTTCTATGCTCAGGTAGTTGTTTTTTTTTACAATGTACGGTGGTTTTGGATAGACAGAGTTAAAAGGAGCGCCCAGATGTACTGGATGGCAGCATGGTGACGTAGACTGGCTGGAGTAGCTTCAGCAGGGTTTGCGGCACAGTAAAGAGTGAATGGCTAATACACCTTTAGTTTCAGTGTACCTACATATAGTAAATGATGGCCAGCCCTCACTCACCCTTGTGCACTGTCATACATTCTCAAGTCTCCGCTCTTAGCTCTTGTCACACTGTGCAGATAGCCCGGCCAGCTCAATAGATGCTCCTCCTTTCATCCAGTCTAGCTACCGCACCTCTCGTTGGAAGTTCTTTACTCAGTCTAGTGCCTGCACCTGTCTTCAGCCGCCCTTTGCCCAGTGTATCACCGCGACCCCTCGTCCACAGGCTCCTCTTTTCTGCATGCCTTTCCTCAGTCATGAAACTTTGTATCAAATCCCGCCTTCCCTGCTTGACCAAACTGGGCGCTTTCAGTCAAATTACTTTACTCACTGCTGTCATTTCTCAGAATTGTCACATTGGACAGCACTTTGCAGTAATTCAGCTCAAAATTGGCCTATAAAACCCCAACTTGAATATTTGGTATTGATCCATAGCGTAGAATACAGATGTCTAATAACCGTCCGCATATGTTATCAACATTTTCAGAGGGTTTCCTCAGCAGCTGTGCAGTGGTTGTGCAATGGGAAGCCATACACCATAGCCAGCTTTTAGCAAATGCAACACAGATTTCATGCTTAATAAAGGTTTACACGCGTTCCTGGTTAGTAAACACGCCTGGAGGAACAGACGTGGAGCACAGAGCAAGCGTGCTCTCAATTAATTGACAAAGCAATACATTAGGAATTGTTTGAACCGTTTTAAGTGTTTGTAGCCTCAGCAATGGCAGACTGTACGCTTGGATACTCTTCGGACAACCCCCTGTCACCAAAACAGTCACACGGAAGGGGGCCCCTGAACTGATACCCAGGCAGGGGATTGTATATCCTAAATAAAATGAAAAACTATTCATCACTCAGGTGCTTATTTCTGCCCTTCCATCTGCACACTGTGCTTGCTCGTTAGTGAGGAGGTTATCTTTTCCCCTCTTCCTTATATCAAGACGTTGTTGCTTTACTTAAAAAATAGGTTGCAGGCAGTGGATGTGGTGGTTTGACTGTAAACCCCCTGTCACCGAGTCAACCCTACCCAACACGACCCCCTAGGTACTCTTCCAGTGTGTGCTCGCCGAGCACTTCACGCTCCCAAAACACTCTGGTGAGCGGCCTTGCTTTGTCTTCTAACCGCCCCTACACTGTTTGCTTTCAGCTTGCACAAGCCCAGAGGTCGATGGCGGGTCACGGTGACTGCCCAGCCCGGCTATGGCCAGTCCGCTACACTTGGAGGCTGGAGAGGTCCTGGTAAGCGTCAGTCATTCCATGTTGGGCAAGGGTCACGTGACTGGCAGGGGCCTGACACTGACATTTTTCCAGCCCACGGGCATTTCTGACTGCAGCGTGCTGGAGCCCTATCCAGTAGAAAGGGCTTTGATATATTAAGGTGTGTGAGAAGTAGGGCCAGCCTTGGGTATGGGTGAGCTGGGCCCAGGCCCGGGGCTCCAATATTCCTAGGGGCGCAGCAGAGAGCTGCCTGACTTAATGTTATGCAAACAGCGGCTAAATGCGTCCGGTTAAAATCTTTGTAATCAGCCCTTAATGTGCCTCAACGTAATTGTTAGCACCCCATCAACCCCCTGCCCTCCTCCCATCTTCCTCACACCTCCTGCCGTCACACCTCAATGACCCCGCCCCAACTACGAACACCAAATTGTCTTTCCCCCTAGGGCTCTGTTCCAGTCAATCTGATTTAGAGCTAGCCCTGGCGGCAAGATTCATAATTTGGATCCCGCAGCTGTACTGTTGAAATGGATCTATAAGTAATTAGAAAAGCCAATGAACCAATCCTTTAAAAAAACAAACGTAGAAATTCCTTATATTGCTTTAGTTGAAGACACTGAACTTTCCCGGTTTTCGTTACCTACTTAAACATGACCTTACCATCCCAGTGGCGGCTCCTCCGCTATGGCGGAGGAGCGTCGCCCCACTGCTTTCAAGCAATGCGAGAAGAGGAAACATAAAATGATAACTTTCAGTTATTATCATTTTATGTTTGTGCTGCTTTGCGGGCTGGTGGGTGGACTGCTCTGGGAGCAGGGCAGGGGAGTAGTGGTTTGCCCACTCCAGCACTCCTAAGTGCGTAATGACTGTTTGGTCGACCCTCTCGGGCCGCCCAAATCAGTCATGCGCACTATCTCCGTCCTCCATGCAGGCTGCATTATAGCCTGCGTGGAGAACATGCCCAGGCCCCCATTCCCTGGTTGAGCGTCAAACCAGGACGCTCAAAACCAATCACAACGCTGCATTGCAGCATTGTGATTGGTCAGGGGAGCCTGAGTGCGTTCCAATCACAACGCTGCATTGCAGGGTTGTGATTGGTCAGTGGGGCCTGGCTGTGCCTCCTGATTCTTGAGGAGAGCATGGGGTAGAGACGCGGGACCCAGCGGTAAGGTAAGTTCATTTTTGTAATTTTTTTGTTTTGCGCATCCTTCCGCGACCCTCCCCTGCACCGGCGACCCTCCCCCGCGCCCGTGACCCCCCCGCGCCGCCACCAGCCAGCCATGCCGGCCGCCACTATCCCAGACAGTGCTCACGACATTGCAAATCAAAATTAACACTATCGAAGACATGACTCGCAACATAACCTATGATATCATCAATGACATTTGTGACCAAACTGGTGCAGTCCAGCAAAAGATTGGTTTTTTTGACAAATGTTGGCCTATTACACCCAAATGTGGTGGCCTTTTTGAAATTTGATGGCACTTGGGCATACGACAAAACCTTTGGGGCTTGAGAAGGGTTTTTTTGTGGCAAAATGACAGCACCTCTTGATCATATAAGGAATGACCTTCTGCGGGGGGGGCATCTGTTTATAGTTAGAGGGCTTGTGGCATTGGATGTCCACGTAATTCATGAGATGGGAAACAAGTCTGGAATTAATGTGGGAGGAAAACTTTTTACAAAGGATTGATTTTGACTTAAAGTGCCATTATTCAACAATCAGTGCACATTATACAAAAGGGAATTAGAGAAAGGTGTGAAAGTCTAAAGTTACACATTTACCAACTCTGAACTGGACAAATTCAGAATGTATCCCCTTATGTCACGCTCCATTAATTCTCAAAAACACATATATATGTATCTGAAGGCAGCCCCTCGGCTGGAGAAGAGATACCAGTTCATATGCTAGTGCACGAGATCTCTCTTCCATTAGATGTGGAAAGCGCATGGTGCAGATTAAAAACTGGTGAAAGATGACGTCCACTCTGGGATGTGGAACCATGGAGTGCATTGTGATTTGTTGTACTCAGTTGCTCGGGCTCAGATCCAAGTCTCTCTGACTAATGACTGTTGTGTTGATTGCTGCCCGGATAGTGAAGAATTTATCCATAGGGAGGACTCAGTAAGGTGTGTTAAATACGTTTTACATTTTTTAAAGTTATATTTTTTAATGAGAATGAATAATGTAAAACAGCAATTACATTTGTGTGTCGTGCATATTATGCATAATTTTTACCTTGTATGGTTAATAATTTTAAGTGTTCATGTTTTTTTGTTGTTTTTTTTAAAAATGTAAAAATAAATTCATCTATGGGGACATATGTCAGCAGAACTATATCCATTCATCTATTAGTAAAGTTAATTAGGATGACTTAACAGTGATGTCATCAGGAATAGGAAATGTGAGGTGTGAGGCCATGAATGGTGTTTTAGAGGCCCTGAAGCTACATTGCTTATGTACCTATAACTGATGCGTTTCAGCACAGCGCGAGCGGGCTGTACCTATAGATAGGTACACGGAACCTGTCCAATGGCCAAGCCCTGCACTGAGGATCGCTTGCTCCACAGCTAACTGGGCTCAGCCATAGCTGAACAGCCCCGAAGTGCAGATTCGGGCTTTTGGCCAAACCCTCTGCTCAGCATCACTTTCCCAAGAGCCTGCTGACAAAGTATTCTGCCATGTCCACAAAGCTCTGGACACAAGCACTGCCGCTCTTCGTGCACTTGCTCTATATTCCGTCCAACATTTACATTTCAAAAGCTCTATGCCATTACAAAAGATGCATATAGAAGCAAGGCTGTGTTTAATCCACAATCGAAAGATGCCTAAGAGAGCAATTATTTGAGGCTTCAGAGATTTCATTGATAACGCCACTGGTCATGCCATCGATGACGTGTTAGATCATGAACAGTACTCGGGGATATTATTGGTTGGGTAGCAATTTTCTGTTAACAGTTTGAAGGAATTATCAAGATGGAATGAAAATGATAGTTTGCAAAACATTCAAATGCCAATTTGTATTAACATAGACTTTAGTTTGAATCTTTTGTTTACAAAATACATTTAGTTTCATTTTTTCTTTCACCTCTGTCACTCTAACCTTTAATGCAACTCCAATTAATAATCAGTTTATTTTGCTTAAAAACTAAAAACTGGTAATACAAAAATAAAATACAGCATTTGTTTACACTAATATAAATGAGGGATGTCCAGCTTTGGTCTAGTAATGCCCAATCCACACTGTTTTAGGATAAGCATGAAACTGAGTTAAATTTAGATACAAATCGTAGCCTAATCTATCCCTCCTGCTTCATCCAGCTACCGTAGGCTCATACCATCATCCTGTAGCTTGTGACATGATTTTTTACTCTTATATTGATTTACTTTGTTACTATATGCCATGTGCTATGCTGACTTGCTATTACTGCAAATCTTACCTTACACGCTGCTCACGCACACACCACTACACAAGCCGACATACCCTATCGCCCACTACTCTTCTTATACACCGGTACACGTATCTGTTTTTATCCTATGTAACCGCTTCCATTTCAAAAGTCATATGTATAATCTATCACTGGCCACAATATCCTTCTTTGTATGCTGTTTTGTATGCAATCCTACCCTATGTAATTGTATATACACATATATAAGTTGTGCAACTGTTACTCCCATCAATGTAAAGAGCTCTGAAGCCTTCATGTCAAGTTCACACTATTAAAAAGCTTCTGGCACAGAGTTCGCCTTTGCTAAATTCCGATTCGGAGCAATAGGTTTGTTCCCATTTATCCCTACTCTTTCACAAAAAGAGAAAGTATTTGACGGACTCCACAACTAAGCTACATAACCTACATAATCATGAACCTCGGGACATCATTGCCCATGCTTCAATAACCCAAAGTTGGATATATGTCACAATATTGAGCGACAAAATACCGTCCTGCCATAATACTGCATACAGAAAGTCAATCCCCGCCATACCTTGAAGGAGGTTTGTACGGTGAAGAGTACGTTTATTATTTATAACACTGTATCTACCATGAGGATATAAGAATAGTAAATCTATCTATAATTATCTTTACAATATTGTGATCGTCGAGACTCGGGTCATGATATTTCGGCAGGATGGTATTTAAGTCTTGGGGTTATACTTTAATCTAACAATAATAGTCTTCAATTTGTCGGTGAATTTTGGCTGCAAGTATAATGATATATTTATGCTAATGTTCTTTCTAACAGTGCACATCTGGGCATATATTTATACTAATATATGAAGTCTTGGAACTGTGAAATGAAGTACAAAAACTATTCATTATTTGAGGAATTTACCTGAAAGAGGCAAAATCGCAATATCTAAAGCGCACCCTTTCTGGCAAATGACACCAATTTCGCAATCGCTATATGGCATTGTGCCGTCTGTTCTAGCTATGTGCTGACTATATCTAATTGAAGGCTATTTTTTTTTTTTGCCTAGTGGAGTCAGCAGATTTTATTCTTTGTCAACGTGTCTCTAGGATGGCAGATTAGAGACTTTTTAGCTCTTAGCAGCCACGCAGCTTCCAAAGCGTCATAAGGTCTGTGGACATTTTACATCGGCACAAAGACGCGAGTGTCCTAGGAGGGCAAATTACATTTAATGCCATTGTGCACAGCCTTTTTTTTCCACTGCGCTAGTCCACATAGTTAACACTGGGATTTCGTACACACCATCCCACTCCATAATTGTTAAAACCTGACTAATCTAAACAAACCTTTCAGGGGTTGAGCAAAAAATGTTTCACACAGATTCCCAAACGACACCGTTAATATCAATCAAAGCTAGTGTTTCCTTTCTAACCATAAATACTGAGAAGCTAAACTTTTGAATGTATATGTAGCATAGGCAAACACACCAAAATCAAACGTGCCCATACCATTTTTAATTTTTGTCATATTCTCACCATATTTCCATTATTCCTAGGAACATCAGATCTGGTTAAACGTGTAAAGTTTGGGGAACATTGGCGAGGGAAGCTATAGGCTTTAACACATTTTTAGGTCGAGCCTCGAGTAGCGCGCAAGCGCTGCAAGACTTTATGTAAGGGGCTTTTGAAAGCTGACCACACGCTCGTGCACAACGGCCTTTTCCGTGCGGTTACCCGCAAGCAAAAGGCCATGGTGCACGAGCGTGTGGTCACGCCTGCTGCTCGCAAGCGCGCGCACCACTCGCGTGCTTGTTTTTTAAATCCGATCACCCTAAAACCAACACAAAACTCGTCAGCGAAGAAAAAGGCACTATCCTTTTTAAAAATCCAAATCTATTGGCTTTGCCACGGGACGTTACTCTGACACAGGGAAGGTTGGTTCGGTTACAGACAGTACGCTGTCCTGTCGAGCGAAATTACATTGGTAAACATTTTTGTAGTGAACGATGCAGCCATCTTGGATCTGAACACTTCCTGATCCTGGAGGGGCGTGGCCTTCCTGGCTCGGGAAGATCAGCTGTGCTGCTGCTGTCAGTAAACACCCATCTGTATCGCAGCAATCATGGTTTCGTTGTGCCCGATCGTTGTTTTTTTTCTGCTTTGCCTGGCGCTCTACCAGTCTGGTCCCACCGCTTCCATGGTGGGAGGCGATAGTAGTGCGAACACCAATGACACCAAGGTGCTGAAGATGGCAACCTTCGCCACTGCCGAGTTAAACAAGCGTAGCAACAACCTTTTCACGTACGGACTGATGGAAGTGCTTGAAGCACAAAAACAGGTGAGAGGGACAAGTTGAAGAAACTGGGATGTGGCATAGTAGAGGGGGCGAGCAGTAACACAAGAGACACAGGAGAAAGGAAAAGGGCATAGCAGAGATTATATAGTTCAAGCCAGGATAACGACCGGGTAGAGAAGAGCAGACGAAGGAGCAGTCCTGAACAAGCATTGGCATAGCCAATAGGTCTCGCCTTTGGGACCTTATAAGTATTTAGTTATGCAGCACAATATCCTTACTGCAACAACATTAACTGTTGCATGGCTAAACACTTATAAGGTTCCAAAGGCGAGTCCTATTGGCTATGCCAATGCTTGTTTAGGTCAGTTTCCAGGCACTTTAGAGCCTCCACAAAACGGGAAGTAAAACAAAACTGCATGCATCCGTTACCACCAAACTCACATGGACCACAAGCACCCTTTAAAAAATGATGAAAAACTATCCAGCTGTTTAAAGAAAAATCCATAGAATACCACATTTTCAGTAGTTTTATAAGTTACAAAAAATATACAGTCATTCAGCATTTTTCATTGCACTGTACATGTGCACACATGAAACAAAATGGAAAAATAAAAACTGCTGAAGAGGTTTCAAATTTCAATGCCAATGAAGTTAAATCCCCAATACGTTCTTGAATGTATCAAATACATAACTGAATCCAACAGAGGCAATGCAACTCAGTACATGGTACAAACCAAACATGTCAAATGGGCAAAAACCAACTATATTAACAAAACACATATACATTCTAAAAAGTGGTCAATTGTTGCACGCACATACACAAACACAAAAAGACTTCAGCACACAATCCAACAAACAATTTGTACATATCACCTACAAACACTAGAAAAGGAAAAGGATTAGTTATAGAAGATCACATACAAGAGATTCATAAGCCGGCAATGGAAGGTAGCTGGTAGAGACATTAATGCTTCCTACAACAGCGGTCTCAAAAGAAAATTTAATGTAAGCGATGTCTCAAATTACCCACTGGCCATAATGTGGATATAGTCTGGTGTTGATAATCAATGTTTAAATAAACTACGCAAAAAATAAGACAAAAACAATTTGAGCCAAAAGCAGCCCAAAAGAGTTTGAAAATTAAAAGGTGCTTGGGCAAGCACAAATAAGTCGAGCATTATTTTTTAAGGCTCTAATTTTGGCTCCTTTTGCCAAAGCACTAAAATTCAATATTAGGGACACCACGATCAACTTTCAAAAATACAGGGTATATCACAGGAAATTTCTACAACCCATTATCTTAAACGTGATCTCACTACACAAGTGCATAGACCTTGATAACATAAGTAAGCCTCAATTACTTTCTATGAGCAAGACAAAAGTTCAAATATACAAAAATGATTTTACATGGTAGAGATTCTGCCTGATGTAAAACATATTTATATTTGACACGACATTAAGGATTTATTTTGCTCTTATCAGATGTATTAATGGCATGGACAGAGCAAAGCCATACAATTGGGAATAAAATTGGTTATAAAATTGCTTTATGGGTAGATATTCATTGACGACCTGTGTCTGAAACTCCAGGGAATCCACATTGAAGCAACACATATTAATGGAAATTATCATACTCTAAGATTTGTGCATGAAATTGGTTTCCACAAAATGTACTATCTTAAAATTGAGATTAAAGTAATTAATGAAAATTGTAAAGCATGTACTACAGTAAGCAAACTGCATTACGGTGTGCAAGGAGCAGCAACCTCGGAGAACTGAAGTTGAACATTTACTATAGGGATACACAAGACACAAAATCCATGATAAAGTGACAAAATGTTTCTAAAAGATTTCTGAAGAGAGGTTATTCTGAAAGAATCATCAAGGAAACCTTTGAAGGGTCCAGAAAAAGAGAAGCAACACAGTTCAAGAATATATTGAAAAGTCGCCAGAGAGTGTTAACAGTAGATGCCAATATAAGAGAGAAACTTGGACAATGGCACCAGGTATCTGTGCAAGGTGACCCTTGAAAGTTCATTCTGAGAAAAGTTTGTTTCAAGAAGGATAAAATAAAATAAATTGATTAGCCGATCAACTAAAATGATTCAGTAACTATCACAAATATAAGCACTGCAACATGTATAGCAACCTACAGTAAACATGCAAGCAAAAAGCGCAGGATTGCAACAGAATAACAAGAAGCAGAACATGTTTATTTTGCAACGTCCACAATAAGTACTACCATCAAAACGAAGGCATCTGATAAAAACTGTGGACAAAGATTATAGTTATCCCATGACTAAGTAGATTAGGTAGCGACATTCCGGAGACACTGCAAGACAGGATAACTGCAGAGATAAGCCAGAAAGAACAACCTAAAGCAAAAGGAATCCCAGTCTCCAGCTAAGCCCTGCACCCAGAGCCAGCTGTACATGGCTGCAGGTCATGCACTGAGGGCTCCAGGTGCAGGGACTCTGGATGTAGGGTATGGCCGAAGACTATGTGCTTGCTTCAGAAGTCATTGCTGACAGCCAAACGCCATGCCCAGCAGACTTTGCGGTGCACAGAGACCAGTGCAGGGTGCATTGAAAGGCCGCAACTATAGTGCATGCTATGCACGGTCACAGGTATGCCCAGTCAGTACCAAGTCAGGGATACTGGGCATACGATGTGGCCTTTGCCACATGCCCGCAAGACATGGCAGCAAGTAGGGTGCACAGGGAATGACTGGAGGCCATGCCTAGTGCCCACAGGCAAAAAGGCCATCGTTGGAGGCAAAATTTAGACAGTAGTTAAAGCAAAACAATAAAAAGTCCGAAACATTTACCGAAAAACATGGTTGTCTAATAAAATCAGTAACCCAAGCAGGATTATGATCAAAACATAAATATTTACTTTAAAAAAAATCCATTGAAGGGAAGTTTTGATTATTTTCCAAAACCTAGAAAGCATCTAGCTATGCTTAGCTAAGCTAAACAATAATACCGACACCAATGTGCAGCCTCGTGGCGTGTACAGACGCCATCACAATTGAGATCATCAGTAGCATAACTGGGGGCAACACATGAATTCACAGTCCATGGCATCATGGTGCAGCCAAGCCTGCACTTTGTCACTTGGGTTTCCTGATGGAGGATTATAGCCTTTCTCAGTCAACGGCGATACTGCAGCCTAGCAAAGGCTCCCAGAGTTTAAGAATAATGCTCGTTATACTAGCTGCAGGCACATAATCACATTTAATTTGTTTAAAACATCAGGTGCATGCAGTTTTAAGACAGGTGTTCCATGGAGATCTATGGGTGAGTGCTGTTGCAGCCTCAGAGCTGTGTTTCATGGCTCTCCTGATGCGTACTGCTTGAAAGTGTAACCACAGGAGCCCTTCAGGTTTGTGACAACATCTTCACTTTGATGTGTGTGAGCGTCAACGATATGGCCACCGATGCTGGCACTGGCACATTGGGGTCATTCTTGCAATATTGTGGGCATCCATATCATGACACGGCCCATTCTAAGGAAAAAGATGACCCTGGCATATTGGTGGTAATTCGTGCCATAGTGTGGGTGTCCATAACATGGATTATTCCTGGCCTTGGGTTTATGGTGGCAACACTGGAATTGTTGTTGAGGTTGTTCATGTCATGGTGATGCCAGACTCTAGTTGAACACGTATCCTGGAATAATCCTGATAAGTATTGGCACATTGAGAGCATCCATGGCATGAGATGGTTATACATGGTCGTGTTCGGCAATTGTTGAAAATGGCAAACTGGCACTTATACACCAAGCATGCAATGGAAAGCTGGAATCTGAGATTGAAGTATTGTTATGTTCATGAACATTGTGGAGTTTTGTTTTTTAGGAATTGAGTTTATTTATGTAGAAATGGAAACCTTGTACTAGTTAACAAATTGCATGTATTTTCAAGAACTGAAAGGTTTATGTTTGGGGGGCAATTATGGGACGAAAACTGTGAGATCGGTCTCCTTGACAAACGAGTAACAATCTCTGCAAAGGGACAGGATGTACAAAATGAATGGAAATAAAACGTAGAAGTATGGAAATATGTCATGAAAAAATGATAGACTATGTGAAATCTCATTTTCTCAATTTCTTGTTCCCCTATTGTTTTAAAAAATATATATCTTTATAAATATTGTGATGAAAGATTTACTGTTTTGTCGCCATTTTTGTCCAACTTTTTATTTGGTGGGGAGCCCTCAACACACCAAGGTATGGGCAGCCATTTTAGGGTACATCTTGGAACAGGCAGCCTTGTTAAGGTACATCTTGAGAAAACAGTCCTGTAACTATTTGCCTCATGTTTGCAATTTCTTCTTGGGAGAGGGAGGAAGGTTGTGGAGTGGGGGTGGGGGTATCAACCCAAATCCATCTGGAGGAATTAAGCCTTGCTTACACGGTGGAATCTGGGGATTCTATTTACACCCCACCAGCTGCCACCCCATAGAACCGATTTTACTGTATAAAAGGATAAGATGGGATGTTCCTACAGCAGCCTTTCTCCTCTACAAATAAATAATCCGCAGTGACCTCTGTATAGTGGTTTGGGGGTAGTGCAGCCTTACTAGGGGCCTGTCAGGATATGTTTATACTTCAGAGTGACACCGGAACATCGTTCCTTCACCATGTAATGTAAAACACGTTGCTACATTAGTGACATCATTGATGATATAAACAGTGATGACGTATAATCAGATGAGCAGTACATCTGAGAGCATTATGATTGCATAATTAAACATACCTGGGGAATTTAAGTGGTTATGTTTTCGGTTACAGCCATAATGTCCCATTAAATAATATATAAAGCACATAATAATTATGTACCCCCAACTAAGGAAAGGGGCACATGTGACGTGGCATGTAAAACTTAGCAAATCACTAATAAACTAGTGTACATAAAGACACGCAGTGAAACGCTGACAAATGCACAGATACAGACAGATAGGGGATATATATATATATATATATATATATATATATATATATATATATATATATATATATATATATATATATATATACACACACACAAGTCTCTTTACATACACGTCTCATTTACAGAGAACCAGAGATGCGACACACACTATAAAAAGAGAAGCTCAATTTGACAGATACACGTATTGAAGGAGCGGTCCCGTCCATATCCGGAGAGGGGCAGTGTTGTACCATGTGATGAAATACAGGGAATTGAAGCGTTTTTCTAAAATCTCATCTTGGAGCGCTCAAACTCCATCCTTACGGATAGAAAAGTGTCCCTTAGCCACGGTTGTAAACGCCCTCCTCCTTCCAAGCTCAAGGGCGTTTTACCTCGCGTCGTGCCTTCTGAGCTGTGTCCTGGCCCTCTGCATATCTGTCCTCCATGCCCGTTTTCGGGAATATTACATATTGCCAATCAAATTCAGGAGATCCGTTTCCTCCGTGCGCTCCCGAGGACGCATAAACACACGTAGAGGCACGTGTGCAGACAGTGCATTGGGCTTGCACCTGCCGCCATCTCCACTCGCGGAGCTGTGCAGTAGCCACAGCCGAGCCTTATCGCCTCAGAGCGGGGCCGGCACACAGGAGGTCAGGGCGCTGTATCTACAGTTTATTCAGGTGCTGCTCCAGCCCGGTTTACAGAGAACAAGGACACACCCAAGGGAACGGCCACAGAAATACAACACCCACCTGGAATCACCGCCCAAATAGCAGGAGGTCCCCGGAGCAGAGCGAGTCTGCTAGTCATTTTAGGGGTTGCTCTCCTCTAGGAAATTCTGAAATTGCCTTCCCTTTCTGCATTCAATCCTTCTTTCTCTCGATCGTCATTTCTGTATTTTTCTTCCTTCCCTTTATATTTACTTTCTTCTTCCCTTTTATCCATCCACCCTTCTGCCTTTTATTTAGTCATGCTTACAGCCACGAGTCCTCCCTTCTTTCCATCCAGCTGTCTTTTCCATCCATTTTTAAATTCCTCCCTCTAACCATCCTCCCGTCCTTCCGTTTCCTGCTCACCCATACGTCCTTCCTTTCTCCTTTAAATCTCCCTTCATCTCTCTCCATCCATCCAGCATCCTTCTTTCTTTAAACACATCCATCCCTTACCCCCCTTTTCATCCATCCAACATCACTGTGCATTTTAGATAAACTGTTTCGTTGTAGGAGTTAGAGAGTACAGTGTTAACATCAAGGGTATTCCCAGGCAAGACACAATGTATTTGTTGGTGCAGAGCACTTTGAATGTGTACTGTTTGCTTTCTTAAGAAACATTAACGCTTTCCATAGCTTTCGTACCTCTTCTCTAACAATGTCTGGCAGAACGTCAAACTAGTGAGATAATACGGAAACCATATGCTGCACATGATTGGCATGGTTTTGATGCATAATTTAGTCGACTGGGCCTCATAATTTCATCCTCCATTGCCCCAGAATTCCAGTGGCCCCACTAATGGGTTGCAATTTAAGCCCCACAAAACTATAACCCCACGATGAAGTAAATCACTAACTGAACGGTCAGGACTGTTAAGGCAGGGTCCTTCGGCCTGTATAGACAGTAAATGGAGACTGGCGTAGGGTCAGACACACAAACTGACGGACATGCCCCGTGGACACACACTGGTGAATACACACCAATACACAGACAGTCATGTAATCATACAACCAAATATACACCCAAGTATGCACATCCTTGGTCACCAAAACACACAGCATGAAAGTGGTGCAGCCCACAAGTGCTAAGCCAAGCCAGATGCAGGTGCCTGCTCTACAAATACCAGTAATATAATGCATGAGATCTGTCCCTCGAACACAGGCCCTCTCAGCCTGTGATGGCAGCCATCTTGAATATTATCCTCTGCTCTGGACAGCATGGGTCAGTGGTGGCTCTTCTATCAGGGTGTGGTGGATGGAACCAGGTCTCTCCCTGAGCACCACTGCCTCTTACATACAGCCTGCGCACGTGTGAATGCAGAGCACAGCAAGCAGCAACCATCCTTCACATGCACGACAGGTGGATGGTGCAAGCATGACACACATCATGCTTGACCGAATGAATGAAAATTGATCTATACAGCGCTGCTGTTACCCACAGCTCATCCTGGTGCTGCAAACATAGGCCTTACAGCAGGGACATCTTAAGGATTATGGGGGCCCTGGGCTAAACGAATTTTGGGGGCCCCTGTTCAGAACAACTTTGAATTTAAGAACCAATTTCAGATTTTTTCATGACCTCTTTGGCCAAGTCACTGACAGCACAGAAGCACACTCGTCCAAATTTTAAATGTGTTTACATCTAATATTTAGGGATAGTGACTTGTGTTTTCAATATTCAACACAGCAGCAGCTCACTAATATAACTGCAAATAATCTCTGTGACTCCCTCCCATTTCGAATATGTGAGGTCCTGTTTTGAGCTAAAATAACCTTTTTATGGATGTTGCACAAAAGTTAAACACAGCATTTCTCTTCAAAATGTCCCTTATACACTCTCTCGCATCACCCACATTAAAAACAAGTTAAAGTAAAACGGAATTTAAAACTATTTGTTTCAGAATTACCCAAGGTCACCAGGGTAATGCTCTCTGCAGAACATAGCTGGCTCCATAAGGGGGCCCCCTGAAAGTCTGGGGACCTGGGCCAGAGCTCACTTTGCCCATGCCTTAAAAAGTCTCTGCCTTACAGACGAGAAACGCTTTCTAGTTTAGCGGCTTTGAAAGAGGCAAGGTTTAAGGTTTTTTCCCCCCGAAATGACAGATGATTTTGGGCTTCCCGTAGATGTGTGGAGAGGATGTTCACAGTTTCGGAGAAAGGCCTTAAATAATAACTCCCTTGTGACTCCTAACAGGCTGAATCAAAGGCCTCACTAACACTACTAAAAAACACTAACGTCATGCGCATTAAAAACTATCTTGCATAGAAACCACCAACACTCCTTTAAGTTTCCATCAGCACCCTTTACAAACCGCTGTCCAGCTAAGTCTAGTGACGTCTTTCATCTGCCTCCCCACCCAAAAAAACATGAGGTCTCTCCCATTCCCTGTCCCCGGAACTGTCATACTTATCCAAGTTCTTCTTTAATGGAGCATCACATCTCAGTTTCATCTCCGACTCACAACCACCCCACCCCCCAACCGGAGTTGGCTTGTGTATTCAAGCAAACAAATTAACTGAGAGAGCCGAGCCAATGGTCTGGCTAGGGTCTCAGAGCCCGTGCACAAGCCGAACCCTGAAAATGTTTGCTATGTAAATCATAGACCAAACCTCACGTAAAATATGATAAAGTCTCTTCAAAATTCAAAAAGTTTATTTCTTTAGCATGTTGAAGCTTTGACATCAATAGGTCACATTATAGCATTACACTGAGAAGTACTATATTAAAAGGGATATTTTTCAACATGAAACTCTTGAACTATGAGGCAAGACAATTATCACGTAAACCCTGGACTGGCCCAGATTCTTATTAAGAAACATTCCTTATGGTAAGGCTGTCTTTTTTTAAATCTTTGTGCACATTTCTGCAGTTTTTAAATAGCGCAAACTCGAGCCAAAAGTATTACAGCGCTTTACATAAGCATAAAATTACCCACGGTCACCATCTATGGTTTACATGGATAGGGAAATTAAGTGATTTGCCTAGAATCACAGGATGTGGAGGCCGCGAACCGGGTTCCCAGATCCAAAGTCGACAACTCTGGCCCTGACGCCAAATCCAGGGTTCCAGAAGGGAGACAGGCAGAAGTCACATTAAAGCTCGGCTCGTTATGGGCTCGACGTTCCAACAGGCCATCGGGCCGAGCCAGGCTCAAGCTTTCAGTTGCTCACCCACCTCTAGTATTCAAAGACCAAGCCCACTCTCTTGTAACACCTCTGAATTTTAACAAATAGGACACTCGTAGTTAAAAAAACAACAAAAAAAACACTACAGGTACGCAGGGAGAAGGCAGAAGCTTTCGAGACTAGTGCCACCTGCACCCCACCTACTCTCCCCTTGACAAATCCTTATTGCCCCATCTCCCAGACCGCATCACGTGTGTGAACCACACATGATGAGACCGTGGCAGGGGTGGCACTGTACATCCAAGTGTCAGGGAAGCGCAGGGCCACCAGTCTGCTCTGTATCAAGGGCTGTAAATGAGAAATACTTCAACACAAGAAAAGACCTCC
Source organism: Calotriton arnoldi (assembly GCA_963921515.1). NCBI lineage: Eukaryota > Metazoa > Chordata > Amphibia > Caudata > Salamandridae > Calotriton > Calotriton arnoldi. The sequence goes on along the minus strand of CAWUFW010000598.1, from coordinate 784,835 downwards.
TAGTGGTTCTCACTCCTTCCCTCACTGGCATTTCAGCCCTCAGCCAATCCAGGAAGGAGGCAGGAAATGGGTGGGGCATTTAGCTGTTCTGGTTCTTGCCAATTGCCTCCTCCCGTCACTATGCAACCGCCCCGGCTCAGCATGGCTGCTTGTGCTGTCCTCCACCCTCTTCCTCTCGGATCCCGGAAGGCCCTGCCCGGCTCCATACAGGATAGAGGAGAAATCAGGACTCAGGCCCTCATGAAGGAGTCATATAGAGCAGCACCCCCTTGTGTTCACAACTTGTGCAGCATTTACTCACTCTGTTTTCCTGGGTGTAGGAACACCAGATCCAATTTTCCTCCAGTGGAATTGCACAAAGCTTTGGCTGCAACACCAGTCAAGCCTCTGCCAACATCCCTGCCTAAGGGTTTTTTCAGCAAAAGTCCCTCCTGCCAGGTCACCGGTTTCCCTTAACCTCTTCTACCCTCACACAGTGACCCACCCACAGCCAGCACATATCCCCAGCTCACTTTTACCACCTGCTTCCAGAACAAGGAAAACTATGCAGATTTTCTGCCAGGTAGAACCTGGTCCAAACAGTTATTGTCTATTCCAGGGGCCTAACTCATAATTGCACGCTACTGCATGGGTATTACCACATGGTAATGTGAATTTAGTACAAGGAGTTTGCACCCCACCAGTACAGTCCAACTCATACCGATGACCGTAATGGCGTGACTGACCCATGAGGGGACAAGAACAGGTTCCCATTGTGGCTGTACTGGCACACTGGATGAAACTGGATTATGATGTCATGGATTACCTCAGGGGAATAAGAGCACATGGTGTGTGGAAAATTGGGCCCATAAAAACACAGCTAGCAAATTTATTTATTTTATTTTATTTATTTATTTTATTTAAGGAGGTTTTATATAGCGCTGGCCAGACCCGAGGGTATCGGAGCGCTTTACAGCAGATATATGGGAGAAACATCACATAGGAGAGACATAGGTAGGCGTAAATGTTCGAAAGGTCCAGTGTGCTGTGTGTCATCGAGGTAGAGAGGTCCTGAGATAGCCTCGCAGCGTGCACAAAGTCTTGGGTTCAACCTCCCTCCGGGAGGAGGCAGCTAGGAGGGGGTAGGGAAGCGAGGATGAGGTAGGTAGTGGTGGGACATTGACAAGTGACTATAAAGTGCAAGAAGAGGTAGGTTGTGGCGAAACATTGTCATGAGGCCGCAGAGTGCAGGCTTGAGCGTTTCAGCAGCGGTTCTCAGTTCGGGAAGGCACGGTTGAGGTAGAGATCTTTTAGGAGTCTTTTAAATTTTAAGAAGGAAGGGATGGTTCTGATGTCGACTGGGATGGAGTTCCAGATTTTGGGTGCGTTTCCAGTGAAGGATCGTGCAGCGGTTTTTTGTTTACGTGTATTCAGAGGGATGAGTAAGAGGGTGTTGGAGCTCCCGAGCTTTCTTGTCTGGCCGGCTTTCTTGAGTTTGGAAGCCAGGTACTCCGGTTTCCCTGTGTGCAGGGCTCTGTGCGTGAGGCAGGCAGTTCTAAAGCTGGCACGCATTTCGACTGGGAGCCATTTCAGTTCTCGGAGTGCGGGAGATAAGTGGTCGTATTTCTTAACTCCGGTGACCATTCTGGCAGCAGCATTGAGAGTTGTTTTGAGTGGCGCTAGGTGGGACAAAGCTGTAGCGGAGAGGATTGCGTTCCCATAGTCAAGTCTAGATAACACCAGTGCTTGGGTGGCTTGTGTGAGGTCCTTGGGCGGGATGAAGGGCTTAATTTTGTTGAGAAGCTTCAGATTTAGGAAGGCACTCTTTGCGGAGATCTTGATGTGTTTGGTCATGTTCAGTTTTGGGTCGAGGGTGATTCCTAGGGATTTTACCGAGTTGGCCAGGGTGACATTGCCGTTGAGAGCATCGATTGCTTTCAGCCACTCTGCGATTTGAGGGTTTTCTTCTTTATTGGAGATGAGGAGGATTTCGGTTTTTTCTTGATTGAGTTTAAGGTGGTTTATTGATAGCCATTGTTGAACTTCTCTCAGTGTGTTATTGAGTCTTAGAATGTCGTTAATGGAGGAGGTTTCCAAGTAGATCTGGGTGTCATCTGCATATAGATGGAAGGGGATGTTGGCTTTTTTGAGAATGGTGGTGAGGGGTTCCATGTATATGTTGAACAGTTGCGGGGAGAGTACTGAGCCTTGGGGGACACCTCTGTTGACGGGGTGTAGGTCGGACGTAAAGGATTTTATTTTTATCCTTTGGGAGCGGTTGTGTAGGAAGGAGGAAAACCACTGTAGGACCGCCTCATCTGCAATTCATGGACACCATCACAATAAACATGGGTCAACATGGCACTCAAATCTTCCTTGGGGACTTTAATCTCCACTGGAGTGACTTGAATGATCCTATTGTCAATAGTCTCAAATCCTTTCTTACGGATCTTAACTGGGTACAAATTTGTGATAGACCCACTCACAACAAAGGGGAGATTTTGGATCTTATCGCTAAAGATAATGCTACCCAATTGGAATCTATTGTCCCTTGTGATTAGACTGACCATCATCAGGTCATCGTCCACATCACCACTCATGAGAACCACCACCTCACAGGCACGAAAACCGAAAATCTTGAATAGAAACATGAGAAACATCAATTTCACTGAATTGACATCACTCAGTGATAACATCCTAGCACCCCCAGAGAATTTGGTTGATGTACAAGAACTCATGGATCACTACAACAGCTCCATGACAAATATTCTTGATGCAACTGCACCCTGGTTCAAACCCTCACTTTTGGCAGGAAAACTGGTGAGAAAACTAAATAAGAATAGGAAGTGTGCCTCCCTTAGCCAAATCCAACCCTCAGGTGCTGGAGGCGAAGTGGAGCATATTTTTCAGTGCCCACCATCTTGAAGATGGTGAGACTTATCCAATCAGGGCTAGGACTATGCCCCCTTCCCACAGGAGGGTGGCATAATAGAGGGTGTAGACACCCCAGGTAAGGAACCTATCACCCCAGGTAAGTAACCCATAGGTCCCTACCTGTTACTTCCCTGTACCGCCCCTAAATCTAGTATTTAGGTGGCTCCCTGAGACCCTGAAATCAGTATCCTGATGACCTAAGAAGAGCCGGACACTACAGCGTCGCACTAGCAGAGAAAACTGCAGACACCAACTGACTTGGCTCCAGCCCTACCGGCCTGTCTGCAGCCCTCGACAATTATGTGCAAAAAGACGACCTGTCCAGCAGCCCAGCGACCTCCAAAGCCTTGGGAGGACTGCCTACCTTCGACAAAGATCAAGATCTCCAGTAGACAGCGGACCTGTCCAGAAGAAACCAACTTTAAAGAAAAGCAACTCAGCCCTGAGGAACCCCGAAACCGCCTCCAGACCCACATCTGCACCAGACGCCCAAGGCCTGAGTCCAAGTGGCCCACCGGTCCTGCAAAGGTTCCCCACCGCTTCTGAGCAGAGCCCACTGTGGGCTGACCCCTGCTGGACCCTACCTAGACACCTGCAGCCTGAATCCGAAGCCTCCCACTGACCGCAACCTGCCCGGTAAGCTGTTACCGAACTCCAAAGGATACCCGTGCACCCAAAGACCCTAGGCCTTGGGGAGCTTGACCAACCATGTCCCTACATCCCCTAGCATCAGAACTTACCTGGGCAGCAGTGGGTTTTCTTTGTGCCATTTCCTGGCCAGTGCCTGCAGTCTCTTTCCAAAACCGATCTCCCCCATTGAATTTCAATGGGCACCTGACGCTGTGTTGGCACTCTGCACCTGGCTGCCACTGAGGGTGTAAGTTTGTAAGTTTGGTGCTGCCCTGTGGGCCCTCCCTTCCCCTGTACTTACCTTAACTCCAGGAGATCGACCTCTGACTCCGCTTTACTCACCTGTGAGCAGGGCATCTTCAATCACCCCCAGTCTCCATTGGTTAACATTGGGCACCTGACCCCGAATGTGACCTCTGCACCCGGCCACCTCTGTGCCGCTGGTGGTGCATTCTTGGTACCAATTTGAACCTTGCCTGGTGTTGACCTGAAATTCCGAAAACTGGATCTGTAAGTTGTGTACTTACCTGAAAAACTGCATTCTTGTATTGCTCCCATAGGTTAACATTGCACAGCCTGCAAATTGCAGTGTCCACTTTTGAAAGTGTAAAGTATTTTTCCTGAAAAACGCACTTACCTTTTTGCATACATCTTGGTCTTTAAGTAAATCTTGAAAGAAGCTTATTTTTCTAAAAATTGTGGGGATCTCCTTTTTGAGTCGTGTGACATGCATTAGTCACTGTGTGCATAACAAATGTCTTACACACTCCTCGGTCTTAGGCCTAAGGCTGCTCGCCCACACTATCACAAATAGAGCACTGAGCCCTGTACACTTCTGGGGGAATCTCTGGACTCTGTGCACAGTATAACCACCTAGAGATATACCATATACAGAGCCAGCGTCCGCAATAAGCCAGGACAAGTATTATTATTATTGCGAATGTGTTTATCAGCCTGCAAATCAATATCCTCTGTACCGCCATAATCTTTGCCAGGCATTGCAAGGGCTTTAGAGATGGAGCAAACCCTCTTCCACCAAGGCAAACTTCTGAGTCCAGAGAAGTGCTCTGCTAAGGGATTACCATTACATTTCATCTTCACTTTTCCCTACACCAAACAGATAACTTCTTTGGATATCAACAGTTTCGAGAGCGGCGCCATAGTCAGCACCAAAGTAGGCCTCATCCAAATAATGAATATGCCTTGGCAGGCTTCGGACTTTAAAAATTTTTTTTATTTAAAGTATTGTTGCAAGAATCCTTGAGGACACAATGTCAAGAGGTTTTTAGGTTGGAGCCACTCGATTCGCCCAAACCGCAGGAGCATGTTCTCCCATGCGGGTCAGCACAGAGGGTTCAGAACCCATCAAGAACAGATACAGCATAGCACGCTGGAAGAGTTTGACTTGCGCATGGTCTATCGATGGACCAGGAAAATCGTCTCTCATCTTTTTAAACCTTGGTATCTTCAACGACAAAGAAGACTTTGGCATTGGGGAACAGCATTGAGACACTGAATGGTCCCAGGAGAGAGATTGTTTCCTTCAGGAAAAAAGAGGGCTTCACCTTCCTATGGCACTTTTTGTCTTTTTTATGGCAAGATCTGTTAGATCATTCACTTACAGGTGACTTAAGTGGGGGTGAAGGAGAACACCTAGGTACGCCCCTGCACGCTAAAAACAACTGGCCTTCTACTGCCCGGTGGCCTTCGGTGCAGGGAGGAACAGCAGCAGCCCATGATGTTGTGCTTCAGCCGAGGCATCACGAAAACGTGCGGCTGTCATGTGGATCCAAAAGGAACACCATTTTGTGGAGCATCTGTGACAAGGCTTGAAACTTTAAAGTTTTCAAAGAGACGCTTGACCTACTTGCTGTCCAATGCGGAGGAGTTTCATGAGTCGGGCACCAAGAGCGCGACAGACCCAAATTGATGAGGTACAGAAAAACAGGAACGCCAGAGTAACTGTTGGTTACTAACTTACAGGAATACCAGAGTAACTGTTGGTTACTAACTTACTCTTGTATCATCCTGTCCGGAAGAGGATTCAAACCGTATGGTGCCCCCTGGCAGCCCTGAAAAGCTATTACAAGGGAAAAGCGTTTCTGGACCAGTCTGAAGCTGGGAAGGATAATTTATGAGATGAGGAATCTGTGGAGAAGTATCCATTACAAGTGAGCAGTAACTGAGCTATTTGTGCCTGTGCATGATGTCTGTGCTGAGGGCTGGCTCTGCTAATTAAGGACTTGGATTCTGAGATCCAGAGAACGCTTCATTTTGCCATCCTGCACATCTCCAATAATTACTGCTTGAAGGGAGGTCAGCTGCACAGCAGGATCCCCCTTCCACCACAGTCCCTCATGGTGAAGTGAGTCTGTGCATGTCTTTGGTCATCCCACTTACAGCATTCGTTTTGTCTCTGCCACACCAGACAGCAGGCTTCTCTGGCCACGTCCTGTTCTAGGCAGGGATGGGTGGCCCTGCAGAGGCATGCAGTCTGCATTCCGTGAAATGTTGACTGCAGTGCATGCCAATCCCCCATTTGTTTCTAAAACCCGTTTGACCCAAGACAAAGCGGGTTGCTCCAGGTGCCTGAGAAAGGCACCACCAAGAAAAGGGGCACAGCGTGGTTTCACGTCGCAAGGTGGCTAACTTGACGTGGCCCCACTGTCCTCCCACAATACTGGGGATGTCCTTATCCTGGAACAGGGGGTCAGCGTGCCAGGAATGAAACGGTGCTGTGCCACAGGCAGGGTTCAAGGGACTGAGTTCACGCAGTGGCCAAACCCCTGGAAGTCTGCCAGGACCAGAGAGAGAAATCACAAGCCCTTTTTGTGGTCCCTTCATCCCGACCTTCCACAAAATTCTTAGGGCACATCTCTTCCCCAAAGCCTTTCTTTCCCCTCATTTTTCAGTTCTTATAGAAACCCCCTCAGCTCCCTCTCTGTGGCGTGGAGACGCCGCACAAATCCCACAAACCGACGAAGGCCCCGAGACTTCCAGCTATACATGTTGGCTTCTCAGACTCCACAGGCATGGTGCTCCAACCACCCCAGAGGCGTGGCAAACCCTTGATCCCCTTTCAACTGCCCCAGAACCGGCACGAAGAGGGCTCCTTAAGATTGTGCCTCGGCTCAGGTGGAGGTGGCCCTGCATCGTGGGCTGTGGGTGCTGCAACACCCCATGACCCCTTGGAGATCGGATGCACAATCAACAATAAAGAGGCCTTTATAAGTCCGCATGCATTTCCTGTGCGTTCGAGTACACACTGCCTTATGACAGGCAACTTTGGTGGACAAACTGCGGCTACTTCTTTGCACAGAGAGGTGTGTTTACTATTCCTTTCTCTGAATGCATGGCTGGGATATTTTGGAATTCTAACTAGTGATACTCTGCACAGTTGAACTAAGGTGGCACAGTATTACAAGAGTCTTCTGGCACATACATAAAGACATGCTTGCTTTGCAAAGTAAAGGACAAATATCTCAAAATATACATCCGCAAAATGGAAAACTCAATCAGCCCACTTAAGTCAGGTGATGTTGATGGACAGCACCCCACTTTAAAAACTGTCCCAAGAGCACAGATGTTGGACCTCCGGCAGGACCTGGCTGCCCTGTCCCAATTCTACTATTATCTGTTGCTGCAAGTGGTATTTAAATACCGGTTAACCATGGCAGGCTGGCCTATACTGCCTCTTTCCTATAAGGCTGATCGCTGGGACAGGTCTGGAGGGCTGGGCACAGAAGGTCGATCTATGGCATGCGGAAGCCTCTTCCCCAGGCCAACAGGAATTTCTTAGAAACCAGGGTGGAAGGGATTCAGCAGTTTTCCAGCACCCAAAGCTTCAGACTGAGTTTGTGTCTAAATAGACCCATCATCCGATTGATTAAAACAGCCCATGGACCAGGGTAGCCACTAGCCAGCTGGTTTCTGTCTTGGCTTTTAGTCCTTCTGTCGCTGCGTTACCTCTGCTCACAGGGTCCATGAATGAACCTCAGCAGCCAACAGGCCTAACAGGTTTGGTTGTGTACAATGGTGTTGCCACACTTAACCGCTATCACAGTCCTTCGTCTTTCTCGGAGTTGAATTCGCGTGTTCGTTTAAGCGCCAGCATGCCATCTTACGGCAGCTTCAAGGAGCTCTGAGACACTAAGCAGGCCGAAATGCCAAAACAAAGTACTGTCCAGAGAGTCACTCAGCAAAGCCCCAGAGCTCCCCCTCTGACCTCCAAATCTCTCAAGGTGACCGCGGAAGGCACCGGCAGCCGCGACGCGAGCAGCTGCAGGGGGTTTGGGATTCAGGCGAGGTCAGCTTGGTCTGGGAGTCCACCGAGTGCAAATGCCTTGACCCGGAGGTCGGTCTCTGGTCTGGCGGTGGACAGTTGTTGGCCTGGGACCAACCAGGCCAGAGATGGGCTCCTTTCAGAATTGTTACATAAAACCATATCTTGTCCACATTCTCCCCGCGGGGGCATAGCTACCATTGGTGCGGCAGGTGCAGTGGCACCGGGGTCCAGAGTCCTGAGGGGCAATTGAACCACGGTAATTCCTGCATTTGAATACCCCAGCAGCAGGGCCTGTGGCATCCTACTGTCTGAAATATATGCAACAGAGGGACCACAGACCGGTCAGAGTTTATGACATGCCAGGTACAGTGCCACAGCCCAGAGCATGTACAGCACAGCAGATAGCAGGTGGTGTACGCTACAGATCCGATATTGTATACTCTGTCAGGGAACAGCACATGCAGCCCAGGGACCATGTCCTAAAGTTGCAGATAAAGAGCCCTAAAGTTCAAAACCAGTAAATCACAACATTCCGGAAAATATGGCGTGAAAAACTAAAACAAACTTTACATTTTTGGAGAGCCAGGTGAGGGATTCTTTGCATACTGCACACATTTAAACAATAACAAACAGAAACCTGCTCAAAGAGGAGGGCTGTGGAGCCAGCCATGTCTGCTGAAAGTCAGGGGTGCACTGATGCGTGGGCAGTGGCGGCTCGCAGAGGGAGTGCTGTGGGGCGGGGGAGGGGCTGGGTGGAGGGGGTAGTAGAGTCGGACATACGACGGGCAGGAGTAAAGTAAGTAAATAAATAAATAAAACTATTTACCTTGCGCTCGCTGCATCGCTGAGTTGGCGATGCAGCGAGCGCAAGGTAAATAGTTTTATTTATTTACTTACTTTACTCCTGCCCGTCGTATGTCCGACTCCACTACCCCTCACCCAACCCCTCCCCCGCAGCACTCCCTCTGCGAGCCGCCACTGTGCGTGTGGGCTACAGACTAGCAGGATGGGATTCAGGTCTGGACTAAGGTGCACTAAGGGTTCGCTGTGTGAGTCGTAAGACTGCTTTGTGTGGGGCGGTGGTGAAGGTAGATTGGTAAAGCGGTTTGTTTTGACCCCAGTGCTGGAATTGCAAGGGGTGCCCAGTGGTTCAACAGTAGGGTGCCAGAGTTGTGTATGGGCCTCAAGAGAACAGTGATGGACGTCAGGACAGGGATGCATTGTCAGAACTACGTTGACCTTCATTACAGCAATAAGAGGTTGGTTGCAGGTCAGGATTGGGAAACATGAGTAGACAGAGCATTGCTTGAGCTGTGTCTAGGCCCCAGTGCTTGAACAGGTGGTTGTGCCCATGGCAGAGGTGTGTGTAAGCCTTTGTACAGGTTTTCTTTTTCATTTTTTAGGTCGAGCCTAGCGGCAGCGCGCATGCGGTGCTCGCTCTGCGAGACATGCTGTATTAGGGTATGCACTAGAAGCCCCGCCCACTCTCTGCCCATATTTGTCATTGGCTTTGCGTCATTGTCCTTCTTAAATGCTGGCTTCTGATTCGTAAATAGGCTTGTTAGTCCCTCCTCGGTACCGCCTTGTCTCCATTTGTTACCGCCCATAAGGACTGGACCTTTAACTCGTCGTGTTACACGGTCTGCTATTTCTTGGCTGTGAGCACTATTTTGTTTAATGTTTTTTTTTTTATTTGAAGTGCGGTCCGCTTTCACTGTAGCGGCCGCGCTTGTTTATTTAATTAATTTGCAGTGCGGTCCGATTTCACTTTGGCCGCTGCGCTCCTTTACTTAATTAGGTCTCACATTTTTTTTCTTCTAAGATTCTTTTTGTTAACCAAAAAAGAAAGAAACAGAACATTTGCTTCAGGAATCATTACAGCATACATAGTATTAAGATCAACATACATAGATGCATTGAGAGCAAAGCAATTCAGACCCCCCTACTCTCCCATCTTCCCACCAGGCAAGCAGGGCCATGGCCGCAAATCATATAGCGTAGGGTATCCACGATGTTCATATTATGGTGTGGGCTGATCAGTTCTGTAGGTCATCCAGGCCTTCCATATCGTCTCCCATTTACACGGGCACTCCCTGCTCTGATATACTGTCTGCTCAGCCCGCTGGCACCAGTCTAAATCGTTCTCCCAGAATCGCACTGTTGGGAATGTCTCTGCGCCCCATGCTCGGGCAATATTGCGCTTCGCCACCGCTCCCGCAATGGCTAGCCACGTTGTGGCCCATTTAGGCCAGACTACGTCCCCCGTCGCCCCCAGGATATGCCATCTCGCCTCTACCGGGACTGGCTCACCCACCACCGTTGCCATTACTTGAGCCACCTGTCTCCAGAATGTTTGAATCTTGGGACATTCCCACAATATGTGAAAAAACGTACCCGTTTCCCCACAGCCCCTCACACATTGGTCTGACGTGCAATGGCCCATGTGGTACTGCGCAGACCGTGAAGCATAGGATCTATGCAAAATACGGAGCTGAATCAGTCTAAACCTGGCTCGTATAGCTATCTCTCTGGGGCCTTGCATGGCCTCCCTCCAGTCATCACCCTCCAGGAGGCCCACGTCCGATTCCCACGCCGCCCGCAGGGGTCCCAGACAGTCAGGGGTATTATTTATAAGCTTTTTATACGTAAGGGATATTGCTTTGTCAATCATTGGGTCGAGGAGGAGTCTGTCCTCAAGTGGCGTGTATTCTGGCAGCGGAACACCCTCTTTTAAATGGCAATGAAGTGCGTGTCTCAACTGCAGGTACCGAAAGTGCTCAGTTGGTTGCATCTGGAATTCCGCCCGTAGACTGTCAAATGGTATCATTTCCCCTTTTATCCAGATGTCTCCCAGGAGATCAATACCAATGTTGCTCCAACCCTGGAATCCCTTCCGACGGCTAACCTCGTCCAAAAAATCCCCCTCCCTTAGGGGGGTCTGCTCAGTCAGCCGAGCCTCCCATCCAGTCATTTTAGTCGCCTTCCGCCAGGCCATGGCCACGGTCTGCGTGTGGGGCCGGAGGGACTAGAGCCTCTTTCTTCCCCCATATAAGACTGAAAGGAAACCACCCTTGCCCAGAGCGTGACGATCGACCCGGTAGGCCGGTTCATCAAGTGGTGAGAAGACCCATCCATTGACGTTGACCAATTGTGACGCCCAGTAATACTTCCTTATATCCGGAACTGCCAGTCCTCCGTCGTAAACCCCCCTCTGTAGTTTCTTCAGAGCGATCCTGGGACTCCCCCCCCCCCCCCCCATATTAACGTCTTGGGTCTCACATTTACGCGAGTTTGAGCTATTGACATTGTAAATGACAATGCCTTTTATTTTTGTTTTCGTTTTTAAAACATAAAAAAAGGCATTGTCATTTACAATGCCAATAGCTTAAACTTGCATAAATGCGAGACCTATTGCATTGCAAATGCTTGTTTCTTATACAGCGCAAACTCGACCCAAGGGCATTGGAGCACTGTGGTGTACGTTAGGGCTGAGGTACTTTGGCAGAGCTGCATGTAGCGTCTAGCCCTGGGGTAGCAGGTCCTGCAGGTGTCAGGCGCAATCCAGAGGTGCTTTGGCAGCTCCTTCTCCTACATCACTGCCAAAACCTGGAACGACCTTCCCATCCAGCTCCGTACAGTTCCCTCACTGGCAGACTTCAGAAAGAGACTCAATACCTTGCTCTTCAATGGAAACACAGAGCCCTAATACCCCTAGGGGGGTGACAGTGTTGTGCTTTACAAATGCCGATTGATTTATTGAGGTACTTTGGCAGAGCTGCATGTAGGCCCTACATAGCAGAGGTGCTGCGGTGCATTCATAAACCCCACCTGCAGGTCTCAGGCGCCATCCTGAGGTGCTTTGGCAGAGCTGCATGTAGCCCCTAGCCCTGGGACAGCAGAGGTGCTGCGGTGCATTTATAAACCCCACCTGCAGGTTTCAGGCGCCATCCTGAGGTGCTTTGGCAGAGCTGCATGTAGCCCCTAGCCCGGGGGTAGCAGAGGTGCTGCGGTGCATTCATAAACCCCACCTGCAGGTCTCAGGCGCCATCCTGAGGTGCTTTGGCAGAGCTGCATGTAGCCCCTAGCCCGGGGGTAGCAGAGGTGCTGCGGTGCATTCATAAAACCCACCTGCAGGTCTCAGGCGCCATCTGCTTCCTCGACAGACCCCACCTCTGACAGCCAGGGGAGGATGGAATTACAGGAATGTGTTATTGCTCGCGCACAGACACAGGGATCGGCTGCAAGGGCGGCCAGGAACCAGCAGCCACAATAACACCAGATAAGACAGGCGTGTGGAGAGGGAGGGGGGGTTCTGGTACCCTGTTCCTGGACGTAGGACAGCTAAGACCTGGCTATTATTTGCAAAAGTATCTGCAGGTAGACTCTCCTACCAGCCACAGGCCGAGGTCAAGCCCAAGAGCCATTAGCAGATAGGTGTGCGGGTGCCAGTACCGGTATGTCAGGTGGGGCTGGGTGTCCGAATTAAGGTGCAGTGGAGCTGTGTGACAGCCTCAGAGTCCCTCTCTGAAGGGGGGTGCTCTCAATGCAGTTCAGAGGCGCATTGACAGAGCCATGTTTAGGTCTCAGAGGCTGCTGCAGGTCAGAATTTAGCTGCTTATAGGTGCCAATACTGGCCAATTTAGGTGCCACTGACAGGGTCCGCATCGAGGTTCATTGGTAGAGCTGTGTTTAAACACCAATAATTGAAAAGCAGTGCGCGCGCAGGGCAGGTGGGAGATACATTGACACAGCTGCGTAGGCGCCCCAGTACTGAACAATCAGGGAACACTGCGAGCCATTTTTGTGGCATTTTGGCTCGGATGTATGCGGCTTCAAGTCGTGGAGGAGCAGGGAATGCTGCGTTTCAGAACTGAGGGGCACATACTGGAAACCAGGTTCGAGTCTTGGCGTCAACATCCTGTGATCTTGGGCAAATCACGTAATCTCCCTGTGCCTACAATTTTGCGCCTTGAGACCCTCACGGGTGATAAGCCTTGCTTTACAAATCCTCTGTGTCAGAACTGAGGGAACGGAGGTACACTGGTACAATTGGTTCACTTGAACAGGCCTATATTATCTTCGAAAACAATTTTAGCCTCAGAAAATGTCTTGCATCTATTAAAAGAACATTAGCATATTGGAATAGGGTCAAATTAAGGGGCAGTTTATCTGTCACCCATGATCCCGATAACGGGATACCAGGGGCAGCACCTCCGTTAAGGCGGAGGAGCGTCCTCCCCCCCGAACCGCCTCCGCTGAAAGCCAGCAGAGGCAAAGGACAAAAATAAAATGATAAAACATTATCATCATTTTATTTTTAACCCTGCAGGCTGCGAGCCGAGGGAGGGGCGTGGCCTCCCATACTGACGCTGCAGAGAGAGAATCTGGGGCCGGCCAAACCGCCATGCGCACTTAGCCTTATTCACCGAGCTGTGTTGTACAGCTGGGTAGAGAAACCAACACAAGCTCCCAGTCTATGTCTGAGCGCCAAACCGAGGCGCTCAGACCAATCCCAGCGCTGCTCACATGCTAGGATTGGGAGCTGGGGGCCTGCGCAGTGTGTAATCAAGGATTGTTTTGGTGGTCCCTTTGAAGACTGGTGTATATGAGTGTATGACATTGAAAGAGGTGATGAACAATAGAGGTGATTGAATCTAGTCTTCAAAGAGAATTTATTTGTGACGTTTAGGTGTAATAAGCGCAGTAGGCATGTGAGCTAGCATGTGGCATGTTGTTGTATGTTGGCGAAGTAAGCTCACCTAATAATTCGAAATTTGGTGTACAGTATAACAATGCAGTCATACTTCCTAATGACATAAGACCTATTTATTTGCAATTACTGTTGGATGGATGATAAACTGTCTTAAAACTTTAAAGTGGTAAAAAAAATTGTTTTGAAGCACATACCTCGAAATGTGATGGGACAATGACCCTGAGAGCCAAATGTCCTAGGGGTCCAGTTAGGGACAATCAAAACTTCCAAAGCCTGATATCTCTGCAACCATCAGACATGGATGAAGAATTGAACTTCAGGCCATGGGCACCTTCCAGAAGGGATGCCCAGGCAAAGAAACATGAAGTTGCCATGGAAGAAGTGTACGACGTCTCTAGTACTTAGGTATGGTGTATTCACTAGCATAGGACTATCACTCCTTTGTTTACAGAGGTCCCAGGAAGCCCTGTGCGTCTGTGGACACAGCCCACTAAGTGGATCCCAAACACAGGTTCAAGCAGAACAAAGACATGTCGAGTTGTGTGACAGCAGAATGGAGCATCACCAGGGAGAGGCTCTTGTGTGAATGCTGAAGACTGACAGGTGGGGCCAACGCGCCAATGCTGCAAACTAACACTTTCTACCACATCCCTGACATTCTCCTTGTACTTCTGGAACTTTCATCTATTATAACCTACCCCTCAGTTAACCTAGTCAATGGTTCTTCATTCCGGGGCAGTTAGCAGTCCTCCAGGCAACGCTTCGACAGGCAGGCCTGGTTCGCAGCTGGTCAGTGACTACATAGTTAATACCACAGAATAAAGCGCCATGACAAGTCCAGTCTACCAAGTTGAAGGCAGAAGATTTCCAAAGTACTGCACTACTGGGGGTGCAGTATACCAAACTAAAGGGAATTATCATGCCAGAGATGCAGAAAAAGGTTACCACCAACCAAAAACCCTACAGGAAAGAAGTCATTAGGCTTGCAGGGAAGAGGGGTTTCACCGCGCCACTCGCAAAAGACCTGCGCTGGGTGCAGATTTTACCATGGGGCTTCCGGCTCACCGTGCTCTCATGTGGGGTGGAGTAAGCAGCATGCAAAAGAACAAGAAAACACATGCACTTTCATGGCATTACCTCCCGTCCCTCCCTCGCCTTCCTTCAGTACCAATGAGGCCCTGCCTCCCACCCAGACCCACCCCCAGCATAAAAACTCTGCCCGCCCCCACCTCCACCTGTTTTTTTCGGTCTCCCTAGTGAGACTTACCTTCAGTTCCTCCCTGTGGCGGTGCCGGGGAGTCTTCGAGTTCGTTCTCTGCGACGGCGGTGCCCTCGACAGCGTTCTCCTGGCGATGCCTCCTCTCCTCGTCTCCCTCGTGGTATGGGGGCGGAGCGGTGGCTCAGGAAGCTGCTGCGTTGTTTGGCGGTCCTCCTGTGGCTGGGGCTGTGTTTCCGGGTCGGGCTGTCTTGGCTGCCTCCTCTCGGACTGCACTCTTTCTAGGAGACCTGGTAGGACGGGTTTGTGCCCGATCTTTTATTTTGGCTGGCATTTTGTGGTTTATTTCCTGTTTTTGGCAGTTTCCTGGCCTGGGCATTCATTGGATGGTTCCTGGTGGGTTTTCTCTACATTTAGGTGTCAGGGAGTTGCTTCTCCATTCCTCTGCTGCCATGGGTCGCAAACGGGTGTTCAAGAGGAACAACCTGGTTTCTTCTTCCTCTCCTGATGATTCTCCTGTTCCCCCCAAGCGCCCTCGGGGTCGGGGCCTTTCTGGTGGTGATGTGCCTCTCATGTCCAAGGATGAAGTGCAGGGCATGATTGAGGCTGCTGTGGCTAAGGCTCTCTTGGCTCGTCCGGTGCCTGCTGCTCCTTCGCGTCCTCGCTCGCTGGATCCTGCTGGGGCTGTTTCCCTGTCGGATGAGGAGGGTCCTTCTACCTCCTCTGGGGGTAAATATATCTCCAGGGAGGAGAGGTGGGATGTTCTGGCTCATGTGCGGGACAATTTGGGGTTCCCTCCGTTCCAGCTGGGGGAGATGGAGGGGAGTCTTTTTCCTCAGTATGCTTCTCCCTCCAAGTTGGGCATGCCCTTTCAGGGTCCGGTCAAGGACATGGTGTTGCGGGAGTGGCGTGAGATCGATAAGTTGCAGGTCCCTCGCTTCCTTCAGAAGCTTTACCTTTTGGAGGGGGAGGATCCCTTGCCTCACAGTTTGAAAACGGACTCTATCCTGGCCACTCTGATTGGCAAAACTGCGATTCTGCCTGAGGAATGTACCCCGGCGGATGCTGATAGGAAGGTGGACTCTGGCCTTAAACGCTCCTTTGCTGCTGGGAACCTGGCGCTGCGGGCTAGCCTTTTCTCTGCCTACTCGGCGCAGTCTTTGGTGCAGGATTTCGAGAAATTGGCTGCCGCGGTTCAGGAGGGGTCTGAATGCTCTGACCTCCTGGCTGCTATGGAGCAGCAGGCTAGGCTGCTGGCGGACATTTCATCGGACGTGATAAAGTCTTCAGCTATGTCCACTGGTGCTTTGGTGGCGGCGCGTCGTTCCCTCTGGCTCCGGTCCTGGAAGGCTGATCCTGGAGAGAAGGCGGCTCTGTTGAAGTTGCCTTTTGATGGACTGGCTCTGTTTGGGGACCAATTGCCTGCCATGATTTTGAAGGCTTTCAAGGAGCGGAAGCATGCCTTGCCCTATAAGGGCGGATCAGCTCCATCTGGCAAGCCTTGGAATAGGGCCCCTCGTTCTTCCCCTAAGCATGATTCTCGTCAGTCTTTCCGCAGGCGGCGTTTTCAGCCCCGTTTTTCTCCCAAGCACGCTGCCTCCGCGCCTAAAGGCCCTGCCAAGAAGGGTCCCTGACAACTACTGTCTGGCCGGTTCCCTGCCAGTGGGTGGTCGTCTTCGGCGTTTTCTTCCTCGGTGGCAGCCGGACGTTTCGGATGGCTGGGTCCTAAGCACTGTGGGTCATGGGTACGTGATCGACTTTGTGCTGGTTCCGCCGGATTCGGGGGTTCGGCTGACTCCGGTGCCTGTCTCCGGTCCCCGCAGGGTGGCTCTGCTGGACGGGGTGTCCTGTTTGCTTGCCAAGAATGCCATTTGCCGGGTTCCTGTCGAGGAGAGGGGGACGGGGACCTACTCCATTCTGTTTCTGGTGCGGAAGGTGACCAGCGGCTTTCGGCCTGTCCTCGATCTCAAATGGGTCAACTCCTGGGTTCGGCCCGTTCACTTCCGCATGTTGACCCTTCAGGCCATCATTCCTCTGGTTCAACCTGGCGACTTCCTGGCCTCCGTAGATCTCGAGGACGCCTATCTCCACATCCCTGTGGCCGCTTCTTCTCAGCGTTTCCTGAGGTTCGCTGTGGGAGACGCCCACGGTTGCTGACCTCTTTGTGGTGATGCAGTTCCTTCAGGATGGGGCTCTTCTGGGGTTGTCGGTGGCTTCTCTGCGGGTGCAGTGGGCGGCTATTCAGGCTTTTCGGGGCTCCTGGCGTAATTTGCGGGATGAGGGGGCTCTGATGCCTCGTTTTTTTCAGGGTCTGTTGAATTTGTTTCCCCGCCCTGTTCGGTCCTTCCCTTCGTGGGATTTGCATTTGGTGTTGGATGTCCTGTCTGGTCCTCCCTTTGAGCCCCTTGAGGGTCTTGAGTTGCGTCTCTTGACTTTTAAGACTTGTTTTTTGGTCGCTATCACCTCAGCGCGGCGCTTGGGGGAGTTGGGGGCCTTGTCTTATAAGTTTCCCTTCTGTAAGGTCTTTTCGGATCGGGTGGTTCTGGTTCCGGTTCCGTCCTTTGTCCCTAAAGTCAATTCAGCTTTTCACCTCAGTCAGGAGGTGATTTTGCCTGAATTCTGTCCTGCTCCTTCCTCGGCTGAGGATTGTCGCTTGCATTGTTTGGATGTCCGTCGGGCTTTGCTGTGGTACCTACAGGTTGTGGAGTCCTTCCGGGTGCGGGACTCTTTGTTTGTTAACTTCGGTCCGGCTAGGAAGGGTGTTAAGCCTTCCACGGCTACTTTGAGTCGTTGGATTCGGTCCACGGTCTTGATGGCTTACCAACTTAAGGGGGTGGCTCCTCCTGTGGGGGTTTAGGGGCGTTCCACTCGCAGTATGGCGGCTACGGTGGCTGAGTTGCAGGGGGCTTCGGTGGTGGAAATCTGTAGCGCGGCAACCTGGTCTTCTCCCTCTACTTTTGTCCGTCACTATCGAATTGCGTGTCTGGAGCGTTTGGATACTGTTCTGGGCCACAGGGTTTTGTCCTCTATGCGGGACCAGGGATGTTGATCTGCTGTGTTTGGGGCACTGTATTAAATTTTGGTGTTTCTTTATCACTCAGTTGTCCGTCTCGGTTTTCTTCTGCTTGCTATGTCCTCATTGGTACTGAAGGAAGGCGAGGGAGGGACGGGAGGTAATGCTTCCATTTCTAACGATAATGGCATTACTCCTAGTCCTACTCCCTCGCCTTCCTTCGAGGACCCTCCCTCCCTCCCGGTGCGGTTCAACTGAGTGCTAGCTCGGCTTGTTTACGTACAGGTGGAGGTGGGGGCGGGCAGAGTTTTTATGCTGGGGGTGGGTCTGGGTGGGAGGCGGGGCCTCATTGGTACTGAAGGAAGGCGAGGGAGTAGGACTAGGAGTAATGCCATTATCGTTAGAAATGGAAGCATGACTAATGAAAAAGAAAACAGTAGTTCCCTAGGTTTGAGCAATGGAAGGATACAAGTCAGCCAATCAAAAGGATGGTAAATAAGTCAGGGTCCAGGGGTGGAGCAAACAAGAAAAGAAAGGAAAGTCATCAAATAATAAGTAAACAAGAGTGACAATAAAGCCAACCACTAGTAAGCAATGGGCGGGGCTCTAAGCCCACAGTAAGTAACAGGTAAGGTGCACTTGAGGCTTTCTCCTACAGACAGTAAAAAGTTGTCTAGTAGGAGAGACCTAAAAAGATGCTCATTTTTTTTGTACTGTTAGCCATTGTGTATTCCTTTTTGATTTTCCAATTTAAGGATAAAAATTCGATCCTGTTGTATGTACTGAACAGTTTTTTCAATCTATGTGTTTCATTACAAACGGATATTGTATTTTCTGGTTCATCCTGCATGAAATCTCGTGTATAACTAAACAAATGCCTTCGCCTCTTTGAGTAGTCACTGCTGTAGCCCGGAGCCCCTTTGGTAGCATTTTGTTGCCCTTTTCAAGGGTGTGTGCCCTGACCCCTGGCATACACACACAGCACGCAGGGTAGGAAGCGGGCTCGCGCATCACCGGCCACTCGACAAGGCCAGGTTTGCAGATCACACCTGGAGGGCACGCGCATCTGGGTCTCCCAGGTTAAAAGAGGCGGAGGCCATACTGATTATGCGGTACCCACCGGCCTGTGGGTTTACTTGACCAGGCAAGCACATGTTTGCGAAGACGGAGACCCTCTGTGACTGCTAGACACAAACACTACACACTCCTTGAGACGTGAAGTGTGCTATACAAGTACTCGTCCACTTTATGTACACAAATGGCAACCTATAATAGTGATTCACGATTACACAGCTGTATACACATTTATACAAGAACCGTACACAGGCTCACACAATGACGCTGCAGCAGCGCTGAGGCAGGAGTGTGGCGAGCCCGACAGACTCGTGTTTGATAAAGGAGGGGGGGGGGGGGGTGGGGGGGGGCGGTGAAGAGCGAGATCAGACATCACAGCCCCAGATGCTCCCACAAACTGGGTTTCCTTGGCTTATCATTTATTAAATGGTATCGCTTAATTTAATGACTGCAATTTACATTGCTTGCCTTTTATTGTCATGAATAGTAGTCATTTCTTCCAGCGACGCCCCACGTGTTAGTACGAGGGTGCATGTAGAGCATTTGTCATGTATCCAGCACTACAGGTGGGCAAGCCACTGAAGGAGGGAGCAGATGCCTGGTTCTGGCTCAGCTCGAGTTCCTTTCCGACAATGGAGGCCGAAACGAGCCGAGCTTTCATGTGGCTTCTGCCCGCCACCCACGCTCAAACCTCAGGCGCCAAGAATCAAAAGCAGTGTCCTTTGATGTAAAGCGGGAAAGAGATACAAATCTAGTGGTTGGATTGCACAATGTCAAAGCAGACAACCTGAGTTCAATCCCGGCTTCCCTGATTTGCCAAAGTGTGTGATCTAAAGCAGATATGTTATTTCACCGAGCCCCGTTTTTATTTTCATGACATACCAGACAGAGTACCTTAAAACAAGTGTGCTTTGGCTTTGTGCTGTCTAAACACATCTCTTGCATTTGATGTAATATATAATTAAGAATTTGGCCACATATACGGTGCACAACAACTGACTCACCTCTTAGTAGAGGTTAGTAGAGGTGAGTGAACCCACAAATTTAACAGGTACAGCAAAGCCGAGCCAAGAGTCTGGCTCTAATCCTAGAGCCCGTGCACGAGTCGAACCCTGAAAATATTGGTTATGTAAATCGTACAATAAACCTCATGTAAAATATGATAAAGTCTCTTCAAAATAGTGTATTTCTTTAACATGTAGAAGCTTTGGACATTAATGGGGCCAATTATAGCATTGCACTGAGAAGTACTTATTAAAAGAGATAGTTTGTCACAACTGCGAGTCTGCAGAGGCTCACCTGTCTAGGGGGAGCCGTGCCTACGGCGGTGACCCCGGTGCCCAGACCGGGGGTTGCGGCGCAAGTAGCAGCGGCCATTGGGCAGGGTCACGTGCAGGACTGGTTGGCTGGGGTAGAACACCCCGGAAGCATTAAAAAAGACTTCCGGGGTCGTTCCCAGCAACGTAGGCCCCCCACCTTTAAATGGTGGAGCGAGGCGGCGGGCAGGTCTCTCACATGGTGTACGACTCCATTGCCATTCGATTCGATTCATTCGATTGACATGATGACATGCTTCTTCGCTCGTAGCGGAGAGAGACCGCTCCCGCCATGGCCCGCACCAAGCAGACAGCCCGCTTTTGACCAGTCATCCCTGAATCGGATTCGCGGATCGGACTCGCGCTCCGAGCCGGCGGCTCCCGTTTTTGGATGATGACGATCTGAGGTCACCCTGAGGTCGTGCTCCGATCGGGACTCTCCCTCCGATTTTGATTCCTGCTCCGATTGGGTCGCAGCACCGAGAGAGGTCGCAGCACCGAGAGAAGAACACGCCTGGTCGCCGACCTGCTGATTCTTCCGATGGCCACCATGAGGAGGATTGGATTCCTGCTCCGACCTGGTAAGCGCCATTTTCTATCCTGTGTGATAGATTTACCCTGTGTTTTTTTTTTTTTTTTTTCTTTCCTCCCCGATTTTCGGCGGTATTACACTTTGTCATTGCTGCTGAGAGTCCATACCCAGGGCTACTGAATCCCAGGGCTACTGAATCCCAGGGCTACTGAATCCCAGGGCTGGGCCTTCGTCCTCTGGCTTGCCCGGAGCAAGGCTGCGCTGAGGGGGACGGGAATCTCAGGGGAAGGGCCTCCAAAAGACGCTACAGCCAGCGGTAGGACCAGACCGGCTAGAAGGGCAGCTGGCGTAGTAGCAGTAGCATTTGAGCTAAAATATCTGAAAACGCACCAGAGCTAAAAATATCTACCCAAGGTGCTCCACTGCACCCCCACCAAGCATCACCAATGATGGATGCTGGCGCCATGGCTCCCCCCACCAACACTGAAAGCAACAACATGGAGTGGCACACACCGTCAAAGAGAGCACGCGACTCATGCGAGAACTCACCGGAAAAAGCCCCCAAGCATGCCTGCGCACCTCCCGGAAGCTCTAGAATTTCACTCTCAAACCGCTTTCAGGTTCTTCAAACTACCCAGGACCATGACGCCCACTCTCAGGACCACGAGACTGACGTAACTGAGAACTCTTCAGGTCCCACTAAGCGACTACGGATCCCTCCCATCATCCTGAAGAACCTAACAACCCACAAGGACCTCGTGGAGCTACTGGACGAACACTGCTCCTCCACGTTCACAATCAAGCCCCGGCAGGACCAGGCCAAGATCATGCTCACCACACCAGAGGACTACAGGAGTGTGACCAGCATGCTTACAGAACAGAAAATGGAGTACCACACCTTTTCATTGACCACTGCAAAAGCCCAGCGCTTTGTAATACGGGGACTCCCAGCAAACGCATCCCTTGGGCACATCACTCAGGACTTATCAGAACTTGGACTTCCAGTCAAAAACATAACACAGATTGCCTCTCCAGCGGACAAGAACAAGAAATTTCCCCTCTTTGTTGTAACCCTGTCGGCAAGCCATGATGGGAAGCCAGCAGACCTCTCAGCAGTCACACGGCTCTGCAGCTGCACCGTCACCACAGAAGCGCCTAGAGGGAAACGAGGACCAGTCATGTGCTACAACTGCCAGCGCTTGGGGCACACCTCTGCTTTCTGCCATCAGAAGCCAAAGTGCGTACGCTGTGGAGGCGAGCACACCTCTAACCAATGCACAAGGAACCGGGAAACTGAACCAGCAATATGTGCTAACTGCACAGGACCACACCCAGCAAGCTATCGCGGCTGTCCCTACCTGCAAAAGGCAAAGAAGGATGGACCGCGCAAACCCCCGCAACCACAAAAGACTTCCCTACACTCAACAACAACAGACCAGGGACAAAGGAAGACTTACAAACCTGCATTAGCACACAGGAGCCCAACTGGCAATCCAACCAACAGCCATAGCAATGCGCACGTGGATGGAAGAACATACGCAGGAGCAACAGGACCCAATCAGGACAGCCCACCACCAACAACTGCCCCAGCACCATCCTGTGAAATAGGCTCAGCCATCAACTGGCAGGAACTCATTACGAAGATTGCAAAAACAGTTGCAGACATGAACATCCACCCTGTGGTGACAATGGTGGCGAACCTCATCGCCGGACTTTTCCACGGTGAAGAAAACACCCGCAATGGCATCCAAATCTAAAGGAAACTCCCTCTTCTTGATGTGGAATGCACACAGCATTCAGAAGAAAACCGCAGAACTCCTGCACCTGATGGAAACCATGGATGTGAGTATAGCGCTTATCTCTGAGACCCATCTCCAAGGAAGCCAGAAGCTTAATCTAGCAAACCACAGGGTGTACCGCACAGATCGCACCACTGGAGCCAAGGGCGGAGAAACAGCAGTGATCGTCAGCACAAAAGTGAAGCACCACGAGATTCCACTACCACCAGCGGGGAGTATTGAAGCAACTGGTATACAGATCCAGACATCTGCTGGCCCTCTACGATTGATTGCCGCCTACTCACCCCCAGGCAAGCTAAGCCCAAAGGACTTGGATGCTTTACTGGACCCCAGCATCCCAACATTAATTGGAGGGGACCTTAATGCCAAGCACCAGTGCTGGAACTCTCGCACGGCAAACAGCAAAGGACACGCTCTACTTGCCCACTCAAAGAAGGAGGACTTCATAGTGGCTGGCCCGACTCAACCAACACACTATCCAGGCTCTGCACTGCATAAACCGGACGTCCTGGACATAGTCGTCATGAAGAATCTCTCCCAATCTATGGAGCTGGAAACCTTAACAGCACTGACGTCTGACCATAACCCAGTGTTGATCACAGTTGGAGACGTGCTTGAAAACCAGCAACAGGGCACCAGGCGCAACTACAAGAAGGCAGACTGGAGCCTATACAAGAGAAGCCTGGAGGAGACACTGGTCCCTGGCCCCCTCTGCTCCATCGAAGACATTGACCAGGCGGTTCACCACTTCACAGCGGCAGTCCACACTGCTATTGAGTGCAGCGTTCCTGAGCAGAAACTCCAACGATGCTCTATCTACGACCTCACGAAGGGCATCAAGCAGTCGATAGCTGACAAGAACAGAGCCCGGAGAGAGTGGCAAAGGAATCGCACCCCCGACCTGCTGAAGAAGTACAATGAGCTGACAAGACAGCTGAAGATGCAAATAAGCCAGCACAGAGGTGAAAAATGGGAAGCAGCTACAGCTAACTTGAAGGACTCAGACAACTCTCTCTGGAGAATGACCCGACGCTTGACTGGGAAGAAGGAACCAAACCCACCGATACAAGGGAAGACTCACTTGGCATGCAGCAACAGGGACAAGGCTGAGGTCTTCGCTGACACACTGGAGGCATCCTTCAGGCCTAACCAGGCAAGCAAACTGGCAGCAGAAGTCGAGCAAGAGGTTGCTAAGCACCACCGGGAGCACCCACCAGAAACAGAAGCTGCAATCATTGAGGAATGCTCAATGGGCGAATTACTGGCCCTGGTAAAGACACTGAAAAACGGCAAGGCACCAGGAAAGGACTGAATAGCCAACCAAGCCATCAAGATGCTCCCAGATACCGCAGTGGATCATCTTGCTGAGATATTCAACGCATGTATGCAGCACCAGCACTACCCTAACGCCTGGAAAGAAGCAAGTCTCGTCGTATTCCCCAAGGCTGGGAAACCACTACGAGATCCTGCAAATTACCGCCCCATAAGTCTGCTATCTGGCCTATCAAAGCTCTTCGAAAAAGTTATCCTTGCCCGCCTCGTGGACTTTGCGACAAGCGAAAACCTCCTCGCCAAAGAACAGTTTGGGTTCCGGAAAGACCACTCAACCAATCACCAACTCCTCAGAGTTGTGGACATCATTAGCCACGGATTCAACATCAACAAGTCTACTGGAGTAGTCTTTCTGGATGTAGCCAAAGCATTCGACCGAGTATGGCATGAGGGACTGCTTTACAAACTTATCAAGTTCAAGTTTCCAAGCTACCTGGTTAAGCTGCTGTCTAGCTACTTGTCAAAATGGACCTTTCACGTGGCGGTACGAGAGGAATGCTCAACGCCACGCCCAATTCTTGCTGGAGTGCCTCAGGGATCAATCCTAGGACCATTCCTCTTTAACATATTTACAAACGACATCCCCACGGACCTAAAGAAGACTGATCTTGCCCTTTACGCCGATGACGTTGCAGTCCTCTCCCAATCCTTCAGCGACAAAGAAGTGGCTAAGAACCTTGAGACATCGCTCTGCAGACTCTCCGAATGGTACAGCGACTGGCAGATCACCCTGAACACAAGCAAAACCACAGCAACATTATTCACCAGGAAGCTGAACAGGAAACCCCCACAGATCCTCCTCAATGGGGAAGAGATCAAATGGGAAAACAGCAGCTCCTACCTGGGGGTGACTCTGGACTCTAAACTCAGCTGGAGAAACAACATAGAGAAGACCTGCCAGAAAGCAGCAACAAAACTGGCTGCATTATACCCTCTCCTGAAGACCAAGTCGATGCCCATTCAGAGCAAGGTGCGAGCAATCACCGCAATAATTCGACCAACTATGACATACGCTTCACCAGTTTGGAGTGGCTGCCGCCCGCAGCATCGGAAAGACCTACAGAGACTACAGAGCAAGGCCTTACGGATTGCAACAGGTGCTCCTATCTTCACAAGAACAGCAGACCTCCACAGAGACCTAGGCGTTGAGATGTTGGACGACCATCTCCGCAAACTCAACAGGACATTCTACAAAGGATTGGATCAAAAGAAAACCCACTGATCAGGAAGCTTGCAGACATTTCTACAAACCCATTTGACCGCTACCCGCGGCCCATCGAAGCGCTAACCTTGTGAAACTGAAACAGCAACACAGCATCCAAAAAACTCACCACTGCCTGAAGGCAACCGCCTCGGCAGGCATCCAAAACTCATCACTGTCAGAAGGCAACCGCCACGGCAGCCACCAAAAGCTCATCACCGTCAGAAGACATTTGACAGACGAAAACAAGACTCTGCGATAAAACTTGCTGACACTTCTGCAAACCCAATTGACCGCAACCCACGGCCTATCACAGCGCTGACCTCGTGATCCAACCTCAACTGTGACAAAGCGTCACACATCAATAAGACAACCTAAACAGCGACTAAAAAACTCAAAATGAATGTGGAGTAATGAGGCTACCGCCTCGGTATCCAAAAACTCACCACTGTCAGAAGGAATCTGACAGACGAAAACAAGACAGACGACGGGCAGGTCTCTATTCTGCTCGCTGCCTCGGACACAACAGGTCCTTGCGACTCTCCCTCTTGCATGTCTCCAGGATGGCACGCACCGCTGCAGCAACTCTGCAGCCACAGCCCTCTTAAATTTGCTTCAATTGGTGCCCCCCCCCCCCCGGGAGCCGCACGGGTTGGCGAGCTTGTTTTCCCCACCCACCATCCCCAAAGCAAAGGGCACCAAGTGGGGGAGGGTGGGGAGAGTGCTCGATTCTTGTGGCTTAGCAGGAGGGGCAAATGTAAGGTTTTTGCAAGCTTGCTTTGTGAAGTCATCTGGGCTTTAATGGTTATGGCGAACACATCCCTTTTTCTCTTGCATATCATCTGTTGTATGTCATATTTGTGTTCTTTTGTTTACAGGTCAGATTAATATGTCCTATTTATGTTGGTCTGTGGGTGAAGTCATGATTGGTGGGTCAGTTCGGGGCCATGTAAGGCTCTCCTTTTAGACCAAAGTAACAGTGGCATCACTGGCCCTCCAAGGGGTGCTGGCAGCAAGTCCAAAGAAAGTTGCAGTAGCGCAGGGGTTGGGGGTGGTTGTTGACAGGCGGCCCTTACCTCACACCCACCTGCGCATGCGCACCCATCAATGACTAATATGGTATTGGGCAAGGGGTTCTAAGAGGAAGGTTCCTGGAACCAGTCATGATCTCACTCGGGGAAGATGTTTGTGATGGATGCACAGGAACAATCTTAGTTATGGTTAGGTAACTCCAGTGTATTAGTATTTATCTGTTAAGGATAGGACATAACTCTCTAAGCAAAATGTAAAATTATGGGTTACTGTGCATAAAAATGACAATGTGTTTTCCGGATTATATGTTTTAATAAATACGGCCGGGGGTTTACGACCCCTAACCCGAATAACTTGGCTTTGTATTCATGGCCCTTAGAAGGGGTGTGCAGGTGGGTGGAGGTTTTGGGGGGGGGGGTGGAGACGGGTTTCCCCAAGGGACATTGGTGTCTACCCGACCATATGAAATCACATATTTGAAAGTGCTTTCATACATGATAATGAAGTAAAAAGAATTTTGGTGAAATAAAATATTTGCCTAAGATCACAAAAATTGATCAAGGAAGCCACGATTTACTCAGGTTTCCTGATTTCACTTTGTAGGAATCAGTCAGTAGATGGGTATCTATTTGTCTTTTCTTATGTTTACACTTTGTTTTTACCTCTTAGTGCAGCTTTTGAATATAACGCAAACTCAAAGGCTGAGCGCTTTACATGAGCACCAGTTACATTACACACGGTCACATGCATTATTTATAGACAAGGGGAGATTAAAAAAAATCTGCCCAGAATCACTGGATGTTGAGCTGACGCAGACTCAAACCCGGTTCCCCAGCTCCACAGTCAGCAGCTTTGCTTCGATTGGTACCCCCGGGAGCCGCACGGGTTGGAGAGCTTGTTTTCCTCACCCACCATCACCAAAGCAAAGGGCAACAAGTGGGGGAGGTTTCTCGGTTCTTGTGGCTTAGCAGGAGGGGCAAATGTAAGGTTTTCGCAAGCTTACTTTGTGAAGTCATCTGGGCTCCAATGGAAGTTGTGGCAATGTCTTGTGTTATGGCTAACACACTGTAGTATGTCATATTTGTGTTCTTTTGTTTACAGGTCAGATTAATATGTCGTATTTATGTTGGTCTGTGGGTGAAGTCATGATTGGTGAGTCAGTTTGGGGCCATGTAAGGCCCTCCTTTTAGACCAAACTAACAGTGACATCACTGGCCCGCCAAGGGGTGCTGGCAGCAAGTCCAAAGAAAGTTGCAGTAGCGCAGGGGGTGGTTGTTGACAGGCGGCCCTTACCTCACACCCACCTGCGCAGTGGGTGCAAGCTAGCACAGGCCCTTGGGGGGAGGAGGATGGGTGTATGGGGGTGCCCGAGGGAGGTATCCTAGCGGGCAGATGGGCCCTCTGCACAGGCACTCCCGGTATTGGAGATCGGTGGGTGTGGTCCTCCCAAAAGGAGGGAGACCCATTAATTTCTAATTTGGTATTGGACAAAGGGTTCGAAGAGGAAGGTTTCTAGAACCACTCATGATCTCACTCGGGGAAGATGTTTGTGATGGATGCACAGGAACAATCTTAGTTATGGTTAGGTAACTCCTGTGTATTACCGAATCTGTTAAGGATAGGACATAACTCTGTAAGCAAAATGTAAAATTATGGGTTACTGTGCATAAAAATGACAATCTGTTTTCTGGATTATATGTTTTAATAAATACGGCCTGGAGTTTACGACTCCTAACCCAAATAACAAATAGTTTCTTACCCGTCGGTGTAGTTTTGCAGCTTGAAGAATTTTCTGGATTCACATGCTGTGCATTATTCCGCCATCTAGTGGTTGGGTCCGGAATTGTAGCATTTTCCTTTTTTTTTTTTTGTTGTTGGTGGGCGTCGACATACCACCATTTGGTGTCCTCCCGTGACGTTGAAAGGCTTCCTCCGGAAGCTCCCACCTTTGGTCGCCATCTTCGGTTTCTTTTTTTTTTTCTATCCTCCTATTCTCATCTTTTCTGACGGAGGAGGGTGGGTTCGCTAGTGAATCCAGAAAATTCTTCAAGCTGCAAAACTACACCGACAGGTAAGAAACTATTTGTTTTGCAGCATGAATCTTTTCTGGATTCACATGCTGTGCATAGACTTTGTAGCGGTTTGCTAGTCTTGTGGTGGCTGGGTGGAAGATGAGCTTTGGTTTCTGAATAGATGTTGTAAGACCTTTTGTCCTACTTGTGCTTCTTTATTCATTTGAATGTCCACACAGTAATGTCTTGTGAATGTGTGCACTGAAGACCATGTTGCAGCCATGCAGATGTCTTGAATTGGAGCATTTGCTAGAAAAGCTATAGTTGCTCCTTTCTTTCTTGATGAGTGTACCTTGTAAGGCCTGTCCTGCTTGCCTTGCCTGTGGCATAACTGTATGACTTGCGCTATCCATCTTGCAATGGTGTTCTTGGTCACTGGTCTTCCCAGAAAACCGTTTGCAAAGGATACAAAGAACTGTTTTGTTTTCCTGTATTCCTTGGTTCTTTCAATGTAGTACATGACCGACCCGCTTGCGTCAAGTGTGTGCAAAGCTCTTTCTGCTTTGGTCTTTGGGTTCTGAAAGAAACTCTGTATTTGTATACTCTGATTTATGTGGAATCTTGATACCACTTTTGGTATGAATTGGGGATCTGTCCTCATGATAATCCTGTTATTATGCATTTGGAAGTAAGGTTCCTGTAGTGTTGGCGCCTGTAGTTCACTAACTCTACGCAAGGATGTTATTGCCACTAAAAAGGCAGTCTTTAGTGTGAGCATTTGTAGCATTGCTTTGTGCAGTGGGTCGAATGGTGCTTTCATCATTTGTGCTAGAACTATGTTCAGGTTCCATGTGGGTGCTGGCACCATTTTTGGAGGTGCAATTCTTTTTGCTCCTTCTAGGAACCTTTTGACCACATGTGAAGTGAAGAAACTTTTCCCGGTTTCACCTCTGGTATACGCTACGATTGCTGCAAAGGGCACTTTTAAGGATGTATAGCATAATTTACTTTCTAGTAAATGTGTCAAGTACTTTAGTACTACTCTCTCCTTTGTAATTTTCCTTGAAAGACGTTTAAGGCACCATTGTGTATATCTCTTCCACTTTGCTGTATAACATTTCCTTGTAGTTGGTTTCCTAGCTTCTCTTAGAACAGCCATTGTGCTTTCTGGTAGTTTGAGATGCGTGAATTCTAAGTCTTCAGGAGCCATGCCGCTAGGCCTAAGCTCTCTGGTTCTGGGTGAAGTACTTTTCCGTTTTGCATTGTTAGCAAATCTTTCTTTTTTGGCAATTTGTGCATTGTCTCTTGAGACATCTCCATTATTTCTGAAAACCTAGGGGCTCATTAGGATGGCGGGCGGACCCGAGTCCGCCCGCCATCCTTGCGGTGTTTGAACCGCCCGCAAGACATGCGGCGGTCCCGCACCACGAATAAGGATGCGACCGCCACCATGGCGGTCGCATTCTGCAATTTAACATTGCGGCGGGTGCTGCTGACAGCAGCACCCGCCGCGATGTTAAAATCGCATGTCTAGCATGTCACTTCACCACATGGCAGGCACCACACGGTGCCTGCCACTTGGTGCAGTGAAATGTAGGGGGGTACCATAGGTACCTCCCAAGTGCACCCCACCTCCCCCCGACACAAGGGGAGGTGGGGTGCACCTCCCCCCGCAACGGGTCCCCGAACTCAATCACCGCCAGCCTTCTCATGGCGGCCTCGCCGCCATGGAAAGGCCTTTCTTTTCCCACATCCTAATATGGCGAAGGGTGCCTGCTAGGCACCGCCACCATATTAGTGGCCCTGCTCCGCCCGCTAGGCAATCGGTGCGATTGCCACCGGCGGAAAAGCAGCGGACCGACTTTGCGTCCACCGCGATACTAACCGCCATCCTAATATGGCGGTGGGTAAATCTCATTGTGATGGCGGAACGATCACCACCGCCGGCCCGGCGGTGGCGATCGTTCTGCCATCGTAATGAGCCCCCAAGTTTGTCTGGCCCACTGTGGTGCAATGAGAATCATTGCCATTTGGCTGATCTTGCATTTGCTTATCACTTTGTTCAGTAATGGTATTGGGGGAAAAGCGTAAGCAAATATCCCTGACCAGTTTATCCATAGCGCATTACCTAGGGACTGATTGGAAGGTCACCTGGATGCGAAGTTTTGGCATTTTGCATTGTGGGGTGTTGCAAATAGGTCTATTTGTGGTGTCCCCCATTTCCTGAAAATCTTCTCGAGTTCGGCTTGATTTAGTTCCCACTCGTGGGTTGATGTTGTTTGTCTGCTCAGTCTGTCTGCTTCTACAATGTCCTTTCCTGGTGTATTGCTATCATGTCTATTCCCCTTGGGATTGCCCATCTCCAAATCTCTTGGGCTAGCATTGAGAGTGTTACCGACTGAGTTCCTCCTTGCTTGTTTATGTAAAACATTGTGGTTGTGTTGTCTGTTTGTATCAACACCTTTTTTCCATAGAGCTCTTTCTGAAAGGCCTTTAAGGCTAAGAATACTGTTTTCAACTCCAAGATATTGATGTGTTTCACTGCATCATGCTGTGTCCACAATCCCCTCACTTTGCGGTTGTTCATGTGTGCTCCCCATCCTATTAGGGACGCATCTGTTGTTATGGTCACTGTTGGAGTTGGTGGTGTGAAAATTCTTCCCTGTGCTATGTTTGTTTTGTTCCACCATGCCATCTCCTGATGAACTGTTTGTGTGACAACCACTAGATCTTCCCAACTCCCTGTTGCCTGTGACCATTGTGTCTGTAGCCATTCTTGAAATGGTCTCATGTGTGGTCGAATGTTGGGAATTAAATGAATGCATGAGGCCATCATTCCTAGTAATTTCCCCACTGTTCTCACTGTCAGATGATGCCCCTTCTAGTATAGATGAGTCTCCTTCAATAAGGCTGATCTCCTCTTTTCGCTTGGGAATGCTCTCCCTAATACTGTGTTTATTTCTGCGCCTAAGAACAACTTTATGAGTTCCGGCTCTGGTGACGATTTTTCCCAATGTATGGAGAAACCCAGTTGAACTAGTGTCTCTATCACCTGTTGTATATGCTGTTTGCATAGACTGTAAGAGTTTGCTCTGACTAACCAGTCGTCCAAGTAGGGGTACACATGAATCCCCTGCCTTCTGAGATGTGCTGCTACTGCTGCTAGGCACTTTGTGAACACTATTGGTGCAGATTTTAGACCGAACGCCTGTACTTTGGATTGGTAGTGTCTTTTGTTGACCACAAATCTTAACAGCCTTTTGTGTTTTTTGTTCATAGGGATGTGTAAGTATGCATCCTTTAAGTCTATGGTAGCCATGTAATCTCCTCCTTGCAATTGAGGTATCACCTCTTGCAGTGTAGTCATCTTGAATCTTTGTGTCTTTATGAATTTGTTTAGAAACCTTAGGTCTAATATTGGGCGTAATGTTCCATCTACTTTTGGACTTAGGAAGTATGTAGAATATACTCCGTTGTTCTTTTCCTTGTGTGGTACGTGCTCTATTGCATGTTTCCCTTGTAGTTCCTGCACCTCTTTTCATAGCTGGGATAATTCTGCTTTTGAATGTATCTTTTGTTTTGGTCTCCTGTTTGGAGGTTGTTTTGTTAGCTCTATGCAGTATCTGTACTGTATTATGTTTAAAATCCATTTGTCTGACGTTATGTCCTTCCATCTTTGAAGGAAATATTTTAGTCTGCCTCCTACTGGTGTGGCATGCTGGAGGAACTGGAAACTGACAGGTTTTTGTCTTTGCAGAGGTTGTCTTTCTGTGTGTACACTCACTGCTGTTCTTCGTGAATGTACCTTCTTTGTAATACAGTCACTTAGTAGTGGTCTGTTGTCTGCCTCTTTGTGGCTGTCCTCTGCCACGGGACGCCCTCGAAAGGATTGCCTTCTTTGCTGATATTGCCAGTTCTGCTACTGTCCCTGGCTTGCTCCTTGGTATGTTTGCTGGAAGGTTTGATGTGAGGTAGCAGGTTGGTGTGTACCTCTACCTGCTGGTCTCCTTGAGGGAGTGCCTCTACGCATGCCTCTGAACTGTAGACCGCCCATGGACCTAGCGGTCTCGTTGTCCTTTAATTGATTGAGTTTGTCATCAACCACACTCCCAAACAGTTGTTCGCCATTGAACGGTGAGTTAATGATATTACTTTGCACTTCTGGCTTGAATCCTGATATTCTCAGCCATGCATGCCTCCTTTCTGTGATACCAATCATCATGTGTCTGCTTGATGTTTCTGCAGCATCTAGGGCTGATTTCAAGCATGTATTAGCAATGTTTTTACCCTCTTCCACCAAATGGCTAGCTCTTCTTTGGAATTGCTCAGGAAGGTTTTTTAACAATTCTCCTACCTCCTCCCAATGTTGATAAGCATGTCTGTTTAGCAATGCATTAGAATTAGCTATGCGCCATTGGTTTGCTGCACTTCTTGCTACTTTCCTCCCTACAAGGTCCATCCTCTTGCTTTCCATGTCTGGAGGTGGACCCACTGTTGTCGGTACATTTGCTCTTTTTCTTGCTGTGGAAGTAATAATAGAGTCAGCTGGTACAGACCCCCTGATGTATATAGGGCCTTGAGGAATGTTTATATTACTTTTCTGCTCTTGGTGTGATAGCCTTGCATGTTGCAGGCTCTTTGAATGCCTCTTTTCCCTGGTCCAAAACACTTGGTAGCATTCGAAGGAATTGATTTCTTGATTGTGTTGCCATCAAAGTTTCTAATAAAAAACATGATTGTGGTTTTTCTTCCTCTAGCTGCACTCCATATGTTTCAGCAGCTTTCTTAATCACCTGATTATACATGCCAATGTCATCTGGGGTGATGGCCTTGAAGGATATGTTTCCACCGCTTCCTCTGGTGATTTGGCGTCAAGATCTTACCATTGCAGGTCTCGAGTCTGAGATTGCCGATCCTGCATACGTTTGTTCGTCCTCTTCGACGCCTTCTCCGAAGAAATCTTCTTCCTCTTCTTCTTCGAGCGGTTCAGGTGTTGTCGGAGGCATTACTTCCTCTACAATCTTCTCGACTTCTGTTCTCGTTTGCGGCGGTATCTTGAATTGTTTCAAGCTTTCGTCGAAATCTTTTTTACGTTCTAAAATATTTGCCATCTCTGCTTCGAGTCTCTTCCTTTTCTTCTCCATCTAGGCCGCGTGTATTTCTGCGTCGACACGGTCGGCTTTTTGCTTTGTGCTTGTCGACGCCGATCCGGCAGTCAAAGCTGGTTTGGCCCTCTCCTTTTTCGCCGCCGAGCCGTCCTTTTCCAGACTCTTTCGACATCTTTGGTTTTTCGAGGGTCTTTGCCGTTACGGAGTACTTATCCAAGGATCCTACGGTGTGTTTTTGTTTGGATGCAACTGTGGCCGTCGAGTGCTTCGACGCCGAGGCTCCCTTCATGGGTCTAGAGTCAGATTTGCAAGACTCTTCTACTTTTTTTGAGGTTGACGACTCTTACCTCCTTCGTAGTCTTCTTCTCGACCTCCACAACCGTAACCTCTCTGTCCTCGTCGCCTTCTGACCCTTCGGCGACGTTGTCCTCCTCCTCACTGGAGAGGCCCAGGTCTCACAGCGAAAGTGGTGGTCCTTGGCCTTGCATGTTGTAGTTGGCTCTTCGCTGTCTTTCTCTCACCCTCAACGTCTTCAGGGTGAAGTCGGAGCACGTGTTACAGTCCTCGCTTCGGTGATCCAGCGGCAGGCAAATGTTGCAGACTGGGTGCTGATCTTTCTGAGCATACTTGTGGTGACTATTTTTGCAAAACTTGAACTGTGTTTTGTCCATTACCGCACACAGGGAGCCCCCTGCATGCGCATTCTCCAATCGTCGAAGATTTGTTTTTCACCTTTCGTCGAACTCCGGTCGTTGTGATTGAAACTTGAAAGTCGAAACGTTCTACCGCAGTTCTTCTGACGTTTTTTTCCTTATTTTCGTCGATTCTTCTCTCCAATCTTGGAAGCTCCTTCCGTATAGATCCAGACCCAACGGCAGCAAAAAAGAATCTGAAGATGGCGACCAAAGGTGGGAGCTTACGGAGGAATCCTGTCGACGTCACAGGAGAACACCAAATGGTCGTATGTCGACGC
Organism: Calotriton arnoldi; assembly: GCA_963921515.1. NCBI lineage: Eukaryota > Metazoa > Chordata > Amphibia > Caudata > Salamandridae > Calotriton > Calotriton arnoldi. The sequence continues at coordinate 750,686 of CAWUFW010000598.1, read as the reverse complement.
CCACCAACAACAACAACAAAAAAAAAAAAAAGGAGGAAAGAAATACTACAATTCCGGACCCAACCACTAGATAGCAGAATAATGCACAGCATGTGAATCCAGAAAAGATTCACGCTGCAAAACTTGGTTTTGTATTCATGGCCCTTATAAGGGGTGTGCAGGTGGGTGGGGATGTTGGGGGGGTGCAGGTGGGGTTTCCCCAAGGGACATTGGTGTCTACCTGACGATATGAACTCACATATTTGAAAGTGCTTTCATACATGATAATGAAGTAAAAAGAGTTTTGGTGAAATAAAATATTTGCCTAAGATCACAAAAATTGAGCAGGGAAGGCACGATTTACCCAGGTTTCCTGATTTCACTTTGTAAAAATCAGTCAGTAGATGGGTATCTTGGTCTTTTCTTATGTTTACGCTTTGTTTTTACCTCTTAGTGCAGCTTTTGAATATAATGCAAATACGAAGGCCGAGCGCTTTACATGAGCACCAGTTACATTACACATAGTCACATGCATTATTTATAGACACGGGGAGATAAAAAAAATCTGCCCAGAATCACTGGATGTTGAGCCGACAGACTCAAACCTGGTTCCCCAGCTCCACAGTCGGCAGCTTTGACCGGAGCGCAACATCCTAAGTAGAAGAGGGTGGCAGGCAGAAGCCACATGAAAGATTTGCTCTTTATGGGCTTGGGGTGACAACAGGACCTCGAGCTGAGCCAGACTTCAGGCTCAAGCCTGGCTCGAGCTCTTTGTTGCTCACCCACCACTACCTCTTAGTTCACTAATGGCATTTTCATCAGGGAGGTGAAGAAGCATGAATGTTTCTAAGTTTATGTTTGAAAGAAATCACTTAATAAATGACTCTCAATGCAGTGCTATAATCTGATGTACTAAGGCAAAATGCTGCCGTATGTTAGGAAAAAAAAAAACACTAACATTGAAGAGGCTTATCAATTTTTACATGTTGTTTGTTGTACGATGTACGTTGTGGACATGTTCTTAGAGTGAAGCCTGACCAGTAGCTTGCCTTTGGCTCGGGTCTCCATCTTAATTCAATGGTTCACCCAACGCTTTTCAGCACAGCTCATATATGTTTTAAGAGACTGTCAGTGGGCCCCGGACACACTTGCAACCGACACAGCCTCTTACAGATCACATATGTGAAAATTCTGCATAAGCACAACACACAGCACAGGCATGTTCAGAACTGGTTCAGCATGTTTGCGATGGCACTTACCAATAAATAAGAACACACAAACTATCAACACAAGGTATTAGACAAAACACCTTACACATCCACAAAAGTACAAATATACTACTTACATGGACAACTAGACACACACATGGCAGCATTCACCCATACAACAGCACCCATCTTAAACAAATGTATAGCACCCACTCAACACAGTCCAGATAAGTGCCTAGATATATCGGGGCCCCAGACAATACCACCTCAAATGAAATGACACACACATAACCTCAGTAGACTGTTTAGCATGTAAGCCCCTGGACAGACATTTTTGCCATGTTAATCATGCAATGAACACTAAGTTGTATTATGATAAGTTGTCTTCAAAATTCAAAAAAGTGCATTTCTTTAACACGCAGAAGCATTTCACCTCTAAACATCAGATTATTGACATAATTATTAAAAAATGTGAGTTTTTAGACATTCACCAAGAAACATTTGTGCCCTTGCCCTAATGCTATTAGTGTACAAAGAGGCAGGTCAGTTGTCATGTGTACTCTAAATGCGGCCTAAATTCTTATTATACAACGAGCAACATTTAAGGCTATTAAATCAAACACAAGAAAGGTTTTTGTACCCACACACATCCACATAATTGAAGGTGCTCTGACGTGATGAAGAGCAAAAAGGATACTCGGTGAAACACATTTTCCAGTTTCACACTATAAAACTGAGCCACTAGTTGGACATCTCTTTATGACATCAAAGGTTAATGCTTTGTCCTTAATTCTTGGAGGATGAGTTGAGTATGGGGGACAGGCATAATCCACATTATATTTCTTGCACTGTTACATAGCACGAACCTTGCAGAAGGACATAAGAGGGACCCACTGCATTTATAGAGCACGTTACACCTTTTTTGTTGGCCAGGGAGAATAGCTGGGATTCACAGGATCATGAGCCGAGGACTGATTCGAACCACGTTCCAGATGTTGCATGGTCTGCAGCTGTAGCCCCCCCCTATGCCACATCGCCTTCTGTCAAAAGCTCAGCTCGTTTTGGGCTCGAGGTTCCAAGGAGACCTCGACCGGAGCAAAAGCGAGGCTTCTGGCTCAAGCTTTCTGGGATTGGTCTACCTTTAAAGTAAATGATATAAACAGCCACACACAGCTATGCCGGCCTCGAAACACACAGAAATGCCAACAGCCGTGTTCTAACAAGGCAAACTCATGCAGATACATACACGCTCTGAAATGCATATTCACATAAGAGGGTACAAACATATGTGCAATGAAAGCCCAAAAATAAGGGAGCAGCGTGCTGCCCAGCGTAAAAGCACAACAATGCCTTGTCAGGGGTAGTAATGCAATTACAATACTATATAAATCCTGTACTAAAACGAATACAGAACACTCAGCAGTTAATAGTCGATTGTAGCTTATGCGGGCTGATTAATAATTCCCTTTTACTACTTGACATTCTTGCACTCACATAAGACGAAAACTGCTAAGGGACACACCCATCACCCAGTACTGTACCAGCCCTCCGCAATAAACCACCCATCACCAACTGAACAGGCACAGAACACCTGAAGAGATATGCCGCTGGGTAATGGAGAACTCTCATTTAGTCCAGCCCTGCAGGTCACAACTAACAACAAACTACAGCCACTTCTTGGCCTCTCACAGTGACAATCAGGTTTGGGGTGAAATTAACAAAGTCCATCCCCACCAGATCTCTCTGCCACTTCTCCCTTTCACCTATGCCTGCTCAGGACCTTAAACTTTAAACAAAATAACTCAGAATGGACAACCCAGTACAGTAACCAGCAAAGTGTACTACAAATATAAGAAATGCTGCAGAGCTGCCCATAGCTGCCAGCTTACTGAAAACCATAAACTGCGAGCCTGACTTTCACACTTCTTCGTCCATCACACTGTTAAGCACTGTGTCCCTTAACATAATAACCGTATCTCAGTGGTCCCCACGCACAACATGGAAACACTTCCCACAAAGGAACAAAACAAAGAAAACACACTTCCAACCAACCACCCTACACGGTGTAGCAATGCTACCCATGTAAGCAAGTGCTTCAGCAGCCCATATATGGTTAGTAAGCGCTATATAAATGTTGCAATACAGTACACAACGATATAAACATAACAAAAGATCTGGAAACGAAGAAATGCTATCGTCATAAAGGTAAATACATACAGATGAGAAAACGCTTTCAGTTACACACAGGTAGGGAGTACCACATTAACAAAATCCTGCGCACAGGGAAACGAGTGTTACACACAATGCTGAACTTTTTCACGCACACACCGACAGAAAAAAATAACCATTTCAAGCACAATGCACACGGTGCTGCGCAGGTAAAGATACACAAAACAAACAGTCGCCCTTCTCACCCCCTAAAAAAAGGCACTGAGCTATCCAGCGTTTGCGCCATAAGTTGAAAATACAAACATGAATTTTCTCGTGACCCACAATAAATGCTAATTTATGCGAACATTCTTGTACTTTTGTTCTACCGTGATCCTTTCTGCTGACACTTTAGAAACGGCTCTTTCGGGTTTTCTTTCGCTGAACTGTTGTCTTTGGCGTGCTTCCGCGCCCCAGAGCGTGGCCAGGAGTGAAGGCGTCTCGTCAGCACAGGGACAGAGAGGTGGAGTGGGCAGTACGGTCTGAGGAGGGCAGGGTCAGGAATTTGGGGACTCGGCCAAAACAGTGGAATCTTGTTGGTGCAAAAGGGAATCGGAGAGGGGGGGCAGTCGGAAAAGAGGGATCGCGGTCTGTACAGGGGGCCGTATGGGAGAGGGGGGCAGTAAGAGTGGTCGCTATATGAAAAACAAAGTTAAGGGGTGGGTCGGTGGCGGGAGCCTTTCGGACGCACCAGCCCAGGTCCCGGGAGACTGGCACCTTCTGCACAGGACCCACTGCTGTTTGGACAGCACCGCCCCCCACGCGTATACACACAAAGTGCTGTCTGCTCTGGAAGCACTCTCAGGGCAGGCACCTCAGGATTGAACCCCTGGAAGCTAGCGGGGAGTGCCCATTCCACACACGGCCCCCACACTCCCACCAGAAGGCCGCCACGTCCATGCTGCAGGCATGAAGCCTCCTCACGCAGGCTCTGAGCGGCGTCCTCTCTTCTACGGTAGGCCTCGCCGCCTCGGGTTCTTGGTGTCCACTGTCCAGGTGGCTCTGTTATTCACGCCCTGGAGTGGCCTTCTTGCTCACAGGATGGCACCCTTACCTCAGCTGCCTGCAAAACACGGTCCTCTCCAGTTCTATCGATTCTGGGCCCAGTGCTGGTGGCTACAGCTTGTCTGGGAAATGTTTCATTTCGAAACCACCTGCGACGAAACCCAATTAATCATTAATGAGGGACCCAGGCCTGCCCCAGCTATTAACTGTGTCTGTGCCAGGACAGCGCACAGCTATGGGCAGTGTGGGGCTGCGTGGCTAAGGAGTGCAGGAAATGGCGTTGCAGGACCTGGTAGGGCTGTGCAAGACTTTGGGCCTGAGATGTACAGCACACGGCTGTGGGGCATAACGGGCAAGGCGGCAGAGCATGTCGCTGCAGGGCACAGGCGTGGACTGCTCACAGATCAAACAGTTGGCTAACCATGAGCTCAAGCGCTGGTACTCAACATTACATGCAGAGCAGCCCTTCTGAAGTGCTGGTTGTAATCCACTACAGCCGTGTTCCGTTGATAAATTATGGCACTGCGGAAAATTATGCCACGGCCTTGTTCAGCATGCGGGGGTACACCAACCCCCCCTCCTCTCATCTCAAATATGAACAGCAGGTACCAGTGTGACTCCATGGGAGACCCTGGAAAAGGTGGCGGACCCAGCATGGAAGGGAGAAGGACGTCCAATGCAATGGCAATGCCGTTGGCGTTTAGTTTTAAATTTCAGCGCGAGCCCCGACGGGGGGCGGGGGGGCATTGCCTGGTAAAGCCCGCGAGACCCTGCTCCCGTCGCGATTGGGGGTTGGGCGCCACAGGGGACAGATGCAGGGTTCCAGCAGGGCGGCCAGTATTTAAGCTGGAAAGGATGGGGGCACGGGGCAGTGCGTTCTTTTTCCCCGTCTGGCACCCCCTGCAGCTAACTGCTGGGCCTGCAACCTTTCCGATATTTCCACAGAGATGGGATCCACCTGTCCTATTAGGTAATGAGATGTTTGTGGACTCCATGCTGGCGTTTGCTGCGCAGCATTTTTCTCCAGCCTTAAAAGGCGGGGGCGGAGATGGCCAGGTATTAAGCTGAGGCAAGGTTGGTCACAAGACCTTAGCATCAGACATTCAAAAAGGCAGAATAATTCTGGATTAGGCTCAGATATTTACCCCACACATAAAAGGGGACCAGGACTGGCCTAGGACAAAGGAAATTTGGCTCATATTAGCGGCGGGGGTTGCAAAACATAATATTACAAGGACATGGGGGTGCTACCGTCGCCCCGGCAGTCGATGAGTGGATGGCAGATCTGGACTGGTGCTAGAGGGTGGAACAAGTGGTCTATACAGCTAGAGGATGCCCCAAGAAGTGGGAAAAAGTGTGGGGGGGATTGGAGAATTTATAGGGGCTAGAGACGGGGGGAAGGGTACGGCCATTAAAGCGCCTCGATAAGCCGTGGGGATTATGTATGATATGGGGAATTGGGATGACAAAGACGAAAGCACATGATCTGACTATGCCACTCAAAACGATATGTGAAGCCTACTGTTTGTTTATTAATTAAAAGAAATATATTTACCCCACGCAAGGGCAGTGGTACTTAGGTTATCAAGGGGGTTGGGAGTGGGGGCTACAGGGACTGTCAGTAGCCATTCACAGGTACTCCATACCACTGCCTTGGAATCAGGGTCGGACTGGGACAAAAAAATAGGCCTGGGCAGCAAAATAAAAGTGGCCCTCGTTAGCGAACCAATTGGCTAAAAATAAGTAGCCCACATTAGCAAATCAGACCAGTTTTGAACTTGTAAAAGACAGGCTGTATGGGTATTTTGCAAGGTATGGCATTTGTGTTTGCTGCAGGCAATGCTTGTGTTATTATCAGGGAAATCAACAGTAAAAACCGGCCCACCTGGCAATAAAACAGGTCCGCAAACATCAAAGAAAAACACAGCTCACATACTGATTGGTCAGGCCAGCTCATTGAGCACTGCCTGATTGCCCTATACACCAGTCCGACCTTGGAGAGGTGGGGAGATGGGCCTTGGACCAGAACAAGGTGTGGGCCGCTTTTAGGGTGCCCAGGCGACCCAGATTTGCAGGGATATCCTTGGTATTCCACCACCTGTCCCAGCAGATTTCAGCAAATGTGGCTCGTGTCCCGGTTTTCTGAGAAAACAGTGAAAGGCACTTTTTTTTGTGTGTTTGAAAACAGGATTAGCAAGCAGCTCTTATCAGAAAGCAATTCAATTAGCAGGTAAGATAGTGGGCTTAAAAATTACATTTTATTTCCTTATTACCTCCATGTCTGCGTTTGTGTGTTAATCAGCACTGTCATTCTGTGCCCCCCTCGGTGGAAATAAAATTACAGACCTTCTTCTATCTTTGCGAAATGTCCTGGTTTTTGTTTTTCAAAATCTGGTCACCCTACCCGGTTTCCTAGACACATCTCCCTGGGGGGGGGAGTCCTTCTCCGGGTTGGCTCTAAAATGGTGTTTTTCAGGTCTGAGTCTACTAGTTGGTGTGGGCTCTCTTGGGAGTGGAGAGCAGGTGTGTTTGTCCTGTGAAAGGTCCAGCAGGGCCCCAGGAGGCAATGGAAGGGACCCTGATTCAATTAGCTGATGCTGGAAGGGCCAGCTAGGAAGTCAGCCATGACACTGGGGAAAACTGCTGGTTATGTGTTCAAATAATGTGATTTCCTTTTGCAATGTTCGTTTTAATCTTGTTGGTAAATAAATATGCCTGAAACCTTGATTCTCATACCCAAATCTGGCGGGTCCAGCCGGATTCTTCGTGGGTGCGAGCCAATGGTAAGTGGGGGTGATCTTCTCCCGACACTGCCCTGGGGCTGTCCCTCACCTATGAGCTGTTCTGGTGTCCTGCCCACTCACTATAGCGCTTAAAGGTAAACCGACGGCGCTACGCGAGACACTTATTAAACATGAAGAGAAGCGATAGAAAGTCCATCATGGGCGGAATGCAACACGGCGCATACTGGATTTATTTAGGGCAGATCATACATGAAGCAGATTTGAGCACGTGGCCCCCGTGGATCACTGGAATCAGTCTGTGCTACTCACGTATGGGCCCTTGAAAGGGTTAGAGCCATCAGCGCCCGCTATGCACCGATGGATGAGCCTGGTACTGCCAGCCACGGGGAGCCCTGGCGCAGAGCCCGGCAGGGCAGGAGCCCGCGTGCGCAGAGAAAGAGGGCACAGCGGGGGGCAGAGAGAGGGAGTGACAGAGTCAGGTAAGAGAATGCAGGGAACGACTTAGATGATGGGGTATGGAGATAGAGGGTGTGAGTAAGGACACCGAGGAGAGGGAACGGGTAACCAGGGGAGAGGGGCGAGGCAGAGAAATAAACTGGTGAAGAACAGAGGGGCCACGGGAAAGACTGGCGCAACAGGGGAGCGGAATGAGGAAAGTGCACTGAAGGCAGAGGGAGAGACTGTGTAAAGAGAAAATGGAAATAGAAAATATTGGACCCTACACTCTGCGACCATCTCCACCCCTTTACACGCGTGCACCTGGATTCAACTCCCAGCACACCAAGAGCCAGATACATCAAAGGGTTTTCGCCATTCTGCGTCTATGGGAAAATGTCTTTGTACATATGGCCTTAAATACCATAAAAACACACTCGCTCTTTAGTGCACAGTTTGGACAAAAGTCTTTCGGGGCAGCCAAGTGGCAGGCAGCCAGCCCTGGTTCTATGATGTCTTGGGTAGTGCCAGAAGGGAGCGAGGGCTCTTCTGGGCGCTGCACCATTGCGCATTGGTGAAGAGGGAAGGGGCTGTGTGAAGTGCGGCAGCGCAGGTCCTTTTTTAGCCTCCATAGCTGTACGCACTAGCACAGCACACACGGGTCTTTAGTTGAATGTGATATAACAACATTTGGATTAAAGATAATGAAAGAGGCGGTGAGCTGTCCCTAGACAATGACCTGGAAGTACGGATGGACAGGTGGACGGCACGCAGGTAGTAGAAAGTTTGGCAGAACAGAGTAGCCTTTCAAGTTAAATTGCCAGGTGTCTTAGGATCTGCATGTGGTCCACTGCTGGGACTGGCTGCCATGTTGTACTGAAGTGCGCTCCTGGATATTTTCCTGTGGAGACAATTTTGCCAGATATGATTTTGTATTTTACTCCATTTTCTTTAACTAACTCGGCACAAGACATCAAGATGGCCACCAACAACAGTCACATCTCCTGGATTTGCGTGTGGCTGAAGACGCTAATATAAGTCCTGTTTCCGCTTATGTCCAGAGCCCTCGCTGATCCTGCGTCCCTTGGAAGGCAACCTGTGTTGGGGTGCGCAATGAGTGGCCTGTAAAATATAGCCTAAACTTGGCGGGAGACCTCGGGGCTTCCCCCACAGTACCAACGGATGTGGACATCGTTAGAAAAGATAGGTTTCCTGCATGCAGCTCGATGCTTGCTTCATCAATCAATCAAACAGCATTTGTAGAGCGCCGCACTGTCACCCCTAGGGGTATCTGGGTGCCGTGTCTCCATCGAAGAGCCAGGTCTTGAGTCTCTTTCTGAAGTCTGCCAGTGAGGGGGCTGTACGGAGCTGGAGGGGATAGTCGTTCCAGGTCTTGGCAGCGATGTAGGAGAAGGAGTGGCCACCACTGCAGCTGCGACGGACGTGGGGGGGGGTGCGAGGGCAAGTGAAGAGGCGCAGGTGTCTAGCAGGTTGGTGGAAGTTCAGTCGATGGTTGAGGAAGACAGGTCCTAGGTCATGGAGGGCTTTGTAGGCATGCATGAGGAAATTAAACTGGCATCTTTTCTGGACGGGGAGCCAGTGGAGGTCTCTCAGGTGGGGTGATGTGAGTTCGTTTGGGGAGGTCCAGGATGAGTCTGGCTGCAGTATTCTCTATGGTCTGAAGTCTTCTGAGGAGCCAGGTGGAGATGTCGGGGTAGAGAGCATTGCCGGAGTCGAGGCGGCTGGTGATGAGGGCCTGAGTGACAGTCTTTCTGCTGTTGGTTGGGATCCATCTGAAGATTCTGCTGAGCATGCAAAGTGTATGGAAGCAGGAGAAGGCAACTGTGTTAACTTGTCGTGTCATGGTCAGCTGGCTGTTGAGAATGATGCCAAGGTTGCATGCATGGTCGGTCTATGTGGGCGTGTGTCCGATTTCTGCAGGCCACAAGCTGTGGTCCCATGCAGAAATGTTCTTCCCGAAGATCAGTACTTAGGTTTTGACAGAGTTGAGTTGGAGGTAGTGGTCTCTCATCCATTCAGCTATGTTGGTCATGGCATTGCAGAAGTTGGTTTTTGCGTTGGAGGTGTCCTTGCTGAGCGAGAGGATCAGTCGAGTGTCATCTGCGTAGGATATGATATTGAGTCTGTGGGATCTGATGACGTCTGCGAGGGGAGGGGGGGTCATTTAGATGATGAAAAGGGTGGGGCTGAGGGATGATCCTTGTGGTACTCCGCATATTATTTCTTTGGGTGCAGAGGTTAAGGTAGGCAGTTGGATGCTCTGTGTGCATCCTGTGAGGAAGGAGGCAATCCAGTTGAGGGCGTTTTGCTGTATGCCTATGTTGTGGAGTCTGTTGATGAGGGTGTTGTGGGAGACTGTCGAACACCGCGGAGAGGTTGAGGAGGATCAGGGCCACGATTGAGGAGTGTTCTGATGTCATCTGTGGCAGCAATCAGCGCGGTCTCAGTGCTGTGGTTGGGCCGGAATCCTGACTGAGCGGCGTCTAGTAGGTGGTTTTGTTCCAGGAATTCAGAGAGCTGCTGGTTGAAGGCTTCCTCGAGAACTTTGGCTGGGTAGGGTAGCAGGGAGATCGGACGGTAATTTTTGAGGTCGTTGGGGGTTTATGGGTACTAAAGTAGACCCTTCGCATGTCCTCACCAGAAGCTGGTCTCATGTTAGGGATCCAACAGTGGTATGGAGTTGCAGTGCTTGTGCTTCACCTGAAATGGGGAGAATTGAGGTCTTGCAGTAGACTTAGCCGCCTGTAAACACAGGTCGCAATCTATTACTCAAAACCATCGGAGATTCTACCATACCCGAGATATTGAATGATTTTATTTTAATCACATCACCCTCCCTACTTATTTCTGGCAGTATCTGGCTGTCACTGGCAGATCCTCATCAGTAGAACTCAAGAGAAGAATTTGCTTCTGCCAGAGGTATCTTTGGGTTGAATAATGCATCAGGATTTTAAGATGCTTTCTACTGCACAGTGATCAATACACGTGCAGGCAATGCTAGTTTTTCAGAGTTGAGTTCGCTCTGTCCATTTTTTTAAATCCCATCAACTGATTCTCTTTCCTGTTTTGAACTAGCTGAAGATGCTGTGGTATTTTTTCGGGTGAATCAATTTGTGGTGCAATGCAATAATCTGGTTCACTCAGTACCATTCCACAGCATACACTGGTCACCTTCAAATCTACCTAGTGGTGAATGGTGAGAGGGGGAGGATTTTGTGAAACGCCAGCCATTGGAAATTGGTCCTCTCAGTGACCAGGTCAATTTGGAGCAACAGAACAGAGGAAAAGACCACCCTTAGATGTTGGTTACTGGACATAGGAAAGTAGACGAAGAGAGGTGCTTTGAAGTGTGGCTTCCAATCCATATTTGCTTTACTTCCCCACCCACATCGGCAAAACTGTCTGACATGTTGAATAATGGGCCTAAAACAGGAATAGGCAGCCTGACCAGTTACAATGATTTGGCATAATTCAAATGTCCAGAGCAAGGATGGATATAATGGACTTGTACAGTCTGTTTGCCATATTTCCCCCATGTTTTCACTATTCTGGAATCTCCAAGTCATCCCCCTAGGTCTTGCCCAGTGGCTTGCATCCTCAGGACAACAGGTGGACTGGCTCCATGGTTTTTGGTGTGCTCCAGATGAAACAAAGCTTAATGGGGGCCAGCAGCAGCCAGTGCAGGTAAGAGCGGTGGGGCCGGGTTGGGGGGGGATTCGACAGACTACCACGAGGGGAAATTAAATAATTAATTTTCCCTCGTCTGTCAAAATCCCCCCCCCCCCGCCCCACCGCCCTTACCAGCACGGGCCGCTGCTGATGTGGGTACCCCCTAAATGTATGCTCGCCCATAGTCAATGAGAGTAACATGGCCTCAGTAGGAGATATGGCGCCTCATTATCTTTGGTCTTGTTTGCGAGGGCATAGTGACTGCAACACAAGACGCTGTCTCTTGATTGTTCATGCCATGTAGCTGCTTCTAGGGTTTGCATCTTCAACAACTTATAGTTGTGCATCTCCTCCATGATGGCAAGTCAAGATTTAGACGCACGAGAGGCACGCAATATGCCACTGCCAGCAACAGAGATGCTTTCCTCATATAGAAGAAAAAGACAATCAACTTGACCTAGCCCATGGGTGGACCTTGTAATCCTCCTGAAAAGGCTGGACAACTGAGCAGGTATTTCTGGAACTGCTTTGGCTTGGATCCAGGCTTTCCAACAATTATCAAAAAATAAGAATGGGCTCAGTGGAACCACCTTCATTGTTCGCCATCATGCAGCATACCCCAGAGATCACCATTTCACTCTTTACACTTCAGCACTTACCTGTGTCCTCTGGCGTATCTCCTGGACTAATAAGTCGTCAATTTGCAAATGTACGCCAATGACGTATAAATCCATTTTATGCTGGAGTGCATCAAAAACAGCCAGAGAACATCACAGGCAGCATTGCTAATATCACCACACGTTTGAACTATGTTTTCCATTGAACGAAGAAGAATTTCCTCTGCACAAATGGGTTCAAAATCCTACTGCTAGAAAATTCTCAGCCAGACTCTTTGCTTTTCACTTGACCCAAAGATAATGGCACACCCTCAGCTTCACAAAAATCTAAGAACTTATGGATTATATTAAAAAATGTGTTCTCCTTTGTGCTCAAAATCAATTCAGTCGTCGAGGAACTTGAGGTGGGCCTCAATAAAATTAGTCCTCTACTTGAACCAGATAAGTGCACTAGTCATGGTCTTTACTACTATAACACCATTTACTCAGGGCTCCACATGCTGCATTTCACACAGCTAAAATATGGCTCAACATTACCACACGTGACTACCTCAAAATAGCACTGACACGGCTTCAGAGGGTGGCTGGAGCAAAAAAGGATCAAGTTCACGTTGCATGGCATGGTCCACTAGCCAACTGCGGATGGGAAAGGCTTGAATTCATTTACTCACTATCCCCACCTACCACCAACTAGGAACATTCACTCGCTGACAGCACAGCGCATCTGCCAGTAATCCTACAAACAGCTCAAATACAGAGACCGCCCCTGGGGGTCCAGGATCCTAGGACTATAGAAAGCTGAACCGAACTCCAGTTCAGGAGAAGAGCAGTACAGGGTCTGGGGAGAGCACTGCACGGGCCAAGGAAACAAACAGTGCAAAGTCCAGGAGAAAAAACAACACAGAGTCCAGGGGGGCAGGGAGGGCACAGCCCGGGTGCAAGTAGCAGAAGGTCGGGGAAGGGGAAGCAGCACAGGGTCAAGAGTGTGAAAGGGAGCAGCACAGGGTCAAGAGTGTGAAAGGGAGCAGCACAGGGTCAAGAGTGTGAAGGGGAGCAGCACAGGGTCAAGAGTGTGGAGGGGAGCAGCACAGGGTCAAGAGTGTGGAGGGGAGCAGCACAGGGTCAAGAGTGTGGAGGGGAGCAGCACAGGGTCAAGAGTGTGGAGGGGAGCAGCACAGGGTCAAGAGTGTGGAGGGGAGCAGCACAGGGTCAAGAGTGTGGAGGGGAGCAGCACAGGGTCAAGAGTGTGGAGGGGAGCAGCACAGGGTCAAGAGGGTGGAGGGAGCAGCACAGGGTCAAGAGGGTGGAGGGGAGCAGCACAGGGTCAAGAGGGTGGAGGGGAGCAGCACAGGGTCAAGAGTGTGGAGGGGAGCAGCACAGGGTCAAGAGTGTGGAGGGGAGCAGCACAGGGTCAAGAGTGTGGAGGGGAGCAGCACAGGGTCAAGAGTGTGGAGGGGAGCAGCACAGGGTCAAGAGTGTGGAGGGAGCAGCACAGGGTCAAGAGTGTGGAGGGGAGCAGCACAGGGTCAAGAGTGTGGAGGGGAGCAGCACAGGGTCAAGAGTGTGGAGGGGAGCAGCACAGGGTCAAGAGTGTGGAGGGGAGCAGCACAGGGTCAAGAGTGTGGAGGGGAGAAGTGCAGAGCCCAGGGCGGAGGGTGTAGGAAAGTAGTATCTGCTTCTTATGGTTGCCCCCACTTTTTGCTGATGTCTCACTGTTTTTGGACTAGTTTGACTGGGATCCTGCTATCCAGGACCTCAGTCTATCTGCTTTCTCCCTTAAATTGCAATATATGTACTTTAGGTACACTCCAGATTGGATACTGGAGTACCCTCATCAGTCCCTAGTATATGGTACACCATGTACCCAGGGCATAGGAACCCCAGAGGCCTCCCATGGGCTGAAGCATGTATTATGCCACCCATGAGAGGCCATTCAAAATGGCACAACAGGTCTGCTACAGCAACCTGTGTAAGCTGGTGCTTGCACCACTTACATAGATATAGGTTCACTATATCGATCTAAATCACTACACTTAAAAACCTATCAGTCACCCCTATGGCAGGCCTTATCAATCCTGAAGGCAGGGTGCTGGGTTTTACGTGAGAGGGTGCCCCTGCATGAGCAGAGCCCCTCTGCAGCCTTCGGAGACCATTCTCCGGGGTTGTCAGTGATGCAGCCAGACATATAGGTTAAGTTGCATTATAACCTCGCGGTAAATGCTAACTTTAAAATGGCTGCTTAGAAACATGTCGAATTTGGTGTCAAACCCCTTGGAATCATACCTCCACACCAGTAACTGGTGTGGGAGGTATGATTCCGTCCTTCTGAAACCACTACTGTGGGTCACCAGTCTACTCGGTACCAGCTTTCTCGACCCGGGCAGCACAAAATGGACGCTGCCAGCCACAGACACGATTCTGCTCTCCTGCTGCTGAGCCAAGCTCGAGCAGAGGAAGGCATGACAATAGGCATCCTGTCACAGGGAGGTGTGACCACCTCCCAGACAGGGTTTAGTGTATTGGGGCTAGGTGGGTGCTAACAGGCTAAGATTCTCCCCCTTTTAAAAAAGCCCTCACTAGATGCCTTGAGCCCTGGCAACTACCGCCCAATTTCCCTTCTGCCTAGTCTTGCTAAAGTGTGTGAGAAGGTAGTCACAGGACAACTCACGGATTATGTGGAAGGTGCTGGTCTACTACATCCTGCACAGTCGGGCTTTCGAGCCTCATATAGCACAGAATCCGCGTTGGTGGAGGTGTCGGAGGCCATTCGGGAGTGTCTGGACGGCGGCGGGAGGGCAGCTTTGATTATGCTGGACCTCTCGGCGGCGTTCGATACGGTGCCTCACTCCCTACTTTTGGCTCGCCTTTTGGAGATTGGTATTGCGGGTGCGGCCCTAAGCTGGCTTACCTCTTTCCTGGCGGACCGTTCACAGCTGGTTTGGCTTCCACCGTGCGCCTCCTCCCCCAACCTGTGGCTACTGGAGTTCCGCAGGGTTCGTCCCTTAGCCCCCTCCTCTTTAACATTTATGTTACTCCGCTGATGTATCTAGCGGAAGAGCTGGGAGCTAAGGTGATTGCCTATGCGGATGACACTCAGCTTCTGTTCACTTGGGAGGGTGCTGATGCTGATGTGTCCTCTGCTCAACACTGTTTGCTCTCGGTTTTCTGCTGGTTGGCACAGGCCCAGCTAAAATGTAATGAAGAGAAATCAGAAATACTTTTGTTTGGGAAATTTCCTTCTAATTTTAGAGAGCTACTGTGGCCCCCAGGGTTTCCGCTGCCGTGTTTGGTGGGTGCTACCGCAAAAACCTGGGCGTTTGGTTTGAGGAAAATTTAACCTTTACCACCCATATCAAGAAGCTGGCGGGGTCCTGCTTTGGGATTCTAAAGTCTTTGAGGAAATTTCTCCCTCTGCTCCCTAGGGCAGCAAGGGAAACCGTGGTCCGGGCCCTGATTTTGTCTCGCCTGGACTACGCCAATGCTTTGTATGTAGGGTCCCCTGGCTATCTGCTGAACAAGCTTCAGGTGGTGCAGAATGCGGCGGCCCGCCTCTTGCTTGATCTTCCCAGGAGGAGTAGCGTTCGCCTCCATCTGCGCTCCTTGCACTGGCTTCCTGTGGAGGCGCGGATCAAATTTAAGGTCCTATCAATTGCCCATAATGCCCTTTATCGCCGGGGACCCACCTATCTGCAAAAGAGGTTTTCTTTTTATGTGCCGACAAGACAGTTGCGTTCCTCTTCGCAACTATTGATCCAGGTTCCTCGTTTTGCTCGGCAAAGGCTGGGTGGCTGCTCTCTTGTTCGTAAGGCGGCCCTTAGCTGGAATACACTGCCTCTGGCTCTTCGCTGCATCTCAGATTCTCGTATCTTCAAAAAAAAGTTGAAAACCTTCCTGTTTTAAGCTCAGAATCTTGATTCGCTCAGGTGACCGCGCCGGGACACTCCTTGGAGTAGCCGAGCGCGTTATAAATGCATATAACATAACATAACATAACACTCAGAGTGTGCCAGAAATTCTGCACTGGGGGCACATTCGGTGTCCCTGTGCATAGTCCAGCTCAAACCAGTTCTGGGAGCCATTGGCTCTTGCTCTGGTGTGAAACTGGACAAAGGACATGGGTGTAGCCACCCCTCTGTCCTGCCCCTCCCCTAGGAGGGTCCCCAGAATCTTTCCAACCCTTTCCCGAGGGTATAAAGTGGGATACCTGGCTACAGGACTTTAGATTTTACCTGGACAAGATTCTGCTAAGAAGAAACCAAGTACTTCGACTGCCTGCACAACGATTGCACGACTGAAGAATCTCCTTTGGAGTAAAGGAGTTACTCCCCTGCAACCGCAGGCAGCTAAGCGCATCTGACCGGCTTGCTTCTCCAGAGCTCCTGCGGATTCCGCAGATTTCAGCAACACAGGAGGTGGGTTCCCGAAGGTCCCGGAGATTGATCTGACCTCTCAGCGATTCTGAGACCAGTATCCCTCGTGGGGACCGTGCAACCCGAACCCCTGTGCACCGCGTACATTTGCACGAGCATATGCTTGTTGGCGATCCCTGAGATGGTGCTTTGGACTCCGTGTAGTCCTGACCCCGAGCAGCATTTGCACCGAAGATATCCGGCCTCCACTCACCGAGTGCTCTGTGTGCTGGTGCTTTGTAAATTTGCTCGAGGTCTCCTCGCGATCCCTGGTCCGTTGGCCTGTGGGTCCTGGCGAGGGTCACCTTGTTTGTTCTTGGGCTTCCCTGGTTGCTCCAGACGTGCCCCGACTCCCCATTGCTTGGAGAGTCCCCTGGACCTTGCTGGTCCACACCGTAACCTGTTTGTCCTTCCTGCGTGGATTGCATTTGCCAAGGCTTGTTGGTGCTCCAGCTGGACATCGACCCCTCAGCCCTATACATCCTTCGTGGCACAGCTCACCTCCGGGTCCTGGTCATACTCTACGTCTCCTGGTCCTCGTGGCTGCAGAGTCAAGCATCCCTTCTTCACACCTGAAGCACCTGACATCGGTGGGCATTCGTCTACCGAGCCCCTGGTCACCTGAAGTGACCCAGACTCTGTCCCCTCTGCTTTCAGGTTCCTCTCACCTAGAATCCAGGCTTGAATTCCACCGGACACTCTTCGCCTTCCTGGCAGCAGTACTTCTTCGCATCTCTCCATTGAAAAGGACGAAGGTTTCCGACACCACTTGACCCCTATGCACCCGGCTCCTCTGGGATAGGTAACACAGGTACCTCAGTACTCACTGGTGTGTTGGCTCTAGAACCTCCTATGTTCCAAAGGGTTTGCTCGAAGTCCTCGTAGAAGTGTCCTTAAACTGTAACTTTTCAACTGCGACTTTTCCATAGAGTTGCACGGAGCACGCAGTCGTGTTTCCTCACTGCACCTGTCCTCCGTGGACGCCCTGTGTCACTGCCTTGGGTGGTTCCTTGGGGTCCCAGCGATTCTACATGCTCTAGGCACTGTGTCTAGTCAAGTCGTGATTGTTATACCATTTTTTTTATTATATGGTTCGTTCTCCCCCTGGAGCCCGTTGTGTATTGTGCTACTTACGAATGTTCTAATCTCGTGTAGAGATTAGTAGAGAGTGTTATATTAATAAATACATATTTTTATATAACTACTGTGTGGTTCTCCTTTCATTTAGTCATTCAGGAGGTGATATTCTGGTAAAACAAGCTGCTTTATATTCCTTCAAGATTAAGCCTGAAGGCTGCTGTCCACAGCTACCACTAGGATAGCTTTCTAAAGGTTATCTTTGACCTCATACATCATAAGGGTCGTGTGGACTGGTACAAGGTGCCCACTTTAATTTGTGGACCGCATATACCAGGCCACCTTCTCACAGAGGTGAGCAGTGCAGAGCCCAGGGCAGAGGTGAGCAGTGCTGGGCCCAGGGCAGAGGTGAGCAGTGCTGGGCCCAGGGCGGAGAGGAGCAGTGCAGAGCCCAGGACGGAGGGGAGCAGTGCAGAGCCCAGGGTGGAGGGGAGCAGTGCAGAGCCCAGGGTGGAGGGGAGCAGTGCAGAGCCCAGGGTGGAGTGGGGGCAGGGCAGAGCCCAGAGTGGAGGGGGGCAGGGCAGAGCCCAGTTTAGGAGAGCAGCACAGGGTCCACGTTAGGTAGCAGTCTGCCTTGCTGAGGACACTACATAAGACAGCACCCAAGCAATGCTCCCTCTCTCTCCACCTGGCCAGTTTTATACCGGTATGACGTGTATTTCTATGTCCCAGCCGTTACAAAAATTTATGAAAATCTCCTGAGGCTGGTATTTTCCCCCTTATCAGTACATACTTTAAACAGTAAATGTAAGAAGAAAACACTTTAAAAGTGTTCTACAGCTGCCTTAATGACCCCTGACTGATAAGTAAAGTAAACAAAGGCAGATAGGGCGTGCTAAGAATGAATACCAACGATGTCATACACAGTTCTACTTAAGAATCATGTCTGGGCCTTTGCAGAATCTTAAAAGGTGAACATACCCTGGTATTTTTCTCTCCGAAAAGTGGCAACCCTTGTAGGAGGCTGGCTTAGTATATGGTGCTCACTTATGTAAGTGTAGCACCGTGCACTATTCCAGACAACCTTTATGATGATTTTAGTGGTCTTAGACAACCTTAGAAAGCTCTCTAAGTGGTAGCTGTGGAGAGCAGCCTTCAGGTTTCGTCCAGAAGGAGTGTAAAGCAGCTAGTTTTACCAGCTCTCAATCTTATGGTGTAGGTTAAGTGAAAAAGAACCACACAGTGTAGTTTATTATAAATATATATTTATTATAAACACTCACTAACACATTGAAATATCTCCTACCCGGAGAAATAACCACAATACACACAATACTTTGATAATAGAACACATAAGTAGCACAAATACACAGTGGTCTCCAGGGGGAGACCAAACCATATACTAAAATAAAGGAATGCGAACCACGACTTAAGTCGGGACTGGACCCAGAAGATGTAGAAGAGTCAGGATCCCCAGGAACCACCCAAGGTAAGTACCCAGGAACCCCACGGAGGCCGTGTGCAGAGTGGAAACACGACAGCGTGCTCAATACAAGTCAATGGGTAAGTTGTGGTTACAGTTTTAAAGAAGAAAGACCCTTCCCAGCGGACCCTGAAGAAACCCCGTGGAAGATGGAACGTTGGAGAGTCACCCCACCCGTGGATACACCCGGAACCAGAATACCTACATCAAGGAAGCCAGGTGCATAGGTGCAAAGTGACTTCGGAAACCACTGTAGACAACAATGGAGAACTTCAGTGAAGATGCCGCTGGCGAAGAAGGTGAAAGAGTCCAGTGGAACCCAATGGTGGATTCAAGATGAGAGGTACCTGCAAGCAGAGGGGACAGAGTCTATGCCACTCAGTAGTGACCAGGAGGCACGGAAGACCAATGCCCACCGATGTCGGGGATGCAGGAGAGTTGACAGTGACCTTGAAGTTGCAGCTGTGCAGACCACACGATGCTGTGGAAGACCAGGAGCCATTCACAAGCTATCCCACATCGGATGTCAAGGGCCAGGCGGTCAGTGTCCGGCAGGGGCACAAACAAGCCTTGGCAACGGCACCCAACGTTGTCGTGAAAAAAGTGTCGGGACCAGCAAGGGCCAAGTGACTCACCACGAGCAGGTAAGTCAAGCAGGGGAGCCCACTGGAGCCAAAGACGACCCTCAAGACGACCCACAGGCTGAAGGCACAGGAGTCGCAAGAGGGCCTCTAGCAGCTCACCAAAGGATGAAGGCCCACGGTGCAGGGTATTCGGTGCAGGCGAAGATCTTGGCTGCAGGAGATGCTGGAGCTTCTTGGAGCCCGAAGATCTCTGGTGAAGAGAGTCAACAAGCCTTGGCAATGGCAAGTCAACGGGGGCACAGGGGTACTGCTCCAGTGGTTCCGACGAGGGATTCTGGCTTCAAACTTGCTGTGAAGACAGTGCAGGCCTCGAGGGTGTTGAGCTCAGGAACAGCAGACCGGTCAGCTTCGTTCCGGTGCCTGCAGATGCAGAAAGTGATTCCTTCACTTCAAGGGAGATTCCTTCAGGTGCCTTGGATGTCCACAGGCCTTGTGAAGAACCTGTATGGAGCACAGGCACAGATGTTGCAGAAAACTGGCAGAACAATGAGACCAGGAGCAGCAGGAGTCTTTCTAGTTGCAGACTCGGTTCCCAAAGCCAAGTCCAGAGAAGTCCAGAGTGCCCAGACGGTTTGAAGTTGAAGTGATTTCGGATCTGAATCTTGTCCCACGACAAATCTAGGGACCCACCCACAGGTAACCCCTTAAGTACCCTAAGGAAAGGGTTGAGACGATTCAGAGGTCCCTCCCAGAGGAGGGGCTGGACAGTGGGGAGGATACTCCCATGTCCTTTGTCCAGTTTTGCACCAGAGTGGGAGCCAACAGCTCCCTGAACTGTTTTCAACTGGAGTATGCAAGGAGGGCACCAAATGTGCCCTTCAAAGCAGTCCAGTTGCCCTGGCAAGAGCCCCCACCCTATCCCAATACACTAAGTCCTGTCTGGGAGGTGGTCATACCTCCCTGTGACAGGAAACCTATTGTCCTGCCTTTCCCTGCTCGAGCTTGGCTCAGCAGCAGGAGGACAGAATCGTGTTTCTGGTCTGCAGCAGCCATAGTTTGCAGTCCCGGTCTAGAAGACTGGTACCGGGAGCCCGGAGGGCCTCCCGGAGGAGATTTACAGTGCATGGAATCATACCTCCTGGGGTTTGATTCCAACATGTTTGATACCAAACATGACAGGGTTCGTTCCAGCCTGTTTAGAGACAGCCATCGCGTAATGACGCATGGCCACTCTAAGTATCGTAATGGCTGATGCACTTACAACCCGGGAGAATGGACTCTGAATTGTAGGGGTGTCCTTCTCATGCAGGGGCACCCTCATACTTATTATCGAGCACCCTGCCTTCAAGATTGAAAGATGTGCCTTAGGGGTGACTTGTAAGTTTTAAATGCAGTAACCTCGGATATAAGGAAACTTATATCTGTTGTAAGTGGTGCTAGCAACCGCTCATACAGGCGGCCATGACAGGCCTGTAGTCTCAATTTGAGTGGTCTCCCATGGGTGGCATAATACATGCTTCAGCCCATGGGGGACCCCTGGTTTACCTATGCCCTGGGTACCTTAGTACCATACACCAGGGACTTACAAGGGCACACCAGTAGTCAATGTGGGGTGCACCTAAGTACTCACCATGTCCAATTTAGGGAAGAAGCAAAGACTGGGGTCCTGATTAGCAGGATCCCAGTCAGACTAGTCAGTAAAACATAATGACACCAGCAAAAAGTGGGGGTGACCATGAAAGCAGATCCTACTTTCCTACAACCCTACTTCGCAGAAGACGAGCAGCAGCAATGCAGGCTTTTTTCCCTCTAAGAACAGATACTGCATTGGGCCACCACAGCAGACCAAGCTTCCCTTCCTTCTAGAAAGAGATATGGCATGGCAATCTTTGTTCTGGGGGAGGGGCAAAACGAAGCCCAATCTCCCCTCAGTAAGTGAGCTGGGGCAAAAGATCCATTAACCTTAGTGAAGCAATGCTCTGTGGGCTGCTGGCTTTAGGGCGCTTCACGGGGGGTGATCACATTCCTACTTATAACTCGAACAAAGATCGAAACAGTTTCTAAAGTGACTGGTCACTGCAGCGGGCATCCTCGTCTTCCATCTAAACAAAGAGTGCCCACTGACTGGCAGTGCTGTGCAGGGTCAGGCTGACCTGTAGGGCAGTCAGGCAGTGCCCCATGGGCTGGTCTGACAGATCAGTGTGTGGACTGTTTTATGGCCACGTGGGCTGGTTTTTACTGTTGATTTCCCCGATATTAAAATAAACATTCCATGCAGCAAACACAAATGCATTCAGCCTCCTTTAACATGCAAAATACTGGCACAGCAGGCCTTTAAGAGTTCAAAACTGGGCTAATTTACAAACGTGGGCAACTTGTTTTTAGCTATCTGGTTCGCCAATGGAGGCCACTTTTATGTTGGTGTCCGGGGCCTATTTTTCAACCCAGTCCAACCCTGGAGCTGCACAGCTCAAGCTCACATTTTTTAATTGTGCTAGAGGGACTACCGGCCTCTGTTGCTTGAGGCATCCCAGTTCAGGGGGGATGGTGGCAAGGTGTGAGTCACAAGCAGCACACCAGGGGTAGTATGCATCACCAGCAACCGGGCTGACACTGAAGGCTCCTCCCCAGGCCCACATATGCTTGCCCCCGGCCGCTTCCTAGACTCTCCCTTCTGATGCGAAGACTGATATGCCATATTAAAACTATCACTTTTTAAACAGTGGAATGAAGCATTTTAAAGTCATTGCTAAACATCAGGAAAAGTCTTTCCTTCAAAACTTCCATTCTTGAATTGGGGTTAATAGCTTGTGAGTGCAAATTATAATGTGGTGCAATTTTAGGATGGGAGTTACAAAATTTGTAACACTGCACCCAACTCATGACGTTTTGCTCTGAAGAATGAATTATAGAAGAGCAGCGCAAGGGCTTACAGTGCTTAGGAACAATCATATGATTATCATCATCATATGTACTGGAAAAAGTAGGTTTTTATAATCCGAAGTCATTTAAATATTGCTAGCATCTCTTAAACAGGATGCAAGTAAATACATGTGGTTCATCCCATATTGATCTTTGTAAACAAAGCTTGTCAAAACTATATCAGCGACCATAAAGTAACCTACTCGGCTTTTCTCCCTGATCATGAACTGCACAGATTTAGCCTAAATCTTAGACTGAGGGGCTTCCACTGAATGGCCAAATGGCATGTAAACAAGAACTACATCCTGTGCACTCCCTTTTGCATGTATGAATGTGTGAGTAGAGTAGAGGGGCGTGGAGTGGCATAGCGTAATGGGGAGCAGAGTCAGAGTAGAGGGTGTGGTAGTGCACTGCCATTACCAACACATTTGCAATTTAGAGGACTATTTAAGTTTCACAGACATAGTTTTACTGATAAAATTATACAGCACACAAACGATAATGTGTGGAAATGGCATCACCTCGTGTATTTATTTGTTTTGATGGTATTAAAATATAAGTTTCCACCAAACTTCAGAATTACAAAAAAATGTGCTTCATTTGTGCTTTCCTATTTCTGATATATTCTAAAATATTTGCACAGTTCATTTACAGATATTTACATTTTGTTGTGTGCTAGAAAAAAAATAACATTGTACAGCCTCCTTCCAGCGATCCCCCAGTACCCAGGATGATTGTCACAAAAATCCTCTCACTTTGAAGTCAGGAAAAGAAAAGTAAACACCAAGCTCCCTAGGATGACAGAGCCCGAAATGTTGTCTCTGTCTTTGAATGCATAGCAAATGTGACAAGATAAGAACATTTGAAGGCCTATGCTCCAGGGGTGGTACAAAAAACATACTGGACAGTCTAAAACAAATGGAGCCAGCAAATGGAACGCAAGCAGCTGTGAGTTACAAAACACAAAACCAATGATAAGCAATGGGCAGAATGCATTCTCAGGGAAGCTTTCTGAATGTGAACAAGGTTTTTGTAAAACCGAAACGCGTAGATCGTTCTTGCTATCCCGATGAATGAAAAACTAAAGGAATAAAATCATTGTTGCACTGAACTACGGGAGTGCGTCCCCTTTTTCCTTCTGGCTGAAGGATTGTGTGGAAAAATCTTTTTATGTATATAGATGCACATGGTCCCGGAGTAGCGTGCTACTCGCCGAAAAAGCGCTTCGACGCCTCGTCAGGGGTAGTGAACGCTATATAAATGCAATTACAATTACATACACACATACTTAAAAAGTCAGATTTAAACATTCTACGCAAATGTAGGCTTCTGCATTGGCTCCAATAAACACTGTTTTGGTGGATGGAAAACCAAACACGACTGGCATGGTGTAGTGCCTGTTTTTTGTTCTGTGTTGCCTCTTGGCACATTCAACCACTATGGTGTTGGGGCTCAAGTTGGGGGCGAGGGCTGGATGGCGGGTAATTTGATGTATATCTTACTATGTATTGGCCCCAACATATTTTTGTATACATTTGTAAATAACTGTCCCTATGTGTCGTGCTTTGACTTTATGCTGTTGATAATAAATAGACCCAGAAAAGTTATTCTCTAACCAAAAGAACACGTTTGTAACAGGTGATGTGCTCGTCCCGATTGAGATACGTTGGCTGAACTGAGTGTGCCCCTGTATTTTACCGCAGAGGGTGCGGCGTTCCGCTCCTGTAGGAGCCCGGGGTGCGGCGGGTCTGGATTGAGGTGGGGTAGGATGCGTCGCAGTACAAAAATGGCAGAGGGTAAACAGTTCAGGACTGAGGTACATTGACAGAGTTGTGCGCGCCCCGGGCTTAAAATCGGAGAATATGGCGATGTGCACCCCTGTACTGAAAGAGCAGAGTGTGTGGCATGTCAGAATTGAGGTACATTGCCGGAGCTGTGCGCGCCCGGTACTGAAATAGCAGAGGGCGTGGCTTCCCAGGAATCAGAATTGAGGCACACTGCCAGAGCCATGGCGCCCTGTCCAATAATAAGGGTGCGGCGGGTCAGGATAGAAGCCCATGGCCGAGCCGTCGGAGTTCTCGGTACCGGACTGCAGCGACGTTTACACGCAGGGTTAAGGTGCATCTCCGGCGCGCTGGCAAGAAGCCTCGTGCTCACATGCCTGGTCCGCAGCCAGAAGCAACAAACCCCCATTTCTATGAGAACCAGAACCAGACGCCCCTCGGCCCCCTTAAAAAAGCACAATAGAACCGTGAGCGCCAGCGAGTGGATTTGGGGATTTCCTGTGTCTTGAATTCATTAAAGTAAGAGTCTGAATGTTGGGGGAGGGGGCCCTTAGAAACCGAGATTAAGAGGAGAAGATTATTCTTCGAAAACTTCAGACTTTGCTCTGTAGGAATGTACTATGGCCGCGCATCTCTCCAGAAACACTACAAAGCTATGCCACCCCCCCCCTGCCTCCCCCGCTATCCTTTCTTCCCCGCTGAACCCTCCAACCGTCCTCTAGCCTCTGTCCACTCCGTGACCCCCACAGCTGCAGGCAGATGTTGGCATTTGTGAGGCTTAACAGCAGTTATCCTGACCCACGCCCTGCTATGCAGTTTATCCACCCTCCTCCCACTCTTTGAACATTCCACCCAGGCCTTGGCCCCTCTCCCCACGAAGCACTTCATTCCAAGACCCCACCCATTCCACGAAAACACACACACACACACACGCGCACTCCCAGCCGCACCCGAACACCATTCCTAACACAGAAAACCAGACCCCCGGAGGACAGGCAATCCGGCGTCAGAGCAGGATGAGGAACTGAGACGGTACTGCTAGACACGCGGCACGATCGACTCACAGCCGTAAAACAGGGAGCACAGCCTGTGGATCCTATAAGATCCCCTGCCTGCTTTGACGATGCCAAATTCTTGCCATCATCCACATAGAAGTAAGTAGTCAAACTGACTGGGTGAATTACAGGCTTGCTTATGGGAATCTATCCCATAGACCGAGTCCTGCCCCAGGAATTGCTCATCTTTGAAGCAGAGAAAGATTACTGGCCTGGATCTAGGATTCCAGGCATGCTGCACGCCCAGCTATGAATGGATCAATGGCTGCTTTTAAACGTCCTTGAAGGTCGATCCATAGGCAAAGTGCTCAAGAGAGCGGAAGGTCCAACTTACTATAGGTCAGACCAGGAACCAAGACATGGCCTCTCGTAAAGCTGCTGGATGTGTAATGGGCCTCACGTTTTACCATGTTGAATTTCTTCCCAGGATGCCGGTGTGTTTATGTCTGGGTAAGTGGTTTATGGCAGGGATTCTTTAACATTCCAAGGCAGTCTTCATTTCAAGACCCAGGGGATACAGTCATGCCCCTGATGAACATGTAATCAAGGGATCCATGTGACAAGGTCTGTTTCAACTTGCGATGCACACAGCATCTGGCTTGGCAAAAACAATAGGAGAATCTCAATTTGTAAAACACCTGCCTCTCCAGATGCCCCTTCTAGCAGAATGCACTTGAATTTAAGATTCGGCCTGCAGGTGGGTGGGCTCCAGGCAAGGCAGGCCAATCAAGCATGGGCAATGCATTTGCCCAATCGTGCGTCTTGGGCCTCCCCACCTTCTAAGTCAATGTGTAGGTCAAGGGCTAAAGGGCCTCCTGCTAGGTGGCTGAATGGTTAGAGGGTTCTCCCACCAATGCCCACAATCTCCCACGCTAAGACTGAACTTAGAGCTCTGCACAGTGTTGGGTTGGGGGCAGTGGGCGGGTGCAGGGGTATTTCCAGTGAGTCCCACCTGTTACAGTAATGGAAGTCCTTGCCATCAGGACCCTGGCCTTGGAGCGCACTGCACCAACTGAAAGGTCTTCCAAAGGCCTTCAGGACCTATGACCTTATGCCCCTCAGCAGGAAGCCAGAGTGAAGATGCAGAGACCCAGAAGAATACTTTTTTTGCACAGTGAGTGAAATCATCGACCCAGTTCGGGTAACTCTCAGCATTACTCATTCAGAGAAAGAAATTATTTCCAAGGGGAGCAAAGTTATCAAATTGAGGTTTTTGATGTAGTTTGGCAGTTTTAATAAGCGGTCAATACTGCACCATGTTTTTCAAACAGACTGCGTTCAGCAACCAAATGTCATTTTACTGCCCAAAACAAATCAATAAAATTTTATAATAATGTAGTTTCGAAAGACAATTTACAATCAAAGAGACGGGCAAGGAAAAAAACACTGTTGTAAAACACTCACGTTTTGCGTAATCTTATCTTTTTTTAATAAGCAAATTGATTATCTTAAACCCCTTATTGATTTTTTGTACAAAAATAAGATATATATTTACAATTGTGATTCCTGCACGTCAAAGGCATGACTAGCAAGATATTAAAACTTGCAAACGCCATTAAGAAGTCCAGAGTACATTGCGTTTGCACTCCCTGGATATACCTTTCGCTTCCCTTGAATAGTCAGTCCAAATAAAGTACTCCAGTGTTGTATATTCCTCCCAGCTGGCTGTAGTGAGGTACCTGCCTCCTCAGACGCCTAGCGCCTAGAGCTCCAGTGGGACCCTCTCTCTGGGAATCTACATGCCTCCTGCACTCTCTCCATGAAGAGAAGCCTCCCATGGCACTAACCAGTCATCACGTGTGTGGATGCATCTAAAACTAGTGTGCACAGACAAAGGACCCTACCAAACCAGACCAAGAGCAAACACTACTCACACGAAGCCATCCCACTTCTAAACCCTAGTCATTCATTTCAAAGCACAGCCAACAAAGGAATGACAGACCACCCAAGTTACCAATGTAGGCATTTCTACACGGGTTCATTAAAAGGCATCAGCACTTCTAGAAGAACAAACAAAGGTCTGCGTGATCAGATGAGCAAAACGAGACCCTGATATGAGAGTAATGTTCTATACCTTGCACTTGCTAATAAACCTATCAATCAGCTGCAGACAGTCAGACTCGGCCTTAAACCACGTGCTCCAAGAAGCTCGTTAAAACTGCATTGCGTCAGACACGAATCAATACAAAACTTTAACTACTGTACACAAATGTCTCCGCACCTGCACGCCCACACAATCTCCTGCTCATTATCAAGCATTACTCGTCCACACAAAGCCTTCACTGCACCACAGAGCCAAAAGTGAAAACACACAGTCCTACAAACATGGACGCAGGAGATTCTCTGTTACTGGATCACAAATATGAAACGGGACCACTGGTCCCCTCACCAGGTGGAATCCACCCAAACCTCTGCTGTGCCATCTCTTCATGGGGATTCGGAATGAGCTGCATGGACGAATCGTAGCTGCTGAACAAACCAGCATTTCAACATCTACAGGGACCAGGAAATGGAAAGAGCCCACATCTTCAAGGACCGGGTT
The DNA here is from genome assembly GCA_963921515.1 of Calotriton arnoldi. NCBI lineage: Eukaryota > Metazoa > Chordata > Amphibia > Caudata > Salamandridae > Calotriton > Calotriton arnoldi. Next base: position 722,944 of record CAWUFW010000598.1, on the reverse strand, counting down.
AGGAAATGACCCACCATCTCTATGGTCCAGGGTATGAAATGAGCAGGCATATCTAGGGGCCAAACTAAGGAAGGACAAGCTCTGCAGGGGCCAAACTATGAAATGAGCCAGCATCTCCAGGGGCCAAACTATGGATGAGCCAGCATCTCCGGGGGCCAAACTATGGAATAAGACGGCATCTCCCGGGGGCAAGCTTTCAAATGAGCCAGCATCTCCAGGGACAAAGCTATAGCACTGTCAAGGAACAAACTATGGAATGAGCAGACATCTCCATGGGCCAAGCTATGAAATGTGCTGGCATCGCCAGGGCCAATAAATGGAATTAACCTGCATTTACAGGGGCCCAGCCATGGAATGAGCAAGAATGTCAGAATCCTGAGCAACAAAATGAGTTAGGATAATTAGGGTCCCAGCAATGGAGTGAGCCAGCATCTCCAGGGGTCCAGCTACTTATTTAACCAACATCTACTGGGGCTCGCCATAGAGTGAGGCAGCAATGAAGTCAGCCAGGATCTCCAGGAGCCCGACTGTGCAATGAGCCCAGCTACGGAGGGAGTCAGCATCAACAAAGCTCAAGCCATGGATAGACGAGCACTTCAAGGGGACCGGCAATGGATAAGACGTTCTTTCCAGGGGCTCAGTTATGAAATGAGCAGTCATCTCTAGTGAACCAGATAAGAACTGTGTTTGCTCAGACCGAGGTGCTGCTTATACGTCTCCACAACTGGCCCACTATGAGCACCAGCACAAGCTGGTTCCAATAGTGCATAGTCCAGGACACCTCCATGCACAGTTTCGTTCTTTAGCAGAGCCTGGCTCAAGTCCAAACTCAGCCCAACTCAGCTCAGCTCATATTCCAGCACAGCCCAGATTTTTTATTAAAAATTATTTTTGGTTAAAGTTTTTTTTTTATACAGCCTAGAGTAATTCCACGAACCAGTAAAATTTTTCAGGGGTCACCTTTATAGCAGCAGCACCTGGAACACTACGGTTTATGGTGTCATGTTAAGACCAGATAATAGAAACTAGGTAAGGATGTTTGTGAGGTTAAGGGGAGTCTGAGACACTGATGTCTGGTCTTACACTATACATTATCTTCATTACAAATATTTATAGTTTCCAGTAAAAGAATGTGAAATTATTTACCTAGAATCGTATTTCGTTAGGTGTCAAAGATTAGATTAGACGCCAAAGCTTTAGGTGCCAAAGTCAGCAATTTAGCCAGCAGAGCATATCTCGTCTTCCAAAGCATTCTGATATCCTGTGCTGCCGGGCTCATGTCCAACCACATTCGGTTAGTGTCCAGGCTCAACCCACAGCTCAGGCTCAAGCTCGGCTCATGTCCTCTGAGAGCCCAAGCTCATATCGCGGTACAACCCCCAGCATGGTTACGTGCAAGCACAGACCCTGCCCCCGAATTCGAGCAGAGACCCAGTCCCAGAGCCCCAGCTCAACCCTCGTCCTACGGTCCCAGCACAACCTTCACCCCAGGGTCCCTGCACAATCTCTGCCTAACAGTCCCAGCACAACATCTACCCACCATCCCAGCACAACCCCGTCTCATGGTAAACCCCGCCCCACAGTCCCTGCACAACCCCCAACCTAGGGTCCGAGCACAACTCCTGCCTCAGGTGCCCAGCAGAGACCACCGCCCTCAGAGATGTTTTAAGGCATGGGCAAAGTGGGCAATTGCCCAGGGCCCCCACCTTCGTAAGGGCCCGTGGGAGAATGAACATCCTTTCAACCTCACTTGCCTGCATTTCTGGATCTCAACCCTTAATGTGAAATTCAATACTGTTTGGCATCATTGGATTTGAATTAAATGGGTAATAAAATTCAAAGTTGTTCCAAACAGGGGCCCCCAAAATGTTTCTTGCCCCGGCCCTCAAAATCTTTAATAGGACACGGACTGCCGCATGGTCCCAGCACAGCTCTCTCCGCTCTTGGGGCAGCACAGCCCAGCCCCTGCTCCAGCACACCCGGACTATCTGCTGTTCTTGGGTTGCCGCCAGTTCCTCGCCCGCTGTTGACACACGTTGACAAACAAACACACCTAGTGGGAAGGCCAGAGATAAAGGAGGCTGCCGGGGATTTACTTTAGACCATAACCTGTGAGGTCACCACTCAGCACTTTTAATGGCCTCACCAGCATATTCTTGGCAGATCCGAAACCCAGGGCTGGAAAACTGGTTCTGAGCCTGGTCTGAAAGTTCAAAATAGTTCTATTTCCTACTGCTGAGTGGCCTGCACCATTTACATCTGTATCACTTTGTAAAGACCTAGTAACGGGTGAAAGGACTGGAATAAGCTGAATCCTCTTACAAGGCACCAGGACAAGGTAGGCATGCAGCAGCCTATTCAGCTCCAAATGAACACTGCAATCAACTTGATGATGTAACGGGAGACACCCATCGCAACGAAGTGAATACTTCGCGAGGACATTGCAACGCAAACACAACATCGCATTAACTTTTACACCGTAAAGCACTGCAACGCTTAAACGTTTACATCGTAAGGCATAACAACGTGAGCCAGCAAAACGCAACTTTACGATGTAAACGTTACTGCGATGGCAACTTTAAGATGTAAACGTTACTGCGATGGCAACTTTAAGATGTAAACGTTACTGCGATGTTCGGTAAATACTCTGCATTTCTAAATAATTTAGCAGCGCTCTGCGATGTTCGGTAAACATACATGCAATGTGAGAAATGATCTTTAAAAATGCAGCCACAGTCCAAATATGAAAGTATACTCTGCATTTCAAAATAATTTAGCAGCGCTCTTTACGGCTAACAAAAATAAAATAAATGACAGTGTCAGATTGTGTCACCAATGGGCGCACAAAAGTGACGGCAACAGACATGTAATGTGAATTAGCGATGTTTGGCATAACGGAAATTCACACAAAAGTGACGGCTATGTAATGCTATGAAAGCGTGGGTGGATGCATGAGGGGTGGATGGATGAATGAAAGCGTGGGTGGATGCATGAGGGGTGGATGGATGAATGAAAGCGTGGGTGGATGCATGAGGGTGGATGGATGAATGAAAGCGTGGATGGATGCATGAGGGGTGGATGGATGAATGAAAGCGTGGGTGGATGCATGAGGGGTGGATGGATGAATGAAAGCGTGGGTGGATGCATGAGGGGTGGATGGATGAATGAAAGCGTGGGTGGATGGATGAGGGGTGGATGGATGAATCAAAGCGTGGGTGGATGGATGAGGGGTGGATGAATGAAAGCGTGGGTGGATGAATGATGGATGGATGGATGAAACGGTGGATGGATGCATGAGGGGTGGATGGATGGGTGGAAGGGTGTGTGGATGAATGATGGATGAATGATGGGTGGATGGATGAATGAAAGCATGGGTGGATGAATGGTGGGTGGATGGATGAAAGGGTGTATGGATGAATGATGGGTGGATGGATGAATGAAAGCGTGGGTGGATGCATGAGGGGAAGATGGATGAATGGAAGCGTGGGTGGATGAATGATGGGTGGATGGATGAAACGGTGGATGGATGCATGAGGGGTGGATGGATGGAAGGGCGGTATGTTATGGCGATGTGAATTAGCGATGTTGGGCACACAAAAGTGACGGCACTTTGGTAAACAGATGGATGAAACGGTGGATGGATGCATGAGGGGTGGATGGCTGAATGAAAGCATGGGTGGATGCATGAGGGGTGGATGGATGAATGAAAGCGTGGGTGGATGCATGAGGGGTGGATGGATGAATGAAAGCGTGGGTGGATGGATGAGGGGTGAATGGATGAATCAAAGCGTGGGTGGATGGATGAGGGGTGGATGGATGAATGAAAGCGTGGGTGGATGAATGATGGATGGATGAAACGGTGGATGGATGCATGAGGGGTGGATGGATGGGTGGAAGGGTGTGTGGATGAATGATGGATGAATGATGGGTGGATGGATGAAAGCATGGGTGGATGAATGGTGGGTGGATGGATGAAAGGGTGTATGGATGAATGATGGGTGGATGGATGAATGAAAGCGTGGGTGGATGCATGAGGGGAAGATGGATGAATGGAAGCGTGGGTGGATGAATGATGGGTGGATGGATGAAACGGTGGATGGATGCATGAGGGGTGGATGGATGGATGGAAGGGCGGTATGTTATGGCGATGTGAATTAGCGATGTTGGGCACACAAAAGTGACGGCACTTTGGTAAACAGATGGATGAAACGGTGGATGGATGCATGAGGGGTGGATGGCTGAATGAAAGCATGGGTGGATGCATGAGGGGTGGATGGATGAATGAAAGCGTGGGTGGATGAATGATGGGTGGATGGATGCATGAGGGGTGGATGGATGGGTGGAAGTGTGTGAGGATGAATGATAGATGAATGATGGGTGGATGGATGAATGAAAGCGTGGGTGGATGAATGATGGCTGGATGGATGAAAGCGTGTGTGGATGAATGATGGGTGGATGGATGAAACGGTGGATGGATGCATGAGGGGTGGATGGATGGGTGGCAGGGTGTGTGGATAAATGATGGATGAATGGTGGGTGGATGGATGAAAGGGTGGGTGGATGCATGATGGTTAACAAACACACGTATTAATAATTGTTGCATGTGCGTCTTCCCAGGAAATGCAAGTGCAATGTTTGGATTATTTGAAATTTCCATTTTACCATGGGATGTTGCGAACTTGGCCCTAAATCCTTTGATCATGTTTTCTATAGCTCATTTAAGCTGTCAAATTAATTAAAGCGAAAACGAAACGGCCTCCTTTTCACAAAGAGGTATGTATTTTACTATCAAACTAAACATATGCAAAGAATTTGCATAATGCTTAAACTATTTTTAAAATATTTGGCAGGGATGTGTTCCGAACCCATGCCTCCAGAGAAACTGGAGCCTAAATCCAGCGCCTTAGCCCGCTCGGCCACGTTACCTCCTTGTTAACAAAGTACTGTTATGTAAGAGAAATCTTTAATCTGTGTGGCAGCCACACTATCAAATATTCCATGCTGTGCCAATCGAAAAACTAAGGCTGTAGCTGCGATTTCTACACTGTTCCATTCAAAAATTCGGCGCCCCTGAGCCCATCCCGGAGGAAGAGGTTTCTCATTCCACATAGGGGAGTACGGTTCATGTTTTCTTTGCTGCTTGCAAGACTGTGATAGACCTCATCCCCAAGAATGCGAGCACACATGACTGTAGAGCTCTGCAAGTTTTGCTTAACACCGTCACAGGACATGACATGAAACTGAATGTGCAATAAATTATTGAAAAAACATTAACTATGCTTGAGGTGATATTGATGCAGCATTCTCTTTTGAATTTAAACGTATACACTAAAGCAATCTATGCCATGCTCAAGCACATAAAAAGAGGTCAAACCCATTCTATAGGTATTGGGAAGCTTTGAATGACATGTCTTCTGATTCAACACTGTGTGTGGGTTCATTGACAAGGGAATAGGAAGCTGACGTCAGACCCAGTGATATCTAATGACAGCCGAGATTACGTTCCTTTCTTTTTATCTTCTTCTATGATCCAGAGTCTTGAGAGCCTGGTGCGCTACTAGTGAAGCCGAGGTTCTGTTGAGCACCAAACAGTGCTCTGAATAGCAGCCAAAAACATATTAAATGAACAGCAAGACTCACATACCGAGAAGCCCAGGATGACTTAGAGCCTTGAAGGGCATCATTACTCACTGCCAGGTCAACATCCGGTTCTCTGCGTGCCCTCACGCCCGTTCTTTTCAAACGTTACTAGCACTATTTAGTAACACAAATTACATTTAAAAAAATGTACAATTAGGAACAATAAAAAAGGAAGAATTAGCGTTGTGGGGACGGCGGGGGGGGCGTGGGGGACAAGGGGTAGAGGCGGTGTATTTGCGCGCGATTTTGTAGTCTGCGATTTCGTTGTCTGACAATAGGAATAAACGCATTGGCGTTGAGACGCCATGCGATGTTAAAGTTGGCGAGGCTGGTGACTGTGCGATGTAATAGACGCGTAGTAAAAGCACGCGTTGGGAAGGAGCGCTATGTAGCGTCCTACATCCTGATGTAACACATCAATGACGACAGCATCCTATACCCACAGCTGCACCATCTCTAAAAATAAGCATTTAAAATGCATTTGCGAGAGTTTAAGCTATTGGCATTGTAAATGACTACGCCTTTTATTTATCTGTTTTGATAATTAACACATAAAAGGCATTGTCATTTTTAATGCCAATGCCTCAAACTCTTGTAAATGCGAGACCTATTTCATTTCAAAGAAGCGGCCTCCATTGTCCCGGGCTGCATGGAAAGTAAAAGCACGCATGGTGCGCAGAATGTTACAGGAAAGCACGTTGTGCTGCAGTAGGAGAAGCTCATTAAAGAAAATAGTGCTTACAGACTAAATAAATATGAAATATAACAAGATGCCTCTATAACCATAGATTCAAAACAACTTCTTCAAAAAGTAGGGAGAAACTCTTGCCTACTTTGCTGTTCAACTAATGAACTGGATTACTCATAACCATTCTATTTTGTGGGTCAACAAGCAAATCAAAATGGAATCAATCTGAAAAAATAATCAATATTCAATTCAAGCATTTCACTAAAAATGGATTTTTACTTAATCATTATTTCATTTTTTCTTTCTTTTTTGTATATATAAATGTCTCAATTGAAGTACATACATTTATGCTTTACAAATTCATGCATAAAAGAAGTGCAATACCTATATACAGTGCACAAATCAAATCACTTATACATAAACAGTGTGTATAAAAAACAATCAAAGGGTCCTACTACGTTATACTCGTATATCGGGATATTTTCTACTTGTCCTCGATACAGAATTAATACATGGTCCAGAAAAAAGGGATAAAGGTCAGAGACCGCCTCTATGTATCTTATCAAAGTTTGCACCACTGTTTGTTAGCTAAACTGATCAATTCTTAACGTTCTTGTCAATTTAAATATGGCGATACTCTTGGCCTTGTGGGGTAAGGAAGTGAATAGTGAGTGTGCCGACGCGTTTCGACCTTCGTGTGGGGACCAGGAGGATTCAAGGAAGGTCTTCCTCAGGGCTGGGATGTTTTCACTTGTAGGACACTACGGGCGAAAACATTTTGAAAAAGAATTAAACTTGTGTTCTAAATGAAATATAACATGTAACTCTATTTTTTACAACAGCCATATGCTGTATTCATACCTGCTGTCATTTGGAATCTATTTTCAATTGGGCTCTTTAGTAGCTCTCAATTTGGATGCCGATATCGCTGCGATGTGTACTTTCCTGCTGTAGGCATAAAGAAGGAATGAAGTCATCTTGCGACGATATATTGATGACGTTGTCATGCTTTGGAGGGGAACGTTCCAACAATTAGAACAGTTTGGTGTATGGTTAAATCGAAGGAATCCCAACATCCAGTTCACTCTCAACTCAAGCAATGTGGAAATCAACTTTCTTGACTTATTGGTGAAACACGAAGGAAAAATCTATACTTCCCTATACACCAAAGAAACCGACAGAAACACGCTGCTATACTTCTCGAGCTTTCATCAAAGAAATCTGAAAGATAACCTTCCATTCAGTCAATTCTTAAGAATAAGAAGAAATTGTTCAAAGAAGGAAGATTACTTTTGTAATGCAAAAATCCTCTTGGAAAAGCTGGCAGAACGCAATTATCCCAGAAAGTTGACGAAAAGAGCCATGAAGCGAGCGTGGTATACACCAAGAGAGTCCTTGTTAACATCGAGAGAAAAAGCAAAAGAAATGCCTCTAGTATGCGTGACAACTTTTTCTGGCTACACAAATGAAATCAAAAAAATCGTGAAAAGAAACTGGCAAAGTGTGAAAAGGTTGGAAATTTTCAAGGAGCCACCGATTTTCGCTCTTAAAAAAAACAAAAGCATCAAGGATCATCTGGTGCGAGCTAATATAAAAAAGAAAAAGCCACAACCAACTTTGCAGTCTATGTTATCACTACCTCCAGTCATAGGCCACCATCAGTGTGGCAGCTGCAATTCATGCAGCAACACAATTGAAGGCAGTGTATTTAACTATGGCAATAAAAGTATCAGACATGACGAATTTACGAATTGCAACACCACGAATGTGGTATACTGTGTAATTTGCCCTTGCCAACTAGCATATGTAGGCAAAACCACTCAGCCAATAAAAACTCGATTAACACAACACAAGTCACGCATTAAGTGCAAGGTAATGACTGCACCAATGGTAAAACATTGCATAGACAAAAACCATGCACCACATGAGATGAAGTGGACAGTGTTGAAACATATAAAGGGTCGAATGATAGACACTGTTTTGGCCAATTTTGAAGCAAAGTACATCTTGAAATTGGGTACTACGGACAATGGACTCAATGAGATTTCCGAAATTATGTATTGTGTGTAATCAGGTTTACTTAAAACATCATATCAGGAAGAAGGATGCGTTAAACTGAGCTAAAGCGGAATGACTCAACATTTAAAGTAATGTTCTTATAACACATTGTTCCATCCAGCGAGTTCAATAAAGTTCAGATCGAAAAAGAAAGAATCCCGCTTTCTAAGTGACATTCCTGACAACCAGAGTCCCGGAAGTCAGGCATAGAATCTGCCCCCAGTGAGACATTAAGAAGCGGAAGGGCGGTGCGATGTCAAGAACATGAATATAACCTCAACAAGAATTCAATTGGCCCCCACCTAACACGTGACTAATACGGAAGCCGGAGATCGTAATCAGAGCGCAGAAGCCCAACACGCCGAAAACCGGAATGAAAATGGTGGAGCGCACACTTCGGAAGTCATAGACCGATAAGAGATGCTAGACAAAGGTAAAAAAACATCCTATTTACCATTCTAACTCACGAGGAGGGCTTGCATGAGGGACATAGAGTACTAGAGCAAACACGTTGGACCGACGAAGCTGCATGGATGAAAGAGCATCAATTTAGAGCATTTATTTTCTTTTCTTTTTAACAACTAGCACGCACAAATTTTAAAGCACGGTGAATAATGTAACAGCATTCCTCACAAGAAGATTTTAAGAAGCCACAGAGGAATGGTGTGAATAGTGAGAGCGTCAGCCCAGCACACCCATGGGAGTCCCCTGGCCGAAATTTTATTTCACCAAACATTGTAACATGCATGACTGAGGGCATGTAAAGCACACTACTTGCTCAATCCATCGGGTGCATGATAGACAAATCATTCTATCCATCTCTTCATGCCCACAGTAAGAAAGCACATTTAGCAGAAACATCGGTATCCAGATTGAGAGCTAACCTAGAGTCCAAGTGAAAAGAGATCCGCATTGACAGCAGGTATGATTAAAGCATATGGCTGCTAATAAAAGTATACCAATTTCCCATTTTAACGAGGTTAGGGCAGACAGATGACTTCATTCCTTCTTTATGCCTACAGCAGGAAAGTACACATCGCAGCGATATCGGCATCCAAATTGAGAGCTACTAAAGAGCCCAATTGAAAATAGATTCCAAATGACAGCAGGTATGAATACAGCATATGGCTGTTGTAAAAAATAGAGTTACATGTTATATTTCATTTAGAACACAAGTTTAATTCTTTTTTCAAAATGTTTTCGCCCATAGTGTCCTACAAGTGAAAACATCCCAGCCCTGAGGAAGACCTTCCTTGAATCCTCCTGGTCCCCACACGAAGGTCGAAACGCGTCGGCACACTCACTATTCACTTCCTTACCCCACAAGGCCAAGAGTATCGCCATATTTAAATTGACAAGAACGTTAAGAATTGATCAGTGTAGCTAACAAACAGTGGTGCAAACTTTGATAAGATACATAGAGGCGGTCTCTGACCTTTATCCCTTTTTCTGGATCATGTATTAATTCTGTATCGAGGACAAGTAGAAAATATCCCGATATACGAGTATAACGTAGTAGGACCCGTTGATTGTTTTTTATACACACTGTTTATGTATAAGTGATTTGATTTATGCACTGTATATAGGTATTGCACTTCTTTTATGCATGAATTTGTAAAGCATAAATGTATGTACTTCAATTGAGACATTTATATATACAAAAAAAAGAAAGAAAAAATGAAATAATGATTAAGTAAAAATCCATTTTCAGTGAAATGCTTGAATTGAATATTGATTATTTTTCAGATTGATTCCATTTTGATTTGCTTGTTGACCCACAAAATAGAATGGTTATGAGTAATCCAGTTCATTAGTTGAACAGCAAAGTAGGCAAGAGTTTCTCCCTACTTTTTGAAGAAGTTGTTTTGAATCCATGGTTATAGAGGCATCTTGTTATATTTCATGTTTAACTGATTCCAGCCTCTAGGTTCCTTAACTGAATCAATCCCCGTGTTTTGAATACAGACTAAATAAGACATACTGTGTAACAACAGAAGTAAAAGGGCCAGGCCTCATGGGAGGTTACAAATGAAGACAAGGCGGTACTAAGGAGGGACTAACAAGCCTATTAACGAATCAGAAGCCAGCATTTACAAAGGACAATGACACAAGCCAATGAAAAATATGGGCGGAGAGTGGGCGGAGCTTCAAGTCCATACTCTAATACAGCATGCCTCGCAGAGCAGCGCATGCGCTGCCCAGGCTCGACCTAATAACTAGGGCCCTCTGTATTATGCAACATGTGAGGACCACATTATGGAGCAAGCAGAGGTACATTATGCGATACCAAAGGGGATGATGGACGGAGCGCTAGAGCAAATCAAACACTCACCCCCAGTCAACTGATCTGGGTTTAATCCATCATCATTCTTTAGCTCACTCCACCACCCCAGTTCAGACATGGCCATATGCAAATCAGTCTGACCCTGTGCCTCATGGGAACAGTCCAGCCCAAACTGCCAAGCCATGTCTTCCCTGGACCGGAAACAAGCATCCTGGGACCGGTTTCGGGTTCAAAACCCTCATCAGCCAGGCTATCTTGAATCCAGTGGCAAAGTGAGCAAGGGACCCACGTCTGGGCATACCCTGCCAACTTAGGGCGAACAAAGCGATACCAAAGGGGATGATGGACGGAGCGCTAGAGCAAATCAAACACTCACCCCCAGTCAACTGATCTGGGTTTAATCCATCATCATTCTTTAGCTCACTCCACCACCCCAGTTCAGACATGGCCATATGCAAATCAGTCTGACCCTGTGCCTCATGGGAACAGTCCAGCCCGAACTGCCAAGCCATGTCTTCCCTGGACCGGAAACAAGCATCCTGGGACCGGTTTCGGGTTCAAAACCCTCATCAGCCAGGCTATCTTGAATCCAGTGGCAAAGTGAGCAAGGGACGCACATCTGGGCATACCCTGCCAACTTAGGGCGAACAAAGCGATACCAAAGGGGATGATGGACGGAGGTACATTATGCAACACAATCTGTGGCAGTATTGCAGTTTGTCCTTCTAACGTTTCTTGATACAAAAGGGAAGCAATGGCTGTGCAAAACACAAAAGGTACACATTCACAATATCATATTGAAAATCGTATTAAAAAACCAATATCGATTTGACTCGCATGAAGTACCAATTTATTAACACTTTCCCTTCTAACTTCCAGAGAAACAGTTTATGCAAAACATACTTTGTAGCACTAGTAGAAAACATGCCTACATGGATGCACTTCCTGTATTTCTGTGCAACTCAATTGTTTTAAAACTGGTCTTCGGGTTTGATGTTGTGTGCCCACACTATGTGCCTCTAAAAGCAACTCTTTCCATCAAAAATAGCCCTGCAGATTATTTATTTTACACCAGTGGTCGAAGTGCATTAAAATAAATTGTGGGAACTGTAATGCTGCGTGCAATTGGGGTGGAGAAAGTGAGAGTGGTGCAAATTTTATTGTTTGTCACCTTCAGGTAACTACATATAAAGTAATGCACAGCTTAAATGAAAATTAAACTCAAGTTATGTTAAATTAGTGAGAAATGCACTGTTGTGCATTATGAAACCTCTATTAGTTAATGCACTGAACCAGAGAACCACACAATTTAATCCTGGTCGATGCAGTGGAGAATAGTGACTTGTGTATGTTTAGTGCTACAAAGTCCCAGTCTGTGACAGAAAGCACTATGAACATGTAAGTCATTATTTTAAACTTGCATTACACACAGTATAGGATAGGCTGCTACAAAATGCGCAAAAAGGATTAAGATAAAAAAGTGCTTCCAAAATATAGATTTTAGTAATACCAAGACTGTGCGTAGTGCACATTTTTTATAGCGGTCTTTTAAAAGCACACACTTCACAGCTTAGCTGGTTGCTCCCTTACAATACCTCTCAAAAAGGATAAATGTGTCATCAGGAAGCTTCACTGGATTACATAAATTAAAGTCAATACCGGCTTCCAAACACCCTTTACATTTACAGATTGACCAGTTGCGTATGTTTATATTTCTTTCGGGGAAGTAGGCACCCTGGCAAGAGGCTTCTTTAGCGGTCTGCCCTCCCTCGGTTTCACAGCACAGGAGACTCCCTGCCTTACACTTCAGCTGAAGCGTTTCAACAGTAGAAACGATTCGTCCCGGGAGGGTTGTCTTTGAACAAAAAGTAGGGGGGAACTCTTTTTCTCAAATTAAACAAGCATTGGCATAGCCAATAGGTCTCGCCTTTGGGAACTTGTAAGTGTTTAGCCAGAGATATTGACTTTACCTATGTCTTTAAGCTGTGCTGTACAGAAGTCTGCAGCATGCTGAAAAGTTATAATAAAGAAGTGTCAGAAGCATTTTTGTTACCTTAGATAGACCAAAAAAGCATTATGTACAACTGAACGACCATATTAAAAAAGTATTAAAAATAATGTCTTGAGTTTTTTTGTCCTTTCAATGCTGGCAACTTGTATCTGCCTGTCCCAATGGTTGCTTGTTGTGGTTTTTTTTGTTATGGGGGGGCATAAATAACAGGAGGGTGAAGGTCAGTCAGTCAGTCAGTTAGTTAGTGAGAGTGAGTGAGAGAGTCAGTCAGTGAGAGAGAGTCAGTCAGTGAGAGAGAGTCAGTCAGTGAGAGAGAGTGAGAGAGTCAGTGAGAGTGAGAGAGACAGTCAGTGAGAGTGAGAGAGTCAGTCAGTGAGAGTGAGAGAGTCAGACAGTGAGAGTGAGAGAGTCAGTGAGTGAGAGTGAATGAGAGTGAGAGTGTCAGTTAGTCAGTGAGTGAGAGTCAGTCAGTCAGAGTGAGTCTGTTTTAGCGAGAGAGTCAGTGTTTTAGCGAGAGTCAGTGAGAGAGTCAGTGAGAGTGAGAGAGACAGTCAGTGAGAGTGAGAGAGTCAGTGAGAGTGAGAGAGTCAGTCAGTGAGAGTGAGAGAGTCAGACAGTGAGAGTGAGAGAGTCAGTGAGTGAGAGTGAATGAGAGTGAGAGTGTCAGTTAGTCAGTGAGTGAGAGTCAGTCAGTCAGAGTGAGTCTGTTTTAGCGAGAGAGTCAGTGTTTTAGCGAGAGTCAGTCAGTGAGAGAGAGTCAGTCAGTGAGAGAGGGCCTGTGAGAGTGAGAGAGTCTGTCAGTGAGAGTCTGTCAGTCAGTGAGAGTGAGTCAGTGCGAGAGAGTGGGAGAGTGAGTCAGTGCGAGAGAGTGGGAGAGTGAGTCAGTGCGAGAGAGTGGGAGAGTGAGTCAGTGAGAGAGAGTGGGAGAGTGAGTCAGTGAGAGAGAGTGGGAGAGTGAGTCAGTGAGAGAGAGTGGGAGAGTGAGTCAGTGAGAGAGAGTGGGAGAGTGAGTCAGTGAGAGAGAGTGGGAGAGTGAGTCAGTGCGAGAGAGTGGGAGAGTGAGTCAGTGCGAGAGAGAGTGAGAGTGAGTCAGTGCGAGAGAGAGTGAGAGCGAGTCAGTGCGAGCGAGTCAGTGCGAGCGAGTCAGTGCGAGCGAGTCAGTGAGAGTCAGTGAGAGTCAGTGAGAGTCAGTGAGAGCGTGAGAGTCAGTGAGAGCGTGAGAGTCAGTGAGAGCGTGAGAGTCAGTGAGAGCGTGAGAGTCAGTGAGAGCGTGAGAGTCAGTGAGAGCGTGAGAGTCAGTGAGAGCGTGAGAGTCAGTGTGAGAGTCAGTGTGAGTGTGTGTCAGTGTGAGTGAGTCAGTGTGAGTGAGAGTCAGTGTGAGAGTGAGAGTCAGTGTGAGAGTGAGAGTCAGTGTGAGAGTGAGAGTCAGTGTGAGAGTGAGAGTCAGTGTGAGAGTGAGAGTCAGTGTGAGAGTGAGAGTCAGTGTGAGAGTGAGAGTCAGTGTGAGAGTGAGAGTCAGTGTGAGAGTGTGAGTCTGAGAGTCAGTGTGAGTGAGTCAGTGTGAGAGTGAGAGTCAGTGTGAGATTGAGAGTCAGTGTGAGAGTGAGAGTGAGTGTGTGAGAGTGAGAGTGAGAGTGTGAGAGAGTGAGAGTGTGTGAGAGTGAGAGTGTGTGAGAGTGAGTGTGTGTGAGAGTGAGTGTGTGAGTGAGAGAGTGAGTGAGAGAGTGAGTGAGAGAGTGAGTGAGAGAGTGAGTGAGAGAGTGAGTGAGTGAGTGAGTGAGTGAGTGAGTGAGAGTGAGTGAGTGAGAGAGTGAGTGAGTGAGTGAGTGAGTGAGTGAGTGAGAGTGAGTGAGTGAGAGTGAGTGAGAGTGAGTGAGTGAGAGTGAGTGAGAGTGAGTGAGTGAGAGAGTGAGTGAGTGAGAGAGTGAGTGCGTCTGTGAGTGCGTCTGTGAGTGCGTCTGTGAGTGCGTCTGTGAGTGCGTCTGTGAGTGCGTCTGTGAGTGAGTGTCAGTGAGTGTCAGTGAGTGTCAGTGAGTGTCAGTGAGTGTCAGTGAGTGTCAGCGAGAGGGTCAGCGAGAGGGTCAGCGAGAGGGTCAGCGAGAGGGTCAGCGAGAGGGTCAGTGAGAGGGTCAGCCATTAATGCAAGGCATTTGCAGTTAGGGCGAGTACTGTAAAGCTCAACTTTCATTACATGTTTGCAGAGTTTAACGATTTGTGGCTATTCGTAATGATCTGAGGATACTACATTATTAAATGCAAATAGGATTTTAGCGCCGAGCGTACCAGCAGACACGGCTTAATTTGAGGCCCCTGAAGGCGATAACATTATGCCACTGGTTTGAGCAAGCGTTTAACAAAGTGTGTGAAGATACGGGCATATTGGAAGGAGTCACGGGGGAGGAGGCAATGGAGAAATCATGAGAAGAGAAGTGGAGGGTGGGAGCGAGGAAGACGAAAAGGGAGAGAAATGGAGTGGGTGATGGAAAAGGAAAGACAGCGGTACAAGGTACCATGAAAAAAACGAGAGATAGAGAGAGAAAATGGCGAAAAATATGAACAAGCTGTGAAAAAAGGATTAGGATAAAGATGAGTGACGTAGAGAGAGGATGGACTGACTGTATGTGGGAGTGGGGGGGTGTAAAGAAACTTGTAGAGGCTAGCGGTGAAGAGGGAATCGCACATAGCACGCACACCACATATACCTGCATGCACACACACATTACTGCATATAAGGTGTGTTCTGACATATCTAACCTTCAGCTTTGTACAAATACCTGCATACATAGCAAATGCATAGGTACACTGCCCCTTGTATGCGCGCGCTCACACACACGCA
The DNA here is from genome assembly GCA_963921515.1 of Calotriton arnoldi. Lineage (NCBI taxonomy): Eukaryota > Metazoa > Chordata > Amphibia > Caudata > Salamandridae > Calotriton > Calotriton arnoldi. Next base: position 707,427 of record CAWUFW010000598.1, on the reverse strand, counting down.
CGTTCATAGCTGCATGCACACACAGATCTAGAGTGTGCTGCAGACTGAATCGGAGACAGTCAGTGTCTAGGGACAGCGCTTTGTGCCTTTGCTATTCTTAGACACCGCTAGAGACAGTCCCTGGCCCGGTGCTCCGTGCAACAGATCAATCTCGGCTCTCCAGACAGACATATTTTGTCTGCTGTGACCCGGAAGAGGATGGGGGAGGGGCAAGAAAAGGGAAGATGAATGGAAGGAGAAGGGGAGATTGTGAGAAATCGGAGAGGCGGGGGAGGAGGCAAAGGAGAAATCATGAGAAGAGAAGTGGAGGGTGGGAGCGAGGAAGACGAAAAGGTAGAGAAATGCAGTGGGTGATGGAAAAGGAAAGACAGAGGTACAAGGTACCATGAAAAAAAAAGCAGATAAAGACACAAATGAGCCCTGCAAGAGCAGGAACTTATAACTGAGACATATCTTTAGGGCACAGGCGTTGACCCTGCGGAAGTGCTAGTTGTGAATTATAAAAAATGGAGACTTTCAATACGAAAAACAAAATACCTGTCAACCGAAATCCATCGTATGCGTTCACTGTCACACAGGCTTAAGATAAATATATGTTCTCTTCTTTGAAAAGTACAGTTTCCGACAGACCGCTTCCTTGTCTGCCTGCTAACTCCCGTAAACCAGTGGTGCGCGCGCACCACAGAGGAGCGGGGGGAGAGGGGGGAAGGGAGCGCGGCAGCCAGGCGAGCGCGTGCTGGCCATCGACGGGAATGGGCGGAGCAAAGGCGGGACACGCGCCCGCCTTTGCCCAATTGCGTGCTGGATTTTTTTTTTTTTTTTTAAAAGCACGCGAAAGCCAATGGCAGCCGCGGAAAGCAAAACCACACGCACGAGCGTGTGGTTAGCTTTCTAAAGCCCTTTCTAGAGGTCTCGCGCTGCGCGAGCAGTGCTCTGCACTGCAACGCTAGGCGCAAGACCTAAAAAGTATGGGCACGTCGTGCCCCTCAGATCAGCCTGCCTTCGAACACTCTTCTCTACATGTTACAAGTGTCTTATTAAGCCATACTCTAAGACTGAAGACAACCCACTTAAAAAAAAAAAAAGTACAATAGTTATGATTTTTCTGTACCTGGACAGCTCTCTTCAAATAACTGCTGTTTGCCAACAGTAACTTTCGTGTAACATATATTTGCAAAACATTTTCATGGTAAAGACGGATATTTATGTTCACTATTTTTCTTTTACATTGAAATTATGTTGTGATTTTTTCATGATAGCCAGAAGCTCTTCTAAAGTCCCTCACATGAGGATAGTAACACCATGTGATCAATACTTTCCCCTAAGTAGGATCAGTCGAATACCAGAAGGCAGCATCGGCAGTAGAAATGTGACAAGTGAACCTTTGAAAGGTATCTGCACTGCTATTAACTACGAGGAAAAATGCAAGTTTGTTTAGTAACGTTGATCCATTTGAGCTAGACAACAATTTTTTGTAGAAATTTTCAAATCTTACAGAAAATGGCAGAAAATGTGGCAAGTGTGATTAATCCATAATTACAATGAAAACGCTGTGTGTGCAGAATGGCGTAACATCAGTGGCAATAGCAACAACCTAACACACGCCCAGCTGAGGGGGTCTTTCACCACAAACACCAAACCGGTCTAAAAATCTAAATCCGTATTTGTAAAGCGCGAACTACTCACCCTTACGGGTCTCAAGGCGCTGGGGGCCGTCGTGGAAATTAAGTGAGCTTTTGCCCAGAGTCACATGGTGCTGAGCTGAGCTGCCGCCGGAGCCGGGGATCGAACCATGAACCCTATGCTCCGAAGGCAGCTGCCCTGGCCGCTGCACCACACCTCTCCATGTGGAAATTCAAAAGAAACACTCTCCCTTAAACAGAAGCCCATAACAAGCACATGCCATGCCAAAAGAAGGTGTTCCAATCTAAATATTTGTGGGGAATATTTAAAACGAATAAAGATGTAACAGCCATTATTCTTTTCTGATATAATGAGTGAGGATATCCAGTCAGCCACAAAGTGTCTGACTGCAGCATGCATTTGTGCAGATGGCTTGAAATGAAACTCTTAGCAGCTGTTTTGTTGACATTGATTTCTACCGTTCATCAAATGGATTTTTTTTAATGTCATTCGAATTTGAACTAGTTTTATTTTTTATTAGCCATTCATACTCTAACCATCGAAAACGGACGAACCAAAAAGAAATTATTAATGTTACATACTTTGTCCTGCAAGATGATTCTTTAGTTTAAGAAACATTCCCGTTCCAACAAGCCCACCATTCTGATTTTTTGTGAATTTTTAATTTTCATTTTTTAGTAACTTTGTTTAAAATGCTTAGCAGTTCATCATATAAATTTCAGAATAAACTGCTTCGACTGGGTGGTTCCTACAATTCTCATGAGCGCGGCCAAAGAGTTCCAAGATTCTTTAAAACCTCATTCTTAGTGGCTGGTCAAGTGTGGGCAGCTGTTTTCACGCACAGTAGATGGTTGACGCTAGGCATGAAAAGAAACCCCCAAAGCAGCGGCTTTTGGAGTTAAAAAAAAAAATCCCCAAAAGCTGCAAGAAAGTAGGAAAAAGGATACCAAACAATGGCCAAAAGGAATCACGCTGCCCATTGTAACAGGCACACCTGGCAACACTGCCGCAAGTGTAGGATAGACATGTTCCAGCCCCGTCTCATCTCTCGGGAATCACTTCCGGGTCACTGCAGCGAGAAGTCACTGGCAAATTGCAAGGGCTTGTCGCAGACACTAACGGAAAGAGCAGAAATACCTGTTCAAAGGCTGCCAGGCCTCGGTTTGCTTCTCAGAGAGAACAAGCAACACACTTTCACCCATCATGCCCTTCTGTTCAGTGACTCCGGTGAGGTGTGTTGTGAAAAAATTATCTTGGTGACCAGAACACTGTGGCTGCAACAAGCAACTTTGGGGGGATAGTTCATGTATTCACTTTCGAAGGACGCGCTATTAATACCAGTAATTAATGCCGGCATCATGTCATGTATTCCCCAGATTGTGGCCTGGGGTCTGTGTGGAAGCCGAGCTCACATTCCGGCACCGACTATGGTAGCATGAGTCATCTAGCGCTGGGATGCCCTCGGGTAACCATGCGCTTTTAGAAATGTTAATCTAATCTAGCTCCTGGGGATAATAGGGGAGGTGGGTCAGGACTTTAGTTTCGCTTGCCCAGGAAACTTCCCCAAAGGATGCAAGAGCGCTGGACCACTGTCTCACAGTGTTCTATAAATAGGTTTGAGGCTTGAAGTTGTAATGTATTGTTTTAGATCGTTTATGTCACATAAATGCGGCCGTGTTTGTACTCCCCAAACCTTTCTGCCAATAAAACACCTTCACATACCAGCAAACAACAAAAGCCTCAGGACTCTGACTCCACTCATATATCTAGTTTCAATTCAAATTGTGAAAGCCAGTAGGTACCAAAACTTGGGGAGGGATGGACTGGTAGGACTAGTGCCGTCTGGGGCACCTAGGGAGTGCCAGGCTTGGGGAAAAAAAATCTGTTTTTTGATGCCACATACGATGCTGCTGTATGGCCATAACAAAAAACCTCAACAGAAGTACTGGTAGACACCTTTTGAACCAGGTAACACTCAAGAGGAGGGACAAGGAGCACTTTAGAAAAGACTAGGTCCAGTACCGTTACTCCCAAGAACTAGCATCTAATCACTGTGTGGTAACTGTTCCTTAAAGTTCAGATCCATAACCAATTTGGTCACGTAAATAGGGGAAAGGGGAGAAAAGAAAAGTAAATCTCTATATGTAGTGTTCCCAGTAGTTAGAGGTGGGGGAATTTCTCCTTTAGAAATTAGTGCCCTCACACACCCTTGCGAGTGTCATGCTTCATCATCGGGCGTAGCTCCTCGTGGGGGTGGCGCTGCTGTCCCCCACGGGCCCCGCAAGAGGGCTCTTCGTCGGAGATCTTTTTATGGAGACGCCGCAGTTGTGCATGTGGGTGTGTGGGCCTAAAAGGGTTCGTGCTGGTGTATTAAAATTACCCCACCGGTGCCGTGAGGATAATTTTATTCATTGGTCGGGAGGTAAGGATAAAAGAATTATACAGGGGTATAGGGGCACCTCTATTAACAAATAGCATAGAGGTCGGGGTATTACTCCGCTGCTCCTAGTGCCCGTGTGTGTCTGTGAATGTGCGTGCCGGTCAACATGTTTCGCGCTGTCACTGGGTCCTTAATGGATCCCCATGCGCTTCGTCAGGACCGTGTGAGTGATATAATAATAAAATGATGACATAGGAGTGGGGAAAAGACACCATATCCTCCTATGATACCTCTATTCAGGTCTGTGTGCGTGATGGACGCCGTCCATCCAGCGGCAGGGCAGGTATCAGGCTAGTACGAAGGGGTCACAACAGATCCCCCCTTGAGACCGCGGGGACTACCGAGGAAGCAATGACTTCTCTTTTAATTGGGTAATAGGCTGGAACACGAGAGAGGTGTTCCCCTAAGCGCCAATTGCACACACAGACCTGAATAGAGGTATCATAGGAAGATATGGTGTCTTTTCCCCACTCCTATGTCATCATTTTATTATTATATCACTCACACGGTCCTGACGAAGCGCATGGGGATCCATTAGGGACCCAGTGACAGCGCGAAACATGTTGACCAGCACGCACATTCACAGACACACACGGGCACTAGGAGCAGCGGAGTAATACCTCGACCTCTATGCTATTTGTTAATAGAGGTGCCCCTATACCCCTGTATAATTCTTTTATCCTTACCTCCCGGACCAATGAATAAAATTATCCTCACGGCACCGGTGAGGTAATTTTAATACACCAGCACGAACCCTTTTAGGCCCACACACCCACATGCACAACTGCGGCGTCTCCATAAAAGATCTCCGACGAAGAGCCCTCTCGCGGGGCCCGTGGGGACAGCAGCGCCACCCCACGAGGAGCTACGCCCGATGATGAAGCATGACACTCGCAAGGGTGTGTGAGAGCACTAATTTCTAAGGGAGAAATTCCCCACCTCTAACTACTGGGAACACTACATATAGAGATTTACCTTTTGAACCAGCACTGGTAAATGCAATAGGTGTGGTGTTAACTACCAGCTTTTAGCTTTGTCAATGCTTGTTTTCTTTTGTCATAGGTTTTGAAAAGCTTTATTGTTGGGAAAACTGCTGGGTCTAGTCATATTAAAAAAAATGGCTAAAAGGAATTATATTTTATGGTCTCAGAAAGCACCCATTACCATAGCAATTTCTGGAACTTGAAGTGGCTAATTTGTATGCCCCTTGTGACCCAATAGACTGCAGTTAGTAACAGTGGAGTTAGCCAATGGCTGAAGTGGGCTGACTCATGCCCCATGCTTTATGCTGCAATGGGCCGGTGGGGTGGGGGGGGAGACTGTGAATGACAATAACAGACCAATGAATGAAGAGGTCTGTCTGAGAGCCCCTTTAAGTGTGTTATACATATAATTTAATTAAAATCAAGAGATCTTGTCTAACGCTAAGCCCAAAAAGGCCGTGCTCCACACAAATCAAATCAAGGGGGAAGTGCGGTCTGCAGGAGAGAGGTGCTGCAAAATAATAAGTGTCACAACTCCATGAGCCTATCATCTGGTGCAAGATCCCACTCACACATGTAGAAGCAATCTAAGTGGCTTTGGCTTCTCCTTGGGTCAGCACAATAGACGAGACCTAGATATTAAGTGTGGAAATTCAGTATATGTACACAAGGGGCCTAAGTACAGCCTCTGATTCACAAAGAGCGAAGCTGAAGACCAAGTAAGGCCCAGGTTCTGCAACAGGTGGCTACCTGGCAGGCGGTAGGACTGGCTGTCATACATGAACCAACGGATTGGAAGCATCCACCAGTACACCCAAAAGACGAGGTATGGTAGCAGGCGTCCTGGGGCAGCAAGAAGGACCATATTGCAGCAGGAAGCTGCAAACATGGCCCTTTTGCTTGTAGCACGAGATGAGAAAACCGCAAATGGATTTTTGTCTGGGGCACCAAAAATCTTTGTACCTTTCTTGAGTAGAACATGATACATACCCTGCTCTCACAGCCCTACACAAACCTTTGACGGGAAAACCTCTGCATACTGTGAATCAGGGGCGTAACACAGCAGGCGCTCAGAGGCCAGTACTCCTTCTGGGGGCTCTCCATACCTGCAGGGGCCCCCCATTCAGCCCAAGACCAATAAATATTTCTAACATATGGGCGATTTGGGGGCCCCTCGTCGCATTCTGCGGGGGGAGGGCACATAATTTTGCATCACAACACTGCTGTTAATATATGGATTTTCTGAATTACTCTATTGGGAGAGAGGGTGGTTGGATTCTTGTATGTTAACAACACCTCTCAGCTCTATGTGGCAGCCATAAGGCACCATGTGGGTGTTATATATAATAAACAGGCCTACAATACACACTGGAGCAAATAGCTCTGCCTGGGATCCATCGTTGAGACAATTCTTTGTTCATCACCCTGTCCCAATGTCTATGAAGTAAAATGAACACCATGTATAGTGCCAAGCTAATTTCTCCCTAGGACCATCTGTAAAGCCATTTCCTTCATCACCTATTCCAACTTTCCATGACAGTAATCATGTACCATATCTCATACCAGAAAAACATCCACGTCTCTTCCATACTAACAACAAAATCCATCACTGCCATGAAGCTCCTCACACAAAAATATATTTTGGTCCTTCTACCCACTATCCGACAAACCACAGACGAAAATACGAGAAGGAAGGACTTCCCAAACGTGTAGAGCAGATGCAAAGAAAGCATTACGCAATGTACTGCACTACAGGTCTAAGGCAACACAACAAGCTGTAATGCTTTAATGAAACTGTAATTTTGCTGTTTACCTCCGTGGTGAAAAGCATTAAATACAGACTGAGCGACCACAAACTAGAAAGAGAGACTCCGATCAGACCACAAATCCAGAAACTAGAAATTGCCAGTAATGTGAGATGGAAAAAGTAGCTGTAAACACACTAAAAACAACTACTGCCCTGTGTTCAGCAAGCAGAGTGGGCAGTGAAACAGGTCTATGCATGACACACAATAAAAAAAAATAAGACATTGTGAATAACATGATCTTCAAAAAATCATCGAAACTGAAACAACCACTATTGTACAAAATGTAATATTAAAGTAATTGAATGGGGACTCTGGTTCTCATACATCACGTCGAAAACTTCGAATGAACTCTCACAGCACATCAGAGCCTCCGCCTCACCTCTGGATTTCCGCCAGAAGCTGAAGACTTGGCTATTCGAGTAACAATTCGGGGGACTACACGTCTGCTCAAGCATGTGGATACCCTCACGGGTGGGTAGCGCACTCTGCAAATCAACATAACATAACTCGGTCACGCCACCAATATGGCGGTTGTGCCGGTCCCCGGACGCTTCCATTGCGGGGGCGGGGCCAGCGTCGATGAAGCGGTCCGCGCCCGCCCGCTCATTGGCTCCGACAGCTGTGACCCGGAAGCAGTTTTAAGTGCTTCTGGGGCAACGCAGGGAGAAAGGGTCCCAGATCTAGCCGGGACCTGTTTTTTCCAGCTGGGGGTAGAAGCCCCTTTTAAAAGGAGCAGCGGAAGAGTCTCTTCCTCGCCGCTCCGCTCCAAGGACAACACCACGCCGCCTTCACACGCCGGAGGACTCGAGGAAGCCTCAGTTTTTTCGCTTTTCTTTTTCCCTTTTTTTGCAGGGATATTCCTTATCGAGCAGTTTCGGCGGGATCAGCTGGGGAGATCGGGCAGTGTCGGCGGTAGCAGTGGTGAGCCGGGGAGGACTCACGGAAGCTCCAGTGTTTGTTTCTCCTCTGTTCTTTGCTTCTCTTGTCACACAGATTCCTCGCATCTCTCCCCGTGACCAGAGATCGTGCAGCTTTGCGGCAGGGGCAGAGATCGGCCGTTTTCATAGAAGAGACAGCTGGGGGCCTTTGAGCGTGGAGAAGCCTTCTGAGGGCCAGGATTCAAGCTTCTTGCACCCCTGGTAAACCGGCACTTTCACCACAGTCAGGAGCCACTCGGGTTTGAGCATTACTCACCCGACCCACAGGATTAGCCTGAGGGAGTGGCTCTGGCTGTGGGGGTGTTTGTGGTCGACCAGGGGATTGCTGCAGAGGTGAGGGTTTTGGGCATCTTCCCAGACCAGGCCGCAAAGTGGGGGAAAGCTGTATAGCGGTTAAGGGTAGACTGCCCATAGGTGGTGTTTAAAGTGTACCCTGAATTTTGTGCTGGATTGCTTCCTAGTATTGGTGGGCATTTGAGGTTCTAAATCTGGCCAGTGGGGCAGCCAGCTGCAATTTGAGAGTTGAAGGCCCAACTTAATTTGATACAGAGGTTTCAGCAATGGCACTCAAAGCAAAGAGGGGGCAGGTCCCAACTAGGATGGAGGAATGGATGGCTGCAATGATGCGCACTATGAGCGAATTGGGTCAGACCGTGGAGGGGCTGCGCAGGAGAGTGGAGGGGCAGGAGGAGGATGGGGACAGGCCCAGGCGTTCAGGGGTGGCAACCAGGGGGGCGTTCCCTCCGGTACCCCGTAGATCAAGAAACAAACGGGGGGAGGGGGGTCGGCCCCTGTAGGGTTACCAACCCCAGCCTTGCCAGTACCCGCGGTACCGGTATTCCCAGAGCCTGTAGTCCCAGCCCTCCCAGGACCATCTTTCCCAGTGCCGGTAGTCCCAGCCCTCCCAGTGCCTGTAGTTCCGGTACCTGTGATCCCAGCGGGGGGGGGGTGAAGCCAGGGGGAGTGATTCCACCAGCTTGCATGGGAGGCCCAGGGCAACCTAGTGCGCCAGGAGGTCCTAGTTTAGATGGGCTCAGCCAGTTGTACCCACCGGCAGTACCCCTAATTTGGTCCCGGGCCAACCTGATTTAGTGGCAAATTTAGCAGCGGTGCTTCCATGGCTAGCTACGGCAGGGACAGTGATTCCATCTGCGGGCAGTGGGGTCCTGTTAACTGAAGGGGATGCAGTAGAGAGAGCCAGGAGCTTGGTAGCGCAAGTTGAGAAAGCTAAACAGGTGGTGCCGCCACCAGGTGAGGGCCAAAAAAACAGGGAACAACGCAGGTGGCCCCAAACTCCCAAAAAAGGCCACAGCTGCAGGACCTGAAGACGCAAAGATGCAAGCAGGCACATCTGCAGGTACAGTACAATTGTTGCCAAGTTTAGGGTTGGGGGAGATGCGCTCAAACAGAGAGCGTTTGGCAAGGCACATAGCGAAGGACGTAAAAGAACAAATTTGGAAAGGGGAATACGTGAACATGTATTCTTTGTTGGTAGACAAGGATGAGAGGGAAGAGGCCAAAAAGCTAAGGGAATGGGCCCACCCAAAGGACTGGGTCAATTGGCCTACTAGGAAAAAGATTGAGGAGATGTTAATTAACTGGATTAAGGCATTTTCAAACTTTTTGCGGTGATGGTAGAGAAATTCCCAGGGCTGGGCACAGAACTGGTTTGCTACCAGAATAGGATCACATGCGCACATGATGAGTATGGGGGAATGTGTTGGAAGGAATATGACAAGGCATTTAGAAGGGTGAAGGTCTCTGACCCAGCACTCACATGGGACCAGGTGGATATGATTTTGTGGTTAAGGCACATGAACTACCAAAGCAGGGAAGTGCCAAAAGGGCAGTCCTTTCGGTCAGGGGCACCCCAAAGCGGGGGAGGGGGCAGCAGCAGCAAGAAGGGAGCGTGTTGGGATGTCAACAAAAAGACGTGCACTAGGCCCAATGGATCATGTAAATTTAGGCATGCCTGCTCTTTCTGTGGCTTATCTTCCCATCTAGAATCTAAATGTTTTAAAAAAGCAAGGGACAAGGGAGGTAAGAAACAAGAATGAGGGTTCCTTATTTGGTAAAGCTCACTCACCCATAGACACAATGGCTTTGATACCCTGGTTGAATAAATACTGCTGCCCAAGCACGGCCCAGATTTTGTTTGAAGGTTTCAGGGATGGGTTCAGGATTCCTGCCCCCGGGTATTCTGGGGTTTCTTACTGCCGCAATCAGCAGTCAGTGAAGGATAACATGTCTGAGGCAAGAGACAAGGTTTCGAAGGAACTGCGTTTGGGGAGACTGGCCGGTCCTTTTGATTCAATTCCTGTAGATGATTTTGTCTGCTCACCACTGGGGGTGGTACCCAAAAAGGATCCAGGGGAGTTCCGTTTGATCCATAACGTATCTGCTCCCAAGGGTCAGTCACTGAATGATGCCATTGATGGAGCCCTGTGCTCCGTGCGATACGCATCATTGGATCAGGCAATTGCAATGCTGCAGTTGCTTGGCCCAGGCACTCTGCTAGCGAAATCTGACATAGAGTCTGCTTTCCGCTTACTGCCAGTTCATCCACAGGATTTCCATCTTTTGGGGTTCCAGCTAGAGGGGAAATTCTACATGGACAAGTGCATGCCAATAGGGTGCTCGGTCTCTTGCTCATATTTTGAGAAATTCAGCTCCTTTTTGGAGTGGGTTTTCAGACAGGTCACCGGGCACCATTTGGTATTGTACTATTTAGATGACTTCTTGTTGTTAGGGGCACCACAGTCACAGGATTGTGGCAGGGCATTGGAGGCATTCTGCGCACTCATGGGGGACGGTGGGGTCCCCCTGGCACAGGGGAAGACAGTTGGGCTGGCCACACAAATTGAGTTCTTGGGCATTGAATTGGATTCCACTGAGGGTGTATCACGCCTGCCATGGAGCAAGGTAGAAGGTTTCACGCTGGCACTAGCAGACTGCTTGCGCAAGGAAAAAGTCACTTTACATCAACTGCAAAAAGTAGTGGGTATGCTGAACTTTGCATTGCGAATCATCCCTATGGCCCGCCCCTTTTCACGTTCCATTGCACAGGCGATGTCAGGGATGAAAGAAAAGCATCACCACACTAGGTTGTCCAGCGAGGTTAAGCAGGATATGCGAATTTGGATGGCGTTCCTGCGTGACTTCAATGGCGCGGTAGTGTGGCCCAGCCCAGCCCTGTCCAGTCCTGAGCTTGGCCTCATGACGGATGCTGCAGGAAGTGAGGGGTTTGGAGCCATCCTGGGTTCCCAATGGGCGGCACAACATTGGCCAGCTTGATGGATTGACTCTGGTGTAACAAATAACATTTCATTTCTGGAACTGTTCCCCATTTTGGTGGCCGTTAGCATCTGGCCACACCAGTTTCGCAATCAGTCTGTGGTTTTCTGGTCAGACAATATGGCTGTGGTGGAGTGCATCAACCAGCAGTCGGCCAAATGTAAGATGATGCTTCGCCTGCTTAAAGAAATTGTGTTGCAATGCATGAGATTAAATGTATTGTTTAGAGCTAGGCATGTCCCGGGAATACTCAACCACGCGGCTGACGCACTGTCTCGTTTTAAGATGCAGGTTTTCAGGTCCCATCATCCGGAAGCAGCAGACTGTACCACACCTTTTCCGGAGCATCTGTGGCAGCTTGGTGCCCCAACCTACCAGACCTCGTGGCAGCTAGCCTAGCACCCAGGACTAGGCGGGCCTATTAGGGGGCATTCACCGCATACTGCGCATCGCTAGGGCAGGGCTGGGAAGAGGAGTGGCATGACCCAGCATCCGTTATATCATTCTTGAAGGAGTTGAGGGACAGTGGGCGTTCTGTGGCATGCGCAAAGCAATAGGCTTCTTTGCAAAGATGATGGGACATAGGGATCCCACGGGCTCATTCTTGGTTCAAAGGGCTCTGAAGGGGTGGCAGCGCTTACAAGGGGCCCAGCCGGACATTAGACACCCGATTAGCATTGAAGGGCTCTCAGCCATCATGGGGGCATTGGGGAAAGTCTGTAGTTCCACCAGTGAGGTCTAATTATTCAGGTGTGCTTTTTCCCAGCTTTCTATGGCGCCTTCAAGGTGAGGGAATTGATGGCTTCTAATAAACGCGACTGGCAGGGTGGGATGCAATTTACCCATGTCCAAATGCAGGCAGGATCAGTATCATTATCAATCCCCAAATCAAAAATGGATCAGAATGGTAGGGGGGGGGGGGGGATCACGTCATCTTGCAAAGAGCTCTGGGGAACTCATGCTGCCCAGTGGGCAACCTGGAGACATATATGGCCTGCAGGCCGCGGGGCGCAGGGGGGCCATTGTTGATCCACCAGGATGGGACCTCCCTCACGAGGTTTCAGTTTGGGAGAATTTTTTCATTAGCACTAGGGGCAGCGGGCCTAGATGCATCCAAATTTGGTACTCATTCCTTCAGGAGCCACTGAAGCCACGGCTCGGGGATTGTCGGGACAGGAGGTTCAAAGAATAGGGCGTTGGTCTTCGTATTGCTACAAGCGTTATGTGCGCCTACATTTACTTTAGGTATCATTACTAATGTGGTCTTGTTTCACTTCTCTGCAGTTTCCACGTCCTGTCCCGCAGGAGGGAGCTAGCCGTCATCCACCGGTCATATCGCGCCTCACCCACGCCAGGTACCCGCCTGGGGCCAGACCCAGAGAAGTCTGGATCATAGGCCATTCATATGTGAGCAGGTTGAAACATGTTGTCACAGGCAATTTTGCAGACAGGGCCCGCCAGGCGGGCTGTAATGTTTCAATGCATGGTCAAGGGGGATTGAGGCTGAATCAGTTCTAAAAATGTGTTGGCCCTTTGTTGCTTAGGTCCCCAGCGGCACCCGCTGTGGTAATAATACATCTGGGAGGCAATGACTTAGTGCACATTGGTAGGAAGGGAGTGGTGGAGGCTATAATCACAGAAGAATATGGGGAGAGGAGTTGCCCTAACGGCTAGGGCGGTCTACCTCGAATCTGGGGAACTGGGTTCGAGTCTTGGCAATGACGCTGAACATCCTGTGATTCTGGGCAAATCACTTAATCTCCCCGTGCCTAACAAAAATGAATATGTCCTCATGTAATGCAACTGGTGCTCATGTAAAGCGCTCTGATACCCGATTCGGGTCAAGTTCGCGCTATATAAAACTCTGTAAAAAAAAAAAAGAAAAGAAGTAGGATGGTTAGCCAAGCAGTATTCACAGGCAGTTCTAGTATGGTCTCACATGATCCCGAGGTTCCAATGGGGGGGGGGAGGAAGAGTCTATTTGGGCCTTAAATTACTCGGTAAAGAGGATTAACAACAGGATTGACAGGCTTTTCCGCTCTCCTAAACTGCAGACAATTGCGCATGGTTGCATCCGGGGGGAGCGGTTTTTCCTACAAGATGGGGTTCACCTGTCTAAACTGGGTGACGATCTCTTCATGGAGAATGTGCTAGCCTGGATGGTGGGGGCAACACTCAGGGCATGACTCTTGTTTCAACAGTGGATGGGGGGGGGGGCCAGATAGTCGGTCAACTATACTGACCTGTGGCGGTAAGGTCATGATTGCTAGGTCAAATTTTACATTTCTTAGTAGGCATCCCATTGTTTAACGGGGACGCCTGGGGGGCTGGGGGGGGGGGGACAGTGGTCCCCCATCACACTCCAGGGTGTGCTTACGGCCGGTAGGCCGAAAGGTGCGGGGGGTAGGAAGTTCTGCTTCCGGCAGGCCACTTGGGTCAACCCCTGCGCAGGCACATTGGGTGCCAACGTGGCATAACATCAGCCCCTGGGAGATAGTATAGAAGGGCGTAGGGGGTGCCCGCGGAAAGGAGTCTGGTGGGCACACGGGCCTCCTGCGCAAGGTCACTCCGGTAAAGGGGGACCTGGCAAGTAGTTGGGAACAGTCATGACCTTGCACGTAGGCTCATCCAGGATACGCAGAAAACAAAAGTGTACATATTCCAGTTTTAGGTTGGGTATGGCTATGTATTAGACTCATGTTAAGGTTAGCCATAAAATGTGTAAATGTGATTGAATAGGTTTGGGTTTTCTGCGTATAAAAAGGTTTTGTGTTATGATTTTTTAATTATGATTCATTAATTTTAATAAAATACGGCCGGGTTATCCGACCCCTAATCCAAATATTGGGTTTGGATGTGTTATTATCAATGCCTCGGGGAGAGGTGGTTTGAGGGCGGGTGGGTTTGGGGGGTGTGGTTCAAAGATCATCTCATGTGAGGGGACTCGGCAATACCAGGCCATATTGGCTATTCGAGTAAAAATTCGGGGGACTACACGTCTGCTCAAGCATGTGGATACCCTCACGGGTGGTTAGCGCGCTCTGCAAATCAACATAACATAACCTGTCCGACTTGTCTTGCCTATAAAGTACATTGTACTGCATCAATTCCCCTTTCTTCAAAGGGCCCATACTATAGAGAAACATGCCGTTCGACCACACCCTCTACTCTCACCAACAAAAATGTAGATGCGTGATTCAGCCTGAGAAAGATCGCCAATTTAAACCAGCCTAAAACAGTACTAATTCATATAAGACTAGCACTAATCCATTTTCAAAATAAAAGGTTAAACACCACACGAAACTTGCCAGCGCAAACAAAATACCACAGAAACTACTCAAGGTCATCCATAAGGCTAGAAACCCCAGAGTCTCACACTCTTATTGGCCCTTGTTCATCTCCTCCTGATGTAACCAATCACGGTGGCTTAAACGATGTCCTTCATGTCAGACTCCGCTCAGGTGAGGCGTCTCTACATTATCTAGTCCCCCTCCATCCCAAGTACTGATGATGACTACTAACCCCCTCGGCAGTGAATGTGCTAGACGGACATCATGCGAGGAGATTAACGTCAAACTATTGTCTGAAATATTGTTTGTAAAATCATCTCCCAACTGGTGATAATAATAAGAGCCTGCACCCAATGGGGTGATAATTTTGTAGATGATATTTAGGACACAGTATTGAGATATTTCAGACACCGGTATTCTAGCATGCATCCACAATGACAACACGTGCAATCTGAGCATCAACCACCACAGAAACCAGTTCAAGCGCCGAGAAACCTTCCTGTCTGCTGCTGAATCACTGACTGTCAGGAGCCTCTTGAAACATGTTCCAGGAACAACCTGTGCACTGGGAAGGAAACCCCGCACCGGCCACCCCACTGGCAGGGGTCTTCTTGGCCGGTTGTTACGCTCCACACACAAGGCTGAAGCCTGAGGAGCACCCTCAACCCAAGAAGAGACCCTGTATGCCCATGTCGGATAGGAGTCAGTACCTCAACCCTCTGCCAACTCGGAGGCATCCTTCACTTTATCCCCTCAGAAGACCAGCAGTAGCAGTAGGATTGACACTCAAAGGACACCTTATCCACGTTTGCCTTCGTCGACATGCCGAAACACAAAATACAGCACTGCCTCCCCGGGCAACCCCTGTGCTCCTCCAACCAAGCCTACTGATGTCACTAGCACACACTGCAGCTCCGAAGGAGGCAGATTCTTGCAAGTTCAAGGACAAAAAGGCAATAATTGCAGTTTTATTAAAAATTAAATAAAGTGAAAGCACTATATCTCCAACAGTATTAAGATTACTAACTTGGCATCATTCTGTTGCTCCACAACTAGGTTTGCACTATAAAAATCCCATCACAAACATTCACAGATTATTTAGCAGATTTCCACTATAAAAGTTCATCCATTCAGCAACCATATACTCATCCATCCACTAGCACATGCATCTATCGACCCACCCATTCATCCATCAGCACACCCATCATATTACACCCATGAGGTAATCTGTCGGCTTGTCCATCAATCGCATATTTATAAACTAGAAAATCCATTCCCCTACACATACATCCACATATAGTGCTACATACTCCTGACAAGATGCCAAAGAATATTTGCAGCTGGTAGCATACTACTCTGTGGGAGTGCTTGAATGGAACAGTGGGATTTCTGCTGAGGAATGTATGTGAAGTGTTCAAATGTCGTGTGTGGTGACCAGTTGTGTTTTTACTGTTTGTTGTACTGCACTGTGTCTGTAGTGATGTGAAATGAGAGACAGATAGGAAACATATGCTATAAGCCACTTACGTATGGATGAAGGTCTGTGTGTGTGGCCTAATCAGCAAGTGTTTTTGTGTTGTATTTGTGCTGCAGGGACTGTTCTTACTTTGTTTCTGGGAACATGAGCAGAGCTTATGCATGGATTCCAGCGAAGGACAGAGAGATGTGGAACCATCCAACCAGTCACCAGCTCATCCCTACATCCATCCACACAACTGCATTTCCATCCACCCACCCACTGGTACCGTCATCCATCCATCCGCCGCCCAATCACCCCCTTTCAATACATTCATCCACTATGCACCCAAGCAATTACCCAACAGATCTTCATCATAATAGGAAAGCAGTAGGCACTTGAGGTTTTCTCTGAGATAGGAGTCTAAATTCTCTAGAACAAATTCCTACAGAGGCAGAACAGATTCCAAATTTCTCATTTCATTCTAGAACGCACGCCACCATTAACAGGAGAGCTCTGATCCTTCAAAAAGGCTCTGGCCATGTTCCTCTGGGATACTCTGCTCGTTTTGAGTGAGGCCATGAACTGCAGATGGTTAGTCTCCAAAAATTGCAAGCTAAATTTACAAGAAATTAATTATAACAGAGACACTGCCAGTGATTCATATGGGTTCAAGTAATAATACCCATCAATTGTGGCCGTATAAGCAAGTGTGCGAGTGGTTTACAATGACCTGGCTTCTGCCTTGCTGTGCCACAGAGAATGGAGTTATATTTCACCGTAGAGGATCCTTGTGTCCCCTGATACGGAGGGCCTGGTCACACAGGATCCACTTTTCCTTTTAGGCCAGAACAAAGATGGTTTGCAAACGGATGGGACCATGTCCAAATCCAAACAAAGTGATTAAAACAAAGGATTTCCTACTGTTATGTTAATTTACTCGTTACAGAGATCATTATTGATCCACATCTCTCTACCCAGCACTTCTGTGCTTTGTGGGCATGAGCCCCACATGTTACCTCTGTAACCCCGCTTGCGTTATTTGAATACTGGACCTGGGTCCTTTAACCCTATGCATTAGCCCCCGTATCTAGAAGTGCAGTATCTTAATACAGAAAATTGGGAAATTTGTAAATTCTGCGCAAGAACCAAAACAGAAACACACCTGCATCCCCTAAACATGGAATTAACTGAGATGTGCCACAGGGGCCTGTGAGAGCCAAGGCTTGAAAGAACAGGTGCAGCAGTGTATGCTTTACACTACCCAAACACTAGAGTTGCAACATTGGTAGCAGTAATGCAAGCTTCCAAAACACACTTACAGCAACAGCATCAGCAGCGCAAACTTTCAACATACACTAAATGAGTACAGCACATGGCATCAACAGTGTGGCCCCTTTGCACAAATATCAAATAGAGTACAGGCAGCGCGAGCTACTGCTCATGTAACAAACAACAACTACAGCAGCACAACTTCATTTACACATCTTTTGCAATTTACAGCTTTTCAGCAGTACAAATTCCATTATATATATATATATATATATATATATATATATATATATATATATCCAACAAACACAGCGCCGTCTCAACTTCTCAAAGACGACACGTTAAGGCCCATCTTTCTTTCAAGCGTGATTTAATGCAGCAAAATCACCCTACGCGTTTCGGAGCGTCCGCTCCTTGCTCACGAGTAGTGTGTATGCAAAAAACAATAAAGTTATATAACCATGTGACATACCAAACATAGAAAGTGAAAACAGACTTTATGCATTTGTCTCTCCTATATATATAATAGAAGACTTTGTGGGCTCATCTGCCTGAATTCATAAACGTTTGCATACTACACAATAATGTAAATCACATCGTGATCAAATAATACATTTCATTATTTACATTCTTTTTGCAACTGAATTAATGCAAGTGTGTACATTCTATGGTAGCTGCATCTCTAGAGAACTACAATCCCCACAATTCACTCTGGCCTATTCCGAAAGCGACACCGGTGGTTTGAGCCGTTCCAAATGTAAGTAACCATGAAATCTACGACCGCTGTCGTTGCCAGCGCACCATACACTGGCACAGCATTTAGCCCAAGTGGGCATATATTCTATCCTGTGCAATAGTTTAAAACCCTATTGAAATAGCTCGGATCCCGTCCCAATCAAAAGACAACTCCGCAATTGAAAAACGGGTTGCCACCCAACTCACTGCGCCCGCCACTTAAGTTCTACTGTGCGAGATACAAGAGTTATCTTATACTTCTTCATAACAGTTAAATCCACGCCCAAGTGGGCACACTCACTGACTTCAACCCCAGTGGGTAAACTTGATACCATTTCCGGGACCACTTCCTCAAAATTCGATAATACTTGAACACAGAGTCACATTCATAGTTCATTAGTGTTATAACACCATCCTGGCAGATATTCGCTCATTTCGCCTTCCACTTGCTACTGAGACAAATCCAAAATCTGAAATAAAATCAAACAATAAAATGTCTAATACAAACATCAAGTTCCAATTTTTACATAAACACACAAAATAGATTTGATAAGAAAGAGTGGGAATAAAAACATACATTAAAATTCCTAATTTACTTCGACATATTAGAATAGAAGCATATATGTAGTGTATTAATTTCTCAGCCTAAATGTACTGCTAGTGCCTCGTCACTGTTGTGGCCCTTTGGTTGCATAGTGTGGTATTTGATAATCATCCTGGACTCGAGACGTCTAAGTTCCTTAGTTCTATCTCCTCCCCTCTCCCTTCTGGGAATACTGTCCAGGACAATAAACGATAGCAGGTTAGTATTTTGATTGTGGGTAGAACAGAAATGTCGCGCAATAGGGTATTGTTTGTCATTGTGAGTTATTGCCCTCAGATGCTCCAATACACGTTTTTTAGCTTTATGGATAGTACTTCCAATATAGTATTTGTTACAGGGGCATCTGAGGGCATAGACAGCATACTCCGTATTGCACGAGACATGTTTCAAGATTTTAAATGTCTCAGAGTCGGCCGACAACCTCACTTCTTTACAATTAGTACTGTATTTACAGGCCTTGCATCTGCCACATACAAAGAACCCTTGTACAGCACTACGTTGTATGTTTTTCTCTTTAGGGAGTAAGGCAGGACACATCATGTCATTCAGTGATTGTGCTTTTCTATATGTGACTTGTGGATAGTCACCCAAATGTTTCTCCAAATCAGAATCAATTTTTAAAACATTCAGAATTTTCCCAAACATTTTTGGACCTCTTTAGATTTATTGTTATAGGTAGTAATAAACCTAATCTTGTTTGCGTCATCTGACTCACATTCTTTATCCTTAATTTGTAATAGATCCTCACGAGCTCTAGCTTCAACTTTTTACAGGCAGTGGATATACATTCCTGACTGTAACCTCTAGCAATAAAGCGTTGTATCATCCTGTCTTTTTCAATATTGTCATGGACCTGCACCACCTGCTCCTCCCACCAGCCAAGATAGATTGGCTGGTGGGAGGAGCAGGTGGTGCAGGTCCATGACTCATTTAAAGAACATGTGAGAGTCTGGGCCCGATATATTGATGACATTTTTTGCGTCTGGGAGGGAGTAAAATTGAAGCCGAAACCTTTGTTGAAGTACTAAATCAGAATACGTTGAACCTTTCATTTACAAGCCATTTTGGTGATAAAACTATTGAATTTTTGGATGTGCAAGTAGTGGCTGAAAAAGACAAACTCGATACTTGCCTATATAGAAAGAAAACGGCGGGCAATAGTTTGTTACACGCCCAAAGCTGTCATCCAGCTAATCTTATAAAAAGTATCCCACTAGGTGAACTATTGAGGGCCAAACATAATTGTAGTACGATGGAAAGTTACAATATTGAAAAAGACAGGATGATACAACGCTTTATTGCTAGAGGTTACAGTCAGGAATGTATATCTACTGCCTGTAAAAAAGTTGAAGCTAGAGCTCGTGAGGATCTATTACAAATTAAGGATAAAGAATGTGAGTCAGATAACGCATAAACAAGATTAGGTTGTACTACCTATAACAATAAATCTAAAGAGGTCCAAAAATGTTTGGGAAAATTCTGGAATGTTTTAAAAATTGATTCTGATTTGGAGAAACATTTGGGTGACTATCCACAAGTCACATATGAAAAGCACAATCACTGAATGACATGATGTGTCCTGCCTTACTCCTAAAGAAAAACATACAACGTAGTGCTGTACAAGGAGTTCTTTGTATGTGGCAGATGCAAGGCCTGTAAATACAGTACTAATTGTAAAGAAGTGAGGTTGTCGGCCGACTCCGAGACATTTAAAATCTTGAAACATGTCTCTGTGCAATACGAGTACTGTCTATGCCCTCAGATGCACTTGTAACAAATACTATATTGGAAGTACTATCCATAAAGCTAACAAACGTGTGTTAGGCATCTGAGGGCAATAACTCCAATGACAAACAATACCCTATTGCATGACATTTCTGTTCTACCACAATCAAAATACTAACCTGCTATCGTTTATTGTCCTGGACAGAATTCCCAGAAGGGAGAGGGAGGAGATAGAACTAAGGAACTTAGACGTCTCGAGTCCAGGATGATTATCAAACTACCACACTATGCAACCAAGAGGCACAACATGACAGACACTAGCAGTACATTTAGGCTGAGAAGTTAATACACTACATATATGCTTCTATTCTAATATGTCGAAGTAGATTAGGAATTTTAATATATGTGTTTATTCCTACTCTATCTATCAAATCTATCTTATGTGTTTATATAAAATTGGAACTTGATGTTTGTATTAGACATTTTATTGTTTGATTTTATTTCAGATTTTGGATTTGTCTCAGTAAGTGGAAGCGAAATGAGCGAATATCTGCCAGGATGAGTGTTACAACACTAATGAACTATGAATGTGACTCTGTGTTCAAGTATTATCAAATTTTGAGGAGTGGTCCGAAATGATTATCGAGATTCACCCGACTGAAGTCAGTGAGTATCTTGAAGCGTGTTATGAAGAAGTATAAGATAACTCTTGTATCTCGCACAGTAGAACTTAAGTGGCGGCACAGTGAGTTAGGTGGCAACCTGTTTTTCAATTGCGGTTGATCTACCTGATTGGGGCGGGATCCGAGCTATTTCAATAGGGTTTAAACTATTGCACAGGATAGAATATATGCCCTTGGGCAAATGCTGTACCAGTGTATGTTGCGCTAGTGACGACAGCGGCCGTAGATTTCATGGTTACTACATTTGGAGCGGCTCAAACCACCGATGGCGATTCGGAATAGGCTAGAGTGAATTGTGGAGTTGTAGTCCCCCTAGAGATGCAGCTACCATAGAATGTACGCACTTGCATTAATTCAGTTGCAGAGACTATAAATAATGAAATGTATTATTTGTCGCGATGTGATTTACATTATTGTGTAGTATGCAAGCGTTTATAATTAAGGCAGATGAGCTCACAAGTCTTCTAGTATATATAGGAGAAACAAATGCATAAAATCTGTTTCACTTTCTATGTTTGGTATGTCACATGGTTATATAACTTTATTGTTTTTGCATACACACTACTGCGTGAGCAGAGCGGACGCTTCAGCGCGTAGGTGATTTTGCTGCATAAATCACGCTTGAAAGATGGGCACTGCGTGTTGTCTTTGAGAAGTCTGCGACGGCGCTGTGTTTGTTGGATTTACGAGGGTTTGCGACCCTGTTACGGCCCGCCATTACAAGTGGCGCGGGTTCATTCGCTATTGAATTTTGGAATATATATATATATATATATATATATATATATATACATATATACATACATACATATACACACACATATACACACACACACATTCATACATACATGGTCATGGCCGCCACGAATACAGCAAAGCAAGCTTCCCTTGCCCATACAAAGCAGGTGCACCGTGGGCAGTTGGAGTTCAAGATTGCATCGCACAAGCAAAAGATAATGCAGCACAGAAAGCAACAGTGCAAGCAGGGCTTTAAGCGGGACCAGTCCCTCTGGGTCTCAGACAAGGTAGTAATTAAAACGGACTTTGAAACTGGTTCCTTTTGGGCCCTTTAAGTCTTTATTTTACATGCATAAACAGTGAATGATTTCTGAACAACTCGTGTAAAAAACATTAAGGTAATCAAACTTGTTCCTATTAATATTTCACATGAATTACTTAATCTTGCATTCCCTAAAAGTGTTTATTTTTTCCAGGACGGTGTGTCACAGAATTTATTTTTTCAGGCAGCATATTACTGTTGTGTAATGCACGGCTAAACAGAGTCCCCTCCAGGTGCTTACAACGGGCCACGATTGAGTTATGGCTGAAGGCAGTGCAAGTTTCTCTGAGTGCCTGTCAGTGGGTCAAAAAGGTGTTCAGAATACATGCTCATCCACTCCTTGGCCTCTCTGCAGAGCACACAATCAATCAGGGAATCTTAAAGCGCGCTACTCACCCATGAGGGTTTCAAGGCGCTGGGTGATGCTCCGGGTTAGCCGAAAAGCCAGGTCTTTAGGCCCTTCCTGAAGGTGTGCAGGGTAGGGAAGCGTCTGATGTTGACTGGGAGTTCGTTCCAGGCCTTGGCAGCGACGTAGGAGAAGGCTCTTCCAACGTAGGAGAAGGCTCTTCCAAAGTAATGGTCATGTATGCCAGTTGCAGTTGTGTGGGTAAGGTGGCACGCCAGGGCTTTAAGTGGGCCGGGTCTGTCCGGGTCTGAGCACCGGCAGTTTTTTGGGGGGGCCCTCGAAACGGGTCTCTATCGGGCTCTATTTTCACGGCTGGCTTAGGTAGTCCTTTCTTTTTTAAATTTTTTTTCTGGACTGCAGTGAGAGCTCAGTTTCCTCACTGAGTAGTGGCGGTCACGGCATGACGTCCACGGCACGACGGCATGACGTCATGCCAGGTCAACGTTGTTGGAGGAAGGGAAACCCTTTAAGAGAGCCATTTTCTCTCAGGATTTCCCTTCTCTTTTCCAGCGCAGGAGCAACGTCGTCGTGGTGCCAGCGTGGGATGGTGGATGGATGGTGAAAACCGAGACTTTTAGAAACAGGTATTACCTTCTCTTTCCTGCTTTCGTTTATTTGCTCCCCTGTGAAATGGATCCAAAAAAAACCACTTTTGCTGGCAACGTCCTCTTTTTCTGACTTTTTCAATTTCTAAGTGCAGCCTCGGGGTGGAGAGAACTAAAACATTCAAAATATGAAAAGTAACTAACTAAAGCAAGACAGAGTGGTTGCAAGGTGGCCAGATTGATTTATTCACCTAAACACATTAGCGCCACTTTACAGTGTTTGCCAGTGAAGCGCTACTTGTGTTTTCTCGTCTCTCTTTGAACAACATTGCTTTCCCTGGGTGGGAAAGTGCACTGATCCTGGAGGTACTGAAATACCTGCTTGATGGGTGAATTGGAAAACAAAATGCATACCGCAGCTCTGTGTTTATGAATGTGGTCTTTTAATCCATACTGCTTACGTTTTGTAAGGATATAAGCAATGGGCATTGAAGCGGTCCCTTCTGGGCCCTGCGGTCATGGCCTTAACTTTTCAGGCAAAAGCACTCACTCATTTCTGAATAATGAGCGTAAAAGAAAAAAGGTAACCATGTTGTTCCTGCTTACATTTCACATGCTTTACTTAATCTTGCATTCTCTGAGTGTTTGCTTTTTCTTGGATGTTAATTTTTTTTTAGGCAGCATCTTGCTCTTGTCTAGTGCGTAATTTGAATTGAGTCACATCCAGGTGTTTATAGCGGGTTAGTGCAGTGCAAGTGTCTCTCAGTGGGGCAGTATGGTGTTCAGTGGGGAGAGGATGTGGCACTATGGTCAGAGCTGCTGAATTTGCAACTGGGGAACCAGGTTCAGCCTTCATGACCAGGCCACCAGACCACTCCCCCTGAGGGAGCACATTCCCATACTAGACCTTAGAAGGCCCCGCAAGATTTTAAAAGCCCTGGTGTCTTAGCACCAGCAGGTGGACCCTAGCAGTGGCAAGTGTGGGTTAACCTTGAAGGCCTGTCTGCCACAATTCATTCTGAAGTTCACCTCCAGTCTTGCAGGCAGGCCTATGAAGCAGCACACCATAGAGTGACAGTGACTCTGTCACTGAGGTCCTAGGACCCTTGAGCAGGGTGGCTCTGGGGCAATGCGACCGCACCAGGCGCTGACCACCCGCGATCCGTGCAGCTAACAGCAGTGGGGCAGAGGGGCCGGGTAAGGGGGGATTTCAAGGGACGATGCCGAGGGAAATTAAATAATTTTCCTTCAGCATCATCCTCGAAACCCCCTTGCAACCCACCGCTGTTACCTACACGGAGCTATAAACAATGTATTAGTTAAAATCGTCAGATTATGCAGCAGATGATGTATTATGTGGCAAATATGGCAGCGCCATAATTATGTGGAAAACATTTGCAAACTAGGATATTTTGCCATTCATGTTTGAACTGCTCTTGTGGAAAAAGGGTGGGGAAGTGCTGATGACAGAAACTCCATGGCTGGGAGACAAAATGGCTTGCGATTCCACTTTTAAGGATATTTGGGACATTCTGTGATTGAAACGTATCCCACTTTGTGAATGTATTTTAATGTCAATAACTCATTTTAAACCTTAAATAAACATGTGTATCCATTGGTTAAATTAAATAACGTAATAAGCTGTAACTGGTTAGTGAAATGGGAAACAAATACTAAAAATTGGGATATTTTGCTCTTTCTGCCACACCTCTGACTCCGTCGAGAAACCTAGCAAAATAGACACAGTGAATATCTTCAAGGGTTTTGGGGAATCCTGCAATAGATTTCTAAGTAATGTAAATAATTTTTACATGTTTTTAAAGTGTTTGGTATTTTTATGGCTTATACTTAATAAATATACCTTTTTGCCTATTTTATTATCCTTTGCTGGATGCGACTTCATGATTTTCTTAAGCACACAATGCTGGTTATCTTGATTTAGACCACGCCCCTACTCGGATAGGCCACACCCCTTTAAGAAATTTGTCACGCCCCTTTTAGAGCACCCCCAGTTTTTTTTCCCCACTTAAAGCCCTGTGGCACGCTATGTGAAGTTTAGTTTGCAAGTCTAAGCTATGCCCTTAATTATATAGGCCACGCCCCTTTTAGGGACCCTCCACTTTTTTCAAACCATTAAAGCCCTGAGTGCAAGCTTCCCTCGCACACGCAGACTAGGTACACCATAGGCAGTCAGAGTCCAAGCTTCCCTTACAGCATGTGCCGCTAACGCATAGGCATCACACGTTTTACTTGCACAAGAGGCTCACTATGGGCAAGAGAAGTACTGTATTCGCTTACTACACCAGACGTTTAAGCGCAAACTTCCTCACACACGGCAGGTACAGCACAGTGTAGGCACCCAAAGAAAACATGCAGAAGCAGTGCAAGCTTATCTCGCACACGAGGAGAAAAGTACAGCACAGGCAGCAGCGAAACCTCTCCTGACAGACAGATGTTAACGAATATGTGCAGTTTTGCATGTACGTCTCTCTAGAATAAAAAAAAAACGGGCGTGACCGCTGCTTTATACAACTAACGAGTATTAATTAAGGTATTACCGGTTCAGAGAGGTGGAGTCTGGATTTGAAAGACGGCTTCCGGTCTCGGTATAAACACCAGCTCCCTCCCAGCTGACACCTGAACGTGCATCGGCGTGACGTGCGCGCGCCGCCCAGCTATGGGTTCTGCACAGACCGGGCATGCGTCCCTGTAGCCAAGACGACAGACAGGTGCGTGCAGCGCAGTCTCGTCCACTCCACGGAGCCGCTACCAGCCTGCGTGGAGCAGCAATAAATAACCGAGTAGCGCAAACTCATACGAGAATGTGATCACTTATAAGACTTCAACTCAACACAACCCACTGCACTGCAATCCCACCCTAAGAAGCATGACCAGCCCAAAGAGCAGCAATCACCCAGAGCTACAGGTGATGAGCTGACCACGCCACAATGGCCACAGCAGCTGTTGGCCACCTAGTTGAGTCGTATTCATTACATTGAGATGTTACTGCCCTCAATGATCCATGCTGCACCCCTGCCTGTGAACCTCATCTACCAGGATACCACCAGCACACCCGACACCACACGCTTTGTTCGCTGCAGACAGACAATATTTAAGTTCCTGCCCCCACAGGCCATAGACTGGGTTGTTATGGAGTTGGCGGGGAGACGGACACTGCCCATAGAAACACATTAACCATAAATAGTCGAATGGCACACTGACGCTAAGGCAGCCTTCTGTATGGCGAGGGCTACCATTCTCGCCAAAGTCTATGAATATCTGAAATACGGGAGTCTCAGGGACACACCACCACATTCTGCAGGGGGTATTCTGCCACAAATCACCCTGGGTATCAGAGCAAGTAGCGCACACAGGAGATTTGACAATACTTCTATAAAAAGATAAGCAAGGAACAGCTAACTCAACCCGACATCCTTGTCTTTAACAAACTCTCAGAGACCTGCAGGCCATTCAAACTTTAATTTTGTAATTGATTTTGTGATGTGCAGTCAATTGGTGTAATGACGGACGTGGTGTGGTTACAGAAAGGTCGATGGGGAAGTGAAGTATCAGAACGGTTCTCAAAATAAGTTTGGTCGTGTACATGTTTTGGGTGAATTCCTCTAAATCGTTAAAATCACCAGATAACAAAAGTCTCGATGTGTCCGATCAAATGATTATATCCCCAGCACGAAAACTGTTAAAAGATTCAATTAAAATAAGTGTTCGGGTTTCTTTTATTAAGACGTGTTAAAAATATCAGTGGCATTACCTATGGAGCTAATAATATATGTTTGCAAAAGTAAATTCATGCAAGTGGGAAATATTAATTTCTAACAGCTGGTGCTCAAACGAGAGCAAGGGGCCACGTTCAATACGTTTAAATCCAGAGATTCTCAAACAATGTAATCAAGCCGCCTAACTGTTGTCAAAGCGCCTAGAGGCAGTTACAATCTCAGAGGACTTTCAGGTCAATAAATGAACGTTCAGAGACCTCTAACCATATAGATGTGCTATCTATGTAAAATACATAAGGAACAGTAACTGAGCTTTGTTCACAGCTATGCCAAGATAACCTTCACATTTCCAACAAGGAAAATGCCTCACAAAGACAGTCCCACTGGAAAGGCCAGTATGAAAGCGGGCCTTTCCCTTGAGTCGTGCAAAGCACCAGCCTCATCTGTCTCAAAGACCAGCGATTGCCATCTCAACTTGAAGTGCTGAGTCAGACCTAGTCTCCCTATTCCCCATTAAGCGACCAATGGCTGGATTAATTGCCGGTAATCTTCATTACCACCACGTCAAAAAAAAGCAACAGGAAATTAAACTGTGGCACCCCTAGACAACACATCAGTTTGGAAAACCAGATAAGTCTTCATAGCTACACCGAGCTTGTGGTGCCAAACCAAGATAGATGGTGTAGCCCAGGTGGCGGCACTGCAGATGTCCGAAACAGAAACCACACCAAACCCAGTCAAAGAAGCTGCCATTGCCATAGTAGAGCGAGCCAGAACATGACCAGAGAGAGACAAGCCAGACTAAGAGTAGGTAAGTGAAAAGACCGACTTTACCCAACGATCTAAAGTCATGACCCTTATGGTCCACACACCAAAATTGATGAAAAGGTTATCGCAAGGTTTAGATGCAGAAGCACGGCTGAGATAAAAACAAACATTCTACACCACCTGCGGACAATGCAACCAAAGCATTCTCCTCCTCCTCCGAGGATGGGTTCGGAGGAAAAAGGCAGAAGAGCCATTTCCTGATCCCAGTGGAAAGCAGAGATGACTTGGGGATAGAAACCTGGAGCCAACCTCATCACCATGCGATCATCAAACCAACTCGAGTAACAGTGTAAGAAGCCCCTCTCACTGGGCTGTCATGCAATAGTAATAGCGACTAAGAAGAGATTTTAGAGTGTAAGAAAATCTGGACCTCTGCCAGATACTCAAAAGGAGAAACCTACATGGCTGCAAGGACCACACAGGGATCCAAAGGAGTAGCGCAAACACAAACCATGGGCTTCAATAAGACCACACATATAAAGGCTGCACAGACCAATTCAGGAAAATGGGGGTAAAGGAACTGTGAACTCACTGGATCCCTGTGTGCCCGGCCGAAGAGGGGGAACAAAGTATTATAGGATGTGCTCTGGGCGCAGATGCCCTTTATGGACCCACGTTAGTTGGGACGGAACAGGGATTACAAGCAAAACACACGCTTGGATATAGTGAGCTGGGTGGGGGGGCAGAGTAAGAACTGGTCTGAGGAAGAGGATGAGAAGGCACTACATTTCTTTTCTCCTGCATTGACAAGGTAAATATGTACCTTTCTGAAAAATCTGATGTGTTAACAAATCCAAAATGCTGCAGCCAGATTGCTGTTGAAGACTGGGAAATAGACAAGCCTTCATACCCTATGCTAGCGCCCTCTCCATAGCAGAATACTAGGTTCAGAGAGCTCTGTATTTCACAGACTTACCCAGAAAGTAGGGCCACATTGTGCAAGGGAAACATCTGTTACCTAGGCTGTTCTTTCTAGGCCTCAGGGCCTAGGAATGGTATCCCTTTTCTCTGGGGTTCAAGCTGCTTTTCAGCTCCCTAACTGTACACATTCTCCTGTGAACTGGCCATTTGAGGTCTGGGAGAAGCCTGAAGAGATGGAAGTGTCCCAGGTAAGGGCACTCAACAAATCAAGCTTAACATAACAGTTTACAACGAAAGACACAGCTGGAGATTAATCAGAGTCTACAGTGCTCCAGAAGGCAAGGACGTGTGCTGGTAGCCCTCATCTGCCCACCTACAGACACTATCACTTCTTCTATTATCGACTGCTGGATTTTGACAAAGATAGCACACACAAGTGCTTTGTGGCGTTTGACGCATCCAATGGAAAGGAGAGTGCAGCCTTTGTAGTGGGAGTCTGCTTACATTTTATGAACAGATGGTGTGTTATAGTAATGTGTTTTTGTATAGCCTGGTATCCACCAATTAAGTTGTCTCTTGCTGTATGCCCTAGACTGGGGTTGTGATTCTTCCAGCAATTTTTCCACAGTGGTCTTCATACTAGGCCTGGGCGAAGTACTACGCTACGCTCGCGTAGTTTGCGAGGTTTGCGCTACTTCGCACTACGCGAATTGCCACGTAGCACAGTGCAAACACGCGTAGCGTAGCGGTCATTTTTGCTTGCTCGCGGTTCTCAACGTCAAGTTGGCGACCGCGAGCAAGCAAATGACTATCCAGGCGAGACTTTTCCTCGTTCGCGATCAGCAACATCAAGTTGCCGATCGCGAGCGTGGAAAATAAACCTCCCGGCGAGATTCTCAACGCGGGGAGGTCAGGTTTCTCATTGCGAGTGGTCGCGTATGCTCGCGACCGCTCGCGATGGAAACTACCAGTCCAGCGTTGAGAAAGCTGCCGCTCGGTAGAAATCTACTCGGCGGCAGACACTTTGCTTTCGCTTGCACTGTGCAAGAAGCCGTTTGCAATGATTGCACAGTGCGGACAAGCATCCGGCACTGTGCAATCAGTCGCGAACAGCATTTGCACAGTGCACTACGCAGTTCGCGTAGCTATGCGTAGCTCGCGTAGTGCGAAGTGCACTTCGCGTAGCTTCGCGTAGGGCTACTACGCGAACTACGCCCAGCCTTACTTCATACCTGAATCACGGTTGGTGTAGAATGTTGGTTTGGAGGAAAAAGGGCTACTACCCTTAAGGATGTTTTGCCATAGCATAGCTGTGGGTCTTGAGTCCTTCCAACCTAACCCATGTACATGGTGAGTATGTAGTGGGTTGATGCTGCAAGGTGGTTGACAAGAGGGGGTTAAGGCATTGAGGCCATTTGCCTAACCCATGTCAGCTGTTCTCCAGACATGTGGTTCCCACCAACCTCTTGCAGGTGGCTTGAGTTTTCTGGCTTGAACGAGTGGTTGTACTGTGGTACTCATGCATGTTCTAGCCTGAGACGTCACAGACGGCTCCTGGCTACTGGTAAGGGACTTCTGTTTGCATGGCCTAAATTTTAAGTCTTAGTTATTTAAATATTTATTCTAGATCCCAAATGCCTGGTGTTATCCAACTATTGTTGAATCCTCCCGTTTTCTCCCTGGGCCCAGTCTTTTGAATCCCTGCTACGACAAAGATTAAAATGCCTGCAGCTCCACCAATAAAAAAATAAAATCTGACTATTTGAGAAACTCCGATTAAGGAAAGCTCTGATGAGACTATGACATCCTCACAAGGATAGAGGATAAAGTTATGCCTCTGATGAATAATAAACAGTTTTGGTGCTATACTGAAACTCTGAAACAATGGAAAGGAACTTTAAAGCCAAGGTCTGCCAAATACTTTTATCATCAGGATTCTAAGACATAATACTTATGCGCTGTGCATTGCATTTGCCCTTAAAAAAACATTCCTGCTGCTCAGTAGATTTCGATTGGGATTTTGAAAGTGTGTCCGTCTCATGCTTAAAGAATCAGGCTTTCGAGTCCTTTCTTATTGAGAGGTTTGCCAGAACTTGGATTATTAGTTAGGAGGGATGCAAGTCCTTCACAAGTAACAAGTCTGCAAGTTTCTCTTTACTGGGACCCAAAAATCCAGTTGTAGCACTTGACACTGTCAGGGAATCGAAGCAGAGCAATCCAGGGTTTACTCCTGGTGGGTGGGGTGGGCTGCTAGTAAGCCCAGCTTGTTCGTACACAACACTACTCAATAAGTAATTGTCCCATCTGTTCTTTGTCTTACAAAAATGAAAAATACTTTAATTACAATACTTAATACTACCCCGAATGGACTCATTCAACATCCTTGACAGCAAACCCACTATTGTCAACAGTACCAAGTCCCTAGGGGTCATCCTAGACAAAAGGCTCATTTTACAATCACAAATCAACACCACAGGGAGAAATGTGCTTTCTTAATTGCCTGGTGAATTCCATGCTTCATTCCAGAGCAAGATCTCAAACCTCCTGTTCCATCACTTGGTGCTATCTAGAATAGTCTACAGTAACTCTCTCCCGACTGGTCTTCCCAAGATTCCTCTCACTCCTCTTAAAATCAGTCCTACATTCGATAGGAGGTTAATCGCTGGGGCCAAAAGGAATGACTATATTTCACAGATTCTGGTTTCAGTTCACTGGCTGCCCATTGAAGCCAGGGCTATACACAAGATGGCACCTCTCAATCTATTGTGAATCTGCTGCTAGAATCTCCAACCATTAAAAAGAAACCATTTACGTACCAATGCTTTTCAGGAAACGTGAACAGGGTACGGAAATTCTCGTCTCCTAACCTATGCAAGTAGGCCATCTTTAAACCAGAGCTGAAAGCCCTTTTTCAAAGACACTTTAGTGGGCCTCTCAATCCTGTACCTCCTTGGTTTACTCTCCGCAGTGATCACTGCCTTGAGGCTTACCTCTGTACCTTCATTGGGCACCGTCCTTTACTTGGCACCAGCCCACATCTTGTTACTCAATTTAAAGACTGACGCAATTTTTGACATACTTTAATGCTCTTGGATTACTGTAAATGTCCTAACATTTTTGGCAATTTTAATTTACGTCACACGTGCATTATGTAATAATCTATTTGTGTTGTGAAGTGCTCTGGCACCTGAGGGTAATGTCCGCGCTATAAAAATACGCAAGTAAACAACTACATTTCCGGGCGCCCCACCCTAGGAACAGGCGCAGAGACGCGGCGCTCCGAGACGGGCGCGGTGTGCACGGATTGCAGCGCTCGCTGATAAGTGACAGGGTGGCTGTCGGGTGGCACTCCCCACTGACCCGCGCCCTATCGACTGACACCACAGCCCTTCTTAGGCTCTTTGTCCCTGCACTGTGATTTACAGTCTTGGCTGTGGGGGGAGGGAGGGAGGCAGACAAGCTGAGTCCTGGTGAGACCCCCAGGGCGGGAAGGGTGCATCTTCAACTCAGAGGGCGGCTCCGAACTGCTGAGGCCCCGTGGAGGGGCGGGGGCAGTCGTAACTCAGGTGAGACCCAGGTGAGCCGTTGACAGCCGGGGAGGCGTTTCCGCATCTTTTAAAAACAAGGCCCGCCCGGCAACGAGGGAGTGAGACAGCTGGAGCCGGGGCCTGACATGCAGAGATAAACACATTCCAGAGGGGAAGGGACAGGCGGCACACTTCAGAGAGGTCACAGAGGAGAGAGGTCACGGAGAGACGGCGCAGAGAGGGTATGAAGCGGGTACATTGGAGAGAGGGCACAGACAACTGAGAAGGCCTAGAGCAGTGGTCTTCAAACTTTTTAATGCCGCGCCCTCCCAGTGGGGTAAACAAGTTATCGGCCCTCCTCAGAATTTTTCCAAATTATTTTATTAAATCGGCAATGTTTAAATATGTTTATACACATTTAAACATTGCAGTTACCTTCTGTTACCGTTTTATAAATGCAATCAAATACATGATTGCCAAACATACTATTCTGGCCAGGCAAGCCTTACTAACATACACAAGTATCCGCAGTGTGACTATTAGAAGTGGGGGTGAGGGGTTTGAAGAATATTTGGAGTCCCTTCCCTTTTGACACCTTCTCCCAGCTAAAATATAAATGACAAAACATGTTGGTGATGGGCCATTACAGAGCGGCTTCCTGCCTTCTCATTTTTGTCAGCTTAAAACAAAGCACTGTTATCAGGACAATGCTTCTTTTGGGCAGAGCCTGGCGCCCCCCCAGGGATAACTTGGGGCCCCCCCTAGGGGGACCCACCCCCCAGTTTGAAGACCACTGGCCTAGAGGAAGGAAAAGGAAAACGATGTGGCGTAAGGCCCAGAGCTGCCGACTTTAGACCTGGGGAACCAGGTTCCAGTCTCTGTGTCAACTCAACATCCTGTGATTCTGGACAAATCATTTAATCTCCCCGTGCCTAAAAAACTAAAATGAACGTGTCCTTGTGTATTGTAACTGGGGGGAATGTAAACCGCTCAAATACCTTCGGGTCGAGCTTGCGCTATGTAAAACTGCAACAAAGAAGGGACCCCTGACCCCCCTCCTGTGTAAAAGTGTAGACTGAGGGGCCTGGCAGAGAGAGACGCAAGGTACAGGAGAAAGAGAGGGTGGATAGGCAAGTCAGAGGGAGAGGGACCGGGGGAGTGAGATTACAGTGGAAGTGACAAAGCCAGGGGGTAAAAAAAAAAAAAGAGTACAAAGAGAAAACATGACACCAAAGAAAGACAGGCGTAGATAGGGGGCAAAGAAGAGACAGGGCGAAGAAGGGCACAGAGTGAGATGTCAAAAAGAAGGAAGAGGGACGGGCACAGAGAGAACTGCGGCAGGGCACAGGGGGGAGATAATAAACATGGGAGAGGGGGTGGCCTGAGCCGTGGCACTTGATGAAAAGACGCGTACCAACAGCACATTGTGAAGGCAAGGGAAAGAACCCGAGGGGAGAGTGGAATAACAGGGAGAGAGACAGAACCGCGGGTGAGCGGGAGACTGACATTGTGGAGGGGGAGTGACTGGCAGACAGTCGGCGACAGAGGCCGTCATGCACGTGTATACACATTCCGCAGAAAGGTGAAGTCATGGGGGAACCCGCACAGGGGTACACACAGACACACGCACATTCACGAGAACGGCTCAGTGGGACAGTCACGCGCCCGCTCTACCTCACTCTGCAGGGGAAAGGTCGAGGTGGGAGTGCCCGTCCTTGGGACCGGTAACCATCCCGCCTCACCCCGCCACCCCCCACCGCAGACAGCTGACGAGCGCACGGGTCCGGGGAGGGGGTGGAGGTGGGGGGCGTAGGACACACTCCGGGTCTGTCAAACATCCATGTTTGGTAAAATCACAGCCGGGCTCCACCTGTGAGTGAGTGTCTGGCATTCGGCAGCACCGGTGCCCAGGGGATACACACCTATATGGACGTGGGACTGTGGGGGAGAGGGGAGGAGAACTGGCGAGGGGAAGGAGGAGGGGGGGGGATATGGTGACTTTGGGAGGAGAGGAACGCGTGGTGAGGGGGTAAACTGAAGAGACAGTGTGAAGCGAGTGTGTGATTAGGAGAGAGAGCATCCTTAAACTAGTTAGGAACATGCGTGTAAACTATATGGGGAGGGGGGGCGAGGAAGACCTGAGGGGAAGTCAGAGAGACATGCGGCAAGAGAGGAAACTGGCAGAGGAAGTAGGGAAGAGGGTGGAAAAAGTAGGGGAGAAACGACAAGAAAAGGAAGAAACTGTGTAAAATGGAGATAGGGACAGGTGGGTGGAATTGGGGGACGGTGACTGACGAGAGAGCTGTAGAGTGGAGGGTGGCGAGTGAAGGCAACAGCATAGTGTGGAGGCCAAAGGAGGGGCAAGGCTGACAGAGAAGAGGGCAGCTTACCTTCTCAAAATGGGCTTTGAGTACTTACCTGTTACCTGGGGGTGGGGGCTTTCTGAAGACGCAGGACGAGGAGGTAGTCTGAACTTTACGATGGTGATTTTCATATTGCAATTTAAGCCAGATTTATTTTGCCTCCAATTTAAGCTCTGTCCAACTCATTGGTACTCAGTTTATTGGAACCGGAAGAATGAAGGACAGACCTGGCCCCACCAAATCTGAAAGCTCTTGCCACAGATCTCTGCAGCAGGTGCTTAAAGGTCACAGCTACCCTCCGTTAACTTAAAGGGGCCACTCAGAGAATGATGTCACAATTGGGCACAAAACCATAGCAGGCTGTAATCAAACAGAGGAAGATTCTATAATGGCCATTGCTAGTGATGGTCAGCGGTGCAGGCTGGGTAACGGGAACGCTTATTTTTCTTGATGGCCTTTTTAAGGCCTGGAACCGTAATTATATTAAAAATATAAAAACAGATTGACAATGTCCCTCAGAAAGACACAGGCCTATCTAACGAAGCCTGGAGCCCCTCAGCAAGAGGAAATGACACTACGGATGGGCACAGGGTGTCCTTTATGCAGAAAAAGGCATATTGGATGGATAAAAGGAGAGGATTTTCTGCCGGGGAAACGAGAAGAGGGATTGGGCCCAGGTCGCTCTGAATATCATTGAAATGGGAGCTGTTTTTTGCTTTACATTCTCGGATTTGTAATCCCGTTTACCCATTATAAAATCAGGACTACAAGTCACAGAATGAAAAGGAAAAACCTGGACTAGTCTGCAGACACATGGGTCTGAGAAATATGAATCTCTGGGGTGAGGAGCAGCAGAGCCGTGCCAGTACTGGACAGGCAGAGAGGGCACAGCTGCACTGACAGAGCAGGCTGGGTGCCTCAGCACTGTAACAGCAGCAGGGTGGTGCGCCGCCTCTGTTGTGGCGGTCCCAGTGGGATGGGGAGGGCTCACACCCCATACTGGAGGAGTGGAGGGGTTTCTGGTTTGCTCCGTGCATGTGAAGGTGTCGGAAGATAACACAGGCACTGCTGAGGCGAATACACCCTTGGCTGTGAGACAGACCTCACCACACTTGTGCAACACAGGGAAAGCACTGCTGTCTGCGGTGTGACACAGGTAATTCTGATGTTTGAATCTGTACCATCTAGGGACTTAAGGTGTGCGAAAATATAGAGGTTTTCTTCACCAAGCTTCATGAACATGTTCTTCAAGCTTGCACAAGCTTCCCAATCTTCAAGACGGTTGCTACGTTTAGTTTGCGAAAAAATACTGCATGTGTAGGTTTGGTGTGGAAAAAGTTCTCAGCAGAAGGTCCTCCACTTTTCCAGATAAAGAAATAACATGTAGATTATTTTGCACAAACATTCCACCCCAACCACCAGCAATTTCCACTTCGGGAGGGTTTTCGCAAAGTTTGCAATATTTGAAGAGACAAGTTCGTAAACTTCCTAGGACAAATTAAATATTTGCTCAGGACATGCATAACCTGAACAATAGCTTTGCTGTCTCGCGGAGCCTGCATTCTGACAGATAACTCCGATGTCATAAAATTAGTATGTATGTGATCAGCTTTGTAAGTCAAAACAGGTCTGCTGTCAAGAGGGCGGTGCCTGTATGATACAAGCATCCCATGGGATAGTCCTGCTGTTAAGGGCCTGAGCTTGCGTGGCCTGTAAAGTGATGGATTGCTCTTTGGGGGACCTTGACGAATGTATGTAATCTAAGAGAGAGTTCTGCTGTCTGAGCCTGCAAAGAATATCTGTGCTGACAGAAGCCCGAGCTTGTATGATGCGTGTAAGTGATGGGTAGCACTGCTGTAGGAGAGAGTGATGAATAGCTCTGCTGTAGGAGGGAGTGATGGATAGCTCTGCTGTAGGAGAGTGTGATGGATAGCTCTGCTGTAGGAGAGTGTGATGGATAGCTCTGCTGTAGGAGAGTGTGATGGATAGCTCTGCTGTAGGGGAGAGTGATGGATAGCTCTGCTGTAGGAGTGATGGATAGCTTTGCTGTAGGAGAGAGAAGATGTAGGAGAGTGAGGGATAGCTCTGCTGTAGGAGAGAGTGATGGATAGCTCTGCTGTATGAGAGTGAGGGATAGCTCTGCTGTAGGAGTGATGGATAGCTCTGCTGTAGGAGTGATGGATAGCTCTGCTGTAGGAGAGAGAAGATGTAGGAGAGTGAGGGATAGCTCTGCTGTAGGAGAGAGAAGATGTAGGAGAGTGAGTGATAGCTCTGCTGTACCAGAGAGTGATGGATAGCTCTGCTGTACGAGAGAGTGCTGTACGAGAGAGTGATGGATAGCTCTGCTGTACGAGAGAGTGAGGGATAGCTCTGCTGTACGAGAGAGTGAGGGATAGCTCTGCTGCACGAGGGAGTGATGGGTAGCTCTGCTGCACGAGGGAGTGATGGGTAGCTCTGCTGCACGAGGGAGTGATGGATATCTCTGCTGTACGAGAGAGTGAGGGATAGCTCTGCTGTACTAGAGAGTGAGGGATAGCTCTGCTGTACGAGAGAGTGAGGGATAGCTCTGCTGTACGAGAGAGTGAGGGATAGCTCTGCTGTACGAGAGAGTGAGGGATAGCTCTGCTGTACGAGAGAGTGAGGGATAGCTCTGCTGTACGAGAGAGTGAGGGATAGCTCTGCTGTACGAGAGAGTGATGGACAGCTCTGATGTAGGAGACTGCAAGATGAGCGTAAACCAAGAGAGAGTGACCTGTGCCTGTAAAACCTGTATGCAAAATGATTTCTCTGTGCTCCAAACCTGGCATAAGCCTTCTCTACCTACTGATATCCCATGTCACATTAAGCTCCCGTGCCCTGTCACACGAGGAAAGTGGAACAACCATCATACCTTGGGTTTCTCGGTTAAGGTTAGGCACTACGTGAGCATGTTTACATTATTTACCCAGGACTCTGCTTTTCGGAGTAGGGAAGAGCAGAACTGCAAGTGAAACTTTCACGTTATCCTCTAGATGTGATATTATATCAAGTCACTGCGGATTTCACTTTCTAATGTCCAACTTCAATACCACTTCATCTTAACGTGGCTGCCCCGGGCGGAACCAAGGCCCAATGGAACCGAACCCAGCTGAGAGTGAGAGGGTTGATGCACCTGCTGTAGAGCCCAAGCCCTCGAGCGCTACGATTCATCGCCGCCTCTGTTGGGGCTGTACCACACTACAGAAATTGGAACCCATCCTATTCTGCCACTTCCACACACACTCTGCTCTCTGACGCGAAGCAAATTGATTTAAAAAAAAGAAAATCTGGTGAAACCTGCAGAGCACATTTCCAAGTCATGACAGGGCACTCAGCCTTTACCCTACAGAGACTGATAATACGAGTATAATTGACCCGGCTTTTAAATCAGAATTGCCGATACAACGTCTGACATTGAGTTGGACCATTATTACACCTGCAGTTTACAGTGCCAAGACGTCCGGTATCTGTGACAGCAAGCGCTACAGAAAAACAAGTCCGTTTCATGAATAATTGCATGTTACAGCGTGAGTTCTACATACAGTTATCACCCGCAAGGTGAGGGCGGCAGCTCTTAAAGCCTTACCTGCAGCACCGGAGCCCTGGCCGTCTGCAGGAGGCGATCTGCAGGAGAAGGCGAGGTCGCAGGAACCAGGCTTCAGAAGCTCAGCCGCAGGAACCCGTCCGCTGGCACCAGGGCCCTGTGGGCAGGAGCAGTGTCCACAGCCGCTGCCCGGGCCCACCCGCAGAAAACCTTCTCCAGGTATCCCTGCGGCGCAGGAGGGCGGCAGGGCAGGATCCTCCGTGCTCCCTTCGGCGCAGGGCCGTGGAGGTGTTCCCCGCTCTCCTGTGGTAGGCTCTCCCTGCGGAGTAGCACTCTCTAGGGCGCAGCTCTGCCTCCAGTCTGGATAGGTGGCTGTGGCTCGGATGCAGCGCTCCCTCGGGTGCAGCGCTCCCTCGGGTGCAGCGCTCTCCCCGGTGCGCTCTCTGGCACAGCACTCTGCTGGGAAGCACTTCCCGGGGCACAGGCAGGCGACAGTGCTTCCCTCGGGGCTCGAGCAGGTTAACTCTGTGTTCGGCGTGTGAAGCTCTGTGTCCAAAATACAGTTGCAGCAGCGAGGTGACACTGGGAGGGAATGTGGGCTGGAAGGGGGCGAGCCCAGCACGCCCTCCATTTTGGTCCCACCCCCGCACACGCGGAGCAGCGCCCCCTGCCCACCATCACCGCGCAGAGCGCGTCCGAGCCCGGAGGAGGAAGAGGATCGCGCCACACACCTGAAGGAAAGAACCGAGCACAGGAGACGGAGTTCACACGGCGGACCAGGCAACAAACGAAGAGGGACCAGTCAGTGCTTAATTTGAGCCCGTGGTTGCAGGTGGGGCCCACCAGCACAATTTTTTGGGGACCGGCACTTATTTTTCCTCATCAGACTTTGATAAAGAACCAGCAAGAATGCGTTAAAGAGGCAGGAAGCGTCTAGTGATGGACGAAAGCGGCACAAGGTGGAATCAACTCGACACCGCCCCCGGTGTTGTCACCCCAACAACCAGTAGCATTGGTCGCGGGCGTCTGAGCAAAACCATGGGCCCAGCTCTTATTCTTTTATAAATTAAACACTGAACAGGGAGAACAAGAGCCGAGCCAGTGGTCAGGCTTGGTTGGTTCTCAGAGCACATGCAAAAGCCAATCCCCAAAAATATTTATCTTGAATTTGTGCAACTAAAATCAGAGAAAAATATATTTCACTTCAAAAGAGTATATCTTTTACACGCAGGAGCGTTTCTCCTACATGCATCAGATTACATCGCTGCATTGAGCAGCATTTATTAAAAGTTTCAGGGCTGATTTATTTTTTGGCGGTTGGGTATCTACTCCGTCAGGGCGACAGAGTAAAGTACTCCATCACCCCGAGGGAGGACCTGCCTGCCTAATTTTGAGATGTTCGCTGGTCCAGCGGACATTTCTTGCATTGGCAGGAACCACAGTCCTGCCTGTTCCTGTCAATGCAATGAACGTTTGACAGACTGCTCCATCAACATGAGAGAGTCGTAAGGCAAACTTTCAAGTTTTTTTATTTTCAAAAAGGAAATCCTAAAAAATGAAAAAAGAAATGACCCCCCTCACCATGGGAGATTTCTTCCATGGGGTGGGGGTAAAATTTAAGTTTTCACTGTCAATTACTGCTAGGATTTACCTGGTGCGGACGGTCCGAGAAAACCGGCCATTTGTCTGACCATTCTAAATAGGGCGGGTGAACAAATGGGCAAACCTCTGATGGCCCTTAATCTGTCGGGCAGTCTGAGGTGTATGTCAGTGGCGGAGACAGAGTAGTCTCTGCTGTCGACATTCTGAAGGTCCGTCCAACTCTAAAGGAGCCAGGCAGACCTTCAGTTTGGCGTGAAGGGTACTCCATCGCCGTTGAGATGGAGTACCCTCTCTGCCAAAGTATAAATCAGGCCCGTTGCTGTTTAAACATGAACTTAGAAACATTAATGCCATTTGTGAAATAAGTAACAGGTCAGTTGTTATGTGTGGGATCAATTTTTATTATACTTTCAGCAACATGGAACAACATTATAGTCTATTATAGAGCTGTTTGCCTAGTATCACACAATTTGGTTAAGCAGGGAAGCCAGTGCTTAATTTGTAAAAGAAGTAAGTCCAGATGCCTAAAGTATTGCTCAGAAGCCTGCGGGCTCTACAAAATATTGGTGTTGCACAACACCAAGGCTATCTAGTCTTAATGCCACCTAAACTATTCAGAACTCCGCTACTCCACTAATTCTCAAGATTCCTCCTCACGTTTCGGTGCTCGGTCACTTACGAGACCTTCACTGGCTCCCATTCATTAAGAGTATCCAATTCAAGGCGGTCATCTTTGCCTTTAGGGCCTTTTGCCACAAAGGTCTTCTTTATCTTAGAAGGTGATTTAAGCCCTACTGCCAAGCTAGATCACTGAAATCCATTAACCTCAAATTGTTCCAACTGCCCCACGTTCATAAGGCAAGGAGAGGAGGAAGACTGTTCCTTTTCTGGCTTCTAAGTAGTGGAACGCTCTTCCTCTTGGCTTGCAAAGAATCCCCGCTGGAGCGGTCTTCAGAAAGAATTTCAAAACCCAGCTTTTTGATTCCTGCTTACAATGCTGTAGCCTCTTTGCTATTAGGTTTTTCTTGGTCATGACCTTTCCGCTAGCGCCGGGAAGCCTCTTCGGAGGCAGTTGTGGCCAGGGCCGGACTGGCCGTAGCGGGCACCGGGCGTTTCCCCAGTGGGCCGCTAGTGTGGGGGCTGGTTTTGGGCCCCTGGGGGCCGTTTTTGTTACTGGGGGCCTGCAATATTGGCCCCCGGTAACAAAATCAGCCGAAACCGGCCCTCGCAAACAGCTCGGCCTCACACCCTCAGCCCCCCAGGGGGGCCGGCCGAGCAGTTTGCCAGGGCCGGTTTCTGTTCCCAGTCCGGCCCTGGTTGTGGCTTGTATTGTAATATCCATTTTTAAGCCTTCATAAGCCCATGCCATTTGAGCTCACTCTTGCAGGTTGCTTTTCATCACTGCTTTTTCACTTTGTCAATCTTTTTGTCATTCTCTTACCCATTCTTTTACCCTATTCAACTTTTCTTACTCTTTTGTTCCGGGTCAAAGTGTGATGATGAAAAATACGCGCGTGCCAGTGGACCCCACTTGAAACCACTGGCTCAAATTAAGCACAAGTGGGGAGCTGGGATTATTTCCAGGTTTTCTGGGTTCATATTGTGTAATTCAGCCACTAGAGGAGGGTCTTTCTCTCTCTTCGGTTTTATATAAAAGGTTGAGGCTTTGTCTTTCATTCATGGCTTGTGTAGTTAGAGAATGGTTGGCAGGCAGGAGCCACACAAATGCTTGGCTCGTTTTGGGCTTGAGGATCCAAGAAGGCCTCGAGCTAAGCCAAAGCCAGACATTTGGGTGGAGCCTTCAGTGGTTCCCCCAACTCTAGCAAAGAGTCTTTGCATCTCCTCCCATGTAAACAAGTCCCGTCAAGTGCTAGGGCATGGTTCTATCAGGCTGTCCATGCGTACAGCTGAGACCTCAAGTCTTACTTATTGCGAGTGAGCCTCACACACTTGGAGGTCAGGTTGAGCTCTCAGCAGGAAAATGTCACATGATGAGAAGGGCCTTCATCAAAGCTCTGCTCTGTAAGAGGAACTTGTGTGAGCTGCAGATAGGCCGGAAAATATTCTACCACAAGGAGGTGGGGCTTGTACAAACCCGCAGAGTTGATGGAAAGAGCTGCTTTGCACACCAGATAGTGCTGCTCTGCTACGTTTGTAAGCCATGAGTATTCAGGCCAGACTGGGAAACCAAAGCAGCCTTGGAAAATTTGTTTGCAGAAGCCTCACAGTTTCCAGGCCTGGGCTTTTGTCAGACTACAGTCCCAAAGGCCCAGGAGTGCCCGCATTAGATGCCCGTCTGCCACATAACATGCAAAGCATCACACCTTCACTTCAAAATGATATGTTTGCATTCGTTGACCTATGTGAACACATCATTTTAAAGTGCGGCTGCAACAGGGTGCTGCACACTGCACAGCCATCACTCTTCCTCAACCTCAGGTTCTGATATGTTACACTGACCGTCTACATACGGATCCGACTTGGAGCGGAGGCAAATGAAAGTGTGAGAGTCATCCCATGCCTGGTCCTGTATCAATCACACTCAAGGGCTGCCATGCAGAGGAGGGAGAAGTCTTAAGATCAGGCCTCACTGCCTTCAAAACAAACCTCCAGGCTGCTGGAAGTGTGCCTTCCAGACACAGTGGTCAATCAGGCGTGATGGGAATAGTGGGGCGTTGGTGTTATTTTATTTTACTTTTTTTTTTTTTTTATCATTTCACTGATTTCACATATCTTGTTGTCGTTGCTGTCAAAGACTGTTTGGCATCACTTCCTCTGATGCCAAACATGCAAATTAGTTCTCATTCTAACTAATTTCAAAACTTTAGAGCTGTGCAACAGATCTCCAAGCTTGCATCTTCTGCCCCAGAAAAGTGATTCCTATTGGAAGAACACTCTCCAGTTATAAGGCATGGGAAAAGAAGGCAATTGCCTAGCCCACGCCACCCCCTTCTTTTTTTTGTTTAAATTTGTTTATTGGGTTTCATAATTGCAACACACTGCAGGTTACGCAATTGTATCACATTACAGTTTTGATCTAGTAAGTTTCGCTAAGCAGGTTTGCAGTATAGCGCGTAAAACATTAAAAAAAACGTATTCGATATTCCAAAGATGGTTACGCTGATCCAGTGAGTATATGATATGGCAATTTACAACATAACATCGATATAACAAGGGTAATAACACATTGACTCCCTTCCTCAAATACACAGACATTAAAACAGTTCATCACAGTGTACGTCCTAAGCCACCCTTCTGTGGGACCTAACTATTTGCTTCCTCGCAGCACTTGATTGTGTGTAGACCAAATGGAATGCCACACACTAGGCTCTTATTCCACCATTGGTGTCCGTTGCTTGCTGTGTTGGTTGACTTGGGAGATGTCAGTAAGGAACCTCTTCTACTTTGCCCTTTGTGTGTTGCTGAGCATGCCATGAATATACTGTTTTGACCCTTGTGCTCAAGCGAACCTGCCAGAGTATGTTCTGTGCGTCACTCAGGTGTGTTGTTTGATGCCATTCGGCCTGGCTCTGCCAGAGCGTGCAAAAGTCTGTCAGAATTGCATCCCAATTCGCCGGAAGTGGCTGCTTACGAATACCTATTGCATCTTCACGATGCAGTGCTATACTCTCCGCTTGCGCCCAGCACACACCACCCCCTTCTTAAGGCTCCCGCTGATCAAGTAGTTGAGACAGTCAATAGTCCCTGTATTACCAGACTGTATTAGAAGCAGATCGTTAGGTCTAACCTAAGACAGCACATGACCTGTCTGTTGTGAGACATTGTTATTTTACTCTGGGCTTAGAGCCCGCCCATTGATTATCGTTGGTTGGCTTTAGTATCATGCTAATTTGCTCACTTCTTATTTGTTAGCTGTGTGGACTATCCCTCCTACTAATCTGTAGGATCTGTGCATTCTTTGGACAACATAAACTAGGGGCTCAGTGCCAAGACTGATTCCGGACACCCCCGTAGGTTATGTTGGCCTATAGACCAGCTAGCTCACAGTGCCACTGTAAGCCCCCCTAGCCTATCAGGGAGTGAATGGTTTCTGGCAACCACTGAACATGACAACCTTGTCCCCTCAGGGATTGTGTAAACTGTACAGAACCTTTCGCTCAGTCACTGATGCTTACTTATTCTCAGAGAAGTATACATAGTGGGACGATTTCAATAAATTTATTGAACTAATGTTATTCTTGCATAAAATACGTGTGCTGCAATGATTAATAGACAGAAGCAGATAAAAGTAATTACAAGCACCAAAGGTGTGAACAGTACATAGTTCTACCATGGTACTAAAACAATGTATACATGCAGGCATATAAAACAAGGCAGTAATCAAGCGCACTCCTACAATGCGAACCTTACTCTAAGTGTACCTAGAGTGTGTGTGGGTGTAGAGCCAAGAATCCCCCCCAAGGGATGATCCAACCCCATTACCTGATGGGAGAGAATGAAGGACCCCGTCTTGGTCACGAACTGGACACCCCTCGCGAGATGTCAGACCACTGTGTGGTGAATTCTCAGCATGCAAGGACCTCTGGTGTCAGCTGGAGGGCCTCCTCTGCTAATCTATCGGGATGCTTATCTTTTATAATGGGAAAACAGCCTTGCGATGTGCGTATAGATTAGGGATGTTATGGATATGTAGGTAGCCCTGTTGCCCCATGGATGGAGATAGAGATAACATTTGTACACAGTGCGAAAAGAGACCTTGTACATGATGTTCAGGGCATTGTGACAATGTTGCGCGAAGCTAGATGTGTAAACAAGTTTAGTTTCAGAGAAACTAATCCAACATTGTAGCGCACGCAAATATGTGCAAAAGATCATGGCTGAAAGGTTATTGTGAGGACAATGTAAGAAATAAGCTGCTTCACTACATGGGCCAACATCAGGAATAGAACACCTTGTGTTTGCCCCGCTCCTGAAGTATGGATGCCTTACTATGTTCTTTCACTGCTCGCTTTTTCAGCCGCTATTTTTTTCTTTTTGTTTAAGCACTCTATGAGAGTGCATGTCTTTACCAGCTGTCTCCCTTGTGTGCTTCTCTTCCCCCTCT
Organism: Calotriton arnoldi; assembly: GCA_963921515.1. Lineage (NCBI taxonomy): Eukaryota > Metazoa > Chordata > Amphibia > Caudata > Salamandridae > Calotriton > Calotriton arnoldi. The sequence goes on along the minus strand of CAWUFW010000598.1, from coordinate 662,999 downwards.
GTTGCACTTCATTTCCGTCTATTTCCATGTGGTTCTCCTCCATTCCCTCTGCATTGCCTTCTTGTTGTGTGCTTACTCCCTGCTAGTTCCACGTTGCTTTCTTTTGTCCATTTGATTCCTTCACCAATGCCCCCCAACCTTGCTTTCCGGCACCTGGAATCCCTGTGTTGCGCCTGCCTCCACCTGAGCCCCCATGTTGCTTTCGTCCCCGTGTTGCTTCCACTTCATCTGCTTATAAAAAAAAAATATGCAAGTACACTTTTTTATTTTTTATTTTTAGTTACTGATCCAACTTTGGTCAGCATGCGTAGTGTGCTGACCTACAAAATGGCATGGCCTGTAGCGTCAAAAGTTTTTTTGTTTTTATTATTTAGCCATAGGTATGCTGTGCTGCATGACTAAAATCATTGGCAAAGTCAATAGGTCACAAAGGTGAGACCTATTAGCCTTGCCAAGGCTTTTTTTTTTGGTTAGGTGGGAATGGGCTCTTCACAGAAGAATAGTATCATGCCTGGCCAGCCTAACTTGGACCATTGTGCTCTCAGACAGTTAGTGACAAGTTAACAAAATATTTTTTCTGCCTCTTGACACGCGCCTTACTTCATCTCACCCATCCTACCTCACTCCTGTCTTTTCCCCTCTGTACCTCTACATCTCAGTGTTTTTCACAGTTTTGCGTGCATCTGCTTTTGAAAGCGTAACATATAATTCAATTTGGTTTGGTATCACCAGGGCTTGAATTAGCTGAATAGGAAAGAAATGCAAAGCTGTTTCAAAGAGGCAAAATATGTCTTGCCCTGGGCCCCAAAAATCCTGAAAAGTTTGCACTGGAGTGACTTTCTCTCTGGAAGTACTTCCTGTTAGAAGAGCTTTCCGCGTAGCCACAGCCACAGCCACCTCCCCCTCTGCAATTAATGTCATAAGAACATTTCCGAGAATTAGAAATAAATGCAGTGAATACGCGCCCATTGCAATGCACATGTTTGTTTTACTCTTGCCACGATACTGAAAGTTCATTCAGAATAAAACTGAACCTTGGGTCACCATCAACCTCAGCTGAAAGTTAGCACAGACAGCCCCTCCCTGTGCCTCGTTTTGGGTTGAAAGTACCCGAGAAAGGGCTGCTGGTGGATTCAAGGAATTTATAAGGCGAGCTTTACTAGGGACATGTTATAGAGGGCGTAGCTTTCAATGGCGCAGCAGGTGCAGTGGCACCAGGGTCCAGAGGCCTGAGGGGCCCACTAAAAGCTGAATATTGCTATATTTTATATTTCAAGCAGAAGCCAGGGTCCCCATTTCCTTCCTTAAACTAGGACCCCATGACACAATGCTACACTACTGTGTGTACTCTGCTCACTGCTGAATAGCTGCTCAGGCTGCAGCCACGCGACGGGCCCACTCTCACAAGTGTTTATATCCCCACTCGCTTTCCCCAAACCCCAGACATCCCAGGAATCTACCAGAGACCATCCATCTGTCCGCCAGACATTCCTAGGTCCAGGGCGGCTGCAGCAGACACTTTCCCTTTAAAGTAGCGCCCACTTTAGGACACTCTTTTAGTGAACACACAAAACGTAGGTGATCTCCAGCTCTGTATGAGCTCCCTCCTCCCCGCGCCTGCCGAGTCCCTGCCAGATCCTATTCCTAGCTTCCAGCTAAGCTTTACTCTTGCATTTTCGGACCTGGCCGGATATCCCTCGTTCACAGAGGGAGAGAGTGTCATTGAGGGATACCCCCACCTGTCACCCTCTACCGGCCTGCAGCCGAGAGGCCTGCTGCTTGGTGAGACTGGTCGATAAATAGAATTCCACTCACTGCAGCTTTCGATTGGTGATCAGCCCGCCCTGCTCCTTTGACATTATAGGAGGCGTTGTCATGGAAACCAGAACAGGCCGAATCCTGCGCTCTGTGGCATCCTCGACTTGGGCGCGCGATGCACCAAGAGTGTGCGAGGTTCGTACAATGCACGAATATCAAGTTGTTGGCTAGGCCCCTGCGTGCATTTCCATGGGTGAGTTTATTTATGTCTTACTTACTAACACTTTAGGGATTAAAAATGAGGCACACACAAAAATCGCAGATTACAATAGATGAAGACAACGTCTTCAATTCCGGAAACCAGAGAAATATAGAAAACATTGGGGAGGCTCTGGCAGCAGGGAGGCGCTCACCACCGAGCGGAGTGTGGGGCCTGCTCCTGAATGCGGGGTCCCTGTGGGTCAGCAGAGGTGAAGCGCTTGGACAGGTACTTGCGAGCCATGCCTTCCAACCAATGCAAAGGAGGACCCTCATTCATCAAGGCCAACCAATGCCCTTTGCAGGCTAGAGATGAGGCCTTATTTCATCGGCCCATACACAATCCTTGCTGATCTGTCTTGAATCGCTTGTAGCTTAGCCAGCTGGGACCGTGGGACATTGAGATATACGTGCAGGGCTCAGTCCCCAAGTTATCGACTGTGAGGCACTCCCAGGGCGTGCAGCAGTGCATAAATATCAGTGTGTAAGCTAGACCAGGGTGTGTGGCGCATACAGATTCATGCTCAAGGCACAACCCAGGTGCATGGTGTACAGTCATTGATTGTGATTGATTGAGGCATTGCAAGGGCGGTGCACAAAATGGGGTGTGTGAGGGACAAAGCAAACACAAGGAGATGATGGACGGAGCGCTGAAACTTTTCAGACATTCACCCCCAGTCACAGATCTGGGTTGAATCCATCATCGTTCTGTTCTTTAGCTCACTTCGCCACCTCAGTTCAGACCCAGCCATATGCAAATCAGTCTTGGCCCTGTGCCTCATGGGAACAGTTCTGCCCTAACTGCCAAGCCAGGTATTCCCTGAACCGGAAACAAGCATCCTGGGACCGGTTTCGTGGTAACACCCCTCATCAGTCAGGCTAGCTTGAATCGAGTTGTAAAGTGAGCAAGGGACCCACGTCTGGGCATACCCTGCCAGACGTGGGTCCCTTGCTCACTTTACCACTCGATTCAAGCTAGCCTGACTGATGAGGGGTGTTACCATGAAACCGGTCCCAGGATGCTTGTTTCCGGTTCAGGGAATACCTGGCTTGGCAGTTAGGGCAGAACTGTTCCCATGAGACACAGGGCCAAGACTGATTTGCATTAGCTGGGTCTGAACTGAGGTGGCGAAGTGAGCTAAAGAACGATGATGGATTCAACCCAGATCTGTGACCAGGGGTGATCTCTAAGTTTGGTGTGTGAGGGACAACCATGGTGTGTGTGGAGCATAAATATCTACATGTGAGGCTTTACAAGGGTGTGCGGTGCAATAGCTCCCGTATGCATGTGTCAGATCCTGCTCAGGGGGGGCAGGGCCCCAACCATGGTGGTTAAGGTTGTTTGACACTGGAGTTCTGAGGCCCATCCTATTATGAGACAGCAAACTGGGCCAAGTACACCCTTTTACACACTTGACTCTCAAAGTAGTGAGGATGAGCAGTCACAGGTTTCTTCTATCCAGCTTGTCTTCTTAGAACATAAAGTACTTTTTAATTTCAAAGTATTTCTCAATACCAGACATTGCAATCCAGCATACAGGGGAGTTATCTAGTTCATGACTCTCTTGGGGTCTGCACTCCTTATCACCCACTGAGCTGTCACTCACCAGGGTGACCCTAGACAAACTTGTCTCCCAATAATTATGGCAGAAGCACTATTAAGGCTCAGTTATAAACTAAGGGTGTATCACAAGTCAAAAGCGCTATCCGTTTACTCATTTGATCGAGTCCCCTCCCCCCCCCCCTCCTAGTAGTGTAGCGGGCAGGAATTCAGTTAATAGTCTCTTGTGCTCTGTTAGCATGAACCTGGTGGCTTGACTTCACCACAGGCAGAGGCCCACCATACTGAGGTGCAGTTACTCGTAGGCCACCGAGGATGCAGGCATGGCTCAACTCTGTCCTGTAAGTTGCTGCCCTGATGCTGCTTGGTGGTCTGGGTGCTCATGCGGGCACCAAATCAGCAGTTGGAGTGCTGTCTGACTGAAGAGGCAGTCCCAACTAAGCAGATGTGGGCACCAGGGTAATTTGCAGCTTCGACTGGGCAAATGCAAACCCATGACAGTTGTAGCCCTGACTGGGCCAAGATGAACACCACAGAAGGTGTAGGCCTAATCGTTGCTGCCTTGGTCACACAGCAGTCCTTTGAGTACTCCGTGGAACACTCCCTTCCTTGGACATGAAGAACTTGGGACTGGAATAAAGTGGGGTTATTTGGGCCCCAGTTATATACATGCTTTCTAGACAGAGGGCTGGATCCATTGTCTCAAAACTGGTTTGAGGTGGCTCATTTTCAAGTGTCCGTCTCAGGCTGCTCTTCAGACAGTCTTTGTGTAAAGTGATGCTTCTCACAGCAGGTAAAACTGGGGGTCGTCTCCAAACTGGAACACACTCATAACATGAACACAATAATATGATGTTTTTGACCAACTATCATTAGGCTCTCTCAAGCAGTAATCAGAGAAAGACAAAGGGGCAGGTCTGTCCTAGAAAATGTCACACCTAGAACAATAAGGACTGCAATCTCACCATTCACCCCTACCATCCACCAAATGACTGTGCTCAGAAAGAACTAATCAGCAGCTCCTACAAAGTCTTTATGAAAATTCTAAAGGTAGCCCTATCTCAATCTTCCTCACTTCCTTGTCTGCATCTTCACCCTCCAGTCACAGGAATGCAGGTAAAACATTTCCACTGTCCGGGGAAGCTGTCCACACCCTCTATTTTGTGAGTAAGTAAAACAGGGGCATCCAAAATTGATCCTACTCAATGCAAAGATCTAGGCATTCGAATATCAGCAAAATATTACACGAGAGGGCCAGAAAAGGTCTGGTCACTCTGTCATCCTCAGTGCATGTTATACTACCACCTTCGCTGTATGTGCTATACCCAGGACAGGCACAGTAGTTCTCTAATCACCACAAGGGTACGCTTAGCACGCCTATCCAGGTCACAAGACAGGTCCTCGACCTTAGGTAGTCATGGTTAGACTTAGGCAAGGCTAGATTAGCATGACACTAGAGATAAAATCAAATCAGGATACCAGGTATACACACAGTGGGGCACTCAGAAAAGGATAATATGCCTGTATACCCTGCAGGAGCCATCGCGTCCCAACAGAAGGGGTCACAAAGGTCTTGGAAATGCCAGTATCGATGCAGTATACGCATATTAATGTTTGGGCCTGAGCCAGGACATGCAAAGATATCAATATATGGGGCTGAATCAAACTATTGGTTGCATCAATATCAAGTATGAGTCAACCTGGTGCAGAGTGCACGACCACAGATATGCAAATCTCAGCTGAGAAATGCAGTGCTTGAGTATTAATGTGTTAGTAACAATAAGGATGTGCTACATGACTTTCACCCAGGCCTGGAAGTTTTTAATATCACTATGACATGAGCGTTTATGAATTTGCACGTTTTGACTGTGTCGTGCAACGCCCAAATAACAATGTGCTAGTATGATCATGGGTGTGATGCACGAATATCAATGTACGAACCTCAGAGTGGAAAAATAGCAAATAACTTTCCCATTTGAAGCACAGCAAGCAACTAAGACACTCTAATGAGCACATTTCAACTGAGTGTGAGACAAACAGACATAAATGTAATGTTCAAGCAGGGAACACCTGCAATCATTGCGCAACAAGGTATCTGTTCTCTGAGCTTGTAACATCTGTGTAACCTGTGTGATAGATCTGCTCTCTACAGTCAGAACTTGTGCATCTGAGTACGTTGAGGGTCACTTCCAGTGCATGAGGCCTATACTTGTAATATTTAGGTAACAAAAGGGATAGCTCAACTGTCTAATATTGGCAAAAGGCAGTTGTTCCCTACTCCTGAAGAAATACACACCAATCAACTAGAGAACTATCTGCAGTCTTAAGATTTAGGTAACATGAGGTCCCAGACTATCTAAAAATACTCATGGCATCCAACTACAGGCCTTTCTCAAATCGTCATTACCCTAATAAAAATCCTCAGTCAGGAAGTCACAACTACGGAGTACCTACAACACAGTAGCCAATCAGGCTTTTGTTCTAGGAGCGAAACAACCTGCCATAGTGACCATCAGAGAGAACTTCCTTTATCATCCTCGCACACACTCTGCTGACCTCACCTCAGCCTATGATGGCGAACCACGAGACCCCTTAAAAGGCCAGAATTCTCAGAGTACATTCTAACCCGATTATAAACAGGGCTCCAGGTTTTATGGTATTTATTTTTTAACATTTCCGTCTGTATTTATCCATATTTATTTATTTGCCATCTTATTGGTACTTATCCGTATTTATTTTGTGTTTGGTGAATAAATGGAATCGTAAAATGGTATATTTCCACATTTATTAAATTGATGAACGTGTACTCAAACTTTGATTCCTGTCGCGTTTTAGCAAATTAAGCAGCCAAATATAACAAAACATTACACCCACAGATAAATATTATCATTATACTTCATATATACGTTAACATATGCTTGTATTTAAGCAAATCTGGTCCTGTTTTTTAACTGCCCATGTGGTCTACCTGCTCAGCTGTTTGCCTGGAATTCACGAAAGACAACATGGCAAGACAATTACAAGAAGCACAATTTTCAGTATTTCTCCGCTTTTAAAAATAAATACAGACAGGAAAATATTGTTTTCTGACTGTATTTATCTGTAAAAATCAGTAAAAATGGAAAACTGGTAGCTTTAATTATAAATAGTAAAATATTCCTAATTAACACGACTACAGAAGCCACATTTCCACTACTGAATGTTTGTTAAAGCCCATTTACTCTTTAGCCCCTTTGAACAATGTTGTATATTTTGCTACAAGGGCCCTCTATAATTTTCCTAAACAACCTATACCTCTCACCGTCACCAAACCAGCTGCCCGGTAACTAAAAATAGAGCTCTTTACTAGAGCTCTTTACAAGCTACCTATCTTGGTTTTCAAAGCCATAAAAGTCTCCACTCTGAACTACTTCGCTCTAATCCTGAGCGGACACGATCCAACTCCTAATTTACACTCAGCCAGCCTTACTCTCCTGGTCACACTCAGCCCTTCATGTGCTGCATCTAGATTTCTGTTCTCTTTACTACAACACCTACACTGGAACCACCTACACTGGAACCACCTACACTGGAACCACCTACACTGGAACCACCTACACTGGAACCACCTACACTGGAACACATTTCCTTTTGAAATTTGCTCTTGTTCTCTGCCTACTTCGTTAAAGACTGCTCTCAACAATGCCTTGTCTTAAAAGAATCTTGACAATCCGTCTCAACCTAATCGTACACCAAATCTGGAAGTGTGAATAAGAATATAAGATCAAGAACTGCTTGTATTGTCAAATCTGTGTTGAACTTCCACCACTCAGACCCAGGACCTCCTCTGTATGTTCCCAGTCTAACTAATTACTGCTAAAGTACCATCTAACTGTTGCCACATAAGGCACTTTTTGTCAAAATGCTTCTGCTGCTACATAAAAAAATATAAGAATAAAAACTAATGGACAAGATTGACGATGCATCTCGCAGGCACCTAGAAATGGGCCCACTTGTTCCTCTGCAATCTTGGACAACTAGTTAGAAGGGGTCAGTGCGTTCTGTCAATGCGTGGGGTTAATTGCAGAGTACTCAGAGTCCAAGGGTCATCCATAACTCTCCAAAAACTTCATACAGCCACTGGAGAGCGGATTCACCAACACCATCTTCCATTTCAAGTTCACCTTGACGAGATAAAAATTCGCCCCTGCCCGGGGAGTTGGTCTGGGAGCCAAACAAACATCACTAACTGGACAGGGGAGTGCATCTTGTATGCCAATGTCATCAAAATACTGTTCGGCTTCATAAAAGACAAAAGTCCATAAACCTCTACGGATCATTTCTCAAAGAATGAAATACTCAAAGAAATCAATTTTAAAATTCTTTGCTCTACAAAGCCCCCCTCCTTTTACTGTAAGTTGGACCACTGTGCAGAGGAGACTAGATCTCTAGTCCTAGTATGACTGGACTTTGGTAATGTGACTGGCACATGCCCTCCCCCGTCTCACTTGAGGACTGTAGTGAGTGCAATGTCTACCAACAAAAGTGCCCTACGACGGTTCGAAACAGGACCATATCAATCCTACCTTAAAAGGGCGCCTCTAGAGCAAGCACAATTAAATTCCAATCAGAAGCCACCTGCATCCAACACAAGGACCTCATGTCAACATGAACACCACCTCCCCTGAAAAATGCTGGTTCTGACCGGTCCATACGGCTGAGAGTGCGAGACACAGTGACGAGAAGGACTCCACTGCACAGTAGCCCAGCCACACACGCAGTGTCCACCACTACAGAGACCACAGCTGCTCTATAGAAAACACCCACAAAATGTAGAAAACTATGGCTCTGCTGTGCGAAGCCTAAGCTAGTGTGATATCTAGCAGACTAGATCTATAGCTCTGCTGTCTGATCCTGTAAGATGTACGTCACCAAGGGGACAGGTCTGCTAGCAGACTCCTATCATCTGGGTAAGTCGAGGGACAGGGTTGCTCGCTCACCCCCAACCTGAGACTGAATATTATCAATTGACATTTTTTTTTCCAGCTTTCAACTTCATAAACCACCTGAGAGAGAAGTGTAATTATGCAACAACGTAACGTTGACTTATGCCCGATGTTGGTCCATCATACACCAGGAACAACCAATCCAATGACATGAATGCCCTATCGCGCGCCTGGCCTTCATGTCAGGGCCCTTTGTAACTGAGGCGAAATGGCCTAGCTAGATAGGAGTCCCAGTGGTGATATTGGGGCGCATCGGGGACCAGGATGGGCTCCATTGCCAGAGTGTCTTTCGGTGCAGTATATTACTAGCGGCGGATACTGCACGCGAGCCTTGAGACGCACTGGTAGAGGTGAGCGTAAGCTCCAAGACTGCACCAGAACGGGCTTTGGATCATCATTGAGGGTCATCGGACGAGCTGGCGGGGGTGGGGTGTCCCAGTACTGACATAGCTGTAGGTGTGGCAGGTCAGCACTGACGTACATTAGCAGAGCCGTGTGAGGTTCACACTCTGGATTAACCAGAGGTGCTGCAGGTCAGGACTAGGGTGCCCCGACAGACCAGAAGCACCAGAGACGCTAAATGCAGCGTACATAAGAATACGTTGTGCTTAAGCGGAGGTGCACTGGCACGGCTGTGCTCCATTCTCAGTATTGGGACAGCAGTGACTGCAAGCTGAGATGCACTGGCAAGGCTGTGCTCCGTTCTCAGTACTGGGACAGCAGTGGGTGCAAGCTGTTGTGCACTGACAGGGCTGTGCTACGGTCTCGGTACTGGGACAGCAGTGGGTTCAAGCGGCGGTGCCCTGGCAGGGCTGTGCTCCGGTCTCAGTACTGGATCAGCAGTGAGTGCAAGCTGAGGTGCACTGGCAGGGCGGTGCTCGGGTCTCGGCACTGGGACAGCAGTGGGTGCAAGCTGAGGTGCACTGGCAAGGCTGTGCTCCGGTCTCGGTACTGGATCAGCAGTGAGTGCAAGCTGAGGTGCACTGGCAGGGCGGTGCTCGGGTCTCGGCACTGGGACAGCAGTGGGTGCAAGCTGAGGTGCACTGGCAGGGCGGTGCTCGGGTCTCGGCACTGGGACAGCAGTGGGTGCAAGCTGAGGTGCACTGGCAGGGCTGTGCTCGGGTCTCGGTACTGGGACAGCAGTGGGTGCAAGCTGAGGTGCACTGGCAGGGCTGTGCTCGGTACTGGGACAGCAGTGGGTGCAAGCTGCGGTGCACTGGCAGGGCTGTGCTCGGTACTGGGACAGCAGTGGGTGCAAGCTAAGGTGCACTGGTAGGGCTGTGCTCGGGTCTCGGTACTGGGACAGCAGTGGGTGCGAGCTGAGGTGCACTGGCAGGGTTGTGCTCGGGTCTCGGTCCTGGGACAGCAGTGGGTGCGAGCTGAGGTGCATTGGCAGGGCTGTGCTCGGGTCTCGGTACTGGGACAGCAGTGGGTGCAAGCTGAGGTGCACTGGCAGGGCTGTGCTCGGGTCTCAGTACTGGAACAGCAGTGGGTGCAAGCTGAGGTGCACTGGCAGGGCTGTGCTCGGGTCTCAGTACTGGAACAGCAGTGGGTGCAAGCTGAGGTGCACTGGCAGGGCTGTGCTCGGGTCTGGGTACTGGGACAGCAGTAGGTGCAAGCTGAGGTGCACTGGCAGGGCTGTGCTCGGGTCTCGGTACTGGGACAGCAGTGGGTGCAAGCTGAGGTGCACTGGCAGGGCTGTGCTCGGGTCTCAGTACTGAGACAGCAGTGGGTGCAGGTTGAGGTGCACTGGCAGGGCTGTGCTCCGGTCTCGGTACTGGAACAGCAGTGGGTGCAAGCTGAGGTGCACTAGCAGGGCTGTGCTCGGGTCTCAGTAGTGGATGCAAGCTGAGATGCACTGGCAGGGCTGTGCCTAGCTCTCGGTACTGGGACAGCAGTGGGTGCAAGCTGAGGTGAACTGGCAGGGCTGTGCTCGGGGCTCGGTACTGGGACAGCAGTGGGTGCAAGCTGAGGTGCACTAGCAGGGCTGTGCTCTGGTCTCAGTACTGGGACAGCAGTGGGTGCAAGCTGAGGTGCACTGGCAGGGTTGTGCTCGGGTCTCGGTACTGGGACAGCAGTGGGTGCAAGCTGAGGTGCACTGGCAGGGTTGTGCTCGGGTCTCGGTACTGGAACAGCAGTGGGTGCAAGCTGAGATGCACTGGCAGGGCTGTGCCTAGCTCTCAGTACTGTGACAGCAGTGGGTGCAGGTTGATGTGCACTGGCAGAGCTCTGCTAGGGGCTCAGTACTGGATCAGCAGTGACTGCAAGCTGAGGTGCACTAGCAGGGCTGTGCCTAGCTCTCGGTACTGGGACAGCAGTGGGTGCAAGCTGAGGTGAACTGGCAGGGTTATGCTCCGGTCTCGGTACTGGGACAGCAGTGGGTGCAAGCTGAAATGCACTGGCAGGGTTGTGCTCCGGTCTCGGTACTGGAACAGCAGTGGGTGCAAGATGATGCACTGGCAGGGTTGTGCTCCGGTCTCGGTACTGGAACAGCAGTGGGTGCAAGCTGAGGTGCACTAGCAGGGCTGTGCTCGGGTCCCAGTACTGGAACAGCAGTGGGTGCAAGCTGAGGTGCACTGGCAGGGCTGTGCTCGGGTCTCAGTAGTGGGACAGCAGTGGGTGCAAGCGGAGGTGCACTGGCAGGGCTGTGCTCGGGTCTCAGTAGTGGGACAGCAGTGGGTGCAAGCTGAGGTGCACTGGCAGGGTTGTGCTCCGGTCTCGGTACTGAGACAGCAGTGGGTGCAAGCTGAGGTGCACTAGCAGGGCTGTGCTCGGGTCTCAGTACTGAGACAGCAGTGGGTGCAGGTTGAGGTGCACTGGCAGGGCTCTGCTAGGGGCTCAGTACTGGATCAGCAGTGACTGCAAGCTGAGGTGCACTAGCAGGGCTGTGCTCGGGTCTCAGTACTGGGACAGCAGTGGGTGCAAGCTGAGGTGCACTGGCAGGGTTGTGCTCCGGTCTCGGTACTGGGACAGCAGAGGGTGCAAGCTGAGGTGCACTGGCGGGGCTGTGCTCGGGTCTCAGTACTGGATCAGCAGTGGGTGCAAGCTGAGGTGCACTGGCAGGGCTGTGCTCGGGTCTCGGTACTGGGACAGCAGTGGATGCAAGCTGAGGTGCACTGGCAGGGCTGTGCTCCGGTCTCAGTACTGGATCAGTAGTGGGTGCAAGCTGAGGTGCACTGGCAGGGTTGTGCTCCGGTCTCAGTACTGGAACAGTAGTGGGTGCAAGCTGAGGTGCACTGGCACGGCTCTGCTCGGTCTCGGTACTGGGACAGCAGTGGCTGCAAGCTGAGGTGCACTGGCAGGGCTGTGCTCCGGTCTCGGTACTGGGACAGCAGTGGGTGCAAGCTGAGGTGCACTGGTAGGACTGTGCTTGGGTCTCAGTACTGGAGCAGCAGTGGATGCAAGTTGAGGTGCACTGGCAGGGCTGTGCTCGGGTCTCAGTACTGAGACAGCAGTGGAGTGCAGGTTGAGGTGCACTGGCAGGGCTGTACTCCGGTCTCGGTACTGGGACAGCAGTGGGTTCAAGCGGTGGTGCCCTGGCAGGGCTGTGCTCCGGTCTCAGTACTGGATCAGCAGTGAGTGCAAGCTGAGGTGCACTGGCAGGGCGGTGCTCGGGTCTCGGCACTGGGACAGCAGTGGGTGCAAGCTGAGGTGCACTGGCAGGGCTGTGCTTGGGTCTCTACTGGGACAGCAGTGGGTGCAAGGTGAGGTGCACTGGCAGGGCTGTGCCCTGGTCTCAGCACTGGGTCAGCAGAGAGTGCAAGCTGAGGTGCACTGGCAGGGCTGTGCTCGGGTCTCGGTACTGGGACAGCAGTGGGTGCAAGCTGAGGTGCACTGGCAGGGCTGTGCTCGGGTCTCGGTACTGGGACAGCAGTGGGTGCAGGTTGAGGTGCACTGGCAGGGCTGTTCTCGGATCTTAGTACTGGGACAGCAGTGGGTGCAAGCTGAGGTGCACTGGCAGGGCTGTGCTCCGGTCTCGGTACTGGGACAGCAGTGGGTGCAAGCTGAGGTGCACTGGCAGGGCTGTGCTCGGGTCTCGGTACTGGGACAGCAGTGGGTGCAAGCTGAGGTGCACTGGCAGGGCTGTGCTCCGGTTTCGGTACTGCGACAACAGTGGGTGCAAGCTGAGGTGCACTGGCAGGGCTGTGCTTGGGTCTCAGTACTGGATCAGCAGTGACTGCAAGCTGAGGTGCACTGGTAGGGCTGTGCTCTGATCTCAGTACTGGGACCGCAGTGGGTGCAAGCTGAGTAGCACTAGCAGGGCTGTGCTCCGGTCTTGGTACTGGAACAGCAGAGGGTGCAAGCTGAGGTGCACTAGCAGGGCTGTGCTCAGGTCTCAGTACTGAGACAGCAGTGGGTGCAGGTTGAGGTGCACTGGCAGGGCTGTGCTCGGGTCTCGGTACTGGGACAGCAGTGGGTGCAAGCTGAGGTGCACTGGCAGGGCTGTGCTTGGTTCTCAGTACTGGATCAGCAGTGGGTGCAAGCTGAGGTGCACTAGCAGGGCTGTGCTCGGATCTTAGTACTGGGACAGCAGTGGGTGCAAGCTGAGGTGCACTGGCAGGGCTCTGCTTGGGGCTCAGTACTGGAACAGCAGTGGGTGCAAGCTGAGGTGCACTAGCAGGGCTGTGCTCAGGTCTCAGTACTGAGACAGCAGTGGGTGCAGGTTGAGGTGCACTGGCAGGGCTGTGCTCGGGTCTCAGTACTGGATCAGCAGTGGGTGCAAGCTGAGGTGCACTAGCAGGGCTGTGCTCGGATCTTAGTACTGGGACAGCAGTGGGTGCAAGCTGAGGTGCACTGGCAGGGCTCTGCTTGGGGCTCAGTACTGGAACAGCAGTGGGTGCAAGCTGAGGTGCACTAGCAGGGCTGTGCTCAGGTCTCAGTACTGAGACAGCAGTGGGTGCAGGTTGAGGTGCACTGGCAGGGCTGTGCTCGGGTCTCGGTACTGGGACAGCAGTGGGTGCAGGTTGAGGTGCACTGGCAGGGCTGTGCTCGGATCTTAGTACTGGGACAGCAGTGGGTGCAAGCTGAGGTGCACTGGCAGGGCTCTGCTTGGGGCTCAGTACTGGAACAGCAGTGGGTGCAAGCTGAGGTGCACTGGCAGGGCTGTGCTCAGGTCTCAGTACTGAGACAGCAGTGGGTGCAGGTTGAGGTGCACTGGCAGGGCTGTGCTCGGATCTTAGTACTGGGACAGCAGTGGGTGCAGGTTGAGGTGCACTGGCAGGGCTGTGCTCGGGTCTCGGTACTGGGACAGCAGTGGGTGCAAGCTGAGGTGCACTGGCAGGGCTGTGCTCGGGTCTCGGTACTGGGACAGCAGTGGGTGCAAGCTGAGGTGCACTGGCAGGGCTGTGCTCGGGTCTCGGTACTGGGACAGCAGTGGGTGCAAGCTGAGGTGCACTAGCAGGGCTGTGCTCAGGTCTCAGTACTGAGACAGCAGTGGGTGCAGGTTGAGGTGCACTGGCAGGGCTGTGCTCGGGTCTCGGTACTGGGACAGCAGTGGGTGCAAGCTGAGGTGCACTGGCAGGGCTGTGCTCGGGTCTCGGTACTGGGACAGCAGTGGGTGCAAGCTGAGGTGCACTAGCAGGGCTGTGCTCAGGTCTCAGTACTGAGACAGCAGTGGGTGCAGGTTGAGGTGCACTGGCAGGGCTGTGCTCGGGTCTCGGTACTGGGACAGCAGTGTGTGCAAGCTGAGGTGCACTGGCAGGGCTGTGCTCCGGTCTCAGGTCTGGATCAGCAGTGGGTGGGTGCCAGGGTTCGGAACGGAGGCCACGGAGATGATGCAAAGCAGCACAACTTCCTGAGAACACCCATCACCATCACAAACACCAGCAATCAATTAACATGTTAGCAAACGCCCGCGAGATCATCAGAAGACAATTAACACATGGGGTGGCGCGTGGTAAGGGCGCGCACGAGCACTGCACATTCGGCGTAAACACGGACTAAATTTAACCATATTAATATCCAGAGGCAGGTGGGTGTGCCCCTACCCCTGAGAGCCAGTTTCGGAGATCCCGGTTCTGGCATTTAACGACAGGATGTTTTCAGCTGTGCGTGTTGACGCACCTGCAGGAGTGGAGGCTCCGGTTTCAGTGTCATTATGCTTCGTGCCACCCCAGGGACTGCTTGCATCTTTCCACCTCTGCCTGCCTAGGACCCCTCCTCTGGGGCCACGGGCCTGCGCATTTAATGCTCCAGACAAGAGTTTGACGTGAGCTTAATTTACTTCCTACTTTTGGAAGTTTGAAGTATAAAATGTTCAAATGCATATTAACTTAAAACATGGCATTTTTGTTGTAATCCATACCTTCTTGTCCCGAGTAAATTAGAACTGTGAAGGACGTATTTTTGCCCTTAATAGCCCTCTGCGGTTCATGCACTAACAACAATATAGCGCCTCCTCCTGGTACTGCACAGCTGTTGCCACTAATCTAAAAGTACCCCACCCAAGGAGGAGGCAGCCTCCTGAAAATTCGTCACTAACTTTTTATTTCGGAGTATCAGGACATCGGATTTTTTTTAATCTAGCGATTACTAGCCTTATTTCTTCGAGCAGCAATGTTTTTGGGTTCCTCCTGAATGGCATATCTTCTACTGACAACTTGAGTAGGTGTCCACTCTTCAAAAACCAAACGAGCATAGGCAAATCCAAGAGGTCTGGCGTTGGTCCCAGCCTTTTGGCTTTGTCAATGCTTGTTTTGTTATTGTTTATGTTGGGGAAGCTGCTGAGCTCCCGTCGATCTGAACGGGAAAAAACACATCAGCTAAAACCAAAAATCTTTTTTGGTCTTGAAAAGCACACAATGTCATGGCAGACCCTGGCACTCAATTCAATTCAATAATCTTTATTCGGATATAAAGTGTCCATAAAAGCACAAACAAATCTCACAAAGTTAATCACTTAGACATTTACATAAAAACATCATCTGGATTTAAAACATACATCGAAGCTTTAGCTATATAAAAAATGTAATTCGATAAATCATCATAAAGTTGTCACAGATGTATCAAGTTATATATATATAGCAGCATCATATAATAAAGTGCAAAGAGCGGATGGGTTTGGGGGGAATAGCAGCAGGGGGAAATAAGCTATTGAATTCCAAGCAGAAAAACTCCATACATTTGAATATCGGTCAGGATCCAAAGAGCATATTTCTTTAACAGCTTAAAACCAAGAAGTGCATATAATACGATCGGGTCCACTTATCGGGGGTTCATAGAAGCACGTGAACGAATAGCCATTTTCAAAAAGTACAAATACGAAGTGTTAAGTCTTCCCCATTAAGCTGAAGGATAGTCAGGTATGCAACCTTGAAGTCCGTTATTCCACTGGCCCTAAAAACGGAATCAAAAGTTGCTTGCTGTACTTTTGATAGAAATTACAAAAGAACAGAAAATGCAGCATGGATTGCTTACCTAAATAGGGCAAGGCATTTCCTCAATGTTAGGCTGAAAGCCTAAGGGGAAACAACAAATATTTTAATGTGCCAGATCTAAGGCGAAAGAGCAAACTTCGTTCCCAACGAGTAATATCTCTTAAAAGGTAACTAACTGGTAAATAAGAGAGAGGGCCTCCGTCGTCTACCATTAATATATAACGTGCGACGGATACTTTAGAAAGCTCTTGTGCATATCTTATGTCCCCATAATATTTATATATAGCTTCACGAATAATCTTTTTATTAATTCCTTGTAACTGGTCTGGTTTATGAAAAATGTGTCTAAGATTTACTCTAGTTAAACTTGCCCTCACTTCTGCAAGCCACGGTATATCTCCGCCCTTGTTACATTTTAAACAGTCAACTATAATTTCCCTGGTTAGCGAGGCTGCCGGATTTTGCCAAACCTTCAACCAAAACAGGGCAGGGCGGGACCTAATATAATCTTCTAGATAAAATAATTTTAGCTCATTATGGCAGACAAAGGATGAAGAAGAGATAGGTATCCCCAGAATTCTCCTACAAAATCTATTTTCTTCGACCTGGACGCTTTTGGAATTTATAAAGCCCCAGATTTCAGCCCCATATGTTACAGTGGGTACACACTGTGTTCTATAGATTTTGAGTAGGGACAACACTACCTCAATTCTTTTCGGTTGGGGGAGATTTAAAATCGAATTAACTGCCTTTAAAAATTTACTCCGACCATAAGCCAGATGGGATACCCAAGATCCATTATCTGAAAATTGTAGACCCAAATATGGAAAAGTGCGTGTGCGTAGCAAGGTTTCAGAACTAGAATTAATAGCATTAATAAGACATTTTTTAGGACCACAACACATTAAAAAGGATTTCTTAAAATTCGTACAAAGGTTCAGGCCATTCATAAAATCAACAAAACCCCTAACTAATATTCGCAATGCATTGGGTGTACGACCCATTAAAACAGCATCGTCCGCATATAAAAGGGCGGGCAGTTTATTACCATTAATCATTGGGACATCTGTAGTCAGTTCAGACAGCACATTGTGTAGCTCATTAATATATAAAATAAACAAGAGTGGGGCTAAGACACACCCTTGTCTTACGCCTCTTCCGACCACTATGTCCCCTGAAACTGCCCCATCCGTGCTTATTCTCACCCTTGCCCTTAGATCCCTGTGTAAATATGCTAAAAAGTACACTATATCCTCATCCAACCCGTAGTTTAAAAGGCATTTCCAGAGCCGTGATCTGTTAACAAAATCAAAGGCCGAGGTAAGGTCCATAAATGCTAGGTAGATGGGGCCGTGTCGAGCTATGGTGTATTTACCTATGATCAAATTAAGGTTAAGACACTGTTCCACCGTTCCAAGATTGCTTCTGAAACCTAGCTGACATCTGTTTAAAATGTTTTCCTCCTCGGCCCAGATTCTGATTTTGTTAAATAGTACCCTCCCCAATATCTTAAGGGTATTATCAATCAAAGAAATTGGTCTATAACAACTCAGGTTGGATCCGTCTCCCTTTTTAAAAATTGGAACGATAACAGATGTAGACCATGTATTGGGGATTTCGGTTATTGTCAAATTATTAAAAACATTAAGTAAAAGAGGGGCCCAGAACTCTGACCTAAATTTTATAAGGTCAATGGGGAGCCCATCTGGGCCAGGGGGGCCTTGTTACCCAGACTTTGATCAATAGCATCCTCTACCTCCGATACTGATATTTGAATTCGGGTGGCAATGAAATTATCGTCAGTATCTTTGCACTGGGGCGTAGCAGCATATATGTTGGAAAAGTGGGCTACCCAAGCTTCACTCGTTATGTTGCAACTTAACGGAGTGAGTGTATTGCCCAGTGATCTCAGTGACGTGGCCGCTATCCAAAAACCATTTGAGTTATTAAATCTTGCAGCACAAGCCAAGTTGTTCCATTGTTCTTTTAGGATCTCGTCTTTCCTCTGCTTAGTCACTCTTTTGTAAACAAGCCTCAATGATCTAATGAGGTTAGGGTCCCTAGGGGAAGCTGAGAGAGCAGCTCGAAGCTCTCTGTTTGCCCGAGAGCAAATGCTGTTAAACCACCTAGGGTTAGAGTTGGATGCAAGTGCTGCTCTTCAAATCAATTTTTTAATACCTGCACATAATTGAACAAAAGCAGAAACTACCTCTGGATTAGAATCAACAGGTGAAAGACAAGCCTCACAGAGTGATCGATAAGTTTTTAACATTTTATGGAACACACTACTGTTATCAATACCTTTCCATTTGACCCTTAAATTGTCTGTAGAGGATACTAGGTTACCGGCCCCTATCTCTTTCCTAGGATCAGGTCTGGGAGCAACCCTAAATAAAACTGAAATTGGATTATGATCCCCAAAAGTGGATGGTTTAACCTCTGCTTTAACTAAGTAATCTTCTAGTGTGGCCGTTATAAAAACGTAATCTATTGTTGAGGCACAGCCATGACCTCTATAAGTGGGTATTGGGCTATCCCCATTGTTTGTAGCTGCGATATCCATTACGCTTGATAGACTACTATTTAATAAATGGTCCAATAACTCAAGCCCCCTTTTGCATGGATTGACCAGAGGGTGACAGGGGGGGATTGAAATGTTTCCCCCTGCAATCTTTGCATTAAAATCACCACCCAGACAAATCCCTGCAAGTCTTTGATTTCCTATAAAATTAGGTATATCCGAAATAAAGTTAAAAAGGTTAACAAAATTCATATTCGGTGTAGTTAAAAAATCATTATTATAAAAATTAATAAAACAAATTGAAACCCCCCGTCTGTATATTAAGGCTTTGATGTTAGCATTTTTGGTGGGGATTGTTTTTACACTGCCACCCGACGCAATGCTCACCCAGATGGATAAACCACCCGAGGGTCTGCCTTGTTTAGGGGGGGGTGAAGTAATATTAAGGCATTCATAACCTTCAAGATATAACTCTATTGTTGCCCAAGTCTCCTGAAACATTAGGATATCATATTTATTTACCGTCTTGACCCAATCGTCACTACTTCATTTAGAGGCCAGGCCGGCGACATTCCAGCTTAACACATGTATCATTGGGTCATAAGGCTCAGAACCGTCATTTTCTGAGATAGCCACAGGCTCGGAGCCGTCATTTTCTGGGATAGCCAACATAGATGTCAAAGGGGCAATATCAATAAATTTTGGTATAATTGACGGTCAATCTATGCTGTCAAGATCAGAGAGGGCAGAGAACCTATTTGCAGAGAGATATGAAGGGGTAATTAAAGGTTGCTGCTCAAAGTTTGGTCTATAAAAGAAGCCAAGAGGCAATGCCCAAATATTTGTAGGTAAGGAGCAATTAGTCTCCTTTGCCGTCAGAATTGATCTAACAAGTGTTGGTCGTCGAAAATTAATGACAATACAGTCTCCTTCGATATTATTTCTGCCGATCCAACCCAACCAACCCTACGTACCATTATAATATCATTTATGTTATACCTCCTGTACCCTTTATATTTAGCCAGCCAGTCAATACTTTTATTCCGTAGTTGGTCCCAAGACTCAGATTTGTTCTTTTCTAATGGGGGAACCCCTGCGAGAATCAGGACATACGGACAGGCTGCTGGAGGTAAACTTAAAACATCTTTGCTTGACTCAGCATACCCACTGGCAGTAATATTAACAGTATTGACAGGAGTTATAGGAAGCGCTTGATTGACAATTTGACTAGATGGATGAAATGTAGAGTTAGAGGCTAAGTTTTGGGTATTAACGGTGTCACGGTGAGGTTTAAGAGGGATGCAGTCTTTAGCTTTACGACAGATGTCACAAGAGACTGGAGGCTGCGTGGAAATTATAATCCCCTGTTGATCTTTAGGAATTCCATCACTCAAGGTCTGTTTTTTGTGAGTGCTACCGTGTAGAGATGACTGCTTAGGTACCATACTGGGCGAATTTAGCTTATTAGTTAAGGATTCTAAACGGTCTAAACGCTTCCATAAAGTAGCGAAATTCTTGTCTACAAACACTTTAACTCGTTCGTACATTGTATCTATGATAATATCAATAGCAGTATCCCCAAGAGTAAGATTAGAAAAAGGTGTCGGTGCAGATTCAGTTTGAGTATATACAGAGTAATTTAATGTCTCTGAAGGTGTTAAATCATCCGAAGCGCTTGCAGACACTAAGTCGGATGGAACTGACGAACCCTGAATCCATGTGGTTAGCGCAGTACGTTGAGAATTCAAACGTGGGGGTTGTTTCCGTTTAGAACAGACCGGCTTAGCTGTTTTCCTTTTCCTTTTGGCCCGTGACTTCTGGGGTCGGGGATACATTCACAATTGCCGATACAAAAGTGTCCCTAGAGCAAATCATAGATGCAGGATCCTCCATTACCCCAATATGTCCAGAGGCCACAGTTCCCTCAGCCCCCAGTTCGCATTCTCGGGCTGGTAAATATAAACTATGATCAACTTGTGTGGGCAACATTAGTTGAGAGTCACTGTTATCAGTATTCTCAGTTTGTAGTGGAAGATGGGGGTTTGTTAAGCCCAGGGACAGGCGCCTCTCAGTTAGCTCAATTTCGGTGCTGACAATATTAACTGCTCTCTCCAGCATACTATCTATAGATGTGGTATTACGCAGTGCTGGAGTAATATTGCGTTTGCCCATGGCGAATGCTGCCCCAGACATGGAACTAGTATGATGCCCCACTCACCACTGCAAGGCACGACTGATAGGAGATGTCAGAGGGGTGGCCCAGCCCGGCCTCTGACGGCCCCGGACGGGCACAGACGGGCCCGCCCTTGGTCCGGGCTTCGTCCGGGCTGCGGTCCCGCGCCGCGGTGGGAGAGGTTGCGCTATGAGCGCGTTGGCCCAGCCTCCCCCTCACTCGCGGCAGCTGCGGAGTACAGCGGTGCACTCTGGGGGTTGCAGTCCACCCCAGAGTGTGAAGGCTCAAATGGCGCGGATGGCGCAACAATGGCGGCGTTACCCCTGGGACCCTCGTCCCACCAGGGATAATCAGAAGATGCTGAATTACGGCTGCAGCAGGGAAGCACCACGGACACCACGAGCAAGCAAGAGAACACCCCTGGCACTCAAGGGCACTACTTTGTGTATGGATGCGCTCCATGTGGAAAGGGAGAATGTCAGCATTCACGGTGAAGCGCTGGGAAGCGCTGGGATGCCCACGGGTAACCACGCGCTCTACAAATGCTTTTTCATTCATTCATTCAAGTTACCCAATGGCTGAACTGGGCTGACCCACTGCTCCATGCTTTAAGTGGGTGCAAGAAGAATGTGAATGACAATAACAGACAAATGGATGAAGAGAGCTGGCTGAAAGACACCAAGTATATTAATCATGTAATTTTAGGAAAATCAAAAGGTCCTGGCTAGTGTCAAAAGGACACGCCACTGCAGTGACAGATGTAGGTCTACAGTTTTGAAGTAGGCACAGACTTTCTTTATTGACAAGAGAATACCATTGCAGAAAAGAGATAAGGGGCCACTGTGCTACCAAGATTGGTATTTTTGTGGAAATTATTTCAGGAAATTGAGGAAAACTAAATGCATCTTTGACACACAGTATTTGTCTCACTAAAATTGCTACCTGATAACTGCTGCACACTAATCCTACGTGGGTTACACATGAAGACTCATCTTTCGCTGTACTCTGTCGACCGTCTTTAAATACATGCGGTCAATTTACAGAAGTTTGCCGGGATGGATACTGGAAAACCTGGAGTGCCCTGGGGAAATCCAGTGCATTTTGTTATGCAAATGAACGAGGGGCCGCATTCCCCACCTCGCAGGCCCTGAAGATAGGTGCGGGCCGGTATGGACCGGTTTGGGGCTGAGGCCTAACTGTGGCCGCACCTTTGGAATTTTCGCGGGCTGCTTTCCCGCGTTTATTGGTGAAGGGGCAAGAGGGGGCAGCAGGGTCACCTGGGCGGCTTGCAGGGGCAGCAGGACAGTGCTTAAAAGGCGTTGTCTTAGCCTGGAGAGCACCTGCTGCCTGCTTGCTCCTGGGGATTGCCGGTCCACGTCGTCTGGAGCGCCCGAGGACCGGAATTTGTCTCCCCCCCCCCCCCCGAAAGCAGCTTTTCCACCAGTCAAGAAAAGGGCACAGAAGGGACCAGAGAAAGGAGGAGAGATTGCAGGAGTGGGCCAGACTAATGTAGGGGCCGCCACAAGTAATGGTCATTCCTCAGGTGAGTCATAGGGGTAAGGGGTGGCGGGTTGGCGGGAACAAGCCCAGCCAACTCTGGATCAGATCTGGTCACTAGCCTTGCCAGGGTGTTACCTTGGCTTACCCAATATGCAGCCAGGGCACATTGAGTGTGGCGGTAGGGGGAGAGGCCCAGCAGCCCCAGACGGTCCAGCGGTGGGACTCTCACACATTCCACATGGAGGTGGAGCGGGCCCCCAGAGCATCCCATGTGCTTCTGCCCAGCTATCGGGTCCAGGGGGGGGTGCACCCTTCAGCAACCGGTTTGGTCCCCCTTACAGTACCACCGCTCGTGGCGCCAGATGCAACTGGAGGGTCTGCGTCAGGGACAAAAGGTGAGGCATTAAATACCGCCAGTAGTGCCCATGATCAGGTCCTTTCGCCTAGAGATCAATTGGGTTTGCACTTATCTGAGGGCGTGAGGGCAAAAATTAAGAAGGGTGCACATGTGGATGTTTTTGAACTTACTGTGGTAAAGCCCCCTGAGGAGGACAACAAAGATTCCAAAGATTGTTCCCATAAATTAAAGAAACCAAAAGTGGAGGAAACACTTATGAATTGGATTAAGGGTTTTACTATTTATCAGTCAGTCCTCTTAGAGAAATACCCGAAGTGGGCCCCTCAGATGGCTTATGGGGTGGGCGTAGTGAGCGTAGCGGGGCTACGCAGAGTGCCACGGAGACGGAACCAATCTCCGCACACTTTGCGTAGCTCCGCTACGCATCGCCCGCCTCCCGCCCACACTATTAAAACGTTAAAAAAAGAACAATTTAAAACACCTTACCTTATCGGCGGCGTCCCCGGGCTTCCCTCCATTGCGCCTTCTTCTTAAAAACTGCGCGGGCGCCCGCGCATTCCTCATGAGAAATGTGCATGCGCGGACGCCCGCGCATGCGCAGTTTTCAAGAAGAAGTCGCGATGGAGGAAGAGGGAAGCCCGGGGACGCCGCCGATAAGGTAAGGTGTTTTAAATTGTTCTTTTTTAACGTTTTAATAGTGCGGGCTGGTGGGAGGCCAACTCCGCTCCGTTGCAAGTGTGCGGAGATTTGCCTGCTCCGCCTACTTCGCGGAACAGGCAAAATTCCGCACATTCCATGGGCGGAACGGAGTGGTCCGCCCACCCCTACTTATTACATGACCAAAATAGTGGGTGCCTACGAAGAATTCGGGGGGTCCTGCTGGAAGGAATACGATAAGGCATTCAGGTTCAAAAAAGCTTCTAACCCCGGGGATGTTTTGGGATCAAACGGAGGTGAATGCGTGGTTGCGGTGTAGGATGTTGAAGAAACTGGAGGGTGGGGGCCCACTGCCCTTTTGTCAGGCTTCAGGAGGGGGAAAGCGGAAAGGGGCATGTTGGGCTTATAATAAGAAAGCATGTTCAAGGCCACAAGGGCCTTGCAAATTTAAGCACAATTGCTCCTTTTGTGGGAAAACAGGGCACCCAGAATTTAAATGTTTTAAGAAAGCCAAGGAAATAGGTGGACAAAAATGAGTCGGGCCTGGCCCCTGGTTTCCAAACTCCCTCCCCGGTCACACTGCTGTTTATGAACCCTCGGTTTAATAAGTATCCACATCAGGAGCAGGCATACCAATAGTACTCTGGTTTTCGATTTGGGTTTTAGGATTCCAGCGGTAAGACTTCAGGGGCCTAAAGTTTGCAAAAATCAACAGTCATTAGTCCAGGGAGTGGAGGTAGCAAAGAGAAAGATTGACAAGGAAGCGAAGTTGGGAAGGGTGGCCGGGCTATTTGATAGGCCCCCATTCACTGATTTTGTTTGCTCTCCCCTCGGCTTGGTCCCCAAAAAGGATGCAGGGGAATTTAGATTGATTCACAAGAGGAGCTTCTGTTAATGATGCCATCAACCCTGCCCTGACTTCTGTCAAGTACGCTTCACTCGATGGTGCCCTTGAGCTCTTAAGGCAGCTAGGTCCAGGGGCACTTTTAGCTAAAGCAGACAGAGTCCGCATTTAGTTTGTTGCCAGTTCATCCAGATGATTATCATTTGTTGGGTTTTCAGTTCCAAGGGAAGTTTTACTATGACAGGTGCATGCCCGTGGGCTGCTCGGTCGCTTGTGACTATTTTGAGCAATTCAGCACATTCCTTGAATGGGTTTTCACCCAGGTATCTGGGTCTGCGTATGTCATTCACTATTTGGATGACTTCTTGTTCTTGGGACCGGTTGATTCCGACCATTGTGCCAAGTTCCCTGGCAGCATTTGAACGTTTGATGTCTGAGTTCGGGGTGCCCCTGGCTCAGGAGAAAACTGCTGGGCCAGCATCGACATTGACTTTTTTGGGGATAGAGATCGATTCCCTAAAGGGTGAATGTAGATTGCCAGCTGAAAAGGTTCAGGCTTTCAGAGAGTCACTTGAATCTTGTTTAAGGGCATGGAAGGTCACCTTACATCAATTACAAGTACTTGTGGGTCAACTCAATTTTGCCCTACGTATAATTCCAATGGGACGGCCTTTCTCACGTTCCATAGCCCAGGCTATGTCAGGCCTGGGTGAAAAACACCATTGTACACGCCTGTCGGCAGATCAAAAGCAGGATTTAAGGATCTGGTTGTCATTCCTCTCAGTTTTCAATGCTTCCAATGGTCCCTCCTCGCTCCAGTCATGATTTTGGTTTGTTCACAGACGCAGCAGGTAGCATCAGTTTTGGGTCTATTTTAGGCAACAAGTGGTGGGCACAGAATTCATAAATCAACGATTGGTAGTAGCACTCCCTAAAGTTTCAGATTGAAGACTGAGCGGCTGCCCGTCCTGCACAGTAGACCAACTGACTGCGGTCTCTTCCAAGGGACCGACTTATCAAGGTTTGGCCCGAATTGAGAAGAGTGGTGTATTGTGCTCTACTGCCAGTGGGTCGTTATTGGCAAGACTACGGGGGCTCTACTGGCCCAAGTTGGGGACTCTAGATTCGAGGTGCATCTGTTACAACAAGTAACAGCACCATTGGGTATACTACATGGGTAGAGCGGTGGACCTACCAGCTTTCCTAGGAGTTATACTATCAGCAGTGTATACTTGAACACTACTAACAAGGAGGACCCGTTGCGCAGTGGAACTTTGACTTACGTTTCAGCCATTCTGCCTTGAAAAAGTCTGAATACTGATGTGTACAGACGAAACACGTGTTGGCTTCAATTACTGCTGGGAATTTGCTGTATATGAATAAATGAAAACTTTTTTATGGATGTGATCCGTGGATGATATTTGAAAATCCATACTTGATCTGAATAGGATAGACTCGCCTGTGGACCTAAGGATTTCAATATTTGCTGCTAGGACATTTATTTATTTGATAAATATTTTTGTGAAATTCCTTGCGACTAAAAAGGGTGTGCTACGACTGTGCTTTTATAAGTGGTGGGCACACGCCTGGCCACAGGCTTGGTTTGAGTCTGGTTTGGTTAAGAACATTACCTTTCTAGAGCTATTCCCAATCTTAGTGGCATTGCATATCTGGACTGACCATTTTCGCAATCAATCGGTCACATTTTGGTCCGATAATATGGCTGTTGTGGACAGTATTAATTGTCAGCATGCAAAGTGCAAGAAGGTGCTCATGTTGTTAAAGGAACTAGTCTTGATTTGTTTAGAGAATAACATTTTGTTTAAAGCAAAGCATGTCCCCGGAGTCTTGAATAACGCTGCTGATGCAATATCTCATCTCAAGCTGCAGGAATTTCGGCGCTACCATCCACAGGCAGAGGCGGAACCCACGCACTTCCCGGCACAACTTTGGAGGCTTTGAACTCAGCTATCCCCGACCTAATCGCAGCCAGACTTGCACCTAAGACTTTGGGAGCCTACAAAAGGGCTATGTGCCGTTATATAGCTTACAGCGCATCCAATCCTCAGGCCCCACTTTTTTGTTTTGATAACTGGCTGGGTTTTGTAGAACACATGAGGGTTCAGGGGGGCTCCGCATCCTCGGCTAGGCGTCATTTAGCAGGAATCGCCTTCTTTGCCAAATTGGGAGGAGACATGGATCATTCACAATCCTTTTTGGTCAAGCAGGCATTGAGGGGATGGGATAGGTTGGAGATACCCAGACAAGAGGTGTCCTATAGATGTAGACAAACTGGAAAGGATCTTGGACAGGGTATGTGAGTCGTGGTATGAGGTAACTTTGTTCACGGCAGCCTTTGCTTTGGCTTTCTATGGGGCCCTCAGGGTTTCGGAAATTGTTTCGAAGTCCAAACAGGACATCCACAGAGGCATTTTACTTAGTAATATTTCCTTGATAGGGGATGCTTTGGTGGTCACCATACCACGCTCAAAAACAGACCAATGCAGGAGAGGGGATCAGGTGATTCTGAGGAGAGCCGGCACTTTCTTGGGGTGTTCAGTTAAAGCGACATGCGCATATTTGCAGAAGCATCCTAGGGTGGCATCTACTTCTCTATTGGTACATGCTTCAGGTGTTCCTTTGACAAAATACCAGTTTGCCCATATTATGCGTAAAGCCCTCTTGGTAGCAGGCATACAGGGTGCCTTCAGCACACATTCCTTTAGGATAGGGGCAGCAACATCTGCAGTAGGAGCGGGGCTTAACACAAACGGTGAAAAGGAATGGCAGGTGGAAATCTGACTGCTATAAACGCTACGTGCGGCTGAATATGTTATAGACACAGGGGCTATCATTGGACCATTGCAGTAACGTAAATTTTTCCTCCTGTCCAATTTTTGCATTAGAGCACATGGCTACCGCCAGTGTGTGGGTCGTTGGTCATTCCTTCATGTGTTGTGCGAGTTCAACCTTCAGCCGGAGTCGTTTGCGCAAACGGGCAGCAGACGCAGGCCTTCAATTTCACTGGGTCGGTACGGGCGGTCTTAGTCTAGATGGCCTACGTGGGCTCGTCGAGGAGTTTTCAACCCAGGGGCCACCGCCACTGCCACTCATTATCCTTCACATTGGCGGCAACGATTTGGCGACGGAGGGCAGACGGACCCTGTTTGAGGCCCTGCTGGTTGAGATTACATGGTTGGCTAGGAGATTCCCAAATGCAACCATAGCATGGTCCCATATAATTCCAAGGGGGGTATGGAAATTCGGTCGATCTAGGAAGGGCTTGAATGAATCAGTCAGACGTTTGAACAGTAGACTGAAACGATTACTGAACACAGCACGGTTAAAGACTATTTCACATGGTTGCCTGCAGGGGCAGGCATGTTTTCACAAAGATGGAATCGTTTTGTCCGCCCAAGGTAACGAACTGTTTGTTGAAAATTTAGTTGCCTTCACACTGCAGCTTTTTTCACATTGCTAGGTGGCCACGCTTAGGGGGAGTCATAGTTGGTCGGGGAACCAACTACTCCTGTGGCGGTTAAGGAGTCTTGTTTGACCACAAAACGGGTTGGAAACGTGGGGCATCACAAATACAAGCGCAGGCGGATTTAAGATGTTGATTTTGAATAACCCGGGGTAGGGGTAACACGGTAACTGGTCAAGGGCTGGGGGCATCTGCTACTGCAATTGTCCTTTGTCCTGGAGGGTACCCCGTGATACACCCCATGGGGAGTGGGGGGGGAATGATGGCTGCGCCAGGGAACCAAGGTCTGGCCCGGTTGCCCGGCCTCATCCCCCCCCGATTGGGTGCCAGGGGGTGTCCCTTCATTGGGTTGCTCTGGCATGGATGGTTCTTTTAGGGGTCAGGTGTTGAGTTGGCCCTGGCTCCCTCACCTTGGGATTGTGGAAAGTGTGCCTTGTAGATGATGCCACGAGGAGCCGTGAGGTGGTCAAGCAGGACTCCTAATGGAGTGCGAGAATATTGTATTCATTTGGTGTAAATGTATTTGGAAATGTTATGCAATATCAAGACAACTGAAAAATGTTTTCGTTTAACGTCGTGTTTATGAAGTGTAATAAATACGGCCAGAGAATGCTGTCATTTCTCTAATGCAAGTACGGTTGTCTGGTTGGTTTCTTTTGGTGGGATGGCTGAATTACGGGAGAGGGTGGTAATATCTGTCTCCTTTTGCAGTACACCGGTCTCATTACGGTCCCCCACCTGTGTAGGGGACAATCCCATGTTGTGTCAAAGCGTAGGCCCTAACACACAGAGGGCCCACCCTTCTTTAGTTCTTTGAAACCTCTGTGGGCAGATTACAGAGGCTTTATGCAGACATTTCGTGCCCATATCCCTGAACGCTTTGTGACTGGTGGACTGAATTAGGTTTCTCGTTCTATGCGTGTCTTTTGGCCAGTGGATTGCTCTCAAGGCGGGGATACATGTTCAAGTTGTTCAGTCTAAAGCCCATCTTGGCGGCTTTGTTTGGCAGCATCTGCTTCAGGATGTGGATTTTTGGAAGGCCTGAGTGCACGGAGTTACACTAGATAAAATGAGAGAACATCAGTAGATTTGCTGGTTCAGCCCGTCGATCTAAGTGGAGTTGAAGAAGCACCTTTCTTTGATGCATTTCTAATTGTTTGAGATATCGGTTCATTCAAAATATGAAAATGAACTCTATGAGGAACAGGCTACCCAGGTTCCTGATCTTATCCACCTGCTCCCTCACCTGCTGGCACTGCCTAGCAGGTGAGGGAGAGGTGGTATTATTAGTACCAGGCTTTCCCTCATCGGTTTTGGTCCACCATCAATGTGGCATCTCAGCATTCTTGACTGGGTGAAAAGAAGTGTATTGTTGTCTCTGCAGAGCCTCTAATTTAACCCTCAGGCGCAGATCATGGGTTGGTCTCTGTTTTTCGACCCCTGTGCAAACCTCTGTTTGTGAAGGGGGCGGAATTCCAGGTTGTATGGTATTTACAGCACTCGGTTACTACCGGGTGCGTTTAATATTTCAAAATTCATCATCAAAGTTCGGCAGGTCAAACCAGCTGGTATTTAACAGGGGAAAACATCATACTGTAGCATGCAGTTTTTGATGCACAAATCCTCATGTTATTTCCCAAAAACTCAGAAAAGGTGTTATTTATGGCACTAGGTAAATTCTGAACCCCAGGGAGATTGATTTTTACTGGGTGCAATAAATAGCACCTACTTATCTGACAAACACCTAACCAGGGCCTTAGTGTTCTTAACCCACTGTGGGATCTGTGTCTGGCATATTAAGATGCTGATCTGACCTCCCAGTCTAGACCCTACTCAGGGCGGGCACGAGTGTCCCCTGCACACAGAAGAGCCGTCAGTAAGTTCATTGTCAGCTTGAATAGTTCACACAGTCCTAGTTAGTTGTAAGGAAATCACCACCATATCACAGTATGTTTAACCTCTTGCAATCTCAGCACGAGTGGAGCTGGGGAGGAAGGCAAATTCAGAGCTCATTTTCTGCCTCTGCAAAAGACTACATGTCCTGTATCATGCCACAGTGCATATTAGTGTAAGATGAAATGTTTTCCTCTGGTATTTTAAAGCAGAAATAATCTTTCAGAGAAAGGAATAAAAACACATACCAATCATGTGCTCCAAAATAGCAAACATAACCACAAAATTATGTTCTAGTTCCAATTGCAGAGCTGCAGAAGCTGAGGCCAACTTCACTGTCAGTGACTTCCCTTTCACAAGGAGCACATCTGCACACAAAGTACTTCCCTTCAATGGCAGTGACTACTTTTAGAATGTGTGCTTTTTAAAATTAAAAATATGTTAAGCCAGTGGTGGTTTTTAAGGTAGATGAGGGCACATCAGCTTCCTCAGCAACTAACTTTTACAAAAACAATGACACAACAAAACAAGTATTGACAAAGCTGAAATGCTAGCAGGCCTACTGGCTTTGCCAATGCTTGTTTCAATATGTTAGTGTGCCGACAAGAGTCGTGAGTTTAGTGGCTGACAATTTTATCCAGTTGAAAGTCCGATCTCAGCTAGAGTTGTGCTTCCGCCCCTTGTGGTCCACCCTGGAGTGTATTGATGTTTGCATAGGCCTATCTGTGCATAGTGAAATGCCGCAGAAGAGATTCTGTGCACGTGCAGAGTAGAAACAACTGCATGGATTGCAAGAGATAGAGGAGTATGCGGCGACGTTTGCGGGTGACATGCCTAGGTGCAAACACACTACTCCTGCTGTGTGCTGACTCCACTGGCTGCCACGGGATGGAAGCATTAGATTTTAAATTACACCTTTCATTCACAACAGGCTCCTCCCTGGGATATTTCAAAGACGCTTTGGCGCCCTAAACCGCAGCTCGGAATTTGAGGTCCGCAAGCAGAGGCTTGTCGGTGGTCCCATGTCTCCCAGCTCTCCCCGCGGTGGCGGGTACACGCTGCAATAACCGGTCTGCGCTCGGACCGAGGGAGGACGGCTGTTGATTGGCGTTTAGGAAGAAACTGAAGACTGATCTTAGTCATTTGATTGGCCCGCAGTATCGATGCTTACCAGGCAAGCACGCAGAGGGTTCTCGGCTTCCTGAGCAGGCCCGGAGCAGCCTCGGCGCCCTTTTATGCCAATTATGGTTACAAATGTTTAAAATTCAAACGAGTGTGTCTCAGTCCCTTATGAAGTAGTTGCTAAGCACTGTGTGCCCCGGTGGGCAGTGTAATATTGCATTCACCTGTATGCGATTCCAGAGAAGGGGTGTCCCCCCACCCCACCCCAGCAAAGCACTGAATGCAATATAACAAGGCCAGTCACACATGCAGTCCACCCTGTCTGTTCGGAGCGCCTGCTAGACTGCCTCTCTGAGTGCTGGAACTTCTCAGTAGCAAAGAGATACTCTGGGACAAGAAGTACCTGCACTTCTATAATTACATTTCAAGCACTGCTACTAAGTGCTTAGCCTCTCACCCTTGCACGTGCAGGGTTGAGGTCCTACCCACAACCTGGTCAGTGCTCACCAAAACTGTGATTGTCCACTTTTGCAGCCTTCTGGAGCTTGAGAGTGTTGGAACATGAATCCCTGTGCAAAAGTTTGGCTTCCTTCGGCCTAGCAGGAGTAGATGGAATCTAGGCTTTTTAAAGTTTATGTAATTTCTGCTCACGTTGCCAGCCTCAATTGCTCTTTAACTTCCTTCCTTCTTCATAGGGTGCATCTATTCTGCAATAAGCAATATCCCTGCCTTAAAGAATAATTAAAATAGAATATAATAAAATGGTGCATGGCTACTGCGTATATCACCAATTCCCATTCTTGCCCTTTTGCATTCTTTTACGCATTCAACAGCATCTCTGCCTGCCGCATGCCGCCATATGGATTACTGGGCATTCTCTGATTACCCTCCTTTTTGACATACAGGCACACAGGGCCATGGAGCCCCTGTGGCCAAGTTAGCTAGTCCTCAATACAATTATAATTTTTGCATCTCTCTCAAATGCCGTCACTCATTATACCGCCAGGTGCTGCTCATCCCCGTTACATGATAACTGCACCTCAGTGGTTATCACACATGACATGGAAACACTTCCCTCATAGGTTCAAAACAAAAACAATACTCTTGCAACCACATACCCACACAGTGCAGTTTGCTCTGCGTGTGGGTAAGCGCTCCAGCATCCCACATAGGGGTAGAAATGCCAATACAAACGCTACAACACAACACTATAACTGAGGGAATAAATAATTACGGTTTCGATTCCCCCAGTAATTCCTCACTTTCCTCCATACTTTCACACAGAGATTCCAGCTGTTTTCAGCAGCTGGAATTTGCAGATGAAAGTAAAATAATCTGCGGTGTTCCCACAGAGCTCATAATTATGATGGGGTCAGTAACTGCTGATAATGACCCCATTGGAATTAGGAGGCCACTCATAATTTGGATAGAAAGCTTACATTGGCCCAGTCGTTCATTATCAGGGAATAATCACAATTTCTTCAAGCTCATCGCTGTTGCCTTCAACAGCGCTTTATTTATTTTTTTATTTTATTTTATTTGAAAAGTTTTATATATCGCTGGCTAGACCCGGAGGTATCAGAGCGCTTTACATGAGGATCAAGGAGTTACAAGTTACATCTGTTACAAGAGCATAGTCAAACATAGGATAAAAAAGCAATGTTATGGTAATTCGTCGGAGGGAGGGGAGGAAGGAGACATAACAGGGAGACGGGGAGAAACTATGCCCAATGTCCGGCTGGGTAGGTGACGGCCGAGGGGTGAACCAGGGCCGATCTCCTCTATAGCTGTCTAGGCAGCTCCACCGGGCATCGGCCATAATGCTCGGACTCCGCTGTCAGGATAATGATCAGGTTTATTCTGAGAATGTCGAAATCAAACGAGGGAGTTGGAGAGATGAGAAACCGCAGTCCGATCAAAACCCAGGTGTGAATGGGGTAATTGTTTCGGTGATTATCAAGGCGCAATCAGCAGGAAGCTCGATGTCCGGGAGAGGCAGCCGCCAGAGAACCGGAGAAGACTGAGGAAACGAAGTCAGCGCTGGTGTTAGATGTAAATTGTAGTGCACCTGGGCCCAACAAAAGCATTGCTAGCAAACACTAAAAAATGTTAACTATGCAAAAGTCCAAACTATTTGTGTTGTCAATACTTTCTTTTCTTTTTGTGCATTCCATCTTAAATGGAGGACTGCATGCACCACAACACAAGAAAAACAGTACTGAATGTGCTAGTCCAGCCTGACATTCAGACCGACCTGATCATGAGTGGGTTGGCGCTTTTCGACCCCTGCACAAACCCCTATTTACAGAGGAGTCGGAATTCTGAGTAGTGTGGTGTTTACTGCATCCACTAATTACTGGGTGTTTTAAATACCTCACCCTTTGCTAAATCTTGGCAGGTCGAATCTGTTGGAATGCAACAGGGGAAACAGTATGGCATTTCATAGGATATGTGGATGTTGGTGTGCAAAGCACTAAAATCCGCCTGTTATTCCCCAAGAACTTCGAATAGGTGCTACTTATTGCACCTGGTACATAACATCCCCATGGTTTCATTATTTATCAGGTGCAATGAATATGCGCCCAACACAGAGCTATGCGTGCTGACAGGGCCGGACTGGGAACCCAAAGCAGCCCTGGCAGTTTTCTCGGACCAGCCCCTGGGGAAGCACTGCCTGGCCCCGGGAGGCTGGAAAAGCTTGCCTGCTGCTTTTGTTACTGGGGGCCAATACTGCAGCACTGCTGCAAAACCGGCCCCCAGTAACAAAACCAGCCACCACCGCTGAAAATCCAGCTCCCACCCTTCCAGCCTCCCACGGAAACGCCTGATGCCCGGTACGGCCAGTCCGGCCCGGAGTACTGAGGGCCATGGTATCAAATGGGCAGCAGAAAGCGTGTCAAAAGCAAGGAACCGTCCTCGCACAGGTTAGAGCTCAGGAAAACTTCATGTGTGAAAGAGGGCGCACACGTGTGGGCTTTATTAGTAAAGTAGGTGTAGCAGGAGCACGCATGCCAGTGAACCCCATTCAGGTGGGAGATTCCTGGTTTGTGAAGCCAAAAATGGCTTTATTTTAACTGTCCCGGCCTAATGTTGCCGCTGCTTCAATATAAGTGAAGTCAATGGGGAACATACATTCGCCTGATTTTTTTTTTTTTCTTCAAAATTTCCCACTTTTCATTTCTAAGATGTTGGTAAGTATGCAGAAGTCAGACATGTGCTAGTCCCAAGCATTTCCACATCCTCAGACCACACGAGAAAGTCCCAAACACCATCGGCCTTTCAGAGGGACCGGCTAGCCCTTGAATCTCCAGTATGCCCCTGTTTTGGCGAGGCTTCTACAGGTGCCCACACGTTAAGTTATTCTCACCCCTCCCCATTCATTGCGCAGGCAAAAACATATATTCCCCACCCCACTCCTCCCACGCACTGAAAAACAGGCCCAGCTGGTTCCTCAGTCCAGTAAACAACATTTCAGGCCTGGTGAGAAGATGTTTTCTGGCACGTTTTTTTATGACCAGACGGTTTCGTGTTTAATTATACGGAATAGTGTGTTTTCCAGGAGTGTGCAGACCTCGGGGGCAGGCAGCCAAGATCTCCTGTACTTCCAAGAATCATCATGTACGGTTTTGCTTCCACTGTGTATATATAGATCTCTCTGTGTGCGACAACACATCCCCAGCAACCCAACTGATATAAAACCAAACAAAGCCGCCTCCCTCCACCCCAAATAAAGGAATGCAACAATGAAAAAATATTTTTTTCCAGCTGCACAATCAGAAAACCTGAAAATGTTAAATATGGAGCCGCCATGGTAAAGAAAAAAGCCCACCCAGTCCAGCTGAAAAGAAGGAGCAGGTCTTCGTTTTTAGACCGGACATTAGGCAGAACTTTTTTTAGTCACCAAAAAAAGGCACAGGTCGTGGGCTTTTCATCAGCCTCATTCAGCTATCGGGTTTTTTGGCTCAACACTCTTTAGCTACTGCCTTAAAACACTGTCAGTCATATCTTGGCTTAGCCAGTGGCGCAGTTTAGTCTCATTCAGCCGCGGTCTGTGCAGGTAACAGCGGTGGGGTGGTTGGGCAGGGTAAGGGGGTATTTCGAGGGACGATGCAGAGGGAAAATGAATTATTTATTTAATTTTCCCTCTGCTTCGTCCCTTGAAATCCCCCCTTAGCCGGCCTCACCGCTATTACCTGCACGGACCGCGGCTGGTCTCATTGTGCTTTTAGCGGCTGTTTGAGTGTATCCTTCCACCTCCACTGGAATGTTTATGTCAGAAAATTACAGTCTGCCGTCACACATTCAGTATTTATGTCTTACTTTCGGAAGACAAAGTAATAATTAGGTCTTACTTCTGTAGTAAGCACGCCAGTGGGTTGTAAAGGTAAGTTATTTATTAACAGCCCCAGAAACGTTGTACCTGCACCATAAAGAGTCTTCCAACCACCAACTGACCTCCCTGGAACACCCATATTCGTGTATTCCAACATCACATCATAATGCCCAGCACTGTTTACTAGGCATGCACACTTACGATACAACAACCTATAAACAGGACTGGCTTGTATCCATCCACTGCTCACTTTTAGGGAACTACTCTTTTCTTTTTAGCTAAGCACTCCATGGGAGTGGATGTTTTCTGCCTCTTTCCCTTGTGTGCTTATACCGCCACCAATTATCTGTCCCCGTGCTCAGTATAGCTCTTTCCCTCTGTGCTGCTTTCTCTCGTGTGCTTCTCCCGGCCCCCATGCTGCTGCCTCCCATATGTGCTTCTCCCTCTGTCCAGTGTTGCTCTCTCACTCGTGTTCTGCTTTTCCCCATTGTCCCCCCAGTCAGCTTTATTTTATTACCCGTACCAACTATCTGTTGGCGTCTCATCCTACGGATTCCCCTACCCTCTCCTCCGTTACAGCTTCTCAGCCCTTGCGTGGCAGCTCCTGTCCTCTGTTGCTGGGCCTCTGCATCCTATCATCACACCCGGTGGATCTGCTGTGATCCTGCCATTGAGCTGCTGCTGCTGCTATCAGAGTGCCAAGCGTCTCTTTGCTACTGACAAACATTGGAAAAGGAAATGGGTCTAACTTGCAAATCACAATGTGAGTCAGACCTACTTACTGGATTTTCCAACCGAGTGCTTGTTACACCTGGCAAAGCCATTGCCAGACCTATTGTGCTCTATGAACACAGGCTGTGGGTTGGGTCAGCCTGCTTCAAACATTTGGCTTCTTTTTCTCAGATTTCTTATAACATTAGCGCAAAACACTGTCAATCACAGCTTGGATCAGCCTAGAGGGGTATATTATTGTCACTGTCCTGCTATTGGCTGTTTGGATGCATACCTCCCCCTCCAGTGTTTTTTACAATGGAAAGTATGAGGGGCTATTTTACTTCACAAAAGTACACTTAATCATCAAAATTATTTGTTACATTCAATCATTTATGTCATGTACATTTTATACATAAAACATTTTTTCCACTTTTGCAGCCATTTTTGACCTTAAGACCGCTCCACTGGCTTAAGTTAAATTTCAAGAGATCAGTCTCGCAAGACTTAAGGCAAGCATCATGGGATCAGGTCAGTCAAACTTCAGCAGGCAAACGTATAACGCAAGCCTATGCAGCCCCTGCAGAGCAGTGGGGCCCCCAACCCTTCAGGGGCTACCAAATTCTTCACAAGGGCTCTCTATTCCACCCATGGCCAATGAATATTTGTGAAATATGGAAGACTCGGGAGCCCCTCTTCACACTCTGCAGGGGGCCCCATCCTTTTATATCACACCACTGCCTGCAGAGCTACTGCTGCCTTCCACTGGGACTAGCAGTTTCTTTTCATCCGGTCCCCAGCCGCTGTCCCTAAGATCACATAATGTGCCAAAAGTTGTAGCCAAGATTAGAATTTCAAGTTTTCGGTTCAAATCCCACAATTTAATGCCTAGGCCACATCTAATGCTGAACCACCCTGCACTTCTCCACAATAATTGACATTATATTCTGTGCAGGTCTGTAATTTGCACAGACAGGGTAGAGGGGAGAGAGAGAGAGGAGCGGGAGAGGGGGCGGGGAGGTAGGGAGAGAGAGGGGGAGGGTGGAGAGAGAGAGAGAGCTTTTCAATTAACGCACAGCCACAGCCCTAGACTCCAAGAACTATTCAAACATTGAAAACTATGTATTTGCCTAAAAAGTCGTCGACCCACGTCCCAAGGAATGGCAGATGAACATGAATGGAAACAAGATGACAGGACAGAACGGCTCACCCTGGAATGCATCAGTGAATGACATGGAGCAAGGAGCGTGCCAGGGATTTCAGACATGTCCCCCATGACATAACTCACAACAAACAGCCTGTGTATGCACACATTGCAACTCAAGGTGTAGACATCCTCGAGAGATTTGAGTAGGTGCCCCGTATCACCTTAGGGCACCCAGGGGCCCTCGAAGGTGTATGTGTACATATACCACCTCAAGGCACCCTGGGGCCCACGGAGGTGCGTGTGTGTGAATACACACACCAACTCAGGGCACCTAGGAGCCCATGGGGGTGCGTTTGTACACAACACCTCAGGGCGCCTAGGGGTCCATGAAGGTGCATGTCTTTGTGTGTGTACACATGCCACCTCTGGGCACCAAAGAGCTCACGTAGGTGCGAGCTTGTGTGTGTGTGCGTGTACCATCCAGTTTGTAGGACTAGGGTAGGTGTGAGCGCATACAGTGGCAAGCAAGGGTGTCATGGGACCTAATGCAAGCAGGGAAGTAGGCTCCCTAGTCCTGGGGTCTGTATTTAAAACTTGCCATTAATTAGGTACAGTGTGTCCCTCGCACCAGAAGGCACTGGTGCCACTGCAGCTGCTGCACTAATGACAGCGATCCCTTTGCTTACGGATCTCGGAGTTGCCCTTTCAATTTCTCCCTTCCTCATCCACTTTCACTTAGTCTCTCTTCCTTATCCCCATCCTCCCTTTATCACCTTTTCTTCTCTTTGCTCGCTTTTACCCTCTCTTTTTCTTTCCTGTTTCCCTACTTCTCTCCTCTCTCTATACTTCCTACACTTTTGTCTTCCCAATCTCCCTTTAATCTGTCATGTCTCTTCCATTCCTCGTTCTCTTTGACATCTAACACTCACCTTTGCTTCTCTCTTACCTTCCATTCTCTGATCTGCTTATTTCTGCCACGTTTGCTTTCTCCTTCCTATCCCCCCTTTGCTCCTTCACTCCCATCTCCTTCTCTCGTGACCTTTTCTGTGCCCCAACCTTTCCACTTTGTCTTCTCCTTACTACCTTTCACGCTCTCCTTTTCTTTCCTCCCAGCCCTCTCTTCCCCATTACTACCTTAATCTCTCCTCCCTTTTGATTTTATCTCCATCTCATCTTGTTTGGTCTATCTGAACTCTCTCCTTCTGCCCTCCCTTTCTCTCTACACTCAAATCTCCAATGTCTCTCCTCCATACTTTGTTCCTTCCTTTACCTTCCAATTCTCTGTATTTCCTACATCCTTTTAACTATTTTTCTCTCCTTGTCTCTGCTCTTTGTCCATTTTTTCATCATCCTCGACCTTGGCCATCCTTTTTCTCTCCCATTTATATGTGGTCGCTACGAGTTCTCTATAAACCCCATAGCTGCCCTCGTCCTTATTTCACTTTCTGACCTCTCTGATTTACCCCTCTATCGCCTTCCTCCCTTCTTGCTATCCTTCTCCATATTCTCTCCCCCCCGCCCAACTGAGTTCCAACCTGTATCCTACAGGCTCTTCTCCTTTTCTCAGTCACTCTCCTTCCTCATGCAGAGCAGACATCTAAGGTCGGCTGCATAGAAAGGAACCTGCATACATCCGGGGAGATGCACACATTTTAGTAGCCGCCAGGGTGGGGGCCGGTTATGGGCCCCTGGGGGGCCGTTTTTGTTACAGGGCCGCTTTTTGCAGCATAGCTGCAATATCGGCCCCTGTAACAAAATCGGCCTCCGGGGGGGGGGCCAGCCGAGCACTTTGCCAGGGCCGGTTTTGGTTCCCAGTCCGGCCCTGGCCTGAGCTTCCTTTACCCATCCACGTGGAAGATAATTAGGGCTTACGGTTTTATGGTATTTATTTTTTTAATATTTCCATCTGTGTTTATCCATATTTATTTTGTGTTTTGAGAATAAAGAGTTGTAAAATGGTATATTTCCACATTTATTTAACTGATAAACATGCACTTATGCTCCGATGCCTTTCACATGTTAACAAATTAAGTAGCAAATATACAAAACACTACACTCACAGGTAAATATTAGCATTATTCTCTACAAAGATCTGTTAACATATGACTATGTAAATCTCATCCGGTTATTTAACTCCCTGTGCTCTCTGTCTGCTCAGCTGTCGGCCTGGAATGCGGGAAAAACAGGATGGAGATTCACCCACAAGAAGCACAATTTTCAATGTTTTTCTGCTTTTTACAAATAAATACCTAAAGGAAACATTATTTTCTGTCTGTATTTATCTGTAAAACTGAAAACTGGGAGCCTTACAGATAATCTAGACTAGGGGAAATCCCTTTAGACTTCACTCTTCCAACAAACTTTCGGTCTTCACTTTAGCTGACACAAAGACCGCCTTAGAATGTATTTTCTTGTTACTAGTGCCTTGAACGTGTTGTAAAACAGCCTGCGGGTTGCAATAATACCGTCCAAAAGCGAATGTATGACAAAAGTGTTATTGTATGCACATGCAGTTACCCGCCTGCAGTGCAGCAATGCAAACGGTGCACCGGGAAGGACCAGTAAGGGCACCGGTGCATCACAAGGGCAGTGTGCAGCCTCAAAAGCTGCAGCTCTCCAAGTAGCCCACCTGGAGGCGGGGAAGGGGGACCAGAGGCCGTCAGAGCATTGAGGACACACAGCAGAGTGTGGTCACCATGAAGTGCTCTTGCAAGGTAGACCGTCACTCGCGGCTGTTCTTGGGGCCACTGGAATTATGCACCAGCGAATGACGAAATGATGCAGGAAAGTTTAATTCATTATAATGCAAAAGAAGAGTTAATTATGTGAAAAGGAAAATAACATAGCTAATTTGACAATTTAACATGCTGATTCCAGAGACCCTAATACTATAGGAAATACATATGTGTAAAAAAGAAAACTATACACCTCAAATCCTCAACAAAATGTTATTCACCAACGATTAATGATTTGTCCTTATATTGAAACAAAGTAATGCAATTTTGACAACATTTTTCTTTCTAACTTTCTACAGTAATATATGATGTTTAATGCTTATATATTGCCAGTGCTTAATTTGAGCCAGTGGTTTCCGGTGCTCAGCACCAGCACTAAATTGGCAGCACCGACACTTATAACAGTCTGCTACGTGGTGGGCTGTTTGTCTGATTTAGCGTGAGCACAACAACAATTGTTATACTCAGTGCTTGAAATGGGAAAATAGAAGTGCAGGTATTTTGTACCAGAGTGCCTGCTTGTCTCTGAGAAATGCCGGTACTCTCCAATTAAAAGTATGAAGTCTGTCTTGAGAAGTGTCGGTACTCTCCCTCTCAAAATAAAAAAGTGCTGGTACTCCGTACCGGACAGTACCGGCCCATTTAAAGCACTAGTTATACTAATTCAATATACATTAAAATGACTAATACCTGCCACCCAAGCTATTCTTATAGCTTTGGGGGCCTGGAATAGTCTGAACTGTCACGCTTGTCGGAGTGTGGTGGTAAGTAGCTGGTTTGGTACTGTCATTGGTAGCAGGGGCAATGGGTGGTGTAAGCTGCAGTGGCCTCCTGATGAGGGCCCTGGCACAAATTAAGCACTGCTTGCCATGTATAATATTACAGCATGTGCTACGTTCACCCTAGTGTACTTGACAGTAGTCAAACTTACTCCTTGCACTTACACTTTCGAGTTTATATGTGTATGACTTATCAGCCCTCTCATTGGTCCCGTTTCTATTATGAAAAAACTTTATTGCTCATTACATATTTATTATGCAAGTGACTCACCGGAGATCATCTTGAGCATCAATACATCAGACCTTCTTCACAAGAGTTCTCGCGAAATGCAAAGTGCTTGGTATTCTTCCGGAGCGTGCTCTTGAAATAACTGCTGCTTTGAAAACCGTGTTTCATGTTCATTTGTGTGAATAGTGAAACAAATCATTGTTGTGACGAAGAAGGAATCATTCTTTCCTCCCTATTTGAACATTTCACGTTTTAGTCTCCCGCTGCTGGATAAAGCCTTTCCACTAGTTCACCACTCCGGGTTTATCAGATGAGGAAGGCCTTGCTGCCT
Source organism: Calotriton arnoldi (assembly GCA_963921515.1). Taxonomy (NCBI): domain Eukaryota; kingdom Metazoa; phylum Chordata; class Amphibia; order Caudata; family Salamandridae; genus Calotriton; species Calotriton arnoldi. Next base: position 622,244 of record CAWUFW010000598.1, on the reverse strand, counting down.
ATTATTATATAACTGCAAAAACAACAATTGATGGACAGAATGCAGAACAATGTCATACATTCACCCCAGTACAGAGATCTGGGCCTAAATCCATCGTTTTTTTGCACACCATGCCATTCCAGTTTGGACCCAGCCATATGCAAATCAGTCTTGACCCTGCGCCCAATGGGAACAGTCCAGCCCGAACTGCCAGGCCACGTCCTCCCTAGACTGGAAACAAGCATTCTAGGACCGGTTTCGGGCTTTCAGCCCTCATCAGCCAGGATAGCTCGACTCCAGTGGCATGGAGAGCACAGGACCCACGTCTGTGCCTCTGGATTCAAGCTAGCCTGGCTGAAGAAGGGTGACATACCCTGAAACCGGTCCCAGGATGCTTGTTTCCGGTCCAGGGAGGACCTGGCTTGGCAGTTCGGTCTGGACTGTTCCCATGAGGCACAGGGTCAAGACTGATTTGCATATGGCTCGGTCTAAACTGGGGTGGCATGGTGAGCAAAAGAACGATGGATTTAACCCAGATCTGTTGACTGGGGGTGAATGTATGATTCATTCAGCATTCCGTCCATCATTTGTTTGCGTAGCACTATTATCACATAACAGCACTACTGGCAGGTGGCAGCTTAGGCCGCCATATTACAAGGGGGAGATGCAGGTACGGAAGTCCCTTTTGCTGAGTGGGAGTGGCACTGGTGAACATGATTTTTTGGCTGCTGTCCGATAATCCTTGCACCGCTTATGTTCACACTTCTGCACAAAGCTCGCCTCTTTGTTGCTTGAACACAGCAACTAACAGCTGAAAGGTTAAAAGTTAACAAGTTGTGCAAAGTGTGTATTGCTCCTAGTGTGCCGCGTTTTCATTCTCCGTTGATGAATGGAGCTAGAATTTATGAAACAGAGAATGGATGTTGTAGGTGCAAGCCCATCAGTGTGCAGAAAGTGTTGTTCCTGTAGAATCACACACGTCTAGTGGCACAGGGTGAAGGTTGGCCAGGTCGAGGCGGATGAATAAACCTGCAGGGCTCAGTAACTGCCTCTGGCACACCTTGTTTCCCTTGTTTATCGTCCGCAGGGCTCTCTCGTGACAGGGCCCTGGACCACGGCCATGACTCCAGGAGGAATCAAAGCAGCCTTTCTCTCCAGCACACCTCTAGAAAGGCGGACACCAGGCCAGCCAGGGCGGACGGAGTGTAGCAATAGGTGTCCAGGTTGTTCGCCGAGTTCCTGTAGTGCACGGGGCAGGGCACAGCAATGCACTCTGCCTTCCACCGCCGGGGGGGGGGGCAGGGTCGGATTGGTAAGGCGGGCAATGGCCGAGGGGCCGGTATCCAAGTTCCAGCTGTGGGCCGCTTTTTTGGCAGCCTGGGGGGCCGATTTGGGCTATGTCTGGTGTGTTCAGATGTCACCAGCTGCCCAGTGGGTGCCTGAGTGGCCTTTCTGGAGGCAGATGGGCGTCCATTACCTCCCTTTTATCAACAGGCAGAGGTGTCACTCGCTTTTTTTTATAAAACTTTGCTGAAGCAGTGTTTTGCGGAAAGGCTATATACAAATGTGGGCCACTTTTTTTAGCGTGCCCGGTCCGATTTTTAATCCCAATCCAACCCGGGGGGGTGCTGGCCTCTGTGCCGTCACGGGCCCCAGCCTGCGATACAACGAGGGGTCCTTTCACGCAGAGGTCTGAAGTCAGCAGTATTACTCCAGCCCCCTGGCTCGTTCATTCCATGGTGCAAAAGCTGCTCAAGTGAATATAGGATCATTATATGCATCCAAAGATGCCATCTGGCCCCCTAAATCATCACAGCAAAGCCGTTTTAAGTGCTGCAATTCGTGCCTTGGGGGCTTTCAGTCAAGCTCTAAATCCCACCCAAGTTGATTTTATTGCAGTTCCCCTGCTCTCGGGCTCTGAATCAGCACATCCTTCTGCAACTTTCTCTTCTCCTCCATCTGTCTTGATCTCTCCCATCTTTCCTCCATCAGGGTCTTCATTTCCTTCTTTTTGTCACAATATCTTGCGTCTCTTCTTCTTGTCACTGATTTAATGCAGCACTTACAACGGGTTGACCTTGAAGCATTCTTAACTTGCCCTCTGATAGATGCATGCTTGTGTGGATGAGTGCGTTGGTTGGTGACGCCAATATGTGGGAGGTGTTGATTGGATGTTCTGAAGTGTGTTCCAGTTGTAGTCGTGAAGATGTGGAGGCAAAGCTTTAAAACTGCGCGAGGAAGAAAAGCTGTGGAGAGGCTGAGTGACTCCCTGGCATAGCGTCGCTATCTCGTGAGCGCAGTGTTGGCTGGTGAGCAATATGCATGTGTAGGTGACGTTAGGTGGGATAAAAAAAAATGCAAACCAAAATGCAGCGAGCAGTAGAACAGTTAAGTTAGTCAAGAGTTTGTCAAGTGCCTGAGTGCACACTATGAGCCCACTTTGGAAAAGCGCGTACTTTAAAGAAGCGCGCCATTATGACACGGAACCCCGGGGTCCTGGCCACACCTCCGTGGCTCTCTGCGACTCGATTGGCTGTTTCGAGGGTCCCCGAATCACATCCGGGGACGAGCGACGTCACTTCTGCCAGCGCCGGTTGTTGGGGGGGGCGGGGATGGGTGGGAGCCTATTCAGGGCACCTGGCCCAGGTCCTCTTCCTCTTTACCCTCAACACCGGCCCGGGAGCGGAGGAGTGACGCCGAATCTGGAGCAGCAGCCTTTACTGTTCTCTTTTGTTTTTTCTGCAGGTCAAAGGCTCCTTTCGGTGCTCCGGGGCTTTGGACAAGGGCCGGTGTGCGGACATCGAGGACACGCTTGCTGAGTTGGGACCGGGAACCGCATGGGCTCGAGAATACTCGCCCAGCCCAGGCTAGGTCCTGGTGGCGGTTCCGGTCTCCGTCGCTGCAGCGCGTGTGGCGAGCGGAGCGGGTGTGCTTCCCCCCTCATTTCGGGTGTTTAGCAGTGTGCTCTCGGCACGAGAGGGAAGGGGAGCTTGAATTCTTGTTGTGTGTGGTCGCGGGGGGTTTTCATTGGGCGAGACCCATTTAAGTTAAGAGAAAGCGGGGGTTGAATTACGGAACCCCCCCTCTCACGCGGCTGAACCTTGCAAGCAATTCCAGGCCGCACAATCGGCGGTGTGCACGGGAAAAGCCTCCCGCCCCTTCTCCATCCCGTTATCAGTGTCTCGGGGTGAATAAGCAGTAGCAGGGATTGATTTTGGTCACTTGGACACCCGGTAGGGGAACCTAGTGTAGATTAGAAGTTGTCTACTGATCTCCTGGTTCTGGGGGCTTAAATTGCCTATTCTCGGTGCCTTTCCTTATTTATTTAATACAGTTAATTCGCAGACATGCCTGCAAAGAGGGAAGAGTAGGCAAGAGGAAGGACAGTGACCCTGAGTTGGCGCAACTTTTAAAACTGGTGTTGGCTAAATTGGGCAATGGGGATGATGCGGGCGACGCACAGGCAGGGCCTGAGCAAGACCCTGAGCCAGAGCCGGTGGGAGAGGATCGCCTGCGCCGGACTAATGTGCCTCCTCGGGCAGCGTTTCCACCAGTGAAAAAGAGGGCGAGGACTCGCCCCGAAAAAACAAAAGCTGGAATTCAGGGGAGCGAAGTGGTCGTTCTGGCTAACAATGCAGGGCAGGCAGGCCAGTCTTCTTCAGGTGACCGTATCCAGGGTCCATCCATTACTACGGCCCCTCCTATGCTTCCGGCTATGACGCAACAGGTAGTGCCAGGGTCTGCTGAAGTGAGCTCCGTGTTGGCAGACATTCGTAACGCACTGCAGGCACTTTCGAGCCAAAAGCAGGGCTCCTTAACTGGGGAGCATGGAGGTTAGGTATCTCTGCTTAATTTAATTGGGGCAGGCCCCACGCCTTCCGAACTACGGGGTACTGCGGTACAGACGCCAACAGCGAGTCTCCGAAGCCATGGGTTTGGGGGGTATTCAACCCTTACTTCACGGCGGAACTGCGCATTACCGTTTCCACGCATTTTTTACTTCGCAGGTACGATTACTTAGCATGCCTTTAGTATGCATGCTACTAGTACGCAAATACCGTTACTTCGGAAATAGGTTTCTTCGCAGGCTATCCACTTAGTTGTTTTTATTTTGAGGCGCTTCAGTTTACAAATAACGCTGGGCGACTCTGACGACAGGAAGCATAAGAAGAGAGGAACCACGCTTGAAGGTGAAGAGAGGGACCACGAGGGGAGAGAGGTAAGTGGGGCTGTGTAGTTTTTAGGGTCGTGCAGGGGGTAGACTTTTAGGTTTTAGGGTTGTGTTGTGTAGTGTAGAGTAGTGTATTTGGGTTTAGGGTAGTGTCGGGGTCGTGAATGGTAGTGTATGGGAGTAGGGACAGGACTGGGGGGAGGGGGAGGGTCGTGCAGGGTGTAGTGATTTAGGTTTTAGGGTAGTGTTGTGGTGTTTGTGTAGGGTAGTGTCAGGGGGGACGAGGAGGGTAGTGTTTGAGTGTAGGGTGCAGAATGGGGGAAGGGGAGGGTCGTGCAGGGGGTAGTGGTTTAGGGTAGTGGTGTTGTGTTTGTGTAGTGTAGGGTAGGGTAGTGTAGTGTTTTAGGGTTTAGGGTAGTGTTGGGGGGGTCGTGAAGAGTAGTGTAAGATTGTAGAGACGACTGGGGGAAGGACGAGTAGGGGGTAGTGTTTTAGGGTAGTGTAGTGGTGTATGAGTAGTGTAGGGTACTGTAGTGTGAGGGTTAGGGTAGTGTTGTGAATTTGATTATTGAGAAAGTGTAGAAATAGTGGTAGGTGTTACAATTTAGTTAGAAAAGATTGTATTTATAATATAAAGACATTTTCAAAAATGTACATATTGATATATACGTGGAATGTACGATTTGTGAAATCAGAACAAATTAAAAAATTTATTTAAAAAAAAACTTTTTTATGATTACGACGAATAATTTTGAGAAAGGGTGAAGGGCATATTAAATATGAGTAATGAAAAAAAAAGCGAGTATTTTTTGTTAAAAAAAGGGAATTTATTTTAAAAAAAATTTTTTAAAAAAATGTAATGTCGTTTTTTAAAAATACTCCCCCAAACTAAACCCCTATTACCATGTCATCCCGTAACAGTACATATGTTACGATTACTGTTTAAATCATGCGTAGTAATGGTCTGCTAAGTAATGTCATATATTCGTTTGGGGGGGCCTGCGCAGGGTGCACCGCCAGGGCCGGTACCTGCGCTGGCACCGGCTCTGCCCGGGGTCTGACCGGCGTATCACAGAGCATAACAATGGGTATACTTACGTCAGTGGCACCTCTGTTATCTCAGTTGGCGGCTCCGGCGGGTGGGGGTCAGGGTAGTGGCGCATCAGTGGCACCGTGGGCTCCCTCACTAAATTTGGGGAACACAGTTACTGAATTACAGAAGCAGGTAGAACTCCTGGCCAGGGCCCAGGAAAAGAAGGGGAAAGCACAGCTCCTCGGTCAGCAGGCCCTTGCACAATCCAATGCAGCCACAGTTGCCCCATCAGGTAAAGGATCAGGGACTGCAGACAAGAACCCCAGTAGTGGGGGGAGGGCGCTAGGGGGCCAGGATACCTTGCTTTCCAAGCCTGGGAAATTGGCTTCTCACGTCCCAGTTGATGGGAAAGAGAAGATATGGAAAGGCGAGTTCATTGACATATTTTCGCTAATAAGGACAAAAAGGAGGGCGGTGGATGCCAAAGAGAAAGAGGGGAAAGACAGCTCTTCCAAAGACAAGAAGCCGAAAGTGGAGGAGTCTATCAATTATTGGCTGTTTGGTTTTAACGTATTCACAACTGTGATGTTGGAGAAGAGACCTGAGTTAGCTGTGCCAATGATATTTTATTCCAACAAGATTTTGACAGCGCATGCTATGTATGGCGGGATGGCCTGGTTAGATTATGACAGGGATTTCAGGTATGTTTAATTGTGATGGTTTTAATAAACATGGCCTCTTTCACCCACAACGCTTGTTGGTAAGCCATTGATTTGTGGGGTTGATGGGGGTGGGGCCGGGAACAACCTGGGGGGTACGGGTCCTATACACATCAGTGTGTTAGGGACACTAACACTGCGAAGCGTCTTGGGAACACCAAGCAAGCATGCTGCTCTGCATCTGAAGAACCGCCACACCACACCTCATCTCATTAACCCTGACCCACCATCATTGACATTGGGGACAACTGCTCTAATAACATGGAAAATAGAAAAATCATTACCAAACTCCTTCCTCGTGCCATACTGCTGCTAAATTACCTGTTTCGTTGAATGTTCTTTCTTTGTGACCTAGTCTCTGGTAATGGATATCCCAGCTAAGCTTTTTGCCTTCAGTAAGGCCTACAATGCCACCACTAAGGCTACTGGTAATATAAGCACTGCCACCGGGCTGAATTAGGGTGCGTTCTGCCAACATCTTTAACCATATATAGGGAACATGAGTGAGGACCTCACTTTACCATCTGGTTGACTGGCGATATATTGTAGCAGGGTGGGCCCCTTAGTTTGAATTGGCTCCTGGCTCCTCCTGACACCAGGTGGACCTAACATTGTGATCGCTTAAACTCCAGGTGCACCAGGTACCTCTGTCTTGATTGCTCTGCTGCTCAGGGTCGGACTGGCCTATAGGGTAACCAGCAGGGTCCAGTCCTCTTCCAGCTGCAACTGGTCAATCCAGGAAAAAGGCAGCTTGCAGCTTTTGATGTCCACATATCGACACAGGAGGTCCCTTGGAGTCCACTTCTTTGTCCTGGGTACAAGTGGGAGCAGGTCCAGCCCTTTCTGTTCTTTTGCAGGCCCAGAACTGAGGAGCAAGTGAGGAGGTCACCTTTTGTACTGTTAGGTAGCCAGTAGATGAAAGTGACTCTTGGACACTCCCTAACCAATGGGTAAAAGGTTCCTAGAGGCAACCCTACCTACCTTTACTGCAAACTATCCAAGAATGCACTAATCTAGGGGGAATCTAAGATGGCACAGGCCTTATGCCCTTGGAGGAAGCTTGTGTGCCAGGCAGTTTAAGGAAATGAGCAGTTCCCTCCTCCTGGTCTACACCAAACTGGTTCAGGGACCAGCTCACCCTCCAACTGGGATGGAGCCAGGCTGGCTATCATGTGGCATTGGATCAAAGAGTGTTTCCCTTTCTCAAGTCTTTCCTTACACTAAACTATGTATGGGCAAAGCTGCACCTCTGCCCCTTTCAAGTTAATGAAGTTCCTGGAACCTCCCAAGCTACCCTTCATGAGCGGATAGGAATCTCCTGTCCCACACACAAGCTCATCCTGTCACCAGGCCTAAGCCAGTGTCCTGCGCTGGGAGCGGCTTTCACACCTCCCACTTCTAGCAGTAACAGGGCAGCTGCTTTCATGCTAATGTAAATTAACCTCCAGGAGCTTCCGGTGGGGAAAAGGTAGCTTTCTAAAAGTATTTTTTTCCAAAATATGTATTCAAACTAAGTTCACCAATGAATTGGACTTTTATTAAATATTACAAGCAGTGGATTAACCATTTCTCTAGCTTGTCCCAAACCCAAGACAGCAACATTAATATATTCATCTGCACTCTAGCTTTCCTTGTAGGATAGCCAGAGCCTTCCATGCTGACAATGGCTTTTGGGGGCTTGTCACTATAGGGAAGTGGCAACATTACGTTTCTACATGTCCCACTTTTACACTCCATGCACCTTACCTTGTGGACTACAAGACCTATATAGGAGTGACATTAATATTTGAAAAGGAGGCCTCTTCTGTGTCAAAAGGGTTATTTCGACAGGTTGGACTGCAGGTTTAAACTGCAGTAGTCAGGTTACATTCCCAAGTCTGTAGCCAGTTTTCTTTGCCTTACTAGTGGATGGCACAGTAAGTGCAACATCCCACAGGTGACATTTAACATTCCATGCCATGGATGCGATCAAAGACTATGGCCTTACACAGGAATTAAATATGGCAATTAGGGATTAGCCAACTTTTACATGTTGTGGGGGTCAGTGCACATACACTGGACGGCAGCACCCAAGGGGACGGAGTCTAAAAACCAGCAATTAACGTCAGCAAAAAATTAGGGTGACCACGCAAAAAGGAGCATTTTCTCACATTCCTATATGGGGGCTCACAGAGGTCATGGCTTGTAATATTAGGAAAACCAGCACAGTAGCATCACCCCATACAAAATGTTTTCATGTGAATAAGAGAATAAGACACCATCTTTCCTCTGTGATGACCAGGCTACCAGTAGTGCTGAATAAGTTGGGGTATTTGCCACACCTGGTAAATCCCAATACTTCAGGGTGAATTATTTACTGGCTGTGGTAAATATCAATACCTTAGGGTGAGTTATTTACTGGCTGTGGTAAATACCTCCTATTCGGAGTTTTTATCTTGTCAATGAGGGACAGCGTTCAGAAGCGCTATTGAGCACATCATATCCTGCATATTTTTGCCTCATCCCCGCCCCCCTGATACTTTTCACACTATAAATTTGGGTGGCTTTGAACTGCCAAAATCTGTCAGGGGAAACGAGATGCGATAATTATTTCAACTTAGAATTCAGATCCGCTTGCAAAGTGCACAGGATTTGAAATGTAACTCCCAGCTTGTAATCCGCGCTATAACCCTGCCTTGGCTCAGTGACTGCTGTGTAATCTATTTATCGTCTCGTAAGACTTGCATTACTCTTGCTATGTGCTGTTCTCCTATTGGGCAACAGCGTGTCCTCAGAGGCAGTTGGATGATGTAGTTACGTGCACGCAGAGCCATGCAGATATAGCTTGGACTTGGCTATCATGATGCTCCCAAAAGTACCCAAACAGAAGTACCAGAAAATCCCCCAAATGGAACACATTAGACTGAGCAGATTGCATTACGTCTGACACAGGTCCCAAAGGCCGTATAGCTGGCTATCCCCAAACACGAAACAACACTCATCATAAAATACTGTATATTATTTAGTACCATTGAGGCATGTTTATACTTTATCCCAACACCACCTGCATACATAACATACATCCCCTGACACCATAATGCACATAACTCAACAAAAGCCCAATATCTCACTAACATACGTACCAGGTCCTTTCTAAATTTAACTTAAACCACAACATACAGGGTCAGTACTCAGAACTTCTGCTCTGAGTCTGTCTCTGGCTCTTTTGAAACAAGCATTTTCAATGCAATAAGTCTCGCAATTGCGAGATTTTGAGCAATTGGCATTGTAAATGATAATGCCTTTTATTTATGTGTTTTTCAAAGCAACACATATTTAGAAGGCATTGTCATTTCTAAAGCTAATAGCTCAAACTCTCGAAAAAGCGAAACCACTTTAATGGTGTCCGCGCCCCTTTCTTTAGACGCTGCTCACCGTATTCAGGTTACAGTCAGCAGCATCTAAACAAAGCGTTGCGGCCAACATTAAAGTGAAAGTGCGTATGGAGCGCTTTTACACAAAGTGTAAAAATAAATAAAGAAAGCTTTTGTAGCGCGGCAGCTAAAGTGAAAGCGGTCACGCTGTAAATTAAATGAATAAACGCGGCCGCTAAAGTGAAAGTGGTCCACGCTGTAAATTAAATAAATAAGCACAGACGCTCAAGTGAAAGTGGACCGCGCCGTAAATTAAATAAGCGCTGCTGCTTTAGTTAAAGCGGACCACACTGGAAATTAAAAAATATATGACTAATAACAAAATAAAAGGTGGCGGTGTGCTGCGACGTCGTGGGTGGAATAGGGAAGATCATTAAAGAAAATAGTGCTCACCCACTAGATAAAGCAGACCGTGTAACAACACAAGTAAAAAGTCCAGTTGTTATTGGAGGTTATAAATGCAGTCAAGGCAGTACCAAGGAGGCTATTCACGAATGAAAAGCAACGATTTAGAAAGGACAGTAACATGAGCCAATTGAAAAGATGGGCGGAGCTTCTATTCCGTACCTCAATACAGCATGCCTCGCAGAGCAGCGCATGTGCTGCCCAGTCTCCACCTATAAATGTCCCTTTTCCAGCCAAGAGCTCAAAATACAATAAGAAATGAGATGTAATGAAACCCTTGATGAGGGTGTGAGGGGAGAGGGAGGACGACACGCACCTCCAGAAAATAATTGAGGAATAGTATTTTTAAAATTGAAGGGTGTTGAATGTTCACATTTTGTAAAGTCGCCCACAAGCTCCAAGGCTGGATGAGCTCCCTCTCACGAGGCTCGGTGTCTACCACAAGACGGGATACAAGCACACGTCACAAGGTACAGAGTATTTACAGCCAATCCTTATTGCAGAGAATCTTTTTAACACCGCAGCACTATTCCTAGCACAGGCTAATGCACACAGAAAAATAAATTCAAATGTTTACGTGATGCGTTCCCAGCCTTTCACATTTCATACTTTTGTTTTGAAAAGTATATCGAGGGGGTCCTAAAATAAAACATGTACGAAACCCAACATGTCGCTGTCGCAGCGGATTCTGTCTTCTGCCTGTTCCCCACTCACACCCACCATCCCCTTCACAGGTCTCTGCTCTCCTCTCTCCCACACGCTCCATCTCTCTTCTTCTGCCTCTTCATTGACTCAATTTCTTGGCAGGATTACAGTGCAGTCCTTGCCAAAGTCGTTACTCATTCATAAAGTTAACAAGCTTCATAACTAGTGTCTGTCCCTCAGCCTAATCAAATCACTCGGTCCCTGGGGCCCTGCCACCAGCCTGGCTGCTCCTCAGAGCAAGCTTCACTCTCAGCAGCCCTGCCGCTTTCCCACCAGACCAGTCTGGGTGCCAGGGGCACTGCTACCAGCCCTGCTGCCCTCTCTCTGCCTGGGTACATGATTAACAGCCCCGATGCCCGCCCTCCCCCTGCGTACACCAGGCCTTTGTCCTATGGGCACTACTGCCAGCCCAGATGCCCATCCTCCGCCCCAATCTGACTTCATTCCCCCAGCACTGCCTCCAGCCAGACAGCTCCTGGCCTCGCTGACAGACGTCCTGCAGCCCTACTCTGCCCGAGCAGGCCGTAGTACCAGGGACGCCCTCAGGACCAAGTCTCACTGGCATCAGTCCTTTTATACCCAAAGATACTGCTACCAGCCCTGCCCCTCCCTTCTACCAAAATCAGCTTTTGGTAGCAGAAACATTACTGAAATCCATACAAGTCTCCTACCCAGAGAAGGCCTCAGTGACACTCCTACCAGCACTACAACCCTCCTTCTGTTCAGATCCGACATCATTCCAGAGGACCAGGCCTCACTGCCACCAGCCCGGCTGCTCCCCAGGACCAGGCCTCACTGCCACCAGCCCGACTGCTCCCCAGGACCAGGCCTCACTGCCACCAACCCGGCTGATCTCCAGGACTTGGCCTCACTGCCACCAGCCCTTCTTCTCCTCAGGACTAGGCCTCCCTGCCACCAGCCCGGCTGCTCCCCAGGACCAGCTGCCACCAGCCCGGCTGCTCCCCAGGACCAGCTGCCACCAGCCCGGCTGCTCCCCAGGACCAGGCCTCACTGCCACCAACCCGGCTGATCTTCAGGACTTGGCCTCACTGCCACCAGCCCTTCTTCTCCTCAGGACTAGGCCTCCCTGCCACCAGCCAGGCTGCTCCCCAGGACCAGCTGCCACCAGCCCGGCTGCTCCTCAGGACTAGGCCTCACTGCCACCAGCCCGGCTGCTCCCCAGGACCAGCTGCCACCAGCCCGGCTGCTCCCCAGGACCAGGCCTCACTGCCACCAACCCGGCTGATCTTCAGGACTTGGCCTCACTGCCACCAGCCCTTCTTCTCCTCAGGACTAGGCCTCCCTGCCACCAGCCCGGCTGCTCCCCAGGACCAGCTGCCACCAGCCCGGCTGCTCCTCAGGACTAGGCCTCACTGCCACCAGTCCGGCTGCTCCCCAGGACCAGGCCTCACTGCCACCTGCCCAGCTGCTCTCTCAGAGCAGGTTTAAAGCCCGGGGTCACTAAGAGATAGGAGTGTTAGGTTCCAAAATCCTTCTTAGTCGCTTTATAGGCTTGATCTATTACACAGTTATCAGTAAACGGTTGGTGTATGTGTGAATCCCAGTTGGACCTGGATAAGGTCCTCATTCACAGTAGTTTTTAAGGAAACATATATAGTGGACAACCACCAGACGGTCACTAAGAACTACGTAAGTTCTGGTATGACAGAGTACTACAGTTGCGGAAAGTACATGAAATAAGTTTACATAAGTGTTAAGTTGAGGAAGAAAATATAATAAAAAACTGTTCTTGCTGAGATTGATTTTTAATCCAATTTTAGTTCTTTTAATATTTTGGGATGACGGCCAACACGTGCTCCGCCCTTTATCTGCTGCACAGGCTCGAGGTCTTTTCCAAGACTTGACTGCTATGTGCATTGGAGTCTCCTTGTGTTAAAGCGGGAAGTGCCAGTGATACCTTGTTCAGCCACCCATTAAATGCCTGGAATCAGTACACACAGTTATGCTGTGCGGAGAAATGGGGCGCCGTGTTGGGTGCAGCGATGGGGTGGGGCAGGGTACAGTCTGGCTGTCCTTGCTCGGTAATAGCATAGGACTACAGGGCCCAACACGGTGCCTCATAAGCGGTGGAAGTAGGGGTGCACCACTAGAATAACCATGCTGGAATTCAGGAGGTAAATGAGCAATTAAGATTCCTTTAAATGTTGATTTTATCTTTTCACATTTGCTGTGGTTCAAAGACAGAGGACAAATGCTAGGCTGTGTCTTCTGACAAATTGCTGCTTATTCTTTTAACATGGAGAATGGGGTTTACTTTTCTCTCTGACTAAAAAGAGAGAGGATTTTGTAACATGAACTATGAGACCTATTTTAACAATCTTGCTGGTGGACAGGGGTTTGAGAAAGGAAATGAAGTCTAACACACAACAAAATGTAAATACCATGATATGAACTCTACAAATATTTCCAACTTTATCAGCAGTTAGGAAATCACAAATGAAGCATATTGTTTTGTATTCCTGGAGGTATGGTGGAAACAAAGGTTTTAATAGGATCAAAACAAATCAAAACACTTTACTTGTTGATGTGCAAATGATAAATATTAGCTGGCACAGCACACACTATCTATAGTGTGTACGCTATATAGTTTTGTCAATAAAACTGCTTGTATGTTCAAATTCTTTAGCCCTTTAAATGGAAAATTTGCTGTCTGTAAATGACAGTGCACACAGCAAAACCAACAACACCTTGAACTAGCGGCTCAATAAGGTGCACCTAGCACTTCCAGATGACCACCACAGCTCAAGATTCACCCTCAACTAATACTATGGAGACTCCAACACTATCCACAACGTGCATAGCAATCAAGCCCTGAAAAAGCCCTTTCAAGGGTCGAAACGTCGTTGACACATAGACAGACTGGTTTTCGTAAATTTGATACAATGATTAATTCCCTTTAAGTTCTTTAAGTTCATTGAATGTAAAACTGCTGTCTTTTGATATAAAGCAACCAATATACCACGTATGCTCACGTTGTACTCCATTTTCCTGTTTATCATTCCGGTTTGTCTTTTCACCTGGGGTGCACTCACTCTTCCTCTCTCCTTTGAGACACACTCCTATATTGTCTTTTCAAATGATTTACGTCTAAATAAAACTAGGTTTGGCTGAACCGCAGTTATTTATAAATACTGGCTGTGCTGACATTTTTCTTTTTCAAGACTACTGTTGATTGAATCACACATGTTGTCATTAAGATTTATTCTACACAGAAAGATCTGTGAACAAAACCTTTCCTAAAAATGAGTTCCATGTGAACACTTTTTCCAAGGATAACTTGATACCCCAGTTCACATGGACATAAGGGTTGCTCTTGTTTTTGTTTAAATACTCACTCACATTAGGACTGACCCTCTCAGCCCCAGAGAAGACTGCACTAACCTGCCACAGCCCCATGCCTCCACTCTCACCAGACCTGCTGCCTTCCTCTCACACAGAGTCCCCCGGGTGTTCCCAGGGGTGTAATGCAGGACCCTAGACCCCCTCATCCACCCTTCAGAGGACCTCATTCAGTCAGGGCCCATTAATATGTCAGACATGGACCCCAGCCTGATTCTCCGAGGGGGAGGGCGCGGAAGGGGCTCATATTGCATTAGGCCATGGACTGTCCCATATCGGTAACTTCCTAAGTCATTTTCTTTGCATTCTGCTATTGTATTCCTGCGTTTCTAATGCAAATGGACCATGACTTAGAATGCAAAAAAACGGTGCATGAGTTACTCCCCCAGCACACAGTGGTGTCACCTCACACGCGTGTGTCCTCTCGGGCCCCAATAACCTATTCGAACATTTTAAACAGCGAAAGGAAGAATAGAAAGAGTAGAATTAAATTCATTTCCCGATTGACTTGCGTTGAAGTACAGAACTTTCAAAGTGGGAGACAGCTGAAATTAATCAGGAGTCCCCGTCTGATTTGTGAGTGTTGGCATGTATGCAATAAGCTCGCCTACATAAGCTTGGAAGAATGCAGGCCGCAGGTTTATTGCCAAGGCAAAGCTTCGTTTACAACGTATCCAATCACCTTCCTTGAGGCCTGCTTTCGTAGATGTTAACTGTACTGACCGGGTGAGTTTTCAGTACCAGAAACCTCAGAGGAATTCTCAATATCAACCAGCTGGACGCACCCTCCAGCTTACTTCTTTCTGGGCGAGCATCAACGTCTATATTTATACACTAACTACATGTATATGTCTGGCTATGCAAATATTACTACATGTATGTACGCATAGAGATAGGACTGTTGTGACTATCTGCATATATGTATACGTATTACATGTATGTACATATAGAGATGTGACTATCATGTGACTGTATCTGCATATATGTATACATATATGTAGATGTGTGTGCATGCTTATACCCTGAAATAATGCAGCACTCATGACATGTTCTATGACACCATTGATAACTTCTGCTGACAACGCTGTGCATGGCGGGGCCCGAATTATAGTTACTTTACTTAACTATAACTGGGGAATTTCATGTTTTTTCAATTTAAAATTTGATGTTGCAACTGGCATTGTTACCCAACTATAAAGCCACCTTTAACCTTTGGTTTTTTTCAGTGAATATATATATAAAAATAAGAAAATAAAAATAAATTGTTTCTTCCGTTTCCCTCCATCTCCAAACTTTCTATCTGCTATGGACTTCCAAACATGCTTTCCAGAAACTTCCCTTTCTTCCCACTAGCAGGCTCACATGTCCACCACTCCCAACATCTCACATTTTCCCTTTATTAATCAACTTCAATTAGTCTAACCGTATTCAAAACACTCAATTAAATGCATGAGATCACAAGAGCACAAGCTTAACAGTGTTAACACAACTCATCCTACTAGGAAATGGAAGCACACATTACTAACCTATTACCTATTTACCTTAAACCTCGAATTCCAGAGCAGCATGCTACTCGCCACAAGGCACTTCAGTGCCTCGTCAGAGGAAGGGGGTACTATATAAATCTAATTTACAATTACAATGGTAGACATCCCAGGGACAAGATGCAGCGTGGGAAATCTGCTTCCAGCCCCTCTACACGTGTATTTGCATTTGTTTGTTACTCGTGGGCGTCCAGTTCCAGCGCCCATTGAGTTCACAGCCATCAGGTGGACTTCTGCTTCCAGCTCCTCACACACAGCAATGTGTCGGTGGGTGTCCACTTACAGTGATGTTCATTCTGCTGGCAGACCGCATTGTGCTGGTGGAGGTCTACTCACTCACAGTGACGATCAGCATTCATTCTACCAGGACGTCTGTTTGCAGCAACCTCTAGCAGAATTCCTTCTGGGTAAGTGTCAATACCTTTGACCTCTTGTAGTGCTTGCATGGTACCGGTGTGAGGTGAGCATTCACCTCAGGTGCGGTTGAAGTCCGCTTCTGGATTCTCACAGACGTTATGCTGATGGCTATCAACTTTCCTCGCCTCTAAGCTTTCATCCTACCGGTTGACTTACACTTACTGCAAGGCTGCATTCCTTCATTCTACCGGGGATCCATTCATTCTGTAGAACTCTAGTATTCACTCCTGGGTTGGCATCCACTTCCAGCAACCTTATCAAACATTCACCTACTGGGCGTTCACTTCCAGTTGTTTCTGTCCTAAACCACTCCATTCCGGGTCAACACAGGATGTGGAAAAAGGGCAACTGGATGGGACTATTGGAGATGAATAGCCCTCCCTATTTTGGGCCAGTAGGGCCCGTCTCCCCCTACACACTTTTGCTGGTAGTCAAGCTTACCAATTGTCTCCATGGCATTTTGGTTTACTTTTTGTTACTACAACTGTAAACTAGAACTGACGTTGAAACGATTCAATTGAAGTGAAGCAGGTCTACGTCTCCCAGAATGCATTAGGTCGTTAAATGACACACTGCATTAGAATATGGTGGCCTTGATGACGGGGGCTCATCTGATGGCTTCTTGGCTATGGTGCACTGGAAGAGGAAGGCAGGCACTCAAGAGGCTCGCATCAGACTTGCTACACCTTAGGGGAACCCACTATGGCTCTTACCATGACTCCTTCCTCAGAGTCAGGCACGAGGCGCAGATGGAGCGCTGTAGTGAGGCCCGTGAGATCGAACTCATGTCAGAACCCCCCACAGCCATAAGGTTGAGCATGCAAAAATGGCTTGAAACTCACGGCAATTTTTGCATAGGAGAATATACAGTCTTCATAATGCACATCCTACAAATTTAATTTGAAACTTCAATTTTTCACACATACCTATTTACATATTGCACAACATCACGAAACAACCCATGAATATAACTATACATTGAATTTCTTAACGATTTCCAAAAGGAGCCATGGTTGACAACTCCGCAGGCCCTTGAAGCACCAACTAATGACTAGGGCCTGGACGGAACCCCTCAGGCCCTACAAAAATACTTGTTTACAAGGTAAACTCACCTGTTCTTTCAGGAAAGAGGGAGCTTGGGCCAGCATGTAAGCCAGTCCCCCAAACAACGTGACGAACAGGCGAACAGGTAAGGTCACCCAGTTTTGAATCTGTCCATTCGTCCCTGCTGCCCGCCCAGGCGACCCGCAGCCACCAATGGTCACTGGCTGAGCTTTCCCGCGGTTGCGGTCAAGCCCACAAGAGTCCAAAAAAGCATGCAGAAGGCAATTTTTGCCTTGCCCGGTCCTATCCGGTCCGCACCTGTCTGCAGGACCCACCATTATGGCAAAGCCCCTTGATCTATTGGCTTCCCTTCTCTGCGCTCTACCAATCCGTATTCAGCACTCCCTCAGCCTCACCTAGCAAGCATTCGGCCAAACTTTAGGAAACATTCTGCTTTTCACCGCTCTTGTGCTTACAATTCTATGGACATTAAAAGGAAGAGAAAGTGTGACGAGAGTTCAGGTTGTTATGATTTATAGCATGTGAAATACTAATCCATTTTACACACATCCCCAGGGGGAGAGGATGAGGCCTAACAGCTAGAGTGGTGGACCTCAAATCTGGGGACCCGGGTTCGAGGGCCCAAAATCCTGTGATTCTGGGCAAATCACTTAATCTCCCCGTGCCTAACAAAAATAAATGTGTCCTTGTGTAACGCAACTGGTGCTATGTAAAGCCTCTGATACCTGATAACTTAGGGTCATGTTTGCGCTAAATAAAACTCCGATTAAAAAACAAGCTAAAAACATTAATTTCTTCAAGTTTCATATCATAGATTATACAAATTAAAAGAATTCAAAATGCATTCTTTACTGTCCATGTAGTCAGCCGCGCGCTGGTCTCCCCCCACCCCATGAACGTTCCAAGGCTAATGGACCCTTTTAGAGGCGAGGGTTGGAAACTAGTACTACACCACAGCTCAGAATGGATGCAAAAACCACGGACGGATATGGATTGCTCTCCACCTGTACTGCTCAGTAACGCCCTCCTTCCCAACCTCACGAGTCCTGCCAAGCACCTATCTGGAAAAACTTCGTGAGAAACTCCACTGCTCTCTCATGTGCTTACATTTCTGGGCAAAACTTGAAAGAGAGAAGGCGCAGGAGGAATTACAGGACGACTGATAATGAAACTAGTTTGGACAAATTAAGCTGGCCGAGGCTGGTAAGATGCTAGTAGTTACCACCTGATCCAAGAAAGGTATCGCAACAAGGCCTGGTCCAGTAAAGGCGCTTTAGCTCACAAATCAAAAGAGGCGGATTTATTGTCAAGAAAATCAGGGGACACCCTGACAAAGGGAGTGTCCCTGAAAGGCAGGTAGGGGTGGAGTAAAGTCAAACGAAGGTCAAGACAGTGTCTTTAAAAGGCAGGAAGGGCAAGTAAAAAACCAGTTAAATGGCAAGATCTGACAGTCCAGCGCATTCGAAAGACCAATCCAGCAAGGGCCCCTTATCAGTTCCACGGCGGTATGCATCAATGAGCCAAGCCAAACGTAGCAGAGATGTCAGTCATATAGAATACGGGCTCTAGCCCACTCATCTGCTTTTAAATGCAAATTGAGAACTTCTCAATGTCAGAACTTGAGGCGCAACGGCTAAGAGAACCCGCACCTTGAGAGCGAGGAATGCGACGGCACCTGTGAAGGGAAAGGTTCAAGGGCGAGACCTGGCGCCAAACCCGCCAATGACGGCTGAAAGACATGGCCGCCGGCATCATGTCAACACTCGCCTGCCGCCATGGCATTCCACCGGACAGGTAAGGCAGGCTGCTGCACCGGCAGAGGGGGGGGGGAGGGGGGGGGCCAGGCGGAGGGGGCGTTGGGGGGGGGGGGGGGGGTGGAGGCCCTGCCTGGGCAAGACCTCCCTGTTGGAATCTCCAAAACAGGCAGTACATGGCAATGACGAACATATTTTTAAATACATTTTGCAGCTTCTAGTTGCTTAGGTATCCATAATATCCCGGTGAAGGAATAGTGCCCGGCAGGACTGACCGCTGGCGTGTAGTAAGATATAGTTATAAGTTGCATTATTTCTGGGTTCATACAGCTCAGTGAATAATAAGTATACATTGCGAACCAGCGTATGGCCCTGTACCACAAAACTCAGAGTCCTTCCAGACATTAACGCGTGACCCTCCTAGTAGCGGAATGCGGGATGGTTAATGAACTGTTAATCTGTTAATAGCATGATAGCACACTGTTGCTTTACAGTTTATGTAATATTAAATAAAATGTTAATGCGCCCTTGACATACTGATAATGTAAAGTTAACGTAATGTTTACTTTAAAATGGCATTCATGTACTGTGAATCCTTAACATAAGTTTATGATACTAGTAATGTAATAGAATGTTTTATAAAGTCAAATTAAGTTGTCTACAGCAATATGTCCATCTGGTAACTTCAGGGAGCTCCTGCCAGGCCCAGGAGATTGTAGACTCCATGGATTGCAGACCTCTATGTGGTGGTTATTGAATATCTTTAAAAAAAAAAATCATATGGCCTTTAGAGGTTTTAGACATTTAGAAAGATCAGTCTCATCTTTCAAACCCATTGATTGGCAGGGTGGGTCGCGTCTTACATGCCTGGGGTAGCCCTAGCCCTGGGAAGCCACAGGAACCAGTACTGCTAGGGTTAGTTACAAAAATGCTCGAGCCTCCGAGACAAATGTAAAAGTGTGTCACAAAAGGGGCTGTTTCAGATTAGCTAAATAAATGCCCCACCCACCACACTTCCCTTCAGCATTACGATCAGCAGACTGATAAAAAACACATGAAAACTATGTTCTCAGTTTTTATTCCGTAAATACGCGGAAGCATACAATAGAAGCACGCATTGGCAAAGCCAATAGGTCTATGTGACATCTATTGGCTCGAGTGGAGTGGTGTGGAATAAAGTGGCATTGTGTGGAGTGACATTTTGTGCATGGAGTGGCATAGTGTGCAGTGGTGTGGCAGTTTGAGGTGTGGAGTGGCATTGTGTGAAGTGGAGTGGCACTGTGTGGTGTGGAGTGGGACTGTGTGGAGTGGTGTGGCATTGTGTGGAGTGGCTTGTGTGGCATGAAGTGGGTTGGAATGAGTGGAGTGGCATGCCGCAAAGCACTTCAATGCCTCGTCAAGAGGTAGAAAGCACTATATAATTACAATTTAGTGAAGTGGCACTGAGTGGAGTAGAACTGTGTGGAGTGGAATTGTGTGGTGTGCAGTGGCGTGGAATTGTGTGGCATAGAGATGAATTGTTTGGTGTGGAGTGGAACTGTGTGGTGTGCAGTGGCGTGGAATTGTGTGGCATAGAGATGAATTGTTTGGTGTGGAGTGGAACTGTGTGGCGCGGAGTGGAACTGTGTGGCGCGGAGTGGAACTGTGCGGCGCGGAGTGGAACTGTGCGGCGCAGAGTGGAACTGTGCGGCGCAGAGTGGAACTGTGCGGCGCGGAGTGGAACTGTGCGGCGCGGAGTGGAACTGTGCGGCGCGGAGTGGAACTGTGCGGCGCGGAGTGGAACTGTGCGGCGCAGAGTGGCGCAGAGCAGAATCTTTGGTGCAGAGCAGGATTCCGTGGCGCAGAATGGAATTGGTATGGAACTATGTGGCATGTACTGGAATTATGTGGCATGGAGTGGAATTGTATGGCATGTACTTGCGTGGAGTGGAATTGTGTGGGATGGAGTGGGTAGAATTGTGTTGCAGGGAACTGTGTGGAGTGGAGTAGAATTGTATGGAGGGGAATTGTGTGGAGTGGAAATTAATAGAGTGGTATTATGTGACAGAGTGGAGAGGAGTGGCATTGTTTGGTGTGGAGTTGCATTGTGTGGCATGGGGTGGATTGGAATGGCATTGTGTAGGATGGAAAGTTGCCTGAGTTGCCCTACAGCGCTTCAAAGCCTCATGCAAATGTAATCCAATATGTTACCAATTATTTCAACCGACCTATGATCTATGTAAACATCTGACGCCTTTGATCCTATGCAGGAGCTTGCTAGTATGTACAGGGCTTCTGCAAGAACTGGTTTGTTTTCAAATAAATACGTTTTAGACTGGAAGGGGCTAGAGGGCAAGGGATCAACATATATCGTACTGGTTGGGGATGGAGGAGATGGAGCCAGGTGGCGGCTGTGAAAGAAATACTACCGGATTCACAGCTGTGAAAAAAATAGTACCTGAATCACAACACAAGCAGCAGACAGACACTAATTGATTCATGTTGATCTGTGCTTGATCCATGCTCCACACAAAGAAAAGGAAGTGATGCCTGGCACTTGCTGGCCAATGAGGAGGCAGCAAAGAAGAGTGACAATGATGCCAATGAATGGTAAGGAATGGGAGAGCTCCAAGCCCCTTATAGTAAATAATACCACTCCCAGCGGACAGTGCATGCACTGTCGGCAGGCGGGACTAATAACCCAGAAATTATGGCATACACAGAAAGTGGATCAATTGATTATTAACTTGATCCTGGAAATCACGGTTCAAAGCCCAGTTTTGCCACTTAAGAAAAAATAAAAAAAAATGTATTTGAGCCAATTAAGTAATGTGCCGGGTGGGTGGCGGCATTAGCGCTCAACTGATAATAATAGGCTTCAGAAAATATTATACTGATCTAACTCAGGCTCTCAAATGCACAAAAGGCGATAGCAGAAATTCTTGCAAATATTCTAAACTACTGGCAATCACTCTGGGTATCCACTTTGCCGCCTTAGACAGAGACCTGCCATATGCAAATCAGTACTGACCCTGCTGCTACTAGGAACAATCCATCCTGAGCTGCCAGGCGGTCCCCATCCAGAAGTGAAAACAAGCTAACGCGAGCTCTCCCTTAAGATGCACTGGCCTACTGACACAAACAGAGTAATGAAGCTGACTTTTTTTCTGAGCAACAGTGGGAGCAAAATGTCGCTGGTCCCTCAATTAGGGTCACTTTGGAGCTATGAGTGGCAGTATGAGTACTGTCTACTTCCCTCCTAAAAGGAGGGCATCTGCCAGGTCCATGGACTAGAGGTGGAAACGGCTTTTCCAGGGCCTGGTGATGCCCACTCACCTTACCCCTTGAAGCTAACCTAATGCCAAACCAATAGCAGAAGCAGTGCTGACAGGTGGTAGGTGAGATTACGGTAGAGTAGGGATAAGGGAGTGCAGCTTCTGCGGCTGGAATTGGAGAGAGGTTGGAGAAAAAGCAAGAGCAGGAGAGAAGAAGGAATGGAACAAATGGATAAAACATCTCAGAGAAAGAGAAAAGGATGGAGGGGTACAGGAAGAGAGTGGGATCACGAATGGGATGAGAGGACTAGTAGAAGATAAGAGGGACAGAGCATGTGAGAAGAATAAGGTTATAGAAAGGAGAGGAGGAAGTACATGAGTGGCAGAGGGAGAGGGAGAGCGAGAGAGAGGGAGAGCGAGAGAGAGAGAATTGGAATACTGTTCCTAGGGTAAAGGTTGGACTCTACCCAATGTCAAGAAAATCCATATTGTCACATTCAGGTACTTGTCCATGGCACTTCTCTCTCCAGAAGAAGAACGGGTTAGACAAATGTTAAGGTTCAGTTTCAGGTAAGGGCTTACTACATAAACAAGAGGCATAGTAGTATCCACCAGGTCCCACAATTGTTACAATTAAGGAAACAGATGCACAGGGAATTCACAGACTCCAGTATCCTGCAGGAACTAGATGTAGAATCAGGATCCCAAAGCAAAACCTGAATATCAAGAACTTGTTTTTATATAGAGGTCGCTTACACAGGTTCGACGTTATGTTGCCTGTACACAAGTGATGCTGCCATTCCTCTATTTAAGTGCACTTCTGCTACCAACCTTGAAAGGATTAAGGACTGAGGCAACTGCACTGGGATTCACAACTGCAAGTTACAGAATGATCTCCACAGCAAGAGCTTAACTTGCTGAGCTGTTTTACCCTATTAAATGCAAACTCACAGCTCCAAGAAGTCAGATTAAATGAACACATAACTAAGTACCACACTACACGTGGGTTCAGTGCACTTTTAGCAACAAAATGCAGTGCTGCTAAGAAAAAAAACAGTATTTCATAACTTTGGTACAATGTAAACACCATTCCTCACAATTTGTAATATGTCAACAAGAAGCAATATCCTGTTTAGTAAAAAATATTTAAAAGTTCAGAGTAACCCTCAACAAACGTTCTGACCCATTCTACCCCACTTTACACCCTTGGAGCACAAGTCTGCCCCACCTGGTCTCCAGCAGTCTGCCCCACCTGGTCTCCAGCAGTCTACCCCACCTGGTCTCCAGCAGTCTACCCCACCTGGTCTCCAGCAGTCTGCCCCACCTGGTCTCCAGCAGTCTGCCCCACCTGGTCTCCAGCAGTCTGCCCCACCTGGTCTCCAGCAGTCTGCCCCACCTGGTCTCCAGCAGTCTGCCCCACCTGGTCTCCAGCAGTCTGCCCCACCTGGTCTCCAGCAGTCTGCCCCACCTGGTCTCCAGCAGTCTGCCCCACCTGGCCTCCAGCAGTCTGCCCCACCTGGCCTCCAGCAGTCTGCCCCACCTGGCCTCCAGCAGTCTGCCCCACCTGGCCTCCAGCAGTCTGCCCCACCTGGTCTCCAGCAGTCTGCCCCACCTGGTCTCCAGCAGTCTGCCGTACCTGGTCTCCAGCAGTCTGCCCCACCTGGTCTCCAGCAATCTGCCGTACCTGGTCTCCTGGCAGCGACCACAGCCACGTCACAACCTTTACAGCTCCCTTCAGTCACACTCGCAGGAGAGGAGGTGACCTTGGGATCTCATTGTGAGCACCACAGGGTGGAAGCATCAAGGAACTCCAAACATCCGGTAATTACAGAGACACCTCATAATTATGAGAAGTGTTTTTGGGTGGTGCCCAAATGAAGATGTTTAGCCCTGTACATTCACGTTAGTGCCTGGTGACTGTTCCCGTCACCTCACATTAGTACCAGTGCCTGCTCCTCTCACTCATCTCATGTTAATATGCGGTGCCTACTCGTCACCTCACTGTGAACACGGTACGAGGTTGGCGAACTTCTGAAAGCTAAAGTCACATGCCGGGCTCTGGCTCAGCTTGTTGTCTTATTGGACCCACAAGCCCAAAACGAGCAGAGCTATATTATATATATTTTGTCTGTCACGCATGCTCATGCACTAAGAGTGAAAGACAAAACATTAATGTTTGATGTAAAACGGGAGGGAAAGACAGAGAGAGAGAGAAAGAGGGAGAGAGCGAGAAAGACACCCATCTAGTGGCTGAGTTGTGCAAAGTGAACCAAGAAAACCTGGGATCAATCCTGGCTTCCATGCATGACAAAACTGTGTGATCCTCATCAAATACTTTATTTCATAGGGCCTCCTTTTTAGGTTAAACCTAACAGACAGCCCAGCTGTCTGACTGCGAAAGACATATTGTGGCTTACCAAAAACATACAGGGGCTTGAAGCCTGCCCATTGCTTACCATTGGTTGGCTTTCCTGTCACTTTCATATCCCTGCCTCTTACTCATGTCCCAGTTTATCAGTCTAGTGTTTCTCCATCCCATGGAGCATATCCTGTGTATCTTCCAGCTGTCTCCCTCGTATTTGTCTCTCCCCCTGCCCTCTGTGTTGCTGTCTGTCACAAGTGCCAAGTCTGCCACTCCATGTTGCACTTACTCTTTTTCCTCCCTACCCTATGCATGCCCTCCCGCTCCACATTAGTCTCTCACCCATTGCTTCTCCTTCCCTTCCCCACCTTCCCCGCTGCTTCCAATATCCCCACCCTCCAAGTTTCTCCTTCCCACCCGCACTTCAAAAAAAACAAACATTAATTATTTTCTGATCCTACTGGGATCGACCAAAAAAAAAAAAGAAAAGGAAATGCGGCTGTATCATTTTGTAGGCGCTGCCATGTGGTGCATATGCATGTGTGGGGTGCAAATCTACAAAACGACACAGTTGGCCGCATCATGTTTTTTTTTTTCTTACTTAGCCATGCTGCACAGCACTGGGATGCTGTACAGTATGGGTTAAAACCGTTAAAGCTAATGGCTAGACCTATTGGCTTTGGCTATGCTTGTTCCTCATTATCACACACGAGAGGACCCTCAAATACCTGTGCACTGTACAAAAACCTCTTGTGTTTGATTTAATCGGTCCTAACTTTGCTTCATCCATAAGAAGCATCCAGGACCATATCAGGTACACATGGCAATGGATTTGCATCTCAATTCACCAATGGCATGGTTGTCAGGGCGTGGACAGGAATGTTTCTACGTTCATGTTTAAAAACTATTACTGTTAATAAATGTCCCTCCATGCAGTGATATAATCTAATGGACTACGGTGAAAAGCTCCCACATGTTTAACAAAAACAGTTTAAATCTTAAAGAGACGAATGTTTGTAGTGTGATTTACATTCAGAACATTTTCATGGCTCGACTCGTGCGACTCGTGCACGGGGCCTGAGAGCCAAGTAAGCTCTGGCTCGGGTTTCCTTGTTCCTTTTTTGGCTCGCCCACCTCTATACGTGGTAGCCGTTCCCTTCATCTCAGACCTGCTGGGGTCAGTTCCTATGCTCTCACGTCCATGCCTATTTCCTGTTCTGGGTCATTCTGAGCCTGGTGGCTGTTGCAGTGGCTTCCCATGCATACCTTATTCCTCGCATCCATACCTGGTGCTGGTCATGCAGTCTGTTATGATGGAATCTTACCGGTTGTGTTCTGTTTTAGAATGTAAGGCTGATGACACTCGGGGGGGTATGAAGTCAGTTGCTGCTGGCCTCTTGAGGTGGTCTGACGCCAGGTTGTGCTTTCCACTAAATCTTAACTTCAATCCCATCCTCGTCGCCAAAAATGTTGTGATGAATCGTACAAAGATCACAGGACTCCAAGTAGGATTGAAGATAAGATTTACTGGAAAGCACAACCTGGCGTCAGACCACCTCAAGAGGCCAGCAGCAACTGACTCTTCCCTCTCCCCCCTCCCCCCAGTGTCATCAGCCTTACGTTCTAAATCAGAACACAACAGGTAAGATTCCATCATAACACAGCCACTCAGTACCCTCAATGAATTGGGGTTGCACTGCCGGTGAAGACCAGGAACCACGCGTAGAGTCTGAAGTCAGAGAAGCGCTGCAACCCCACTGACGTCTTACTCTGCTCTACCGTACGTCTCTCCACTGCCTCTGGCTTGTCGCTCCACCTGGCCAGCTTTTGTCGTCACTGTGTCCCGGGGCTTTTACCCCCATGCAGCAACACTCACACGGTTGCACTGTTTTCATTTTTCGAATAACTAAAAGGCTTAAAAATAGACTTTAGAGTATGTGGTGTCTGGGATCCTCAACTGCAGCCGCTACTCGACAACCAGAACGTGTCTAATGATTGTTTTCTGACGAGCAAAGGGCTGCTTGTCGTGCGTGGGGAAGGACAACAACGGCGGTATCCAGCCCCTTGAGCGGCCATCTCGGAGCCAGGAATCTGCCTTTGACAGATCTCTGCCGGCGGTGGAGATATTTTTAGGCAGGCCTTGTCGTACCAGTGCCAGGGGTAGAAAGAGGCTCTTGTAGCGCCCTCCTCCGCCGGCGGGAAGGTGTAGCTTGGTTCTCTTTTCCATCAGCACGGACAGAATTGGCCTCCGCCGACGAAGCAACTTCAGGTCGGTGTCTTTGAAAATGGCCTATCGAGGGCGGGAAAAGGCAATTACATATCGGGTTCGTCTCTGCCACTGTCCATCCTTCTTCCCCTCGGGGCCAGCCCCCTTTAGCCCCGTCTTGTTATCCTAGACACAGCCAGGGCTCTTTCCCCCAGCAGCAGTCATGGGGTCGTCAGTTATAGGCCTAGCTCTGCTTCCCAGCGTGTGACTGTTGGTGCCGGACACACGGCCCTTTCACTGCGGTCTTTGAAGAGAAAGGTCGACTGATCCCCTTCTCACGTTATGACCACCACAACATGAGGCGAGCTGATGGATCACCATGGGAAGCGGATGTAGGCCTCGGGATCTAAGGGACCTTCCTCACGTGCAGCCTTCTGGCATCCACCGTGCAAACCCAATGAAAAGACCCCAACGGAGTGTGGTGGGACCTATGCCAGCCATATAAACAAACAAGAGGCTCTTCGCAAGCAAAAAGATGGACATAGAATAAATATTGGCAAAAGCAACAGGACTGCTTTTGTTGAAGGAAGTGTTTGGTATGTTGCCTCCAGCTGACCTGGAAAGAAATCCCACAATGAAATATCTTGGACCACACCAGCACAGGGGCTTGGAGTAGGGCCCCTTTGCTGATTAGGCAATCTGCAGAATTAAGGTGTACCTTGAAAGAAGAGTGTATTTAAAAGGAGTAAAAAGATGACGTTTCCACTATACATGGTGAACGTAAGAGGCACACACGGCAAAATATAAAGGGCCAATATTTTCGTTACATCTCTGTCTGTGTGTGCGGATGTCTGTACTTTGTGAACAAAGAAAGCACTATATCCAACATGTTAAGACTGGATATTAAATAAATGAACATGCAAGGCTGAGTAGTGAATAGCACTGTCACAGGCAAATGCATCAAAACAGCAAGCACTGGGGGGCGTGGCCGGGCAAGATGGCCGACCGGACGTAGACCGTCTCGGCTCCCAGTCCGCGCTCTGCTCTGGCCCTGCACCTAGCGACTGGAGGACTCCTGTGCCGGTCTGGATGACCCTCACCTGCAGCGGAGAGCCGGAGAGCCGGAGGAGTCGGCGGAGCAGCCCTGATCCCTCCTGGGGCCGCGGAATCGACGGAGACTGGCGGGCACCGCGAGGTATTGCTGGGCTCCACAAGATGGCGGACGGAGCTTTACCGGAGGTGGTGACTGGACCGGGCCCACAGCAATAGAGGTACGGGCGAGGAGCTGCCGCGGATAGTCGAGCAGCCTACGCTAGCGCGACCCAGCTCCCCCTTCGACGCCGCGCGGAGCAGGGCCCCCGCAAAGAGGATCTTGCGATGTTTGCCTGACCCTGCAATGGCGTAGAAGAACGCCTTTACTCCCGCGTGGGCGGCTGGGGGGATACTGCTCCCTGCTGACGTCTGGGCCCTGTGACCGCCACTGAAGAGGCCCCTACCACTGCCGGTGCTGCGGACGAGCTCACTGCAGCGGACTCCTTTGCGCCCACCTGACCCTGACGGGGCGGCCGAGGTAGGCCTGCATCTCCGGGAGGGGGGGTCATTGAAGATTGGCAGCTACCGGCTGCGAGAGAGGGGGTGTGCTGCTGGAGGACCCCTGACTCTACCGCCATCCAGCCTCTGAGGCACGCACTGCCCATAGACAGGGGACCCGGATTGTCCTGTGCTGATCAGTGGATCCCGGACGGCACCCTGCCATGGGATACACCACCCGCCAGCGTTGACCTTAAGATACAGCCTGCAGACCCTCTGGTCGCGGCCTTTGGACCTCTCGGGACTACACCAGCACCCGCCGCCTCCAACCTCGTGCCGACGCCAGCCCTGGACTGTACACTGGGTCTAACTCCCACCTACCACAACCTACTAACCTCGGGTGGCCGTGGTCCCACGTGATGAAGCCGGCACCGTAAACAGAGGAAGCCTATACCTAGCCCGGGCCACCCCTTACCATCACTGAGACTGTTGGGTGCCCGGGCCATCCCCTACCTCCGCTGAATCGGCTGTGGTCTTTGCCGGCCCTCGGCCATTCTGTCATTCCCGGGCCTGCTAAGCACGATCTTTACCCGGACTTGCCAAACCACCTGGGTCCCCGGGTTCGTGCTGGGGGGCTCTCTATGCCGCCAAAGAAGGTGCCGAGTAGACCGTCGAGTACAGTCCCAGACTTTTTTGCGCCCTCTGACAAAGCCCCGGCGCAGAAGAGCGATACAGCAGTCACAGCCATGTCCCTAACGAAGTCAGACCTACTTACCTTGCTGCAGGATTTCAAAGGCGAACTGCGCAAAGAACTGGGACAAGACATCCAATCATCTATCGACCAACTGCGGTCAGATTTAACGGGGCGCCTAACCTCTCTCCAGCAAGACATGGACTCGATCGGTACCAGAGTCTTGGATTTAGAATCGCAACACCAAGAGCAAGAACAGCGCTCTACTGAGGTGAGAGGGGATGTGCAATCTCTGCGGGACCAACTACACCAGGCGCAGCTCAAGACAGAGGATCTTGAAAACAGAACCCGGAGGGAGAACATTCGAATTCGGAATCTTGAGGAGAATGCGGAGGGCCCGGACCTGGTGGCTTTTGTGGAAGGACTGTTTGCGGAGATCCTAGCTCCCCAGACCCCCAAAATCAAATTGGACAGGGTCCACTGGGTGGGGGTCATGCAGGCGGGCGAGAGGAGGAGACCACGAGACGTCTTGGTGAAGTTTCACTCCTTCACGGTCAAGGAGGCAGTCCTTAAAGCGGCCAGAACAAAAGGAGCCATCTCTTTCCAGGGCTTCTCATGCGATGTGTACCAGGATCTGGCGCCCTCCACTCTGATGCGACGACAAACGTTTCGGCCCCTCACAACCAAGCTCCAAGACGAACACATAAGATACAGGTGGACCTACCCCTTCGGTCTTAGCTTCGAGTTCAAAAACAAACGTCGCCTCATCACGGACCTAAGGGAGGGTCTGGATCTGCTGGGCCTACCGGTCGAGGAGCCCGGGTCTTCACGGGTTGCGACCGGGGGATCCCCCCGCAGATCTTTGAAGCCTTCGGCGTGGGCGGTGGTCTCCCGGGGGGGCCGTCGATGAAATGCGGATGAGCTCTTGAGGAATTCTCCAGAGACGCCCTGTGTTGCTCCCTGTTGCAGCAGAGAGGGAGGGGGACCACGAATCACCCTTTCCTGGTGACGGAGCCTGGGGGAGCACGCATACGACAGAGGGGGAGCCCCGATCCTCCACCTCGTCTCTAGCCCTGGGGACACATTGACATTGGTACTTTGGATTTCCGGTTGCTACGCGGTGGAGATATGCACTCTCCCCTTCCCAAATGTACGAGCAGCATTCCCTTTGAACTTTTGTTGTAGACTGGACTTGGCTGTTACACGAGGTATTACAAGGGGTTCTTCAAGATGAGGGCTCGACAGGTTGGGGCTTACATCTACAGCTAGAGTCCCATGAACTATCCACATGCTGGATGCGGGACTATGCCGCTTGATAACCTTCAGTCACATTCTGGTGATAGCCTATTTGATATTCCATTTAGTGCATGTTGCCGGAGCGGGCGTGGACGGGGTCCTCGGACCCGTAGTCCCCCCTAGCCCCGGAGGGGGCACTAACCCCTCCTGCGGGGACCTACGTAATGGTTTTTGAATATGTCTTTTTATGTTTGGGTGTTCCTTTTTTGTTGTGGGTATTGGGGGGGGGGGGGATGGGTGGGACATGGTGGCGGCTTTCTATTATATAGCCCTGACGGCAATATGACCAATTCAACTTGTACTAGTCTTGCGAGGCAGAGGCATTTGAAATGTAACACGTGGGATGAAACGGGAGGTACGGGGAGACGAGGAGACACTACCGGAGGGATGAGGTTCCTACTCCTATTGCCATGACGATCACTATAGCGACCTGGAACGTCAAAGGCCTTAATTCCCCTCAAAAACGCCAAAAGGTATGGAAATATATCATTGACCACCATTTGGATGTTATAGCCTTGCAGGAGACTCATCTAACTAGGGCTGAGGACACTCGCCTTAAACATAAGCAGTACCCCTTAATTTATAGGTCTTCAGCACTCAAGAAGCATAGAGGGGTGGCATTGATGTTCCGAGCAGCACTCCAATTCCAGCCCATAGAGGTCCTTGGTGATAAGGATGGCAGGTGGTTAATGGTTAAAGGTCGCCTGCGAGGGAAAACTTGCACCTTCGTAGTGGTATACGCCCCTAATTCTGGTCAGACTTCCGTTATACACACTCTTCTGGGTAGGTTACTAGATTTTGTAGAAGGGTCATTGCTCCTTATGGGAGATTTTAACCTGAGGTGGCAAGGGGACCTTGACAGCTCACACCCATCCCGCTCAGCTATAGGCTCGTTTTCCTCTGATACCCAGCAGCGCATTTCCGATATGGGCCTCCTGGATGCTTGGCGTACCCTCTATCCACATACCCGGGATTACACTTTTTACTCCCACATCCACCATTCATATTCCCGGTTAGACTATGTTTTTATTAGCCAGTCGTTGTTAGGCTCCCTCCGGGAGTCCAAAATCTTTCCGCTCTCAGTTTCAGATCATAGCCTCCTCGCTATTAACCTTTCCTGGGAGGCCAATGTTCTGGCGACCTATAGATGGTACTTCCCTGCGGCGCTGACCCGCGATAAGGAATCCTGCACTCAGCTTAGAAGGGGCATTGCGGAGTTTTTTTACATTAATCTTCCTGGGGACACGTCTGAACTCAACACTTGGGATGCATTTAAAGCGGTCTTTCGGGGGCAATGCATCGCCCTTAACTCGGCACTTAATGCCCAGCGTGCTAAGGATAGGGAGCGCTTAGAGCAAGAACTGGCAGTTGTCGAACGCGATCACAAACTTAATCCCTCTCGTCAAACTCTCCGTAACCTTACAGCCCTCCGCGGTAAGCTGCGAGCCATCTATGACAATAGAGCGGAGTATACACTCCTTAAACTGCGCCAGCTTTCCTACACTCAGGGTAACAATATTGGGAAACATCTCGCGAGACAGCTACGCGATAAAAGAGAGAGGAATACATCGGAGGAATTCGGGGACCCATGGGCGAGGTCACGCACAACGATGCGGATAAAGCTGGAATATTCGGTGATTTTTACAGGAATCTATACTTGAGGGAAATGTTAGATACGGAAGCCCAGCAGGACTTCCTTCGGACTCTGACTTTCCCCCAGGTGTCTGACGAGTGGAATGCAACACTCACCGCTCCGATCACTCACGAGGAAGTCACCCTAGCCATCAACGCCCTCAAACCCCATAAAGCCCCGGGCCCCGATGGGTACACTGCCCTGTTTTACAAAACTTTTGCTCCCGATATCAGCCCTTACCTTACGCTTCTGTTTAATAAGATGGCGACAGAGGGGGAGCCTGCTGTCTCTATGACAGAGGCTACGATTTCTGTGATACCTAAACCTGGGAAGGACCCCCACCATTGTGCCTCATACCGACCCATCGCGCTCTTAAACTTAGACGCTAAACTCTACTCTTCTATCATCGCCAAGAGAATGAATGACTTACTTCCTGATCTCATACACCCTGACCAATCGGGGTTTATTAAGGGTCGGCAGACCCACGATAATACCCGGAGGATTATCCACCTTATCGAAAAGGCCGAAAGGCGACAACTCCCTGCCGTTCTGGTGGGTCTCGACGCTGAGAAAGCGTTCGATAGGGTGGATTGGGCATTCCTTTTCCAGACCCTCACGGCATTTGGCTTTTCTTCCAAGTTTTTAACCATGATACAAGCCAACTACCAGCAACCCCGTTCTAAGGTAATGGTCAACGGGCTACAATCCTCCTCCTTTATCCACTCTCGAGGAACTAGACAGGGCTGCCCGCTGTCTCCCCTCCTCTTTGCCCTCAGCATTGAACCATTGGCACTGGCAATTAGAAATAATCCCGCGATTCAGGGAATTCCTTTTACAGGCGATAATCACAAAATTTCCCTTTTCGCAGACGATGTTCTCCTGTCCCTCTCCGACCCGTCAGCATCTCTTCCGCCTTTACAAGCGGAACTCGAACGATTTGAGAGGGTGGCCGGTTTTAAAATCAACTACAATAAATCATACATTCTCAACCTTACTTTACCACCAACGGAGGTCGGTAGACTCCAATCCGTTACCTCGCTTTCGTGGTCTCACACCTCTATACAATACTTGGGGGTGCACCTCACCCCCTCAATCGCCGGCTTATACGCAGCCAACTTCCCGCCTGCTCTCACACGTATCCAATCAGACTTAACCAAGTGGAAACCTCTCTTCTTGTCCTGGCTCGGTCGTATTCATGCGGTGAAGATGACCCTGCTCCCGAAGCTCCTCTACCTGTTTCAAGCCTTACCAATTGAGATGCCTGGAGACTTCTTCCGCCGCATTAAAACAATGATTCTGCACTTTATTTGGCAAGGTGGTCGTGCGCGCTTCACTTTTTCTATTCTTCGCTGTCCCAGGGCGAGGGGGGGAGTGGGACTCCCAGACGTTCAATTGTACTACAAAGCCGCACAACTAAGAGTCCTAGTTGAATGGTCTAAAGGGGAATCCGACAAACACTGGCTCCACATGGATCGTAGTGTAACGGGGAGGACTATTTGGGACCTGATATGGCGCCCCAAACAAGACAGACCCAGGAATGCTTATCTTGCCACTCCCACCCGCTCCACCCTTAGAGTCTGGGATACAGTGTCGGGGGATGAGCGATGGACCTCCTTTCCCTCTCCCTTTACACCACTCCATTTTAATCCAGCGTTCCCGCCGGGACTGCAGGAGGGTCCCTTTGATGCTTGGCGGGAGGGTGGTTGCCTTGCACTGACCCATCTTTTTCACAACTTCGATCCCCTCTCCTTCGACAACTGCCAGCGCGACTACGGCGTAGGGACCTTAGAGCGGTATCATTATACTCAGTTAATGCATTGGGCCTTGTCACCGCAGGTGCGCGACGCTGCCACCCGCCCCTTACGAAGTTTGAGTCCTTTCTCACTAAAGCACCGGTCATGAGGGGGACGATCTCCTTTTTATATAAATTACTTCTCACCACCACTATCTCCCGCGTCCGCGCTACATGTCTATGTGGGAGGGTATGATACAACGTGATATCACTGAAGAGGAGTGGGGCCACCTATGGACCGATATAGCCAGATTCAATCATTCCTCTGCACTTAGGGAAGCCCATCTTAAAACAATGATGGACTGGTACCTCCACCCCTCCCGGCTTAAACAAATTTTCCCGAAGACTTCTGACAGATGCTGGAGGGGATGTGGGTTACTGGGGGATTTCCAGCATATCTGGTGGGACTGCCCGACTATTCGCCCTTACTGGGAAGAGATCCTAACGCATATAAAGGACATACTTGGGTACCCTGTCCCGACTACCATGGCGGAAGTCCTTCTGGGGCTGCGCGATCCCTCCCTAGAGCACCAAACACGAGCTGACAAGAAAATCATGTGGCTCTGCATAGGAGCAGCGAAGATCACTCTAGCGGCTGCCTGGAAGCGTAAGGCGGCTCCGGCAATCTCACTCTGGCACTCTAGGCTTTGGAGTCTTTTAAGTTTAGAACGCATGTCGGAGATCTTTAAGGAGGATTTTAAGAATTTTGAATTCCAGTGGGGCCCGTTGGTTTCCTACCTCTCCAGAGGTCTACCTTCCGCGGTTTGCCCCTCGTCCATCAGAGCTTTGCATCTCTTTCAATTTTGAGCTGCTGTCACTGCTGCCAATATTGTACAAGGTACAGCTAATGCCGCCACCATGGTAGGGGAGGGGGGGGAGGGAATTGCTTTTTGTTTTTTCGGTTTGTGACCCCCCCGGTTGGGGGTTGCTTCTATGCACTGTTTCCTAGTTAAGCACAGACCTTTTTGCTAGGGGGTGAGGGGGATGCTAACCGTCACAAAAGAAAGATGGGAAGCATGCCGGTTCTATATCAAAATGAGTTTAGAGTTTTATGCTTTGTCCTGGTCTCTGAGAATAAGCACACTGTATCCTTCCTTTATATAACCTGTTAGGAACGAGACCAGGCTATCATTGACCGCGATATATCGTTAGCATCTTACCTAGACTTGGTAAATTTCGCGCCACCCCCTGTGAGCGGTGACAATTCCTGTGGCTATGTACTGTAAGTTGGATAAAACATAATAAACAGATGTTTGAGAAAAAACAACAAGCACTTCCTAAACACAACAAAGTATTGCTGTGTTATAAAGTAAACACATGAAAAAGCACACGTTGCTCCAATTACGAGCTACAAATCGTGTCATATTTGCAGTATTGACAAAAAGACTACTTGATTCCCCATCTTCAAACCCTAATGGAACGCAAAACAGACAATTCATTGCTGGACAGCTCCGCCAAGAAGTGACAAATCATGACAAATAAATCACAGCTAACGACTGATGGTGGCTGAACCAAATCCCACTCTTGTTCCCAGTACTTTTTGTTGTGCTTTTTGACGAATTGATAATGTTAGGTGTTTCAGATTTATACATGAGAAGAGGTACCAGCTGCTTCCAATATTGTGTTTTAATTAAAGATACTGTAGCTGTTCTGCGAGACGCCACTACTGGCCCGCTACAGGAACAGCTGCCATCTTGAGAGGGGCTTAGCCCATTAAATATATAATCTCCACCCAGAAAGCTGCCACTATGAGCTCGCTAAAAGTATAGCAGCCACCCTGAGAGGTGCCACTATGCACTCACTTAAGGACTCGCAGCCATGCAGTGAGGTGTGACTGCTGGCCCACTAAAGGCATAGCAGTCATGCTGAAAGGTACCACCGCTGGCCCACTAAATGCATAGCAGCTCAGAGGTGCCACTCCTGACCAAAACATTATAGCAGCTGTTCTGAGAATATTTGGCATTTTTCCATTCAAATTAAAAGTAGGGAATATCAAACTGAAAGTAAAGCTGCTGTCCTGAGCAGTCAAGGTACTGTCCCACAAAAAGAATAGCTGCTCTGTTGAGGAGTCGTGGTATTGGTCTACTGAAGCAAACACAAGGAGATGATGGACGGAGCGCTGAAGCTTTTCAGACACTCCCCCCCCAGTCACTATTAGATCTGGGTTGAATCCATCATCGTTCTTTAGCTCACTTCGCCACCCCAGTTCAGACCCAGCCATATGCAAATCAGTCTTGATACTGTGCCTCATGGAAACAGTCCAGCCCGAACTGCCAAGCCAGGTCTTCCTCGTGTTTGCATTGGTCTACTGAAGCCATAATAGGCATGCTGAGAGATGCCACTGTTATTTCCAATATGAGCATCATTACTTACAAGGAAAGTCCAGGGCCCCTAAAGGCTGAGGTAGTAGTCACCCTGTTCCAACATGTTGAAGACACACAGCTCTATCTCAAGGTGTTGCCAGCTTCAGATCTACAAGTTTAAGATATTTCATGCACATCATCCAATCTTCGGAATCTACCATGAATCTGAAAAACCAACCAAGGCTGAGCTCAGTCTCATGGACTGCGGTGAGCTCCAGACGCTCCAGCCCCACACAACATGATGTGGCTAGAAGGCTTCCCCATCTCAGTACAAAGTCGATGAGCTTCTACACTGAATCTGGTCTCTTATTCAAACAGCGGATGAAGAAGATATCAAAGCTGACCTGGCATCTGCTAAGGCTTATACGTCAGAGCAAACCCTTTCTCCCAAAGCATATCAAAATTTGTCCTGTCACCACACAGATGAGGATAGCCCTATTAACTAGTCAGTGTCTCTACCAACATGTGTTCCACATCGCTGTACACCTCATTCATTGGCTAGCGCAAGTAGGGCCCCAATAGTCCTACCCTTCAAGTTTTATACCAGCTCCCTCGTCCAGCGTGCAAAGTTCAAAGCACTGTGCATTATCTGGAGAGAGACCCCCGCAACAAACCAGACTGGTCAGAAACTCTCCTTTTCTACCTGTTCCATTTAGAGACCGCTGATGAACTACAGCTCTCCAAGGTAAAGCAATAATAAAGAAGATTAGAGACCATTAGATTAGATACCATCTTCTTCTATGCTGCAACCTCTGGAACTGTCTCCTTGTTTATCAGAGACTGTCCCCCACACTCTTGACTGGTAGTCAACTCAAAGCTTTCTTCTTTTCCCATCGCTCCCTCAGACGCATAACAGCACTCTAACCTCAAGTCACCCTTTTTAATTTCAAGCATATTAAAATACATACATAAAATACATACAAACACATTGTATTTGAACTGAAATAATTCACCTGCCTATCTTCCTAGCCCCATACTAATGCTCCCAAACACACTCTCTCCCTCTCGTATATCATCAGCCAGAAATCTTGGTGTATACTTTAACCCTACCATTAGCCTTGAATATTTTGTCAACACCATAGCGATGGGTACCAGATCTAAAAAAATTAACATACGAAGAAATCACAACTGCCTTCCTTTCCATGAGGCTAAGATATTACAATCTACATTTATCCATAGCAAATTCAACTTTTACAAAAGCTGGCTCATATGTGCCCCTTTTTGTTACTTTTTATTACCATTGGGCAAAGCAGTTGACTTTTTGTACCAGGGCCCATTTTAATCTCCATAAACGCACCCAACTCTCAGTAGCAATTCACTATCACTTGGCTGTCTGGAAAAAATCCTACTATAAAAACTACTATTTATTGTGGTCAAAGCTATCTATGGCAGATCAAGTAAATGCCCATCTCAAATGATCATGCAATGCACCCTCATGCAACTTTGCATCCGCAACCTTTAGCCTCTATCAATCCTAATTCTCTGTAGCAAGAGTGGCGCGTTGGACTGACTGCAAGCCGCCAAATATAATTATGATGCGCCATAAACTCCCCAAGGCGCAAACTCCCTGGAACACGCCTGCCAACAGTTGGTTATACACACCATGCTGCGCACAATGCCAACTCAACTGATATAGTGCCTAGTAACTCAAGGGGGGAATCGCGTGCCATTGATACTCTATAATATGTCCTGAAAGGAAGTCACCGGCAAATGCTCAGAAGTTACCGTTGTTTACGTTAAACCCTGTTGTAACAATCATCTGTTTAAGACCCTCAATGAGTGCAAAAATCAGTCTGGACTTAATCTCAGACATTGTAGGCCTGCTGGAATGTCAGAATATAGGGACAGCTGTGGCAACTGTAAGACACGTATACAACAAATCTTCAAAACAGCCTAACGCTGTAATGATGTGGGAATAATGTATGCATAATTGTTTGTAATTGCAACAAACTCCAAAACTCAATAAACAGATGTTAAAAAAAAAAATACAAACAATCCTAAATCTCTGTGCGCAACCTCATGGTTCCACTAATTTCATCTACTCAACATATTATTGGCACTTACTCCCAGTCTACCTATGCTCCCTTTTCCCCCCTTTTTTAAACACTGCCCAAAAGAACTACCTCAGTGAAGCAGAACGTCTGTAATGCTTAGGCTGATTCCTCGAATTCTCTCTTGATTTCAGTCCCCCTATAATATCTAAATACACACACAAATATATACACACACACATATATAATAATAAAACAGCAAAGGTTAAAGCTGTGTTATCGTTTGGAAAACTATTCTTTATATACAAACCCAACTTAAACTATACAAGCAAGAGAAAAAAGTTTTAATTATAACTTAAATTTAAATCTACACACCACTAGATAGAACTTACATTTAGCATTTACACACCACCTTCAATTTACTATACGTTGTGCACCTGCATACCCATTCTTCTTGCATCAATTGCCACACTACATTAACTATAACTCGCTCTTTCTCCATGCACTAATTATACCCTTGCTTATTATATAACATAGCACATGAAATCATAGCAGCTATAATAACACTAATGAGATCGATCTGAAGTGACAATTTCTGACAACAGTGCATGGTAGAGTGACGAGATATAGTTTATGTAGTGTGGAGATTGATGTGAGAAGAATGTGTATGGAGGTGCGCAACGTATAGCAAAGAGTGGAGTGACATCTCATACATTGGAGTGGTATGCTGTGTTGTGTGTGAAACTGTTGCAGAGTGGAGTATAGTATAGTGGCACAGAGTGGAATACAGTGCTGTACAGTGGAGTGAGGTAGAGTAGATTAGAGTGAGGAACAGTGTGCTATAGTGGAGTGGCATAGAGTGTTGACGAGTGTAGTGCCATAGAGTGCTGTTGAGTAGAGCGGCGTACAGTGAAGTGGCATGGAGTGGAATAGTGTGGAGTGTCGTAGAGTGGAGTAGCATCCATGTAATAGCATACAGCTGAGTTGCGTATAGTGGAGTGTCATTGACTGTACTGACTGTATGTACAGTGGAGTGGGCTACAGTGGAATAGTATACAGTGGAGTAGGGTAAAGTAGAGTGATGTACAGTGCAGTGGTGGAGAGTGGAATAGCATACAGTGGAGTTTTGTAGAGTGTAGTGACATTGAGGGGAGGATCATGCAGTAGAATAGAGAAGAGTGGAGTGGCGAAGAGTGGAGTGGCATAGAATGGAGTGTGGTATAGTGTAATACAGTGCAGTGGTGCAGAGTGGAGCAACGTACACTGGAGTGACTTATATTATAGTTGTATACAGTAGAATAGAGAAGAGTGGAGTGGTGTAAAGTGGAAGAGAGTGGCGTGGTGAGAGTGGAGTTGCATACAGTGTAATAGCGTAGAGTGAAGTAACGTACAGTCGAGTGGTGTAGACTGGAGGATCACAGTGGAGTGGAGTGGGGTACAGTGGAGTGTCGTACAGTAGAGTAGCATGGAGTGTAGTACAGTGGAGTGTTGTGGAGTGTCATACAGTGCAAAAGTGTAGAGTGGATTGGCGCACCGTGTAGTGGTGTACAGTGTAGTGGCGTAGACTGGAGTAACGTACAGTGGAGCAGCATACAGCGGAATAGCGTGGAGTGGTGTACAGTGAAGTAGCATAGAATGGAGTGTGGTAGAATCGAATGACAGTGGAATAGTGTAGAAGAGAGTTGTGTAGATTGGAGTTGAGTGGAGTAGCATAGAGTAGAGTGGCGTAGAGTGGCCTAGAGTAGAGTGGTATAGAGTAGAGTGGCATAGAGTAGAGTGGCGGAGAGTGGCATAGAGTAGAGTGGCATAGAGTAGAGTGGCATAGAGTGGCATAGAGTAGAGTGGACTGACGTACAGTGCAGTATCATACAGTGGAATAACGTAGAGTGCATTGGCATAGAGTTGAGTATTGTACAGTGCAGTGGTGAACAGCGGTCTAGCGTACACAGCGTACACTGAAGTGGGGTAAAGAGGAGTGGCTTAGAGTGGAATACCAAACAGTGGTGTGGCATACCCTGGAGTAGCATTAGAGTGGAGTGAGGTACAGAGCAGTGGCGTACAATGTAATAGCGTAGCTTGGAATGGCATGGAGTGGTGTAGGGTTATATGCAGTTGTGTTGTTTTTAGGTAAACTTTGGTTGTGTTCTGCGTTACGCCTTCAGATATAGGTAAGCATTACGTTTTTTTATTTTCCCCTACCCATTACTCCTTTGCCAAAGAGTTAATAGGTAGGGAACTGTTGGACTTGGCCCTTTTTGCAGGTTCATCCCTGAACTTTTTGCCTTCCTCCTGTACTTTTTCTGACCTGTTTTTGTTAGTTTTATGACTCTGGGCACTTTACCACTGCTGATCAGTGCTAAAGTGCATATGCTCTCTATGATAAATTGATGTATGGATTAGTGACTCCATGTTTGGCCTATTTGATTCACTGTCAGACCCTAGTACAGTGCACTGGTTGTGCCCAGGGCTGGTGACTCAAATGCTGCTGGTGGGCTTGCAGCACTGGTTGTGCCACCCACAGAAGCAGCCTGTAAAGTGTGTCTCAGGCCTGCCATTGCAGAGCCTGTGTGCAGTCTGGTACTGCCATGTCGACTTGGTAAGTGCACCCACTTACCAGTCCCCAAACCTTCACTTTCCTGCATATTAGTCACCCCTAAGGTAGGCCCTAGGGCAGGGTGCATTGTATGTGTAAGGTAGGGCATGCCCTGGTGTGTGTGGCATGTCCAAATAGTGAATTACAGCCATTTTCGTTTTTCACTATTGCAAGGCTACCTGTTCCCCATAGGCCAGAATGGACAGTTTGATTATAACATCTTATAATCCTAACTGACCCAGGGAACATGGTAGAAACACGAATTTAGTATGCCTGAACTCAGAATGATAAAATACATCTTTTAGTGAAGTTGGTTTTAACATTCTGTGTTTGAAAATACCACTTTTAGAAAGTAGGTATTTTCTTGCCTAACTATCCAAGCCTGCCTCTGCTAGGTTGTGTATTCCTTGTCTGGAGTTTGAGTGACAGGGGCTGGGGGATTCCAGGAGGCACGGTGAGTCAGCACAGGGCTGAATAGAGAGATCTCCATGTAGAGTGGTGGGAGGAGTTGCACCTGGGACCTGAATAGGGCTGTGCCTTCCCTCCACAATGCTGGCTCCACCTCCTGTGGTGCGTCTGATGTCCCTGGCCTACACTGTGAAAGGAAAGAAGGAGTCTTGTCAACAAAGTGCTCCAGGACTGACCAGAACTGGTTTGGACTAGGCAAAGGCCTCTCTGCCTTCAGAGACAAAGGATTTTGGTGTATAAAAGAGGGGACCCAGACGCCAGAACTTTAGATCACTTTTGGGAAACAAGAAGAACCTTTGCTGAGGAGAGGAACCAGAGAAACTGAGGAGGAGACTATCCCCAAGCGTGAGGGATTGGCCTGCAGTGGTTGCCTGACTGCCAAAGAAAGGAGAAAGGACTTTTGTGCTAATTTAATTCAACTTGTGAAGGATCTCCAAGGGCTTGAGATAGAGCTTGCCTCCTGCTGAAGTCTCAGGGACAACAGACTTCACCCACCAGCTCCCCAAGAGTTCTTTTGAAGTGCCTGCTGTTGTGTTGGGCCTTCTGAGGGACTGCGTGTCGCAAGGAGCTGGAAGCGCGACTCACGAAGAAGCGTGACGCCGCCGCAGCCGCTGTCGTCGCATCACTGAAGAAGGGTGTCGCCGCTGTCGCTTCGCCTCGCAGAAGCGCCTCGCATCGCCGGAGAAGAGTGTCGCCGTCACATCACCGGAAGCGTGTCGCCGCCGTAGCCGCTGTCGTCGCATCACTGAAGAAGGGTGTCGCCGCTGCCGCTGTCGCATCGCATCGCCGAAGCGCCTCACATCACCGGAGAAGAGTGTCGCCGTCGCATCAGACGCCGTCGCATCACCGGAGAAGCGTGTCGCAGGGCCTGTCGCGGCTCAGAAGAATCGTTGAGTCGCCGCACGGCTGTCGGGCGTGCACGCATCGTGTCGCATCAAGAAGAAGACGCCATTTCTGTTTCATTGCACCGGATCTTCATCGCATCACGGCGCTGCTGGTCGCATCGCCACGGAAGCGCAGTAAGAAACAGACGCATCACCTCCCCACGATGAGAAGAACCGACGCATCACCGTCCCCTGCACAGCAGTAGGGAACCAACGCATCACTGTTCTTGCGTGTAAGGAACCGACGCATCACCTTCCCTGTAACACTTTCGGTGTATAGCGTTGCGCATCCAAAGGTACATTGAACTCAAAGTGTCGCATTTACCATCTAAAGAGAACTAAGCTAATTCTACCATTTTTTAGTACAGTAGTGTGGATTTTTGTCGTTTGTGGTCTTGTGTTAAGTCTATATAAAAATACTTATTTTTATACTACAACTTGTGTGGTGTCCATCTGTAGTGTTGTCACTGGGTTACTGTATGTGTTCACAAATGCTTTACACACTTCCTCTGAGATAAGCCTGCCTGCTCGTGCCAAGCTACCAAGGGGGTGAGCAGGGGTTATTTTAGGAGTGTATCCCCCTTACCCGGACTAGAAGCAAGGGTCCGTATTTGGTCAAAGGTACCTACGTCTGCCAACTAGAGACCCCAGTTCTAAAATATGTATAAGTTTCTATATATTTGCAAAAAAAATTATGGAGTACCACAGTACTTCGAGAGCACCACAATACTTACAATAATTTGTTTTAAAAATCAAAGATACTCTGTAATACACTATATTTTACAAGCACAGTGTACCACAATGTATTTTCTATTTTTAACATATTTAAATATGCAGAAAAAAGTCTATGCAGTAGCGCTTACACATTACTGTCCTACTTAAAACATTTTTAAAAAAATGAACAGTTCTCCCTAAAGTGGTGAAAAAATATAGAGGAATTGATAAGTACATTTCTCTAGCTATGACCACTTTAATAAAGTGGTAATAGGTAGTGAACAACAATAAAACCTACTACTTGCCTATATCTAACATCCTAACTCAGAATGCAGCAGCATGCCAGCCCTTGTGGCCAACACCCCTCTGAGCACGGCCAAAGGCCATGGACAGCATGAGGATAGCTGCATGTAGGGATAGGCCGCAGGCCCTGTGGCCACCGTCCCCACCATGCACAACCGAACGCCCTGCTCAGCGTGGGGTTGGACAGAGGGCCTGGTCACAGGCCAGGCCCTGCAGCCAACTCCCTGCGACGCACAGCCAGAGTCCACGCATGGCGGAGGTTGGATGAACATATGGTAATTAAATGTTACTTTACATTTAAAAAAACCTAGACATTCACTGAAAAAAACAAAGGTTAAAGTAACATTATAGTTAGGTAAATGTTCAGAAAAAACTTGACATTTTAAACTCTAAAAACCACTGAAATTCACCAGTTATAGTTAGTCATCTTGAGTAACTATAACTCTTGCCCTAAAGTAAGTTTAACTCATGCCTTCGCCATGCACTGCTAATTACCCTACATATTACATCACTCATGACATCTTCGATAATAACAGTGTTCATGGTGGGGGCGCGAGTTATAGTTACCTAAGAGCACAAGTTATCGTTACTTGAGAACTATAACTGGTGAATTACCGTGTTTTTTAGAGTTTAAAACATTACGTTGTTACTGAGCATTTCACTTAGCTATATCATCACTTTAACCTGTTTCCAGTGAATATATATGTGGGTGTGCATATTATACAAAAAATAAAAATAAAAAATAAATATATATAAATATATATATATATATATATATTTATGTGTGGGAGTGTGTGCGCGCACACACACACATACATAAAGAGACACACCTCGTGTTATTAAAGCACCCGCCCCCCAAAAAAACGTTTGTAAACACCCGTTTTGCATCTGTATGCTGTCCACGGTGGGAAGTGCTTCTCGTTTTACCTGAAGTGCCTCCTGCTCCTCAGGTCTGGGACTGAGCTATGCTCTCAGCCCTAATAAGACACAAAGGCCAACTCAGTTCCATTAGTACAGCCTCAGCTCCTCCGAGAAGCGGTGGTTCTCTTAGTCTCCATCAGAAGCATGGCCCCCTGCCCATTAAAAGTCCAACAGATTCTGAGAAGTGCAGTTCGTGCCACATGAACCGTACATGACGCCGACTGAACAGTGCAGTTAGAGTCCCATCAAAGTATAGTGCCTGGTGGCAGCAGCGGCAGGAGCCGGTGCTGAACTACATCTGGAGGCAGATCGCCCCCAGTGCCTCTGGTGTTGGCCCATACTCTGCCAGGGCCCTCCCATTATTCCTTAATTGGCTGCCATCACACTCTGCAATTAAACAGTAAACAGAGGCCTGATCCCCATTACAGGCAATGAGGCTACGAAGGGGGCAATTATGGGAAGGGGGCAATTATGAGAGGGGGCAACGACGTGCCAGAAACGCACACTGCTGCTTCTAGAATCAGGCATGCTGGGTTTGCTTTGCCATTGCCCCATGCAATAAGACTAGAACAGGAGATGACGTGTCTCGTACAAAACGGAAGGCCGCACGGGCCTTCTGACTGGCCTCTTACGGTGCAAAAGGTTTACAAACGCTGAAAATACTATATGCATTCTGGGATGAATACATTATGAACATTTGACATGTGTGCGCTATAACACACTGCCAGTGCTTAATATGTTTAAAAAAAATGATGTGCCAGGGCCCTCGTTAGGAGGCCACTGAAGCTTGCCCCACCCATTGCCAATGACAGTGTGATGGTTAATGCTAGTAGCTGTTTTGGTACTCGTACAAGTGTGACAGCTCAGACTATTCCAAGCCCTCAAAGCCATATAAATGGCTTGGGTGACAGGTATTAGTCATTTTTAATGTATATGGTATTAATAAACAACTGTTGAAGTGCACATCTGTAAATTAGACAAACAGCAGCCATCATGTGGCAGACTGTCATAAGTTCAGATGCCACCGGCTCAAATTAAGCACTGCACCCAGCCCTGCCTACCAGCCTTAGAGAGTCGTCAGCCCCCCAGGGATTGTCAACATATTTCTAAGAGGTCAGAGCACCTCACAGCGAGAGGACAACAAAAGACACAAGATAATGAAATAATCCGTTTGTTCATACACACATGGTATTCCCATCGGCCACACTATAATTTTTGTAACATGCTTCAAACCACAAGTTCTTGGCTCGGAGTGCTTGGGGATAGGCGGGGAAGAGGGTAACGCATAGAGGCAGGGACCAATCAGACTCTTTGGAAGCAGTAAATGAAGAATGTATTCAAGGTGGA
Organism: Calotriton arnoldi; assembly: GCA_963921515.1. Classification (NCBI taxonomy): domain Eukaryota; kingdom Metazoa; phylum Chordata; class Amphibia; order Caudata; family Salamandridae; genus Calotriton; species Calotriton arnoldi. The sequence continues at coordinate 577,331 of CAWUFW010000598.1, read as the reverse complement.
AGCAGAGGGTGATAAATGGAGTGTGTCCAATGATGACGTAGAAGTATGGATTGCTTACTACAGTCTTGGTTGTAAGCCGCCATGAATGTAGTTTGTGTGCTTGGAGCTACACCCTACAAAAATAATGAGTTTAGACATGGTCTGAACCTCAAGACTCAAGTCGGTACTCTATTCACTTAGTGTAATCTACAAGGTGGATCAGTAAACAAAGCAGAAACCCACCATATTCTTTTTCTTCTTAGCCATTGAAGACACAGAGCAAGAGTGAAAAGCCTTTAGCCTTGAAATGCAAGAATCCACAGGGAATGATAGAGGTCTCTGACAACAGAGAGTTGAGTAGAATTTGCCGCTGTGTACTCCACGCCAGCATACATCCAGAAGAATGTTAGTGGTCAAGGGTGTCCAGACATTCAGCAGAATTATTTTACCCAATTGTCATACATCCTGAGGAATAAGCACAGTGGCGGCTGATGTGGAACGGGGGTGGGGGGCTTGGGGGAGAAGGTGTAAAATTTAAAAAAAGTAAGAAAACTTACCTGCGGTCACGTCGCAGCTGCCACCTCTCCTCTGTCTCAGGAAGCACCCAGGTTCTCCTAAGCCAATCACAACGTGTTCCCCTAAGGCAATCACAATGCTGCAATGCAGCGTTGTGATTGGTCTAAGCGCCGTGGTTCGGTGCTCAGATAGAGACAGGGAACCTCTGCATGTTCCTCACCATGTGGGGAAGATGCAAAGTGCGCAGGACTGTTTGGCCGGCCCAAGAGGTCCAGCCAAAGAGTCCTGCGCACTTTGGGAGTGAAAACCACTCCTCCCCCTGGCCCCTTCTGGCCAGCCCCGCCCCTTCCTGCACCTAGGAACAGAAAAAATAAAATGATAACGTTCAGTTATTATTTTATTTTTCCTCTTCACTGCTCTCAAAGCAGTGGGGCGACGCTCCTCCGCCTTAGCGGAGGAGCCACCTTATAAGCAACTCTTCTTGCATATTCAGTAGGATGGTTTCTCTGCCACAGCTGGCAAGAAATCTTGACTGGAAGGTGCTCGGTAGAACATTGATCTGAAGATGAGTGGGACGTCTGCTATTCCGACCGATTTCAGCGCCTCTGGAATGCATGAAGACCAGAGGTGGGTCTGTAATATGACAGACTATCAGGAGGAGTCTCCAGTTTATTGAAGGAAGGAGGGATGAGGTCATGTTTAGGTTTCTGTGGAATTACACCTGTTGAACACGAGACACTCATGGTAATGATAGAGTCGGAGCTGGCCGACCAGACTGAATGCTGCAACTATTCGTGGCAACTGCACATCTCTTGATGGGTGACATGATGTTGGTTGTGAGGCTCAAGAGCATTAGTGAACTCATTCAATGGTGGCGGAGGCTTTGGCTTCATGGAACCATAAGAGGTGCAGGAGTGGCTACTGCAATGCCGTCGCTACACCTAGAATTTCTTCTTATTGAAGAATGACCAGATGTGGGCAGAGAAGACAGGTAGGGATGGGTGCCGGCTGAACAAGACCTGGGCACAGCAATTTGGAGGAGTCCTCAGTGCCCTTTATGCAGACCTGGAAGCAGGCTGTCGTTTCCCTAATGAGGGCAGTCTTATATCCTAGATAATGGGGTATCGAATTAGCTGAATCAGACGACAACTAAGACTTTATGCAGTCTCATTCCAGTGCTCTACCCTCGAGTGTCACTACCAGGAGACAGCCATTGCACCAGTTGTTTTCTGTTTCTGTTTCTGTGATAAGAGTTAGTTTGAAGAGGGCATTTGTAGGTCTGGCTCCATCCCGGCAGTCAGTACTGCATTACGAACCCTTTGCATGGTATGAATGCTACCAATAAAAGGTACTAGGGTGGAGAGATGTATCCATCTCACTTCCCAAGCCTGCTGTCATCCATGAACTTTGAACAGTCTTGCTTCTGGACAAAGGCTGAGTGCAGGGCGGAAAAGCACAGGAAGATTTGGGCCCATGCAAACGCAGAAAGAAGAGTTAAGAGCGGTGCACACATATAGAGACACTGAGCAGAGTTCAGGGAGATGTACAGAAAAAAAGTCATGAGAGAGGAGAGTTTAAGCAAACACTCACACACAAACTGTGAGAACAAGAGATCACAGCATTTAAACCAGTTGACCCATCCCACCATTGTGCTTACTTTGTCCCTCCCAAGAAGTTCCCCTGTTTATATTTTTGGCAGTGCTCAAGGGAGCGATGATTGAAAGAAATCCAGATCATCAACTCCTTTGTTCCTGGGGATACTCATGATGCACGTGGGACAGAGGAGACCTCAAAACTGTTTCTTTACCCTTTATGTCTCGAGAGGTGATCCTCGCAGCAGGAGCAACCACCTATTGTTTTTGGTGGGAAGCCTGCCTCCACTCATGGAAGATGTCCACTGACTGACCGACTGCAGCTGGAATCCAGTGGCACCTAGTAATGAAAACCCTTCTTGCGGATCTCGTTAGCCGGTAAAAGTGCTAACCAGAATGTATGAACAGATGAGCTCAATCACTACAGAAGGCTCATTTTATGGTTGATGTTTTCCGGTATGTGACTGCCAACATCTCCTTGCATAAAACTGGAAGGATAATGAAGGATGGACTCTACCCACAGAGCAAACAGCTGGTTCAGCTTTAGTCCCCTTCCTTTTTCCTTCCCTCCTCCATGGACTGTCTTGGGGGAAACACATAGTTTCCCTCCTGGAATGTTACCTGCCTGGTGGCATACAGCCGCCAGTCCCAGCACTTAACAGCTCTAAGATGGGAAGAAGCCAGTGGGGAACCCAGCTTTGCCCAGATTGGCTCAAATTTCAAACCTATAGGATGCACCTGCACCTGGATTGCTGGTGGTCTGCTGTCGATGCGCTCCAGGCTTAATTTATTGCCCAGCAGCGCTTTAAAGCACATCACCAGGACTACAAGCAAGCGGACCCTGCCCTGGAGCCTCCTTGACACTGGAGCTGCATGCAAGTTGTCCAAGCATAACAGCCCGGTGAGTTCTGATTGTCTGCCCTGCTGCTATCATGCCTACATGGAAGGCTCCACTCTGCCCATGGATCCAAGAGAACCAGAGCAGAGCCCCCAGGAGCCCTCCCTATCCTCTACCAGAGAACGGAGGGCTGTGAACAAACCTATGCAGTGCATACCGATGGGGTTCATGGAGCAGCTCTGTTTTAGTGAGAGCGAAAGCCCCCATTAAATGTAACGCGCGCACACACAGCTTGCACCAGAGAATGCACACAATCGGTTCAGCAGTCGCCATAGATCGTGCCACATGCATTTCACTCTTCATCGAGGAGACCTGCTGACCGACTCTCTCAAGACTTTGCTTCACTTAGCCCTCGCTTGAGGCATAATATAAATAAAAGTCATTGCACACTGCTCACTGGTGCACACACTGTAGTCATGGAGCGACTGGGACACCTGATCCAATCATCTCTTGTTATACAGAATATGCATCTCTGCGTCAGTCGTCTTTTTCATAATCGGGATGGTGCTATCCAGCAGCCTCAGCAACTGGGCACTTAAAGATACCCTCTGCAAATCGACAATATCCAGTGCCCTTCCAGCTGAATTTGGAGAGCAGGGTCTTCATACAAGAATCTGGAGCCACTCCGGTAGGAGGGAAGTTCCTTATTTCATGTTAAACCCTTAGGCTACAGCAACAGCAGAACCTCCTTGGTATTGCTGTAGCCTAAATGAATATTTTACCTTCACAACTGAATAATTGGCAGACAGACAATGTTTCGATTTCCAGTGACTCCAGGACACAGAAATGATCTGTGTTGTTCAAGGGTATACACTCTTCACTGTCCTTGTAGATAGTCCCACTTCTTTTTATAACTTAACCAGGAGACCTTGGGTAGTCTTTCTTCAGCATTTCCAGCCCTGTCCCAATCAATCATCAGCTTACTACCCTCCTTCATGGTGTCCAAGTCTACATAGCCAGCACCTCCGCTGTGACATCAATGGGTGGATCCAAGACATCGGTGAGGCACTCTAATGAGCAAGTTGTGCTGTAATATCCCCAAGCACCACACCTTCTTGCAGCACTCAGAGACTTGAGCTAGAGAACAAAGTCCCCATTTACCTGGTGCTGCAAATTGGGACAAGACCTTTGTTCATCGCGTTGACCACAGCACTAGCAGAAGCAACGCCATCTCCTCTGGTCACTCTGCTCTGGGCGCCATAACATATACAAAATGCCTTTAACCAGTGCTCCTAGAGACTGTGTTCTGTCCTCCTCAAACTCGGTCAGGACTCATGCACTCACCAGGGTTCTTGCTTGTCACGTGCTGCATGCTCCTATAGTGCAGAGGTTATGATTTCGACAGAGCGGTGACTTATGAGCCCAGTACAGGTGATACTTGAATTCATATGGAGTGATGTACAACCATGCACTAACACAAACCAGACACACAGGACCCTCTTGTCACTTTCATTGAGAAATGATACTGAACTCTTACCAACGCTTCTCCCTGTGTCACTGTCGCCATTGAAGGTATTAGTGCCTGAAGATCCATGGATCATTTCAGAATTATGCTTACTGTAAATAAGATTTACTGCCTCTTCCCATTATCCCCACAGAATTGTCTCCATAACAGTCTCCACAGCACTGCCCTTATAAGACTGCCTCCATTACATTTTCCTTAAGCTCCAGACTATTCACTGGGACAGACCATTTTAGTTTATAATTACAAAAGTTGGCTTCTTATCCTTGCCAAAACTTTCTCAACTTCCTCAATGGGCTGTTCCTGCCCTGCAGCCTGACCAGACACCACTTGCCCGTTGATTTAAGGGTGGACGGGCCCCAAACTTGACCTCCCTGGTTACAGGGCCATCTTCCTTCTCTTGACAAGCCTCTGCCCCTGCCAGAAATGGTTCCCAACTGCTGCAAGAGTCTTGCTGCATTTTCATGTGGATCCCCAACAACTCGTCAACAAAATGTTGTAGTTGTAGGGCAGGGTCATCCTACATGAGTCTGGGGCACTCAGGTAGGAGGTAAACTATTTAATTCATGTTAGGCCCTTAGCAGGTAGGTCCGGTCAGGACTCCATCCTCCCTCCAACTGTCTGTTTCCTGGCTTCCACTCTGGACCACCCACCATCATCCTAGTGCATCATCCCCGACACCAGCTCAGACATACAGGGAACAGGGACACACAGCATACTACAGTTACGAAAGGAGTACTCCTATCCTCCAGGCCTCAGTTCATCTCAGTGGAAAGACAGGGGAGATGCATTTTGCAAGCAATGCCATACTTTCTTCATTCCCAAGAATCTCTTCTAGAGTATTTCTCATAAACCTGCCTCCAGGACACTGTGTCTTCTCCAGTTGACATCGCAGATGTTGGCCTCATGATAGTTTCTCTAAAACAGCACCAGGAGACACATTTATTTATAAAGTTTTGTATAGCGCGAACATGACCCGAGTGGGTATCAGAGCGCTTTACATGACAAGAAGTAAAGTAACAATTGGACTGATAAACAAAAACTTGCACAAGAGTCAAACATATAAGAAAGGAAGTATGATAAAGGCTTGGTCTAGGTTAAGGTCAAACACTATGTTGGTCGTTCATCCCAAGAGGGTTGATATGCATACATTTTCATTGTCACCAATCTGTTGTCTTAGGGTAAAAACTTAGTTAACAGAAAAGATTTTGCATCTTTTTTGAAGGAGGCGGTAGAGGAGATTAGGCATAGGTCCGGAGGTAGAGAGTTCAATATCTTAGGTGCAATAACCGAGAATGCTCTACCACCCGTTTTCTTTTTGTGGGTTCGTTGGGGTTTCAAAAGCAAGGTGTGCGCACTTCGCGAGGATCTGTTACCACCTGATTTTTCTAGCTTTTGAGCCAAGTAACTGGGGGTATTGAAGTGTAACACTTTATGCGTCATGCAAGCAATTTTCAGTTGGATTCTTGCTTCGTACGGTAGCCAGTTTAAGGATTTTAAAGCCGGTGATATGTGTGTGTTTCTTTTAGTTCCGAGGACAAGTCTTGCTGCCGTGTCGAGAGAGGCTCTTAGAGGGACCAGTTTGTATCGAGGTAAGCCACATAGTGTGGCACTACTATAATCCAATCTGGGCAAAACAAGAGCTTGAACCACTTGTTTTAGGTCCTCATGTGGAAGGTAGGGTTTAAGTTTCCGCAGAATGCTCAGTTGGTAGTTTGCTCCTTTGGTGGCTGCGCTAATGTGATCCTGCATATTTAGGTGTTTGTCTAGTATAATACCCAAGGATCTAGCGGAGTCTATGATGTGGGGCGAACATTTGAGGGCTGTAAGATGTTTCAACCAGGGCTCAATCTTGGGGATGTTATTCGGCGGAAAGATGAGGAGAAATTCTGTTTTTGCAGCGTTGAGTTTAAGATGGTTATCCGTGAGCCAGAGGTGTGTGTTTTGTAAGATGGAATTAAGGGATATAATGTCCTCTGGGGAGGCAATTTTGAGAAACATCGGAGTGTCATCAGCGTACATATGGTAATGGATGTTGGTAGATTTTAGATGGTTTGCAAGTGGTTCCAGGAATAAATTGAAGAGAATGGGTGATAGTGCAGATCCTTGGGGAACGCCAAGAGTGATCGCGTGGGGCTTAGACAGAGATTGGTTCATTTTGACTCTTAGGGATCTGTTTTGGAGGAATGACGAGAACCATTGTACATTGGGAGCAAAGGACACATTCTTGGGGCCAACATAAATCATCACTTAAATATATGGGGTGAATGTCAGACCATGTCGGGCGGCACCAGTGGAATTAGGAATATTTTGCTATGAAGTATGAACTGCCTCTCCTAATGTCTTGACAGCCCACAACCCTGTCCTAATAAGGAGTTGTATCTTATTCAGCACAACCCTGATAAGTAAATGTTGCCTAATTTATGCTGTGACGTTCCAATACCGTCCACCTTTCCGATATGTTCCAATGAGCGGGGAGAGCCTAGCTAGCTTAAAGCATTTACCATCTATGATGTCATAGCTGACGGCGCGGGTGACTCCCTGTGACCAATGATAGCGTGTCTCCAGTCCTGGGTCTCCCTTCCATTGGTGTGTAAAGAAGTGAGCTATATGCAGATATACCGCGCATGCTTCTTGAGAGCCACTTCGGTCTACGGCCCGGCCAATCAGCCTCGCGCAGAATGTGTCCGTTTGTTTAAGTATTTAAAGCCAGGGCTGGTGCCAAACCATCTCCCGCAGTCTGACTTGGCTGCAGATGGCAGGAGGCTCAATTTAGTGCCTAATAGCTGGCATATCCAGAGAAACTCACAGATTGACAAGGTATTTGCCCAATAGCCTGACTTTTAAATGACAGATGCACGTCATTCTTGCTTGAAACGATACATGAAAGACATCTGAGATGAGAGGACACCTCGCCTGTTTACGGTTGGACCGACCGCGGCCTCCTGCAGCGGCTACCAGTCTCAATTAACAACATATGATGGCTTCTTGGCAGGTTCGGATGCATTTCTTAATAGACAGCGAGCGGGTTGCTGTGTGAAGCCGCATCATCGCTGCAGAGAGAGAGAGCAGGCCAGAAGTATTCGGATGTGCCATGCAGTACCAGCTGCTCTGGCTCAAATCAATCAGTGCTGCTCATGTCAGGGGTACAGAAGATGGCAAGCATGGTACCCCAATCTGTATGCCCCCTCTCTTCGCGTTGCACTCAGAAGTGCTCTGTTAAGGCGCATATAATCACATGGGAAAGGCACTGAATGCAATGACCTGGGAACGATTAAAAGCTCCATTGACCCTTGAACTGCAAGTCACGAAAGATGTCAGCATTGATTCCGGTCTCACCCCTGCGAACCCTGGATTTAGAGATGTCCGGGTCAGCGGCGCGTGCTTCCCGCCGGACACCCCTCCGAACGCCAGGTATGGATGTGGCGCGGATTCGTGTATGGGGAGCTCTGGTCATTAATACCCACACACCGGCCATACAACCCGGCAAACCGAGCTGAAGCGGTCTCTTTTGTGTGAAGCCAGGCCACCCTTTCCCCATGCCCTCGCCCTCAGCGCTCCTCTTGACAACCCAGACTGATGTCAGACACAAACCGTTCTGGAAATACAACAGCAGCACACATGCATCTGTGTGCGACTGCAGAAAGTTAAAGGCTCGAGACGTGCTTGCCGACCCACCACGGCACCCCCTGAAATATAAACATAAGGGTTCCCCAGCAGAGAAAACTAATATTAGAGCGGGACAGAGAAACTGAAACGATGAAAGGAAAAAAACAAAAAAACAACAACAAAAAATCAACCCATCTCTGAAACTACGCTCTAAATAAACCAAGCGTCAGAAATCAAACCCAACAGCACAACAATTCTATATTCTGGAAATATCTCTATTTCTTTTATTTATTCAAAGTACATAAACATAATTTGAAAGCAATGATTTAAGCATAAATACATGCAAAAAGAACCGCCTCCCCAAACTCCATAGTATCACACAATCAAACTTCTCACATACCACTCATACCTTGCAAATCATACCCATTCCTAAAAGAACACTCATATGGTCCGCATTACAGAACACCAGCACCCAGGGAGAAAAGATGTCCCCTCGCAATACTGCACAAATGCCCCAAGTTTAAAATGGTCTCGACACATGCATATATTTATAGACCGGATATGCATTTACAGGTCTATTTCAAGATCTGGCGATGCAGCCATTCACACACCGAATCAAAACTGAACTAACAATTGGGAAATATGTTCTCTCTGGTTTTCATTATTCTATTTTATGAATAATAAAGAAATATGCTAAAATATTTAAACAGATTAAAACAGGTTTGCTTTCAAGTTATGTTTGTGTACTTCGAATAAATAAAACAAACTGATATATTTCCAACATATTGCATTTCTGTGCTGTCTAATTTGATTTTTGACTCTTGGTTTAGAGCGTAGTTTTGGAGGCGACCAACCACCCGAGCCTGTTAGATTTTCATGCTGAACAATTATGTACGTCGCCGTCTCCCATAACAGCCGAACGCACACACAGCAGCGCGAAAACACCCGACTCCGCTCAGACAAGCCATGGAGTCTAATTGTATGAACGTCCATTCTGTCAAGCAGAAAGCAATTCAAGCCTCATTATCTCTAGCCGCAGGTCAAAGGGCATATTTTTTAACCTAAGGGTTGCACAAGCAAATAAGCAATCGTGTAAGCCCCACCTATCCAGGGGCGTAGCTCGGGAGCGTGGGGGGGTTGGAGTACACCACCCTAAAAATAGTATTCGTTAGTAAATAGTTGTGCACAAGCGCTTTCAGTCCGGTAATGTGAAGTGTCTGTTGGATTTCACCCGGAATTTGTACATGCGCACACTGACTAAAATAACGCACACACACACACTCTCTCTCCTATGTTTTGATGGCCTTAGAAAATTTTGATCAGTCTTAAAAAATTTGCGTTTTAAGTTCCCCTAACAATCCGCCCTCCTCTCTCATTCCAATGCCTGTAGAGAGCCATCCGGACTCTCTAAGACAATGTTGCCACCAACACGCATCCCCACACCCCTCGGGGCGGGCTCGCCCCTTGGGATATAATATACGTCCGGAAACCGCTCGGGGTCTTCCGGCCACGATACCCAGTACACCTGTGTCGTGTGGTTTCATCAGCGCTGCTGCGGCCTAGTTGAGACCAGGCCCCGCCGCGCTACATTGGCGACGAGGCCGGTAGCACCCCTCGCGTGCTGGCCTACCTTCAGGAGCCCTGCTGGGAGCGTGCGGAGCCATTCCGCGCTGCCCTGCTCCCTCCGCGGACGTGCGGTGTGCCTCACCGAGCGTGCGGTGCCCACCCGCGCCGCTCCGGTCCACCGGCCGACTGCTGCTCCTGGTGCCCCCCTCGTCTGTGGCCTCTGCCTGTGACGTCGCCTGCCCGCCTCAGCGGAGATCTGGCCGGCACCCGCCCACGCGTCTCCCTGCCCAACGGGAGCATGTTCAGCTGGCGGCGCCATCAAGCGGCCTGCTTCGTGCGGGTAAGTGCGGGGGCGCTCTGAGCGCCTCGCTGTGTCCCGCCTGCCCCTCCTGCACGGGGCTGCTCCAACGCCCACGTCGGCACGCGCCCCTCTGGGCCCATCTGCAGCGTCTGGAACCGCCGGCCCGCATCGGAACTGCGAGGCCCCGGGAGTGTGCTGCCCCTTCTGCTGCCTGTGCCTGGAGCTGCGCGCCCCCTGCAGGGCCACGGAGGAACAGCAGGCTGTCAGCCCTGAGTCCTGTGAGGAGGGCTCTGTGCATTTCTGCACGTGGGGGCCAGGTGATCCTTGGAGGGCGCAGAGGAGGAGCTGGTTGTTCGTAGGCGCCCAAAGCAGGAACCACTGGCAGGACTGCGCTGCGGCTGAAGAAAAAAAAAAAAAAAGGAAATAAGGTGAACCGCGCCAGGCGACAACAACCAGGCCACGCCCCTGCGTCCACGCTTCTCCACACGGCCGCAATGAGCAACACACCGGCGGCCAGTGCTGCCGTTCAGCAAGATGGAGGGCGTAACCAAGTCGTTGGCGCCAATCAGCCCCCACCGGTGCATCCCCACACCCCTCGGGGCGGGCTCGCCCCTGGGGATATAATAAACGGCCGGAAACCGCTCGGGGTCTTCCGGCCACGATACCCAGTACACCTGTGTCGTGTGGTTTCATCAGCGCTGCTGCGGCCTAATTGAGACCAGGCCCCGCCGCGCTACAATGCCCTCTCAGCCCTCCTCATGTCCTGCTTCTCATATACCGTGCTTTAACAAGATGTCCCAGAGTGATTGTTGGGAAATCCGTTCACCCCCCTCCAATCAGACTGCCTAAGCTACGCCCCTGACCCCATCCTCATTGCATTGATACCAATATCCCACACTTAGACACCAATAGTTTTAAAGCGCCTAAAAACTAGATCCAAGGCCCGCAGACAGACCTATTGCACATTAATCCAATGACCGAAGCAAGGCACAGCTCACACTCATGTCTGAAGCAGAGCCCACTGAACATCACTGGCTTCTGCAGCCTCCAATCCGTCATGGAAATGCTGGAATGGCCCGGACCGTGTAAAGGAAACAAGGGACACCATACTCAGTCTAGGTATGTGCTATGTACAATGACCAGCATCCGTATTCATAAAACCACGACAATCCGTGTGGTGGATAATTAATCGGACTCGTGCGGTTCTCTTTTCCCGGCGCGTAGCGGCTGCACGCGTCTGTGGCTTCATCCGGCGGTCATCATTGCTGCTTTAACACGAAATACGCCTGATCCACATGTACCGTTGTGTGGACTCGTGATTAAATATCCACCACATGGATTGTTGTGGTTTTATGAATACGGATGCTGGTCATTGTACATAGCACATACCTAGACTGTCCTTCCCCTCACTGGGTTCCCGGCTGGGTCCCATGTGAGTACCTTTCCCATACTTTCACTTCCTTGGGATGTACTACTGTCACTTGGTCAGCATATTCCGCTTTCGGATGTCCCTGCATTGCTAGGTCCTGAAGAGACCCCCTCCACTGGGAACGGGGTCGAAACGCCGTCGACAATACTTAAAGCAAACCATTCCCAAGGCGCCGACCGGGAACTCGGTCACGCCGCCAATATGGCGGTTGTGCCGGTCCCCGGGACGCTTCCTCGGTGGGGGGCGGGGCCAGCGCAGGTGCTGCGCTCGGCTCCCGCCTCCCGCTCACACCCATTGGTTGCCTGTACATGCCCCGGAAGCAGTTGAAGCACTTCCGGGGCAAGCGCAAGCGAAACAGGTCCCGGATCTAGCTGGGACCTGTTCTTTCCAGTTCTGGGGGGCAGAGGCTCAATAAAAAGAGCCGCGGAGCGGTGGGAAAGTCTTTTCCTCGCCGCTCCGCTCCATAAAGCAGCACCTCGCCAGCCCCACCCGCCGGAGGACTTTTAGGAAGCCCCGATTTCTTTTTCGAAGGACGGAGATCGCATCACGTGCAACAGGAGCCTGCATGCCTGATTCCTGGTGGATGGGTTCGGCTCCGCAGCCACGGCCCAGTGGTTGCCTCCGGGGCCGTCGATTTTTGAAGTAGGTCTTACCGGACCTAGATTTATATACTGCACTCGTTGTTCGGTGGCGACCCCGGTGGCACGCTGGGCTGTGGAGGTCAGGGGGCACGGGGGGGCTGGCTGTGGGTGGTCTCGGGCAAGGGAGTGTGACTTAATGGTTGGGGAGGATGACTTTGAAGCTGGGGATCCAGGTTCGAGTCTCGGTGTTTGCTCAAACATCCTGTGATTCGGGGCAAATCATGTTATCTCCCCGTTCCGTAAAATGAATGTGTCCTTGTGTAACGTAGCATAAGTTTTAAGAGGGTGGGCAGTGTCTGCTGTTGGTTTGGGTTCAAGTAGGTGCTTGGGTGTTTTTTTTTACTGCGGCGCACACGATTAACTTAGGGTTACGCTGCTTTCACGGGGTTGTAGTGGCGGCGCAATGGTGCTGCTGACGAGGGCGATAAATACGGGCAGTAGAATAATGTAGTTACCAATGCCGGTAGATGGGAGGAATTGTGGCCTGCTGTGTGTGAGGGGAGCATGGTCCCAGCTCGGGCTGTGCAAGAGCGCTTCTCGCTGCTCGCTAGATCTTTCTTGGCTAACTCCTACTAACTGAGGGCCGAGGGGGGGAAAGGAATTCTGCCATTTTTGGAGGTCCGTAATCCCATGTTTGGGGGGAGCCATAGATCTTTGTTGGCTAACTGAGGGCCGAAGGGGGGGGGGAGAATTCTGCCATTCCCCGGAGTTCATGAAGTGGAAAAAATTTGAAAAATGTGATGCCTGCTTGCACAGATTTTAAGCATATGAGCTACTCATTAGGTCTCGCCTGCGTTGCAGCGCGCATGCGCTGCTTCGCCTTGGCGAGACCTATTGTCGTCGCTTTTGTGTCCGGCTTCTCTGGAAGCGGGGTTGGTGTCCGCCCTTTCTCCATTAGGCCCCGCCCACCCTGACTGCATATTTTGCTCGCCGCCCACCCTGACTGCATATTTTGCTCGCCTTGCTCGCGCTTTTCAGGGAGCATTCTTGGCGTTCGTAATATGCATTTTATGCTTCATTTTAGTGATGACCATCAGTTTGCTGTACAGCATGCTCGGCGCTCGCGCTTTTCAGGGAGCATTCTTGGCGTTCGTAATATGCATTTTATGCTTCATTATAGTGATGACCATCAGTTTGCTGTACAGCATCCTCGGCGTTTGTTGGTGTCCGCCCTGTTCATTAGGTCAAAAATATATGTAAATATTTTAAAAGAGTTTTATATAGCGCGAACTAGTCCAGAGGATATCAGGTATCATAGCGCTTTACATGAGCACCAGTTTCGTTACAGAAGGACCATTCATTTTGGTAGACACGGGGAGATTAAGTGATTTTCCCAGAAATACAGGATGTTGAGCGTCGTTGCCGAGACGCGAACCCTGTTCCCCAGCTTCGAGGTCGACCGCTGTTTTTGAATATATATTTATTGTTGTCCCGGCCAATTCTAGTGCTTCAAGCCGCCACTTGCCTCCTTCTTCAGGGTGTCACGGGAATTCAGCAAGACCCCGAGGAGGGGATATTTCCTGAGGAACAATAATTCTATCCTGCTTGGAACTACGGGGACGCTGTTTTACTAACACCGTCCTTTCGAAGTCCGAGGGTAAATATATGTGCCACATACAGTGTTGCACTCAGTAGTGAGCAAAGCTAGTTGCGCACACTTAATGTTATAAAACGAGTGCCTCTCTACGAGCCCAGTTAGGTTTTGAAACTGGTCGTCAGTTTGGGTTTAGATGTCTGGTCGTTGAACCTCTAGAAACAGCTCTTTCCATTCCCAAATAGCTCTGTAAAGCAGTATTGTTAATTACATGTTTTGGATGTAGGGGTCTAATTAGGAGGCACTGTAAGGTTAAAGGCATCCGATCTCGAAAAAGAAAACATTCGGGGCTGTGTGCCTGCTTGAAATAGCTGCTGCTTTGGGGCAGTACTTATTGAGTAACCAAGGTATCCATGAATAATAAAGGACAACATTTTGACCACGGTGTTTGAATGACATTTTTCAGAGTTAGTTTAATGCTGCACACAGGAACCCTTCCGCAGTTCATTGGTGACCTTGGTATTCTTACCTCATTAGTACCAGTTTAATGCCTGAATGCAGAACTAGTTAACATCGGCAAAGGGTCTTCCACGGCTTTGCGTCACGTGTGGCTTGTTTATTTGACTAACTTTGAATCGGTGTGAGCTGGGAACTTTTTGTTGTTGTTAGAACCGGCAAATGACGCAGTAGATGATGGAATGTGAGGCAAGTGTCGTAGCGCTGAACATGAGGGAGGGAGTGCGGTGGCATTCAGCGCACGGTAGCTATGATGCAGCAGTGTTTCATGAGAGTGGGGAAGAGGTGATTTGTGTATCAGCAGCACATTGGTTGGATGAATTGTTGATAAAAGAGGTGCTGTATAAACAAGCATTTGCAATGCAATAGGTCTTGCATTTACGCTAGTTTAAGCTATTGGCATTGGAAATGACAATGCCTTTTATTTACGTTTTAAAAACCAAAACCTAAAATAAAAGGCATTGTCATTTACAATGCCAATAGATCAAACTCGTGTAAATGCGAGACCTATTGCATTGCAAATGCTTGTTTTTTCTTTGGAGTTAGTTTGCTCTCGCTTTCCTTTAATGATTATAAGGATCTTGGAGGTCAGACTCGTTTGACAAGGTCCCTTTGATAAGGAGATGGATTTGCTTGTTTTAAGGAAAGGGGGCAATTACCAGCCATTCGGCCCAAACTCCCCGCTGTCACTCGGTTTCCGGGGGTGTTTTGCAGCTTTCGTTTATGCCTACATTCAGTTATTTATTTATTTTCAGTACATATTTTATTTATTTATTTTAAAGGTTTTATATAGCGCTGGCTAGAACCGGAGGTATCAGAGCGCTTTACATGAGTATCAGACCATAGATGCAGGTTACATTGTTACAAAGGTTACACAGTTATTAGAGCTTGGCAAACAGTTACATGTAAGGCCGAGACTACAAAAAGGACATATACGTAAGGGAAAAAGCAGGCAAGGGGAGAGATTCAGGGGAGGGGGTAGGAGCAGGGGAAGTAGACAGAGAAAGGAGGAGGGAAAGAGGAGGGGAGGGTGAGAGACACAGCATGGAAAGAGGAGGGGGAGGGTGACAGGGACACTAACCGGTAGACGAGTCAAAGCTGCGTCCAACGTCCAGTAAGCTGTGATCCCAGGGGAAGTGGTATCATTTCCCCATCTCTGTTGCGAGAGGTTCCCTATACGCAGTGGACTCTCTCAGAGGGGTCTCTGAGACTCCAAGGCCTACATACTGGATCCTTCCCCAAAAAGGGGAGAGGGAGTGCTTTGGCAAGGGGTGCCATCATATACCTCTACTGTGGGTGGCTCCCTTGGCGCTGTGGACTCTCTCAGCGGGTTCGTTGAGACTCCAGAGTATAAATATTGGATCTTTCCCCAACAAGGGGAGAAGGAGTGCTTAGTCAAAAGGGCACAAAAGGACAGGGGGCTAGGTGGTGTAGCAGGCAAGGGGAGAGATTCAGGTGAGAGGGGATAGGAGTAAAGGGAGTAGACAAAGAAAGAAAGAGTACTAAATGAGAACGGACAGCATCGGTTGGGGGACAGACTGTTTTCTCACTGTGGCCATGAATTTGCCCCATCTCTAAGGTAAAAACCTAGCACAGGCCACATAGTCTGTCGTTTATGCTTAATTGCATTCATTTATTTATTTTCAGTCCATTGTCTGTCCCTTCCACCGAGCAGCCAGATCTCATTCTGCCGCACAATGTGTTACAGAATTGTTTATTGCGTTTGTGCAACAGGGCTTTCTTGTGTCTCCAGCGCTCGTATTGATTGCAAATTCAGGTATTGCCAGTCTGAAATTACTGTTTCCATAGGCGCTGTAAGGAGACCCATGTAACAAAACAGGGTGTTGTACATATAAATGTTTTAGAATTACTTATGTCAGGCACTAGTCCTAATTTTGTAGACATTTATTAATGGCTTATTTTGTGCAATGGGACAGCACATATAGACGTTCGGCCAGAGAGCTGTATGGTTACAGTTGTAATATATTTAAAAAACGTGTTTTAGAGCGCTCCGCGTGTGAAATGATCAGTCATCAACAGACATGAGAGCGTATGTATGATTGATAGCCTAATAGATATAACATTATGCTAGGGGGCTGCTGGAATGGGTTTTGTGTTTTATTATAGGACGCTTTGACTTCTGGGAGGGTATTTCCCTCAGGTTGGTGAAGTGTGCACATCAAACATTCGGTTTAGTGGGAAAGCAACTATATAGCGCAGGTAGAGTGGGGCCAGGTTCCTTGCCTCAAAGGGTGTCATATCAGAGTGTACGGTAGGGAGACCTGTAACGAGCTCTGATTCAGCGTGCGCAACTTCGTGTTCATCTAACTTCCCACGGCTCCTTTCCCACAATTCTTTACGTGTGTGCTTCAAGAGGTGTCGAAAAGCTCACAGAAAGGTTCCGACCCATCAAGTTCCAAGGCGCAGAGAACGTCATTGGTGGAGGGTGACCGATCTAGTTGAGGGACAAGCGCTAAGCTAGCGATGTTTTTAGTTTCAATTATGTGACTAGGATTGATAAGCATGTGACCTTTGAGCCACCACTAGGCAGGATTTGTGGGCCAGCTAGAAGGGCAGCGCGCAGGTGGTGTTCTGCTGCCCACTGAAGCAAAAATGCTATGTCTAAAGAGAAGCGGAGGTGTTGCACCAGCACGGGGGGGCTGATCGTGATAACCACATTGCCTTTTGCGACAAGTATGAGCTTGCCCCTTAGCAAACAACTAACGCAGCCAGTACTGGTGGTTGAGTGGGCTAAAGCTCCCACTATAGGACCTGTGTTGACCTCATGGCCACCCGCTTTCAATGCGTGGCGGGTTCGTTCTGCATTTCATCCTGCGGGGGGGATAAAGTGAGTGGCATTGGCCTTTTGGCGACAAGTACGAGCCATTGCCCCTCAGCAAACAACTAATGCAGCCAGTTCTGGTGGCCTAGTGGGCTAATGCTCCCACTATAGGACTTGTGTTTGACCTCATGGCCACCCGTTTTCAATGCGTGGTGGGTGCGTCAGCCTTTCATCCTTCAGGGGTGATGAAGTGAGTGGCATTGAATTGGATAGCGGTAAATATGTTATTTCCAGCACCAGGATCCAGAATACCCTTTGTGGTGAAACGTGCACACAGGTTATGCCAGGGTAGCTCATAAATAGCAACACCTAGGGCAAAGTATCTGGTGTGGTAATGGGCACATTATTAGGGGAGTCATAAGCCTCTTGCTCACTTGCATTTTCCAACCCAAGCTAGTGAGGTAAGGTTGCCATTTACTATTTGCAGGAATTATTTGTCATTTTAGAGCACAACTAGGTCCGCGTAGAGGGTTACGTTAGGGAATTATACCTTTCCATCCAGTGGTCAGCTTTAGAAGAATTGAGAAAACAACAGTTGATGGACAGAATGCAGAACAATTTCATACATTCACCCCAGTACAGAGATCTGGGCCTAAATCCATCGTTTTTTTGCTCACCATGCCATTCCAGTTTGAACCCAGCCATATGCAAATCAGTCTTGACCCTGTGCCTCATGGGAACAGTCCAGCGCGAACTGCCAAGCCAGGTCCTCCCCGGACTGGAAACAAGCATCCTAGGACCGGTTTCGGGGTTTCACCCCTCTTCAGCCAGGATAGCTTGATTCCAGTGGCATGGAGAGCACGGGACCCACTGTGCCACTGGAATCAAGCTATCCTGGCTGAAGAGGGGTGAAACCCCGAAACCGGTCCTAGGATGCTTGTTTCCGGTCCAGGGAGGACCTGGCTTGGCAGTTCGGGATGGACTGTTCCCATGACGCACAGGGTCAAGACTGATTTGCATTTGGCCAGGTCTAAACTGGGGTGGCATGGTGAGTAAAAGAATGATGGATTTAACCCAGATCTCTTGACTGGGGGTGAATGTTTTGATTTGTTCTGCATTCCGTCCATCAATTGTGTCTCTTTTGCTTTCTCGCCCTAAGTGCGCCAGGTATGCCCAGACGTGGGTCCTGGGCTCGCTGTGCCACTGGAATCAAGCTATCCTGGCTGAAGAGGGGTGAAACCCCGAAACCGGTCCTAGGATGCTTGTTTCCGGTCCAGGGAGGACCTGGCTTGGCAGTTCGGGATGGACTGTTCCCATGAGGCACAGGGTCAAGACTGATTTGCATTTGGCCAGGTCTAAACTGGGGTGGCATGGTGAGCAAAAGAATGATGGATTTAACCCAGATCTCTTGACCGGGGGTGAATGTTTTGATTTGTTCTGCATTCCGTCCATCAATTGTGTGTCTTTTGCTTAGAAGAATTGAGAACTGGCTTCAGTGAACTCAAAGTGTGTGGTCACCAATAGTTCGGCCCTATATAGTCTGGCAATACTCCGTGCTAGCGGTGACTGCGGCTCTCGGCGCAGGTTCTCACTTGCCGCCAAAATCTCCGTTGCTCTGCAACTGGAGAACGCAATTGAGCTTGTCTCAGAGGGGTATCTAACCAAGATACTCTTAACCCGGGGTTACCGTCCAGAATTCTGGGCCATCTGAATTAAGCCTCTGTCACGTCTTGGTATTTAGAGGTGCCAACTCGAACTCTTGGGTAATGTGCAGCATTTCATGTGGTCAGAAAGCTGCGCCTGTATTTCCCAGGGCCTGGATGCGGGGGCAGTTTCTGACGGTGCCCTCGCAAATTGGGAAAAATCTCGGCAAGGAATACCGGCAGGCTTCACTGCCTGGATGAGGCTGCGGTATGGTTGTTAGTGCCAAGGTAGTTTGATTTCATATAACTCAGCGAAGCTGGAGGGCAATGATTTTCATGTACTTACGCAAAATGTCATTGCAGCCCTGTTAGGATACCCAAGGTACCGTTAAACTTGCGGTTGTACTCAACAAAGCTGGAGCACAAACACTTAGGGACTTACGCAAATGTCATTTGCAGCCCTGTTGGGGTACCCGGGGCAGCTACATCTGGGGTTAATTGATTTATACTCGCGGGTAGGATCATCAGGGATCCTCCAAGGTGAATACAAGGTTGCTTTTCCACAGCCAGGGGCGGAACATCTTGTGTTCAGGAAAGTGGGGGGAGATGAATCCTGCTATTTGTATACTTTCCCGGGGTCGCTCAATTTTTCCCGGTAGTGATGTGGAGTGATGAGCTTGCCTGGCTGGGGCACCCATTCTTGATTTAGGGTGCCACTGAGGCGGCAGCAATGGGCTAGCTGGGTCAGAGGTGCAAAGGCCTTGTGTTGTGGAATCTGATAACGACAGATATGTGAACTTCATCCCATATCGTTAGGTTCGCCTCTAACTCCTTTCTCTCTTTTGTATCCTCCGGTCGGCGCAAGTGAAAAGCGGGAGGATTTGGAACAGCAACTGGGTACCTCGTTGTCTTCTGTGAACGCGGAAGCAGTGTCCAAAGGGTCCTGGGCGAGGACCACTCACACGTGAGGCAGTGCCAAGGTGCAAGGAGTTGTCTGAACATCAGCTGGATCTTTTTGACACTTTAGGTGGACGCCAAAGGGGTTACAGAGGCTCTCCCATGCACATGGGGTGCAAGCCGAGCACAGGGAGGGGGAAAGATGGGTGTATAGGGGTGCCTGAGGGAGGTATCCTAGCAGGCAGACGGGCCCCCGGCACAAATACTCCCAGTATGGTTGGTGTGTTTGGTCCTCGTGAAAGGAGTGGCCAACCAATGTCCAAGAGGGTACTGGACTAGGGTTTCTAAGAAGAAGATTCCCTAACTAGTCATATTCTCACTCTGGAATTGTTAGCAGGAAAGCCACAGGGACAATGGAAGGGTGCGGGGGGAGGGGTAGTTCCGCTTCCAACAGACAATTTGGGGCCAACCCCCGCACAAGTGCAGTGACGCACACATTTTTGGCATGACAGCACTAATCCTTGGAGATAATATTCATTCACTCCGTAAAGAGGTGTAATGACAGAATGGATAAGCTTGTCCGGTTTCCCAAATTACAGACGATTGCGCAGGGTTGCATCCGGGGGGAGCGGTTTTTTCCTGCAGGGCGGGGTGCACCCTCCCAAACTGGACAATGCGGTTTCATAGCCTGGATGTTAAGAGTAGCAAACAGGGCATGACCTTCGGGTCAGCAGCGGAGGGGGAAGCCAGATAGTCGCTCAACTATACTGGCCTGTGGCGGTAAGGTCATGATTGCTAGGTCAATTCTACATTTCTTAGTAGGCATCCCATTGTTTAATGGGGATGCCTGGGGGGGGGGGGGAGACAGGGGTCCCTCATCACACTCCAGGGGGCGTTTACGGCCGGTAGGCTGAAGGGTGCGGGGGGTAGGAAGTGCCGCTTCCGGTAGGCACCTTTGGGCCAAGCCCCGCGCAAGCGCATGGGCGCCAACGTGGCATTACATCAGTCCCATCACACTCCAGGGGGCGCTTACGGCCGGTAGGCTGAAGGGTGTGGGGGGTAGGGAGTGCCGCTTCCGGTAGGCCCCTTTTGGGCCAACCCCCGCGCAGGCACATGGGCGCCAACGTGGCTTAACATCAGTCGCAGGGAGGTAGTATTGGAGGGCGTAGGGGGGGCCCACGGAAAGGAATCTGATGGGCAGATGGGCCTCCTGCGCAAGGTCACTCCGGTAAAGGGGGACCTGGCAAGTAGTTGGGAACAGTCATGACCTCGCACGTAGGCTCATCCGGGATACGCAGAAAACAAAGTATACATATTCCAGTTTTAGGTTAGGTATGGCTATGTATTAGACTCATGTTCAGGTTAGCCATCAAAGATGTGTAAATATGTGTACTTGAAATGTTAACGTATATGTTTGGGTTTTCTGCGTATAAAAAATTGTGTTAATGTTTTTATTATGCTTTATTATTTTTAATAAAATACGGCCTGGGTTATCCGACCCCTAATCCAATTTCTGTTTTGGATGATTTATTATCAGTGCCCGGGATCCCTGTCTGGAGGGGAGTGTTGGGTGGTCAACAATTCAATTCAAGGGGAGGGGACTCGGCAATACCAGGCCATATCTCAAGGCGCCGACCGGGAACTCTGTCACGCCGCCAATATGGCGGTTGTGCCGGTCCCCGGGACGCTTCCTCGGTGGGGGGCGGGGCCAGCGCAGGATGCTGCGCTCGGCTCCCGCCTCCCGCTCACACCCATTGGTTGCCTGTACATGCCCCGGAAGCAGTTGAAGCACTTCCGGGGCAAACGCAGGCGAAACAGGTCCCGGATCTAGCCGGGACCTGTTCTTTCCAGTTCTGGGGGGCAGAGGCTCAATAAAAAGAGCCGCGGAGCAGTGGGAAAGTCTTTTCCTCGCCGCTCCGCTCCATAAAGCAGCACCTCGCCAGCCCCACCCGCCGGAGGACTTTCAGGAAGCCCCGGTTTCTTTTTCCCCACCCACCATCCCTTGAGGCAGCGAGGTTTAGGAAGTATTGATGTACAAGCATGTGTTTTTAACGGTTTGCTTTACAGGTTGAAGTTTGTAATGTTCTTTTCAGTCATATCGTTATGTTTGGCTTTACAGGGGGTTGTAATTTTGCTTGTCATATTTGTATGTCTAAGTATCCTTGGTTTGAACGGTTTGCTTTACAGGTTGAAGTTTGTAATGTTCTTTTCAGTCATTGAATGTCATATCGTTATGCCTTGCTTTGCAGGGTGTTGTAATTTTGCTTGTCGTATTTTATGTCTGAGTATCCTTAGTCTGCGGTAAGGTTATGATTGCTAGGTCAATTCTACATCTCTTAGTTGGCATCCCATTGTTTAATGGGGACGCCTGGGGGGGGACAGGGGTCCCTCATCACACTCCAGGGGGCGTTTACGGCCGGTAGGCTGAAGGGTGCGGGGGTAGGAAGTGCCGCTTCCGGTAGGCACCTTTGGGCCAACCCCCGCGCAGGCGCATGGGCGCCAACGTGGCATTACATCAGTCCCATCACACTCCAGGGGGCGCTTACAGCCGGTAGGCTGAAGGGTGTGAGGGGTAGGGGGTGCCGCTTCCGGTAGGCCCCTTTTGGGCCAACCCCCGCGCAGGCACATGGGCGCCAATGTGGCTTAACATCAGTCGCTGGGAGGTAGTATTGGAGGGCGTAGGGGGTGCCCACGGAAAGGAATCTGATGGGCAGATGGGCCTCCTGTGCAAGGTCACTCCGGTAAAGGGGGACCTGGCAAGTAGTTTGGCAGGGATTCATTTTGTGACCTGAAAGGTGTATCTTGACAGAAGTAAGTAATCCGCGCAGCATTTTAACGCGCCTGCGACAGAGCCCCGAGAAGGAAGGGGCCAAGTCCCTGAGCTCCATCGCTCCATTAAGGATGACCTCTAAAGGGAGAACCAGCGGCCCAGTATTGGACTGGCTTACAGATCTCCCATTTCACCCTCAGCAGGCCGCAACTTAGCATAAAGTCGACAACAGTCCAGTGTAGCCAGCGTTTTCTAAGGGGATTTGTAGGCTAAGCGCGATGTTATGGAGATTTTTGGAGAAGCTGCTAGTAGCAACTGTCCCAAGGGTTGGGGTTATTTCTCACTGTTTTTTACGACTTGAGGGTGTGGAAGGAGGGAGCGCCTCGGCAACAAACTTGGGTATCTAAACATGGAGTCTACTGATGCTAATGGTGCCTTCTTTACCTTAATCGCTCCAGATGTTTAGATGTTCTACTATGAAGTATTGTCATGTTTATATGTGTTCGTGTATAATAAACATGGCCTCTTTACCCACAGCGCTGGTCGTCAAGCCTTGATTTGTGGGTTCTGATGGGGGCGGGGCCGGGGACAACCTGGGGGGTCCGGGTCCTATGAAAAGCGCGTACTATAAGGCAGCGCGCCATTAGGAAGCGGGCCCCCGGGATCCCGGCCACGCCCTGGTGGCTCCTGGCTGAAGCATTGGTCGCCGCGGACGGCGGGAAGTACTTCTGGGGCGAAGTGACGTCACTTCCGGCCTGGGACGGTAATGAGGGGAGTGGGGGGGGGAAAGGGCTGGGGGCCTATTTAGGGCACGTTGCCCAGACCCTCGTCCTCTCTTCCTTACAGCGCCGGCCCCGTGTGCAGGGGACTTCGTGAATCTCCCACCCACCCATCCCTAGAGGTAGAGCTTGGGAAGGTGTTGGAAGTTGAATTAAGAGTGGCGGTAAGGAGGACACATAAATTGCCTTACATTGGTAAGGGGAGTCCTCCTGCATACTCCCTAGGCCAGCACTGAGGGGGAGATACGGTAAGCTCACCCCAGAGAGAATGGAGACACCGGCTGGGGGCAAGGGAGCCAGTTTACAAACTAAGGCATGGGGCATCCGCCCCTGGTTATTCCCTACGAGCCCCGATGGGCAGCCTGGTGGTGGAGGGGTGGGCCCCTCAGGTGGTGGACAAGGACCAGATGGCAGGGGCTCACCTCTCAAGGACGCAGGTGGGTTGCGCCTTGCGTGGTCCTCAGTTGGTTGGGGGACGCGAGCCAGAAGGCCCCTTAGTGCTGGAGCGATAGAGAACATTCTTTGTTCTCTATCGGGGTCGAAACGCCGTCGACAATACTTAAAGCAAACCATTCAGCAGTCTCTATTACCAGATTAGAAGGCTGTGTTCATTATGTACTAATTTGATGGTCGACTTTGTCATTATGGAAACCATTTCTCTAGGTCACAAAATGTCACGCACTGTTTTATAGGTTCCATGTTCACTTGGGGGCACCATGCACTTATTTTGAATATAACTGTGAAGATTTATGTATATAAACATTTTGAACTTACAAGTATCACGTTGTATATGGTCTTACTTCTCGTTTGGACATCCCCTTTTCCCCTGTTTATTGCCATTGTGCTTAGCCATATAGTGTATTGCTTAAATTTTTCCACAGGAGCCACTGTTTCTGGTTATAGGAATGGCCCGGACGGCACCCATGCGACTGACGGCGCTGCAAGACATAATGACAGACTGTGCACTGTACAAACGCCAACAGCCAGCACTGGCTCTTTTCAAAGTTACAGATGGGTAACAGTGAATTACGCACAGGTATATTTTTCACCGAGGGGTTCTTGAGTGACATCAAATAGACAATGAGGGCACAGTGGACTCACTGTTTACCAATCTATAATTTTATGATCTGTATGGCCCACACAAATCATATGCCCCTACTTTCAACTACTACACAGGGGCAGAAGAGTAATGGGGGACAGTGGCGGTGCGTCCATTGGGGCGCTGGGGCGTTGCCCCACTAATGCCACATGGCCCCACTCATCGTTAACAAATCTACTTCTAAGACAGTTATAACTCACTGACGCTATTCCTGGCCGGCCGGTCACGCCTGAGGCAATCAGGACGCTGAAGGGGGTGGGGCTGCGGCAGCACTCAGGGTTTGACTGACAGTGACACAGCGCACTAAGCGCAACAGCAATAGTGCGCATGTTCGGTTTTGGGCTGGTCATTTTTACGACCAGCCCGAACATGCGCACTAGCCTTCCCCTTAGGAGAGCGAGGGTTGCTTCATGCCGCAGCCCCCGGTCTCCTAATGGGCGGGGAGTATCTCTGCTCACGCCAATCCTGGCGCTGCTGGAGCAGCGTCAGTATTGGCTGAGAGCAGGGTTGCCAGTGACGCGGCTGTGCCTGTTCATTGAAGAGCGCCAACGCAGGACCCCGGCCCAGGAGCAGAGGTGGCGCGGACCCGGTAAGTTTTCTTTTAATTTTAAACTCCCCCCGCGAGTATTGTATTACGAGCCGCGACTGGCCTGCACGCATGTTGTCATGCTGGCAACCCATGGCAGCGAGGCCCGTTTGCCGTGCTTGAAGTAGGGCCCCTGCTGGCACCCTTACTAAATGCTTTCGAGTTATGCGGATCTCTGTGATGTCATGTCATATCATACACATGGACCACGCCGGTACTTTGGTGTATTAATGTTTTTATTTATGATGCGTGGCTCGGACGTCATCCTAAACGTAGTCCAGAACGGCAGCAGGGGAATATCCGCCTAAAAAGACAGGGCCCTTGCGATGCCAGGCCTCAACGCACTTTAAAAAGCACCCTCTTCCTCACCTGTAGCCAGTTTGGGGAATGGAAATGTGTGTGTGTGTGGGGGGAGAGGGTTAAGGGGGGCAGCCTGAATAACAAACGTACTGCTGCATTCAGTACAAGCTGCAGCTGAGAGGTAGTGCTGACCGGAGGTCAGAGACAGAAAGACTAGCACTGCATGTGCCATGTAAAGTTTAGGGCCAGGGACATCCAATGTACAGACTCGCACTATTGACCGAGGAAGTAGGACGCTCGCCGCGCTGCAGCGGGATGGCACGCTGACATCTACATCGCAGACGTTACACAAATCCCGGGCACTCATCCTGGAGGATGAAAGGCTGCGTCGGCAACACCTCACACGAACTTTCGCTCCTGCAGGTTACACTCACACATCGCTGCAGCAGGAGCTCAACCCACTACACTGCCGTACTGTGACTGAAGGCTGAGGCAGTCAAGTTACATGATCTGTGCAGCGGGCTTGTATAGGCCCCTGAATGTCAAACCGGCTGGCCAATAGCCACTGTACGCAGTGCACCAGGAAACCCAGCTCTATAAGCGCCCCCTGGCCCCCCGTAGCCGCACATATGAATGGGAAGGTGTCCTGCAGATCTGTGCTGTGCTGCAGTGCCGCAGATCTGTGCGGGGCTGCAGTGCCGCATAGGAGGTCCTCGGATTCATTTTGGCCGCTGCAGAGCAGCATACTCCACACAGCTGCGATCAGGGCTACTGTCACGCGCACGAAACACAGCAGTGTTCTCAGGCTGCCAGACATTGCATACAGCATGCCTACAGATTTCGGCAACATCGATCATTAAAACCATTACATCCGTCATTTCTGTTTACAGATTGTCACTTACAAATGCATTGGTTGTGTGAATCAAACACTGATGGGCAAAACTTAGTTTGTACAAATCACCTACGTAAGCAAAATACTCCTGATGTATTTGGAAACCACATTGCTAACGGTATTGCCTGCTTTTTTCATATTAGCAAGGAGCTTTGTACAGGTGCTCAGTGTATGTTTACCAACACCGCAGCCTTCCAGTACGGGAACCTAAGACATGCATGTTGTCGCATAGCTGACAAGTTTTCAGTTTGCCTGTGTGACATTTCCAACTTTTCATCATGATTGTGTGGCATTTTAAGGCTTTTTGCGCGACAATTTGGGTACTAATAGAGCACGAGAAAAGCAAATAAGCTATGTTCATGTTATAACATAAATGTCCGCATTTGTCCCCTTTTGTGCAATCCAATATTTAGAAACAACCATTACACTCATGCACTGTCTCTGAAGTGCCTGCGCTAGGTCCCTACCCTACTAACCTGAATCCACTGTGCTCATGCCTAAAATGCCAGGTCTGGCAAAGGTGCCAGTTACATAAGACAGATGATCAGATCTACTTAGAACCTATATGATGGACTTACAACTTTCCAAGTCTCTCCTTCCACCACTGGCACAATAGTGCTTACGGCTGTTTACATACCGTTTCTCTTAAAGAACCGCCCTCCGTGAATTGCGATCAACCATATGTATCAGCATATTAGTTTCAATTTCGTTTGCTAAACAAGAATGTCGCAATACAGCAAACAAATCAACCCTGCCCTGATATTTCTGGGCGAGGATTCCTGTTTGACAGTCTCGGGCTGGGTTTACCATTCCTAAAACTGTAAGCACGTCCGATCCGGTGCCTTGTTCTTGGTAATGGTAAGTGTTTGCAAGCTAATGCTGTGTTCTGTATATTGTGCGAGACAACTCATCATGCTTACCTCCCCCACTGACACCCCAGGCCCTCGCTGCACATTGCTCGCTCCTTTAGAAGTGGAGCTGCGGCATTTGCTCCCTTGTGAAATGGATCCAAATATCCGAGTCAGGCCCAAAGCGAGAGATATGTGCTTACTGTGTAACATGTGCTTACAGTGGCCAGTCCTCTGATGTATGGCATTAAAACTGGCCCTGTGTACATGCCCCTAAGTTAACACTGATGCCAAAAACATGGATTGACTTGCAAACAATGAATGTTAAAAACGTCGAGGGAATGCATTTCAGCGATTAAGTTCCTCTTTTATTTTACAGGTTTACTTGATCTTGCATTCCCCACGAGTTAGCTATTTTATAATGTTGTTGTTTATCTGTATTTTTTTCTGTGCATACTTTGAGGCTTGAGCCATGCAAGGTGTTTATGAGGGGCTTTGATTGAGCACGCAGGCGCTAAAGCTAAAGCCAAACAAAGTGCCTGTCAGTGGGTTGGCCTTTCTGCAGAGCACACAGAACAATATTTGTGTATTCCATTTTCAACTGAAATTCTGTGGAAATGTGTGTGAAGGTGGTGCACCGATGTCAAAATATTTGCAAGGCAAAAGTAAGAGAAATTAAAGTGTTTATATTTGAGGGAGTGCAGTGCATGTTGGGGGCGGTGAAGTGATAGATGTGAGGAAGGGCATTCGGGGAAGAGTGAAAAGAGGATGCTGAAGAGGAAAGAGAGGGGGTTGAAGATGTGCAAATGGACAAGATATGTAGAGAAAAAGAGGATACATATCTAACATAACGCACACATAATTGAAGGCCAAAACTCCTTCCACAGGCCTCAATGCTATTTAATTCACAGACTCACTATTTAAGAATCTAAACATTTTCAATGTTTATTATTTATAAGAAATCATTGTTGTTACTCATTTATCTTAAACAGCTAACACCCAGTGACAAAGCCAATCATACTGACAGGCTTTAGGCGTATGTCAGTTGCTGTGCCATTTATCTGGCTAAAATTACATCTCAGAGAGAAACCAAAATACCAGTCTGATGGCACACTATGGGAATCACAGAAATGTATTTGGCATGTTCCTTTATAGGGAGCACCCACTTTTTTCATCTCACTTAAAGACCTGTCTGCACATATTTCTATATGACTGGTTACAGCCAGCAGCTGTGGGTGCTTCCCGAAGTCTGGTTAGAGCATATTTTTCCAAAGTTAATGCTGCATGCAGTGCAAGAAACTGGGCAAGCATACATTTTAAAGGGCTAAAGTTGTCATGCAGAACAATTTACATATTACAGTAACTGTTGAACAAATCAATGCAAGAAGATACGGGGCAGTTTTTAATGTGTTTAATATTTCAAGACTATACGTTCCCACAGCTTAATAAGCCTTGCTTTATCGCTGCATTCATTTGCTTTAAAATGCACCATTTGCCAATCTTTTTTAAATTTCTTTCTCAGGAGAGGGACTCTCCCTAGACCCCAGATTTGTCCATTGAACTTGTTCACATCGCTAACTAGTATTTTCTATTGGAAAGGGTAGAGCCAAAGCAGTCTTGCTTAGTACCCTAGCCCTCTTCAGAAGTCAGACTTGCTTGGCAACCCAGAAATTCTCTGAAATAATGTATGAGTTTTCTTTTATGAATGCCCAGAAGAACTGAATTTTTAGTCCATTTATCACAGAAATAGTGCTGAAAATTGCACCAAAAAGATGCCAATTTAAAAAAAAATTCTTCACGGGGGAGAACCCCCCCGAACCCCTCTTTTTGCAGTCAAGCTCGCTCGCTGCGCTCGCTCGCATATGTTGATTCGTTCTGCATACGCCACACCAATTTCGAATTCCACCAGCTGCCACTGGTGGGGGAGACATACATAAGTTGGCCTCTGTTACATGTCCAAATTAAAAAAAACACACACAGCCTCCTAAGTCATAGCAGTGAGTTACTGGGCTTGAATCCAGTTGTTCATGCTAGCGGCTCTCTACCAGAGCTGTACATAACAAAGAAATTCACGTCTGAATCCTAGTCAGATTAATTCCTAACTATGGGCAAGAGGATTTGACAACTATATATTAGGAATTCGGGTTAGAGCGTTTTAAAGCTTTAGCTTAGGGGTGGGTACAGGTTTAGGGTGGTAAGGGGGGTTTTTTGGGTTTAGTGGTGGGTAAGGGTCTCTTGAGTGGTAAGGGCATTTTTAGGATTTAGGGTGGGTAGGAGTATTGGGTGGTAAGGGTGTTTTTAGGGTTGTGGGGTGTGTAAGGGTATTTTTAGGGCTTAGGGGTGGGTAAGGGTAATGGGTGGTTAGGGTATTTTTAGGGTTTTGAGTTGGTAGGGGAATTGGGTGGTAAGGGTGTTTTTAGGGTTTAGGGGTAGGTATGGGTATTGGGTGGTAAGGGTATTTTTAGGGTTTAGGGTGTGTAGTGATATTGGGTGGTAAGGATATCTCTAGGGTGTGGGGGTGAGTAACCTCACACGCAGAGATCATTACTGGTAAAGGGATATGGGGCAACAAGGGCCAGTCAACTTTTGATATTATGCTACTCCCAAATAGGCTGAAAAAATAGCCCAGTAGGTGCAATTCCCACTGCAGAGTTGTTTATGTAATCTGCAGGTCACGTGATAGATTGATCCAACCTTACCGGCCTCTCTGGGACCTCCTAGAAGTTTAATAATAGGCTAGCAGGCCTGAAAGGGGCACGGCACATAGATACAGGTTGGAGCCTCCACCTAAGAACGGAATTGTTGGAGGATAAAATAAACTATTAACAAGTGGAAAATGTCAACTGACTAGAAAGAGGCCCAGTTGGGAGGGATGTTGTGCCAGCAATCACAGCACATTTCTAATGCCAACGGGAGGGCGCTAGAATGGCATTTTTTTTTTATCTTTGTTTGCAAGCACAGCAGATAGCAGCTCCAAGTGGGGCATGCTGGAGCAGGCAGGAATAAAGTCAGAGCAGAAAGGTATCTCCAGCAGTGGCAGGAAGATGCAGAGTGCATTCCTGGTATAAATTCCATGCTCTCCCGAGCCTGGAAGATGTAGGTGAGAACACATATATACTGGAAGCTGATAAGGGTGGATGGTCCCAGCAACTCTACCGTACCCATTCCTCGCCTTCTGTAACGATTTCATGCCTTCCTAGTCTCCAGCTCCCTCCTTATAATAGTCATTCCTTCCCTGCGTTTGTCTCGGGCCTTTTTAGGTCGAAGCCTACCAGACAGGGTAGCTGTCTGGTTTGCTAAAGGCATCTTGGGTACATTCAGAAAACTGACCTAGGAATGCATTCCACCCGTGGCTTACCAATGGCTTTGTGGTGTGTAACTCACATTTTCAGGCATTCTATTCAATGGTTTTATTTGCTTTAGGCTGTCCAGCTTGAATTTGTCCTTCCCATTTCCAAAATCTTGTTTACTGTATTCTTCCATAAACTCGCTTTCTGTAAATAGGCCTTTAAATCTTGTTCTTATCTTGTCACATTTGCTGCCCATTCAAAGACAGAGGTCAAATGTCAAGCACTCTCTTACAGGGAGCTTGGTATTTACTTTTCTTTCTCGGACTTCAAAATGAAAATTTCTGTGACATTCCAGAGTATCCATGTAAGAGAAGAGGGTGTAAGATTTTTTTTTTCTAGCACACAAAAAAAAAAGAACTGTGCTGATGTTTCATAATATATCAGAATTAGTACAAATGAATCACATTTGTTTTGTAATTCTGAAGTGCGGTGGAAAAAATATTTGAATACGATCAAAACACATCAGTTACACTAGATGATGACATTTGCACACATTATTGTTTGTGCGCAGTAAAACCATATTTCACTGCAAATGTAATAATAATTTCAATTGAAAATGTATGGTCGGTAATGGCAGTGTGCTATCACTTCATGCATACTCCACACTACGCCACTCCCCTTTATGCCCTTCCACCCTATGCCACGCCACTCCATTCTATGTCACTCCACTACACTCTACGACATGCGGCGCCATGTCACTCCAATCCAATCCACCCCACCCCACTCCAATCCAATGTACCCCACCCCATTTCGCTACAATCTACCCCACCCCATTTTGCTACAATCTACCCCACCCCACTCAGTTTTGCTATAATCCACCCCACCCCACCCAAATCCATTTAGTTATCTACCCCACCTTACTCCATTTCTTTACGATGTACCCCACCCCATTTCTTTAAAGTGTACACCACTCCACGTCATTTCACTACAATCTAGTCCAGCCCACTCCTTTCAACACAATTTACTCCTCTCCACTCTACCCCACTCCTCTCCACCACAATTTACTCCACCCCACTCCTCTCCACCACAATTTACTCCTCTCCACCCAATCTACCCCACTTCAATCTACCCCACACCAATCCAATTTACCCTGCCTCACTCAATCCAACGTACCCCACCCCAATCCACCTCATCCCACTCCTCTCCACCACAATCTACCCAACTCCACTCTACCCCACCCCACTTCACTCTACCCCACCCCACTCCACTCTATTCTATCCTACTTCACTCTACCCTGCTCCACCCCACTCTAGCCTACCCCACCCCAACTTCACTCCATCTCCACTTCACCCCAACTCCACCCAACCCAACTCCACTCTACCCCAATCCCACTCTACCCCAATCTACCCCATTTCACTCTACCCCAATCTACCCCATCCCACCAACATTTAGCCATGCTGAACAGTTGCCACACTGGTGTACATAATGGCTAAAACACATTGCCAAAGCCAATAGCTCTCGCATAGGCGAGATCTATTGGCTTTGCCAAGGCTTGTGAAGTCTGGCACCTATTGCTACCAATTCTTTAAAATATCGATAAGAGGGGGCTTTGGTGTCACAAAAGCAGTATTTCTCTCTCGTCTCATGCTACTGGCTGCTTGGTGTATCATTTTGCGTTTTTTGGATGTGTGTGCATTGGAATGCAACGTGGACTATTTGAGGTCTCAAAAGTGCATTCATCACAAACTAAAATATTTAGCTCGTTTTTATTTATTGCTTAGATGCATTGTATGTAGAAAGCAATCAATTTTGTTTTCCCATTTTCACTGGGCTTAACGTTTCAGCCAGAACGGACAATGCAAGCTAGACCTTTTGGCTTTGCCAATGATTGTTGAAACAAACCAATGATTGTTCACCACACATCACTGGTCGACTACACACACCATCAATATTGTTTACTACAGCAAAGAGTAAAATCCCCTACGAATGTGAAGTAGAAAATGCTGAGGGAGGTGTAATCAAGAGGGGTAGAAAATGCATTAATTCCCCATAAAAAATTAAAATAAAGTCCCACTTAAAATAAACAATGTTAGTCATCCTCCAACATGATTCGTAGACCAAAAAGAATCATGTTTAGTATGTTGGAAATAGCCCTTTTTGCAGGGTCACCCCTTGTTTTTGTTGGCGTTAGGATTCTGACCACTTTACCACTGCTAACCAGTCCTAAAGTGCATGTGCTCTTGTCTCTAAACGTGGTAGTATTAGCTTATACCCAATTGGTATATTTAATTTACTTGTAAGTGCTGGTAAAGTGGTACTACATATACTCAGGTCCTGTAAATGAAATGCTACTAGTGGGTCTGCAGCACTGATTGTGCGACCCACTTAAGTAGCCCTTTAACCATGTCTCAGGCCTGCCATTGCAGAGCCTGTGTGCGCAGTTTACACTGCCATGACGACATGGCAAAATATAACTTTTGCTGTGCCCAAACCTTCCCTTTTTATGCATATAAGTAACCCCTAAGGTATGCACTGGACAATACACTATATTTAAAAGGCAGGACATGTATATTTCAGTTTTACATGTCCTGGTAGTGAAAAACTCTCAAAGTTGGTTTTCACTACTACAAGGCCTATATCTCCCATAGGATAACATTGAGATTATCTTGTTGCATTTTATTAGAGTAATTTCCAAATGTAAATATAGAACTGATTCAAGTTTGTTGTCTCTGGAATCCTAATTTAAAATCCTAATTTATGGTGAAGTCAAATTTTAAATTACAATTCTGAAAATGCCACTTTTAGAAAGTTAAAAGAACAGATGATGGACGGAATGCTGAACAAATCAAACATTCACCCCC
The DNA here is from genome assembly GCA_963921515.1 of Calotriton arnoldi. Lineage (NCBI taxonomy): Eukaryota > Metazoa > Chordata > Amphibia > Caudata > Salamandridae > Calotriton > Calotriton arnoldi. Next base: position 544,541 of record CAWUFW010000598.1, on the reverse strand, counting down.
AGTCACAGATCTGGGTTAAATCCATTGTTTTTTTGCTCACCACTCCATTTCAGTTTGGACCCAGTCATATGCAAATCAGTCTTGACCCTGCTCCCCATTGGAACAGTCCAGGCCGACTGCCAGGCCATGTCCTCCCTGGACCGGAAACAAGCATCCTGGGACCAGTTGCGGGGTATCACCCCTCATCAGCCAGGCTAGAATCCAGTGGCATAGCGAGCACGGGGCACACGTCTGGGCATACCCTTCCACTTAGGGAGACTATAGCATCACAAAAAGATGATGGATGGAATGCGGAACATTATCAAACATTCAGCCCCAGTCACAAACTATGTGGCTAAGGGTATGCCCAGACGGGAGTCCCTTGCTTGCTGTGCCCCTGGATTCAAGCTAGCCTGGCTGATGAGGGGTGATACCCTAAAAGAGGTCCCAGGAGGCTTGTTTCCAGTCCAGGGAGGACCTGGTCTGGCAGTTCTGGCTGGACTGTTCTGGCTGGGTCCAAACTGGAGTGGCAAAGTGAGCAAAAAGAGTGATGGATAAAACCCAGATCTCTTGACTGGGGCGAGTGTTTGAAAAGTTTCAGCACTCTGTCCATCATCTTGTTGTGTTTACTTTTAGAAAGTTGGCATTTCTTGCTTTAGCCCTTTGGTGCCTGCTGCCTGCTTCTGATCACATGGCTGGGGAGTGTGACAGGTGGGCTTTGTGTATTCCCCCTAAACAGGCACACACAATGGGAGCTTAGGTGTGACTTGATGGACCATCCTGGCAGGATGGGAGGGAGGAGCTGGACCCAGCCTCACTTACACCTGAATAGGCTGTGTCCTGTCCCCACACAAAGGGCTACATACCCCCCTGCAGTGAGTCTGGAGCCAGGACACGAAAGGAGAACCTCTGTGAACTTCAAAGGCATGTCTTTGAAGTCTCCCCCAATTCAAAGGCATCACTGGGTACAAGTACTGGACCTCAGACACCACCACTTCAGTACACTTCTTCCTGGCAGAGTATCCACAGGTCAAGGACTGTTGTGCTGCTGAAGGACTGCCACTCTGCTGGAATGCACTCTGCTGGACTCCTGCTTTGCTGTGCTGACATGCTGCCTGCTTCCCTCTTGCCTGGGTGAGAAGGCCTGAACCTGCATCTCTTAACCCCAGAACCCAGAGTGACTCCAAGGGCTAGGTGTCTGGCCTCCTGATTTGAAGCCTCAGGGATATAGAAGGCTTCCATCTGCTGCACCCGGACTCTGCTATCTGCCCTGCCAAGTGGTGCCACCTCAGTCTTGGACCCTTGGAAGTAGGCCTCAGGTGCTTGCCAGCGGAACCAACGTATCTTCTCTGCTGAGCGCCACATCTCCTCAGCTGAGTGGAGCATCCCCAAGCAGAACAGATGCATCAATGCTGATGAATGGATTGGACCCATCACAAAAGACTTGCATCCTGCATCTTGGGACCGATGCATCACCTTCGGAACCGCTGCCGCATGACACTTTACACCTCACAAGCTCCTCGCATGCATCAGTCATAGATGGTAGCCTCGACAACGAAAGTCAGCATCTTAGCTTCACCGCTATTGATGCATCGCCTCGCATCCTCGACATTAGACTTTGCATCGCAAGCCCCGTCAACAGGATCCTCAACGACGAAGCAACATGACCTCGCACTGCAGCCTCGTCGTATCTCAGAACAGACGCATTGCCTCGGTTGCATGACACATCTTCGACACAGACCCACGCAACACTCTGCAACCAGGATTTAAGGTACTTTATTCAGTGGGCCTAACTGGGTGTCCATGTAGCCGGCCCACGGCCTATCGCGGTCGGCCTGAACTAGTGACTTTGTCCTGGTCCGGCGCAGCCAGATAGCCCCAATAGTGCTTTTTGTTTCTAGCACTATTTTTCTTAAAAACGTTGAAATTCAATATCTCCAGTTATACTAATTTAATTTTTTTCTTTTAGTGTTATTTTATTTATTAAAATCAGAGCTATTTTTCGAACCTGGGGTGGAATCTTTTTGTGTGGTGTTTTCACTGTGTTACTGTTTGAAGTGTTGCACAAATAATTTAAAAACAGCCTCTAAAGTTAAGCCTGACTGCTCTGTGTCAGGCTACCAGAGGGAGAGCATGGATTAATTTAGGGTTTGCCTGCCTCTTATCCTGACTAGGATCAGGGCCGGACTGGCCGTAGCGAGCACCGGGCGTTTCCCCAGTGGGCCGCCAGGGGGGGGCCGGTTTTGGGCCCTTGAGGGGCCGGTTTTGTTACCAGGGGCCAGCAATTTCGGCCCCCTGTAACAAAATCGGCTGAAACCGGCCCTGGCAAACAGCTCGGCCGCACCCCCACCCTCCCCCCAGGGGGGGCCGGCCGAGCAGTTTGCCAGGGCCGGTTTCAGTTCCCAGTCCGGCCCGGACTAGGATTATGGTTGCTGCTTGACCAGGACTCATACCCCAATCAACCAACAAACCAATTTCTAACAGACTACAGTCTGCAACGAGTTGGGGACCACATTCACCACTATTGTGAACATAGTCACTGCGTCCACGAATAGTTTGCAGACTTCAGAAATGTATGTACATTTACAAACCCAAATAAATGCAAGTGCAAATGTATATAAAGGGACATTGTGGCTAAGATAACAAGCATTTGCAATGCAACAGGTCTCGCATTTACGCGAGTTTGAGCTATTGGCATTGTAAATCACAATGCCTTTTATTTATGTTTACGTTTTTGAAGCATAAATAAAACGCATTGTAATTTACAATGCCAATAGCTTAAACTTGCGTAAATGCAAGACCTATTGCATTGCAAATGCTTGTTTTTCACATGCTACCACATTAGGTACAGAGGAGCGCTTAGGTGGGTCATAGAACTAGTCAAAAGGTGCGTGATAATAGCAGACAGGTTGGAGAGGCGATCCCCACAAAACCTGAGCATTGCCGAATTACCCAAAAGCCAGGCTCCCTTAAACACAGAAGGTGGCACACGCCCTCAGACCAGGCTGCCACCTTGTCCATCGAAGGTGTCTTGAGGGTGTAACCATCAAAAAGGGAAAGAAGCCCTTTTCATGTAATAGTAATTGGATTTATAAAGCGCTTACTAGCCCATACAAGGTGTTGAAGCACTTTACGGCAAGTATAGCGCTGCTCCAGAACCCAAGGTTAGTGGTTAGTCCAGTGGTTATTAGGATTAGTATTGTGCTCTCTAGAAAAAGTGCATGCAATTACTTTGTGATATATTAATACCAGGACGGTGTGCTCATTACAGGGGGCCATGTGGCATTAAAGCGAGACTTATTCTACATATTTTACACACCTGCTCCTTGATGGGTAATTTTCAAAATGCCATTATTCAGAAGTAATTAAAACAATGCTCATAGTGCAATCCAAGCCCCTGGTAGCTTTTAATATTTAATTTTGTGCGCCACGGAGCTGCTCGGTTTTATGCTCAACTATGGGCAGTTTTCATCTCAATTAATATGTATTTATTCCAGTGACAGTCGGGCTTATGGGCTTCTTTCTACCTTCGAGCCCGGAAGTGGTGTCCTGCTTAAATAATTTACGTGCGAGCTACTGAATGTCAAATGCTCTCCCATGCAGAGAATTCCCACCATGCATCAGCAACTTTTAGAACGTTTTATAGGTCTAGGTAGTGAAGGCAGAGGGTTTAGGAAAGTGTTGTCTGTGAGGATAAAAAGAATTACCTGCTTTTATTTAGCGCCCCGTATCTTTTTTGTTCTCAGCACTGTGAACAACAGATTTGCCCATTACCCATTTTAAAGGTACTATGTGTATTGGCCTCGGAAGGATATACGGCTGAGATGGCCTTGCTGTATTCGAATCCGTGACGTGTAGGTTACAGCATGCAACTCACTGAGCCATCTAGCTGGCTGAGGCATCTAACACGGCGTTCACAAATTTCCGTGTAAGCAGCAGGCATTTGCCGCACAGCTACAGTGACCAACGGAGGCCAGTCAGGACCAGGCAACTGGATGAACGTCATAACCGGTCTTCGAGGCGAGGTACTGACCACAGGTGTCTCAGAAGGCCCCGGAGGAAGGTTGCTACAATAGGAACCCAGGGGGGCTCTGAGGGAAGGAGCAGCGATAGATGCGCCTATAGCTTGCCAGTAAATAAACATTATTCTTTCACACTCCGCCCACAAACAGATGGACAAGAAGAAACTACACACCAAGCTGCTCGAGCTCACTTTATCGCTCACATATTAAAATTAATTAGGGCGGTGAGCACTTGTTGTAGAGAATTGCGTGCAATCTGCTGGCCACAAGCTAAATAGTCCTAACATAGTTCGGAGGTTAATGCGCCTCATGCAGAGCATGGCAAGTAACCTGCAGGTCACAGCTTTGTATTCTGTTAAGACAGCTCAGTGGGTCAGGGCACATGCTGCTCAGATCCTTCTAAAAACTACGAGTCACATGTTCCAATTGTGGAAAAAAGCGCATTGAGATACGTGCCTGCAGCTGCAAGTAACTTACAAGACTGTGCTTAAACGCAAAACTGAATGTGTTGTATGTGTAGTAGCGTTCAGTTTTTGTTTTTTGATAGCGGTGTGAAGGAACAGCAGGCGCAAGAGCGACATTTTATTAAAGCGTCCGCAGGAGCGGAATTATGTTAAAGCGAAAGCACATATGCCCGGTTATTACTGCACGCAGTGAAGCGTGCGCAGAGACAGGAAGGGAGCCCAGCCGTACACGTGCACAGCTCCTGTCCTCCGGACGCGCACATCTGCTGTCTCTTCAGCCGTACGCGTGCACATGTCTTGTCTTAGAATCGCGTGCACATAACCTGTCTCTTCAGCCGTACGCGTGCACATGTCTTGTCTTAGAATCGCGTGCACATAGCCTGTCCCCCTTCGCAAAAGAAACCGACAACAATACTCTCGCCAAGCGAGCAGCTGCGCTGCATCGCTAGGCGAGACCTAAAAAACATAAAACCACTGAAATCGGCCAGTTTTTCTTAAGCCCATTAGTGGAACTATCTAAAACACATCCAAGGTTCAAATCCAATAAAAATAATATATTTGGGGTCTTTTAAAGTGACAATAACTGGCCAATTTCAGTGGTTTTATGTTTTTATCTCAATAACTACGTTGTTCAGTGACAGCATATATATGCATTCGTACTTATTCATATCCTTTCTCTCAAAGACAACTGCAAACCATGAATAATTTGATTCCCCCCCCCCTTCTTCCACCCTTGCCTAAAGCTGTACCACATGACACAATTTAAAGTGAGCCCTTGTATGGCCGAGACATTACTCGGTTACGCCCCTGCATTCAAGCAGTGAAGTTATACTGTCATAGTGCTGCTGGGAAAATTGACCTCTAACATATTTGTATTTTGGCATTTGTCAGTCTTCAGAAGGAATGCAAGATATCCATTATAAAAAGTCATAATTTCATGAATGCAGACAAAGCAATTCGTTTCACAGTCTATTTAAAAACTGAAAAAATATAGGTGTCCGGCAATGTCTTGTAACTTGAAATGGCTACAAATTAATTACAGGCAGAATAAGTAGCAATAGGGGTAGGTACTGGCAAAATAGATTGTTGGGAATGATGATTATTTAAAAAAATGGAATCGTATTTACTGTTTTAATACCAGACAGATGCATTATTACTGCTGAAATAACTAACTTGCCATGATTACTAGCAAAATAAAAGCAATTAATACTGTTTCCTTATGAGCACGCTTACTGGTATAATATGTTTTGGGAGACATACAAGCTGGGAAAATAATAGAAGGTAACATGATTACTTCCAAATTAACGGAAGTAGGATGGCTACTGGGGAAATAACTGAATGAGAAGGATTAATGCGAAAATAAAAGATGGGTCATGATGTCTGCCACAATATTTAATGGACACTGTTACTGTTAATGTACTGGAGAGATGTGCGACTCTGTGAAATCTGTGGGAAGAATGAATATTGAAAACAATCATTACGGAAGCAAAAAAGCTGGTAAAATAACAACAGGATTTATTTACTGGAAATGTAACTGGATGGCTATGAAGAGTGGCAGAAAAAAAGACAGATACTGGTGAAATAACTACAGAGAATGTGATCACTAGCCAAATTAATTCCAGGGGACCATTATTGGTAAAAAAAAAAAAAAAAGGATGGCCACGTGCCCACACCCAAAATAACAAATGGGTACCATAACTACCAGTAAAAACAAGTATTGGAACCAAAAACCTACAAAGCGAGAGAAGGAACTACTGGCAGAATAACTATTGGAACATGATTATGGACTTGGTGCTTAATGGGACATATTTAATAACAAAGCAACAAAGGAGGGCATGCTTTTTTTTTTTTAAATATCGTTTTTATTGGCATTTATATGAGTTATTACAGTATAGGCTATACAATACCATGTCAATAGTTGATATACATTTTTAAGCAGGAACAATCAAATTCAAATCGTGAAGATCATCCTAAAAACAGGTATTCTATAATTATTCTCTAGGAATCAAAATGCAGCCATTAATATTTACAGAATCTGTAACATTCTTTGATGGTCCATTATAATGATATGTTCCCCTGATATCCGATTGTCCTATAGGGAGTCGCTACATTCAGTGTCAACACTATCACCGTCCCTCAACCAAGCCCCTTTGCATGACTTATAAGTCTCAATATAAAGCCAAGAGCTCAAAAGGTAAAGGAAGAGGGAAAAATAACAGAAACTTAAGATAGCTAAAAACAATAAATGTCAAACCAAACTTGTACTTAATTAAATCAACCGGGGGTCCACCGTCCACAAAGTATGGCACTAAGTTTTCTTTCCCACCCACAGTGGGTGGTCCATCATGCGTGAGCTAGAGAGCTCCGGGGGGGTGGGGGGGAGGGGGCAGGGAGGCAGGGAAGGGTCCCCAGTAGGCGGCAGGGACTAGAGAGGAGGGGGGAGAACATGAGAGGCCACCCAGGACACCCCAATACCCCAACAAACCTATTTCCGTCCCCCTCCGCATGTATGCTCCGTCATCCGATTACTCAGTGATTCCTAGGCCTGCGACAAGTCTACATTTGCCTCTCGTGTTATTTCCGTTGTGGAGCTATCTGTCTGGCATTCCAAGTCAGGTGTATTATGTGCTTCCCACACCTTCAGTATCTCAGCCCATGGTTCCCCCAGGGGTTTACGTCTTTTCGCGACCCTGCCCTCTCGAATTAGTGCCCTCTCCTCTGCTCTAGCCCAACAGGTAACATCGTTCTCCCAATCGACTATTAACGGGGGCCTCGCTGTTCGCCACCTAAGAGCTATTCTCCGCTTAGCCAGTAGGAAGGCTAGGTCAACAAATCTATGTCCCGACCTTTTGGCTTTGGGTCTCGGGAAGAGTCCCAAAAAACATACTTCGGGGCAACACCTCATAGTGCGAGCCAAAACCCCATTCACCGCCTCTACGATCGTGGTCCAGAACCTCTGACGCTCCGGGCAGGACCATATCATATGATCAAAAGTGACGGCCTCCGCTAGGCACCTGGCACAGGCCAGGTCATCACTCCCATACATAACATTCAGTTTGTGCAGCGTGAGGTAAGTCCTGTGCAGAATATTAAACTGCACCAGTTTAAAGGCCGCATTCCTTGATACCTTCTTAGGGCTTCCCAGTACCTTTTCCCACTCCTTCTCGGTCAGTTGTCTACCCAGTGTGCTCTCCCACCGTTCTCGTAATTGGAGCAAAGGTATCCGCGACATCTCGGCTATTGCCAAATAGAGCCATTTCACCAGGTGTCCCGCAGATCCCAACGTCACCATTGCCCGCAGAGCGGCGTGCGCGGTGGGCTCTCCCGTATCACTTCCCCATAGCGCAGCGATCGCCCCCCTCATTTTGTGATAATTTAAAAATTGCCCTGGTGGGAGGTCATGGTATTCCAAAAAGTCCTCTAAGGGGAGCAACACCCCATCTTGATAACAATCGCTGACAGACAAGACTTCCGCCTGTTCCCAGCCCTGCAACTGATTTCGCGTGAGGGGAGGGCCCATTCCCCTCTGCGGTATCCCTGTGAGAGGTAGGTCCGGCGCGTACAGAGGGGCGTCTGGGGCCCGCTTCACACATTTATGCCAGCAGGACATTGCTACCTTAAGAAGTACCCCCATGTTTTGAATTTTCTGACGGGGATTGAGCATCCTGGCAAGTAAAGCTCCACGAGCAGTGTTGGCCGGTAATGTTAATGTCTCCAGTCCCCGGCCATCAAGCCATCGAGCCAGCCACTGGAGCTGCGCCGCTAAATAAAAGGCCTCGAAATCGGCACCCAGCCCCCCCCCCCCCCACCTCCTGTCAAAGGCATCCTCAGGGTCCGCAGTGACACCCTATTACGCCCGCCGTCCCACACCAGATCCCTCAACAGGGTGTCCAGGGACCTAAACCAGCTCTTCGGGATCACCACCAGCAGGTTAACGAAGAGATACAAAAGTCTCGGTAGCATCACCATCTTGGACAACGCCACCCTAGCCGTAACAGGCAATTTAAGCGAACGCCAAAATGACATTCGACCGCAGGGCTCGCAAGGCTCCTCCCAGATTCCCTTCCAGCAGATCTAGTTGCTTATGGTATATACATATACCAAGATATTTAAAGGAGCTCGGAGTCCACTTCAGGTCCAGTGGTAGGTCTAATGGCCTACTGAGGTCGGGTCTCCGCGGGAATATATACTTTTTTTGGCGTTGACCCGTAGTCCCGACATCTCCGCAAATTCCCCCAGGATAGGCAGCACCGTTGGGATCCCTTGGGATCCATTTCGCATATAAACCAGGATATCATCCCCGTATGGTGAGACCATATGCACAGTCCCTTCTAACACTAGTCCGGTGTTCCTACCCTCCTGTCGAAGTCGCTCCGCTAATGGCTCCATTGCCAGAGCAAAAAGCAATGGCGACAAGGGGCACCGCTGATGTGTCCCTCTGTGGATAGTATACTGGGCCGATACAACACTCCCCGTGCGCACTCGAGCCCTATGGTTTGTGTACAAAAGACGCACCCATTTCAGCCATTCATTTCCCAACCCCATTTGGCTCATTACCGCCAAAAGGAAGTCCCACCGCAAGAAATCAAAGGCCTTTTCCAGGTCCACAGCCATCACTACTGCCTCTGGAAACAACCTTAGGTCTCGATGGTACATCACGTGATACAACCTCCTCAAAATATTGGATGTTGAGCGTGATGGGATAAACCCATTTTGGTCAGTGTGCACCAGCCTCTGCATTTGGGGCAAGAGCCTGGCCGCCAGTACCTTGCTGAGTATTTTAAAGTCAAGGTTTAGCATTGAAAGCGGCCTGAAATCCGCCGTTTCCATGACTTTCTTTTTAGTTTTAGGCAACAGAATCACGAACGCCTCCATGACCGATAGCGAAAGCTGTTCTTCTCCAACCGCTACAGCATACATCTGCTCCAGCTTCGGGGCCAAAATGTCTATGAAGGCGGTATAAAATTCGGCCGGGAGACCATCCGGGCCCGGTGTCTTCCCCCGTGCCATTTCTTTGATGGCAGCTCTAATTTCCCGTAGGGCGACTGGTGGCGCCATGGTCTCCCGAGTGGCGCGGTCTAATGTCCGTAAGTCCAATCCCTCCAGGTATGTGACCGTCCTGTCCTTCCTAACTTCTTCCGGGGCTCCGTAAAGCCGCTCATAATATTCCCTAAATACATCGTTGATGCCTTTCGGGGAGTGGATCACCTGGCCTGTGGGATCTAGGATAGTGTGGATCGGGGCCCCCCTGCCCTCCGGCCGAATCAACCATGCCAATAACCTCCCTGCTCTGCCACCCTCTACATGTTGCTGTTCTAGGTAGGTACGGGTATCTAGTGTCCTCAGCCTATTCCATGCGGAAATATAAGCACTCTTCACTTCCGCCAATTGCTTCTGAATGTCAACTCCTCCCCCAGTCTCCCTGTCCAATAACAATATCTGGGCTTCCAGGGTTTCAAGTTCACGGGTAATTTACCTCCTGGCTCCTACCGTCTGGCCCATGCACTGCCCCCTAACCACCACCTTCAAAGCGTCCCACTCCACGAGAAAGAGCTAGCCGTCCCCCGATTTGTCTCAAAGTATGAGGTTATAGCTCCGGAAAGCCTTTGTCTGAAGCTATCGTCGTCCAATAGAGTGGGGTCTAATCTCCACAGCGGTATGCGGGCCCTTTCAGGAGTGGGGGCAAATCTCATTAGTAACGGGCTATGATCTGAAATGGACCTCCCCAAATATTCTGCCTTGGACAGCATCGGGGCAAATCTGGCTGAGCAGAAAAACATATCTAATCTAGTATGCAAATCGTAGAGCGAGGAGTAATAGGAGTATTCCCTCGTCTGTGTGTTATGTATCTGCCAAATATCTAATAGCTCCCACCCCACAATCCAACTCTGCAGGAACTTAGCTGTCATGGCTGCTGCCGTGCCCCTCAGTGGGGGAGTGGATCTATCCAAGGCCAAATCACATATACAATTAAAATCTCCCCCCAAGAGCAGATCGCTCCCTGCCAATCTCACCAACGATTCAGAAAGGTGTGTCAAGAAGGCAACTTGTTCCTGATTCGGAGCATAGACACTCCCCAAGGTCACTTCCCTACCCTTCAACTTGCCTTTTACGAGCACGTATCTCCCGTCAGGGTCAATTATCTTACGTGACACCTGAAACGGGACCCCAGGTCTAACCCAGACAAGCGCCCCCCTGGCATACGCAGAAAACTGAGTTGCAAATATTTGGCCCCGCCACCTACGCCATAGCCGCACAACCTCCACTTCTGTAAGGTGGGTCTCCTGGAGCATCACGATATGTGCGCCTCTGCGCTTTATATAGTTAAGGATGCTGTATCGCTTCGAGGGAGAGCCCATACCCCGAATATTCCAAGTCAGGACCTTAAACTCCTCGGCCTGGCCATGGTTCCCGGTCATGCTTCAAGACAATCCACCCCCACCCCATCACCCCCCCATCAATGCTAGCAATGGACTCTGTGTTGAAAACTAACAAACCCAACTGTAGAACTCCCCATCCCTGGAGCGGTCTGACAACGGTCAGCTGCCCAAACCTATAAGGAAACATCACTCTTCTCAGAATGCCGCCACCAACTCAAATGGCAGTACTCTCGGTGTGGTGGGGGTAGATACAAAGTTCAGAAGTAGCAGAGGCGCTACGTCCCGCGCCCCTCCGCGTGGCGATGTCCTCAAACTGCAATGTCCATACTCTAACCCGGAGTTAGGAACTGGGGCACCCCCAATGTCAAATCCAAAGGCTGTTCAGCTGCCACAATGTGAATGTTCAGGGGGCCCTAGTAAATAGGTCAGTGCAGAGAGCGCCCCAAAACGTCTGCTACAGCTAGTCGATATCGTCAGCAGATCGCAGTGTGAGCTTCGGAAGCGGGAGGCCAGACTCCGAGTCCCCAGAGTCATCTGAAGCATCCGCTGACGCAGCTGATGTCCCCGGGGCATTACTCTGCTTGCAGTGCGACCTGCCTATCTTGGTGCGTCTGTAAAGCTGTGGGCCTGCTCGCCCGGGGTGTTGTACGGCGGCGCTTAGGTCTGCGTCTGTGCGGCTGTGAGCCCGGCTCAGGACGCGGTTGCTTCTTGGGTAGTGGCACACCTTTCCGGTATGCTTCCAGAAAACTCCAAACCTCCTCGGGGAGTCACAAAAATGCGAGGTGCCATCGACTATGATCTTCAGCTTGGCCGGGAATATTAGGGAGTACTGTATTCCTTCATCTCGAAGAGCTTTTTTCAACGTGAGGAAGGATGCTCGCTGAGCCTGCACCTTGGCAGTGAAGTCCGGAAATATCAACACTTTACTGTTTTCAAGCACATAGGGGCCCTGCGTGCGGGAGTGCTGGAGGAGCGCGTCTCTATCTCGAAGATGTAAAAGCCGTGCAATCACTGTTCGCGGAGGGCCCCCGGGGCAGGCGGCCGACCCGGCCCTCTATGCGCCCTGTCTAGGGCGAAGAACTGGGACAGGAGCTCTGGGGCCACAATAGAACGTAACCAGCTCTCTAGGAAATCCACCATGTTAGATCCTTCCACCCGTTCTGGTAAACCCATCACTCTGGTATTATTTCTGCGATTGCGGCCCTCCACATCCTCAGCTCGCCGTTCAAGGATCGCTACCCTGTTGGAGAGATCTTCAATCTTAGAAGCATGCAATCTGTGGTCCGGCTGTAGGTCATTAATTGCGGATTCCGTTTCTTTAACCCTGTCTGCCAGCTTTCGGTGCTCCGCCTGTAGAAGGCCCAGACTAACAGAAACTGCACCAATGTCCTGTTGCAAGGCATTTTTGGTGTCAGCGATGGCTGCCAACACCCTGTCCAGATGCGAGTGTAGAGTCATCCCCTCCAGCAGACTCCCCACCCCCTTTCTCCAGTGGCACAGGCGAGGGCTCCCTAGTGGCGGGCTGGGTACCCCCCGGCTTTTGCTTCGGTTTAGGAATCCTGTCTTCTGACAACCCCCGGTGTGACGAACCAACCAGTGTATCTACAGAAGGGCCTCTCCCAGGTGGTAACGAGGTGTCCGTGATTGGTCCCTCTGCACTTGAGCCACCTCTGCGCATTCTGGTCTCCACCCTCAACACATTTCACCCATGAGTGCGACTTTCAACTCTGTCCTTTGTATGGGTGGGGGGGCTGCCACTGTCTCCTGGTATCGCTCAGCCCCACGTGCTATGGGATCTGACTTATCAGCTTTCGGGTTCCACCGGACTCCACAGCATCCGTGACGACTCCAGCTCTGTACAGGCTCCAGAACCAGCGCCCGTGCCACTCCGGCTATCACCAGCTCCCAGGTGTCTCCCAGAGAGGAGGAGGCCTCCGCACTAGACTCCGCAGGCACAATGTACCTGGATTGTATGACTGCTTGCGCCCTACCTCTCCTTTCCGCAAAACCAAACTGGGCCCCAGCTCACCTCCAACTCAGTCCGCTGTCCACAATCCCCAGTCCGAGGCCAGCACCGCCGGGTCTCCGGTCCCAAGATACGATTAAGGCAGCTCTCCCGGCTACTTCGACTATGTGGCAGGCCAGCTTGTGTGTCCCACTTCGTGGTCTCCCCCCAAGGCTCACCTTAGAACGTGACAATCCAGCAAGGCCACTGCAGTCTTGTCCTGCAGTCAAGATTTAGGGCGATGTCTGGCCTCAGCATAGGGGCCCCACAGGTCGCAACCTAGCACCGGAACAAAGGGCAAGCAGACTCCTCCAGTGAGGCAGGCCACCCCTCTCCGGCTATGCGTCCGTGGACCTCACAGAAACTGCCTCAATCCCGGGCAGGGCACGACATATAGCACAGCCCAGGCCACCCGCTCCTCCAGGAATCTGTCACCTCCGCCGATGACGCACTCACCAGGGCCCCTCAGCAGAAGCAGCGCCTCCGGACCGGGCCGTCGCTCCCCACGTCCGGTGCCTCTCAGCGGGCCAGCGGAGCCTCAGGTCCAGCTCCGACTGCACTCCGAGCCGCAATCACCTTGCCTAGAAGGCCACATGGTCGAGGGAGCCTGCCGCTCAGGCCGGCAGCCCAGGAGAGAAGGCGAGCCGGGGCGCCGTCTCCGCCTCGCAGGCCCAGCGCGCTCTCGATCGTGGCCGCGCTCCCCTCGCTCTCTCTCTCAAACGCCGGCCACCGCTATGCTCCCCTCCCCCCCACCCCACACCGATTCAGGCTGCTGGGAGGGCTGTTTTCAGTGCTGCTGTGCTGGCAGGAAACGTCACTACTGTGATGTTGCCCAAAAGGTACGTTGGGGCAGGCAGCGCGCAGTACAGGGATTGTGGCGCTGCGGCAGGAATTAGATACAACCACCTCTGGTACTGGATGTCGGCCGGAAGTCCCGAGCGACCCCGGCCCCTTTATTTAAGCTCTCTGGCCACGCCTGGCCAGAGAGTGTTACAATGTGTGTGTCTGCTTCCGGGGGCACACCATGGGACGGTGTGTAGGGATAAGCTAGACCGCTACATCCCATCCTAAATCAGTTCTTTAACTAAAATTAAATAACACAAATCAACACACAAAATCAGCCAGTCTCTGGTTTGGTCTGGGGTTAGACCTTAGGTCATATCGATGTTGGCGACCACCTTGGCCTCCTCTTTGGCTGACCACCCCCTGTCCGCCAGCTGGGGCTCTGGAGCTGGTGTCTGTATCTGGTGTTGAGGCTGAAGGAGTGTGAGCTAGATCCTCATCGGGGCTGGGTCCTGTTTCCTCATTTGTGACCCCTTCACTCATAGATTGTCCTGAGGTCTGTCCTTCGGCCTCTGTTCCGGGGACCCTCTTGAACCATGAAATGTTCCGGGTTATCGTTTCCCGTTTCGCTCGGCAGTGATAGCTGTTCCTCTGACTGTCCTGACAGTCCATAGCCCAGATTCATAGGGGTGCGGAACTTCCCTCCGCCCGGCGGTTCCTTACTAGGACGGTACATCCAGTCGTCAGCGCTCGGGTTCGCGCTCTCCTCTGTCGACTGGCTTTCTCATTGGTTGACAACCTCCTGGCTTGGGTGTCCGCAGGGTCATATGGGTCTTGCTCCCAATTGTCAGCTACAGGGAGGGTGTCACGTCGGGGACCTGCCAGCATTAACGACCACGGAGACCTTTGAGTTGTGCAGTGAGGGGTACTCCGATATTCTCTCAGGAATGTTTGGAGAGTAGCCTCCGGATCTGTTTGTTCGGCCACTGCTATGCGTAGTACTTTGTTCACAGTCCGCATGACACGTTCTGCCTCCCCGTTGGCTTGTGGCCACTGTGGAGTGATGCAGTGGTGCTTTATTCCTAGCTGAGTTAGGAAGTTCTTAAATTCGCTGCCCTGGAACGGGGGACCGTTGTCTGTCTTGACTACATGGGGTAGTCCGAAGAGCGCGAAGGTTTTCTCCAGTATAGGCTGCAGGTGGCTGAATGCAGTGGACGGCAGGACCTCCACGAGGGGATATTTTGTGTAGCTATCAACCAAAACTGCCGTGACTCTCCCATCCGGGAAACTCCCGAAGTCGAGGCTTACCCACGACCATGGCGATGGAGCAGGATCTTCGGTTATCACAGGAGCCGGTGCCTCTGGATTCCCGGTGAGTTGACAGGCTCTGCAGTTCCGTACCACGGAGTCTACTGCTTCTTCTAGGCCAGGGAACCATACTTTTTCCCTCATTCTGGACTTCATTCTTCCTGTTCCCTGATGGCCTTCGTGCGCTAAAACAGTCGCCCGCTCTTGAAGGCTTTGCGGAATGACGATGCAAGACCCTCTCAGTATTATGCCACTTTCGGCTGCGCTCAAGTCGTCTCGGACTCTCCAAACTTTTCCTAGCCGAGCTCGGTCCAGCTCATTCCATCCATGAACATCATGAAGAAATCCTTCCCATGATCCTTTCTGCAGAGCGTCTGCCACCCTTTTGAGGACCATGTCATCTCCCGTGTGGGTCTTGATTTCTTCAATAGAGAGGGCTCGTGGACACGACCACTGGGAAATCATGTTGACGAAGTCTTCTGTCATTTTCTCCTGGTCAGAAGTTTCCTCTGCTGGGTGTGCAGGGTGACGTGATAGGAAATCGGCTGGATTCTTTGCACCAGGCCTGTATACCAGTTCCAGCTGATAGTGCTGAAGTTGTATCGCCCACCGCTCAATTCGGGGTGGTGGATGAGGCGCAGTCCCTTTGAAGAGCGGGAGCAGTGGTTGATGATCTGTTACCACTCTGAATGGATTCCCACTGACATACAGATGGAAGTGGTTGCATGCCCACTTGATAGCAAGTGCTTCCCGTTCGATCTGAGAGTAACGGGTTTCGGTCGCAGTCAGCGCTTTGCTCGCGAAGGCTAGTGGAACCCAGGTCCCTGGTTCGGTTTCTTGCGTCAGCAAGGCTCCTAGTCCCACCGGACTGGCATCCACTATCAATTCCGTTGGCCTAGCCGTGTTGAAATAGGCCATGGTCGTGCTTTCCAGTAGCGCCGCTTTCACTTTACAGAAGGCTTCTTCTTCTACTGGAGTCCATCGCCAGATAGTTTCCTTCTTGGTTAGGTTCCGTAGCGGCTCTGCAACGGTGGCGAGATTCGGAATAAATCTTCCGCAATATGTTGCCATGCCTAAGAAGCTTCTGACTTCTGATGCAGTTGTGGGAGCTGGAGCGAGCTGTATCGCTTGTGATTTCCTGGGATCCACCTTCACCCCCTCCTGACTAAATACATATCCCAAAAAATCGATGGACTTCTTGAAGAATTGGCATTTCTCCTTGTGGAGAGTCACTCCATACTCTGCGAGGCTTTGGAGGGTGGCTCGAAGCTGACGATGATGGTCTTCTATTGTTGCCGAATGTATTAAGATGTCATCACTGACGTTGATGACACCCTGAAGCCCCGACAGGACTTCTCTTACAGCATTTTGGAAAATCTCTGCTGCTGACGATATTCCGAAATTTAATCTTTTGTAGCGTCGAAGCCCTAGATGTGTCGAGAACGTGGTAATGTATCTGCTACTTTCTGCTAGCTTTAACGGATGGTAACCAGCGTTTAGATCGAGTTTAGAGAACCACTGGGAGCCGTTGAGGTCGGCCAGGATGTCGTCGACCGTTGGTGTCAGGTGTCTCTCTCTCTTTATTGCTTGGTTGGGCATTCTCATGTCGATGCAAATCCTGATTTTCCCAGGTTGCTTTGGCTTTTCGGCGATGACCATGGGAGATACCCAGGGGGTCGGTCCTGTCACTTTCTCTATTACTCCCTGTTGCTCAAGCTTCAGTAGTTCTTGTTCTACCAGCGGTCGTAAGTGAAACGGTACGCGTCGATGCCGTAGGGCGACAGGCTTTACTGCCGTATCTATGTGTAGTTTCACTGGTGGCCTCTTCAAGCTTCCCAGACCGTCGAATAGCTGTGGGAACAACTCCAAGATGTCTTCTGTTTGGAGTGATTTCACAGCGTTTGCAAATGTTATTAGACTCAGATCCTCCGCGGTATGACTTCCGACGAGTATGTCTGCTTCCCTGTCCACTACATGGAACATGGTCGTGACTTCTTGGTTTTCTGACTTTACTTGAACGGACATTTTCCCTTTTAGGGGAAGCGGTGTTTGACTTCCGTAGGTGAGTATTCTGACTTTGGACGGCACAAGCGCTGGTCTTGGGCTTAACTTCTTGTAGTGCTGGCACCCCATGACGTTCACGGATGCCCCGGTGTTGATGAGAGCTGTGACGGGTGATCCGGCGATCTCAATCGTGCATGTCGGCTGTGGCCGTCGTCTTCATTTTAAGTCGTTTCCAAAAGATATAGGTAGCATTCTTCTCCTTCGTCTGTGGACGAGTCTTCAAGACACTGTCTGCGATGTGCCGCTGTCAACGGCGTTCTCGATGTGGTAGGTTCTTCTAGTGAGAGGTGTCTCACTGCTCGTGACGGTGGTCTTCGTCCGGGAGTTCCTTTGTTCCGCAGTCCTCCTCGACAGACACTTGCAAAGTGGTTGGGGATTCCACATTTTGCACAGGTCTTGCCCTTAGCCGGGCATTCATCTTGGGAGTGTTCGTCCTTCCCACAGTACCCGCACTGTGGTCGTCTCGAGCTTCTGTTAGGCCATCTCCCTCGCCCGCCGTGATTCGGCGTGCGGACGGCATCTACTCGCTCCGCCTTGACTGTCACCGCTGGTTCTGCCTGTTGGTCGAGTGCGGCTTCCATGGCAGTTGCTCTGACATCTGATAGCTCATGTGAGCGTGCCAGAATAAGTATGTCTCCGAGGGAAATGCGCGGTTGTCGAAGAATCAGGGTCCGCAGGGTCTTGTTGCGGCATCCCTGGATGGCCTGTGCTCTTACCTCCTTGGTTTGATCATCTTCGGTGCACGTGCTGGCCAGCTCTCTTAGGCGCGCATGAAATGTGTCCATGGACTCCCCTTCTCTCTGGCAGGCTTGTCGGAGTTTAAAGCGCTCGTAATCGGGATTATGTTGTGGGTCAAAATGGGCGTTCAAGGCCCTGACTGCGGCATCGTAATCGGCGGGTGCTCCTGGGTCCGGTAGATGTGCGAACAATTTGTATATTTCGTCCCCTGCAAAATGCAACAGCAACGACCTCTTGACCGCACCATTTGTTTCTCTCGTTGCTATAAAATAGTTGTCGAGGCGACTGATCCATATTTTCCACCTAGGCGACGCCGTGGCAGGATCAATTAACTCGCTGAAAGGGGGAAGTGCGCTGACTTGGGAGTGCATGTGAGTTGGTGGTGCTGCTGGTTGTTGGGCTGCTGCTGGATCAGTCATGGTAGGTGTCTACCTCGTGGCCCTCTGCACTTGTGGTTGCCAATGCTTGTTTGTTTTTTTGGTTTTTTTTCCCCTCTTCTCAGTGCTATCGGCCAGTGTCTTGAGTAGATGCCACGGGGTGGCAGTTGAGTGTGGCAATGCTTGCTGTACACACTGCTGAGCAGGCTGAGGTTTGCAGGGTGTGTATTCTTTTTCAGCCACTGGGTGTCAGTAGCGCGCTTCTGGCTATGGAGCTTGAAGGTGTCAGGGAGCTACTGCGCATGCGCGCACTGCAGGCTTGAGCGTGGGCTCGACCGGAGCTTCACCGGGAGCACCAGCGCTGCGCACAGTCGATGCGGTTCACTGTTGTGGACAGGACCCGGGGATCTCGCTCCTCACGTCACTCACCCGGCGGACGTCTGCTCAGCTTACTGCTCTGCGCATCAGCGCGCCGGTCGCGGTCTGCGGGTCCGGCGATGCCCTGACAGGCTGACTGGCTCGACACAGCTGATGTTTTCTTGTGGGCGTCGTGTGCCCGCCCTAGTCGCCAGTGTGATGTTGCCCAAAAGGTACGTTGGGGCAGGCAGCGCGCAGTACAGGGATTGTGGCGCTGCGGCAGGAATTAGATACAACCACCTCTGGTACTGGATGTCGGCCGGAAGTCCCGAGCGACCCCGGCCCCTTTATTTAAGCTCTCTGGCCACGCCTGGCCAGAGAGTGTTACAATGTGTGTGTCTGCTTCCGGGGGCACACCATGGGACGGTGTGTAGGGATAAGCTAGACCGCTACAACTACTACAGGATACTTGGCAGGCCGGGACGGAGCTCAGAGCTCACACGTCCGCCATGCTTGGTGTCTTGGCCAGGCCCCCAAAGGAGGGCATGCTTAATGGCAAATGAAATAATAACATGTGTATTTACAAATTGCAATTTCACCCAGAAAGGTTTCTTCGTGCCGAATAACAATTGTTTATTGATACCCAACTCAATGATATTCCTTTTATTGATCTCAGAAGGATGAGAGGCTGAGATACCCACCAGGATATGAACCTGCCACCAGGAGGTCAAACACAGATCCCTGCAGTGGATGCTTCTGCCCATTGAGCCACCTGACCCTGTCAAATGACTAATGTCGAACTAGATAAGAACGTATAATGACTCATTGCCTCAAAGGCACATGATTCCCGATGTAATAATGAAGGAGGCAAGAGTATGGTGTCAGGATTACTGATAGAATAGCGTATGCCGCAAGATCAATGGTGAAATTACCAATGATCCTGATCATTGATAAAAAAAAAAAACAGTGGCAAAATCACATGGAAAATAAACATGGAAAACTACGTATATGACGAAAAAATAGAGAACCACAAATATTTAAAATCTTGACGAATGCATAAAATATGGAGGAATAGATCGAAGTTCAAAAGCATAATAGAGTACAGAAATGTATTAATGTGATAGAACCACTTAAGCTATTGCATTTCCCTCTTTCCAGAAATATTAAGGGCAAGATTTAAAGTTTTCTGGTTATGGAGCATCTACCAAAAAGCAACCAATATCTGTTCTAGCTCATTTAGCATGCATAAACATCAATACAGTCTAAATAGGGTGAATGTGACATCCGCCACTTTTTGATGAGGTCGCATAGCAGCCATAATCCATCCCATGCCTCATCTTGCTTACCCACCCTACTCCTCCACAGATCATGTTCAACCTTGAAGGGTAGTGGCCCATCAGACAAAAAAACTATAGGTTTTAAGCACAACCACAACTCGCATTTCAGATGTTTAGAACTAGAACAGGGGGGAGAACGTTTAGCTGTAACAAGAAATTGCCAAAGAAGCAGTATTTAGTAATATGGCCTTTGGAATTATACTATTGATTCTGCAGCCGCTGCATAATTATTGATTTACCGCATTTGCCACACAAGCCATCATCAGATATATAACCTGCATATTTTAACAAAAAATTGTTTCTAGCTCAAATGGATCAAAAGTTGCTAAAAACTTGGGGACGTGTTGATCCATAGTGAAATATCCTTTTCAAAGCTTTACTGGTCATCTTTCAGTTGCTTATTGTTGTATTGGCATGTTGTAAAACTGGCACTAATGAAGTGAAACTTTTGCCCAAACACTGTTAACATATGCACAAATAATGAAGTATTGATATCATAATATGTGCTGCATTATGCCTCATAACTTGCCACACAATTTAGTAAAAAATGCTGCATAATTAGCTTGCCTCATCTCACAGCCCTCCCAACGCATAATTACAACGGCCACTAGAGTTATGTGGTACGGGAGGGCCAAGTTATGCGGCAGTGTTGAGTAAATTATGAGTAAGAAAAGGCAAATTTTGTGGCACATTTTGTGATAGGATTACTTCATTATTTTGCGGTTTATAAACATATCAAAACTGTCTGGACATTAGTTGCACCTCATTAGTATTAGTTTAAACACCCAACTAAGCTGCAGAAAGGTGACCAGTCAACCTTTGCAAGGGACTTCCACTGCACAGCAACACGTGTCGCTGCTTTTTTAGTAACTTCTGAACTATTTGACGTAGAAACAAATTTTTATTTTTGTTAAAATCTGCAGATTATGCAGCAGACGATGGATTATGTGGTAAAAGCGGCAAAGCTACAATTATGCGAAAATCGTGTAGCCGCATAATTTCAGTGGCACTGTTTATGACTATTTAGTTCAATAGATGTATTCATTGAACGTTAATCTATGTTCGGAATTATGATTCTTATTGTCAAACTATTGGGAAGGCTGAAGGAGTCATAAAATCGGCCTATCAGCCTTGGGAATGAGAAATTCTTCCATCTTCCACCCATTACGTCCGCATCACCTTTGCCTTGGGGGCGGGAGGAGCGCCACCACTTCCTGCTTCCGTGTTTACACACGAGGGCACGCAGGGACGCCATGCGTAGCGCAACACACGAGCGTGCGCTAAATCTACAAGTCAACAACAAGCTCTCTGGATCTGTACCAACAGGTGGAACGAATTGGACGTGTACTTTCGCCGGCTCACAGCGGGTTGAATTAAAGATTAGGGCCGATCGCTTTGGGTTAAAACAGGTGTCTGTTAAGGTGGTTAAGGCAGGCGCCCGGCCTGCGCCCAGGGATTTGGCGGTCTCAGATGCGGTGTCAGGCTCCGACGAGCAGAGGCTTCTCGTGGCACAGCGCCACTATCCTTGTCACGTAATTAAACTAGAGCCTATTTTGTTTCGTAGAACAGCGTTATTAGAAAACCAGGATACCAACTTCGGAGCATGATAGCATTCAATCCCACTGTAGTAACAAACAGGCGGGCAACTAGAGCAAACGTTATTTCAAGAATAAAGGACACAAACTCAAGCTCCCAGAACACCATGCCAAGAGTTCAGCAAATCAGCCCAAAACTCAGGAATATGGAGCTCGGAATCAGGAACATCACCGCAAGATTCACGACAGAAGCTGAGAAGACCCCAACAGTACAGCCCAGAACTCTAGCTCTAGCCAAGAACAGTAACTACAGACTCAAGAAGATCAACCATATCAAGTCCAGATGACCAGTCCACGGCTGAAATGCCAGAAACCGGTCCTAGGATGCTTGTTTCCGGTCCAGGGAAGACATGGCTTGGCAGTTCGGGCTGGACTGTTCCCATGAGGCACAGGGTCAGACTGATTTGCATATGGCCATGTCTGAACTGGGGTGGTGGAGTGAGCTAAAGAATGATGATGGATTAAACCCAGATCAGTTGACTGGGGGTGAGTGTTTGATTGGCTCAAACATTCCGTCCATCATCCCCTTTTGTATCGCTTTGGTCGCCCTAAGTTGGCGGGGGTATGCCCAGACGTGGGTCCCTTGCTCACTTTGCCACTGGATTCAAGCAAGCCTGGCTGATGACGGCTGAAATGCCAGAAACCGGTCCTAGGATGCTTGTTTCCGGTCCAGGGAAGACATGGCTTGGCAGTTCGGGCTGGACTGTTCCCATGAGGCACAGGGTCAGACTGATTTGCATATGGCCATGTCTGAACTGGGGTGGTGGAGTGAGCTAAAGAATGATGATGGATTAAACCCAGATCAGTTGACTGGGGGTGAGTGTTTGATTGGCTCAAGCGTTCCGTCCATCATCCCCTTTTGTATCGCTTTGGTCGCCCTAAGTTGGCGGGGGTATGCCCAGACGTGGGTCCCTTGCTCACTTTGCCACTGGATTCAAGCAAGCCTGGCTGATGACGGCTGAAATGCCAGAAACCGGTCCTAGGATGCTTGTTTCCGGTCCAGGGAAGACATGGCTTGGCAGTTCGGGCTGGACTGTTCCCATGAGGCACAGGGTCAGACTGATTTGCATATGGCCATGTCTGAACTGGGGTGGTGGAGTGAGCTAAAGAATGATGATGGATTAAACCCAGATCAGTTGACTGGGGGTGAGTGTTTGATTGGCTCAAACGTTCCATCCATCATCCCCTTTGTATCGCTTTGGTCGCCCTAAGTTGGCGGGGGTATGCCCAGACGTGGGTCCCTTGCTCACTTTGCCACTGGATTCAAGCAAGCCTGGCTGATGACGGCTGAAATGCCTGAAACCGGTCCTAGGATGCTTGTTTCCGGTCCAGGGAAGACATGGCTTGGCAGTTCGGGCTGGACTGTTCCCATGAGGCACAGGGTCAGACTGATTTGCATATGGCCATGTCTGAACTGGTGTGGTGGAGTGAGCTAAAGAATGATGATGGATTAAACCCAGATCAGTTGACTGGGGGTGAGTGTTTGATTGGCTCAAACGTTCCGTCCATCATCCCCTTTTGTATCGGTCCAGAACTCAAAGCTCTCTGTGTACACCTACTCTGGAACACATGAAGTTTGTCTACACCCTACCCGGAGCCCATCCTCTCGGAGGGGCAAAGATGTACCTTGTTATGTAAATCCTGTTGGGTCATCTACTCCTAGTACAGGGATGACTTGTATTCCCAGGACAATCCCCTGAGCCAGGGCTTTCAGTGGGCCGGGTCTCACCGGTGCTGAGCACCGGCAGTTTTTAAAGGGGGCCTCGAAACGGGTCTCTATGGGCTCTGTTTTGTGCCCTGCCACAGGCTGTACGTTTTTTTCTGGACTGCAGTGACGGCAGGCACATCGATGTGCGCGCGCTCACACTGCTTACTTCTCACTAGTGGAGAAGTTACGGCATGACATCATGCATGGTGAGCGTTGTAGGAGAGGGAAATCCTTTAAAGGAAGTCATTTTCTCTCTGGATTTCCCTTCTCTTTTTGAAACTCGGGAGCAGCAACATTGTCGTGGTGTCACCAGAGCTTAAAATGGAAGCTTTTTCAATATTATATACAAGCCATAGTTGCTGCTTATTTATCTTATGCAACTAACAACCATTGACAAAGCATATAGTCCTGACTTGTTGTAAGTATGATGTTACTTGTTGTATCATATATCTGGATGCAATGACAGAAACAGCAAAATACAAGTCTGGTGTAGGGTGACCAGATTCCCAAAACAAAAAACCGGGGCAGGTCATAGGCATAGAAGTAGGATTACAGTTTACACTGGTGGCTGGCTGGATCTTGGTGCAGGCAGTGACCTCTGACTCCAGTGAGCAGAGCAGGGCCATGCTGGCAGTTTGGACATGCTGTTGCCCCGATGACTGGCATAATGACATTCTTGCTGCATTGTAAAAAGAGAAGGGAAATCCCGAGAGAAAATGTCTCTCTTTAAAGGATTTCCCTTCCCACAACAACCTCATCTGGAGTGACGTCACGCCGTAACTTTTCCCGTAGTGAGAAGTGAGCATGCGCACATCTTTTTAACATCAGTGCGTATGCTCAACTCAGCCACTACTCAAAAACCGGGACATTTCTGTGCTCATCCCAGCCACTATCCAAACAAGCATTGGCATAGCCAATAGGTCTCGCCTTTGGGACCTTATAAGTGTTTAGCTGTGCAACATTTGATGTTGTTGACGAAAGGATATTGTGCTGCAGAAGTAAATACTTATAAGGTCATAAAGGGGAGATATATTGGATATGGTAATGATTGGGTTTTTTTAAGGACAAGAAGTGATTTTAGGCTGCGGCTGCCACTTAGTGTACCGTATTATACGTAGACGTTGTAGCTATATTTGAGAGAGCTAGACAGATGTAGAGAGAGGTAGAGAGGTGGACAGAGGTAGAGAGAGGTGGACAGAGGTAGAGAGAGGTGGACAGAGGTAGAGAGAGGTGGACAGAGGTAGAGAGAGGTGGACAGAGGTAGAGAGAGGTGGACAGAGGTAGAGAGAGGTGGACAGAGGTAGAGAGAGGTAGAGAGAGGTGGACAGAGGTAGAGAGAGGTGGACAGAGGTAGAGAGAGGTGGACAGAGGTAGAGAGAGGTATAGAGAGAGAGGTAGAGAGAGAGAGGTAGAGAGAGAGAGGTAGAGAGAGGTATAGAGAGGTAGAGGTAGAGAAAGATGTAGAGAGAGAGAGGTAGAGAGTGGTAGAGAGAGAGAGGTAGAGAGAGAGAGAGGGAGGGAGAGGTAGAGAGAGAGAGAGAGAGAGAGGTAGAGAGAGAGGTAGAGAGTTAGAGAGGTAGAAGGAGATGGTAGAGAGGTAGAGAGAGGTAGAGAGAGAGAGTGAGGTAGAGAGGGAGAGAGGTAGAGATGGAGAGGTAGAAAGAGAGAGGTAGAGAGAGAGGGAGAGAAAGAGAGGTAGAGAGAGGGAGAGAAAGAGAGGTAGAGAGAGGGAGAGAAAGAGAGGTAGAGAGAGGGAGAGGTAGAGAGAGAGGGAGAGTTACAGAGAGGTAGAGAGAGAGGTAGAGGGAGACAGGTAGAGAGTTAGAGAGGTAGAAGGAGATGGTAAAGTGGTAGTGAGGTAGAGAGAGAGGTAGAGAGAGAGAGGTGGAGAGAGGGAGAGGTAGAGAGAGAGAGAGGGGGAGAGGTAGAGAGGGAGAGGTAGAGAGGGAGAGGTAGAGAGGGAGAGGTAGAGAGAGAGGTAGAGAGAGAGAGGTAGAGAGAGACAGGTAGAGAGAGACAGGTAGAGAGAGACAGGTAGAGAGAGACAGGTAGAGAGTTAGAGAGGTAGAAGGAGATGGTAGAGTGGTAGTGAGGTAGAGAGAGAGGTAGAGAGAGAGAGGTAGAGAGAGAGAGGTAGAGAGAGAGGTAGAGAGAGGTAGAGGGAGAGGGAGAGAGAGAGAGGTAGAGAGATAGGTAGAGAGTTAGAGAGGTAGAAGGAGATGGTAGAGAGATAGGTAGAGAGTTAGAATGGTAGAAGGAGATGGTAGAGAGGTAGTGAGGTAGAGAGGTAGAGAGAGAGGTAGAGAGAGAGGTAGAGAGAGAGGTAGAGAGAGGGGTAGAGAGAGGGGTAGAGAGAGAGGTAGAGAGAGAGGTAGAGAGAGAGAGGTAGAGAGAGAGGTAGAGAGAGAGAGGTAGAGAGGTGGAGAGAGGTAGAGAGAGAGGTAGAGGGAGAGAGAGAGAGGTAGAGGGAGAGAGAGAGAGGTAGAGGGAGAGAGAGAGAGAGGTAGAGAGATAGGTAGAGAGTTAGAGAGGTAGAAGGAGATGGTAGAGAGGTAGTGAGGTAGAGAGAGAGGTAGAGAGAGAGGTATAGAGAGAGAGAGGTATAGAGAGAGAGGTAGAGAGAGAGAGGTAGAGAGAGAGAGGTAGAGAGAGAGAGGTAGAGAGAGGGAGAGAGGTAGAGAGAGGTAGAGAGAGAGGTAGAGAGAGAGGTAGAGAGAGAGAGATGTAGAGAGAGAGAGGTAGAGAAAGATGTAGAGAGAGAGAGGTAGAGAGAGTGAGGTAGAGAGTTAGAGAGGTAGAAGGAGATGGTAGAGAGAGAGAGGGTAGAGAGAGAGAGAGAGGTAGAGAGAGAGAGGTAGAGAGAGAGGTAGAGAGAGAGAGGTAGAGAGAGGTAGAGAGAGAGAGGTAGAGAGAGTGAGGTAGAGAGGGAGTGAGGTAGAGATGGAGAGGTAGAAAGAGAGAGAGGTAGAGAGAGAGGGAGAGAAAGAGAGAGGTAGAGAGAGAGGGAGAGAGAGAGGGAGAGGTAGAGAGAGAGGGAGAGTTAGAGAGAGAGGTAGAGGGAGACAGGTAGAGAGTTAGAGAGGTAGAAGGAGATGGTAAAGTGGTAGTGAGGTAGAGAGAGAAGTAGAGAGAGAGGTGGAGAGAGGGAGAGGTAGAGAGAGAGGTAGAGAAAGAGGGAGAGGGAGAGGTAGAGTGGCAGTGAGGTAGAGAGAGAGATGTAGAGAGAGAGGTAGAGAGAGAGAGAGAGAGAGGTAGAGAGAGAGGAGGAGAGGAAGAGAGGGAGAGAGAGGGAGAGGTAGAGAGAGAGGTAGAGAGAGAGGTAGAGAGAGACAGGTAGAGAGAGACAGGTAGAGAGAGACAGGTAGGTAGAGAGAGACAGGTAGAGAGTTAGAGAGGTAGAAGGAGATGGTAGAGTGGTAGTGAGGTAGAGAGAGAGAGGTAGAGAGAGAGAGGTAGAGAGAGAGAGGTGGAGAGAGGGAGAGGGAGAGAGAGAGAGGTAGAGAGATAGGTAGAGAGTTAGTGAGGTAGAGAGAGAGGTAGAGAGAGAGGTAGAGAGAGAGAGGTAGAGAGAGAGGTAGAGAGAGAGAGGTAGAGAGAGAGGTAGAGAGAGAGAGGTAGAGAGAGGGAGAGAGGTAGAGAGAGGGAGAGAGGTAGAGAGAGAGAGGTAGAGAGTTAGAGAGGTAGAAGGAGATGGTAGAGTGGTAGTGAGGTAGAGAGAGAGGTAGAGAGAGAGAGGTAGAGAGAGAGAGAGGTAGAGAGAGAGGTAGAGAGGTGGAGAGAGAGAGAGGTAGAGAGAGGTAGAGAGAGAGGTGGAGAGAGGGAGAGGTAGAGAGAGGTAGAGAGAGGTGGAGAGAGGGAGAGGTAGAGAGAGAGGTAGAGAGAGAGAGATAGAGAGAGAGAGATAGAGGGGTAGGGGTAGAGGCAGAGGCAGAGGTAGAGTGGCAGTGAGGTAGAGAGAGGTAAAGAGAGGTAGAGAGAGAGGGGTAGAGAGAGAGGTAGAGAGATAGGTAGAGAGTTAGAGAGGTAGAAGGAGATGGTAGAGAGAGAGAGAGAGGTGGAGAGAGGTAGAGAGAGGTAGAGAGAGAGAGAGAGGTAGAGAGAGAGGTAGAGAGAGAGAGGTAGAGAGAGAGGGAGAGAGAGAGGGAGAGAGAGAGAGGTAGAGGGAGAGACAGAGGTAGAGAGAGAGAGGTAGAGAGTTAGAGAGGTAGAAGGAGATGGTAGTGAGGTAGAGAGAGAGGCAGAGAGCGAGAGGTAGAGGGTGGTGGGCACGGAACTAGTTTTGGGCGACCAGTGCTTGTTTTCCATAATCAGATTTCGACCCAATGCAGGCGAGAGAGAGAGAGAAAGTTAGACAAGAAGGGCTGAGCGAGAAGGGAGGGGGGAATGCCAGCAGCAGAGGAGCTTGATCAAAGCTCACGAAAAGGGAGGGGGAGAAGGGAGAAGGGAGGAGGGAGTGCGAGCAGCAGCTGTGCACGTGCAAGCAGGCTGGCAAATGGTGTGCGATGTGCGCGCACCATGACGAGAGAGGAAAGCCATATGGCGCCTCTGCTCGTCATTGTGCGCGTACTCGCACGCTCTAGGCAAGCCCAAAAAAAAGTGGTCGCATTTCTAAATGCCCACTTACAAAATGTCTCGCCCAGACCAGCACAAGCGCTGGCTTCAGGGCGAGACCTAAAAACTGGACATTTATTCAGTTTGGAGGAAAGTGTCGGGACACCGGGACACTTCACGAAAAACCGGGACCGTCTTGGGAAACCCGGACGTCTTGTCACCCTAGTCTGACGGCACACTATGCTAAGCACAGATTTTTAGCTTAGGTGTTTAAGCCACGCCCTTAATTACATTGGCCACGCCCCTTTGAAAAAAAACCAGTTTTTTCATCCCACTTAAAGCCCTGCCCGGAGCCATCTTTTCTTGGTATGAGTGTGCCCATCCGCTGAGCCATCCATCACTAGATGTTCCCAGTCTTTCTCTTGCCAATCCCTTGAGCCACTCAGCTCCAACTATGACCCCAGCCAACCTTTGTATCGCTATGCTAATTCCTTGAGTCATTCAGTTCTGACTGTGAAAAAGCTATGTATTCCTGGGGAAACCCCAGCCCTAGCGTAATATCCTCCATTCCTGTGCCAATGCTAGTGTGATTCAGGCATAGAGTTTGCAGGCACTCTTTACTTCAGCCAATCCCCAAGTCATCCATACCTAGAGGCAACTATCACCCTATCCAGCATAAGAATTGGCTTTTACACGGTCTGTAGACATGCTCAAGTCTTTCATATTTCCAGCTCGATTCCCCCCTTCTAAACCACTAGGGGCCTCATGAAGCGCTCTCTAAACCCACATCCGGTAAATCCGTGCCCCAGAGTTAATGTTACCAGGAGCAGCCAAACACCTGGGTGTGAAGTTAACAGGTATTCTGAGTTGAACCTTGAGGTTTCACTGAGAAATGGGGCATTATTGGTGGGTCTGATTCACCCAGTAGTTCGCTATCCCTCCCCACAGTTTGCCCTAGGAGTTTGTGTATGTTTTGAATAGCTGAAAGCTGCAGTGGAAACCAGACAGATCTCTCGTAGATTTTCGCAGACCTCATAATCCGTATGGTCCCAATAACTACTGTTACCAAGCTTATCAGAATTAATAAGCAGCCTGTAATGAGGGCGTAATTGTCCAGAATACTCCAGCCATCTACCAAGGCCTGCCAGATACATAAAGCCCTTGGCTTAAAGGAATACGGCAGGGCTTTGAGTGGCCTGGGTCCCTCCGGGTCTCAGACCCGATAGTAATTAAATCCAGATATTGAAACTGGTTCCCATCTGACCCTATATTCATGTCCTTAACTGTAATGGCAAAAACAGATTAATTTCTAAACAATGAATGTAAAAAAATGTTGTTACTCACTGTTCCCGTCAGTGGATTAAAAAAGTGTTCAGAATTCATGATCATCCAATCCTTGGCCTCTCTGCAGAGTGCACAGAGCTATGGTCATGTATTCTAGTTGCAGTTGTGATTCTGTGCACATGTGTGTGAAAGAGGTACACTGTTGTCAAAATATTGACTAGTTGAAAGTAAAAGAAAGTGCTGTTCTTACAGGCGTGTCGGTGGGTTTTGTGTTAAGTGAAGGAGATGTGAGGAAGTGCATTCAGGAGAGAGTGAAAATAGGGGCCTGAAGAGGAAAGAGGTGAGGTGTAAGATATGCAGATGGACGAGATGTGGAGAGAGAAAGGGTGGACATGTCTGAAAGAGTGAACATAACAGAAAAGAGTGAGTCACTCTGAAGACCATTACCCCTTCCACAAGCCTCATTAATGTTCAACTCAGTCTCACAATTTCAGAATTAAATATTTTCAGTATTAATTTATAACAAAGTCATTGTTGTTACTCGTGTATCTTAAACAGCTTACAACGATTTACAAAGCCAGTAGTCCTGTCTCGTTTTAGGTGTATGTCAGTAGTTATGGTCTATATCTGGATGCAATAACGGAAAGCTCAAACAGGAACTAAAATACCAGTTGGATGGCACACTATATAAATCACAGAAATTTAGTTTAGTGTTTAGGCTACGCCCTTAGACCACACCCCTTTCAGAGAAACACCCCCACACACACCCATTTTTCCTTCCACTTAAAGCCCTAAATGCAGTAAATTATTTGGTTACACGCATAAACATATACTTTGTAATACCGGTTAGGAAGCAGACACAGTAATAACAGTGACACCCAGTGTCTGCTAAGGGAAATTACAGACATTGCTGCTTTGCTGTATACATATATTTACAGATTTCATATGGCGCAAAAGGCAACTTCAGAGTGCTAGTGAGGTAGGTTGCCACCTGGACAGTTTCATGCCGGCATGACCGGTATTTTAATGTCCAATGTGTTACAAAAATTAGAATTGCCTAAAGCTGGTATTTGTTTTCCTTACCTGTACATACTTTAAGCTGTAAATGTATGAAGAAAACATTTTAAAATGTGTTTTACAGCAGCCCTGTTGACCCCTGAGTAATAATTAAAGTAAACAAAGAGTACAGATGATTTCATATAAATTTCTCCTTAAGAATCCAGTCCAGGCCTTTGCAGAATGTTAATACTTGAACAGAAGGCCAGTATTTTTCTCTAGGAATGGTGATAACCCTATGGTCAGGACGCGGGTTAACAATGTGGGTCAGTGATTGCAGCTCCTTTCATTCCTAAGGGCATGCAGGGAGTTGATTTCAGTGGTGCCACTGGTGCAAGTCAGGCAAGTGGCTCCTGATTGAGGGCTTGGTTGATGACCTGATAAGCGACGGGAATCAGTCACTCAGCACAGGGTGGTCCCTCTTCTAAGGGACGAAATGAACAGGGCAGTGCTCTAGTCTTTTCTAGGCTGACTGGCTGGATTTTGTTCCCGCTCACTTGCCTTCAGTCTTTCCTCCACGACTCTTCCATCGAACCTGCTTTGGTGAAGCAATTGCAAAGTGATGCATATCGACTGCAGAGCTGGCATGTATTGATGGTAAGTTTCGCTCTCTTTGCCCTGTACTGAAATAGCCAGGGGTGTTCCAGGCAAGGATTGAGATGTAATGAGTATATGCTCAAGAGGGGGAGCTTGACTAATTGTCCCAGTACAGGAATAGCAGGGTTTGCTTCAGGGCAGGTTTGAGGTTCACTGACAGTGTGAGGGTTTCTATCTAGCCCACTACAGGGATAACAGGGTTTGCTTCAGGTCTGGATTGAAGGGTACCAAGAGAAGGAAGACTAGCTGAGTACTGGTGGCCTCAGGGGTGGTTGGTACAGGTCAGGGTTGATGTGCATTGATAGTATCTGTGTCTATGTCAGTCTATCGCTAGTGCTGGCATAGCAAGATGTGCTGCAGGTCAGGACTGAGATGTCTAAAGAGCCCTGGGTGATGGGTTGGTGTGCACAGATTTTGAATGTAAATGGCTCGCCCAGTACTGAAATAACAAGAGGTGCACCAGATCAGGAGTGAGGTTCACTGAGTGACCCATTTGTCGTTCTCAGTTATCTCAATACCAGAAAGTGCTGCAAGGCAGGATTGAGGTGCATTAGCAGAGTCTGGCGAGTGCAGCTGGTGGTGACCATTGTGGCTAAGGCGCATTCTCACAGTGCACTGTATTGGTTAGCTAAATCCGCACACTGCACCAAGAGGCTAGTGCTGCAGTCTGCAACTTCTGTCATCATACTAACAAGTCTAGATGGGCATACTGGGTCTGGCTGGTAGCAGACACCTCCCACTGCATCAAAGATCCAGCGTCTTCTACCTTGCCGTGTGTGTGAAATGAGCACTGCATCCATGGCTGGTAGTGGCACACTGTAATGCACTGTATTCCTAGCTAGTACTGTGCATTCTCTACCCTTCCTAGTACCGTCCGTTGAATCTAGGGATTGTATTACACATTGTGCCTGGAGGCAGGTGCAGTGTACTTCACCCAGTGGTTTGTTGTGCACCAGGCTTTAAAGTTGATAGCACTCCCTGCGACTGTTACTGAGTCCTGTATCTGATGATTGGCGCTCGGTACTGTGCCCATTCCAGGTACAGCCTGCGGCATCCAGGAACTGCTCTGGAGCTGCTGATTTTGTCTGGGGTGTTAGCTACGTACTATATTTGGTGGCTGGTAGTATGCTGCATTTGGTCTGGCTTCACAGCACAGCTGTCTGCTTACCTATTGATACCAGTTATTTGAAATATACATAGAGTGGGCTTTGGCTCTACCTAGAGAAGTATTCCTCTCACTTCATGCCATTGGCTATTTGGTGCATCAATCCGCCTCCTACAGAGTGGATGTGCTGCAGTGTATGAGGGACCATTTTACAACTCAAAAGTACATTGAACCATCACACATTGCATTATTTATCTCAGAGATGCATTGCATGCAGAGAACCACCATTGTTGCTATGTTTTTTTCACTGCCGCAGGTTCAGTGGCGTAGCTAGGCACTCTGCCGCCCGTGGCGGTCCCTGCCTTTTGCCGCCGAGCGCCTAAGAGCCGGGGGGGGGGGGTGCTGGCGATAAATTTACCTGCCGCCCCGAATTCTCGTGCCGCCCGGGGCGTACCGCCCCCTCCGCCCCCCCCTTGCTACGCCAGTGCGCAGGTTCTTTTACAATTTTAGTCAGGACTCATAATAGAAGCCAGATTATTGGCTTTGTCAGCGCTTGTTTTTGGTAGACTGCAATGTGCTCTGTTAGGTAGTGTCAGGTGCCAAACACTTCAGCGAAAACAGCCCCTTGTGGAAGGCAGACTTAACCCGGCGGCTAGCACTGTGCACTGCACCCCGAGATAAGTTAACATATTGTATCTGGTAGTTAGTACTATGGTACCTGGCACCGCGCGCTGCATTTGTGAGATGGTACCGTGACTGTACTGGGCAGGCACAGGCCAACAGACAATACACGCAGCTGCCTCTGAACGTTGTACCGTGGAGCAGGTACCGCTCACTGCATTCAGCAGTAAACACTGCGCCTGGCCCCAGGTCTCATGCCAGGTCTCGGCCACCTGGCACGGTCCCGTACACTCCACCGAGCAGCGGTATTATTATGCCCTGTGGCTGACAGTGCGCAGCGGATACGTGGCTGGCACCGCTTTATGAAAGTGAAGGTGGTAGGGCACACTGTGACCACTGGCTGGCACTGCCTACTGAAATCCAAGGCTGGCACTGTAAACTGGACGTAGCAGAAAGGATTAGATTTGTTGCTGGTAGAAGGCACTGCACCCTGATCAGAGAAGCTTCTTCGCACTGCAGCTGGCTGCTGGTGCTGGGCACTGTACCCGAATACCAATGTGCTGTGCCACTGCCTGCTGGCCCTGTGTGCACTGTCCCAGGGGCTGCTAATGTGCATCACGCTTCCTGCTGGTACAGTGTGCACTGGGGCCGTTAGTGTGCACTGTGGGAGGCCCCTGGTACTAGGCACGGCCCCTTGGCTGCTGCTGTGCACTGCAGCCGTCTGCTGGTTCTTCTCTCCTCTGTACTTACCTGGGGCTCCTCTGCACCGTAGCTGCCTTCGGGAACTGTGCACTACTGATCCTGCTGGGCCGGTGCGCACTGCACCCAGGACATTTAGCGTGCACCACAGCTGGTTGACAGCTCTGCGCTCGCGGCTGCCTGCATCCAATGAATGCACGTGTGCAGCCCACGGTTTGCCGCTTCAAGGGCCGGCATTGTACTCTGTATCAGAGCTGACACCATACACTGTGCTCAGCGACGGGTAGTGCCACGCTCTGGGATTCAGATCCGACAGTACCCGGTACCGTGCATTCACACTGTGCCAAGTACCTGTGCCCGAGCTCTGTGCCACCTGCCTGGACTGTGGAAGGCGCAGGAAGCGCCGCCAGGGTGATGTTCGCCGGCCTCGGCCTGCGGGTGGTGAATGTCGTAGGTTGCAGCATACGCATTTTCCACTTCCGTCGTTTATTGCTGGGGGGGGGGTCGTCTCTCGATGCACCGGTGCCGCAGTGCAAACTATACAGATAAAGGTACAGTTCGTGGCGCTATGGACCACCACGCGCACGCACACACACACACGCACTCTCTCTGCGGGGGCTCCGCCAGCATTCACTAAGGGGTCGGGCGAGTTTTAGCTTTCTTATACTCGATAATACACGCAGTGCATAAAACAGATTACGGCTCACGCGGTAGCCTCACAGCCCCATCCACCCCACACACAGACACACCCCCTGGGGACAGCGCAGATTATTCGCTGCCTTCATGTACACGACGTGGCTGTAACAGACCCTCTGCTCTTACTGTAGGGTGGGGGTGCTGACCATTCACTTCCATGGAGGGGGGTGGGGGTGGAATCTCGGCACGATGTTTACGCCGTCGCATTAGCAGTCATCAGCGGATGAGCTGTCATGTGGCGGGAGAGCTGGGGGCACGCATCCTTTGCTCTCAGGGAAGGTGGGGCACGCATTCTTTGCTCTCAGGGAGGGTGGGGACGACACTGCCCCCTCTTCCATCACCGTTCACCATCATAGACTCACCGTGGTGGTTGCAAGGCGCCTTCCCCGGCTCCTACGCTGCCTCAGAGAGAGGGTACAGTCCAATGGATAAGCCCTGCGCTCCGACAAATCCGTGCGCCGGGCACTGGAAGGGTTCCTCGCCCGCCCTCGGGGTCTTCGTGGCACTACGCAGGGTGAGGATGCTATTCAGCATCCAGTATCCCGGTCCAGGAGGAGGGTGGGCATGTCCAGTGCACTGGCAGGGTATTTAACAGCGTCACGTGACCCCTAGCTGTCAGACACAGGGGGAGGGGCTGTGGGCTTAACCCTGCTCCTGCTGCCGACATGGTAACGATTGGCGAGAAGATGGTTCTGCGTGGAGAAGGGAGGCCGGGGGTTGGAAGGGGTGCAGACATCAGTCTGCTGGTGCAACATAATGTCCCTTTTAATGAAACTGGCGCCCCCGGTCTAGATCAGAGCCCTCAATGTGTTAATTTGTCGATGTTGTGCAAGGCGCCACATGCCGCCATCGCCGCGAGGAAGCGCTTTGGTGGGAGGGATGGGGGAGCTCATGGCGCACTCCCGACCACCAGCACAGTGCACCTGTGCGGAAGAGGGGCAAGAGGCCTGTCCAGAATGGACGCCATACAGTTACTGTATACGTACTCCTTTTTCACAAATCGAGGAAAGAAGAGAACCCCAGCCCCCCTCCCCCGTGTACAATAACTCGCTTTCATACATAGAGTAAATTTTCACAGTTCACCCTATGACGCGCTATAAACAGTAGGCGCTGCATCACCCAAATGGTATTACATTTATAGGGTTCTAAGGGATTTACGGCAGATTTCAGATTCTTGGCTTCGTAGGTGAGATGACACCAGGTTTCTGCCGCATGCTCATCCTGTCATCTTTTCTGCCAAATACATGCTGCAAACAGGATTTTAAGTGGGCCGGGTCCCTCCGGGTCTCAAACCCGCTAGTAATTAAAAACGGACATTGAAACCGGCTCTGTATTCATGTCGTAACTTTGCAGGCAAAAACACTGATCTCCTTCTTAACAATGAGGGTAAAAAACGTTAGAGTAATACAGGCAGTGCTTAATTTGAGCCGGTGCTCAGCACCGGCACTTAATTGGTTTCCGGTGCTCGGCACCGGCACCTAACTGTTCTAAGTATGGTGTTGACATGGTGGCGCTGCTCATCTAATTTAGAGATGAGCAGAACAATAGGAGCACAATATACATTAAAATAGTGCTAATACCTGCCTCCCCAGCCATTCCTTTAGGTTTGGGGACCCGGAATAATCTGAACTGTTGCATTTACATGCGAGAGAGATGGTTAGTAGTTGTATTGGCAGCAATGACAAGGGCGATGTGTGGTGCAAGCTGCAGTGGCCACCTGGTCAGAGCCCTGGCACTTAATATTTTACAAATTAAGCACTGAATACAGGGCGTTCGTCTATATATATATATATCACATTTTTTACTTAATTTTGCATCCCCTGAGAGTGTTCGCTTTTTCCAGGATGTTGCAGGTTTTTTTTTTTCATGTAGCCTATTGCTCATGTATAGTGCATACTTTGAACTAAGTCGCAACCAGGTGTTTATACTGGGCTACAATTGAGTTGTGATTGAAGGCAATGTGATTGTATGCAAATGTGTGTATATGGAAGCACTCTGGGGATTTTAGTTGATATGTTTAAGCCACACCCTCAATTATAAAGTAATGCCCTTTTACTGAATTCCCCTACTTTTTCATCCTACTTAAAGCCCTGGCTGCAGACCTAACTCATTTTTCGTTCTCTCCGACTGTCTCGCTCTCAGTATGTATGTGCATAGCAGTCGCCACTGGATTGGTATAGTTAGAACCACGTTGCCCCAGGCAATGGATTTTTTGGTTTGCTAATAACTTTTAGTCTCAAACACTTACCTGAAACGAAACTATAACTTGCTCCGTTGCGAGGAAGAAGAGGAGGAGGAGAAGTTATGGACTTGTATGTGTTATCAAATGTCACCTCATGCCAAATACCCACCAAAGTGGATGTAACCCACAGTGCAGCTGGTATTGAAGAACATGGCCCAAGACCATGCCCAGCACAGAGACCCCATATGGACATAACTGATTTTGGGTTACATAGATGAGAAATGGCCCTGCCCCGACTGCCACCTAATTAAACAGTAACCCTAATACTGACAACTTATAAACAACTGTAAACATTTGGGCCAAGCTTATTTTACATTCATGAGATTACAAAATAATTATTTTACTGTTTAGGACAAACTTTTACTATCCACATTAGTTTATTCTAAGACACACATATATTACAAATAAAAAAAAATTTATGCAAGGACTCAAAGGAAGTAACTGAAATATATAACTTCCATCATATACACTTGATCGATATTGAGACACCAGATCTTTCCACTCTATTCAGTCAATTGATATTGTATTGGGATCACCAAAACCGATGCAGCTAACACTTGTTTCGCAGAGTTTAAATTTTTTTATATATATATATATATATATATATATATATATATATATATATATATATATATATTCACGGAAAAAAACGAAAGGTTACAGGGACATTATAGTTAGGCTGACATTTCACTCGTTCAAAACCCGAGAAATTCAGTCGTTATAGTTAGCTAAGCTAACAACTTGCGCCCCCTGCAATGCACTGCTTATGACCTCACATATTACATCACTCATGACATGGTCAGTGACATCAGTGATGACATCAGTGATGGTATCTCAAATGACATCAGTGATGACAACATCCAGTGACTGATTTTTAAAAAAAAGTTTATGAGTGTTAAATATACATACCAAGGTGTATTGGTGAATCAGTGGGTGTACGAGTGACTATGGATGACTCAGTGGGTGCGTGACTGACTGTATAAGTGAGTGATTAGGTGTCTCAGTGAATGTATGGGTGAGTGACTGGTTGTGTGAATGTGTGTATCTGTCAGTTGATGTCTGGGTGTATGAGTGTGTTAGTGGGTACGTGAATGGCTATATGGGTGATTGATTGGTTGTCTGACTACGTCAATGGTTGTCTAGGTGTCTGTGTTTGTGGGTGAGGAGGTGTGGGACTGCCTGTATGGATCAGTGAGTGGGTGAGTCAGTGGCTGTATGGGGTACTGTTGCGTGTGTGAGAAGTTGTATGGGTGAGTGAGTGTCATAACTAGCAGTCTCGTTTGCAGAGTGCCAGAGAAAGGGGTCTGGGCCTCAGACCAGCTCTCTGGAATTCCGTTGCGTAGGATTTACAGGAGGTATCAGGGGGGGCATCTTGGCCCCCAAGGTCCCTCTGGAGTAAAGTGGACTTCATCCCCCAACCAGTAGTGCGCCAGGAGGCAGATTTGCAGAGTGGTGGACAAAGGGGGCATGGCCTCCGAAGACCTCGTAGCAATCCTATGGTGTGGGACTTACTGGAGGTAACAGGGGGGTTGTTGGCCCCAAGGACGTCCTTGGGGGGCCAACTACCCCTCCTATTACCTCCAGTAAGTCCCACACAGCAGGATTGCTGAGTTCTGATAGCAGGCCATGCCCCCTTTGTCCACCACTCTGCAAACGCGCTTCCTGGCGCGCTCTTGGTTGGGGGATAAAGTCCCCTTTGCTGCTGGGGGTTCTTAGGGGCCAACTAGCCTACCTGTTACCTCCAGTAAGCCCCACACAGTGGGATTGCTGGGAGGTGGTCGCAGGCCACGCCTCCTTTCTCCACCACTCTGCAAACGCGCCTCCTGGCGCACTGCTGCTATGGGGATGAAGTCCACTTTAGTACTGAGGTCCTCAGGATGCAAGGGAACCTCAATCCCCAACAGCAGTGCTAAAAAAGAAAAGGTTACAGGTACGTAATAGTTAGGCTCATATTTCACTCGTCCAAAACCAGTGAATTTCAGCAGTTATAGTTACCTGAGCTAACTATAACTCATGCTCCCGCAGTGTACTGTTTATGACCTCACATATTACATCACTCATGACATGGTCAGTGACATCACTCATGACATCTCAAATGACATCACTGATGACATAATCCACAGAAACACACACACCCATAGAACCGCTCATACACCCACTCCCACACAACAACTCCCACACCCATTGACAGTGTCATAAAATTATTCACACAACCAATCCCTCATCCATAGAGCCACTCACACATCCACTCACTCATACAGCCACTCACACAGCTACTAACTCACCCATGCAGCCACTAATACACCCACTCACTCACCAATACAGACACTCACACATCCAGTCACACAGACACTCACACATCCAGTCATACAGACACTCACACACTGTTAGTCACCCATACAGTTACTCACACACCCACTCACGTACTCATATGTATACTAACATGTATTCACTCATCAATATAGTCACTGACACAAGCACACACTCACCCATACAGCCACTCACATTTACTCACCCATAGTCACACACACCCACTCACTCATGCACCACTTATGCACCCACTCACTCATACAGCCACTCACACACCCCATCACTTACCTATACTGCTTCTCAGATACCCACTTACTCACCCACACACCTCTGACACACTCACTCACCCACACAGCCACTCACTCACCCACACAGCCACTCACACACCATAGAGCCACTCCGACACCTACTCACACATGGATGCACTTTTAGAAAACCCTCACAATCACTGGATGATGTCACCAGTGATGTCATCAATTATGTCACTGACCATGTCATGTGTGATGTAACATGTGAGGTCATAAGCAGCGCACGGCGGGGGCGTAAGTTATAGTTAGATCAGGTAACTATAAATGCTGAATTTCACTGGTTTTGTAGGAGTGAAATCTGAGCCCAACTATAACATCCCTGTAACCTTTATAATACTCGGTTGTGACCCAGATTCTCTACCTGATATACAGGCCAAAAAATTTGCAGTTTATTATTATTGGTTACCATGTTGGTTTCACCACTCCTTCATACATATGAAAAATAGGTAACAGGCGTAATGCAGCTGGTGAGTATAAACAACATCAGAATTATATTTCTTATGAAATCTGGCATCACAGGCTTATCAGCTCCCAAAATATCCCGAGGTCTTTACAGCCAGATATTTCTGTTCATTTTGTGATTGTACGGTCTTCAGTCGCCCATACTGGCATCGTAGTATACATTTTCTTTAAAGTGGAAATGTCAAATCGGTCTATTGTGTTAAGAGAAAAAAGATGAACTAAACTGGAGGTCAAAGAATTCTTCTAGTGTTCACATTTTACTATCATTTGTCCACTCTATTATTTTACAAAAGCTTGAACTAGAAGTAGTCCCTTAGTCCAGCTTGCCCATACAGCACTCGGCCAAGCATGGAAAATGAAATACTTGGTAAAAAAAGGTCGCCCTCCATCATAAGCACAATTCTAAAATTCCTAATGTATAATTGGGTATTGCGGAGGGCCCGAAAGACCTGGGTGGATATCATGCTAGGCTATTGTTTCCCATTTAGGTTTGCATTGAGTTTTTGTTAAAAAGTCATTTTCCCCTTTGTGCCGGAGTATTCATTTAACCTAACAGGATTTGAATAGCTTGCTCTGCTTGCTTTTCTGCAACCAATGGTGAAAATGAACATTAATCCACAAACAGGCTTTCTATATGCGTAGTATTACTTGCTAGCAGATGAGATGTTCAAGGCAGGTGGTTGAAATACCAGATACATATGGTAACTCCAATTAGTCTACCCTGATGCCCACAGATGGCGGGAGAATCACAGAATGCGAAGTCTGGACTGTAATACTGGTTCCATTCATGTGTCTTGTTATTCAAATCCAGCCCCCGTTCGTGGGGCCGACATTGGACTCAACAGCAAGCTTTTTTTACGCTTTTGTAAACACAATCGAGTTTTGCCCCTGGCCAAATATGTGGCGTTTTGTGAACTGATTGTAAATAAATTATATGAACACTTAATGTGAGTTATCACCGTCACAGAGGGTTTAACCCTTTGGTGAAAACGAATTGATCATATCTCTTGAAATGAGCGGTTTCAAAGCATCTGTAGTGTGCAGCAATTTGAACAGATTTCCCCTTTTCGGGTTGTGGGACCATCCTTGCCCTTACATTTTGCTGTGTGTATTAATTCAGTGAGGAAAATGTCCCATCTTCCCATCTTTGTTACATTCAGTGTATGCCCAGTGTTAGGGATCAGAATAAGTCGGTACGACAGGGCTGGCGCCTCGCGCGCTAGAGAGGTTAGTGGAGGACATTGGATTTCGATGTTCTCTTACTAAGAGTAGGCCCCAGGCAGAGGCGCAACTAGAGCCAAATTTCGGAAGAGGGGGGAGAGGGGGGGGGGCAATAAAAATTTCAGAGAGGCTAATTCTTCCAGCAAAAGGTAGAGCGGAGATGCAGGGGCTCTAAGAAGGGGTGAAAAAAACAACAAAGCCTCGTTAACAAGTAAATGGTCTTTTAAAGACCTGTGAAGTACTCGGGTGCAGCTGCAATAAGACGGACGCCAGACCAGCCAGCCTACAGCAGCTCAAAACTGTGTGTGTGTGCCCGGGAAGCTGTCTCAGCCCGGGCTGACACACAACTGGGGGTGGGGGAGGTGGGCGGCTGAAGCCCTTTGAGCCCTATGGGCGTTGCGCGCCTGGCCCCAGGTACTCCACGGCACGTGGCTCAGTTTGAATGTTTCTCTGGCGCCTCGCATGTTCTGCTTTGCATAACAGTTGAGCTGGACTCCAGAGCCTGCACCGAGGCCTTGCTGGGCTGCTCCAGAAAGGGGGCATGCATTGCTCCCATGATTCAGCTGAAGACAAAGTGCTGAGAGGGCTTCAAGGGTAAGGCCAAGAGTGTGTATCGGGAGATTACGTGTTGCCCGAGTGTTCGAGAAGTGGGGTGTCACTCTCCAGCAGACAGAGAGGCTTAATCACTGACCCACCACCGGCTGGAGCAAGGCTCCATGAATACCCCACAGTGCACCACTATACCAGTCCCGGGGCACCCACTGTAGCAGTCCTGACAAGTACCATGCATCAGGCGTTAGACTAACACATTTTAGTCAGAAAGGGGTGGAAGCACACTGCTTCACTTCCCAGCACAGTTCGCCCCTTAGCATTGCTCAGCAACCCCAGATTAAATTCGTTTTTATCTCTACTGATGATGGATGATATCCAGAAACACGTGTCTAGAGATTTACAGCACTAACCTGCACCAACTTTGGTGAAATACTCCAGTAAATATTCAAGTAAGCATGTACCATGAACTGCATTTACCATAATGCTAAGGGGCGAACTGTGCTGGGAGGTGAAGCAGTGTGCTCCCACCCCTTTCTGTTTGAAAAGGCTCCCTTGAGCCATTGAGTTGACGAGCTTGTGGAGATGCACCTGTGAGCGGTACTGAGACCTGAAAGGATTGTGGCAGCCTGCTCAGCAACCCCGGATTAAATTCGTTTTTATCTCTACTGATGACGAATGATATCCAGAAACACGTGTCTAGAGATTTACAGCACTAACCTGCACCAACTTTGGTGGAATACTCCAGTAAATATTCAAGTAAGCATGTACCATGAACTGCATTTACCATAATGCTAAGGGGCGAACTGTGCTTGGAGGTGAAGCAGTGTGCTCCCACCCCTTTCTGTTTGAAAAGTCTCCCTTGAGCCATTGAGCTTACGAGCTTGTGAAGATGCACCTGTGAGCTTGTGGAGATGCACCTGTGAGCTTGTGGAGATGCACCTGTGAGCCTGTGAGATGTACCGAGACCTGAAAGGATTGTGGCAGCCTGCTCAGCATCCCCACATTAAATTCGTTTTTATCTCTACTGATGACGGATGATATCCAGAAACACGTGTCTAGAGATTTACAGCACTAACCTGCACCAACTTTGGTGGAATACTCCAGTAAATATTCAAGTAAGCATGTACCATGAACTGCATTTACCATAATGCTAAGGGGCGAACTGTGCTGGGAGGTGAAGCAGTGTGCTCCCACACCTTTCTGTTTGAAAAGGCTCCCTTGAGCCATTGAGCTGACGAGCTTGTGGAGATGCACCTGTGAGCGGTACTGAGACCTGAAAGGATTGTGGCAGCCTGCTCAGCAACCCCAGATAAAATTTGTTTTTATCTCTACTGATGGCAGATGATATCCAGAAACACTTGTCTAGAGATTTACAGCACTAACTTGCACCAACTTTGGTGGAATACTCCAGTAAATATTCAAGTAAGCATGTACCATGAACTGCATTTACCATAATGCTAAGGGGCGAACTGTGCTGGGAGGTGAAGCAGTGTGCTCCCACCCCTTTCTGTTTGAAAAGGCTCCCTTGAGCCATTGAGTTGACGAGCTTGTGGAGATGCACCTGTGAGCGGTACTGAGACCTGAAAGGATTGTGGCAGCCTGCTCAGCAACCCCGGATTAAATTCGTTTTTATCTCTACTGATGACGAATGATATCCAGAAACACGTGTCTAGAGATTTACAGCACTAACCTGCACCAACTTTGGTGGAATACTCCAGTAAATATTCAAGTAAGCATGTACCATGAACTGCATTTACCATAATGCTAAGGGGCGAACTGTGCTTGGAGGTGAAGCAGTGTGCTCCCACCCCTTTCTGTTTGAAAAGTCTCCCTTGAGCCATTGAGCTTACGAGCTTGTGAAGATGCACCTGTGAGCTTGTGGAGATGCACCTGTGAGCTTGTGGAGATGCACCTGTGAGCCTGTGAGATGTACCGAGACCTGAAAGGATTGTGGCAGCCTGCTCAGCATCCCCACATTAAATTCGTTTTTATCTCTACTGATGACGGATGATATCCAGAAACACGTGTCTAGAGATTTACAGCACTAACCTGCACCAACTTTGGTGGAATACTCCAGTAAATATTCAAGTAAGCATGTACCATGAACTGCATTTACCATAATGCTAAGGGGCGAACTGTGCTGGGAGGTGAAGCAGTGTGCTCCCACACCTTTCTGTTTGAAAAGGCTCCCTTGAGCCATTGAGCTGACGAGCTTGTGGAGATGCACCTGTGAGCGGTACTGAGACCTGAAAGGATTGTGGCAGCCTGCTCAGCAACCCCAGATAAAATTTGTTTTTATCTCTACTGATGGCAGATGATATCCAGAAACACTTGTCTAGAGATTTACAGCACTAACTTGCACCAACTTTGGTGGAATACTCCAGTAAATATTCAAGTAAGCATGTACCATGAACTGCATTTACCATAATGCTAGGGGGCGAACTGTGCTGGGAGGTGAAGCAGTGTGCTCCCACCCCTTTCTGTCCAACACCTTTTATTGTGGTGGTCCGCATCACTGCACTAAAATGCGTAGCCACGCATTATAGCGCCTCCTTGCAGTCAAGCGGCACTTTAGAAGGAGCACTCAGCAGCCCGGGTCGCCCGCTGGCTGCTTTGAGAGAGTGTGTGAGTGACTGCGGTAGTACTGGACACTGTGCAGTGCTGCCCTCATGTTGAATTTAAAGTGTACATATGCTAGGTAGGTTAGGTCGTAGCCTGTAGTGTGGGTTCGGTTGCCACGGCCAGGCCGCCTGGTGGCTCAGCTGCGTTCGTAGTTGCAGCATTTACATCAGCTGCTGCGTTCACCTGACACAGCGTCATATGACTGCAACAATATACATTGTGTCAATTTGCCGAGAGTGGAGACAGGAAGTAGTCACTCATGAGGCGGGCCACGGCGCGAAGAGCGGCAGTTATGCTTCTTTAGTTTGCGTGGCACTGCTCACATTGCTGCATGTGCCGCCCGTTAATTGGTGCCTTA
Organism: Calotriton arnoldi; assembly: GCA_963921515.1. Classification (NCBI taxonomy): domain Eukaryota; kingdom Metazoa; phylum Chordata; class Amphibia; order Caudata; family Salamandridae; genus Calotriton; species Calotriton arnoldi. The sequence continues at coordinate 500,740 of CAWUFW010000598.1, read as the reverse complement.
TCATGCTGCAGCGACTGGACCGGACACGAGAAGCCGCACAGTCTTCCTCACAGAGAGACTGCACAGATAGTCTATCACAGAGAGACTGCTGGAGACTCGTCATGGCCGAGGCTCACTCAGGTCTCTATTACTTTTTGAAAATATCAGCTCTGCTCACTGGCTGCTTTCGTCGGGCTGGTGCAGCGGCGGACCGAGCTCTGCTGTATAAATAGCACTGGCTGCTTGAAAATATAATTTATTTTACAGCCCTGACTGAGCCTGTATACCTCGCTGCTCTCAGTCTCCTAAGGTTAGCAAATAAATCTAAAATGTTATGTATTAAACCTGAAAACCCAAATGTAAATTGTATTGATAATGGTTATGCATCAGAGGGGGCACAGTGGAAAGAGTCAGCAGGATTTTGGATGGTTGGCCAGCAGGATTTAGTGGCAAGTTTGGCCAGTGTTTTGCCTTGGTTATCCAGGGCGGGTGTTTGGTCTGCACCAGTGTTGGGCGGGGTGGGGGAGGGGATTTGGCAGGTGTGGCCGAAGCTCATCATGTTGAGAGGGCAAAGAGGTTAGTGGCCCATGTTGATGGCTTGGGCGGATTGCAGGGTGGATCTAGGCAGGAAGGGTTGGCACTTGGGGCGGCAGGTCAGGGGCCAGTGGTGGCAGGGAGTCCGCAAGCTGGTAATGTGCCCCTAATGGCACCGGCGGCAATAGGACCGTCACCTCCGCCTAAAGAAAGCACGCCAGCAGGTACGTTACAACCCTTGCCGAGCGTGGGTCTTGGTGACGTACGCTCGGAGCCTGATCAGTTGGGCAGGCACGTGCATCCGGACATTAAGGAAAAGATTTGGAAGGGTGCTTATGTTGATATTTGCGAGTTGATTGTGGATACGCCTAGTAGGGATGAAGCCAAGCAGTGCAAGGAGTGTGCGCATTCCATGGAGTGTAGGCATTGGACATACAAGAGGGTTGATGAGACCATCATTAACTGGGTCAGGTGTTTCACGATTTTTCAGGCTGTTATGGCGGAAAATTCCCTACATTAGGTGGACAGTTGGCTCGCTACCAAAATAGGATAGCATGTGCGCATGATGAGTTTGGGGGCACGGCCTGGAGGGAATACGACAAAGAGTTCAGGCGTATTAAGGCCACTAGACCGACTCTAGGGTGGGACCAAGTTGATTTGAATGCAGGGCTGCGTTTCATGCACCTGCAGAGGGCGATGGCTGGGCCAAGCCAGCCCTTTCGGACAGGCTCCGTTTCAAGCAGTAGTCCAGGGGGCGGGGCAAGGAAGGGGGCATACTGGGATTTCAATAGGAAGACCTGCACCAGGGCCCAGGGTCAGTGCAAGTTCAGGCACAGTTGTTCGTTCTGTGGCCTATCCTCACACCCAGAGTCCAAGTGTTTCAGGAAGGCAAAGGACAAGGGCCCCAAAAAGCATGATTGAGGACGCCTATGTGGTTAAGGACCCCTCTCCGGTTAACTGGCAGGCAATGGTGTCATGGTTAAACACTTACAGCAACAAAGCAGCAGCACAGGCCTTATATGAGGGATTTAAGAGCGGTTTTAGGATTCCAGCTGAGGGCTGTGTTGGCGTGGCGTACTGCAAAAATCAGCAATCCTTATTGGCCAATCCTGACATTGCCAGAAAGAAAATCTTGAAAGAAAGGAAATTGGGGAGGGTGGCTGGTCCATTTGAATTCCCACTTTGTGATGATTTTGTGTGTTTACCGTTGGGCATAGTACCCAAAAAGGACCCTGGGGAGTTTCGGCTTATCCACAACCTTTCAGCCCCAAAAGGACAGTCTGCTAACAAGGCTATTGATGGGGCATTGTGCTCTGTGAAATATGACTCACTTGATCACGCCATTACAATGCTCCAGGAGCTGGGACCTTGTTGGCAAAAGCTGATGTAGAATCCGCTTTTCGTCTGTTGCCGGTTCACCCGGAAAATTTCCATCTCTTGGGTTTTCAGTTTGAGGGAGGATTCTATTTTGATAAGTGTATGCCCATGGGCTGCTCAGTATCTTGCGCTTACTTTGAGAAGTTTAGTACCTTTTTGAAATGGGCATTTAGGAAAAGATCAGGGCACCGTTGGGCTCTTCATTATCTGGATGGCTTCCTTTTCTTGGGGGCTCCGGGCACAGATGATTGCGGGAGGGCTTTGTGATGTTTCCAAGATTTAATGGGTGTTTTTGGAGTGCCACTGGCACAGGCAAAGACTTGTGGACCAACAACCACAATAGAATTCTTGGGCATAGAGTTGGATTCCGAGGCAGGGGTGTCCAGGCTTCCTCAGGAGAAGGTGAGAGGCTTTTCAATAGCACTTGAGGACTGCCTGAGGGCTCAGAAGCTGACGCTGCATCGGTTGCAGGTGGTGGTGGGGCAGCTGAATTTTGCACTCCGCATTATACCCATGGGCCGCCCATTCTCTAAATCTATTGCGCAGGCCATGGCGCGTCTGAAATCAAAGCATCACCATACGAGGCTGGCCAGTGAGGTTCTCCAGGACATGAGAATATGGGAGGCGTTTTTGAAAGATTTTAATGGGTCAGTAGTATGGCCGAGCCATGCCAGGACCAATGCAGAATTGGGTTTATGGACTGACGCCGCAGGCAGCACAGGTTTTGGGGCCATCCTGGGACCAGATTGGTGCGCAGAGCAATGGCCAAGTGAGTGGCGCGAGTCTGGCCTAGTGCCGAACATTGGTTTCCTTGAGCTATTTCCCATCCTGGTGGCTCTCCTAATCTGGCCTGTGCAGTTTCGCAATCGGGTAGTGGTATTCTGGTCAGACAATATGACCGTAGTCGAGCGCATCAATCGACAAACTGCCAGGTGTAAAATGCTTTGCGGTTACTCAAAGAGATTGTCTTAATTTGCATGAAATTGAATGTTGATTTCACTTCTAAACATGTCCCTGGTGTATTGAACAATGCAGCAGATGCTTTATCTCGTTTCAAAATGCAGGCGCTCAGGTTCCACCACCCGGAAGCGGCAGACCTCCCTTCACCATTCCCGGAACATCTATGGCAACTTGATGCCCCAGTTAACCAGACCTCGTTTCAGCCAGTTTAGCGCCCAGGACAAAGCGCTCCTATGAATGGGCTTATAGCACATATTGCAGGTTTCAGGAAGTACATGGGGCGGGGGGGTTGGTTCTCCCATGAGTCAGTAATTGCATTCTTAGGGTACCTGAAAGAGGAAGGGAGGCCCATATCATATGCAAAACGCCATATCGTGGCAATCTCATTTTTTGCAAAAAGTTGGGGTACGCTGATGGGTCAAGGGCATTCCTGGTGCAAAGAGATTTGAGGGGATGGCAGCATTTGGAGGGGTGTAGGGCCGACGTCAGGCGCCCCATTGACACAGTGAAATTGGCAGGGATCATGGCCTCCCTTGAGGGGATATGTAGTTCACCGGATGAAGTTCGCCTCTTTAGAGTAGCTTTTTCCTTGGCCTTTTATCGCGCATTAAGGGTGAGCGATTTGGTGGCAAGGAACAAAAGAGATCTGAAGGGAGGACTGCAGTGTAAAGACATACAATGGCCCAATGGCTCGCTAGCAATTACTATTACCCAGTCCAAAACTGACCAGATGGGTAGGGGGGGATCACATATTGCTGCACTGCGCTACGGGGAGCAGCTGTTGTCCACTAAGTAATTTGGAATCCTTTCTAGCTCACTGGGGAGAGGGTACGGGTGACCCTCTTTTGTTGCATCAGGATGGGACACCGTTAACTAGATTCCAATTCACTAAGGTGCTCAAGGCGGCTTTGGGGGCTGCAGGTCTGGATCCCCCCGTATATGGTTCCCATTCATTTCATATTGGCGCAGCAACAACTGCCGTGGGTATGGGGTTGGCAGCACAGGTGGTGCAAAGGATAGACCGTTGGAAGTCTAATTGCTACAAACGATATGTGAAATTGAACATGTTGTAAATGTCAACGTTGCGGTGTTAGTGCCTTATCCTCTTTCTCTCATCAACGCAGGTGGTGGAGAGGTTAGGGGGATCCAGCCAATGGACGCCGCATTGCTCCTGGGTTACGCTGGAGCTGGAGTCGTTACAGATGTGCTGGTCTTGGGGCACTCCTATGTGAGGCGTGCATGGAGCGTTTATCTCGCAGGTGACTACGCATCACGAGCACTAAAGGACGGATATCTGCTGACTTTCTGTGGCCAAGGGGGGCTGCGCGTGGCTCAATTAAGGACTGCATTGGACAGACTGTTGCCCCGGAGGCTTACGCTTCCTGGAGTGATAATTGTACATGTTGGAGGCAATGACATGGCAGAGTTGGGTTGGAGAGACCTATGTAAGCTAATTATTTCTGAAATGTGTTGGTTGGCAAAGAAATTCCAGGGGGCCACAATCGTGTGGTCTAATATGATTCCGAGGGCGACATGGAGAGGTGGTAAGTCGGTGAGAGCCATCAATGAATCGGTAAAGAGGTTGAACCGAAAACTTGGTAAGTTGTTCAGGACGGATTGGTTGTCAGCCATATCTCATGGGTGCATCAAAGGAGAGCGCTTTCTTTTGCAGAATGGAGTGCATTTGTCCGAGGAAGGTAACGCTATGTTTCTGGAAAATCTGCTGGCCTGGCTGGCCCAGCGCACTTTAGCGGGCAGGGGGGGGGGCAGATAGTATGTGAACTATGCCGGCCTGTGGTGCGTAAGGTCAAGATTGGGGGGACACTTCGGCTCCTTTTCGCCATCCTGTTTTACCAAATTTGACATCGACATTCATGGACCCTCCAAAGGGTGCTGCCACCAGGTCGGAAGGATGTGGCAGGAGTGCAGAGGGTTTCTGGTGCGGTCGCTGACGTGGTCCTTTACCTAGCAGCCACCAGCGCATGCGCAGTTGGGCATAACCTAGCACTTGACCGGGGGGGGGGTGGTGACAAACCTGGGTGTAGGGGGTGCCCCGCGGTAGGTATACTAAGGGCAGCCGGGCCTCCTGCACAAGTTTCTTCACTGACTTTGGTGCCCTCCCCATGGGGACGGACGGGAGAGGGAAATGGGACTCCTCCCACAAGGAGGGCCCCAAAGGGGTAAAAGAAGGGGCAGAGCCAGTCTTGATATCACTCGGAATTGTTACAGAATAATTTGCTTGGTTACACAGGAACAGACTAGTTATGCTTAGGTGATTCACTTGTACTAGAATTTATGTTAAGGCTAGGGTACAAAAATGTAACACCAAAAATGTAAATAATGTGGTTACTGTGTAAAAAGGTATAAAAGTGTGGTTTTAATTGCTTGTTAATAATTACGGCCTGGGGTCTTACGACCCCTATCCCAAAGAAATACCGAAGTGTATTTGTTTGCATTTGTGTCTTGAGGTGGTTATGGGTATGGTAAGTATACACTTGCATTGGCCATCAGCGACTCCCTGGCCATATGGAAGCAGCAATGTGATGGCAATATACAAAACACACAGTCCAGGATACAGTACTGTTTATCCAGGGTAGCGAACGAAAAATTCGTGTTTATGAGTTTAATTACTGATGGAAAGAAACCATCTGGGTTCTTCTTTTAACCTGCTTAAACTCTACCCTGACATGGTCCCAGATAACTTGAAACTAGCAGCAATAAACCCTTACTGATCATTATGTTCCTGGTCATTTTAGGTCGATTTAACTGTTGTTGTTCCCAGCCAAACTGCAAGAACAATTGGCGTCCCTACAACTGCAGCAGTTGTAGGAGTAACTGTTCCTTTGAGCCTTTCCAGTCAGACCTCCATCTGGCGATGGGCGCTGATGAGGTGGTCATGGCGCGTGGAAGGGCAACGAGGATGGTGATGCTGGGACCCTGATCTCATTAGATCTGTCAGGAGCCTCAGACACCACCAACAGCTGCTGGCTCAGTGCTGAAGGAAACTGGCATTGGTGGCCATGCTCTTGATTGGCTGAATCATATCCTTCTTCACACTCTCAAATAGCACAGATCATTTACATTTCCAAGCACACTAGTAAACTGGGGTGTTTTCAAAGGACCACCATTTTCCCTCCATAAATTAATATTCATTCTTTCCCTTTGAAACTCTGTCTTAAGTTCTTTGGTGGATACTAGCAAGATACAGTTTCCATTTCGCTTCAGTGGCATGCCGGCTCATACAGCCATGAAGATCTTTTCGGCCTTGGGTGGCACCTGATGGTTGCTGAATATGACCTTCCTTAAGCTCAAAGCTACCAAGTTGGACCATCTTTTGACCGAAAGTGACCCTATATACTTGGAGTCCAAGCGTTGACCCTCATGTAAGAGTACCTTTGCACCAGTTAAGGTTGCGATTGCACCAGTGTCCCCACCTACGACTTCTCAGTAGAAGCCTACCTTTTTCTTACACTACATCAAAAAGTCCTGAGTGCTCAATGCCTTGCTCTAATCTAGACCGGACTTTTGTGATGGAGTGCATCCGAGTCTTTCAGAGCACTCTATTAACAGATTGCAACACATCCAGAACATAGCGTCGAAAACCCATTTTGGACTTGCATCCTTTGATTGTGCTTCAACCAACCTCCTGTCATATCATTTGCTTAAGGCTAAAAAAGGATTAATTATAAAGTTCAATATCTGACAAAAATATTTCTAGATGTGGGCTCCTTTCTTTCAGAAAACTTTGTAATACCTCACCCTTTTCGTTAAGAAGGAAAACTTCTTTTGGAAAATCTGCCTTTCAGACGTTATGAACTCTGTGATTGTTTTTGTGTCCATGGCACTAGGCCATGGAAAACTGTCCTCAATCAAAAAGCCATTGCAGCCCATCTAAAATGTCATAAAACCCATAAAACATAGCTGTGTAACAGAGACAAGAATCAATTGGGTCTTCAGTTTGACCACCTGTATTAAGCGTTGCTTCATTCTATGGTGCCAAGAGACCAGGGTGTGGGTGGTAGGGCTCTTAATAAATAACACTTAAAATAGCAGCATAAGCTGGCGGAAAACAGGGAACCTTAATTATGAATGTGGCTTACTTGGGCTAAATTCAGACCCTTCCTTCGACAGATCTAACAACTTTAAAAATACTTTTACCATTTGATAAGGGATTGGAGTTTGAATGAGTGGAGTCCGAGTGCTTGAGCACTTTACTAATTTCCCAACCATGGAAGGGGTGGGACTTAGATCTCAGCAGTGCAGGAACTGACCCTCCCACAAAAACAGATACATGCTTGAGGCAGTTACCGCTGTCCTCAGGAAGTTGTAACCCTGATGGATGTCCGCTGCCCAGAGCCTCAAACCACAAGCTGGAAAGCCACTCTCTGCAAAGGCTTCCAGGTCACTTTGCACCACCTGATGTTATCGGCTCTCCACAGGCAGATTGTGTGAGAGAAGCCGATATCGTGTGACAAACAGTGGCACCATGTGGGTTGGCATGTCTGCTGCAACAATTCAAGTGGCAGAGAGTGGGTTTTACCAAACACAGTATCTGAGCAGCCATGGTGTCTGAAAAGCTACCAAGGTTTGTGCAGCAGGTCAAACTCTCAGGCTTACCAGGGGTTGTGTCACATGGCCCATAGGGACATAGTCATCGTCACTCTCTGCAGGTTCCTGGAATTTTGACTGAACATTGTGAGCAAGGTCGAACAACAATGCCCCTTGTTATTTTGTCCTGGTCAGGCCTTAGCACCTAGACAAAACATACTGATGCAGCTGTTGTTTGGACAACGTACTTTAGTTTTATTGGGATACACGAATAGGTAGGAGACACTTGGAGAGGGACCTTTCCAGAGAGAAGAGCGAGACAGCACCTATGATGTAGATCTACCATCTATAGGCTAAGGTATTGGGTCTGCTGACAAAGCCCAGAGATCTTCAAATATATAATACTGCTTCTTAGCAAGAGAGGAATACAACAGAGGGAGGTCAGGCTCTATTGTCTTTTCATGATGACATCTCCCTTCATGATTTATGGACTAGCTGCTATGCTGACTGTATTTGTACTATGCATTTTCCTGCTTGTTGTGGCACGTATACTGCATGTTAGGGCACGTTAGTTAAAATAAATATTTTAAACTGTTTCGTGTCTTTGTCAGATCTTATTGTGGACAAGTACAAGAGTGCGAGCGAAAGGGTGTGTCTTGTTACCGCGATTCCTGAGAGATCTGGGAGTGTTGTGTTCTGGTGTGTCTAATCATTTGTTTCTCTGTGAGTGAGTAGGAGAGCAAGTGAGACACTATAGCAAGTCGGTCCTGGGCTCATGGGTACTAAGGTGGTAGGATGACTCAGTCCCTATACACCAAGGTCCTATAAGCCTATGCATAGTTCTGTTTTTGGGCAGAATCCCTGCAACATGGCGCCGCCAACGTTTGGTCTGGTACTTATTCATGAGACCCCTGAGTAGCGTTTGTGCTTGTCCACAATACCCTCTCACCGGTTACCGGAGATGTCCGTGGTGGGGGGGCATAGCCTCCTATATTTGTAGGGTATCCCTATTGCTATAGGTTTTTCAAGCTTGAAGTTTAAATGGTTTTAGACCCAGTTTTGCTCTGCCGTTTTCCTTGGTCCGTTTTTTATAAACATGGCACAAGCTGTCGCCATTGCGGCACATAACCGCGCTGTGGTTACAGCATACTTGACTAAACACGGGGTCCCCAATGCAGGGGCAATTTCGTAGTCGAGGCTGATCCAGCATACCGCTTTGAGGTATTCTATTCTCAGGTTACATTTCCGTCAGTGGATGGAAATGATCATTTGTTTCATGAATATACGCCCGCTGCCCCTCCTCAGGCGTATCGTCCTTATGCGTTACTTGAAGTTCCGTTGACATCCTAGGAGCATACCATTTGGTTTAATGGCACCCTTCCTCACCCTGTTTCTTCTGTTTGAATGGGCACCTTATCTATCGATGGGGCCACTTGGCCTGTTTTGGCTGGTTATACACCACATTCAAATTATCTTAATGTTACTATCGCAGAGCTGCGTCAATTGTATACACAGATCAATCATCTTCATAGACGAGTCATACAGTTTAGGTCTCGTGCTCTTCAGGCAGCTCCGGCTGCAGCAGCTGCTCCTCCACCACCAGGACATGGCGGTGGACTTATCATTAGTCCCGTCATGATTAACTCCATGATGGGTAAACGTCCTCAAAATTGTGATGACTTGCCATTTTGGCTCGCACAAAAATTTTAGCAACTTGAAGCTGTTTTTCAATACTACTCCAGTTGAAAAACACAGGATCCTTACCATGAGTTTACCGAGTGGTCTGATTCCCTCTTTAGCTGACTGCACCACCTGGGGGACAGTGTTTGCTTCCGTGTATACACTGTGCTTTGGCACCCCCTCCATGAGTGTCTACCGAGCGTTCTCAAGAAGGTACAGGATGGACACGGGGCTGGTCCAGCCCTGGATTTGGGGATGAAGTTAGTGGGAATGTTCCCTATTGTCTCCGATATGATTCTGGTCAATTTTAAATGTGAGGCAGTTTGCTTACAAGTTCGTCAGCGCCTAGCGACAGTTGTGGAAGTGGATCGGCAGCAACCGTTGCCGATTATCATTGCAGATGTGTATACATCTTTGGGTCGCAATAGCTTGGGAATTCGGCCATTTACACAGGCACAGAGTAGACCCCCCTCCTGATAAGGAGGGTCATCCAGTCTTTCCTAAAAAGGCTTGGAACAAGATCCAGTGGCAGCAACAACAGAAGCCTGGTTCTCGTGCAGGTTCGCCTCCACCTGACGCTTCTGAGCGTAGATATGATTTGCGTGACCGCTCTAAAATTAAGACACCCGAGAGGTTCCTGATCCTCGTTCTCCTCATTCATTTCAGGAATCATCGGATCAACAATTTGGCGGAGGAGAGCGTCAGGATTGCAGACAAGGCGAGTCTGCACAAGCAAGACGTGACCTGCAGCGCCAGTTTGACGTGAAAGTCAAGCAGGAAGAACCACCTCAATACCGTGCCCCATTTCAGAAGAAAAAAGTTGCCGCTTTGACTGCAAAGTATGCCTCAGACGGTGAGAACCCTGCTCCTCGACAGGAGTTGGGCGGTAACAGTCCTCAACAGCGCGGCAGACGTTACCATAGTGCGGCAGACACTCCACCAGCGTCTGGAGGCGAAAGCAACTGACACTTTCATTACTGTAGAAACAGCCAATACTCGAGTTGCCCCTCCAGATAGGCTTTATGAAGTAGCCCTCCAAATTGAAGGTGATATTAAACACCCAGTTAAAGCAGTCTTTTGGAAAAATCTCACTTCTTATGATATTTTGTTGGCGGAGGCTGATTGGCCTCCCCCTTTTGTCCTAGCTTCCTCCACAGGGGAAGATGTTATTCTATCCAGTTTTTCGCAATACGTTCCTGATGACGATAAAATGGCGTATGCCTCGAAGTGGGCATTGTCCTTGACTCCGGCATTGTATCGAAATCAGGCAGGTTGGAACGAGGATTCCCCGGTTCATGTGATTCATTTGCGTTCTACCCCTCAGCCCCAACCACAGTATCAAATCAAACGAGACGCAAAAGCGTCCGTAAGTGACATATTGACACAATTGGAATATCAGGGTGTGATTGAACCCTGTGTTTCATCCATGAATAATCCTCTTTTTCCGATATTGAAACCAGACGGTTCGTATCGTATTGTTTTAGATTAAAGACATTTAAACAGTCATGTTCGTACCTTTGCGGTTCAGAACACACATAGCTCTGCGTTGGTGAATAACATTGTTCAAAAAAAAGTATAAAACGACTTGTGATATTTCCAATTAATTTTTCAGCCACTCTTTGGCTCCTGAGAGCCGCGATTTGACCGCATTCAGTGCTCTCGGCAATCAGAGATGATATATGAGATTGCCTATGGGATATAAGAATAGCCCAGGCATGTTTGCGGCACACATTGTTTCAATTTTACATGATATTGACCCTGATGCCTTCTCTTATGCTGATGACATTTATTTGACGGATGGTGATATGACTCCGCATATTATGCCCGTGGATCGCATAGTTACACATTTTGGGGAGTTAGGCTACAAATTTAATTTTGCAAAATCACATAATGCCTTTCTGGAAGTAGTTTTCCCTGGTTATAAACTCAATAACGAAGGTAGGGGGTTGGCCCCCCACTTTTTGGAGAAATGTGCTCAATTGCAGCTTCCCTCTACCCTTATAAAATTGCAGTCTTTGCTGTTTTAAAAAAAATTTTGGCAGAACATATTCCTGATTATGTCCAGCGTATCAAGCCGCTATACGTGCTGATACAATCCTCTTTTTTGTCTTCCAGTTGACTTACGGAACATACAGCAGTACTTAGGTCTTTGCAGTCTGATCTGCTTGCGACTCAATTCTTGTTAACGAGAGATACTACTACTAATTTGGTCATACAGATTGTACCAGGAGCGTTCAGATTCACGTACGTGACTTTCAATGAAGGGGACACCGTCCCCATTGCTTATAAATCGCATTTGTATAGTCCAGCTGAGATGCGTTTCTCTTCTACACAAAAGATTTTGACAGCTGTCCAGATGGCGATTCTGAAAGAACGCTCTCTGGCTCAGGGTAAACGCATTTTCATGGTCTAGCCAGTGCCTGCTTTAGAAGCAGTCACAAAGGCAAGTGTCCCAAATTCCAAAGCCTTGCATCCGCTTTGGATACAATGGGCTAGTTCTTTGACGCTGGCTGATGTCAACTTTATCTTTGACCCTTCTTTGCAAACACAGGAGTTTTTACAATATGAACATGTTCATCCTCCACCTTTATCATTACTCCATCTTGATCAACACAAATGCGTTATTTACACTGGTGGGTCTGCGCAGGCAGCCATTGGTTCTAAACATGCTTATTCTGCAACCTGTGCGATTGTGGCAGGTACGATTGTTGATGGGGATTTTAAATCCTCTGTGGTGCACACACAATCTCTTGGAGATTGCACAGCTCAATTGGCGAAGCTACGTGCTTTGGTTTTAGCTCTTGAGTTTGCTGATCCAGATGTTCCTACCCTTGTGCTGTGCGATTCGGTTTACTGTGTACAATCCTTCAATGAGAATTTGTTCTTCTGAACACAAAATTATTTCCGTGATTCTAAAGGCAGTGCAATTAAGCATAAAACACTTTGGGTCCGCGTGGCCGCTCTGAAGGAACGTTTGCCACTCACACATGTTATCCATACATTGGGCCATCAACGTGTGGGAGCACACGCTGTTGGCAATTCACTGGCTGATGAAGCAGCCAAATCTGCAGTAGCCACTTGTTCAGTAGTGGCAGTCACTAGGTCAGTGACTAAAATTGATGATGATATCCTAGCGGCTATAGCTGCGACGAAGGAGGGAACAGAGTTTCCCCAAGGTTTCCCTTCACGTTATACATACCACTTGTCGTCTGATCAAATTCCATTTGCGACCATTCCGTCCGTTGGGGATCGGCTGATTCCCAATGAGGACCGCAAACTTTCTTTAATCATGGCTGCACATGCCGTAGTGACAGCGACTAGTTCCCTTTTACAGCAACGTTTTTGGTGGCGTGGTTTGTACCAACAGGCACGTAAATATATTCTTTTCTGTGACATTTGTCAACAGATTAAGCCTTCAACGGTTTCACGTCCACCCCACACTCAACTATACATTTCAAATCAACTGTTTGGTTGTGTTTATCTTGATCACTGCGGTCCTTTAACATCTGATAACGCTTTTAAGTATATCTTGGTTGCAATGGATTCGTGCACTAGATTCCTTTGGGTTTGGCCGCAACGTAGTGCTGACACTCGAACTGTTATAAAAGATTTGCGTGTCTTTGTAGGGACATTTGCCTGTGGCACCTTCCATTCTGACCAAGGTCCTGCTTTTGCCACTAAGGCTTACCGGGATGCGATGAAGTCCCTGGGAGTGCAGGTGCAATTCTCGTCTCCATATCGACCTGAGGGCAATTCTGTTGTGAAGCGGATGAACCGTGACTTAAAGCAATCTTTAACAGCTCAGGTCTTAGGTACTGGTCGGGGCTGGTTGACTCATCTATATGGAGTTCAACGTGCACTTAATCATCTCCCTAGAAGATCTCTGGGTGGGCGGACCCCATACGAAATGCTCTTTGGCATAAAAATGTTTGTGCCAGACCTTGATGGTCTAGACATTGTGGAGTCTGCCACAACGTTTGATGTAGATAACCATTCTGCTATGTTACAGGATCTACAAGAGGCTTGTGATTCTTAGCAAAAACCCATTTGCCCTCTTCCACGGATGCAGCGGTGCTGATTCCGGTTTCTGGCTGGCTTCCTAAAGTTGGTGATCTGGTCCGAGAGAAGGTGGAGAACAAGAAAGAATTTGGTCCATCGTACCGCGCACCAGTTAGAGTCCTTGGTTTAAAAGGCACCCATACTGTGATCCTGCCTCCGTTACCTGTTCATAAGGAGAATTATTACATTTCAAATCAAGCATGTCAAGCTACACCATTTGGCTGATACTGAATAGTATGCCTCCAAGCATTCCACGCTGGGATCTTTCACTGAATCCGATGGCTTCTGTTTCTTCGACTAGTCCCCCACAACTGGAGGGGGAAGATGGAATCTTCAATTGATTTGTTGCCTGTTTTACCTTTTACATCTACAACGGTGAAGAATGATTATGCTTCTCCTCCAGTTGAAGTTATAGTCGACGTTCCTGAGAGTACAATTCATTCACCTTCCAATAAAGAACAACCCCCGTTGTTTCAGCTGGGGTTCAGTGGTTACTATATGGACCGTAATAGCTTTTCTTCCGATACATCTTCATTGTCATCATCTGTGGCAGACCCCCTACACGTATCAGTCTTTTCATCTGGTGGTTCAAAAAGACTTACCTTGTCCCGCCCTGGACATATGTCTGGATGGTGCCGACGATGGTGTTCCTATTCATGTGGATTGGGTTTGTGACTGTTTTTCCTGCTGATTAATGGCCATTACTTACCTGACCGCTCTGCTGTGAACTTGGTAAATGGAGTTCTGGCCCCTCAAACTTCATCTCATAAAATGAAAAGATATCAGACCCTAGTTAATATTTCAGCATTTCCAATCATTGATGGCAGTGTTTGGGATAAAGTACCATTCGATAACCATGGCCCGACCGAGACTTTGAACATTCCATACGTATTCCATGTTTCTTTAGGAGATGTGGTTTTGCCTGGCATACATTCTGATGACTGGGATGTTCACACTGTTTATTCATTGTTTTCAGATTTGAAATACTATACTGCTTTTGACACGGAGGATTTGTATTTGAATTCGGCAAATTACGCTGATTTATTCTGTTACCAACATTATGGCCATCATTTTTTGCACAAGACCAATACACAAAGACCCTATTTTGATTATACCCAGTGGGAACATCGCCCAACCCAGTTACAGGGGAGCTAAAAGACACAACAAAGTAAATGTATGTATTTTACAGGTTACAATCTTTCTGACCCTCACTCCTATTTTTATAAACGAAAGATACCCAACCGAACCAAATTTATGCTGACCCATACTAAATTAGTCTACTCCCTGTCCTTCATAACTGATTTGTCTGTGAAAGGTTATGATAATTGGAAGGACACGGTTGAATTAAAATCCATTTGGGGTACCAAGAATTGGCAGGTGCAGGGTGCTGAATCATTGCATCGTGCGTGTCTGATACCATCTCAGCTTATATTTTTTAATGAGACGGTACAGCAGACTACATGTTTTGGTTTAGCCACAGCTAAAAATCTAAATACTCCCTCTATTCCGTTATTGGCTGCTTATGACACATGGCAAACATATACCAACTACACAATTGAGGAATTAACGGTCATGTTTCAGAAATGCACGCTTAACTCTTCCAATATTGACCCCTTGGGATGGTTATTGTGGCCCACAAGCTCACATGTATGTCAATTACGCTTTTTGAATCCCACAAAAGGGTTTTCACAAAGTAGACCTGATCCTCGTTTTCCACATTCCCATACAATTACCACATATTCTGTCGGTAAATTATATTAACAGTGGTTGGAACATTCGACATTGTCATCTGTGAAACAACATCTTTCCCTCTTATCAGGTGACATCATTCTTTCGGATTTTCTTTTGGGTCCAAAGTCCCCTCGAGCAAAACGTTTTGTTTATGCAGCATATAATGAATTTTGAAAGCTATCGCAGATGGAAGCTGCGGTGGGCCTGCGCCAAATTGACCAGGATAATTAAAAAAAAATTCTTACAGTAGTCGATAACAGCATTAATACACTGTCTTCTCATACATATACTTTGGATAATATTGTATCATCAGTCGTTGACATTGTTCAAAATGAAGTGTCTGTTTTGTATCATGGTCAGAATCAGTTACGTTCTGTAATGCAATTTGGTTGGGCCTTGCAAACATTAAAAAGTGGAAAAATACCATGGGATTACATGAATGCTTCTGCACTGTTTTTGCCATTTAATTTGACTGATAAACAGAAATTGATGTCAATGAAAGACACAACATACACATTGTTACATACTGAACAACTAGAACAGTTACCATTTTCTGTGGCAGAGACTGATTCAGCTGTGTGGTTGATACATTGGGTTATTTCACTGCCTATCTCACTCTTTCAATTTACGGCCTGCATGAAACACTATCCAGTTGGTAGATATGAGCCACTCGGCAGTAGCTATATTCATGAATTATGGTTGTTGCCTTTCACCTTTTGATGTCAACGAGCAGATAAGGAGGTTTTCCTTACAGGGGAGGAGTGTGATACCACAGTAGGACACTCCCTAGTCTGCAAACAAGTAAAACTTTACAGTTTCTGTAACGCTTCGGCCCCTAATTTGGCTTGTTTTTTTAAAGGGACCCCGGTCCCAGCTATTATTCCCACACTAACTTTGCTTTCTAACTGCAGTTATCTGCTTTTAAATAATCATAACTGCTGCGGCTTACAGGCAGGCATCCCGTATATAGTAACAGTTTCACAACGTGTTACATGTTGCAGCAATGTCCTGTTTCCACCCCCACATGGGATTGTAGATAGTTCGCTTTGGCCTTCCGTTCCAACTTTGAAAACAGATTTCAATAAGCTAAGCAGACTCAAAGCGATATTGTTTCAACAATAAGTGGTTCTCACGTCAGCTCGTGAGACCTTCGAATTGCAGGTGGCGAGAACCGCAAGTGAGATTCACTCACTGCTAAACACGAATCTCCCACTCCATTTTGGAGAATTAACTCAACAAATATTTAATGCGTCTGATACAGAGGGCCTTGCCCACTTTTTTAAACTTGTGGGATCCGGCCTTGTCACCTCCTTTCAGACTATTTTTGGAGTAATCCCAGCCATTATCCATTCGATTTTTTTCCAGCGCCTACCGAGGGTTTCCTCTGGTGCTCCTGTTCATTTGCGGCATACTTGTACTTCTATTGCTGCTCCGCAATGGCTGCTTGACCTGTGTTGCTGCCAAGCCCGGTCCAGCTGCAGCTGTACCGTGATCGACTGCGGCAGCTTTTTGGTTCAATGCCACTGAAAGCTCTTGACCGACTATTGGCTGACCTTCCGTTATGCCTACTTCACCTGCGTGCAACCTGTGTTCCACTGCCTCCAGTGCCCTTTTCAATGGGCCCTTGCTGTCTGCCTCTCTAATACGTCACTCGCTGCCCTGTATTATGAACTGTTGATGGCTCAGTTGATGGCCCATGACCAGGACTGTTCCGTGGGTAGGTGCCTAGTGAGCGATCCTCTACTTGGACAAACGGTAGACTTGAGTACCTGTGCTCGTGCACAGAGCCTCTTGGATCGGAGTTTCATCGAAGTTAACGCAGGTTGCCCAGATATGCTCCTAACGGCCTCTGGATATGAGGAGCATGTGTGCTCGTTTGACTTACTTAATTGGATGGCATACCTTTTTACTATGGAAGGGTCAGACAACATACTGGAGTTTATGGCATTTCGCTTTTCTCTCGACATTTTTGGCTCCGAAGATTCGCTGTGAATGGATATATTTTTGGATACCCAGTTGGCTGCATTTTTAATCTTAATTTTTTTTTTGGCTCAAAAAATATTCTACATGGGACACCACCGAGACGCTTTGCCTCTGCTTAACTCGGATTTTTGTTTTAGCATAGTGCTAACGACCCGACCAAGGGGAGGGTGTCACATGGCCCATAGGGGCATTGTTGTGTTCACTAAGTTAGCATGAGCACGCTGCAGTTTGCCCACTGCTTTGAGCACGTTACTACACGACTTTGTTTTTGGAATAATTTCTATGGCTGTTTTCACATGAGAACTCATTGCTGTGTTCACTCTCTGCAGGTTCCTGGGATTTTGACTGAACATTGTGAGCAAGGTCGAGCAACAATGCCCCTTGTTATTTTGTTCTGGCCAGGCCTTTGCACCTAGACGAAACACACTGATGCAGCTGTTGTTTGGACAACGTACTTTAGTTTTATTGGGATACACGAATAGGTAGGAGACACTTGGAGAGCGACCTTTCCAGGGAGAAGAGCGAGACAGCACCTATGATGTAGATCTACCATCTATAGGCTAAGGTATGGGGGTCTGCTGACAAAACCCAGAGATCTTCTAATATATAATAATACTGCTTCTTAGCAAGGGGAGGGAGGTCAGGCTCTACTGTCTTTTCATGATGACATCTCCCTTCATGATTTATGGACTAGCTGCTATGCTGACTGTATTTGTACCATGCATTTTCCTGCTTTTTGTGGCACGTAAACTGCATGTTAGGGCACGTTAGTTAAAATAAATATTTTAAACTGTTTCGTGTCTTTGTCAGACCTTACTGTGGACAAGTACAAGAATGCGAGCGAAAGGGTGGGTCTTGTTTCCGTGATTCCTGAGAGTTTTTTAATCTCAGTTAAAGCCATGTTTACGACCGCAGTCTGAACAGCCAGGAGCCTCTTTAGCATTCAATGAAGATACTGGGGTTGGGAGTATTGTGTTTGCAGTGCAGGCACTTCCCTCTAGGTGGAGCCACTGCCATCTTCACTGCCGCCGCCCGCAGCAGTCACCCGCCGGCTCCGCTAGTCGCATGTGCCATCTCTACATGTCCTGTCTGGAGCTTCGGAGCTGCCATGTTCCACCCTATCCGGAGCCTCAAGCTACTGCAATCTGTTATGTTTTTCTATGTTGTGTACCCCTTTGAAGATCATTTTGCAGATTCATACATTTCTCAGTGCGCGTCATGCAGTTTTCATGATGCATAAATTCGCAATGCAGCGTTGCTAAATTAGGAGTCGTCCTCTGCTCCTCTACAGTCCACTTGCTTTTTTGCACACAAGCGCCAGTTTTCGATGCAATGTTGCGGCTGCAGCCGAGATGGCTTTGCAATGTTTTATTCATCATGTACACTTTATTGAGGTACGGCCTTGGCAAGTAGCGTGTTTATCTTTCCTCCATTCACCTTGCATACGGATGGCCTTACAGCTCTCGCCTATTAATGAAACTGACTATTTTTGTCCATGTTCCTTCTTTATTTCTGTTGGATGCATTTGTGTATGTTTTCTACATAATGGTGCCAATTTCCCATTACAGCTCTACCAGGTACATTAATAGAATGTTTCCTAGACAATAGTGTTTCAAGTTAACCCCCACCATTCTATTGGTTACATTCATGTATAGTTTGAGGCTAATTATCTTTTAGTTTCCCTGTTCCCATTCTATGTTGCAGCCAATGGAACTCCAGGTGTCCTCTTCGCACTTCCGATCGAACACACCCTGGCGTGTTTTGCAGCCCTTGACATTTCGCTCAGTTTCTTTGCAATGATATTCCATACATACATCCATTTTTGCAGCCAATGGAATCTCAGTGGTGCTCTGTGCATGTCTCACTGGATACCACTTTGTCAAAGATGCCTCCAGTGAGGGCCTCTGAGATCACCATCACATTCAGAGCAGTGCCCCTAAGCAAACCCTTCCATTTCTGTGCGGCCGCAGTTGCTTTGAGACCAAGAGCAGAGAGAAGAGAAGCTCTGAGCAGGATATCCTGAGCTCCGGAGGAGACATCTACTGCTCTCACTATCCAGACTAAAGGTATGATGGACTTCAGCAAACACATTGTTTGGTAAATGCTTCTTACTCTTGGAAGAATGTATACTCAGTACTTATGTTAAGGTAGTAGTAAGTTAGGATGACATAGATAATGTTGGGTGTCTTCGCCCAATACTTACGAACAGTCCTCATTTTAACTGCAGGCTTTATGACAACTATTATTCTTCATCATGATGTATATATTCATTTATTATATAATTTAAAAAACTATATTTTAGAAAGGAGTAGCAGACCTAGCTGTGTTTTATTTTGTGTACAAAGCCAATTATGGCTCCACAAAGCAAACCCTAGCCTGCCACAGATACACATGACAGTTGGTGGGCACTCCCATCTGTCCACCTTATTCTACTTGCACCAGGGGTATCTTAAATGCGAGGGGCTAATGGAGGAAGCCAGGGTGTGGGAGCATCCTTCTCCTGCAATCCCACACTGGATGGCGTTGTTGATGTGTCACCATCTGCACTGCCCGTGTTCTCCAAGCTGCCAACATTTGCACCGATGGAGTTACTAATGCCTGCGCTATCTGCGGAAACCACAGATATTACTCTGGACCCTTCATGGCCTCGACTCTCTAAAGCTGCCATGGTCTGCCCCATTTGGAGCCTCACTAGTATTCCATACAGAAGTCCTGGGTGGGAGTCACTTCACAGCATCCGAGCTGCTGCGGCAAGGTCTAGGGGTGGCACCATGTTCAATATTCAGCGCCGCCGTCTGCTGCATGCACAAGCATGCACTGCAGTCGGAGGTATTTGGAGTATAATTGATCGGCTGAATTTAATGGAGGTATCGATGACCCTCTGCTCTATCGGATGCTGCCACTATCCTGTGTCCCCAGTGCTGGAGCCATAACTGGCCATCAGAACTATATGGAGCCATCCCAGATCACCTGCAATATCTGGATCTGTAAATGACCATCTCCACTATCCAGAGCTGCTACCAGTTTCACTATCTGGGGATGTAGCTGGCTGACTGCACTCTCAGAAACTGGCACAGGGCAGTCTCTGTATGTCCACCCCGGAGCCTCTGCGTACCTAGCTTCATGCAACATTCCAACAAGAAGTGATGTCAGACACCTTACTCCTTGGAGAGATAATAGGGTCTCATCCCTTGGCCTCAGAAAGAAGGGGCGAAAGACCTCACTGCCTCCAGACTGCCCAGTGGGCACTAGGACTAGACCGAGGAGGTAGTAACACCCAGAATCCATGGGCGTTTGATGCATGTCCCTCACTGAAGGAGCTTGGGATAGCAGTGATAGCTCTCGGTGTAACACTATCAACAGCTGGGATGGTCAGTCAGTGGAGATACAGTGGTCGGTCCTTTTCTCCGGGTCAGTGGGTGGATGGGGCGGGGTAAGCAGTTTTATGTTTCATGCCAACCTTTCCCCAGGCTGTCCCAAGGCCCTGGACTCTGCTGCCTGCAGAGGTGTTCGTAGTTAAACCATAGTGTCACCGTGCAAACAAGGAGTGCAGCCTAGCAATCACGTGGGGCCCACACACACCACAAGGAGCCTATCTCGACAAATCAAACTGTGCATGTCTATGAGATATCTATAGGAGCCGAGTCCGGTCTCGTCATCCGGTGGCCCAGTCCTCAGGGTTTTTACGCCGTTTACTTCCAGAGGCAGAGCCTGCAGGTTAGGGCCCGACTCCTGCAGAGGGTTCATGGAGGCGGGAAAACCAATCCTCGACTCGTGAGCTGAATGTTTCTGCAGTTTTTAAAGACAACCCCCACGTGATGCGCTCTGCTGAACGCACACAATCCGAAAAGATATTTTTCTGCTGCCTGTGTCCAAAACGGAGCTGAAATTACTCGTGTGTCACACTTAATATCTGTAATCCGAGAGCACGCACAGTGGGAAGGCCGCTCTCTTGGTTCTGTAATTCATGTAATGTGTCACTTGACCCGCCGCCCCTCTATCTCTTCACCGACTGTTAAGTAAGGGGAGGCAGCGATACTAACAAATATTGTTTCCTGCCTTCCCTTACAAATAACCCCCTACTTTTTTTCAGGAAAAATATTTGGCATTTTATATATATATAGCGCTTCAGACTGAATTAACACGATTCGCCCGCCTGGTACTAATTTAGGTTTTGAAACAATTGGACAAAAACCATACTTGATGGCTGATAGAAGGGAGAGAGCAGGAGGTACTCATCCAGTCTTTCAACTGCACAAGGTGCAACTGGGAACCCTGGGTTCAAATCCTGGCTTGCCCACTTGACCAAATTGCGTGATCCTAGGCAAATTTCTGTACTTCACTGTGCATCATTTGAATTGTCAAATCGGAGTCCACTATGAAGAAATTCAGGTCAGAATGTATGCAATCTATAAATTTCACTTACGCTGGTTTATTGGTTGTAACATTTACTACACACAACAGTAGCAGGCATAAACGCACAGGACAAAATAAGATCCCTTGGTTCACTCACGACAGTGTTGTCACAACATCAGGGGCGAGCAAAAGAAAGTACATTTTTAATAAAACGTAACTTTTAGCAAATGTTAAAGCTGTCTAATGTCCTGAAGTGAAACAAAAGGTTTCAAGAAATAACCTGTTTTTAATCTGAAAGTCTTTAGAATATTCTTAAATGACGTTTGCTGACTCGTTTACATGCAGACTTTTTGAATGGCTCAGTTTGGGCATTGGAGTATTCAAGCCAAAAAGCAGGGAAACACCCCCACTGTCGTAGTATGTGCATACAATGCCCCACCTTAAGATTTTGAAGAGGTCTATCATATGTTCAGCAACAACACATTTTGTAGATCTTGCCTAGACGGCGCATGCCCAGTCTCTGAGAGACATTTTGTTTACATACAGTGGGCATACAGCCCCCCCCATTGCTTACCATTGGTTGGCTTCTTTGGATCTCTCATTTGCCTGCTTCTATATTGCGAGTGCTTGCTGGCTTCACATTTTTTTGTCTGATTAACCCTCCCATGAAGAATGGCCCTAGTACTTGTGTCCTTCTACTGCTTCTCTTGTGGGAGCTAATACGGGAGCCAATACTTTCTTTATCTTCAAACCGTCCTTTCGAGTGAATGTCTTGCCCGCGTACTGAGTTTTATTCTTTTTTTGCTATTGCCCATTTACTTTATACTTTCGATTTTCTTTATTTATTGTTTACATTACTTTTGTTGTTTTGCTACGCATACATTTATGTACCCAATTTGTTTTTACATTTTCAAACATGTTTCTTTATGTACTCCATCCCACGTTTCCTTCTTGCGTGACCCAGTCTTATATGTTTTTTCTGGATTTGAGCCTTCTGTGACTGCATCCATAGCACACTTTCAAGCATTCCATTGTTAAAGATACACTAATTCCAGGTTGCTTTATTTCCCTAGCAACACCCCCTCCATATTGCTTATTTTCCCTTCCAAAACCCCCTTTCATGTTGTTTCTTTCCCCTCACCCTCTCCGTCCCAGTTTTATCTAACCCCCAACACCCATCATTTTTCTTCTCCTCCCACGCTCCCCCATCACGGTTTCTTCTTCTGCCCCTGATAGAAGGGGATAAAAAAAAAAAAAAGATCTATGACGCAGCCAGCGCTGGCCGCTTCATAGTGCTTTTTAGGTCTCGCCTGGCGTTGCAGCACGCATGCGTTGCTCGCCGGCGAGAGATATTGTAAATGAGGACTTCAGAAGGGGGCTTGAAGCCCCGCCCCTCATTTCCATTGGCTGGCGTCACCATTTATGCTAAACGGTGGCCTGCCATTGGAAATGAGCTTTTTTGGTTGCCGCCCTTTTGCCTTTTGGGACGGCCCCTCCGGACTGGATGGCTTGGTTTACGGCTGTCGTGAAGCACTTTCTTATCTTCACGAGGCGTGTTATGTAAACAAGCCGTGATCCAGTCCGGATGGGCCGTCCCAAAAGGAGGCAGGGCTGCCGGCAGGCACAACGCGCATGGCGCGCTTTCACCTTATAGCAAAACAAGGAAATAATAAAGACAGAGGCAGAATAGCCTTATTGAAAACGAATTAAGAGAGCATATCAAAGAATTCAAGTAGCAGTTCATAGCCCTTTCAACATGAGCAAAGCGGCCTATGTTTTTAGTCTGAGAATGACGGGCATCATACTTTTTTTCTTAAAAAGTTGGGGCTACAGTGTTCGCTTGTTTGGAAAGGAATGCACAGGAGTGTTTGATAAGAACACCCCTCTCTCCGTTTCGTTTCCCGACACTGTGCACGCAACAGGCAGCACAGCTCCGGCTGTTAATGAGACGGCTGGGCGAGGCAAGTGACGTGGCACTGTGACGCGCACTCTGACGCGAGATGCCGGAAGTTTGGTTATGTGTAATCCTCGAACTCCCAAGCAGCGGTTGTTGTTGCTGCTGCGACCTATAGTCCTCTCTGTGTCCTGGCGGCCTGACTAGAGAGGAGGGTGGGAGGAGACAACCCGGGCATCGGAGATGGTGTCTGGGTGGGTGTGAGCGGCGAGAGGTCTCTACCTGCCTGGAACTTGGAGTGCGACTCCTCGATAGGTTCTTACGTGTGGCGGAGCAGTTTCTCCACTTTTACAGACCTAGTTTGTATTGGGCACAAGAGGGGACGCTACTTGCTATAGATCCTCCCAGGCGCGCGGGCATTCCTGGAGTCACAGGAGACGGCTGCGTAGATGAAGCAGGCCTTCGGATATGCCTACGGTGCGGGGGAGGTGGGAGGTGGGTGGGGGAAGGCGCAGGCCAACCTTAAGGCTTCCAGGAACTCTGATTCACGCGCCATCATTCTTCTCACACCCTTCCACCACCCCACTCACGGTCTCGGTCTTACGGTCCTACCGTCCATCTCCCCAGCACCCCCTCTCCCCATCTCTCTCTCTTCCCTCTCTTGTTGCAGTTCTCCCTTTCTCCTCCCTCTCTTCCCCTCGTCTCTCTCTACCTCCTCTCTTTTTCTCTCTCTACCCCTCTTTCTCTCCCCCTCGCCCTCTCTCTCTTTTCCCTCTCTTGTTGCAGCTCTGTCTTTCTCCTCTCCCCCTCTCGTTCTTTCAAACACTCTCTTGCCCTCGTCTTCTCTTTCATATTCCCAGCACATTTCTGGGCCCTCGCTCTCTTCCAACCTCTGCCCTCCCCACTCTCCTGTTTTACACTCCTCTCTTACCCCACACCATCCGTCGCCCTTTCTCTGGGTCCCCAGAGCTTGAGGTGCTTCTCTCTCATCCGTTTTCCTTGCCGTGCCTTTTCCTCTTTCTCTCTACCCACTGGTCTGTTCATCCCTCCATCATTTTCTCTACCCATCGCCTCTTTTCTCTCTTCTGTTCAACCCTTCGCCGTCCCTCCTTCCAGTGTCCCCATCTCTCCTCTCCCCTCTTTTTTCCTCTCCCTCCCTCTTCTACATCCTCCTCTTCCCACCTCATTGCCTCTTTTCATCTCCTCATCCTCCCCTCTCTCCACCCAGACTAGCCGCCTCGCCATGCTTGCACGTGCTTCCCTCGTTCTCCCACCAGTTTACCTTCATTGTCTCCCTCCAGCCTCCCCACCCAGGTCTCTCCTCATCTCCCCACCCTCTCTTCTCACCTCGCACCCTCTCTCCATTTCCCATTCTTCCCAGCTCCTCAATCTCCTTTGATTCCCTCTTCCTTTTCTCCATGATCTCCACACCCCACCCCCACCCTTTCTCTCCCTCATGTTTTAACATATCCCTGCTCCTCTTCCCGTCTCCCCTTCACATCCCGTCAAACCCAAACCTCTCCCCTTTCCAATCTCTCTCCTGACGTTCCAACCCTGATCCTCTTCTCTCTCCACTGCATCTTCTTTCCACCCATCCTTCTCATCCTCTTCTCTACCTCTCCACACCCACTCCTTTTTCCCTCTCCCCCTCACTTCTCATCTACGCTCCCCTCATCTCCAAATCCCTCTTCTCTTCTCATCTTTTCTCTTCTCTTCGCACATCCACCTCTTTTGGCCCGCAACCTCTTCTCCCCGCCTCATGTAATTTCCACACCCTGCTCTCCCCTCTCTGTCTTCTCAACTTTTCTTGTCCCCTCCACATCTTTCCACCCTCTATCTTCTCTTCTTTCCACCCCCTCCATTCATATCTCCCAATCCCTCCTCTCCCCACCCCACCTTCCCTTCTCTCCATTCCTCGCTGTCCCTCTCCCCTCACAAACCCTCTACACTCCCAGTGGTTCTGGAACAATATTCACACTTGGGTGTGCTGCCTTCAATGTTACATCACTGATATCTCAGGGATTGTGAAAAATCCAAGCCTTGCACAAGGAACAAGTGCCACAAATGAGCCATGCCCAGAAATTGGGTTTTAATGAATATTTGTAATTTGCACGTCACCAAGTAAAGTGCTTCGATCATTTTGATCCGCTTACAAACGTTGTTTCCGTCACACTTCAAAATTTGAAAAAACGCTTCATTTGTGCTTTCCTGTTAATTTATTTTGAACAATTTGACAGTTCCCATTTAAAGCACTGCACTTTGCAGTAACAGAAAAAAGCAAACATCAGTCTCCATGTCAAAAGAATAGTTTGTCAGAGGCCTAGACTGACATTTGATCAATTTCACCTCCCAAGAAAAGAGATGCACCGGGGTTATGGCAGACAAAGCACTGAGTACATTAGTGTAAATGCAATAGGTTTCGCATTTAAACTTTTTTTTAGCAATTGCCATATTAAATTACAATGCATTTTATTTATGTTTTACAAAAGAAAAAAAAAAGAAAAAAACAATGTCATTTACAATGTCAATAGCTCAAAATAATGTCATTGCGAGACCTATTGCATTGTAAATGCTTGTTATTCTTACCGTCCTGCTTTCACACCCACCCGCTCACCCACTCACCCACCCACGCTCCTGTTAACCACCACCTCCAGATGGCCAAAGCCAATAGCTCACCCATAGGTAAGACCTATTGGCTTTAGCAATGATTTTTTTTCTGTCTTGGTGATTTTAAAACACGCAGATCACCATATTGTACGAGTCAAGGGTTGTGAAAATGAAATCCTCAAGGTTAAGGAAAGCATGAAGTAGAGAGCAGGGTGTGAAGTATGGTGTTTAGACATCCCAGATTTTCTGAGACGATGCCAGTATTTAGAGGTGTGACCCAATGTCCTGCCTGACACTTGCCAACTTTAAATACATAGTCCTGTTTCTAGGGTAAGGGGTGGGTGAGCATGCGTGAAATTACTTCCTTAACTACTTTAACAACAGTGGCTGCAGAACAGGCTCATTAATGCAGAGCAGCAGGCTACCCTCAATCCATACTCCACGCGGCCCGACCTCCCAGGCGCTCGGCTGTAACAAACCAGCCACCGCCTGCTGATGTTCTGACCTGGCATGTTTTGTACTTGAAGACCTCAAAACAACTAGAGTTTTAAACTCTCTGAACGAGACTGTCCTTGCACCGAGCATCAAAATAATGGTGAAGTCTGCTCTCTAATCCTTTACTTGTCTATGTATTAGGCAGATTCTGGGCGAAAATGCTTTTGGTCTGCGGTGTCACCATGATTTTACTTTGTAAAACTGGTATGAACTTTAACTTCACAGAGAGAGCGAGAGACAGATTTTCCAGTGACACTTTCCACTGACGAAGGCATTTTTTGATTTACTTATAACTTTTGACCCAGTGGATAGATTTGTATGAAACTAGTCAATCTACTAACTCAATCGGCTAACTTTTGGCACGGCAAGTGTCCTGAAGATCTGTCCAAGGGAAAGAAAGTTAAGGGGGGGAGGGGCGGGAATGAAAAAGTATAATTTCCCATTTTAGCTTCCATTGAAAATTATGCTGAAAACCAAAAACCACTGAATGACTTTAAACCAAATTTAGCATGAAAGTAGAATTTTACTCAGAAAGTGTGCTTTTTTAAATTCTGTGTAAATCCGTTCAGTAGTTTTTGAGCGGTTTACATTTTAAACAGGATCCCAAATGGACTTTAAAGTGTATTCACTTTTGTTGATCTTGTCAGTTGAAAAGCTGTGTTAATTTACTGATAACTTTGATGAATAAAACCTCAACGTTCAGATTGCTATTGCCATTTTCCATTTCTTGCATATCCATAGGAGGGACCTGATTAAAAAAGGGGGTGGGGGAAGTGTTCATTTGGCAATACGTTTGGCACTGTGTGATGAATCTACACAAACTTTTCCAGAAGCTACGAGGATTACTTTTCTATTGGTATGTCCTGTTTTGGGCCAATCCATAAAAGGGGGTGGTGGGGGTGAAGGAGGAGGGTTCAATAAAATTTGCATTTGATCGATCTGCGTCACGTGTGGCAGGCAGTTTGCAAGTTATTCTCAGTGCATGGATTTCAGGTTTTGTGCACATCCAATGGGAAGGCAGGGAACAGTTAAAGAGGGAGTCAAACATTTTTGATTTACTCATAACTTTTCCACTGTCTGAGGGTTCTGCACAACATTTAGCAGACTTAGGGCCAGATTTAAATGGTGGCGTAAGCATACTCTGTCGCAACAGCGACAGAGTGTGCTTACTGCCACCATTTTGGTCTGCCCGCTAAATTTAAAAGCGGGCAAACCATAGTTTGACAACAGCGAGACTACTCCATATATGACATGGTCAAACTGCTCGACAGCCCGAATTAAGGGCAATCAGAGAATTGGCTATATGTCAGTCCGCCTAATTAGGACGGATGGACATATAGCTGTTTTTTACTGCCTGTCACCGGCAAGTAAATCCTGGCGGTACAGGACAGTAAAAGAAAAAAAAAAATGTAAAAAAAATTAAAGAGGTGACTCCCATTGTGAGGGCAGCATTTTCATTTTCAAAAAGAAAATCCCGCTTTGTTTTTTTCTTTTTGAAAAAAAAGAAAACTGTTTATGCAGGGCTCTGTCATGTTGATGGAGTCCTACACCAAACTACAACAAGCATTGGCATAGCCAATAGGTCTCGCCTTTGGGGCCTTATAAGTGTTTAGCCAGAGCTATTGACTTTGCCAATGTCTTCAAGCTGTGCTGTAGAGAAGTGTGGCTGCTGTGCAGCATGCTGAAAAGTTATAATAAAAAAGTGTCAGAAGCATTTTTGTTACTTTATATATGACCAAGAAGGCATTATGTAAAACTGAACGACCATATTAAAAAAGTATTTACAATAAAACATTTCCACAGTTTTCTTTTGTTCTTGCAATGCTGGCAACTTGTTTCTGCCTATTCCAATGGTTGTTTGTTAAAGCTTTTTTTTGAGGGGGCATAAACAATCGGAGGGTGAAGGTTGGGAACTAGTACCTGTATTATAACACTAGCAGCGGCCAGATGCCAGATTCGGGGGGGGAGGAGGGAGGAGGAGGAGGAGGAGGAGGAGGTGGTGGTGGTGGTGGTGGTGGTGGTGGTGGTGGTGGTGGTGGTGGTGGTGGTGGTGGTGGCGGTGGCGGTGGCGGTGGCGGTGGCGGTGGCGGTGGCGGCGGCGGCGGCGGCTGGTGTGGAGACGATGCTGAGGTGATGCTGAATGATACTCAGGTCTTGCTGAGTGATGATGATGTGGTGGTGTACTAGTGCAAAGGCGATGCGGAATGATGCTGTGGCGGCGCCGAGTGATGCTGTGGCGGCGCCGAGTGATGCTGTGGCGGCGCCGAGTGATGCTGTGGCGGCGCCGAGTGATATTGTTGTGGCGCCGAGTGATGCTGTGGTGATGCTGTGGTGGTGCTGAGCGATGCTGTGGTGCTGCTGAGCGATGCTGTGGTGGCCCTGAGCGATGCTGTGGCGGCCCTGAGCGAAGCTGTGGCGGCCCTGAGCGATGCTGTGGCGGCCCTGAGCGATGCTGTGGCGGCCCTGAGCGATGCTGTGGCGGCCCTGAGCGATGCTGTGGCGGCCCTGAGCGATGCTGTGGCGGCCCTGAGCGATGCTGTGGCGGCCCTGAGCGATGCTGTGGCGGCCCTGAGCGATGCTGTGGCGGCCCTGAGCGATGCTGTGGCGATGCTGAGCGATGCTGTGGCGGCGCTGAGCGATGCTGAGCGATGCTGTGGTGGCGCTGAGCGATGCTGTGGTTGTGCTGAGTAATGCTGTGCTTGTGCTGAGTAATGCTGTGGTTCCGCTGAGTGATGCTGTGGTTGCGCTGAGTGATGCTGTGATGGCGTTGAGAGATGTTGTGATGGCGTTGAGAGATGTTGTGTTGGTGCTGATTGATGCTGTGCTGGCTCTGATTGATGCTGTGCTGGCTCTGATTGATGCTGTGCTGGCTCTGATTGATGCTGTGCTGGCTCTGAGTGATGCTGTGGTTGCGCTGAGTGATGCTGTGGTTGCGCTGAGTGATGCTGTGGTTGCGCTGAGTGATGCTGTGGTTGCGCTGAGTGATGCTGTGCTTGTGCTGAGTGATGCTGTGGTTCCACTGAGTGATGCTGTGGTTGCGCTGAGTGATGCTGTGATGGCGTTGAGAGATGTTGTGATGGCGTTGAGAGATGTTGTGTTGGTGCTGAGTGATGCTGTGCTGGCTCTGATTGATGCTGTGCTGGCTCTGATTGATGCTGTGCTGGCTCTGATTGATGCTGTGCTGGCTCTGATTGATGCTGTGCTGGCTCTGATTGATGCTGTGCTGGCTCTGATTGATGCTGTGCTGGCTCTGATTGATGCTGTGCTGGCTCTGAGTGATGCTGTGCTGGCTCTGAGTGATGCTGTGGTTGCGCTGAGTGATGCTGTGGTTGCGCTGAGTGATGCTGTGGTTGCGCTGAGTGATGCTGTGGTTGCGCTGAGCGATGCTGTGGTGATGCTGAGTGATGCTGTGGTGATGCTGTGGTGATGCCGGGGTGATGCCGAGAGAGAGAGTGAAGATATAATGCCCAATTAGAGAGGGTGGTCAGAGAGAGAGAGAAAGGGTGTACATAGAATAAAGGGTGGAGCGGGATCGAGAGAGAGAAAGAAGGGGAGAGAGAGTGAATGAAGGAGTTTGAAAGAGAAACAGATAAAGGGGTGAGAGAGAGAATGAAAGGCAAAAAAAGACAGAGGGTAGAGTTAATTAAGTAGAGAGAGAATTAGAGAGGGGAGAGAGAAGGAGAGAGACAATAAGAGAGTGGGGGGTGTGGAGTTTAAATAGAGTGAAGAAGTGACGCGGAAAAAGTAACCTTAAATATTGCTTTGTGCTGTGCGCGAATAAATATTAAAAAAAAAAAAACAGAGTGAGACAAAAATACTGGTAATTAGGCTGTGACTCCCAATATAAAACAAATAGCGATATAAGGTGAAATCAACCCACCGAAGCAATATTTCTAACTAGACAAAAAAAAGCTTGCATTTCAATGCTAATCGCGGTTGTTTTTCATGTGACTGTAGTCCAGGGCCCTCAGTTGGTAATGTGAGCTGCTGCTGCGATTGAAACATCAGAGTCCAGAGAGTTAATGAGCCATGACGAGGAAATGAGGAAGAGATAGGAAACCCAGATGGCAGCTGTGCACGCCATCGTGAACGCAAGCTGGAGGCCAGCAAAAGCCTGTGGGTAGCACTTTCAAAACCCACTTACTAAATGTCTCGCAGAGACAGCTTGCGCTGGCTCAGGCGAGACCTAAAAAGCACTGACAGGAACCCCTGTGACAGCGGTTCCTGGCAATGCTTTATAAAATGATGGCCAGGTTGGCAGTCATTTCATGTTTTGGGGGGCAGAAGTGCAATCAAGGTAACAGAGTATATTATTCACTGCCCTGATGGCAATAGATTCATCCGCCAAACTATAAATCGGCCCCTTAGTGGTTTTACTCAGATGATTAGCGGGTATAGCTTACTGAAGGTTATGTCAAGTATTGAGCAGATACTTCGGGGGTGGAGGGGCAAAGATAAATGGTAGGCCAATTAGAATTTCTTTCATTAATAACTTTGGTGCTGTTGAATTAATCTGCATGAAATGTATTAGCCAGCAAATAAAGTCTGTGCAAGGCCAGGCAGTCCGCGAAATCAGCCACCACTGCACACAGCTAGGTGGTTGGGCTCACAGCCTGGCAAGAGGCAGTACACAGAGCAGAATGGGTAGGTGGCAAGCTGTGCGTAATGGGCGCTGGGTGGCCACGACAGGTGAAGCACAGGGCCTGGACCTGCAGTCAAACTTGAGCCCACAGCCAAAGGCCGTGCACAGCATGGGTTGGGCTGTCACTGCGAGTTTGGAGCAGGGCCTCGCCACAGGCCCCCTGCACATAGCTAATGGATGTGCGCAGTGGGGTTGAAAAGTGAGCAAATAATACAAAACATGAAATTCACTGGAAAAAATACCGTTAAAAAGTGAGTTGCAGTTGTGCCTCAAGCTCAAACCACTAAAATTCGCCAGTTAAGGTCAGCAACTCACATCACAAATGCTATATCGTATGCCATCTGCAATGCTCAAAACACCAATTTGGTACAGGTACACAAACAAAAGAGAGCAATCAAGAGAACAACATGACACCTTGGCGGGTGGAGCGAGTTTTACATATTAGACCTTACCTTTCAAGTATTCCTTACATTACATATTTATTTTCGGGTAGCTACCTTGATTGACTGGAATGAGAAGGTTTAGGGTTTGGTACCTTTCATGAATAAACTGTTGACAAAGCAATGGACTTTGAGGGCTGGTGGATTTATGGGATTCTGTGGCTGCATTAACTGATTAATTATTGATTTAGTGCATTTTCAATATAACTTGGCACATAATATACAGATTTCATAAAAAATATTGTTTCTAGTTCAAATGGATGAAAATAATGCTACCGAGGAATGTCTGGCATGATCTGCAGTTTCTGCCCAATTTAGAGAAGATATCATTTAAAAGAAAAAATAGCATAATAAATAAATAACTCTATTTTCTCCATCTTCTTTATGAAAACACATTAACTCCATAATCTATCCATTAGTACCGTGACAAATCCTAGAAGTCACTTGAATTACAGATGTCTATTGGAATTATATAACATTGAATTCTTCCACAATTGCCATGGTCCTTAATTATTAATACCCCGAGTACCTAATAATAATTTATCAATCACTGGAAACAGATCAGCCTTATCCCTTTGTGGACCTATTTCATGTATCACCAACACATCATAAACAACCACAAGCACAGCTTAGTTTTTAACAGGCTTCTCTGTATCAATCCAAACACATTTGATAATGGTTAATATTTATTTAGCTTTATCATCACCAATCACTTTGATTTTCCCACTTTATGGCATAAAGAAATATTCCCACATTTCAATGTATACATGTTAACATTTCAGATACTTGGCAAATTTAACAATCTCATTACAAGGAGCAATAATTTATGAGACTCAAATTGTCACAAAAAAAAAAAATCAGCATCCAGAAAAATCCTTTGTTTTATAAAAAGGACAATTTTCTTCTCCATCATTACCACTCTGATATATTTGCCATTGAATTTGTAGCTGTAAGGAAGTGTGAAGTATTATATGATGTGGTTGTGCAACCTCACCGCTGTTATACAATTCCTACGTATCTAGTAGGCCTGTATATTTAGAACAACAAAACTCCATACTACAGAGACCAAGTCTTCTTATATAATTAGTAAATGTTAGTTTGTTTGGCTAGCTCACAGTACTGCAACTAAACTTCTAAACTCACAGAGTTATAGATGTTGTCAGTAACCTCGAACAGGACTCTTAAATTCCCAAGGAATTCATGGAAACAGATCTACCCGTTTGTCTGTCACTTTTGCATGCCCAAAATGTGTCACAAAAAAAAGATACGATAATGCATTTCCAAACATTTATTGAAAAGCTCTAATCTTTGTAAATAAAACAAGCTGTGATTATTAAAAATATAAGAATGTTATAAGCATTATTAGAATGGTAAAAAACACAAACAATTCAACCATGTTAATTGTTCATAATGTCACTAAGGTTACTCCTATCTAATACGAATGTCTCTATTCTAAAGAGAGTATGTCTGGGGTACCCATCTGCAAGCCCTATTGGAATGACCCAACCCCATACCGTGGTACTATATATGTCAGAAAGCCGGCCTTAGTGCATTAATAAATGTTCTCTCACAAGTGTGCAAGCCTGCACACTTCTTCTCATACAGCTATCTTCCTTCTTAGGATGAAGGTCGGGGACAGTGGAACTGCATCTCAGTCACAGCTTACAATCAGTGTTCTATGATGACTCCAGCGGGAAGTGAACCTCACCCCGACTTCAGCATGGATGCAGTTTTTATACTAAAACGGCAAGCTTATCACACTGTGCCAGAGGTGCACAACAACGTATTAATTAGAGTGAAGCAGAAGAGTCGTCCTACGAGCACAGAAAATAAAACAATGCATTGTGTTGTGAATTGTACGACCCTGGATCTAAATGTGCAGACTACATGGTGAAAATGACTCAAGAATAAATGCATACAGCGTGGTCCTAGGATGCTTGTTTCCGGTCCAGGGAAGACATGGCTTGGCAGTTCGGGCTGGACTGTTCCCATGAGGCACAGGGTCAGACTGATTTGCATATGGCCATGTCTGAACTGGGGTGGTGGAGTGAGCTAAAGAATGATGATGGATTAAACCCAGATCAGTTGACTGGGGGTGAGTGTTTGATTGGCTCAAACGTTCCGTCCATCATCCCCTTTTGTATCGCTTTGTTCGCCCTAAGTTGGCGGGGGTATGCCCAGACGTGGGTCCCTTGCTCACTTTGCCACTGGATTCAAGCAAGCCTGGCTGATGACGGCTGGAATGCCAGAAACCGGTCTTAGGATGCTTGTTTCCGGTCCAGGGAAGACATGGCTTGGCAGTTCGGGCTGGACTGTTCCCATGAGGCACAGGGTCAGACTGATTTGCATATGGCCATGTCTGAACTGGGGTGGTGGAGTGAGCTAAAGAATGATGATGGATTAAACCCAGATCAGTTGACTGGGGGTGAGTGTTTGATTGGCTCAAACGTTCCGTCCATCATCCCCTTTTGTATCGAGTAGCCACGTTTGCCAGAGGCTCCTGCTGCCCGACCATAATCCTGCACTGAATCCTGCCTTCTTATCGCTATTTGATTGAGAAACCTACGTTCATTAACTAAGGGGACCTCACTGGGGACGACGAGGCTAGCGGTGCACCAGACCACACACCAGAGGCCCCTATGGCGGAGCGGGGGTGGGGGGTGAAGCCAGCCACCTAAAATGGCGGCACCCAGAGGCTAAACGCACCCTCAATAAAGAGGTGAGCAGGTGAGGCTGGCACCCGAGCGGCTTCTCCGGCAGTACATTGTAGCCCGAGGCGTGACCCACGGGTCCCCCTGTTGCCCCATACAGAGGACTAACCCGCGGGGCTATAGAGGCCGTTTTAAGTTCTAAATCGCAAGCTGACAAGACTATCAACCCAGACAAACCCTAACATTTGCGTAGGCAGACTGGTGGACTGGTGTCTGGAATCACGCTACTGAGCCACACAGCGTTACGTCATAATACCTCCACAGGGTGACATCGAGACATAACCACCGATCATGGCCAAAGATAAGGAGCCGAGACCGCAGAAACAGGGGAAAATGGACATGTATGCGAAAGTCATGGGCCCCTAACTTCGAGCGGAGGGGGAGACTCCACCCCTGCCAGATAATGCGTCCCTCCTGCAGGCGATACAGTCCTCCATAGAGGCTCTGGAGGGAAGAATAGGTGAGGTTCGCTCTGAGGTAACCCTACTACGCCAGGACTTACGCAGTGTATCTGAGAGGGTGACTCAGGTAGAGCAACGCATATTGGAGGTAGAAGACGTGTCTCACACCCTGTGCAAGGAAGTTACAGGACTTGCAGCCTCCCTAAAGGATGTCGCATGGCAAGTGGATGATGTGGAAAACCGAGCGCGCAGGAACAATTTGCGCTTCATAGGCTTCGCAGAAGGAATTGAGGGATCAGATGCAGGACCCTTTCTGGTCATGCGGCTCAGAGACTCCATCCCAACGGCACAGTTCTCGTCCTGTTTTGTAATCGAAAGAGCCCATAGGACGCCAAGTTTCAAACCGCCAGCGGGAGCGCCCCCAAGGCCTATAATTGCTTGCTTCTAAACTACCAAGACCGAGACCCGATACTTCGTGAGATGAGACGTATCGGAGAGGTCAGGCAAGCCAATGCCAAAATAATGGTCTTCCCCGACTACTCCTGAGAAGTCCAGAAAGAACGGCGAACCTTCAACTCAGTCAAAGCAAAACTGTGAACTCTCCACATCCAATACATGTTACTCTTCCAGGCGAAACTCAAGGTTATCTTTCAAGGTAAATCACTCTTCTTCCAGACGCCGGAGGAGGCATGGACCTAGATAGAGGAAAGCCTTCCCTTGAGATGTTGCTACGAATCAGCGGGGGCCTGGCACACCAACGGGCACTGGGCCCACACAATAGAGGGAGAAGAGAAGCCACCGAGCGGGCCTGACTAACAAGAAGCGCATGGATACACCCCTTTGACCAGAGCGAAGCACTGTAGAAGCGGCCCAAACCTCTGATACGGAGGATGAACTGCCACAAACAACGACCAGGAGGAAACAACCCAGGGGTCGAGGACGAACTACTCTGGACCCATCGGACCAGGAACACTCAGTAGAAACGGACAGTGATCACCCACTTCTACAAAAGATCACCCACACGGAGGAGCTAAGTCTGGACAATGTCGCCTGGGAGTCCCCCACCAGTCGGTGAACGAGGGAGTCAAGGGAGGATGAGATGCACAAGCCCGCTGGAGGACAGTAAGACTGCACTAGGTGGCCCCTGATATTTAAAAGTCACACCCAGCGAGTGTCTAATTTTGTGTTCAGTAAACGCTTACTTCTTTTTTCTTTCTAAGAGGCGGGTTTGAGGGGGGGACACAGACCTCTCAGGCTTAACCTACGACACAGTTGTCATGTTAACAGTTGGGGAAACGTGCGTGGGTAGTGGGAGAGAGTGGGGAGGGACCTGAGATTCAGGGCTGAACAAGGGGGGGTAGTTCATTGTTTAAGGTTGAGCAAAGAGACAGTAGAACTAAAACGCAGAGTTGGGAGTCATAATTCCTGGTATGCTATTGCGGGCCACCACAGGGAGCTTTATCACATGTACAGGGTGAGGGGGGATACTCCTTAATGACATGGAATGTCAACAGTCTCGGAAACAAGATGAAGAGGGGGCCGGTTGCCAAATGTTTTAGGAGATTGAAACCTGGCATAGTCCGCCTCCAAGAAACATACCTCCGGGGAACACAGTGCGCTTTTCGAGGGAGAGGAGCATACACAACCCTCGCCCATGCTGGATTCTCCTCAGGATCCAGAGGGGTCACCATTCTTATTAAAAAAACACCCCGCTTCCATACCAATAAAAACCTGAACAGACCCTAAAGGGTACATTTGTCGCAGTCCAGGGGACGTGGGCTGAAAAGAACTCACCCTAGTCAGTGTCTATGCACCTCCATAACTTCAAAAACAAACGCTAGACAAGGTAGCTGAGATATTGCTGGAGTTCGACTCCTCAACACACATAGTTGGAGGGGACTTCAATGACGTAGTGGATCCACACTCAGAACGCACAACTGCGACGCCCGAGCAACGGGGGGCCACACTTATGGCTGGGTTTCCACACACACTGGGCCTGACTGACCTTTGGCACCAACAGCACCCCAATGACCACATATACTCATACTTCTCCGGTGCATATAAGGTGTTCTCCAGGCTTGACTATCTCCTTGCTCCGGCAGGGGAAATAGAGATGGTTGAAAAAGCAGAATACCTTGCGAGGGGATTGGTGGACCACTCACCCCTTTGGCTCACAGTGGGAGGACGACCTCACAGACCACAGACGGGGTGGAGGCTAAATGCGTGGGACCTGCGAGATGAGGTGGTAGCCTGCTAAATCAGAGGAGACTCCAAGCTATACTTCCATGAAAACAATAACTCTGTATCCTCAGCGGTTGTCCTGTGGGAGGCTTACAACACCATGCTCCGAGACAGGGCACAAAACATCATAGTACACAAGAAAAGGAAATAGGTTCAGGAGATTGAGGCACTAGAGGGCAAACTCTTAGACATGGAGGGGAACATAGGCCCAGACGTAGACCCACTCATATTGCGCCAAATCACAGTCACCCACAGGGAATATAAGGCACTGGCACGACAGGAGGCAATATCCCTGCTCCTGGCAGCACAACATCGAATTTACGAGGCAGGGGATAGAGCTGGGAGATTGCTGGCCTGGTTGGGCAGGAAAGAGAGAAACAAGGTGGGTAAACTCCATCTAAGAAGGCGGCACCACATATACAACGGGCCAGAACATAGCAGTCATGTTCACGAGATATTATGAGATTCTACAAGGCCAGGACATAGCAGACGACTCTCAAATTCACAATTACTTAAGTACAATCACTACCCACCAACCTACCTTCAGACGATCGATCAGCCCTAGAAACAGAGCTCACCTGGAAGAAGTCAGGACAGCAATAGGCAAACAGAAATCAGGGAAAACCCTGGGTCCTAATGGACTGCCGGCGGAATTTATGAAGTCAAACGCCAGACTGCTGAGTCCATACCTATTAAAGATGTACCTGGTGGCGAAGGCAGAGGGAAGACTCCCACTAGATCTCTGTAATGCCACCATAGTGGTAATTCACAAAGCAGGGAAGCCTGCTACGGACTGTGGCTCTTACCAACCAATCTCGTTACTAAATGTGGAAATGAAAATATTGGCCACTATCTTGGCCACACGGCTACTGCCAGTGATCGCCTCCCTCATCCATCATGACCAGTTCGGGTTCATGTTGAAGAGGTCAACGACATTTAACCTCCGTCGACTATCTAACTGGCTAGACACGTTGAAAGACAGAGCCACCCCCCACATGTTCTTATCTCTAGACGCAGAGAAGGCATTTGATGCCGTCCACTGGCCGTTTAGGAGACAAGCCCTACTGAAATTTGGGTTTGGACCGGTCTTCCTAGCATGGATAGACCTATTCTATACCAACCCATGTGCTAGAGTGCGGGTGAACGGAGCGATGTCGGCAGACTTCCCCGTGAGCAGGGGCAGCAGAAAAGGCTGTTCAGTATCCCCACTGTTATTTGCCCTTATACTGGAACCACTAGCATGCATGGTCCGAGCACACCCCGACATAGGAGGCTTCAGAGATGACTTAGGGGCACTTGGGGATGAACGGATTGCACTCTACGCAGACGTCATCCTTCTATATGTTACCAACCCTAGCATGACACTCCCATTATACTTCGGATTTTCGAGGAGTACGGGGCCCACGCAGGATATAGAATTAACTGGGACAAGTCAAGCCTTTACCCAATAGGGGTTCGCCTAGACACATGAGATCTCCCTGGACACATCTGCATAGACAGAGAGGGGTTCCGATGCCTAGGCCTCTACGTAACCACAAATACCACGGCGAGTCTCACCCATAACATCCGGAGGGTACTGACAGAATTGAAAAGGGACATTGGAAGGTGGAGACTGCTACCCCTGATACTACTAGGCAGAGCCACCATGTACAAAATGGTCACGCTCCCAAAGCTGCTTTACATCCTTCAAAATATGTCCTATAGGATACCAGAGGACATCTTTATGGCAATTGACAAAGAGGTACACAGGCTCCTGTGGAACGGGTGTCCTCCAACGATGGCGCTTGAGACGCTCCAGTGCAATCAATACAATGGGGGGATTGCGCTCCCGGATATACAATAATACGACAGGGCAGCCCACTTGATAGTAATTAATGAATGGGGACACTTACCGGGCGACCACCCAACGTATGCCCTAGAAAGGCTCCACTTCCAAACTCATGCTTAGCTCCACTACATCTACAGGGGCAGGGGAGTTAGACACTTACTGCCAGCAACTCAGAGGACAATAGATGCTTGGAAGGGGGGCAGAACGACAAATGGAGTGTGACAAAAGACTTACAAGGGAACCCCCACTATGGGAGGGAGCACACCTGCCAGAATGGGAAAGCTGCAGGGATTCAGGCCTTGGGACATGGTTGGATATCCAGGCTGGGTGACATTTTGGAGGAGGGATCCCGGATCTCCTTCAGCTCACTCCAACGCGAGTAGCAGCTGAGTGACACCCAATGGTACAAATACTTGCAACTACACCATGCATGGAGGGCGGAGGGGTTAGACACATCCGACATTCCCGAATATGCACCCCTAAAGGGGAGACTGCTCCAAGGGGAAATCCAAGACAAAGCCATCTTGTGGACATACAAAACCCTAATAAATAACATCCCGGACAACTTGAAGGCCCCCAGGACCCAATGGGAAACTATCACGGGGGAACTGGATGGCATTGACTGGGAGGCCGCACTAATGCACCAGAGAGGTGGCAATTAAACTTGGGCTGCGACTGATTCAATTTAAGATCCTACACATGGTATACTTTGATAGGGCCCATCTACATAGATTTGGGAGGGCTGAGACACCAGATTGTCTCCGTTGCAAGACGGAGAGACGGACATATATCCACACGCTATGGGAATGCCACTACATACAGTCATACTGGACCATAATATCAGTGGAACTCGGAAAAGTAGTGGGGGCACAGCTGCTGATGGATGCTAAATATGTCCTGTTAGGCATACCCTCAGAGGTAGACATCCCCCGATACAAGCTCCTGCTATGCAGCCGAGGGCTTATAGTTGCCAAGAGGGACATTGCCAAATACTGGGGTGCCTCGAACCCCTCCACATTGACCGAATGAAGAGCCGGCATGGACCTTTACATGGGTGCAGAGAAGGTAACATATAAAGTGAGAGGGTGCCCGAAGAAGTTCTTAAAGATCTGAGGCCCCTGGCTGAGACACTATGGGCTAGAGATAGGAGGAGGAACTGATGAGCCCTGGCCACCAACCGTAGAGTAGGAAACGAGACGGGATGTGAAATTTTTCTTCCATTTACACAACACGTGTAGGTATCCAACATGGAATGCTGTCTTGTGGTAGCTATGCCGATCACAATTTGTAATTGTACCACTGCTGATATGATTGAATGTACTATTACTCTAAGATGCTCTTCGTTCTTAATGCAAAGTTATGCAACTCACCGTGTTTTCAGAAAATGTATTAATAAAAACCTTTTTTTGAAAAAAAAAATGTATGCATGCATAGCACATTCTCGCACTAGGGAAAACATGTGCAAACCACCTTTAGAAAACAATGCCAAGTTCAAATGAAAAGCAAAAATGGAGACCTAATGTAAGCAAAATCAGAAAAAATAAGGGGAGAAAGAGGGATATGCTAGGTCCACCCTCCAAAAATGATCAAGAATTACAAAACACCGAAATCTCGGTTATGGAAACCTAGCCAGTTTTTTCAGAAAATTAAATTTACTAATATAAGATTCAGAAAAAATAGTTAGTAAAGGAAAAATGTCCTTTCTTGAGTCCCCTCACTCACCATGGTTTCCCATGGTGACATGCTTCATCATAGGGGCCATCCCAACCCGCTACGGGCTGAGGCGTGCTACGACTTGCGACACTACGTAGGAGCACTACTTGTGAGTGACTATGTGTGGTGCAGTGATGGGGGTGGAGTGGGTGAGACTAAAAATATCTAGCTAGTGGGCAAAAAGAATTTATTCAGGCTCCTAGCCGATATATTAAAACGGGGTTGGTCGCTAGGGTGTCTGTTTTTAATTAGTCAGGGGTCCCTAGTGAACGTCAACTAGTTTCGAGCTACCCCAGTGCTCTTCTTCAGGACAAACAGGGTCCAGCCCTGTTTAGTACCACTCCAAAGTGACCTAAGGATAGGAAAAAATGCTGCAAAATACTAGCAGGCAAGATTTAATACATACAGTACTTTGATCACGTAGTATTAATTATGGAGCAACAATGTGCTTCATGGTCTGAGAGGGGCTGGAGAGATCATCGCCATTGAGAATGAAAACTGCTCCGGCTGTTGCCTGCTTCCCTACCGCCGGAGCAGTTTTCATTCTCAATGGCGATGATCTCTCCAGCCCCTCTCAGACCATGAAGCACATTGTTGCTCCATAATTAATACTACGTGATCAAAGTACTGTATGTATTAAATCTTGCCTGCTAGTATTTTGCAGCATTTTTTCCTATCCTTAGGTCACTTTGGAGTGGTACTAAACAGGGCTGGACCCTGTTTGTCCTGAAGAAGAGCACTGGGGTAGCTCGAAACTAGTGGACGTTCACTAGGGACCCCTGACTAATTAAAAACAGACACCCTAGCGACCAACCCCGTTTTTAATATATCGGCTAGGAGCCTGAATAAATTCTTTTTGCCCACTAGCTAGATATTTTTAGTCTCACCCACTCCACCCCCATCACTGCACCACACATAGTCACTCACAAGTAGTGCTCCTACGTAGTGTCGCAAGTCGTAGCACGCCTCAGCCCGTAGCGGGTTGGGATGGCCCCTATGATGAAGCATGTCACCATGGGAAACCATGGTGAGTGAGGGGACTCAAGAAAGGACATTTTTCCTTACTAACTATTTTTTCTGAATCTTATATTAGTAAATTTAATTTTCTGAAAAACTGGCTAGGTTTCCATAACCGAGATTTCGGTGTTTTGTAATTCTTGACCTAATGTAAGCTACATAACACTGCAATAAGTAATTCGTAAAACCATATCTCAGTCCTTGGTAGCTTAATCAAAGTAAAAAGCATAAAGCATTAAGAAGTACCAAACAGTTGAATAAAAAGAAAATAAAACCCAATACAAATCTGACACCCATTTGTAAAAATAGGTTGCGTTTGTAACTTTAAATAGACACCTCAACAATAATAATCCACTGTAGTGTTTGGGAGATATGACTTTCCAATGGAACAATAATTCTCTGCTTTTTACTAAATGTAATCCACAGCAACTTGCAGTTTAGGGTTAGCCACAACAAGCAGCTTGAAAAGAACTATAAGGTCACTCCTGGGGGTGCCAACTCCGAAAGGAAACCAGTCACAGGGACCAGTCAGGTTCAGGGGGACAGTTACTTGTTGCTTTAAGCAGAGTCCAGTCCAGGTCTGAGTCCTATTGGCGAATCACTGTAGACATCAATTGAGTGGCCCTGATGCTAGGCATACAGGATGTTGATGATGCTCAAGGATGCTGAGCAGTGTGTGAGGTCCTCCTTTGGCCACCCCTTGTTCCTTGAAACGGGGGAGGCGGACATTGATATGGGGTCAATATCCCAAGAGGTCCAGGTGAAGTCCAGAACAAAACCAGTTGCTACTGGTCTCTTGCTACATCAAAAGCGGTGGTTCCCTATAACTTGCAGTAATTTCCATGCTGGGTGACCAAACTGCAGTCTGATGACTCTCTTGGGTCGAGCAGACTTGAGTGCAACTTTTGAAGGTCAGGACTCTGAGACTACTGCTACACTCCGAGGTGCAGCCTGGGAGATAAAGGTGCTTGCTTCTAAGCACTTATGGACCTGTGGCTGTAACAAGGAGTCAGAAACGGACTACTGGAGTCAACGCCTCTGAGGCTCGTGGGCAACTTTTCCACGAGACGGGCACCACAGGCACAGTCCTTTCTTTGCTAATCCAAGGTGCAGCAGGTCCAGTCCAGGCTTTGGTGCAGCCTTTCTTTGCTGGGTCTAGCGAACCGCAGGGCAGTCCAGTCCTCTCTTCAGTACAGATGTCATTGGAGTTTTGGGTGACAGTTTTGTCCCCTGCTACCTGATGATGACTTCCTGCAAAGTGTTGGATCTAGCTAGCACAGAATGTACTATTCTGCCCACTCCCAACAAGGCAGAACAATTCTGTGTGGGGAGCTCCCTA
This sequence comes from Calotriton arnoldi, assembly GCA_963921515.1. Lineage (NCBI taxonomy): Eukaryota > Metazoa > Chordata > Amphibia > Caudata > Salamandridae > Calotriton > Calotriton arnoldi. The sequence continues at coordinate 458,205 of CAWUFW010000598.1, read as the reverse complement.
GTCCAACCCAGAGTTGTGACTACCTGGGGGCTACATTCCCCTGGAAAAAGCAGTTTGACAACAGCTTCTCCCTCTCTGCCCAAGATGCCAGCCTGTCTGGTAAAACAAATGAGCAGCCCTTTCAATGTGTGATTATAGTTTTCCCTTCAAAGGTGGGTTCCCCTTTAAAGCTCACCTTTGGAGCTCACACCCACTCTGGCCATCATGCCAGGAGAAGTTTACACCTCTTCCCTTGGCATGTCCTTTGTTCCTCTTCCCGAGAGTTGTTCACACCTCTCCCCAGGAGGGCAACGGCCTGTCTCAAGGACAGTAGCTTCTGCACAGCAGTAAATGGCTACCGGAAACTCTAAAAGGGAACAAAGTGGCAACTTTCTAAAGTTGCCTATCGTACAAAAGCCAGGTTTAATGCAACGATTTGTTTGATACCTTGAAGCAGCACTGCTGAGTTGTCAGCATGTATCTCCATATTTGCCAATCTGGTTACTAGCCTTTCCACAGTAAAAACGACAATACAAGGTTTTTACGGTCAGGACATGTAAAGCTAATAAAACGCATGTCCCTCTTTTTAATATAATGCACCCAGCCTTTAGTGCTCAGTAGGACGGCCTTACGGGCAACTTATAAATATTAAAAGGGAAGGTTTGGAATTTGTCATTGGTTTAAAGTCGGGTTAGCAGTTTAAAAATGCTCAGTCGCACTCTTCTAGGCTGCAATGGCAGACTGTGACTCTTGCTTTGCTTTGTCACACCCGTGGTGGCACAATAAGCAATGCAACCCATAAGAGACACAACTTACAGGCCTTGGGAACCCCTGGTACCTTATACTAGTGGGTAGTATTGTGGGTAAACCAATTGGACATACACGTTTTAAGGGTCACAGAACTGACACAGAGGACTGTTTGGCAGGGCTCAGTGCACCTTCAGAGTAAAAAAACCAGCAGCATCAGTCCAAAAGTTTGGGGGTGATAATGCTGAAAGAGGTATTTCCTCACAGCAGCACTATTTGACCCAGTCACAATTTTAGCATGTGCCTTCTAATTTTTAAGAGCTAATATTTCTACGATAAGCCTGGGGAAGATCTCACTTCTCTGGAGGCACAATATGAGTACATCTGACACTTCTCCTGCACAGATCAAAGTCGCAACAAAGAGAAGTCCACTTTGAAATTGCCTTCATCTTATTCTTCCATAAAACCCCTTGTTGTAACTAGATCAGAAATAGTCACATGGTCTATAATTTGTATATTTCTGTTCTACTGTGTCTCTTGAGCGGCAATAATTCAAGGCTCTATTACAAAGATTATGGTACTGAGCAATACTAAGTCCAGCCTTAGGACAAATCCTGGACAGCTTTGCAAAAACCCAATTCCTTTCTTCAAGGTGGACATTTCTGCTGATTGAATCTTTGATATATCCTTTTGGGTTAGTGTTTCACTTCAGTACAGTATAAGGATTGCCTCTTCTATATCACAAGTTTCTTTTAATACTTTAATTGCTTTATGGGCTAACTAGAAATTCAATTTTCCTAAGGCATTTGCAACAATCGTTTGCATGCCATGCTGGAGGTCCACATGTTGCTATACATTTAGATTCCAAGAAAATATTACCCCCATTTAAGGATATGTATTTATTATTTGCAACTCCTGGGAAATCAATTAGTGCTTACTAATTATACCTCATCTCCGAGTTTAGATTATCCTTTGGAGCTAATACCGAGTCAATATTCTTTATTGAAACTTTACACCACCGAAATATAATGCATCCAGGTTTTTTCATGTATTGGTATCACAATTAATCTTTTCCTTTTACGAATATTTTTCCCAATCAATTTTGAAAAATGTTTATTCTTTTTCTCCTTCATGGACGGTATAGCTTATTTCCAAAGTTCTTCCTTTTACTCATACTTTCTCATAGCGTCTGTACGTTGTTTACAGTGTTCTTTAAGGGATTCATTCAAATTTAAAGAAAATATAAGATCTTTACTAATAATTTGTTTATATAGTATATTTCTTACTAATTTTCTGAAAGGATCTTCTTTTGCTTGATGTGGTTCCTCATCATTTTCAAAACTGTTATAAGCCGTTAATGCATTTCCAGGAGACACTGTTTTTTATGCACTAAATGTTATAATACCATCTGAAAACATTTTCATTAGCGTTTGTTCAACATACTCTGTTTTATACATGATTTTTCCCAGTTTCCATTTAGCATATCTCTGCTTGAAAAATCAAGGATATTAATAAGAGTATGTAATCACGGATACAATTGTCTAAACTCTGATCAAATTAAGAAATTCCAAAAATACTAGTCAATCAGGGAGATCAGGGATCTGGAGACACTTTTGCTCATTTCATTGGTTACTACAAAATGACAAGCTCTACAGACGCATCTAGATATAGTCCTCTTTTAGCGCTTATTTTCTCATGGTATACCTGCATCTGGATTGCCATTGAATCTTCATGATTTTTAAAGACAATGCTCGTCATAATTTAGTTGAGGAATTTTTGCACTGAAGTCGCCAATTAGTATTATTGGGCTGATCGATAATGTCTCCTCAGTTTCCTCGAACACAAATATATGAAGCTTTATATTGTCATTCAATTGTTCTCCAGGAAGGACATATATATTGTTATCATCTTCCTTTATGCATCAAGTTTCCTGCATTTCAGTCATCAGTTAGGCCAAAAATCATTACAGCTAAAAATGTATACTAGTTTCATCAAATTCTTTTTATTTCAATTTTAGTAAAGTAAGCGTCAAGCCCAAGGTGCATATAGTTAAATTCTTCCTGTGAGGTAAAATCACACTGAAGAGGCCACATGACTATTAGCAGTCAATTTTCTGTAAAAAGTAATTTTAACATTCATTTATTTCGTGTTGATTTTGCCATAACATGGTAATAACTAGGGGTGGGCAGTAAACTCCTCTCCATCAGCGGAGTTCGCAGAGTTTTGCTGCTCTGCTTGGAGCAAGGAGTTTGGCAAAAACACTGCCAATGACCGCGTGGTGGAGTTTACCGGCGCTCACTCCTATTATACTATTCAGTTTCTTCATTTACAGAGCTAGTACAACCCCTCCTCCTACTCCTCTCCTAGTCTCGTCACAGACAGAGCTCGCACACTGAAGAGTTTTAAGCGGGGCTCTGCAGTCGCAAGTCAGCTTGCCAGGAGTAAAGATGGCAGCGCCCGCAGCCCAGAGGAGTGATGAGCAGGAGGAAGACATTCTGTACGACCTACTAGTCAACACAGAGTGGCCACCATAATCAGAGGTGCAGGTGAGAGCCGGCCTCGGTAGAGCATCAGCCGATGGAGGATTAGCAGTAAAGACTGCACCTCTAGCTGCAGAACAGGGGAGCCACGTAGAGCGAACTCTGACCTCACAGAGTTGGGGGAGTCACAACATCTCTTCTGCACACATCACCCACACCGGCTGAGGTGTCTGGGTTTAAAATAAGTCCCCTATTGTACCACTTTTGTATTTGTTCCTTATAGCTCTGGAGTCGTGAACAGCACTTTCCCAAATAGCATATTATAAAATGTTTTAATTGGCATGCGTTAAACAAACTGGACTCTAGATAACCTAGATGACTGCCAATGGTGACATGTTGTTTTTATCTTGTCCTCTTTTTATTTCTCAGAGATGAAGTGAGCCATTGGTGGTGTTGTTACGAAGCATAGCGGTCTTAGTTTGAAAATAGTCTTCTAGGAGCAGCCATGTTATGTAAGTGGTGTTTTTCATGTGGGGCCATGTCAGAGGTGGGTGGACTTCAATTAATGAGACAACACATACGAGGAGTAAAAATAGGGATAAGTTCTGCATATCATGTAAACAAACTCGATTTTGTTGGAATATTAATATTTCTTACATGGAACGCAACCACCCGTTAGGGACAAAGGTTGACATACGAAAATTGCGCTTCTTCATGAACAGTACCGGTCTGGAAGGAACAACAGTGGCAAAAATGCTGTGCTGTTCTCCTAGACCATTCATGGTTTCTGTGGGTCTGTCTTTCGGGCCGTAACTCGTGGCTCCACTCATCTTTCAGCCTCGCTGTTCCCACACTCTTTCCCCTTTTCATAACGACAATTTGTATTAGTTATTCACCAGTTATTACTTTGCATCCGTTTTCCTTTTATTTCAAGGGTTAGTGGCATCAACACTGTGCCAAAATATTGTCTTGCCCTCTGTATTTCCAATAAGACGTTTCCGTGTGCTGCGGCGGGTTATCTTCCTATCCCTTTGGTGTAGTCTTTCGGTGGTTTTTCAGAGTAAACTTAGGGGTGGGCAGAACTCTGTGGAATCTCGTGCAGTTTTTATGCAACCCCGCGAGTTCTGCCCACCCTTAATAATAACATGAAAATGAACTTCGCAATAGCAGTGGGCAGAACTCGTGGAGTTTCACTCAGCAGAATTCCGCCTAGTTACAAGAAACCTCTGTGAGATTCTGCTAGCGGGCAGAATCTGCACGTCGCACTGATTTTTTTGCTTCGGGAGCTTGTTCCATGCTGCAAAATCAGCACGAACTGCACCATGTTGCGCGTCAGAGAATGCTACTTCTTTGCTGCCGCTCGACTACATTTTCTACTCAAGTGGCAGTTTTCACACCGTGAACGGTCTCAACCACCCGTGACCTCCCTGTTGATAAAATCTCAGCGGGTGCCATTCTAGCACCCAAAAATCATGCTAGGGGATGCCAATTCTTGCTTTCCAACTACCGTTGGTGAGTCATACACGAGAAAAAACTCTGGCAGCTAGACAAGGCCTTTCCTGCAACTTCCAAACTGACCAGTTCCAACAGGACCTGCCCTGGACCCTTCTGTTGGCGTCTGTTGGAGTGAGTCCTAAACCCCAAGTTCTGTTCATAAGGTCCTGGAGCCCTTGGCTGTGTCTGGTTGGAGTTCTCCTACCACTGCTAAAAACCTGGGACTCAAACATTTTGGTTCCAAAGACCTCCGGAGGATCAGGACAAACCTGCCAATCGGATCAACGTCCATTGCTGCTGTGTTGCAGATTCACTTTTCTCCCACTCTGAGCTTTTTTGCAACAGCAAATTTTCTGCAGCGGGACCTCTCAACAATGGTAGCCGACCTCAAGGAGCCCTCTTCTGCAGCCTTGCCTCCTGGAGTAATCCAAGCCCCAAAAAAGTGACTAACTACAAAGGAAGAAATCTTGACCAGGTGAAAAAGCCAAAAATTCACATTTTGCCCCTTATACCTTTCCTACCAAAAACCAACTGCTTCACTGGGATCTTGTCCAAATTTTATCCAGGCTACTGGAACCCTTTCGGCTGCAGCCTTGCCAGGCTGAAAGTTTTGGACTTCCATTTTTAAGATCTTTGACCGTTCAAATCTGATTTCTGTATCTGGCTCCTTCGTGGTCAGCCTCAAATTGTGTTAGGTCCCAATCCACCAAAACCAGTTGACTGCAGTTGGCAATAAACGCTTCTTAGTGCTATTTTTATTTAAAACTTTTTTTAAATCATATCTTCGCTCCCCTTAATTTATTTTTGTCATTTTATTTATTAAAAATTACTCTATTTGTATTAATTGATTTGGGGATTTTTCTTGTGTTCTGACTTTATTACTGTTTTGGTACTCCATAAATACTTTACACATTACCTGTAAGTTAAGCCTTTCTTCACTTGTGCCAGGGGGTTGAGCTCAGGTCAATTTAATGACTTAAGTAGTTCCTCCCCTGGCAAGGACTGTGTTTCTTACTTGGGATGGGTAGTCATCCCCCTCAGCTACACCTACAACCCAATGCCTTACAGTGATAATAGCACATTATACTCCGCACATCTGCATATGTGTTCATGCAATGAACTTTGCCATTTATGGTTAGCAATGCACACCACATCTTGCACCACCTGCTATGGCACCATGTTGTTCTCTTGACTGCTCTTCTGTTTATTTTTGTACCTTTGTCAAATTGGTGTTTTCAGCATGATGGGTGATGAAAGTTACGGCCCGCCTGATGGAGGTGCTCCAAGTGCACAGCGGGGTTTGGGTGCACGGCCTTCTGCCAGGGTGCAGCAATAGGTGTTGGGCACAGCACCTAAGCCCTGCCTCCTGCAATGCAAGCAAGGGTAGACACTCAATGTTTGAATTTGTTTTTTGTTACACTTCCTGAAACTCACGAGTGAGGCACAAAATGGTGATTTAATCCAGTGTCTAAAATGGCTGCTGGCAAGCTCAGGAGTCATGCACCATTTTAAACGCTTTTATATCTCTCTGGAGTATTTATTTTTGGACGCTACGGAGTGCTTCTGACCAGTGCTCCCTGGGGTGGGTCAACTTTAGAGTTCGCTTACCATAGCTGGGAATCTTTTTTTCCTTTCGCAGCTCTAAATTCATGTACCACTGAAGAAACACAAGTATCAAGATAGCGGGGGGAAAAATTTAGTGCTAAACCAGCCTCTCTCGTTTTGTGCACAATTCAAAATGTGATTGAAAAAATTCACGAGTCATGACAGAGATATACAAAATTGTAACCCCTTTTAGCAAAATTTACTATAAGAGCAAAAATGAGAAATCACTTGTTTTTTTCAACACTCGTTAACCCTTTTTCACTAAGGAAGAATCGTCATGTAATTTGGCATGCAGAAACTTAGCTGACTTAGTAAATAGATTGCCACATTTATCGCCAAACTGTCCATAGGATAAAAAGTTATGGGCAAATCAAAAACTGCCTTTTCAATGGTAACACAAACTGAACCACAACTACACAGTGGCGACCCAGTGGGTCATGCTGCTCCAGCCTTCCCTCGACAATGGTAATTAATAGCATATTACCTTCTGTACATCTGTATGTATGGAGCATGCCGTGCTGTTCTTTCCTGTGCATTTGGTATTAACAATTAATCAGTCTCAGAGCACAGTCTCATTGGCTAATCCCATTGAATGGCATAGTGGATTTCCTACCCTATAAGATACAGATGTGCAATAGCAAAACATGGTATTCTGAATCTGTGTTTATTACTACACTTGTTTCCAGTAACATGTTTTATTGGGCCATATTTATTTTCACATGCATGGCGTAAATAATTTATTTGCAACACTCTCTGTATAGACACATACATATCCATCTATCTAGCTGGAGGTTAGGTGGTTTACCGCGGATCTATCGCAATAAGATATTAGTTTACGTTAAAAAAACATAGAAATTCACTGATAAAACAAAGGTTAAAGTAGAGTTAGACGTAAATAAAGTAATAAGATTTTAAATTGTGTTAAAAAGCAATTCACTGGAAAAACGAAAGGTTAAAGTACAGTTTTACATAGATCTTCTAATAATAAAAAAAATACTTCTTAAAAAACAAATACTACTGAAATTCACTAGTTGTACATAACTGACATAAGTATAGCTTGCACCACTAAGGTGCAGTGCTTATGACCGCAAATATTACATCAGTGATGACATCTGAAATCTATGGTGGTGTAAGGTACACTTATGTCGTTGATTTTTTGTTTTTATCATTAGAAGACCTGCGATCAACTAAAAAAAATATACATATATATATATATATATATATATATATATTCACTGAAAAAACCATAGGTTTTAGGGACAGTTATAGTTAGTTGGACATTGCACTCGTACAAAACCCGTGAAATTCCCCCGTTATAGTTAGTTCAGGTAACTATAACTCGCGCCCCCGCAATGCACTGCTGATGACGTCACATATTACATCACTCATGACATGGTCAGTGACATCACTGATGACATCACTGATGACATCTCAAATGACATCACTGATGACATCACTGATGACATCATCCATGTGATAATTTGATGCATCTTCTCACACCCTAATATAACTTTTGATACACCCACTGTAAATTACAGACTGCCATTGTCAAAACCATAGACACTCCAACACCAATTACTATATACACACTCACTGATTCTTAGGTCTACACACACACATCTACTCACTCACCCGTACAGTCACTCATACTTATAGTCACTCAGTACAGGACTATTATATGCACTCATACACCTATATAAACACTCACACACCGCCACTCATCCATAGAGGTACTCACACACCTAGTCAGTCATGCAAAAAATTAAGCACACACCCATTTACTCACCTATACAGTTATACACACACCAACTCACTTACTCATACAAATACTAGCACATTCTTCAGTGATGTCACTGACCATGTCTTGAGTGATGTAATATGTGACGTCATCAGCAGTGCATTGCGGGGGCGCGAGTTATAGTTACCTGAACTAACTATAACGGGGGAATTTCACGGGTTTTGTACGAGTGCAATGTCCAACTAACTATAACTGTCCCTAAAACCTATGGTTTTTTTCAGTGAATTTCAAAGGTTTTTTAAATGCTAATTTCTAACTATAACGTGTCTGAAACCTATGGTTTTTTCAGTGAATTTCAAAGGTTTTTTAAATGCTAATTTCTAACTATAACGTGCCTGAAACCTATGGTTTTTAAGTGAATTTCAAAGGTTTTTTAAATGCTAATTTCTAACAATAACATGCCTTGCCCCCTCCCTTCACCACTGTGCAAACGCGCCCCGTGGCGCGTTTTAAGTTGGGGATTAAGTTCCCTTGAATCATGAGGGTCCCTGGGGTCCAACTAGCCCACCCTGTACCTCCAGTATGCGCCAGGGAGCTGCGTTGCAGAGAGGTGTTCAGAGGCCACGCCCCTTTTTACACCTCTCTGCAACGCAGCTCTGTGGCGCTTTCTGGACGTACCTGGGGGGCTAGTTGGCCCCCAGGGACCCTCAGGATTGAAGGGGATTTAATTCCCCATCTTAAAACGCACCACAGGGCCTGTTTGCACACATGTCACCTGAAGCCCCGCCCCTCCCTTCACCACTGTGCAAACGCGCCCCGTGGCGCGTTTTAAGTTGGGGTATTAACTCCCCTTGAATCCTGAGGGTCCCTGGAGTCCAAGTAGCCCACCATGTACCTCCAAAAGCGCCACAGAGCTGCGTTGCAGAGAGGTGTAAAAGGGCCGTGGCCTGGACCACCTCTCTGCAACACAGCCCTGTGGCGCTTACTGGAGGTACCTGGTGGGCTAGTTGGCCCCAGGGACCCCCAGTCTGAAGGGGAATTCATTTCCCAACTTAAAACGCACCACAGGGCCCGTTTGCAGAGTGTTGCTGGGAGGGGCGGGGCCTCGGCACGATCGCGTGTTTTTGTTTTTTGGAAGGGGGGCTGTGTGGCCCCCCTTCTTTTTACTTTTTTTGGGCCCTGGGGATCCCATCCCCCAGGGCCTGACCCCTTTTTTAATGTAAAAAAAAAAAAAATATGAACGGGAAGGGGGCCACATGGGCCCCCCTGCCTTGGCCAATTCCAGCCCCGGGGACCCCATCCCCCGGGGCATGGCCAGATTTTCTTTTTTGTTTTATGGAGGGGGGCTGCGTGGCCCCCCTCCTGAGGCCTCTACTGGCCCCGGGAACCCCATCCCCCGGGGCCGGCCTTTATTTATTTATTTTTTTTTAATTTTTTTTTATTTTATTTTGGGGAGGGGGTCCGCGTGGCCCCCCTCCCGGGCCACTTGTAGCCCCAGGGACCCCATCCCCCAGGGCTGGCCCTCTCCGTTGGGGACCGTGGGGGGGGTCCCCAATCCCCCCACGGTCCCGCCGGCTCCCCGCGTCCTGCGGGAGCCGGCATTGCTTTTCCACATGGGGAGCTGCTAACATGCAGCTCCCCATGTGGAAAAGCAATTTGCTTTGAATTTTGGAAGAGAGAGCAGGTTTCCCTGCTCTCTCTTCCAATATCCAAAGCAGTTTGCTATGACAGGACGGGAGCCGCATAGCAAACTACAGCAAACTACAGTGTCCTGGGGGTAGGCACCCCGGGACACTGCAAGAGCCGGCCCTGGGGTGTGGCGGTCCCCAGGGCCACCACAGGCTCCAGGAGGGGGGCCGCGCGGCCCCCCTCCCAACACTGGCAAAGCCCCGGGGAGGTGGTGGTCCCCGGGGCTCGGGGGTCTGTAACGGACCCCCATATTTAAAGATTTAGTGTCCCGGGGAGGTGGCGGTCCCCGGGGCATGTGGGGGGGCTGGAGCCCCCCACACAACTAATAATTAAAAAAAAAGAAGCCCCGGGGGGGGTGGCGGTCCCGGGGCTGCGGGAGGGCCGAGAGCCCTCCCGCACCATTTATTTTTAAAGCCCCAGGGGGTGGCGGTCCCCGGGGCTTGGGGGGCCTTAGAGGCCCCCCACATAAAATATAAACCCACCCCCCGCATGCCCCCGGGACTTGGGCCACCTGGGGGCAAAATAGCATCGAAGCGTGGGAGACCGCGCTTCGATTTTTTTTTTTTATCGGCGGGATCCGCGCACCCTAAGCGCATCCCGCCGATTTTATTTTTTAAAAAAATGCTTTTTTCTGCCCAGGGGGTCCTTGTGGGACCCCCTGAGCACACCTAGGGGGTCAGGGTGTTTCTACCATGCCCCCTTTGTGCGTTTTGCGCACTTGTTTCTTCTGCCTCGGTTCTACCGAGGGACAAAATGGCTGCCAACACTTCCTGATTTGGAGTGTTGACAGCCAATTAGCATGCAGCTCGTGATCGGGACGGTGCGCGCAGGGTGCGCGGATCCGACGCGGCCATAGATATATATGTGATTTTACTTGTGATTTTCTCAGGAACTACTGAACAGATTTACACCATTTAACCAAAAGGCACGAGTCTGAACCAAGGGCTACCTCTTTGCTAAATTTGGTGTAATTCCGTTCAGCAGTTCGGGCTGTAGCCGCGATGAACGGTTCCTATGGAAAAATGAATGGGGAAAACACGTTTTGGGACCCCCCTTTTTTCTCGGCCCCTGCTTGACGAATCACCCCGAGACTTCCAGGATAGGAGCGGACCGGAGCGCCCCAACAAGTTGGAAAATTTCGCGAAGATTCGTCAACCGGCGCCAGTGTTATTTCAAATAGAATGTTGCGGATTTCCTATGGAAAATAGGTCCTAACTATAACTATCTACTGGCGACCGCCAGTAGATTATATATATATATATATATATATATATACATACATACATACATACACAAAGATAGATACATACATTTACACTTTGGAATGATGAAAAACAAAAGAATAATCTGAACACTTCAGAAATTGCAAGTGTCACCTACATAGGTAGTAACAGTACTCTTTCTTACATGGCCATATTTGTGGACTGTGTTTAGTCCTACGTCTATGTCTTGGCCTATCCCAGTTTTTAGGTCTTGCCTGCAGGCAGTGTGCATGTGTTGTCACTAGGTAATGATCTACTGTGCTTTTAAAAAAATAATCTAAAAAGGGGTTTTTACCCACCCATTATCATTCATTGACATCACTCTTCTTCACAGCCCAATTCTGCAGCATGTGTGAGGCATCACTTCCTGCAACTCTTGCTTTCCTTTGTGTGGAGCATGGCCCAAGTACTGATGGAATTATCTTAATTAGTGCCCGTATGCTGCTCGCGCTGTGATTGACGTACTATTTCTACTTTTTCTGGCTTTTTTATATAGCACATACTCAATCCGACCCGAAGGAGTTGAAGGGCTTTACATGAGCATCACTTATATTGCACAAATTAAGGGAGGGAAGATTAAGTGATTTGCCTAGAACAGGATGTTGAGCCGACACTGAGACTAGAACCTGGTTCCCTAGTTCCAAAGTCGGCAGCTCTGTCCATAGTGCTACATCCTTCTTCACCCTCCCACCTACTCCTTATCCATTTTGCTTCTTAAGACTGCTTGCATCAGGTTAAGAAAATCACTGGCAAAGGCAATAGGTCTTGCCTATGCAAGATCTATTGGCTATGTCAATGTGTTTTTTGCCAGGCTGCACAGCAGCCCACCTACTCTGCAGCATGGCTGAAAGTGTACAAAATAAATAAATAAATAAATAAAGAGCGGTATGATGCAGTCAACGCTGGTCGTGTTATAGCGCCTTTTTTTTTTACTTTCAAACAGCCACACAGAGCTGATTTGCTTTGTCAATGTTTTCTTTGCCATGTCGTACAGCTTTTTGGGTGCCGTGCAGCATGGGGGAAAGTTATAACAATTACATTTTAAAAAAGTGTTATGAGCATCAAGCATTGACCGCACTTTTTAAATTTTATTTAATGTATTTTTTTAAGCTTTTATCCATGCTGCACAGCAGCCATGCCACTGTCCAACATGGCTAAAAAAAAAAAAAAAAACACTGTCAAAGCCAATATATCTTGCATAGGTGAGATCTATTGGTTTTGCCAATGCTTGTTGGAAATCTGGTTACCCTAGAGGCAGGGATATCCGCCCCCAGCCGGACAAACACGGATCCAGAGATCAGAAACTGCAGCTTCTTACTCCAGTGCAGCCAGGGGCACAGATGGCTGTGGTGATGAGGAGGATGGGAGGCGGGTGGAGTCAAAGGATCATATGATGCGCTAATCTTCATAAATCCAAAGCTTCAGGGCAGCGAGAACTTGTGTAACAGTGCCACTAAGCACTGGAATAGCAGGGTGTTTGTGGCAGGGACTAGTGCTGGAAAAGCAGAGAGTGCTAGTGGTCAGGATAGGGGTGCACTGGAAGAGCCTAGTTTTGGAATAGAGGGGGTGCTATGTATGAGCCAGGATTGAGGTGCATTGGCAGGACTGCGTGTCAGCCCTGATGCTGGAAGAAGATGGGGTGATACAGGAGGGAGGTGCATCTAAGTGTGGAATAGAGCGGGCGCTAGGATGCGGAGGTGTATAGGGTAACTGGATGGGGTCTCCGTAGGGATTAGAGAGAGTGCTGGGAGATCAGGCTGAGGTGCATTACAAGTGCGGTGTGAGCCTCCTACTGGGTTAGAGAGGGGTGCTGTAAGCCTGCACTGAGGTGCATTGTAAGTCATGTGTCTGGGGTTCTACCACTGGAATAAAGGAGGTATTACCAGCCAGATCTGAGCACACTGAAAGAAGAGTGCGGATTTCATACTTGAACAGGAGAGGTGCTAGAGGTCATGACCCAGGTACATTTGTTGAACAGTGTGTGGGGTCGGGTAATATTTTCCACTATTATTTGGGTATCCTCTGGGCACCTATGTATTACACCAGGTTTAATAACTTCCTATAAAAACCCTGAAAGGCTGGGACTTTGGGCCAGGGCCCACTTGGCCCAGGCTTTAAAACGTCTCTGCCGACAGGACTACAGATCTTCCACCTAAGTTTTCTTTTGTTTTACCAGTTGGAGACTCCCAGTGGTAATTGTGTATTTCACCTGTTGTGCGGTTCAGGATGTATTATATTGTACTGTGGACTTTATATAGCTCTTCATACCCCTGATGAGACTGCCAAGGTCTCCAAAACGCTTCGGGCTCCTGGGTTACCATTTCAGGGTGTATGTTTGATAGGGTGCTGCCTGCAGTCAGGCCTATATCGCAGTTGCTGGGTGAGACGTGGGAGATTCATAGGTGTCTTCTGAACACAGAGCAGCAAACTGGCAGCTGTGCATAAACATGAGATGTTGCAGAAAAGTGTGACAATGAGCTCTTTGCGCATGGAAGTACCTACCCACCTCCCATCTTGAGGTCTAGCCTAAACCTGCACATGCGCCATCTATTCAAGTCCTTTTGTTTTTTAACAGTGGGCTTAGAGGCCACCCACTACTTGCCATTACCATTGGTTGGCTTCATTGTCACTCTAATCTGCTTGATCTTTTTGGTCAGATGCAGTAAGCTTCCTTTCTCTTTGTATATTTGTCCATCCCCTGAAGCACTAATGCATTACTTGCATTCTTCCTCTGCTCATTTTTTTAGGCGCTACTTTTTTCTTTGTGCTTAAACACTCTGCCAGAGAGAGTATTTCAGCTGGCTCCCTCGTATACTTCTCCCTTTCAATGTTCCTCCCTCCTGCATCTTTGTTGCTTAGAGCCACCCGCCTCTCCTCCCACCCTCTCTAATCAGTGTTGCTTACCCACTCCTGCCTTTGTAATCCGTGTTGCTTGTCCCACTGACCCTCCCTCCCTTGTTGTCTGTGTTGCTGCCTGCCCCCACCCCCTCCTCCCAACCTCCTTGCATTGTTTGCCCCACCCCCACTGTATGTGCTGCTCAACCCACACACTCGCCCTCCCTCCTTGTTGCTTCCTGTCAGCAATAATAAATAAAAAATTTAAATCCCTATATGCGGCCAGCGCCTGCCACGTCATAGCGTTTTTGTTTCTAAACTTCCAGCCATGCTGCACTGCTGTAGTACATGGTTTAAGTCCATTGACAAAGCCAATAGCTCTTTCGTATGCAAGATCTATTGGCTTTGGCAATGCTTGTTAGTACTTGTTTTGTAAGGGTCAGTAACTTTAACTAGTGTGCCACAGCACCCATAAACATTATATTATACAACTGGCTGCTTAGGCGAATGATTTGTTGTAACTAAATAAATGTACCATTGATACAGCAACCCAACAATTGTAACCAGGAACCTATAATTTATGACACCTAATGAAACTTAAAACAGTGAACCCGGGGGCGTTGCTCTTTCACAGTGCATGTACAATGTACACCACTGATGGTTCGAAGAAACCGACGCTGTGGGTTGGGGTAGCATGATGGCTATGAACCAGAGTATAAGGCGACTTTGTGATGGGTCAAGCTTGTTGGATTAGTTGCAAGAGAAGTTAGTAGAGGTGCGTGTACGTATGTATGTATGGAATGAATATACGCCAGGTGATGTAAGATCTAGGGGTTAGGAGTGCTAAGAGGGGCAAGGAGTCAGTGGTACAAGGGCAGTTTGAGTGACAGGCACTGAGAGCACTAGAGCGGGCGGTAAGTCCCAGGGCTCAGAGGAGCAGGTGCTTTATGCCTGTAGGTGTGTGTGTGGGGGGGGGTAAAGAGCTGTACGCAGTGGGGTTAATGGATAGAAGTTGTCTTTGCTTAGGGGGTAGGGTCAGAGGGATGCAGGCACTGATAGAGGCTGTCTGAATCCAAGTCATAGACTTGGGGCCTGATTATAAGTAGAGGAGAGTGCTATCCACAACGGGTATGTCAACTTACCCACTCACAACTGGCCCAGTGCTCTAGCACCTGGGATTACCTGGTACAGGGATACGGAGCCTGATTTTACTGCGTACAGAATTACACCTGGTAAAAATTGCATGCAGGTCCGGGCGTAGGCTGCGATCTTCAGCATAGCCCAGTCCCCACTGACGCCTGCATCTGCATAGAGAAGAATGGAACTCCCACCCCGCGTTGCTACAACATTCCCTATACTTAGATGCCCTGACCACCCCTGCTGCCTGCCCCTAACCAATTTGCCTACTTCTATAACCACCTGCTCAAATAGCCCAACAGGTGCCCCAGAATAGGGTCGTACATGGAACTTTTGAACGACTAAAGATGGTTGGCATGTTAGTCTCCATTCCCAGATTTCAGTGCTGGGATAGTGGCTAGAAGCATTAATTCCAGCCACAATCACCACTACAGCTTAGCCCAGCCAATTGGTAATCGGCACTTTAGATGGGTACAGACCGTGTGTGCCTCCTCTGCCTTGTCCAAGGGTGGGGTTGACTATCACTTTAGTTCAATATCCATCTGGCCTGTCCAGGCACCGTGAAGATTGTTTTTGCCATCTTTTTTTTTTTTTTTGTGGAGTTTTTTATAGCGCAAACTAGACCCGGAGGTATCAGAGCGCTTTACATGAGCACCAGTTTCGTTACAGATGGACACATTCATTTTTGTTAGGCACGAGGAGATTAAGTGATTTGCCCAGAATCACAGAATGTTGAGCGTCCCTGACGAGACTCGAACCCAGTTCCCCAGCTCCAAGGTCGACCGCCCTGGCCGGTAGGCCACATTCTATCCCCAAGGCACAGGTCATTAGCAGCCCCTCGGCCATTGTTGCCTTACCTATGTTCGCCATTGTGAACAGGATACTCGGCAGCTATTTCCTGTTCAGGTACCGGTTCTGGTCCTTCACTCTTGTTTCTTTAATAATGAAGAGGACCAAGATATATGGCAGGGCCCAGTGACGTTCACTGTTGTAAACATGGCAAAGGGGGGTTCACCCCTGCTCCTTTTTCTCAAAGGGCAGAAATGCGGCTCAGAGTAATTCCCGGATTCATTTAAGCATTCCACCCATCCCTTTTTGTACTGTTGTAGTGAGTTTCCTTAAGTAGGAGGGGTTCTGTGCTCTTTGTGCCACATGATTCGATCTGTACCTCACTGATGAGGCCCAGCAAGTTAAAGACAGGTCTGCGGATGCTGGTCTTCTCGTTTGGAGTGGACCTGGTCTGGCGGTTTCGTCTGGACAGTCTTGGGTTGGGCAGTGCCAATGCAGATTAATGTGGTTCGCCAGACCCAGTTTACCACTGGCATCCCAGGGATGGATAGTACTGATAATGGACCACTAGGTGCAGGCCGTTTGCACTGGACTCTCAGGTGTGCAAGGTGTGCCATGCAAGGTTTACTCAGGGGGTGGGGAAGGGTTGGAGACTCAGAACTCAACAAAGCACCCACTACTGCAGAATAAAGCAATGTCCAGCCCATGCCTGTACTTGCTGAGATGAGTACTTCAATATAGCGTTACTTTATACTGCACAAAGATGTGGAACAACTTAATGCAAAGGTGTTACTAATATGCTTTTCATCTAGGACCTATGGAAATATATGTCAAAGGGGAAATCTATTCAGGTGCTCCTCACGGTATGCACGGCTTTCTGCAGGGTCAGGCCCTAATGTGTCACACAGCTTGTTGGCCCACTTTCACCACCCCATGCAGGGACTCACACTATGAGGGAGCCGCGATAACCTTCTGCCAATGCAATGGGAACCTCAGATGCGAAATCACCATTTGTGTACTCAGTGTGCGCTCCGCTTCAGCCCCGCCTCCTCCAGGAGACGTCCGGCCTTCCAGCTGTTGTCGAGCAGTCGATGTGCTTCTAAGGAAATCCCCATCTAACCAAGGGCCACAGGAGTTGAGAGCCTGGGCTCTAGAGTCCGCGGGTGGTGGACAGGGTGTTCATGGAGCTCAAAAGCAGCAGTTAATCAGTTCCTTGAGGCGCTCCGACCGGAGTCACGCACACAGCTCAGTCCCCCTCAGCCCTGGGATGTGGTTGTGCTTTCTCCAGCCAGCATGCCAGGTGCTGGGCACGCGTTAATGGGCACAGCACAGTTGTAATTGCGAAGGCAGTCTTGTACAGGGCACCGGGGACGCCGATTTGGGTTGCTCTTGTTGGCGCCATTCTAGTGTTTTTCCAGCAGCCCCCAATCTATCACAGGCCAAGGAGGGCGCAGAGGTCATCTTTGAGTCACACTGGTGGCACATGGGTGATGCCGAGCCCACCACAGTCTGAGGCCAGCACCACTCTGACACTAAGTGCGACGTCACCCAGATGGGTTGCTCCGTGCGCTTTCCTGCTCCAAGCCAGGTAGATATGGCCGAGGCTCTGTCAAGGCAGGCTCCTTGATGCAGGGGTGCGCCCTGCACCTCTCTCCCAGACCGCCAGGCGGAACCCTCGTCCAAGCAGACCCACAGCACAGTTTGCAGATTCCACAAGGTAATATCCGCTCACCTCTGGGAAGGGGCAGTCAAGGACACTAGCTGTGGGTCTCAGAATACTTCTTAAACACCCCGTGGGGTGTTGCCATCCCTGAAACGTTCTGGAAGAAGAACGGGCTTTTAAAGTCCATCTCTTAAATTTCTTTCTCAGGCATGTTTTTTTGTTCCTCATGTGCTGACCTGTAACCAGTTTGGGGGCTACGACACTTCGTGCATCCCACGTCTTCCAGAGCAGACACACTGCCTCTAGCTGATAGCAGGCAATAGGGGTGATGATGGGGGTCTCCATTGAAAGAACCCCACAGCATGAGCACAAAGAGGTGAACAGCCTTCTTTGCCGACTCAAATGGGCCTTTTGGGACTAGCACCACCGGGGGAACAAACGGGGATAACCCTGCATGTCAGAGGAGACCGTTGTCTCCAGACTCCCTAGACCCTCCATCTAATCCATCTGGAGCGCTCCAGAAAGGGACCAGAAGCAGGACACTGAATAAGGTCCCTTCTGCAGCTCTAAAGGGAACCCTGTCTCCATCCCTGTACAGCATGCGGTCAGTGTCAACTCAAGGTGTATGCCACCGATCTCTCATCCACACAGTGTACGCTTTCCAGGGGCAAGGACCATACCCCTCGACTGCATACATGCGCTATCAAGACACACAGTATGTAGTTTTGAACCCAGCTACAAGTGATTAGGTAGAACTTTGGAAAGCGAGGCCAGTAGACCGCTCACCCAACTGGAGAGAACAGGAAAAAGACCTGCTCTGCAACTATGATTCAAAAACACGCTGCCACCAATGCCACGTCATGTGCATTATCAAGAGGGAAGTAGCCTGTCTCTCTTGGTAAGGATGGCACACACGGTGCTTCACTACAGATCACAGAGCCCTATTACACGTTATGTATTGTTTATACGCTGAGGACTGCTTTAGCTAAATAGAAGGATCATGTTTGCTGGGCCAAAAAGACAGTGGAAATTTGTATTTGGGTATCTCGGGTCAGGGGTGCACACTTGCAGCACCGTGCATGGGATATTTCAATTCTAGCATGGTTTGTCACAGTCTGAAATGGCACAGTGAAGCCAAAAATTGATGGGCTCCAATGAGTCACAGAGTGAGTACTTTGGCTATTACTAATTTAAACATTCCGTCCATCAACTTGTTACTGTGGCATACTTTGGGGCTTTTAACAAGGTGACATGGCTTAGTCTTCCAGGATCTATGGCCTGGCTCAGGGGACCTTTTTTACTGATGTCTTGATCTAACCTGGTTACACTTAGAAGAATTAGGCATGCATTGCAGGATCCAGAATTCAGACCATTTTGGGCAAGCTTTCTTGGGCAAAATATGGCAACAGTTAATTGTTTCATCTCTCACGGTTCTTGTGGTGGATGCAGAGAGGCAAACCTCGCTCCCTGAGATGTAATGGCCCAGATGCGATAGAGACACTGTATGGCTAAGGTTAGGCGATATAAGGGAGATGCTATGCAGCCTAGATTAAGAGGTTCTAGAGAGAACCAATGTGCATGAGGTCAGGTGATACAAATTTAAAGTGTGGGACTTGGAAATACAATGGAGATGTGATATGTCCCTGGGTAGATGACCCACAAGAGAAACTGCAAAATAAAAAATCATCATTTAAAAGGATGCACAACATTTATGTGTCTAACATTTTTATTCTCCACCATTTTAAAGGCACAGAACTACTAAATTATTTTTGTGTTTACACATTTTATTTCAAATAGGCTTCAATTTTTTCAATATTGAATTACGATGAAAATTTCATTGGTCGACCTGACTTCTCCCCCCAAACTTCTGGGTGTTACTTCCAACTAATGTGTACCAACTGGAAGAAATTTCTTAGCTTCAGGAATTACTTAAATCTTAGCTATTTGAACCCACAGCCTTAGCGGACAAGCACTAACCTACCTACAGCAACTTTGTGTGCTGAAACTGAACTGTAGGTAAATAAAAGGCCAACTCATAGTGTCTCATATCAAAGGATAATGTAGAGTATCATTTTAAAGCATACCGTCTGCTGTTTGCATGATCTATTGTTCAAGGCTGTCTTTTGCTGGTGTGGGTTGATGCATGTATCCATATTTTAGTGTTCATATTCCATATCAGTGTCCCTCTTTTTGATTCCTCTTGTCTGTGTTTGTGTACCCATTCTCAGATTTTATCCCAGCATTGGCATTTTGTTTCCACATCTCTTTATCTCAATGGAGTGTACTAGTGCCCTTCTCCGTTTCCAATCCTTCGTGCAGCTATGTATGTCTGTGACGTGGTACCAGAGTCCTTATCCCAGCCCCAGTGATCAGGGTCACCTTCCAGTGTGTGGCATTTCCACTTCTGCCCCAATGTTGTGTATATCTGCCGCATCTGTCTGTATCATTGTTCCTTTGAGGTTGTTCGCATTCTGGTCTTCGAGTCACTGTCCATCTCGTGTGCATTTGTCCATGTGACATTGTCCTAGTACACTGGATTCCCGGGGTGCATCAGTGTCCCAGATCCCCTCTGAAAGGGGGTGGTTGAGTGATGATGCTCTTGAGGGTGCATGTGGAATGGGATGGGAAAAATCGAGACCTGGTTCTGAGGAAAGCCTGGTGTGTGATGAAGAGGGATTCAAAAGTGATTTGGTGGACGATACGCAGCTGGTGAGATGAAGAGTCCGGCTGGGAGGTTCGATCTTCTAGTCATACAGGAATCCACAGCTATGGTACACGACGACTCCACTTCGATGGAACGCCACACTTCTAGGTATAAACTCTGTAGTCTAGGCAAAGCCAGAGGAGGGTAGTAATGCTGTGTTTTTTATGCAAAAGCCAGGTAGGGGGAGATACTAACAGCCAAAGCCCCTGTGAGCTCCCATGCTGTTTTTGACTTCGGATAGTGGATACTAATGGTGTGTGGCTGTGTCCCAACTCCCACAAGCATCATTTGCATTTTATCAGGATTTACTTCGAGTTGAAGTAAGATATGCAGGCACTCACTGCCCTTAGGCGACTGTCCCTCTCGTTGTCAAAGGAGGAGCGCCGATATGTAAGAAGATCTTAGTGGCTCTGTCATTCCATTAGAGGATAGTATTGCAAGTAAAGGTAGATGCCTGTGTCAATGGCTGCTGAAGAAGTAAGCTTCAGTAAAAAAATTGTTGAAGTTTCGTTCTTGTCTCTCTAGAGCGTGTTGGTCATGGGGGTGTTCATGTGTGTCAGCAATATTCTCCTCTGGAGATGGATCGGTGGAGTGAGTAGTTATTTGAAGAGAGATTCCAGGCAGGGACATTTTAGGGATTCAGAATTCCAGGCATGGGTCACTGTGCTAGAACTGGATGGACAGCAGATAGAGGTGTGTAGGAATTAACAAACTGGGAAGATTATTTATATATGTAGAAGTGAGGAGTTTGTTGGTGTATTGAGGTAAGAGTGGGTGCTGAGCAGTATTAAATTTGTTTCATGGTGTATAGAACCCATTTTGGTGCAGAAGTGAGTGCTAACTTGTGTGTATTCATATTTTGTAAAATATTCTGGTATTAATTTTGTAACGTACGTAAAGTTTATCAGTCTTCATTTTATTTTAAATGGCGACCAATGTATTTGAGCAGCTGTGTCATCTCCATCGAATATAATTATATCCGCAATACTTAGCTATGTTGTCACCTACTTCTGAGCGAGTTCAGCTGTTGATGGTCATGGTTGTGTTCACAGTGTTGGTAACTTCTTATGGTGAATTTCAGGCTGCATCTTATGTTCACATGAGAAGTACCACTTGCATACTTTGTAGCAGTGCTGATTTGATATAACTTGGTTACAAACCTGTTCCTGTACCTTGTGAGGAAGAAGTTTACTGTGTAAAAACCAATGTCCCCACCCCACAGTATTCATTTATTTCATCATGTAAATCATGTTTTCCTGTTCTTGCAGATTTACCTTTCTTCTCGGAGTTGAGAGACTGTTGTGCCTCAGCATGGTTCCAGAAACAGCCCTTGTTCCCTGTGACTTTTGTGCTTATACCCACATCCTGCTTTATATATAGCTGTTCTTCTACTGTCTGGCTTTTGGGAGAAGTACACAAAATACTCCCAGCAACCAAGTTTCAGTAGGAGCCAACTTCCAAAAATGTGGCTTTGCCCTTGTGGCTCAGTTCATTAGAATTCTAATTACCTCAACTTGGGACCTTGGTTCCCTTTCTCGTCACAGCTTGGACACAATTGGGCAAAGCTATGCCTAGCAGGTCTGCCTGCTTTACTTGCTGAAAAAGCTAACAAGGGAATAAGGAGTCCCGCAGAATGAGTACCTATCAAAAGTGTCCAGGACCACCACTCCACTCTGCCCACAGGCTCCAGATGCTGACTGAGGTACCAGGATACCCCTCTGGTAGAAATGTAGGTTCAGCGGTCCAAGAGACCCAACAACAATGAAGTGAACAGCAGTAAGCAGTGACCGTGCCGGGCAGGCTTGCTCTGTCCTTCACCACTACAAAATACCTTTAATCTTCCCTACAGAATCCTCCTATTCATTTCAACACGTGCTGCCTGTCCTGCTAATAGAAGTCCCAAGTTATTAGGTTGGCGTTCTTTCCAGTTGACCTTTCATCAATAGCTGAACTATCAGTAACCACAGAATGCTGAAAAAAAGACCCAAAGCCCCAGGATACAGGCTAGTGCATATCATTTACCCAGGGGACATTAAAATCTTCCCACCTCAATAGGCCACTTTGGAGATTCTAGCCACTGACTGTTGTCCTTCAGACCATCTATTGCCAAGAGCCACAGGTCATCTTGAACCTCCGAGCAACATGCCTATGCAACATCAGTTTGAAGCCCCTTTGAAAAATTCCTCCTGCTGCCACTCTTGGTGACTTTAACAATGCTGAACTGTAGATGGTAAAGTCCCATGACCTCCCTGAAACTGAGGAAGCGTCAAACTGTTGTGCTAGGCAGACTGCATTTCTTCGTTCTATATCCATTCAGTGATTGAACCCAACAATACAGTATTTGATGCAATTCTAAGTCCTCTTCTAAAGCCCGTTCCATGGACAAAAGAAAAAAATGATTTTTGAGTGATTACCATCGGATACCAGAGGATTGCAAAATACCATAGTAATACAATTCTGTCCTTGTAGAATTACCAGCAAACAGATGTTTAGTTCCAGGTCGTTTTTGAGGGAGAAAACTCACCAAGCTTCATCTGGAAAAATACACCCTCAGAAAACTGGGTCAGTTATTGCTGAATGCTGCATTACTGCTTTTCAAGCAATAGCAGGTCAGAAGACTCTACCAATTCTACCTAAATCAGTATTGCACCCAAACTTATATAAAAATTATTTTGACTTTTCAACTCTTTCATCTGAGCAGCCACTAAATGTATGCAAACTTGCATAGAAAAATATTTTGTTCCAAGATTTGCCTCTGAATGGACATTGATCCTTACTATATTGTGACAGATAGGATGTACTACTAAAATCCTTAGTAAACATTGACAGATGAACAGATGCTTCCGCAGGAGAGTGAAGAACACAAAGGGAAGGGACTACGGGAAGAAACCATTGTACCATGAAACGGATACTGCCGAGGACCTGCGGAGAAGGCCGAACAGGCACACAACAATCTCAAGGTGTGCTGCTCCTCCACAAAGCAGTGATCAGTGCCCTAATATCAGCTCTGTCAATGTCTGCAAGTTTAAAGTTTTTATTCAAATTGATTTTGACCACAACAGAGATCAAGAATTTAAAACATACAATTTCATTCAATTCCACACTTTCCATTGTGTGCAGAGTACCCTCATGTCCCATGCCAAGGGGGTCATGACTACTCCCCCCCCCCCCAGACACTTTAGCAGCTTGGGCGGGTGCTGGGTGCCACTGGATGGTTCTGATTAACATCAAAACATTTAACTTTCTATTCAAAACTCCTTTTCCTTTTATGTGAGAGCAGTGGTCCCCAATCAGATGGTCATAAAAACCACCTTATACTGATAGTATGATGGAGCTGTGGAGTCGGGGAACAAATGAAGCAAGAGAGCATGGAAGGAGGGATGAGATAAAGATGAATGGATGGATTGAGAGGCTGATGTAGAGATGAATAGTGGTTGCAGTGATGGCTAAGGGATGGATGAAGTGAGAATGACGGATAGATGAAGAATGGTGAAAATAGGTACCGAAGAGTGAATGGGTGCAGATAAGGATGAATCAATGAAAATATGGATCGGTGGATTAAAAGAAAGTAGAGAGAAAATATGGATGGGTGTGTGAAAGGGTGAATAGACAGAAAGAAAGAATAACAGAAGGATGTTTGTATAAATGGATGAAGAATGCAAGAAATTAAAAAGAAAGATGATTGGCAATCAGGAAGGAGGAATGAATGAAAAAAGGACAGAAAAGGGTAAAAAGGACGTAAAGAAAAGGGAAAAGACTGAAAGAAGGATGGAGGGAAGGAAGGAAGGAATGTGAATAACAGACAACCCCCCCTCCCCCGCCCCCCAGGAAGCAATCCCATGAAGGTCCGCTGGACTTGACTCACTCATCCCACTTGCTCGTTTGTTGCCATTTGTAATATGGATCTAAGTGGGAGTCTCATTTTTTTCTCACTAATCCCTTGCCTCATGCGATAGCCAATGCCAGCTCCTTCAACACGAAAATTCCCACTTTTCTCTCTTCAGTGGTCAGTCTGTGTTACTTCCGTTTTTCCCTCCTGCCAATGGTAAAGCGTGTCTCTGACAGCTTACCAATGGTCAGTGCCGTTTTTCCACCCTACAAACGTGCAGGGCTTCTCCACCATGCTGCCACCACTCCCCGCCTCCACCCGTCTATTCCAACCAACCTATATCAAGGGCCCCGTGCTTCCCGCAAATGCAATTACCGTGTTTACATATAGTGCTTTATATCTCCGTGCTTGTCTTTCCTAAACTCTGTTCATAACAGATGTCAGAATTACCCATCGTAAATGTACTCAATACCTCTATCTCGGAAGTATTAAAGAGGGAGTCAGCCCTGCAGGGAATAGAACTCATGGCGTACAGGGGAGACAGCTGTCAGCAGCGAGAGTGCAACTCTATGAGCCATCCTGTCATCAGTGCCCCCTTCGCAGTGCCCCTTCGTCCTGCTAGTGTCCAGGCTGCTCTTGCATTACAGCCATAGAGTCAGAGTCCATATGCAAAGCCCTCGCAGTGCTGCTGAAGCCAGACGTGACCTCCCTCAGACACACAAACACCCATGCCCTCCAATGGAATGCACAGGTAGCACCTTCTTTGCAAACAGTCTCTTACCACTGCCTCGGGGAGGCACAGGGTGCACCTGCACTGCAAACACTGCCTCCCTTTACATTTCAATAATCACAGGGGATCACATGGCGTGTGACACCAAGCACCGTCTCATCTGCAGAGCTGACGCCGCCCCCGCCTCAGGCCGCGCGCACCCTTTCACTCCTTCCTCCCAGAGCCACAGGCCCGCGCCACAAAGCACGAGGACCCTTCACACTTACTTGATGAAGTAGACAGCACCCTCCGGGGTGGAATCCATCTCCCAGCCCAGTGGCAAATCTAAGGCACAAACAGAGGGAAGAGAGAAAACCAGAGACACGTTTAAAAAGGCGAAATATACAGTCAGGTGTACAGAGAGCAGAGGGGAAGGGGTGGGCACAGTGAGAGAAACCGGTGAGGAAGAGAGATGCGTCACCCCTCCCCCACGCGCAAGTAGTACCTGCGTTTCCACCAGAGAGGCCCGCGCACAGCTCAATGCCAACCTGTAGCAGCCCTGATATTGCAGATAAGCCCCTCAATCCACACCTGCAGCCTGCCCGCCTTTCCACACAGCTCTGCCAAAGCACCTCACTCCCTCCTGGCTGGCAGGGTTCGCCGATTTCCATTTCTTGGATGCACACGTCGCTGGGTAGGCACCCCCCCCCCCATCCCACAACCTGACCGAGAGTAGCCATGATATTTAAGTGCTAATGCCAATAAACAGCTCTGGCAAAGCAACACAACCCTCCCTTGAAGACCCCCCCCCCCACAAAACTCTGGCGACACAACTGCACCCGCACTCTCCTTGCTGTTTGTTGCCGCAACTCGAACACAGCTCGACCAGCGCACTGTCAAGCCAGACATGCGGCGCCCCAGCTATCGCCGTACATGGACCCACGCAGCTGTCAATGCACTTAACTCCTGCTGTAGAGCACCTCCTGTCACCCAAATACTGGAAGCAGGCACAGCTCCGCCAAGCCACCTCTGCCCTGCCCTGCAGGACTGTAAATAAAAGGAGACGCTGCTACAGTACAAAAGAGGCCCTGCAGGCCACCGAGCATATATTACACGCTCACAGGGGAATGGATGGGAGGTGTGGTCAGGGACTGGAACACGTCACCAGGGACTGGAATACGTCATAAAGAGGCTGTGAGACTCAATGCTAAGTGGTACGCAGGAAGCAACTGTTTTTTCTATTTTTTGGGACCCTTGGTTTGGGCCTCTGCTGTGGCTTAAGGACGGCTAAAAAGGCTCACCCACACTGCGCGTGGACGCTCCTTCCCCCATCTTGCCCTCAGACTATGGAACTCACTGCCTATAGAGTGAAGGATGGTGGACAAGGCAACGCTGTTCAGTAAACAGTTAAGAACATGGCTCTTTCCCAATTAATTAACATCTATTCATAGGATCCCTGCTCAGCACAGGTGTTCTAACTGTAGCTCGGCTAGCGCTGGGAAGCCTTAGGGTAGCCATGCCGTGCGCTTTAGAAATTTGCATAGTATAATTTTACTTGAAAGGCCCTGTCCTTCACTGTCAGTGCAGTTTTTGCTGTAGCACACTGTGGTGTTGCAGTCTAGTGCTCTGCCCCCACGTGACCCGCGCTGCGCCTCATGGGAACTCGGGAGGCGGCGCGAGAATGTAAGGGGACATCGCCATTCATGCATGCCTACTCTCCCTCTGGAATAAAGAGTTTACTTGCACCCTACAGCAGCCTTGTCATCTCTTCCCGGGGGGCATACTTCCACTCCACAGACTGGCGACGAGATTCCACGGACCCCGCCGACACCGCTGAGCCGAGCGCCGCGTCACCTACAAGACGCGGTACGGCATCCAGTCCCCACGGCGCCCAGAGGGAGAGCGGCATTCTACAGACATCCGGCCTGAGGCAGTGCCACAACGCATTTCAGGTACGCGCACAGCGCGATTGAGGCCCCGCGCGTGACCACGCGCCCACCGCCTACACACCCGCCCCGCCACGGCGGGAAATTCTTCAAGCGGCTGACCGGCACGCGCCAGGAGCGCGCACAGTACATGAGCACCATTTACGCCTACCAGCCACAGCGTGCGTCGAGCCCTGACCACTGCGGTGCCTCTGACCTAAGGCACCACCACTGCTTCCCAGCCACCTCCACCACAGCGTGTAAAGCACTCTGCTCCACAGAGCCACGCACACAGCAATTGAGCCAAGCAACTCCCTCTCGCCCATATCGCTTACAGGATAGGACGAAGTCAAGGCGTCCCCACGCTACCAGCGTGACCTGGATCCCCAAACTGCTGTCCAGGACTGCCCGAGTGAACCTCACCAGGTGTACCTGCAGGTGCCTACACCACAGCCTACCACCATCAGCCGTGCACTCCCCTGACAACCCTCCCAGGCAGATACACGTCAGTCCAGTAAGATGTGCACCCAGACCTTCTCTTTAACCAATCCCGTGCCGTTCCTCCCCAAGCCAGGTGAACCAGCCATGAAGTGGGCGGACTGGAAGGGGTACTTTCTTAACTACTTATCGGCCCTGGAAGATGAAGGGGAAGAAGCGTTCTACAGCAAACGCAGGAAGAAGATACTGCTTCACAATCTCGGACCGGAGGGCTTACGAGTGTATGAGAACATGGTCAAGAAGCCAAGAGCAGCCACAGATGAAGACGTATTCCAACACGCGCTCGACGACCTGGACGGCCACTACCAACCGGTCATTTGCATAGCCATAGATCGATACAATTTTTTTCAACGCAAACAAAGCGACACGGAGACGGTGGAAGACTATGTCGCAGCACTCAAGAAACTGGCTGTAAACTGCAAGTTCGGGCCTCTGCACGACAACCTAGTACGGGACCAGATAATAATGCACACAGTCAACACCAACGTGCAGGAGAAGTTGTGGGTGAGCGGGGAGGCTCCCCTCCATGAGATCATCGCGATCGTCAAAAAGGCTGAACTCTCCATAAGATGCGCCGCGGCTGCAAAACAAGAGGACACAAAACCGACAGTGTGCAAGATAAGCGACAAAGACACTCCCAGAGATAAACCAGGCCCCTCCACAGGACACAAGTCTGGCCGACGACCCACGAGGACCTCGACAGGACTTCCCCGGCCTTCCCAGGACTCGAAAAGCTCCTGCTACAGGTGCGGCAGCCAGACGCATATGGCAAACGACAAACGATGCCCTGCCTTCCACGTCAAGTGCTCTTTTTGCGGTGTGACAGGACATTTCGGCAAAGTCTGCAGACGGAGACCTCGCAGCAGCGCAGTTAAGTGCGTCATGTAGGACTCTGAACCCGACGCGAAGGAAGGAGAAGAGGACGAAGACAGCATCTTGTGCATTGAGGACCAGGTGTTAGGCATCGACTGCAACTCCAAGAGGAAACCGTCCGGTCTCCTGTCCATAGGAGGGATCCAGATATCCATGGTGGCAGACTCAGGGTCCCCATTCACAATCATAAAAAAGGACATATGGGACAGGGATTTTGCCAGCACCTTAGGGCACCACCTACACCCTACATACGTCCATCCGGTCACTTTCACAGGTGAAAAGATTCCCATGGTAGGGTTCTGACAACTACACTTCGAATTCAAGGGGCGGGAGAACACAGGCAAGTTGTACGTAGCAGAAAAAGGACCCTCGGTCCTCAGGTGGATCGACCAAGGAGCACTGGGCATCCAGCTCAACCCCGGCGGAGAAACGCAAGTACTAATGACAAGCGAAAACCCCAGCCCCAACGTGGACAAACTTCGCGAAGAATTACTCAACGTCTTTGGCGGGACCATTGGACAATTGTCTAAGTTCACCCACAAAATCCAGCTTAAAGACGGGGCTGCCCCCATCAGTCACAAGGTGTGGAACATCCCCTTCAACTGCAGGGAAGAAGTGCAACTCGAATTACAACGACTGGAGGACAACGGAGTCATTGAACCCATCGAAAGCGCAGAGTGGCTGGCGCCCTTGGTAGTGGCACGCAAACCAAACGGAAAAGTGCGTCTGTGCATCGACCTTCGAGAACTAAACAAAAACATATTAGTCGACAAGTTCCCGCTACCACGCATCAACGACATGCTAGCTCAAACGAGCAGAATCAAGTGGTTTTCGACCATAGATCTTACCGCCGCATACCACCAGATCTTACTCCACCCATCGTCTAGAAAGCTGACCTCATTCATCACCCCATTCGGCTGCTACCGATTCCGCGCCTGCCCTTCGGACTGGCGTCCGCAGCATCGGTATTCCAAAAACTAATGTATAAGCTGTTCAAAGACTGCCGCGATGTCCTATACTTCCAGGATGACATCTTAGTAATGGAGAGAACCAAGCCTGAACACGATGAGAAACTTCGAACAGTCCTGCACACCCTGTCCACCAACGGCCTCACCGCTGAACTGGAAAAATGCAGATTCGGCCTGCGCAACGTCACATACCTGGGGCATGAAATCAGCGAAAATGGGATTTCGCCAAAAAAAGCCAACGTCGAGGCCATCAGCTCGGCGCCCAAACCAAATTCCAAAGACGAAGTACGATCGTTCCTCGGATTGGCGGAATTCTATAGCAAGTTCGTCAAGAACTTCGCAACTAAAACCCACAACTTGCGACAGCTGCTGAAGGAAAAGTTCACGTTCCACTGGTCGGCAGAATCGGATGCAGAATTTGAGACTATCAAAAACGACATCTGCAAAGCCGTTCTACTTCAAGGGTTCAACAGCTCAGCCCCCAGCATCCTGACAACCGACGCCAGTGGGAAGGGATTGGGAGCAGTCCTGTCACAACGCGCCACGGACGGCACGGAAGTCACCATCGGCTTCGCATCCCGCTCCCTCGCTCCCAACGAAGAGAAGTTTAGCGTCATAGAAAAAGAGACGCTGGCTGCCATCTGGGCCATGGAGAAATTCCGACAATACCTCTGGGGCTCCAAGTTCACGCTCCGCACGGACCACAAGCCGCTGATCAAAGTCCTCACGTCCAGCGGGAATGCCAAAGCCACCCCGCGCATTGCCAAAATGACACTCCGGCTCCTAGACTTAGTCTACGACGTGGAATTCCTGCCAGGCCACAAGAACAAAGTAGCCGATTTTCTCAGCCGTTCGGCATGGAAGACGCTCCACACTCCGACTGTTGGAATGAGTACCAAGTGGCGCTCACAGCAGATCAAGAGACCACCATTGGTGCGCAAGATTGGAAGACAGCCTACGAACAGGACCCAGATCTCTCCAAAGTGAAGACCTTCATCACTCAGGGCTGGCCCGAGAAGAAGCACATGAAGGGCGATCTCAGGAAGTACTGGGAGGTGCGCGAGGAATTATCCCTCAGCGATGATGCCACGTTCCTCCTCAGAGGAGACAAGGTCGTTCCCCCGAAGGACGTGCTGGACCGCCTCCTCAACATACTGCACGAAGGCCATCTAGGCATCGTCAAATCCAAACTCAGAGTGAAACAGTCGTACTGGTGGCCGGCAGTGGACAACGCAGTGGAAAGATTTGTGCGAGCCTGCCAACATTAAGCCAACGCCGACAAAGCACACACAATGCTGAGACCCCCGATGGGGGAATTCAATGCGCCCTCAAACCCATGGGAAGAATTGTCAGTGGACATCCTGGGCCCCATCCTGGACTCGTGGGGAGTACCCAAATACGTGATAGTCCTTGTCGACAGATACTCAAAATGGCCGGACGTGGAAATCTGCGACAAAGTTGACACCGATGCCGTCATCACCTTCTTGACAAACTCATTCTTGCGGGAAGGAATTCCAAGAGTCCTCACAAGCGACAACGGCCCCCAGTTCACCTCGGAAAAGTGGACAGCCTTCCTTCGGAGAAATGGCATCAGGAACAAACACACGCCAGTGTACCACCCCGCAGGCAACGGCCAAGCAGAACGGTTCAACCGAGTCCTCATGGGCTCAGTCCAGGCAGCCATCGGCGCGGGCAAGAACTGGGAGACAGAAATCAGAAACACCGTGTGGGCCTATCGCATTACTCCCACCCTCACAGGGTACAGCCCGTTCCGATCTTGCGGGGAAGGGAGCCGTTTACAAGAGACAACCTGGCATGGATGGACTTGAAGCTTCAAAGCCGCTGGTCACCTGCAGTGGTTAGAAGCAACATACAGAAAGCTCAAAAGATATACAAGGACAATTACGACAGGACGCACAGAGTGCGAGCGGTCTCCCTAGCCCGAGGGGACTGGGTAAGAGTGAAATTGGGCCACTTCGGCAAGAAAGGGGACAGCAAATTCAGCCCACCCCTACAAGTCCGAGAACTGTATTCTCGCTCAGCGCTTCTGAGCGACAGCAAAGTATGGTCACACAGCAGAATGGCGAAGTGCAACAAGGTCCTACAGTGGCAGGCTAACGGATCCCCCTCCACGGCACGTTCTCAAGGGATGACTGTGGATCTGGACGACGACGTAGCTACCAACAGCTCTGAGTCTGGCGGCCCGAAAAGGGGGACAGCGGGCAGCACCGAGCCCGCAGGAGAAAGAAACAACGCCGCCTTACCACAGCACACACCGCCCCAAGCACCCGATCACACGGACGTACCAGAGACAAGGCGAGGGGCATCCACCTCACACGACGACTGCCAGGAGAGAGAAACACACGAGGAGCAGGCCTCCTGTATACACACCCGCACAGGTAGAAGAGTGGTGCGACCAAGAAGATTCAATGACTTTACCACAGAACTCCAGGGTGCCTCAACCACCCCTACCAGTAGCAACCGCCAGAAGGGTCTCTCTCTCTCACTCGCTCACTCACTCTCACTCTCTCACTCATATATCCGGGGCTCCTCCGGTGAGGGGCCACCACGCAGAGACTATGTGCAGAAGTGCCTACACGCACAACCCATCGTTCATGCAGTTCAGGTAGTTTGGACACTTGTTCTTAGGCCTTTTGTAATGTTGTTAAAGGGGGAAGTTATGTGGTGTTGCAGTCTAGTGCTCTGCACCCACGTGACCCACGCTGCGCCTCATGGGAACTCGGGAGGCGGCGCGAGAATGTAAGGGGACATCGCCATTCATGCATGCCTACTCTCCCTCTGGAATAAAGAGTTTACTTGCACCCTACAGCAGCCTTGTCATCTCTTCCCGGGGGGCATACTTCCAATCCACACACACCTGCTTCTAGGAGATTAGAGCAGTGAGCTAACACTGCACCGTGTATAAAAAATAATATTTCTCTGTTTTCTACCAAGGAAACCTCAAAGGACAGCGATACCCTTAGCAGCTTTTTAAAAATATCCATCCAAGGATTATTTTGTCACACATTTAAGAACCCCTCTCTCTATTTATTCAGAAGGTGTTTCCTTAATGTGTGCAGGCTAATATTTCTAAACTTAGTGTAGAGAATAAATGCCGGACAGCGTAAGGTAGAAGTTGGATGTTTATTAGAGAGAGAGCACACAGGCCGCTCCGTGCGGCATACGCCAGCATTCTGGCGTTCAACGAGCGTACCCTTCCCATGACTCCCCGCTACGGGTGACGTCATAGGAAGACTAGAATGCGACACCACACATCTTCCCCTTTTACCATTTTAACAACAAAGGAAAAGGAAAGAACATGCCCAATTCACATTTCAACACTATAGAATGAATACATGTTCGCATATGAATAGACGCAAAGAATGTTGAATAAATATAAAATGGGTTAAGAACAATACATATCGATGAATGAGTAATTATAAATACTATGAATGCTGAATAGGTAAAAGTTGCATTAATGGTCAATAAATACTAATAAATATTAAAATACAAAGTGCGTAACAGTAAATAAATATTTACATAAATATGTGATGTCAGTGAAAGGCTAACAAGTGACTATTGCTAAAGTGTGTGTGGAGAGAGAGAGAGAGAGAGAGAGAGAGAGAGAGAGAGAGAGAGATGTATATATATATATATATATATATATATATATATATAAATATAAAATAACTAGAGCTCACGATGGTTGCATCACAAAATCATCGTATTTCTTTGGTAAAGTGACCGGCCTGCCAGTACGAGTGGATTTTAGGTCGACATGGGCAGAGTGCCCCCCTTCTTCGTAAGAGGCATTACCATGCTGTGCTCCTATGACTTCACTGGGTAATTTGTTCGGAGTGTCCTGAGTGGTGTTAAAGTCTGTTATATCCCGCATGGAGGCCCTAATGTAGACCCGTTTGTACATGCCCTAAAATGGACGTATTCATATTTACCCTAATATGGTCATGTTCGCACTTGCCCTATTATGGTCATAGCCGCATATGCCCAATTATGGTCATAACTGTACATGTCCTATTATAGTCATGATTCCTTATATAGGCATGATCTTTCACCTACATTGGTCCTCACTAGTACACAACGTGCTCTGAGGGCTTACCGTTATCTATCCTGTGGTTTTGAATACAACAGGGTTTTCCCCAAACACAAGCCCACACTGTACTCATTAATTATGCATGGCTTTCTAGGAATATACCACGTGCATAATATGTATGTACAAAGTTCACCCCTGGCGTCTTCCTCATGTCCAACACAAACCATACTGGGGACCGAGACTCTTTAGGGTTTAAATACACCACATCTTGCCCCGGTAAGACAGAGGGAACCGAGACTTCCATGCTGACACACTGACCAGAGGCGCTGAGGCTCCTGCATGCAGTCACTCCAGCTGACAGTGGTCTGACACAGTCCTGACGGGGTGTCCAACTCGAGACCAGGACGGGGTCCAACACTCTCTCTATTCAGGTATGGGGGTTCGACTAAATCCTAGAAGGATTCTTGGCTCTTAGCTTTTAGACCTACACATAGGCTAGGTACACTCAGGTACATCTAGTTAGGCATCGTAGGAGTACGCGCACTTGCATAATGCTTTTATATTCATGTATGTATTCATGATTATCGCAATATGGTAGAACTGTTCTATCCCTTTGCTTTTATCGTACTGCTGATAATATATCTCCGCTATTGTCTGCTGGTTACCGCAGCACATATATTTTTACACTACAATAACAACTGTTCAATAAATACTTATTGAAACGCCCGACTGTTTATTCTGTGTAACTCTCTGAGACAAACCGAATAAGTGAGCACGAGTGACTGAGCGAAAGGTAGTACATTGTTTCCATGATTCTGAGGGAATCAGGGTTGTCATATTCTAAGGTTGCCAGAAACTAATCTCTCCCCGATAAGGAGACGACACTAGTGGCACTGCGAGCTAGCTAATGCAAAACTAGGCTAACATATACGGTGGGGGTGCACGGAGTCAGTCTGCCACCAAGCCCGCAGTATATGTTATCCAAACGCGCAGGTCCTGCAGGGGTACTATAGGAGCTGCACGACATGGCGCCACCAACGTTGGTTTGGTACTTATTTAACAGTAGAATCTGAGTAGTTCAGTCGTGCTATTCTCAGAGAACCTACTCACAAAACCCCAGAGACGTCTGGAGTGGGTGGGCACAAAATCCGCCGCAGCTGAGTAGTACGAGAATACTATTTATTGGCTGATGGTTATTCAAGCTTGAAGGACATAGTTCCTACAATTGTGCATTTACACCTTATCTTAAAAATTCTTTAAACCTCCCTTCTTTCAATTAAAAATGGTGGAAGAAGCAGACGAAACAAGGAGAGTTACAACAGACCTCTTCGGTTTAGGAGAAGAAGACCCTGAAGATGCCATACAAATTGCACCAAATTTCAGAAGGGCAGTCACCATAAAACTTCTAGAACATGGCTTAAGAGCCAGGGGTGGTAATGTAATTTTCGTGATTGAGGCACACGAATCCAATAAAACAGAGGTGTTCTATTCATGGGTTACATTCCCAGCAGCGAATGCAGTTACAGATGTATTACACTACTATCTAGAAGGGCGCCCTACCCCACGTACATGGAAGAGCAAGATTAGGCCCGCTCGGAGGAGCAGGAGCCACATGGCCCATATTAGCAGCATACACACCTCATCCTGATATTGGCACAATGACACAGCCAGTCTTACTCGTACAACACAGAGATTTAATTAACCCCTTCGGTGCTTATGACGAGCTGGACTCGTCATGGCACACAGTGCTCGTGTGCTCATGACGAGTCCAGCTCGTCATAAGACCAACCACGGGGAAGCGCTGGCGCTCCCCGTGGGAATCCGATCGTCGGGTTTTTGGGGGAAGGCAGGGGAAGGACTTCCCCTGCCTCCCCCGCCCCCATCAATGACGTCAGCGCGCGAGGCGCGCTGGCGTCATTGAGGGTTCCCTTTCTTCCCCGACGCGCTGGAAGCCATTTGCTTCCAGCGCGTCGCGAAATAAGGTGAGTTTTGGCTCGGGGAGGGGGTTTGATTGGAAAAGAGACATCGAGGGAAAGGGTTTTCCTTTCCCCGATGCCTCTTTGTGCATTCCTGCTGCACGATCATGTGATCGTGCAGCAGGAATGCCTACGAGGTGTTTTACGCAGCTGTAGTGTAGGAAAGGCACTATACAATTCCCCAACGAGGTAGCATTTACTGATTAGCCGGTAGAAAGTACTCCAGTTGAGTAGAGGTATTGCACAAAACGGTGGCATCTTCGTGGATAAATATGCAGGGCAGGTGTAATCCTCGATAGAGGTCTCTGCATCCTTGATTTTCTCGAGCGCAATCATCATGTAGAATTCGTGAGCGTGGTTAAGCAGATGTGCCTTCTCTCCATTTCCACCCTGAAAAGTGAGCTGTAATCCTCGATGGAGGTCTCTGCATCCTTGATTTTCTCGAGTGCAATCCTCGTGTAGTTCCTGTGACCAGGAGGTTCCCTCTCCTCGTCTGCCGGTGAGATCCTGCTCTGACCCTTTATAAACAAGAGGCATGTGAACGGGCCTAGAAGCCCCGCTCGTTTGGCCCTGCCACACATTCGTGAGCGTGGTTAAGCAGATGTGCCTTCTCTCCATTTCCACCCTGAAAAGTGAGCTGTAATCCTCGATGGAGGTCTCTGCATCCTTGATTTTCTCGAGTGCAATCCTCGTGTAGTTCCTGTGACCAGGAGGTTCCCTCTCCTCGTCTGCCGGTGAGATCCTGCTCTGACCCTTTATAAACAAGAGGCATGTGAACGGGCCTAGAAGCCCCGCTCGTTTGGCCCCGCCACACATTCGTGAGCGTGGTTAAGCAGATGTGCCTTCTCTCCATTTCCACCCTGAAAAGTGAGCTGTAATCCTCGATGGAGGTCTCTGCATCCTTGATTTTCTCGAGTGCAATCCTCGTGTAGTTCCTGTGACCAGGAGGTTCCCTCTCCTCGTCTGCCGGTGAGATCCTGCTCTGACCCTTTATAAACAAGAGGCATGTGAACGGGCCTAGAAGCCCCGCTCGTTTGGCCCCGCCACACATTCGTTAGCGTGGTTAAGCAGATGTGCCTTCTCTCCATTTCCACCCTGAAAAGTGAGCTGTAATCCTCGATGGAGGTCTCTGCATACTTGATTTTCTCGAGTGCAATCCTCGTGTAGTTCCTGTGACCAGGAGGTTCCCTCTCCTCGTCTGCCGGTGAGATCCTGCTCTGACCCTTTATAAACAAGAGGCATGTGAACGGGCCTAGAAGCCCCGCTCGTTTGGCCCCGCCACACATACTCTCGGTATGCTACGTCTTCCCGCCCTTTCCCCACTATGATGGACAGCTTACTCAAAGGCCCCGGCGCTTTCGGCGCGGTGGCAAAGTTACAGACACACAGGTCACTGGAGACAATTCTTCTGGTCCTTTACGCAGCTGTAGTGTAGGAAAGGCACTATACATTTACCCGAGGTAGCACTTACTGATTAGCCAGTAGAAAGTACTCCAGTTGAGTAGAGGTATTGCACAAAACGGTGGCATCTTCGTGGATAAATATGCAGGGCAGATGTGGCTTCTCTCCATTTACACCCTGAAAAGGTAGCTGTAATCCTTGATGGAGGTCTTTGCATCCTTGATTTTCTCGAGCGCAATGCTCGTGTAGTTCCTGTGACCAGGAGGTTCCTTCTCCTCGTCTGCCGCTGAGATCGTGCTCTGACCCTTTATAAACAAGAGGCATGTGAACGGGCCTAGAAGCCCCGCTCGTTTGGCCCCGCCACACATACACTAGCGGTATGCAACGTCTGCCCGCCCTTTCCCCACTATGATGGACAGCTTACTCAAAGGACCCCGGCGCTTTCGGCGCGGTGGCAAAGTTACAGACACACAGGTCACTGGAGACAATTCTTCTGGTCCTTTACGCAGCTGTAGTGTAGGAAAGGCACTATACATTTACCCAACGAGGTAACACTTACTGATTAGCCAGTAGACAGTACTCCAGTTGAGTAGAGGTATTGCACAAAACGGTGGCATCTTCTTGGATAAATATGCAGGGCAGGTGTGCAGAATTCGTGAGCGTGGTTAAGCAGATGTGCCTTCTCTCCATTTCCAACGTGAAAAGTTAGCTGTAATCCTTGATGGAGGTCTTTGCATCCTTCATTTTCTCGAGCGCAATTCTCGTGTAGAATTCGTGAGCGTGGTTAAGCAGATGTGGCTTCTCTCCATTTACACCCTGAAAAGTTAGCTATAATCCTTGATGGAGGTCTTTGCATCCTTGAATTTCTCGAGCGCAATGCTCGTGTAGTTCCTGTGACCAGGAGGTTCCTTCTCCTCGTCTGCCGCTGAGATCCTGCTCTGACCCTTTATCCCCTTCGGTGCTTATGACGAGCTGGACTCGTCATGGCACACAGTGCTCGTGTGCTCATGACGAGTCCAGCTCGTCATAAGACCACCCACGGGGAAGCGCTGGCGCTCCCCGTGGGAATCCGATCGTTAGGTTTTTTTTTTTGGGGAGGCAGGGGAAGGGCTTCCCCTGCCTCCCCCGCCCCATCAATGACGTCAGCGCGCTGACATCATTGAGGGTTTCCCTTTCTTCCCCGACGCGCTGGAAGCCATTTGCTTCCAGCGCGTCGGAAATCAGGTGAGGTTTGGCTCGGGGAGGGGGGGTGTTTGTATCAAAAGAGGCATCGAGGGAAAGGAAAGGGTTTTCCTTTCCCCCGATGCCTCTTTTGTGCATTCCTGCTGCACGATCATGTGATCGTGCAGCAGGAATGCCCACTAGGCACCAGGGTTTTTTAAATTTTTGTGTTGGGGAGTGGCCAAAGGGCAAGGGTTGCTCCCCTTTTACGGGGGTGAATATTTTATTTATACTGTTAGGCCCGCCTACCCCTTAGCTTGGCTGGTGGATTGTGTGTGGACTGGTGCATTATTTGCATATGTGATTGTAATGGTTTTTTTCTCCTTTTTATTCTAGTGTAAAGCTTTTGATTCCTGTTTGCGGTTTCGGCAGTGGTGGTTCTGCAGTTTTGCGTAATTGCATTTATTTGGTAAGAAAAATATTTTTGTTGTGTGTACTCCAAATGAGTATTATTGTCATGCATGAATGAATTTTTTTGTAAGTGGTGCCATACTGGCAGCATATTTGTTAGTGTTCAGAGCATGAAATTCTTTGCGATGTTTTGCATTGTCTTATGTGTAATTTTTTTCTTCTTTTTTAGTGGGATATTGTTGATCCTTACTGTGTCTGTGCAGAGTAGGTGGTGGTGAGTCTAGCTGCTTCTGTCACGTGAGTGGTATAGTGTTGGAGTATATAGGTCTTTGTGATAAAGCTACATTTTGTTTATTTCTTTTTTTTACAAAGGGTTTGTTGTTGTTGACTTGTTTGACAAGTAACCTTTATTAGTAAGCATTATGGCTAGCCGTAGAATTACTGCTCAGCAGGTGGTTGGTTTGCTTCTTGAATCTTCCTCTGAGCAGGATTATGAGACTGACAGTGCGTCTGAGGGAGAGGAGGGAGGGGAAGATTCAGGCAGTGAGTTTTCTCTCCACATGGAATCATCGGATGATGAAGGTACTCTCAGTGCAGATGAAGTGCCTGATTTAGAGGAGGATACTACTGTGCCGATGGTGCAAGAGGCATCTGGATTGCAGCCTGGGGCTGCTAGGCTTCCTACTGGAAGTGCTGGACTCTGGGTTGATCCAAACATGGTGCAGCCGGTGTTGCCTGCCTTTAGTGGTTATGCAGGGTGTAGAGTGGATTGTGAACATTATTTGCCTATACAGTATTTTCAGTTGTTTATGGATGATGTATTTTTGGGTGAGATTGTTGAGCAGACTAATTTGTATGCTGAACAGTTTTTGAGGGACAACAGTGCCAGACTTAGGCCCCATTCTAGAGCTACCCGGTGGAGTCCCACAAATCTGGAAGAGATGAAGAAGTTTTTGGGCTTGACTTTTTTGATGGGTTTGATAAGGAAGCCGTCCATGGGTTCATATTGGTCTACCAGTCCCTTGATGGCAACGGCCATATTTCCTGCAGTTATGACTCGTGATCGGTATTTACTTTTGCTTCGGATGCTGCATTTTGTTGATAATGGTTTGGCGTTGCCACGAGATCACCCTGAATGTGACCGTCTTTTTAAGATTCGGCCTGTTCTTGATCACTTTGTAGATCGATTTTCAGAGATCTATACTCCAGGGAAAGAAATATCTATTGATGAGTCTTTGGTGCTGTTCAAGGGCCGTTTGGTTTTTAGGCAGTACATTCCTAGCAAGAGGGCACGCTATGGAATTAAGCTGTATATGTTGTCTGAGAGTAGGACAGGATATGTTTTTAATTTGCGTGTGTACACTGGTAGGGATTCCACTATTGACCCCCTGGTTGTCCGTCCACATTAGTAGGAGTTTCAGAGAAAATTGTGTGGGAACTTGCTAGAGGACTGTTTAACAGAGGCCACCATTTGTACCTTGATAACTTCTACACTGCTGTGCAATTGTTTAAGGAATTGTTCAAAGTGGACACTTTTGCTTGTGGCACAATCCGCTCTAACCGTAAAAGTTATCCAAAAGAGCTTGTTTGCAAAAAACTTCAGAGGGGACAGTGCAGTGCCTTGCGTAGTGAGGAACTGCTAGCTGTGAAATTTGTGGACAGGAGGGATGTGTACATGCTGACTACCATCCATGATGAGAGTACTTCACCTGTGGCTGTTTGGGGTCAGATTGCTGAAGTGCGCAAACCTGTGTGCATTTTAGACTACAATAAGCACATGGGTGGTGTTGATAGAGTAGATCAGAGGTTGGAACCTTACACTGCTATTCGTAAGTCTTACATTTGGTATAAGAAGTTGGCCATCCAGCTCTTCAATTTAGCAACTTTCAATGCTTTTGTTGTGTTCAAGGAGTGTTCTCCTGCGTCAAAGTTGACTTTTGTTCAGTTTCAGGAGTCTGTCATAGGCAGCCTTGTTGTTGTGGAACAGGCAAGTGTTCCTAGAGTTGGAGTGGTGGAGGATGTGGCTCGATTGAAAGAGCGCCACTTTCCTGATCACATTCCTCCTACACTCTCAAAAGACTTTCCCACTAGGAGATGTAGAGTCTGTTGGCGAAGAGGTACGCGGAAGGAGACTCGTATGTACTGCCCTGAGTGTCCTTCTAACCCTGGGCTGTGTGTGCCTGCTTGTTATAGAGCGTACCACAAGCAAAAGAATTATTGGGAGCAACCATGAGTGGTAAAGTGAACTGCCTGGTCTGTAATGTTTAAGAATTGTTGTTCTGTTTCAAGGTTGGCATTAGTGCAATGTTTCTGATTTTGTGTTAGTAGATTTGTATCTATTTGCAATTTGTTTGTGTTTTCTTTTTGTATAAAAAAATCCTAAATGTGATGGTGGTGTGTGTAGGCTGGTGCTTGGCTGGCGGTGTGCGTGGAGTGGCGCTTGGCTGGCGGTGTGCGGGGAGTGGCTCTTGGCTGGCGGTGTGCGTGGAGTGGCGCTAGGCTGGCGGTGTGCGTGGAGTGGCGCTAGGCTGGCGGTGTGCGTGGAGTGGCGCTAGGCTGGCGGTGTGCGTGGAGTGGCGCTAGGCTGGCGGTGTGCGTGGAGTGGCGCTAGGCTGGCGGTGTGCGTGGAGTGGCGCTAGGCTGGCGGTGTGCGTGGAGTGGCGCTTGGCTGGCGGTGTGCGTGGAGTGGCGCTTGGCTGGCGGTGTGCGTGGACTGGCGCTCGGCTGGCAGTGTGTGAGTAGTGACTTGCTGCTGGTCACTACACACACTGCTAGCCGAGCGACACTCCACGCAATCCATCAGCTTGTGTGGTTGCTGTGTTAGGAATGTGGGCGTGTGAAAGTGATGGGCCCTTGAATGGCGCTGTCTGCTGGTGTGAGTGTTGTAATGTGATGGGCCCGCGGCTGGTGGTGTGAATGGTTTTGTATTTGTCACACGTATGAAAGGTGTATGAATGGCCTGTAAAGAGGTTGGTGCCTTGTCGTGGCTTTACAGCTCACGAGCTGTGAGTCAATGGTTCAGTTTCTCGTCCTTTCAATTATTAACAGTGCATTTCATTTTTGTGAAATCACTTGTTAATACAATTGTATATACTGAACCATCACTCACCCTCGTGCCAAATCCAACCAGTATGTGTGTGTGTGCTTGAGGATTAGATGGCTGTGCAGTAATATTTTTTTTGTCTTTCTCAAGCAGGGTGTACCTTGTCCCTTTTTGTGAATGTTGTAATGTGTTTGTTTCGTGCCTGGGGGTGTGAATGGTCTTGTGTGTATCACGTATGAAAGGTGTTTGAATGGCCTGTAAAGCGGTTGGGGCCTTGACGTGGCTTTACAGCTCACGAGCTGCGAGTCACTGGTTCCGTTTTTGTCCTTTCAATTATTGACAGTGCATTTCATTTTTGTGAAATCTCTTGTTAATAAAATTGTATATACTGAACCATCACTTGCCCTCGTGCCAAATCCAACCAGTATGTGTGTGTGCTTGAGGAATAGATGGCTGTGCAGTAATCTTTGTCTTTTTAGTCTGTCTGCCAAGGTGTACATTCCGTCTAAGAATAACCTACCAACTGTAGATATTGTCGTAAACGAAACACCCATGGGAGTACATGGTGATATCTCTCTTGTGGATCCCAACAAGTTATGGTACCCACAATGTCCTGCAAACCTCAAAATGTCTGTCACATTTTCATTGCAATATTGTGCCAAAATTTTCACGCTGCAGAAATAAACAACACATTATCTCATTATGACCTGGTTTTGCAAGGGGAGTCACCTGGGTTTTTGGCCCGGGGCTCGGCGGCAACATAAGGAAACCTACCAAACCCACACATTTCTGAAAAGTAGACACCCGGGGGCTTCCAAGGAGGTATGGCTTGCATGGATCCCCCAACGTTTCCTTACCCAGAATCCCCTGCAAACCTCACTTTTAGCTGAAAAAATCACTTTTTCACACATTTTTGTGTGGGAAAGTGTGGCATCACTGGCCTCACACAAATTTCCTACCACCCAGCGTTCCCCCAGGTCTCCCGATAAAAATGGTGCCTCACTTGTGTGGGAGGCCCAAGTACCCGCGACAGGCAAGGGCCCACAACGTAGTGAGGCGACCTCAAAATGGCCTTTCACAAAACCACCTGGTTTTGCAAAGGGAGTCACCTGGGTTTTTGGCCCTGTGCTCGGCGGCCATCTAGGAAACCTACCAAACCCACACATTTCTGAAAAGTAGACACCCGGGGGCTTCCAGGGAGGTATGGCTTGCGTGGATCCCCCAACGTTTCCTTACCCAGAATCCCCTGCAAACCTCACTTTTAGCTGAAAAAATCACTTTTTCACACATTTGTGTGTGGGAAAGTGTGGCATCACTGGCCTCACACAAATTTCCTACCACCCAGCGTTCCCCCAGGTCTCCCGATAAAAATGGTGCCTCACTTGTGTGGGAGGACCAAGTACCCGCGTCAGGCAAGGGCCCACAACGTAGTGAGGCGACCTCAAAATGGCCTTTCACAAAACCACCTGGTTTTGCAAGGGGGGTCACCTGGGTTTTTGGCCCTGTGCTCGGCGGCCATCTAGGGAAACCTACCAAACCCACACATTTCTGAAAAGTAGACACCCGGGGGCTTCCAGGGAGGTATGGCTTGCGTGGATCCCCCAACGTTTCCTTACCCAGAATCCCTGCAAACCTCACTTTTAGCTGAAAAAATCACTTTTTCACACATTTGTGTGTGGGAAAGTGTGGCATCACTGGCCTCACACAAATTTCCTACCACCCAGCGTTCCCCCAGGTCTCCCGATAAAAATGGTGCCTCACTTGTGTGGGAGGCTCAAGTACCAGCGTCAGGCAAGGGCCCACAACGTAGTGAGGCGACCTCAAAATGGCCTTTCACAAAACCACCTGGTTTTGCAAGGGGGTCACCTGGGTTTTGGCTCTGTGCTCGGCGGCCATCTAGGGAAACCTACCAAACCCACACATTTCTGAAAAGTAGACACCCGGGGGCTTCCAGGGAGGTATGGCTTGCGTGGATCCCCCAACGTTTCCTTACCCAGAATCCCCTGCAAACCTCACTTTTAGCTGAAAAAATCACTTTTTTCACACATTTTTGTGTGGGAAAGTGTGGCATCACTGGCCTCACACAAATTTCCTACCACCCAGCGTTCCCCCAGGTCTCCCGATAAAAATGGTGCCTCACTTGTGTGGGAGGCCCAAGTACTCGCGACAGGCAAGGGCCCACAACGTAGTGAGGCGACCTCAAAATGGCCTTTCACAAAACCACCTGGTTTTGCAAAGGGGGTCACCTGGGTTTTTGGCCCTGTGCTCGGCGGCCATCTAGGGAAACCTACCAAACCCACACATTTCTGAAAAGTAGACACCCGGGGGCTTCCAGGGAGGTATGGCTTGCGTGGATCCCCCAACGTTTCCTTACCCAGAATCCCCTGCAAACCTCACTTTTAGCTGATAAAAATCACTTTTTTCACACATTTTTGTGTGGGAAAGTGTGGCATCACTGGCCTCACACAAATTTCCTACCACCCAGCGTTCCCCAGGTCTCCCGATAAAAATGGTGCCTCACTTGGGTGGGAGGCCGAAGTACCAGCGACAGGCAAGGGCCCAAAACATTTTTTGATAGGCAATGTTGATGTTGCCTCAAAGCGTTTTGTGTCCTTGCCTGTCGCTGGTACTTGGGCCTCCCACACAAGTGAGGCACCATTTTTATCGGGAGACCTGGGGAACGCTGTGGTAGGAAATTTGTGTGAGGCCAGTGATGCCACACTTTCCCACACACAAATGTGTGAAAAAAGTGATTTTTTCAGCTAAAATTGAGGTTTGCAAGGGATTCTGGAGTGAAACGTTGGGGGATCCACGCAAGCCATACCTCCCTGGAAGCCCCCGGGTGTCTACTTTTCAGAAATGTGTGGGTTTGGTAGGTTTCCTAGATGGCCCCCGAGCACAGGGCCAAAACCCAGGTGACCCCCTTGCAAAACCAGGTGGTTTTGTGAAAGGCCATTTTGAGGTCGCCTCACTACGTTGTGGGCCCTTGCCTGTCGCGGATACTTGGGCCTCCCACACAAGTGAGGCACCATTTTTATCGGGAGACCTGGGGGAACGCTGGGTGGTAGGAAATTTGTGTGAGGCCAGTGATGCCACACTTTCCCACACACAAATGTGTGAAAAAGTGATTTTTTCAGCTAAAATTGAGGTTTGCAAGGGATTCTGGGTAAGGAAACGTTGGGGGATCCATGCAAGCCATACCTCCCTGGAAGCCCACGGGTGTCTACTTTTCAGAAATGTGTGGGTTTGGTAGGTTTCCTAGATGGCCGCCGAGCACGGGCCAAAATCCAGGTGACTCCCTTGCAAAACCAGGTGGTTTTGAGATAGGCAATTTTGAGGTCGCCTCACTACGTTGTGG
Source organism: Calotriton arnoldi (assembly GCA_963921515.1). NCBI lineage: Eukaryota > Metazoa > Chordata > Amphibia > Caudata > Salamandridae > Calotriton > Calotriton arnoldi. The sequence goes on along the minus strand of CAWUFW010000598.1, from coordinate 413,880 downwards.
GCCCTTGCCTGTCGCGGGTACTTGGGCCTCCCACACAAGTGAGGCACCATTTTTATCGGGAGACCTGGGGAACGCTGGGTGGTAGGAAATTTGTGTGAGGCCAGTGATGCCACACTTCCCACACACAAATGTGTGAAAAAGTGATTTTTTCAGCTAAAATTGAGGTTTGCAGGGGATTCTGGGTAAGGAAACGTTGGGGGATCCACGCAAGCCATACCTCCCTGGAAGCCCCGGGTGTCTACTTTTCAGAAATGTGTGTGTTGCTAGGTTTCCCTAGGTGTCGGCAGAGGTAGGGTTAAAAAACTACAGCTAGGCACTTTGCCAAAAAAGGGTCATTTTTCACTGCGAAATTGAGGTGTGACCGCGTTGCGTTTTGCGCCGTTTCCTGTCGCAGGCACTAGGCCGACCCACACAAGTGAGGTACCATTTTTCTCGTAAGACTTTGGGGAACGCGGGGTGGGTGGAAATTTGTGGATCCACGCAGATTCCAGAACTTTCCACCACAGAAATGTGGGGAAAATGTGGTTTTTTTGACAATTTTTTATGTTTGCAAGGGATTCTGGGTAACAGAACCTGGTGGGAGGCAGTCAAGTCACCCCATCCTGGATTCCCCTGGGTGTCTAGTTTTCAAAAATGTATAGGTTTGCTAGGTTTCCCTAGGTGCCGGCAGAGGTAGGGTTCAAAAACTACAGCTAGGCACTTTGCCAAATAAGGGTCATTTTTCACTGCGAAATTGAGGTGTGACCACGTTGCGTTTTGCACCGTTTCCTGTCGCAGGCACTAGGCCGACCCACACAAGTGAGGTACCATTTTTCTCGTAAGACTTTGGGGAACGCGGGGTGGGTGGAAATTTGTGGATCCACGCAGATTCCAGAACTTTCCACCACAGAAATGTGGGGAAAATGTGTTTTTTTGACAATTTTTTATGTTTGCAAGGGATTCTGGGTAACAGAACCTGGTGGGAGGCAGTCAAGTCACCCCATCCTGGATTCCCCTGGGTGTCTAGTTTTCAAAAATGTATAGGTTTGCTAGGTTTCCCTAGGTGCCGGCAGAGCTAGGGTTCAAAAACTACAGCTAGGCACTTTGCCAAAAAAGGGTAATTTTTCACTGCGAAATTGAGGTGTGACCACGTTGCGTTTTGCGCCGTTTCCTGTCGCAGGCAATAGGCCGACCCACACAAGTGAGGTACCATTTTTCTCGTAAGACTTTGGGGGACGCGGGGTGGGTGGAAATTTGTGGATCCACGCAGATTCCAGAACTTTCCACCACAGAAATGTGGGGAAAATGTGTTTTTTGGACAATTTTTTATGTTTGCAAGGGATTCTGGGTAACAGAACCTGGTGGGAGGCAGTCAAGTCACCCCATCCTGGATTCCCCTGGGTGTCTAGTTTTCAAAAATGTATAGGTTTGCTAGGTTTCCCTAGGTGCCGGCAGAGGTAGGGTTCAAAAACTACAGCTAGGCACTTTGCCAAAAAGGGTCATTTTTCACTGCGAAATTGAGGTGTGACCGCGTTGCGTTTTGCGCCGTTTCCTGTCGCAGGCACTAGGCCGACCCACACAAGTGAGGTACCATTTTTCTCGTAAGACTTTGGGGAACGCGGGGTGGGTGGAAATTTGTGGATCCACGCAGATTCCAGAACTTTCCACCACAGAAATGTGGGGAAAATGTGTTTTTTTGACAATTTTTTATGTTTGTAAGGGATTCTGGGTAACAGAACCTGGTGGGAGGCAGTCAAGTCACCCCATCCTGGATTCCCCTGGGTGTCTAGTTTTCAAAAATGTATAGGTTTGCTAGGTTTCCCTAGGTGCCGGCAGAGCTAGGGTTCAAAAACTACAGCTAGGCACTTTGCCAAAAAGGGTCATTTTTCACTGCGAAATTGAGGTGTGACCACGTTGCGTTTTGCGCCGTTTCCTGTCGCAGGCACTAGGCCGACCCACACAAGTGAGGTACCATTTTTCTCGTAAGACTTTGGGGAACGCGGGGTGGGTGGAAATTTGTGGATCCACGCAGATTCCAGAACTTTCCACCACAGAAATGTGGGGAAAATGTGTTTTTTTGACAATTTTTTATGTTTGCAAGGGATTCTGGGTAACAGAACCTGGTGGGAGGCAGTCAAGTCACCCCATCCTGGATTCCCCTGGGTGTCTAGTTTTCAAAAATGTATAGGTTTGCTAGGTTTCCCTAGGTGCCGGCAGAGGTAGGGTTCAAAAACTACAGCTAGGCACTTTGCCAAAAAAGGGTCATTTTTCACTGCGAAATTGAGGTGTGACCGCGTTGCGTTTTGCGCCGTTTCCTGTCGCAGGCACTAGGCCGACCCACACAAGTGAGGTACCATTTTTCTCGTAAGTCTTTGGGGAACGCGGGGTGGGTGGAAATTTGTGGATCCACGCAGATTCCAGAACTTTCCACCACAGAAATGTGGGGAAAATGTGGTTTTTTTGACAATTTTTTATGTTTGCAAGGGATTCTGGGTAACAGAACCTGGTGGGAGGCAGTCAAGTCACCCCATCCTGGATTCCCCTGGGTGTCTAGTTTTCAAAAATGTATAGGTTTGCTAAGTTTCCCTAGGTGCCGGCAGAGCTAGGGTTCAAAAACTACAGCTAGGCACTTTGCCAAAAAGGGTCATTTTTCACTGCGAAATTGAGGTGTGACCGCGTTGCGTTTTGCGCCGTTTCCTGTCGCAGGCACTAGGCCGACCCACACAAGTGAGGTACCATTTTTCTCGTAAGACTTTGGGGAACGCGGGGTGGGTGGAAATTTGTGGATCCACGCAGATTCCAGAACTTTCCACCACAGAAATGTGGGGAAAATGTGGTTTTTTTGACAATTTTTTATGTTTGCAAGGGATTCTGGGTAACAGAACCTGGTGGGAGGCAGTCAAGTCACCCCATCCTGGATTCCCCTGGGTGTCTAGTTTTCAAAAATGTATAGGTTTGCTAGGTTTCCCTAGGTGCCGGCAGAGGTAGGGTTCAAAAACTACAGCTAGGCACTTTGCCAAATAAGGGTCATTTTTCACTGCGAAATTGAGGTGTGACCACGTTGCGTTTTGCACCGTTTCCTGTCGCAGGCACTAGGCCGACCCACACAAGTGAGGTACCATTTTTCTCTTAAGACTTTGGGGAACGCGGGGTGGGTGGAAATTTGTGGATCCACGCAGATTCCAGAACTTTCCACCACAGAAATGTGGGGAAAATGTGTTTTTTTTGACAATTTTTTATGTTTGTAAGGGATTCTGGGTAACAGAACCTGGTGGGAGGCAGTCAAGTCACCCCATCCTGGATTCCCCTGGGTGTCTAGTTTTCAAAAATGTATAGGTTTGCTAGGTTTCCCTAGGTGCCGGCAGAGCTAGGGTTCAAAAACTACAGCTAGGCACTTTGCCAAAAAAGGGTCATTTTTCACTGCGAAATTGAGGTGTGACCGCGTTGCGTTTGCGCCGTTTCCTGTCGCAGGCACTAGGCCGACCCACACAAGTGAGGTACCATTTTTCTCATAAGTCTTTGGGGAACGCGGGGTGGGTGGAAATTTGTGGATCCACGCAGATTCCAGAACTTTCCACCACAGAAATGTGGGGAAAATGTGTTTTTTTGGACAATTTTTTATGTTTGCAAGGGATTCTGGGTAACAGAACCTGGTGGGAGGCAGTCAAGTCACCCCATCCTGGATTCCCCTGGGTGTCTAGTTTTCAAAAATGTATAGGTTTGCTAGGTTTCCCTAGGTGCCGGCAGAGCTAGGGTTCAAAAACTACACCTAGGCACTTTGCAAAAAAAGGGTAATTTTTCATTGTGAAAATGTGGTACGTCCACGTTGCATTTTGAGCCATTTCCTGTTGTGGGCACAAGGGCTACCCACACAAGTGAGGTACCATTATTATCGGGAGACTTAGGGTAACACAGAATTGTAGAGCAACTGTTATTACCTATTGACTTTCGATGCATTTCTGCCTTCCAAATGAAAGACAATGTGTAAAAAGAAGTCATTTTGAAAAATGACCTATAATTCTCATGCTAGTATGGGTACTCCCAATTTCGGAAATGTGCAAATATCTACTGTTTCTAAAATCTACATTTTGTTCCCATTTCAGAAATACATAGGTGTCTTTCATAACAATTTTTCCATGTATACATTTTCCCAAAATAATTGCTATATACCCGGTACTTAAAAAAAATCATTGCAAGATGTTGCTCAATTATTGGCTCTGGGTTCGTCGGGTTCTTGGTGAACCTACAAGTCCTATATATCCCCACAACCAGAAAGGTCCAGCGGATATAACGGTATATTGCCTTCAAATAGCTGTCATAATTAGAAGAAGTTACAGGTGAAAACGTTGACACAAATGGCTGTTTTTTTCAACTAATTTTCAATTTTTCCTTTATTTAACTGTTAGTTTCTATAAGGAAAACTTTAAGGATCTACACAAATGACCCCTTGCTGAATTCAGAATTTTGTCTACTTTTCATAAATGTATGGCTTTCCAGGATCCATTATTGGTTTCATACCCATTTCTACCATTAACTGGAAGGAGGTTGAAAGCACAAAAAATAGCAAAAATAGGCTATGTCCCAGAAAAATGCCAAAACTGTGTAAAGAAAGTTGGTTTTCTGACAAAAGTCTGCTTGTCCCTGAAAGCTGGGAAGATGGTGATTTCATCCCCACAACCCCTTTTTTGATGCCATTTGCAGGGAAAAATCAAGACGCTTTCATCTGTAGCCCTTTTTTTGCCTTTTTCCCAAAAAAACCAAAATTTAGCTGTATTTTGACTAATTTCTGGGTCCCCTCCAGGGGAATCCACAAACCCTGGGTACCTTTACAATCCCCATGATGTTAGAAAAAAAGGACGCAAATTTGGCATGGATACCTTATGTGGTCAAAAAGTTACAGGGGCCTAAGCGCGCACTACCCCAAATAGCCAAAAAAAGGCTTAGCACAGGAGGGGAAAAGGCCTAGCAGCGAAGGGGTTAATATCTAAAGAAACCTCACACAATTTGTGATGAGGACTTTTGCCAATTCAACCTGCACCGGCTGCAGCACAAGATACTCCAGTCCAAGGTACAGTTAATAAAATAACTCCACAAACATTACACGCGATAATGGGCAAAATGCCAGCAAAACGAGAACAAATTCCATTCTGGATAGCTCAGAAAATAACTCTGCTTGAAGCAGTATTCCCGAATACTACCACCAGTGATAAACACAGAATTCTAACAATCTGCTTGTCCATGGGTCTGACACCACAAGTAGAGGACTGCACCTCTTGGGGTTCAGTCTTTGCTGCCATATATACCAGAACACATGGTATCCCATCAATAGCAGTAGTACCTGAAGTATTAAAACAGATACAAAATGAGTACGGAGCAGAGCCTGCCCTTAACTTAGGGATGAAGTTGCTAAACAACTTTGAACAGGTCTCAGCCATAATACTTGCTAACATTAAAGGGGAAGCAGCTTCAGTGGCGTTCCGCCAACGCCTGAGGGAGTTCGGTCCAGGGATTCAACAACACGAACTACCCAAAATAATTGAAACTGCATATGCAGAACTAGGCAGAGGCAGTCTAGGTGGGAAAGCATTAAAACCACAACTGGTGGGCAGTCCTGAAAAGGACACTATAAAGCAGACACCTACTTCTTCTAAAAAGAAGTGGGAAAATAAAAAACAACAAAAGTCTAAAGGCACCAGATCTCAGTCCAGAGGTAGGTCTCCTCAACAGGAGCCCTCTGAAAGGAGGTATAACCTCAGGAATAGGGATAATATTAAAAACCTGACAGGTCTCTGGATACTGATACTCGTTCCTCTCGTTCCTTTCAGGGTTCATCAAGAAACTCCGAGAGGGAAGGACGGTCAGAACACAGACAAGAGGAGCGTACAAAGTCCAGAGACACGCAACGCGCTGCGGACTACGCACCTAAAAAAGAAGATAAACAAAAATCTAAACCTCAGTTCAAAAAGAAGAAGGTAGCAGGTCTCAAGATTAGACATGCCCAGAATTCTGAGGACACAGCTTCTGAACGGGGAATGGGCTCTGACGATGCTAGACAGCACGGCAGAAGTAACAATAGCTCGCCAGAACCTGAAGGAATTTCTGGTGACAGCGGAGTTGAGTGAGTATATCACGGTGGAAACACCTGATATACTCACATAAGTTAATTGAGATAACACTCCGGATGGAGGGGGACAAACCCAGAAAAGTTAAAGGTCTCTTTTGAAAAAATCTGTCATCTGGTTATGACATTCTATTAGCAGAACAAGACTGGCCGCCAGCATTCGTCATGGAGTGCCCTAGGGGAGAAACAATAATTTTTCCAGCCTTTTCTGACCTCGTTCCCAGACATCTTAAACATGCATATGCGTAGAAGTGGGCGGTTGCCCTAGCTCCAGCACTGTACAAAAATCATGCTGGTTGGGATGAGGAGTCAACCCACCACGTGATCCCGTTAAAAGTTTCCCCAAATGCTCAAAGGCAATACCCTATAAAGCAGGAAGCTAAAAAACAAGTCCGGGAGATTCTAGACCAACTAGAATACCAGGGGGTGATAGAAAAGTGCACTTCACCAATGAACAGTCCTTTGTTCCCCGTAGCCAAACCGGACAATACATATCGTCTAGTTTTAGATTACAGACATTTAAACACTTGCACAAAAACATTTGCAGTTCAAAATGCACACAGTGCCGCATTAATGAATAACATTGTGCGACAAAAATATAAAACAACACTTGATATCTCAAATGGATTTTTCTGCCAAAACATAGCGCCTGAAAGCAGGTACTTGACCGCATTCAGTGCGTTAGGGTCCCAATGGCAATTTTGTTGACTCCCCCAAGGGTATAAGAATAGCCCGGGGTTGTTTTTAGCAAGGGTAACAGAGTTACTCCAAAATTTGGATGAAGAAGCATTGTCCTATGTGGATGATATTTATCTGACGGACGATGACTTAAAGAGGCACTTGACCAGGGTAAGCACCATTATTATGGGATTCGCCTCTGAGGGCTATAAATTTAATTTAAAAAAAAATCTAAAATTGCCCACCTCAGTGTTCTATTTTTAGGATACAAGCTGTCAAGTGAGGGGAAAAAGCCTGGCAGCTAACTTTTTAGAAAAGTGTGCGCTGCTCCAACCTCCAAAATCATTAAAGAATTTACAATCAATTCTGGGATTCCTAAATTTTGGTCGAACATACATTTTGGATTACGCACAAAAAGTAAAACATTTCTACGACTTAATAAAACCTGATTTTTCAGTCAGACAATGGACACAGGAACACACAAATATCCTGCGTTCCCTACAGGAAGACATGATAGCTTCTAAACATTTACAGACACGCGTAAACGTACGCAACTTAGTGATCCGAGTAATAGCGGGTCAATGCGGGTTCACTTATTTAACTTTCAATGAAGGCGAAACAGTACCAATCGCATACAAATCACACCTGTTCACAAACGCAGAAATGCGTTTCACTTCAACAGAAAAAATCCTGACAGCAGTTCAGACCGCAGTAGCAAGAGAAAGAGCTCTGGCTCAGGGTAAACGCATAATTGTCGTGACCCCAGTACCAGCTTTAGAAGCTGTTACAAAAGCTAGCATTCCAAATGCTAAAGCCTTACATCCAAGATGGATACAGTGGGCTAATTCTCTTACTGCAACAGATGTTGAATACAGATTTGACCCAAGTTTAAAAACACAGGCAATCCTGCAATACGAACAAGAATATCCTACCAAATGAAATTTTGCCTCTAGATCAGTATGAATACATTATTTACACTGACGGTTCTGCTCAACCGGCCACAGGGAGTAAGCAAGCTTACAGCGCGGCGTGTGCGATTGTTAAAGGTCGCATGCACGATGGAAAGTTCCATCCGAGTTGCACTAAAACGCAATCTCTAGGAGACTGCACGTCTCAGTTGGCAGAACTCAAAGCACTTATACTGGCACTGGTAAATACGGATCACGAATTCCCCACACTTATTGTGTGTGATTCCTTTTACTGTATACAGTCGTACAATGAATATCTACATCATTGGGAACAAAACGGGTTCAAAGATACAAAAGGTGGCACAATTAAGCATAAAATGCTATGGGAAAAGGTAGTGGAGTTGAGAAACGAACTACCAAGGGCTCACGTGATACATACACTAAGTCATCAGCATGATGGCGTTTACGTTGAAGGGAATTAATTGGCTGATGAAGCCGCAAAGGGGGCTGTTCGCACAGCTGCCGTAGCTGAAGTTACTCGTTCAAAGACTAGGGTAGACGGCAAGATTATGGTAGCTGTCATTGCTTCTCACAAAGGCAGCACAGCAGTACCAAAGAGATTTCCACTCAAGTACTCCTACAAGTTAGATGCACAAAACATTCCATATACTCAGATTCCTGGAGTGGGGGATAGAGTAATACCAAATATGGATCGTAGGCTAGGCTTAATTCTAGCAGCACACGAGGGTTTGGGTTCTGTGCATACAGGCGTTACAGCGACTATTTCTTTATTGAAACAGCGCTACTGGTGGCCAGGGTTAACCAAGCAGACTAAAGACTATGTCTTGAAATGCGACATCTGTCAGCAGATAAAAGGCTCCACCGTAACACGCCCAGCGCAGACACCATTACTGAAATCAGACAAACCTCTCGCATGTGTGTATTTGGACCACTGCGGACCCTTACAATCTGATGGGTCCAAGAAATATATCATGGTTGCAGTGGATTCCTGCTAAAGATTCCTATGGGTTTGGCCTCAGCGCTCGGCTGACGCTCGAACTGTTATAAAAGATTTGCGAGTCTTTATCGGCACATACGCAGTTGGCACGTTACATTCTGACCGTGGTCCGGCGTTTAGCTCTCGGGCTTACAAAGAGGCCATGGAAGGAATGGGCGTAGCATTGTGGTACTCCTCTCCGTACCATCCCGAGGGAAATTCTGTTGTGGAGAGGAAAAACCAAGACTTAAAGCAATCTTTAACAGCTAGGGTATTAGGCAAGGGCGGTAGATGGGTCGATCACCTTTATGGGGTAAAGTGTGCGCTCAATAACCAGCCAAGAAACTCTCTAGGGGGTGTCACTCCTTACGAGGTCCTATTTGGGACGAGAATGTGGGTACCTGATCTTGATTGTGAAGGCACAGTGGCGGATGAAAAACCATTTGATATCCATGATCGTTTGGCTGTTTTACAGGATCTAAATGAATCCAGAACACAACAAAGTAACGTGCTCCAGAAACAGGCCGCCACTGAGGAAGTCGAGGCAATAACGGCAAGACCTGTCTGGATCCCAAAGATCGGGGATCTGGTCAGGGAGAAGATTGCTGACAAGAAAGAATTTGGACCATCCTACAGAAAGCCTGTACCGGTCCTTGCAATCCACGGCACAAGAACTGTACTTCTGCCGCCTCTTGCCGGGAAAAAGGAGAAAAGATTTGTCTCAATCGACTTAATCAAACCACACTATGTGGCCGATACTAAACAGTAGGCCTCGTGGACTCCATAGTAGCAGACACCCTCCTCTCGCTACAATCCAAGAAGTCCAAACAGAAAGACTCATCACGTTTGAGGAGCCACCTGTACGGAATGAAGAACTAAGCAACAATGCTATGGAACTCGTTCCACTTCAACAAGAAATTCATCTTCAAAATGAAAATCAACTTAACAACCAAGTTGCAATCAGACCTAATACAGACATCTACGTCAATGTGCCTCGACAAGAGAACACAGCAATCTCAACAAATCCCGATGCAATTCCAACAATTGATCGAACTGCTTCTGGCTATTTCATGAACTTTGATACGTTTTCACTGGATCCAAGCGAGCCGGAAACGACGGCAGCCAAAAAAATCACTCCAACAGAAACTCACTGACTTTTTGAACTTTTTTTAGAAAGACTTACCTGGTGTCACCTTGGATTGAACTATGGTATATCACTGGGATTCTATTTTTCATTTTCTGGCTAGGTTTATTAATAACTTTTAGTATGCTTATTAATGCCCAAAGAGTCAATTTGATTTTAAAACCACACCAGTCTTCACATCATGGAACCAAGAGACTTGTCTTCAGTGAACATCACAGCAGTTCCTATACCGGACGGTATAGTATGGGACAAGATTGATTATGATATATTCGGTCCGACTGAACTTTTAAAGCTAAAACATGCATTTAAAATTTCTTTAAGTGATATCATTACCTCCAGTGCATATTCTGATGATTGGGACACTGAAACTGTAAATGCTATGATGTCTGATTTAGAAAAAACTGCAGCATTTCCGAACAATGAAATGTTAGAAGGTACTTCAGACTATGATACATTGTACTGTTACCAACATTTTGGTCATCATTTCTTACACAAATCTATAACACCTAGAAATGTATTTGAGTACCACCAGTGGGAACACTGCCCAACACCACCGAAAGGTAGTTTACAGTTATTTGCACAGAAATTCACATACTTTACAGGGTTTAACACATCCGACCCGAAGTCATTTTATTATAAAGTGGCGAAAATTTCAGCTCAGAAAATTATGTTAACAAACACCAAACATATTTACTCTGCATCCTTTCTGAACCAGTTGTCTAAACAGGGTTTCGATCTATGGAAAGACACAATAGATTCCAAATCGATCTGGGGGTCTAGGGACTGGCAAGTCCAGGGAATAGAAGCACTTCTTAGAGCATGCATCATTCCGCAACAGATTTTATTTCTGAATGAAACAGAGCAACAAACATCCTGTCTTGGATTAGCCAAAGGCAAGGAAATGAACACACCGGGGTTTCCAACACCATCACAGATGGGCGGGGGGCGGAATTCAACTACACCAGGGGTAGGATTAGATGACAAAGTACAACAGATCAGATCCTGATTGGACAGAATGGCTGGTTTGGCCCATTGACACAAACAAATGTCAGCAGAGATTTATGAATACAACCGAAGGGTTTAGTATCCATAGGCCAGATCCACGCTATGTTCAAAGACAACACCCGGGGGTAGTGACATCCTATAGTGTTGGGAAGTTGTGCCTTGGTTGGCTAGAGACCTCAACACTGAGAAGTAAAGCACCACTTGACCTTACTCACACCTGACATGGATCTTAGAGATTTTCTACTAGGTCCCAGGAAACAACGTCAGAAACGTTTCATATATGCAGGCCTTTATGCCTACTATAATGAAAACTGGAAAATATCCCAACAAGAGGCCGCAGAAAGGATACGGGAGATAGACCGTAATAACTTAGAAAAAGCATTAGCTGTAGTGGATAATGGGTTAACTACTTTGACCTCCAGGATTTACTCCTTAGGCAACATTGTGTCCTCGGCAATCGACATATTAGAACAAGATCTGGCCTTGTTACAACACGGGCAATCTCAACTACGTTCTATTATGATGTTAAGCTGGACGCTACAATCTTTGCGTGCAGGCTATGTGCCATGGCGTTTTATAAACACCACGTCTCTGTTTTCAGAATACAATCTAACTGATAAACAGACAGAAATGGCACAAAGGGGGGCCAAATATACAATGCTGCGTATTGAGAAACTGGAAAGGTTACCATTCACTGTTGCCGAATCACCATCAACAGAATGGCTAATTCATGACCAAATCAGTCTGCCGGTCACTACGTTTCAGTTTCAATATTGCCTTGAGCAAAGGCAGGCAGGCAAATATGTGAAAATGGGTAAGGGATACATCAAGGAAACTTGGGAGTTACCATATAGATACCGATGCCGGAATGGGGATCGAGAAGTGTATCCGAGTGGTACAAACTGCAAGAGCGCTTTAAGCGGTTCTCTCATGTGTCAGGATATTTCTCTACACGGAGCCTGCAGTGGTTCAGTGGCGAACTTATCTTGTCACATGTCAGGGACCCCAGCGGCCATGATCACGCCGTTTTTCCAGCTGCTCTCGAATGGGAGTTACTTAATGCTAAATGATCAAGGTTGCTGTGGGATGCTTCTGGGCGTCGCATATCTAGTCACTGTTAACTCCAGGGTTACTTGCTGTATGCGGGGAGGCGCCGCTATGGCTGAATGTTTCTTTTATACAGTTTGATACTCTGAGCAGATTGAAAGCCATGCTTTTACAGCAACTCGTGCCCTTAACCTCCGCTCGAGAAACCTTTGAACTTCAAGTTGCAAGGACCTCAACCGAGATACAGGCACTCATACGTACAAACTGCTCCATTCATTTAGCAGAAATGGTGGGACGTATCTTCAATCTGTCTTATACGGGCGGTGTTGTACACCTATTTAAGACCATAGGGTCCGGACTGTTAAGCACCTTTCAGACAGTCCTCGGAGTAATCCCAAATTTTATACACTCCGTATTGGGAAGCGTATTTGGAGGATTCCCGCTCATCCTGTTCCTAATCGCAGGAATCCTGATTGTAATATTGCTGCTACGCAATGGACGGCCCACTTCCAGAGGGAATGGTGAACACGCTCCTGAAGCGGAAATACCGTGAACGCATGGTACAACTTCTGGGCATTTCTTGCCTGCGAGAACTCAATGCCTCCTGGTTTCTATCATTTAGACCAGTCTGGGTAGACTGCATCTTACCTGTTCTTCGATGCCTGTTCTGCGGAGAAGAATGCACGTTGGATCTCTAACGTTTCCATCGGCTGCGCCTCGGGACACGGATGTAATGTTGGACCCCATAAAGGCCCACGCTCTGCGTTGTCCTCAGCGGCTTCCAATTCTGATGAACGCATTCCTGGAGGAGCCGTTTGCTCCTGCTGGGTTAGGTGACTCCTCCACAGGCACCCAGGTAACAACTGCCGCACAAGCTGCCGCAGCACCGACTGTTGGCAGTGCTACATTCCATCTATGTGCGATTGACGTTCTCTGTGAGGCGTTGGATTTGTCGTCTGCAGCAGCCGATACCGATAATACTGAACTTCCCAGCCAGGACGTTTAATCTCGAATTGGCTCATCGCGTCCTGGGAAAGAATTCGGCTTCTTTGCTCGTTTCAAAACAAACGATCTAAATTTGGAACATTTTCTAACATTGACACTTTCGCTTGAGAAAAGCATGGCCTTCTCCTGCTTATGGTAATGCAACTTTTATAGAGAGACAATTTTGACTTTTTCAAAGTGGCAACTAGAAATAGCTGAATTTTAACATTTTTTTTTTAAACACCTCATTTTAACGATTTTTTAGAACCATGTTTTTACTTGCTTTTAGAAAACAAAAAATGCTTTTAAATTGTCCAGATTTTAAGTGTGGTCATTTTTATCCAATTCGGAAGAGGAGTGGGTGTTATATCCCGCATGGAGGCCCTAATGTAGACCCGTTCGTACATACCCTAAAATGGACGTATTCATATTTACCCTAATATGGTCATGTTCGTACTTGCCCTATTATGGTCATAGCCGCATATGCCCAATTATGGTCATAACTGTACATGTCCTATTATAGTCATGATTCCTTATATAGGCATGATCTTTCACCTACATTGGTCCTCACTAGTACACAACGTGCTCTGAGGGCTGAACGTTAACTATCCTGTGGTTTTGAATACAGCAGGGGTTTTCCCAAACACAGGCCCACACTGTATTCATTAATTATGCATGGCTTTCTAGGAATATACCACGTGCATAATATGTATGTACAAAGTTCACCCCTGACGTCTTCCTCATGTCCAATACAAACCATACTGAGGACCGAGACTCTTTAGGGTATAAATACACCACATCTTGCCCCGGTAAAACAGAGGGAACCGAGACTTCCATGCTGACACACTGACCAGAGACGCTGAGGCTCCTGCATGCAGTCGCTCCAGCTGACAGTGGTCTGACACAGCTCTGAGGGGGTGTCCAACTCGAGACCAGGACGGGGTCCCACACTCTCTCTATTCAGGTATGGGGGTTCGACTAAATCCTAGAAGGATTCTTGGCTCTTAGCTTTTAGACCTACACATATGCTAGGTACACTCAGGTACATCTAGTTAGGCATCGTAGGAGTACGCGCACTTGCATAATGCTTTTATATTCATGTATGTATTCATGATTATCGCAATATGGTAGAACTGTTCTATCCCTTTGCTTTTAGCATACTGCTGATAATATATCTCGGCTATTGTCTGCTGGTTACCGCAGCACATATATTTTACACTAGAATAACAACTGTTCAATAAATACTTATTGAAACGCCCGACTGTTTATTCTGTGTAACTCTCTGAGACAAACCGAATAAGTGAGCACGAGTGACTGAGCGAAAGGTAGTACATTGTTTCCACGATTCTGAGGGAATCAGGGTTGTCATGATCTAAGGTTGCCAGAAACTAATCTCTCCCCGATAAGAGGAGACACTAGTGGCACTGCGAGCTAGCTAATGCAAAACTAGGCTAACATATACGGTGGGGGTGCACGGAGTCAGTCTGCCACCAAGCCCGCAGTATATGTTATCCAAACGCGCAGGTCCTGCAGGGTTACTATAGGAGCTACACGACAAGTCGTCAGCTTCACTAGACTCCACAGTTTCACTTTGCACTTCCTCCATTCCTTGTTCCATGTCGTTGCCCGCTACTTCACCAGAGTCTCGAGGTTCGCTGTTGACTTCTTGTTCAGCGTCACTTCCAGTGCTCGGTACTTCATTCTCCCACTCAAACCATAACCATCCATCCGCTGTATCTGTAAGCCCATCATCCTTTCTCCACCACAAGATCTTGTTGCATTTAGCCATCCTGGCAATAGACCAGACTTTATTGTCGCTCAGCAAAGCGGAACGATTGTAAAGCTCCTTAATTTGTAGTGGGCCGCTGAACTTGCCGTCACCTTTCTTGCACATCGTGCCCAGTTTAACTCTGACCCAATCACCAACTTTCAAGCAACTAGCTTTCACTCCGTGCTTCTTGTCAAAATACTCTTTGTATATTTTCTGAGCTTTGGCGAGGTTGTTTCTAACAACAGAAGGTGACCATTTGCTCTGTAGTTTAAGGTTCATCCATACAGCATTGTCCCTTGTGTAGGGTTCTCTGCCGCGTAGAATTTTGAATGGACTGTATCCCGTGAGGGTAGGTGTTATACGATACGCCCATACCGTTTTGTCTAATTCCGTTTCCCAATTCTTCCTCGCATTTATGGCAGCTTGGACCGAGCCCATGATGACTCGATTGAATCTTTCAGCTGAACCGTTAGCCGCTGGGTGGTACACAGGCGTATGCCTGACTTTGATTCCGTTTCTGTTGAGGAAGTTTGCCCATTTCTCAGAAGTGAATTGAGGACCATTATCACAATTAATGGTTCTCGGAATGCCTTCCCTCAAGAATGTACTGGTAAGGAAGGAGATGATCGAGGAAGAGTCCGCTTTTTCACAAATTCTCAACTCTGGCCATTTAGAGTATTTGTCAATTAGGACCACAATGTACTTCGGCACACCCAAAGAGTCCAAAATGGGTCCCAGGATGTCGACAGAGTTCCTCCCATGGGTTTTCAGGGTGTGCGTATTCTCCCAAGGGTGGTCTCAACATGGTCAATGACTTGTCAGCACTGGCGCAATGTCTGCACACTCTCACGTTCTTCTCTATGTCGTTATCGACGCCAGGCCACCAATACGATGACTTCACCCTTCTCTTGGACTTTACGATGCCCAGATGTCTTCATGCATTATGTCTAGAAGGCGGGTTCTTGGACTGCTTGGAGGAATAATTTGATCTTCCCTGAGAAGAAACATAGCATCATCACTGATCGATAGTTCATCCCGAAGTTCCCAAAACTTCCTTTGTTCATAACTTAGTTTCTTTTTTTCTGGCCACCCTTGTGTAACAAACAATCTTATTTGGGTAAGGACAACATCCTTGACATATGCGGATTGCCAATCCTGAGCGCTGATGACATCCTCTTTTTCATCCATGAACGCCACACTGTACTCATCCCATTCATTGTGTAGCTGCATCACACCAGGCACTGGAGAATGGCTAAGATAGTCTGCTACTTTGTTTTTGCTGCCTGGGAGATACTCCACGTCGTACACATAATCTAAAAGCCTGAGGGTCATCTTGGCAATACAGGGGTGGCTTTTACATGACTTCCAGACGTAAGAACCTTAACCAGGGGTTTATGGTCCGTTCTGAGAGTGAATCTTGACCCCCATAAGTACTGTCTGAATTTTTCCATGGCCCAGACAGAAGCCAACATTTCTTTCTCTATTACAGAGAATTTTTCCTCATTACGGGTGAGGGACCTCGAGGCAAACGCTATTGTAGCTTCAGTTCCATCCATGGACCATTGTGAAAGGACTGCCCCTAATCCTTTCTCACTGGCAACCGTTGTCAATATGCTGGGTGCAGTCATATAAAATCCCTGCAGAGGAATGGACTGATAGATGTCGAATTTTATGCTCTCAAATTCCTTGTCGCTTTCAGAATTCCAAGTAAAGATGTTCTTCCGTTTCAAAAGTTGGCGCAAGTTGCATGTTTTGGTAGCAAAGTTCCTTACGAATTTACTATAGAATTCAGCCAACCCAAGGAAGGATCGGACGTCATCCTTAGATTTTGGTGCGGGAGCTGATTCAATGGCAGAGATGATGTCCTTCTTGGGGGCGATGCCCTTGTCACTTATTTTGTGACCTAAGTATGTGACAGAACGGAGGGCAAACTTGCATTTGTTAAGTTCCGCTGTAAGACCGTTCTCAGCCAACTTCTTTAACACTTCCCTCAACTTGATGTCGTGATCCTCTTTGTTCTTGCCCATAATGAGTATGTCGTCTTGGAAATATAAGATGCCTCTGGTGTCCTTAAATAGTCTGTGCATCATCTTCTGAAAAACGGTAGCAGCTGACGCTAAGCCAAAGGGTAAGCGCAATAATCTGTAGGACCCGAAGGGAGTGATGAAAGACGTCAACTTCCTGCATGACGGATGTAGGGATATTTGGTGATAGGCCGCAGTGAGGTCGATCGTAGAGAACCATTTGATCCCTTTAGTCTGCGCCAGCAATTCATGTATATTAGGTAGAGGAAACTTATCTATGATGATGTTTTTATTGAGTTCCCTGAGATCAATGCATAAACGCACTTTGCCGTTCTGTCTGTGTGCTACTACAAGGGGTGCCAGCCATTCTGCACTTTCAATCGGTTCAATAATTCTGCTCAATCCAAGATGATTAAGTTCTCGTTGCACTGCTTCCCTGGAATTGAAAGGTATGTTTCGAACCTTGTGACTGACAGGTATGGCCCCTTCTTTTAAAACAATCTTGTGGGAGAATTTTGACAAATTCCCTATGGTTCCACTAAAAACACTAGGAAATTCCTTTTTTACTTCTTCTGCTAAGGACTCAGCAGGGTCGTTAGTAATGAGCACTTGATCTTTACAATTGGGGTTAAGTGTGATGCTTAGTGCCCCTTGGTCTGCCCAACCCAGGACAGAAGGTCCTTTTTCTGCTACATACAACTTTCCAGTTGTCGTTCTACCTTTAAAGTCAAATTTAAGTGGTCTAAAACCCAACATAGGAATTCTTTCCCCAGTAAAAGTGACTGAATGAATGTCAGTGGGACTCAGCTGGTCACCTAGGACTTTTGCAAACTTATTTTCCCATACATCTCTCTGTACAATAGTATATGGTGACCCTGAATCGGCCACAATGGTTATGTCAACACCACCGATATTAATGAGACAAGATGGTTTTTTCTTTACCATATTATCAATATCCAATACAGTTTCATCAATACATAACACGCAATCGTCACTCCCAGATTCCTCCTGTATCTCATCAGTCTCATACAACACACATTTAACTGTGGCATTGCTGGACCTCCTCCTGCATACCTTGGTGAAGTGTCCTACAATGCCACACTTAGCGCATCTGAAACGTATGGCAGGGCAACTCCTGTCATTAGCTAAGTGTGTCTGACTGCCGCACCTGTAGCAGCTGGGAGGTTTATCCTTATGATCTCTGTTTTGTGTTGGACTGCGTTTTGTTCTATCCTTATTCTCTTTATGTGTAGTAGTAAATTTCTTGCCCCCGGGAATTCTCTTATCAGACACTTTGCAAACAGTAACACTGTTTTCACCTTCTTTCTTTGCAGCCAAAGCACATCTCTTGGACAATTCAGCTTTCTTAACAATTGCAATGATTTCATGGAGGGGTGCCTCCCCACATACCCACAACTTTTCTTGTACACTAGTGGCAACACTATGCATTATAATTTGGTCATGAATAAAATCATCATGGAGAAAACCAAATTTGCAATTGATTGCAAGTTTTTTTTTAGAGCCGCCACATAGGCTTCCACCGTTTCAGTTTTGTTCTGTTTACGTTGAAAAAAATTGTACCTATCAATGGCTGTACAGACAACAGGTTGGTAATGAGTCTCTAAGTCTTCTAGTGCATGCGTAAAGACATCCTCATCCCTGACTTTCTTTACCATTTCATTTATACCCTTAAGCCTTCCGGATCAAGACTGTGTAACAGAATTTTCTTTTTTCTTTTACTCGAGAATTCTTCACTACCTTCTTCTTCTATGGCAGATAAGTAATTTAAAAAATAGCATTTCCAATCCGCCCATTTCATTGCCGGTTCACCAGGCTTTGGAAGGAAGGGAACAGGAGGTGTTAAAGAGAATGTCTGTGCACACATGATGACAATACAAGAGAACACCGAAGTTCCAAAGAAGAATACGTATAAAGTTGTGGATGTGTGAGTCTTAGTGTACCAAGCAAAAGCTTCAAGGAGATGCGCACTTGTAGACTTCCTGTAAGCAAAAACATTTTATGGTGTGCATATCACCGAGCAAGGCTTAAGAGGAAATGCGTATAAAAACACATAATACTACAATTAAGGTGTGCGTATCACCGAGCCAAAAGCTTCAAGGAGATGCGAACTGTCAATTTCCCTTCAGAATGGCAATAAATTATGGTGTGCGTATCACCGGTTGATGCTCAAGAGGAGATGCGCTCAAATGCGTTGACACTGCTAAGGTACAAAATTAGCACTGTAGCAGTAGAGACTTATAAACATTACAATTAAGGTGTGCGTATCACCGAGCGAAAAGCTTCCAGGAGATGCGCACTGGTAACTTCCTCTTAGTATGGCAAAATCTATGGTGTGCGTATCACGGATTGATGCTCAAGAGGGGATGCGCTTAAAATTGTGAACCAAAGCGTAGAAACAGTCAAAGTACACAATTAGTGCTGCAGCAGTTCAAAGATGTACACAATAGCGCTGCAGCAGTTCAAAGATGTAGTGAATGCCTCACAATTTGAAGTACTCGAACCAGCTCAAAATGGCCACCGAGAGAAGGTTCCTCTAAAATGGCCACCGACGTGAAAACGTGACAGGTCTGAGGAGAATAAAAGGCAGCGGCGGGAAAATCACAGCCGAGGTACAACAATCCGCGTTGTAGTAGTACAAGTACAGGCAATGCCTAAGGATTGAAGTACATTCAAACAGCTAAAATTTTCCGCTGAGTAAGATTTCCTCTGAATGGCTGCCGAAGGGAAAACGTGACAGACTTGAGGAGATAAGAGGCAATGGTGGGAAAATAATCAGGAGCGTGGAGATTCTGTAGTTAGACTGCACCAATAGCAAGGATAGTTCACTCTCTCTCTATCCAACACATAACGGTAAAAGTCAGAATGAACAGTTCTTCAGAATGTTCAAAGAATTATCCGGCAATCAAATAAAGGTGGTTGTACGTCACCGCATGAGAAGATGCCAGGAGATAATCAAACAGACTTCTGGTGGAACGCCAAGGGTCCGAACGTCTCGTCACCAATTTGTAGAGAATAAATGCCGGACAGCGTAAGGTAGAAGTTGGATGTTTATTAGAGAGAGAGCACACAGTCCGCTCCGTGCGGTATACGCCAGCATTCTGGCGTTCAACGAGCGTACCCTTCCCATGACTCCCCGCTACGGGTGACGTGATAGGAAGACTAGAATGCGACACCACACTTAGTAGCAATATACAAGTTAAATAATCCAATTCTACTACAAATCAGCTTTACACATGGCAACATTAAGGTTGCTAGAGAAAGTAAGGGCAGTTACAAATATCTACCGCTATGGACTAAGAAACATGATATATTGTGCTCCTAGTGCAGAACTTTGTTAGTCATGTAATATGCCAGGTCACTACACTGTAAATACATATTTCAGAAAGTAAATTAAAAGCATAAACTTCTACTCTTTTGAAGGTGGAAGCTTGAGATTTCATTTCAAAACCCCATGTGCATTTTTCCTTAAACCCACACATTTTTAATTGCATTTAAGACTGCAGTTTTAATGTTTAATATGTAACCAGTGCACTCATTCATTACTTTCCCAGGATTAGCGAGGCAGTAGAATAATGGCTTTTTGGACTGGCCAGAAGGCGAATGAGTCTAGTGGGTAGTATGCCACCAGGAGCAGTACACAGAAGGCAGATGGGCAAGGAACAGTAATAACTCCTGTGCTGAACTCCCTCTCTTTAAGAAGCCCGTCTGTGATACACATCTCCAAAGAACTACTGGAGTGGCGGCTAGTTTCATTCACAAGAACCTGTGGAATGACTCTTATTCTTGGTGAGAAACATTTAGTTTTTGGGCCAAGAATTGCCCTT
This sequence comes from Calotriton arnoldi, assembly GCA_963921515.1. Classification (NCBI taxonomy): domain Eukaryota; kingdom Metazoa; phylum Chordata; class Amphibia; order Caudata; family Salamandridae; genus Calotriton; species Calotriton arnoldi. The sequence goes on along the minus strand of CAWUFW010000598.1, from coordinate 393,377 downwards.
TGCAGTATTATTACATTTCACCCTTTATCTGTTTTGCTCGATTTTTGTCATCTTTTTCTTAAAATGTGATCTTTTTACTTTACTTGAACTAGGTGTGGACATTAAAAAAAACATGGAACTTCAAATGTATTATTGCAATGTTGCATTATTGAGCACTGCACTTCCATGCACTTTCTCGGAGGTTTATCGCGACCAAAGGTGAGGATGTGTTACCCTCTAACAGGTTGACTTCTGTGAGCTTTAGTGTGGGACATCGTTCAGTGGACTTTTTACTCCGAAAAACAAGACCTGGTTAAGCTACATAAGAGGCAAAGCCGGGTAAAGTAGCCTGACACCCAGTCCTTAATTTGAGCCAGTGATTTCCTGTGCTCGACACCGGCACTTGACTATAAACACTGGCGCTTGTGACAGTCTGCCACAAGATGGCGGTGTCTGGCAAATTTAGAGATGACCAAAACAACAGTCAATTATTAATTCAATATACATTAAAAATGAATATTACCTGCCAATCTGATAACTTTGAAGGCCTGCAATAGTCCGAATTGTCACACTTGTAGGAATGTGAGAGTTATTAGTTGTGTTGTTCCTATTATGAGCAGCATGGCAAGGGCAATGTGTGACGCAAGCTGCAGTGGCCTCCTGACGAGAGCCCTAGCACGTATTTATTTATTTTTTTACAAATGAAGCACTGATTAACACCATACTGTTCAAGAGATGACAGTGTGGAGGCTGCATTGCTCTACCCTTTATATAACAGCTATGACGGAGGCAATGGCCTTCTTGCTGCAGCCCAGGTGCGTGCACCTGTAGCGTACCACAGGAGTTCCAGCCAGGTCTCTGAGTGATGATAAAGAGGTCCACTCTTGGAGAAGTACTGAACAGAGGCGTGTCTGTGTGCCCATCCCGGCAGACCAAGTGAAGGGCTATGGTTGGGACCAGCACCTAACGGCCTTCCAAAGTCTTAGATAAACAGCAGCCTCCAAGGACCATCCAGTGCACACGTCTCAGGCTATTCCAACAGGGCCTGTGAAGGTTGAGGGCAAAGACAAACTCAAGGGCAGGTAGACAAATCTCCGAAGACTCGAAGGGAGAAGGGGCCTTGGGTCCTTACTGTAGGATCAGAACATGCGGGAGGAGAGTCTGGATTATAGGGCCTTTGCAGTGAAGTCTGTTATCAAGGCCAGTTCTGTTATTGCTACATTTGCTCTCTCTTGCCTGGAAACAACAGGCAGAGAAAGCAAATAGAAGGCCATGGAAAGATGTGGTAGAATTGAGGACAGACTGCTCTGCTGTCCATGGCCAAACTGGACCCGGGCATGCATTTCCTCATTGGCTCGGGGTAAAGGGAAGGACTGTGCTTACATGTATGACACTGTTTGTTCTACAGGTGGGCACCATGCCAGGTGTCATCCTCCCTTTCAGATGCCTGCTGACGTGTCAGACCGATTGAATGCCTACTCTTCCCACCCATTGAACAGTGGGCATGACTCAAGCTTTCTGCAGGAGAGCAGCTGGGCAGGAGGTCTGCTTGCCCCAAGAACACAGGAACATTCAAACCTCCACTGCAATAGGACTCTTAAGAACTGTAAAATTAATGCCTATTCGCTATGAAAATTACAATGTGCCCCTCTGGACGTCCTTTTGTTACAATGCTGAAACCAACTGAGAGCTCGGCAGAGGTACCTCAGTCCACGCCAGAGGCATCGTCTGCTCTTCCAGTGCTGGGAAACAAGCACAGCTGGTGAAATGCTTCAATGCCATCATGCCTCACTGTTCCAGTGCTGGGTATACAGCACAGCCTGGCAGTGCACTGCAATCATCACCAGCGGCCCCCATCATTCCAGCTCTGGACATGCCCTGACAATACACCCCAATCCTGACCAGCATCATGCTCTGGCCCCTGCTGGTCAAGTGCTAGCACGGTGCACAGCTCTCTCAAAGCACGTCACCCATCCTCGGCAGTGCCTCTAACCATACTGCATTACCAGGACAAGAGCACAGCTCTGCCAGTGCATCTCAATCCTGATTAAGCGCCAACCGGGAACTCCGGCACGCCGCAACTATGGCGGTTGTGCCGGTCCTCTTGATGCGTTGTAGGGCGGGGCTAGTTACGGCCAGTGACGCGGCCGGCACCCGCCCCTGAGGCTATTTCCCTGATTGGTCAGCAGTGCAATGCCCCGGAAGCACTTAAGTGCTTCCGGGGCTTGGGAGGCAGGGCTGGATCCTGCCGGTTTCAACAGGTTGGGAGAGCGACCGACCCTCCTTTAAAAGAGCCACGGAGCGGCGGGACGGTCTCTTTCCTCGCCGCTCCACACCCCGCTGGCAACTTCGTCCACGCAACGGAGTTTTTCTTAATTTCTTTTTTTTCTCACTTGCAGGTCAGCATCTCCAGCATTGTTGCACGATTGTCGGAGGATCGAGAGGGGACGGGGCTTTGTTTCCTTGCACTGCAGCCGGGAGCCACGCGGGTTATACTCACCTGCCCGGCATGATTGGATTTGCGGGAGTGGCTCCGGCTGTCGGTGCTGTCTGTGGCCTGCATTTACCTGGGTTAGGAGTGAGGTAAGGGGCAATAATATTGGCTTGGTAGGTCAGCAGCTATCGTTTTAGGGCCCAGTTATTTGTTAAGGTTTGCCATCTGTGGCCTGCATTTACCTGGTTTTAGAGCGAGGTAAGGGGCAGTAATATCGGCCTGGTAGGCCAGCAGTTGTCGTTTTAGGCCCCTGTTTTAGCTACTGGAGAAGGTTTTATTTGTCTGCATTTGCTGGGTGTGCCTACATTTAGGACAGTGAGGTGCGGAGCAGCATTCTGGGTTGCTAAGCCAACAGCTGTAGTTTAGTGGGTTCCAACTTTGTATTGTATTATAAGCTGGAGTAGGTGCTTTGTGCCAAGTATAAGTGTATAAGTGTACTCTTCATTGTTAGTGGTCATGGCACCCAAGGTGAAAAGGGGTCAGAAGCCCTCACGGATGGAGGAATGGATGGAGGCGATGATGCGTAGGATGGAAGATATGGGGCAGTCCTTGACGATTTGCGGAAGAAAGTAGATGGGCAGGAGGGAGCAGAGAAAAGGCCTAGGCGAGCGGGGGTAGCCCCCAGGGTGGCATTTCCTCCGGTACCCAGGAGGTCTAAACCCAAGCAGGGCGGAGGTGAGGGGCCCGTACCCCCAAGGTTGCCTCATGTAGAGATCCCCGGGCCTTTGGCCCCGGCGGGGGTGATCCCCGCCGGAAGAGAGGAATGGGGCAGCTCCAGCAGGGGTTACACCACCAGGAGGTGCAGGGGGCCCCAGTCAACCAGGCACGGCAGTGCCAGCGGTGGGTCCCGGTTCAGGGGGGGCCCGAATCAGCCAGTTTTGGTTCTCTGTGAGGCCCTGGCAGGTAGTGTGCCTGGGCAACCAGACTTGGTGACCAGTTTAGCGGCAGTGCTGCAGTGGTTAGCTAAGGCAGGAACATGAACCCCTTCGGCAGGCAGTGGTGTTTTGTTGGATGAAGGGGATGCAGTGGAGAGGGCCAGGAAACTGGTAGCACAGGTGGAAGGGGCAAAGCAGGTGTGGCCGCAGACAGCAGTGGTGGGCCCAACGGCGACCGGTATTGGGGCTACCAACGGGGCAGGACAAAGCGGCGCAGTGAAAGACAAGGGTGGCCCTGACCTTCAAAAAGCGAGCGCATCAACGGAGGCCCAGCACGCCAAGAAACAGGACGGTACAGCAGCAGGTATGGTGCAAGTATTACTAAGTTTAGGCTTGGGAGAGTTGCGGTCCTCCAGAGAGCGTCTGGGTAGACATCTCACAGGAGGTAAAAGGAAAAAATCTGGAAAGGGGAATATGTGAACATGTTTTTTTATTAGTTGATAAGGTTGAGAAGGAAGAGGCAAAAAAGCTTAGGGAGTGGGCTCATCCCAGGGATTGGGGCAATTGGCCTCACAAGAAGAAGATTGAATAAACTCTGGTGACTTGGATCAAAGCGTTCGCCAATTATGTAATACTGGTAGAGCGTTTCCCTGGTTTAGGCGTGCAGATGGCGTGCTATCAAAATAGGATCGCCTGTGCACATGATGAATACGGGGGAGTGGGATGGAAGGAATATGACAAGGAGTTCAGGAGGGCGAAAGCAACTGATCCGGGCTTAACCTGGGATCAGATTGATGTCATCATGTGGTTGCGTCACATGAAAACTGTCAGCCGGGATAATTCACGAGCGCAGTCCTTTCGATCAGGCACACCGCTTAGTGCGGGAAGTGGGGGGAAGAAAGGGGCATGTTGGGATTTCAACAGGCGGACTTGCACCAGGCCCATGGGCTCATGCAGGTTCAGGCACGTATGTTCCTTCTGTGGCCTCTCTTCCCATCCAGAATCCAAATGTTTTTTAAAAAGTCAAGGGAAAAAGGAGGTAAAAATCAGGAATGAGGATTTATTGCTCACCAAGGCGCACTCCCCGATAAAAACAATGGCATTGATACCCTGGTTGAATAAATACTGTTGCCCAAATACAGCCCAGATCATTTTAGAAGGTTTATGGGATGGTTTTAGGATTCCTGCACCTGGCTACCTTGGGGTCTCTTACTGCCGCAATCTGCAATCGGTGAGAGACAACAAGTCGGTGACTCTAGCTAAAGTTCTGAAGGAGCTGCGGTTGGGGAGATTAGCTGGCCCATTCGACACTGTACCGGTAGAAGATTTTGTTTGCTCCCCTCTGGAGGTGGTACCCAAAAAAGACCCGGGAGAGTTCCGCTTAATCCATAACTTGTCCACTTCCAGGAGCCAATCACCGAATGATGCTATTGATGGGGCCCTGTGCACCGTGAGATACGCATCTCTGGACCAGGCGATTGCAATGCTGCGGAGGCTAGGTCCAGGCACATTGCTGGCAAAGTCTGACATAGAATCAGCCTTCCATTTACTGCCGGTTCATCCACAGGATTTCCATCTGTTAGGTTTTCAACTTGAGGGGATTAACTACACGGACAAATGCATGCCCATGGGTTGCTCTGTCTCTTGCTCCTATTTTGATAAATTCAGCTCTTTCCTTGAATGGGTTTTCAGGCAGGTGACTGGGCACCAGTGGGTGCTGCACTACTTAGACGATTTCCTGTTTGTGGGGGCACCGGGTCTCAGGAGTGTGGCAGAGCTCTGGAAGCATTTTGCACACTCATGCGAGAATATGGGGTCTCTTTGGCGCTGGGAAAGACAGTAGGGCCGGCCACAAATATTGAGTTTCTGGGCATAGAGCTGGATTCAGTGAACAGGGTATCGCGACTGCCACAAGGGAAAGTGAGGGCTTTCACACTAGCATTGCAGGATTGCCTGAGCAAAGAAAAGGTCACCTTACACCAGCTGCAGAAAGCAGTAGGGCAGCTTAACTTTGCGCTAAAAATCATACCCATGGCCCGCCCATTCTCGCGTTCCTTTGCACAGGCAATGTCAGGTTTAAAAGAGAAACATCTCCACACCCGGTTGTCCAGTGAGGTTAAGCAGGATATGCAGATTTGGATAGCATTCCTGCGTGATTTCAATGGCGCTGTGGTGTGGCCCAGTCCCGCTAGGTCCAGCTAAGAGCTTGGCCTAATGACAGACACTGTTGGAAGTGAGGGCTTTGGTGCCATTCTGGGCCCTGAGTGGGCAGCACAATGTTGGCCAGTTTGGTGGGTGGAGGCTGGCCTGACGGGTAACATTGGATTTTTAGAATTGTTTCCCATTTTGGTGGCCTTAACCATCTGGCCACAGCAGTTCCACAATCAATCTGTGGTTTTTTGGTCTGATAACATGTCGGTAGTGGAGTGCATTAAATAGCAGTCGGCTAATTGTAAAATGGTGCTTCGCCTGTTAAAGGAAATAGTACTCCAATGCATGAGATTAAACGTACTGTTTAGGGCCAAACATGTCCCAGGAGTGCTGAATCACGCTGTTGATGCTCGGTCTCATTTTTAGATGCAGGTTTTCAGGTTATACCACCCAGGAGCAGTGGTAAGTCCAACGCCTTTTCCAGAGCAGCTATGGCAACTTGGTGCCCCAACTTATTGTACTTCGTGGTAGCTAGCCTAGCACTCAGGCCCAGGCGGGCCTATGAGGGGGCTTTTAGCGCCTACTGCAATTTTCTTGGGGACGGCTGGGAGGGGGCATTGCATGAGTCATCTGCTGTCATAACTTTCGTGAGGGAATTGAGAGATGGGGGGGCGTTCTGTGGCATGCGCCAGACGCCACATGGCGGCGATCGCCTTTTTCGCAAAAATGCGTGGTCATAAGGATCCCACTGCCGCTTTCATAGTGCACAGGGCACTGAAAGGGTTTGCAAGGTTCCCAGCCTGATGTCCGGTGCCCGATTAGCATTGAGACATTGTCAGCTGTTCTGGAGGCATTGGGAAGTGTATATAGATCCACCGGGGAGGTTCACCTTTTCAGGGCTGCTTCTTCCCTCGCCTTCTATGGCGCCTTCAGGGTTGGAGAATTAGTGGCGCGTAACAAACAAGACTGGCATGGTGGGCTCCAATTTGGGCATGTTCAAATACAGGGAGGCTCTCTATCCTTATCAATTCCTAGATCCAAAACAGACCAAAACGGGAGGGGCGACCATGTTATTCTGCATAAAGCCCAGGGAAGCTCATGCTGTCCAGTAAGCAACTTAGAGTCGCAGGAGGTCCACTCTTCATTCAGGAGGATAGGACCCCACTTACGAAATTTCAGTTTGGCAGGATTCTGGCTTTGACGCTTAGGGCAGCAGGTTTGGATCCATCAAAATTCGGTACCCATTCCTTCAGGATTGGGGCAGCCACCGTGGCCACGGCTAGGGGCCTGCCGGGGCTTGAGGTACAGAGTATCGGTTGTTGGTCTTCTGATTGTTACAAATGATATGTGCGTTTACACATGCTTTGAGGTTTGTTATGGCTAATGGCTGTTTCCTTTGTTTGATTTTCTCGCAGTTTCCACGTCCTGTGCTGCAGGAAGCAAAAGACACATAATTGATGGACGGAATGCAGAACAAATCAAAACATTCACCCCCAGTCAATAGATCTGGGTTAAATCCATCATTCTTTTGCTCACCATGCCACCCCAGTTTAGACCTGGCCATATGCAAATCAGTATTGACCCTGTGCCTCATGGGAACAGTCCAGCCCGAACTGCCAAGCCAGGTCCTCCCTGGACCGGAAACAAGCATCCTAGGACCGGTTTCGGGCTTTCAGCCTTCATCAGCCAGGATAGCTTGATTCCAGTGGCACAGTGAGCCCGGAATCCACGTCTGGGCATACCCGGCGCACTTAGGGCGAGGAAGCAAAAGACACACAATTGATGACCGGAATGCAGAACAAATCAAAACATTCATCCCCAGTCAATAGATCTGGGTTAAATCCATCATTCTTTTGCTCACCATGCCACCCCAGTTTAGACCTGGCCATATGTAAATCAGTCTTGACCCGGTGCCTCACGGGAACAGTCCAGCCCGAACTGCCAAGCCAGGTCCTCCCTGGACCGGAAACAAGCATCCTAGGACCGGTTTCGGGGTTTCACCCCTCTTCAGCCAGGATTGCTTGATTCCAGTGGCACAGTGAGCCCGGGACACATGTCTGGGCATACCCGGCGCACTTAGGGCGAGGAAGCAAAAGACACACACTTGATGGAAGCAAGCTCGCCGTTGTGCGCCGGTCATTGGAGCCTCGCCCAATCCAGGTCCCCGCCTGGGGGCCAGGTCAAACGGAAGCTTGGATTGTAGGTCGTTTGTACATGAACAGGTTGAAACAGTATTTTTTTTTACAGGCAACTACGTGGACAGGGCCCGTCAGGCAGGTTTCAATGTGTCACTGCATGCGCAAGGAGGTTTGCGACTGGGGCAGTTGCAGAGTTTTTTGGGTGTTCTGTTAGCTAGGACTCCCACGCCCCGCTGTGGTAATTGTGCATTTGGGGGGTATCGACGCGGAGCACTTGGGCTGGAAGGGAGTGGTCGAGGCACGGATCACTTAGATTGGGTGGTTGGCTAAGAAGTGCCCGCAGGCAGTATTGGTGTGGTCACACATGATCCCCAGGTATCAATGGCGGGGGGGGGGGGGTGAGTCGGTATGGGCTTTGAACCACTCAGTTAAAAGAATCAATAACCGGATTGATAAGTTGTTTCGGTCCCCAAGACTTCAAACAATTGCGCATGGGTGCCTCCAGGGGGAGAGGTTTTTTCTGCAAGATGGTGTTCACCTCTCAAAAGTAGGCAACCAAATTTTCATGAGAACTTGCTAGCCTGATTGGTAGGGGAAAGGGAGAGGGCTTGGCCTTTGGCTGTTTTTCTGAGGGCAGAGGGGGGGCCAGATAGTCTGTCAACTATCCTGGTGTGTGGCGGTAAGGTCATGATTGGTCAGGCATTTTACCATCTTTTAGTAAGCATCACCATTATTAATGGGGACGCCTGGGAGGGACAGTGGTCTCTCATCGAACTCCAAGGGGTGTTTACGGCCGGTAGGATGGAGGGTGCAGGGGGTAGGACGTTCCGCTTCCGGCAGGTCTTTGGGCCAATCCCTGCACAGGCGCATGCGCGTCAAGTTGGCATAAGTCAGTTCCTTGGAGGAAGTATTGGAGGGCGTAGGGGGTGCCTGAGGGAAGGAATCTGATGGGCAACTGGGCCTCCGGCGCAAGGTCACTCCGGTAAGAGGGGGGGACCTAGCACGTAGTTGGACCAGTCATGACCTTTCACGTAGGCTCATTCAGGATACGCAGAAAACAAGATTGTACACATTTCAGTTTTTAGGTTAGGTATGGCTATGTATTAGGTAACATGTTCAGGTTAGCCATCAAAATAATTGTAAATACGTTGCATAAGGAAAATTGATTGATGTATGAATATTTGTGGGTTTTCTGCGTATTGAAAATATTGAATCTTAAATATGATTTTGCATTTTAATAAAATACGGCCGGGGTTATACGACCCCTATTCCAAGACTTGTGTGTTGAATTTTATCTATGCCTCGGGGGGGGGGGGGGAAAGGGGGAGATGGGTGAGGTACCCGGGATCCCTTGATGGGGAAGAGACGTCAGCCTGGGGGAGGGGGACTCGGCAATACCTGCTGGCATTCCTGTCACTTTTGTACACACATACACACACACGTACACACACACGAACACCCCCCACACACACACCCCCACACCCCACAACCCCCCCCCTCCCAAAAATCAATGCTCAGTTCTGGCTGGCACCAATGCCTGCTAACCCAGTGCCAGGGCCAACGCACAGCTCTGCCCTGCACCTCACTCGTTACCAGCAGCACCAGAGTTTTCCACTTTCCAAGTTCCTTGCCTGGGTAACTCTCCCTGGCCAGGGATTACCCTTTCCTCGTGGTATTTATACTCCGGAAATTTACAACGGCACAAACAAGACTACAGTTACCAGAGAGAAAAGGTTGACTGACGAGACTGGTGAACTCGAGCCCTCTGCACCTACTCGATCTCGCGCACAGCGCTGCCGAAGTACCCCAAACCTTACCGGGAGCCCCCTGCTATTCCAGTACTGTCACCAGGCACGTCTCCAGAGCACCTCAAACTCTCGCACCTCCCCTCCGCCCCCAAAGGGCATCCTCTTACCCAGGGCTTTAAGTGGGCCGGGTCTCACCGGGTCTGAGCACCGGCAGTTTTTTAAAGGGGGCCTCGAAACGGGTCTCTATCGGGCTCTGTTTTGTGCCCTGGCACAGGCGGTCCGTTTTTTCCCAGACTGCAGTGACAGCAGGCACATGGATGTGCGCTACTCACACTGCTCACTTCTCACTAGTGGAGAAGTTACGGCATGACGTCATGCCAGTTGACAGTTGTAGGGGAAGGGAAATCCTTTAAAGAGAATCATTTTCTCTCTGGATTTCCCTTCTCTTTTGAAACTCGGGAGCAGCAACATAGTCGTGGTGTCACCAGGGCTTTGAGTGGAAGCTTTTTCAATATTATATTTAACAAGCCATAGTTGCTGCTTATTTATCTTATGTAACTCACAACCATTGACAAAGCCAATAATCCTGACTTGTTGTAGGCATGATATTACTTGTTGTATCATATATCTGGATGCAATGACAGAAACAGCAAAATACATGTCGGGCGGCGCACTATGCCAAGCACAGATTTTTAGATTACGTGATTTTAAGCCACGCCCTTAATTACACTGGCCACGCCCCCTAAAGAGACCCCCCAGTTTTTTCATCCCACTTAAAGCCCTGCTCTTACCTTTGCCGGTGTAGTGCCCGCTCTGCACGGCGCCCATAGTCCTCGGATGAAGCCATCGCGTGGTCTTGGGCACATCACTGAAAGGCAGGAGCACAAGGAATCGCTCGTCAAGACTCGACTAATGTTGGCGGCGCGTGTTAAGGAAGTAGCCATTGTAATTAAAACATAAGATCATTTGAAATGTGCAATGATTAACCCAGGGTTATATATATTTACAAACATATTAATCACATTACAACTCATCGTGACGAAATAACAAAACTTCAGGGTGCCCAGTGAGCAAACTGGTGTCGGATTCAGGAGACGAAGGCCTGTGTGCCCAACTTGCATCAGCAACACCCCCAAAATACAACCGTGGCTAGATTCAATCACACTCGAAGGGGCTGCAACCCCCCCAGTACCCCCACAGAACGTATTCAGCACACCTTAAAGATTTAGCCCCATAGAGCCACCAAGTCCCTGGCACGGGAGACCAGGGCCACGTGAGCTGGCGACTTCCAGGAGGCATCTTACCGGCTTCTTGGTTTTACACACACGGAAGATGGCGCTGGCTGTAGGCAGCCACCAGGCGATATATCATGCAAGGTTATTGGACAGCCAGTGAAATAGGATTAATGCCCCAAACAGAATACCCAGAAATGCAAGGCGGGGTCTTTGGGACAGTGCCCCAAAAGCCCGTTGGTATTTTTCAAGCTAATAACTGTTGCTGATCAAGGGACAGGACAAGTGCTGAGAGTATGGATACCAAAGGGATAAGAGAGGCCCTACCAGGGCTTTAAGCGGGCCTGGTCCTACCGGTGCTCAGCACCGGCACTTCTAAAAAGCAGGTGCTGAGACGTGGCCCTAGCAAGCCCCCCATCTTTGCCCTCACCCTCAGGGTTCTCAATACAAAAAGCTGACAGTGCCCGTCTGAAGGGCTGCCAGCTGCCTCCTGTTATCAACATGAAAATAGTGAACAGGCAGCGCTCCAAAATACGTGTTGATATAGTGATGAGAGGTTTATTTCAGTTGCAACAACCGGGAACTTATTTGTGTAACTAAATAGTGAAATGACTGGGGAATAAATCTATACATAGAGCGCGTTAGCATAATTATACACATTTCAATGACATAAAAAACGACGTTTTCACAAAGACACAACATGATTACTTCAGCTAGAAAGAAAATGCCCTACAAAATCGTTTTTGCTTGTGGAAATCCTGAAATTCCAGATTGTACGTTGTTAGGGAAGGGAGAAAGGCTCCGTGCGCGTGTGTGGTACAATTTAATAAAATAATGACTAACAGACTGAGAATTATCCATTTTCTTAGACGGCTATATAGTGCCGCGAAGGCCAGAGTCCGGTTCGGAGTAAATGGTGAATGCTCTGCCCCGTTTCCAATAAGGAGGGGGGTAAGGCAAGGTTGCATGCTAGCCCCCTTTCTTTTCAATCTTTATATCAATGGATTGGGCGAAGCTTTGGTTAAGGATTGTCAAGATCTCCCACAAATTGGCGGATGCCCAATACCAGCTCTTTTATATGTGGCTGGCGCAGTCCTGATGTCGCGCACTCAAGTGGGATTGCAAAGGGTTTTAAACAGTTTTTCAGCTTTTATGTGCAACTTGGGACTTAGGGTGAACACGTCAAAAACTTATATTATGAGATGTGGTAATGGCAGCAAAAAGTGCAGGGAAATGTATATTCATAAAAAAAAGATAGAGTTTGCTAGGAGATTCTCATATCTTGGTATACTTTTTGATCAGAATGACTCCTGGTCCCAAGTGGTGTTAGCTAAAAAAAACTGGCTTTTTTGAAGACCACAGCTGCCCTTGCTAACTTTTCAAGAAAGTTGGGTAGGGGGGGGGGGGCGAGGCTAGCAGCTGACGGTAATGGCCGCCTTCTAACGCGGCTCCGAAGCCCGATCCGCCTATCCTGAATAAATCCGGCCAAAATCCTGTGCCCTACTCCGAGGAGGAGTGAGATCCCGGCCCCAGAGCCCCGGGGAGCAATGTGTGGCGGAAACTAAGTTCGGACGCCGACAAACCAGCGGTAATCCGCCGATGCGGCCGGAGCTCCGTGGCGCAACATGGCGGTGCACCCTCGCTCCACGGTTTAACGATGTGGTAGCGTAGTGGTGCTCTCATCGTCGGAGCGCTGCGGGGACTGCCACGATCGGCGGCGCACTTGGCGGATGAGCAGCGGACCAGAGAGCGCACCCAAATATAGCATCAACATAGCTGTGCGCGCGCCCGGAGGAGGCAGGACTCCGCCACCGGGCGCGAGAGCCTCGGACCGGCCCTGGTCACACTAGAGGCCCCGGCTTCACAGGCCCCGAGTTTCACTGAATTGGGCGGCCTAAAACAACAACTGAGAAGGCAGCGCCTTGGTGGGGAGTGCGTACATATGCCCTTGCTCTCCATCGGACCCCTGAAGAATTATTACTGGCCAAAGGCGGCAGTGGGCCTTGATTCCCTGCGTGTTGGGGGTGCAGGGCCTGGAAAACAAGCAGCGCGAGGCTCTTTGGAGTAGAGCTTGCCCTTCCGTGCCCCATAGAGATCGGGCTGGGGTCTTGAGCGAAGCAGTCACTAACGATAGCAGCAACCCGGGGACGGTTTCCGGCACCATCTCTAAGCTATTGGGAGTCCATGAAGGCCTGGACACCAGCACAATTAATCCACTGATATAGGCAAGAGATACGAATTGGTGACGCAACCGTGTGGCGTCCGCTTCAAGCTGGATATGAGACTCTGCAGGGTGGTGTGCTTGGGGGACGTAAGGGCCGTCTTACTGCCCAATTGAACTGACAGTTGCGGAGTAAATTGCTTGGTACACTGGGGGCGCAACCTTGGCCTGTTTCTGCCTTGTGCTCAATCTGGACTCCGTGAAGCACTGGGGCGGTTGTGAGTGAGGAGCTGCCACCATACAAGTGTCCGACACGCCTCTAGTAGAAAGGGGGCTATACCTGCTTGACTCCACGCTCGGCCCCTACCCTCCCCCCGAAAGCAGCAAGGTCAGTGAACTGGGAAACCCGACAGGCTGGCAGGGAATTCTTCCCCCCCTGGGCAGGCGGCGGCGAGTACTGGGACCGCCCTTTGGTATATCGGCCATATACACCACGCTGCACCCTAACAATTGCAAGTGGGAAGGGGTCCAAGACACCTGCGCAAAATAAACTTGCCAAATTTGCCTGGTCTAATCCAAGTGATAATAAAGACACCGCCTCTCAGGAGGGTGCGGACAGCCAACAATGCCCACCACTGCAGCAGGAATTGACGCTCCAGGACATCATGGTGGCCATTACAGGAGTACGGACCTCCCTGGAGACTCGCATAGACACTGTGAATATTGAGGTGTCTCTCATCAGAGCTGACCTCAGGAACATGGACTCCAGGGTAAAGGAGGTAGAGGATGTCACAACTGTGTTAAATAAAGACACTGCCCTACTTAAGACGCAAGTGAGCCAATTGCAAGATCAGCAGATTAAAATGGAGGCGCTACTCGATGACTACGAAGGTAGGGCCTGAAGAAACAACATACGTATCCTGGTGGTCCCGGAGCGGGCGGAAGGTCCTGCGGTTGATCTGTTCGTTAAAGACCCCATTCTGAAGCAGCTGCAACCTAAATGACTCTCGAGCTATTTTTCCATCGAGCGCGCGCACCGTGTCCCCGGGGGCAGGCCTAAGCCAAGGGCCCCTCCGAGGCCGATTATAGCGCGAGTCTTCAATTTCCGAGATCGTGACATCATACTCCAGACATCACGCTCTAACCCCCCGCTTAAACTGGATGACAGTGTGGTCTCCTTTTTTCCGGACTTCACCACAAAGGTCCAAGCTCAACGTCGCAGCTTCATGGCGATCAAACGGGCACTGAGAGACAAAGAGATAAAATACGCCATGCTTTTCCCGGCGAAACTCCGTATTGAATCAGAGGGCAAGACATGGTTCTTCTCTTCCCCTGAAGACGTGTGGGACTGGCTGGAGGGCTGGCGTCGGGTGGAGAAGCCACAAAAAGACCGCAACGGAGGGCCCCGCTCTTCTAGACCTGACAACAACGCCGGGCAACGAGGTTACCCAGTTCGGAGGGAAATGGACTCCACGACACGCAGCTAAACAAACGGCGTCTGTGGGGTTGGTATGGACACAGTTGCCATAAATTGTGCTAAAAAGGTAGGATACTGGTTCCGGTGGAACATAATGGGGCAACTCCCCTGGACTATAGCAAGTGATTGTGCTGTCACTATACAAGTAAGGATTTGGAGAATTTACTATCAGCAGCTTTAGTATCGCGGCTGCTGAAGGGGCCGGGATCTATCCCCATTATTCATTGTAATGTGATCCCATCCTCAAACACGGCGGGGGGGGGTATGGCTGCAACCAAGCACCTCTTCAATAGAGGGTGGGGCGACAGGCACTCTGCCTTGTTGGGGAGTGGGTAGTTTGAAATCCACTGGCAGGGGGGCAGGGAGGGGGGAAGGTGGGGAGGGGGAAGAGTTTTAATGTTTTGAGTTTGGTTTTTAATCACAAAGCGCAGACAGTCAGATTTAATTACCTCTGTTTTCATTTCAATTGCAAAGTATGCATTCATGTGGTTCTCTTGCCGGATTGTACTTGACTGCCCTTATATGTCTATCCACCTGGTTGTGAAAATGTCGGAAGAGGCGGCTGCCCTTCATAATGTACTCACAGGTTTTCACATTTTCCTTTCTACAAGACCTATGGCTGGGACTCAGATAGAAACGTCATTGTCCATTCTAACATGGAACGTAAACGGGTTGGGGACAAAATAAAGCGCGGGGTTGTGTTGCAGTATCTTAAGAGACAGGCCCCAGATATGGTCTTGATGCAAGAAACGCATTTAGTGGGTAATAATTGTAAGGCCCTTACACGGTGGGGATACAAATTGTTGGTTCATGCGGGGTTCACCTCGGGCTCGAGGGGTTCTGGTATTCTAGTTAGGAATAGCCTCGCACTTACTCCCACCCGCACATGGGCGGATCCACAGGGAAGGTTTGCAGTTCTAGAGGCCAGTTGGGAGGGGAGACCGCTTAATGTGGTCTCGGCGTATCTTCCCCCTGCATTGGGTAGAGAGGCGCTTGTTGACTTAAGGAAAATTCTGGTAGATCTCCCCATAGCCACTCTCATTCTGGGGGGGGGATTTTAATATGACCATGAACGACCATAGAGACAGGCATCCCCAACGTCCCCTGATGCGGCCCAATACCCAGATGGAGGACTTCGCGCGGGCCATGGGCCTGGTAGACATATGGCGCACCCTACAGCCGGACCAGATTCACTACACCTACTACTCCAACGCCCACAAGAGCATGTCCCCCATTGACTATTTCCTAACACATCTAGCAGATGTCGGACATTTTAGACACCCACGTGGTCTGCCAAGAGGCATTTCGGATCATTCTCCAGTGTGGATTGAGCTTACTTATCGCAATACAAGGCATCGCAACAAGATTGTCCTCAATTCTCGGTTGCTTAAAATTCCAGACATCAAAGAGACTCTGCTTACACAGACAGACCACTACTTTAATGAAAATGTCGGATCCGTGGATTCGGCACAGATAGTATGGGAAGCCTACAAGGCAGTGCTTAAGGGGCAAGCCCTGGCGCTTAAAAAGGGATATGTCAGGCAACAAAACCAGCAACTCTCCCAGCTGGAGAATGAACTCCAGCGATTGGAGGCACAAAATGCCTCCTTGCCTAGTGAGGATACGGCGCATCAATTAATTGTTAAACAGCTAGAATACAAAGCCCTGGCGGGGGAAAAGACACGGGCTAAATTATTCCAATCGCAGCATAGGGTCTATGAAATGGGAGATAGGGCAGGGAAAATGTTGGCCTGGCTGGAGAAAAGGGAACAAGGGGAACGTTGGGTACCCCAACTGACCGTTGACGGGACAGGACAGATCTCAGATCCGCAGGACATCGCAGAAACATTCGTGGATCATCTAGAAAAGATCTATACCCCCTCAACTCGGTATACAGTCGAGGACTCCTGGCAACTGCTGGCAGACTTACGCCTACCCACCCTATCGGAATCAGATCGGAACTTCATGGAGGAGGATCTGACTGATGGCGAAATCTGTAATGCCATACATAGTATCCAGTCAGGGAAGGCAATGGGGCCCCTATTGAATTTCTTAAGTCTGTGGCCCAACGGGTCGCGCCCCACCTTAAAAACATGCATAATGAAAGCCTTGAGAAAGGGGTTCTGCCGGAAGACCAGCGTCTGGCTTCAATTGTCATTCGAAAACCGGGAAAGCCCGCTGATAGTTGCGGATCCTATCGACCGATCTCGTTAATTAATGTTGAGGCAAAGGTACTGGCAAAGCTCCTGGCTTCCCGCCTGGTGTTAATAATCCCTTTGTTGGTCCATGCGGACCAATCCGGGTTCATGCCAGGGAGGAACACGGCTCTAAACATTCGCCGCATTAACAAGGTCCTGGGGCGCCGGACCTTTATCGCGGAAGATGCAGTTGTGCTCTCTTTGGATGCCTTTATGGCGTTCGACTCTATAGAATGGCCTTATCTTTTCGAGGTGCTGGGACGCCTGGGGTTTGGCCCGAAGTTTCTAGGGTGGATCAGGCTTCTCTATACGGACTTGAGATGTCAGGTAAAAGTCAATAACCGCACGTCCAGAGTGTTCCCGTTAGGTAGAGGCACTAGGCAGGGCTGCCCCCTATCCCCCCTGATTTTCTCCTTAATTCTTGAACCACTGGCATCCTGGGTGAGAGGGGACGTCTTAAGTAGAGGGCTGAAATGGGCGGAAGGACACGAAGATAGGATTTTGCTATATGCGGATGATATCCTGGTATATCTAGCTTCCCCATATGCTTCAATACATAGACTGCTAAATATTTTCATAAATTTCGGCAAATATTCAGGATACGCCATTAATTGGACCAAATCGGTGCTGTTTGTCCTTCGGGATCCGGTCCCCAGGCTTCCTCGGGGATGTGAGATTGAAATAGCCCCTGATGGATTCCGATATTTAGGGGTCTACATTACACCGGATCCCCAACTCTTTTATGATAAGAATCTGGCCGTCCCCCTAGACAGACTGCATAATGATGTTAAATATTGGAGATCTTTGCCGCTCTCTCTGCTAGGCAGAGCTGCACTGTTTAAAATGCTGGCTCTCCCGCGATTCTTCTATATCCTTCAAAATTGCCCCTACAAGGTCCCTGACTCGTACTTTAAAAGTATTGAAAGCGAAGTCCGGTTGCTGTTATGGGACGGGGGAGCGCCTCGTAGAGCGCTGCACAAATTGACTAAAGGGTGGTATGATGGGGGGATTGCTCTCCCAGACATAAGACTTTATTACTGGGCCTCACAGTTAGTGGCTATAAATCACTGGCTGTACCGTTCCCCGATAGACCCTGCATATATGCTAGACAGATATCAGATGGGAAGAGAGGGGAGCCTAGGAGCTCTATATACAAAAGGTCCGGAGGGGGAGATACTTGGGCCCTACTGCGCAGACGTTTGAAATTTGGCATCAGGCAACTAAACGCCTGGGTTGGACCGAGGTGTTGACCCAAGCCACGCCCTTATGGTCTACTCAGAAACTCGGGCTCCTGTGTTCTCAACCAGGCTTTGATAAATGGGACACAATTGGTTTATCTAACATAGGTCATCTAGTGAAGAATGGCAAACTCCTCACATTTAATGAATTACAACAGAAATATAAATTGGCCCAGGGGGAGATATTCCGCTATCTGCAGATCCGCCATGCACTCATAACAGCACTTCCAGACCTGGATACCCTACAGGAATCGTCCCCTTTAGAGGACCGGCTGCTCTCTGAGCTCATTCCAAATAAAGCCGTATCACTAACGTATCGAAAACTTTGTAATAATTTGCCAGATCCCTTTCAGGCTCTGCGAGACAGGTGGCAAGGAGATATAGGACAAATTGAGGACGAGGACTGGCAAACAGCATTGATGTCTCCAAGGGAAGCAGCTATCACTCTCCGTTTTTGACTAATACAATTAAAAATCCTTCATAGAACATACCTCATGGGGGGACCTTAGTAAAAATGGGAACCAGGCAGAGTGCTCTGTGTCTACGTGGCTGTCATCAAGAGGCAACCTTCTATCACACTATATGGGACTGTCCGCTCCTACGTCACATATGGGAAGGGGCGACAACACAACTGCAGGATGCCACGGGAAAACAGATAACACTCACATCACCGCTGGGGCTTCTTAATATTTGGGACGCTACTGATCTTACAGAAGTAGAACAGCAATTAGCCACGCTGGGGTACACGCTAGTCAAGAGAGCGATAGCAATGAAATGGGGGGCAGCGGAATGACCGTCGACCAGGCACTGGGCAGCGGAAATGGATAAATGCATGGTTGCTGAAAAAGAAGTGTATAAATCTAGAGAGCCCTAAGAAATGGGATAAAAAATGGGGAGGGTGGAACGCGCACAGAGGAGGCATATGTATATCCCCAACTGTAGAAATGGACATGTCAAGGCGCAATAATCATATATCCGGATTGTTGGACTAATTGAATATACAATGTTTTACCACAGCTTCATGATGTAACATGTTTGTAAGTTATGCATACAAATGTTTTGTGATTTTTTTTTTTCTGGAGTTTGAAATCAATAAAAAAAAACTATTTAAAAAAGATAAAGAAAGAAAGTTGGGTAGGAGGCCGCCGGTGGAGCTTATACAGATTTATAAGGTAAAATGTGTCTCCACAGCGATGTATGGGGCAGGGATTTGGGGTTTTGTTGACGTGTAACCCCTACAAATTGAGGAAAATGCGTTTTTAAGGTACATCTTGGCAGTCTCGAATAGCATATCGTCGCACGTTTGCCATTCTGAATTGGGTATGCCATATATTGCAGATCTTATAAAAATGGAACCCATTCTTTTTTGGCATAGGATATGGTCATCAACAAAAACTATGCTTAATCAGGATATTTTAAAGGACAGCTCAAAACTGGAGTGGGCTCTGACTATTCCCTGGTTAAGGTATGTTCCTGGTTTTTATGTGTGATCTCGGCCATTTAAACTATTACACTGAGCCTAGTACTATGTCTACCATCACAAGAAAAGAGTTAAAAAAAGAGGACCTAATGTTATTAGAAACACTTAGATTATCGGCAGGGATCACAAAGCCCACTCTGCTGTCCAACTAATTTTAACAACTTTTAGCATTCAACCATATCTAAAAGCGGTACCTGGTGGCTATGATAGGTTTCTATTGAGCAGATTCGGACTTGGGATTCTTCATAGACTTGTAAGTTTCCCAAAAATGAATGACTGGTCACGAGTAATGCATTTGTGTCCATGCGATAAGCACTCAGAACAATCCACCATACATGTTGTTCTATTTTGTAGATTTTATGTCGAATTGAGGAAAACGTGGATTGTTCCAATTTCAAAGTCTTTGGGTATCAGCCAATGTCGTCTTGCGCTCGTTGCATTACAATTTTTGGAGAACGATCACATAGTTTGGAGGGTAGCAATGTTCTTAAAGAGTGTATTAAGACACAGGAAATGCAGTATAATAGAAACATCCAGCCTACCATGAAAAAAGGGACAGTAATTAAATGAATTACTTTTATATTTAATATTATTAATTTTATTGTATTTGTGTTATGTGCTTTTATGATTGTCTAAAATAGCAATCGAATAAAGTTTTATGACTAACAGACTGAGAAGTATATGTGAATATTTGCGAGTATCGATGCTGCAGAATAGAATTGACACAAAAGAAAATGCATGAAAATGATAATGTTCATTTTACATCGTGTTCATGATGATTTAAAAAAAGAAGCATATAGGTAAAAAATATTACATCACAATGGCAACTTTTCACGACGCAACTCTAAGCTGTATTTCGGGTACACTATGGCATGGTATTGATTTATTTTGGACACTAAAAAGACGCAGAGCTTTTATTTTGGGCATTTAAAAGACAGAGCGGCTTGCCAGGTGGCCACTTTAGAGAGTGAGCATTTCAATGTTACATGTTGTATCATATATCTGGATGCAATGACAGAAGCAGCAAAATAACTGTCAGGCGGCACACTATGTATGCTAAGCACAGATTTTTAGCTTACGCTTTTAAGCCACACTCTTAATTACATGGGCCACGCCCCTTTGAGAGACCCCCCAGTTTTTTCATCCCATTTAAAGCCCTGGGCCCCATCATGGGCCAAGGTAACATTCTATATAGATTACCCAGGGGCGTGCCTACCAGTGGTGCAGCCGGTACAATGCACCGGGGCCCAGAGGTGGGAGTGGGCCCAATTACAACAGCCTCTTGAGCCCCGATAGGGCATCTTCTAGCTTAGGCGCTGGAAGTAGGGGAGCGCAGCAGCACCCCCAAAATAACCACGCTGGAGTTCTGAAGGTGAAAGAGCATTAAAGAGAACTTTAAATTTTGTTTATCTTGTCACACATGCTGTGCAGAATCAAAGACAGAGTTCCAATGTCAGACTAAGTGTTCTGACACATTTCTTCTTATTTTTTTAACATGGAGACTGGTGCTTACTTTTTTTTTCCGTTTATTACAAAGTGTGAGGATTTTGTCAAGTGAACTATGTGGAATTCTTCCCAGTGTGAAATGAAAGGCTGTATGTTGTTGTTTCTTCTAATACACAACATCATTCAAATACCTATTAATGAACTGTACGTATAGTTTAAATTAAATAGTTAAGAAAGCACAAATGAATCACTTTTTTTTATTCTGAAGTGTGATGTTAGCAAAGATATTAATAGGATCAAAACAAATCAAGACCAATTGGTGATCCGCAAATGACAAATATTTGCTGAAACCCAATTTCCACACATTATCATTTGTGTGCTGTATAGTTTTTCAGTAAAACTATATGTCTGTGCAAATTTACTGGTCATTTCAATGGAAAACGTGCTGGCTGTAAATTGACAGTGCGCTACCACACCATACTTTAGTAATACATTTATGACAGTGTGCTCGAAAATGCAACACCATCTACATACTACACCTGTACCACTCATCTGCTAAATGGGCGTGGCTCATTTGCAACACTTGTTCTTGTGTGATGTTCAGATTTTTCAGAATCCCTAGGAGTTCAGTGACATAACATGCACACCCAGCATGAAAATCGTTCCACCACCACTGCCTACCAGGACCTTAGAAGCTCTTGCAGCTTTGGGAGCTTACTGTTAGCTCCATCTGATGTCCTCAGCTGCAGAAATCAGACCGAGCAGCAGAATCCACTGAAGCAACTGCAGGGACACTGTGAAGGCCTCAAGTACTGAATGTCCGATCAGTGCGTATGCTCACTTTTGTAAACAGTGGCGGCTGGTAGGGAATGGTGACGGGGGTAAAAAAACAATTAATAAAAAAGGAAACGTATCTGCTGGTCACGCCGGTCACCAGCAGCCGCCTTTCCTCCACACAGGAACCAGGAAGCAAGCATTCACGTTCCCAGCTAATCACAACGCTGCAATGCAGCATTGTGATTGGTCTGAGCGCTGTGGTTTGGCGCTCAAAAGGGGAATGGGAGATTGGGCATTTTCTCCACCCAGGCTGTAATACAGCCTGGGTGGAGAACATGCAAAGTGTGCAGCCACCACTCCTCCTCCCTGTGACGCGGGGAGCCCAGCCCTGCAGATTCAACTGCAAGCTCAATACGAAAAATAAAATGATAATAACGGAGCGTTATCATTTTATTTTTTGTATTGAGCTTGCAGTTGAAGTAGTGGGGCGACACTCCTCAGCGGAGGAGCCACCGCTGTTTGTAAATACAGAAGTGCGCTTTTAGGCTCTGGCTGCCCTTCAAGCAGAGATCAAAGAAGTTATGCCCATGCTGCTGTGTGGCTTCTGAAAAGAAGAACAGTCACAGTAATCACAGTAGCATGGAGCCTGATGTGTGGAGGGCAGACGATGGCGGTTAGTAAAAGACAGACTTACTTGGGGCAGAATTCCGAAACTGGGAAAAATTTATTGAGCGTTGTTCGTTTCATTTTATGCTAAGAAAATGAGCAGGAGACTTTAAAACAACTGCTTGGGGTCGCTAATGCACAATTCTTCCTTATTAAAACCAGAAGTAGAAATAGTTATCCTTCTGTGACCCATGGAAACTGACCAGAATCTCTGAAAACAAAATGTTTCACCCCAGAGTGAGATACTGAAAGAGGAGGAACTCAAGTAGCTGTAATACAAAGTACTGTAGTAGAGGTGGGCGAGCCAAGCTAAGGGTCTGCCTTGGCTGTAAGAACCCATTTTGTCTCAAAGGGCCCAGGCACAAACTGAGCCATGGGAACATTTATTATGGAACTCTTGCAACAAATATTATGTAAAAATGTGATAGGTCTTTAAAATTAAAAAAAAAAAATTCTTAATCAAGTATTTCACCTTAGTACATCAGTTTAACTCACTCTATTGAGAAGCATTTATTAAAAGTGATAGTTTTTAAACATGAACTTAGAAACCTTCATTCCACCCACCTCCTGAAGACAATACCATTACTGAACTAATTTTAAACGGAGCAACATTATTATCCATTTAGTCAAACACTAGAGACATTTTGACATTTTTGTACAGCATGCATCCTCACAGGTTCAAGATTTTCTCATATGCAATAATGAAAAAAATAGAAGGTATGATAAAATAAAATAATTGCCTCGGTTCACAAAAATAGGAGGTATGATGAAATGATATATTTGCCTAGGTTCACACAGTTTGGTGAAATGGCCAAGCCTAGACGGATCCCAAGTTTCTGGTTCCCCATTGGGTAATGCAGCCACTAGATTGGTATCCCTTTCTCACTTTTGTTTGTCATTAAAGCTTAATGCTTTGTCTTTAATTATTTGTACATGCGGTTAGAGCATTGGTAGCAGGCAGAAGCCACATGAAAGCTCAGCTCATTTTTGGCTCAAGAGGAACTAGAGTTGAATCAGAGCCTGGCATCTGGCTAGATCCTTCAGCGGCTCACACACCTCTAGGCCTTTTTTTTTTTTTTTTGAGAAACCAAATTTGATTTATTTTACAGTTTGGAACACAAACGGGGCAGAGCAAGCAATACAGTACATGCTAGATAAAAGACAGATAACATTCACTCCAGCTCATACAAATTTCACCACTTGCACCATATTTTCATAAATTTGTGGGTGCTGCATAAATAGATTCTTCCAGTTTCCCACAACAGTACGTTGCTGCGCGCCATGTGGCCAAGGAAGGTGGTTCGGCAGAAGATCAGGCTTGAGCAATGTCTCGTTTTGCCACCAGGATGCCCAACCCGACCAAGGAACGATCTCCGCTATATCCTCCCAGGTCCTCCATGAGGCCCTGAAGAGCAACGCAGGAGAAGAGGTCAATGGGCTTCCCAACTATACAGGAAGGGGTAGAAACAATTGTGGACCAGTATTTCATAATCACAGGACACTTCCAGACGACATGAAAAAAATCTGAAATCTCCTCTAAACATCTAAAACATGTAGGTGAGGGACGCTCCTGCAACAGCCATAGTTGCACCTGTGTCAGGTAGATAGTGTGCAGGCAATTTATTTGTATGACCTAAACTATTAAGGAGATCGCAGGTACCCATGGTGCTATCCGAGCAGCTCTCCAGTCACTATCATCTAGGGAGCCCACACATGTCTTCAATTTAGTTTGATGGCCCAAAGAAGTCTGGAGAATTAATGACTAGAGATTTATAAATATGAGATATGCCCCTTTTAACCGTTAGCCCAGTCATGATTTTGGCCTTCGAAGGGTTATATTCCCGGGTATCTGCCAGAGCGTAGCTGCAGGATAACAGGTCATGGCAGAGCGACAGCAGTTATAGAATAGGGTGTGACGGAGGTCGAAGTCCCTCAGAAGCTCCTGGGCCTCATGTAGGCCCCCTGCCAGAAATCCCCAAATCTTGAAATATAGGTAAGGTCCCATTTGCCAAAGCCCTTTAACCGGGCCACTCGCCCCCAGGCAGCGGGCCATTGGGGGGGGGGGGGTTCAAGGTAGGCTTCCAGTCCCACCCTGTCCAGCGCAAGGCTGACCTCGATGCCAGGATCACCACTCTGGAAAGGGATAGGATCTCCGAACAAAATTCGCACAACCTTGTTGTACCCCAAAAAGGAAATCTGTGTTCGGAAGGCAGTCTTTGACCATCCCCCACTGAACCAATCATTCAGGACTACCATCTGGGAGTAATACAATTGCATATCCATCATACCCAAACCCTCCTCAAGCATGGAGTGTGCAAATTTGCCGAAGGCAATGCGAGACAACTGGTTGGCCCAAATGATGGACCGTATGTTGCTGAAACAATTCTGGGCGATTGCTAACCGTAAGGTCTGTGCATCACATCTAATCCATATTGCCAAGAGCTCCATCGCCAGTGCAAATAGCAGGGGTGATAGTGGATATCTTGGTGTGCTGCTCATGATTGGGAAGAAGCGAGGAAGGAGCGAGGAAAGACCCCATTTACTCTCTGGGCACTGGAGTAGGCATCAGACCAAGTGGGAAGGTACTGTTCCTATCAAAAGAAATAGAGGAGGGGGGAGAGACAAAAAGGTGGACTAACCTTGGAAAGGGAATCCTACAGACTATTCCCTGTTGCCCTCACACATCCCTAGGGACATCATGAGTAATGTCCAATGTGCTCCTCGTAGGGCTGACGCTGCCGTACCCTACAGGTCCCACGAAGGATCACTTTTGCAGAGATCTTTTGTTGTTTATGCCTTATGATGAAGGGTGCAAGTATGAGGGCATCCTAATTGTGTGGGGTGATTGTGTATGTAGGAGTGAGGAAAAATAAGATAAAACTGTCTAGGAGATACCAAAGGATTTTTAATGAGATGGTTCTCCTGGGAGGATTAAAAAAACAAGGAATGGCTGGGGCTACTGTGGGTGGGGCGTAATGTACCCAAGTATCTTCAAATCTGTAGGTGTAGTGTAGTCAGGTCAACATGTGCCATGCCCAATGGTCCAGAACAGATCCACGCCCCTTCTTCAGAACCAAACAATGGAAGTGGTGAACCTACCCCACACCTGTACCATGATATGTAGTGTATGTATTCCCTAAAGGAGAAAATACCTGGTTTAAAGATAAAAATGATTGTCCAACCCTACGGATCCATCAAAATCGTCTCAATGGTCGGAACAGAGGTTAGCACACAGCTGCTAAATGGCTTCTATGAGTGAAGTGCGAGAGACCTACCCTCCTCTGCTCGCCCGGATCAGGGTAGGCATACAGCAGTTGCACGTAAGATATGAAGCCCTGCCCGCACTCTAGTCGCGC
Organism: Calotriton arnoldi; assembly: GCA_963921515.1. Lineage (NCBI taxonomy): Eukaryota > Metazoa > Chordata > Amphibia > Caudata > Salamandridae > Calotriton > Calotriton arnoldi. The sequence continues at coordinate 367,961 of CAWUFW010000598.1, read as the reverse complement.
GAGAACCCCCTTTAGAAAATCTCAGTCAAGGAAGTCAAATGCTTTTTTAAAGTCTACAAGCATAAATGCAGAGGCATTAACCTGGAAGTTGCAGAATGCCAGAGAGACCTGAACCCTCCCAATGCAATGCCTCGTGCTATGATGGGGTATGAAGCCTCACAGGTCGGTGTGGACCAGTGACATTACTCTGAGAAGCTGGTTGGCCAGCACCTTGGCATCAAGCTTGTGTTCTCTGTTTATAAGGGAGATTGGGCAGCATGAGGCACAGCTCTGGTGGTGGTGTAAGACCACAATCGTGGTTAGGTCAAGGCCATGTTGGAAAACACCTTTCTCAATCGCTTCATTGAATATGGACAGGAAGGGTGTTAGGATGGATTTCCCAAATTTCTGGTAATATTCAATTAGGAACCCATCCGGTCCTGGCGTCTTGCCGGATTACATGTCCCTGAGGGCCTCTTCCACCTCTGCAGGCTCTAGAGAGTGATCAAGTTCCCTCCACTTGAGGACAAAAAGAATTGGTAGGGGAAGGTCTGCAATCAGGGTCCTGGACAATTCCCTCAAAGGTCTCTCCCACTTTGCGTACAGATATAGATAATAATCAGCAAAATTGGCAGCGATTGTGGGCGCATCAGTTGCCATCTCCCCAGTAGAATCAGTATCTCCTGGGATCACCTTAGAAATGATTACATGGTTCGCCAACAAGTAAAGTAACTTACTGGACTTGTCTCCCCATTCTTAGACTCGTCTGGTGGAGGCGATCCAGCAAGATCGTGCCTCGTTGAGGCAAATTTGTCACAAGGATGCTTTGTGGACCGCAAATTGGCATTCCTTCATGATCACATGCTCCCCTCCAGGCCTCGCGTACCATTGTCTTAATTTGGACCTTCAGCTCAGCTACCTGCTGCTAAGGTGGGCCTTCGCAATTCCTCACATGCAAGCCATCTCAACCTCCCACCAGATGACAGGTGAATCTACCGACCCCACATTTAGCACCAAGAACGGGTGTAATTCCTGCAACAGAAAGTGAGCAAGTCTCGGTTAATTGGGTACCATGAGTTTAGACACCAAATCGGACGGTTGCCTGTCTTTTGTGTCCCAGATAGATCATGACCTGCAAATGATCCGAGATCCACATAGGCAGTAAATCTGTATCAGGCAGGAAGAGATCAATACAAGATCTAATTGTAGGAGCCGTGGATGTAGGAGTGTAGTACAGAGTCACTGGATTCCAGACGAGCTCTTAGTCAGAGAGTCCGAGGCTCGTCGCCCATTTAGTCAACCCCGTTTCTTTCTCCTCGTTGGCCCCTGTGGCCCTCAATGAGTCTAATCAGGGGAACATCGCCACGTTGAAATCCCCACCTATGATCATGGTCCTGTATGGACATCCAAGCAGTAGGGATTTAATAATTTCCAGCGTTGGGCCTGAAAGGTGTGGAGGCACACAGACACTAATCAGAATATAGGCTAGCCCTTTTATTACTCTTTAAGGCACCATGTATCTACCCTGTGTGTCTGACTCAGTACGGGAGACCATCAGGGGAGGTTGTTGTGCAGAATGATTTCTACACCCCTCAATCCTTGCAAGTGGCCTTCATGATAACCCCGTTGTAGCCGTATCTCTCCAGGAATGGGCACTTGGTACCCATAAGATGAATTTCTTAAATCATCAGAATAGCGGGTGCATTGCGTTTTGTGAAACCTAGAACCACCCCTCTTTTAATACAATAATTCAATCCATTGACATTTCATGTCATAATCCACAAATCAACCATAACTAAGCATGTGATAGGTTGTAGGGATCAGGGGGGGCTTTCAGGCCTTACCCGGCTTTTAATAGGCCACCCTCCCCGCACTTACACCCCAAAAGCATCTTTTGCTCCAACACAAAACTAATCTAGAGCAAATGAGGCTATGTTATCCTCCCAGGCCCCCCTGAGCACAATCATTAAGGAAGGATACGGCGTTGTTGGCAAAATGGAAAAATAAAAAAGGAGCATATGCGAGTAAGACTTTACAATATTAGCCCCAATACCACATCCAAAAGGAGCACCCCAGTGCCCCATCTGCTTGTAGCTGTTCCCAATGGAGGCACGCCAGACCCACTGTGCTGCGAAGGGTTTAAGGTTTTGTCCGAAGTTGCCTGGCTGTGTGAATCCCAGACTACTGGGTTATCTGCGTCTGAGGTTGATGACCCCTGGGGCCCTTCAGTCTCATGCGGGAACCCCTATACTTATTCCATCTCCACAAGTGGGCATGATCGGGCCAGTGTCTCCATGATTCAATAAGCCCTGTGAGGGAAGAGGATTGCCTTTCCATTGCCCACTTCCATGCCACCTCTGGAGTATCGAAGGAAGAGAACTTGGAGGCATAGATAATCCTGAGCCTAGAGGGGAACTTGAGCATATATTGAAGTTACAGGTCCCTCAGCTTGGGTTTGACAGAGTTAAAGGATTTATGCAACTCTTGTAGTTGCTGAGTGTAACCCGAGAATATCAAGTTCCTGGAAGATTGATGCAAAAGCATCTCTATATCCTTGGCTGCCTGACGATTGTATACCGGTCTCTGTAGTTCAACACTTTAGCGATCATGGGGCGGGGAGGAGCACCTGGCGGGTATCTCACCGGCAGTGATCTATGGGCTCTTTCAATAATAAAGCAGACTGAAAGTTTATCTACTGACAACCAAGAGGTGATCCACTGTCCTAAGAATTTCTCAAGGGAAGAACCTTCAGATCCTACAGGAAATCCTATTAAGTGCAGTTTGCTTCTCCTTGCGCAATCCTCGGCATGTAGCCTAGTAACCCGAGCCAACATCTCGTTCCAGGTCTCCCTCACTGCAGTAACCTCCCTAAAACACTGCTCCTCGTTTGGGCACTCTGAACCTCTGGAATACTAAAACAGAGGTGGTGTTGCTGGAAGGTGAGCATATTGGGGAGACTGCTCCCAAGGAACCTTGGGTCTTGACATTTGTGACAAGTTGATATAGGCTCCCAATTCCTCCATGGCCAGGTACAAGACCAGGCAGAAGGGTCATTAGTCCTTAGCCACCACTCAGACTAGACACTTACAATGGCACAACAGTCACAGCTCCACAAGTGTTCACCCTCATGGGATAGGAATCTACAACAGCTCACCAGACCAGGAGCCACGCCTCTCATCACCGGCTGCATTGAAAACCTGGCCTGCTTACCCACGGGGGCACCAAGGAATGCCAGGTAGCATGAGCAGTCAGGCCCAAGGATCTGTTCAAAAGAGAAAAAGGGGGGCGGCACACCTCATTCGGGGCCGGCGGATTGATGACCAGGAGTGGACCGGATAGCAGCATCCATAGATCAGCTAGCGTACAAGGGGACCCAAGCCGCCATCCATCCCCATATCCCTGCGGAGGATTGCCATCCTTATAAAAGCCCAGACTGTGTGCCCCCCCCCCCCGGCAGCTGGGATGTCATCCACCACCCCCCTGGGCCCCAATCCATGAGGAGGATGAAATCAAGGGCCAGCCTCTGTAGATGCACAGGACAAGAGAGGGGGCCACCTCACTCCACAGTCACAGACCAATTGGGACCCAGTTCCCCTGAAGGGCACTGGCAGTGGGGGCCCTCCAGAGTCCCCAAATGCCAGCCCCAGTGTCCAGGAGGGAGAGAGGGATGTGCCTCACTTACCCCTCAATTGCCCCAGGCCCCACCCGAAAGGCATCACCCCCTTCCCTGATGGCCACCATGCAGACCCCAAGTTGCACCTCGGTTGTGAGCACATGCAGGGGGGCAGCCAGGCCTAGGGTCCTCCACATGGCCGTCAAGCTCGAGTGCAGGGCCAAGATCACATGGCCCGATATTCCACAGGGTCATCTGCCCCCTCACCAGGCCTCTGCTCCATGCCACTAGTCTCTGGACTGATTCACTTCAAGAGGGCCACCATTTCAGATGCGGCCCACCTGCCAGCAACCAGAGGAAATCTCTCTGCGCTGACCATCAGTTCACGGGGCCCTATCAAGGCAGGGGCTGCCCCATCTGCTCCTGAGGTCCTGTGCTGCAACTGGTTCCGAACTGTGCACCAGTAACAAGGATGTAGGCCAATAAGTGCTGAGAGAGCCTTGAGTAGGATATCCGCATCTTTCCCCCCCACACCTCTATACCTTAGTCTGGGTATTTTGCTCCTGAAATAGGCTTAAATGTTGCTGCTAGTTTGATACCAGTTTTGTATGTGAGGATATCTTAGCTTGCACAGCTGCTGACCATCTTATACCTGTGCTCTGTGTGAGGGGTACTTACACTGCTGCCAAATGCTGCACATTGTGTGTGTTTACTCAGAGGCTTGGACTGCTGCTGTTGCCAATGTTATATGCATGCAATGGAAACTGGCCTTTTTCTAGCCAGATCAGTGTGTTCTATCGGTGTGAAAGAGGCATGTACTCCGGCGCAATGCTGTACCTGTTTTGTGTGTGGAAATCGTGCTGTGTGTGTGTGTGAGTCAAGCATGCACTTAAACCCCGGTGCTGTTCCTTGCAACAAATAAGCAGCATTTCAGATTTATATAAGTGTATCTTAGGGAGGTATTAAATGGTGCTGCGACATGCCACACTTGCTCCATGTCTTTGAACGAAGCTTTCAGTGTCCCTGCAGTACCACACTTGTTCCATGTTTTTGAAGGAAGCTTGCACTGGCTAGCCCTGCAGTAGCACGCATATTCCATGTATTTGATGGAACTTTGCACTGGTCCTGCACTACCATATTTGTTTCATGTCTTTGAAGGAAGTTTGCACCAGCCCTGCAGTGCCACATTTGTTCCATGTCTTTGAAGGAAGCTTGCACTGGCTGGCACTGCAGTAGCACGCATATTCCATGTATTTGATGGAACTTTGCACTGGTCCTGCACTACCTTATTTGTTTCATGTCTTTGAAGGAAGTTTGCACCAGCCCTGCAGTGCCACATTTGCTCCATATCTTTGAAGGAAGCTTGCACTGGCTGGCACTGCAGTAAACACACTTATTTTGTGTATTTGATGCAACCTTGCGCTGGCCCTGCAGTACCACACTGGTTCCATGTCTTTCAGGGAAATTGTGATGCTCTTGACCAGTGCTGTATGCATTACAAATGTGAGCCAAGGAACTGCTGCACTCCTGCAACTTGTGCTCTATTTATTTCTGTGATTTAGGTCTGACCAAAAGACTGTTTTAGCTATCTCACCAGCCTCATGTTTTCTCAAAATCATACATAATCTTGCTTAGAGAAAATGGCATTTGGGTAAGCGGACTTCACTTATTCATCAGTGTCCAACACATATTGGTTCAGCCCTTCAGAACTACATACAGACAATTGGGCAGTGGATTGGCCCTCTTCAGCTATTGGCCGCGTGCCAATGTTTGGATCTGTATAGTTGAAGGCTGCTGGTCTTTAGGATGTCAGGTAGCCTGAGTACCAGTATTTTGCCTGCTTACTGTGTGTTACTTTGCATCCAGAGGAGTCGAACCTCAGGAGATATTTCCTTTAGTTCATACCTCAGCAACTCACCTACAAACCCAGACCAATGCTAATTGAATAATGAGAGCACCAGCAGCTCCTTTGCCATTGCTACCGGACCACAATTTACTTATGTGGAGAACCAGGCATCACTCCTGCAAGCTTCAAAACCATGCCACCATCTTGAAATGGTATTCTGCATAATCTGTCATTTTTTACTGTTCCAAGATGGTCGACCAGTGTGAAGCTTTACTTTTTAGTTTTTTATTGAAGCACATGACATCCACATTTAGTTAGCATATTTTTTTCTTGTGTTTTTCTTTATTTTTTTCTTTGGTTATTTTATCATATTCTTGCACTGAAAAGAAAATCACTGCCTTGTTTTTTAGAAAGCAAGTGGGACTTTGTTTTATGCATAGACTCTTCCCCATAAAAGGGTGCAAACATTAGGCTCACACAGTCTGCAATACTGGCCCAAATGTGGCTGATGTGAGATTAGATAACTTCAGTGGACATTCAGGCTTCAGTGAAGCTTACCTCAACTGCTTTGAATTACACTGGGTGACGGATGCACCACATACAAATCTTGTCCCTCCTGTGCCACCATCTGTTCCAACTCCACTCATTCCTAGTGGCGGTGTACCTGTGTGTGAACTGCTTGCTTGTGTGAGTGCAGGACAGCACCGTGCTTTGTGAGTGCATTGTGCGAGGTGCCTCTGTGTGAATGCAAGATTAATATTGTTTTTTGTGAGTACAGGGCAAGTAATCTACAGGTTGAAAGTTGTGCTGTTTGACTGCAGAGTAAGGCATATGCCTTTGTGAGTGCAGCATGAGGGATGTGCCTATGTGAGGGAAGCAGCGTGACTGCGGGGCCCTGCAATAGCAATAGAAAATAAATCTATTTATTTGCAAGATTAAAAACCTTCAGTTACATTTGTGACAACACAGAATGCCAGGTTGTCTGAGCACTTTCTCTGGCCAAGATACCACAATTGCAGTGCGGCAGTGTGGCAGGACAATTCAAACAACAATCTCCTCTGCTGCTTAGGTGGGGGGAGGGGTTGATGGCAGGTATGTGTGTGCTTTGGGGTATATTGTTTGCTGAAACTCGGGCCATATTCTACTGCCTCCACAATTGTGCTGGAAAAATGCATGTTGTAAAACTGTGCCCTTTCAAAACATGGTTTCATGTATGTAATCCTGATTGCGTACCGACAAACGAACACTATGAAAGTTGCAACACTTTTATTGGAGTTGAACCCTTGACTACCTCCCCAAAAATAAACTATAAACTGGCTTACGTCAGTATGTCGAAGAACTATACATAAGTGTGAACCTATGGTGCTCACTGGATGCTAAAACTGCACCCACCTGCCAGCCTATCAGCCCCAACGAAAGGAAACCACCTGAAGACCCAGGTAAGATTGCCTGTGCAACTCATGTGATTGCCCCAGAGAGCCACAGTGAAGACATGCAAGAACAAGCAAACTGAATGCAGAGCAGCTAAAACACAATTAATAACTGCCATTAAAAGTAGCGACAACGTTAAAATCAAGAAAGCTAGAGCTGCATATAAAAGTGCTACTACTAAAGCTAAATATCATTGGGAAGCCCAAAAATGGGAGGACCTCAGAATTGCATTAAACACTCACGACCTGAGGTCCTTCTGGAATATCGTAAATAATGATACCAAGGCTGGTAAACCAGCTATTGAACCAAACATTGATGAAACTGTTTGGAGGGTACACTTTGAAACCCTCTATAGAAGGGATAAAGGAGGGGATGAAAGAAATGCTAGGCCCCTGGGGTATACAGGCACAAACATGGAAGTTGCCCTCTTAATTTCGGTAAGAGAAACCACCGATGCACTAGGGAAGATCCTACCTGCAAAAGCGGCAGGTTTGGATAGGATCCCCGGAGATCTCTACCGATCAGAGCCCACCATCTGGGCACCGTACTTGACTACGCTATTCAACGCTGTATTACAAGGTATGGTAATCCCCACCACTTGGGCGGGAGCAGAAATAATACCGATTTTTAAAAAGGGATCCCCACTCTTGCCCATTAATTACCGCCCGATCAGCCTCATCGACGTCGGGCAGAAAATCTTTGCCCGAGTCCTATTGGGGCGCCTACAAAGCTGGTTGGAGGAACACAATATTCTAACCCCCCTCCAAGCGGGGTTTCGGACCAGGACATCCACGATTGATCAACTTTTAGGTTGCAGTTGATATACTGGAAAACAGTCTCCATCGAGGGAGTAAGTCTCTACCTTATTTTCGTAGACTTAAAATCTGCCTTCGACCTGGTCCCGAGGGATAAACTTTAGGCAATCTTAAGAGATATGGGAGTCCCACAATACCTGTGTCATCAGATAGAACGTCTCCATGAGGGCAATTATGCCCGTATCAGATATGGAAAGAACAGAGAACTCTCTGCCCCCTTGCCCGTGGAAAGAGGGGTTCGACAGGGCTGTGTCCTGGCTCCAACTCTTTTTCCCTCTACATCAATGGGTTAATAGATTTCCTGAATAAAGGGAAGAATATTGATGCACCCAGGCTAGCGCAGCGAAAGATCCCGGCCCTGATGTTTGCAGATGATACGCTTCTCCTCGCAAAATCCCCAATGGGAATGCAGAGGACTCTTGACAACTTCAGCGATTTCTGCAAGCATCGGGGCCTGGAAATCAACCTGCAAAAAACAAAGTATATGGCCTTTAACGTAGGCAAATCTTCCCGCCCCAATCCCTGCCTGGATGGCAGACCCCTCGAGAGAGTGACCATTTTTGATTATCTGGGTCTGACTCTTACCGAGAAAATGGACTGGGGCGCCCAAATAAAGAAAGCAGGGCTGAAATTTAGCCAAACAACGGGGGGTATTTTAAAACTACACAGGAACTGTTCCAAAAAAACACTTAGTTCAGTGCTAGAAATTTACAAGGTTCAGGCTAGACCTGCTGCCCTCTATGGAGCAGAACTTGGGGGCCATTGTACAGTGTATCCGCTAACCAGAATAGAGAATACCTTCATTAGACAGCTTTTGAGGCTCGCCAATAGTACCCCATTAACACCTCTCCGTCTAGATCTTGGGGTTAGGCCGATATCGGAAGAGGTGGCCCTCAGGCCTCTCCTCTATTGGCGTCGCCTCTGGAGCACCCCGGAGCTAGCTGCCTACAGAGAAGAATTAACTGATGTCATGGGCATGCGAGGCTCTGGGAGGATAACCTGGTTGACCAACATTAGGAATATCTGTGGGGTCCTGGGGAGGGGCGACTTATGGAACAATGCGGAGGTCACATCTCTAGTATTACCAAGAAAGACCCTGATGGAGAACTACAGAGCGGACAAGCTCAATGAGCTTGAACAAAGAGCTACCGCCGGCCGTCTAACCGTGGAATTCTTGGCTATAAAAAATAGGTATAAACTTGAACTGGTACTGGATGTAATCCAGCCCTTACTCGCTAAAAAACTATGTCCAGTTCAGGCATGGAGTCCTCCCGCTACGCACCTTTACTCGAAACTGGGAGGGGACCTCAAACAGGGGTTGCCCGGCCTGCAACTATCCCGATGAATCGGAGTTGCATGTGTTATTTTTTTGCAAGGGGTACAGAAAGGCCAGAGCACGTTGGTTACTCCAACTTTGCAGAAATCTGGGGACACGCCGCTGTTCTGAAGCCTATAGGATACTCAAAACAAATATGCAAATGCCCATTGTTTACTCCATCTCAAGCTTCTTATTTAATATGTGGTGCACCCGAAGGGCTATCCTTAAGGTTCTGTCCCAGCAAAATGATAGTCCAGGAACACCATGAGTGAGTTAAATAGTGCATTGGTCTGGTTGTACCTAGGGATAATGGTGGGGCTTCACTATTGACTGTATTGTATCATTTGCCTTTTTAAGCTTTATTTTTTTTTAAATTGTACATATCCGATGAAATTATGTACTTTTAGTTCTTGTTTTTATTGACGCTTTTATGGCATTTGATAGCCGAAATAAAGTTATTATGATGATGAATGCAGATCAGCAAATCCCAAGACCAATAACTGTGAGAACGTTCCCCATCACTAAACTTCTTGGTGGGAATCTAGAGCTCCAAGTGCACACTGGCCTGTGTTCACTGGGACTTCAGTGGTAGCATCACTGATCTAGTATAGAAGTGCTGGTACAATGTCCTCAGCTTTTTCGCCACCCTCTAAAAATCCTTCTGGAGCTTGAGGGGCCCAGTAACTGGCTGTCACTGTCCCCAGATCCTGAACTGAATGGCAGAACCCCACGTTCATCTTTCACTTTGAGACATCCAGGCCAGGCTAGCAAGTCCTTTCTTGAAACCCATAATCCACACCAACTACAAGAGGGATTCTCCGGGGAATAGAGGCTGTCAATGCTAAGAGATGTTTCGGGCTCCTAAGCAAAAGGCAACCAGTCCTTCCACTAGGCCAAGCCAGTCAGTGGTGCATAGGTTGTAGTAATTTTTAGGTCTTGCCTACAGACAGCTGTAGCAGTCTATTGTCTAAAGACCTATTGTAGACCATACCAACACTTATTGTGGAGTTTGGGTTGGCCCGCTGCGGACTCTGGTTGGCTTCCTAGTCAATCTTATTTGCTTTCTTTTTATTCAATAGCTTTCTTACCTCTTCTTGCGTTTGTCTCTCCCCTGGAGCACAGCTTCTTTGCTTTCCGTTTGATTGGATGACTCGTATCATTCCACTGTTCACATTCGGGGAGAACTAGAGCTTTCTTTTGCTTTCAGCACTCAATAGCTGTGCATGTGTTTCCTTGCTCCCTGCATCATGTGTTTCCTTTCAGTCCTACACCACTATTCATTCCTTGCTTCTCAGCTGTTTTCCCTTTAGGTTTAGATTCCACTCTCTGCGGCCTTTCTTACTCCCTGCACCCAGGATGATTTTTTGCCCTGTATCATAAATATGTTGAATCGGCCTCCCAACTCCTTCATTGCTTTTGCAGCAATTACTTTCATAGCTACCCTCCACTTTCATGTTGCATGGATTATTACACCAGCTCATCTTGCAACATGGGAAAAAACTTCGAAATGCATTTTTATAAATATGATCTCCATTTCACATCTATTGTGTTGTCCCCCGAGGCCTTCATGGCTCCTATGCGTAAACATCTTCCCTTTGAATACACTGGGACTCTTGCAATCAATGTGCTTACACAATGAAAAATAATGTAGTGGATGTTTCCGAGACCCTTTCATTTTGCATCTAAATCTCGTCTCTCCTTTCATTGTAGTTATGTATTCACGTACTTTCAACCATGCACATAGATGTACACAATTTGCACAAAACACGTGAGAAGTGTGCAGGTTGTATTTACCATTTGTGGTGCTTATTGCTTCGTATACAGGGGACCTCCAGGCCTCCTCCTGAATGCATTCTTTCCTGGAAACTGGACAGTAACTGGATTGTGTTTTACTGTTTTACCGTCTCTGAAGTGCAATTCTGTGGCTCACGTACACTATATTTGCGGTGGGATACATGCCATGGAACCGACGAGGCACTAGGTACACAGTAGTCGTGCTTCCAACACGCTAGAAAATGGCATATTAGACTTTCAGATCACATATATGACCACCTCATCATTTCACCGACTGAGCCGCACAGCGGCCTGCTTCACTGCTACCTTGTGACTTAAATATTCACTTATAGATACAAGGAGGGCAGCCTTTGTACATCCCGACATTACACCACGCCTATATAAAAAGATTCTTGGCATCGCTGAGAGAAACGCCAATAAACTCGCTTCACAACAATTGAGTTCTCAATTAGTGTGGGAGAAAGAAAGCCCTCATTTCATTCCTTTCAGAGATAAGACTTACCTTTGAAGTTCCAAACACATCACAGGAGGCGAGCCGCGCCACTGCCTGCAGCCAACCCAAGCACGTTTCACTCCAGCGCTCCAAGTGCTTCCTGCCAACTAACCTGCAAGCCTGCTCCAGGCCGCAATAGGTTTATCACGGTTATGTGCATTGGCGGCATGCACTCATGGCAACAGCGAATATTACTATGTTTACATCTTAACTCCCATAAACAGACACTTCCCGTTTTATTGCGGGGGTGTCACTCTACAAACCCAACTACTTAGGTTCTGTTAGGGCAGCTGAGCAGCAACCTTACTCCACGACGTCCCATTCTAAGCCTGCTGCTTTCACTAAGTGGCATGCAGCTCATCTCTGCAAACAGATTCCATTGACCAACCACGCACCAATTCCTCCACCAAAAAATCAGTACATAACTAGTCCCAAAATCTGATCACGCACTATCGTGTTATTCTTACCTGCTGCCTCACGCACAACCTGCAACACTTATTTGTTTGAGTCTTCCCCCACTTTTTCAATCACATGTACATTTTTCTTCTTTGGCTTTAAATTTTTACACAACCTGGCATAATACCCCCTCTTGTTACATTTTCTGCATTCAATAGAACATGCTGGACAATTGGGGTTATTAGCTAAATGGTTGAAATGTCCCAGGCGGTGTCACTTCAATCTATCCCTTTTTCCATCCTCAATCTTCTTTCTGAGCAGAAAGTCACTAAACTGATATGTGTGAATTAATGGAAAACGAAAACTGAGAAACCACTTTGGAGGAAACCAAATCACAGAAAAACAATTTTAAGGAAAGATAATTTTAAGGAATTACAAATAAAAACGAAAATTAAAGGAAACATTTTAAAGGAAAGATAACTTTAAAGAAAAATCCAAAATTACATTAAACTTGGGTCAAGTTTAGGACTACTGCAGGGTTTTGGGGTTCAGGGATGGGTAATGTTTAGGGTGATGAGAGGTTTTTAGGGTCAGGATTAACTGAAGCTCGTGCATAGAAAAGGGGTTTTTAGCGTTCAGAGATGGGTGGAGTGTAGGTATGGTGAGGGGGTTTTAGGGTTCACGGATGAGTGGTGTTTAGATGTGGGAGGCGTTTTTACATTTCAAGGATGGGTGGAGTTTAAGGGTGTTGAGGAGATTTAGGGTTCATAGATGGGCGCCGTTTAGGGCTGGTGAGGGTTTTTAAGATTCTAATATGGGTAGCAGCAGGTATAGTGAAGAGTTTTAAGGGTTCACGATGGGGTGGAGTTTAGGTTGGTGAGTGATTTTTTAAGGATTCGTGGATGAGTGGAGTTTAGATGTAGAAAGGGGTTTTTAGGGTTCAAGGATGATTAGTTTATGGTGATGAGAAATTCTTATGGGTCATGGATGGCTGGTGTTTTAGGGCAGTTAGGGTTTTTAGGGTTCAGGGATGGGAGAAATTTGAGTGTGCTGAGGTGCTTTAAAGGGGTATGGGATGAGTGGTGTTTAGGCGTAGAAAAGGGTTTTTAGGGTTCAGGAATGGGTGGAGTTACAGGTAATTAATGATTATGTTTCAGAAATGGTGGATGTTTGGGGTCAAAGGCCTTTTAGGCTTCAGGAATGAGTGTAGTTTAAATGTGGTGGGGTTTATGGGGCCAGGGACTGATAGTGTTTAGGGGTTGTGAGGGATCAGTGTTGGGTGATGTTTACAGGTATTAATGGGTCAGCAAAATTAAAAAGCATCCGAAGTAATTGTTTGGTAATGTAAAAGATAAATATGAAATCATGTCCCCTGAAGTAAAGCACTAAAATAAATATCTCCGACAAAACTGTTTCTGAAAGTAAGACCTGCAACGATTCATTTACAATTACAAAATAAGCATTCTAATGCCAATTTTGACCAAAAAGACATTCTATGAATTGGTTTCTACGAAAAAGTAAATGCCATTCATTCTGAAAATTTCCATGAAACAGTTTAGATGAAATGGTTTCTCAGTAATGGTATTCCATGAAATAGTTTTTCTATGAAATCACATTCAACCTTTTAAACACCTTTGCGTGATAATCTACTAACAAAATAACACAATGCTACACTTAAAAAGGAAATGCTAATTGCCCTTAACATACTTTTTCAAATATAGTGCACAAAAGAAAAAAATTTACAATAACTAAGCCAATAGCTCATCACACACATAAATGCAAGATCTATTGGCTTTCGCAGTGCTCGTTTTATTTTGAGAAACCTAAACCAGGGGCTGGCCCATTACATTATTAGGTAATGTAATATAATAATATATATATATAGTAGCTTTAGGGACCAGTCTGCAACTCTCATTTGTTCCAAGCTCTTAAAATCACCACATTTCTTAAGATGTGGCTGGATCTTCCTTTTTTAATTCAAGAGAAAGAGTTGAATGTAGCTGTATGACAAGTGTGACTGTAGACTGAGGGATAACCTTAATTTACGGTAATCATGCTTATTTGTCTCTCATAGTGAAAATATGGTGCAGGATTAAGCATTAAAAAGAAAGGTCTTCGGGGCGTGGCTAGGCGCCTGAGGAAGATGGCGCCACCCGTGTGACTCTCCATGAGATGTCATGAGAAGAGTGCGGTTTTATGGCAGTTTCCTCTGTTGGCAGTTCCTTTCTAAATGAGTACAGTGCTAGTCTTTCTGACGCGCATTCCTCCTGACTGCTAAGTATTGGGAGTGACATGCTCCATGTTTCCCGACGTCGATGGACTCTCTCACCTCAGAGGCATCCGCCATCTTAAAATACCTGCATAGCATGGGAGAGTGACAAAGCGCTAACAAACACCTTGGACATCAGTATGTTTGGCCTGCAGTAGGTACCAGGTTTCTTCTTTGCGAGGACTTTGCTCAATTCACCATTAGTCTGCCTGAATATTTATTTAAACAGCTACCAGAAGGCTCGCACTGGCCCTCATTTTATGCAGGAGGTTCTCTACAGCAAATTGGGATTGGTTAACTCCTCAACAATTTTCATGTCTTGGCATTTGCTCTTTCCTCTCACTGACCACTATATTCACCAAATCAACATTGATAACCACATTGCCAAGCTATCAATCCTCAAGTTGTGACTACGGGCAGACCTTCATATTATAGCTGGACAGATATTAACAATACAATTTTTCTTTTTATTCCTCATTCAATGTATACCATCTCCACCCCTCTCTTTATTTATGGGTAGATTGGTAACCGTAAAATTGCCTTTCAAGTCTCCTCCTCACAGATATTCTAGACCTTCCTCAGTAGTATCTCAGATTTCAGAGATGGAAGATCCGTGCACTCCCTTACTTAGAGGCCCTGCTTCCTCATCCAATTCATCTGTCACCGTAGCTTCATCGTCACTAGTTATGGGAAGAGCCTCATCCTAAAGACTTAAAAATGACCCACCCTCACCCACAAGCTCTCTTCCTCCTGCTACAATGGATGTCTTATTGGAAGAAATCAGGGCCTTGCATCCTTATATATAAGAACAAATGCAAAACTACAAACCCTTAGTGACAGATGGTCTCACATGGAAGAGCGACTCATCAGCTTAACATCATCTTGCAGTCTTTACGGAAACTACCCTTAAGGTAGACACTCTTCAGTCACAGGTTTCTATCCTAAAAAGGCAAGGTGAAGATTTGGAAAATAGAAATAGGAGGAATAATCTGCGAATTTATGGTCTGCCTGAAGTTACTGAAGGTACCGACCCTATTTACCTTCAAGTCCTTTCTGCCTAAATTATTGAATATTCCAACAACACTCTCGCTCAATATCTAACAAGCAGGTCACTTGCCTAATGAGGCTGGTTCTTCCAAAAAACCCGGAGGAGTTACTCTACATCCTTGAATATGCAGACTTACTCAAAGTCCTCTCTGCAGTTAAAATGATTAAAGGAATTTTCTGGTCAGGTAACACTATCTACTTCACACAAGACTATGCTAAGACTACTGCACACAGGCGCAAAGAATTCCTAAATTTGCAACTAATGCTTCGCTCTCCTGGCACTCGTATTGAAATATTTCACCCTTGCTTATTTTAAGTAACTTACAAAAATAAAACAACCACTTATGGGGAACCCCATTCGATTGAAGACTTTTCTAGAGTCTTGCAGAGCAGAGAACATGGACACTTCAAGATCTCCTAATGCATAATTTATAATTTGTTCTCACTGTATGTTTTGTTTATCTACATAGGGATTCTACTCATCATCAGTTTTTTTGTTAATTATATACAGTTGTTGAAGTTGCAATGTAATATTGTTAGAGTTACTTGTTCTTTAATTCAACACTCTTTCCCACTATTTTTGTTTTTCTCTTGCAGGTAATATCAGGTTTCTGCTTGTACTCATCCTACATTTCATGTTCTGCACACCTCCTTGCGTCTCTCCCCCAGAGTCTAGACATCTCATCCCTTCCATGTGGCTCCACCTCCCCTCATCTCTTTTGAAATGTTTGTAGGTATGTTTTTCTCTCTTTTTACTTTTAACTTCTTGTCTCTTTCTTCAAACAATCAAGATCCTCAACCTCTATATTTCCTCTGTTTTCTCTTTAATCTCTATTCTATCTTCTCATTTTACTACTCTTTTCTTTTATATTTCTTCAATGCCTCTTTTTTGCATTACTATATCCTTTGATTATTACATGGTTCCTGTTAAATCCTTTCAATATCTTATCAGACACATGTCATTATTCCACTTCTTTTTTATGTCTTTGAAAATTTTGTCTTGGGTCTCAATTCTTCAGTTAAACGAAAACAAGTTCCAAGTAATCTCTCAAAGCTCGGTGCAGATATCACACTCATTCAAGAATCACACCTTACTGAGGATGAATCTATAAAATTGGAAAGGGGCCCAGTCTTTGGCAGTGTGGAAGAGGGGGATGGATCATTGCATGGGCCTGGAGGTAGCAGTGCACAGGGCTCAAGGTTGTCCGCAAAGACACCCCAAGATTTGGCAGGCATGGGCAGATTACAGAAGAATCGAGTTAGACCCTGTCTGTTCCATACGACAAATGTTGAACAAAGAAATTCATATGTTCATGGGACTGGATGGGGGCTGGAAGAAGTGAACCTTGCAGTTTACTTTTTATTTTTTTACATTGTCCTATGTTCTTTAGCTGGTGTGTGGGTGTAGGGTGGGATGGGGCTGAATTTGTAGGTGTCCTTTTATGTTCAGGTTTGTTTCTCATTCTTCTTTGTATGTGTTTTTTATCATACAACTCAGCAAAACCTAATAAACATTGTTCTAAAAAAAAAATTGAAAAGGGGTTGGGTTGGTGAAGTTTACTTTTCTCCAGGAAATGGCAAAAAGAATGGAGTTATAACTTTGTCCTGCAAATCCCTTCCTATTCATTTAATATCCCAAAAAATTGATAAGGATGGAAAGGTTTGCTCCTTAAATTATTGCTTGTTAAAGTTCCACTGTCTCTTTTCAATGTTTATGGACCAACTGCTTCTGACTTTCAGTTTTGGTCTGATGTTGCCAAAAATCTTGTGAAATGTTCAGATGATAACTTTATTTGAGATAATTCCTTATTTAAAAATGGGAACATTTTCTTTAAGTTATTCAGGTGAAAGAAACAGGTTTTGGACACATTGGATATGGGCAAATGAATTCCAAGATTTGAGTCATTATGAATACAAAGAGTGCAGACTTGTGATGCCCCAGAAAGAGGAGTACCAAAAGAAGATCTCACTCAGTATTTCACCCCATCTCACCCCTCAGTCATCAGACGTCTACACAAGATTATCATTCAATGACCTGCTCTCTGCTGGATTGGTTCCTTCTTGACAGAAGGAACACGAATGGTCATGCTTGCACCATACTGCTCGGAAACTCATCTGCGGAGTGCCTCAAGGGTTGTCCCACACCCTCATCACCAGCCGGCTGGATTACTTGAACTTTCTATATGCTGGAATCACCAAACAACTCACCAGAAGACTACAAACCATCCAAAACACAGCAGTCCGGTTCATCCTCAACCTTCCACACAGCACATACACCCTCCACACCTCAGGGAGCTCCACTGGCCCCCAATGCACAAATGCACCAAATTTCAAACTCCTCACCCACACTTAAAACACTGTGCAACACAGGCCCAGCCTACCTAAACATGTGCATCTCCTTCCATCAACCATCCAGACACCTCTGATCAGGGGTAAACTCCTCCAAGCACACATCCCATACTGAAACAAAGCTGGAGGTCAAGCCTTCACTTACATTGCTCCTAAAGTATCGAACGACCACTTCACATAAGAGCCTCCTCCTCGCTTCCTGAGTTCCACAAGAAGCTGAAGACACTGCTCTCTGACTAACCCACCTCCCTTCCCCACCAGACAAGGCAAGGTCCTCCCACCTGCTCAGTGCCAGGAAACCCTAACGGGTGAGTGCGCTCTAATAGTACACAGAACATAACAGTATAGCATAAGAAGATGGCCAACTAAGAACGGTTATCTGGATTTTAGGAGAAGCTAGCAGAATCTTAGTTTTGCTAGTGTTTAGTTTCAAAACGTTGTACTTCATCTACCATCGAGTTAGGAGCAAGCATTCAGCTAATAAAGCTTATAGCCACATAGCTTATAAAGTCTTTTAGCTTATAAAGCTAAAATTGTGTATTTGTTCATATAAACCTAAAGCTGATATACAAGAAGATTCTTCAGACTTCCCGTACAGCTGTTCTATACCGGCTCTCATCACAAACTCACCCTTCTGAAGTTACACAGCGATGCGCCTGTAGAGTCATATCTTGGATATAGGGTGCTCACCGTACAAGTTAATTTTACTTCTGATATACAGCACTTATACTATGGATTCTTCCTACCACTGACACACAGGGATTTCCCTCTAGTTTAAACCTACTGGTGACACATGGTACTCTCTATAAACGTATCCCCGGATGTATCACTGATGTTTTTTCTACAGTTTAACTCCTCCATTAATGTACATGATTGTCTTCATAAACTACCCACACTCCGACATAGGGGGAAGACCCTATAACCTTATTACACATTTTGTACGTATAGGGCCATCATGTAGTTATCCTACTTTTGATATACAGGGCTGTCGACATAAATTGTTCCTACTTCATAATTAGCCGTTAGTAACCCAACGGCTAATATACAGGTTGTCCTTGTTTTTAGGTCTCGCCTGGCGTTAGCAGCGCGCATGCGCTGCTCTCGCCATGCGAGGGCTTCTTGGAATCAATGCGATTCCAGAAGCTCGCTTTCTGCTCCGCCCGTGTTTTCCATTGGTGCGCGTCATTTTGCGTCACCAATTATGCAAAACCGGGTGTTATAATTGTCCAGGAGGCTTTTTAGTCCCTCCTGGTTACCACCCTGTCCGCTTTTGGCCCCGCCCACCGGGATTGCAACTTTTACTGGTGGCGGGAGACAGTGTCTCTTAATTAGCCGCTAAGCACTTTTTTTTGGTATAGCTTTTCGCCGTCCCTCGCTGCTCGTCAGGCTTTGTTTCAACGCCCCCCCCTTACACAAACGCCCGCAAGTCGGGCTCCTACAAAAACGCAATGTCGGCGACCGTGCTTGTTTTATATAGTGTCTGTTATGTAAACCTGTGTCTTTGCAGCGCTATAAAGAAAGGGTGTGACAAACTCTAAACTCAATGATGCTCAAGCTGACATAACGAGGCATGTTATAGCTGCAATGAAGGCAGTAAGGAGCGGGGCACAGCACGCAAGGTCTGCTCTAGCGCCTAGACACGACTTAGCGAGTCATCGAGACCTAGAGCGCCGAGGTACGGCTCTGCGTTAGAACCACCATCCGCTGCCAGGTGCCCCACACTACTCTCGCAGGACTCCGTGGGCACTCGAAACACAAATAAAAGTGACATCGGCCAATATATAGGTAAACGGTTGCCCCCAAGCCTTACTGCCTTTTAAAACACCAGAAACAGTATGTGCCGTGCACTGCACTCTCTTATTGCACACTGCAATTGAGTAATCCCTCCTGACTGCGAAAATATCCAGTTTTTCTGTAATAAAGCGCTTGATGCTAAGTTGCCGCCTGTTTCTAAGCTCACTGTGTGGGCAGAGGAAGGATGTGAACCACAACGAATGAAGAGATTTGCCCAGGATCACTCAATGTTGCCAAGTGAAAATGCTGATCGAGCCTCCTGGGTCCAGAGTAGACATCTAAGTCAACGTGTACCGTATTATAACAAAAATATGTTTTTCTTTTTAGCGCTTTTTGCCACCAGCTGTTGCATTGTAACGCGGCACATTACAAATGGACTCATGCCGTTCACCTCAAAAGTATCCCATATAAGTAACTTGATTGTGAGTCTCATATTATATAATCAATGCTGCAAGAATATTACCCCCCACCCCACTCCGTAATGCCCCAAGCCACCCTGCGCATCAGTGCAGTGGGATCGACCAGGTATTCCATCCGGTTAGACCCGCACTACTTTCAGCCACCAACTAATTCAACAAGAGCAAAGTGTACCTGCAAACAAGCACCTTTTCACCTGGGAGTTGATAAATATGAACTTTCTTTGTGGGCAGTCATTTATTTAGTGTTTGACATTTGCATTTAGCCCGGGCTTTAAGTGGGCCGGGTCCTGCCGGTGTTTCTAAAAAGCAGCTGCTCAGACAGGCTCTCCATATTTGCTCGCACCCTCGGTAAAATAAATATACCTTAGCTCTGCAGCAAAGCCACCCTTCACTGCTTTGAGGTAACTTCAGAAAGGACTCGTTAAAGTTCTTTCACAGTCTCATCATTTCAGAAGGGAAGCATTTTCAATATTCTATACAACGAAGCCATAGTTGTTGCTTATTTATCTTATGCAACTTACAACCATTGACAAAGCCAATAGTGCTGACTAGTTACTTGTTGTATTATATATCTGGACTGGATGCCATGACAGAAGCTTTAAATTTATGTGTACTGAATGTGTGGTCGGAGTTTTACTATCATGTAAGAGCTCAACAGCTTATTTTACATTACACTGTTGTACATTTATTGTTTTTTCGGAAACAGTAATGCATTTGATATAATTTTTTTTCAAGTGTTATAGTTTATTGAGTACTGAAGGGTTAACTGTGCATCAACAGGAAAGATGGTAATTACGTCAGTGTTTACAGCCCCATGCTATAGGAAGTTCAAGTCGTGGTCAGGCTTATTCAAATGCAGTTGAAGCTAATTTGATTATCTGGAGTTTTTATGTGCATGCTCACGTTCGGAACGTTGGTAACCCAAACGTGCATGGCCTTTCATACTTAATCTATGCTCATATTTATATACGCATGCATCCGTAATTGGTGATCTAGCTAAGTACTCAAACCTGTGCTGTACAATGATCTGCAATTAAAAAAAGTAAGAAACATAATAGAAATGCAAGATTACTTGTGACAATATCTTTTAAAATGGCTCCCAGTTTTTATTTTCTTAATATGCAGGTAGAAAACCATCTAGTTCTGTCTCTATGGAAGATTGAACACGGGGAAAAAAATAGAAATACGTAGTATTAAAGTGTCAGGCTGGTACCTATGCAGAATGTTAAGAAGGACAGTTTTTTCTTTTTTTTTTTTTTAAAAAAGGACAACGTTTCGCAATAAAGCTTTAAACAATGCTAATATTTTTATCCGCGTGTATTGCACATGAGTGAGCCATAATATATGGCTTCTTGCAGCCCCCAAACCCTTCAGGCATCCATGTGCACAGGTATCTTTGTACATTATATGAATTTCACAGCTTGAAGCCCTGATTAAATGACAGCATCTGACAAACTATTTAGAAGGTACTGGGCCATAAATAATTTAACCCCGCATCATGTCTTCCACGAGCACCCGTAGACACTAATATATTTTTCAAATCTTGTATTTTCAGTGATATGACTACCGAAGGTCCTGATTTTATATTAAAAACAGAGTTTTGGACTAAACTATTTCCCACTGAAAGGCAATATTT
This sequence comes from Calotriton arnoldi, assembly GCA_963921515.1. Classification (NCBI taxonomy): domain Eukaryota; kingdom Metazoa; phylum Chordata; class Amphibia; order Caudata; family Salamandridae; genus Calotriton; species Calotriton arnoldi. The sequence goes on along the minus strand of CAWUFW010000598.1, from coordinate 346,762 downwards.
CTCTCCATGTGTTCCCATACCTGGCATGCTACCCAGTTTGGTGCTTACTTTCCCTCCATGTTAACCCGTTGCGTGCGTCTGTCGGCCAACGGCCGTCGCAAGCACTACCTCTGTAGTGCTGCGAACGTCCGTTGGCCGACGCGGCCCCGCCCACTCCGCTAAACCGCCGCACCGCGGCGGAATTGCCGCCGCGGTTAAGCGGTTAAAGAACAGTAGATGTTTCAGCACCTAGGCTAATGTGCTGCATAGCTAAATACATATAAGGTCCCAAAGGCGACACTGATTGCATTGCAAAGGCTTGTTTGTCTTTCATTCTATCCATACTGGACTCATTTTCACAATGTATGCTAGCATCTGTAAATTATACTGTTGCGGCCATTGTTCCCTTTCATGCTGTGCAGTGCCCTGACACCTTAGCTGGGTATAGCACTAAAATGCTCATAAATACTAGAACTAAGCAGATTTGCTTGCGGGATAGGTAACACTGAAGATGTTCACATTTTAGATAACTTTGCTGGGACCCTGATATGTCACGTTGTGTGTAATGCAGCTGTGTGCTGGTGATAACTGACCGTGAGGTATGGTTACATTTGTGTACGATTCATTTTCCTTCCCTATCCCAAACTCTACTTAACACACAAGAAATCAAGAGCACAATTCTAAAACAACTAATGCACAAGAAATAATAACCAAAAAATAATAATAATTGTACTAACCTACTAATTACTAATCTTGGATCTGGAGTAGTGTGCTACTTGTTGCAGAAAGCGCTTCAGTGCCTCTTCAGAGGTCGTAAGCGCTATAAAATTACAATTACAATTTTGATTTTGTAAAACGCTGTGAACTTCTGGTTAATATTACGGAGATAAAGAAATGTGCATTAAGTCACCTGCAGATAGACCAGGAAAAAGGAAGGGGATGGTCCTAGGTGTATAACTCACTGTCTAGAGGCAAGCGCTAGTCTTGTCTCATGATGCCCTCACACACCTCGAAGGATGTCATGCTTCATCATCGGGCGGTTGCTCCTCGTCGGGCCAGCGCTGCAATGCCCTACGGGTCCCCCGAAGGGTCGCTTTTGCGGAGATCTTTTGTTGAGACTGCCGTTAGATGAGTGCGGGTGTGCAGACAGAGGGTCCTCTGAGTTGTGAGTGGGTGCGTGAAGGATAAAACTGACTAAGGGATACCAAAAGTTAGTGAATTTTAATGTGAGGGTTCCCTTGCCAGGATAAAAGACCCCGAAGGTCGTGAGTTACTAGAAAGGGCGTTAGGTGCCTTCGTAACTATCGGTCATAGGTCATAATGGGTTTCTCCTACTGCAGGCACGTCGTGCTTTCCTCGCCATGCACGCTTTCACTTTCAAGCAGCCCCAGACATTGGCGGCCGCTTCTTTGAAGTGAAATGGGTCTCTCAGAAATGGGTCTCTCATTTACAAGAGTTTGAGCAATTGCCATTGTAAATCACAGTAGCTTAAACTCTCGTAAATGCGAGACCTATTGCATTGCAAATGCTTGTTTAATTCAACCACCGTTATACAGGACCTTTCCCGTTGATTTTCCCTTTCACTGATGTATAGAATTGTCCCTATAGATTCATCCTACAATTTGTAACCATAAAGATTTTTCCTACTGCATACATGGCAATTGCTACATATGTATCATGCTGTTCTAGGACATGGCAGTCCATATAGATTCATCTTACCAGTGCTATAGGGACAGTTCAGTGTAGATATATCCAACCACTGGTATAAATGGCTGCTCCTATTGATGTATCCAGCCCCTGCGTATTAATCCAGTCTTTTATGCAATCCACATAGAACAGTCACAGCCCATATAGAAGTAACTATTCCAAAAGAGTTACATTACTGCTGGTAAACGATGCTGGCCCTTGAGAGTACCAACCTTGGTATACAGCCAGGTCAGTTCCTGTACTTTCACCCTATAACTAATGTACTTGCCTGCTGGTATAGATTAAGCTGAACTCCAATATATAGGGTTTCTCGACAGTTTCCCCAACAACTGATAAACATGGCTGTCCACATATGTTCCGTCCACCACGGATACACAGCTCTTACTGCTTTTAGGCCTGGCTACGCTTATTGGCCCCAGCACTGATATGTCCCACAGGATCAGGCCCATTAGGAAAGCGTGATGGTGCTAGACAGCGTTTTCTTTGGAAATACGAATCTGCAGCACTTGACATATAATTCCCAATCTGCGAGTTGATTGAAGGATTATCACAAAAAGAATGTGTTTGTAAGTCAACAGATGAAAAGGTATTTTAAAATTGTTGCACACTGGGTGCAATGCCATACCTGACACTTTGCAAATGTGAACTTTCAGCTGCTCACTGGTGTGCAGAGAAATGTAAAGCGGTGACAATTTTGCCTACATATTATAAACATCCCAAATTGATGGATTGAGACAGGTGCTCTGACATCAGGAATCAAATATCTTAAATATAATTCAGGATGATAAAGAAGGATTAGTTCTGTGGGGTGAAATGATCTGGTCTGATTGTTCACACAGATTCTTGCATGCATGACACATGTTTCGAAGTAGTGGTTCTTTTTAAAGCGGGCACTGTCACTTGAGAAGCATCACTGACATGTTGCACGTCTTTTTACGGTCCCATGTCTTGAATAGTAAAGTGCCTCCTAGTGACACACATGCATAATGAGTATGTAAACACTACCTTGTTCTTTACAAAATGATTCTAATGGAAAGAGGTGCTTTCAGGGCCAACACTGAAGACCATTTACAGACCAGAACTGGGATGCTCCGAATAAATGAGGAACATATTCTATAGCAAGAAGGCGCGCACGTCTAGGCTGGTCTTCTGCTGAGCGAAACCTGTACATGCTTTTTAGGTCGAGCCTAGAGGCAGCGCGCATGCGCTGCTCTCCGAGGCATTTAGTAATTCCTCTGTGGCATGAAACACGCCTACCACTTTTTGAATGGTTGCTTGGCGTGCCTTTATAAATTCCATTGTTTTGGTTGGTGCACAGGGTACATTTGTCGCACCTTGTGGGCGTTTTGTCCCAGCCCTAGCGATTGCCCCAGCTACATGGATCCTTTCAGTTTGGGTCACGTATTTGCTTTAACTGCACTATTTTTCTTTATTTTTGGCGTTTCGTGCAGGTCAACACAGCCTCACACATACGCTGCACTTCATCTTTAACAAAGTGTAGCGTATATGTGAGGTTGTCTCGGCCATGTACAGCTGCTGTGCGAAAGGAAAACATTAAAAAAAATTAACATGTAGCACGCCAGCCGTCCGTGAAGCCGGCACAGTGCAACAAAAGAAAGTTTGTTTACACAGGCTATTGGTTGGAAAATGCAGCTTCACGGACGGGTGCCGCGCTTCATGTTATTTTTTTTATGTTTTACTTTCGCACAGCGGCTGTACATGGCTGAGACAGCCTCACACATACGCAAAACTTAATCTTTAACAATGCTTGTTTCATTTTAATTTGGTGTTTGCAGTCTGCCTCCTCTCCTCTGTTGTGTCCTGCTCCCACCATCGTTTATTGTCTATTCCCCTTCTGGCCATCCTCGTTGTTTGCACCACATTCACCCTCTTGTTGTTACTTGCCTTCCCTTCCTATCATCATTGTTGCTTGTTTACACATCACATCCTTTTTCACTGGCACCCTGCGCGCTCGTTTTACTCTTTTACCCTCTCGCCTCCAAGCAGAAAAGAAACACAGGATTTATCCATTACTTCCTTTTGGTCCGGAGTTGCCAGCTGAGACGGCAAGCACTGTGCTCCCTTGCAAAGCTCGGCACTGTTGGTGTAGCACTGCAAAGTGTCTGTGAGGGGGAGGGCCAGTCAGCTGCCAATTGCTTCCAGGCTGCTCCGCAGTCCAAAAAGCGATTTTGCCCGCCTTTGTTGCTCTCCCCACGCCTCCCCCTGTTGCTTCATTCTCACCCTCCACTGTTTCCTGATACTTGCAGTCCTTTTAACTTTGCTATTGGGCTGATCCGCATTGCAAAAATCGCTTTTGCAACAATAAAATTATTTCTTTTGTCTACAGTCTGCCACCTTTGATCGGTAAATAAAAAAAAGAAAAGAAAATGCCTCTGTCATGTCTTTTTATTTTTTTAATAATCTTTATTCGTTTTACACCCAACACAACATACAGCTGTAAATACGTCATATTAAAGTACAAAATATAGTACATCTCCATTTGCATTTTTGTGCCCGCTAGGTGGGGGGGGGGGGGAAAGTCGCCGCGCTCGACATTACTACCAAACAATGACGGCATTAAGTCACTTATACAAAACATAAAAATCCACCTGTAGACGGGTTACTTCAAAAAAATAGTGTTCTTACAGGTTAGAGTGTGTTTCCTACAGTGGTTGAAAGCACACAGTGTTTGTTTAAATACCCCTCACACACCAAAAGGGCCCTTGGTGTCATGCTTCATCATAGGGGTCTTCCCGTCCCGCTGCGGGATGGGGCGTGCTACGACTACGCGGGTGCACTGGTCTTCAGTACTATGTGTGGTGTAGGAGTAGGTGAGAGGAAGGGTCGGGGGTGAGTGAAAGTGTATTAAAAAGCACCTGGCTCCTGTGGACTAGTAACTTTAATATTCCTTGGAGCTGGTCCTACTAAAAAGGTGAGTCGGAGGTGTCCTGCATCAATGTGCGGATCCTCCTATATAAGTTAACATGTTTCGAAGCTCTAAGGCTTCTTCTTCAGGACAAAAACTGATCCCTTCTGTTCTCACGACACTATTGAAACAGTGTCGGCAGAATGAAAGTAAATTATGGTGGTATGTAAAGGAATACTATTATTTAAATGAAGAAGCAAGAAATCATGCACATGATACGATACCCAATAGGTATTCAATATGTTAATTTAGTTTTTTGGAGACACTGCTCCATGAGCCTCAGAACGGGTGGGAAGGGTGTCTACAATCGTATTAGATTTCGTGACATTCCCTCGCTCAGGTTACGCCTCCGGAGTATAGGTTTCTAGGGGAGGATGTATCCACCTCCAGTGCCCTTTGTGGACACTACCTCTTCACTCCCTCTCATATTTTTCGTAGGCATTAAGTCACTTCAGGAGTAACAGCAGATGTTACTGTACGAGGCTATATTGAAACAATGTAAAAAGAGAAAAAGAAAAAACTGTTAAACTTGATACCACCTTGCTAGTGTGCCTGTTCTATATATATCGTGAGTATATACCCGCTTAATGTGCCGCCTATGCGGAATGCAAGCTTTCAGGGTCCTGCTGTAATAGGTGCTACTATGGGAGCAGAGTAGGGGGGCAAATATGCAGACCAGATGTTGCGTTATGTGTGGGTGCGGTCAGGCCGGGCCAGAGGTGTGGGACAGTTATATCGAAGTATCGTGCCCACGTGTGTGTGGCCTCTCTCTCCGACCACGAGCGTGCCCCAGCGTGGGTGCTCTAGGTGTCTGTTACGTTGGTCAGGAACAGCAACAGTGCTAGTGCCATATCACCCATGGTCATTTGTATCCCGAAGTCTTGTTCCTATAGTAGTCACATAGTGTTGCCAGTCCACAGGTTGCGTCCAAGCCGTTGGGCGTGGGGGTTGCGCTGTCGATATGTCGTGTTGGTCCACTAGGGCATGCCGGAGGGCAAGCAGCCAGTGTCTGAGGGATGGGCTAGTCGGGGACTTCCAGGCCATGGCCAGAGAGCGTTTGGCCAGTACCAGTGCCAAGTCAATGAATTTGTTGAGGTTCTTACGTTGCGCATTCCTTTTGGTAACGCCTAGCAGGTAATGCGCCCCTTGAATTGAAATTATGGTTCCCGTTGCTGCGGCCAGTATGTCAGAGAACTTCCCCCAGTATGTTATGATATGGTAACACGTCCAGACCATATGCAAGAAATCAGCGCCGGTGTCGTGGCACCTGGGGCAAATATCTACAGAGGTCAGATACTTATCCCCGCACAGGCTGGCGCGAATGTATGTGTGGTGTAAATAATTGAATTGCGTGAATTTCAAATGGGCATTCATTGAGATGGTCTTGGGGTTTCCGACGCATTGTTGCCATTGCTTATCTGTAATTTCGGTGGAGAGCGCCACTGTCCAGTATTCGCGCAGTGGGGACAGTGAGGGGGCTGTGTCCGTTCTAAGTGAATTATATATGGCCGTGATGGCTTTCCTACCTGACCCATGCGTCAGTAGTGTCTGTAAGGCTTCGGAAGTCAGTGGTACCGTGCTTATGTCCCCCAGATATGTGTTGCCGGTTGTGTCAATGTCACGTAAAGAAGGAATGTTCCGGGAGTCACCCCATAGTCGTCCCTCAGAGTATCAAAACCACACAAGGCAGAGTCTACGAATAAATCCCCCCCATGTTGTCAGTCCAACTGTTTGCCAATCAATCAGTTCCGGACGCTTAAGGCGGGTGTATGATCCTGGTAGCGTCTCAATGGGGAGGTCTGGGGAATACGGCATACGGCGGCGTTTGGATATCAAGTAATGCGACCAGGAGCTACGGGCTGCCCGTAGCAGAGTACAACACTCCGTCCTCTGAAGCTGAGTTCTAGTACCGGATAGCCATTCAAGCAGGTCTGGTCGCGTTAACGATATTGCCCAGGTGTCTAGTTCAGCTAGGTTCTTCTTTGCAAGCCAGCACATGGGCCACTGGAGCTGAGCGGCTGCATAGTATAACTCATAATTGGGCGCCCCCAGTCCCACCTCAGATATAGGGAGATGAAGCTTTGAGAGTGCTACCCTCGTCCTGGAGTTGCCCCATATCAGAGAAACTAAGAGTGAGCGTAGGTCATGTAACAGTTTCTGAGGTGGTCTGTAGGGGAGAACTGCGAAATAGTATAAGAGCCTAGGGAGGAGGAGCATTTTGGATATGGCAATCCGGCCCATGGGGGATAATGGGATAGCAGTCCAGAACGGGAGACTCACCCTAGCACTGGCGATCGCCTTCCCCAGATTGCCGTCAATCAGATCAGACGGGAGTGGTAGACCTGGACTCCCAAGTATTTAAATGAGTCATACACTCTGGTAAGTGGGGCATGGGGCTGCCGCTGACTTTGCTTGACTTGGATGGGTGACATCGGGAATAAGATGGATTTACGCCAAATAACTTTCAGACCCGACAACAGCGCATGGGTGTCTAAGGGTTCCACTAGACCACGGAGCGCCTCGCCCTGGTTGCAAAGGTAGAGATCAGTGCATCGTCCGCATAGAGGGACACTATGTGCCACTGCGTGTGCACTCAAGTGCCCCAGTCGATAACATGGTTGCGGAGCGCACAGGCCAGGGGCTCCATGGCCAAGGCAAACAGCATGGGTGAGAGTGGGCATCCCTGCCTGGTACCACGCTCAATATCAAAGGGTGGCGAGATAACTCGGCCTGTTTTCACCCGGGCACGTGGGTTGGTGTATAATATTGTCACCTAGCGTGGGAACTTAGGACCTAAACCAAATCAAGCCAGCACCGCCTGTAGGTAATCCCACCCCAGGGTGTCGAAGGCCTTTTCTATGTCTAGGGCTGCTATCCAGTGTTGCTCAGGAGCCGTTTGAGCCCACTCTAGGATTTTAAACAGGTGACGAAGGTTCAGCCCCATGCTCCTGCCCAGGACAAACCCGTTTTGGTCCGTATGGACCAACAGGGGGACAACCTCCAGCAATCTGTTGGCCAGCAACTTCCCCAGAATTTTGTAGTCCGATGCAAGTAAGGACAACGGGCGGTACAAGCTCATGAGAAGGGGGTCCCGACCAGGTTTTGGGAGGACTACGAGCACAGCCTCGCAGAGGGAAGGGGGCAATGTGCCTCTATCAAAGGATTCTTAAAATACAGTGAGCCGCCGGGGAGCCAGCTGGGTGGAATAGGTAGCATAGAATTCCATGGGCCAACCATCCATTCCGGGGGTTTTGCCTCTCGCTAGCTGCTTGATAGTGTCCAAGAGTTCAGTTGCCGAGAGCTGAGCCTCTAGTTCAGAGTATTGGTCCTGCGTTACTTGTGTGAGGGCCACCTGTTCTAGAAACTGATGCATTGCCTGTGGGTCACCCAAGTCTGGGGCCTTGTATAATGACACATAGTATTTATGAAAGGAGTCATTAATTTGTTCTTGGGTATTGACTAAGGTACCATCTGGAGTGTATATTGCAGTGATAGGTGGTTGCACAAGATTGCTCCTCAACAGCCATGCAAGCGTCTTGCCTGCTTTGTCACCCTCCGCATATAATCGAAGGCACACAGTTTATCCAGTGCTTCCTTATGTGCTAATCTGGTTTTTGAGAGTACTGGTAGTATGTGGGAGTCTGTGGGGGCCGTGCGTTCCTGGTGTAGTATGTCGGCTTCTAGCCCTTGGATTTCCCTAGTTAGTGTCATGCGGGTACCGTACACTGCCTGTATGACCTGCCCGCATAGGACGACCTTCAGGGCATCCCATTCAATACCAGCATGTGTGGCCGTCCGTTCATTAGTCTGGAAGTATGTGGTTATGGACGGCGAGATGGTGACATTCAAAGTCGGGTCGCAAAGTGCTTCTAGAGGGAGTCGCCAAGTTGGTATGCTGACTTGGACCTGCAGGGGGCTATGGTCCGATATTGTGTGAGCTAAGTAGTCAGCGTGAGCTACATGTGTTAGCGCCGTTTTCCGTACAGTAAATGGTGTCGATACGCGTGTACAGGTCATGGAGAGTGGAGTAGTGAGAGTATGCCCGCGCTATGGGATGTTTTGCGTGCCAGCCATCAAGCAATCGCATCAGCGTGGCCCAAGCCGTCATAGTGTGTGCAAGCCCAACAGCCTGTGCTCTGGGGAGGGGAGGGCGGGAGCAGTCGAGAGTTAAGTCGGGTACACTATTATAGTCGCCCCACCCCCAGTAAGTGGGAGCCGATGGATCCCTGAGGAGTGCCGGGGTTAGTGTCTGGAGGAATGTGAATTGTCCCGACTTAGGCGCATAAAGTGATACCACAGACAGCGGGCGACCGTCTAGAGAGCCTTCCAGAACCGCATAACGACCTTGAGGGTCAACGCGCGTGTGCATTATCTGTATTGGAATACCTGGTGCCACCCAGATCAGGGTCCCCCTAGCGTAGTCGTGCCTATTACTGTGCCCCTCCATCTTTTACTAAGCGACTGCAATGCTTGTTGCGTTAAATGAGTCTCCTGAAGTAGAGCTATGGCAATCTTGTGCCTACGTAAATACTGGTACACTTCGTGTCTCTTGACACGACCAGCCAGACCTCGCACATTCCAAGTCAACAATAAGTACTTATTCCCATGCATTTACATCGGTAAGAGCCAAGTACGGTAGATGTGCATTCCCCACGTGCAGCAAACAGCTCAATAACCGCCAAAAGGCAATTCTGCATTTTAGCGAGGCACACGGGTATATACGGTTATCTGACATTTTGTGGTATACTATAAACCAATCCCCCCCACCCCAGGCCAATGGGCAAGAGGCCATCTGCACTTATATGCAAACATAGTAAATTAAAGAAGCAAAGAAAAAACAGTAAATGCACAACTCAAGATAGGTCTGTAACAGTCACTTATCGTGTGTGGGACATGTGGATACTCGCTTGGTCTCGCCATCGTCTTCTGACCACCCTAGTAGTATGTTCATGAGCTAGCCGCTCAAGGAATGACAAAGGCTTACAATCAACAGTCGCCCCCTGCTTGCGTATAGTGTTACATTAGTCTGTTTTACACAGTTCTGGTGAGTCGTAATGCCGTAAGTAGCTAACCCAGTTCATCGGAAGTCTGAGGCGTCACGTTGGGGCCGTCACCCAGCATCAACTGTTGCTGTGAGTCCGATAAGGAGTATTCCTGTTCTGGAGAGGCCTCCGTTTCTGAGTCTGGATGGGGAGGTGATGTGGCGGCTCCGTGCTTTTCGGCGTGTTTAAGAGCTTGTTCCCTTTCCTGTGCTGCTTGGGCCTTGGTGGGGCGTGGCCCGCGAAGCTGGCCGCGGTGTGTAACCTTCTTCCATTGTTGGCGTGGGCCCCCCGTGGATTTCAGAGCTGTCGCCACTCCATTCTGTTCCACCCAGTTCCAGGCATCTTCAGGAGATTGACAGAAGACCGTGCTACCTTTATTTTGTATGCGCGTGGTCGGGAATTGTAGCACATATTTTATTTCATGCTCGTGGAGGCAGCGCTTAACCTCCATAAAGGATGCCCTGCGATGCTGTACTGCTAACGTGTAGTCTGGGTATAAGTGCACCTCCGCGTTCTCAATTACCCACGGGCCCTTGTGACCTGTAGGATGTGGTCCCTATCGCGGCAGTTGAAGAGGCGTGCGATTACCGGCCTGGGAGGAGCGCCTGGTCGATGAGGGACTCCCGGGACTATGTGCTCGCTCCACGGAGAAGAACTTGGAGTGCTTGCCCTGAAGTATGGTGTCCGAGAACCAAGTTTCCAGATATAGCTCCATGCTCTGTCACTCGATGCATTCCGGCAGGCCCACCAGGCGCACGTTGTTCCGGCACGATCTACCTTCCTGGTCGCCGACATGATCTCGGAGGTAGTTCACCTCCTCTTGCAGTGTCTTGATTTGGGCTACCGTGGAGGATACGGAGGGCTTCACTGTAGTGATCGTGGATTCCAAATCTGACATCTTGTCCTTCAGCTTTTTTTGGTCATCGCGCAGGAAGCTGAACTCTGCGCATAGCATGTCGATTTTAGAGACCAGGGTAGATTTTATGTCCATCACCACCGCCATGAGTTCATCAAGGCGGTGCGAGAGATCAGCCTGTGGCATTGGTTGGGTCGTTGATGGCTGGTCTGCCCACGCGGCACCGGACAATGGGCCTTGTGGATCAGTGGTCATTGGCTGCTGCTTCTCCGGTTTTGTCTTTCCCATCCTGGTGGCGGTAGTGCTCCGTAGATTCCATGGAGAGGAGGGGTGGAGGCGTGTTGGAGCCAATGCTCGTGCCCCTCTACTGGATGCACCCCCCGGGCAAGGGGGGGGTGGTAGTCGTCGATCTTCGCACTCCCCTCAGGCGCCTCACCCGAGCCGGTGCGTTGGGTGATAGTGGTAATTGTGTTGTGCGGCCGGGCAAGAGGAAAAAGTTATCAGGCCCCACGTTCCGATGAGTAAGGGGGCGCCAGTACCAAAGCAGTATGTAGGTGCGCGGCCTGCTCCGTGAATCTTGGGGAGCCAATCGAGGCTGCGCCAGAGAGCGCCCAGGTATAGCAGGCCTCGTAAACCTCGCTGAGCCTGCAGGGTACACGATATCAGTGAGGAGGTCTCAGGCCCCTGTAGCGCTGACTGCTGAATAAGTGCGTGTGGGGAGGGGAAAGCCCACCGGTAATTGTCGGGCCCCCCAAGCGTCTCTGCCAGAGTTTATCACTAGGCTCGGGATATGCCCACGGGATGTAGAGCACGGGCGGCCTACCTGTGTCCCTGGCCGGGCCCGGCTCCAGTGTGGTGCAGTAGCGCTCCCTCAGCGACAGGGGATATGCAGGGCGCTGAGCGGCATTCCGTCGGGTCACACGACCCCAGCGTACAAGTCCCGGGCCTCCCTGTTGCCGCCTGGTAGGTCCTTGGATATGGAGGTGGGGGGGCCCACGGAGGAATATGGGTCCCCGGCCGACCTTGGTGGTGCAAACCGCGAGGCTAGAGGCAAGCCGAAGGTAGAATGTCGTGTTTTAGGTGCTCGTATGCGTGGTGATGCATGTTCACGCATGCCACCAGCAGCGGTTGCGTCATTGTGCCTTTTTTTTCTCAGTAAAAAGCATTGAGAAACCAGTAGGTCAACAAGGCGAGACCTATTGGCTTTGCCAATGCTTTTTTTTTTTTTTTTTTTTTTTTTAAAGTATTTTTGCAAATGGGCATTTTTGCTTAGGCTTTTCTTCCACATGTGTATGTTACCATTTGAAGGCAGCACTTTTACTTATTACTTTCTCATGTCTGTTGTATATGGTCCCGTCCCCCCAAAAAAAGTCTGAAATGCCTCTTGGCACTATCCTAACATATTTCCCGGGCTCAGCACGGGGCTTGGATAAAGTCTGAGTGGACTTCCAAGCTGCTGTAGCTCTATAAGGTCTCCTCAGACCTCCCACCGCAGCACTAGCCTTGCCGTCAGTGTGCAGCGGATTTGTAGCGCCGCGCTCCACTCTGTCGTCTTCGTTTTGCGGCACCCTCACGCGTTTCTTAGCTAGCCATAAACGTTTAGTAATGAAGCCAACGTGTCTGCTGAAAATCCTACCTTCCAGGGGCTCTCGGGATCTAAAAAGTATGTTTATGTTGTGAATTATTCTATAGTGCTAAATTGGGTTGGGGTGGGAATCATTGCTTGGCGCTAAATCTCAGAACTGTCTAAGTAACACGTTCTTTTTTCCTGCTGTGTCTGTCCTGAATGCCAAGCCTGTATGGAGTTTGCCTGTAGTAGCTCTGTGCTACGTTACCCTATTTTAAGCCAGCAGTGTCCCTAATTTCAATGTTAAACGTTTGGACTGGTGAAAAAAGGCTTATGTTAAAAGCGTTTAATTTATTTATGTGGGGACGGTGTGGGCGTGTACTATGCCAATCGTAAAGTCTAGATTCACCGCGTTTGCCTTGGAAAACACAACAAGTAAGACAGACCTGTGTGTAAATATATGTAGCGACCTCCAGGGCAGGTTTAAACCGGAGACAGCAGCTCTGCCAGCCTCTGGTAATCGGACTCCATACATATTTTAAATCACCTCAGAATGCAAATGTGTTCGGATAATATATATATATATATATATATATATATATATATATATATATATATATATATATATATATATATATATATATATATATATATATATATATATTATTAGCATTTCCTTCTGTTGAAGTGGTTGCTAAGTACCTGAGTTAATCACTTTAATGCATCTAATAGTCCATCCACCTCCTATTCCACTTAACTACACGACTGACTCGCAGTTTAGGACTCGTTACGTACTAGCTGTCAGAAAGCTAATGCTATGTTTTTTTTTTCTTTTTCACTACGTTTCCAAAAGCATGCTATTCAACATGGCCAAAAAGAATTGCCAAAGCCAGTGGGGCCCAAAAGCGAGACCTATTGGCTTTGCCAATGCTTGTTTACTATCTGCTTTCACCAGGAGGCAAAAAAGGCAGCATTACTAAAATGGCGTTCATTCTTACTGTTACCGTATAAAATTAGAAATTGTTGGGGAATCGCATTTTGAAAAGGATCTGCTGAAAATATGCATGTTTCCTCAAGTTGTCTATATATATTTATAGTCCTGGAAATCCCTTTTGCAACAGTGTAGTAAAATGTCACAATAACTAGACAATAATGGCGCACAATGGGTTGAGTAATTGGGCTTTGATTGCATAATATGCCTCATAATTAGCCTCTTTGTCACTGAAGTACACCGTGACGCGTTACATTTAAACAAATGTGAAAGGTAGACTTTCCTCCCGGCCCAAACATTGCATTTAAGGGATGTATATCCGTGAGGATTACAGATTCAATGGCGGAACCTACACAATTACTGGAACTGAGTGAAAAGTGGGAGTGTAGTGGGAACACAATTAGGTTTTTATTGATCAGCTTAATGTTCATCCTGCCGCTGATATGAACGGCTCTGATCATTCTTTTTCCATGTTCCTATTTTTATTGTTCATGTTAGTGTCCAGTTTTGGGAGACACAGACCGCGGCAGCCCGGAGCACAGTGATGGTTTCTCCATGGCAACAAGCGGTGCCCACGCACTGGCTGAACCCGAGGACATGAACACAATGTGCAGTGACCGGCTGCCTCCTGTAGGCCGAGATAAGGTGAACGCAGGAAGCATCATGACGGGGTGAGATAAGGGGCGGGGGTGAGAGGGGGGCGCGACAGGTGGGTGGGGTGGACCGCCAGTAATGGACGGTTGCCCAGTGCCCACACAGAGCCCTCGCCCCACAGGGATGGAGACATGATGGAAATCAGAGCCTCCTATGCTTTGAGCAAACAAGGCGCGAGCGAGCCTTGCACGGCCCCTTGACCAAGGCCTCGCGGTCTCCTGGGAGACCCAATCTACTCACAGCCAGCTCCAGCAAAGCACACACACCCTGACCTGCAGCAACACCTGCTATTGCGTTGTATTGTAACAACTATATAGCCTTTTACTACCCCTATGTGGGGCGCTAGAGAGACTCGCGCACACAGCTCAGCCTCCTTGCCGGCCCTCCCCGCCCCTCTTTGTTATTCCAGCCCTGAGGACCACGAGCACACGCTCCTCATGCAGTACAGGGGGGGGGGCTTTCACCACCAGGACGCTCCGAGCATTCGAAAATCTGGACACAACTCACCACTCAAAATAATCACATGTTGGAATACTCACAGCATGAGAAAAATCACAAACAAGATGCATACAAGACTAGTCATTCCCAGCACTTACCACATAGGACATTTCACAACTTCAAGCCTTCACAGTGTCAGACGACTGAAAACTAACAACCCACTGCATCACAACTATCACAGCCTACAAGAACCGAGAACCCCCAGACACTCATGTCATCACGGTACTCACAAAAGCCGACACTTCCATGTGGCAGTGAAATATTTCTAACTTGAGCTCCAGCGCTCTCGATGCAGCGCCTTTCACAAGCTGCATATTCAAACATTGAAGTGTCCACAGCGCCTAAAGCCATGCCAGTTTGGACTGAGTGCCATATACAAGAATACATACTCAGAAACAGACACTCTGACGGATATACACACACGGGGTACTCACAACACACTTGAAACATTTTTCGTTATAAGTATGCACTAAGACTCACAAAGGGTGTGAAAAAAGCGCATGCACAAATGTGTGCACACTTTTTGTGAACATTCATCTTCATACATACAAACATGCTCTCCATAGTATAGGAGCTACCCAGTATCACACTACCACACACACACATTTTACACTTATATATTGTATAGACAACCCCACAATCTTTACTAGTGTGCATTTTTAGTTGCACTGTGTACTAGTATGCATCAAACTGTTGTGCTCAAAATCCATAACGAACATATGTTCTGTGGTTGGGTCTGAACCCCTCAGATAAACTCAAATTCTCCTACACGCATGTGGCCGCACAAGCACAACACATGCACTTCTGCTGACAGCCGCTATTGTAGTGTACTCGTAGCGCTATGATAACTGGCAGGGTGACGCAGAGAGTGGACTAGCCAGAGCTCAACCACGTGACCTGCAGGCTGTGTCCCGGTGTCGGCAGCGAGCAGTTCGCCTGACAAGATGTCTCAATAAATGAAGATTGAAGCTTCTGTTGTGCCAGTGGAGTCTCTGGCAGGTGAGGACTGGCCTGCCCGTAGTCCAGCATCGTACTTTTCCTAGTTCAATGCACTGGTGCACTTTTATTTCACAAACCGGCAAGATTACCTTGCAACTGCTTGTTTGCCTTAAAAATGATGCCATTTACTTGAGTGTTATCTTTGAAACTCTTTTTTTTTTTTTATTAAGTCCTCATTCACAAAGAAGTCATTTTTTTTCTTTGAGAGGTGTGGGCTCGAAAGCGGTTCCAACAGGAAATCAATGTTAATTTATCCATGAAAGCAAATTGCAGAACAAAAGGACTATCACACAATCAGCAATAAAAAGCAAGAAGGAGAACAAACCATCAGACAATGGGTGCGTACCATCAGACCAAAAAACACAAGAATCAAGCAGCGAAAAGGCCTGCCATGCAAGCATGGGGCTTCCACACTCTACGACTACAATGCCTTCGCAATCAACCAATGAAGGCCTTTAGTGCAACCAGACCCCAACGCAAGCCAGTGGCGCCCAAACTAATAAGGCAGAACCAAAGGAGAAGACGATACAATTGTCACAGATGCAAAAAAAGAAATTGTGCAAAGCATACAAGGCCAACAAAAGAACAAGCAAAGTGCAAAGAAATGCTCAAAAAGATCTACAAATGGAAGTACCGAGCAAACTGGTAAAGCAAGAGGACAACACAGAAGCAACCAAGTTAGAAGCTCCGAAGAATTACTCCATTTTCCTTTCAAGGTCACACATCGTATGAGCATCTGACGAAGTTGCACAACACAGACACGCCGGGGCAAGAACAGAAACATCCGAACCACCGACAATCACTGGATTACAAACGCAGCCAGGAGCATCGGGAAAAAGGAAAAACTTTACCCAGACAGCACCACAAAGACTAATGCAGACCATCCCTCTCACACAAACAGCCATAGATGGGCTCAACAGTGAGGCTACTATACAAACAAGCCCTTGCACACAGAAACATCCAAACATACAATATGCAGTAAAGCTTGAGAGAGGTACGCACACAAGAAGGAAAATAATGGAAACAAATGAACAGAACATCTTGGATGGGCCAGACTTGCCCACCAAGGGATGGCTAAAACCATCAAGCGGGGAACTGCCGGAAACAGGGCAACTCCAAACACTTACACAATATACGAAAGAAGAGAATAAGTAAGCCTTGGCCTACAAAACCTGCGCACAAAGGAACAGGGCATACTAATCTGCATTAAAAGCCAATTGCCCTGAACTTGCACACACTGAAATAAAGGAAAGGCTCATGACTCGGTTAGACACTCCATCAGGGAAGGGCGCAAACCTGGAACATCGTATGACATCGGCACTTTCAACCCTAATATTCACTCCTGAATTTAACACGAAAGGGGCACGGGATATACTAAACAGATCTAACATTCTACATTTAACACACAACATACCATCTCTATCCTACCTCACTCAAATTCCAACACAACCTAAACAACAGGTGAAGAGAATCTACACTAACTGAATGGCAAAGTGACGCCGATGTCCAGAATATTCTACGTGAGAGTGAATAATTTAAGGATTGGGGCATATCAATCAAACCAGTATTAGAAAAATATCCGCACGTGCTGTCAGGGAGGCAGCACACAACATTACCCCCCGAAGGATCAAACACAATCTTAAGGGGAACCCAAAAAACACCTGCTCTTCTCTTGGGGGGGGTGGGGGGAGGTGAGGGGAGGGAGTGGGGGGGGCACGATCAAAGTGTGCAAAATTAGGAGTGAAAACCTTAGGACAGAGGAACAATCAATACACACACATCCGGAAAAACATGAATGGGCCTGGCTCCCCACAGCCCTTACGACTAAAGAGCGGTCACATTTTTGGGAAAGAAAATGGAAAACGATTAAAATCATTAATCCCCAAAAGAAGTGCACTACGGATAATTAACTGGAACGTGGCAGGTCTATACTCCATAACGATAGACGAAAAAACATTGGATTTTCTAAACACGGGAGACATGATATGCATGCAAGAAACGTGATCGACTGCTCCCATTCCTATTCCATGGTTTCAAATAAGCGATTTACCAGCACACAAAAAAAACCTGTTCGGAAGACCAATGGGTGGCCTCACAATCTATGTGAAACTAGAAATACAAGTGGAAATCAAAGAGTGGTCAAATAACAACTGGAACCTACAGGCAGTCAACATAAATGGCCTAGCACTAGACGAAATGCCTAAGTCAATATCTTTGATTAACTTGTATATAAATCCACAAAGATATAAAATTGGCCATAGTGAAGAATATAACCAAACATAAAAGCATTCATATATGAACATCCAGTTGAACAGTATATAATGGCCGGCGACTTCAATATCCGCAATTTAGACCAACTTGATATAACTCAAGGTGGCCGAGAAAGAACGATCCTCCAAGCATGCATCTGCGAATTTGATCTTGGGTCAGCGGTGCTCAGACAAACCAAAGACCTTCCACATAGAGCAGCTGAAGAATCTCTTAGAAAACATGGAGGACAGCACCATTACAGCAACTAGGGCAAAGGTACTAAAGATACTAAAAAATAGCCGGAGTGACGGGGCTCCAGGACCAAATGGCATACCGGGCATTATTTTTAAAGATGACCGAACGTTCTGGGCCCCAGTGATGCTCAATCTGTTCAAAGAATGCCTTGCCACATCTGTCATCCCTGGAGAGTGGAAGGGCTCGATCCTCTACCTAATTTATAAAAAGGGAGATCCAACTCTGCCGGAAAATTACAGGTTAATCGCCCTCCTTGACGTAGATTGCAAACCTTTTGGAAAAATTCTCCAAAAGAATTAGAGCAATGGATAACAGAAAACAAAATCATATAGCCCTACCAGACAGGATTCAGGCCTAACGCATCGACTCTCGACAACATCATTGTTCTCACCTATCTGGGCTCAAAGGCGAGTGAAGCAAACACTCCACCATTAAATGCCTGCTTTGTCGACTATAATGCGGCCTTAGACGGCATTGCCGCAACATCCTGTGGTAAAAACTGGCAGGATGGGGCATTCCAAAACAACTGCTCACAGCAATAGCAGCCTTATATACGGATACATGGGTGAAGATCAAGTTAACACAATCACACGCCACCGGACGGATCTCTACAAACAGAGAGATTGAAGCAGGGGTGTGTATTCACCCCGACTTTATTCAACCTATACACAGCGGATCTTGGGGAAGAGTTATTAAAAGGCAGAACCTTTCCACCATTGCTAGGACGGAAAAAATTCCCAATAATACAGTACGTGGACGGCTTGGTCTTGATGGACCATACCCGTATTGGAATGAGGAGGGCCCTGGACAGATTACACAAGTACAATAAATGCAACGCCCTCCACGCAAATGCCGGAAAAACAACAGTCCTGATTTTTGGCCGATGGCCTCTAAAACGCCAGCTCAAGTGGAACTTGGCCCAGTAAAGGTTGACACGGACTCCAAGTACAACTATCTTGGAGTTTGGCTGACGGACTCAGGGGAACATACACTGCAAACAAGGGCAATAGGAGCCAAAGCAGCAAAGACACGCATGCTCTATCTTCGCTTCACCACAAGTTAAACAGCCATTCGGCTGAGGCAATATGAAGAGTAATCGGAGCTAAACTTGTACCAACATTAAGTTATGACCACCTTGCCCATCCTGGAAGGCTAACAGAGGAACTAGAGCGAAACCACACACTGCCATATAAAAAGGTATTTGGCATGCCAAGGCACACTCGGCACACTTTAATACGTCTGGAATTCAACCTCGCAAGCATGGACGAAGCATGCAAAAAAGACATAATCAATTACTACCATCAGGTGAGCCAGGCAGACCCAGAGTCCCTACAGGGTGCCCTTATGGCAATGTTCTCCGACATGAAAAGTGCCAGGGCGAGATACCTGGAACTTGCCACTTCAACATTAAAATTGGATCCAATATCTGACTGTTCTCCAAATCAGCAAAATACAGCTAAAAAGCAAAATAAAGGCTCAAGCTAAGAAGGCTTTAAGGGATTTAGACTTAAACAAGGCAAGACGCATTAGAGGTGCAGAGGAGCTTGTAACATCCGATGAAGCCACTCTTTGCCAATCATACTGGAGGGCAGCAATTGGAAAGAAGGCATTCAAGAACATTTTATCATTTAGGCTAATGACTACACCAATCAGGGAGTACAGGGCACTTTGGAACAACTTGGACCTGGGTCAGGAACAATGTAGGCTGTGTAAATACCACTCTGAATCAGTTGCCCACATCGTATGTTGCTGTGCAAGCTCATCACAACAGAGACACAGGTATCCGAGGCCTATCTTTATGCAACATGAGATAAGATCATGCAAGGAAGCACTACTACTCATATATACATCTGTCACTCCAAAAGTCCTAGCACAGGTCGGCAAATACTTCGCGGAAGCGGGCAGAATACTACGAGAGTCTGGATCATCATCAGGGGGAACTGACAACCCTACAAAAAGCTCTATGGAGCCGCCTCTGTCCTGCACGACAGAACCCAACAAAACTGCAGTACTTGGAGCCGGCACTCCTATAAGCCTACATATTCGAACGAGCTTGCACATGCCGCTTGCCGCCCATTGAAAGACTCCGGTACAATCCTTCTCCAAACATTGGCAAACTTGCACAGATATTAAACGTATTACATTTTGATACACTTAAGCTTTTAAAACTTCTGCTTGTACGAGCCATTCTAATGGACAGAACAACTAGACTGGTTAATCAAATAAACACACTATCTTAACCTAAATTCATCATGAGGTTCTGATAAAGAGACACTCAAAGACTGCCGATAGCGAACCAATCTGAGATGAAACTTTTAATTCCCTGCATAAAATTTTACTCATTGTTAAAAATGAGGCTGGCAGCCACAGCTACTATCAACTACAAGTCACTTGCACATTGTCTGGTGTACTCCCGCACATGGTTTTTAACATTGTTAAGTTTCTCTCGATAATGAATTCCGTTTTACCATGTATTATGTTTTAGTGCGATAAATGATTGTTATGGTTTTAATTAACTAAACAATCATTTTTTTTTAAGATGTCTCAATATATGAAGATTGAAGCTTCTGTTGTGCCAGTGGAGTCTCTGGTAGGTGATGACTGGCCTGCCCATAGTGCAGCATCGTGCTTTTCCTAGTTCTATGCACTGGTGCACTTTTATTTAACAAACCGGCAAGATTACCTTGCAACTGCTTGTTTGCCTTGAAAATGATGCCATTTACTTACGTGTTACCTTTGAAACTCTTTATTTTTTTATTTTTTATTAAGCCCTCATTCACAAATAAGTCATTTTTCTTTTAGAGGTGTGGGCTCGGAAGCGGTTCCAACAGGAGAAGGTCTCATCTACTTGAGGTTTTCCAACCATCTCTGAGATTCCCATGGAGCCAACCTCAAGATAATCAGGCAAACGGAGGGACGGATGACGAGCTGAAAATAACTCCTCCTCCCTGCCATGGTATTACTTACTTATCACATAATCATAGGACCTTAAATTGGTATTGTCTAATGAATATTATTAGCCCACTCTGCCCAAGGCACCCAAAATCTTGGTCTTTTGTTCATAAGCAGCTACGATCAAGCTTATTAACTCTTTTTACAGAGTTGACCCAATCCAGAAATACTGGAGGTGAAGGAGATACCCATTTCAGACAGATTTCTTTTCTTGCCATTGAAATTAAGACAAATAATAGTTGTGCATGCTGTTTTATAAGTTTAAGCCGTGTCCCCTCTCCTGGCAGGACCACAAAAATAACTAAGGCAAGGCTTACCTGTAAGAAAGTGCCCTCTTTTTGCATGGTTGCCCCCACCTTTTGCTAAACTGCTGATGTACTTTGACTGATTGTGCCCTGGGGTCCTGCCAAGCAGGTACCCAGGGCCTATGTTCTTTCCCTAAACTGCATTAAAAACAAAACCCAATTGGCACTCTTTGGCCACAGGTCAGTCCCTTGTAAATGGCTTTACTGAAAACTGGGAAGTTTGGTATCAAACTTCTCAGCACATTAAACCCACACTGATGCCAGTGTGGGATTTAATGAAAAGTGCACTCAGAGGGCATCTTAGAGATGCCCCCTGAAAAACGACCTAACACTAGTGTCCAGGCTGAGTGGCTGCTCGCCAGCTGCCACCACTAGACATGTTTCTGGACCCCTGGGTCGAGAGCCTGCTGCTCTCGGGGGTCTGAAACAATGCACATCCTGGGACGAGGTGCCAAGCCTTATCCCCCAGGATGGGCAGGGTCCACGAAGGGGAAGCTTCAAAGGCTTGCCGCCTTTGTGAGCTTCCCCAGGCCTTTTGCTTCTTCCAGCAACTGGCCCCCACCGGTTCTGACCCTCACTTTGGGCGGGAGAATCGGCGGGAAAACCAAGAGAGGAAGGGAGGTGTGCCCACCTTTGCCAACCCCAACCCTCAGGTGGGGGAGGGGAGGTGAAGCACAATTCTCAGTCCCCGCCATCTTGCAGATGGGGGGGACCCAGCCACCAGAGTGAGGCATATGCCCCCCCTCCCACTGGAGGGTGGCATAATAGGGCGTGTACCCACCCCAAGGAAGGGACCCATTGGTCCCAACCTTTACCTACCTGTAACACCCTAAATCTAGTATTTAGGGGCAACCCTGAACCTTGCCTCCTCAGACAAGAACCGACCAAGAAGAAGAGAAGAAGAAGGACTGAAGAGCTGTGCTGAAACTAAGAGGAGGAGGACGCCCACTGACTTGGCCCCAGCCCTACCGGCCTTTCCCCACCTCAAACCTGCTCCAGCAAAATCCCAGTGTGTCCTAGCAAACAGCAACCTCAAGAACCCCGAGGCCCTGCCTTCCACGAGAAAGACTTTGTCTCCTGTGAGCACCGGATTTGCTCACCAACAAACTCAGACTCCAGCCAAAACCGTGAGTCTGCACCACTCTGCACCCGATGCCCAAGGCCCGAGTTAGAGTGGCCCAACACCACGAGGAGGTCTCCCCGGTGATCCTGACCTGAGATCTGGTGATCTCTGACCTGCCTCGACACTCCAGACGACGCCTGCAGTCTCTTTCTGGAGGACCCCCACGACCAGAGCTGGCAAGAAAACCCGACGCCTAAAGACACCCCTACACCCGAAGTCCCACGGCCTTGGGTGGCCCAACCGACGGTGTCCCAGCATCCCCAGGCATCCCAACTTACCTTTCCAACCGGTGGTCACCTCCAGAAGATCTTCGTCCCAGAGCCTGCCAGTTTGTTGAAACTGGAGAATCCCCATTGAAAACAACAAGGCACCCAACGCCAAAACAGCACCCTGCACCCAGCCGCCCCTGCGCCGCTGCGGGTGTACTTTGGGTGCTAACTCGGATTCCACTTTGCCCTGAGCCTAACACCAGGAGCTTTGCTCCCACAACCCTGTGGCCTGCTCGTGAGCAGCCACCAACTGGAGGCTCCCTATCCCCCATTGGATAACAATGGGCCTTAGCACTCTGCACCCGGCCGCCCTAGTGCCGCTGAGGGTACTTGAAGAGTGAATCCTTGACCCTGGTGCTAACCCTGGTGCTAACCCAAGAATACTAACTCCCACAACAAAGTACTTACCTGTAAACCGATAATTTCATTTCCTCCCACAGGATTGCATTGACTGCTTTTCCTTGAAAAATATTGTGTGGAGTTGGTTTGTATGAAAACTTGAAACACTGCAAATATACAAAAACTGTATTACTTACCTTTTGTCTAGAAGATGTCCCAGTGTGATATCTAGGATTATCACACTGATCAGCAAAAGTAACTTAAAAGTAATCCAAGAAGTAACATGTACAGTAATCTACAAAGTAACTGAAAAGTAATTTTTATCATGGACTTACCTGTAAATAAACCAACTGCATTTGAACCTGCATTAAACTGTAAATCACTGCATACATTTGCAAAGTATTATTTCACTTACCTGCACCAGGCCTGGCTTGGTTCTAGAAATAACTAATTATTTTTATACAAACAAAATTGATCCGAGTTCAGTCTTTGAGTGTGTGACATCATTTCTTACCGGAGTTTGTACAATAAATGCTTAACACTACCCTCTGATAAAGCCTTACTGCTCGCCCACACTACCACAAATAGAGAGTAAGGTGTTATCTACTTTTACCTCTGCCTACCTTTGGGGTTCCACTGGACTCTGTATATACTATACCAAAGTAGTGTGCACAGAGCCAGCTTCCTACACCGCCTTAACCTCCTCCAAGGTAATTTTCTGGTTAAGCAACTGTGCAAAATCATCATAAAGTGAAGGCAGCGCTATACTATTGATATGGTCTTTTACCTGTAGCTCAGAGGCTGAAAGGTCATCAGTATATAACTTTTGAAAAAAGCCATGAATGCTTTTTCTATCTCTGCGTATTCTGTGCATCCCCTCCCCAAATCTTTGGATACTATTTAATATATTATATTTCTCGTATATTCAGTATGAGATTTCCAGGCGAGAAGCTTCCCACACCCCTCGCCATCACCGTCAGACAGCACGGACTCAGCATAGTATCCTACACCGACGACACCCAGCTCATCCTCTCCCTCACCCAGGACCCCACCACCACCAGACGCAACTTCCAGGAAGGAATGAAGGAGGTCGCATCCTGGATGAGTAGCAGCTGCCTGAAGCTCAACTCGGAGAAGACAGAGGTCCTCATCCTCGGACCCCTCCTCTGCATGGGACAACATCTGGTGGCCCACCGCCCCCGGCAGCCCTCCCACCCCCACCAACCATGCCCGGAACCTAGGAATCAGACTCGACTCTTCCCTCTCCATGACCCGACAGGTCAACTCCATCTCCTCCAGCTGCTTCAACACCCTCCGCATCCTCTGAAAGACCTTCTAATGGATCCCCCCGGAAGCAAGAAAGACTGTCACCCACGCACTCATAACCAGCAGACTCGACTACGGAAACGCCATCTACGCCGGGATCAACAAGTCTCTGCTCTGCAAGCTTCAAACCATACAGAACACCACAGCCAGACTCATACTCGGCATCCCTCGACACGCACACATCACCCAACACCTGCAGAACCTCCACTGGTTCCCCATCGAGAAGAGAGTCACTTTCAAGATACTCACCCACGCCTACAAATGCCTCCACAACACCGGACCCCAATACCTCAACGAAAGAATCTCCTTCCACCTACCCAAAAGAAACCTCCAATCCGCCGACCTCGCCATCACCGAAACCCCTTGCATCCGCAGAGCCAGAACAGGTGGAAGAGCCTTCTCCTACATCACGGCCAAGACCTGGAACGAGCTCCCGATCATCATCAGATGCGCCCCCTCCCTGAACATCTTCAAGAAGACACTCAAGAACTGAACGGAGCTGCTACACCCCCTTCCCCCCAGCACCTTGAGACCCTCACGGGTGAGTAGTGCGCTTACAATTTCTCTGATTGATTGATTGATTGATTGGACTCCCATTTTTTCCTTAGAATACTGTCCAAGTAATCTGCTAAGGCCTGTCTTCCTGTTTTAATTTCATTGTCATTCTTAACCTGGTCCTCCTCTTCTTGTTGCAAGATTCTATCACTCAGAGCCCTTGAAATGTCACTTTCCAGAACTTTTATCCTATATTTAGTTTCCTTATGTTTTTTGCTGCAAGACTAATTACTCTACCTCTGATATAGGCTTTATAGGCATCCCATATTAGATGCATTGGCGCTGAGGAGTCGTTAACTTAAAAAACATAACAGCGTATCTCTCTTCAACTGAGCTATTACTGTTGGATCTAATAATAGGGATCTATCAAAAGTCCACCTACAATTGGTGGCTCCCCTTTCTAGTTGCAACTCTAAGAGAACTGCCGAATGATCTGAGAGGTGCTCTGGGATATGTTCCACTTTTTTTTAACTCTATTGACCAATCTGGTATCTACCAGGAAGAAATAGATTCTGGAGGCCAGCCTGTGCTTTTTGTTATGAAAGGTTAAATTTTGACTGCCGCCGAGTCCCTTAGTTTTGACTCTCCATATATCTGTAAGTTCTAGATCTTCCATCATTGTTTTGATAAACCGTCTCATTTTTAGAGAATCAAAACTCTCCCCTTTGATAGATTTATCAAGATTAGGGTTCAGTAACACGTTAAAATCCCCTCCCATAATAATTGGGGCTTTAACCTCCAACAGCTGATAATATAGGGATTTCAAGGGCATGCCGTCGTCGATGTTTGGCCCATAGTATTCAACCAAAGCATACCATACATTCTGTATTTGAACATTTGCAATAATCCAATGCCCCCAGTCATCTACTTTACACTCCCCAAAAATGGCTTTGGCGGATTTTTTAATAAGTAAGGCCACTCCCTTAGTGCAACATGATTGGTTAGTGTGGACTGACTCTACAATCCACTTCTGTTTAGACAGGATGGCCTTCCATTCATCTTGCATTAGAAGGGTCTCTTGCAGAATCATTATGTCGTAATCGACTTGTCTCAAATATTGCAACATTCTTCCCCTTCTGCTAGCTACTATGAGCCCATTGACGTTCCATGTTAGAATTTTTAAAGGGACATGTTCTCTGGAATCTGGCATGTTGGCGTTTTTCTTTCATAAGAGCATCTCTCAACTAGGCTTGTACCCCCCTCTTACATTCCTCCAGCCCCCAATTCTAAATTCCTATAAATGAGGACTTTACATATTTTTTTCCTTTTTTCCCCATCTGCACCCCACCCAGTGAATTTCTAAACTTAATATCTCATCAGGTGACCCCCCTCCCATCCCGGGGAACCCTCCCCAAGAAAAGAAACGGTATGTTTAATATGATACCCTTTGGAGCTCTCCGCTCCCTCCGGCGTTTGACCTTTATTCTTTAGGAGTCTGCTGTGCCCTTATCTGCTCAGTGAAATTTCCAGCCTCCTTAGGGTCCCTATAACTGTGCATCTTGTTATTCCACATGATTTTCAACAAAGCCGGGAATCTCATTTGGGCTGTGGCGCCTAGTGATCTCAACTCGGGTATAAATTTCCCCAGCTCCCACTGTCTATCCTGTGCAATCTTAGAAATGTCTGATCGGAAGCGGAATGACCACCCCTCTTTGGTGAATCTGCCAGATTTTAGGGCCTCCGAAAAGATTCGTTCTTTTAAAGTGTAAGACTTAGTTAATCAAGATTTTTCTTGGATTCCTCCTTTTCTGACTCTTTAAAAAAAAAAAAAAAAAAGGGTCCAGATGAATCCTCTGGATATCTGCCTCCAGCTCCACAGCATCAACAGAGGGGCTAAATTCTTTTAGTAAACTTACAATGAAGCCCTTAATATGGTCACCCTCAAGGCCCTCTGGGATGTTGAGTATTATGATATTATTACGCGCTAGCATTGTTTTCCAATGATTCTATTATGTCTAATATACCCTTCTCCCCATTTTTTAGAGCTTGGATTTCACCTTGATTAAGTTCCACTTCCCTATTAAGGGCCTCTAAAGAGGCTTCCAACGAACAAATTCTCTCTGTAATAGAAGACATTCTTGCCGCCAAAGTCTCGCAGGTCTCTTGAATTTTAATTTGATTTCCCTCAGATATGGCGAACTTGCTTCTAATTTTGGAAGATAAGGCATCTAGCACTTCCGCCAAACCCAGATGCTTCTGACTACCTTAAGTTGTTCTGGAGTTGTCCATTGTGACTAAGAGGTCGGTATCCTGGAGCCCCCCATCTGTAGAGTTAGTTGTGCTATCACCCAGTACCTGAAATCTGTTAGTAGTTCCAATGCCCATACATAGTGCTTCTACTCCTTGTTTATTGGACTCCATACTGATAGTAATTTTATCTTCAGTAAGAACAATCAATTCAACCGCGGTGGGGGCAGGGATATGGGTTTTATCGGACTCTTTGGTCTGTGCCTTAGCCTACACTTTAAAAAAGGACCTTAGTGAGGGGGTCATCTTAACTCGCTCCACTTTTCTTTTCTGCCAAGCCGAAGCAAGAGGATCCTTAACAGTAGATAAAGCAGGTGTGGAGTCAATACTGGTATTTGCTGTATTTAGGCCCCCTATTTTCCTACCTCTCTGTTTACACTCAATTTTCTCCCATATAGAACCTTGGGGTAGTGGGGGTCTATTGTACTGATATCTTTGTTTCTTAGAGCATACCTGTTTGGCTGCCTTACACTACTCCCACCAGTTAGCCTGCCAGTTAGTGCGGCTGACCCTCCACTCTTACTTGAGATTCCTGCTCCAGCCTTCCTTTGAAACTCTTTCTTGCGATTGTGAATGAATTGATTTGGAAAACGGTTAAGAAAAAAAGGGCGCAGAAATCATGAATTTAATGTGAAAAATCATATGCTGAAAACTTTGGGTAGTTATCATAGGATTAATGAGAATCACAGAAAGTTTGTGAAAGAAACTTTGCACCTACCACTCATAACAAACCTTGTACATGTGAACTTTACCTTGCTGTCATTTGCAAATATATCCACAAGCCAGATGTATGCATGCTTCTCAACACACACGGTCAGAAACACACAGCACAACATTCAAACATGTAGCACGTCACGTGAAGAAATGCCACAATCATTGAAGTGTACAATCACGTCCACACAGACTTACACACATTTTAGCTAGCACAGCGGTACATAGTTCAAGGCATTCACCCGACCCCATCATGTGCAAACACAATGTGATCAAACACTTACGAGAGCATCTAGGAAGAGTGGCCTTCCTTTGCTGGTTGGACGGTCAGCAAGGCTAAAGAGCTGGTGAGATAGAGTTGGTTGCAGGCCTACTGCACCACTTCTTTTGAATACTAATGAGCCCAAATCGATGTTAAGTTCTTCTGAATTTGTTGAAATGGGTACAATTGTGTTGGGTTGCAGTGATTTCTCCTGACACAGCACATGTATGCCCAGTTTAGGCACCATTTTTAAAAATGCATCCACCCCATATCTCTCGCTTTCTGTGACCCCTCGTTTGTGTGGTCTCGTTAGCCAAAAACGCTATTACTTCTTCAGATGCTTCAACATCTGAGTGGAAGAGCAGCAGCTGGGGTTAAGGTTGTATTGCAGTATTAAAACTCTACACCCGCATGCATCCGTCCACTCACTTAGGGGATTCAGTTTGCTGTATTTTGAAGCAGTGGCTCTTAACCTGTGGTCCGGGGACCTCTGGAGGTCAGCGAAGCCTACTCAGGGGTCCTCAACGGCTTGGAAAATAAATTGATATTAACAGATGAATAAAGTGCATATTAGAAAAGCTCCAACCTTCCTAATAAAACTGCTTTAAAAAAAAAAATTGTTGGTGAATTAAATAAAATATTTCATTATTTGTGTATTTGTTTGATGAATGAATGTTTCTGTATTTTTTGTGTATGGTTTTGTGGTTCAAATAATTGAAAATGCTAAATCCGGAGTCCGGGGCTTCCAGTAATGACTTACTAGGGGTCCCCATATTCCAATAATGATTCAGTAGGGGTCCCCTGGTTCCAGTAATGATTAAGCAGGGGGTCCATAGAAGTTAAAAGGTTAAGAACCCCTGCTCTGCAGTACAGATGTCTCACCTCTTGATCCCGTTAGTGTAGTCAGTCTTCGTTAATGTAGTCAGTCTTAATAGTAGGTCAAGGAGTTGTGCACCTACTGCAGAAATCATTCTGTAGCCGTCAGGAAAATGGTTCCTAATCCCTTCTGGACTGATATGGTCTTTTATCCTCCCAAAGTCCAAAACATCGGTAGCATGTTCAGTGTGTCTGTTATTTGATCATAACGAGGCAGTGCAGGTTGTGTGGTGTGCTTTAGGATTGTGCGGGGGGGGCACTGATTTCACATCCCACCTGCCACGGTTTTCAACAGAGCTCGAGTACAGAGATCATACAACAGCACTCATTGAGCAGACCATCAGTCGTTAATGGCCATTGATAGCGACACACAATAGCAACACATAAAAAAGTTCTCTACAAGCGATCAGTCACAGGTATGCGCAAAGGTGGCGCTGCTGTAGAAGGCGGTGGAAAACGCCCAGTTGAGGGGTCAACGGAATATAGGCGCTCGCTGCTCACTCATCTTCTGGGGAGAAAGTACAGGCTGTGGTTTCAGGAAAGGGTTTGAGGTGAACCTTAATAGAGAGGGAGGGTCTAGCTTGAAGTCTATCTCATTTCCTTAAATGTCCGACTAAGCCATTCATCCTACTAACAGCGATTACATGAACATCACTGAGCTGAAGCCTAATGTAAGCTCTTATCAGTCAATCAATCAGGGATTTGTAAAGCGCACTACTCACCCGTGAGGGTCTCAAGGCACTTATGAAAGTGTCTCATTCAGTTTGCAGGATGCAGCATATCACTGACCTTTTTTACATATATATTGATAATGTGACATCTATATTTTACAGTCCGGTCTTTCTTTTGTAAAAATACAAATCTACTGCCTTTCTGCCGCCCACTGAGCAGAGGGGGAAAGCAACGTGGAGGGAGAGGAGTGTGGTGGTTATGGTGGTGTGGAGGAGAAAAACAAGTGGGCAAGAGAAGGAGCATCATGGAGCTGGGGGCGGTAGAAGCGCACTGCTAGAGAGCAACGCGGACTGGGAAGAACAGGCGGGCAAGGGCATCACAGGGGGAAGCAAATGAGTGAGAGGGATCAGCTCAGAGGAGAAGAACCTAAGTTGTCTAGGAAGACAGCCTGAAAATGCATGCACTGTGGCAGAGTGCTTACATAAAAAGAAAAAAAATAGCACCTCAAAGAGAGAGCAGTGGAAGTACACAAGTAATGGGTACATGCTCCAGGGGAAGTACAAAATCACGAAGAGGAAGGAAGCCTAAGGAAGCTGACCAATATGAAGCAAACAAATGAGAGGGACAATGAAGTCAACCAATGGTAAGCAATGGGTAGGCTCAAGCACACTAAGTTGACAATTTGTCTCAACACACAGCGCAGTCTAGTAGGCTCAATTAAAAAAGCATCTGCATCTTTTTTAGGCATGCACCTACAAAACGATGGGCAGGTGGGTGGTGTGTGCTCCCACTAAAGGACAAGGAAGGCAGTGTCAATAGCTTTTCTATTTTATTATTCTTCATTTGTAGAAATGCGGCACTGCTTACAGGACGCTATGATGCATACTTAAAACCATTGGCAAAACCAATAGGTCCAAAAGGCGAGACCTACTGGCTGTGCAAATGCTTGGTGTTTCTTGAAAGGGAAAAGGGAAGGCGAACAGAGCGGAGCTGTGCAGTAAGGAACGAGCACTAGACAAAAGGAGGTTCTTTCTGCGTCAGTGTTCTTGGGAGGACATGAGGAATACTTTAATTCCAGGCCGGCAACCGCAGACTGCCAGTTCACCTCATTTCTGACCTTCAACACCCCTGCTGTTCCCTTACTAAGATCACATGAAAATCTGTAAAGTCACTTTTATCTTGGCCTGCAGCAAATACCTTATATTCAGCGCCACTGGAATTATGAGATTGTGCGGCCGCTGCAATTTTCAGATTTGACACATAATCCATCATCTGTCACATAATCTGCAGATTTCAACAACAAAAAAAAATGTTTCTAGCTCAAACAGCTCAAAAGTAACTAAAAATGCAGCGACACGTGTTGCTGCACAGTTTAAGGCCTTTTGTAAAGCTGGAATGGTCATGTTTCTGTTGCTTATTGCTATATTTGGGTGTTAAACTGGTACTAATGAGGTGCAACCAATGCCCTTACAGTGTTACCAAGTTTTAAAATGACGAAATAATGAAGCAATACTATTACAAAATGTTCCACATTACGCCGCATAATTTGGCTTTTCTTGCCACACAATTTACTCAACCCAGCCACATATTTTGGCCCTATCCTGCTGCACAAATGCAGTGGCCCTGCTTAAATTCAAGAAGTACACCCCACACACAGCTCTACCAAAGCATTTCACTTCAAATGTGCAGAACTCCTGTTAGTGCAGTACGGACACCATACACACACACCTCTGTTAGAGCTCCGCACTGCTCATCAATAGAACCGACTTTTACTCCGGATCTGGGACCCACGCACTGCACACATTTTTAAATGCAGCTCCCGACACCTTTAGTGGGGTACTTTACAACCCTCTGCTTAAAGTAACTATCACGTCGTTCAAATACTTGCACTCTCCTTCCCCAGATTCCTGGTTATTATTCAGCAGCAACCAGATGTTGCCTTGCCTGCAATAAATGTCCTGGCAGGGAACAGGGCCTGCGAGCCAATGCCTATGTGCAGTCATAGCGCGCCATCTGCCGGTCACTGGGGGAGCGTCACGTTTGGAAACGATTAAAAGGGAGCAATAAACGAACTGTATATTGCCCGGTAAACATTAGGGACCCGAGTCGAAAAATAAATAAATAAACTCGATCTCAAACACGTGTCAATTTCCAACTTTTTGTAAAACTTAACGTTTTACAGAGTATACCTGGAAACCCGCGACAATCGCAGCAAACCTTTGTGAATTCCTTTTTTTTTTTTTGTTTGCTTCTGAACAGACTTGCGTGTATCTTTGGATAAAAAATGTACCAAGTGTAAATAGGTTTGTTAACTTCGTACTTTATTTTCCAATAAAAGATTCCCCCCTCATGCATAAACACTTATTTTATGGGAAGGGTGGGGGAAAGAGGGAGGGCGTTCGGAGGAGAGGGGTGTCTAATTCTCTTTACCACTGTGTAAAGGGATTTACTCCGGCTTGGTATAAGCAAATCTTCACTCTTCATCCTGGGAAGGAGACAGAAATGAGTTTGTGAATACCTACAAATCTGTATGTTTGTAATTGTTCAGATACTTATGGGCATTCCCACCCTACACCACCAATTCTATGCCCACGACCGCTCATTCATTTAGTCACACGACAATCTTTGTATGAGTAAATCCTTTTACAGGTGCAAAACCAACCTTTCAGCGTAGCAAAACTCCATTTTCAGTCATAAAAAAAGCCTGCTTAGGGGTGTGAGACAAACGGGCATGCACAAATAGTGTAGAAAATTGGACTCTACATTTTTTTTTTTTACACCATCTTGAGTTGGGCTGGTTTATTGTCCTCAAAAGAATAACATGCAGAGTCGGGGCCAGTTCTAGGATTTGTGGGGCCTGGGCAGCATGGGAACATGCAAGGACCCTATAAGATTCCGCATCCTAGGAAGTGACATCAGTTGAACATCAATTTTCTCGCATTGTTGAAGCAGCTTTGCAAGAAGCTACTTATCTAGTGTAGATATCACTAAAATGGCTAAAATATAAATAATAATCCTAATAACATCAGTACATATATTTTAAAGCTGCATTAAACAGAAATAGATTACATTAATCAATCCGAGTGAAAAAGCTAGGCCTAGGTCTCCCCAAAAATGATATGATTATTCAGATGTTCACTAATTGGTTCCAGAATAGTGCAAGATTAAAATTCCAAATCAGATTGCGCCAGAGCTACAAAGTGAGACTTCAAGTGACTCCCTAGCCCTCCCTTCACCGTCAAGGAAGTTCACGATAAGGGATTTGGTGTTCAGCAGGCATGGGAAAACAACACAAAAGGATACATGCTATCGGGTGAGTGACTTGCACGTGCTGCAGCAAACGACAGAAAGCAAGACTGCAAAAGATAAGAGGAGACTGCACAGATATCATACACATGTGAGGTGGCTAACAGATTGGCAGGCAGATGCACCAGGGGCTGGACCACACCTGCATAATTAGCTCACCTAAATACAGCAATTGCTCTCAAAATCTATTTTTAAGAGCTGCAAAGAGCTGAACTGAATTAAAGATATGCAGAAGAGATGGCTAAAAATGGACAACAGTTTCTGGCCAGGGAAAAAAGACTGACAAAAGCTATACTGGGAACCAGTCACTAGATGGATACATTAAAGTAACAACACAAGAGGGGCTTATTATAGTAAACTCTGTGCAGTTTACAGCTATAAGGAAAGGAAATATAGGAATGAGGAATAGGTAGGTTGGGGAAAGTGGAGTTTGACTTGCAAAATAAAGCTAAAGCAACGCCAGAGACTTACAGAAAAATACACAGTGGTGCACCAATAGCAAATAATAATGAAAAAGAGTCCAAATCAAAATGTAGAATGTTCTACATCTTCTTTATTGTGCTTGTTTATTAGACATATAGATCCAAGTGTCACAGCAAAACAACACGGCCAACGCTTTTGGTTCACCTCTGTGAACTTCTTCAGGGCGTTCTGATTTTGTACAGCCAATATACCATGATATGCATCTCATGAAACTGTAGTTCACCATATGGAAATATACCATACATGCGTGCGGTCCTATTAGATCAAACACCCTGGATCCTTTTAATATCAGGCCAGGCTGCTCCCGTACAACACCTTAGTCCATGTCCAGGATAGTAGACAAACTGCAACTCACAATGCAGGAGTGCAAAAACAAATACCAGAGACTTACACTTCAGAAAATGTTAAGTCACATGTTCCTAATGTCTAAGAAGACACTTGCGGACACTCGCGAAATTGTAAACGGACCACAACAATGCTGCTCAACTCCCATTTAGCCAACAAAGTAATAACCAAATTACACCTGCCCTTAGGTAAATGCGTTGGACCTTGGATATGAGATAATTGAATGCAAGACCATTTCAATCATCCATTAGTCACTCCGGTCACTCACCAGGCTATCCAACCAAACACATTTGGTCTTCTAACCTCCAATGGAAGATTTGCCTCCCTGAACCTACTGGCCATGTACTCGCAAAGGCTCAGTGTTTGGCAGATCACTCCATGTGCATTATGTACTTTCTGGAATGCCCCTCTCGCTCCTCAGATGCCCTTCTTATCCATAGCTCTCTTCTCATGTACACTCCCCAGTCTTCTCTTCACCTCCCACAGGAGGCCAATTCTAACGGAAAAGCTGCCATTTCCCTGGGCCTCTCGGTCACTCCCTGAGGTTTGGGATTATTTATTGCGGAAGGAGGCGCACATAGTACTGTGCATGCCCAGGCCCGCCATTGTCATTCTGCACGTCAATAAGACAGCTGGCTTTGTGAGAACAGTCAGACTGAGTCTGTGCACACCAATCCTAAGGCTGTAGCATCCTTTTGGGTTCCTCCCCAGCAGCCAAGCAAGCCCAAGCAAAGAGCCCAGTTTATCCAGAGTAATGAAAAAACGCATCCCACCAGCTGGCCCAGCCATTGGTACAGTCAACTGTGGATTCTCTGCCCTTCCTATATGTGCGGAGCCCATTCCCTGGGCCTCACAGCACTTAATTCGTGCAGAGTGCACTACTGCCCATTATCACTTTGCAGGACACTGTGCTCACAGAGACATCTTAAGACGTTGTTCGGTACTGGGGGACTATTAGTCACAAAACAAATTGTTTGGCGTTTCATTCCATAACATCCTAGTCTAAATCAGCCCCTTTTAAAACACTTAGCTAGGTTGGCTGGGTAAGCTGCAAATCAGGTATGATTAATATAACATACTGTGTTTGGGTTCCAATACCTTTATTACCTCCTGGAGTAAGCTTTGACTGCTCGCTGTTGCCACCTTTGGAAAGACAAGTTACTGAAAGGAATAACTTGTATCCAAATTAAATGGAATAGTTCTGAAACAGCACTCAAAAACAATGGTATATTCCAAAGATGCTGCCAATTAATCACCCATTGCTCCTGATCCAAAGTAAAGGTCTCACAATATACTTCTGCTTTTTTCCCTTTACATAAAAGTATTGCACAACTTTTGAGAGAAAAGTATCAAAGAGATGTCATAGGATGCTGAGAAGTTTTGAGCCTGCTGAAGGTTTTTTGAGCAGTGGAACTACCACAGTTGTTTTTTGTTGTTGTTTTTTTGCATTGGTAGGAACGGACGATGAGGCAAACAAGATTGCATAGGGAAGTCTGGGCAGAAGCTAAGATCTTTACATCTCTGGCATGGGCAGGAAAGGGTACCATTGGGAGTGAGATTTAATAGAAAGGTCAAGAGGAGTAACAAAGTACACAGAAAGCAGGTAAATGGAGGATGGTTCAAGATCACCAACTTTTGCTAAGGATGACACATTCATCTAAAAAATAGACCAATTGTTCGCATGGAAAGTAAAGAGAGGGAATTGCAAACTTCTGCAGAAGGCTCAACGGACTTAGCAACACACATTTGTTTAAAGACATTTTTACCTCTTCTCCAGCCTCTTACTGTTTTGCTGATTTTGCCCACTGACATCCACCTCTCTCTTCCCTGCTCTACCCTTCCCCTCATCTCTTTCCCAGCCTATTACCCACTCTTGCTGGTTCAGTCTCCAGCCTGCATTATCTCTTTTTCACCTATCATCTTTCGCCAAGCATCTTACCTTCTCTCTTTGATTATGCCACTCTTAAATCCATCTTTACCCTCAATGCGCTCTCTTCTCCTTACCTCTCAATTTTCCACCCAGCCTCTCAACGTTTCTTGCTAGTCCTGAACCTCTTGCATCCATAACTCCCTCTCCTGCCATACTCTTCACCTCTCAACTCTCCCCAAGTCTTATCTTCTCTGCTGGTTTTGCAATCCTAAATCCACAGATGCCTTTTCCTGGTCACCTTTACTTTCATCTTCTCTCACTGGTTCGGTCCCAGTTACGTAGACCGCTCCCCTTCCTCCTCCCCTTTCTCCTCCTACCTTCTTTGCTGATTCTGCCCCTCTTACATTAATTTCAACATCCCTGATCTACTCTTCATCTCTCCTCAAGCCTTTAACTTTCTCTTGCTGGTGCTGCCCATCTTAAATCCACCTTTCCTGTCCTCTCTCCACCAACCTCTTACTATATCTTGTTGGTTCTGCTCTCATCTGTCCCCAGCCTCTAACATTCGCTTTCTGGTTCTACCCCTCCAACATCTACCTTTCCCCTGCCTCACTACCTCAGTTTCTTACTAGCTCTTGGTGGTCCTGCCCTCTTACATCCACCCATCACATTTCCCTCTCCCTGCCATTTAAGTCCTTTAGATGATTCTGCCTCCTATATCTACCCTCTCTCTCTCTCCATGCACTGCTTCTACTTTTCTCTTACCTCCAGTCTCAACTTTTTTCCGCTGGTTCTGCCCCTTTACATCAACTTCTCATTTTCCCCAGCCTCTTCTTGGTGGCTTTGCCCCTTTTACATGACATCCTCATCGCCCCTCCATTCACTATTCTCCACCACTCTTCTCTCCCTAGTCTCATCTTGTTTCAGCTGTTCTCTTCCTTTACATCCACCTCTTCCCTTCTACCCTCCCATTCTCCGAAAGGTATTTACATTTTTTCTTTTGCATGCTAATATAGGTGGGCAAGCAACTGAAAAGTTGAGCCAGAGGCCTGACTCTGCTCAGTTCATGGCCCTCTTGGAACCTTGGGCCCAAAATGAGGCGAGCTTTTACATGGGACTATGTGGCCTAGTGGCTACAGCTGCCCACCATGCATCATGGGGAGCCAGGCTCGAATCCCGGTCTCAACTCTGCATCCGGTGAATACAGGCAATCTCTGTGCGGGGAAAAAATATCAGTCTGTGTGTTGTGAAGCCCTCTTATGTCCATGGGCAAGGTTAGTGCTATATAAAACTTACAAAAATGCAATGTGAAACCAGCCCATCATCTACACTCTAGTGTCATCCTCCAAGAATTAAAGACGAAGCATTAATCTTTAATGTAATAAAGAGATATCCATCTAGTTTAATTGTGATAAATTTGTGTTCTAAGGGCAATTTTAACTTGTAGAATTGACAGATTGTCTAATTCGCGCTGTACCTGTGACAACTGCACACTGCACTTTAGTATTTGGATGGTCCCCGGTCCACCACGGTCTTCACGGGCCGCTTGAGTGGAGGGACGTAGCTCCACCCCTTGCCACCGTTACTTCCGGGGGAAAGGCATTTAAACCACATGCTTTGCCGGCCGCGCAGCGGACACGCGCAGCGGGTGCGCCTAAGGCAAGCCCGTCTGTGCCCGGACGACGCCAGACATTCTGCCCAGTCCATGAAAGATATATGCCAGTACTCACGGGCCGAGCTTATGTCATACAATATTCACTGTTCCTCCTGCTTGAAGCACACCTGGTCTCCATCAAATGGCTCTTTCAAATGTAAACAATGTTTATTTCAATTCAGGCCACATGGGACGGACTTACTCCTTCCCAATCTCACAAATTTCAGGTTTTTTAGCCTGAACTGTCGGTCTCTAACCAAGCACCACGCCGAGATATTTTATTTATTAACAGAAGAGTCTCCGGACGGATTATTTTTGACCGAGACCTGGCTAACGCAGGACTCTGTTGCAGAATCTTGGCTCGCACTTCCCCAAGGTTACACCATGAAACTATTGAATAGATCCGGAAATAGAGGTGGAGGGATTGCACTAATCCATAGGGAGCTGTATTCTTGCAGCCTTATTAAATAGAATATCCCTGAGTGCGAAAGTGCCCTCTTTAAAATCACCCTTAATTTTAATCTTACAGTCTCTGGACTGCTCATCTATCGTCCACCAGGGCCATCTAAAGTATTTAGGGAAGAATTAGTGAATAAAATTGTCGTGCTCGCCAGTAAGGCAGCATATTTTACCATCTTAGGAGATCTCAATTTGCATTTAGAAGATAGCAGCAATATGGGTATTGCCAACTTTCTAGCAGACCTAGAGGCCTGCCAGTTAACACAACGGGTCCCTAATACTACACATGTAGCAGGTCATTTGTTGGACCCCATATTTTCCAACTTAGTGCCCCTAAAAACTGAGACTCCGATCCCTATGGCCTGGACGGATCATTTCCTTGTCCCTTTTTCTCTTTGCTGGCAAGGTAAGCCAACGCCGAATCACCCACAATTGATGTCTAAACGACCTTGGCACAAACTAGATACTAATACATTTTCCGATTTGTTGTCCAAGCACACCCCACAGCTGCCATTCAATATAGAGTTAGCTAACACATGCTTTCAGGACTGGCTAATCCAAGCTTTAGACAGCTGTATTCCTGAAAAAATGAGCTCCAAACAAAAAAGAGGGCAGCCGAATCCCTGGTTTAAGGAATCCCTGATCAATGCAAAGAAAAAATGTAAACAACTTGAGCGGGCCTGGAGGCATGGGTATAATATAGAAGCAAAAAATAAATACCGCAACTCCATTAAAGCATACCATAAGATGATTCGGAGAGCCAGAGCGCAGTATATTGCGGGTCAAATTTTAGAGAGTAACAATTCATCAAAAACGATTTTTTCTCTTCTTAAAGTTATGAAAAGTATAAATTCAAAAGCCGATTCACCGGTTACTTTCAACAACCAGTGCGATGAAGTGGCCAGATTTTTTGTAGACAAGGTAGATAAAATCTATAACAGCTTTCCACCAGCCAATATCGATCAGAGGAAAAGACACAAAAACAGGGGACGCTCTATGGAGGATACACTGCGTTCCTTCCCCCAACTATCCCTCATCGAGATTGAGCACATCTGCCTGAAAATTAAATCTGGCTCTCCAGCTGAGGCCTTGAGACCAGCTCATTTCCACCAATTTCGTAACCTTATTTTACCAGTGGCTAGGGAATTAATTAATATATCCCTAACCTCAGCGTGCCTACCATCAGCCTGGAAACACGCTAAAGTGACTCCTCTTCTGAAGAAAGCATTGCTAGATCCATCTGAACCGGGCAACTATCGTCCCATCTCCCAGCTCCCTTTTCTAGCTAAGGTCACTGAATCCTATGTCAATAATATTCTGACAAAGTTTGTTGAGGAAAAGGTCATATTAGACTCCTCCCAAAACGGGTTCAGAGCCCGCCACAGCACTGAGTCGGCTCTGCTGGCAGTGAAGGAGGAAATTTGTAGGAATTTAGATAATGGAAATTCTGCGGCCTTAATTCTCTTAGATTTAAGTGCCGCTTTCAACACTGTCTCGCATGAAATACTACTGTGCAGGCTACAGGAGATAGGGTTCGAGGGCTTGGCTCTGGACTGGTTTCGCTCCTTTCTAGAGGGCAGAACGTTGAAGGTCACAGTACCACCCTATCATTCCCAGGAGTCGGCGATCAGACATGGGGTTCCACAAGGATCGATACTGAGCCCTGTGCTCTTTAATATCTATGTACAACCCTTAGCAGCGGTAGCAACAAGCAGAGGGTTGTCGTTGGCTTCTTATGCCGACGACACCCAATTAGTTTCGCCTTCTCCAAGAAACGTAAACAAAATCTTATTAAATTCAAGGAGGATTTATTGGCGGTCGCCAATTGGCTGACAGCAAATTGTCTGCAGCTAAACGCCAGTAAGTCCGAAATTTTGATATTTGGAAGAGAGAGCGATTTGTGGTCAGAGCAATGGTGGCCAGACCAACTTAAACCAGCTCCTTTGCCGAAGGAGGCAGTCAAGAACTTGGGCTTCTGGATGGATAGAGGTCTCTCTTTTGACACCCAATCCAAAGTAGTCGCAAGGACATGCTTTGGGCTTCTGAGAGGGCTAAAATCTCTATTGGGCTTCTTTGAGCCCAAAGTCCGGCAGATTATTGTACAGGCTACAATCTTATCCAGATTGGATTATGGGAATTCCCTTTATCTGGGTGCCAACAAATCCTGCATTCAGCGCTTGCAGAGAATACAAAACGCAGCAGCTCGCACCTTACTAGCGCTACCGAAAACCTGCTCCGTGTCAAGATCTCTACCCAAATTACAATGGCTACCGGTGGAGAAAAGAATTCAGTTTAAGACTTTATGCATCACCCACAAAATTTTGACTAAACAAGCCCCCCCAGTCCTATCAAACTTGTTAACATCTTATGTCCCGAACCGGTGCCTACGGTCAGCTGACCAAGGGCTGGTATATATCCCTAGAGTTTTAAGAGCCAGAGCGGGGGGTCGTTCTTTTAGTGTTCTGGCTGCCAAACTCTGGAACTCTCTTCCTACTTGTATCAGAGGGCTCCAAGATCATTTAGCCTTCCGGAAAGCCATAAAGACCTGGCTTTTCCCAGCGTAACTCTCTCTTCCTTTCCCAGGCTATCACTACTTATCGGTATGCTGTTTTGGGTAGTGTAGGAAAGTGGGTTTCTGTTGCAGTAACCCCCCCCACTTTTTGCCTGATAGCTGATGCACTTTTCCTTGGTGTGCCCTGGGTCCCTGCCAATCAGGTACCCAGGGCCTGTGTTCCTTCCCTAAAAACGGTATTAAAGCCTAAACCCAATTGGCATCTCTGGCCACAGGTAAGCCCCTGGTAAATGGTACCCTAGGTACCCATGGCACTGTGACCAGAGAAGGCCCCTAAGGGCTGCAGCACTTATTGTGCCACCCTTACAGGCCCTGTACCCTGACACACACACCCTGCCTTTGCAGGCTGAGTGTCTTGGTGCAGAACTAAACAGAGTCGACATGGCACACATCCCTGTGTGCCATGCCCACAAACACACTGCCCTGGCATACCTCAGTCACCCCTCTAGCTGGGTGCACTATGCCAGTGGTGTGGGCATAGGTGCATGAGCCCTGTGTCCCTACAGTACCCAGGGCCATTCCTGGGCACTAAGTGCAGTGATGCCATTAAGAGTATATGGTGCTGGGAGGTTGTCATTACGAACTCCACAGCACCATAATGGCTACACTGAAGACTGAGAAGTTTGGTATCAAACTTCTCAGCACATTAAACCCACACTGATGGCAGTGTGGGATTTAATGTAAAATGCACGACAGAGGGCAACTTAGAGTTGCCCCCTGAACCTAACCTACAATC
The DNA here is from genome assembly GCA_963921515.1 of Calotriton arnoldi. Classification (NCBI taxonomy): domain Eukaryota; kingdom Metazoa; phylum Chordata; class Amphibia; order Caudata; family Salamandridae; genus Calotriton; species Calotriton arnoldi. The sequence continues at coordinate 305,976 of CAWUFW010000598.1, read as the reverse complement.
CACGTCTTGTCTGAGGGGCTGCCTAGGCTGCCACCCAGCAGACATGTTGCTGGACCCCTGGGTAGAGAGCCATCTGCTCTCCCGGGCCTGCAACAATGCACGTCCTGGGCGAGGTGCTAGGCCTCCTCCCCCAGGATGGGCAGGGGGAAGCTTCAAAGGCATTCCACCTTTGTGAGCTTCCCCAGACCACTCAGCCACTGGTCCCCACTGGTTCCAGCCCCCACTCTGGCGGGAGGACTGGCGGAAAAACCAAGGGAGGAAAGGGGGTGTGCCAGCCTCGGCCAACCTCACCCCTCAGGTGGGGGAGGCGAGGTGAAGCACATCTCCGGGCTCTCGCCATCTTGAAGATGGGGAGCCCTACCCAATCAGGACTAGGCTCCTGCCCCCCTCCCACTGGAGAGTGGCAGGATAGGGGGTGTACCCACCCCAGGGAAGGGACCCATTGGTCCCTGCCCTTTACCTACCTGTAACGCCCCTAAATCTGGTATTTAGGGGCACCCTTAACCTTCCTTCCTTAGTTCCAGATTCCGAAACAAGAACAAGAAACAAGACCTGCCCTGCAGCTGCTAACAAGAGGAAGACACCAACTGATTTGGCCCCAGCCCTACCGGCCTGTCGACCCCCGAACCTGCTCCTGCTAAACCCCGGCGTCTCCAGTTGTCAGCAACCTCAAAAACCCCGGAGGACCCGACTGCCTTGTGACTCTAACTACCTGGGACTCCCACGAGCAGTGATACTGCTCAAAGCAAGTAACAAGCCCCTGGCATCAGCTAGGAACCACGAACCCTGCACACTCTGCACCCGCCAAGCCTGGCCTGTGCTGGAGTGAACAAAGACCTCAAGGACGTCCCCCCAGTGACTGTGACCCCAAATCCAGCACCCAAGGACCCACCTCGACGCTCCCGACAACGCCTGCAGCCTCAGAACCAGGGACCCCTCCAACCGCGAACAGCTGAGGGTAAGATTTCCCGACGCCAAAAGGCACCCCTGCACCCGGCGCCCTGCGGCCCCCTGTGCCCAACTCCTGGGTGCCTACCTATCCTCCAACTACCCAACTTACCTCTTGAAGTGGTGGGCGCACCTGAAGAATCTTCGTCCCCGAGCTTGCAGCCTTTGTTCGTTCTTGAGCTCCTCCATTGAATAACATTGAGCGCCCGACGGCTCAAAAGCACCCTGCACCCAGCCGCCCGAGTGCCCCTGGCAGTGCAACCTCTACTCTAATCTACTTCCCCATTTGTCCTGAGCAAGTGACCAGGAGCCCAGCTCCCACAGCCGAGTGGTCTGCCTGCCAGCAGCCACCAACCCAAGGCCCCCTGCCGTCCATAGGATAACATTGGGCCTACTCACTCTGCACCCGGCCGCCCCTGTGCCGCTGAGGGTGTAACAACTGTACTTACCTGACCCTGGGGGACCCCTGAGTCTATGCCCAGAACCTTAACTCTGCCAGTCGAGTACTTACCCAAAAGCCGATAACTCACTTTTCTTCCATAGGGTAACATTGACTGGTTTCACTTGGAAATTCTTCTAAGTGTGGAGTTTGCAAACTTTAAAATATTCATCTAAAATCAGCCAAATCACGAAAACGAAAATACTCACCTGTTATCAGGAGAGATCCCAGTGCTGGATCTTGGTGCCCAGCACTGACCCTGAATAGTAATTGTAACTGTACTTACCGGTAACTTGAATTTCCTTCCATAGGATAACATTGCCTGGTTTTTGCTGAAAAAGTTTCTAAGTGTCGATTTTTGAAACTTACAAATATTTGCTAAGAATCGCCTGTGTGACATAAACGCATTCTTTCAATTGTTTACAGGAGATGTACCAGTGCTGGATCCAGGATCCAACACTGAGTAAGAAAAAGTAACGATAACGCTACTTACCTGCTAAGGGACTTTCCTTCCGTAGGATAACATTGCCTGGTTTTTGCCGAAAAAGTTTCCAAGTGTCGATTTTGCAAACTTACAAATATTCGTTAAAAATCGCCTGTGTGACATAAACGTATTCTTTCAATTGTTTACAGGAGATGCACCAGTGCTGGATCCAGGATCCAACCCCGAGTAAGAAAAAGTAACGATAACACTACTTACCTGCTAAGTGAATTTCCTCCCATAGGATAAAATTGGTGATTCTATGTGAAAAAGTTTCAAAGTGCCAACTTTTAAGATACAATAATATTCCTTAAAAATCACAACTGTAACCAAAACGTTTTTACTCAACTGTTTACAGGAGATGTCCCAGGACTGAATCTAGGATCCAGTCCTGTGGTAAGAAAAGTAAACCAAAAAGTAATCTATTGCATTTAACTAGAAATTCCCATTGAGCTCAATGTTAAATTGTGTTTGAATTTGTGTTGCCTATTGCAACAACTGTAACCATTGCATTCAAAAGTCTATTGCCTATTGAAAGTATTTATCTAAAGCATCTCATTCTGAGAAAGTATATTCTGATACCTATTGTTGGTTCTAAAATAAAACAAGCATATATTTTTATATACAAACCTTTGGCCTAGAGTTCAGTTCTTGAGTGTGTGAGACCATTTGCTGACTGAGTGTGTACAACAAGTGCTTTACACTGTCCTCTGATACTGCCTTACTGCTCGACCAAGCTACCACTTTAGAGAGTAAGGTTATATCTAACTTTAGCCTCTGCCAAACCTCTGGGGACTGTGGACTCTGTGCACACTGAACCTTACTTTGGTTCAGTATATACAGAGCCACTTTCTTACAGGTAGCGCTGGGACGCCCCGTCGCTGTGGCAGCCATGCGCGATACAAATCTGTTAATAATAATAATAATAATAATAATAATTGCACAAAAGGCAAAGTTACCTGTGCCCTAATCAATGCCAGGTCATTAGGGAAACACAAAATTTAATTTGCAGATTTCCTAGATAAACAGACTTGACATTGTCTATGTAACAGACTTGGGCCAATTCTACTTCCGGCCCAGACCTGGTTTCGGCAATTGCCCCCGGTTATTCCATTTATAGATTAAATAGGACTCAAAAGAGGGGAGGAGGGTTAGCCATTATCTATTGCAACAATATGCTGGCACTTTTTCAACCAGTATCCTGCGCAGAGTGTGAAGCATTGTCTTTTAACACTGAATTGTCTAAGACCCAATCCTTTAATGTATTACTAGAGTACCTTCTTAGGAACACTTTCACACAGGCCATTAGTTCTTTATTTGAATCCTGTCTGTTCTCTACTGATTATACAGTCTTTGGAGATTTTCATTTTCATTTAGACGCTCTCACCGACAAAGACACAGAGGTATTAGTTGACACTATGTCAAGCCTAGGCCTTACTCAAGAGGTAGACGGCTTGACACACCTTGCAGGCCATACTCGAGATGGTGTTTTCACAAATAACCCCTTTTTAACTGCGACAGGCTCCTTACCTTCGACTTGGGCGCTTCATAAGGCAGCGATGTTTGAAATAAATGTTGTCCACAGGGCCCTACTGGCTAATGTTTCTCATGGTACTCAAACATCACGCTCCTGGCATAAAATTCAAACTGATCAGATTCGAATTGGAACACAGCCCAAACAGGCTCAGGATTTAGACAAATTAACATTAAACTATTCCAACAGGTTGGGCATCGCAGTAAATTCCCTTGCACCCGCCAAGTCATCCATGCCCCAGAGAAGTAAACCATTGGCCCGTGGTTTACGGATAAACATAGGATTCAGAAGCAATGCTGTAGAAAACAGGAACGAAAATGGAGACAGGAATATAACAACTTGGAGAAATATAAATATAAGCAATGCATGGCTGACTATAAGATTTTGCTAGAGAAAGAAAAATCCTGTCACTTCACTCAAAAAATGTAAACTTCAAAACATTTTATGAAAAAATTGTTTCAGATAGTTATTAATCTGACCAATGTCGCCAGCAACAACATGGTGGAGAGCAGTCAATCCTTTGGTATTCTCTTGTAAAAAGTTTTCAAAAGAAAGTCGAACAGGTCTTTAACAGGTTCTCATTAAATAAGGCAACTAATCTAGAGGAAAATAAGTCTTCCCCCTCTTGCACTGACAAGGAAAGTTTTTGTGAATTCACCTCCCTTACAGTTGAGCAGGTAAAGTTGCAAATCAAATCTAAAAAGTCTGGCTCCCCATTGGATCCATGCCCTCAGTCAGTTGTAAAATTAGCACCCGAGATCATTGCTTTTCATCTTACCGGCATTCCTAACAATATGTTAAGGTCAGGCTATTCCCCTAACCAGGGGAAAATAGCCTCAGTGCTTCCAAGGATTAAAAAAACAACCAAAAAAAAACCCTAAATCTCAATCCGAAGGACCCTAACAGCTATCGCCCAATCTCCCATTTCTGGTTAAGATTGTGGAGAAGGCCACAAATCAGCAACTTGCCTCCTTCATACAGGATACCCATCTTCTGGACTCTACTCAGTTTGGATTCAGAAGTGGCCATAGCACCGAAACGGCCTTGATTGTGGCGACAGAGGACATAAGGGCGGCTCTTGATAATGGAGGGAGAGCAGCCCTTGTGTAGGAAAGTAGCCCTTTTTGACATGGTCATCCCCACTTTTTCTCCTGGTAACTGATGTGATTTCAATTGGAAGTCCACTGGGTTCCTGCTAACCAGGTCCCCAGTGCCAGAGCTCTTTCCCAAAACTGAACAACTGTTTCCCCAATTGCAAAAACTTTAGCACCCTCTGTAAGTCCCTAGTAAATGTTACCCCTGGTACCTAGGGCCTGAGGTACTAAAGAGGGTCCCTAAGGCCAGCAGCACGAATTGTGCCACCCTAAGGGACACCTCACCAAGCACATGTAAATCTGTAATTGCAGGCTGCATTTCTTGGTGCAGACAAAAGTGCAACACGACATGTCACACATCACTGTGTACCATGTCCCCTAACACTGCATGTGATAATTGTAAGTCACCCCTGCAGCAGGCCTGACATCCCTAAGGCAGGGTGCTGAATATTGCATGTGAGGGCATACCTACATGAGCAGATGTGCCCCTGTGCAGGTCACTCCTATTACTTCCAGTGCAAGTGGACAGGGAAGCCATTTTAAAACATGTTCTGAACACTGGTGAAAACGTGTTCCCCAGCTACATGATGGCTTCACTGAAAATGTGGACGTTTTATTGATAAACCCACATTGATTCTAGTGTTGGATCTACCAATACATACACCCAGAGGGCACCTTAGAAAAGCCCCCTGAAAACCTACCAGCCTCTGTTGTGTTTCCTGACTGGTTCCTGCTAGCCTGCCACCTGAGACTCTGTTCTAACCAACTAGGGTGAGAGCCTCTGCTCTCAGGAGGCCCAGCATAAAAGCCCGTCTGCAAAGAAGGCGTAATACCCCCTCCCACAGGATGACTTGCTGATTAGCCTTCCTGGGCCAGCAATCTTCAAGGAGCTACCACCTTTGGAATGAGAATCTGGCTCCCCTCACAGGAGAGGAAGCCGCCCCTCCTTTGTCCAGGACCCCCTTGGCACCTGAACAGGCGGGAAAATTAGCTGCTCAGGTAGACGTGCCACCTCCAGGCTAGTACCAACCCTAAGGTGGGCTACACTCAGATGGACACCATTTTTCAGAAGTAGCAATCTTTGTGATGGCAAACTTAGGAATTCTGGGACAGGGTTATGCCCACTTCCCACAGGAAGTGATCAGATAAAGGGCGTAGTGATCCCAAGGGTTAGTAACCCATTGCCTACTCCCCTAAATTCAGTATTTAGGGGAGTCCCCGACACCAGAGGAGCAGATCCTGATGACCTAAGAAGAGAGAGGACCCTGAAGAGCCACAAAATCAGAGAGGAGAGAAGAAGCAGCTGAGCTGATACCAACCCTGCTGGCCTGTCTGCATCCCTTGTTGAAAACTGTGCCAAAGTCGACTCGTCCTGCAGCTGTTGTCTCCAGAACCCTGGTAGGACTGCCTGCCTTCAATAAAGACAGGCAGGCCTCAACTCCCACACTAACCCAACATTTCCATATTCCAATCAAAACAACCACCACGTGCTATGCATAGTGATACCGGCACACGTGGTTTAAAGATTAATACAACAGATCTCCCCATTTATAAAAAATAAACATAAAATACAAAACTATAATTAAAACTATCATTAAAACACTGCTAAATACATATTTGGAGAAAAAACTTAACACAATCTGAAAATAACAGATTACACAATTCTCATTTTCTTTATTATACAACAGAATCCTTCAAATATGCTGGATGTTTGAATTCCCTCTTGGATCTAATAATAGATCGCTCTTCCTCATCACCCTCCACAGGCACCGCTTCCTCACTCACCCCAGTAGCCCTCTCTGCACTCAAACTTCCTTCATTCAGCCCCCTACACTCATCCAACCAGCCATAACCACATGCTTCTTTACTTCTTACACCTCCATCCTTCCTTTACACCTTTCAATTCTGTTCAAGGTCCACACACGTCCATCACTCTGCTTTGAAGAATTTCCGTATACTTCTGCAATATTTAGTGGGTCAGAATACTTGCTCTCATCCTTCTGCACCCTCCATGGCAACTTCACACATACCACATCTCCCTTCTTTTCCACCACTTACTTATTGCCTCTGTTACTGTCCGCATAGTTCTTATATTTACCCTGTACCTTCACAATATTCTCTTACAATTTCCGGAGGCCACTGCTGTAAACGAGATCGAGCCATCCATCCTTGTTGGACTTCAAAAATGTCAATCACCCTCTCATAATACTGAAAGGGCTATACCCAGTAACAGAGGGTGTGGTGTGATACAGCCACACTTTTCTTTTAATACAAGCCATCCAATTTCACCTTTTGCTTTTAGCCAACTGAAAGGTTCATTTTATCATGCCATTAAACCTCTGAACTTCACCATTGCCGCTGGGATGAGATACAAACGCAAATTTGTGTTCAATTCCATTACAACACAGGAATCCTTCCATCTTCACTCCTAAACTGAACTCCATTGTCCGGAATGATTTTCTTCAGTAGCCCTTCCCTGTGAAAGATGTCATCAAGAAACCTAACCACATTTTCTGCACCAGCACCGTTCACAAATGCCACTTCAGGCAACTTAGAAAAGTAATCAATGGCTACTAAGGTATACCAAGATTCTCCACCTTTGCCCTCAATAGACCCCATGATGTCTACACCTCCCAAGCCATTTCCAGACCAGGTACAGGAAACAATTGGGGGTTTAACTTAATTGCACTTGTGACATATCTGCATCCATGCATAAGTAACAATCCCTGAGAATCCTCTCAATTTCAGCATCAATGCCAGGCCACCAATATTTTTTTTTAATCCTCCTCTTACTTTTGTCGCTACCTAAATGCCCATCATGGCACAATTTTATGACAGACTGCCTCATTCCCTTAGCGGCAACAACCTTCATCCCGCTCATGACATTCTCATGCATAACTGTGAGTAGACTACAAACCTCCCAAAATTCCTACAACAATCATCTAACCATTTTTTCGCTCACCAGCTTTCTATAATAAATCCCTTCACCTTCTCCAAGGTGACATCCTGTTTACTTGCCTCGAGCCATTCCTCTTCTGTAATGGAAACAATCCTTTCATCAACCATCCAAGCTACACTCACTTAGTCTGTCATCAGTGACCCTCTCTTCTAATCGTAATCTACTAAGGCAGTCGGCAACTTTGTTCTTAATACCTGGGAGGTGCCTCCAGGTGTATCTATAATCGAACAGGCGTACCGACATTCTCGCAATTCTAGGTGTGGCATTAAATAAACCTTCCATGGGCAACACCTTAAGTAAAGGTTTATGATCACATCTCACCTCCACTTCGTACCCCCACACAAAATTTCTGAAACGCTCCAGACTCCACACAATGGCCAGTGCTTCCTTCTCTATAACCGAATAGCACTCCTCAGCTAGCTATAAGGCCCTTGATGCAAATCCCACCATGTGTTCACTCCCTCTGGAATCCTTCTGAGACAGTACAGCTCCTATACCCTTATTGCTTGCATCAGTAGTCAAGATGCAATCCAACTTTGGATCAAAACTTGCATACTTCCAGCCATACAAATACTGTCTTTGATTTGTTTAAAATCACACTGTAAGGTGTCGGACCAAACAAACTTGTCTTTGTTTTTTAAAACCTGGCGTAGATTATAGGTCTTCTCAAAAAGTTATTCACGAACTTAGCATAAAATTCTACCAGCTCAAAGAAGGACCGCAGTTTATCCTTATTAGTGGGTGCTGGAGCCTCCTTAACAGCACTAAGGAGACCTATTTTTGGCTTGATCCCCTCTGACATGACCTCATGTCCTAGGTAGTCAAACACTTTCAGCGCAAAGTTACATTTAGCAAGCTCAGCCGTAAGCCCATTCCATTACTTTTCACAACCTGCAGTCATGCTGGTCCCTGTTTTCCTCCCATGACCAAAATGTCGCCCTGGAAGAATACAGTTCCCACTTTGTTTTTGAACAATTTGTGCATTCGTTTTTGGAAAACTGCAGCAGCTGATGCGAGTCCAAATGGCATGCGTTCCAACTGATAGCATCCTCGTGGGGGGAGGAGGGGTCATAAATGTGGTTAGTGGTTTACTTTCCTCATGAAGCTTAACCTTGTGGTAAGCAGAGGACAAATCAATTGAATAAAACCATTCCATGCCCTTAGTCACCATCAACATCTTGTTAATTTTCGGTAACCGAAATCTCTCAATCTCAATGTTACTGTTGAGGTACCCGAGATCCACACACAAGCGAATCTTTCCATTTGTGTGCCTGGCTATCATCAATGGGGCTTTCCACTGAGAGGCATCCACAGATTCAATGACCCCCTGCAAGGAGCAGTTTCTCAATCTAGTTGTTCACTTCTTCCCTCACAATCCACAGAATTTCTCTGACCATTTGTACCTTGAAGACAGCATTCTGCTTGAGCACAATTTTGTGCGAAAACCCTTTGAGTGTGCCAATCTTCCCCGTAAACACATCTGGGTACTTCTCTTTATAAGCTAACCTCCATTGCTCATCACCCCTGACCATTAATACCTGTTCCTTAACATTAGGGTACAAAATGATGTTTAGGGCCCTCTGGTCAATCCAACTAAGAACTGAAGGCCCCTCTTCTGCCACAAAGTTTGCACATTGATTTCCTCCCTTTAAACTCAAATGACAACCTCCTAAACCCCATCATAGGAATGGGATCGCCCGTAAAACTCAGGGGTTACATCAGGTACAGATAGGGAGTTCTCTAAAACTTCTACAAATTTCTCCTTCCACACCCACTTGTCCACAATTGTGTAGGGAGAACAAGAGTCTGCCACAATGGAAATTTCCACCCCACCAATTTTCATGTCGCACACTGGTTTTGACCTAAAATGTTTACGGAGGAGATTGACATCACTGCCATCAAAATGTTCTTTGATACCAAGTACATAATCATTGACTTTGTGGTTTAACTCTGATTAAGACCATTCCAAGCCAGAATCAGAGTCAGACTCATCCTGCACTCTAGCTACAGTTTTACCTGCCTTCCCTTTTCTACACACTTTAGAAAAACTCCCTTTGATACCAAACTCTTTACATTTTTGGTCTCGCGCAGTACATTTTTTGCTATTCGCTAAGTGGTCTTTACTCCCACATCTGTAGCATCTTCTCTCCTTATTTTTACTCATGCTATTCTTGGTACCCTCCTGAACTTTAGGTTTATCTCTTTTGACTTTGTTTAACTTTACAAACCACATCCTTAGACTCTTCCTTTGAAGTTGCCCCAGCCGCTTTTGCACACTTATTTAAAATTTCAGTTTCCTTAACCACTGCAATTGCATACGCTAAAGATGCCTCCCCATATATCCACAACCTCTCCTGAATATGCTAGTTATTGACATACATGATGATCTGGTCATGAATGAGCTCATCATGTAAAGTCCCAAATCTACATGTAAGGGCTAGCCTTTTTAGGGCTGAGACAGTCTTCCACAGGCTCCAATATGTTCTGTTTCCCCCGGAAATAATGGTGCCAGTCAATCGCAAAGCACACAGATGTAGAATAATATTTATCCATATCCTCTAACGCATGTTGAAATACATCAGAGTCACCTGAACTACGAAGTTTTTTCTCCATGGCATTGTACACTATGAGCTCTTGAGGACCTTGCGAGGGTCTAAAAGTATTTTCTTTTTTTTCCTCAAATGCGACAACACTTCATCTTCAATGGTGTCAAAATAATTGAGACATTAGTCTTTCCACTCATGCCATTTAATGACTGGATCACTTGAGGAATGTAAAAAATGTATGTGAGGCACACAACTCAACAAATGACCCCCACTCTAACAGACTACACTTTGCGAATTGTCATACAAATGATCGGTATAAATGGAAACCAACACTGCTGTGTCCTATTTAGGCGAACATCACTTCAAAATGCCCCAACAATAAGGTAGAATTTAATCCACTTGTACTGTGCCGAAGATCTCCGCGCCTGTTCCACGTATTCTCTCTGCCACCATTGAGGTATAATCCACTATGTGCTGCAGGCTTGCGTGAAAACTCCCCGCAGTGCCACTGATGTGCTCAAAATTTGTATACTATTTCTGCCACTGTCGAGATGTAATCCAATGTGCACTGCAGACTAGTGTGATAACTCCCAGCAGTGCCAATGATGTGCGCAGACTTTGTATAACCCCAGACTTCACACTTGAAGGTGCAGTGTGCAACTGCACATCGAGTGTAAAGCCATACGAAAGGGTACTGTACTCACTGTGAAAGGATGGTTGTCATTTCAGAAGAAGAATGGCGCAAGCAAGTGAACAGGATGTCACCTCGGAGGAGGTGAAGGGATTATAGAAGGCTGGCCAGAGAAATAAGCATTGGCAAAGCCAGTAGGTCTCGCCTCTGCGAGATCTATTGATTTAGACTATTTTAGCTGTTTTGTACAGCAGTGTGGTTGTACAGTACAAGCAAAATGTTAGTAAAAAGTGTTATGATACAGCAGTATTGTTGCATTATTTGTTACAGTGGGAGGCGTGATATACAACCAAAGCATTCCATAATAAGAAGCTGAAATGAGGAACACATGACTATATGATGTAAGGACAACAACGTCCCACTAAAATGTAATGGTGGCACCAAAGCATTTCCTGTAACCAACGTGTAAAGAAAATATAAACAACGATGGAGTGACACTTCAAAGAACCATGAATTTAATTAAATAACTCAATGCCTACATAAACAATATCAAACGTGTTCACCTTCCAAAAACTAACAACTTCAACCGCTTCTTCAGCCAGATTGCCATTTTCCTTAAAGTTGCATGCGCAGAACATATAGCGATTTAACCATGCAACGTTAGTTTTATTTTAACTTTGGGAGAATAAGCGTTGTTAATAAAAATGTAGGTACCAAAATGGAAACCCACATTTTTTTTAACATGACATGTATATGCAATGCACTGCCTCGCTCCTCTAAAATGTTCTTTGTGGTCCGCTGTGTTATCCAATAAAAATTCATAGCTAGTCACTCGGGGACGTGTAGATTATTCGCTTCATAGTGTGCACAATCAAAGAAACCAATTCTGCATCTTCTGAGAAGGTAGTATTGTTTGATCATTGGCTGGTTTCGTTGGAGGCTTTATGAGAGAAGGGCTGCTTGGTCATAGATTGGTTGGGGTGGGTGGCTCTTTTGAGGTTTTGAAGTATATTGCGATTGGGAGCATGTATGGCCCGCTAGTTGGCGGTGAGAAGCTTGAAAGGGGTCTTTTACCACTGCAGTCAATAAAGATATTGGAGGTGTTTGCTTCAGTGGTGTGCGTTTTATTGGCTAGTTTCCTTACTGCTTAAAGTTTTTAAGGGTTCCAAAATAGTAACAGAAGGGGGGGATAAAGTATGGATGATCTTTTATCCAGGGTCACATGATTTGTGTAAGTCGTGAAGGCAAGATTCAACCTACGATCCACAACCCAAGTAATAGAGTCAACAAGAAGACTAGAGTATCCTGCTGCTGTCTACTGAAGCAGGAGGGAGAACTGAGAATGGCCTGCAATGGGTGGAGAGAAATCATTAAAAGAGATGGGAGATAGAGTTTGAGGACTCGGTGGTCTAACGATATTTGCGATCCAGCGAGAGTTAGGGCCCCTCTGACTAAGTGTTAGCTGAGTAAGAGAGAGAGAGGGGCTGTGGAGAATGAAGGGGCAGAGCGAGGAGGTACCTAAGGGCTATCATGAGTGGAGGAAGAGTAGTCTGTGACGATCTGAGCTGCAGTGAGTGAGTGAGATGGGGAGGGAGAGCATCCAAGGGTAGAAAGCTTGAGGAAGAGGGGAGAGCAGTGTGTGGTGAGTGAGGAGACTGTGTGGGAAGGAGAACCTGTGATGAGTAGGAAGAAATAATGAGCAAGGAGAGAAGAGAAAGAGAGAAGATGGTGAATGGGGAGACGTAGTGACAACGAGAATGGAGATGGTTGTTTCAGCGAAAGGAGGAGAAAGGATGAGAATGAGAGGAAGGAAAGACCGAGTAAAGTATAAAAGACAGAAAAAGTGTGATGAAGCGTGAATGGGAGTATGTAATGAAGAGAGACTGTAAAGCTAACAAACGCAAAACGAAGCTGCAGGGCAACAGCAGCAACAGGCAGACAACACCAACTATGAAAAGCCAGAGGACCTGGTAGTGGCGCGAAACTAGAGGGAAGAGGTGGCATTGGCTGGGGGTGGAGGAATGAGGTGGATGAAATGCAATGACCCGATTTAGCAAAGGGCGTAAGCACCAATGTGGTAAAATGTCAGTTCAGTACGTGGTCCGAATAATAGAGGTCTCAAACCAGACCTATGAAAGTAGTAACTAGAGTGTGCACTCAGACGGGAATGGAATAAGCCATTAGAAAATGCAACAAACCCTGAGCCTATTGCGGCAGAGTGCATGCCAGGGATCTTTTATGTTCAAAGTTCGAAAACAAAAGTTTCCAGCTTCCTTGTCATGAAAGCGCCAACGAAAGTACTGATTGGATGGTGCTCAGCCATAAAAGCACTTCAGATTTCGCTCTCGGGTGCAGGCCGCCATAAACTTTTGAAAAAATGAACGGCAAACAGATTGGCTACAGTGGTCCTGAGAACCGTGGGTGAGAAGTCGGTCCGTCCGGAGCACAGGAAACAATTAAAAACAAATAATGGAGCAGGAGGTGTGGGAAGGAGGGGGCGGGAGGGAAGATGCAATAATATACAGGCGCTCAAGCTGAACACACACGACTCATGCATGGTTGCGGATAAGTCATAAGTGCAGTTAAAACCCCATTTGTTTCCTGTACCTTGTCCTGAAATGGCTTGGGAGTTGTTAGATGTGGACATCATGGGGGCTATTGAGGGTGAAGGTGGAGAATCTTGGTATCCCTTAGTAGCCATTGACTATTTTTCTAAGTGTCCTGAAGTGGCATTTGTGAATGGTGCTAGCGCAGAAAATGTGGTTACATTTCCTAACAACATCTTTTACAGGGAAGGGATACAGAAGAAAGTCATTACAGACCATGGAGCTCAGTTTAGGAATGAGATGATGGAAGGATTCCTGTGTCATAATGGGATTGAACACAAATTCACCTTGCTTTATCATTCCAGCTGCAATGGTGAAGTTGAGAGGTTTAATCATGTGATAAAAGGAACCTTGCAATTGGTTAAGCAAAAGGTTAAATTGGATGGCTTGTATTAAACAAGCATTTACAAAGCAATAGGTCTCGTAGTCGTGAGCCTTTGAGCCATTGGCACTGTAAATGGCAATGCCTTTTATAAAAAATTAAAAGGCATTGTCATTTACAATGCCAACAGTCCAAAGTCACGCAAATGCAATACCCATTGCAGAGCGCGGTGTCCCTGAAGCAAGCGCCGCGCTCAGTAGTAAAGTTTTTAAAAAAAGTAATAATAAAAGTGAGCGCGGTGTCCCTGAAGCGTGCGCCGCACTCAGTAATAAAGTTAAAATAAAAAATAAACATCGAACTTTAAAAAATAAAATTTAAACTGAGCGCGGTGTCTCTAAAGCGGGCGCCGCGCTCAGCATGCAAATAAATACAACAAAGCAGCCCCCATTGTCCCCATTAGTGTCAATAAATAAAAAAAATGCTTACCCACTAGATAAAGCAGACTGTAACAAGCCAAGTAAAAGGTCCAGTCTAATGGGCGGTAACAAATGGCGACAAGGAGTAACCCAGGAGGGACTAACAAGCCTCATAATGAATCGGAAGCCAGCGTTTACAAAAGACATGGGCGGAGAGTGGGCGGGGCTCCCACTGCATACTCTATTACAGTATGCCTCGCAGAGCGAGCAGCACATGCGCGCTGCCGTTAAGCTCGACCTAAAAAACTGTGTGGATGTATCGCACCACACTCTCTGTTACTGGGTATAGCCCTTTCACAATTATGAGCGGGAGAGTGCCTTTTATGAAGGACAACCAAGGATGGATGGCTCAATCTTGTTTACAGCAGTGGTCTCCGGAGTTTGTAAGAGAGATTATTGTGAAGGCACAGGGTAAATATAAGGACTATGCTGATAGTAAGCGAGGCAATAAGGAAGTGGTGGTAAAGAAAGGAGATGTGGTATATGTGAAGTTGCCATGGAGAGTGAAGAAGGTTGAGAGTAAGTATTCCGACCCATTCTTCAAAGCTGAGTGATGGACGTGTGCGGACCTTGAACAGAATTGTAAGGTGTAAAGGAAGTAGGAAGGATGGAGGTGTAGGAAGTAAAGAGAAATGTGGTTATAACTGGTTGGATGAGTGTAGGACACTCAATGAAGGAGAAGGAAGTTTGAGTGCAGAGAGGGCTACTGGAGTGAGTGAGGAAGCGGTGCCTGTGGATGGTGAAGACGAAGAGCGATCTATTATTGGATTCAAGAGGGAAGTCAAACATCCATCATATTTGAAGGATTATGTTAATAAAGAAAATGAAATTTGCGTAATCGGTTATTTTCATATTGTATGTTATTAGTTTTTCCCCAATTATGTACTTAGTGTTGTTTTAATTCTAGTTTTGCATTTTATGTTTAATGTGTATAAAGGGGAAGATGTTTTGAGTTTATCCTTAAACTCCGTTCTGGCATCACTATGCACAGTGCGTGATTGCAGTAGCGGTCGGTGGTGGGAGTGCCGCCGGGCGCTGACGTGGGGCGGGGGAGGGGCAGGGTGGGGGGTAGTAAGCTACGGATTACGGCCGATTACAGGTAAGTACACATATAAATAAATAAAACGAATTTCGTTGCGCGCGCTGCATCGCCAAATAATTTTTTCCCTGTTGTGCCACTGTTACTGTGCCCATCTGTGTCTTGCTCTAATTCCACCACTGTTTTTATTTTCTCGTGCCTGCCTGTTCCTTTTGCCTTTCGCCGCTGCTGCCCCTGCGGCCCCTCCCCCCCGGAATTCCCCCGGAATTTCCCCTCCGGAATTTCCCCCCGGAATTCCCCCCCGGAATTCCTCTGCTCCCGCCTCCCAGCCTCCCCGCCCTCCCACCTCCCCTACTTAATGGCGGCCACGCGCAGCGGCGCGCCAGAGGCAAGCCCGTCTGAGCCCGTCCGCAAACCGACCGCGGCCAGCGCCAGGAACCCTGGCCCTCCCACTACCCATCGCTACGACACCACCACCCTCCTCGCACTCAACCCTGGAAGACTTAGAGAATGCCAACAGGCCTCGCCGAACACGACCCACTGCCAGTTCTCCTGCCTCCACTGCCTCCACTGCCGCCAGACCCTCACCGGCACCCCGGCCTCCAACACCGCCGACGCCAGCACCGGCGACACCCTAAAATGCATCCTCCTCAAGATACACTCCATACACAAACACGCCATGGAAATCTGGAACCTACTCGACTCTTTCGCCCGACATCACCTTCTTCACAGAGACCTGGACCAACGCATCCTCCACCCCCGACATCAGCAGCGCCATCCCAGACGGATACAAGATCCAGAGGAAAGACCGCCCCAACCACCCAGGAGGGGGCCTCGCCATCGCCCACAAGAGCACCTTCCGCCTCACCACCTCCAGCGAAACCTTCCCCTCCGCCGAACACCTGCACTTCAAGATCCAGACCACCCCCAAAGCCACACTCCGAGGAACCCTCGTCTACAGACCCCCGGCCCCCGAACACCCTTCGCCTCCACCATCACCGACTTCATCGCACCCCACACGATCACCTCAACAAACTACATACTCATTGGATACCTGAACTTCCACCTCGACAACCCCAGCGACCCAAACTCCACTATCCTTCGTGACAACCTCGCCAGCATCGGACTTAAACAACTCGTCAACACACCGACCCACAGAGCAGGACACACCCTCGACCCCATCTTCGCAGCAGGAAACAGCGTCCATTTCAGCCACACAACGCAGCTGCCATGGACCGACCACCACTGCGTACACTTCGCCATCAACAAACCGAAGGCACCCAAACCAGCCCCACACCCACCACGAAGGAACTGGAGCAAGGTTACCAACGAGCAACTTAACTCCACCCTCAACCGAGACGACCACACCTGGGCACCCAATGCAAACAGCGCAAACGACGCAGCCAGAGAACTCCACACTTGGATCTCCAACTGCGCAGATGAGCTCGCCCCGCTATGCAACCCCGACAGACAACGCCCCAGGAAAGCCGCCTGGTTCACAACCGCTCTCCAAGAAGCCAGACGCACCTGCAGACGCCTGGAGAAGAACTGGAGAAACACCAAGACAACCGAAAACCACACCACCTACAAGGACGCCATGACGGACTACCACAACCAGATCAGAGCCACCAAAAGGAACTTCATCCACAACAAAATCCTGGCCAACTCCACCAACTCCAAGGAACTTTTCAGTGTCATTCAAGAATTCACCAACCCTTCCAGCGAAGCCACAGACATCACCCCATCCCAAGACCTCTGCGACAAGCTTGGAACCTATTTCCACCTCAAGATCAAAAACCTCTATGACAACTTCATCGACCATCCACCAGGCGCCACAGACGGCCCCCCGCACCCCCAGAAACACCAGCCAGCCCACCATCTCCAACTGGACACCGATCACGGCCGAAGACACCGCCTCGACCATGAAAAGCATCCACTCGGGGGCCCCCACCGACCCCTGCCCACCTCACATCTACCACAGAGCCGTTGCCGCCATCGCACCAGAACTACAACGCACCATCAACACCACCTTCAAAACAGGCACCTTCCCAGACGACTGGAAGCGCGCAGAAGTCAGACCCCTGCTCAAGAAGCCCACAGCTGACCCCACCGACCTCAAGAACTATCGGCCCATCTCGCTCCTCCCCTTCGCAGCCAAAGTTGCAGAGAAAACAGTCAACAGGAAACTGACACGATTAATTGAAGAAAACGCCGTCCTCGACCCGTCCCAATCTGGATTCTGAAGCAACCACAGCACAGAGACCGCCCTACTCACCGCCACAGACGACATCCGCACCCTCCTGGACCAAGGCCACTCCACAGCCCTCATCCTACTCGACCCATCAGCGGCCTTCGACACCGTCTCCCATCGCACACTAGTCGTCCAGACTACACGGCGCATGAGCATACAAGGAACAGCCCTGGACTGGATCCAATCATTCCTCACCGGAAGAAGCCAAAGGATCAGACTCCCACCCTTCCTCTCCGACCCCACGAAAATCACCTGCGGAGTCCCACAGGGTTCATCACTGAGCCCCACCCTCTTCAACATTTACATGGCCCCCCTCGCAGCCATCGTCCGACAACACGGCCTCAACATCGTATCCTACGCCGACGACACCAAGCTCATCCTCTCCCTCACCAAAGACCCCACCACTGCCAAACTAAACTTCCAGAAAGGACTGCAAGACGTCGCAGTCTGGATGACCAACAGCTGCCTGAAGCTCAACGCCGAGAAGACAGAAGTCCACGTCCTCGGTACCACCCCTTCTGCATGGGACAGCACCTGGTGGCCGACCGCCCTCGGAAGCCCACCTACCCCCTCAGACCACGCCAAGAACCTCGGCATCGTACTCGACTCATCACTCTCCATGAACCGACAGGTCAACGCCGTCACCTCCAGCTGCTTCAACACCCTCCGCATCCTCCGCAAGACCTTCAAGTGGATCCCCCCTGAATCAAGGAAGACAGTCACCCACGCACTCATCACCAGCAGACTGGACTATGGAAACGCACTCTACCCTACTCCGCAAACTCCAGACAGTACAGAACACCGCCGCCAGACTCGTCCTCGGCATCCCCCGACACGAACACATCAGCCAACACCTACAAAGTCTCCACTGGCTCCCCGTGGAGAAAAGAGTCACTTTCAAAATCCTCACTCACGCCTACAAATGCCTACACAACAACGGACCCAAATACCTCAACGACAGAATCAACTTCCACGTACCCAAAAGAAACCTCCGATCTTCCAACCTCGCACTGGCCGAAACCCCGCGCATCCACAGAGCCAGAGCAGGCGGAAGATCCTTCTCTCACACTGAAGCCAAGACCTGGAACGAGCTACCGGCAGACATCAGACGCGCCCCCTCCCTGAACACCTTCAGGAAGACCCTCAAGACCTGGCTCTTCGGCTAAACAGATCTGCGGACCCCCCCCCCCTCAGCGCCTTGAGACCCTCACGGGTGAGTAGCGCGCTTACAATTCCCTGATTGATTGATTGAAATGCGATGCAGCGCGCGCATCGAAATTCGTTTTATTTATTTGTGTACTTACCTGTAATCGGCCGTAATCCGTAGTTTACTACCCCCCACCCTGCCCCTCCCCCGCCCCACGTCAGCGCCCGGCGGCACTCCCACCACCGACCGCTACTGCGTGATTGTTGTTTTGATTAGAATATGGGAATGTTGGGTTAGTGTAGGAGTTGCAGCAGTTACGGCGGGATTTTCAATGTGAAAGGATGGCCTTTCTTCTTGCTTGTACTTAATTAAAGAAGTCTACTTACCTCGTTGGCCCTGCGGCGTATATACATAACACTGGCATACGGGTGTCAATTCAACGCTGTGATCTCCTCTTCCTTTAACACACTACGGATAATAAAAATAAAAAAATTCCATACATTCTACCGGATTCACAGAAAATGGAAGTGACGGCGTTCGTTTTATCTAAAATAGACTATCGCAATTGACTCTTCCTTAATATGCAACAGCAATTCACGAATAAACTCCAAATATTGCAAAATGCTACAGCATGCATTCAATTAGGGATGCCCAAATTTCAATCTGCATCTCAAGCTAAACGAAAATTACATTAGCTACCAATCAAGCAAGGGATAATTTTCAAGGCCCTATGTATCGCCCATAAAGCGCTTCAGGATATGGGCCCGGACTATCTGAAAGGCAGCTTTTAATGCTACTGTCCAAGTAGCACGCTGCGCTCCGCTGGGGCCAAAAATGTCAGTCTCTAAGTTCAAACGCTCCCCCTGGGGAGGAAGAAGCTTTGTCATCTGTACGGCTAAAGTGTGGAATACTCTACCTCTACATATCAAATCCGTGACCAATCTTCTATTCTTCAGAAAAGCGCTAATAACCTGGATATTTGATAATCAGTAAGGGCTTCTCTCGGTCTTCCCAACAATGATAGCACCAAGACACCTCCGGGTATTGGCGCGCTTTAAAAGTATATATATATATATATATATATATATTGCGGAGCGGGGCGGTTTTCCCGACTGCCAGCACGTAGGTCTGCATTCCACAGCAAGAAAGGCCTTACCTAGGATACTGGCGCCCTTTGGTGACTGGGCACCGTGGATGCCGAAGCAGAAGCGGTGAGGTCTGTTCGGGCATGTCTAATTTAAGTTCATCGGTCTCCTCCGACCTCGTGGGTATGCCCATCATGGAGTTATATTTCGTGCTGCTTGTTTACACTGTTCCTGTGACATTTTTTTGACTTTGGACTCATTGTCGAGATAACCCGGTTACCGATTTAGCAAATTCAAGGAACAACTGTGATTTGAATTGTCACTCATGTTAGCCAGTTATGGACTTTGAACATGCGAGGCCAGTGAAGGGGATTATGGGTCCCGTAGTTCTGTGGTAATAGAACAATTGGAGTACCGTGTTCATGGGACAACCCCAAAATTCTCTGCTGTATGTGTGTCTGTTCTAGCGCGCATTTGCATGCTAAGTTTAGTTCCGTTTCGTTTTTGCCAGGACCAGTGATCATACCTGGGTGATTGTGTCCTTTTCAGCTACAGGGCAATGCGACATTTGTAAATAACCATGAATTACATTTGCAGCTCGTTTTTACTTATTGCAGTTTAATGTATTGCAGTTTTAATTTCTGATGTATCAAAAGCAGGGCAGTATGCTTTGAGAGTTTTGGCGCCATATTAGGTTAATACATTCATGAACCTCAGCTTGTCATTAGGACATGCTCCCACTTATGGTAGTCAATATACATTTTTTCTGTGCATTTATTTTTCAGGAGATTGATCTTCTTTAATCCTCAGGCAAAATATGTTGAATGCGCACTATGCCGTTATTTCTACTCTTTAATTTAATGTTTGCATTTGCACGAATTATATGTGTGGGGATAAACAGGATTTTCCAGCTAAGTTTTCTTTAAATGCACAGTCTATTTTCTATGTCTACCCATGTTTTAAGGAGGGGGAGGGCTATTTATACCTTGCATTTCATGGCGCCATTTAGATTGATAAAGCCTGCTGCGCAGGCGAAACGCGTCTCTCTCTTGCTGCGGGGTCGTGGGAGACCTGAATAACATTAAATCAGCCCTACACCTACATACCTTGTGTACGTGCCTCTTCTTTATTGGAGTAGGAGTGTTCTTATATATATATATATATTGCAGGCTCCGTCTCCAAACATCCACTGCACTCGGACAGACGAACGCGGACCCAAAGTTCTTTGTGCAATATGTTTATTTTGTGCCCTGCATCTCCGCCATGACGCGTTTCAGCCCCACCTGGGCCTTGATCACATGATATATATATATATATATCACATAACAGTGAGAAACAGGAAAATCCAGGATCAATCCTGACTTTCCTGCTTGACCAAATTGTATGAATCTAGGCAAATTCTTTATTTCACTAACATCCATTAAAAAAATATATATATAACAGAGCACTTTCAAATGCGTGCGTCAGGGTGTGAGCTGTGCAGAAACCTCGTGTGTTTAATGTAATGGACTAGAATTTTGCTCCTTGTTTAATAAGAATCTAGCCCACATATAGGGTAAACATGAACCCTGATGGGCCTCTTAGGGCCACTGAAATTATGCGATTTTGCAATAGCGACGTTTTCATGCACAATTATGGATTTGCTGCATTTTCCATGTAATCCATCATCTGTTGCATAAAAGTTAAGGGGTGTACGGCCATGCTAGGAGTGAATTGCGGCATGCATATAGAAGCATTCTAACCTACAATCACCCCTCCCTCGCCACCTGGCTGAAAAATCTTTAAGACCTGCCCCATTACATTCAGAGCAGAGTCAAACATAGGCAACACATTTTGGGTCCTTTGAAGAACAACTTTTAATTAGCCTTCATTATGCCAAACAAAATTGAATTATATGGTAAATTCTCAGAAATAGGCATACGCAAAAACAGTTGAAAGCGCAAGGTGCTGCCAAAGAAAAGCTTTGACAAGCATCGACAAAACCATCTCGTTTTACTCTTGGGTCTAGAAATGATTTCTGCATTGCCAAGACAATGGTTTACATTGAATTCAGGGTCTAGCCAGCCTGTTCATCCCTCTATAGGAAAAGGGCGGGACTAGTGCTTAATATTAAAGTAACACAGTTTGCAGCTAGTGCTTTAAATGGAGGAGAAAAGGGGAAGGAAGAGAGAGGGGAGGTGAAGAGCAGCAAGCAAATAGTGAGGTATATGGTGAGGTTAGGTAGTGAGAGAGTTGGAGTACAGAGAGATGAGTTTGGGAAGGATGTCCTGTAGAGAGTGGTGAAGGCTGAGAGAGAAAGAACTGAGGTAAAGAGAGCTGAAGATGACAGAGTGCTCAAGTAGATGGAAGACACATACAGTCAGGTGGCATGGAAACAGAAGTGAGATGCAGAGATGTGTAGAGAAGAGATAGAGAGGTAGAGGCATAGTGGAAGAGAGAGGACAGATCATGAAAGAGGGGCAGAGAGAGATGTATTGAAAGCAGGGCCGGCTTTAGGGCGTGCAACTGCATTGCACTGGGCGCTGACCTGGGGTAAGGGTGGGCACAGACTTCAGGGAGGGCACTACTGACCTCAGGTGGGGGCGCTGTGTTTAACAATAACCTATGATTTAAAAGCACCTGCTGCAGAGTTCCTTGTGTGTCCAGCTTTCCCTCCTAGATCCAGTGGCATGGCCGTACACCCCTTAACTTAAGTTACTTCATTGGTTGGTGGAAAACCACTAGGCTACACTCACTTTGAATTCCCTCTTTCCACCCCACTGAGGCATCCACGGGAAACCCATAACTGGCAGCTGATGGGTAGTGTCCAGCTTTCAGGCAGCAATAAAAAAATGTCAAGATAACTCTTGTGATTAATGTTCCTGCTTGAGAGAGGGAGATCAGAGTTTTGTCAAGTGGCAGATTTGATCCGCTATAAAGTAGCGTAGAGGGTTAATATGCCTGCTGCAAAGAACAGATCTGCATTTTATGTGGATAGCTGAGTGGATTAGTAAAGCCAGCTTTTACCAGCGCTGTAAAACAAATCAAATATATGTGAGGAGGGGCTATGGAGAGATGAGGGGCAAAAAGATTGTTGCACCAGGCGCCACCAGGGCTAAAGTCAGACCCAATTGAAAGAGAGAAGGTAAACAAAGGTGAAGTAAAGAGCATTAATATAAAGGGAAGGTACATAGAGATTTAGAGATAGGTTAAGGGAGCGGGGCAAGTAAGATTTGATAATATTTTTCAGTTTAATAGCCGTCACCTGCCAGAGAGCACAACGGCTAAAGTTGAGCAGGCTGGGCATGCACACTAAGATTCTGTGAAGCTTGCTTTCCCAGCTTTCAAATTAAAGTAAGCATTTGCAATGCAATGGGTCTCGCATTTCCGAGCGTTAGAGCTGTTGTCATTGTAAATGACAATGTCTTTTAACTATGTGTTTTGATTTGGAGTGGATGCATGTGGTTTGGAGTCATCCCCTGCCATATAACTCCTATGGCCCTGGATGAAGGGGAAGAAACAGAGAGGGCAGTGAGTTTTAAGGGGCTGCAGGGAGCACTGTTAGGGTAGAAGTACCAGAGAGCAGCTAAAGCAGTGTTTGAGCTGGGGGGGCGGGGGGTTGCAGGACTGCAGCAGCAGAGATTTGGTGATGAAATTAGTGGGGTGGTCCTATCTTAAAAGTAAAAATTGCATACATAATACAAGCGGATAAGTTTGCCGCACTACCTTCCACCAGCAATGAGTCCTTATTTATATTTAAGATTGGTCTTGTGACCCGAACCCAACCAATATTTTTGTGCACCCTGATCCCATGATTCCAAGTCTAGAGCTCTGTGTAAGATAATGATAGCCACAGCGTCAACAACTGAAGTCTTATTTTTACCTTTATAGCCAATGCGAACCTAACAAAACAGTAACAGATACATGCACACAAACCATAATGCACAGACATGAATGAGTACATACTACACTGATGCAAATGCACCAAAGATTCATGTACACACACACCTACCTACCTATGAGGGTTCTCTGGATCACCTTACAGTATATTTTTTAAGATCAGGAGGCACATAAGTTAAAACACAGGAGTGAAAAGCAGCAACTTGTGGTAGCATCTGCAAGTCCCAGCTACCAGAGACACACCAAGAGTGAAAACAATAAAACATGCAGTTGATGCCTCTGAACTTTATTTCTAGTAGTGTTGAAGGGACAATGTTCCCATTTCAGCCACATGGCTGTCAACACGGGATGATACATACGCCATTTGTAATAAAGGCATTGACTTGAGTGCCACCTGTCCAGTGACAACTTGCATGAGATTGGCAAGGCATGTCATGTGTACCACATCCTTCAACGACTATGAACAGTGATCGATGATGCCCTGGTGTTGAGAAGAGAGAGGATACCGGACCCTTGGGGGTGGGACGAGAACTGTGAGAGGTGTAACAGTGAACGAAGATGTGTGTGTGTGGATGATTGTGTATGTGTGAATGGATGGTTGTGTATGTGTGATTGAGTGAATCAATCAGTCTGAGGTTGAGGGGACTAAGTGGGGACTGAGTTAGTGGGAATGAGTAAGTTATGAGTGAATGAACGAGTGTGTGCGCGCGCATTGGTGTGAGTGAGATGCTATGCGTGAATGAGTGTGTCAATGGCTTTTCAATTTCCTGACCACTGTGAAGACATTTCTAGGTGCCTGCAAATTGGAAGAAGCCAGTGTGTATGTGGGAAAGCAATGAACAGCTTTTATTTATTCAGAAAGTGCATATATTCGACGATTTCTGAAGAACATTCTTCACCTTGTTCTGGTGCGCAGAGGGAAAACACTAAGAATGAACAAACAAGCGCAATTATTAGGAGCTCAGATATTGCTGTAAATATATTACATGTTTCAATCAAAAGGAGGGGGGGGGGAGAGAAGGGAAGTAATGATCCATTCATCTTCCAGGATAATACAAAAAATCAATAGGGGAATGGATCACTTGTAACCACTTTACCAGGGTTTATTAGTTCGTGGTTCCGTCTTAAAAAACCCTCATATACGTACGTAACTGGATTTGGGAAAAAGGCGGTATATCTTGGTTCTCCGCCTATACGTAACGTATCAACATAGTCATGGGGTTTATTAGGTATGTTGACCTCCACCCGGAGGTTTAACCACTGGTATTCGCAGTAGTGTCCAGAAACAGAAACGTTAAAAAATGGTTGTGATAAGGTGATGTTAAAATTCTTCAAACATCCTCACTAAAGCGAAAACATTTTTTTATTAGCAAGTGGGAGTTAAAGAAATTAAAATGGTGAGCGTGTGTTTTTTTAGACCAGGTTAGTATGTCTAAACATACTGAAAAAGTGTCCTTTTATTCGGTCGACATGTTTCTGCCCCGTATGCCCAGCCGGGTCTATGGGGCTTTCTTCAGGACCAGAAAGAGTTTATCAGGGCAACTACCATTTGTATTGCACTTCTCAGCGGGGTAATATTAGTCCGCTGTAGACAATCAGGTCAATAGTACCTTAAAGACACTTGTTATAGCGTCTTCAGGGCTTGGCAAGTTTATCCTTGCTTGCTGCAGCATGGACTGTCCTCTGCTTGTGCTTGCTCTACCGTGGGCAGAAAATGCATCGGTCTAATAGTTCTATTATTAGGTATGAAAGTTTACCACTTTGGGTATGTGACCATAACAGAAGATCAGATCACTGGAGTTTAAAGGAGTTTGGTATGAATGTCACCATATAGACATGTAGATGTCAGAATAGCACTCTTTCCCTGCACTTAGGGCAGATTTACGTAGCTTTTTTCAGGTCACAAACGACCAGATTCGCAGAATCGTGCCATTTGCAACCAGAAAAAAGCATTTTACCATGTACCAAACCCTATTATGCAATTTGGTAATCTATTACCAAATTGTAAAATAGGTTAGCGATTCGGTATTAGGAAGGGGCGTGTTAAGGACGTCTTTTCCTAATAGCGACTCGCAGTGGTATGTATGAATGTTTTGTGACCCAAATGCAGTCGCAAAGCATTAGCTTTTTACCACCAAATTCAATTTGGTGGTCACCCATTTGCAAACAGGAAGAGTTCCCCAAGGAGGGACCCCTTCCCCTTTGTGAATGTATGCAAAAACGTTTTTAAAGAGCAGGCAGTGGTCCCACGGACTATGGGCAATTGTTAAAAAAATGAAGAAAACTTCTCATTTTTGTTTTTGAAACATCCCATTTTCCTTGAAGGAAAACGGGCTGCATTTCAAAGAAAAGAACGTTGCTTTATTTAAAAGGAAACAGACATGGCGGTCTGCGGGTTCCAACAGGCCACCAACATCCCTGTGTTATTAGCGATTCTCAATGGGTCGTAAAATGCAACGTACCTCATGAATATTAATGTAGTAGGCCAATTGCGACACATTGGGAATCGCAAACAGTGCAATGCACACTGTTGTACATAGCGGTTTGCTATTTCCTAATAGCGAATTGCAAAAATTCACTATTAGGAAATCGCAAACAGAGGTCTATGTACATCTGGCCCTTTATCGCCAAACTCAAAGAGTGGACATAAAATATTCAGGTAATGAGAATATAGGTAGAAAGGACAATGTGACCCACACGGTTTCAACAATGAGGAGCAGTGAATTTAAAGGGTCCTTCATAGACGATCCTGATTTGAGACTCGATAGGAGGAGCAGAGAATTTCATACAGGTGAGGTGAAAGACATGCAAACAGGCATTCAGATTGAGAGATACAGATTTTCATTCTGAGAGAAGTAAGCGCCTGCTCGCCAGGCCGTATTTAACTGAAAATCCCATGGTGGGAAGCCAGTGTGAATTACAGGAGCCCAGCTCTGCTGTGATAACATCCCAGGATTCAATCCAGCTTGGTAAAATTCAAGAAATACCGGAAAACAGGTATCTACGAAGAAGCCTTCCCAAACTTTAGAACTCGAACTCGTTCCGCCCGATGGATAGTGCCCTGCATGCAAAGTTTTGCATCCTTTGAACATGGAATCTGAAATGTCTGATGGCACAGCCTTTCAGTCAATTCAACTGATGTTCAGACAAGATTAGGATGTGCAAATTGCATAAACTGCTGCTTTTCAGCATTACCAAGTGTCAATACACCAGAAGACAGCGATTTACAAAACAAATAAACCAGATAAAAAATATTCCATTGCGACACACCAGGTCAAAGGAGCAGCGAAGATAGAAGCCTTTCCGACTGTGAGGAAATATCTGAGCACCCATCCATGGGCGTAACCCAAGCCCCTGTAGGCCCTGAAGCCCCTGCAGCGCAGAGGTGCCCCCAAACCTTCATTGGGGCCCATTCACCCAAAGCTAATGAATATTTGTGAGATACTGGGGACTCAGAGTGACAGGGTCCCCTCATCACTTCCTGCATCATTTTGTGGTACGCCACTGCACACATTTAAAACCACTAACTGGGGAGATAAAGGAAGATCAGCTACAGTACACCCCACCACCATTTGACACCCCCTCAAACCCCTCCCCAAGATCAGAATAAGTTTGATGGGATGCGGTAAGCTTTGAGGCATAAGTAGCAGGAGTAAAGGACATTTTCTATAATCGTTGAATTGTCCCCGTGTAATAATTTTAATTTAACAACAAGCAACGAGAAAGACATTGGTGGCGTCAGCCTGGAAATAAGCTTAACATATTCCCTATTTTCTTTTTTGCTCCTTTGTACCTGCGTAGTTTTTAGAATTTGTGTGTTCTCGTCATTGCCTCTTTGGCCAAAACTTGAGGCATAACAGTTCCCTACTTGAAGAACGAGAGCCTACTTATGATGAAATATTTTCATACAATTGAAGAGTGGTCCTGTGATGAAGCATGTCACCCTTGGGTGGGTGATGGATGGCCCAACATCCTTTAAATAACGTAACCAGAAAAAAAGAGACTTCTGGGATCTACTTATGATTGAGTAAGTAGCGAAACTTAAGGAAGTTACTACTTTGTAGGCTTCCATTGTTACTCCCTAGAGGACTAATGGTTTAGATGAACCTCATTTAATCTAGTGGTAAATTACATTTGTTAAAGCTGGTATTCCTATGACACACCTTGAACAAACTCTTCTTTACTATCCCTAGACAAACGTGTACTGTCGATTGTTGGCATAATTGCACCTCCAAAAGGCTGTACCTCAAAAGTATTCATGATCATTGTAGAGTATTAACCAAAAATATGTTATCAGTTTTTTTAGTGCTTGCACATTATATTAGTGATTGATTTCTACGTTTGTGGTTTCATTTTGAATTCCATGTCAATTGCTAATAGGCAACTGAAGGCACTTTCAGTAGCGTTTTCATCCAAAGATGTGATCCAAATGAAGATGTTTACTGAAAATACTGAGATTTGCCTACATGGCTGCTCAATCGTAAACGCCTTCCTTGGCACTTACATGGCTGGTGGTCTTAGTCCTTCATAAGAACGCTCACACCTCTTGAGTAGCCAGGCAGGCGAGGATAGTCCAGGACCTCGCGCTAGGCAGAAATCCATAAAGTCTGCTCCGACGAGGTGTAAATATTCAGCTTTCTGAACTAAGGGGTGGAGGGAGTATATAGATTTGTTTTCAGTGTTCTGGGAACAGACAAGAGACACTGCTCCAATCAGAACAGTATGGTTCAAAGTACTGATGACTACCAACAAGGTTAGAGGGTGCTATGCGGTTTTGCTCCCAGGCAAAACTAGGCGAGCTTGCTTGAGCTGGGGAAGGATGTCTATTCAAGCCCCCAAACTAAGTATTTGGTGAAAACTCCTTATTTGGAGAACTGGCTATTGGCAAGGCACTGGGAATTTGGGAGCATCATGTGCGCACAATGACCTACTAATGGGGAAAATATTTCATTCAAAGCATCCACCCCTCAAATAGGGGTCACAGGCATGCATTAACCACAATTGAGCTACAGACCGACAAACGCACACAGACAGGCACAGACAGACAGACACACAAACAAACGAAGGGCCCAGTAATGGGAGATGGCATGGAATTAACTGGAGTGTGTTGGGGGCGTAGGAGGGTGGTTGAGAATCTGTAGGTCTACACCTCAGGGGTACAGTGAAAATACTGTCCCCCAACTATAGAATGTGGCACAATGCCAGCCAGCATTCCATAGCCAGGTCAGGAGAATGAAAAGTTCACTTTTGTTGATTTCATTTAGCAGAGTCTAGACAACAAATAACAAGCTGCTCTGCACTTATGTTCTTACAGATAGAAATGGGTCTAGAATGCCCAGAAGTGACATAGGTAGACCCATGGGCACCTTCTCTAGACCAATCGTCAGAAATCTGTATGAAGGTCGGGACAAGGATCACTCACTGCTTCACAACCCAATCGGCCGACCTCGCCCTCGCCGAACCCCAGCGCATCCGCAGAGAAAGAACGGTTGGCAGAACCTTCTCCTACATCGCGGCCAAGACCTGGAACGAGCTCCCGATTGACATCAGACGCTCCCTCACCCTGCACATCTTCAGGAAGACCCTCAAGACCTGGCTCTTTGACTGACCGGAGCTGCTCCCCCGCCCCCAATGCCTTGAGACCCTCACGGGTGAGCAGCGCGCTTAAAATACCTGATTGAGTGATTGACAACTCCTTCCCCCCCCCACACCTATGGAAACACTGGTTGTGCAAAAAGGCCAGATACGGTCTGGGGCTCTCAGATGGGTGGCTTCACAAGCATCACAATATGACTGGACAGTCATGTTAATTGACTTTGACAAAGTCGGAGCCCCTCACCACGTAAGAGCCCTCTTGTCAATGCACATCTACATATGGAGCCACTTGGTGCTCTACTCACAGATAACAGCATAAAGACTCACCAATATGCCGATGTTACACAACTCTACTTGAAAGTCTCCTCTGCCTCAGACATCCAATGCCTCAAACACTGCCATCCCATCACCCAGATCTGGATATCCAACTTCTACTTGAAGCTCAACCAAACCAAGGGAGAATTCCTATTATTTGCCAAGAACAACAAACAAGATACAGTACAAACCGTCAAGGTTCAATGACCTGAATCTTGACGTACTCGATCCCAACATCTCACTGAATGCCAAATCACTTGGATTCACCCTGGACATCACCTCTCCCTCAAGGAAACCCCTGTCAGATAAACAAAAAGCACTAAATACCAGCTCGCTCTTCTAAACAAATACTTCAGAACTGCTGTGTAAGCCCATGTACTTTTGCATCCAGATGATGGTAATGCCCTTCTCCATGGCCTCCCAGACTCCACACTGGCACCGGCTAGGGGCATCATACATGCTGACACAAGTCCAGGGCCTGAAGAAATATGATCACATCACCCCCATCCCGATGGAACTCCATTGGCCCCCATTGCCAGCCCACACCATCTTCAGAACTAGCTGCATCATTTCCAAAGCCATAATGACCAGGACACCCGCTGATCTTGCAGACACGTTCACTATCTCTGGTGGTTCTCAGCACACCTGCAGTCAGGACACCCTCAGACTGTAGACTAAGATGTGTAACGAAAAAACCAAAAAAAAAAAACCCCCCCAAAAAAAACAGGCCTTTTCTATCTATGCACCCAGGATTCAACTCTTTAAAAAACACTACATCTCAAAGCATTAACCATCCTCAACCCACCTTCCTCTCCTATTACTCACCGACTTTAACAATGCAATCGACCATGTACAGCTCTCCGTTGCCTTTTGGCTAGGTTTGCGCTACAGAAATTCTATATACAAACATACATAAATACATGCACACTAAGGAAAATCCAGCACTGAATACTCCAGTCATCTTGCAGTGAAAGGTCCGATCTCAACCTGGTAGTTCACAAAACCTGGTCACCGTTAATCAAGATGAGCAAGTTTCTATCCTAGGTGCAGAGGTTATCCTCTATGTCATCCCAGGAGAATGTCCAGCGCCCTTAAGCAGGAAGGGAGAATAGCCTAAAGCCTATTGGTTGGTGATAGCATCATGGAGACCTCCCCTCTATGCTGTGTATTTGTTGGGAATATATAAGCCTAGCACGGTCATAAGTGCTATACTAATGGTTGCTGTTTATTGAGTTCTCTGAAAAAATCTCTTCAAACATGGCATCGCTTCAGAGTGTGCACACAGTTACTGTTGAAGCATATTTGCTCTACTGTGTGAATTGTAAATACACCAGAGGACTCAATACCCTCTGGGCAAACTCATCTATCTCTCACTTCTCAGAGCCTTGCAACTCCAGGATGCAACTTTTAGGTGTGGCCTAGGAACAGCTTTAGTTGCCCTGATAGCCTCATGTAAATTAAAACAAAAAAAATTAAAAATGTATGCTCACTTAGGTCAGCCCTCTTCATCCAGTGGTCTTTTCAACTGTCATTCACATTTTGGTTCCACCCACTGCATAATACAACATGTGGCAATGGGTAAGCCCACCGCAGCCACGGCCTGCTCTACGAGTGGCAGCATTTTACTTCATTATGTGCACATCTGCTTAAAAAGAAGTGCACCCTGAGTGGGAGGCAAGATGGCGGTCGGTTGAGAACGTAGCGGCGCACAGGAGCAGAGAGCTCAGCTTTTTTTCAAAAATTATGCTGTGAAACAGTCAGTAATAACGGACAGCAATGATTTCAGGGACACAAACAGAGACACTACAGACCGCCCCAAACCTACAAGGACGCTATGTACAGCTGGTCGGAGCATTTATTGGACTAGCGGTACTCCGGTATTTTAAATACCTTAAAAGTGTTGCTGTGACAGTACCTGTCAGCTGTGTTGGCGGTCGAGGGAGCCTGCGGTCGACATTGGCGGTATCGGTGGCGGTTGCCTCGGGGTCAGAGGAGACTGCGGGGATGGGTCCAAAGTCGGCAGCGGCGGCTGTGGTCAGGGCGAAGGCACGCCTTGTGTCGAGGAATCATGCTGGGACTGCGGAGACAGGAGTGGACGCGGAGTTGGCTGAGGAGGGTGTTTCCCCGGATCGGACGCCGGGGTGAGGACGCCGTGGAGAGAAAGCGGAGGTGATTCAGGAGAAGAAGGGGAGAGGCGGAGCCATGGCGAAGACGCGGCCGGCTGGCCCCTCAGTGGTAGATCTGCTGAGAGGTCCTGGGGGAAAGGCAATCCCGGTGCCTGTGGAAAAAAGAGATGAAGGTGGCTTGATGGCAGCAGGTCAGGCACTGGGAATTGCATCGGGACAGGGAATGCCTGAGTTTAACTCTATACCCCTACCCTCAGTGAGACTTGATGGGGGAGGGGCTGAATCTGATAGTGGTGTACCAGCGATGCCAGAGGTAGAATCCACCCCCATAGAAGTCAATACTGATAACCTGCATCAAATGCCGACAGAGAATATGATCGAAAAAGAAAAGGAAAAGGAAGCTGAAAAGGAGCTTGATTTCTTTTCAGTTTCAGATGGAGGGGAATGGTCAGAGGAACTTACTGATAGCACTACAGATTTGAGTAATAGCAATCTAGAACTGACAGATGGGGGGGAAGTCAAAGACAATTCTGAGGAAAAGAAAGAAAAAGTCACGAGAAAGAGACCTTACCTGGGATTATACCCCCTCGACCCAGCTTATTAGTGCCTCGGCAAATGGACATGCATCAGAGAAAGTATGTGGATCTAATCCATCAACACTCGAGGCTATTTTTCAGGCAGTATCTATCCGCCGCGAGGAGACGCGCCAAGATGGGCGCAAAGTACAGGCGGCTATGAGGAAAGTACAGGGGGTGGTGCGAAAATTGACTAAAACTTGCAGCGCTTTTGGGGAATGGATGACGGATCTGGAGGCAAGGATTGGTACCACAAATCAGATCTTGCAAACACTCAGGAATTAGCTAATTCTCATGAAGCACAAATAGCCGACATTCAGTGGAAACTGGAAGAACATGAGAATAGTCAGCGACGCAATAACCTACGGGTTTTGGGGGTTTCTGAGGGGGCGGACGTCCGTACATATGTTATAGAGCTGCTCAAAGAGACACTGCCTGAGCTTACGGACTGGAACTGGGCAATGGAGGTTCAACGAGCCCATAGAGTCCCTTTTATACAAAAGCAACCCGTGAGGGTAGGGCCTTTACCTCGGGCTATTTTGGTATTTTTTGGTAGTTTTTTACTACGGCAAGCTATCTTTGAAAAGGCAAGACCGGAAGCAAAGAGATCCAGGAATGGAGTCTCTTATTTTGTCCGCCCAGATTTTTGTCATACCACCGTCGAAAGACGGTGGAGGTTGAGACAAATGATTAAACCCTTTCAGGATAAAAATGCTCCGGCCTTCTTAAACAACCCTGCTCGGCTGAAAGTTGTCTGGGGTGGTCAAACACGCTTTTTCATGTCCGAGGTGAAAGCCAAGGAATATTTGGATAGTCTTACAGGATAAGAAAAAAAAAGAAAAAAAAAAAGAAGAAGAAGTGAGGGAAGAAAGTATGGTGTGCTTAAAGGTATTGCAAAATATAAACACAGGGGGAAAATCGGGTGTTTTAAAGGGGGTTAAAAAAACAAATAATAAAATAAAATAAAGAAAATAAAATCATCACAGCATGCATTTGGTTAGAGGATTGTGTAATTTAGGGCTCTCAATTCTGTGCGACGTATTCGTCATGCACAGACACTTGTCTGAGCGCCTTTCGGAGAGGGTGTTGGGGTGGGAAGGGGTGGGAGTGGGGTGGTTGAGGCGGGGGCAAAATATAGAAAAGTCATACTCAGAGGAGAAGAGGAAACATGGAGACAATCAAATGGAAAAGGTAAAAAGCAGAATAGGAACTGTTTTGTGTTGGAAAAAATGGGAAGTAAGGAAAGAATGTTAGGGATACGAAGTATTGGTATAGAAAAAGATAGATGGGGAGGTTAAATATTTGCTCCATTAATGTGGCAGGTTTGAATGATGCAGCTAAGAGGGCGAAATTGGGCGAATTTGTGAGGACGAATTCATTTGATATTGTCTGTTTGCAGGAGACCCATGTCCCATGGGAAAAAAGAAATTAGTTGAAAATTCGGGGATATAACCTTTTGATATGTACGTCCCAAACTTCAAATATCCGCGGAGTTGGCATTCTGGCTAAAACATCTTTGGAGCAAATTAAACTAAAAGTAGCCGATGCCCTAGGGAGTGGGCAATTGTTGAGTTAGGGTTGGGGCTTACTATTTGCTCTGTTTATGGATCGAATTACGACGACCCCCAGATCTTTGAGGATCTTGAGCTAGAACTTGCGACTTGGTCTACTCCATTAATTGTATGCGGAGATTTTAATATTGCCCTGGACCCGCAACAAGGTCAAGTAAATCAAGGGACATATCAGGGGCGGAAACCTCGAGTATATAGGGCATTAATATCACTTAATAGGAGTCATGGGCTGGTCGATTTATGGATAGCCAAAAAACCCCAAAACAATGTAGGATATACATATTACTCGTGTCCACACAAAAATACGTTAGAATTGACTATTTTTTCGGAACTACAGACCTACTTAGCCAGGGTAGTATTAAAACTCTACCTAAGTTCATCTCTGATCATAACCCGCTAATTTTAGGGGTAGAAATTTCAGGCTTTCGAAAAGTAAGGGGCAAGTGGTCATTTGATAAGAAGCTTTTAGTCAATACTAGATATATCGAACATATAAGAAATTGGGCATGTGAATACTTTGATATCAATAGGTATAGTGCCTCGAGAACAATCGTCTGGGATTCTTTTAAAGCGGGTCTGAGAGGCGAAACTATTAGTTATACAGCCAGGGTTAGAAACCAGCGCGTGAAAGAAAATCAAGAATTAATGTATAAACTCAAAAAGGCGGAAGAGGAGCACGTCCTATTGATTAGACAGGGACAAGATGTAGCACAAAATCAGGGGCAAATCATGGCTCTTAAGGCAGAAATGAATAGTTGGCTTGCTCAGAGATCGGCAGAAGAGTATCAATCTCAACGGAGTATCTCATATGAAAGTGGGGAACTAGTGGGAAAGAGATTAGCTCTCCGTACTAGACAAAGGATAGCGCAGAATCAAATATCGGATATCAAGGTGAATGGGCAAGTTTACTCGGATCCAGATGATATAGCTAGGGTGTTTCAGGAATACTACCAGGTGTTGTATTCAGAGGAAAGGGCTAAGGATACAGCTTTGACCCCGGAGTATGTTAGCCAATTGGTGACTAACGGTGAGTTGGGAGAGGTTTTAGATAGGCCTCATAAAGAAGACTTAGAGATGGATATTACACTGGAGGAGATTCAAATAGGTCTGCAAAATATGGCCTCATGTAAGGCCACGGGTCCTGAAGCAATACCTCTTGAACTATATAAAATCCTGGGTGTAACAATAATGCCTCTCCTGTTAGATCTTTTTAGAGGTATTCAATGTAGTGGTAACACCCCGGATTCATGGAAAGAAACAAACATCATACTTTTTCCAAAAAAAGGGAAACCACCTGATAACCCAGGGTCATACAGGCCAATTTCTTTGATCAACACAGATACCAAAATCTATTCCAAGATCTTAGCTGCTCGACTAGGGAGGATCATTGGCCAGCTGGTTTCCCCCTGGCAACATGGATTTATACCCGGAAAGGAAACAACACATCATATTCGCATAACAATATCACTATTTGATGTGATGTCCGGTACGGGGGGGCCAGATGGCAATGATCCTCCTAGATGCCGAAAAGGCATTTGATCGAGTAACATGGGAATTTCTGTGGAGGATATTGGAATTAAAAGGGTTTTTACAAGGATTTATCAGGGCATTAAAAGCAATGTATCGTGATCCAAGAGCGCGGATACAAGTGATGGGGAGAGAGTCGGGAGATATTTTAATATCCAGGGGGACCAGGCAAGGCTGCCCCTGTTCACCTATACTATTTGCTTTGTACATTAACCCCCTAATTGAGAAACTACTACAATCATGTAAGATCAAACCTATAGTTATTAGGGGGTATGAGACCAAAGTCTTGGCTTATGCCGATGATGTGGCAATTTTTACACCAGACCCAAAAGAGGCCCTTGGGGAAATTGATCATATAGCTGAAAGTTTCGGCCTCCTGTCAGGATATGCTCTAAATAGAGGGAAAACAATTGTTATCTGCACAGATAACATGGATTTTAATGATCCAAGTCGAGCGGAATTGGCAGTTTATCTTGGGGTGCGAATTACAGCAAAGGTTGATGATATAATCAAAATGAACTTTGACCCACTGATTAAATCTATAGCCATTGATTTAAAGAGAGTGAATGGGCTACATCTGTCCATAATTGGGAGAGGGAATTTTCTAAAAATGGCTATTCTGCCCAAGATTCTGTACTTATTTTGGTCTATTCTGCTTGCCTTGGAGGACCATCTATTGAAGACCATTGACTATTTTTTCAAATTTTATCTGGCAATATGGGAAGGTGAGGAGGGCCTTGAAGTATTTAACACTACCACAGGATAGAGGAGGACTTGCAAT
Source organism: Calotriton arnoldi (assembly GCA_963921515.1). Classification (NCBI taxonomy): domain Eukaryota; kingdom Metazoa; phylum Chordata; class Amphibia; order Caudata; family Salamandridae; genus Calotriton; species Calotriton arnoldi. The sequence continues at coordinate 270,049 of CAWUFW010000598.1, read as the reverse complement.
TCCAAATATCACATTATACTATTGGGCCGCTCTATTACAACAGATGATGTTTTTATTAGTAATAGATAGAAGCAGCGATGAGGAGAAGATAGCAAGAATACCTACAATATTTGAACTTGCTTTAGGGAAAGAGGCCTCTGGATTGCTATTAAAACAACTAGAGCAAAGCTACTATAAAAAAGTTTGTTTTAAGATTATACAGAGCGCATGGAGGATATGGAAACAAATATCAAAATTTATGGGAATCCCCAAGGTTACTAAATATACCCCCCTGTGGCATGCATCGCTATTTCCGACACTAGCCTATGATGCTATGGGGAAATATTGGGAGAGTAGGGGGGTGAATACAATTGGAGAGTTTTATGGGGGGGAACAACTTGCCCAATTCTCTAAGCTCCAACATGATTATGAAATAGCTCCCAATCACTTTTTTAAGTTTATGCAGATCAGGAGTATCCTTATGGCATATAGACCAATTATTAGAACTGATGATATAGCCCTGATGGATCTCATTAACAAAAAGTCATGTAGAATCAGAAATATATATACTTTATTACTCATAGCATTACCAGATGACTTAGAGAAGAATGAGACGTCCTGGAGTATGAAATTGGATAACCAGGATGTGGATATATATATATATATATATATATATATATATATATATATATATATTTCTTCCAAAAAGCACTCTCTGAACCTCCACACAGGCGAACAGAGAGACACAGACCCAGGGAATAGTGGCAGGCAAGTTGTTTTATTCTCCTCTCACTTGTGACGCGTTTCGAGCACCCTCTGCCCTTGTTCACATATATATATATATATATATATATATTATCTACTGGCGGTCGCCAGTAGATAGTTATAGTTACAACCTATTATCCATAGGAAATCCGCGACATTCTATTTGAAATAACTCTCTTGCCGGTTGACGTATCTTTGCAAAATTTTCAAACTTTGTGGGGCGCTCCGGTCCGCTCCTACCCTGAAAGTCTCGGGGGGATTCGTCAGCGGGGCCGAGAAAAAGGGGGTCCAAAACGCGTTTTCCCCATGCAATTTTCCATAGGAAACTTTAGACACGGCTACAGCCCGAACTGCTGAACGGAATTACACCAAATTTGGCAAAGAGGTAGTTCTTGGTTCAGAAAGAACCCTTTTTGTTAAATGGTGTAAATCCGTTCAGTAGTTGCTGAGAAAATCAAAAGTAAATATATATCTATGGCCGCGTCGGATTCGCGCACCCTCCCGATCACGAGCTGCATGCTAATTGGCTGTCAACACTCCAAATCAGGAAGTGTTGGCAGCCATTTATCCTCGGTAGAACCGAGGGACAGAAACAAGTGCGCAAAACGCACAAAGGGGGCAGGGTAGAAACACCCTGACCCCTAGGTCTGCTCAGGGGGTCCCACAAGGACCCCTGGGCAAATTTTTCTTTTTTTTTTTTTTTTTTTTTAAATCGGCAGGATGCGCTCAGGAGCGCGGATCCTGCCGGAAAAAAAAATCGAGCGCGGTCTCCGCGCTCGATGTTATTGGCCCCGGGTGGCCCAAGTCCCGGGGGCATGGTGGGGGGTTTTAATTTATGTAGGGGGCCTCTAAGGCCTCAAGCCCGAGGACCGCCACCCCCGGGGCTTTATTTAAAAATGATGGCGGGAGGGCTCTGAGCCCTCCCGCAGCCCGAGGACCGCCACCTCCCGGGGCTTCTTTTTTTTTTTTTTAAACCTGTGTGGGGGCTCCAGCCCACATGCCCCGAGGACCGCCACCTCCCCAGGGCACTAAACATTTAAATATGGGGGTCCGTTACGGACCCAAGCCCAGGGACCACCACCTCCCGGGGCTGTGCACTGAATGGGAGGGGCCGCGCGGCCCCCTCCTGGAGCCCTTGATGGCCCTGGGGACCACCACCCCCATGGCCGGCTCCTGCAGTGTCCCGGGTGCCTACCCCGGGACACTGCTGTTTGCTATGACAGGACGGGAGCCTCGCGGCTCCCGTCCTGTCATAGCAAACCTGGTTTGCATTTTGAAAGAGAGAGCAGGAAACCTGCTCTCTTTCAAAATGCAAACCAATGCTTTCCACATGGGGAGCAGCATGTTAGCTGCTCCCCATGTGAAAGCAATGCCGGCTTCCGCAGGAGGCGGGGAGCCGGCTGGGACTGTGGGGGATTGGGGACCCCCACAGTCTCCAACGTGAGGCCAGGCCCCGGGGATGGGGTCCCGGGGCCAATACAGGCCCAGGGAAGGGGGCCACGCGGCCCCTTCCCGTTTTTTTTTTAAATAAAAAAAAAAATGCTCAGGCCCGGGGGATGGGGTCCCCGGGGCCAAAAGTGGGCAAGGGAAGGGGGGCCACGCAGCCCCCTCCCATTAAAAAAAAAAAAAAAAAAAAAAACGACCGGCATCGTGCCGGAGGCCCGCCCCCTCCCTGCAGTACTCTGCAAACGCGCCCCCTGGCGCGTTTGCAGAGGAAGCGAATTCCCCTTGAATACTGGGGGTCCCTGGGAGCCAACTAGCCCACCAGGAACCTCCAGTATGCGCCAGGGGCTGCCTTGCAGAGACGTGTACATAGGCCACGCCCCTTTTACACCTCTCTGCAACGCAGCTCTGTGGCGCTTTTGGAGGTATATGGTGGGCTAGTTGGACTCCAGGGACCCTCAGGATTCAAGGGGACTTAATCCCCCAACTTAAAACGCACCACAGGGCGCGTTTGCACAGTGGTGAAGGGAGGGGCGGGGCTTCATGTGACATGTGTGCAAACAGGCCCCGTGGCGCGTTTTAAGATGGGGGATTAAATCCCCTTCAATCCTGAGGGTCCCTGGGGCCAACTAGCCCAAAAGGTACATCCAGAAAGCGCCACAGAGCTGCGTTGCAGAGAGGTGTAAAAGGGGTGTGGCCTCTCTACACGTCTCTGCAACGCAGCCCCTGGCGCATACTGGAGGTTCATGGTGGGCTAGTTGGCCCCTAGAGAACCTCATGATTCAAGGGGACTTAATCCCCCAACTTAAAACGCGCCACGGGCGCGTTTGCACAGATGTCACCTCAGGCCCCGCCCCTCCCTTCACCATTGTGCAAATATTCCTCTAAAATCTGCCTTACTACGAATTCCGATTTACTCACCTGTTATCAGGAGAGACCTCAGTGCTGCATCTTTCAGCCCAGTACTGGTCCTGAAAAGTAATTTTAACCGTACTTACCGGTAACTTGAATTTCCTTCATAGGCGAACATTGACTGGTTTCACTTGGAAATTCTTCTAAGTGTGGAGTTTTGGAACTTTAAAATATTCCTCTAAAATCAGCCGAAATACGAATTCCGATTTACTCACCTGTTATCAGGAGAGACCTCAGTGCTGTATCTTTCAGCCCAGTACTGGTCCTGAAAAGTAATTTTAACCGTACTTACCAGTAACTTGAATTTCCTTCCATAGGCTAACATTGACTGGTTTCACTTGGAAATTCTTCTAAGTGTGGAGTTTTGGAACTTTAAAATATTCCTCTAAAATCAGCCGAAATACGAATTCCGATTTACTCACCTGTTATCAGGAGAGACCTCAGTGCTGCATCTTTCAGCCCAGTACTGATCCTCAAAAGTAATTTTAACCGTACTTACCAGTAACTTGAATTTCCTTCCATAGGATATCATTGCCTGCTTTTTGCTGAAAAAGTTTCTAAGTGTTGATTTTTGAAACATACAAATATTCCTCTAAAATCAGCCGAAATCCGAATTCTGATTTACTCACCTGTTATCAGGAGAGACCTCAGTGCTGCATCTTTCAGCCCAGTACTAATCCTCAAAAGTAATTTTAACCGTACTTACCGGTAACTTGAATTTCCTTCATAGGCTAACATTGACTGGTTTCACTTGGAAATTCTTCTAAGTGTGGAGTTTTGGAACTTTATAATATTCCTCTAAAATCAACCAAAGTACGAATTCCAATTTACTCACCTGTTATCAGGAGAGAACCCAGTGCTGCATCTTTTAGCCCAGCACTGACCCTGAAAAGTAATTTTAACCGTACTTACCAGTAACTTATATTTTCTTCCATAGGAATCCATTGTCTGGTTTTCAGCAGAAAAGTTTCAAAGTGTCGATTTTCACAAACTACAAATATTCCTTAAAAATCGCCTGTATGACTTAAACGCATTCTTTCAACTGTTTACAGGAGATGCACCAGTGCTGGATCCAGGATCCAACACTGAATAAGAAAAAGTAACGATAACAGTTTTTACCTGCTAAGTGAATTTCCTTCCATAGGATAACATTGGTGATTCTATGAGAAAAAGTTTCTAAGTGTCAACTTTTAAAATACAATAATATTCCTTAAAAATCACGACTATAACCAAAACGCTTTTACTCAACTGTTTACAGGAGATGTACCAGGACTGAATCTAGGATCCAGTCCTGTGGTTAGAAAAAGTAATCCATAAAGTAACTAATTGCATTTAACTAGAAATTCACATTGAGCTGAATGTTGCATTGTGTTTGAAAATGTGTTGCCCATTGCAACAACTGTAACTACTGTACTTAAAAGTCTATTGCCTATGTGCAAAGTATTTAAACTAAAGTAATTCATTCTGAGAAAGTATTTTTTGTAATGTAATGTATAATGTAATTACAATGTAATTTAAAAATAAAATATGTAAAAAAAATTGTTTCTAAAAATGTAGTAAATCAGTATGAAAAAATTAATATAACAATTAATACATTTAAAAATTGTCATTTACAAAACCTTTGAAATTCACTGAAAAAACCATAGGTTTCAGATATGTTATAGTTAGAAATTAGCATTTAAAAAACCTTTGAAATTCACTGAAAAAACCATAGGTTTTAGGGACAGTTATAGTTAGTTGGACATTTTACTCGTACAAAACCCGTGAAATTCCCCGTTATAGTTAGTTCAGCTAACTATAACTCGCGCCCGCAATGCACTGCTGATGACGTCACATATTACATCACTCATGACATGGTCAGTGACATCACTGATGACATCACTGATGACATCTCAAATGACATCACTGATGACATCATCCACGTGATAATCTGATGCAGCTCTTCACACCCTAATATAACCTTTGATACACCCAATCTAAATTACAGACTGCCATTCGCAAAACCATAGACACTCCAACACCAATAACTACATACCCACTCACTGATTCTTAGGTCTACACACACACATCCACTCACTCACCCGTACAGTCACTCATACTTATGGTCACTCAGTACAGGACTATCATATGCACTCTTACTCCTATATAGACACTCAAACACCGCCACTCATCCATCGAGGTACTCACACACCTAGTCAGTCATGCAAATAATTAAACACACTGCCATACACAGTTATACACACACCAGCTCACTTAATCATACAAATACTAGCACATTGTTATGCTCTTATATAATCACTGATACAAGCACACACTCATCCATACAGCCACTATCACAATCACTCACTCTCGCTTATAGCTATTTATATACTCCAACACACATATATACTGCCTTTCACATATCTAGTTACTCACACATGTACCACTGGGACATACATTCACTCACTAACACACTCTTACACACACTTACCCACCCATACAGTCTATCACAGATGCACTCTTGAAACCATCCACCCAGTGAATCACCCACTCACACATCTATGCACAGTCGCACACACCCCATCCACACAAACACTCAGGCACCCATACAGATACTCAGACAACAAATCAATAACTCTTATAGACACTCATGTAGCTATTCACAAACCCATGCAGCCACTTACACAGCAACAGACAGACGGATACAGACATTCACCCAGTTTAGTCACTAACCCATGCATTCAGTAAGATACGTTAAATCACTCACTTATAGAGTCAGTCACGCACCTACTAAATCATCCATACAGACACTTACACACCCACTCATTCTTCAATACGTCTTTCCCTATATATATTAAAAATATTTAAACTTTACAGAAACACACAGTCACTGGATGATGTCATCAGTGATGTCATTTGAGATGTCATCAGTGATGTCATCAGTGATGTCACTGACCATGTCATGAGTGATGTAATATGTGACGTCATCAGCAGTGCATTGCGGGGCGCGAGTTATAGTTAGCTGAACTAACTATAACGGGGAATTTCACGGGTTTTGTACGAGTAAAATGTCCAACTAACTATAACTGTCCCTAAAACCTATGGTTTTTTCAGTGAATATATATAAGTTTAGACTTATCTGCCAAAATATTTTTATCATCAAACTTAAAAGCACAATTATATAAAACTATTTTTAACCTGCATTTTACACCTGCTAAATTATTTACTTGGGGGAAAAGGGTCGATGATAAATGTCCCAGATGTGGGATGGGACCGGCCGTACTGACACATATGTTCTATGAGTGTGCGAAATTAACCCACCTAAAATTAGGGCTGCTTAGATTCTGGCAGAAGCTATTTGGTCTTAATTTCGAACTGACCCCCACCTTAGTGATCCTGGGATATGATAGCTCTTTGGGTCTCAATAGGGAACAGGAATATTGTCTCTTTTTAGGTACAGCTATCTTTAGAATAATGCTAGCGGCTCGATGGAAAGATATAGAACCCCCGACCTTTCCGATGTGGCTAGCCAGGTTGCTTGATGTTTGGAAACAAGAGGTCTCCCTATATGCATGCAGGGGTAGGCAAGTCAGAACCCGGGGGCTAAAAATATGGGCATATATTGCTGAATGGAGTAGGGAAGTTAGGGGACCGGAATAGGTTAAAACACATAAAACATTGTATAAAGTTTTTTTTTTTTTTTTTAAATGATTGCTTTAAATTGTTTTATGGGTGAATTTGGGGCTATATTTAAATAAGCTATCTACATCTATGTACTGTATTTTCTGATCAAATGCTATTTATTCCTATTTTTAGTACATTTAACAGTCTTGGTGAGGAATTTGCGACATATATTGGTTTTATGTATTTTTTACCAATTATTCAATGAAATGATTTTCATGTTGTTTTTATTGTAAAATAGTCTACTCTGGGTATGAATAAAAAATAAAAATAAAAATAAAAAGTGCACTTCAGTGCCAGGGCTAGTATGTCAATACTTCACTTTGCCGGTGCCTTTTTATTTCCGTTGTTCATTCTTTTTATTTTTTTCAGTCATTAATCATGTGTGTTTAAAGTATGTTGTCAGGTTGCAGCAACTGAAAGCCAATAGTACCCTTTCTTTGCACGAATGAGAATGATATTTTCCTGTGATTTGCAATAAAACTAAAAAGGGTTTCTATACCTGTTCTAACTACATCTCCCTGCTAGGAAGCACCTGTACCGCTCTATTAAAAGTGTATGCTATGTTTATTATTTTTTTATTGTAAGCATATCACAGCATATGCTTGCAATAAAAAATGTAAACAATAACAGTCACACCAGTTGTCAAGTCTAGACCTATTGGCTTGCCAACGCTTGTTCTCTCCAGTTACTAGGTTCTTCTAAAGATGTAGCATCTTAGTGCAATATCAGATTTTAGAGACATTAAAAGCCACACTCCATGGCATGAGAGATTAGGACTGGACTCTGCAACTAGCTTATAACTGGCACATCAACGCCCCTCCCGACCCCCCAACATTTACTGTGAAGCACTGTGATGCATGTTGGGTAAGAGATAACCAGCATGGGTGCTGGAAGTATGGGGGTGGGGTGGTAGTGCTGCAGCACCCCCCAAAATAACCAAACTATACTGGAGTTTTTAAGATCAATGAGCAATAAAGTTGCCTTTACAGTTTGTTTGCATCTTCTCACACTTGCTGTGCTTTCAAAGATGGAGGTCAAATGTCAGGCCATGTCTTCTGACAAATTGCTGCTTTTCATTTTAACATTAAGATTGGTTTTACTTTTCTTTCTCGGATTGCAAAGTGAGGATTTTGTAAAGTGAACAATGTGGCAATCCTGCTGGGGATCATGGAGTGTGAAAGGAAACGCTGTAGGATATAAAAACAAAAAATTCTAAAACACATTTTAATAGCTGCAAATGAACTGCACAAATATTTCCTAATATATCAGCAGTTAAAAGCACAAATGAAAAATAGTGTAAATTCTGAAGTGTGACGGAAACAAAGGTCACAAGGGATCAAAACAATCCAAGAAGCTGTACTTTGTGATGCGCAAATGATATGTATTTGCTGAGTCCCATTTTCCAAACATTATCGTTTGTGCAGCATATATTTTATCAGTAAAAATGTATGCGAGTGCAAATGGTGTGGCCATGTCAATGGAAAATGCACTGACTATAAACTAGTGTGCTACCACACCGTGCTTTAATAATACATTTGTGACAGTGTGCTCCAAAAAGCACCACCAACTACATTCTACACCCTTCTCACCAGTACTTAATTTGTAAAAGAATAAGTGCTGGGGCTCTCGTCAGGAGGCCACTGCAGCTTGCACCACACATTGCCCCTGCCAGCTGCCAATGACAGTACAAAGACAGCTACTAACCATCACACTCTTACAAGTGTGACAATTCAGACTATTTCGGGTCCCCAAAGCTATAAGAATGGCTCGGGAGGCAGGCATTAGTCATTGTAAATGTAAATTGAAATAATAAATGGCTATTGTTGTGCTCATACCTAAATTAGCCAGACATCGCCACCATGTGGCAGACTGTCATAAGCCCCAGTGCAAGCAATTAGGTGCCAGTGCCGAAAACCACCGGCTGAAATTAAGCACTGCTTCTCACTCTTCTGCTGAATGGGCGTGGCGCATTTGCTACACTTGAACAATGCTTGGATTTTCACAAACTCTAAAAATTCTGTGATGCAACTTTGATGGCAGCAGCGTACTCTGACAGTTGTTCTAGCACCACTGGTAAGCAGCGGCATATTCATCTGCCTGGACGGGATCTGCACACTAATGCAAGGCAGCACTATCACACAAAATCCGAGTCACCCTGATACTGGCCAAATCAGGCCGCATTCCCAGTGCCACCTGCGGCCCAAACCTACAGGATACAGCCAGGGCTCCTGGTGTACATATACAGCTGGGAGACTCCACCTGTCAGGCAAACTACGAGAGGGCTGTGACTATGGCGAAGGAAGAAAGACACGGCTGCTGTAATGGCACCCAAGGAGGGTACCTCACAAAATGAGTAGTATTTAGGGGAACGCACAGTTGCTCACCACCAGTTCTGCATATTGGCAATTTTTTAAAATTATGAACAATGTTTAAAAAATCAAAAAGTGAAATGAGAAAGAAAAAAAAAAAAAAATCTACGAAGCTTACTTTATCATCAACTTCTTTGTTTTCCCTTTGCCTATTAAACATACTAAAGTGACCCGTTTCCCACTCACAGAAATAAAGTAGAAAGGTCATGATTTAACTACATTTTAACAATAATGTGAAATGTAATCAGTTAGTATTGTGCATTAACTGTCTGCAAAATAAGTTGCTTTGCGGTAAGTTGCTTTGGAGGTGAACCCCAATGCATGGCCATGGCCGAGCATGTAACTGATGGCAAGAAGCATGCAGAATCCATCCGCAACGATGGAGAACTGGAGGAAGCCCTCAAAGGTAGATACAGACATAGGCAGAGTTAATCACATGGAGGGCTTAAAAGCTCATCACCTCCAGTGGCTCTCTGAGCACTCGCAATGAGGACACCATTGGATTGAAGACAAAGAAGTTTAAAAGAAAACAAGGCAATAGGCTTTCTCCATCTATGCACCCAAGATCTGTAACGACATCTATGCATCCATTAGGACCGCATCAACCCTACTTGAAGTTAGGAAAGAGCTGAAGACACACTTCTTTACATCATGACAAAGCAGCTCCACTCTCAGAACCCAGCTCCTCCTCCAATCACTCATTGACTGTATCCTTGCCCTTATCCCTGTATCGTGTTCTGCTGCCTTTCGGCTAGGTTTGTGCTATACTAATAATACATACAAAAGATGAGCAGTGCATGATGTGTGCCAGGGCCTGCCCTAGTCGTCTGTCCTATTGAACGAGGGGCTGGTCTTTCAGAGTCCCATTGACTTCAGTTTCCCTCTTGCTATTTAACTTGTATCTTGGTCATTCAGCTCGTCCGCTGCACACGTTAAACTCGAGCACTACTTGTACGCAGATGGTACTCCGGTGCTGCTACATCTGCAAGATCAAAATCCCAATACTTCCTTACGTATCTCTTAGGCATTTGAGTTCCTCTGTTATCGGGTGAACAAAAACATTTTGTGGTTGTGATCATGGCCAGAGTCTCGGAGATCCCATCTGCAGCCCTCACAGATGGTAAGAACTCTAGCTACTTAGTCAGATGCTAAGCTTTCTGCATCACAGCAGGTAGATGGTACTTCCAAAGTATGCAACCTCCGTCTTAGTAGGATAAAAAGGGTCTGTTTTCATCTTTTCTACAGAGAGTCGTCGCGATTGACAAATGTATGTAAAGTCGTCCTGATTTTGGACATCGGCTTTACCGAGGGCTCCCCAAGGAGAGATTTGCTAGACTTCACCGTATACAAAACACAGCAGTGAGGTCACTTTCAGTCTGGAGAAATCTGACCACACTGGCCAACTTCCCTGGCGACCCTTTCACAAAAGAATTTCCCTTCATGATGTTTGATTCCTCACATCTCATTTTAAGTGAAGATCTAAATTTCAGGAGGAGCAGTTCTCTAAGCACACATCTCGGGTTACCCTTAGATCAGCGTTTCTTAACCTGGGGTCTGCGACACCTACTCAGGGTGTTCACGACTGTTTCGAAAATTAAAATATTAGAAAATTAATTTAGTACATATACAAAAATGCAAACTTAAAATGCTCTGAATTTTAAATTGGAAGTTAAACTTTAAGTGGGCATTCTTATCTTTATTTGTGGGAGAGGCGCAAGTGCGGCAAATTGCATCTAGTATGAATTTGTGGCATCAACTGAAGCAGCACTGGTATGCACTGACAAACAAAAGCATGCATTTGGAGCAAAAAAGACAAACCAATGTGCTAGAGTCTTCCTGATCGCTTTGTCTTTTAGAAATAAAACTACATTTTGAAAAGCTTCAAATGTTCTGTTAAAATTTAGATTTGTTCATGTTTTTGTTCAGGAATTGAATAACATATTTCATCATTTGTGTATTTATTTGATGTATACTCGTTTCTGTATTTTTGACTGGTGTTTTGACCACACAAAAATTGTAAAATTTGTTTAGGCTGGGGTTAGCAGACTCCAGTAAGGATTCATCGGGGGTCCACAGGAGTCAAAAAGGATAAGACCCACTGCCTTAGATCAAGAACCGGAAGAGGTGCACCCCATTGACAGGAGGGGAAATCAGTGGAGGGAGGGAAAGAGGAGGACAAGAGAAGAGAGCAGCAGAGCAGTGAAGGGAAGAAAATACAGACTTATGCAAGTCTTAACATATCATGGCAATGGAAAGTGTACGTTTCCCATCATCCATCCCATCACCACAGGCCTGCTTCATTATGCAGGCAGAAGGGGTGCACACCTTTTCTACTGCAGACAGTGGGTGTTTTTCTAATTTTATGAGTTTGCAACAACACTTACTTGGTTTACCATACAATGTCAATATTTCAAAATATGCCATGGGCGCCCATGAGCAAAACAGGACAAACATTTGCTATAGGATCAGCAGACCAGAACAGGAAAAAAGCGATTCAGAAGCATTCGGATGTCTTAAACTACCAAACACGTTAAAAAGAATGAAGCCATGCAAGACTGCACCAGCAACAGCAGCCAGGGTTAGACTGAGATAGAAAATAGGCTGGAGAATTAGTGAATTAAATAGCGAACAAAGTGGCCCATGTTTGCAAATTGGGGCCATTTTGAACTTATAAAGACAGCTGTTTAAGTATTTTGCAAGGTATGGAAGACTGCATGGATTTGAGCTTGTTACAGGCAATCATTGTTTTAATATGTAGTACATTAAAAGTAAAAACCGGCCCAGCAGTCCATAAAACAGCCCCCAAAACAGCCCCCAAAAACCTGCCCAAACACGGACCATTCAGACCAGCCCATCGGACATGCCCGATTGCCCTGTAAGCCAGTCAGACCCTGACAGCAGCCAAATTAGGCGATGTCAGACGCCGCCAACAGAGAGCACTGTGCATGGCATTGGCACTAAAATTCTAATCAATTGTTACATTTTGAAAACTTATTTGTACAACATACATTGATAATGCAGAGGAGACCGCAGAAACTTGTTTTAAAGAATTTTTAATATTGGTGCATCTTGTTTGGTCTGGGTTGACAGTGCTGCTGGCTTAAGACCTATTGCTTACAATATAGGTAGTATGATCAACCCCAATTAAGCCATTGACTTATTTGCATAAGCACCTTCAATTCATTGCCTTCAGACATGGTCAATAAAATATTAGATTATCCCAGAGCATTATTTCTCTCTTATTGTCAAGCTGCTGGTTGCTGTAATATCATTGAGCCTCCTGTGGAACGCTCCTCTTGTTATGCATGAGGGACTATTTTACATCTAGAAAATGCACTCAGCCAACACATTTTTTGGTCACATTCAATTTTATATGACATACATACATTGTATACAGAAAAAAATAAATTCTATGAAGCAGGTGTTTTTATACGTTTTTGTGCAAGTATGAGCATAACATACTCTCTCATTGGCTTTTGGTTAACATATTGGATGGCCATCTTGAGGTCAGGACATCCAATGTGAAACAAAAAGCAGTTAGGTGTACCAGAGGTCGCGCTCCCAACAGCACCTGTACTAATATTACTAACAATAAGACCAATGTCACCAATAACACCATCAAAACACCACTAACACCACCAATATCACCATCATACCTACACCATACCTCCAACACTTTCACTACCAATCCACCACAACCCATATCAATACCTCTACTACCACCACTACCAATAACACCAATATCAGTAGCATTACCAATGCCACTCTCACCACCAACACCACTAACAGTATTGCTACCATCAATTGCCCTAAAGCCAATAGGTCTGACCTTATTGTGCTATTGCATGGAAACATTTCAGTGCGTCGCTATTTGTATGGTTAACACAAGGAGATGATGGACGGAGCGCTGAAACTTTTCAGACACTCTCCCCCAGTCACAGATCTGGGTTGAATCCATCCTCATTCTTTAGCTCACTTCGCCACCTCAGTTCAGACCCAGCTATATGCAAATCAGTCTTGACCCTGTGCCTCATGGGAACAGTCCAGCCCGAACTGCCAAGCCAGGTCTTCCCTGAACCGGAAACAGGCACCCTGGGACCGGTTTCTGGGTAACACCCTTCATCAGCCAGGCTAGCTTGAATCCAGTGGCAAAGTCAGCAAGGGACCCACGTATGCTTTGTTCGCTATTTGTATGGTTGTCACAATAAAGCCAGACCTATTGGTTTTGCCAATCATTTGGTTTATGTACACCCAGTTTTGCAGAAGAGGGATGTGAGGTGCAGAGATTTATTGGCAAAGTATCAAACAACTTGGTCAAGTGAGGGAGACTGATGTAGAAATGACGTCTGCTTAACCACTGGAAAAATTCTCCTTCCTTCACTGGGTTAAGTAACATCCTATTTTTTTAAAGAGGCATTTTCTTCTCAGAAGCAGGACTTTATTTCAGCAAATACTTCCCTTGCCCCACATTCCTGCAGTAAGACTGCTGCCGAACACCTCTTCTGCGGTGAGGTGTGCGCTTGTCACTGCTTTCCTGAGGCCCTCTATCGCGTGGAACTGCAGGCCCCTAATTTCTTAATCAGTCCCAAGTCAATGCGCTTTGAGTTCGTATTCTTTGTCCAACACATATCCTAGCCATGCAAGACTTGTGGTGCCCGCCCACCAGGACAAATCGAGCTCTTCTCTGTAGTGTTCACCCTGCAGCACGCAGAGACTGGGCCATCACAACCTGGGAACAAAGGAGAAATTATGTCCCACTCCTAACACTTTCCAGGGCCCCGTTCTTGTTCAGCAAGCAAGCCTGTCGTCTTCAATAATAATGAGGCGACTTTGTGTAAGACCATTAGATGAAGCCAGACACAAAGGGGCATATTAGCAAGGAAGTGGCGGAGAGAGGCGTTAGCCTTCTTGGCTCAACGCCTCTCCTCACCACTTCGGAAACGCGAGGCTGCACCATATTATCAAGGATATGGTGCAGCCTCGCGTTTCCCCCTGCGATGGCGCTAAGTTTTACAACTTCGCGCCAACGCAGGCACCCTTGCACCAGAGTGCAAGGGTGTCTGCGAGCAGGGAGGTTTGTTTATGTACAGGAAGGTGTCCCTTCTGCACATAAACAAACCCAAAATGCCAGTTTGTAACTTACGTGTGTGCTGCTTCATGCAGCACACACGTAAGATTACATAATGGCATTTTATAAATAGGTTTGTTTATGTACAGGAAGGGACACCTTCCTGTACATAAACAAACCATGGCATTTTGCTTTTCCATGTGTGCTGCACAAGGCAGCACACATGGAAAAAGCAAAAGAAGGAGAAATAAAGCATTTCTCCTCTTTTCGCCATCTTAAGACCAGGATTTTCCTGGTCTTAAGTTCGGCGCTGCCACCTATTATCGCCACCCTTGATAATAGGTGGCAGCGTCGTATTCAATGGGTGTTGCGGTGGAATGGCCACCGCAACACCCACTGCATGCCCCTTTCACGCTAAATTTAGCATGAAAGGGGCACTATTATCAAGGCAGCGTTAAGCCACGTTAAGTGGCTTAACGCTGCCTTGATAATAGGGAGCGGACCCTATCGCCACCACAACGTCACAAAAAGTGACGTTGTGGTGGCGATAGGGGCTTGATAATATGCCCCAAAGTTCTCGTTCCCAGCAGTAGATTGTTTTAATAATTGGAAAAATGCTGCTTAGCACACCTGGCCAAAACAGAAGAAGCATGCATGGAGCGCTGCTTTAAGTTTTGGCCCCAGGCCCTCAAACTAACTTCTGACAAGCCTGCACACAGAGCTGGGCCATGCGGAGCCTTCAGTTTCCACCTCCACATAAGCAAAATAAAGCGATGTGTATCGACTGATTCTTCCAGTATTGAATGGTAACGCAGCAACATATGTGCCCTTATCCAGGAGGTAATGCTATCTTTAAATCAATCTATGCGACCACCGTTTAAGTGAGCTGACGAGCTTGTTGGGGCTTTGGTGTGCCAGAGTTAGTGCTATGGAAGGATTTTAAAGAATATGGTGGTTTAGAAGTGGGAGAAAACCTTGTACGAACAGGTTTATGAAGCGTATATCTGGATGTGCATATACATAATAGCACTTTCCAGGTGGATATACCTATGTAAGAATTAGGTTTTTCCCAGAGAAGACATTGCGATTATATTTACAACTCAATTTAATTTTATTATCCCAAATTTTATCAAGATAACAATACATATTTTAAGTGTCCTGAAGAAGGTGGTTTCCATTATAGTTCATCCATCTAAACATGTCGACAAGTAATACAAGACTCATTTCTTGTCACATCTGGTTTTAGAGATCTTACATGAATGGATCGAAAGTGGCAAAAATGTGCTTTTATTATACATTTTTTCTTATAGATCTATAGAGTCCCTATGTTTGTACTTTCTGATATATATATATATATATATACACACACAAAAATGTGTACATGTGATTATAATTTAACCCCTTCGCTGCTAGGCCATTTCCCCTCCTGTGCTAAGCCTTTTTTTGGCTATTTGGGGTAGTTCGCGCTTAGGCCCCTGTAACTTTTTGACCACATAACGTATCCACGCCAAATTTGCGTCCTTTTTTTCCAACATCATGGGGATTCTAAAGGTACCCAGGGTTTGTGGATTCCCCTGGAGGGGACCCATAAATTAGCCAAAATACAGCTATATTTTGTTTTTGGGGGGAAAAATGCGAAAAAAGGGCTACAGATGAAAGCGTCTGGTTTTTCCCTGCAAATGGCATCAAAAAGGGGTTGTGGTGCTGAAATCACCATCTTCCCAGCTTTCAGGGACAAGCAGACTTTTGTCAGAAAACCAAAATTTTTTACACAGTTTTGGCATTTTTCTGGGACATAGTCTATTTTTGCTATTTTTGTGCTTTCAACCTCCTTCCAGTTAATGGTAGAAATGGGTATGAAAGCAATAATTGATCCTAGAAAGCTATACATTTCTGAAAAGTAGACAACATTCTGAATTCAGCAAGGGGTCATTTGTGTAGATCCTTCAAGTTTTCTTTATAGAAACAAACAGTTAAATATAGGAAAAATTGAAAATTAGTTGAAAAAAATCAGCCATTTGTGTCAACATTTTCACCTGTAACTTCTAATTATGACAGCTATTTGAAAGCAATATACCGTTACATCCGCTGGACCTTTCTGGTTGTGGCGATATATAGGACTTGTAGGTTCACCAAGAACCCGACGAACCCAGAGCCAATAACGGAGCAGCGTCTTGCAATGGTTTTTATTATGTACCGGGTATATAGCAATTATTCTGGGAAAATTTATACATGGAAAAATCGGTATGAAAGACACCTGTGTATTTCTGAAATGGGAACAAAATATAGAGTTTAGAAATAGTAGATATTTGCACATTTCCGAAATTGGGAGTACCCATACTAGCATGAGAATTATAGGACATTTTTCAAAATGACTTCTTTTTTACACATTGTCTTTCATTTGGAAGGCAGAAATGCATCAAAAGTCAATAGATAATAACAGTTGCTCTACAATTTTGTGTTACCCTAAGTCTCCCGATAAAAATGGTACCTCACTTGTGTGGGTAGGCCTAGTGCCTGCAACAGGAAACGGCCCAAAACGCAACGTGGACACACCACATTTTCACAGTGAAAAATGACCCTTTTTTTGAAAAGTGCTTAGCTGTAGTTTTTTAACCCTAGCTCTGCCGGCACCTAGGGAAACCTAGCAAACCTATACATTTTTGAAAACTAGACACCCAGGGGAATCCAGGATGGGGTGACTTGACTGGCTCTCACCTGGTTCTGTTACCCAGAATCCCTTGCAAACCTAAAATATTGTCAAAAAAAACAAATTTTCCTCACTTTTCTGTGGTGGAAAGTTCTGGAATCTGCATGGATCCACAAAACTCCACCCACCCCGCATTCCACAAAGTCTTCCGAGAAAAATGGTACCTCACTTGTGTGGGTAGGCCTAGTGCCCACGACAGGAAACAGCGCAAAACACAACGTGGACACACCACATTTTCACAGTGAAAAATGACCCTTTTTTTGAAAAGTGCTTAGCTGTAGTTTTTGAACCCTAGCTCTGCCGGCACCTAGGGAAACCTAGCCAACCTATACATTTTTGAAATCTAGACACCCAGGGGAATCCAGGATGGGGTGACTTGATTGGCTCGCACCAGGTTCTGTTACCCAGAATCCCTTGCAAACCTAAAAAAGTGTAAAAAAAACACATTTTCCTCGCTTTTCTGTGGTGGAAAGTTCTGGAATCTGCATGGATCCACAAAATTCCACCCTCCCCACGTTCCCCAAAGTCTTCTGAGAAAAATGGCACCTCACTTGTGTGGGTAGGCCTAGTTCCCGCGACAGGAAACGACGCAAAACGCAACGTGGACACACCCCAATTGCACTGTGAAAAATGACCCTTTTTTGGCAAAGTGCCTAGCTGTAGTTTTTGAACCCTAGCTCTGCCGGCACCTAGGGAAACCTACCAAACCCACACATTTCTGAAAAGAAGACATCCGGGGATTCCAGGGAGGTATGGCTTGCGTGGATCCACCAACGTTTTCTTACCCAGAATCCCCTGCAAACCTGAAATTTTGCTGAACAAAAATCACTTTTTTCACACATTTTTGTGTGGGAAAGTTGTGGCATCACCGGGATGACACAAATTTCCTACCACCCAGCGTTCCCCCAGGTCTCCCGATACAAATGGTGCCTCACTCGGGTGGGAGGCCCAAGTACCCGCAACAGGCACGGGCCCAAAACATTTTGTGATAGGCAATTTCAATGTTGCCTCAATACGTTTTGGGCCCATGCCTGTTGCGGGTACTTGGGCCTCCCACCCGAGTGAGGCACCATTTGTATCGGGAGACCTGAGGAACGCTGGGTGGTACGAAATTTGTGTCATCCCGGTGATGCCACAACTTTCCACACAAAATGTGTGAAAAAGTGATTTTTTCAGCAAAATTTCAGGTTTCTGGTAAGAAAACGTTGGGGGATTCACGCAAGCCATACCTCCCTGGAATCCCCAGGTGTCTAGTTTTCAGAAATGTGTGGGTTTGGTAGGTTTCTCTAGGTGGCTGCCGAGCCCCGGGCCAAAAAGTCATGGGACCCCCCCTTGCAAAACCAGGTCGTTTTCTGATAGGCAATTTTGATGTCGCCTCAATACGTTTTGGGCCCTTGCCTGTCGCAGGTACTTGCCCCACCCACGCGTGTGAGGTACCATTTTTATCGGGATACCAGTGGGAGCAGAAAGGCTGTAATGGTGGCGGGGATTTGGGCATTGGCGTGCCCACTTCGGGCAGCCCCCACCCTAAAAAAAAAATTGCAAAAAAAAATCCCTGGTGTCAAGTGGGCTTTCTGCCGCCCCGGGGGGGGCAGATTGGGGGCTACTGCCCCATCTGCCCCCCAGGGGGGGCAGAAAGACTGTTATAGTGGCAAGGGCGTGGGGGCATTGGCGTGCCCATTTTGGGCAGCCCCCACCCTAAAAAGTATTGCACACAAAAAAAATCCCTGGCATTTAGTGAGCTTTCTGCCCCCCCCCCAGGGGGGCAGATTGGGGGCTACTGCCCCCATCTGCCTCCCAGGGGGGGCAGAAAGGCCGTAATGGTGGCGGCGGGGTGGGGGCATTGGCGTGCCCGTTTTGGGCAGCCCCCACCTTAAAAAGAAATTGCACAAAAAAAATCCCTGGTGTTTAGTGGGCTTTCTGCCCCACCGGGGGGGCAGATTGGGGGCTACAGCCTCCATCTGCCCCCCAGGGCGGGGCAGAATGGCTGTAATGGTAACGGGGGTGGGGGAATTGGCGTGCCCGTTTTGGGCAGCTCCCACCCTAAAAAAAATTGCACAAAAAAAATCCCTGGCGTTTAGTGGGCTTTCTGCCCCACCGGGGGGGCAGAAAGGCTGTAATGGTGACGGGAGTGGGGGCATTGGTGTGCCCATTTTGGGTAGCCCCTACCCTAAAAAAAAAATTCCACAAAAAAAAAAAATTCCTGGTGTTTAGGGGGGGGGGGGGCAGAAAGGCTGTAATGGTGGTGGGGGGCTGGGGGCATTGGCGTGCCCGTTTCGGGCAGCCCCCACCCTGAAAAAAATGCACCTAATAAAAATCCCTGGTGTCTAGTGGGCTTTCTGACCCCCCGGGGGGGCAGATAGGGGGCTACTGCTCCCATCTGCCCCCCAGGAGCAGTTAGACTGAACAATGGCAATTTTTTGGGGGGGAGCAAAAGCCCTTGCCCAAGGGGCCGCTCCCCCCTCCCTGGTGCCTTAGTGGGTGGATCCCTGCTTGGGGATTGCCCTCCTGGGGCTGAGATAGCCCCCTGAGCACGTAGAAAGTGAAACTGAAATAGGCTCATTTTAGTTTCGTTTTCAGTGAAATAAAGTCAGCGCGACGTGCGCGCTGATCTTCATTTCACTGAACGGGAGGGGGGGGCCTTCAGAGCTGGGGAAGCTCTTCCCCAGCTCCCGAGGCTGTGGGGGAGAAAAGGAAATCCCTCTGCTGTCTGCAGCAGAGGGATTTCGTGCCCCTGGCCTCATGACGGAATGGTTCCGTCATGAGCACAGGGGCACCGATGCTCATGACGGAACCATTCCGTCAAGAGCATCGAAGGGGTTAATAAATATATAGTTTAGTATGTTTGTTGTTTGAGGGTTTTTTTTTTTGCACAATCAGCACTACAGTTTTTCTGAATTTGCTCAGGGGAATTTTATTGTCTGCCAGACAGTACACAGAGCTTGGCCCTACATGGCTTCTGTCTGTCCAGCAACGCAAACATGCAGTGCCTTTAATTTTCAGTTGAGCTCTGAACACAGAGCCAGGCTATGCAGAGCCCATTGTGTCTGACCTGGTGGCGTTATCAAACTGTGCACTTTTGGAGCACTCCACAACTGTACCTTGCCCATCCGACCATTTTTCAAGAAGTAGAATGCTCCTTTCTACACACTGGATCCTAGCAAAAGCTGGCTTCTGTCACAGGACCCAGAGGCTGAAAGCAAAAGCCGCAGTGCTCCTAAGTCTCTTCTACCATCACCTGTAGATGGCTCTGCACAGCACAGCCAGCGCCCGCCATCCTCTCATACATTGTACAGCTCAGAGCATCACTTCTACCCGCACTAATCAGGAGCGTAACGGTCCCCGCGGCCCCTGCAGCGCAGGGGAGGCCCAACCCTTAGGGGGGCCCAGACCTTTAGGGGGCCACCATTCAGCCCAAGACCAATTAATATTTGTGAGAAACGGGATAGGATACATAAGGGCCCCTCAACACATTCTGCGGGGGGGGGGGTCATTTTGTATCACGCCACTGGTACTAGTCCTCAAAGAAAAGGGCTATGATGGGAACACTTCTTTTCTTCTTGTATTTTGGAATGTAGTTGTTCCTGTTCCAAGATGGGGGAAGCAACAGTTATCATGAAACATGAATCACTACATTGACCTTAGATCACTCTGCGCTGGCAGTGGAGCAGCAAGGATGCCACAGACCCCGACACAAGCAAAATAAATGTAGCACTTATTCATCCACTTATTCTTCCAGTGAGATATTAAAAGACGGTCATTATCAGGGTACCAAGGCCTCACACTCCTGGCATCACTGCACTGCCTCTGTGCACTGTGCCTTGCAAACAAAGTACCAGAAGCACTTACTGGCAGAGCACAGATCTTATGCCAGTTAAATTGTGAAGCACACATACACCTGTTGGACTGAAAAAGCGCCTGGTCGACTCCTTCTAACATTGTGCGGTTTAAGTTAGCCTTTGCAGCACCATTTTGTATCAGCCGCCATTTTGGGTAATGATCGAAACTAATGTTTGTCTCATGCTCTGTTTGACCATCGAAAAGCAGCTACCAATGTGCCCTCTGTACGTGAATTTCTTCAAGGCGGAGTTTGCTGTGCTAATGAATAAACTGTCTGTCTATCTCATGCATACCTTTCCGTCTAGATAGGCCTGCTCCCACAGCTCAGAGCAGTGTGGGCAGGCAGAGCAACCTTGAGTTTCAGATAATGTGTGCCTGGTCTCAGGATCGTAGCTCATCCTTCTGTACCTCCTTTGTTCATCAGCTCCCAGACTGGAAAATTCCTGTCTGGGCGAGTCTTCAGAGGTATTGGAAATGTACTTTATGCTCTACCATGTTGTCTAAGGTCAGTCCCTCTGCAGCAATCTAAGGAGGCTGGTCAGACTGGACTCCGCTCAAGCGCATACTAATAAATAACTTTGGTTTGTATTCTCTACTGTCTGACCGACTCTTCATTTGTTTGGAAGGCTGAGAGGTGGTCGCGAGTGACCCGGGTGGCCCTAATCGGGTCACTTCCTTCACACCAAAAGGTTTTTCTGGTGCTGGACTAGTGGGAAACAGCAACAAAGAAATTAGCATTTAAAGCCAAGTCTTAAGTGCACATCTAAAAGTTAACAGATCAGACAACTCTACATGTAGGTGGCAGCTTCTTCCATAACTTCAGGTTAGAGACAGAAGCTGCGTCCACCACATCTGGACTGTAGAATCTTAGGGACAACCAGTAGGTTGTCCAGAAGGGGGCGTAAGGTTCAGCTAGGAATGGATCTCTTCAGACAGCTGGAAATAAAATCAGGGGCCTAACCATGAAGAGCTTTGTGTATCATGCAAAGGGACGTCAACTGAGTTATCTGCGAAACAGGAAGCCAGAGCAGTAAATTTAATAAGGGGAGCAGACGCTAGTCTAGATGTTTTTAAAATCAGTCTGACCACAGCATTTTCAACTATTTACCACCTGTTCAGAAGCATAGAAGGTAAGCTGAGGAACAGAGAATTGGCATAATCCAATGAGAGACAATAATACATGTTTAACAACTGGGGAAAGGTGTAGTAGGCAAGGTAGCCCTTTCACGGTGACAGTAAGCATCAGGCCAGATATTAGATTTAACAGTGATGATCAAAACCATAAGGGAATCTTCTTACATCTGCTGCCATGCACTCAGTCTTTTGTAATCCCACTGTAACTATTTCCTACTAGTGCTTCTAAGGTGCTACTAGTCGCGGCTCGTGCAGGTAAGCGCAGTGGGGCGGGGCAGGCGGTGGGGATGCCAACAGACGGAATAGGATTTATTTAATTTTCCCTATTCCGTCCTCTGTCGACGTCTCCACGCACCTCCCCACCGCACTTACCTGCAGGAGCTGTGACTGACTATACCAAAATGTAACAAAAGACAGCATCAGGAGGTCAATAGTTTAAACAAACAGGGTTTTCGAGAACTCTTGGCCAAACTGTGTAGGTCACCGTAAATTGGAAATATAATCGGAATTTATGCCATTGCAACAGAAATATTAGAAGCCGCACAAGACGATTCAGCCAAGGTCAACCTATGCCAGGAGATTTGGATAACACCACAATGGAAAGCAAGGTTGGAAGAGATCGGTGTACATTCCAAAACCAAAGAAATGGAACCTCACCGGCTGTACAAACTATGGTACAATTTCCCTGGTTTTATATTCCAGCAAGATAATTCAACACAGATTAGAACCTGGTTTGGAAACAATCAACAGATATATACGCTGGGTTACTCAAGGACAAGGGAACAAGAGTCACCATCGCTGACCCCGCTGGATAATTGAAAAAGCCAAGCAATGCCTAAAGTAAACCAACAAGTGATTTAGTGATTACAGCAAGGCTTTAGGTGTGTTGACCATTTCAAGCTGTGGATCGTCCTTAGGATATGGGTATCCTAGAAAATGTGATAATTATCGTGCATGACCTGTAAACTGGATAAGAAGCCGCAGTAAACAGAACATGGTGAAACAGGCTGGTTCCAGATTGTCAAAATTGTCAAACAAGGCTGCATCCGTTCACACTACATGTTAAACTTACATGCAAACTACATTGTGGGAGAAGCTGATCTGGACGATAAGCTAGATTCAAAACCTGCAGGTGTGTGAAAACAAGCCTGTTTTCTATCTAACCAAAATAAAAATGTAATTACATAATAAAGCTGTGTAAACAGAGTCCTAGAAACCAATGCACACTTGCCCCAGTTAAGTACATTCAGAGCAATGAATATACATTAAAAAAAATATATAAGGAGTATGCTCAATCAATCGGGTACGTTGAATACATTCCGGATGAAGCACGCTTTATACCCTCTCACATGCCCCTTACACACAGGCACATACATCAGCAGCAACAGGACCAGATTACCCATCAGGACCTCACCCAGCTCTTCCCACAAAGGACACACTACAATCACAAACTCTCCAATTACACATTCAGGTCTGCCTGTAATCGTTCTGGACATTTAGAGTGACACAAGCCAACACTATTGGCAGTTCTGTGTCTTACGCAAATGCTGGATCACATATCTTACAGAACTAGCACACAACCACACTAGCTAGCAGGCGTCAGTTCTACATGCCTGAAGTTAAAGGGATATTAAGAAAAATACATTCACCCAGATAAAATACAAGTGTGCATGCACAAGCACCTCTCCAAACACACGCAGAGGATAGCTCGATGCTGCTCACTCAGTCAACGTCATTCACTAATACAAAGTTTTCAGTGGGAGTGAAGAGTACAATACTTGCCGACTGCCAGGTTAAAAAGCTCTCCAAATGCTACAACGAGATTCTTTTGAATTAACCATAGTGCTCTACAAAGATCCTGATCATCGTTAAAAAGCACCACAGCACACGGCCTGGTACCTGGTGTCATTCAGGGGGAGTTGAAGTGTTTGCATAGGACTGGGAGCTTTCCTAAAGCCGCGCATAGCACTTGTACTTCAGGAGATGCGAAACATTTTCATTTATGTGTTGCATTTTGCACCCATCGCTTCCACTGCAATTTATGTTTTTTTTTTACATTTTAGTTTATAATAACATGTTTTTATATAGCACGTGCTACAATTTTTTCCATTTTGTAACACTCTAAATAAATAATAAGTGGTCTTTTTCAGTTCAACGATACGGGTTTATCTATTACAGAAGAATGAAAGGCTGAGATGTCCCTACTGGAATTCAACCTGTCTACTGCAGGCTACAGGCAGAAGGCGTAATATTGGCACACAGACCGTCATATAGACAGGGTACCGTGTGCATCAAGCAGAATGTTTGATAGGACATTTTTTAATTAACAAACATATTGTTTGTTTAGTTTACGTTTCGTTTTCATGTAGGGCCGCGTCGGGGGGCTCAGGGCACTATGAAAATAACCCAGCCACCACTAGGATGCGTGTTCTAACCTCTTGCACTTTCAGTATTTTGTTATTCTTGGGAACCGAAACCTCTTAGAATATTCCTATGATCTCACTGTCCTAGTCTCGGATTCCCTTGTGATGGGTGTGTGCACTCCCGGGCTTCAGTTTTTGGATGGTGAAGGGCGTGATGACTGCAGCCACCTTCATGGCTCATTTCATTCCTATCCTCAGACACTAAGACACCACAGGTGGGTATCATAGAAGTAGAGCGGTTAGAAAGAGTGGGAGGCAGCGGATGGAAAGCATTACAAACAAGCATTGTCACAGACAACAGGTCTGGCTTTAATGTACTAATGCATGCATACACCACTTGTGCATGTGTGTGCTTTTGCATGCGATAGTTCAATGTAACCAGACCGATTGGTTTTGTCAATGCCTGTTAATGTCAACTCGGTGCTAAAAGAGTATCTATGTGGACGAGACGGTTGCGTGGGGGAACAGGTAGTAGGGAACAAGGGTCAGAGTTAGAACTGGCAAGGACGAAAGATGCATGGTGAAAAAGGTGTATGGTACAGCGGAGAGGAACATTCTCCTCCTGGAGTCAGTCCCCAGGTGGGCAAATTGTGACAAGTTCTGTTTGAAGAAAGAGACATTCATAAATCTGCACCATCACTCACCTCCACTTCCTGCACAGGACTCCTGAGCTGGTGTGGGACTCTTGCAGGGAGAGGTGCAGTGCAGGCAGGCAACAGTTATGTCTACTCCCTGCACTGCAGGGCATCACACATCAAAGCACATACAAGCGTCATACTCTTGTGTCCATGCATTGCCAGAGTGTTGGTGAGGTGGGGGGGAGGAGGTGCATAAGTCAGGTGCCAGCTTCAGAGTGGGAACTTAACTATTGTCATTTTCATTCATGGGCCATTTAAGGCCTTTGCAGAAAAACATGCATTTTAAACACGTGAGTGGGAAGGCTGGACCTCCCGACATGAACAAGCCCCTGCCCCACCCATGTAGCTCATGAGAGCAAATGAACACTAACGTAGCGCTGCATGCATGAAGGGCTGGCTCAAAAGAGAACAACCTGCTCCTCTCAATTCAGTCTCAACTAAATTCGTCACAGCATATGGTTTTATATCCAGCACCCCAGCTTTGAGATCAATTGCTAGACTAGACTTACGTATTTATGGATGCTTTTTCCAGTGCTTTGTTTCACTTCAGAGTCCCATATGATAAACATAAGGTGCTCCTCTGCTGCTAGCAGCTTGGTCCACGTGTCATCAAAAGCCTAAAGACAAATGTGTCAGGAAAGCTGTTTGCACTTCACTAAGTGCTGAGGTAAGAAACAAATAGGAAGGGCAAAAGCACAATCACTAAACTACCTTAGCCAGTTTCCAATGGGTGACAACCACTCCATCCCATCACTCCTCACCAAGTGTGAAGTCTGTGCAGGCCAAAGGTCATATGTATTCTAAATGCAATTATACAGTGCTCATTACCCCTACGAAGGCATTTAAGCACTTCATGGTGGGTGGCACCCAACTCCAGAATATGTGATTTCTGAGGCCGAGATGAGTAGATATACTAGACAGGGTTATATATTACAAGCCTGGAATTTTTCTCTAGTCCCATGGGCTCCTCTTGGGGAGAGGATGTGGTCTGATGGCTAGATTGCCGACTTTGGAGCTGGGAAACCAAGGTTCCAGCCTCTGGGTTGCGTCCACATCCTGTGATTCTGGGCAAATCACTTAATCTCCCCGTGCCTACCAAAAAAATGAATGTGTCCTTGTGTAACGTAACCGGTGCTCATGTAAAGCGCTCCAATACCTTCGGGTCGAGTTCGCACTATATAAATCTGCACACAAAAAAAAAAGGTGGCGGTGCGGTTTGCCGATTTAGCACTTTTATTGGCAAAGCGCCTCCTAATGAGATGCTGGAAGTCCCCAGCGGCACCCCTTGTGCCTCAGTGGTGGGAGAAGGTATTGCGGTGGGGCACGGCTGAAAGCGGAGCCTTGCGTAGGAAAGAACATTGAGATGCAGAAACGACCCATAGCTATGGATTGGGATGCACTTATTGAATCATTCAGGGCTCAGGAGACTGATGATGTCTAGCCTTGCATAGGGTGGGCATTGCACAGTGTATGTCCCATCCCCCATGGTCTTGTGCCACTCACCCGTACTGGGTTAGGATGACCCTATGCTACCCCGTCACATTTCCACTATAAGCCTTATGGCTTGACATGTTGCTCAAGACACACGTACCCATTCTCGGTGGGATAGATGGTCCCAAGAGTCATGTCCCCGCAAGGATATCTCCACCCAGTTACACAATGTATGTATACCTATGGATACTATGACGATGTCGAGTTCGAGAAGAGGGAGTGAGGTAGCAGGACTACTGAATATGTTTATAGACTATTAGGATTGCATTCCAGAGGGCCATGTGTATGGCGGATTGATATTACTTAACATTCTTTCTCTCTGTACTGTAGTTACAAAAATGAATTTTATCATTTTCATTTCGTCGTCTCGAAGCTTGGCAATTGTGTATTTTTATATTGCTTTAAGTGGCACATGTCTGTATGTGAAAATGCAATAAAGTTTGTATTAAAAAAGGTTATATATTTAAGGCATAGTTTCTCAGTATGGAAGGCAGGCATGTGACAGAGTAGAGTACAATCTGAGGTACCACGGCGGTGAGAGGATGGAGCGGATGAAGAGAACCATTCAACTGCAAAACATTGGAGAGATAATAGTCCGAGCTATAAATCAAGGTCCATTTTCATGGAGTTTTATTTTAGTTATATGGTGGAGGTGGGCTAGGTATGTGGTAGGGGTAGGCTAGGTATGTAGTGGGGGAAGGCTATTGCGATAGATGCAATCAAAGTAAGTATAAAGAGCAGAAAAAAGGTTTCAAGCGGATATATTTTGTTTCATCCTAGATTGTTCCACTTTCCCGTTGACGGTGATACAGTCAGTCTAAGTTTTACATAGATATTGACAACCATTGAAATTGGTTGGCCTTGCGCTTGTTTTCATAGATGAGGTATGTAGCATGTCCAGATAACGTGCCCTTTAGGTCTGTCTGGTAATATTTCGAGGAGCGGACAATTTCATGCATTTGCAATGATCATTCAATTATGTATTTGAGAGGAATGCGTGGGTGCTATGTTTGTAGCAGGGTGTGGTTCCCTCTGATCTTAGTAGGGGTTCTTTGAAAAGGATTCTGCCGATTTAGCCCTTTCTTGATTTTAGAGGGTCCTGGAGGGTATCTGTCTGTAGCTGGAAATTGAGCTCATGAGGATGGTTTGTTGCATCGCACTGGGAATAACCAGGTCTTAATCATCATTCTAAACGCACAGTGATTCTAAGTGGCTGTGTTCTTTACAGGTAGATAATTCCATAATTATGTGACTTGAAAGGAGAAAGTAGTGCCACCAATGGTTTTCTTCCTGTAAGCAGGAATTAAGTGTTGCCAGTCAGAACGTGAAGATACTTGGGAAAATCCAAGAACACCATTCATTTATAAAATTGTTGATGTGTATTTTTTTAATGTATGTAACTCCGGCAAGTGCTGCTATTTTGTTCCATATCACGTTGCACATCGTTTGTATTTTTACCGTTACTATATTTATTTTCATATACCCTTTTTGTACCTCATGTTATTATTGTTGTGCTTATTTTTACCATTACTATATTTATCTCTATGCACCCGCTTCGTACCTCATTTTATTATTATTGTGCCTTCTCTGGTCAAGCGCTCTGATACCTTTGGGTCAAGTTCGCGGTATATAAAACGCACAAATAAAATAAATAAAATGGTGATAAGAAAAAACGACAAAGTATTCAGTGAATCACTGAAATCACCAAAAAGTCTACATCCCATAACCACCTAAAACAGGTCTTATGTTCTTATTCACAACATTTTGCGTACAAGGAAACCCCCATTCCATCTGCTGCTTCCACCATTGCCCTGTCTACTGACTTTGTTCTCATCTAGTGGTAATAAATTCCCAGCACAGTGAAATACTAGCTTATTTTTTATTTTATTTTTATTTTACAGAGTTTTATATAGCGCGAACTTGACCCGAAGGTATCGAGTATCAGAGCGCTTTACATAGCACCAGTTGCGTTACATGAGGACACATTCATTTTTGTTAGGCACGGGGAGATTAAGTGATTTGCCCAGAATCACAGGATGTTCAGAGTCATTGCCGAGACTCGAACCCAGTTCCCCAGATTCGAGGTCGACCGCCCTAGCCGTTAGGCCAACTCCTCTCCCAGCTTAATTGAACTTTCTTCCCAAAACCAGCCAAAGACTAATTTGGATCATGAATTTCTGTGTTCTCGCTTGTCCATTTGCCAAATCTTTCCCTCTCTAATTCTACATATGCAATTAAGAGTATATGTTGTTTAATGGACTTCACATTGCTCCTACAAACAAAGGAAACAGTCTTAAAAACAAGCCCCTGAGACAGGCTGCAACGAGGCACTCTAGAGGACTCCCTGGGCACGGCAAGAACAACAAACAAGAAAGAATACAAACTGGCTCAAAGACATTAACATTGGTGGCTTTGAACCCCAACTTTCATTGAATGCCTAGCCACTTGGATTGTACCAGGACACCAACCTCACTCTCAAGGAATTCACTGCGAAAAAACAAAGCTGGCCATGGTCTCTTATAAAGAAGGAGAAACGGGTTGTTACAAAAAAAAACTTCAGAACTCCTGTTCAAGCCCTCAAACTCTTGCATATGGATGGCAATAATGATCTGCTCCTTGGCATCCCAGACTCCACACTGGTACCTCTTCAGGGCATCCTAAACACCACAGCACATTCCATCCAGGGCATGAAGAAATATGATCACATCACCCCCATCCTAAAGGGACTCCATTGCTAGCTTGCACCATTTTCAATACAAGCTGCATAATTTACAAAGCCATCACAACCATCACCCACACTTATCTTGTGGACAAGCTCACCATCTCGGATAGATCTTGGCACAGCCACAGCCAGGACAGCATCAGAATGCAGACGAAGTATAAAAATGGAAAAGCAAGGCAGAAGGCATTTTCCAGCTATGCACCAACGATCTGGAACAACATCCCAGTGTCAATCAGGAACTCCCCAATGCTGCCCCAGTTTGGGAAAGAGTTAAAGATGCACCGTTTTAAAGAACACTACTTCACAATGCATTAACAGTCCACAAACCAGTTACCTGTCCTATCACTCGTTGACTTTATCCGAGTCTTTACCCTGTTCAGTGCTCGGATGTCTTTCGGCTCGGTTTATGCTCCCAATTAGAGACCAATCAAAGCTCTACTGCCCCAAACAAACAAAATGTCAACACTCACACTGTCCTACACCTCAAACACTGAATGGTTGTTCTGCGGGCGGTTCCAAATTACGAATGACAATGGCTACCAAGCCACTGGCTCAAGGGCAGACCAAAAGCCACTTTCGAGGCATTGTTATTGAAAGTACATCTGGTAAGACAGCTAAACCTTTTAAGCCAAATCTTAAAAAATTATTCTTTTTTAAAATACAATTGTCAAGGTGGGACTGGGCCATGGGTGGGACAGAAGGCTCCTCTGGATGGTCCTGACGCAGTTGTCCTTAGATGATGCCCAGCCTGATGTTCATTTTTTACCACTTCTGGCTATTTTTCTTTAATAGTTTGCACTCCTCCTAGACAATGCTCTGCACTGTATCCTCATCACCGAAAACAAGCCATTCCGGTGACAAATTGCAGTGAAATTGGTAGGGTTTCTTTCAGTAAACCGTCTCTTTATATATAAATAGTGGGGTCTTTAGGTGTGTTTTTAATCTTAAAAAAACGAATTTAATGGGTAGGATTACGAGTAGGAGTCCAATAATTGGTTCAACCTTCGTTTGTGGTTTTCTTACATCACAGAGCTTGTGGTATATATTGTGTTAACCTTGTGCATGTATGTGTAGTCTGATGATTTTGTTTGTGCTTTAAGTGCATTAACCCCATTTAAGTTTGAGCCAAGTCACCTCACCTTGATTCAACGGCCACAATAACAATTTAGAGGTCCAGCTAAAGGGAGGAATTTGGGACTTCTGGCTCGGTTTGTCGCCTGTAGTATGACGTGATGTGCATGATCAGGACAGTGAAGACTAGGAGTTGGGCATCTGCAATATCTGAAAAAAGAATGCAAGCAGGGAGCACATTCTCACAACTCTGGACATAGATCCAACCTCCAAAGTGGTCATGCATAGCACACCGACTTCTGCACAGTCTGAGCTCTTTAAAGTCAGGCATTGTTGGCAGCCAGGGATTGCGAAGTAAGATACAGAAAATGACATTGGTACGCTCAATTATCAAACTCTTATGGCTATAAAATCATTTTTAAAAGACAAGCTTTCAAATGCACATTTGTTTGAAATATAATAACTATGAATGCTTCTTTCTGTGGAAGAACAGAAGGGAGGAAGGGAGGCACAATGTATACACATTAATGGGACGTGGGTGGGACAGGTTTGCCCCATTGGGTTCCCTACACTTTCTGATACTGCATCCAAAGTTCCCCTATTATCTCGTGGGAGGAATAAAGGAAGATATTAATTGTCAAGATTATGCTACGATAGACTATGGAAGACCACCAGCAATGGAAACAGCCAGAGTTTGACAACCTCACCATGATCCTGGGGTAGCTCTCCCCGAGTGGTCTGCTCATCAGGCCCTTCAGTAGCACCTAAACTTGGGTGAGCGATATGAATTCTAACACATAAAGGCCTCTCATTATTTTCCATAATGTTGGGCTTCCAAACAACCTAAACCCATAATAATTTGTGTCAGCCTTTACTTGTGTTGTCTCTTGTACATGATAACTTTTAGATGTAGAAATAGTTGTGCACAGAAAGCCATACCTCCTACAAAACCTCGCTCTGGACTTGAAAGGAAGAGCGCGTCAGAAATTAACATTAAATATGAATACCATTAAGAAAAACCTGTTTAGCAACTTAAGACATCATCCAATAAGACTTCCAGTTTACAGTGGGGGAAGATACTCCACCGAGCAATACTGGCCATGAACAAACCAGTAAATACAATACTAACAGCAGTGCTGGCAGCCATTAACGCCGGGTCTGGGGGAGCCTGTTCATTTGGAAGAAAAACCAGCAGTAACATTGCTGTCACTCCTCATTGCCACACACATATTTCAGGAGCTTGTTGCTGCTGGAAACACCTACAGCCATTAGCATAATGTGTCGCGTTACAATCACACCTCCTCTTAAATACTGTCATTGATGAAAAAAAGTATCTGGCAAACCTTTAGTGGACATCTTAACACTCAGCTGCACTTCCTGCAATATCTAAGTGACCCTTATGTTGTTGTATATAATGTTAAGATGGTGTAAGGTAGGGTGTATGAGGGTAAGAGAGGTTACATGATATTACTTGGTGCAACTAAATCAAGTAGAACAGGATTACCGGAATTTAGAGTTGTATCTCGGTCTGACAAACTCACTGGTTTTCAGCTACTTGGCGTCCAACTTGGCGTCCATGGAAAAAATATACTGGTATCAGAAAAATAATTCTGTGATTGTTTGTCGACATCATACCCGAAGACTCGAGAACCACCGTGCTCAAAAACATATCCCCGGTGTCCAAATGTGCCCAGGGTTGAGGGAGATGGTGAACTGTTTAATGCAGCCAGGACATCCAGAGCAAATATTAGAGAAGATACGTTTGTATGTGTTACTGCGATGCCAGCTTTCACAGCATCCTTTAGAGGCACATCATGCGGTCCAACAAAGCATGCCTTTGCCACAGCATCATCGAATGGAATGCTGACTCCAGTACTTGGAGCAGGGCCAAATGTACTAGCGCCAGTGAGGGAAGTCTACTGAGGACACACAACACGGGCAGTGCCTAACTTGACCCAGTGGTTGCAGGTGTGGCCAGCAGCAGTCATTTTTGTGGACCAGCACTTATTTTTCCTCATCAGATTTTGACACAGAGCAAGAGTGGAAAAAACACACAAGGGGAACGAAGGAGGAAAAGAAAGACAGAAAATCATGACAAAAGGGAGAAAACGGGCACATGCGAGAGTAAGATAAAGAGGCAGGGAGTGTCTGGTGGTAGATTAAAGAGGCATGAGGGAGAATCAAGACTATGCAGGCTTGGTAACTGACACCCCGACCTTCAATAGCGCTTGCCGTGGGCTTCTGAGCAAAACTTCAGACCACAGCACTTATTCATTTAAAAATGAAGCACTTCCTAACACCCATATGTAGTATGTTATCAGCCTCGTGACTATTGTGCTGGCTGTATGATCAGTATTTTCTCCATCTATTTAAAGCCAAGCTTTATACTATCCCCACTTACCTATCATGCTTCCAGGCCTACAGATAAACAACAGCTTTAAAGCATGTACCCCCAAGCAACCAGTCTTCATGTCTGCCTCTCCCCAATTCTCACATCTCTTTATACCTTTCTCCCCAAAGAGGCTCTGTGGTGAGGGGAATGAGAGTTCTTGTGCAGAACGAACAATGCCTCAAGTTAGAGGCATGTCCAAAGGGCAAGCAATTGTGTCAAAAAACGCTTCCTTCCACATTTGCTTTGTGCTGGCCCAGATGGCCTTGTAATGTTACTCACTACACAACTCTGTGGACAGTAAAGTGGAAATTTCCTCTCTGCTGCATTTTTATTATTTTTGTTTGTGCGATCGATGCAAACCTGCTTCTGAAATAATAGGACAATCCTACACATTCGGTTGGCTATTATTAGCCTATAAAGTATTAGTTTCCTAGGCCCTAAGCCTTGCGCACACACACACTCTATCTAATGAGTTAATAGATTCATGTTTGCCATACAATGATGCCTGATTTGTGTGCAACATGCGGCCCAAGAATCCAAAAATGAGATTAATACAAATTAAAGGGGCACGAATTGGGAAAGTAAGTCACTTTTCATATTTGGAAGTAACTTTTGATCTCCTTAGCTCTTGGTCCACTTGCCTTTCCCTTAGGCGACAGAGATTCTGAGAATTAGTGGGTATTTTGTTTAATTTCGCTGTAAATATAGAGAATAAGTCAATTCCTGCTTTATTGGAAATATACAGAAGAAAATACCTGCCCACCTTGAACGACAGGGCTGACATCTGTGGCCACTGACCTGTGATTCATCTACAAGTCAAGAGTAAACACTAATATAGGCACTTTCTAGGTTTACCTCTAAATAGTCCCCACCACTTTGTCCATGAGGAACTGGGACTCAGTTAAGTCGAGCACTTTATAAAACTAGCCACGATGCTTCTACGGATGTCAGTTTTGTCCAAAAACTGTCTAGCCTAATAGACAAATCATCAGGCATTGTTTAATGTGTTACCATGTCATAAAATCCCATGGAGCCAATATATTAAACTATTAGACGTTGACCTTGGCAAACCTTATTCAATTACTAAAATGAACAGATCTTGGGCAAAACAAATGTTTTGGACGCCTTATAAGAGAAGCAGAGGAGCTGCAAAAATTTGCTACAAGGCAATATGCAATTCTGCCAACTGCGAGGGTTTTGGAGCCATATCTAACCCTGGTTGTTCATCCCTTGGAAAGAGCCCTTTAGCCAGATTCAGACCGGGCACCATATACAGCTACCTTTGTTTTTCTTCATGAAAGTATGCCTTTGTGATCTTCTGCAATATACCATAAAGATCAACAGGGCCCGTCAAGTTACATGTTTACCAGCCCACAAATCGTCTAAATATCTTCTTCCAAGTCTGACTATTCAAACATTAATGAAAACTCGGTTATATGGCTACTTAATCTTATCAATACATATTCCCACAGTCTCAACCAGATGGTTTTGGAGATGATCCTTTCATCACAGGAGTCGTCCAGTGTAGAGAAAAAAAGCATTGCGTTTTTAAACCAATCCTGAGTCACTAACCGTCAACAACAATGGTCACTCCAGAAGGTTGCTTTGTTTGATGAAGTCTGCATAAACTTTGAGATGAATTGCAACATCCCTCAGTGGATGGCTCCTTTAAAGCACTTCAAGATTAGCAAATTCCACTGTAACTCAGGGTTGTATGCTACATGGTACATTAAGCTATAAAATATTAGATCATAGGACGCGAAGTGGCAAAGATCTTACAGTTTATATAAAAAATATTAACATATTATACATGGCAGTTTTAGATAACAAAAGCTGCTATTGGTATACCAACTCCTCAACTCTCAGAATACCTCCCTGGAACTGTTTGGAGCATCCGTATGGGGGCTCCTCCTATGACATGTTTACCCACTGTCTCAAGCCTCTTGTGATCCAGTAAGATTTTTATTTTACCAACAGAGTCATATTTATAAGCAGCAGCATCAAAATGAGTGCCAAACATGGTACTGTTATAAAAGCTCCACCTCCCTAGAAGCAATGCTTTCCATCCTTATTCCCGCATTCGGATCCAAGACATGATGGAATAGGATGTTATGCTCTATGATAGTAGAGAGCGTACTATGATAGCGCACTGCTTAGTGTGTTGTAAAGCGGTGAAACTTTACCTCACATGAACTTCAGTTCGCTAGTCTGCTAGAATAAATGGAAGGGGGAAAGGGGGACTTCGGTTTGACTTGCAAATGTTTGTGGTCATGTATAGATTCTTCCATGATGGTACATTATGCTACATGATGGTTATGCTGGTGTCAGATTCCTGGCAACCAGGGCGGCTGGGCCCCAACAGCGATGGTTGGGGTCATTTGCCGCTTAGGTCCTAGGGTCCGCCTTACTATGGCTCCGCAAACTGGGCTAAGTACACCCTTTCCACACCCGACTCCCAGTGTCTGAGGAAGAGCAGTCCGAGGGTTATCAGGAGGGTAGCCTGTGTGTGTTTGTGAAGGGGAGGGGGAGTAAGAGCTCAGAAGTCAACATTTAATCATCAGACACCATAAAGTATGGTTCTGCCAAGTGCTCATCATTTGGGTTAAAAGAAAGTACTTCATTCACACAGCATAACATAATACCACACAGTGCAATTAGGGGAATCAGTCACAAGGTTGTGATCCTTCTTTGTGAGGCAGTACACTCCCCCACAACCACCCCCAATAATGGATACATCTACAATCCTTGGTGTTGAACACTGGACATCGCACAGATTAGGACCAGGTGCAGTTCACTCAGAATACCCCAAAGCTAACCACTTGTCAGAAAACACTGCAAGCTTCTTTTGCTCTTTCACTGTGAAGTCTGACAGGTGTTGCCTAAGTGGGGCAGAGCATTTGTCAGTGAGTTGCTATGTCACCACGAACTTTAGCCTTTTAGAGTGCTACCGCAAATTTAAGATCTCAGACTGACTTAATCCACTCAAGGGAATGATGAGTCCTGGAGTCAGTGGTACCCTTGAAATCAAGGCAAGGGGAATTGAAAGCAAAAGTAGGGGCACACTCAGGGTGTGCCCCTGTGCTAGGGGGCATAAAGAGTCCACGAGTTCCTATCATGGTACCCTCCCCAGAGTCCATCACAGTATCTTCTCTATCACATAGTTTCTAACTGGTCTCTCACACAACCTACAAGGATCTCCCTATCCTGGTTTCTGGGAGTCTTCCACCCTTTCTCCAAACACATATCTCTCAACTGATCTAAGGACAAGATCTACTCCCACAAAACATTGCATCTGCCATTGTATTGTGCAGGGAACGCTGGTTTTAAGCAGTGTGTATTGTTCTGTTAAAGACAGTTGCAACTGGAACTTGCAGATCATTCACCAGTTGCTGCCAATTGTCAGACCCCGTTTGGGAGGCCACAGGGCCAACAGAGGCTACGAGGGCCATCCACGATGGTTGAGGTAAATTGCCACTGGTGCCCTGGGGTGCATCCGAATATTGCTCTGCAAACTTGGCCAAGTAAAGTCCTTTCTGCATTTGATTGGGAGGGTACCGAGGATTATGAGTAAAGCTGTCTCAGGGGAGGTAGTGTGGGGGGCAAGAGCTCAAAAATAAATTAAAAAAAACAAGGATAACATATTACCCAACCCAGTGCTCTTTTGAGTTATTCACCTGAATTGGATCCTATTTGGTACACATTTTCCAGACAGGGAATGTTTATCCACGGTCTAAAATTTCAAAACCGGTTTGGGATGGGTCTCTGTTAAATGTCATTTTCTGGCTGTTCCTCAGACACAGCCTTTATGCAGGGTAATGACTATCACAGTAGGTAGCAATGGTGCTGGCTCCAAACAGGAATATGATTTAAAAAAAAGGCACAATGCAGTGTGAGAACTCTGCACCTGGCTGTCACCAGCCTTCCTGCAGCAGTAATCAGAGACAGACAAAAGGATAGGCCCTACCTAGAAACTTTGACAACTTGAGCAACAGAAACTGCAGTCTCGCCCCTCAGCCCCATCATATTAGGCAAAATCTGCAGGAAGAAATGCCTTTAGTCAGCTACCAATACACAATTATTTAATTGTGGACAGCACAGACAATTCTAGTGAGGTCCTCATTTATTTGCACTCAATTCATTAAATGTAATCTTCATCCCACCAGTGTCATTCCCAGCAATTTAAACAAATAAATGTCATAACCACTGTGAATATATGTCTGAAAGGTGATTAACATGATCAATTCAATCACACCCAAATATAAAAACTATTTCAATTAAAATCAACAGAAGCCTGTTATTTAAAAACTATACTTATACAACGTTAGTCCTTTGTTCCAATCCACTAATCACAACATATTCTCACAAACAATAGTGTCCCACTGATGGTCACAACGCTGGACTTCCTAGGTGGAATAAACAGTGGAATATCTTTTAGTGCAGTCCTATAAACTATAAAAAGGCCAGTTATTCAAATGAGTTCCTCTGTCATTAACCAACGCATTTCAACTTAATTGTAGGGACCACTGCGTGGAAGGAGCTCTTCCTCAGGACAAACGTCACATAATTCAAGGACCAGTCAGCAAGTTCTTTCTTCCCATGAATCTTCAGAATAACAAAACAGGAGTGTAGTACAGCTCTACATTTTGTTGTATTTGTGGACCTGTAGTGGTCCTCTCGATTTTCAGAATGTTCCATATTTTCCAGCCCTCAGGGTATTGCCAAAGAGGCTCTTATAACCAGCATATTTACAAAAGTTGAGTGTTCAAATGCCTACGATTGCAGCAGATGTGTCAGCATCTACAAAGGCTCTGGTACACTTCTTCCAGATGTGCACCTCAGCTCTGTGATGGTGCTTGCCTGCAAAACAATTTTAGTTGCTCCGGTAAGCATTTACTCACTGAGCATCATGGAAGGTTTAGTTTCTTGTCTCCATGCAAGTAAATGTGTACCGGAGCAACTACAATTGTTTCCTAAGCTTGTGGTTTACACCCGAAAGAAGAAGTGTACCGGAGCCGGTCCCTAAACCTGCATTGTACAGGACCACTCCTTTGCATTAGGTTCTCCCAACAGCCATAGACAGGCACTTCTTTCACAGCTGAAATAGTCAGATGTGGACACCAAGGCAAGCGGCTCTGCGAGTCCCATTATTGTGAGCAGCAAAAAGCAAGACATTTGGTGTCTCACCCGAGCTGAGTGTTGGCAAAGGTTCGGACCACCTTAATACAGGACAAACCTACAAAAAAAACAGGATGGTTGGCCACCCTACCTTCTTCTTCTTCTGGCTCTCTTCTGGTGGACTCCTCGTTCTGCTCCTCTATCCAACCGCACTTCCAGATTCGACTTTCTCCAAGAAAGGAGTCCTTTTAAACTGTGGTTTGTCCAATGTCAGTCAGCCATGGCAGTGGAAAGAGGAGTGTATGAAATCACCATCTTTTTGTGATATTTCCTCCTCTTACCCCCCACTCACAGATTCTGCCCTATGTTTATGGTTTTAGACCTCTGTGCACTTTACCACTGTTAATAAGTGGTAAAGTGACTGTGCTCTCCATGTAAACATGGTCAAATTGGCATACTCCTACTTGGTATATTTATATTACCCATAAGTATGTGGTACACAATTTACCCAAAGCCTGACAGTTAAATGCTAATAGTAGAATGCAGCACTTCTTGTGCTATCCACTACAGTGGCAGTGCAAACATGGCTTCAGGCCTACCAGTGTAACCTGAATGTAGCAGTGTAAAAACTGCAATTCAGCCTCTCAAAATAAACCCTTTTGACAGGTCGAAGCCTCCCTTTTAAATATTAATAAGTCACCCCTATGTAGGCCTTGTAGCCTACAAGGCAGGGTGCATGATATGTAAAAGTAGGAAATGTAGAAATTTAAACTTGTTGTCCTTACAGGGACTAGCACCAAATACTTTTTGTCACTTTAGGAAAGCCGGCTGGCTTACAAAAAAACACTGGGAACCAATATTAAATATTAATTCTGCTGTCTCAGAAAGCTAGAAAGATGATTAAACGACTAATTTTAATATTTATTTAAAGCCCAACCCAATGAAGAAGCCTGATTTTTAATAACTATTAAGGGAAAAAACTTTTAGAAAGTTATCTTTTTCCTGTTTGAAACTCCTTTTGACAGCTGGTGAATGGCCCTCAATGAGGTGTGAAAACTGTTCCCACAGCAGAGTCAAAGGCCTGCATGTAGGGAGATGTTTTTGTTGCTTTGGCAGGACGGCCAGTTGGAGTGTGCCCAGGAATGTCCTTTACTTCAAAGGGGCCTTCCCGGTCATAAGCAGAGGTCAGATGACACTTGGACTGGTCTTTTAGTTGTCCCCTCAGTCAGGCAGGCACCAAACCTGCGAGGGTAGCTCTCCCTGAACTGGTCTAATTACCAAAGAGGAGGGGCCGCTCATTACCCTGGCCACACCTTTATGTGGGCATACAGGCTCTGCATAAAGGGAGAAGGGTTGCACCATTTTGGAATTTATGAGAGAGGGGCACTGTGGGATTGTTTGCAGTAAGGCAGCCATGAACTGCTGCAAAAGTGGATAGGGTTATCCAAGGGAACTTTTACCTCATTGTTTAGGATTAGGCCAGGAGTCACCCCCAGCCACAACCTAGTGCCAGGCATAAATGAGGCATCCCCATCTTCAGAACACTGCTGGACCAGATGAAGAAAAAAACAAAAAAAAACAGGACCTGCTGTCTGTGACCCGAGAGAAGCCCCGAAGGACTGGAGTTCTTGTATCCATAAAAAAAGAAAAAAAAAAAAAAAAGTGGACTCGGAGGGTCAGTTGGCCGGCCTCCTGTTGGACTACAAGGCTACAAGAGACCATTTTCTGCAACTTCCAGCTGACCAATACCACCGGCACCCAACCTGCACACTGCTGGTGGCCTCCACTGGAGTGAGTCCTGACCCCCAAAGTCTGTTCTTGAAGTTCTGAAAACCATGGCTGTGTCTGGCTGGACTTCTCCTTCCATCCCTGAAGATCTGGGACTTAAAAACATTTTGGACTTTAAGACCTCCAGAGGACCAGGGCCAACTTGTCAAGCCAATCTGTCCGAGGTGGGTTGCCACATGGACAGAGAAACAGCTTTCTCCCGCTCTGAGCTTCACTGCAGCAGCAAATCCAATTCAGCGGGACCTCTGCAATAAGACACTTGGCTCACAGCCTTGTCCCACTACAGGATTCCAAGCTCTGAAAAAGGGACTATGTCTGAATGCAGAAATCTTAACTGGGCTAAGGCGCTCAAATTACCTACCCAGTGAGAACTTTCATGGGCCCAAAATACAATGTTTCCCACTTTTAGCTTTTACTGCCTAAACCAATTCCTTCTCCGGGGCCTCGTCCAAAGATTACCTGAAGTCATGGAGCCCTCTTCAGATACAGCCTGCGGCCTTGCTCCGCTGAAGGATTTTGACTCCCATTTTTGAGGCTAAGTCCCAAGGTAAATCTTCCTACTAGTGCAATGTGGTTTGTTTATTCAATTGTATCAAGTAGAGGGATGAAGAGCTCAATATTTAGAGAGGTACTAAGCCTATGCTCCTCCTAGAAATTAATAGGCTAATCAACAAGGTAGGAGTAGTTCCTCATAAACAAAGGTATCGCAAGGTGGCGAAATCACAAAACTGGCCAATATGGTCACAGGAGGACCAGAAGGTCAGATCTTAATGCCCTACCAATACACAGTTGAAGTGGCGTCAATGCTTTTGGGTTACTAACAGTCCCTAAAACAGGGACGTTGTGGTGACTGAAAAACATATTTTGTTCTTCTCAATGCCGCACACACAAATTGCACTAAAAAGTGTTTATTTCAACAGGTTCGCCCTGTTGCTGAACACATCAAAAACAAAAACACAGAGTATATAATTAAAACACAAATGCATGTTGCGAACAACAAGAATAAAATTAACATTTCTACCATGGTTAAAATGTAATCTAAAAACCTAATACCCCAAAAGCTACTTCTAAACGATACGCTAGGAGAGCGAGGAGCAGTATAACTTGCATCCAGAGTTTCTTAGGGAGAGTCAGTGCACTGCATGCCTATTTCCAGAAAAGCAACTATAGTTGTCAAAAGTCAGGGAAGTCATGTTGCCCGCGAAGGGTAAACACATGCCACACCAGCTCCTCTCCTCCCAGACTTGGCAGCTCAATATCCGCTTTCAGTAGAAAGTGAAATATTGCAGCATCTCTGGTATCAAGGTCTATTCTTGTAGTATCTTTTTTTTTAGGATCTCTTTTTATTAGTAATAAAAATGCATATACAACATAATTATGCAAAAGAAACAATTGATGGATGGAATGCTGGACAATGCCCATTGGGGTTCGTCCAGAAAATAAAGAGGAGACCTATATTAATACACTGTTCCAAAGACTTACCACTGCTATTCAGTTGTCTAGAATATAATGGGCAACTATATGAAAGAGTATTAAGCCAAACAGGAAGATTACTGCAGTTCCTCCAGTATCTTGAACTAATCTCAACGTGTCCATGGCTACAGAAACAGCCGCTTCTGATTTGTGGTCAGTCCAAGAATTATTTTCCTCCAACAAATTGGACATGCCAAGAATTTCCCTTCAATTTTCGTCACCACAGAGCATTGCGTAAAGGGCCTATGCTGTTATAAATTAGAAGGGCCTACACTAAGTTTTTGAAACGTTACTTGATGATACCCCTCTTCCAGCTTTCGGAAACAGTTCTTATTCAAAGGACAGATTATTTTAGTAGTAAGGGGTATTAGTAAAAAAGTCCAGTTTTTTGTAAAGTACCGGGAGGACAGAAGTCCTGCAGGAAGCTAAACTGATTTGATATAAAATAAGCCTCATTTCTTTCTCAGAGAACAAAGTAAAAAAGACATTTCTGTCTCAGTGCTAACATTTCTTAGATCACAATGGAAGATCCAAGAATATGAGAATACTGCATAGTGTTATAGATGAGAGCAAGATAAGAACGTGCTACCGTATTACAAAGATTTTATGAGGCTATATTTGAGGATTATGCCTAATTGGGTGAACAAATGGTCATGTGAGCAGTCGACAAAAAAGTTTGATACAATATTACATTAGGGTTAGAATAGAGTGGAGTTGGCCTTTACAGACAGAGGTGCCCTGAATACTATTCACATAATGAGCCTAAGGAGCATTAGCACCTCATGTGCAGTGACGGCTGGCAAGTATGGAGAGTGGTGGGGCAGGCAAATGGGTGGTGGGTAGGAGCATGTATGTAAAGCACCGATATTAAAATAGGCACTTACCTTTCTTACTTGCTGCACGACAGGTCCTCCTCGCTCTGGTCCGATATGCTGGTCTTCTCTCCTCCAAGCTCCAGCGCGGGACCCAGCCAGCTCCCCTAACCAATCCTGGTGCTATTCTCATGCTGTCAACCAGCATGAGAGAAGCATCAGGATTAGAGGGAGTAGCCTCTATTAGCGCGGTTAGGAGATCTGGAGGCCTGTGCTTGCTCTCAACCGAGCTTTCTTAGACATGTTTAAAATGAGCGTGTCTGGCTGGCCGGCGAAAGACAGCCGAGCAAAGTGACATGCGCACTTTAAACTTAAGTGCACAACTCGCTGCTGCCACTCAGCAGCAATCCCCCGCCCAGTCCGGACACTTTGTTTGGGACGGTAAAAATAGAATGGTACTAAATTAACTTTATTACCATTTTAGTTTTCCATCTCTGGGGCTCTTCTGGGGGCATTTTTTTGTGAGACGACGCTCCTCCACTCTAATGGAGGAGCCACTCCTGCCTGTATGTCTTCTGCTGCATAAGCCTTCCTCCATAAGGATGGGGAGTCCTCAAAGGAGAGCCCCTTCGGAGGAATACATGAACCTAGTAACGAAGATCATTAGTCATTTATTAGGTCATTATCACCGTATCTGCTTTGCGCCTTCTGAACAATGCAAGGATGGCTTTACTACATAAAAATGGCCGCCACAGTTGACTATATTATCATGTGACATTAAACTCTTATGAATGCTATTTTTGTGAAGTTTGACCACTGAGCACTTGGTATTTAAGGTAAAGAAGGCACATTTGCTCTTAAGCCTTAAAGGAAGTGCACTAGAAGGCACTGAATGGGATAGTCCGAGTTGAGTATCAGGACACTGGGTAGTGCCGGCTGTCAGCTCAATGCTTTATGCTTTACCTGTGGACCACGGACAGAATATTAGAGAGCAACATTTATTACTGGTGTGGTCTGTGATTAGGTATCAAGTCAGAGAGCGATTTGGCATGGAGTAGGGCTATATGGTGAGGCACAACAGTGTTTGTAAGGAGTGTGTGCCATTGCAGACCATGTACCACCCTCCTTTCCCTTTGACTATTTGGGTCACGACAATGACATAATTAAGATGTGGAGGTATATTTATATACTTTTTAAGGTGTATCAATGTTAGTATTGCGGT
Organism: Calotriton arnoldi; assembly: GCA_963921515.1. Lineage (NCBI taxonomy): Eukaryota > Metazoa > Chordata > Amphibia > Caudata > Salamandridae > Calotriton > Calotriton arnoldi. The sequence goes on along the minus strand of CAWUFW010000598.1, from coordinate 227,019 downwards.
TTTTGGCAAAGAACAAAATCCAGGACCCATCCTTCCCCATGCGACTGTAGCACTGTATCTATAGAATGAGGTGGGGGGAGTTTTGCACACGTTTGAAATTTAAGAAAGCTATGATGAGTCTTTTTATGGTCCACGGGGCCGGTCGGGAATGCAAACCAGCCCTGGGAACTACGTCGGACCGGCCCCGGGGGGGAGGGGGTGCTGGTAGGAAACACTGCTGCTGCACTTTCATTATAGAGGGCCGATATTGCAGTACTGCTGCAAAATCGGCCCCCAGTAACAAAAACTGCCCCCACTGGTCCAAAACCACCCTTATGCCGGACTGGCCGTAGCGGGCACCAGGCGTTTCCCCGGTGGGCCGGTTTTGGGCCCCTGGGGGGCCGGTTTTTTTACCGGGGGCCTGCAATATCGGCCCCCTGTAACAAAAATCGGCCAAAACCGGCCCTGGCAAACAGCTTGGCCGTACCCCCTCAACCCCTCCATAGGGGGCCGACCGAGCAGTTTGCCAGGGCCGGATTCGGTTCCCGGTCCGGCCCTGACCACCTCCACCCTTCCGACCCACTGGGAAAATGCCCGGTGCCCGCTACGGCCAGTCCGGACCTAATGGTCTGGCTCACCACTTACGTAAGAATCGCCAGGAAAAGGCTTTGGCTCCACCCACATGTTGGAACCAGGAGTACATGTTTTGATTGGGCATAAGTTATGTGGCTTGCACAAAAAGTGCTTGCCCTCCACACTGTTGTGATCATTTTATTTATCGAGCCACCTGAGCTTGAACTTTCAGGGGCACACACATGACACTGTAATGCTATTAAAGTGTCTTAGATTTCTGGATAACGTATGGTGTTTTTCTCTGTCGGCATCCCAGATGGGAGGAGGGCAGTCATTAGTCTACATGGAGTTTTAGGCATGGCTTGACAATGCAATAGTTACTTGACCTTTTAAGCTACAGCTACACTAATATTATTCAACAGCTCTTTGCTTCCTCACAAATACATATCCATCCATGTGCTCTCTACTTGTAATGCTTCACATTACCATGCAACATTCCTTTAAAGCCAAACTTATTGGCATTACCCATGCTCGTTTCTTGAAAGAGGGTACAATGTGAGTAAACTTGCTACATTTGTTCTATGTCTTTTACACACGCTTTACAAATATATATGCTTCATACGCATTCTGAACTTACATGCGCTGTGGCAGCATTATCTGTGTGAAATTATGTAAATCTGTGGTAAATGTAGTATATCTGTCCTATGTCCTAAATTGGCCACTGAAAAGAAAAATATGTTATTTGAACTGTGGGTACTCAAAAGTGAAGTTGACAGGAAAGATAGGGTGTATTTATTTTTTTGAAAGAAATATTTTTGTGTTTTTTAGGTTTGTAAGACATTAGGTTAGGTTAATAAATAAGGGGACAGAAACCCCACCCAGGCAACCACAATCCTAATCAGGGTGAACCAAAAAGAGTCACTCAATTAACCCTTAACACCACAAGAAAATCCCAAACCAATTTAGAAAAATAAAGACATTCAAGATACTGTATGCTCTTTTTAGGTACTGTTATTGCTGTCCAAGGACTAGTGATTTTAGAAGTATGAAAGAGATGCGACTGTGTGAATGGGTAAGGGCTGGGCGACTTTTGTAATAAATGAATATTTTTGGAAAACAGTCTTTATTGAATCTATTTTGCTAATTTATTGAGCTAAGGATGAAAATATGATTTTATATGTTATATTAATAAAATGTGATGAATGATTCTATTTAAACAAAGAATAAAATAGAGAAATTACATAAACAAATGTTTCATAGATCATATTGATGAAAAGTGGGAACAGACAAAATAGAGGTTGGGTTGGAGATCTTTGCTTCATGAAAGATAACTTACTCTTCTCCCTGAATCTGAAAGTAAACATTTTATTCAGGGTTCCCTTCTTTATAAGGGCAAGTAAAATCTGTATTAAGGAAAGCTTCTATTCAGAGTAATATACGTCCCCAGCAATTGTGTACCCTGTCTGCCATCCTCGTCACAGTTCTATCTCTATTCAGAGGATGAACCCGAAGAGAGGAGAGAGGAAGGTCTGCATCGAAGAAGACTTGGAACCAAAGCAATGAAGATCACTATTAATTAATCAGGTCACAAAATTGTGTCCATATTACTCATTATGGTACTTAAGGACAGAGCTGAGGCAAACTGGACTCTGATTAACGAAGATAACCAACAATTAAACGGGCCTTTTCCCAACCTTATAAAAACTGTGATCCAAAAAAAAAAAAAAAACGTCACATGGATGACCTTGATTTAACACTTAATCATTGTAATGGTCATAGTGCTGTGATTTAATAAGTTTAAATATGTGTACAGCTTTCTATCATGCTCACCTCAAGTGGCACTGCGGGCATACAGAGAAAACCCCAATAAAACAATGTTAGCATCCTTGCTGGGATGTGGTTGGACTGGGTCCCATTGAGGCTTGCATTTGTGGTCAAGGACATACACCTTAAAATTATAATAGGAAACAATCTTTAGGTCACACAATATGTTACAAGAGATAAGTCAGATATAGAGCAGTATTTGGAGCCTTCTGAAAGGGGCAAGAGGACTTTGCAAGGATCTCAGCATAACTGAAGTTCAGGTAATTGAACTGGGTTAGGAGAAACCAGAGTAGAGTTAATCATGGACGGAGTTTAAGATAATTAAATAGAAGGTGCAGATAACCGGAGGTGGAATTTATCTGAGCGATATTTAATAAAAGTTCCCAAAACATTTTTCTCACCCTTGGTACTTAAGTTTCAATGTAGGGATTAGATTCAGCTGAAACAAGGTGGCACAAAGCATGGCATTCTTTAGGTAGGAGAATCGGTTGAATGAAAGATTCAGATTTAAGTTCTGGAAAAGGAAGATGGACTAAAAAGCTACGTTTGGCGCTTCTGGATCCAATGAAAAGAACGTGAGTTCGACAGAACTAACTAGAGTCCATTCTAGTTTTCATTGGGTTCAACCAAGCACCGGTTCATTATATTGGTCTGCCAGTAGAATAGACAAAAATCAGGTGCTGTGTCATCATTGTAGAATTAAAAGGTGATGCAATATAAATAAAACTGGTTGATATAAAATTCATCCACAACAAGGAGCAACAGAGGGAATGAATCAGTCAGGTAGCCCTCCACTTAAAGATTCAATCAAACACAAAAACCTGACCGTTTTTAGGACATACAAGATTGCTTCGGGACCCAAGTGGTATTCAATTAGAGTCTCCCCCTAACTGTTGGTTTCAAAAAATTACCAATCATGTCTGGTCCAAAATGTCCCATTTACAAACAAATATGACTTTTATAAAAACATTCAGTTACCAATTAAACCCGGTTACTTCCATCCCCTGTACCTAAAAGGGTGCATGTAAAGAAAAAAGGTTGTGAAGGTAAGAAAGCACCTCACGTAAGCGTCACCAGGGGAACTGCTGGTAGGTACTCACCAGTTTGCCCACGTTTCTCATCATTGGTAACTTTCTTATCCATGAAGAGAAAGAAAAAGTGTCCAGTGTAAAAAGTAAAAGGTGAATAAATGAATAGACTAGAATATGCACAGAAACGTCTTGTGTCAAAAAACAAAGACCCCGTCAGTGAGAGTCACCCCTTTTTTCCAATTAAAATAGAGTTATGACTCACACAGTTCTGTATTATTCCATGGTGTGAACCTACTCATATTTAAAACCAGACTGCATGTTTCAGACCAGCAGCATGCCGTCTCTTGTCCCAGGATCCCTGCAGCACAGTCCGTAGCCAATCGTCAACCGAGTTTCAGACGTGCAGCATGCCGTCTCTCGTCCCAGTCACTGGGACGAGAGACGGCATGCTGCACGTCTGAAACTCGGACGACGATTGGTAACGGACTGTGCTGCAGGGATCCTATGAATCAAGGATTCCTTTTCAAAATGGTGGGGTGCCGGTACGAATGTTGATGGCCTCCACCTGTTACCCGGGGTTAAATACTTGATATCCAGTGCGGTGAAATCTGGCCCCGAACCCTGAAGAAATTGCTGTGAAGAAAAGTGGCAATGAGACACGTTGGCCCATCTTAAAGTGGTCTGAAACATGCAGTCTGGTTTTAAGAAAGTTACCGAAGATGAGAAACGTGGGCAAACTGGTGAGTACCTACCAGCAGCTCCCCTGGAGACGCTTACGTGAGGTGCTTTCTTACCTTCACAACATTTTTTCTTTACATACACCCTTTTAGGTACAGGGGATGGAAGTAACCGGGTTTAATTGGTAACTGAATGTTTTTATAAAAGTCATATTTGTTTGTAAATGGGACATTTTGGACCAGACATGATTGGTAATGTTTTTAAACCAACGGTTAGGGGGAGACTCTAGTTGAATACCCCTTGGGTCCCGAAGCAATCTTGAATGTCCTAAAAACGGTCCGGTTTTTGTGTTTGATTGATATAAAATTCAAACAGGTGTTGAAAAGGAGAGGGTACATAGCGGAAGCCTGCAGAAGAGAGCAGTGAAAGTAAAAGATGTAGCAAAGCCTAATATTATGGATTCTTTGAGAAAGAAAGAACTTGAACCAGCTCAGTGGGATGTTCAACACTGCGCCTTCTCTGCACTACGATGGTCCACAGCTTCAATGCTCTGGAGAGAGACAAGAAACAATGTGGTGGCTCCCCGCCTCAGCATCCTAGTCACATCAACCCAAGCACTAAGGCCAGTTGACTGTTCCATTTTTGTACCTAAAGGGAGACACTTAGGCCGCAGTTACTAGTGCCCCTGAAGGAGATGCAATATTTATCTCACTCAATAAAATCAGACACCCCAGGGTATACATATTACAACTGAGCCCTTTCAAAATGCTATTTCTGCATCAAAATGTGAAAATCTCAGTATTTTCCAGGCATTGTCGTCCTGTAAATATTGGCAGATTTGACCTGTCAATACTACCTGGGTTAAAATTGCAGAAGTCGGACTTTATTGAACCCGATAACTAGCGGGTGCAGTAAACTCCCCACAACTCATAATTCACATAACTGCATAAACGGAGGTTTGCTCAGGCTAGGTCAGCTTAAACGCGGGCCTATGAGATCTAGGGCGAGATGGGATGTGATGTCGAGTTTAGTTATATACGATGTTAGCTTTCTTTATAAAGTACAGAAGGTCTGGGGGCATGACAGACGGCATGGTTGAACGCAACCTGCCCTGTTGACACACACAAACTCATACTGTTAAGAAAAACAAATTGGGGATTTTCACACATCAGTTGGTTTGATTACACAGACACAAAGGCCTCATTATGAGGGCCTCGGAGGAACCTCTTACAAAGTAATTTTTTCCATTAAACTGGAAATAATATGCAGATTTTGGTGCTTAGCACAGAAAAATCTGCATGCCCCGGTAATTCCCGGAAGATTTCACCCATTAAATTATGGCAGGTTGGACCTGACAAAATTTAGCAGGTGGTGCGGTGCGTGTGTGCTTTATCATACTTGGTATTTTAAAGGAACAGAGGTCCCATCCCCCGATTAGGACCATAGTCCGGTTGCAAAGGTCATCCTTCTAATGACCTCAGTCCTGTATTCGAGACCTCCCTGATGGTTTTTGCAGCCCTTTCTCTGTCTCAGGCATAATTACATATGTCCTGATGATGATCCCTACATCCACTTAGGAGATCGAAACGTCATCGACAAGAGTACCAGGACTCGAAATGTTAATATGTATTTTTTCATATGGGCATAGCTACTGGTGAATATATATGACATAACTTTTATGTGTTCACTGTAGTCACACAGAGAGATGTCGGAGCTTAAAGGTTTTATCCTTTTACTATTAGTTGTTTTCCCACTTTATTAATGTGGTTTTACTTTATGACTTAATAAGTATCTTGTTTTTCATTTGGGCATCTAACAGACTTCATTGTATCTTTATGTATCGATTTCTGTGATATCCTGCAAGACCTCTGTTCCTTTAAAATACATTTACCCACGGTCCCTTAGCACCTTTGGGTTTCCCTTGTCTTTCGAAATTTTCATACTTAACTCATAATACGGGCTCTTGTGCAGGAGTCGCAGTTTTCAGTCCTAGTTATAATTGGTGGCATGGGCCTGATCAGGGCTTTAAGTGGGCCGGGTCTGTCCGGGTCTGAGCACCGGCAGTTATTTTTAGGGGGCGTCGAAACGGGTCTCTATCGGGCTCTGTTTTCGGGCCTCGCAGAGGTAGTCCATTTTCTTTTTTTTTTTTTCTTGGACTATTGTTACACACATACTTAAGGTATCAAGGTGCTTGCGGATCGGCAGGCCTGGGCACATCAAGGTTAACCACTTAGGAACAAATATGCTTTAAGTTACTCCTTAAATTGATTGACGACTATCAGGAGGAATTATACTTCATTATTTTGCACCTAAAGCAAGCAAGACTCTCATTCTTTTCTTGGGCACAGCAACATCTTTTAACGTTGCTCCCGAGTGGGAGAAAAATGACCTGTGTATGAATCCTGAACCCTAGCCTAAATACCTTAGTGGGTGAGGCTGCAATCTCATAGCTGCAGCAATGTGTATCTAATCAGGGACTTTGCAACAACTGTTAGTGATCATTTGTGTATTTTTATTTTAAGAGATTACATTTTGGGGGCTAATTATGACTCGGGAGAGTGGTTATTTCATTTTCTCCGTTCTCACTCTTTCACTTGCAGGTTTCATGGCCCCAGAAAATGACAGAACTTGGAATTCCCTCTCGACCCTCCTACCTGACGTAGTCTCTCTGTCCCTCCCGCAACCACCATCTTTTGATGGTGCTTCAAAGCGGGAGAGAGATGACCTGGGATTGATTCTTGAACCACAGGCTGACCCCTTGATTGTGTGAGGCTCCACCCATTTACTGGCAGTCCCTTTTGTGATAGTGTGGGTATCGGGGTCCTTGACCTAAGGGCATGCGGCTTGGGGGCTACAGCCGACTACTAGGGTCATAGAGGGATGCGGGGCCTAGTTACTGCATGCGCCGGCAATAAGGGGCAACCACAACTTGGATCGGGTTCACGGCGTCAGCCACGTGCGCTGACGTCGTCCTTTATTTATACTCCCCGGCCCGAGCCCGGTCCGGGGAGTTGCGGGTGGCAACGTTGTATTGCAGTGGCCGGGTGGCTCACTACATCCCATCTAACCCACGGAAAACAAAACACAAAACATTGGTGCAACAAGAACCACAAACACAACGTGATGCACAATAACTCTGGTTGTCGGGCCTTTCCAGCTCGGTCATCTCGCCAACGTCCTCAGCATAGAAAGTCTCTCAATTTGGTACTGGGTCGGGGGTTCCCTCGCAAGCCATAATGTTGACTGCCACGACCCTCGCTTTCCCCCCTGTCCTCCGTGTTGGTGGGCACAACGGTGCCTGTCGCCCGGCTCTCGGGGCTTTCCTCTCTCGTTGCTACTCCGCTTCCAACCGGCCCGTCCATCTCTGGGGATAGCGGATGTTCCCCTCCAACTCGACCTCCTCTTCCGGCCAGTCCTCCACCTCTTGGTTTCTGGGGCCTTGTTCAGGGACCCTCGCTTTTTGAACCACGACACATTGCGTGCTACCTGTTGAGTCCCCCTCCTCGCTGTGATCATGGACCCCTTGATTTGCACCACCTTCCACAAGTCTCTTTCAAAAGGGGTCCGGAACTTTGAACCTGGATGCCGGTCTTTGATCACCACATAATCACCTTCCTGAATGTTCACCGGTTGTGCTCTTCGTTTCCGACTCGCCCGGTCATTGTTATGCTGTCGCCGACTCTGGGTACCCGCCACATCCAGGGTTGTCGGCACTTCCAGCTCACTGACGGGAATACTGTCTCTCACCACTCTGTTCATGAGTACCTCACTGGGGGCACACTTTGTGGTGCAATGAGGGGTGTTACGATAGGCCCTTAGGAAACGGTGTAGGCAATTCTCTAGATGCTCCCCTTGGTCCACCCCAATTCTGATGGTCTTATTCAGAGTCCTCATGAACCGCTCCACATCCCCGTTGGCCTGCGGCCACTGTGGAGTCACTCTGCGATGTCGAATGCCATAATGCTCCAGAAATTCCTTGAATTCCTGCCCCTGAAACGGTGGCCCATTGTCGGTTCTTATTTCCTCGGGCATTCCTAGCAGGGCGAAAACCTTCTCCAACACTGGCTGCACACACTCGAAAGATGTAGACGGTACCACCTCCACGACAGGAAACTTAGAGTGACTGTCAACCAGGACCACGGTATGCCGTCCCTCGGGAAAGCTTCCAAAATCCAGGCTCACATTACGCCACGGCACCTTGCTGGGCCCTTCAGTGATCACCGGGGTGACAGGTGGATCGGATCCCGTGATCAAACATGCATGGCATCCTCGCACCTTCTCCACGACCATCTGGTCCATTCCCGGGAACCACACCTTCGCTCTCAGCCTGGCCTTTGTTTTCTCGACACCCTGGTGTCCCTGGTGCGCCAGCTCCACGATTCTTCCCCTGAGACGTGCCGGGATTACCAGACGAGTGCCTCTCAGGATGAGCCCTTGTCCGGACTCGCTGAGCTCCTCCCGACACCTCCAAATACTCTCCCAATATTCCTTATCGTCATCGGCTGGACGTTCCGCCCCTTGTAAGAACCATTTCCACCGGTGGTCTCGCAGAGTTCTTTTCACCACCTGTAGGCACCGGTCCTGTCCTGTTGCCTCGATGAGCTCTTCGATGGTCACTGCCTGCGGGCACGCCTCCTCCACGATCAATCGTATGAACGACTCGGTACCTTCGTCCACCTCTCCCTTGCTCCCAGTACCTTGAGCCAGGGGATGTCGTGACAGATAGTCTGCGGGATTATTGACCCCGGGGCGATACTCCACGCCAAACCGGTAATGCTGAATTTGGACAGCCCTGCGTTCAATCCGAGGCGGCCCATTCCTTGCTGTGCCCGAAAATATTGGGACCAAAGGCTTGTGATCAGTTACCACAGTGAACGTGTGCCCACAGAGGTAGATATCGAAATGTTGGCACGCCCACCGAATAGCCAGCGCCTCCCTCTCGATTTGGGCGTATCTTGTCTCCACTGCGGTGAGCGCCCGGCTGGCATAGGCAATGGGAACCCAGTCCCCCTGCCCATTCTTCTGGAGCAATACTGCGCCCAACCCAACGGTGCTAGCGTCCACAATGAGTTCCGTGGATGCTCCCGGCTGAAAATATGCAACGGTGGCCCCTGTCACCAATGCCTTCTTGATGTCGTCGAATGCTCGTGCTTCTTCATCCGTCCACCTCCAAGGCGAGTCTTTCTTTGTCAGCCTTCGGAGGGGTTCCGACAGCGTCGCCAAATGCGGAATAAACCGGCCACAATAAGTAGCCATGCCCAGAAAGCTTCTGACTTCGGACTGAGTTTGCGGGATCGCTGCCGTTCGAATGGCTTCCACCTTCCCCGGATCCACCTGCAATCCTCGGGCAGAGAACCTGTAGCCGAAGAATTCCACTTCCTTGGCGTAGAAATCACATTTGGCTCGGTGTAATGTTAGGCCCTGCTCCACTAATCTCTTTAGTGTGGCTCGCAGTCGCACGTGGTGTTCTTCCAACGACTTGGAGAATATCAGTATGTCGTCACTGACATTGAGTACCCCCACTAATCCTGACAACGCCTCCCTCACGGCATCCTGAAAAACTTCCGCCGCTGAGGACACTCCAAAACTCAGGCGCTTGAAACGTCGCAGGCCTACGTGTGTTGAGAAGGTCGTGATGTACCGACTCTTCTCGGCCAGCACCAGCTGATGGTATCCAGAATTGAGGTCCACTTTGGAGAACCACTGTGCTCCGTTAATGTCCGCCACAATCTCATCAATGGTCGGTGTTATGTGCCTCTCCCTCCGTATTGCTTTGTTGGGCAGCCGCATGGTCCACACACAGCCTGATGGCTCCCGGCTGTTTGGGCTTGGGCGCAATTACCAACGGGGACACCCACGGGGTGGGTCCTGACACTTTTTCAATCACCCCCTCTCTCTCTAGCCGCTCTAATTCCTCTTCCACCAACGGCCGCAAGTGGAAAGGCACCCTCCGATGTCTGAGTGCTATTGGCTTGACAGTGTCGTCAATGTGTAGTTGAACTTCTACCCCTTTCAAACGCCCCAGCCCTCTGAACAGCTCCGGGAATTCACTTAACACCGTTTCGGCTTGCGACTGGTGGATATGTCTGGCAAACATTATCAATCCTAAATCTTCCGCCTTGTGGCCACTCAGCAGAGACCCAGCCCTGTCGCACGTAACATAGAACCTGGCACATGTAGTTCTCTCTTTGTGCTTGACCTCCGCGTCTATGACGCCTTGCAAACGAATGGGTGTGTGTCCTCCATACGTGAGGATCTTCGCGGTCGTCGCTATCAACCTTGGTCGGGGTCTTAATTCGCCGTACTGCGCTGCGTCAAGAATGTTCACTGACGCCCCTGTGTCAATTAGTGTCCTTACGCAGTTACTGCCAATCCAGACCTGGCACATTGGTGGCGGCCTCCTCGTGGTGTTTGCCCCTCTCACATTAGATATCACGAACACGTTATCGTCCTATTCATCCTCCGCCACCGCCAGCTTCTGACACCGGCTATCGAGGTCTTCCACTTCTTGGACATTCCTGGCATGCCTCTGACCTCGTGTCCCTCTCGTCCGCGTCACTTCCGAGGTTGCCCCACCTCGGCATACTTTCGAAGTGTCCATACCTGTTGCATTTCAGGCACTGTCTGCCTTGCGCCGGGCATCCCCTCTGGGAGTGCATAGCCAGCCCACAATTCTTGCACCCCTTGCCATTCGGGCGGTCTCCCGCCCCGGGCGCCGAGTATCCCCCTCGGGCATACGACTTCCGGATAGCGTCCACCCGTTCCTCCTTGATTGGAATCGGGTATGTGGGTCGAACTGTCCCTGACTTTCTGGCCAGTGCCTCCTCCATGGCCCCTGCGCGGACATCTGCCAGTTCATGCGACCGTCCCAGGACCAAAATGTCATCCAGTGAGATCCCTGGCTGCCGTAATATGAGCTTCCGTAACTCAAGTGACTTGCACCCCACGATGAGTTGTGCCCTTGTTTCAAATTGGCGATCAATCCCTGAGCATGTGCTCGCCAGTTTACGCAGGCGCGCGAAAAACATGTCCACAGATTCATCCTCCCTCTGCTTGGCCTGGCGCAATTTGAAATGTTCGAAATCCGGGTTAACTTGTGGATCAAAATGTCTATTCAGGGCTCTCACCGCCTTCTCATAGTCACTGCCATCTCCTGTGTCGGGCAGGTCCTGGAAGAGGTCATACAGTTCATCCCCTCCCATCAGGAGCATCGTCGACCTCTTAACTGCGTTATCAGTTTCCCTAGTAGCCACAAAGTAGTTGTCCAACTGCCCCAACCATTTGCGCCACCGTGGCGCCGCCGTCGCCGGATCAGCCAGTTGACTGAATTCTGGGAGAGCCTTAACAGCCATCCTCCCGGCCGGTGCCCAACCGCCCCTGCTTCCGGGGCACAGCCCCCTCCGCCGCAACCGCGGGCGTAGTCATCCTGGGGGCGGGCCTTCCGCTGCTTCGCACACGCACAGCTCCCTGTGTGCACTGTGTGCACCTTCAGACGGGGCACTCAGCCCTGCACCCCACGGCCTGTGACTGAAGGGGCACCCCTTCTGGGGTTGCAGCGTCGCTCTCCCGGCCTCCTCGGGGCCTTCCACGCCGCTGTGTCACTCCTGCTGTGTCACTCCTGCCTCACTCGCAGGCTGGCCTGCTGCCTCGAGCGCTTCACGCTCCTCGCCGTGTCGACAGGCCGCGCCCTTCCCAGCGCACACCCGTACTCTCCCTGCTGCAGTAGATGCGGGGCCCACACTCGGCGCGCCTATCACGGGCGGCTCGACCACCTCCTTCGCACCTCCCCCGCAATGCTCTTCGCCCCCTCTCTGGCACTCCTCTTACCGCACCACGGCAGGCGGCGATCGACACACCACTCCTCGCCGTCACGCTCTTCACCTCACGCGCCGCCACCGGCATTCACCGCGGGCAGCAAGCGCGGAGCGACACGCGTGGTTCCTTCTCCGTACTCGTCGCCAGTGTGATAGTGTGGGTATCGGGGTCCTTGACCTAAGGGCATGCGGCTTGGGGGCTACAGCCGACTACTAGGGTCATAGAGGGATGCGGGGCCTAGTTACTGCATGCGCCGGCAATAAGGGGCAACCACACCTTGGATCGGGTTCACGGCGTCAGCCACGTGCGCTGACGTCGTCCTTTATTTATACTCCCGGCCCGAGCCCGGTCCGGGGAGTTGCGGGTGGCAACGTTGTATTGCAGTGGCCGGGTGGCTCACTACACCTTTCATGTGTGTAGGTACTTTGCAACAAATATGTATCGGCGCTCAGTGGTGCAGAATTATTTTTAGGGATTGAATTTGTAGTCTCTGGTTTCTGACACAGAAGCTCATTTGGTTTTACACTGCTCTTTTTCCGACCTCTAAATGCAGATCCTGGTGCTGAGCTGTGCAATTGCTCTAAGAAGGGGTGAATAAACGACAAAGAATCATTAACATGCAAATGGTCTTTTAAAGACCTGTGAAGTACTCGGGTGCGGCTGTGTGTGTGCCTGGGAAGCTGTCTCAGCCCGGGCTGACACACACGATGTGGGGGGGGGGCACGCCCCTACTGAGATAGGCCACACCCCTTTGATGTTTGCCCCGCCCCTTTTAGAGCACCCCCAGTTTATTTTTCCCACTTAAAGCCCTGGGCCTGATTACAAGTGGCACATGTTGGATCGCACGCGATAAAATCCGCCACCAAGGAGTCCGGACTTTATCGAGTATGTTAATTAGGACCTTTTCCGACTTTTTGGAGCAAAAGTACGCGGACTTTAGTTCTATTGGGACCGTTAAATTCCAGGTTTGACCTGCTGAAATTTAATGAAGGGTACAAACTTTATCGCACTAAGTAATTACCACTAACAGGTGTTTGCACAAGTATCGCAATTTAACGGGCCACGAGTAATTAGGCCCTCCGTCTGTGGCCGGTCTATACAGAGCCCTCAATTCATTAAAAATTGCTTTGAATCAAGCTGCAGGGACTGTTCGAATCAGTTGTGCGTTTCCAAAGCCCAGATGCACCAGCGTAGAGTATGCAGGGACTGAATCAGCAAAACCTGTGATGCCAGAGTTATGTAAACAGAGGACTGTGGCGTAGTCCTCAAATTCCAGGACCCCTGAAGGATTAGATTCAGCATAACAAAAACGGGGCTACAAGTTCCATAATGCAAAGAAAAACTAAAATTGAATGAACTACCCAGGCACGAACAGAGGAAACTCGAGATATTTGCTCCTGTCTTATAGTAACAGCATGCCTTTACGCTGAAGCCAGAACCGTATTGACGTCAACTATTGGCTAGAAATCGTGCCCACAAATCAGCTACTCTAGCAGAATATGGCGGTATGTGATACTATATGATAAATTACCATAACTGGCCATTGGTCTGATGCGTGTGTCAATCTCCAGCCAGCCCCAGTCATCGCTTTTAGCCACAGGTACTGTAAAAGCAAAACTACATGTCCCAGAGTACAACGCGCCTTTGATGAAAGTCAGGGCTGGGTTGAGGCATCACATATGATGTGGGGCTAACGGCATGCAAATCATGTTGTGTGTTAGATAACGGTACACAATTGTATATAATGCGATTTATGGATGATACAAGACGTTTTGAAATTGGATGTCATGTTAGACGTGTCATCTTCGCAGGCATATCAGAGCCTAAGACGTGTACCCAGGTAGATGTGAAAGGGAAAAACACGCTGTAATCAAAGAAAGAAAAAAAAAAAAAAGACACCTGTTCCAAATAGTTAAATAAAGAAACAGTAATTGTAACTTCAAAGCAAATAGAAAAATATAAAAGGAATGGGCAATTCTTAAATACATACATGGTTGGACAGTATTTTTCACAGACATGGGAATCGCAAAAGCACTGCCAATGGGTCTTACTTGATGAAGAACACCCTCCCGTCAGGCATGACCCCGTAGGTCCACTTGTCCGGTAGGTCCAACCAAGGTACGTCTTCGGCCATCGGCAGGCTAGTGGTAGATTCGGGGACTTGGATATGTGAAGTAAAATACGGAAACCCAGAGGTGCCACCCTTCCTTTTGGAGCCACTCATCTCTCTGCCGCCTACTCCGCGGAATACACGGTGTCATTCCTTGTTTCTGTGTTCATAAGGCAGTGACTCAGGGTAAACAGGCCACGGTGGGGCAGAAATCAGCATATCCTCCTGCGCCAGAGGGCAGGCTCCCTGACACGGAGCTCTCATAGGCCTGCTGCCTGCGTTGGAAGCGCCTAGTGCAGCGCGCGCTCGTGTCAGCGCTATGGTAGGCCACGGGACAGGCTCCTCGCTCAGGTAGCGCTCACCTGAGGCTTCTTGTGCTGAAGTAGGAGAGGAAGCGTCCGGATCTGAGTGTAGGGTGGGACCCAGGGAAGACTCCCACCTGCTGCCTGTGCTGAAAGTAGCAGGGCAGGCATAAGCCTCCGTGCGTCGGGTCTAGTCTGCGCCTCCAGGCAGCCTCCTTGCTCAGAAAGCTCACCTGACCCTGCTACCTGTGCTGGGGGGAGGCAGCCGGTCCCACTGCCGTGTGAATGTGTGTTTTAAGTCTAGTGGAGGCCTCAAGGCACGCAGGCGCCTTCCTCAGAAGTCTCACTTGGCCCGGCTACATGTGCTGTGAGCAGCAGGGGAGGCGGACGTTCCCGCTGCAATATTTGTGTCTTGTGGGGGCCTCGAGGCAAGCAGGCAGGCGCTTTGCTCTGGGAGCTCACCTGGCCCTTCTTCCTGCACGGGAAGCTGCACAGGTGGCTCCGAATCGCACTGCATGTGTCACCGCTGGCCTGGGCTGCCCTGACATGCAGGGCAGCAGGGGAAGGAACTGGTCCGGGGAGAGAGACCAGACCTGCCGCATGCCTCCCGAGCAGGGCCTCGCCCAGGGCTGCTCCACACCTGCTCCAGGGATGCGATACTTCGGTGCAGGTGATTAAGCGGAGGGCTGGGACGACATTCCCCTTCATCGCCAGTCACCTGCAGGTCGTCCTCCTGGAATCTTCCATTTAAGAAATGTGGTTATACAGGTCACTGCAGCAGTGTTCTCTTGTCATGTGAGTATCTCGCCCACTCTTTGTGTTCAGGTCGAGCCTACCAGACTGGTTGTGCATGGCGTATTGCAGAATTACCAAGAACATACATGAGCTAGGAACTCGCCCCTTGCTTACCATTGGTTTGCTTTCCTGTCACTCTCCTATGCCTGCTTCTTATTCGTCTGCCATCTTGCAATTTTGTGTTCGTCCCATGGAGCACAGCCTCCTTGCCATCTCTGTTGATTGGGTGAATTCTATGCTTACAGTGCTTGCTTTTCAAGTATTACTTTGCGCTACTTTTTTATTTTGCTTCTCCTCCCCATCACCCGTCCTCAGCGTTGCTTCACTACCACCTGCACCCTTCATGTTTCTCCCCCACCCAAGCTTCAAGAAACATTTTAGTGCATTTTTTTCGTTTTATCTGCCAATCCACCTCTGCAAATAAAAAAAGAACAGATGTGGTGCGTGCGCCTACAAACTGGCGCAGCTTTTTTCCCTTATTTAGCCTTGGTGCACAGCATCTGGGACTCTGTACAGCATGGCTAAAAAAAAAACACTGACAAAGTTAATAGGTCTCAAAGGCGAGACTTATTGGCTTTGCTAGTGCTTGTTCTTCGTCGCCTTCTGATTCTTGTGATGTTCCTTTTTCAAAAGTAAATGCAAAACTACAAGTAACAAAATGAAATATTTACTGCCAAGCTGCCCCTTGTCATGTGTGACTCCGTCAGCCTGTCACGGCTTTCTCAAAATAGTGCTTGCTGTGACTTGTGGTGCCACTTTTAAAATCATAAGTATGGTCTCAAACGCCTATTAAAGAGAAGTGCTGTTGGCTAGAAAGCTAGAACTGTCTACAGATGCTACACATACTTGTTAGTGTGCAATGTGTAATAAAGTTACATATTGGCATGCAATTTCTCATTCATACAGGTTCAGCAAGCTTTATTCGGTATGTACAACAACCAGAAAAGCAACAGATATATGTATACAAACAGATAAATCCAATTACACGAAAACGGTCCAATTAATTAATTGCATTTAAATCAGTTAAAAATCATGATACTTTTTCTCGCATAAATTGACTTTAAAATAAATGTCGCAACATAAAAACATATCTCAGGATCTTTTAGTGCAATTAATAGATTCATAGCAGCGTTAGTTGTTCTTGCATTGTATTTTTTGAGCAATGGCTTTAAATAAATACGTCTAAAATGCAGATAAAAATCACAGAAGAGTAGAAAGTGCATAGTGCTCTGTTTGGAATGCTCATCACATGGACATAGGGTCATAGGCAGTGTTTTCATTTCAGGGAATGCAACTAAGTGGTGAGCAATTCCTAGTCTCAGCCGTATTAATACAAAACGTTGTGAAGGCTTAGTAACTAAGGACAAATAGCTCTGAAAGCCATCTTTATCTACAATTGTTTTATAAAACAAATAAGTAGTTTGCTTCCCAACTGTTCTCATACGAGTCTCGTTTTTTTGGGCCAGGAACATACCCTTTATTTCCAACTTGGATAGGCCTATCACATATACTGGATTTTCCTGGATCTTGATCTTAAATAGTTCATTATTTACATCCGTGATATATTTTATCCAAGGGATAGATATACTATTGTCCAGTTGCAGGCAATCCTGGATGATTGTTTGGGTAAACTTTGTCTCGTCCTTGGTCCAAATAGATCTCCAAAGCATTAAAGGTCGCATGGCAATCAAATCTGATAAGTATCTTATTCCCACTTCTCGGTGTACTATCTCTGAGGATGCGGACGGGGGCAGGCACAAAAGATGTTTTAGGAAAGAATTTTCCTCTATTTGTAATGCCTGACTGGTGTTATGGCCCCACACCCTGGCACCATATAATGCAATAGAAGCACATCTAGCTTTATAAATATCTATCATGTCCTTAATACGGCGATCTCCCAGTTTAGATGCAAAGCGAAAGATCCCATGTGCACTCTTTAACATCTTTGAGCGGACATTAGTTAGTTCGTGTGACCAATTGCCCTTGCCTGAAAAAGTTATTCCCAAATAGCAAAAATTGTTAACAGTTTCCACTCTAGTGCTATCAATAATTTTTTTTTTAATTTCTTGGGTTTTAGGCCGCATACCATAGTAAATGTTTTTGCTTTGTTGATTAACAACTTCCTACTGGTAATAAAAGCTTCAAACTTATCTATTAGTCGCTGGAGGCCAACCGGGGTTCTAGATAGAAGCACAGCATCATCTGCATAAAGCAGGACCGGTATGGCATGGCCTGCAGCTTGAGGTGCATCCGCCTGCACTGACTTGAGGGTTATGTCAACTTCGTTTAAAAATAAAGTAAAAAGCAATGGTGCTAAAACACAGCCTTGGCGGATGCCTCGTTTAACCTTAAAATATGGGGTGCACTCTCCATGTTGACCATACCTGACTCTGGTTGTTAATCTCTCGTACAACCTCGCGAGGAAATAAATAATGGGTTCCGGAGCTCCAAGGTTAAGCAAAACTGGCCAGAGGATAGCATGGTCAACAAGATCAAAAGCACTACTGAGGTCTGCAAAACAAAGATATAAAATTCCTTGTTTTGCGCACGTATATTTACCTATTAAAAGTTCTAAGTTAATACATTGCTCTATAGTACCTAGCCCTCGTCTAAAACCATATTGTGCCGGTGATAAAATCTCGTTCTCAGTGACCCATTCCTCCAGTCTTGCTAATAAAACTCTACTCATCACTTTTACTGATGAGTCTAAGAGGGAAATGGGGCGGTAATTTTTGGCTTCAGATTTATTCCCTTTTTTATAAATGGGAACAATAACCGATTGACCCCATGTAGGTGGTGTGCCCTCAGTTACTACATAGTTAAAAACTCTAGTGAGTATTGGTCCCCAGAGATCCGGTACTATTTTATAGACGTCTATTGGGACCCCACCATGGCCAGGGGCTTTTCCTCCATTGCTGCCCGTTATTCCTACCCTAACCTCATCAAGCGTAATGTTTAGGGGTATTACTGGCCATTTGCATAGTGTTGGACTAGGGGGTCTAAAAACATCATGGTCAGATGGATTAAAAATACTGGAGAAATGTGACACCCATTCTTCACAACTAACATGGGACAGTATTTCTGGGAATGATTCATTTTTTAAAAATGGTGAATTGACAGTTTCCCAGAAAAGCTTGTTATTAAATGTGTCCGCTGCCAGGGATAATTTGTCCCACGCTTGCTCCTGGAGCTCTCTTTTCCTCATTTTAAGGGCTGATTTATAACTAAATCTTAAATTTTTGATTAGTTCAATATTCCTGGTGCTGCTACTAAGGGCCTGTTTTAATTGTTTAAAAGCCTGGGTGCATGTATGATTGAACCATCCCCTACTTTGGATAGTTTTATCCCTATGGGGGACAGTCAATCTCTCTTCAATAATACCATTGATTTTACAAAAATTAGTTAACAGCATTGTGGGGTTAACATCTGCTTTGAGACAATAGGCGATCTCTGTACCACATTTTATAACAATATCATTTAAAACTATACCCGGGTCTACCCCCTCCCACTTAATTCTTATTCCATTTGGTCTGATCGGGGCAATATTACCTGTAACAATTTCTTGGAATGCAAATTTATTACCCCATATCATTATTGGCATAATAATACAATTATGATCGCTAGGTGACAACTGTGCGATCCTTGGCGAGGAACACAGGTGTACGATACTCGTAGAGATTAAAACATGATCAATCACTGAATTTGCATTCCCTCCGATATAAATTGGTATCACCCCACCATTAGTGTCACGTGCACATTGTAGTAAATCAAGATCATATTTTGCCAACATTGTATTTAATGCTCCTCCGTAATTATTATGTGGGAAGTGTATGCAGTCATCCCCTTCGTCATTCTTATACCCACAAGCTTTGGTCATGGATAATGGGCATATTTGTGTATTGAAATCTCCTACCCACATGATTGCAAAATTAGTATTCATCACTCCAATTAAATTATCTAGCCCTTTTTCCAATTCAAAGACTGCATTGCAACGGGTAGAATCAAAAACATTGTTATAAAAATTAACCAGGAGGACATCCCGGCCATCTTTGCAACACAGCCACAATAACTGTGAGTGTTCTCCTATGTTAATCACTCTTTTAACGACAGCAGGGAGTTTGTTGGACATGAGAATTAGGAGCCCTCCTTTGGCTCTCCCTGAGGATGAAGGTAATGCCAGTAGACCATAAGAGGTAAACCCCCTCAAAATAGACTAGATCTGTGCTCCAGGTCTCTTGCATACAAATTAAGCATGTTTGTTAATAAAGTCTAACCAATCTAGTGAATCCTTTTTATTTGCCAAACCGGCTATATTCCACGTAACGATAGTATAACCATTTACTGACAAGTTCCTTGTATTGTCATCAAGGTATTCACATATTCTTTCATCGTCCCTCCTTGTGTGTGGGGGCACTTCATGTGGGCTTCTTACATTTTTCGGGAGGATTTGGTAAGGTCACTAATGAGTTATCAACATTTAAAACTCTGTCTCCCGCTAACCCTTCTCCCTTGTTGCCAGACTCCGCACTAGATAGACAGGCAATAATATGTCAATCATTTTCCTGGAGTGTGCTAAGGGCCTGGAATCTATTAGACACTGATAATGCGTCTTGGGTGTGGGTTGGCTCTACAGGGTTCATACTAAGGTGTCCCCTATCAACTCCCCTGTTGTATATAGGCCTTAAATGTCTATAAAAGAAGCCAAGGGGTAGTAAGGACACATTGGGGTCATAGTGTGATATTGTAACCGCTCTTTCTAGGGTATTCCTTGCCCAGTTGGGGCTTCTAAAATTGATAATGATGCAATCGCCTTTAAAATTCTTGTCTAAGGGACCAATCCAGCTTACTCTTCTTGTTAAGAGTATCTGGTTTGCGCATCCCACTGGGTAACCACAGTTCTTATTTAGCCAATGGACCACTTTATTTTTTAGGGTATGGTCTAGTTCCCTTTGGCCCAGCTGTAGCTGGGGTACGTTCACCATAACTGCCACATATGGACAGCATTCTGGGGGTAAGTTGATAGTGATACCGGTACTCCCCTCGATAGCCCTTGTCTCTCCTGGCTTGATATGATTTGTAATTGGCTGAATCCTCTCTATCCTGTCCCCTCTAGTATGGCATGGTTGATTATTCGGGATCTGGCTCTGTCGAGGGTGAGTTACAACCCCATTGGGACCGTTTTTACTCTCTAGAGTTAATCTTCCTCTGGAGCCCGGATCTGTATTACTATCAGCTGGTGTACTTATTGCCATATTGGCAGTGGCTGTGGGGGCTGTTCGATAAGGCCCCCCATTGCTACATTCATCTTATCCCGGGCACTATCACCAATATTCCTTAGTAAGCCACTGAACTTAACTATTACTCCATTCAGTTTATCTAGTTTATTATAAAGAGGTTTTAACAGTTCTTTTATCTTCAATTCTACGAGGGCTACAATTTGTGTGGCTTGTGATTTAATTAAGGCCCCTTGGTCAGGGAGATCGTCATTGACCTCAGCTGTCATATTCTGCGGTGGTCCTTTCTTATTTTTGTTACTCGCTACCTTTGCCTGGCTCTGTTTGCAAGCTCTTTTCCTTTTTGGGGTAGGAGATCCACTTGGCGAGTGTGTTCGTGGTATGTCAGTCTGCATGTGTGGGTCTGTACCTGGATACCCTATGCTTTCTCTTATCGATGGGGTGCCTTGTTGCTTATTGCAAGGGACTTCCGTTAACTGAACATTCTCTTGCTGGACTACTTCGCTAACCTCACCAACCGTCTCTTCTATCACCGTGCCTGTTCCTAAGGAAAGGCGGCGTTCCGCTCTATCAATTTCGACATTGATTGCGCTAACTGCCCGCACTAAGTAAGAATCAATGGTGGTACATGGGGGGGTCAACTATTATTTTTTGCAGTTTACGCTTCGCCATTTTTGGTTTCACCTTCTACGCAAAGTCTTGACTTCGTTTAGTTATAAAGTGCAGAGTGTAAAGTGCAAAGTACAAAAAAGTGCTAAATGCAATACTTTAAGGACTAGGGATTGAACAAAGTGCCAGGTGCAATACAGAGAGCTAGGTACGATTGAGGGGATACAGGTTTAAAATCCTCGAGATTAGAAATGGAATTAAAAAACAGGTTAAGTAACACTATTCACCACAGGGTATTCACAGCAGCTACAATATGAATATACAGTACACTAAAAGTAAATTGGATTAAGTAAAATTTGGCTGAACCTAAAAAAGTCCTATGATTTATATCTTACTACTATTAGTACTAGCGCCTGCCACTTTCAAAACCTCCCTACTGCATGGCTGATGAAAAGGCACAACAATATATAAAGGGCAGGCACAGTAAAGGGAAAGAGTTAAGTTGTGCGTGTGGGCTCACCGCCTTAAAATGTCGTCCGACTTGAGTTCAGCGTTGTTCTCGGTTTGTGTTGGGCCAATGTTCAATACCTCAACCCCTAAACCAGGGGGGGTGGCCCTGCCCGGCCGTGGACGGGCGCAGACGGGCCTGCCCGCGGCCTGGGCACGCCCGCGCGCGACCCGCGCTGCGGGAGTTTTGGCGGTAATTTATGCGCCTCCAGGCGCAGGTGATGCACGTTGGCGGCAGCGGCCTCAAAGAGAGCTGGTCCTTGTGGTTTCCTGGCCCCCACCACAACTGCCACAGGAGCGTCCCGCGCTGCGGGAGTGCTGGCGGTACTTTATGCGCCTCCAGGCGCAGGTGATGCACGTTGGCGGCAGCGGCCGCAGAGAGAGCTGGTCCTTGTGGTTTCCTGGCCCCCACCACAGCTGCCACAGGAGCGTCTTATTCATACGTCGAAACATAAATCTGACATCCTTTCAGGGTGATTGCTTTTAAGTCTGAGAAGCAAGTAAAACAAATAATGGTTTAAAATTTTAGCACATCGTTGTAAGAATTATTACTTAAGCACGGGAAACAGCATTTACAATGCTGTCATTACATCGCAAGACTTACAACGCGGTCGTTACAACGACCGCGTTATTAGTACGCGATGCATTTACATCGCAAGTCATTACAACGACTTGCTGTAGGGGGCGTTGAGGTATTGGAAATTAATTCCAACACCTTCCCTACTGTTGCGCAAACTGGAGTAGGAATAGTAAATAATACTATTCCTAAGTCCAGCGCGCCCCCTACAGCAAGTCGTTGTAATGACATGCGATGTAAATGCATCCCGTACTAACAACGCGGTTGTTGTAAAGACTGCATTGTAAAAGCACGCGATGTAATACATCACGTTGTAATGTACTATATTACTTAAGCACATTCCCCAGATTCAGCCCACAAACAAGCCAAGGAGCAACGACGCAATGAAAGGTGCTAGAGCTGATGAATTTATATGCTGTGTTTATGAATGTCTTCTACTAACAATCAACAATAATGAGGGGCCTGGTGTGGCAAAGAGTTTTGCCCATTCTGTGTCAATGGCGAAATGTGTTGATACCAGTGCTCAATTGCTGAAAAAATAAGTGCCAGGGCCCTCGTCAGGAAGCACTGCAGCTTGCAGCAGCCAGTTGCTCCTGTCAGCGCCGCCTAGGACAGAACCAACACAACCACTAACCATGAAACCCTACAAATGTGACAATTAAGACTATTCCTGGCACGCAAGACT
This sequence comes from Calotriton arnoldi, assembly GCA_963921515.1. Taxonomy (NCBI): domain Eukaryota; kingdom Metazoa; phylum Chordata; class Amphibia; order Caudata; family Salamandridae; genus Calotriton; species Calotriton arnoldi. The sequence continues at coordinate 204,300 of CAWUFW010000598.1, read as the reverse complement.
TAAGGAATGGCTTGGAAGGCAGGTAATAGTCATTTTAGGATATATTGAATTAATATCCAACTGTTGTTGTGCTCCTCTCTATATTAGACAAACAGCGCCACCATGTGGCAGACTGTCATAAGCGCCGGTGTTGTTAATTAAGTACCGGTGTAAAACACCAGAAACCACTGGGTCAAATTAAGCACTGGTTGATACACAAGGGCATATGTTCTGTATCACGTTTGACCTCTTATCCTTACACTGACTAATGGTATGATCATACTGAGTTCCTTTATATTTCTGTAACTTTTACAATCTTACATATGCTTTTTTTGATACAATAAAAAACATATTTTGAGTAGCAACATGCAACTGTAACCTCATGCCAGCACTCCTCGTCCCAAAGCAGAATGTGTGCCAGGAGGCTCGATAAACAAGACTGAAGGTGACACAACTTGTGCTTGACTAACAGGAGATCATTCCCTTGCCTGAATGTGGTGACAGCTGTGTGCAGTGTACCAGATGCATTGTCCCAAGGGAACAAACTGTGGCTCTCCTGTCTGTCCCTGGATTTTACCAGTCTTGGTCCCCATCTCCCAAAGAAGCATTGGTACAGGTACTGTGAGCCAAACCCCTTTTTACGGTGCTGAGCGTTATACAAATGGGTTCTTGTTATGCCCCAATGGTGAACATTGGGCAGTCCTTCTCGTGGAAATGAGACCTAGCCAGATATTCCAAAACCTTTTCTGGCTTTTGCAACAGATATGCACCCACTTGTATAGGATGTTTCCGACGGCAAAAATGCTTTAACATATGTACAAAACACAAATTGCATTTTGGTAACACGTTACCAAATTGCAATTTGTGTTTGCGATTCAGTATTTGGAAGGGGCGTGTTAAGGGCATCCCTTTCAAATACTAAATCTGAATGGGATGTATGAATGTTTTGCGACTGAATCACAGTTGCAAAATATTCGTATGTTACCAACTCCTTGAAGGAGGTGGTAACCCATTCACAAATAGGAAGGGGTCCCCATGGGACCCCTTCCCCTTTGAGAATGGAAAGACATTTTTTTTAAGAGCAGGCTGTGATCCCACGGACCACTGCCTACTATGAAAAAATGAAACTGCAAAGTTTTCTTTTTCTTTTTAAATGCATCCCGTTTTCCTTTAAGGAAAGCGGGCTACATGGAAAAAAAGATTACTTTATTAAAAAATCACCAACATGGTGGTCTGATGACCTCAGCAGGCCACCATCCCAGGATGACTGCGATTCTCAATGGGCCGCAAATTGCGACCTACCTCATTAATATGCATGAGGTATGTCTGTATGCGACCAACTAGGAATCGCGAATGAAACTCAAGAGTTTCATACATTAGGAATACCGATTTCCTAATTGCGATTCAGTGAGAATCGCAATTAGGAATTCGGTATTCCTAATGTTAGTACATCTGGCCCTATGTTCTTCCTGAGCCAAAGATGAGCAGGAATAGATCTTAGGGAGAAAATATCAATCATCGCATTAGATATTTGTGTTGTGTTTGGTTGTTTTAATGATTCAGCTTCAGGGTATTGAGTCGGGTAATCCATCATGACTAACACAAATCGATAAGCTTTTTTGATGGGACAAGGGGATCAATAATATCAATCCCTACCTTTTAAAATGGCTTGTCAATGATGGATAAAGGGTATAGTGGTGCCCTGAGGGGTTGAAATCTGAGAAGTTGGCCTGGTATATGCTGTTCACTAATTAAAGTGGACACCTTGCACCAGAACAATTAGACTCTTATGGTAGATAGGTTTAAGACAACCATTATAGAAAGCTATCCTAGTGGTAGCTGTGGAGAGCAGCCTTCAGGCTAAGTCTTGAAGGAATGTAAAGCAGCTTGTTTTACCACACCATCTCTTGAATCACCAAATGAAAAGACACCACACAGGTATATATATCAAATATATATGTATTTATTAATAAACACTCTCTACTAATCTCTTTATGAGATTAGAAGTCAGGAACATATGTACAAGTCAAATGTTATCAAAATAAGTTTAGCACAATCGAATATCACAATCTTAGTTTGTCTAGACCTAGGTCTAGGGCATCTAGAATCGAGGGACCCCCAAGAACCACCCCAGGTAGTTGTAGGAGACCCACAGGGGACGGACGCGGTGTCCTGGCGCCGGTGCGAGTCCTGTACGAGTCTATGCGAACAGACGCGATTGAGATTTCAATGTTAAAGGTCCCTTGCGTGTTCGAGGCGAACACCCCGATCGGTCCTTGTACGAGTCGAAGGACGCGGTTACAGATAGAGTTGCAAGGGAGATGGACGCGCTGTGTCTAACACAGACGCGAACCTTGTGCGAGTCAGCGCAATGGAGATCTCAATGTTGCAGGCCCCTTGTGTGTTCGAGGCGAACACCGATCGGACTCAGTACGAGTCGAAGGACACAGTTCTAGATGGTGTTACAAGGGAGACGGACGCGATGTGTCTAACACAGACGCGAACCCTGTACGAGTCAGTGCAATTGTCGTACTTAGAAAATAAGAGTTTTAGGGCACTTCTAGGGTAGCTACAAGCAAGTCACTTACAGGGTAAGTAGTTCTAGGGCCCACACCCACAGGAGCACCGTAGTGCTGAAGTTACCTCACCCAGGGAGCCGGGTGCATAGGTGTTCTTTGGTGTCGGGTCGCGGCGTAGTTTTCAATGGGAGCCAGTGAAGACTTGCTGCTTGCGGCGACAGGAGAAGTGTCCGGAGGAATCCAAGCCTGGATTCAGAAGATGGAAGACCTGAAAGCAGAGGGGACAGTGTTCAAAGTCACTTGGCAGTGACTCGGGGCAAGGAAGATGGATGCCCACCGTCGTCGCAAGATTCAGGTCGTTCGCGGGTGCCTTGACTCTTCAGCCACGAGGTCCAGGAGGCGTCGACGATGACCAGGAGCTGGATTCGGTGTGTTCCACGATGTGTGCAGCTTACTGCAGTGTCGGCGACTCGATTGGAGCCAACAAGCCTTGGTAACAGCAAGTCTTGGGGAAAGTGTAAAGAGGCAATGGCGCAGACCAGCAAGGTCTGTGGGACTCACCCAGCGAGGGTAAGTCAGGGCAGGCCTGGAGCAACCAGGGGAGCCCTTTGGTTTCTTTAGAAAGTCTTCTGGGGAGCCACAAGCCGGCTGGCAAGGGATCGCAAAGACGCCTCGGGAGGATTCGCTCAACAGGGGCCCACAGTCACTCGGGACGTGGTAGGCCTCTGATCTTCGGAGGGATTCCTGCTGGAGGCTAGGACCACACATGTTCCAAAGCACAAGTTCGTGGAACGTTGTGAAGGGGTTGCACTCGACAATAGTGCACGGTACCCATGGGTCGCGGTTCCTCGTCACTCTTTGGGTCCACTGGCCTCAGCTTCGCTGAGGACTCACGATGGCCTTTGAGAAGTCAGGAAATCCACTTCTTGGGCTGCAGGGACTTCGGACTCCGGCGGGAGCGGCGTAGTTTGCGACCGTCGTTTGTAGTTTTTGGTGCCTGCCAAGCAGGGGAGTCACTACTTGACTCCAAGGGAGATTCTTCAGTCTTCCAAAGGTAGTGAAACGTCAAAGGTCCGGGATTCTTCTTCAGAGCGTCGTCCAGGGAAATCTAGTTTGCAATGCACAGGTTCCCCCTCTTATACTAAAAGAAAGGGAGGGACTAGCTCTATGACCCTACCTATGGGAGGGTCAGGGGAGTGGGTGGCCACACCTACTTCCCTTTGTCCAGTTTCGTGCCAGAGCAGGGGCAGGTAGCCCCTGAGCCGGTTTGAACTGGGGTATGCACAGAGGAGCCTTCTGCTCCCCCAGTGCAGGACTTCAAAGCACTCTAAGAGTGCACCTACCCAGCCCCAATACACTAAACCCTGTCTGGAAGGTGGTCACACCCCCTTGGGACAGGATATCTATTGTTGGGCTCCCTCCACTGCGAGTGTTGGTCATCAGCAGGAGGGCAGCCCAGTGTCTGTGACTGGTGGCATCCATTTTGTGATGCCAGGGCTCTGCAGGATTCTACCGCGTTTCCACAGTAGGTACATGTCTATCCCTCTAGAAGGGTGGAATGCTACCCCCGCCGCCAGGACTGGCGGGGGGGGTAGTATTCCAAGGTGTTTGACACCAAACACGACATGTTTCGATGCAGCCATTCCAAAGTTAGCATTCTACCGCGAGGATATAATGCACTTAAAAGTATATGGTTTAACCGCATCCACAAACAGCCCCAGAGAATGGACTCAGAGCTGCAGAGGGGCCCTGCTCGGGCGGAGCACCCCCTCACATGGAAACTAAGCACCCTGCCCTCAGGATTGATAGGGCCTGCTTTAGGGGTGACTGATAAGTCTCAATGTGTGTGCAGGAGAGATATAGGGGACCTATATCTCAGTGAGGGGTGCTAGCACTTCCTCACCCAGGCTGCAGTAGCAGGCCTGTGGTGTCAGATTTAGTCTGCTTCCCAGGGGTGGCATAATACAAGCTTCAGCCCCTGGTAGGCCTGTGAAGTACCTATGCCCTTGGTACCTAAGGTACCATATACTAGGGACTCATAAGGTACCACAGTATCCAATCACTAGTGCACCTAGAGGGCACTCCAAATCGTTTAGAGAGAACAGAGAGGCTGGGGCCCTGATTGGCAGGGTCCCAGCCAGACCTTAGCCAGAAACCAGTGTAAACATCAGAAAAAAAGTGGGGGCAACATAAGAGGCAGATCCTACTCTCCTACACAACCCCCCTCCCAAACGCAGGGACACTAAACTAACCTTGACCAGTTGAGTCTTCGTGTTCAAAGTGGAAATACCTTGAGAGTCCATCTGCATTGGCATGTTGGGTCCCAGGTCTATGTTCCACTGTATAGTCCATCCCCTGTAGGGAAATGAACCACCTCAAAAGTTTTGGGTTTTCACCTTTCATCTGTTTAAGCCATAGGAGGGGCTTGTGGTCAGTCTGAACTATGAAGTGAGTGCCAAACAAGTATGGCCTCCGCTTCTTCAGGGCCCACACCACAGCAAAGGCCTCCCTCTCTATAGCTGACCAACGTTTCTCTCTAGGGGTCAGCCTTCTGCTAATAAAAGCTACTGGCTGGTCTTGACCTTCATCATTCAGTTGAGACAGTACAGCTCCCACACCCAGCTCAGAAGCATCTGTTTGGACAATGAACTTTTTAGTGTAGTCTGGACTCTGTAAGATGGGGGCAGTGCACATGGCCTGCTTTAGGTCTTCAAATGCCCTCTGACAGCTAGCTGTCCACTGAACCTTTTTGGCATTTTCTTTGAGGTCAGATCATTCAAGGGGGTCACTATAGATCCATATCCCTTGACAAACCTCCTATAGTACCCAGTCAGGCCTAAGAAGGCTCTCACCTGTGTCTGGGTGGTTGGAGCAACCCATTCCATTATGGTTTGGATTTTGCTCTGTAAAGGCTGAACCTGGCCTCCACCCACAAGGTGGCCCAGGTACACAACCTGACTCTGCCCTATCTGGCACTTAGTGGCCTTGATAGTGAGGCCTGCTTTCTGCAGAGCCTCCAAAACATTCCTGAGGTGGACCAGGTGATCCTGCCAGGAGGAACTAAAGACAGCAATATCATCTAGATAAGCTGAGCAATAAGTTTCCATCCCTGTCAGAACTTTATTCACCAACCTCTGAAAAGTGGCAGGTGCATTTTTCAATCCAAAGGGCATCACCACAAAGTGGTAGTGCCCACCAGGGGTCGAAAATGCTGTTTTGGCTTTTGCATCATCAGCTAACCTGATCTGCCAGTAGCCAGCTGTCAGGTCAAACGTGCTTAGATACTTGGCTGAGGCCAAAGTATCAATCAGCTCATCTGCCCTTGGTATGGGATAGGCATCAGTCCTAGTGACTGCATTGAGGCCTCTGTAGTCTACACAAAACCTCATTTCTTTCTTACCACCCTGGGTATGAGGCTTGGGTACCAGGACTACTGGGCTAGCCCAAGGGCTATCTGAAGGCTCAATTACACCTAGCTCCAACATTTTCTGGACTTCAGTCCTGATACAGTCCCTGACATGGTCAGGTTGCCTGTAGATTTTATTCTTGACAGGCAGACTGTCTCCAGTGTCCACCGCATGGGTGCACCAGGAAGTCTGACTAGGGGTCAGGCTAAACATATGTCTATACTGTTGCAGAACTTGTCTGCACTCAGTTTGCTGATGGTCAGTGAGGCTGCTTGCCAAAGCAACACCATCTACTGACCCATCATCAGGGTTCTGAGAGAGCAGGTCAGGGAGAGGGTCACTCTCCTCCTCCTGTTCCTCATCAGTTGCCATGAGCAAGCCCATGTCAGCCCTGTCAACATATGGCTTTAATCTGTTGACATGGAGCACCCTCAGGGGGCTCCTGGGAGTTCCAAGATTCACCAGGTAGGTGACTTCTCCCTTCTGTTCAACTATTGTATGGGGGCCACTCCACTTGTCCTGGTGGGCTGCTGGGGCCACAGGCTCCAATACCCACACCTTCTGTCCTGGCTGGTATACAGTCAGTACAGCCTTTGGTCATGCCAAGCTTTTTGTAATTCTTGGCTGGCCTCCAGGTTTTTGGTTGCCTTTTTCATGTACTCAGCCATCCGGGAGCGGAGACCAAGTACATAGTCCATCACATCTTGTTTGGGGGCTTGAGAGGTAACTCCCAGCCCTCTTTTACCAAACACAATGGACCTCTCACAGGATGCCCAAACGGAAGCTCAAATGGGCTGTAACCAACCCCCTTCTGTGGAACCTCTCTGTATGCAAACAACAGGCAAGGAAGAAGAAGGTCCCATTTCCGCCTAAGCTTCTCTGGGAGTCCTTTAATCATTCCTTTCAAGGTTTTGTTGAAGCGTTCAACTAAACCATTGCATTGTGGGTGATAGGGGTGGTGAACTTGTAAGTTACACCACACTCCTTCCACATTGCTTTCAGATATCCTGACATGAAGTTGGTACCTCTGTCAGAAATGACCTCCTTTGGGAAACCCACTCTGGAGAAAACTCCAATGAGGGCTCTTGCCACCACAGGGGCTGTGGTGGTCCTCAGGGGAATTGCTTCTGGGTACCTGGTGGCATGATCCACTACCACCAGGATAAACCTGTGCCCAGATGCAGTTTGAGGGTAAAGGGAACCAACAATGTCAATCCCTACCCTTTCAAAGGGTACCCCCACCACAGGTAGTGGTATCAGGGGGGCCTTTGTTGTGCCACCTGCCTTACCACTGGCTTGGCATGTGACACAGGAGCGACAAAACTCCTTTGTGTCCTCTGACATATGTGGCCAATGAAAATGTGGGACAAGCCTGTCCCAGGTCTTGTTTTGGCCCAAGTGACCTGCTAAAGGGATGTCATGTGCTAGGGTCAAGAGGAACCCCTAAACTTCTGAGGTATTACCATCCTCCTGGTGGCTCCAGGGGCTGGATCTCTACCCTCAGAATATAGGAGTCCCTCATCCCAATAAACTTTATGGGACCCACTAGCACTCCCAGCAGCCTCAGCAGCAGCCTGCTGTCTGAGGGGTTCAAGAGAGGGGCAGCACTGTTGCTCCTTACTCAGATCTTCCCTAGAAGGGCCTCCTGCCCCCAAGAACTCAACCTGATCAGGCTCAAGTCCCTCTGGGGCAGTTCCTTCTTCAGGATCTGCTTCACCTCCCTCTGAGGGTGAATCTGTGATCTGAGACAGAGGGGAAGGCACTGCCTTTACCCTACTGCTCCTCCTCTTGGGAAGCATCTGGTCCATTGTTCCAGGATCCAGAGCTGGTTCAGTGTTAATCATTCTTGCTTGTGACCTGGTCACAGCAAATACCTCTGCAGGGATGCCCAACATCTCAGCATGAGTCCATAACTCTACTTCAGACCAGGCTGAAGTCTCTAGATCATTGCCCAATAGACATTCGACAGGGAGGTCTGCACTGACTACAACCTTCTTGAGGCCAGTTACCCCTCCCCAGGAGAAATTCACAACTGCCAGACTATGGTTGGTCTTGACATTGCTTGCATTGGTCACCTGGTACATTTCGCCCAGGATGATCTGTCCAGGGTCCACAAGATCCTCTGCCACCATGGTGACACTAGCACCTGTGTCCCTAAATGCCAAAGCCTGTTTTCCATTTAGTACAGGCTGCTGTTTGTATTCGCCCAGATTACTGGGACTTACTAGGAAGGACATATTAAGGTCTCCCTCACAAATCAGCATTGCCTGAGTGGGCACTCTGACTAGGTCAGAGTCCACTTCAGAACCCAGGGTCAACCCTACTACACCCTTATTCTGAGTACCACCTCCACCAGTAGCTGAGCTAGGGGGAACAGTTGCCTTAGGGGCAGGAGTGGTGGTGGTTTGGTCTTTGGACTTGTTACAATCAGAAGTCCAGTGCCCTTTCTGTTTACAGAATTTGCACCAGGGCTTCTTTTGGCCTTTCCCCTTGTTGGATTGTGACTCCCCACCAGATGCAGATTTTTGGGGCCCTTGTGAAGACTTCTGGTCTTTTGACTTATCCCCACCTTTCTCAGAGCCCTTACGATCTTGCTTCTTGGTGTCACCCCCTTGGTTCTGGGGTTTCTGCCTTACCCTGGTTCTGACCCATTTGTCTGCCTTCTTTCCCAATTCTTGGGGAGAGGTCAGATCTGAGTCCACCAGGTATTGATGCAACAACTGGTTCTGGCAATTATTAAGGATCTGTTCTCTCATCATCAGATTATACAATCCCTTGAAATCAGTAACCCTACTGCCAACCAGCCAACCCTCCAGAGCCTTGGTTGCACAATCTACAAAGTCAGTCCAGTTCTGAGTCTGTGCCTTCTGGGTGTCTCTGAACTTTAACCTGTACTGCTCAGTGGTTAAGCCAAACCCATCTATCAGTGCACTCTTCAGGACTTCATAATTATCAGCATCCTCTTCTCTAACAGTGAGGAGCTTGTCTCTACCTTTGTCTGAAAAGGAGAGCCACAAGATTGCTGCCCACTGCTTTTGGGGGACCTGCTGTACTCTACAGGCCCTCTCCATAGCAGTTATCCACTTGTGGATATCATCCCCACTCTGGTAGGGAGGAACAACCTTGCTCAGGTTCCTATGGTCTGGAATAGATGCTCTGCCTCTAGGGACACTGTTGTTGCCACCAAGGGGTTCTAACCCCTCTCTTCTAGAAGCTCTCTGGATCTCCAGGGCTTCTCTATCCAGTGCCAACTGCTTGGTTCTGAGGGCAACTCTTGCTTCCTCATACTGCAGCAGTTTGCACATTCTTTCAGAGGAGCTCTCTCTTATGGGAAAGTATGAGTTCCTCTGCTGGACAAATTCTCTGCCAGAGTGATAAGAGTGGTCAGATTCCCTGGGAGGGGACCTATGCCTCTCATCCACTCTCAGTTCTCTTAGGGAGAATTCCTCTGTCCTTTTCAGGCCCCTTGGAGCCTGGCCCTTCAATCACAGAGTCTTGGTCATTCTGATTTTCATCATCTGACCCAGACACTGTAATTGACCCACCCCCTGATTCAGACCCATTAGCTCCTAGAGCCAATCTAAGATCATCTGCTGTCAGCAGATCTATCAGGTGTAGTGTGGAGGGACTCTGTCCTAGCTTCAGGTGTCTTTCAACACACATGGCTCTCAAGTCAGAGAAAGCCATGTCCTTATACTGAGGCTGAGTGGATCCACTGGTTCCACCCTTTAAGAACATTCTAGTGTTGTGCAGTGTTGTACTACCTACACTAGTTTGTGGCCTACTGATACTAGCTTGAGCTGTAGAAAGGGTGTGCTATCCCTTGGCACACAGCTCTAAGTTCAGTAGAACTTATTGATACTAACCTTGACTTTATATGTACCTTAAGTACCTATAGTGGTTTTCAGTTAGTAATTCAAATAGAGATTTTCTGGTAAAACAATAGCAAGCTGGAATCCCACCGCTGCCACCAATGTGAGAAGTTGGCCTGTTATATGCTGTTCACTAATTAAAGTGGATACCTTGCACCAGAACAATTAGACTCTTATGGTAGATAGGTTTAAGACAACCTTTATAGAAAGCTATCCTAGTGGTAGCTGTGGAGAGCAGCCTTCAGGCTAAGTCTTGAAGGAATGTAAAGCAGCTTGTTTTACCACACCATCTCTTGAATCACCAAATGAAAAGACACCACACAGGTATATATATCAAATATATATGTATTTATTAATAAACACTCTCTACTAATCTCTTTATGAGATTAGAAGCCAGGAACATATGTACAAGTCAAATGTTATCAAAATAAGTTTAGCACAATCAAATATCACAATCTTAGTATGGTTAGACCTATGTCTAGGGCATCTAGAATCGAGGGACCCCCAAGAACCACCCCAGGTAGTTGTAGGAGACCCACAGGGGACGGACGCGGTGTCCTGGCGCCGGTGCGAGTCCTGTACGAGTCTATGCGAACAGACGCGATTGAGATTTCAATGTTAAAGGTCCCTTGCGTGTTCGAGGCGAACACCCCGATCGGTCCTTGTACGAGTCGAAGGACGCGGTTACAGATAGAGTTGCAAGGGAGATGGACGCGCTGTGTCTAACACAGACGCGAACCTTGTGCGAGTCAGCGCAATGGAGATCTCAATGTTACAGGCCCCTTGTGTGTTCGAGGCGAACACCGATCGGACTCAGTACGAGTCGAAGGACACAGTTCTAGATAGTGTTACAAGGGAGACGGACGCGATGTGTCTAACACAGACGCGAACCCTGTACGAGTCAGCGCAATTGTCGTACTTAGAAAATAAGAGTTTTAGGGCACTTCTAGGGTAGCTACAAGCAAGTCACTTACAGGGTAAGTATTTCTAGGGCCCACACCCATAGGAGCACCGTAGTGCTGAAGTTACCTCACCCAGGGGAGCCGGGTGCATAGGTGTTCTTTGGTGTCGGGTCGCGGCGTCGTTTTCAATGGGAGCCAGTGAAGACTTGCTGCTTACGGCGACAGGAGAAGTGTCCGGAGGAATCCAAGCCTGGATTCAGAAGATGGAAGACCTGAAAGCAGAGGGGACAGTGTTCAAAGTCACTTGGCAGTGACTCGGGGCAAGGAAGATGGATGCCCACCGTCGTCGCAAGATTCAGGTCGTTCGCAGGTGCCTTGACTCTTCAGCCACGAGGTCCAGGAGGCGTCGACGATGACCAGGAGCTGGATTCGGCGTGTCCCACGATGTCTGCAGCTTACTGCGGTGTCGGCGACTCGATTGGAGCCAACAAGCCTTGGTAACAGCAAGTCTTGGGGAAAGTGTAAAGAGGCAATGGCGCAGACCAAAAAAAAAAATTAAGCAAGGTCTGTGGGTCTCACCCAGCGAAGGTAAGTCAGGGCAGGCCTGGAGCAACCAGGGGAGCCCTTTGGTTTCTTTAGAAAGTCTTTTGGGGACCCACAAGCCGGCTGGCAAGGGATTGCAAAGACGCCTCGGGAGGATTCGCTCAACAGGGGCCCACAGTCACTCGGGACGTGGTAGGCCTCTGATCTTCGGAGGGATTCCTGCTGGAGGCTAGGACCACACGTGATCCAAAGCACAAGTTCGTGGATTGTTGTGAAGGGGTTGCACTCGACAATAGTGCACGGTACCCAGGGGTCGCGGTTCCTCATCACTCTTGGGGTCCACTGGCCTCAGCTTCGCTGGGAACTCACGATGGCCTTTGAGAAGTCAGGAAATCCACTTCTTGGGCTGCAGGGACTTCGGACTCCGGCGGGAGCGGCGTAGTTTGCGACCGTCGTTTGTAGTTTTTGGTGCCTGCCAAGCAGGGGAGTCACTCCTTGACTCCAAGGGAGATTCTTCAGTCTTCCAAAGGTAGTGGAACGTCGAAGGTCCGGGATTCTTCTTCAGAGCATCATCCAGGGAAATCTAGTTTGCAATGCACAGGTTCCCCCTCTTATACTAAAAGAAAGGGAGGGACTAGCTCTATGACCCTACCTATGGGAGGGTCAGGGGAGTGGGTGGCTACACCCACTTCCCTTTGTCCAGTTTCACGCCAGAGCAGGGGCAGGTAGCCCCTGAGACGGTTTGAACTGGGGTATGCACAGAGGAGCCTTCTGCTCCCCCAGGGCAGGACTTCAAAGCACTCTAAGAGTGCACCAACCCAGCCCCAATACACTAAAACCTGTCTGGAAGGTGGTCACACCCCCTTGGGACAGGATATCTATTGTTGGGCTCCCTCCACTGCGAGTGTTGGTCATCAGCAGGAGGGCAGCCCAGTGTCTGTGACTGGTGGCATCCATTTTGTGATGCCAGGGCTCTGCAGGATTCTACCGCGTTTCCACAGTAGGTACATGTCTATCCCTCTAGAAGGGTGGAATGCTACCCCCGCCGCCAGGACTGGCGGGGGGTAGTATTCCAAGATGTTTGACACCAAACACGACATGTTTCGATGCAGCCATTCCAAAGTTAGCATTCTACCGCGAGGATATAATGCACTTAAAAGTATATGGTTTAACCGCATCCACAATCAGTCCCAGAGAATGGAGTCAGAGCTGCAGAGGGGCCCTTCTCAGGCAGAGGCACCCCCTCACATGGAAACTAAGCACCCTGCCCTCAGGATTGATAGGGCCTGCTTTAGGGGTGACTGATAAGTCTCAATGTGTGTGCAGGAGAGATATAGGGGACCTATATCTCAGTGAGGGGTGCTAGCACTTCCTCACCCAGGCTGCAGTAGCAGGCCTGTGGTGTCAGATTTAGTCTGCTTCCCAGGGGTGGCATAATACATGCTTCAGCCCCTGGTAGGCCTGTGAGGTACCTATGCCCTTGGTACCTAAGGTACCATATACTAGGGACTCATAAGGTACCACAGTATCCAATCACTAGTGCACCTAGAGGGCACTCCAAATCGTTTAGAGAGAACAGAGAGGCTGGGGCCCTGATTGGCAGAGTCCCAGCCAGACTATAGCCAGAAACCAGTGTAAACATCAGAAAAAAAGTGGGGGCAACATAAGAGGCAGATCCTACTCTCCTACAGGATGTATGAATGTTTTGCGACTGAATCACAGTTGCAAAATATTCGTATGTTACCAACTCCTTGAAGGAGGTGGTAACCCATTCACAAATAGGAAGGGGTCCCCATGGAACCCCTTCCCCTTTGAGAATGGAAAGAATTTTTTTTTAAGAGCAGGCTGTGATCCCACGGACCACTGCCTACTATGAAAAAAATGAAACTGCAAAGTTTTCTTTTTAAATGCATCCCGTTTTCCTTTAAGAAAAGCGGGCTACATGGAAAAAAAAGATTACTTTATTAAAAAAATCACCGACATGGTGGTCTGATGACCTCAGCAGGCCACCATCCCAAGGATGACTGCGATTCTCAATGGGCCGCAAATTGCGACCTACCTCATTAATATGCATGAGGTATGTCTGTATGCGACCAACTAGGAATCGCGAATGAAACTCAAGAGTTTCATACATTAGGAATACTGATTTCCTAATTGCGATTCAGTGAGAATCGCAATTAGGAATTCAGTATTCCTAATGTTAGTACATCTGGCCCTATGTTCTTCCTGAGCCAAAGATGAGCAGGAATAGATCTTAGGGAGAAAATATCAATCATCGCATTAGATATTTGTGTTGTGTTTGGTTGTTTTAATGATTCAGCTTCAGGGTATTGAGTCGGGTAATCCATCATGACTAACACAAATCGATAAGCTTTTTTTGATGGGACAAGGGGATCAATAATATCAATCCCTACCTTTTAAAATGGCTTGTCAATGATGGATAAAGGGTATAGTGGTGCCCTGAGGGGTTGAAATCAGCTCAATTTCTGGCATATCTCACATTCTGGGCAATATTTCTTAACCCAAGTTAAAATCCCAGGCCAATAAAAATTCCTAAGTCTCACTTTCTCCATTTTCACTTGACTGAAACGACCAGCTAACAGGCGACTATGTGCCAAGAATAGAATATTTGCAGGGAAAGGTAGTGAGACCAATAACTGGGTGGGCTAATATTTCCCCCCTTTTCTATATAACATACCGTTTTTTTGTTTGTATTTTAAAAAAGGCCTACCTCATTTTCCACCTCTTCTTCCTTAGCTTCATCCTATGCTTCCTGTAGGAGGAGATCTTGTCTCTGAAGGGATCGAAATTCTTGGTCTTGTCCCCAAACCTCTGTCACAGGTAATGCATCTGTTGGTGGGGGCCACTGGTGTTTGTCTCTTCTTCTTTATCTTTTACCTTTTCTCTCTTTTAAGATCACTTTCTCCCATTCCTCTGCTACAAATAGAGCCCCAGCAAACTATCCCTCACCCCTTCCATTTGCTCTTGTAATAAGGTGTCGAACTTGGGGTATCAGTTCCTAGGATAAGAAACTCTGGTAATTCTGGAACCACTCCTACTTGCTACATAGTTGGTTCCTGATCTCAGCTTGGATCTTCACCATGACTAAGGGGTATTCTCTCTGTTCCCCATGTACACATTATATTTTAATGGTCTCCTCTGAGTCTGAAACACCCCCAGTCATATAACACATCATACCCAATTGTCTACAACCTGTATCCAACAAAGCCTTGATGGTTTTACCATTCATATTCAGCGGATAATGAAACTTTGAGGGCTCTATAATGTTTACCCACATAGCTGTTTTTGCCATGCCAGCTTCTATCGACTCTTCTTTCTTTTGGAGATAGAAACAAGCTATATGCCACCATGTCCCATATATGAAACACTGTGGGCCCATGGAATATCAGGATCCATTTTTGGCTATAGGTGAATTCGCTGATTCTACTTTCTTCATCAATGGCGGCTTTGCTCCCTTAGTCAAAGCTACTTGTTTTCCTCTAACAAACATGTCTTCCCTTCCCACTATATTTTCTTGAGCTTAGTTAAATGCTGATGCATTGTCCATGGCAGAGGCCAGAGTAATATTGCCATGTTGCCTCACCCACTTTTGTACCAGTGGCTGTAGTTGTTAAAATTTATCTTGAACAATTTGATCAAGACTCTCCTCCTTGGTAGCCGTCTCTGTCTGCAACCAATGATCAGTGAGGTCTTTCACCCTATAAAATAAAGTATGCATGATTTCCCCACTGGCCTCTTTCAAGCAGAGTAATCGCATGTGATATGTTTCATTATCCACCACTAAACGTTCTAATATACCGGCTTTGATAACGGCATAGGGTGTTAAGCCTCTTGGTATGCCGTTTGAAGGTCCTCAGTAATCCATGGGTCTGAATATAGGCCACATAAATCCATGAGCCAAGTGTTCGCTTGTGCAATCCATTTCAAAATTGTTGAAGAAAAAAATCTGGATCTTCCCCAGTGCTATATTTTTGAAGAACAACAAAGGGGAGGGCTGTAAGGCCCATTTGTTGTCCCAATACATCCGCCAAATGCCCAATGTTGGCATCTTGATTTTGGTGCACTCTTGCCAACTGTTCAGATTAGGACTGTAGCACCTTCTGAAACGTTTCGCTCTTCTGTTTGGAAGTATTCATGAACTTCTTATGTTTCCTCCGATCCCACTTCTGACACCAGTTGTTGAAGGGTGAGCGGAAATACGGCTTAGGAGACTTTTCAAGTAATCATGTGGCAATGATAATTTATTTAACTGTAATCAAACAAAAAAATATATAGTGCAGTTTAACTAATCTCCATAGTGCCTTGGTCCCTGGGAGAGAGAGAGATACAACAAAAACATAGGATCTTTGGTTTCCCATGATAATCTCCTTTTCCCCTTGTTTCCCTTGCCCTTTCCAGGTTGCTTTCATCTGGACCCCAATGACCTACCCTCGGAGGAAAGCACATAAACATAACTAAGTAAGTCAAGAGAAAACAATAGCTTCCTGGTAGGGCTTATTGATTTACAACATACCACTGGAGTTATTTCGCACCCATGGATATCTTAAGTAAGTCTCCGACACCCAGAGTTGTAATGTGAAAATATAGACGTTGGGTTTGTTTAAGTTTTACATAGTAGGCTTAAAAAAAGAAAATCTGTACAACCTCGACATGACCCCGCCCACCAATGTTTTTAATTACATGCAGTGAATTTTACCAACGCAGGCTTTTTCTTACGTAAACTAATACATAGTCAAGGAAAGGTACATACTTCGGCAGAGAGAAAGGGAACAAAATGAACAGTGACAAAAGGTTGTCCTGTTCCTAGAACACAAAAGATTCCTCCAGCTCTGTTTCCCTGTGTTCCCCGCTTCCCATTCCTCAGTTATGGTTATTCTGACTCATCTGGGTGGTGACGGCTTCCCAGCTCTGTGGCGAGATGTAAGAAGCTGGCTCTGTATATACTCTACCAAAGTAAGGTGTAGTGTGCACAGGGTCCAGTGGATCCCCAAAGGTATAGCAGAGGCTAAAGTTGATAATTCCTTACTCTCTTTTGTGGTAGTGTAGTTGAGCAGTCGGGATTATCAGGAGGGTAGTGTTTAGCATTTGTTGTACACACTCCGGCAAGAAATGATATCACACACTCAAAGACTGAATCCAGACCAATTGTTTGTATAAAAAGTTATTTTGTTGTTTTATTTCTAGAACCAAGATTTACTTGGTAGCAGGTAAGTTAAACTCTTCATAAAATGTGACTTTTCAACATACAGTGAACACTGATTTTGCAGGAAAATTCCGATTACTTTTTCAATGAAGAAAAAGATTTGTAAACTGTTCAAAAATGCTTGTAATTACTTTTCGATTACTGTTCTAGTTTGGTATGAAACACACTCCTAACACAGTTTAAACAACACAGGACATTTGTAAGCAGGTTAACTCTTGTGAAGGCAATAGGTTACTTCTTGTGCAGTACAAGACAGTTCAACACTTAGTAGAATTTTCAAAGAAAACCCACCCTTCAGTCCCATGGGGAAACGAAGTGTTAAGTTTAAAGGTGAGTAAAATGGTTTTAGGATTGGAGTTTTGGGGGTAGAACCAAGGTTCAGGTTGGCACTCAAGGGGCACCACCAGCAGCACTAGGGTGGCCGGGTTCAGAGTGCAAGCTGCCAATGTTAGCCAATGGGGCTAGGGGGCACCTTGGTTGGGACTGCTCCCAAGCAGGCCACTTGGTCTTAGGAGCCAAGCTTCAAGGGTTAAAGTCAGGGCAAAGGGGGTCCCATGTTGGCACCAAGCCCATACCGCCAACGCCACAGGGTGACCGGGTGTAGGGTGCTCAGGAAGTGTTGGGAGCCCAATGCTTGTCAATGGAGGATGTCGGTTGCTGAAAAGGACTAGAGGCTGGAGCCAGAAGACTGGATGAAGGGAACTAACAACAGGAGGATGAAGATGAAGAGTTGCTGGACACAGGGACACCGTCAGTCGGGCACCTCCAGGATTCAGGAGCTGCAGGTGCAGGGATGTCTTTTCGTGTCAGATTTTTCTCACTGGTTCTGGTCGCGGTTGGGGGAACCCTTCAGGATGAGGCTGCAGGCGTCGAGGAGAAGGTCGGTGGAGGTCGTCCAACGCTGGCACTCGGGTCAGGATCACTGGGGGAGACCTCACTGGGGTGTTGGGCCACTCGGACTCGGGTTGTGGGCATCGGGTGCAGAGCGGTGAGGACTCGTGGATCCAGCTGGATCTGGAGTCCTGGCAGGGGTTGGTGTTGGACAAGTCCACTGTCCATGTGAGATAAAAGTTCTTTTAGAAGGCAGGGTAGGTCCACTGGGTTCTTGAAGGCTGCTGGCTGCAGGACACGCCGATTTCAGCTTGCAGGGGTTCAGAGCAGGAGACCGGCCGGTAGGGCTGGGCCCAAAGCAGTTGTCGTTGTCCTCATCTTCTGCAGCACGGCTCTTCTGTCCTTCTTCTTCTTGTCACGTTGAATCTAAAGAGGCATGTTTCAGGGGTGCCCCTAAATACTAGATTAAGGGGCGTTACAGGTTGGGACCAATGGGTCTCTTCCCTTGGGTGTCTACACCCCCTAGTATGCCACCCTCCAGTGGGAGGGGGGCATAATCC
This sequence comes from Calotriton arnoldi, assembly GCA_963921515.1. Classification (NCBI taxonomy): domain Eukaryota; kingdom Metazoa; phylum Chordata; class Amphibia; order Caudata; family Salamandridae; genus Calotriton; species Calotriton arnoldi. Next base: position 186,463 of record CAWUFW010000598.1, on the reverse strand, counting down.
TCTTCCTGATTGGAGGGATCCAACCATCTACAAGATGGCGAGGACTGAGATGTGTGCTTCACCTCGCCTCCCCCACCTGAAGGGTAGGGTTGGCAGAGGTGGGCACACTTCCCTTCCTGGCTAGGTTTTCCCGCCGGTTCTCGCACCCAAAATGGGGGGTCAGAACCGGTGGGAGCCAGTTGCTGATAGCAGCAAAAGACTGTGGGTAGTTAACAAAGGCAGTAGGCCTTTGAAGCTCCCGCTTCGAGGGCCCTGCCTATCCTGGGAGAGTAGGCATGACACCTCTGCCCAGGATATGCTTTGTTCCCGGACCCACAGAGCGAAGGGCTCTCTACCAAGGGATCCAGAAACCTGTCTGGTGGTGGCAGATGGCTGGGAGCCAGTCAGAAACCACACCAGAGTTGGTCGTTTTTCATGGGGCATCTCTAAGATGCCCTCTGTGTGCATTTTTCATAAAATCCAACACAGGCATCACTGTGGGTTTAATGTGCTGGGAAGTTTGACACCAACCTTCCCAGACTTCAGTAAAGCCATCATGGAGCTGTGGAGTTCGTGTTGACAAACCCCCAGCCCATGTACTCAAAATGGCTTCACTGCACTTACAATGTCTGTGAATGGCACAGACACTGTAGGGGCATATTGCTCTTGCGGCTATGCCCTCACCTGGTTATGGTGCACCCTGCCTTTAGGGCTGTAAGGTCTGCTAGATGGGTGACTTACCCATGCCACAGGCAGTGTTGGTGGGCATGGCACACAGTGTTGTGTGCCATGTCGACTCTTTAGTTTGGCATCAGGGATCTGGCAAAAAGTTCGGGGGTAACCATGCAAAATATAACATGATCAATTAATTTTATTCTTTCTTTTCCCCTTTACAACATTTAATTTATCAAGATGATTTTACAAAGTACTTGGAGCACATATATCTTGAACATTAATATCACCATACACTATTTTCTGTCTGCAGGATATATAGGTAGTTTCAATATTGCAGATAATTAATGGTAATTGACCCTGAGAACTCCTGTATAAATGGAGGTGGGAAATAGGAAGCTATAAGGTTCGATTTTCAATTTTATAAACAGATACAGGCTTTCCAAACAGCCAGGTCCCATTGAACAATTGCAAGGATACTTACAATATCTGAACAGTAATAGCCTGAATGAGCAGTTTACCATGTGCCATGATGAGAACAAAATAAGTTTTCCAGATCTAGAACTTTATGTAATATGAGAGTCTATCCAAAGTACATTGTGCAGAAAACCTACTGCTACAAATAATATCTTAAGAGCTGACAGTTTTCACCCTGGGTCAGTTGTTAGGGGTATATTCTATGGAGAGATTGTAAGGTTACGCAGAAATTGCAGTGAGGAGACATTTTTTTGAAAAGGAAGTTGGAAATCGGAGAAAAAGATTAAAAGATGAAGATTAAAAATATTTTGAAGACTCACCTCTACGTTTTCTCATGAGTTTATGGACGAATTGAAGGAATTATTGACCTGTCTGGATGGACTTTGACTGAACTGTCTCTGTTTTCTCAATATGGATATTAATATAACGCCCCAGTGATTATTTTGGTAGTGTTCCCTATTGCAATTTTTCTTCTACAGTACAAGGCTTGTGAGCAGTTGGGCCTTTTTTGGGTGCAGCGCTGAATATGAACATTTGAGTATTAACACTTGTGCGGTCAAAGACGGCCTAGAACTGCTCCGTTTGGTTTGTGTGTATTGCCTTAATGAACCCTTCACCTGCTTTATCATTTTCTTTCCCTCCTTCTCCATGGCATACCAATAACATTTATTCAATTCTCAAACTGTGTAGGTCTAGGTAATGGCTCTCTCTCATTCATTGTCTGCCTTAAGAAATTCAGCTTTATAATGTTAAAGGTACCCTCTAAAGGAAATTGCAAGTCCTTGTCACCAGAGGTATATTCACGCCAATCGCGAATTCGGGTACACATATACGGCTCAATATTCCTCAGCATCTCTTATGCAGGCAAACCTCTGCAGGTATTTAATGTCGCTCCATAGCAGGTATGCTAGGGGGGCGTTAGACTTTTTCAACACAGCACCCATGGGAAACGGCCACTACAACGCGGACGTTTCCACCATAACTTAACCACGCATGCATTACAACGCATGCGTGGTTACCACGAATAGCCTTTACCACGCATACCTTTACTACGAAATACGTAGTAAAGGCATGTGTCATAAAGGCAAAAAAAAAAAAAGGGGGCTTGGGGGGGGTCTCCCCCCCCCCCCCAAAAAAAAACGTGAAAAAAAGGGGGATTGGGTGGGTTTCCCCCCCCAAAAAAGAAACCGCACCTATTTAAGTAGGTATGTGGAGGCAATCGGGAGGCAATCGGCGGCGTTAGAGGAAACGGAAAAACACTTCCGTTTCCTCTATACGACGTGCAACGTCAACACGGAAGAAAAAAGAGAAGAGACGACGAGGAGAGGTAAGGGGAATTTTAAATTTAATAATTAAAAAAAAAGCAGGGGTCCGATTTTAGGGTTAAGGGCAGGGGAGGGGTATTTGTAAGAAGGGTTTAGGGGTGGGGGAATAACCTTTACCAAGAGTATGCCCTTACCATGCATGAATTTACAACAAAAATCGTTGTAAAAGTATGCGTGGTAAAGGAATATTTGTGGTAAAGGTTATGCGTGGGAATGGCATTCGCGTTGTAACGCATGCGTGGTAAAGGCATGCGTTGCAACGGAATGCGTTGTAACGTCATACAACCAGCACCCATTATTCTCGTTCCAAATAAGATACAAATCGTCACAAAACAAACAAGAGAACAACATCAAATCCCAGCGCAGCTATGCCAAGTGTAAGTCGTTCACAGCACGCTTTGACAGCAACCAACTAATGACAACGCAACTCTGTGGTGACGTCTAACCAATCCCAGCATGTTTTTTCCATGAATGAAAAACATTTCACAACCTTTTTCAATGAATGCACACAAATAAACAAAATACATCTTGTCTGCTTAGCCTAAATAGGAGAAGCTCAGTAGGTCTGAATGAAATGCATCTCGCAAACATTAGAAGCAAGACTAGTACCTACGCGGCACTTGTCAAACTAATTTCACACTAAAGTAGACTCCCGTCCAGCAGCAATCCATCTCTGGATAGTGTACTTACTCCTATGCACTAAAGAGCAAATAAAACCAGTGTGATTAGACACACAAACCCTGGAAATGAAATTTGTCCATTCAGAAAAAAATCTTTATTTGTGTGAATACGGCGCATCTCAAAGCACAATAATATCTCGAGACCTTGGCTTTCGGTGAATCTGATTAGCAAATCAGCCTATAATAAAACCAAACCTTCTTCATCGCAATCACAAATGAGACGCGTACATCAATATCACATTGATCAAACCATTAATTGAACCAAGAATCAGCATCCCATAACCAAAAACCTCACATGCAGCATAACAGTCCATCACACAACATGAACTACAATACTTAAATGACACACCAAAACACTCCCAATCACAAGAATCATTCCAACCATATTTATACTTACAATCCTCTTAGCTCAGTCAGGAACTCGGAAAATAATCTTCCAGGAAAATCCACTAAAACTGATGACAGGGCAAGAAGAGATCCCTAAAGCAGAAAGGAAGTGGTCTTAGCTTGAAACCATCCTCTACTACTAAAGTTTTGGGGGCACGGGGAACCCCTAAGTGTATACCCCTAAAATATTACCTCAACAGCACACAGGTGGATGAAGCAGAGACAATGTGAAACCTAAGTTTCTTAAGCCAAAGTGTCCACAACATAAGGCACCTTACAGCATGTCAAAATACAGTCAATCAAATAAGGACATCTGAATAATTGAGTTCTAGAGCAGGAATAGAAATGTTAAAGATTTATTAAAAAAATTCAAAAGGTGCGATACAGAAGTTATATGGTGCAGATGCACACAACATCTATGCCATGAAGCCTGTCAGTAAATAGGACAATACAGAATAATGTACAAATCGGAAAATTCCAAGTCTCAAGTGAGCAGCAAAATCAATAAGAAAATGGACAGCATCCCTAGTACCATCGGAAAGTCTTCTGGCTCATCCCCAAAATTGAGGGTTTATATTCAATATTCTTTCATATGAAATCATTAATTTTTGCAAAATCATCATGGTGTGAGCAAAAGAATTATATTTTTGGCAATTCATAGCACACTTCTATAAAACATTAAATTGTCTTACCATCTTAACACTATCCGACTACATGAATGTTGATTCTGTCCACTCTATTTTATGACATCTGGGTATGGCAGCACAAACTAGGTACAAGAACAATAGCACACTATTGTAAATAAATGCAGTACAGTGAGCTAGTGAAAAATGCAATATTACTGTGTCCTTGGTGGAAAATTTTCTTTGAGAATAGCAAGAACAACTTTAATTGAAATAAACTAACCTGACTCTGCTTGACCGCATGCTGTAGAAAGGATGAACAGTGAACATGCAGGAGGAGACATCCATTTTAAACAAGATGGTGTTGAGGCCTAACTGAGGCCTACTTAACATAAGCCGCAAAAAAACACATAGCAAATGTGTTTCAAATGCAATAGCACCATGTCAGTGTGCACATGTAAATTAGAAGGTAAATCTACATTCTGCACATTGTCAATAATGCACAAAAATATAAAATGCACAAAATCTCTAACACGGGCTTAAAGAGAGTAGTGGGAGACGAGGAGAGTTAATTTATGAGGGTTGCAGATTGGTGGCAGATCGGCAAGTGTTAATGGTGTTGCTAAATGTTAGCTGCAGAGAGGATGGCAGGGAAGGGAGTACGGTGTGCACTCTTTCAGGACGGTGGCAGTGACAGAGGCATGCGAGTTGGGATGGGGAAAGATAGGCTGAAGAGTCTGGGGAGATGGAAACTGCGAAGGATGTGGGAATATGTACAATGGATTATAGGGGGAAGCAGACAAAACCTGAAAGTTAATCTCCACTTTCCCTCATGTAGCAGGCAGGCCCTGGGAAGGAAGTAGCAAGTGTGGATATGTGGCCACTCCACATTAAAATGGGCAGGGAATGAGGTGAAGAGACAATGCCATGGCCAGCAGTTGGAACTGGAGGACCAGGTGTTGGTGCTATAGCATGGCGTAGGGAGGAATGAGACTTGGCCAGCCACTGCCCATGCTATTGGAACTTAGAGCAAGCAGGCAAAGGCCTGACATGATTTTAACCCACTTCGGGGAAAATGACTTAATCCAACTAATGGGCCAGGAGTTTCTGAAAATTACTTTAAAAAGACCTCTTAAGAACTGGTCCAGGGAAGATGGGACAGGACAGTGGTTATGCGGACCCAGCTGTTGCCCAGGAGAGTGTGGGGGGGGGGGGGTCCAGGAAGCCGGCCTCCATTAACTGAGCAAGTGAACAGGAAGGTGTTGGGGCTGTGAGCCATGTGGACATTCCCTGTAAATAGCCTGTTTTCTTTCATCAGAACAGGGCGTCTTTGTCCGTCCTTGGAAAGAAGATTTAGAAAATCCACATCCATCTTGGTTACCGCATGGACCCGCCCACTGAAATCAGAACTTTAAAAATACAAACAGCGGCAGACGGTGCAGGTAAACGCAGTGGGTTGGGGTGGAGTCAACAGACAATGGAATAGGGAAAATTAAATAAATAAATCCTATTAAGTCGTCTGTCGACACTTCCCCCCCCCACCGCGCTTACCTGCACGGACCACTGCTGCATACAAACAATTGCATTAGTTTGTGTAACCACTGTTCATTGGTAGAGTCAGTCTAGTTAAGGCAAGCAAATGCTTTCCAACCCCCATTCGGTTAAAGAGAAAATAGCCAGCCCCTCTGACCCTCTCTTCTGACTGCTATTGCCTAACATTATTAACTTAGGTCATGATAGAAGGATAGTATTAGATATTTCACACATTAGCACATGACATTACTGAGGCCACTATAGTGCTTTCAACCATTTGTTAAAATCATTTTTTTAAAGCTAGAACTTCAGTAACATAGCCCCCCTTCAATACATACTTAGAAGAATCTGGTCATATAAAAAATTTGATGTATTCATAGCCCGTTATAAACAATAGAGTACACAAATAACATTCCTATAACAAATTATTGAAATCAATGTAATGATGCCAATAATGACGTATGCTGTATTTTGAATGTAAATGAGTTCTACTGCTAATTTGACCCCTGAGGGAACTCCTCTCTTAATAGTATTATAGAAGGCTAGGCTCTCTAGAGATTACTTTGACAATCCCTTGTATTGATACAGTGACATAAATAGTATTAACCATAAGCAGGAGACAGCTGGTCAAATAGATGCAGTGAAACAGAATCACAGTAACTAGGCCTTGTGGGTGTGGCCTCAGTTGTGTTGTTTTGATCTGTAAAGTGATTAGAATGGAATCTTTGAGGCAATAATTCGTTTTTTGTCAAGTTCTGCTCTTGCACTTCAGTAATATGTGTGTGAATCTGTGAGTGTAATAACACTTGTTCCAAATAGCAGGTGTTATTGGCCCACATTGGTTTCACCAGCATGGTATATTTATACAATGTATGTGTTCATTTGTAAATAAGGCTCCCAGTTTTCCGTTTTTACTGATTTTTACAGATAAATACAGACCGAAAACAATGTGTTTCCTCTCTGTATTTATTTTTAAAAGCGGAAAAATACTGAAAATTGTGCTTCTTGTGAGAGACTCTGTATGCTGTCTTTCATGAGCTCCAAGCAAAACCTGAACAGATAGACAGCACATGGAGTTAAAAAATAGGATGAGATTTCCTTAAATACAGATATATGTTAACATATATTTGAAGTATAATGCTAATATGTACCTGTGGGTGTAGTTTTATGTTAAATGTGGCTTCTTTATTTGCTAAAACGCGACAGGTATCCACGTATAAGGGCATGTGTAAGAGTTAAATAAATGTAGAAATATACCATTTTGCGACTCCATCTATTCTCAAAATACAAAATAAATATGGATAAATACCAATAAGATGGCCCAAAAATAAATACGGATAAATACAGACGGAAATGTCAAAAAAATAAATACCATAAAACCGGGAGCCCTATCTGTAAACCACACCTGCATGTATATTGGCTCCAGGACACGTACATGCATAGTGATAATAAGATCAGGGCTTAAAATGATCCTATAAAAGAAAGCTAAACAGGCATTACTTTAATAGGAAGCCTTGGAGAACGGAGACACCTTGCGAAACATGTGTCAGCTACTTATGATTGTGCAATGTTTACTTTGAAACCAATGGGGATACACTGAACATAAGACGAGTAACAGGGAAGTGCACAGATCTGTGCAATTAAATGTATACCAAGAAATGCCGATAAAAAGCCTCTTATAGTCAGTGCTTATATCTGGAGTCCATAAAGCTGCTATAGTAGTTGACTTGTCACGTGTATTAAAACAAATGTTGCAGGCTGCATACGAGTTGTGATCATGTTATCTTTTATTAGCACTATTATGTGGCCGCCTGACTTAATATGCACGTAACAAATCAAATAAATCACACGTACAAATGTGAAAATAACATGTTTACGTTTTATTGAACGTAAATCTAATTCATGTTTTAGACATTTAAAGGGATATAAATTCTCAGCAGATAAAATAGACTGGGTGTTTTGTCTTTTAAAGAAGTTTTAGATTGGTGTTCGTGCTTTTGATTCCAACTAGTGTTATTTAACAAGTGTCAAATCACCAGCCTGAGGGGTGCATACAGGGCCAGACTGGGAAACAAAAGCAGCCCTGGCGAAAATACTCAATGCTTCATCTCTCTCTCTTTCTATTCATTCTCTCTCTCTCTCTCTCACTATATCTGTCTCTGTGAGAGAGTCTCTCTCTCCCTCTTCGGTAGAAGCGGGCGGGCCACTGAAAGCTAGAGCGATACCAATCTAGTGGCTGAATTGCACATCATGAAACTGGAAGGTCAAAGATCAATCCCGGCTACAATGTTTGACAAAATTGTGTGATCCATTTAAATACATTGTCACCAAGATATCACAAATATGTGAGCTCAGGATGTGCAATCTACAAAACCCTCTCTTGTGTTTGATTTAATAAACTATAATGTTACTCTGTGTATAATCAGAATCTAGGCCACACACAGAGTACACATGACAACTGACTTGCCTCTTAGTTCACTAATAGCATTGTCATCACAGTGAGGCAGAAATGTTTCTCAGTTTCTTTTTTAAAATGATCATTTTTAATGACTACTTCTCAATGCAGAGATACAGTCTGATGTACTAAGGTGGAATGCTGCAGCGTGTTGAAGAAATATGCATTTTTGAATTTTGAAGACCCCTTACCATACTCTAAAATGATGTCTGTTGCATGATTTTCATAGCAAATATTTTCAGTGCTCGGCTTGAGCACAGGCTGTTAGAGCCAGAGCCAATCGTTGGCTTGGCTCTCCCTGTTAACTTCTTGGCTCAGCCACCTTTACTCCTTGACCTTATGCCCCCACTGTGCCTGATTCATAACCCATGGAAGATGGGGAGAGTGACACAGGCAGTCCTGGAGCTTCAAACCCAGCCTCCAATGGCTCCATCCCCTGGGGAAATGCCCAATGGGATAAATGGCTAGTGCGGCCCTAAGTCCAAACATGTGGAACACCTCGTGCCCTCTGTTGGCCTCTGAATAACGGAGTCAGGCATCACATCTCTGACAGTAGCAGTAGACTCTGTTCACTCATGTCCACCCATGCCCTATGTCTGCTCCCTTTGCATCTCGTCAAAGGGCCACAGCATGATCGTCTCCCAATGCCAGGCAACCCCTGGTTTTGCTTTTGGAGTATTTGAAGCACACAGACAGACCGAGCGCCATAACTTGTCAGTTCTCAGAGCCACTGTTCTAGCAAAGGTGCTGCGGCCTTAAGGCAAGCAAGGGGAATGACCCCCTTCTCTGTTAGGAGGTAAGAGGCAACCATAAAGATGGTGCAGTGGGCCAGTAGCACACCGGGACCACTGCGCCTGCTGCTCTAATGACTGCTATGCCCCTACTATATGTTTACAAAGAGTACATTACTCTTGCGCAGATGTACATAGAGTACACCCACCTCTTCTATAGTAAGTTTCCCATATTCAGTGCCACCGGCTCAAGGTCAATGAATTCTAATGCAATTCAAATACCACAGAGGTGCCCCCAAGAGGAAAGGGTTGACTTCACCTTACATTACAAGACAGAAGAGATAAGACCCCACTTGAAACCATTCCTGAAAGTTTTCACTTTCAGAAGAGAGTTTAAAATCTAACACGTCCTTGAAGAGTTGAATGAATTTTGATCAGAGCACAATTTTTTCTGCCTCCTGGTTTCTCTGCTGTAGCAGAGCTAAAGGCCAACAATTGCGTACTAACTTAGTGTTTAGAAAGCATAGCGCTCTGTGCAGTAACTTCTGTGTGGAAATAATGGCAAATACCAGCTTCCTAGTTTTGGCTTGTTAGTAACTGCTAGCACCACAGGGGCATTTTACTACATTGGTATTACAAAGACTGCAGCAATCATTGCACACAGATCCTCTTTTATGTAAAATGGAAAAAACAAAGATGCAGTGTTGCCTAGGAGACACTGGGAGGGGCCGGGGGGGACACACAGGCACACATACACACTCACTCACATCCATGATTTCACACACACGCATACACAAACACCCATTCACAACACTCACTCGCAAATACACATACATACATACATTCACATATACATGCATGCACCAAACATCAAAAAACATAAAACTTACCTTCACTGCAGCTCTCCGAGGAGGGAAGCCTTGGAGGTCCCAGGAAGGTTGGTACTGCTGCCTTCCCTAGGTCAGCCAATGAGGGGAGGCAGAAGTCCCAACCTCGTCACAGAGTGGGATGAGGTCAGTGAGACACTAGGCCCTGGGCCCTTTAGGGTTTAAGACTGAAGCGCCCAGGTCCTAGCCGGTCAGTGACACTCCCCCTTGTCACAAGGGGGAGGGCCTCAAGGCACATTTGCCAGGCTTGGCAGGTCACTCCCACAGGGCTGGAAAATCCTCAACCTGGTAAAGTTCTGCTCAGGCATCCAGGACCCTGCGCGTTTAGCGCATGTCTATGTAGTAGATGAATGACGCCTCGTAGTCCATGTAGGTATTAAGCAGGTTTATTCAAGATAGATGTTATGATGTAGAGCCGCACCAGGAGCAGCCTTCCTGCTGCTCAGCCCATCCTCCAACTGACTCTCTCACTCACCAACATTCCACTGCCACCTCACACACCAACATTCCACCACCACAGTCACACTGGCAGAGCAGCAGGTATAACACATCTCCTTCCTTTACACAAATCAGATTAGAACTCTAGAAAAGATGACATAAAAACTATTGCATGCAAAAGAATGGCATTAGAACAATTGCATGCACAAAAACAATGTATCAAAGGACTAATGCGAATGCATGAACATAACAGATGAAAACATTTCACGCACAAGAAATATAAAATGAAACAAGCAAAGGAAACGCAGTGAAAGGTAAAGAGAATACCCTCACATCATCTCCCTTTCTAACCAAACAAAGGACACCCACACTACCACACCACAAAACCTCAAACCAAGCCCTAATACTACAAACATGCCAGCTGGCCAGGCTAACATAAAGTTGGTACATAAGGAACCAACCACGAGGCGCGGTAGGGAACGATCCAAAACTTAGTACGTGTGGAATACCACCCCACACGAACCATATGACATGTAAACTGCCCTTCACCCAAGCCCGTAGCATGGGTGGAAAGTGTGGAAAGTCACTCCACACCAACCATACAGCATAAACACAGCTCATCACCCGAACCCGTAGTAAGGGTGGTAAGTGTAGAAAATCACTACACACCAATCATGTAACAACTTCACAGCTCTACACCCAATGACGTAGTAAGGTTGAAACGGCAATCACTAGTGATAAAAACCCCCACACTTCAAAAATAAGGCTACCTCTCTGCCCTTCACCCAAACCCGTAGAAGGGTGGAAACTACAATCACAAGTAAAAACACTCACACTTCAAAAAACTGGCTTACTAACTGCCCTTCACCCTAACCCGTAGTAAGGGTGGTAAGTGTGGAAAAAACACTCCACACCAATCAAGAAACCACAACACAGCTCAACACCCAATTACGAGGTAAGGTCGAAGCAGCAATCACTAGTGATAAAAAAACACTAACACTTCAAAAATCTGGTTTACACTCTGTCCTTCACCCATACCGATAGGCAGGGTGGAAAAAAAACAGTACCACACTCCAAACACATGTAATATGGCTAAACCCTGCCCTTCACCCTTACCCAGGATGGAACCACCACAGTCAAACCTGCCCATAACAACTGCAGTAAACCCAAATAAGCAAGAAACGTACGCACTGCACCATCCCACGACTGCAACTCAACACACAGCACAACACCTTAAACGAGGGAGGATAAACTTTGCATGTATCATAAACACACCCGGATAAGTGCCCCTTCAAATTCGTTAAAGCAAGACTGTTAAATCTCACCAAAACAGGGGAAAAACAAGACATTGAAAATCAGCAGATATGGCAACACTGAGGAAGGACATGTGAAACGCACCGGTGAGCGACGTCTCACCCGAAACCCCTCTAGAGTTTTGAACATTATTGCTATTACTGAACATCATCCTATAACATCAAAAGAATAATCCAGTCTTATTGGGCCCGATTAAGTTGTGGCAAAGTCAAATCGCTAAGCATCCACAAAGTTGGAGCAGGCTGTACCCCAAAACGAAGTTATAAAAATTGTTAAAAACAATTTAAGATACCACAAACCAGACCGGAGATCCCATGCTGAATGACGGTGAAAACGAGTGGTAGAAGGTGGAGGTCTCGCCGGACCTCACCGCGTTCAAATGACATGTTTACTCCAGGCTTGTAGAATCGCCCAACTAACTCCGGAATACTGGGGTCTGCACTTCCGAAGACCTGCGTAGGGCGTAATGCCATGACGACCTGAACGTCGCCGAGATGATCACCAGAAAAAACGGCCCAAAGTACATGCACAAGACGAGGGAGCGCCGACCGGCAACAGGAAACGTAGAAAAGTAACTTGCTCGGTAAAGGATGTGCGGTAAACGAAAAGTAAAAAAGAATGGGGGCAAGTAGACTGACGTAGAGCCGGGTGGCTCCAGGCACATCCGTGCAGCACAGCGTGAAAGCTGCAGGACACTGCGCGAGCTGCAGACATGGATCGGAGACCACGGACGGCGGTTGAAGGCAGGTGAGTCGACGGATTCCAACCGTTATTTTTAAACAGGAGCCGCGGATGAGAACACATGACAGTCCCACAAACTGCACCAAAACAAGTAAAACAGCTGACAGGAAACACAAAGGCGCGAAGGAATTCCTCATGACACGGACTCTGGGGACTGCTCACACATGTTGCCAACATGGACACTGAGGCACTCAAGCCAAGGTGCACGCCCATAAGGCAGACTCCGAGCCCCTCTCTCGATGCACCACCTCAAGGCACGAACAAAGGGGCTCCTCAGTCCGTCAAACAAGGAAAGCGAGGACTTCTCTTGCCAGTTGCACTGTGCAAATCCACACGGGGGTCTAGGGGCTAGTCACTCTTCAGGACAGGGACAACTCCAACAGCGGCAGCATTCCAAACGCACTTCCTACAAAGACAGAGCGAAACTCCTTCTTCCTCAAAGGTGTTAAAGACACAGACTAGAGGGAAAGCCCACACTGGTTGATCCTCTGGGGAACTCCTCTTGATGGTGACACTCTCCCAAGGAAATACGACACGGACACCTCTTCCAAGGTTACAGCTGACAGGAAGAGGGGAAGTCCAGCAGAAATTGGCACGCCCGGGTTGGGGCCGACTGCTCTTGTGATCACTGGTGGGGCTCAGGGCTGCCAGCTTTACATGTTCTTTCCCCTTAATTTCCAGTTACTTCAAGCTTGATAGTTAAAGTCCAATCAGGTAGCACACGCAGGTTCTTTTCAGTAAAATCGTCGCCAAAATATGTAGTAGATGAATGATGCCTCGTAGACCATGTAGGTATTAAGTAGGTTTATTCAAGATAGATGTTACGATGTAGAGCCCCACCAGGAGCAGCCTTCCTGCTGCTCAGCCCATCCTCCAACTGACTCTCTCACTCACCAACATTCCACCACCACAGTCACACTGGCTGAGCAGCAGGTATAACAGTCAAGCTCCTGGCTGCCTGACCTGAACAAGAAGAGTGTCCGTCAGGCTCACCTTTGTTCAGCCTGACAGACACTCTTTGTTGGGGGAAAAGGTGGGGCCGTGGCCTTTCCGCCTGCATGGATGGGCCGCTGTTGCACTGGGTCCAAGCAAAAGCAGTTGAAGAACTGCCTGCCTGCGTGCAGTGTGCTAGTTGCCTTCCTTTGAACCTGCTGAGTCTTTTCTGGAGTGAAGTGGGTGGGAATGAAGGAAAGGTCAGGAGGAGGCTCTTGGTGAGAAGGGCCTACCACCAGGACAAGAGAGATGGACTTTGAGAACATTAGAAAGGGTGAAGCTGAAGGAACTCGGTAAGCGTGAAGGTAAGTACCAGAAAGAGCTCTCTAGACTCGACAAGCGGCTCTGGAGACCAGGCGTCTTCTAGAAGGGAGCCGCTGCAGCCTGGCTGCATGGGGACTAGCGGATGTGCACGAAGGAAGATTCAAGAGTAATGGCCAGCTGTGTTGTGGATCGTCAGCAGTCTACTGACAGGCACTTCAAAGCCTGAGAAGGACGGCCTCTTCACAGTCCACGCAGGAAGTGGTCGTGGCATGGACTACCGCCTTATCACTGCAGGAAGAGCATATGGATTGGAATAGTACATAAGAGAACCCATAGCTCGCATGGAAGTCTTTCAGGTCCGCCTCAGATGAGGAACATGACGAGGAAACATTGTACGAAACTGAACGAGCAAAATTGTGATAATTTAGAACCTTTACTGCGGGCTATCTCGCTGTATTTTTATATGAAACCGACATCCTTTACATGAAGCAGATGTTAAAATGACCCTGAATATATGTCTGTACTGGATATAAAGCTGTTAGGAAACTGACCTTGAATCTCTACAGCCACTCTTATAGGGGACAAGCCACAGTGCACACAGAAGCCCCCCAGATCCACCGCGGATGAGGGATACGAGGAGGGAACTCCCGTTGAACTGTATATGTATTATTGGAATCCATATAATTTCTGCTCCAAGGTGATATCCTATCTGTGTAACTTATGATCCAGACTGATATCCTATCTAGTATGGCAATAACATATATGTAACCAACGAGGAATATTATGAAACCTCTTACCGGTAGAAATGTCTTCCTTTTGTTCAGCGCTCTGATACCCCTGGGTTACGTTTGCGCTATAAAAACCTCTCAAATAAATATGGAAAGATCTTCAAAGGAGATTCAGAATTACATCTTTTAATAAACATTCACAAGCATTGGTGGAATAATAAACGGCATTCTACAAATTAATAAAATCACACTCTAATAGTATACAATATATATAGTTTACTGCGCCAAAATCTGCATGCCACAGTTAATACCATAAACTTTTCCCTTGTTAAAATTCATCATGTTTGACTTCCCGAAATTTACCAGAAGGGTGCAGCATTTATTACACCCGGTAATTACCGGGTGCAGTAAACTTGAACTCGAATTCCGACCTCTGAGCAAACTGGGGCTTGCGCAGGGGTCAAAAATCTCTAGTCCACGTGTAATCAGAGACTTACAGATCTGTGTACTTTTATTCCCTCCGGCTGTATTTCTCACTACTGTGACTATGGACGGCATGGACAGTGGCAGCAGTCTGCGGTACAAAGAACAAGTCAAAAGAAATTGTCCCGGACAGAGATAGAAAACTCACATGTATGAGAAAACACTGCCACCATGCGGCATCATATGTGCAATGCAACCACTAAAAAACAATACTCGTCAAATATTATGACAATTATGGTATTAAGACTATTTGAAAATAATAGCAAATGAAACAGAGGTCGCCTCACTATTCATTCCATTATTTGCAACTACATTTTCCCTGGAATTGGAAGCTTTACAAGGGCTCGAGATCACAGTGAGGTAGGCTCAAACTATTAGGGCCTGGCATGAGTTACGAGATGGCTCATAAGACACCATGAGGCAGATTTATTCACTTTTCACACAACACGTCGCAGCAACCAAAGGCGCTGCGCTGCACTGCATGGATAGAGGGGAGCACGAAAGCACCATATCTACTACCACATGGCATTGTTTTCCTCCAGCCTTCGCTGGCGCACTTTAGGCTACTGTGTGCCAACGAACATACCCTTGCAATGTATAGCAAGCAAGGGTGTGTGCATCCTGTCAAGCATAGATTTTGTGCTGGAAGGTGGGGCCTTCCAGTACAAAAATTATTTCCCCACTTTGTATGTATGCTGTGCAGATCAGCACACATGCAAAGCAGAAAAAATGTGAAGAGTTTTAAAACTTGGCCCATTGTTATGCCAGCCTCGAGCGTGCGTCATTTTTTTCACAAATCTCCAGCTACAAATGTTAGAAGATAGGAATTTGCATCAAAATTCACGTGTGGCTGCATGGAAAGGTACGCCCCTTAATGCAAAATAGAGCAAATTAACGCATAGCACTCCTTTGCGTTACATTAGGCAACTTTCCAACATAAATCATGATCAAAGAAATCTTACCAGAACACTTAACACTTATTACATGTACAATTGTCTCTAGGATAATTACTACAGTGCAGAAATATAAGTACTTGAGGATATGGCTCACAGAAACAGCAAGATCAACCGCTCATAAAAAGGATCTGATCCATAAATTGACGGCTATAACGTATGGTTTAACAAAATTGAACAACAAGCTAGATAGTCCGTCAGCAGAGGCTATAAGAAAGGTCACTCAAGCCTCACTTCTCCCTGCACTCTCGTACGGGCACCAAGCATTTCCGGGTGCTTGTTCAGAAACCTTAGAGCGAGCTCAGTGCGTGGCCTATAAAAGAATCTTTCAACTACCAAAACACCTTTCAAGGGCGAGACTTAGACTAGAGCTCGGGTTAGTTAAACAATCACTAAACCTCGAGGCCGACTTTCTAAAATACTATATCCGAATTTTAAAATCTTCAGGGGATACCTTAAAAAGCTGCCTCAGAGACATATTTGAAAAAACTGGTTCGCCATGGAACAAGCAGCTTATGAAAGCTATGGATTCCCTTGAAATAAATAAATCAGCACTTGTTCTGACTTGTATTTCCTATATCATCTGGAAAACGCGCATCAACAAACAAGTACAACAAGTTTCTTATCAGCAAGACCAGGCAGCATTAAAAACACTACCCTTCCAGATACCGCTGAATGATTCATATTTAATAAATAAACCTCAGCCTTATTTTACCGCCCTGCTCAACCCTAAGGCCAGAAGAGAGATTATGTATATGTGACTGCTGGCACTCTCAATCATGGATTTCAGTCGAGCTTGGGCAGATCAAAACACAGGAGGAGCATGCCGCTTATGTGAATATAAACGAGAATCATGGCTGCACCTTCTGTGCTGCTGCCCGACTTTAACAACAGAAAGGAGGCTTCTCCTTAGAGACCTTTGCTTGAAAGAAAAAGTAACCACCTGCCAGGGAGCCTCTGCTCTATGCTTTACACAAAATGAACCTTATATCCTGGCTCGCTGTGGAAGATTCGTTCAAACTATCAGGGGTGCTATGTACCTTGGCTTGGCCCCCCGACCCAGTCCTCGAACCGTTTAAACGCTGATACTGGACTATTTCAAACACAGGCCTGCGAAAGTCCATTTCCCAACACAGTCGCCAAGTATAACCACTTGATAAGAAAAAGAGTATCAGCGAAAAGAAATTAAAGCAGCCTTGGTGATTTGAAGGAGCCAGCAGAGTGACACTTTCTTATGGGTCTAGCCAAAAAGCAACGCCCAATTGAAATCATGATAAGAAGCCCTTAAACAAAGGCTGGCAATTTAATTATTGCCCTTTCTCAGATCCTGTTTTATTTCTATGAATTGAGATGTTCTTACTTTTTTTTAATGTTTTATTGTAATGCAATGGTTTAAATTAACTTATGCAATTTAATTAATAAATACCAAAAATACCACTTAACACTGGGTTTGCATCACTTTGGTGATGCAAACCCATACAAAGTGTTAGTAAATCTAACCGCATGTTTCCAGTCCTTTTACAAATCTTTCTGATGTGTTTAAGTTAACCAAGACTACCATTGCTAAAATGCACAAGGCTCTTTAATGAAGGTCAATAAATTGAAACATTAAATCCATAGCTAGCCATCTCGTAAGAGACAAGTATGGCTGTAGAACAAAATATGGTCTCAAGCCTACTTAAAACCTGAACAAGTTTATTAAAAACAAAAATCGGTAATCTGCGAGACACAGAATTTGGTGAAGAGAGGTCCCCCTTAACCCGGAGATCATAAATGCCAAAGCAAACATGCACCTAGTGCAAATGTATACGTTTTTTCATACACAGTCACCAAAGCAGATCACGTGGCTGAGACCGATACAACTAAAACGTTGTAGGCACGGACAGGGCCCGTGAGACAGAACACATCTGACCATCACATTTATGGAAAAAGTAAACTTTCAGGTGCTGACCAAGCTGCTGGAGAGTTTGTGTTTTTTATTGCCAAGTAGGAAAGTGAGGCTTAATAAATCACGAGCAGAACAGCTTGGCATTGGTATCAGCGATCGCAGTGACACGAAGGCAAATCGAGAACGCTTTATCTGGCTTAGATAAAAATGCTTTTAATAAAGTTTAGTATCTAGACTCCATTTTTGCCAAGTATGTACAGTGAAGCACAGACAGGTGAGGGGATCATGCCCTCATATAAGGGGGAAGCCAGGATCAGCAGTTTTTCTGATACCATTATATTAACAGTTTACACATTTTTGGTTAAAAAGATTAATATGTGAGGCAGTTCTTATTCTCTCTCATGCCATTTTTCTGGGGCTTTTTCAAGCCACAGGCAGTTAGGTAATCACTGTAACAGATGTTGCTGCTGTGTCTGAAAATGCAGCAGCCAAATATTACTGCAAGGTCACTGAAATGCCAACGGCCTCCGTGTTAGGCTTTGACGTTCAGGGGGTCTTGGGCTCGAGCAATCAAAGCTTACCCTTGGCGGCTGGTGCTTGGGTGGGATATTTAGGGGCATATTTGTTAAAGAGTCGCGTCGCCCGTGTGCCACGTAATGGGGCACATGAGCGATGCAACTCTTAAGTTTGATTTATCAAGCCATGCAAGGCCACCTTGCATGGCTTGATATATCTAGAGTAACGCAAATCGCTGCGTTGCGTTACTCTGCCCTAGGGAGGCATTCCATGGGTGAAGCATGGGTGTTCCCACACATCCAACCATTAATTTTGGCACATTCCCACATTTACCATCAGTGGTAGACCTGGGAATGCATCAAAATACTACGCTTTCCCAGGTGAAGCGTAACGAGGAGAAATATCTTTATTTCTCCTCATTACTTCCTCTTTCTATGCGTGCTGCATTCAGCACGCATATTCCTGCCCTTTACCTATCACGCAGTGCAGCAAGGTGACTTGCTGCGCTGCACTGCTTGATTATTTGTTAGATATGTCCTTAGTGTATATTGCACATGGCTAAATCGCAATAAAAAGATTGTCCAAGCCAAGTTATTCTTTTTGGAATAAATAAGACCTATTATTGCAAGCAAAATATGCTTAGCAACATTTGCACTGTGAGCAGTGAGAGCCTCAGCCTTAACCACACATGGAGCCAGGCAGCAGCAGGGGTGGGTATTGGGTAAGCCTGGGCAGAGTTCGCGGATTTCCGCGAAGTGACAAAAAAACTCCGCCAAGCTACATGGAGTTCCACAAGTGGTGGAGTGGGTTACCTCACGCCGTTCGCATGGATTTTTTGTGCCAGGTGTTTGTCCTGTGTGAATGACATCTCGCACAGTGCAAGAGGGCACTGCTTCTTTCTGCCACTCGAGTAAAAGTTCTACTCAAGCTGCAGCTTCAGCAACGTGAACAGAAGGTTTCTCAACGTGAACGGTAGCGCCCAGCCACGTTGAGAAATCTTGCGGGGAAGTGGTCTAGCATTGGATTTTCCTCACTCGCCAACTTACTGTTGGTGAGCACGAGCGAGGAAAAAACTCTGCTCCGCTATGCAGAGCGGAGTTTCTCGGAACTCCGTGAGCACCTTGGAGCACAGAGTGCAAAAAAACTCTGCAAATGGAGCAGAGTTCACCACCCAGGCTTAGTATCGGGACACAAGCCTTCCATGAGTCATCTCTCTGTAGATGGAAGTGACTAGTGGCTACAGGGGAATGTGGTAGAGCTGGAAACCTTCAACTGTTATTGAAGAAATAAGGTGGTACACAAATGTCATGGCACAGATGCCCCTCACAGTTGTCAGTCACTGCAGAAGTAATGTGGTAATGTAGGGTTCAGAAACACTGGCCTCTCAGAATCACAGAACTCAGAATAGGATGCCCACAAAGGGTTCAAGTGCACTGGTCTCTCACGATCATCAGGTGCAGAACAGGAGATGGTGATGAAGAGGTCAGGTGCACTAGCGCCTCATGATCATCAGGTGCAAAACAGGAGATGGTGATGAAGGAGTTGGGTGCACTGGCCTCTCACAATCACCAGCTGCAGAACAGGAAATAGTGATGATGAGGTCGGGTGCACTGATATCTCACGATCATCAGGTGCAGGACAGGAGATGGTGATGAAGAGGTCGGGTGCGCTGGCCTCTCACGATCATCAGGCACAGAACAGAAGATGGTGATGAAGGGATCGGGTGCACTGGCATCTCACGATCATCAGGCACAGAAAAGGTAATGGTGATGAAGAGGTCTGGTGCACTGGCCTCTCACAATCATCATGTGCAGAACAGAAGATGTTGATGAAGGGGTCAGGTGCACTGGCATCTCACGATCATCAGTTGCAAAACAGGAGATGGTGGTGAAGGGGTGGGACACACTGGCCTCTCACGATCATCGGGCGCATAACTGGAGATGGTGATGAAGGAGTCAGGCGCACTGGCCACTCACCATCATCAGGTGCAGAACAAGAGATGGTGATGAAGGAGTCAGATGCACTGGCCTCTCACGATCACCATGTGCAGAGCAGGAGATGGTGAAGAAGGAGTCGGGTGCACTGGTCTTTCATGATCACAAAGTGCAGAAATGATGCTGCACAGCAGCCTTGGGAACGCTCGCAAGGGAGCGGGCAGGGTGGCAGGATAGGGGCTCACAGATCCAAGGGTCGCAGATCCTCATCTCTGCAAACTCAGTTATCTGACCTCATGACAAGATATTCATGTCTAACTCTTGAGGCCTTCAGCAGCAGCAAGAGAGTTTCTTCTCAGCAGCAGCAATATAGTCCTTACCCCCAAAAAAGGAGACAGCCATAGTGTTTTCCTTTGGACTTTGCCTTTCTCTATACCGGTGTGCAGAACTGCAAGTGAAAAGGCAAACATTTGGGAAGCTAGCTTATATCCAGTTGTAAGTGCAGTCGGCTATTGTTAGTGCCTATTCAGGTGCAAAATGTGCACCAAATATTTGGCGAAAAACAAATCACAGTGAAGTGCATTATCCTTTTGAAAAGCCTCAAGTCCTTGTAACTCTTCAGAGACAACACTGCTATCTTCCGTTTTGTCCATTCCACAGACAGATCCTGCTCACAGCATAAAGCAAGTGATACGGGATGGGCAATGAGTCTGGGCTTTCACAGTGGAGTGCACCCCCAGAAAGGTTCCAAGGCCACGGTGTTTGTCCAAGTATTGCGCCCTGTTCATCTCAGATCTATACCTTCTGAAGCTGTTCAGTGTCAGGCAATGACAAAAAAGGGCCTCCACTGGATGGTGATATAAAGCCAGATACTGCAGTTGGCTTTTCAGAGTGTTCCAGTGGGAGGCAGGAATCCAAGGACTAGTTCAGGCCAGGGAGACATTCAGTGAGATGGGGTGCAGCTAAATTTGGCTGCCACTAACCCTAGAGCACCCCACAAGATTAGGAGCTACACACAAGCAGGGGTCACCCCAAAATACGTACTCCGCCTCACAAGCACACACAAGTACATTCAAGCACACCCCACATTCGTGGGAATGAGGGAGCCCACCCACATCATACTAGATGGATTTACCTAATCTCCTCCCTTGGGCCCTGTAAAGTAGCCTGTACCCCACTACTAGAATCAGCTGCCAGTAACTATAAGTAGCTTCATTGTCTGATCGCTTTCACTGAGAGTATTGGTCACGCAGCATGTAACACCGAGTGTTTGCACTAGAAAACTTACCGGGTTTATCTAAGTGTTAAAATGAGGAGAAGGTTGCCACATGGTCAGGACACCACACCAATTGACTTTCAACCCTATGTTCCCAGTCTAACAAATCTCTAACATAACAAAATAGTTTTTTTATTTACATCCAGCCATGTTCTGTAGCTCTGATGACTCTCAGAGGCACCGCCTGAGGCAGGACGAAGGATCAGCCCAGGGCAGGATGGGACGTTGAAGCCTCTTACAGCATCTGCTGCACAGCCTGGTGCAGCACGGGATGGTAATCCTGAAGGTGCCAGAAGCACAGCCTGGTGCAGCACTGGATGGAAATCCTGAAGGTGCCGGCAGCACAGCCAGGTGCAGCACGGGATGGTAATCCTGAAGGTGCCAGAAGCACAGCCTGGTGCAGCACTGGATGGAAATCCTGAAGGTGCCTGCAGCACAGCCTGGTGCAGCACGGGATGGTAATCCTGAAGGTGCCAGAAGCACAGCCTGTTGCAGCACTGGATGGAAATCCTGAAGGTGCCTGCAGCACAGCCTGGTGCAGCACGGGATGGAAATCCTGAAGGCGCCTGCAGCACAGCCTGGTGCAGCACTGGATGGAAATCCTGAAGGTGCCTGCAGCACAGCCTGGTGCAGCACTGGATGGAAATCCTGAAGGTGCCTGCAGCACAGCCTGGTGCAGCACGGGATGGAAATCCTGAAGGTGCCTGCAGCACAGCCTGGTGCTGCAGCACAGCCTGGGGCAGCACGGGATGGTAATCCTGAAGGCGCCTCCAGAACAGCCTGGTGCAGCACGGGATGGTAATCCTGAAGATGCCTACAGCACAGCCTGGTGCAGCACGGGATGGAAATCCTGAAGGTGCCTGCAGCACAGCCTGGTGCAGCACGGGATGGAAATCCTGGAGGCGCCTGCAGCACAGCCTGGTGCAGCACTGGATGGAAATCCTGAAGGCGCCTGCAGCACAGCCTGGTGCAGCACTGGATGGAAATCCTGAAGGCGCCTGCAGCACAGCCTGGTGCAGCACGGGATGGAAATCCTGAAGGTGCCTGCAGCACAGCCTGGTGCAGCACCGGATGGAAATCCTGAAGGTGCCTGCAGCACAGCCAGGTACAGGACATGAGAGGGGGCTTGTTGCAGTTCCTGCAGTGTAGCGTGGGATAGGAGAGGCTGGGCGACCATTACACTGCCAACACTACAGCCTGGTGCAAAGGGACAGCACCGCATACAGTGTTTGCCGCTTATTACAAGAGAGGGGGGGATGGAGCACCAGTTATGTCTTGGCACAGCCTAGTACAGGAGGCAGAGTACTCTCGGTGTTTACAGCACAGCCTGCCTGGGACTGGTGCGGTACTCTGGGGTACTTGCAGCACAGCCTTGGATAGGAAGATAGGTACTCTCCGTGTTTACAGCACAGCCTGCCTGGGACAGGTGCGGTACTCTGGGGTACTTGCAGCACAGCCTTGGATAGGAAGATAGGTACTCTCCGTGTTTACAGCACAGCTGCCTGGTACAGGTGCGGTACTCTGGGGTACTTGCAGCACAGCCTTGGATAGGAAGATGGGTACTCTCCGTGTTTACAGCACAGCTGCCTGGTACAGGTGCGGTACTCTGGGGTACTTGCAGCACAGCCTTGGATAGGAAGATGGGTACTCTCCGTGTTTACAGCACAGCCTGCCTGGGACAGGTGCGGTACTCCGGGGTACTTGCAGCACAGCCTTGGATAGGAAGATGGGTACTCTCCGGGTTTACAGCACAGCCTGCCTGGGACAGGTGCGGTACTCTGGGGTACTTGCAGTACAGACTTGGATAGGAAGATGGGTACTCTCTGTGTTTACAGCACAGCCTGCCTGGGACAGGTGCGGTACTCTGGGGTACTTGCAGCACAGCCTTGGATAGGAAGATGGGTACTCTCCGGATTTACAGCACAGCCTGCCTGGGACAGGTGCGGTACTCTGGGGTACTTGCAGCACAGCCTTGGATAGGAAGATGGGTACTCTCCGGGTTTACAGCACAGCCTGCCTGGGACAGGTGCGGTACTCTGGGGTACTTGCAGCACAGCCTTGGATAGGAAGATGGGTACTCTCCGGGTTTACAGCACAGCCTGCCTGGGACAGGTGCGGTACTCTGGGGTACTTGCAGCACAGCCTTGGATAGGAAGATAGGTACTCTCCGTGTTTACAGCACAGCTGCCTGGTACAGGTGCGGTACTCTGGGGTACTTGCAGCACAGCCTTGGATAGGAAGATGGGTACTCTCCGTGTTTACAGCACAGCTGCCTGGTACAGGTGCGGTGCTCTGGGGTACTTGCAGCACAGCCTTGGATAGGAAGATGGGTACTCTCCGTGTTTACAGCACAGCCTGCCTGGGACAGGTGCGGTACTCCGGGGTACTTGCAGCACAGCCTTGGATAGGAAGATGGGTACTCTCCGGGTTTACAGCACAGCCTGCCTGGGACAGGTGCGGTACTCTGGGGTACTTGTAGTACAGACTTGGATAGGAAGATGGGTACTCTCTGTGTTTACAGCACAGCCTGCCTGGGACAGGTGCGGTACTCTGGGGTACTTGCAGCACAGCCTTGGATAGGAAGATGGGTACTCTCCGGATTTACAGCACAGCCTGCCTGGGACAGGTGCGGTACTCTGGGGTACTTGCAGCACAGCCTTGGATAGGAAGATGGGTACTCTCCGGGTTTACAGCACAGCCTGCCTGGTACAGGTGCGGTACTCTGGGGTACTTGCAGCACAGCCTTGGATAGGAAGATGGGTACTCTCCGTGTTTACAGCACAGCCTGCCTGGGACAGGTGCGGTACTCTGGGGTACTTGCAGCACAGCCTTGGATAGGAAGATGGGTACTCTCCGGGTTTACAGCACAGCCTGCCTGGGACAGGTGCGGTACTCTGGGGTACTTGCAGCACAGCCTTGGATAGGAAGATGGGTACTCTCCGGATTTACAGCACAGCCTGCCTGGTACAGGTGCGGTACTCTGGGGTACTTGCAGCACAGCCTTGGATAGGAAGATAGATACTCTCCGTGTTTACAGCACAGCTGCCTGGTACAGGTGCGGTACTCTGGGGTACTTGCAGCACAGCCTTGGATAGGAAGATAGGTACTCTCCATGTTTACAGCACAGCTGCCTGGTACAGGTGCGGTACTCTGGGGTACTTGCAGCACAGCCTTGGATAGGAAGATAGATACTCTCCGTGTTTACAGCACAGCCTGCAGGAGACACTCAAGATCAGGATGGCTCTCATCATGTAATAATACACGCATGAACCACACATGCCTCATACCCACAGGGATACTTCCTTCATACATTTCTCAAAAATGAGGAAGTTAATGGACGCCAGTTATGGAGCCTGGATGGACCTTTGCTGCTGTGAGCCAGTAAGCATCTTCCCACAGGGGTATAGGTAAAGAGCTGTGCGCCTGGACTGACGCACACTGTTACCACCGCCAGTCATCTCATAGCGCGGGTGGCGACAGCTGTAACCCCCACTCTGAAAAGGGGGTACACTTTTAGAGTGCCCGTGACATCAGAAATGAGATGGAGCACCACAAGAGGGACTGCATAATTGTATATTCACTGGAGGAATTACACAGGATAAGTCAGACGCATGCAAAGATGGGGCTACAATGTTTTTCCAGCCCATGCAGAGGACTTTCACTCCAAAGCATAGTGTACAAGGAAGTAAGGGTGCTTGGAGTGTATGCAGCATAAAAGTGGTGCAAGACAGAGTAACTGACATCTTACAGAATCGGAAGTACAGCTAGTCCTGCAGGGATGTTGGGTCTCATAGAGGTTGGCAAGCCAAAGAAAACTCGAGCCAGGCTCGGGCAAGATGCCGGGCTCTGGCCCGGATCGAGGTCCTCTTGGACCCAAGCTCCCAAAAATGAGTTGAGCTTTCATGTATCTTCTTCCTGTCACCTATGTTCTAACCTCGTGCACGAAGAATTCAAAACAAAGGACCAGAATTATCAATCTTTCACGCAACGCAGCAAAGCAAGACAGCTTGCTGCGCTGCGTGAAGAGGAGAGGGCAGGAATGGGACATATTTACCGATATATGGGGCATTCCTGCTCTCTGTTTACGCTGGCGCACAATATGCTGCCGAGTGCCAATGCATGCATCTTGTGCTAGTGCAAGGGTGCCTGCATTGCAGGCAGGATTGCTTTTGTCTGAGGGTGTAAGAAGTGGGGTAAACACTGGGAAGCAGGCAGCCTATAATGGTACATGTAAAGGTTAGTACTCAAGGGTGGGCGATGCCCCTGTGCCCACAGTGGGAAAGTAAGTAAAATGTATTTAGAGTAGACAGTTTGATCAGAATTTATTTGGAGTAAGTCTGTAGTCAATGAGCTCTTTATCAAGTTTATTTATTGAGCACGATTCAACCATTCCTAGGCGTTGGATGAGCCGGCTGACACGTTTCGGCCCCTTGCTGCGCCACTGGCACAAATGACAACAGACTTGCCTCTTAGTTCGGTAATTGCATTGTCGACAGGGCAAGGGTGGGGCAGGAATGTTCCCATGGTTGTGCTTTAAAACTATCACTTTTAATAAATGCCACTAATGCGTGATATAATCTTCTGTAGTGAAGTGACACTTTTCCGCATGACAAAGAAATGCACTTTTTTCACCTCTGAAGGGACTGTATAATGTTTTTGCATACTGTTTAGAGCAGCTCTCCGTGTCTGCATTGAAAGAAGCAACCAGCTCCTTTGTAAAGCAGCCCGGGGGCCCCCGGGGAGCCGGAAGGTGCAGCGCAAACACAAACAAACAACAGGTGATGCGACGAGATGAAACGGGATCCCCTCGCCGAGCATTGGCTGACGACATAGGAGGGAGGCTGCCGGATTTCAACAGCTTGCAGCAGGTGCCCAGGTGACGCGAGGGCCGCCGGGGCCTGTGTCGCTGGCGCTGCCTGCTTCGGTACTCCTTTGTAGTAACGACGGCAGCCCCCGTACCACGGAGGAAGCGGCCACCTTTCAGAGGCATCTGCTTGCTTTACTCACAGGACCTTTCGGCTACTTCCTCTCTCCTTACACGCTGCCTCCAAACAGGTTTCTCGGTGTGGGGCATAGGGCCCAGGACGGCCTCACAGCGCTACGAAGGAGGTCTCAGATAGTTTAAGCACGCTGATAACCTGCCAGGTGAAAAAAAGCAAGAAGATAGTACTCCATCCGCCGGACACATCCCTTGACAACCTATGTTGAACCTGCACACATTAGTAAGACACCCGACCTCAAACACTGGCAATGCCAACAATAACTTGTTTTTATATAGTGCTTTACAACGCACTTCTGCAGTTTCTAAGCACTGTATTACTATTACACAATTTGATGTTACTCAGTGGACCTGACGTGTGTTTATGGTCAAATTCTGTTTTGTGTTGGGCACAAATATGTTCTTTGTGGGAGTGGGATGCGAGACAGAAGGACTACCCCCAGCTACTGGGGGTGAGTGTTTGACATTGTTCAGCATTCCATCCATCATTTGTTCTTTTTGCATTAGTCCCCAAAAATAAGCACCGGCTCAATTTAAGCACTGGTCAGACTGCTTTTTTTACTTCCTTGAACTCTTATGACATCCTCTTTAGACTTGAAAAAGCCACAAAGGGTGAATCTTGTGCCAGCGTGAACACTCCATGATTGTTGTGTAAATGTAAAGCAATACCTGGATTTCAGATTAAAGCTATGGAACCTGTCTGCAAGAATCTGACTCATATCTTTCATTCCAACAGGATTCTAAGATGATTTGTGGGATGTTGCATCCATGAACTAAACAATTTTCCTGCTACTTTACTATAAACAACACTTTCAATGACAGTCACAGCATTGACAGTATTAGAGCAAAAACAGAGTTAGAGACTGAAAAGGATTAGAGCCCTATTCACAGAGAGAAATGTATCTGCAGAGATCTCGGCCAATGTACGTTTCTAGCTAAACCTGGGCAGAAATCGCCGCTTGGATTTTAATCGCTATTTCGGGGCATGAATATCCACACAGTAGTAAGATTTCAATTCTCCACCACCTTACATGAGGGGATGGAGACTCCTACAATTGGAGGGAAGAGGTGTGGTGCAGCGGCCAGGGCGGCTGACTCCGGAACACGGGGACTCACGGTTCGATCCCCGGCGCCGGCTGCAGGTCAGCCCAGCACCTTGTGACTCTGGGCAATAGCTCGCTTAATCTTCCCGATGGCCCCCAGCGCCGGGACACCCCTCTGGAGGTAGCTGTGCGCTTTACAAATGCTGGTATTTCATTTATTAATGACCATAAAGTTACTACTATTAAATGTATGATCAGATTTCACATATATACTCATAGGGGGAGTACACCACAGCAGACGTGGCGACTACAGAAAACTCTGAAAAGAATAGGGACACAGCATTCACCACATCTAAATCACAAATAGCTGACAAACATCAACCCTGCAAGCCCATTACTGAAGGCCACACCCTAGGCTTTGCCCTCTTCCCCTTGGATTGCATGGTGCTGTAAATCCAGCAGCCTACCACACTCAAGAGGAAGAGGAAATTCACTGAGGACCTTGTAGTTACCTTTGTCCTAGATCACTGTAGGGCAGGACTTTAAGTGGGCCGGGTCTTGCCGGTGTTCAGCACCAGCAGTTCTTAAAAGCCGGTGCTGAGACGAGTCTCTATCCGGCTCTCCATTTTTGCCCTCGCCCTTAGAGTGGAAAAAAAATCTTAACTCTGCAGCAGTAACAATGCTTAAAGCCTTTGATGTAACTTTAACGAGACTTGTTTTAGTTCTTTCACAGTCTCATCATTTAAAAACTGAAGCATTTTCAATATAATATACAACAAAGCCATAGTTGTAGCTTATTTATTTTATGCCACTAACAACCATTGACAAAGCCAATAGTCCTGGCTTGTTGTAGGTATAATGTTACTTGTTGTGTCATATATCTGGCTGCAATGATAGAAACAGCAAAATACCAGTCGAGAGGCACACTATGCTAAGCACAGATTTTTAGGTTACGTGTTTTTAAGCAACGCCCCTTTGAGAGACCCCCCAGTTTTTTCATCCAACTTCAAGCTCTGCTGGTGGGAACTACATGGTTTCCCTCCCTACACCTTGAGTGGAGCAGAGAAAGCAGTCAGCTGCATGAGCTGGCTGACTCTACCAATGCATTGGGGTTGGAGTTGCCTAATAAAAGCGGCAAGGTGAGAGGAGGCAGGTAAAGGAGAACTTTTCCAGGATGCAAGTGACAAAGGCTCTTCGTCTCACCTGCCCCACTTGACAAACATATCCTATGTACAATGTACTCTGACCTACTAAGTGGCCTGCCTGTGCTGGGGAATCCCAACAACAGGCCTGGTAACAGCAAAAACTCCTCTATATCGCCACTACGTTACAAGTACAACTCCCCACGCATACCATATTGTCTTCCCACCTCCCAGATAGGAACATATCTCACATGCCACTCACACTCCGCTTTAGCCACTCCGCCTTAGAGTGTAAATTGATTCTATAAAGGTTTATTCACTCTAATTTGCTTTTAAACAACTTCATATTAAATGACTTTGTAGCAAAAGCTGGAGAAAGAGTAGCCTATACTTTGGCAGAATGACAACCAGGCTGCCTGTCTGAACGCATTCGTACCACCCTCATAGGTATGCTACACTACTATCAATATCACAACAAAACATTTAAAATGTAAAGTCTTCTTTATATATATTGAGACGATGTACTCAACACATACTTATATTGTAATTGGATAGACTTAATATCAGTGGCGTAACACAAGCCCCTGCAGCCCCCGTGGTGCAGGGGGGCCCCCAAGCTCCAGGTGGCCCCCTCAGCCCAGAATTCTGGCCGGAGAGCTCCTGATAGAGTGTGGAGGGGGCCCCTCTACGTACCTTGCAGGGGGGCCCCCTCAAGTTTAGTTACGCCAATGCTTAATATATGTTCATCCATATACTTTGAAGGCCTTGTGTTATCAGCCCCTCCGCCAACTCCTCTTCCCACTCGAACACGTGTGCCGACATGTTTACTGGCCACAGACACTAGATGTATGGCTAGCCCTGCTAAGGCTACAGCCAGGATGATTATGAGTTGTTTAACCTTATCTCTCATTGCATAATTGTCAGTATATTCAAATTATAATTCAATAAAGCAGCAAGGACCCAATCTTCAGCTTGTCTCCATAACACATCCAATAACTTGATTTGTATCTCTAATGTCTGTGTCCTCATGTCAAAATATTTTGCATCTTCATTGGTATGTATATGTCTGTTGTCACCCACTCAATCCATCAGTGCCACCATTGCAGCCAGACAGTGTATGATATGCTTAATGTCACAGTAACTAACACTCTCTCACAACATGTCAATCTCTGCCTAAACATTATATGTATGTAAAGGCAGCAGGGCGCTGCACGGGGTGAAAGAGAATTATAAACTAAACAAGTGGTAGGAGAGGTAGCTGGTTTGTCGACCATTAATGTACTGTGATGCAGTGTTCTTTAAAAAGGTGACACTTCAATTCTTTCCTAAATTGGAGTAGCGTAGTGGCAGGCTAGATGGATGTGGGGATGTTGTTCCAGATCCTGGATGCACAGATAGAAAGGTCCTGCTGCCTTGTCTTGTCATTTTTACTCTTTTAGTCTGTAGTTTGATGGTGTCCAGACTGCGGGCGTGTTGAGAACCACCACAGATTGTGAAGCTGACTGCAAGACAAGAGTGGGTGCTGGTAGTGATGGCTTTGTAAATGATGCAGCTGGTTGTGGTGATGGTGCAGGCCAGCGAGGAGAGCCAGAGGAGTTCCATTAGGTTGGGATAATGCTTTCATATTTCTTCAGCCCCTGGATGAGGTGTGCTGTGGTGTGTAGGATGCTCTTACGCGTGCCAGTGTGTTGAGTCTGGGAGGCCCTGAAGTACGGTATTACCATCATCCAGATGCAGGAGGGCTTGAACAGCAGTTCGGAAGTTGCTTTCTGTAAGAAACAGATTCACTTTCGTTAGAAGACAGAGCTGGTACCAAGCCGCCTTTGTGTTTTTTTTTGGCAATGTGTTCCTTGAGGGTGAGGTTCATGTCCAGGGTGAATCCAAGTCACGTGGCATTCGGTGGAAGTTGGAGCTCGATGCCATCAATGTCATTGGGGTGGTTTTACTGATTCTTGTTTGTTGTTCTTGGCAAACACTAGGAATTCTTTCTTTGTTGGGTTGAGCTTCAGGTAGGTCCTGGGCATCCAGGCCAGATGCTACACCAGACAGGACTCTGTGGATGTTTTTTAGATGGCCAACATTACCATACTCTCATACTATTTGTGTTGGGATATTTGCTTCCCTGCACATATATCTCTCAATGGCATCCTGATGTCCACACTACATACCAACCATCAGACGACATCAAGGGGCATCCAGCTAGCAGCAATTTGTTCCCCTTCCATCCATCGGTCAGGTAAGTCTATTGCCATAATACCTGTATGATTTCAATTTGTAGATTAATTTCCCCCTTTGTCATTATTAACAAATGTCTGTCCATTAAACCACTTTTCCATGTGAAGGGAATACGATATAACTTGTTTACATCTTCAACATTTATATCATTTGTATCGCCTGTCACAGGCCTTCTAAGTCCCATTGCTACAATTCCTTACTTTTTTCTCCAGCTGCTGAATCAAGGGATACATGTCCTCTACCTGCTTTGAGTACGCTGGTTCAGGAGTTGACATCTAGGGGGCAGATTTACAACTTCTGGCGCATCCCTGCAAATCAGCAGAGATGCGCCAGGAAAGATGCGTCACGCAAAACTACCCGTGCGCCGCCATGGATGCGCCGCATTTACAATGCGGCGCGCCATGGCGCACGGATAGGCAGATGCATGACGTATCTGCCGGCGTAAGTTTGGCGCAGTGCAAGAGTCCGTCGCGCGCGCGACGCAACTCCAGCACTGTTCCAACCCGGCCTATCTCCAACATGCTGCGTCACGCCTTACGCCTGCTTCAAGCAGGCGCAAGGTTTTGACGAAGCGGCGTCGGAAAAGTGACTGAGTGGAATCTTGTTGATATCACTCAGGCACTTTTCCGAGGCTTTACTGCGCCAGAACGCCCCCCCCCTGCGCCGGAACGCCCACATGAAACCTGACGCAGGTTTCATGTGGCGCAGGGCTTTACAACGTGACGCATCTCCCTAGATGCGTCACGTTGTAAATAGGGCGCAACGTGGCGCATGCTTTACGCCGCCACTGCGTCACAGAAGTGACGCAACGGTGGCGCAAAAGTGGCGCAAGGGGCTCCTAAATCTGCCCCTTGGTGTCCAAGCACACTGAAGCATGTGTAGCAGTAGCAGGTAAGACATTATCATATCCTATGTGCACA
Source organism: Calotriton arnoldi (assembly GCA_963921515.1). Classification (NCBI taxonomy): domain Eukaryota; kingdom Metazoa; phylum Chordata; class Amphibia; order Caudata; family Salamandridae; genus Calotriton; species Calotriton arnoldi. The sequence goes on along the minus strand of CAWUFW010000598.1, from coordinate 154,847 downwards.
TTAACAACAACTTCTAACATTGTCTAATAATCTAATGTTTCACTATGATACAGTGTCATCTGATGCTAAAAGATAAAGTACAACGTTTCTGTTTTTGACCTTTACACAATCTTTAATGTCTAATTTACGATTTATATTACCTTTCTCTTGCAGCTCCTTAGGACCAAGAGCTTGACGATTATGCAATGGAAGACAGCGCGCAATCCGGGGAGGAAACCCTATCCTCTTACAAGCTAATATCTCTGTGGCCTCCACCGTTGAAGAGGAATGAGAAATTGGTGGTCCCACCCAGGAGAATACCTGTGGAAACACCTGACAAGCAGCCAGCTATTACCCTCCTAAGGTTCTCATATGGATTGCAAGTCCCCAGACAACAGCTACAAACTCAAGGATGGTTGTACCTGCTACACAGGACCCACTCTCTCCTCAGCCTACAGGCATCTCATTTGACATACTGCTTAAACTCTCCAAAACAGGTGCAATTCTGGTCTTCTCTTCATTTGGAAGGAGAGGAAACCTCTGGTGAGGAGGATGTCTCCTCCATTCAGCCAGTCTCCCTCGGATAGCCTCCAAGATGCCTATACTCTATGTGATAAACAAACTGTTGAAATTGCCAGATGACCATGCGGGGGGAGGGCATTGGCATAGGCAAATTCTGTCCTCTGGGAGGATCAGGTTTTCCACCAACAATCCTCTATGTGGGGGATATTCATAAAATGTGGTTGATCCTGTGCAACATGGTAACCCAACAGGAACAACTCCCAAATGTTGGTGGATAGACTGACTGACTAGACAGACCTGTATCTTGGAGCACATTGAAAAATGTCTACAGGACATGGTGAAGTGCATACCACCACTCTGATTCCTCACTCTGCTAGGCATGACATCTGCAGGTTGAAGTAAGTATATAAAGGCGATGAGATATTTTAGGAATCTGCCATGAAAATTCTGCATCTATCCTTAATGGTGAAAAGGATATACCTTAACTGTATCTCTGTGCAACCAACTATGTGTTCTGGTATGAATCTTGCTATTCCTGAAACTGACGTATAACACGAGATAAGTACCTTTACATATGTTTAGCTACACTTCTCCCCTATTGAAAGGATAACTGATTCAAGCTTCATAATTATTCACTCTCTGATGAAGATAACTTTAGTTTCTCCTTGATTATTGTGCCTCTGGGAAAGACATTAATGTGCTGTGGTTCCCATGACTGCAGTTCACATATTACTTTACTAAGAACTCTTGTTCCTTATGTTTAATCATATATGCATGTGTAACCATTTTCTTGATGAGAGAATCCTTCCAATTCCTTCACAGGATCAAGTTTAAATTCAATTCCTAACATTTTTGGCAATGCCTAAAGACAAATGTTCAAAATATTTCAAAGTTTGTTTCTCAACATGAACTGATTTTCAGAATGCTTCTTTATGCAAAACGAAATCCCAAATCGAAGTAGCAAGATCCTGATTACAGCAACAGTGGAGCAGATACCTTCGTGCTCATAAACAATCTTTAAAGGCGATTTGCTCTTTCAGTGTGTGCTGCAGAAAGCAGCACACATAAAAAGAGCAAAAACGAGGAGAAATAAAAGTATTTCTCCTGGCTGTGCCAATCTAGCGCCTGCTTTTGCATGGTGTTAGTTTTTGTCGCTGCCTCGGATTTACACATTATTGTAAATCTGGGGAAGCATCAAAAAGCAATGGGTGTTGCTGTGGGTGTTCCACAGCAATGGGTATTGTGGTGGAACGCCCACAGCCACACCCATTGCACGCCCCTTTCACGCAAATACCGGCATTTACAAAGCGGCATTAAGCCATGCAAAGTGGCTTAACTCCCCTTTGTAAGTATGGTGCAGGGCATTGCACCACTGGACTGTTGAAAAAGTGACATTCTGGTGGCGCTATCTCCTTGTAAATATGCCCCAAAGTATGAGTTCAAGGACTGATGGAAAATGCAGTCCATCATCTGCGAGTCGTGCATAGTGTGTTCTCCCCACATGTGAAGCATCACACTATGCAGCCCTGACAACTGCAAGCACTGCCAATCTGTTCTTCTCTGAAATTAACTTGGCATTAGCAGGTTTGGAGTATTGTGTTTCTGCTCTTGGTGATCCTTAAGCACTAAGCCAGACTTCCTGACAATGGGTGTCGTGAAGTCAGGAGTGTTAGTTCCCCGACCCCCAATAGGTGTGTTGAATATGAATGAAACCTTGGTGCTTTATATATTCTCTACTAATTCTAGCTACGTTTTCTGTTATGTGCTGTGTTTGCATTAACTATATATACATATATATATATATATTCACAAAAAAGGTTGCCCTTGCAAGAAGACGCCGCACATTGGAAGGTTAGTCACTGTGTTTATTGGAGACAACAGCGCTCGCTGCTCCCATCTTCGATCTCGATCCTTGGCCAAACGCGTTTCGGACAGCACTCTGTCCTTGATCACTGGCTTCATGCTTACTAACCACAGCAATCATGGGACCCTAATTAAAGTTTGAACAAGTCCCGCCCCAGTGGGCGTATGCCACATTGCTTACTGGTACTTGCAGTCCCATAACGATAAATCCCCAGTGGGTGCTGCAGTCTTTGGCAAATTGAAAAGTCTCTTACCCCAGTGGGTTGATTCCAAACAGGAAAACTGCGTGCCCTGCTATCATTCTGTCTGCCAATGTTGTGCCCTCCATTCTCGAAGCGTCCCGATTTCGGTTCGCCGCAGATCCGCTGAGTGTGCAGAGGGGCGTCTTCGCGGCCGGACTGCCGCTAAATAATCCACAAAAAGGTTGCCCTTGCAAGAAGACGCCGCACATTGGAAGGTTAGTCACTGTGTTTATTGGAGACAACAGCGCTCGCTGCTCCCATCTTCGATCTCGATCCTTGGCCAAACGCGTTTCGGACAGCACTCTGTCCTTGATCACTGGCTTCATGCTTACTAACCACAGCAATCATGGGACCCTAATTAAAGTTTGAACAAGTCCCGCCCCAGTGGGCGTATGCCACATTGCTTACTGGTACTTGCAGTCCCATAACGATAAATCCCCAGTGGGTGCTGCAGTCTTTGGCAAATTGAAAAGTCTCTTACCCCAGTGGGTTGATTCCAAACAGGAAAACTGCGTGCCCTGCTATTATTCTGTCTGCCAATGTAGTGCCCTCCATTCTCGAAGCGTCCCGATTTCGGTTCGCCGCAGATCCGCTGAGTGTGCAGAGGGCGTCTTCGCGGCCGGACTGCCGCTAAATAATCCACAAAAAAGGTTGCCCTTGCAAGAAGACGCCGCACATTGGAAGGTTAGTCACTGTGTTTATTGGAGACAACAGCGCTCGCTGCTCCCATCTTCGATCTCGATCCTTGGCCAAACGCGTTTCGGACAGCACTCTGTCCTTGATCACTGGCTTCATGCTTACTAACCACAGCAATCATGGGACCCTAATTAAAGTTTGAACAAGTCCCACCCCAGTGGGCGTATGCCACATTGCTTACTGGTACTTGCAGTCCCATAACGATAAATCCCCAGTGGGTGCTGCAGTCTTTGGCAAATTGAAAAGTCTCTTACCCCAGTGGGTTGATTCCAAACAGGAAAACTGCGTGCCCTGCTATTATTCTGTCTGCCAATGTAGTGCCCTCCATTCTCGAAGCGTCCCGATTTCGGTTCGCCGCAGATCCGCTGAGTGTGCAGAGGGGCGTCTTCGCGGCCGGACTGCCGCTAAATAATCCACAAAAAGGTTGCCCTTGCAAGAAGACGCCGCACATTGGAAGGTTAGTCACTGTGTTTATTGGAGACAACAGCGCTCGCTGCTCCCATCTTCGATCTCGATCCTTGGCCAAACGCGTTTCGGACAGCACTCTGTCCTTGATCACTGGCTTCATGCTTACTAACCACAGCAATCATGGGACCCTAATTAAAGTTTGAACAAGTCCCACCCCAGTGGGCGTATGCCACATTGCTTACTGGTACTTGCAGTCCCATAACGATAAATCCCCAGTGGGTGCTGCAGTCTTTGGCAAATTGAAAAGTCTCTTACCCCAGTGGGTTGATTCCAAACAGGAAAACTGCGTGCCCTGCTATTATTCTGTCTGCCAATGTTGTGCCCTCCATTCTCGAAGCGTCCCGATTTCGGTTCGCCGCAGATCCGCTGAGTGTGCATATATATATACACACACACACACAATATTATTTGTTGATACAGAATATTTTCCCTTTTTTCCTATTTTGCCTATTTTGCCTATCTGCTATTATTGTTATTAGCTGCCTCTATTGTTTCCATGAGACCAGTGATTGGCCATGTGTGGTGTGACTTACTAGGCGCTTGGTTGGAGTACATTTGAGTCTGTTTGGTCAGTGATACTACTGGAGCACATATATGGGTGTCAGCCCCTCTGTTCAGAAAATTGGTTTCAAACCCCAGTTTAAAGACTCAAATAAATATGAGTACTTTATTTACACTATGTCAGAACCAACTACCCTAACCCCCTTACGACCAGTAACACACTTTATTATTCTAATTATCGTTGTCCTGGTCATAAAGGTTACTATTACAGCTTGTATAGTTCCAAAAGTGCTCGGAAGTAGTTGTATGCAAAGTTTTATTTTCACCATCAAAGATACACATTTTTTGCCCTTTGCGAAATTTCCTTATAAATATTTGTGCAAAGTTTTTCTGCACATTTCGAAATAATTTTACAGTATTTGCAAGATAATACTCTTCCCAAACCCAGCCAAGATGCAAAATATATTCTGACTTTTTTCTGCCAGTTTTCTTTTAGCAGTTTTTCTGTGCACCATGACAAATATAGGCAGTTTTGCTTAGCAAATGTATAATTTGCAACCTAAATGTTCACATAATCTTTGAACACTGCTATATAGAACTGGCCTCGGAGTGCAGCTGTCGCCTGACCATATCCGATCAACAGAAAAAGAGCTGTAAGAAACAATGCTCAGACATGAGATTTGAATCCGCCCATGTTATTAATACACATTTGGCTGTCCAGAAATTGTATGCTTCCGCCAAAAGAGTGAGTGTATTTTGCTCATCAGGGGGTTTCCCACTCCTGCATGGCCGCAGTGTTCAAATGTAATGCTGCAGTAGCGTGCAAGGCAAACACTTCCATGATATGATCATTCTATTTGCGGAGTCAGCGTTCTCTTTCTTCAATGCAAGCAGTTCACAAAAGAGGGCCGGCAGGGGCCTCATGATAACAGTGCGCAGTATCTAACATTAATATCTAACACGCGCATCATGTTTGTAGTCCGACTCATCCTATTTAATTATGACGAGCTGGGCCGGCGCCAAGCATGGGCAGTGTGGGCAGCTGCCCATGGCCAGGCGCTCAGCCCTCCAGCACGGGACCCATGCCAGTGCAGCCCCCTATTCTGGGCCTTGTAACTAGTGTCACGGCGAGGCCCCGGGAAGGAGGGCGCCGCCTCTCTAGGCCTCGAATCAAGTGCACTGCGAGGAATAGTGGTGGGGTAACCCTCCACAGGGCCTCACAGCACTACCCTGTAGCTGGAGCCTAGCTACACACCTTGGGAGGCCCAGGGGAGGGGGCCCTGGGTAGGACGACCAACCCACTCATTTTGCAGATTTGGTCTGCAATTGGGGTTTTTCTCCCACTGTCCATACAGAGGCACTACATGACGCTCTCTGTCCCGCATTTACATAACATAACCTGTATTTGTAAAGCGCACTTCACCCAGACAGGAATCTTGGCGCTGAACAACAGATGTTTATTGTTACCCAACTCAATGGTACTCATTTTATCGACCTCAGGAGGATGAAAGGCTGAGTGGACACGCCGGGATTTGAACCTGTGACAATGAGGTCGAACACAGGCCCCTACAGTGGGCGCATTAGTCCACTAAGCAACCAGAGTTAGGTGCCAGTCTAACCGTTACAAACTGCAAGCAACTCTCACTCTTTCAGCCCTCTATGAGCTGTGAAAGAGATGCTTGTCAGTGTCTGGCAGGAAGGCGCTGCAGTGCAGGAGCGGTCTTGCACTATATAGGTTCAGGAGCACCTTCACTATTGAGATGCAAGCCGCCTTAAATGACTGAATGAATGCTCCCAATCTGTCCCGGGAGAATGTCTTTGCTGTCTATTTCTTCCAATAAGGCTTTTTCAAAGTGCTGCCATATTATCAGATCAGTGGACGAGGAAGAGGTTTAGTTTGGTAAATTAGTACAGTGCAGCACATGGCTACTGGTGCAAACTATTGCATTTAGGTGAATATAGCAACTTCTCCTCTCCCCAAGTAATTTCCAGTCCATTTTTGAATTACACACTTACTTTCAGGTTTTACATTAACTCAAAATACTGTTAATCTTGCCCAAATGGGAACAGAGCAGTACGTTTTAAAAACTGATTGCCCAAGAGCACACAATTTGGCTAAATAGGAGGCTAGGTTTAACAAGCATTGGCATAGCCAATAGGTCTCGCTTTTGGGACCTTATAAGTATTTAGTTATGCAGCACAATATCCTTGGTGCAACAACATAAACTGTTGCATGGCTAAACACTTATAAGGTCCCAAAGGCGAGACCTATTGGATATGCCAATGCTTGATGCCTCCCACTACACGCCTCTGTCTTGCACAGTGCACCAGTGTGTGAATACGGAGGCAGCCACGAGGGTGCAGGGGGTGCTGCTCAGTCCTTGTGTGCACAGTGATCTGGTATCCCAGAACTGGCTCATCAGCCTAGTTCTCCCTTAACACCTCTGTGTGAGCTGGAATCTCCAGGGCTGAGATCCTGTCAGCACTCTTAATTAATGCAACATATTCGAGTAGGAATTTCCTTTAAATCCTTTTTTAGGTAATATAGTTCAGTGGTTAACATATCTTCTGATATGTGCTTGACTTGTAGGTTCACAGTTTCAAATCCCTGGGGGTGGGGTGGGGGGGGGAGGGGTGGGGGGGGAGGGAGCTGTTCTGCATTTCATCCTTCAATGGAAGATTTTTTTTTTTTAACTTGAGTTTAGTGATAGTAGGATTTTTAATTAACTGCCTCAATGTAGTTCGCTTTAAATGTTCTATTCAAATGCTGCCCTTTTCATCTTCAAATCGCAAGTGCTTGTAGAAACTAAAATGTGTAAGGTAATAAAATTAAGCCATTTAAATCCATCTCACCTTTCGGATATCTGTGGTGTATAAATAGATCTTGCGAGGAGACAAAAGCTGATTGAGCCGCAGAAGGCTGCATCCTGTAGGTTCTACCACCGGTACGGTCGTTCATGAGGTTTAGTGTCTGCTGCTGTGATGTGTGTTTTACTTGCGGGTAGAGGCTCAGGTGGCAGTAAGGTAGCTTGGTCTGTTGGTGCACATGCTGGCGAAGTGTGTGATGCAGAGGAGTGGGCATTCGTCTGTAGTGAAGTTTCTGCAGCGGGGAAACAGTATATCTCTGGAGATCTACAGGTCGGTTCACGTGTCATCATAGTGAAATAGTTCAAGTTGTGAATATCACTAGTGCATTAGCCCTTCTTTACTCAACAGTGCACTAATGTAAGTCCCTGTGGGATGCATCTGCTGAGGCAGCATGCATGTGCGACTCATCACCCCTCTCCCCTGGACACAGCCACGCCAGACCAGGCTTCGAACTGGACTTCCTGTTGGAGACTGCACCAAGGTGTGAGGGGGCGAGGGGGTGGTTATGTGCTTGCTGTATACATCTACTTGTGATTTGCAGCCCACAAGCACAGTCCCAAGGAGACAGTTCAGTGACCTAGCGTTCTGTGCGTACGCGGCAGGCCGGAAGACGGAATCCTTGCAGGGCCAGCTCGGCATTTCACTCTCCTCTGGACGACAAAATAAGCAGGTTTGGATATGATAAAATAACCGCCATTTGTCGAATGAGGTGACGCGATTTTAGATTTACTGGTATTTTAACATGCAAGCCCCGTCTCCAGAAATAGAATTCACTGCCTGTCGACATTTGGCAGAATTCAAGTAAAAATGTGAACAAATGCATGTGATAAATGTGGGTCTCTGAATGAAGACTTGTTGGCATAGACTTAGAGGAAGAGCTTGGGGCACAGGACAGCCCTGGGCACATTCCCACTCCCAGGGAACACAAACACACGGCGCAGGGTGTCGGTTTACTTCTGTCTGTTCACCACTGCAGCCACATAGTGAAGAATCGTGAAGCACCGTGGGGCCCCAGCCTGCCCCTCTTCATCACTTCGCGGGTTCCTCGGCATTGCTTGACTGAGCTCCACCTGGTTCAGCGGTTCCCACCCAGGGGGCGCGACAAAGAGGGAACGTGTGTTCTGTGTGCATTAAAAGCGGATTTGTTTTAGTTCAGTTTGGTCACCCTCAGTCCAGTATGTGGTTCAATCTCTGGTTCGAAAATAAAAAGTTGACTTTTCATCTTCAAATGTGATATTACTTTTGTAGGGGATGCGAACATTAATCAAACATTTCCTGGGGGTGCGGGCATAGGGAAGTTTGGGAACCCCTGACCTAGTTGATCATAGAATCCTTAAAGCCGAGAGAGGATGCAAGCACATTTTAACATTTCAAAGGTTTCCCTGGGATGCTCTTTGAGACCGCAGCCAGGCCTTGGTGCTTGTACCCACACGCGCTGTGCCTGCTTCACACACCGCTTGCATCTGTGTGAAGCGGGTGTGAGTTTGCAAAAACAGAGGTTCCACCCAATGGTCGAGTTTCCAGGTTTGCTGATGCCTTTTGTCGGGGTACATGCCCCTCCCCCCCCTCCAGACTCCAACCCTCAGGGCTGATGGTTTGATCCTTGGGCAGACGTTTCTTTGAGGACCTGTGTTGACTTGGGTGTGCACGTACAAGGGCAAGACACCAGTCCTGATTGATAGTCTGGGTGGGTGGCATTGTACCCTCACATATGGCACGTGCCCACCTGGAAACTCAAACATTGCGGGGGGATTGCTGCTTTCACCATTATAGGGCTGGGCAGTGGTTAGGGACGTTCCAGACAGACCTCGCCTGCAATAGTGGGTCCGCGGTGGGAATAGGGAGGCAACAGCCCATGTGAAGTGGCGGAGAGGAAAAGGTCACAGCACAAGGGAAATAGTTTTCCTCTGGAGAAACAAAAAACAAAAGTTAAATATGCGAATATACATTGTCACATTTCCTTGTACATAGCTTTCCACCTGGTGGAACTCTGCATGCGCTTCTGAACATCCGTGAGGATTCCGTAAAAGTCAAGTTTGCTTCGTTCCAAACATAGGAGTAAAAATACAGAAGCAAATTTCCCTCATTTCCGCCCTGCCCCTGGGAAATGGGATCTATGCTTGAAGTGCTGAGTTCCAGGGCACCCCCCAACCCCACAAATCGGACTCGAGGTCCCGGAATATGGCTGCCGACTGAAAAATACACATTTGAGGGGGAGTGTCACACCACACTCACTCCCCTTGTAAGGTAAGCACCTGATCACTTAAAAAAGACAAGTACTAAGTACTGCGCCTCGGGAAATTATGGCAAACAAACCCAACCCCATCCGCGCACTGCTGCCTCCCATTTAGAACCAAGAATCGCTTTGAAAATCTTTAGCTGACCTGAACAAGTATGGAGGTGGTTGGTCATCGGGCTCCGACTCTCTCTAAAAACCTGTCCCCTCGCTGCACCCAAAGGAGACATTTATGTCTCTACCCGAAAACACATTCTGAAGGTCAGCTGCAGAACCTTCGTTTGGAAAGACAGTGGCTACAAAATCCAGACTTCAGAGCCCTAATTCCTTGAAGCTGATGGCTCCAAACTTCACTTAAACACAGGGAATAGTTTCAGCCACACTTCTCTCAGGCTTTTGAAACAAGCGCGCGCGCCTCGCGCTAAAAGTAACAAGCATTGGCCGCGCGGCCGTGCGAGACGCGCTCTGTGGTGGGGGAGGGGGGAGGAGCGGGAGAGCAAGTGACGCGCGGCCGTGAAAGTGACATGGCCGCGCGGCCCCGAGAAGCGCTCTGTGGTGGGGGAGGGGGAGGAGCAAGTGAGAGGAAAGACATATGGCGCCTGGAGCATACGAGGAATGCGCGTTACTGTGCGCGTACTCGCATGCTCTAGGCCAGCCAAAAGTTGTGGTCGCATTTCTGCAAGCCCACTACAAAATGTCTTGCCCAGAACCAGCGCTGAAGCGCTGGCTTTCAGGGCGAGACCTAAAAACGTGTCTCCTTGTTCCACGTTTCTAACTAGGGGCTGCCCCTCCTACGGAAATGTCACTGAGTTATGGGCCCTGCCCAGCATTAGAACACAGTATTTATTTCCATCAAATTTAGGTGAAGTGTTAAAGATGAGATTAGATTTCAAGTATACTAGTTCCATGGCTAAAACGCACCCACTGGATCAGGTCCTGTGGCAGTCAGTGGCTGCCAGGCTGTGTGCGTTATAGATACTGATATTTACTACTGGAGTTTCAAAGTTTAAGACTATTTCATTCCATTTGGATACCAGAGTTGCTCATTTTCTGCACTTGTTGGTCAAAATGTGCAATAGCGAGCATTCAAGGTTTACTTCAGGAGGTTTTAAAGGGATAACAACTTCAATATATTATGAACAGTAATCACAATTGATACACTCAAACTCCAGGCAAGCTATATTTTAAGATGGCCTGCTTTAGAGGAGTGGGATTTAAAATGAATCTCCTGCTCCCCAGCAAACATCTTCTGATGTCTCTGCAAGTGTGATGTGTCTTTGCAAGCGTAATGTGTCTCCAAATGCACAAAGGGGCATATGTACAAGGGGATTGTGCCACCAGAACGTCACTTTTTCTGACGTTCCGGTGGCGCAATGCCCTGCTCCATATTTACAAAGTGGCGTTAAGCTACTTTGCATGGCTTAACGCCGCTTTGTAAATATGGTATCCTTTCACGCAGATATCTGCGTGAAAGGGGCATGCAATGGGTGTTGCTGTGGGCGTTACACCGCAACACCCATTGCTTTTTGATGCTGCCCCAGATTTACAAGGATGTCTAAATCTGAGGCAGTGTCAAAAACAAATGCCATTCAAAAGCAGGCGTTAGATTGGCGCAACGAGGAGAAATACTTTTATTTCTCCTTGTTTTTGCTCTTTCTACGTGTGCTGCATTCTGCAGCACACATTGGGGGATATTCTCAAGAACGTGCGATAATCATCGCCAAAAAAGGCTAACGCACGTTTTCATATCGCCGTCTATCGCGGGAAAATAACTCTGTGTTAACGTCGTATTCACAACACGGCGGTAACATGCGATAGTCTCCCGATAACGCGTCAAATGGGCGCGATAACATTACCAGGACGGCGATAAAAATCTAAACCCGAACGTGAAAAAAGTCGCGATGGGCCCAACCGCGATACAAAACCAGCGATAAGCTGCACCAGCCTGCAAGTCCCACAAGTCTGGCGGCCAAAATCACTATAAAAGCGGCAACCAAAAACACAAACAAGACCCAAACAACTGCGAAGCACCATGGAGGTAGCCGGAGCAAGCACAGAGGACAACCAGAACCCCACAAGCCCCACGGAGGACCAGCCTGGGTCCATCATTGGGGAGACGGTGGCAGGAGTCGGGGGACCGGACACTGCACAACATGACCTGAGCCAACAGCAACAGGGTGAGTAACGACCAGGGACTGGGGGGACGGGGGGAGATGGGCACAATGGCACACGTGCACAAGTAAGTATAGCACATCTGCGGACAAACCATGCCCAAGAGTCACAACTCTGACCAAGGGCCCAATTTACCCAAGTCTGCAACATTTCAGCACTGCATAAGCACAGAAGTGAAAGGCACACCGCCTGAAAGGGATAAGGGCCAGCCAAATCAGACCCGAAGGGGCAACTCACCCACACTGCAGCACACACACATAAGATGCAGAGCACCCCAACATTGACAACAATGTGGTACAAACTGCAACACTTTCACAACAGAACAGAGGACACAACTGCTGCCGCCTGTGAGTAGAAAATGGCCATTCGCATTTGGCATAGCAGGAAACTGTGAGATGACAATGTACAAGTACAACCTCACATCCCTGATGGTGTAGAAATGCCAAGTGTCCCGCTACAAATAGGCGTCTCCTCATACACAGTCACAATGTACATTGCCATGCAGTCTGACAGTAAACTTGTACAATGCGTGAACATACATGTGAACACAATGTCAATCTGCATTTCCCTTCACATTGCAGAGGGAGAATCAACACCTCCTGCAGAGCAGACCCAACAACACAGCACTGATGATGAAGAGGACCTCCCCAACATCTACACCGACGCACTCCAACAGCTCAGGGACAGCTCCGGCACCCCACCTCCAGGAGCAGGGCAGCCCAGCTGCATCCATGAGACCCCACCCCCTGCACAGGCCACACAGCAGGAAGCACCCACCACCACGGCTGTCTACCAGGACCCCCACGACCAACACATGGCATTCCAACGCTGTGTGTTAGGGTGCCAGGAGGAGATGTCTAACCAGCTGCGGGTGGGGTTCGACCTCATGGCAGCCAAACTAGATGCCATACGTTGGTGTCTAAGTCCCATCAGGGACCACTCACAGTCCCTAACGGACACCCACTGTCCGCTCCTTGCTCTACAACAAGCCATGGCTGACATCGCTGGAGTCATGACTCTGAGCCAAGAACAACTGTCTAGTCAGAGTGGCCCCAGCGATGTCAGCCGGGAGTTGGGACACATAAGGAGAATGATGGAGAGCTTGGAGTGGATGCAGGTGGAAAGAATATTTGCCACGGCTGCACACCAGCGAGATGTAGCTGTGATCTTCCATGCCCTGCAGATCCTCGTCATGGCATTGCCACCACAAGGCCTGGCGCGGATAGATGCTGGTGCTACTACTACATCCACATCTCCTCCCCCTGAAGTGTCAGTGCCACACAGTGCGGCAGATTTCCCACCTCCATCCCCTGATGTGTCACTGCCACACAGTGATGCAGACAGAACACCACCACCCGCATGTGAGGCACCTGACACATCAGAGGACGAAGATGATGATGAATCTGGCTTTGTGGCTAGAATGAAGTGGTAGCATTCATCTCCGCCATATGGCCGTGTTCAGCTTGGTTCTGTCCTCTGCATCATGCCCTGGAATAACACCTCCCACTGTCCCCCCATACACTGAGGACACTCACCTTGGACCTCGACATGGACCGCCATATTTGGTGTGGTTACTAATGACACAGCAATCACACTCGGACTGTAGTCTTCCACTCCCTATGAACTTGTCAATCCCGAAAGGACTCTGGCTGGCCCTCCACGAGCCAACAATGTAAAGTGGGGTGTGCATGGCCCTGTACTGGTCCAGCTTCAATACTCCACTGAATGTGAATAAAACATTCAAATTCACACAGATGTGTCATGGCCATGATCATTCAAGAATGAAAGTATGGATGAATGTAGGGACAGTAATTCCACAAAAGAGGCACTCCCTGGGTAATGCTATCAATGCACATGTATGGCCGTGACCCAGATAGGCATTGAGACACACATTGTCATTCAAATCAACACTCATCACAGTTGAATACAAGTGAAGGTGCGTAGACTTTATTAGCATATGCGTGTCAGTACGGGCAAGAGAAGTGCCACAACATGCAGACCAATGCAGCAGTATGTCAGAATGAGGAACGTTGCCAAGCGCTGCTGTCCACTCCGGAGGAGTGCCTCACCTTTCACAGGTATGTGTTAAGCCGTGTTGTTGTCCGCTCATGTATTCGGAGTCCAGGCGAATGCAGCCATGTCCACTGTTGTCATGGGATATGTGACCAGATCTCCAATATGCAACAAGGTGTCGGGACATGTGCAATATGTTCCAATCAGTTGTGGCTGCAGGTCCATGAAAGCGATTGCAGCTTCGTAGGCTAACATTTCCAACATGAGGTCGTTGTCGACTTCATCAAACAGGACAGTGAGGCGATCCATTAGCAGGTCCGGACAGATGTGCTGCGACCACCCCCTTACACCAATTAGCACTACTGCCCAATAGGGGAGCGGTTCAATGTGGTCACTGCACACGAGGATTTGGGCCCTCTCCCAGGTCCAGCTGCCAGCATGTATGCCAAGTATCAAGGCATCCCATAAACTGGTATCACGGTGACACTCCTGGTCGTGGGCCAACAGGGGGCGCACACACATGTCAAAATCCAGTTCAGCTACCGTCCTGTTGGACAGGCAGACATTTATGGACCACTCGAACCTGCACGAGCGACAATGCAACACAGGCTGAACGCAGGTGACGTTGGCAAGGCGGAAGCTTAGCCGGTAACTGATCCGCAGCACTGCCAATGGCAGTGCCCCCAGTAAATGCAGCATTCGTGCACGGTACAGTTCCACGTGACAGGGGTTGTGCATGTGTCCGGGATCTTCGGCCATTGCGTTAGTGGCTCTGGTTGAAGCGGCACTGTTCTGACCTGCGGCAATTCTGTGGATGAAATGCCACATCTCGGATCAATGAGTTGTTTAAGTGTGCACCGGTTGTACGCCTGGGATGTTGTGGGAGTAAGTGTGAAGGCCATTCCATGCAAGATAACTTCGAGCAAGGACTCCTGTGTGTGGGGTGTGTATACGTTGGTCTCTCGTCGGGCTGTGCGTAGTGTGGGAGTCGGCATTAGCTGCCATGGTATCTGTCAGGGGTTGCTGGGCACATGCAATTCCAAGGTCGGAGGTGCAGATGTGCTTCCGCCTGATAGTTCAGACAAAGGAGCTTTCATCCCTAGTGTAAGTTTGTAATCTGCTTGCATTCATGGAATGTGAAGTGGCTTGTTGGGGGTGGGGTGGGATGAGTGCGACTTTGGGATTAATTATTGACATGACTTGCATGTGGCATATGAGCGGCATCACTGTGTGTTACGTTGCCTCACAGCTGCTCCTCCCTCCCCCGAACCCATTTACTTATGTGCGCTGCACGATTGCATCACTTGCACTCCTACGGCACAGTATTGTCATGCCTGTCTGCGCATGTCCACAAGCCTGACAACGACACTGTGATGTTGGCCGTTGAAGTTGGTGGGCCACGTGAGTGTAGGCCTATGTTAAGGATAGGGCGGACACAGATGTAGAGTACATGCCTGGTTGAACTGGCGCTGCTAATGTGGCTGGGCATTTTGCTCATGCTGCGGCAATACAGATACACACAACACTTGGCATGTATGATCCTGGACCCCGAGCGGTCTTGCGCTCCTTCATTACTCCGTTCGTGCGAGCCCACCCTCCAGGTGCATGCTACATTGCAACATTGTCGCTTACAGGGGGGGACGACTTAGCTACATGTCCAAGCTATTACCCACTGCCTGAGGTGACATGGTTGCGTCCGCTGACAACAGCACAATGTAATGTGGTAGGGCCCAGGGCCATCATTCATGCATATTGACCACATGGACACACTTAGATAGATAGTAAAACTGGCTACGGGCACGTGCGCCCGGTCCCTTTTTATTACCAGGATCACATATCCAGTGATGCCTGTGCTGGATGGGTGTGGGGTGAGTGTGAGCCAGCCCTCAGGGAGTGGTTGGTGCTGGCAACAACTTGAACAGTGATCACTATTAAAGCGGAAACAGAAAACACCAACATAACACAAACAACTGCGAAGCATCATGGAGGTAGCCGGAGCAAGTACAGAGGTCACCCAATATTCAATCAGAAGGGGCCATGACTTGTGGTGCACTGAGATAGGGGCACCAGAGCTGAGCGTGCTCATGTGAAGAAATTGTCAATGATTGTGCCCCTTCGGGATATTCCTGCCGCAGCTGCAGTGGGGTGTGTTACACCTGCCTCATCTTCATCATCATCGTCCAAGGTCTTCCACACTGCCTGAGGTGACATTGTTGCGTCCGCAGTCCACAGCACGTAACTCAATCATAAGGGGTCCATGAGCTGTGGTGCACAGAGTTGGTGGCACCTGTGGCGCTCAGGGGGTGCGCAGCCTGCCATGATGCGTAGTCCGGGCGGGCCGCACTGGTGGCAATGTCTGTTGCCTACTGGACTGCGTCATCTGCAATCGCGACTCGATCTGAATTGTGAGCCCTGCTGACCGCAGTGTAGGCCAGAGACAGAGGTCAGCAAGGGTCTGCAGCCACGTGGCGTTGACTTGTGGTGCACAGAGTTAGTGGCACCTGTGGCGCTCAAGGGGTGCGCAGCCTGCCATGATGCGTAGTCCGGTCGGGCCGCACTGGGAGCAATGTCTTTTGCCTATTGAATTCTGCCTCAATAAGGCCACGTGGCGTTGACTTGTGGTGCACAGAGTTAGTGGCACCTGTGGCGCTCAAGGGGTGCGCAGCCTGCCATGATGCGTAGTCCGGGCGGGCCGCACTGGTGGCAATGTCTGTTGCCTACTGGACTGCGTCATCTGCAATAGCGACTCGATCTGAATTGTGAGCCCTGCTGACCGCAGTGTAGGCCGGAGGCAGTATCCAGCACACACATAACTCCGTGGTGCTGTGCGGCTGGGTGCGCTGAGGGCCTGTGTCGCGGAAGCCAGCGATGGGCTGAGTGGGGTGGCGGTCATGACGGCGGCCTCGTGGCAGGGTGAGGGGCGCTGCCCTGGCAGACGCATTGGCCATCCCAAAAGTGAACCACGCCCAGAGCCCGGCCTATTTATTCACACTCCTACGCTGGACTGGCGTACGCCGGACGAGCCCACTCTGCTTACGCTTACGGGGAGGACGGCACAGCTACATGACCGAGGTCTTCCCCACTGCCTGTGGTAACATGGTTGCGTCCACTGTCCACAACACTACAAACACCTGCAGTATATGTCCATATGGACAGGTCTGTGCTCTGCATACTGAGGTCTGTCCAGCACATCACCGCCACACTTGGCATTGTGTGCATTCTTATTCATGGGTGACTTGCCTCCTTCACACATACTTGGTTCCCACCTCTTCCCACATTATGCTATTGTGTGGCTGAGGGGCCATGCCGTTTTCGGAACGTCCGCTGTCCTGTTCTGCGCTGCCTCGGTGGTAGTTGGGGGGGGGGGGTTCCGGGGGTGGTGGCTGTGGGTGTTGTGGCCCTCTTGGGTCTCCGAGCTGCACGATCAGTGTCTCCATGACATGTGTTTGTCTTCAGGTGTGGCTCTGGGCTGGGCTGCCTTTCATACTGCAGGTAGTCGTCCTGCTTAACACCAGTAAAAGGCAGGGGTTAAATCCCTGCTGCTAACGTGCCTTATCGCCTGTTTTTGGGTCGCATCGCAGATCTGGCTGGTCGTTGAGAATATTGCGAAGTGGAGTTTTCATGTGTTTTTGCACGGGAACGCCTACTCTGCATATCATTAGCGTTAGTTGTCTCTCTCATCCGTGGCGATGTTTTTTGCGGCAGCTATCGCTGGAAAACTGGCAATATGGGCAGTTTGCACCAGCTTGAGAATGGGGCGATAATTCTTTCGCCACTTTTGCTGCGCTAAAGTGCAGATAACTCGGCGATAAGTCCTTGAGAATATGCCCCATAGTGTAGGAAAGTAGGATCTGCTTTCATGGTTACCCCCACTTTTTGCTGGAGTCAGTATGTTTTTTTGACTAGTCTGACTGGGATCCTGCTAATCAGGACCACAGTCACTGTGCTTCCTCCCTAAATTTGAGTATGGTAAGTACTTTTGTACCTTCAAAATTCGCTCCTGGTGTACCCTGGTAAGTCCCTAGTATATGGTACTTAGGTACCCAGGGCATAGATACACCAGGGGTCTCCCATAGGCTGCATCATGTATTATGCCACCCATGAGAGACCACTCAAACTGTGACTACAGGCCTGCCATTTCAGCCTGTGTGAGTTGGTGCTTGCACCTCTCACGACGGATATAAGTTTCCTTATATCTGAGGTCACTGCACTTAAAACCTGTAAGTCACCCCTATGGCAAGCCTTTCATTCCTGAAGGCAGGGTGCTTGGTTCTAAGTGTGAGGGTGCCCCTGCATGAGCAGGGTACCCCTACAAACCCCGGAGTCGATTCTCCAGGCTTTGTAAGTACGACCAGCCATTTTGATACATATAGTGGCTATCCGTCATTACGCGATGGCTAACTATGTACTTGCTGTGCTGAACCTGGGCATGTTTGGTATCAAACATGTTGGAGTCCTACCCCAACACTGTTACCAGTTTTAGAGGTATGATTACATGCACTGGGGGGCTCCTTCGGGAAGCCCCCAATACTCCTGGTAACAGCCTTTCAGGGTCTGCCAGCAAGCTAGTGCTGCTGCCGTCCCCAGACACGATTCTGCCCTCCTGCTGCTGAGCTGAGCTCGAGCAGGGGAAGGTAGAACAATAGGTTTCCTGTCGCAGAGAGGTGTGGCCACCTCCCAGACAGGACTTAGTGTATTAGGCTGGGGTGTAGGCGCTTGCCAGCGCCACCAGACTGCTTTGAAAGGCACATTTGGTGCCCTCCTTGCATACTCCAGTTTGAACCAGTTCAGGGAGCCCATGGCTTCCGCTCTGGTGCAAAACTGGACAAAGGACTTGAGAGTATCCTCCCCTCTGTCCAGCCCCTTCTCTGGGAGGGACCCCTGAGCCGTTACAACCCTTTCCCTAGGGTATGTAAGGGCTTACCTGTAGGTTGGTCCTCTGATTCATCGTGGGACAAGACTCAAGCTTTAAACCACGTCACTCTTCGACCGTCTGGACACTTGGACTTATCCTGGAACCAAGACTGCATCAAGGAAGACTCCTGCTGCTCCTGGTCTTGCTGTTCTGCAAGTCTTTTTCATTGTCTGTGCCTGTGCTTCTTCCAGGACCTTCAACAGACCTCTGGGCATCAAGGACACCCAAAGTATTCTCCCTTGGAGTGAAGGAGTCACTCCCCTGAATCTGCAGGCACCACAACAAAGCTGACCGGTCTGCTGCTCCTGACGTTCCATGGACTTCGAAAGGCTCAGCAACACATGCAGGGGTTCTGCAACTCCCGTGAGGCCTGACCTGTCCTCTGCAATTTTGAGGCCAGTATCCCTCGTCGGAACCGTTGGGACCAAATCCCTGTGCACCGCGTTGACTTGCCATTGCCAAGTCTTGTTGGCTCTGCACTCCAGAAATCTTCAAGCTACAGCGTACAGCATCTCTTCCTGCCACGAACAGCATCATCACTGCATCCTCTGCACCGTGGCCTTCCTTCTTGGTGAGCTGCTCGAGGTCCTCTTGCGACTGTGGGTCCTCTTGAGGGTCTTCTCCTGCTTCAGTGGGCTCCCCTGCTTGCTCGGAGAGGCCTGCTCTTATTCTTCTGCTGGTGGTGAGTCCCTTGGACCTTGCTGGTCCCAACGTTGCTCCTTCGCTTTCCACGCCTGTTGCAGCTGCCAAGGCTTGTTGGTGCTCCACCGGACACCGACCCCGTGGTTCTCGACTTCTGACTTGGAACAGCTCATGCAAGGCTCCTGGTCATCCTCAGCGTCGCCTGGTCCTCACAGCTGCAGCGACAAGGTCATCGTCAACTTCTGAACCGTCCGTCATCAGTGGGCATTGCTCTTCCGTGCCTCCCGGTCACCTCGGAGTGGCATAGACACCCTCTGCTTACAGGTTCTTCACTTCAAGAATCCACCCTTGGATTCCACCGGACTCTTGCACGGTCTTCTGCAGCGGCATCTTTCCTGAAGTCCTCCATTGTGGTCTATGGTGATTTCCAACTTCACTTCGCACCTATGCACCCGGCTTCCCATGTGTAGGTATCCTGGTTTCTGGGGTATCCATGGGTGGGGTGACTCTCCAACCTTCTGTCTTTCACTGGGTTTCTTCAGTGTCCACTGGGAAGGGTCCTTCTTCTTGAAAGCTGCAACAGCGACTTCACTGTTGACTTCTATTGGACACGCAGCTGTGTTTCCACTCTGCACACAGCCTTCGTGGAGTCCCTGGGTACTTACCATGGGTGGTTCCTGGTGTCCCCAGCTCCTCTGAGTCTCCTGATCGTTGTCCAAGTCCCGACTTCGGTCGCAGTTCGCATTCCACTTTTTTAGTATATGGTTTAGTCTCCTCCTGGAGACCACTGTATTTTGTGCTTACTTACCTATTGCAATTGAAGTGTTATTGTGTATTTGTGTTTATATCTCCAGTTAGGAGATCTACCAATGTGTTAGTGAGTGTTGTGTAATAAATAGACATATGTTTATATATACACAGTGTGGTTCTTTTTCGTCTAACCTACACTACATGATTAAGACTGGTAAAACAAGCTGCTTAACACTCCTTCAAGATAATCCTGAAGGCTGCTCTTCACAGTTACCACTTTGAGGGCTTTCAAAGGTTATCAAAGACCACTAAAATCACCATAAGGGTTGCCTGGAGTAGTGCAAGGTGCTTCACTTAAATAACTGAGCAGCCTCCTACACAGCAAATCACCTTTAAATATTGTTTATGTGCAGGAAGGAGTCTCTTCCTGCACATAAACAATCATTCCCTGTGACACAGACACCCTTGCACCATAGTGCAAGGGTGCCTGCGTTGTGCATTGCAGGGATGATTCCCTGCAACCAGGCACCTTTGCACTATGTTGCAAGGGTGTCTGTGTTGCAGGCTATCATCCCTGCAATGCAGGCACCCTTGCACTATGGCTCAAGGTTGTCTGGGTTGGCGCTAGGCAGCTATTTTTATTGCCAGTGCAAGGGAAAACACAGGGGTGCTCCGTATTCTTGTAAATAATGTGCACCCTGTATTTTTTAAATGACACAGCGCAGCAATGCAAAATTGCTCGCAGCACCACACCATTTCCTAGTAAATATGCCCCAAAGTGTCCTGTGAAGTGTTAACTGAAAACTGGCCATCCTACTTGGGCCTCGTAGCACTAGACCATAGCTGCGAAGCTCAGGGAAGAGGTGACCCTCTTGCACAGGTCTCACAGTGCTGGGTCATATCTGCATGGCCCAGTGGATACTTCTCGACTGGGCATTGCAGCGCTAGACTGTGGATGTAAGGCTCAGAGCAGTGGGGCCACCTCCCATGCGCCTTGCACCACTTGGCCATGGCTGTGAGGGCCATGGGAAGAGACCACAATCCCCTGGACCTAATAGCGTTAGATCATGGCTGGGGACATAGGGGATCAGGCCCTCCTCTTGGGCCCCTCAGTGCTAGACCATAGCTGTTAGGCCAAGGGAAAAGTACCCACTCCCTCCCCTGGGCCTCGCAGCACTGGATCATAGTGGTGAGGTCCGGGAGAGGGGACCCCTTCCCATGGGCTTGCAGCACTAGACCATTGCTGAGAGCTCCAGGCAAAAGATCTGTTTTGTTTGTGTTGAAGAAGTAACTAATCATTTACGATATGCTGAAAGACAATCCACCAACATTTACTAGAAAGGACCAATTGAAATCGTACAACATATACCTTATTGTATTGAGTTTAAGGTGCATATTGAACAGTGAAATAAGCAGTCTTCAAGTTTACCACTTTCTTGACTGATTGGTGGAACATAAGGTTTTGTTTGGCTGAAAAAGGTAACATTTGGAGGTTAGAAAGTTAGTGATGATGCAAGATTTATGGCCTGAAAGGCAACTCTAGATCAAATAGTAGCCAGTGCGGAGTTCTTAGAATTTGCTAATATCCTGCCATGTCTCGAGATGCCTAATATGAGGCAACCCACAGCATTTTGCTTGAGTTGAAGTTATTATAGCAGTTTTTCAGGGATGGCTCAATAAATGACATTAGTGTAATTCAACCTAGATTGAATCAAGACGTTGACTGCTGTTATGTGTCAGTTGTGCGGATGGACACTTTTGTCACTTGTGCTTAGAGTGACAGATTGGTGTTGAGATGGATGTCCAGATTGTGTATGTCTTTAGGTGGGGATGGAGGAGATTGCATACATTTAGGACAGCGGGCCATGAGTCAGGAAGGGGCATTACAAGCACTTCGGTTTTGGTAAGAGTTTCCTTCAGGAACATCCATTAGCATGTTAATTTCAGGCAGTTGGTCAAAGTCTTTCCACCTTAAGCCAAATTTATATTTGCACTCAGATTAGACAGACTAAGGGTCCGGTTTAGATTATGGAGGATGGCAAACTCCATCACAAATGTGACAGACATCCCGTCCACTGTATTTCAAGTGTATTATATGCTATTGTATGACTCTAAATCAGGCCCTAAATATGATATGAGTGCCCTCCACATACATATAGAAACGGACCCCTGGGTGACATTGGAGAATGGATTAAAAGTAGCAGGACAACATTAGGTGTGGAATGGAAATCTGGTAATGCACCAAGGATTTGGAACAATATCCCCATATCCAACATTACAGCCGAACACTACATCATGATTCAGTGACAGTCCACAAACCATCTACCTCTCCTTTCACATGTTGACTGTGTCTTTGACCCTGTATAGTGCCCTGCAGACTTTTGGTTGTGTTTGCGCAATATGAATATCACATACATACAGACATAACACATTAATTTGAAAACAATTCGTTAAACTTTTATTAAAGAGATAAGGTTTGAGAGACCAATGCCAAACCTTTCCACCCACTGTGGCTAATATAAAGTATTTCCACTTAACAGAACTACAAAATATACATACTTATTTTATTAGGGTTAATATTTTTATTTTTTCTTGTGTTGTTGGTATCTGCACCAGGAAAGTTGCTTCTTGCAAAGTCCCTTCAGGAACAGTCAATTGATGGCACTTCCTGTGATGTCACATTGTAAGTAAATTAGAGGGACCTCATGCATTCCCGTCCTGACCACTGCCCCAAAAGCCCTAGAACCAGCCGTAATGACGGGATCCTTTCTATTGAATATGGCCAAGCATCATCGTAAAGTCATACCAGCCATCTCAAGTGGGATTTTTTTTTTATACCTTGATCTTGCCATGTCTATTTAATATCACAATGACAAGAGCGTGCTAATGGCTACTGCTCAGTGGTGTGGCCCTACACCCCTCGCCAGGTCATGTGAAAGGCAGCGAGTCTTCTAAGACCCTCAATGCTGCCCGGTGCAGGGTTCCACCTCTAATTCACTTTGGGTTCGCTATCAAAATAATGAGGCAAGCGCTGGAAACTGGAAGACAAGAAAAAGGTTTATTTCTCATGAGGAGATCACGTCAACTGCAGACACCGGGATGTCTGAGGGAGGTGTTCTGCTGATAACTCCTTTGGCTCTTCCTTTTATACAGGTTTGACACAATGCATTGGTTTCATCAACATGGTTACACAAGCTTGGGGTCCCCGCCCCGGGCAGGTTGTCACACAAGCCCAACAGTAATTCTCTTCCCACCCAGGTCAAACAGACAATCTTATCTTGCAGCTGGACCTTGCTTCAGGGTCTAAAACATGTGAGACCGGCCAGATCTAAGAGTCCGTTCTGTTGATAAAAACAGGTCCCATTGTTGGTAACAACAAGTCTTGCTGTTTGCAGTGCAATAAATCATGTTGCAAGAGTCTTTTTGGTGTTTGGAACCTGTTTGTGTAACTAGGTGCAGTGAGGGGTAGAGTGTCCAAAGGTTTGCCTGAAAACAGAGATGAGAGGAAAAACGAGTTTGTGGCAGCAAGTGGCGCTGAGGTTTGTTGCGGCAAATAGAGTTTATAGCCCCCAGCACACGTACCAGGTCGGTCAGAGGGTCAGAGGGATGCTAGTAAGGGCAGGGTGAAACAAAGGTGACCAACAGAGTACAAAATGGCTGTGATAGATTAAAATGACTGCAACTTATGTGCACATAGAATTCCACCAGACAAGATGGCGCAGGTAATGTTCACGATTTTTGTTTTGCTTTTAACAGTGGCCCCTTTGAACATAACTAGCCAGCTTGTCAGTCTATTTCGATCGCCATAATGTCCTGTATCTCTTGATCATACATTACTCTCATTTTTGTTAGCTGAGTGTCCATAGTCTTAGGGTGCAAGGTAGTTATGTAAAGAGAACACAAAGGTGGTATACAGTGTATACCCAAACAACAACCACATATTGTCAATACTGGGACCAAGAGAATCATTGATATTTTCCAACCCCACTCCTTCAAGATGCCCCAAAGCCAACTTCCAATTGTCCAAGTCTCTGATCCTTGATGAATTTCTGAAGATAGTCTATGGAGATGTTCGATTGCTTCATAGACAGAAGGTGAATTATCAGGAATGTATACACAGCAGCTGGCACCGATGATGCGGCATGCTCCTCCACGGTCCGCTAGTACCACGTCCAGGACCATGCGATTTTGCAGGGTAACCAGACGGATCGCTTGGAGCTCAGCAGTGTTGTTGAGTGAGGATGCCAGCAGTGACGTTCAGGGCGGTCTCTACCGCTTGGGACAGATGTCTGATGGCTCGGCTGTTTGCCATCGGACCCCATAGCGGGACGAGCCCTTTTGCTGCGTCGAGGAACTGTGATGAGGCAGAGTCTGCTTGATCAATGTCTTTAGAACGCTTTTCTCGATGATGCTCTGCAGGGGCTGTGTAGGTTGGTGGCAAAACAAAGGCGATGTAGCACGTGCCCCCCAGTTTCTTGGGAGCCAGGTGTAGGCTTTGGTTCCACAAACAAAGTACATATTGGGTGATGCAACAAGCGCGGGGGGTTGGCAGTGTTCAAAGTCCTTACAATGCTACAGGTGCTGTGACCCACATTCTTAGTCCCACGGCCTTCAATGCATACAAGGCCAGAGACGTTCACCACAGATAGGGCCACAGTCAGTGTTGCAGCAGTTCTTTTCTTCAGGTAGGAAAATGTGGCTCTGTTAGGATTATTGAACACTTGCATTTCCACTCGTTCTTTGGAGGGGATATTAATCTGGAATGTCGCATTGAAGGTGTGAGGGCAGAAGGGGGCGGCTGTCCTTCCTGTTTTGTTTCGCCAGAACTCGTTGTAGAACTGGGCGATTGTTCCGTCGGAAGTGGCATTGTCTTTGTAACTTTCTTGTAGGAGCATCATCCAGGCAAGGCAAGATCCGTGAATAGAAAAGGGCGAAGGGCTGAAAGGGATGGAATGTTCAGTGGCATGTGGTAACAGCCCACAGACCCAACAGTTGGTAGCATTGGTGGCAAGATTATGCTGGTGCAACATCTGCACAAAAGAATTATTCCAGAATTCTTTGCGTCGTTCTCGGAGATGTGGCGGTAGTGATACCAGGTAGTGTTCTTTCTTGGTGGTTGGTTGCATGGTGGGTGACAATGTTCTGTATGCAGGTGCATTCTCTTCAATGATCCAGAGTGCGACCATTAGCAGGAGACAGGTGAGAAATGCGGCTACAAGTGCAATTGTCTTTGTGCTGTGCAGGTTAGCAGTCTTGGTGTCTTTGCGGTGGTTTTGCAGGTGTTCAGTTTCTTCCATCATCTTCGAGGAGCTCAACAACTGTTAGGACAACAGACTTTTGTCTGGCGCTTTCCTGGTAGCGTTGTTTGACTGTGCTACTGATCTGAGACCTTGACTTAGTTAGTGGCCTGGTCGTTGGAGCTCCCTCCTTTCGTCGATCTTAGGTTGTACCCTTTCCTGGATGGCACCGTGGGGTCGGGAAATTCTGATAGTTCGAGGGTGTCTTCTTGTGGGTAGCAACTCAGAGCTGGTCGGTCTCTTGCGAGTACTTCCTCTTGCACCTCCACCCCTTCACAGGTTGCCAGGGTTGGAGGGACTCGTTTGCAATGATGAGCGTGCAGCCAGTTTCGTTTTCCTTCCACTCGGAGGGCAGTTCGGGTGGTGATCAGGACTTGCCAGGGGCCCGTCCACCTAGGCTCCAGATTCTTCGTTCTTTGGAAGTTGCGAATCCATACATGGTCGCCTGGCTTTATTTCATGTCCCGGGCCCCTGGATACGTCAGGCAAGGCTTGCTGCACCTGTTGGTGGATAATTGTTAGCTCGTTTGTCAATTTATGCAAGTAATCCGACATTAATATGTTCGGGACATCGTTAATGGAGGTGGGTCTTGGTGCCGCCCAAATGCTCATAGGCCTGCCGAAGACCACCTTATACGGGGTCAGTCGGTGTTTGGTTGGGGTGGAGCGCATCGATAACAATGCCAATGGGAGGGCGTTGGGCCATTTCAACCCGGTCGTGGCAACTATTTTGGCTAGTTTTAGTTTCAACGTTGCATTGTGTCTCTCTACCAGGCCCGCTGATTGGGGGTGGAAGACGGCATGGAACTTTAGTTTTACCCCCAACCCTCTCAGTATGTTCTGTATCACCTCGGCTACGAAGTGGGGGCCGTTGTCGCTCCATAAAATTCTGCAAAGGCCGTATCGGGGGAAGAATTCTTTCAGCAATACTTTTGCAGTGGCTAAGGCGGTATTGTCGTGGGTGGGATATGCCTCCACCCATTTGCTAAAAGCGCACACAACCACCTGGACATATTTTAGACCAAGGCATCTCTCTAGTTGAATGTAATCCATTTGAAGGATTTCAAAGGGGTGGTCAGGGACTCCAAACCCTCCCCGTGGTACTACTGTCCCCTTCCCTGGGTTGTGTTGTAGGCAGACTATACATTGTTGTACTAGGCGTTTGCAGATTCTGCTATCTTGACGTTATGCCATACTCTGGTGATTAGTTCAATCATGGGGGTGGAGCCTATGTGTGCTGGTAAATGTGCCATGGTCAATATGGGGATGAGGTAGGCATTGGGTAACAGCCATTTATTTCCGTCTTTAGTTCTCCAGCAATCTTCCTCGTCTTTTAGTCCCACCTTTTCCCACTCGGTCAATTCGTCTTGTGTGCCTGTAGTCTGTATGTCCCTTACAGTGGTCCTAGCGTCAGTCCATCGTTCAGCTTGTGACCTGGTCACATACATTCGTGTCGTAGTTCTGTCTCCTGCCGTGGCTCGGGCAGTGACGTCTGCTAGTGCATTTCCCTGTCCAATGAGATCAGTCACTTTCCTATGTGCTTGGCATTTTATCACTGCTAACTTCTTGGGGAGGAGGACTGCTTGCGTCAAGGCGGAGACTAAATCTCCATGCAGGATGGGTGTACCGTGTGAAGTCAGGAACCCTCTTTCTTTCCATAAGATCCCAAAATGGTGAACCACCCCGAAGGCATATTGACTGTCGGTGTATATGTTAACTGTCGTGTCAGTCGCTAAGATACATGCTCGTGTGAGGGCAATGAGTTCTGCAGCCTGGGCTGAACGTTGGGGAATACGGGCTGTTTCCAGAACGGTTCGGGCTGTGGTGACAGCGTATGCAGCTGAGGTGGTGCCGTGGGGAGTTTGATGCACGAACCATCCACCCATAGTTCTCCATCTGGTTCTAGAAAGGCGGTGTCTCTGAGATCTATTCTACTCTTTGTTTGTTCATCGGTTAGTGTCACACAGTCGTGTAGTGGAGTCACACTAGGATCATTTTCGGGTAGGGGTAACAGTGTGGCTGGATTGAGGGTGGTGCATCGCTTTAGGGTAATGTGCGGTGCTAGCAGGGTCAACTCATATCCTGTCAGTCGGGCGCTAGTCAAGTGTTGGGTGTTGGTCTGGTTTAGTAGTTTGTCGACTGCATGGGGTACTAAAACAGTGACTGGATTGGAGAGTACTATTCCTTCGCTCTGGCGTATCGATACTGCTGCAGCTGCCACAGCGCGCAGGCACGCTGGCACCGCTCTGGCTACTGGATCGAGGGTGGCAGAGAAATATGCACAAGGGCGTTGTTTGTGACCAATTGATTGTGTTAGGACAGACAATGCACATTCTTCCCTCTCGTGCGTGTAGAGGAAGAATGGTTTGGAGTAATCCGGGGTTCCTAGGACAGGCGCTGAACAAAGGGCATTGCGTAGTTTTTTAAAGGCTGACTGGCATTCGGGGGTCCAGGGGAGAGGTGAGGGGATGTCTTTAGCTAGGAGGGAGAGAAGGGGTTTGACAATGAGGCTAAAGTTCGGTAACCACTGTCGGCAAAATGAAGTGAGACCTATCAAAGAGCGGACTTGTTTCTGATCTTTGGGGACAGGGGTGTCTAGAATTGTCTGGATCCTGTCAGGCGTGAGTTTCCTTCCTTCTTTGGATAAAAGGTGACCCAAATAGGTCACTTGTGATTTACAGAACTGCAATTTCTTTCGGGAGACCTTGTGACCATTCTCAGCAAGAAAATGGAGTAGTTTGATGGTGGCTGTGACGGCTATTGGTATGGTGTCCGCTGCTAGAAGGATGTCGTCTACATATTGTATTAGTGCCACTCCATCTGGCAATTGTATGGCGTCCAACTGTCTTTTAAGCACCTGGCTATAGATGCTTGGGCTCTCAGTGTACCCCTGATGTGCTCTGCAAAATCTGTACGAACGGGAGTTTAGGGTGAATCCAAATAGATAGTGGCTGTCCTTGTGTATAGGTATGGAAAAGAATGTGTTTTTGAGGTCAATTACAGTGAAGGTGGTGGCAGTGGAGGGGATTAAAGTCAAAATTGTCGTGATGTCGGAAACTACTGGGTATTGTGGCACTACGATTTTGTTTATCTCCCGCAGGTCAATGATGAAGCGGTAGGCTTTTCCGTCTCCCTCTCCCTGTCTCTTTACAATCGGTAGTATGTGACTGTTACAAACGTTGCTCACTACTTCCTCTACCACCCCTGCCTCTACCAAAGAGTGTATGATCTCTGTCAGTGCCTTCTCACCCTCTGGCGATATTTTGTACTGCGGTACTTTCGGTAGGGTTGCGTCCTGTCGTATTGTTACGTGTACTGGGTCAATCATCATTCGTCCTACGTCTGAATCAGCCCTAGCCCATAAGTGTGATGGCAAAGTGTCCAGTAGGGATGCATCAGTCTCGGAGATGGGAAACATGTGCTGAGAAGGGTTCTCTTTATGGCGCTGGGGGTTGTCATACAGGACGATACGCACTCCGTCTGGTGAGCATCTGATAGTCGCATGGAAGTGTTTCAAAAGGTCGAGACCCATAATGGCGTCTGGGGTGTTGGAAGAGAGGAGGAATGTCGTTTCGACGCTATTGTTGTCAAGGTTAAAAGGGATCGGTCGGGACAAAGGGTTGGTGGAGGGCGTACCGTCAAATCCTATTGAGGTCACATGTGAGCCTGACAAGGGTGCCCTTGGAATCAGTCGTTTGGATAGTGCACTACGTGTTGCTCCTGTGTCTACCAGAAACGGCGACTTTGTGCCCAGGACCTCAGCGGTAACATAAGGGCCTTGCTGATCAACATAGAGCTCGACTGGATCCCTCCCTTGCCCCTGGCTGTCCTATGCAAAGTCGTACGTATTGTCATAATTTGTCTATTGGTACTGATTCTGTTTGGGATGGTCGAATGTGTTCACTCTTCCTGGCCTTTCCTCGCTTGCTTCACTCGCGTACCCTCTCCCACATCCTCTTCCTCTCTGTCCACTTGCTATTTCCCTCGCCCTTCTGCCCCTACCAGCTCCTAACAAAGCCGGGCATTGGGTTTTCCAGTGTCCATATTCTTTGCAAAATGCACATTGATCCTGTCCTAGGTCTTGGCGTCATACATATGATGTCGATGAATTGTTTCTAGGTGGCTGTACTCTAGGGGTATTCTGCTGGTATCCTCCCCTATATTGCTCCCTTCCTGTATTCGCCCCCTGGAGTTGTGCTACCATTACCCTTTCCTTCAAGTCCTTCTTTTTCCTTTCTGTAGCCCTGTCATTTTCGTTTCTCTGATGCTCATAGTACTGGGCCACTTGGAGAATGGCCGCCGGTTTAGATGCTGCCCAACTACCTTCGCTGGCTTGTAATTTCTGGGATACATCTGGCAGTAGTCCTTTGACATAGTTCTGCACAAATAAGTGGTGTCCGGTTGTGGTGGACATGTCTTGTCCACTGTAATCGGAGAACACCGTTTCAAATCTGGAGAAATACTCTGAGACATCCTCTTGTGGTTTCTGGCGGCACGCGGTTACTGTGGACCAGTCTATCTTTTTCTCTGGGATCAGCGTTTTCACTTTCTGCACTATTTTGTCAGGGAGGTCCAATATTGCTTTAACCGGTTTTTGACCAGGGTTCTGCTGTTTATCTAGTGTGTTGAGTTGTTCCCAGGTATGACCAAGCAGTTCGGTATGGTCTATTTTCCTAATCTGTTTCCACACATCTGCTGGCAAACATAACCCGAAGAACAAGTCTATGTAGGCAAGTGTCATTATTGTTGATCCCAGAGCGGTACCTAGCTCGGTGTAAAAGGCGGTGGGGTTCTTTCGTAAATCCGGTAAAGATTTACGGAACGTCAAAATGTCCTGTCTGTCCCATGGTTGGTACACCCAATTGTAGACCACCCTTCCTCTAGCGTCTTGATGGTTCATATCGTCATGAGTCCCTTGTCCTCTAGGAGGTACCCAATAAGGGGCAGCTTCTTTTATCGGCATCATGCTATCTTGTTTTTCCACCGGGGGTCCTGCTATCTTAGATGTCCTGTCCTTATCTATCCGTCCTTGTTCCACGAGGTGACGGAATACCTCCAGTGTGGATGAAAAGAGTTCTGTAACATCGTTGTCGCCTTCATCTCCGGTGTCTACCTTCCTATAGAGAGCCACTAGCCGCTCGGGCCCTACATCTTGGTACTTCTCTTCATATGCAGTAAGAGTGTAGTAACAGAGACGTACAATAAAGTATCGTTTGCGGTTTTCAACATAGGAGTTGCATATGTCAGTTACATACTCTTCTGTCTCCTTCCTATCTATGAGGGATTTAACTATTTTATCAATGCCTGCTCGCTCATTTTTACTTAATCGCGGGCACCTGGGCGCTCCTTTTTCTTTTGATCCTACCTCTACTACTGTATCCTTTGATGAGGCATTTGGTGTGGGTGACTCGGTGGGAGCGGAGGCGGTGGAGACTGAGGCGATCGTGCCATCTCCGGCTATACTTTGGTGGTCCTGGCATTGTACTACGGGATGAGTAGGGGCGTAAGGGGGTGGCATGTATATGATTGGGGGACCTAACAATAAATCATCATCTACCCTTTGTTTTGCTGGTAACTTGGGGTAAAGAGTCGAGGGCGTTCTAACAGGGCATTGACCTGATATTTTTGATTCCTGTTCCTTTTTATCGATTCCCTTTTCTTTTAGTTTTTCTTCTAATCTTTTACAGGCTTGGTAAGCTGATTTTCGCGTTTCTTTATCTTGTCTAGCTTCGTCCCTTTTCTTTCTTTGAGCTGCCTCTTTTCGCCATAAACCAAAACTGTCAAACATGGCTGGTCTAGTTTTCTTTTTGTGGAGAGCTAATTCTAACGTTTCTATTTTAGCGGGATCGAAAAATCCCGTCAGTGGCCACTGATTTACCCGGTCCTTCCTAGTATATTTATGCCATAGTTTGCTATAAGCTACGGTGGCTAATCCATACTTTACGTACATGTCCTTGTTAGGGGTGCCTTCCAGCGGTGTCGGCTGACTGACCTCTAACGAACGGTCTGGTCCAAAACAATTACAATCAAACAATCTAGAGAAAACAGGCATGACGTATTTATCGGTCAAAAATGAATATCTCAATCAATCAATTTAGACAAAAAGTCTGCACTACCTGTCCTTCGGTGCCTGCAAAGAGAGAGAATATTCCTATTCTTCGTTGTTTGCAAGCAGGGAAATGTCGCAAATAACTCAATATCAAAAAAGGAATACTAGTATTTCAATCAAACTATTCAATCAATCAATCAATTTAAGTCGTTTTTTCACGACCTTACCCGGACCGTATGGATGGTTCTTCGTCTTCCCCTTCCAGCGCCTGGTTGTCCTCTCACTCCAACAATCAATGCGGCGTTCCTCTAAGGTCCCAGTCAGGACCGCAGGTCACTCGAGAGAGGTCCGTTCGGAACCGGTGAAGTTCAGTCGATCGGCAGCCAGACAAGGGTCTTCTCAGGCAGGTATACCCCAATCGTTTAGTCGTTCACTCCGTCGTTAGGACCTCTCTACCGGACCCACGCATCGCTGATGGGCCCCCACGTTTGGGCGCCAATTTGTGAAAGGCAGCGAGTCTTCTAAGACCCTCAATGCTGCCCGGTGCAGGGTTCCACCTCTAATTCACTTTGGGTTCGCTATCAAAATAATGAGGCAAGCGCTGGAAACTGGAAGACAAGAAAAAGGTTTATTTCTCATGAGGAGATCACGTCAACTGCAGACACCGGGATGTCTGAGGGAGGTGTTCTGCTGATAACTCCTTTGGCTCTTCCTTTTATACAGGTTTGACACAATGCATTGGTTTCATCAACATGGTTACACAAGCTTGGGGTCCCCGCCCGGGCAGGTTGTCACACAAGCCCAACAGTAATTCTCTTCCCACCCAGGTCAAACAGACAATCTTATCTTGCAGCTGGACCTTGCTTCAGGGTCTAAAACATGTGAGACCGGCCAGATCTAAGAGTCCGTTCTGTTGATAAAAACAGGTCCCATTGTTGGTAACAACAAGTCTTGCTGTTTGCAGTGCAATAAATCATGTTGCAAGAGTCTTTTTGGTGTTTGGAACCTGTTTGTGTAACTAGGTGCAGTGAGGGGTAGAGTGTCCAAAGGTTTGCCTGAAAACAGAGATGAGAGGAAAAACGAGTTTGTGGCAGCAAGTGGCGCTGAGGTTTGTTGCGGCAAATAGAGATTATAGCCCCCAGAACACGTACCAGGTCGGTCAGAGGGTCAGAGGGATGCTAGTAAGGGCAGGGTGAAACAAAGGTGACCAACAGAGTACAAAATGGCTGTGATAGATTAAAATGACTGCAACTTATGTGCACATAGAATTTCACCAGACAAGATGGCGCAGGTAATGTTCACGATTGTCGTTTTGCTTTTAACAGTCGTTCCTCAACACTTCTAGCGCTCAGTGAGTTCTCTGCTACAGCTGTGTGCTTTCTGCTATCCCCGACAGGCCTTTGTTTGACTTTTCACAGAGCCTAGCGGATATCTCTGTGTAGCTGCTATTTGACATTTCAGAGCATCAGCGGGTCTCTCTCTGCTACTTCAAAGTAATTGGTGGGAGAATTGAACCCTGTAACAATAATAAGCTCAAATGCCCTCTTTGCAATAACACTTTAGAATTGTTCTTGTAACAGAATGTGTGTGCCAGGTGCACCAAAATACAATATGTTAGGTTCACTGTGTATATGTGCATAGAAATAGAGAAACATTTAGACTCTATGATACAAAGGTGTAGGGTTGTGGGTAGGCCGAATGTTTCATTTCACCCACATAACTGGCGGAAGTTTGTGCACTCCGTGTTACTCTTTAACGCGGAGTTCTGGCCAAATTTTGCATGGCAGAATTTTTATCTCGCGAGGCTACAGAAAATGCGAGCTGGTGAGCGAGATTTAGGCCCCCCAACCGTGATTTCCTAACAAAGGCAGTCGCAGGCGGTTGCGGTCAGAGGGTTGCCGCTCAAGTAGATTTGTTCCTTCTCAAGATTTTCTTCTTGAGCGGCAGCCAAATCAACGCAAATCGCTGTGCGCTCTTGTGCAACCCATGGTGCAGTTTGTGCTGATTTTTCAGCACTGCTCATGCTACCAGTGCTAAATTGCAGCGCAAGCTGCATATTTTCCGCCCATTGGCATAACTCCGCAGAATCTTGCAGAGTTTTTATGTAACTCCATGAAATTCCATGGAGTGAAACTCCACGAGTTCCGCCCACTCCTAGTTGTGAGCATGAGTACAAAATAAGCCATCCAATTTTTAAGTTTCCTTGGAAACGGGTTAGTCGCTAACACCCCGTATATTAATTGTTATGGTAAGCTACAGATGATAAGGAATTTGGTGATATTTTTTCTGTGAATTGTAAAAATAGAGGTGACAGAGTGTCACCTTCCCCTACCAGCATTATTAATGTTACATTAATTAATTCACACACTTAATTTAAAGTATTTCTAACAAAAGTGTCTAAAAAATATTATATGTTACAGTTCGACACATTATCCAATCTCCAAAAGGAAGACGGAACGCACAGACTTTCAAAATGTTACAGGAATAATAACATTACGATATTGAATGATCCATTTCAGGATTCACACTTACTACTGCCAACATGGGAACGAGACATTGCAAGACTTATCGCAGTGTTGTACACTAATAAGAGTTAGTATGGCTATATAAAATGGCATCGCAATTACAATAATTTGAAGTACATCAGTATTTTCTTTCAGTTGCCTCACTTTTTGACAATCTGTGAAGCATCTAAACTAATATCAGTAGATTTACTTCATTATTTATGTCATCATTACTACACCTTGTTTCTTTATTTTCAATATACCTAATTTTTAAAGAGTGTGCCATGTGGCAGGAACTACATATGCTGGACAGCACGATCCAGACCAGCCTTTCAGTGTCAAAGCATATGCATTACTATCTCACACCGAGTATGTCCCAGGATGTGCTGTTTTACTATGGGAGTGAAGGACTGTGAGAAAGTGCCCTCTTTCTGCATGGTTGCCCCCACTTTTTGCTGAACTGCTGATGTGATTTGACTGAGTGTGCCCTGGGCTCCTGCCAATCAGGTACCCAGGGCCTATGTTCTTTCCCTAAAACTGCATTGAAAACAAAACCCAATTGGCATCTCTGGCCACCGGTCAGACCCTGGTAAATGGTACCACAGGTACCCAGGACATTGTGACCAGGGAAGACCTCTAAGGGCTGCAGCACTTATTGAGCCACCCTTAGAGGCCCTGTACCATTACACTCCCACACTGCCTTTGCAGGCTGTGTGTTTTTGTGCAGAACAAAGTGAAGAGTCGACATGGCACACATCCCTGTGTGCCATGCCTACCACCCACTGCCCTGGCATAGATTAGTCACCCCTCTAGCTGGGTGCACTATACGAGTGGTGAGGGTACAGGTACATGAGCCCTGTACCCCTACAGTGTCTAAGCCCATTTTTAGACATTGGAAGTGCATTGCTGCCATTAAGAGTATATGGTGCTGGGAGTCTGTCATTACGAACTCCACAGCCCCATAATGGCTACACTGAAAACTGAGAAGTTTGGTATCAAACTTCTCAGCACATTAAACCCACACTGATGCCAGTGTGGGATTTAATGAAAAATGCGCACAGAGGGCATCTTAGAGATGCCCCCTGAAAAACGACCTACCACTAGTGTCCAGGCTGAGTGGCTGCTTTCAGCTGCCACCACCAGACATGTTTCTGGACCCCTGGGTCGAGAACCTGCTGCTCTCGGGGGCCTGAAACAATGCACATCCTGGGACGAGGTTGCCAAGCCTCCTCCCCCAGGATGGGCAGGGTCCACGAAGGGGAAGCTTCAAAGGCTTGCCGCCTTTGTGAGCTTCCCCAGACCACTTGCTGCTTTCAGCAACGGGTCCCCACTGGTTCTGACCCCCACTTTGGACCGTAGAACCGGCGGGAAAAACAAGTGAGGAAGAGAGGTGTGCCCACCTCTGCCAACTCCACCCCTCAGGTGGGGGAGGCGAGGTGAAGCACAACTCTCAGTCCCCGCCATCTTGCAGATGGGGCGAGCCAGCCAACCAGAGTGAGGCATATGCCCCACCTCCCACTGGAGAGTGGCATAATAGGGGTGTACCCACCCCAGGGAAGGGACCCATTGGTCACAACCTTTTTACCTACCTATAACGCCCCTAAATCTAGTATTTAGGGGCACCCCTGAGCCTTGCTTCCTCAGACAAGAAACCAGAAGAAGAAAAGAAGAAGAAGGACCAAACAGCCGTGCCGAAGCTAACAAGAGGAGGACGCCTACTGACTTGGCCCCAGCCCTACCGGCCTGTCCCCACCTCGAACCTGCAGAAGCGAAACCCCGGTGTGTCCTGCAGCCAGCAGCCTCAAGAACCCAGAGGACCTGTCCTGCCTTCAAAGGAAAAGACTCTGTCTCCCGTTAACACCGGATTTGTTCACCAATAGACTCCAACTCCGGCTGGATCCACGAGTCTGCACCACTCTGCACCCGACGCCCACGGCCCGAGTTCGAGAGGCCCAACACCAAGAGGAGGTCTCCCCGGCGATCATGACCCGACGACTCCTGACCTGCCTCCAGCCGATGCCTGCAGCCTCAAACCGGAAGGTCCCCCTGTAGGAAACTGGCTCTAATATATACTACACCAAAATGAGGTATAGTGTGTATAGAGTCCAGGTGTCCCCAGAGGTAGGCAGAGGTTAAAGTTAGATAGAACCTTACTCTCTATTTGTGGTAGAGTGGTCGAGCAGTAAGGCAGTATCAGAGGACAGTGTTAAGCATTTGATGTACCCACTCAGTCAGCAAATGAATTCACACACTCAAAGACTGAACTCTAGACCAATTGTTTTTGTATAAAAAATATACTGTTGTTTTATTTTTAGAACCAAGCAAGCCTGGCACAGGTAAGCATTAAATACTTTACAGTAATAAGTTGCTGATTGTAGAACAGTTTGAAAATGCAATAGGAATTGTACTTTGTTTGATTTACAGGGGATGCAGTAGGTTGCAATACTTAGCAAATACAGTACATTGAAATGAATAGGCTTTTTCAGTAAATTACAGGTAAGTTACTTTTCACGTTACTTTTTCTAACTCAGTGCTGGATACCTAGATTCGCCTAGATTCAGCACTGGGACATTTCCTGCAAACAGGTAAGTAAATACGTTTTGGTTATTCGTGCGATTTTTAAAGAATATTTTTAGATTTCAAAACTCCACCCTAAAAAACGTTTTGGAAGAAAAATTGTCAATGTTATCCTATGGAAGAAAAACAGGTTATCGGTTCAAAGGTAAGTTATCGACTGTGGGAGTTAAGGTTCTGGGGTTAGACTCAGGGGTCCCCCAGGGTCAGTGATGCACTCTTGTTATACCCTCAGCGGCACTAGGGCGGCCGGGTGCAGAGCGTTGAGGCCCAATGTTATCCTATGGAGGATATGGGGATCTCCGGTTGGTGGCTGCTGGCAAGCAGGCCACTGGGTTGTGGGAGCAAAGCTCCTAGACTTTAGCTCAGGGCAAATGGGGAAACAGCTTAGCACAAAAGATGCACCCTCAGCGGCACAAGGGGGCAGGGTGCAGGGCGCTGTTTCGTCGTCGGGAGCCCTGTTGTTTCCAATGGAGAACCTCCGGTTAGCAAAAGCACTGCAGGCAGGGAGACGAAGGACTTCTGGCTGCGACCACCACTTCGAGAGGTAAGTTGGGAAATTAGGGGTTGGTTAGGCACCGTTGGTTTGGGCACACAGGGCCGTGGGGCGTCGGGTGCAGGGATGTCTTTTGGGGTCGGAACGGCTTACCAGCTCCGGGTCGCAATTAGGGGGGCCTTCTGGATTTCGACTGCAGGCGTCGGCTGGAGGCTTGAGGCAGGTCAGGGGTTGCCGGATCTCGGGTCAAGATCGCCAGGGTGACCTCCTCGTGGTGTTTGCCCACTCGAGCTCGGGCCGTGGACGGCGGGTGCAGAGTGGGGCAGGTTCGCGGTCTCCGGCTGCTGCCAGAGGTTGCAGTTTGAACAAATTCGGTGTTCACCGGAGAAGCAGTCTTTGGAAGTGAAGGCAGGCAGAACCTCCGGGGTTTTTGAGGTTGCTGGCTGCAGGACACACCGGGATTTCGCAGGAGCAGGTTCGAGGGGAGACAGGCCGGTAGGGCTGGGGCCAAGTCAGTGGGCGTCTTCCTCTTGTTAGCTGGCTGCACGGCTGTTCGGTCCTTTTTCTTCTTTTCTTCTTGTTTCTTGGCTGGATCTGAGGAAGCAAGGTTCAGGGTGCCCCCTAAATACTAGTAATAGTACACCCCCTATGGTGCCACCCTCCAGTGGGAGGGGGGCAGGAGCCTGTCCCTGGTTGGTTGGGTCCCCCCATCCTCAAGATGGCAGGGACTCGGAGTTGTGCTTCACCTCGCCTCCCCCACCTGAGGGGTGGAGTTGGCAGAGGTGGGCACACCTCTCGCCCTCACTTGTTTTTCCCGCCGGTTCTCCCGCCCAGAGTGGGGGGCAGAACCAGTGGGGACCAGTTGCTGAAAGTAGCAAGGGGTCTGGGGAAGCTCACAAAGGCGGCATGCCTTTGAAGCTTCCCCTTCGTGAACCCTGCCCATCCTGGGGGAGGAGACTTGGCACCTCGTCCCAGGATGTGCATTGTTTCAGGCCCCCGAGAGCAGCAGGCTCTCGACCCAGCGGTCCAGAAGCATGTCTGTTGATGGCAGCCTAAGCAGCCACTCAGTCGGGACACTAGAGGTGGGTTCGTTTTCAGGGGTCATCTCTGAGATGCCCTCTGTGTGCATTTTTCATTAAATCCCACACTGGCATCAGTGTGGGTTTAATGTGCTGAGAAGTTTGATACCAAACTTCTCAGTTTTCAGTGTAGCCATTATGGTGCTGTGGAGTTCGTAATGACAAACTCCCAGTACCATATACTCTTAATGGCAGCACTGCACTTACATTGTCTAAGAATGGACTTAGACACTGTAGGGGTACAGGGCTCATGCACCTATACCCTCACCACTGGTATAGTGCACCCAACTAGAGGGGTGACTGATCTATGCCAGGGCAGTGGGTTGTAGGCATGGCACACAGGGATGTGTGCCATGTCGACTCTTCACTTTGTTCTGCACCAAAACACGCAGCCTGCAAAGGCAGTGTGTGAGTGTAGTGGTACAGGACCTCTAAGGGTGGCACAATAAGTGCTGCAGCCCTTAAAGGCCTTCTCTGGTCACAGTGCCCTGGGTACCTGTGGTACCATTTACCAGGGGCTAACCTGTGGCCAGAGATGCCAATTGGGTTTAGTTTTGGGGAAAGAACACAGGCCCTAGGAACCTGATTGGCAGGGACCCAGGGCACACCAAGTAAAAGTGCATCAGTAGTCTGGCAAAAAGTGGGGGGGGTTACTTCAACAGAAATCCACTTTCCTACACAAGCCCCCCCCCCCACCCAGCCCAAAGGCCAGGAGACTCTGCCAAAGCTGGGAGAGTCTTCCTAGTCTTTCAGGCGAGGAAGAATAGAGGAAGTGGTTTGAAAGTTGCAGGGCCTACTCTGCCTTACATCATTCTGTCCAGGTCAGTCCCTTGGGGGAGCTGGCCTACCTCAACAGTTTCAGGACCTAATTCCCAATGCTCCTTTCCTAGCTCTTTAGTGTCTTCACCCCATCTTTTTAGTTTGGGTTCAGAGGTGTCTACCTCTGCAAATTCTAACTTAGCTAGGGCAAAGCCCAGCTTATCCACAGAGGTCACCCACAGCTTGAGTAACCCCACCATGACCAATAGGGTCAAGGGGCCTAACTTGCTATTTGGCAGGGGGCTAGGCCACCATGCCAAGGACAGTGCTGCCATGAAGGCTAACACCCAGCAGAGGCTACTGACAGCTGTCAGTGCCCAAACCACACCTTTAGCTCCTTACTGGTAAGTGAAGGGGCTACCTTACAGGCTTCTTTGGGTTCTGGTTGCCTGTCTGCTGTTTTAGGGTGGGGGGTCAGTACACTGGGTAGTGAACACCCTTCTTCCACCCTCTGTTCTGCCAGCTGAGGAGCCACCAAATCAGGCTGGAAGTTGCCTGACTAGTCAGGTCTTTTTGTTGGCTAGGGGGGACTTCACCAGTGCCAATTTTGGAGTTCTCCCTTACTGGGATAGAATCTCCCTGGCCCACTGGAACTGTGGCTAACAGTTGCCCACCTTTCCTACACTGTTTCTTTTTTTTCTTTTGGGGCTTAGCTGCACTAACTGCAGGTTGAGCCCCCCCAGGTTTCTTAGGTGAGGTCTGGCATTGGACCAGTACCTCTCTTTGGCAAAGACCAACCTCTGGGTGGTCATTCCCCAGGAGACAATCAAGGGGGAGTTTTTTACTTACTACCACCTTTCTCCATCTAAGGGTCCCATCTAATTCTAGGAGCACTACAGCCACAGGCCTAACAGTGACACCCCCTGGGACAGCCCTTACTCTTTTTGTTTCCCCTGGGACATACTGGTGTGGGAGTACCAACCTGTCATGCACCACAGTGTGACTGGCACAGGTATCTCTCAGAGCAGTGGCTGGGATTCCATTCACCAGTAGGTGGTGGAAGTGTCTACTCCCCTCTGGAATTTCCAGCTCACCTTTTGGGCCCATTTTCCAGTTGAAGGCTAGGAGGACTTCCTCATCTGAGGAACCATCCTCCAAAGCTACACTGGCAACCCCTGGAGCTACACTAGTAACCCCGGGAGCTGCACTAGGGGCTTTGTTTTTAGGACAACTAGGGTCCTTGGTGTGGTGTCCTGCCTTTTGACAGTTGTGACACCATACTCTGTTGGGATCCCAATTCTTACCTTGGTACCCTGTTTTAGTTTGTGAGGTGTCTTTGGGCCCACCCTCCTGGACAGGTTTTTGGGGGGCTACCTGGGACTCCTTACTTTTATCTTTAGGGGGTTCACTGTCTTTCCTCTGGGGAGGCTTTGTAACCCCTTTCTTTTGGTCACCCCCAGTGGACGTCCTAGTTACCCTTGTTTTGACCCAGTGGTCTGCCTTCTTTCCCAATTCTTGGGGAGAAAGTGGACCTAGGTCTACCAGGAACTGATGCAACTTTTCATCAATGCAATTACTTAATATGTGTTCCTTCATAAACAGGTTGTAAATTCCATTAAAGTCATGCACATTGTTTCCAGTTAACCAGCCACCTAGTGTTTTTACTGAGTAGTCTACAAAATCAATCCAGGATTGGCTTGGGTTTTGTGAGCCCCCCTGAATCTAATTCTGTACTCCTCAATTGTGAGTCCAAATCCCTCAATCAGAGTTCTCTTCATGAGGTCATAGGACCCAGCATCTGCCCCAGAAAGGGTCAGGAGTCTGTCTCTGCAGTTACCAGAGAACAGTTCCCAAAGGAGTGCCCCCCAGAAAGTCTTCTTTACCCTTCTGGCTCACAAGCCCTCTCAAAGGCTGTGAACCACTTGGTGATATCATCACCCTCCTCATATTTAGGGACAATCAATTTGGGGATTTTAGGATCATAAGATTGCTCTCTATCCTTATTATTTTGATTGCTGCCACCATGGATGGGTGCTAACCCCATCTCCTTTCTTTCCTTTTCTAGAGCCAGGAGTCTGGTCTCTAGGTCCAGTCTTTTGGTCAGCCTTGCTAAAAGGCTGTCCTCCTCATTGAGGCTGTCCTCAATGTCCTCATTGATACCTGATCCACCTGTGTGAGATCTAGGCACTGAGAGGTTGATTCTTGGAGTCAGGGCTATTGGAGCCCTTTTCTCCCTAAGCAGTGGAGGAGGTAGATCTACCTGGTCATCCTCTTCCACTACTTCCCCATCTGACTGGTCATCACCTTGTTCAGAGGGGTGGTCCTTTGCATACTCAGATAACAGCTCCTGGAGCTTTTGTTTGGTGGGATGGGGACCCATTGGTATGTTTTTAATTTTACATAAGGACCTTACTTCCTTGAAAGACAAGTGAAGGTAAGGGGTGAGGTCAAGCTCCTCAACCATGTCCTGTATGTCATTATGGTTATCTTCACTAGTAGCTGGGTTCTTATTTTGAGACATTCTAACAAAAAAGTTCTAACCCCTCTACCCTTGACTACAGTCACTTTTTATTTTCTAAAATTCTAAAGGGACTTAAGCAAGGCCCTAACAAGACTTTTAGTAGTTTTGTAAAAAGTGCCAATTTTGAAAAAATCAGAATTCTAAAGACAATTTAAGAGTTCTGTCGTGTGATCAGTTGGTAACCAAGCAGTCCAGCAAATGCAAAGTTGTGTATCCCACCGCTGATCCACCAATGTAGGAAACTGGCTCTATATATACTACACCAAAATGAGGTATAGTGTGTATAGAGTCCAGGTGTCCCCAGAGGTAGGCAGAGGTTAAAGTTAGATA
The DNA here is from genome assembly GCA_963921515.1 of Calotriton arnoldi. NCBI lineage: Eukaryota > Metazoa > Chordata > Amphibia > Caudata > Salamandridae > Calotriton > Calotriton arnoldi. The sequence goes on along the minus strand of CAWUFW010000598.1, from coordinate 113,372 downwards.
GAACCTTACTCTCTATTTGTGGTAGAGTGGTCGAGCAGTAAGGCAGTATCAGAGGACAGTGTTAAGCATTTGATGTACCCACTCAGTCAGCAAATGAATTCACACACTCAAAGACTGAACTCTAGACCAATTGTTTTTGTATAAAAAAATATACTGTTGTTTTATTTTTAGAACCAAGCAAGCCTGGCACAGGTAAGCATCAAATACTTTACAGTAATAAGTTGTTGATTGTAGAACAGTTTGAAAATGCAAAAGGAATTGTACTTTGTTTGATTTACAGGGGATGCAGTAGGTTGCAATACTTAGCAAATACAGTACATTGAAATGAATAGGCTTTTTCAGTAAATTACAGGTAAGTTACTTTTCACGTTACTTTTCTAACTCAGTGCTGGATACCTAGATTCAGCACTGGGACGTTTCCTGCAAACAGGTAAGTAAATACGTTTTGGTTATTCGTGCGATTTTTAAAGAATATTTTTAGATTTCAAAACTCCACACTTAAAAACTTTTTGGAAGAAAAATTGTCAATGTTATCCTATGGAAGAAAAACAGGTTATCGGTTCAAAGTTAAGTTATCGACTGTGGGAGTTAAGGTTCTGGGGTTAGACTCAGGGGTCCCCCAAGGTCAGTGATGCACTCTTGTTACACTCTCAGCGGCACTATGGCGGCCGGGTGCAGAGCATTGAGGCCCAATGTTATCCTATGGAGGATAGGGGATCTCCGGTTGGTCGCTGCTGGCAAGCAGGCCACTGGGTTGTGGGAGCAAAGCTCCTAGACTTTAGCTCAGGGCAAATGGGGAAACAGCTTAGCACAAAAGATGCACCCTCAGCGGCACTAGGGCGGCCGGGTGCAGGGGGCTGTTTCGTCATCGAGAGCCCCGTTGTTTCCAATGGAGAACCTCCGGTTAGCAAAAGCACTGCAGGCAGGGAGACGAAGGACTTCTGGGTGCGACCACCACTTCGAGAGGTAAGTTGGGAAGTTAGAGGTTGGTTAGGCACCGTTGGTTTGGGCACACAGGGCCGTGGGGCGTCGGGTTCAGGGGTGCCTTTTGGGGTCGGAACGGCTTACCAGCTCCGGGTCGCGGTTAGGGGGGCCTTCTGGATTTCGACTGCAGGCGTCGGCTGGAGGCTTGAGGCAGGTCAGGGGTCGCTGGATCTCAGGTCAAGATCTCCGGGGTGACCTCCTTGTGGTGTTTGCCCACTCGAGCTCGGGCCGTGGACGGCGGGTGCAGAGTGGGGCAGGTTCGCGGTCTCCGGCTGCTGCCAGAGGTTGCAGTTTGAACAAATCCGGTGTTCACTGTAGAAGCAGTCTTTGGAAGTGAAGGCAGGCAGGTCCTCCTGGGTTTTTGAGGTTGCTGGCTGCAGGACACACCGGGATTTCGCAGGAGCAGGGTCGAGGGGAGACAGGCCGGTAGGGCTGGGGCCAAGTCAGTGGGCGTCTTCCTCTTGTTAGCTGGCTGCATGGCTGTTCGGTCCTTCTTCTTTTCTTCTTGTTTCTTGGCTGGATCTGAGGAAGCAAGGTTCAGGGTGCCCCCTAAATACTAGATTTAGGGGCGTTACAGGTAGGTAGAGGGCAGGGACCAATGGGTCCCTTCCCTGGGGTGGCTACACCCCCTATGGTGCCACCCTCCAGTGTGAGGGGGGCAGGAGCCTGTCCCTGGTTGGTTGGGTCCCCCCATCCTCAAGATGGCGGGGACTCGGAGTTGTGCTTCACCTCGCCTCCCCCACCTGAGGGGTGGAGTTGGCAGAGGTGGGCACACCTCTCTCCCTCACTTGTTTTTCCCGCCAGTTTTCCCGCCCAAAGTGGGGGCAGAACCAGTGGGGACCAGTTGCTGAAAGCAGCAAGTGGTCTGGGGAAGCTCACAAAGGCGGCATGCCTTTGAAGCTTCCCCTTCGTAAACCCTGCCCATCCTAGGGGAGGAGACTTGGCACCTCGTCCCAGGAGGTGCATTGTTTCAGGCCCCTGAGAGCAGCAGGCTCTCGACCCAGGGGTCCAGAAGCATGTCTGTTGATGGCAGCCTAAGCAGCCACTCAGTCGGGACACTAGAGGTGGGTTCGTTTTCAGGGGGCATCTCTGGGATGCCCTCTGTGTGCATTTTTCATTAAATCCCACACTGGCATCAGTGTGGGTTTAATGTGCTGAGAAGTTTGATACCAAACTTCTCAGTTTTCAGTGTAGCCATTATGGTGCTGTGGAGTTCGCAATGACAAACTCCCAGTACCATATACTCTTAATGGCATCACTGCACTTACATTGTCTAAGAATGGACTTAGACACTGTAGGGGTACAGGGCTCATGCACCTGTACCCTCACCACTGGTATAGTGCACCCAACTAGAGGGGTGACTGATCTATGCCAGGGCAGTGGGTTGTAGGCATGGCACACAGGGATGTGTGCCATGTCGACTCTTCACTTTGTTCTGCACCAAAACACGCAGCCTGGAAAGGCAGTGTGTGAGTGTGGTGGTACAGGACCTCTAAGGGTGGCACAATAAGTGCTGCAGCCCTTAGAGGTCTTCTCTGGTCACAGTGCCCTGGGTACATGTGGTACCATTTACCAGGGGCTGACCTGTGGCCAGAGATGCCAATTGGGTTTAATTTTGGGGTAAGAACACAGGCCCTGGGAACCTGATTGGCAGGGACCCAGGGCACACCAAGTAAAAGAGCATCAGTAGTCTGGCAAAAAGTGGGGGGGTTACTTCAACAGAAACCCACTTTCCTACACCCCCCAACCGCGACCAGAAGCTGGTAAGAAGATCCGACCCTAAAAGGCACCCCTGCACCCGACGCCCCACGGCCTTGGGTGACCCAACCGACAGTGCCTAACCAACCCCCAGCATCCCAACTTACCTCTCCAAGTGGTGGTCGCACCCAGAAGACCTTCGTCCCCGAGCCTGCAGTGTGTTTGCAAACCGGAGACTCCGCATTGGAAGCTACAGGGCTCCCGACGCCAAAACAGCACTCTGCACCCGGCCGCCCCAGTGCCGCTGAGGGTGCACCTTTTGTGCTGGCTCAAACCCCCATTTGCCCTGAGCTTAAGTCCTGGAGCTTTGCTCCCAAATCCCAGTGGCCTGCTCGTAAGCAGCCACCAACCGGAGGCCCCCTATCCCCCATTGGATAACATTGGGCCTCAGTACTCTGCTCCCGGCCACCCTAGTGCCGCTGAGGGTGTAACAAGAGTGCATCCTTGACCCTGGGGGACCCCTGAGTCTAACCCCAGAATACCAACTCCCACAACAAAGTACTTACCTGTTAACCGATAACACTATTTTCCTCCATAGGATAACATTGACTGTTTTTCTATGAAAAGTTTCTAAGTGTGGAGTTGGAAGATCTATGATAACCTTTAAAACTGTAACTAAATAACAAAAACGCTTTTACTTACCTGTTTACAGGAAATGTCCCAGTGCAGTATCCAGGTGTACTGCACTGTGTAAGAAAAGTAATCTGTAAAGTAATCTACTTGACATTATACTAAAAAGCCTATATAAAGTATATGTACAGTATATCAAAAGCATTGCATTACCAGTAACTCAACTGTAATCAAATCAAAGTGCATATACAATTGCAATTCAAACTGTTGACAAACTGCAATACTACTGTAAAGTATTTATTGCTTACCTGTGCCAGGCTTGCTTGGTTTTAGAAAATAAAATAACTAAAAGAATATTTTTATACAAAACCAATTGGTCTGAAGTTCAGTCTTTGAGTGTGTGATATCATTTGCTGATTGAGTGTGTACAACAAATGCTTAACACTACCCTCTGATACAGCCTTACTGCTCGACCACACTACCACAAATAGAGAGTAAGGTGCTATCTACATTTACCTCTGCCTACCTTTGGGGTTCCACTGGACTCTGTGCACACTATACCTCACTTTGGTATAGTATATACAGAGCCAGCTTCCTACAAGGACTCTCTAGAAAATATAGGCATCGGAGCCACCGTTATTGGGGCAGTTACAGTGGGAGCAGTTAGTGTCTGGGTTGTTATAACACGAGCCATTACTCCAGGGACAGGTACAACTGGGACGGAAGTAACTGGGACAGTCATAACAATAGCTGTTGGTGCTGGAACAATCAGAACTGGGGCTGTCGGGCCCAGTCCTACTATCTGAGGTACAATTTGCCCACTATTACCTTTGTCAGTAGCACCACCATTGCCTGCAGGCTGGGCAATATTATACGGCAGCGGTCGAGAGGTTAGTAAGTCCTATAGGAAATAATCACCGGAATCACTATCAGTATCTATCTTATACTGCGTCTCATCATCTTTCTTTCCCCGATCTTTCTTCTTTTTGGATTTTTCATTTATCATTACCAGGTATAGCTTAGCTCCTTCAGTCAGTCTCTTCTCCACATTTGCTGCTCCGCATCCCATTTAGCATCCGTCCATCTAGGAACTGCCTTTTTTGCCCTATTCTGAATTTTTTCTTACCTTTATCATGGGTAGCATGCTCACAAGCATTCACAGCTTCATACTGTGCTGGTCTGGGTTGCGGTTTCGATTCATACCACACCTGTCTCAAATTTTCGATTATTTTTATATTGAAAGTATCATATCAGTGAAACTGCAAGGACTCTTCCTTCTCAGTGATCTTGCTCCATTGTTTAAGCCAAATACATGTATGAAGTCCAACATTTATGGCCATATAATGACCTGTCGTACCTTCCTGTGGAGCTTCTTTGCCCTCTTGGACGGTGACTTTCATGTACCCCTCACCAAATCCTTTAGGGCCCTAAAACATTTCATTTTTATGGTGATTTCAACAATTAGAAGTAAACAATTGATTTTAAACAAGCTGTAACTTTCACCAAATCACAATTTAATACGTATCAACATTAGTACCCAATCTCAGCGCAGCACCTGATGATGCAACATCCAATACCGGCAATGCATCTACACCACCCGACCAACACCTTCTGACATCACCTGCAGCCCTCGCAGCGGCTCACCCTTATCTACAATTTCTCCGTACACACAAAATGTTTCAAAAGCCAAAGCAAGCACACTTGACAAAAAATTCTTGTATGCTCCACTAAAGAAAATTCAGAGTAACCACTCACTCAAGAGAGCAACAGGAATGAATGCTTTCCAACGCTAGCACAAGCGCACAGGTGAAATCTCGGCCTGCGAGAAATCACCTTGACTAATGTGGTTTCTCCTCTGCGCAGCAGGATCTACCAACACCAATCCCTTTTATTAGACTCACAACAGCCAATTGTTAATTGTGCGACCGATGGTACCTGATGGACTGAAACCACAACCCTTAGCAGACAACTTAAAAAACAATATACTTCTTATCTATCTTGGGATCTTGGAATACAACGAGCCCGATAACAACTTCAATTGTTCAACATTAAGCACATATGCATTTACACAATCAAACCAAATATATCACTATAACGCAAAACACACAATGTCGACACAACACCACAAGCTTAATATAAACAACCCGCAGTGCACAACCCTGTTTATACTCAGTCATCAGCCACCGCGGTCCACAACCACCTTCATAGCCACCAAAACTCCACTGATCTTCAAAATTGGGCCATGAATTTTAGGGGCATGGGCTGGACTTGAGCATGCTCTAGTTTTTTTCCAGAGTATTTTAGCTCTCTACACCTCAGTGACAAACTATCCTTGTAGCTACCACTTGATAGAGCGGGGTTTCTTAAATCTCAATCTCTTGGTGAAGTCATCAAACAAGTTGGCGACTTGAAGTGTAATAAAGAAGCTAACAGCAGCAGTACAGTGCAAAGACAGTAAAACCAATGTTGCTCCACAAGAACGACAGAGAAGATCTTGTCTAAACCTTAAGGGTTATATAATTAATTGAATTCTCATTACATATTAAATCAATCAGCAGAATTGAAGAAAGTATATCATAAGAACGTACATATTTAACTGACCGCGCAGTCTGAATTTATATATTATAAGAAAGAAAATGCAAAATAGTATAACATACAACAAACAAAATATCACACAAGCAGGTTCCATAAAGGAAAATGAAGTATCGAAAGTGGCAAGGGGGAATTCTATGAGGAAGGTGTCAGCATCAGATGAACCAGCTTTACGGTTCAATGGAAAGAGTCTGAGTATTCAAGCATGAAGCTTAACATTCTGGTCAGGGAAGTCTTCTCTCAGCAAAAATCAGGATACGCTCTGGTCTGCTATTCGAAAGAACATACAATTAAAACATGGCTTCTCCTCATCTCTTTCCACCCAACGAAACAATCAAAAACAGTGTTCTCGGGGAGCAGGTAGACTCCCTAGTTACCCAGCTTCCAACAAAGAAGCAATAATCTGGACGACCTTAGATGTAACATCAGTCTGGTCTGCCTGGTACAGGATGTTTTCTCCCACCGTTTCAGTCTCCATATCCAAGGCCAATTTTTAATTAACAAGATCAGTCCTCCTTACTATAACAAACTGAACAATTAGTCTAGGAGCACATTGATAAGGCACCTACAGAGAAGACAGGCATTGGCAAAGCCAATAGGTCTCGGCAATCCGAGAGCTATTGGCGTTGTAAATGTCAATGCCTTTAAGCCATGTGTTATGGACTGGAGTGGATGAATGTAGTGTGGAGTTGAAATATGTGCAGTGTAAATATGTGACATGGTGCGGAGTGGATTTATTTGCAGTGTAATTATGTTGCATGGTGTGGATTTATGTCGAGTGACATTGTGTGGCATGGAGTGGCATGCAGTGGAGTTGAATTATGTGGCAGGATGTTGAATTATATTGTGTGGATTCCAATTGTGTGGTGTGAAATTATGTCGGTTGTAGTAGAATTGTTTGTGGAATTGTGTGGCATTGAGTGGAGTTATGTGTAGTGGAATTATGTGGCATGATGTGCTGTGGAATTATGTGGATAGTAAATATGTGGGATTGAGTGCAGTGGAATTATGTGGAGTGGGATTGTGTGACCTGGAGTTATATTATGTGGAGTGGTATTGTGTGTTGTGGAGTGGCATATAGTGAAGTGGAATTATGTTGTGTGGTGTTAAGTTATGTGGCATGATTTGGAATTCTGTGGTTTGGATTGGATGTATGTGGTGTGTAGTGGAATTATGTGTTGTGGAGTGGAATTACGTGGTTTGGTGTGGAATTATTTAGTGTGGAATGGAATTGAGTGGAGCTGAATTCTGTGGCATGGAATTGTGTTGCACTGAGTGAAATTATGTTGAGTGGGATTATGTGGTATGGTGTGGAGTGTATGGTGTGGAGTGTTGCTTTGTGGCATGGAGTAGATTTATGTTGAGTGTAATTATGTGGTACTGAGTGGACTAGATTTATGTTGCGTGGAGTGGTTTTATGTGAAGTGGAATTACGTGGCTTGGAGCGGAGTGGAAGTATGTGGAGTTGAATTTTTGGGATTGTAGTTTTATGGCATGGAGTAGAATAGTATGGAGTTGAATTGTGTAGCTTGGAAATATGAGATATTGAAATGTGTGGTGTGTTGTGTGATTATGTGATGTGGATTTGTGTGTTGTGGAAACCCGTGGCACTTGTGTGGCATTGTGTTGAATTATGTGGAGTTGAATGCTTGTTGTCTTCACGGACCAGCTGAGTGTGGGGCACAGTCTGCATCGGTTGGCTATATTGTACAGTGATCTCTGTGGGGCTTAGATTGCTATAAACAGCATATCTACTGCAGTGCTGAGGAAGCCACCTTCATGGGGAGCGAGATAATGTTGTTTCTCTTTCCTGTCCTCTGAAATCGCCTAAAACAGCGTGAATGTCATCCAGCAGCTATTGATGCCTCCCCTGCCAGTGCTCTAATCTTGAGATGACTCTTGCTTCGGGCAGTTGGATTTATCACTGCTTTCAAAGCTTCAACGCGGGCTGTGGGCAGGGGGGCATGGTGATTAAAGGCGGCACGATGAGTCCTCTGTATTTACTCAGTGAACCACTGGCATATATATGCAGCTCTTCTCTCTGGCAGCATGTTTATTTAAAATGTGCATTGGAATGAGGGGCAGAAAAAAAGTTATTTTATTCCTCGTGCTAGACCATGGCAGCAGCAGCTTGTCTGCAGTAATGTCCTTTAAATTACACGACCCAGGGCGGCAGGAGAGGAGGGGGATAAAGAAAGACACACATTACAGCACGGTCTGTGGAGGGAAAGAAACAACAGGGATGGAAGCGGGTGGAAGGAGCATGGATGTCGATTCACCAAAATGCCAGGGGTAGCGAAAGTGACATAACATGCCCTTTGACCCTAGTGACCTTGCAGGAAGTGACTGCACTTTACCTTTGAACCTGGTGATTTCACAGAAAGTGATGTTACTCAATCATTGCCCCTGATGTCATTAACAAAAGTCACATCACAGAAATTGATAAAAATAAAACCTACAATATGTGATATTGAAAAACAACAACAGTATATTAAAGTAGATACAATTGGGGCAGATTTACAAGCCCCTTGTGACACTTTAGAGCTGCCTTTGCGTCACTTTTGTGACGCAGCGGCGTAAAAAAATGCAGCCAATTTACAACGTGACGCATCTAGGGAGATGCGTCACGTTGTAAAGCCCTGCGTCACATTATACCTGTGTCAGGTATAATGTATGCAGGGTGGACGTTCCCACGCAGGAAAGCCTCGTAAAGGTGACGCAGTGAAATCTTGTAGATTTCACTGCACCACTTCTAGGACGCCACTGCATTAAAACCTTACGCCTGCTTGAAGCAGGCGTAAGGAGTGACGCAGTGTAGTGAGAATAGGCCTCAACATGGATTGCTGGAGTTGCGTCGTGCTTGCGACACGACTCCAGCAATGCGTGACTTTTGCGCCAACAGATGTCAGGATTTCTGACGCATCTGTCAATCCTTGCGCCATGGTGCGCCGTATTGTAAATATGGCGCATCCATGGTGGCACAGGGGTTTCGCAGGCTGGTGCAGGGAAACTGATGCATCTCTACAGAAGATGGATGGACGACTGTGCCAACACCCTCGCCCCGCTGAAAAAACCCACCTACGCTGACACCACCAAAAGAGCCAGCTGGTTCACCTCGGAACTCCTAGCTTCCAAGCGCACCTGCCGGAAACTAGAGAAGAAATGGCACAGTGATAAGACACCGGACAGCCACGCAGCCCACAAAGACGCCATCCGTAACCACCACCACCTCATCAAGTCCGCCAAGAGAACCTCCTTCAAAGACCGCCTCGACAACAACGCACACAACAGCAAGGAGCTTTTCAACATCGTGAAGGAACTCTCCAACCCCAGCTCCAACACCAACGACATCCCACTGTCGCAACCCCTGTGCGATTCCCTCGCCACCTTCTTCCACCGCAAGATCGCCGACATCCACGACAGCTTCCACACCCAGACAGCCCCAACTAAGATCGATGCACCAGACCCGCCGCACACCATCGACCACGACCCCCTGCCAGCCTGGGCCAGCGTGAACATCGAGGACACCATCAAGACCATGAGCACAATACACTCCGGCTCCCCGTCAGACCCTTTCCCGCACTACATCTTCAACAAAGCCACAGCTCCATCGCACCCCACCTGTGCAACATCATCAATCTCTCCTTCGAGACCGCGACCTTCCCAGAGAGCTGGAAACACGCAGAGATCAACGCCCTACTCAAAAAACCCAAGGCGGACCCGAGAGACCTCAAGAACTTCCGGCCCATCTCCCTGCTTCCGTTCCCAGCCAAGGTCATCGAGAAGATCGTCAACAAGCAGCTAACCCGATACCTCGAAGAAAACAGCATCCTGGACCCATCCCAATCGGGGTTCCGCAGCAACCACAGCACTGAGACTGCCCTCATCGCCGCCACCGACGACATCAGGATCCTGCTGGACAACGGTGAGACCGCAGCCCTCATCCTGTTGGACCTCTCCGCCGCCTTCGACACTGTCTGCCACCGCACTCTACGCGCACGCCTCCACGACGCAGGGATCCGAGACAAGGCCCTGGAATGGGCCACCTCCTTCCTCGCCGGCAGAACCCAGAGAGTCCGCCTCCCACCATTCCGATCCGAAGCCTCCGAGATCATCTGCGGCGTACCCCAGGGATCGTCCCTCAGCACAACACTGTTCAACATCTACATGGCCCCGTTCGCACGCATCGCCAGACAGCACGACCTCAACATAATCTCCTACGCCGACGACACCCAACTGATCCTCTCCCTCACCAAGGACCCCCTCGCTGCCAAATCCAACCTCCATGAAGGGATGAAGGCCGTCGCCGAATGGATGAAGATCAGCCGACTAAAACTGAACACGGAGAAGACAGAGGTCCTCATCCTCGGCTCCAACCCCTCAGCCTGGGACGACTCCTGGTGGCCAACGACGCTGGGAGCAGCCCCGACACCCACCGACCACGCACGCAACCTGGGAGTCATCCTCGACTCAACGCTCTCCATGACCAAGCAAGTCAACGCAGTCTCATCCTCCTGCTTCAACACCCTCCGCATGCTTCGCAAGATCTACAGGTGGATCCCGACAGACACGAGAAGAACAGTCACCCAGGCCCTCGTCAGCAGCAGACTCGACTATGGGAACGCCCTCTACGCGGGAGCCCGGCCAAGCTCATCAAGCGACTGCAACGCATACAAAACGCCTCCGCACGCCTGATCCTCGATGTACCACGCCACAGCCACATCACCCCCCACCTGAGGAACCTGCACTGGCTCCCCGTCGACAGGAGAATCTCCTTCAAACTCCTCATCCACGCACACAAGGCACTCCACAAGACTGGCCCAGCCTACCTCAACAGACGACTCCTCTTCTACATCCCCAACCGCCAACTCCGCTCCGCCGACCTCTCCCTCGCCACCGTCCCTCGCATTCGAAGAACCACCACCGGCAGCAGATCCTTCTCCCACCTCGCCGCCAAGACCTGGAACACCCTTCCACTAAGCCTACGACAGACCCAAGACCTGCTGACCTTCAGGAGGCTACTCAAGACCTGGTTGTTCGACCAGTAGCAGCACCCCCACCCCCCTCTTTTTCTCCCCCAGCGCCTTGAGACCCTCGCGGGTAAGTAGTGCGCTTTACAAATTCTGTGACTGATTGATTGATTGATTGATTGATGCGTCCGTTTCTTGTAAATCTGCCCCAATTGTGCTTTAGTTATCAGCAAAATTAACTAGGCTGTTGTGATGGTGTTCCAAGGGCTCCCCCACAAAAAGCCAGCAGCATAGACTAGGAGAATAGTTATCATAGATCAGGAGAACAACCATCATTTACCAAGAGAACAGCCGTCATAGACCAGGTACAGCCATCATTCTCTTAACAATAGCTTTAAATACTCAGACACAGGCTCATACCCTGGTCTCTGCCATATTTTGCCTATGCAAACCATAACAAGCCTAAACATAACCTTAAAGACCAAAATACAGCCCCAAAAGGCCAGGCAGAATCTCCATGTGTCATGGCAAAACCAGTAGATGCCAGGCAAAACCGAATATGCCTGTGCTGACTCATGATAACATAACTATTAATCAAAGGCTGACCCTCAATGGTATATATGAGTAAGCTCTCCTTATAGGAGCAAATCTGCACACAGAATGCATCTGCTGAGCCCAAAGAGCACATATACCCACCAAAAAAGACAGTCACTCTGTTCACACACATGTTCAATCCTTTGGTTTTTCTACAGCCAAATCTGACTGTGTGCACAGGAAATATGTGGGCCTATTCTGGGATAAGCTTTTTAGCTTAATCACTTATTTGTGTAGAATATACCTACCTTTGAATCCTAAAAATGTATTTTGTTTTTAAATAAATTGACATTTTCAGGCTAATTACTTTATTTTATGTGCATTTTAAAAAAACGGCACAGAGTGGGACTTCCTGGACCTGCTTTGGACACTCATTACATTCATGAATCATGTTAGCCTTATATACAGTCGATATCTCACACTGGATTGTCTCTTGGAACTTTTTTGATAGGTGGTACCCGACTGAACCCATTTTTTTAAATGTTAAAACTGCGACACCACTATGTGTGCATGTAGACATGTCTCGCTGGAGTGCAGCTAGTGCTTTAGCACCTTTCTTCATTAAGCCACATCCCACCGGCATGCATGTTCTGGTTAGATTTCTTTTGTGTGTGGGCATAGGACTCACTCATATGTGTGCACCAGTGGCGGTTCCTCCACTAAGGTGGAGGAGCGTCGTCCCACTGCCAGGAAGCAGCATAAGAAAGGAAAAAATAAAATGATAATAACGGAATGTTATTATCATTTTATTTTAGTCCTCCTGCTGCGGCAGCGTGCGTGAGGGGGCGGGCGGGGCTGCACAGCAGGGGAGGAGTGATAGAACACTCCTGTGCGCAATGACTCTTGGGTCGGCCCTCACAGTCATGCGCACTTCCCTGTTCTCCATGCAGGCTGCGTTACAGCCGCATTGGAGAACATGCCCACCCCTCCAGCCCCTGGCCGAGAACTGTGTCCCGGCGCTCAGACCAATCACAACGCTGCATTGCAGTGTTGTGATTGGCTTAGGGGTGGAAGCCTGGCTGCCTGCTTCCTGTTCAGAACTGGGGCCGGACACAGGCGAACAGGACAAGAGAAGCGGGACCCGGCGGCGGCAAGGTAAGAGTTATTATTATTTTTTTTTTAATGCAGCCCGCGCCCCTCTCCCCTCGCGCGCCCCTCCAGCCGCGAGACGTGGCGGCCACCCCTGGTGTGCACCTAGCCACATCTTGCCTGTGTGCACCTAGACACATCTCTCTTTTGTACACCTTGCCTCTTTTACCTGTATGCAAACCTTCATATCACCTGCATCCACAGAATATTCATCATCAGTGTACAGTCAGGAGCCCCTCATTTTTGTGCTCCTGTATCGCTTTCAGCTGTGTGAACCATGCCTTTCAACAGAACCACCCCAGCTACTCAGCTTGAGATTTAGAGGATAAACCTGTTTGCCTGTAATTCCCGTTCATCTCTGTGCACATAACCCCCTCTTACATGTGGGCTTTTAACCATTCTTGCCTGTGCGCGGATTGCCTTATAACTTGTATGGACCAATCTTTCTCTGACCAATTTGCATCTACCACTCCAGCATATACTCCCTCATCTGTTTGCATACAAGGCCCCCCGACTAATTGCACCTCGCCTCTTCTCACATGTAGGCACAAAGGCCCCCAGTCACAATTATGCACCTGGTGCTCATTAATAGGTAGGTACAAAGCATCCTCTAATATGTGCCCTGCAATCCTTCCTCAACTTTGGGTGCTCGCACCGTCTCACATTTTACACCTATTCTGTGTAGCCCATAAACTGCAGCTTGCGGCCGCTGGCAGGCTGCTTGCGACTCCTCTGGAGAGAGTGACCTTGTTTTTGTGTTTCATTCATAATAGTATATTTGTCAAACAGTGAGGGTGTAACTGAGTGTTTTTTTAATGGGCGCTTTGATGTGTGATTAAGTAATTTGTTTTCAATTAATCAATCAACAATTTATAGAGCGCTACTTATCACCTGTAAGGGTATCCAGGCACTGGGGGGGGGGGGTGGCTGCTGCTGGGAGTTGTGAGTCGAACATCCAGGTTTTTAGGCATCTCTGAACTTCTGTAGGGTGGATGCAGTCTGGAGGTGGAGTGGGAGGCCTTTCAGGTTTTGGCGGCCAGGTAGGAGAAGGTGGGGCCGTGCTTCTGCTTTTGTGGAAGCGGGGCGTGTGGGCGAGGGAGAAGGAGGCGGAGTGTAGTTGTCTGCCGGGTTGGTGGAAGTTCAGTCTGTGGTTGAGGTAGACTGGTCCTTTGTTGTGCAGGGCCTTGTAGGCCTGGGTCAGCAGTTTGAACTGGCACCTTTTTTGGACATGGAGCCAGTGGAGAGTTCTAAGGTGGGGGGTGATGTGGGCTCTTCTAGGGTGGTCGAGGATGAGCCTGGCTGCAGCATTTTGGATGGTTTGCAGTCTGCTCACTAGTTGTTAGGTGATGCCCATATAGAGGGAGTTTCCATAGTCCAGGCAGCTGGTGATAATGGCTTGGGTGATGGTGCATCTGGTGTTGATGGGGAGACATTTGAATATTCTCCAGAGCATGCGCAGGGTGAGGAAACAGCCTTAGGAGACAGCGTTTATCTGCTTCTTCATGGTGAGCTTGTTGTTAAGTACAATGCCGAGGGCTGTGGCGTTGTCTGTGGGAGTGGGTGAGGGGCCCAGTTCTGCTGGCCACAAGGAGTCGGCAGTGGTGGCTGGTGACATTTGAAAGTGGTGCGGCGTAAAATTAGTGATGGAGAACACCGCGGCAAGCGAGCGTAGCGAGCCCGAACGGCCTAAGGAGGGTTCGGGGGGGTTCTCCCCCCGAGAAAATGTAAAAAAATGAGTGGGCAAATGGTGCATTTTCAAGACTTTCGGAAGCCACTGTGCTAAACAGAAACAGGCCACTGCCTCCCCTCAAACTATTGTCAGTTCCAGGCCCCCTCAGATGCCATGTGTGTATCAGCCCAAAAAACTCAGGAAGATCCCGCACATTGGATGTGTGTTGTGCACTGCAGCACACATGCAAATCATCAATCATAAGAATTGAACAAATGTCAATTAGTTTGCGGCTGCTTCAAGTGGGTGTTAGTTTTTGATGCAAACCCTCATCTGGCTATCAAAGCAAATCAGGCTCTGCGTGAAAACCTTTGGGTTTTTGTGCTGATCTGATCTTGTAACACTTCCATCACACATAGCAAGTCAAAACAGCGCTAAGCATTTTCTTGTGCTGAGAAATGCCACTTTTCCAACATAGAACACTTTTGAGCTTGATAGTAAATATGATGCGCCACCTTGCATCACTTTGCGAAAACCCTTATTAAATTTGAGCCCTAGTCTGTTGGCCTAAATTCTATCAATCCAAGTTCTAAAATGTCAGATGCCGGACTTTATTTTGTTCACCTGTTTGTGAAACTGCTTTCAAAAGTTATATGTAAGAAAAAGTGACACAAGAGGACGTCAACATTAGTCAGTATTTGCCATCACTCTCTGAGCCCGAGCTATTTCTTTGTCTGTTCCACAAGCCCGCAAAGATCTCTAACCCTCGAGGCTGCTGGATCGTAGAAATTAAAAATAATTTTTCAATTGGCAATAGTTACGGTAGTATAGTCTGCTTCCCCACCGTTGGTAAATAGGCGAACGAAAACATTCCCTCCCAATGTAGCCCCAGGAAAGCCATTTCACATAGACATGTCTGTATTGATTTCCCATTTCCATAAGAAAATGCAGCGATGGGCCAGCTGGTTGCAGCGCAGCGGGAATCTACGTCTTTGTTAGCCTGTTTTAGAAAACGGGTCATAAGCATCCTGTGGCTACTACAGATTAACAAGGTGTTTAACGGAAACAGAAAGCGAGGGGGCACAATTAGCAAACACACACATTGGAAGACTGACAGAAAACAACCGCACGCAGCCACCAGCTTGTTTATTTGCACCAATCGTTTTAAAATTAATTATCCAGAGAAACAAATTAGTATGTAAGATTTTCGCAGTTTTTGTTCGTACCCCTGCCCTGTCAATATTTACTCCCTACAGCATGAGAAGAAAAAACAAGAAAGCAACAAATGCTGCATAAAAGGGAGGGAAAATACAATTCACTGGACACAACACAAATTAAATTAAAGCGATAGAACAGCTCCTCGCTAACGTGAGTATTTGGCCATGCTCGCTTTACCCGTTTGTGGGGAAAACTGAGCCCGCGAAACTCTCCCCTGGTAATGCAATCCTTCCTTGCTTTTAGAATGCAAATAAACTGGATTAAATAGAAAAGGTCATTAAAACATAAAACGCCCGATTAAATATACAGGCCACTCGCAGCATTATTCCTGCCAGCAGCACCACCGCTCTACCGCTCTAGACTATAATAACTTTAAAAAATGCCCGCCTGGGCCTTACCTGGGCTGCTGGTGAACTGCCGTCTCCTGAGTTCACTTTAGTCCGGAGTCCGACTAACCTGCAGTCGAGTCAGTGCTGTGGTGGCACCGGCAAGCAGCAACTGGCAGTCATTTTACTCAGTAAAATGATGGACTGTCTCGGGGGACTCGAGTCAGAGTCGTCTCTGCATTCCGTGTCCGGCGTCTAGCTGCCTAGAGAGTTGATGTCTGACGCAGTGGCTTCCAGAAAGTTCCACCACCAGTGCAGACACACGATGGAAGCAGTCTGAGGTCGAGTCTGCGCAGACTCGAATCCTCGTCTTCCCATCTGCCACACTCTTTAACCAACTCGTCACAGGGTGGGTCCAACCACGCCCTGTAATGAGTTGGGAAAGGGCTGGGTGACAAGCTCTCCACTCTCTGATTGAGGTGGAGGGTTAGCGATACTGGGCTTGGACTTAAAACGCCCGGGGCTAACTTTCCCTCCACGCCATCAGGGGGTGGAGACTGGGCCCTGAAGCTAGGTCTTTGCCGAGCTGATGACATCACAGCCTTCAGGGCTGTGAGGTTGTCAGCCCGGCAAACACTTAGGCTTCTTTGGGCCCGCAAGGGGAGTCAGTCACATCACGTGACATGCTTCCAGTCACGGCGGCGGTATTGGTGAGTGGCCGGGGCTGCTGGGGCAGACAGTGCCTGGCTGACAGTGGCTGTGTTCACTAATGGAGACAAAATTATATTATTTAGAAGTAAAAAAACGTATATTTTTTTTGTTTAATAAATAAAATATGATTGAGCAATTTTGGTAACGGGGGCGGAGCCCCGACGCCCTTGCGGAGAAACCGCCACTAGGAGTCGCCCCATGGGGAGGTGTTGCTCCAGAAGAATGAGTACCTCTGTTTTGTCGATGTTGAGTTTGAGGCATTTGTTTTGCATCCAGCTGGCTACGCTGGTCATGCACCTGTGAAAATTGGTTTTGGTGTTAGCGGGGTTAGAGGATAGGGAGAGGATGAGCTGAGTGTTGTCAGCGTATGATATGATGTTCATACCATAGGTTTTGACCAGGGTGGCCATGTATGTATTGTACAGGGTTGGACTCAGTTAGGACCCCTGAGGAACGCCGTAGATGATGTGTTGGTTCTACCTATGTTAGAATATATTTGTGTGTGTATGTGTTTTAGGAATGTGTGGCAGGTTGTGTGTATCAAGAATGTGTGTATGACTGTGACCATGTTAGACATGAGTGCCTAACATAGTCACTGTCATTTACATATTCTTAATACATACAACATGGCACATATTCCTAAAACACATATACACACAAATACATTCTGAGATAGATACAACCAACAAATTCATTGAAAAATGCATTAAAGCACACATTGAAAAAACACTCAGTTGCACGCTCACAGTTTGACAGCTATACCATCCAAAGTGACACATCTAAACAAGGTCCCTCTAACGCTAGGGGTCGCAAGCAGCCTGCCAGGGGTCACAAGCTGCAATCTAGGGGTCACGACTGTGACGCCTGGTAACCCCTAAGTGACATCCATGGGGACTAGATGAATTGAGTGAAAACATGAGCACTTGTGTGGAGTGCTCAAAGACAAAGAAAAAAGGAACTCCTAAAACGGGAGCAAGTACTTGGTCCATGTTCTGGGGGAGGGCCAAACCCAAGAGAGGAATGACGCATGCATGCCATGGACAAATGGGAACAAAGGATATGAGAGCGATGTTGGAGTGAACAAATGGTAAGTCTGTGGGCGTGCTGAAGACCACTAATTGCATACAACATGTCTCCAACAGACAGCGCATGCCCTTTGGGGAGAGGAGTTGGCCTAACAGCTAGGGCGGTCGACCTCAAATCTGGGGAACCAGGTTCGAGTCTCGGCAAGGACGCGCAGTATCCTGTGTTTCTGGGCAAATCACTTAATCTTCCCGTGCCTAACAAAAAAAATTTAAAATGAATGTGTCCTCATGTAACGCAACTGGTGCTCGTGTAAAGCGCTCTGATACCCGATACCTTCGGGTCAAGTTCGCGCTATATAAAACTCCATACATTTTTTTTTTTTTTAAAGAAGACTCTTATAGGACATTTTATGCACTAAGGCCTGGTTATAAATTAGGCCAGCATTAGATTCAAAACAGATTCTAAATTAATACAGTTAACATGAATGATTATACCAAATAACATTTAAAGACAGCATACATTTTCTTTCATGGGTACACTTATTATATTTCAACTAAAAATATGGGTGCCTCTCATTAAAGTGAATATATAGCCACTTACTATTAATTGATTAATAAAATGCATGTAGATTAGTAAGGTACTTCACACATTGAGTATATAATTAGCATATGAGGTGGGCACTAAATTCCGCTGCTCCATAACAAAAAGGGGCAACATCTGTGTGTGTTGGTGTTTGTGTGAAGTAACTGTGCTGCATATCGTGGGTGTATCTGTGTGTCTGTAAGGTGGCGGTGTAAGTGTCACACTGTGCATTAACCACCTTCTCACCAATAATGTCCTTAGGTACTTGGCCTGGGCAACCTAGTTCAGACTGCAGGCAACACTCGCAATCACAGAGTAGTTAAAGAGGAACACCACAACACCCAACAGAACGGGGAGCGCTCATTAGGATACCGCACAATCAGTCACCATAAGCGGGAGATGGAAAGCTGTTGGAATGGAAAATGCTTTTAGCCGATTTCCCGTTGCATTGTACGATTTAAGTTAGCATTTGCGGCACCATTTTGCATTAAGCCGCCATTTTGTACCATGACCAAAACTAAGCTTCTGTCTCCTTCTGTTTGCCTCAGCAGAAAGCAGCCTCAATGTTTTTTTTATTTCTCCAAGGTTGAGCTTTGCTGTACTAATGAATAGACTGTCTTATTATTGCATACCTTTCCCGTTAGATAGGCCCGCTCCCACCCTTAGAGTGGCGGGCACAGGCAGAATAACCTTGGAACTGAGATAGCATGTACCCGGTCTTAGGATTGTAGCTCATCCTTCTGTGTCTCCTTTGTTCACCAGCTACTAACTGGAAAATTCCAGTCTGGCGTCTTTAGGGGTACTGGAAATGTATATCATGTATCTCCATGTTGGTGGGAGTCAGTCCCTCCGCAGCAATCCAAAGAGGCTGGTCAGACTGGACTCCGCTCGAGTGTATGACTAATAAATAACTTTGATTTGTATTCTCTACTGTCTGACCGACTCTTCATTTGTTTGGAAGACTTAGAGGTGGTCACAAGTAACCCGGGTGACCATATTTGGGTCACTTCCTTCAGTTGGCGCCCGAACAGGGACACCATCGGGGTGGCCCTTCCTCGCCCACATGCGCACAAACAAAAGTGATGCAGAGGAACACATATCCTAAAGATTAATAATAGGGTACATTCAATTACTCCTATATACTGGTACAATGTCCCATCATATTAACATATATTTCAATAAAGTCACATCCCCACGCTCATTCCAAGTCATAACCACAATTCATTTCTTTTCATTTTTGTCTGGTTAAGACCAATAATCATTTTTTGGGTCAACTTGAAAAACAAGATCCAACAAAATAAATATGCACAATATACATTAAAAAACATACAGAATTACACAAAAACAAAAATAGTCGTTTCCTAACCCCCAAATCTTCATAGAAAGTGTCCGTTCCTCCAGTACAATGCGGTCCACTGTGAGGTAATCCTCTGCACATTAGAGGTACCCTATCCACCTCTAAAACACGTTCTCTGTGTGCGTGTCCGTTATTAAATTTTATTCGATATTCAACGGATTCCTCCTTCACCAATTGTCGACGCGTTTCAGCCCCATTAGTTGGGCCTCATCAGGACAGGGGTGCAAGGAACAACTGCTAAATACTGCCTTAGAATCGCCGGCGCTTGAATTCAAAGCAATTCCTAGCATGGAAAAGCGAAATAACAGCTGCTCGAATACTGCCCCACTTCTGAAATTCCTCAAAGTGGGTGCACCTCCGGTGGCGGGCTCTTATCAGACAACACAATGCCCGGTGAATTTCTTAGGCATGATCGCCCCGCTCGTACTTGTCTCCAAATCAAAACGGTCTCCGCATGAGCATGAAACGCTTCTGCGCGGACCCCATCACCCACAGGCGGGTGAGGAGGACGGGCCGCATTGGGTCGGACAGGCGTACCGGGGATCCCTGCACGAGAGAGTCTGGTACTCGCAGCTGCCCCGCCTGTCTGACCGGGCGGTGCCTCGCCCAGTGGTCATCTCGGCTGGGGTCCTGAACGGTGAAACCCTTGGATCTGACCGTTTGGTCCGAAGAGTCGGCAGTGGAGAATAAATTTGTTTGCCCTGTGTGCACCAGGTGAGTTTGCTTTGGTTCTTAGTGGCTATGGCACCATTTTGGTTTGTGTTTGGTAAGGTCTGAGGATCGTTTTTGGACAAGCGCTTGAATTTGTTTGAGTCCCTTGTGGACATGTTACCACTTTGGTTTGTATTTGATGAGGTCTGAGGACCGATTTTGGTAAGATATTTGCAAATATATGCTCGGCATCAATATTGAACTTGTTTTCGTTTTGAAAGATGCTGTGTGCCACTAAAATGTTTTGTTTGGGCTGTCGTTGTTGTTCTACTGATGCTCGATTGGAAGAAAGTCAGCCAGCGCCACCAGAAGGCACCCCTAACTTTGACATGTATGTCAAACATGGCCTTGGCCCTATTATGTTTAGTACGTCATGGCACAAATATACGAGGGGCTATGCTGAGTTACAGTGGCCGTTGACTGACACTTTTGATGAACAGAAAATTAATTTCCTGCAGGATAAATTTTTGCGAAAAGAAGT
Organism: Calotriton arnoldi; assembly: GCA_963921515.1. NCBI lineage: Eukaryota > Metazoa > Chordata > Amphibia > Caudata > Salamandridae > Calotriton > Calotriton arnoldi. Next base: position 92,734 of record CAWUFW010000598.1, on the reverse strand, counting down.
AGACAGTCGATGTTCGATTCCCTCAGAACATAGCAAAAGGAAGCTAGACAGAGACGAATGAAAGCAGAGAAGGAGGCCCGGAAGGGAAAAATGCAGACGATGACTCAGAATGCTGTAGCGTATGATAGAGAGAGAACAGAGAAAGGGATAGAGTGTGCTGATAGGAAATTTCGATTGCAATGTGAAAAGTCTTATGTTGCCCGAGAAGAAAATGAAACATTTGTGGAGGAATTGTTAGATGCTTGACCTCCACCCCCATACGCCCCGCAGAAAATATATCATGCCATCCCACAGCCACAATCGCCTGGTTCTTCTGCTTCTGCTGTTTCTGTTTCCTCTGTCATTGATCTGGCTGCTTTGGCCACCGCACCTTCTGTCCTTTCTTTGGCTTCGCCTTCAGCGCCTGGGATGACCGCGAGTCTTCCTGCTACGCCTATTGTTTCGGCATCTCTCTCTCCAGCTCTTACACCTACGACAGAGCCCTTGGCGACATTGGTGCCCGTCCCCTCTGTTACTACTCCTTCCCTTTTCCTTCATTCCCCGACGGTACTGAGTAGTGGAACGCCTGTAAGGGGATTAGGGGATGGGGACTGGGCGACAGCTAGGGAACGACTGGGGCAAATATTGATACGATCTGATGTGGGCGATGAAGAGAAGAAGGTGGTAGCCAATCAGGCCGCTCAGTGGGCTCGTCACCCATTTACAGCGTGGAGGATGTGTGTGTGGAGTGTGATGAAAGATTATGAGCCGTTTGTGCAGCAGCATGCCCTTAAGCACATGTCGGCTACTCTGATTGGACTATGGGAACAGTGTTTTAACAATGCTGCACCTCAGATTATTTATGATATTAGGGACAATGTGTATCCTGCTGATATGGCACCTGGTCAGGTCTTTGGTAATGTTGCAACACTGGTTGCTTATCGGGGTAGGCTACTTGAGAAGAGCCCGAAAACAGTGTCCCAATTCCCGATGAAGGAAGTCCACCCTATATATCACCCTGAGATACCAGAGCTACGAGATCAGCATAACGGGTAGAGGCCCGGTTTCAGGAACAATGGGTTTATACTCCATAGAAGAGGAGTGAGGTTTTGTTCCTTAAGACTCAGTTACCCGACCCAAGGAAGAATCCTACTGCATATTATAAGGAATTGACAGAGGCCGCTTCATCCACAGTGATGACGCTTGCAGATATTGAAATGTTCTTCGGTTTACTAGTACCCGTTGATATTTGGAGGCAGGTACACACACAGGACCATGTTGCAGAATTGGGTGGTACTTGGGATCAGATGAAGGCGTGGGACCAGGAGAGGAAGCCTGGTGAGAAGCCGAAGGCCGAGATACTAGCTTTACCTGGTCGGATTATTACCTATATGCATTCTCTTATTCCACCAAGAAGGGTAGATTGGGACAAATTAACGGCATGTCGTCAGAAGAAAGATGAAAGTGGGTCTGATTTTTTCACTCAATTTGAAGGTGTGTTTTGGGATTTTAGCGGACAGGACTTGTCAGTGGAGGGAGGTGTCCGATTGTTCGTTAATAGATTTGTTACAAACTTACTCCCTGAGATTGCGACTCGGTTGCAGGCTTCGGAGAGCACGTGGACTACCTCCTCCCCTTCTGTAATATTGAGTATGGCACAGTATTATGAACACAGGGAAAATGAGGAGAAGGAGAGGGTGGAGAAAAAGCACAAAGAATTGAAGACTACGGTGTTATTGCAACAGGCTTCTCGAGGGAATGGTAGAGGACGTGGTGGTCCGGACCGACAGCTTCTGCGTACTAGCAGGAACACTACGCCTCTAGGACCGAATCAGTGTGCATACTGTAAAGAGGAGGGACACTGGTGCAGCGAGTGTCCTGTGCTTTTGCAAAAGGTGGTGGTCCAGAGGGGACGAGGGTCTCGCGGACGGGGGCGTAGAGATGGTGGTAAGGATGGGGTTCAGGCTACTGGGACATCGAAGGGGGATACTGACCAGAACTACTTTGACGACCCTAGGGGCAAACAGTACTACCACGATGACTATGATCTGGATGAGGTGACAGGGATGTCTCACAGCTAGGACAGCCAGGGACAGGGTGAGGGACCTGTTCATATACCTGTAGATCAGCGCGGTCCTTACGTTACTGCAGATTTGCATGGCTCAGCTAAGGAATTTTTGGTGGATACAGGTGCTATGAATAGCTCTGTTTCCCATTCACTGGTCCCCGGGGCAGCTCTGTCTGGCCATAATAATGTTTCGGTAGGATTTTCTGGTGTACTGGTTGTAAGCCCCATTTCCAAACCACTCACATTGACTATAGGTTCTTTTACTGTGGAATCGCCATTTCTGTTGACCTCTAATTGAGGAGGGAATTTGATGGGCTTAGATTTACTAAAGAAATTACATGCAACAATTTATTGTTCCCCGGATGGTGTTTACATGACAATAGGTCCGAATGTGGTCAGCTCTAAGCAGTGTTTATCCAAAGATGCACCCCTCCCTGCTGAATTTAAAGATGTGCCACCCACGTTTTGGGCGACAGGTGACACAGATGTAGGACTATTGCAAATTCCCCCGGTTTCCTTTAAAGTTAAAGACAATGCCATCTTGCCTCGTATTACCCAGTACAAAATATCACAGGCGGGGGAGCGAGCTTTGTTGCGGATTATACAGGATCTGATTGAGTCGGGAGTTGTTGAGGAGACGACAGCGAATGTGTGTAATAGCCCTATTCTTCCTGTTCTTAAGAGGGCACCTTCAGACTCCTCTGATGATCACCCAGATATTTATCGTTTTGTGATTGACTTGCAAGCAGTTAATAAAATAGTGGTTCCTCAGTTCCCGGTGGTCCCTGACATTACAGCCCTTCTGACGATGATTCCTTCCTCTGCTAAATTCTTTTCTGTCATTGACATGAAAAATGCTTTCTTTAGTATCCCGATCTATCCCGACAGCAGGCACTTGTTCGGTTTTACCCTCGCTGGCAGAAGTTTTAGATTCTGTCGAGCTCCTCAGGGCTATACTGAGAACCCTAGTATATATAGCCAAGCCTTGAAAGCCCAATTGGATTCCCTTACGCTTCCCTCAGGTAACGTATTGCTCCAATATGTGGATGATATCCTCATTGCTTCTGACACTGAAAAGGGATGCAAAGACAATAAGGTTAAGTTGTTGCTGCATTTGGCTCACCACGGACATAAAGTGTCCCTTTCTAAATTTCAATATTGTCGACAGGAGGTCACCTACTTAGGTCACCTACTGTCGAAGGAGGGTAAAGAATTGACCCCTGAGCGCATCAGCACCATTGTTAAAATGCCTATCCCTAAAACTCAGAGGGATGTGCGCGCTTTTATTGGCATCCCTTCCTACTGTCGACATTGGATCCCTAATTATTTATTACTAACAAAGCCCCTGCTTGCGCTAACCACTAAAGATGTGCATGAACCCCTGCCTTGGACGCCTGAATGTCAGCAGTCTTTTGAGCAATTAAAAGTTGCGCTTTGCTCTGCACCTGTGCTTGGCACGCCTGACTATTTGAAGCCGTTTGTGTTGTACGTACACGAGACGGCTGGCTGTGCGCTCTCTGTTTTAACACAGGCCTTTGGAGGTAAGCAACAGCAGTGTGCTTATTTTTCTGCTCTTCTTGACCCTGTTGCAAGAGCCCTCCCGAGCTGTCTAAGAGCGGTTGCGGCAGTGACCATCTCTATACGACAATCAGCTGGGCTCGTACTTGATACCGACCTCACAGTCATGGTACCCCATGCTGTGGATACACTTTTGAATAAAACCAAGACACAGCACCTCATCAGTGCACGTCTGGCCGGTTATGAATTGACCCTTTTTGCACCATATGTTACAATTAAAAGATGTGCCACTTTGAACCCAGCCACGCTGCTACCCCTCCCTTCTGAGAGTGAGGAAATTGATATACATGATTGCATTTTTCAGACAGAGGAAGAAACGAAGGGACTGATAGACCTGACTGATGTTCCTATATCTGACCCGCAAGAGGAACTATACATCGATGGCTCTTGATTTAAGTTACCAGATGGCACTACAACCACTGCATATGCGATCACAACACTGCACACGGTAGTTGAGACGTCGCGAGTTCCCTATCAGCTGGCCCAAGAGGCGGAACTCGCTGCCCTTATACGAGCCTGTGAGTTGAGTGAGGGACTGACTGTCAATATTTATACTGACAGCCAGTACGCTTTCGGAGTCGCCCATTACTTTGGGCGACTCTGGGCAGAGAGGGGGTTTCTCACCTCCCATGGGCTGAGAATACAGAATGGCCCTCTTATACATAGGCTTTTGTCGGCTCTGACGCTCCCCAAGAAATTGGCGATAATCAAAAGCAGTACCCACGAGGCAGTAACTGACGATGTGGGTAGAGGGAATGCATTTGCAGATCAGGCAGCTAAGGAGACAGCCCGAAGAAAGATGAAAAGGATGTTTGTAGCAGGTGGGTGCCCGAGGTTACCATGTTTGAGGATACGTTGGCAAATGTCAAGGAGATTCAGAGCGAGGCAACGATTGAGGAGTTAGCAGTATGGCAGGAAAGCACAGCACGTTTGGATGAGGAAGGGTGTTGGACGGATAAGTCAGGGAAACAGAGGTGGATGTTACCAGACGCATTAGTTCTCCCCAAAGTCACTATGGCGCACGGTCCAGCCCACATCAGTGCAAAAGGTATCTGTAAGTTGTTAGATCCTGTATGGCACAATGACAATATCCCAAAGACGGCTGGCCATTTGGTCAAATATTGTATGGTGTGTATGATGCACAATCCTGGGAAGGGTACCCCTGCACCACCTGGCAATTTTGCACCCCCTACTTTCCCTTTTGAGGTCCTCCAGCTGGATTATATAGAAATGGATCGAGTCAACAATTTGAAATATGTGTTGGTGGTTGTTTGTGCATTCAGTAAATGGGTTGAGGCTTACCCCACTAAAGAAAATACAGCCATAGCAACTGCAAAGGTACTCATAAAGGAGTTCTTTCCTCGCTTCGGCTTGCCCCATTTGATTTGGAGTGACAATGGAAGCCACTTCAATGCGAGAGTCATACAGCTGGTTTGTGAGGGACTCCATATCAAACAAACGTTTCATGCTGCGAATCACCCCCAGTCAGCAGGTTTGGTTGAGAAGTACAATGGTACTCTCAAACTGAAATTGGCAAAGATTCAGGAGAGCACAGGGTTGCATTGGCCAGATGCTTTACAATTAGCCCTCTTGTCTACTAGGACAACTGCTCATTCTAGAATAGGATTGTCACCCTACGAGGTCGTGTTCGGGCGCCCGGCAAATGTCCCGCGTCCTCGGAAATTTTCTGAGATTGAATACCCTTTGTTAGTGGATTATTTGTATGAGTAAACTAAAAGTCTGCGTTCTATTCACCAACAGATCCAAGACGCACTTCCGTCAGCACCTGAGGGGCCCGGGCATAACATTCGGCCTGGAGATTTTATTCTGACGCGTAACTTCCAGAGGAAAGGAAGTTTGGAGCCGCGGTGGAAGGGGCCAGTCCAGGTGCTCCTCGCCACCCTAACGGCGGTCAAGGTTGCTGGCCGAAATAATTGGATCCACTGCCAACACTGTCGGAAAGTGCCTCTCCCTCTGCCTTATGACCAGTGGGCCCTCGACAGCATTGGGGACTCGAAGTGGGAGCAGGTGCCCCGCTTTGTTCCCTTCTCAGATGCCCAGCTAACGTGGACCCAAACAGAGGAGGAGAATGATGCAGTGTTGAATGCGGCGGTGCCCTGAGGTCAGGGCCATCCAGGAGCCCCATTCTACTGGCCCATCTGTGCGGGAGCCCCAGTCTATTGGCCCCTCTATATCTGAGCCCCTTTTTCCTGACCCTACTGTGCCTGGAGTAGCTAGGTACAATCTGCGCCCCCAACGGAGGAACCGTGCACCAAAGGAAAAGTCAGATTAGCAGGGATGGACTTGATAAGTCAGGCAACAGTAGCATAGGGACAGACGAGATTGGTGCATTGTTCGGACACTTGAAGGGGGGGTACTTTTATCCTGAGCGACGTGGGATTTCTTCAAGAGCTGGTCCGACAGCTCCACCGCCGGTGCTCAACAGCGCCAATGTTGATGAACAATAGGAGTCTACCAGTGAGACTCTGACGGACACTGGGAACATTTGCCCCTTTTTGTCTTTTTGCCATCAATCAATCAATCAATCAATCACAGAATTTGTAGAGCGCACTACTTACCCGCGAGGGTCTCAAGGCGCTGGGGAGAGGGAAGGGGGGGGGTGCTGCTACTGGTCGAACAGCCAGGTCTTGAGTAGCCTCCTGAAGGTCAGCAGGTCTTGGGTCTGTCGTAGGCTTAGTGGAAGGGTGTTCCAGGTCTTGGCGGCGAGGTGTGAGAAGGATCTGCCGCCGGTGGTTGTTCTTCGAATGCGAGGGACGGTGGCGAGGGAGAGATTGGCGGAGCGGAGCTGGCGGTTGGGGACGTAGAAGGTGAGTCGTCTGTTGAGGTAGGCTGGGCCAGTTTTGTGGAGTGCCTTGTGTGCGTGGATGAGGAGTTTGAAGGTGATCCTCCTGTCGACGGGGAGCCAGTGCAGGTTCCTCAAGTGGGGGGTGATGTGGCTGTGGCGTGGTACGTCGAGGATCAGGCGTGCGGAGGCGTTTTGTATGCGTTGCAGTCGCTTGATGAGCTTGGCCGGGGCTCCCGCGTAGAGGGCGTTCCCATAGTCAAGTCTGCTACTGACGAGGGCCTGGGTGACTGTTCTTCTTGTGTCTGTCGGGATCCACCTGTAGATCTTGCGAAGCATGCGGAGGGTGTTGAAGCAGGAGGAGGAGACTGCGTTGACTTGCTTGGCCATGGAGAGCGTTGAGTCGAGGATGACTCCCAGGTTGCGTGCGTGGTCGGTGGGTGTCGGGGCTGCTCTATTGCATTTCCTTTCCTCTGATTAAAATGTACCCATTTGGTCGACCCATTACTGAGGAAGAGCAGCCATTTGCGGCACCGCGTTTAGAGTGGTATGGATCTGGTTGGTCTAGTTGGTCCACAAAAAGTAAAATAGTTTTTGTCACGATTGTTGTGATTTCCCTAATAATAGTTCTTAGTATAGCATGGTTCCTGGAGGAGAAATACTGAGGGGCTTACTTACAAGCCCCTTGCGCCACTTTTGCGTCATTTTTAACATGGGAAAAGTGACGTACGGGTGGCGCAAGGGGCTTGTAAATAAGCCCCCCAGTACATTCCCTGGTTGATACAACGCCTGTCCCCCCTGAACACATGTTTGTTACTTTGGCCCCTCATAAAGGAGAACATCGGAAAACATATGTAGACATTGTATTTTTGTAAATGTTGCATCAGGCCCATGATACGTCTATGCTACTAATTGCTGGATCTGTGGTTTACTTCCCTCAGTTACACATAAGAGTGATATTCTGTTATCGATGCCATTATCTTATCTGGGTAGCTGTGAAGGGTGGTTTGAACTGTATACTATGGTGCATTATCACTTTCATTCCTCTGCTATGAATATGACATCTGCTGACTCTCGCACAGTGGTAGAATATATACGTTCCCACCAAGGGTTTAATTCCACAGGGTCGGAAGGACAAGGGACCCCGGGTACATTGTCCCCATCAGCTTGTATGAACATATATGAGAAGGTAAAGAACAAAACATGGCTTTGAATTGAAATGTTGGATTTCCAGGGGTTCAATGCCACTGAATATTTCCGATCCTTTCAAATACGCAATATTACTAAGGATGAGGCAATGCCGGTGTCAGTAGTCAACACAACAGCTGGCTTCTGTGTCCAGGGAATAGGGAAGGTAAAAGTGGGAGATAGCAATTGCAATTACACATATACGTTGAGTACGACTAGTAGCACACCTTTACTTCCACCACAGAATGTTTATTTTGTTTGTGGGTCTCAAGCTTATGTTTGGCTTCCTAGGGGATGGTTGGGTACGTGTTACCTCTCTTTCCTTCTCCCCCCAGTGTATATAGCACCGTCCAATTACCATAAGGACCATCGATTGCAGCGGGGTTATTAACACAGACGATATAGATCAGACAGACACCACTTTGCAGCAGTTTACAGATGCCATGAAAGGTATTGTACCCTTTTGGGGCCCTATGTCCAATAGCCTTAACATTCGTCGGCTCACAAGAGTTGTAGAAGGGGTCATTAATACCACAGCTGGAATTTTGACCAATATTACTGCTGAGCTCCAAGCCACGAGACTCGTTGCTTTACAAAACAGGATGGTGTTAGACGTCATCCTTGCTGATCGGGGAGGGGCCTGTCGCGTCATTGGCAGCAGTTGTTGTGTATACATACCGGATCACGCCCCTAATGTATATGCTGCCATTCAGAAGCTGTATAGGCTCGCATCTGACATCCACCAAGAAAATGGTACATGGTCTCTCTCTGGATGGTTCTGGGGTCCATTCACGTCCTGGGGTTGAAAGATTCTTATCTTCCTAGTTGCAATTGCTGGTATACTCTTCACCTGTTGCTTGTGCATACACTGTCTTCCTACCTGCTGTACTTATTGTGTAAAAACACTGACACCCAAGCCAAAGGTTCCAGTACAAGACCCTAAGACAACTGCTGTGATGATGATGATGAAGGATATCAATGACCTAATGTCAATAGATGAAGGCATTTTTGAATATTTATAATGTGTGTCTTAACATGTGGCAGTAGTTTTCCTAATATATCAGAAGTTATTTACTTTTAGACAGTGGCAAAATTGTTAGCAAATGCTAAAAGGAGGGTCTGTTGGAATGGAAAATGCTTTTAGCCGATTTCCCGTTGCATTGTACGATTTAAGTTAGCATTTGCGGCACCATTTTGCATTCACCCGCCGTTTTGTACCATGACCGAAACTAATCTTCTGTCTGATTCTGTTTGCCTCAGCAGAAAGCAGCCTCAATGTTTTTTTTATTTCTCCAAGGTTGAGCTTCGCTGTACTAATGAATAGACTGTCTTATTATTGCATACCTTTCCCGTTAGATAGGCCCGCTCCCACCCTTAGAGTGGCGGGCACGGGCAGAATAACCTTGGAACTGAGATAGCATGTACCCGGTCTTAGGATTATAGCTCATCCTTCTGTGTCTCCTTTGTTCAGCAGCTACTAACTGGAAAATTCCCATCGGGGCGTGTCTTTATATCATGTATCTCCATGTTGGTGGGAGTCAGTCCCTCTGCAGCAATCCAAGGAGGCTGGTCAGACTGGACTCCGCTCAAGCGAATACTAATAAATAACTTTGGTTTGTATTCTCTACTGTCTGACCGACTCTTCATTTGTTTGGAAGGCTAAGAGGTGGTCGCGAGTGACCCGGGTGACCCTATTCGGGTCACTTCCTTCAAAGCAAGAGAACCAGTCTTCAAGGACTCAACACAAGGAAAAATTCTCCTCCTGCAACTTATTAGGACTGACGTCTCTGTCATGGTCGCCATCTAGAACTAGTCTTAATGCCTTGATTCTTATGCACTTCCTCAAGAAAGCATGAGAACATTAGCCCAGAAGAGAACGTTTCGCGTGGGCATCACGCACTGTGAGCGAGCCACACCAGAGCCGGTCCAGGCAATTTCAACTAGTGTTACCTGCATAGTTGTGGAACATGTGTTGTGACAGGAGGGAATAGAGAGAGTGTGTCCGTGTGAACTGGATAGAGAGAGAAAATACAATGGGTATATGATGATAGACTGAAGGATGCAGGGTGAGAGGTGTGCTTGTGTGAGTGCATTGTGAGGAAATGAGGGGTGTGAGTGCAGGGAGTGTGTGTGCCTGTCTAAGTGCAGTGTTAGCACTGTGCCTGTCTGAGTGCAGTGGAAAATATGTGTTTTTATGAAGTGCACAGTGAAAGTTAAGCCCAAAAGAGTATACAGTGTAGCCAGGGCCACTGCATTTATAGAACCAGTGAGGACCAACTAATGTGACAAGTTTGACTAAATTATGAGGCAAGGAAAGGCTTATTAAACTACATAATATTGCACATTCTGTGATAATATTACTTCACTATGTTGTCAATTTTAGGTTTCGCCTACAAGACAGTGCAAGCTGGTAGCACAAGATCTATAACAAGAACTTACACTGGTCTTAAAGCCCACCCCTTGCTTACCATTGGTTGGCTTTGTCAATCTCATATCCATCTTCTTATTCAGTCACTTTCCTTCATCCTTCTTGTTCCATCTTGTGTTTGTCCCTGGAGCATATTCTCATTACCAGTCTCTCCATTGGCTGATTTGTATCTATCCACTGCTCAATTTTCGGGGACTACTTTTTTTAAGAACTCCATCAGACCGCATATGTATTCCTGCTCTCAGACTCTCCCTCTTGTGTTTCAACCCCCCCCCCCCCCTCGACGGATGTAATTCATGTGCCCCACAATAGAGTGCTTTCTTTAATACTCTGCGGTCCTAATTTGTATCACGCACACAGGATGCCGTCCAACGAATTTAAAAATGGACCACACAATTTACAGAGCAGTTGAAACATCTGGAAGCAGCACGCACGTGTAACCCGCACACGGATTCGTGCTTTGCTGGGCTTGACTTACGTGAGAAGTGACATCATCTGGTTCTTGCTTCTCAAGTGCCCTCGATCTCGTGCACAATAGAGTGCGGCGCAGAGCAGTGTTTATGTTGCTAGTACACTGTGCAAACGTGGAGAACGCAGCCTCGTCATACCCGCGATTACATGTAAACAAGCAAGACCTTGAAACAACACGGCAACTCTCAACAACGCAAATCAGGTTTTGCAACAAAGTCCAGGGTGTTGAGTCAACGTGTGATGCCTTGTTACGAGAGCACCTCATTTTTCCTCCCTGAGTCTTCCTCAAATCATTATTTTTGGGTGCGGTAGTTCATTGAAAATCCCAGAATACCCTGAAGAGGTAATGGAAGCGTAGCGTCCCGATATAGAATCATTAGGCAACCTTAACACAAAGCACATTGGATGATAAAACCCCAGCTGTTTTCGGTTAGTAGTATGAAATGTGTCGATATTTAAAACCACAGGAAAGTGCATCATAAGGGCGGAAATGCGTTTATTGGGAGCAATGTGTTAATAGTGTGGATAACTGAAGGTGGTCTGTAGCGGCAGGCGGGGCTAAGACTAACAGAAACTGTGAAACATTTTTGAAGAAAGGTGCCGAAAGGACGGTCTGTATGCGCTGCGATAAACTTCTGTCCGTTGGCTAGCAAAGCCCAGAGTATCCACCTGGCCGGGGTGGCCCGGAGAACAGCACTGATTCCACAAGTAGCCTGGACTTGCACCTGTGTCATTAATTGACAGGCTGTAGGGAGCTGCCAGGAGTAAAGCAGCCAGTTTACATTTGCTGATTGATCCGGGTTTCCGGTTTCACAAAGGTGTCACTGCTGATTACTCATGCGTGCCACAGTCTTGCAGAGCTGGCTCTGGTTTCTGCCTACCAGACGGTTTTAGCTGTCTGTAAGCAAAAGCATCATGGGGAAAATACCAAAAGAGCACATCCGTTGCTTATAATTGGTTGGCTTTATTGTCAAACTTCATTTGCTTGCTTTGTATTTCATGGCTTGTAGGAAGGTGGAATCTGACTGCATGGTTGCCCCCACTTTTTTCCTGGTGTTTTGCTGGTTTTCGACTTAGTTTGTCTGGGATCCTGCTATTCAGGACCCCAGCCTATCTGCTTTCCCCTTTAAATTGATTGCCTGTACTTTAGGTACACTCCAGATTGGATTCTGGGGTACCCTTATGAGTCCCTAGTATATGGTATACTATGTACCCAGGGCATAGGTACCCCAGAGGCCTCCCAGGGGCTGCAGCATGTATTATGCCACCCCTGAGAGGCCATTCAAAATGACACAACAGGTCTGCTACTGCAGCCTGTGTAAGGTGGTGCATGCACCCCTTACTTAGATATAGGTTCACTATATCTATCCTAATCACTGCACATATAAGCCTATCAGTCACCCCTATGGCAGGCCTTATCAATCCTGAAGGCAGGGTGCTGGGTTTTATGTGAGAGGGTGCCCATGCATGAGCAGAGCCCCTCTGCAGCCTTCGGAACCACTATTCCGGGGTTGTCTGTGATGCAGCCAACCATATACTCTTAAGTGCATTATAACCTCGCAGTAAATGCTAACTTTAAAACGGCTGCAAGGAATTATGTCGTGTTTGGTGTCAAACACCTTGGAATCATACCTCCACACCAGTAACTGGTGTGGGAGGTATGATTCCTCCCTCCTAGAGGGAGAAATATGACAGCACCGGTACCAGCTTCACAGAGCCCTGGCATCACAAAATGGATGCTGCCAGCCACAGACACGAGTCTGCCCTCCTGCTGCTGGACGAAACTCCGGCAGGGGAGGCTGGACAATAGGTTTCCTGTCACAGGGAGGTGTGACCACCTCCCAGACAGGCTTTAGTGTATTGGGGCTGGGTGGGTGCACTCCAAGAGTGCTTTGATGTCTGCACTGGGGGCACATTTGGTGTCCCTGTGCATAGTCCAGCTCAAACCGGTTGCAGGGGCTACCAGCCCCTGCTCTGGCGCGAAACTGGACAAAGGACATGGGTGTAGCCACCCCTCTGTCCTGACCCTCCCATAGGTGGGTCCCCAGAGTTTGTCCCACCCCTTCCTTGGGTATAAAGTAGGAACCCCTGGCTACAGGACTTTAGATTTTACCTGGACTAAACTCTGCTACAGAAACCAAGTAACCTTCGATGATCTACGCTTTGCTGGACGACTGAAGAATCTCCCTTGGAGTAAAGGAGTTACTCCCCTGCAAGGCAGGCACCTCAACGCATCTGACCGGTTTGCATCTACGCAGCTCCCGACGGACTCCGAAGATTTTGCAACACAGGAGGTGGGTTTCCAAGCTTCCCCGAGGTCGACTAGTGCTCTCAGCAAACCTGAGACCCGCAGCCCTCGTGGGGACCGTGCAACCCAAATCCCTGGACACCGTGCACATTTGCAGCAGCATATGCTTCTAGGCAATCCCTGAGACTGTGCTTTGGGCTACTTGTAGTCCAAGCCCCGAGCAGTGTTTCCACCGAAGATTACTGGCCTACACTCCACGAGTGTTCCGTGGGCTGGTATTGTATGATTCCTCTCGAGGTCCCTTCGCGATTCCTGGTCCGTTGACCTGTGGGTCCCTGAGAAGGCAACTTTAACTTTCAGTGGGCTTCCCTGGTTGCTCCAGATGTGCCCTGACTCTCCATTGCTTGGGGAGTCCCCAGGACCTTGCTGGTCCTCACAGAAGCATCATTACTCTGACCGCGTGGGTTGCAGTTGCCAGGCTTGTTGGTCTCCAATCCGGAAACTGACCCCTCAGCACTTGACATCCTTTGTGGGAAAGCTCGCCTGCAGATCCTGGTTGTCGTCGACGTCTCCTGGTCCCCGTGGCTGCAGAGTCAAGCTTCACCTCTTCGCACCTGAAGCACCCGACATCGGTGGGCATTCGATTGCTCCGCTCCTGGTCACGTGAAGTTACCCAGACTTTGTCCCCTCTGCTTTCAGGTTCTTCTCATCTCCGATCCAGGCTTGGGTCACACTGGACACTTTTCTTCTCCACGGCAGCAGCACTTCTTCACATCACGTCATTGAAAACTACGAGGGTTTCCGACACCACTTGACCCCTATGCACCCGGCTTCCCTGGGCTAGGTAACACGGGTACCTTGGTACTCACAAGGGTGCTGGCCTTAGAACCTTCTAAGTTTAACTGGGTTTGCTTGAAGTCCTCTCCGAAGTGTCCTTAAACTCTAAATTTCCAACCGCGACTTTCCCATAGAGTTGTACGGAGCTCGCTTCTGTGTTCCCACACTGCACCCGTCCTCCGTGGGTCCCCTGTGTCACTACCTTGCGTGGTTCCTTGGGGTCCCAGCGATTCTACGTGCTCTAGGCCCTGTGTCTAATCAAGTCGTGGTTGTTATACCACTTTCTTAATATATGGTTTGGTCTCCCCCTGGAGCCCACTGTGTATTGTGCTATTTACTGTCGTTCTAGTACTGTAATATTGTGTGCCTTGTTCTCTAATCTCATAAAGAGGTTAGTAGAGAGTGTTTAGTAATACATACATATATTTTATATATACCTTGTGTGGTTCTCCTTTCATTTGGTCATTCAAGAGGTTATATACTGGTAAAACAAGCTGCTTTACATTCCTTCAAGACTTAGCCTGAAGGCTGCTCTCCACAGCTACCACTAGGATAGCTTTCTATAAAGGTTGTCTTTAACCTAATCATCAATAAGGGTCATTTGGACTGGTGCAAGGTGCCCACTTTAATTAGTGGACAGCATATACCAGGCCAACTTCTCACATGGCTTGCCTTTTGTCTGGTGTTTGTACCGCCCCTGGAGCAATTCCTGATTCCTCCTACCATCCATCTGATTGGCTGACTTGTACTCTTCTGCTGCTCACATGTAGAGAACTACTTTTGGTTTTCTTTCAGCAATCCAAGAGAGTGCAAGTGCTTTCCAGCTCTCTGGCTCATGTGCTGCTTCTCACCCCCAAACGCCCGCTCTCCTGTGTGTTCCACAACCCTCCATGACTTTTATTGTTTTTTCGGCCTCTCCCAGCCCAGCCTCAAACCCCTCCGTTTCTCCCTTCGCCTCCACATCCAATCCCCATTACTCCACTGCCATGTGGTCCTCCCACCCACTCATCTGTTGCTCTCTGAAATCCTCACCTTCTGTAACATTTGTTTTAAATTTAAAAAAAATTGCCAATATGCGTCTTTGAAGTGAGGGGGCTAGTGATAAAGCGCTATAGTGCTAGGTTTCAGGGTTGAATGAAGTGTCTTAAGCAGGGGTGGTGAGATAACAATCAAATTGAGTATTTAAAACCACAGCCCTCTCTCCCCTCTGCGTACGGTATCGGGGCAAGGATTAGGGTGGGTTTGCAGGCGTGGTAGTGTGAAAAGGAATGAGCTAACATCAGGGTCCTTCAGTACATAGTGGATCGTTCCTTTAGTGCTCTTAGTGCTCAAAGCAAAGGAGAAGTGCTTATTATTATACACTTAAGTCCGCCGCGACTCTTGCTTACATTAGAGGAGTCCTACAGATGGGACTAGTTTGGTGGTAAGCTTCCACATGTCCCGCGCATGGACACTTGAAACTTGAGGTTTCGGAAGAACTATTTGTGCAGCACATTAACAGCAGTATGCATGAGTTGTCTAAGTGTGATACTTTGAACACTACATTACACTTTGTGTGCTGTGGTTTGTTCACATGTGTATTTGCAGTGCTTCAAGTTCTTACACTTAGCATGCAGCAGTGAAAATATACAAAGCTACAGTAGCATGGCAGCCTCCATGGGCACAGCGGCGTGGGCACAGCGGCGCTGCTTTTGCTACATGTCCTGGCGAAATGCCGAGTATCCAAAGCCCAGGCAGGCGAGCTGTGATTGCCTCATTGGGTGGTACCAATGCCGGTGTTTATGCCAGTGCTTACACAAAAGAGTAACGGCACATCAGCTGCGGGTGCTTGGGAGCTGCATCTGCCTATGGAATACTTACCATCTGGCCATGCAATGCAGAAACACATTGGCATTGACAAAATAAATAGCTCTCGTATTGCGGAGACCTGTTGGCTTTGCCAATGCTTGTCCCTTCATTGGAGGCCATTCTACATTAGGCTCCCTCCAATCAATTAATCATGTCCGCAGCCCATTACCGTGCCACTCAACAGGTCAAGCCCTGTTATGCCTCTTGTTTCTGCCTCATCTCCAGCGGCACAGCCTCTAGTTATATCCCTCAAAGCACAAGTGGGTTCAGGAAAAAACTACACAGGGGGCTCTCTTGTCATGCTTCTGATAACTCATGTCCATTCATTGGGTGTCACCCTAGTTTTTACTTCTTTCCACTTGCCTGTATAGGGGAACAGGCCTGCACCCTCTGGCCCCTCTGCCCCCTGCTGCTGTCTCGATCCTCTTGCTGCCACGTTTGTTGAACCAGGGCCATGCACCTCTCCTCAATGGGCCCTCATTGCCACCAGCATCTGCAGAATATCGGGTAATGCCACCACCCGGGTGCCCTAGTCTTTGCACCGCCACAGCGTCAGATGCACCAGAGCCTTCTGAAGCCTTAAATGGAGGCTTTTAGCCAGGTTCTCCCTGACTTGGTGTGACCTCTGCCACTGCTTAACTGACTCTGCAGCCCCATCTTGGGCCGCACTCCACATTCTGCTCTCCTCAAGATGGTGGGTGCTCTTCTGAGTCATAGCTGCTGTTTCAAGCGGGCTGCATTTTGGCTCCTAACAGGCTCTTGTGTCAGCCCTTGCGTCGGGCCAACAATGGGGTTTATTTACAAGCCCCTTGCGCCACTTTTGCGTCATTTTTAACATGGGAAAAGTGACACAAAAGTGGCGCAAGGGGCTTGTAAATAAGCCCCAATATCTTTAGGTAGCACTTGGGAGGGGTTTACAGACACCCGAACGGGCCGCTTTTCAAGTTTAGGCTTGGGTGGAGAGGAGAGATGTGTGTTCAACTAGGTTGCCATCTTGACTCTGCCCCCATAATATGATCTTTAGAATGATCTGACCATTATTCTTATAGTCTTGCTAAGCTCTTTTCCAGATATCACGGCAGTTATTGGCCCTGTGCCGGGACTATTGGTTCACAGGCCCCAACTGCACCAAACTATTGGCCCACTTTTTAATTGTTTGTGTTTTCTTAAGCAATTAAAACAAAAAAAGAAGCCATCAGCGGTTTGTCCACCCTCCATAAGGGCTATGCACCTCTTCCAGTTCTAATCCCCATCAGGGGAATCAGGCAGACACACTCATTCCCCGTAGATAGGTCAAGTCCATCCTTATCTAGCCGCCCACCCACAACACATTCACACTACTCAACTCCTCACTATGCGGAAAACACCACCACCGGGGCAGGGGGGAGGGAGGGCTTCAGGGGAGTTTGGGGAGAGGGGGGGGTTCTGAGTTTATAGTTTCTTGTTCTTGCGAACTATGGACCTAAAATGAGCATCTTCTTTGCTGAAATATGGGGGGCATGCATGGTCCCTGTGATACGAGCAACTGGACTGCAATTAGCTGACTTCTCTGCCCTAGGGGTTTGCATGCTCTACTGCCCCAATGTTGTTCTATTTGATTTTGATGCTGAATAATAAAAACGAATTTTGACAAAAACAAAAAAGAAGACACCATGTCAATAATCTACTCCATATTACTGACACAGGAAGCATAGGGCTAAGGTTTTTGTTTGTGTCGCTCTTGTTTTTGACACTGTAGTCACTAGTTGCAAACCATAGAAGGAGCATTTGGACTTACTCTGGAGAGAGTTAGTGCCTTTCATAAGAACAAACCCCATCAAGTAAAGATGACCCAGCTTATCTCTAATCCAAGAAAGCTTACTTGAAGAGTTGAACAGGGTTCAATGGTCTCCTCTTATCAACACCTACCTTAACTCCCTGACAGACCTTTTTCATGATCTTCAGCTGATGGTCAGAGTGAAGAACTTCGCTTTCAAACAAATTTCGTTACGGGTGAGTGTACCAGAGCTGGCTCCAGCTTAACGGGAGCACATAGATCATCTTGGTGGGAACTAAGCTAGGCTGAAAAATCACACCTGGCACTCCGATCCCATATGTATATTAGCTCAATAAATCACTCGACAACCAGAAATAAAGGATTTAGGGGCATATTAGCAAGAACCTGCGATAATTATCGCAAAGCTTGCTTAGCGCGCGTTTTTCTATCGCCGGCTATCGCTGGATATTACCGCGGAGATAACATGCTATTAGCAAGGTTTATCTCCAATGTGATAAAATATCCAGCGATAGCGGCGAAACCCAGCAATAACGCGAGAAATCCAGCGATAGATTCCTCGCGCTAATGCTGGGGACTTAACCTTGCAATCCACCTCCCATTGACTATTATTGTTAAGTCATGCTTTTACCAGTTCTAAAAAACCAGCGCTAATCGCGGTTAGCGCGCGTATTTTTATCGCCTCGCGGTTATTGCTAATAGGCGATAGCGATGTTAGCGACTGTTTTCAGTCGCTGTTAGGTTGGGAACGCCTACCTTGCATGTCATTAGCGATAAATATCGCTGACATGCAAGGCGATGTAATTCCCAGCCTCTAACGCCTGAAAGCTGTCGCTAACGCCTGTTAGCGACAGCTTGCTAATAGGGCGTTAAAAATATCGCCGATTTAGCGGCAAAAAGTGCCGCTAAATCGGCGATAAAGCCCTTGATAATATGCCCCTTAGGCTTTTATCTTGAAACCAAACAATGTATTGGTATCCAAGTCAAGGTTATGGCCTACCTCTCACAACTGAGGACAGCAATTAATATGATCAGCTCCATTTTAGAATTGAATTTATAGTCAGTTCTCAGATTAATTATGGGAACACCCTGTACCTTTGAATCACAAAAAAAGAGCATATCAACTGCAGTGACTACAGGATATGGGTCATTGGTTAATTTGTTTGGCCTCTGTAAGCACAATATCTGTTGGCTGGCCTTAAGTGGGACCCAGAATACAATTTAATACCTTTTGTATTATCTTCAAGGATGGTAAGGCAGTCCTCCAGCACATCCACTGGAACCCATCAGAATACATGAACCCCTAGCAGTTTTAAGAACTGGCCACCAAAACCTCTTGACACGGCTACCTTTCAAACTCCACACTATGAGAGGTGATGGTCGGGCTGTTACAGTGCAAACTTCTTGAATCAGTTACCTGCCGGTCTACACACACGTTGTACCAGCTGCACTGGGTTCAAGGTAAAAGTTAAAACGCCTTTTCGTCCAGGATGTTGTGATTTACTATTTTTCACACATTTCTCTCCCCTCTGTTTCCACTAGTAATCCTACAGGCGATTTAATTTAGGACAAGGCAGCATTGTGTTCATTTCTGCGCTTCAAGTCCCGGGACTGAAGTAGCAAAAGAAATCAAGGTCAGAACGCAACCGTGTTAGAAGACACAAAAGTTATAAATATGCACTTTTTCTCTTTTTGCTCCCACTGTGCCTTCTGCAACACACTTGTCCCACGAATTTGTCTATAGTGACATAATCGCATTTTTTCCAAACAGGCACAGGCTTCTAGAGAGCTACTGGGCTGGGGTAGAGTCAGTACTGTCAGCCTGGAATTCTCCTTCAGTCACTGTAGCCATTCCAGCCTCTGTCCATCCACAGTGTCCAGAGCACAGCTCCTCCCTCAGGTCTGTGCATTTTGATCCAGACCACTGGGATCTTATTTATGAAAGAGTTGCGTCACGTTTGCACCACGCAATGTGGTACATGCATGACGAAAACCTCTAAATCAGATTTTTGAAGCCACGCAAAGCCACTCTGCGAGGCTCTGAGTGGCTTCAAAAACCTGGAGTAATGCAACACAACGTTGCGTTACTCTGCCCTAGGGAGGTGTTCCATGGGCGTTGCGTGGGTGTTTCCACCACTCCCATGGATTTTGACATATCCCCAGATTTACAAGAACTTGTAAACCTGGGGATGCGCCAAAATAATACACCTTCTCAGGCTAGGGGTAACGAGGAGAAATCTCTATTTCTCCTCGTTTGCTTCTCTTTCTATGTGTGCTGCATTATGCAGCACACATGGAAGGATGAATATGTCTCCCAGGATTGTTTTTGTGCAGGAAGGTGTCACTTCCTGCACAAAAACAATACTGCAAACCTATTGCCGTAAATACGTTGCATTCTTGCCCTTTCCCTGTCACTCAGTGCAGCGCAGCAAGGTGATTTGCTGCGCTGCACTGCGTCATAAACTCATAAACGAGCCCCTGGGTCTTTAGACCTACGCACTGCACCATGCCAATAAAGGGACTGTAAACCAGTCCAACTTTTACTGACAACACTTGAAGTTTTCTGGAACCCTGTAGTTTCGCTTTCCTCAAAGTGCCCCCGACTCCTCTTTTATTACGGCTGACAGTCCGGGAGTGCGTCCTTCTAAGAGACAGCAAACAAACAACCCTGGGAGCGGAAGTAGATCTTTAAAATAACACAGCAGCGAGGCAACTATGGGTACGTCTAATTATAGCCTGTACAGTAAGTGTGCGTAGATGCCAGGGCAGGGAAGTGCAGCTTTGGACATTCCAAGCCGAACGTCCCTCCCAGCGTCTCTCGCGCACGTAGCCCAGGAGTATTCGGGGTCAGAGGTGAAGCGTGGCTGTGTCATTCCTTTAAAAGAGGCTTTTACAACACAGTCGGCTTACACCTGTCCCTGCCAAGGAGAAGGCAGACTGGGACCGATGAAAAACTGCTTCTGCACAGCAACAGTATAAATATCCGACCTAAAAACAACCCTCCCCTCCAAAAAAGGTGTCAGGGAATCCCGTGTAGGGTCCTCTAGCAGACATCTGTCTTTGCACCAGCCTCTGACTGCCGCAGCCCTGCCTTTTAATCCAGGGCTTTAAGTGGAATGAAAAAAGTGTGCGTAGTCTGTGTAATTAAGGGCGTGGCTTATGTAATTAAGGGCGCGGCCTAAACATGTGTAAGTCAATTTCTGTGATTCCCAGAATGTGTCACCCGTCAGGTATTTTGATTCCTCTCTGAGCTTTCTGTTGTTGCATCCAGATATATAACCCCATACCTGGCACACACCTAAAACCAGCCACACTAATGTTTTTTTTAATTTTTTTTTTTTCACAGAGTTTTATATAGCGCGAACTTGACCCGAATCAGGTATCAGAGTGCTTTACATAGCACCAGTTGCATTACATGAGGACACATTCATTTTTGTTTGGCACGGGGAGATTAAGTGATTTGCCCAGAATCACAGGATGTTCAGCGTCATTGCCGAGACTCGAACCCGGTTCCCCAGATTCGAGGTCGACCGCCCTAGCCCTTAGGCCAACTCCTCCCCCCGGTAATGGTTGTTAGCCGTTTAAGATAAATGAGCAACACTAATGATTTAATTGTAAATAATATCGAAACATTTTCAATTCTAAAATCGTTAGACTGTAAATTAAATTACTGAAGCCTGTGAAAGGGTTAGTGGTCTTCAGAGTGGTTCAATCACTCCCGTTATGTTCACTTTGTTAGACATGGGTGAACAGTAGCCTTGGGCTGCTGTTCACTTGACAGTGCAGGAACATTCAGAAATCTATTAAACAAACGGGCATACTTTATGTACATGATAACTAAAGTAACGGTAAAGAAGAAAAGAAGGTATCCTAGACAACTTATCTTTAGGTACACCTTTAGTTTTAAAGACATCTTGCACTAAACATGTATAAACTCTCTGCAAACTTCAAAAAAGCATATTTTATTAACAAGCATGAGCGTTTTACCTTAGTAGATCAGATTGTCTCACTGCATTGAAAGGCATTTACTAGCAGTGATAGTTTTCAAACATGATCTTGGAAACATACCTCCCCCATTCTGAAAACAATGCCATTAGTGAACCAAGAAGCTAATTTGTCAGGTGCACCTTATGCAGGGCTTTAAGTGGGGAAAAAAACTGGGGGTGCTCTAAAAGGGGCGGGGCAAACCTCTTAAAGGGGTGTGGCCTATCCAAGTAGGGGCGTGGTCTAAATAAAGATATGTATGGCCGGTGCTCAGACCCGGACAGACCCGGCCCACTTAAAGCCCTGTTCTTACTGATCTGTGTGCCCTCTAACTTTTCGCTAAAAAGAACTTTATGCATTCATTTGACATAAATGACTAGCACATTTTACTCTGGCCACATCCCTGACTTTAAACATGTCTTCACTTTAAGTGTCCTCCAGATGGTTGGTGGAAGCATGTCGCAGAAAGAAAGCACACACCAGAAATGGGTATCGATTTCATTTATACCAACCAGCATAACTCCTCAAAATTATTATCTTTTAAGTCAAACAGTGAAATCCCCCAGATTAAAGAAACTGACGAGTACAACATCTGCACGTCTATTAGACTGACTGACCTGCCTGTTGAGCAGTGCAGAGTGTGGGGCATTTCAGAGGTGTTCTTACGTTTTGAAAGAGAGGGCTGGTAATTACTAAAATATGTTCGGAACTATAATCTTCCACCGTCATGCAGTAGCGACCATGGTATGCAAGAGAATTTTCTTCTGATCTCATGGGCCACTCTTTCTGCCAATGATATCACAGTAAGTCATGGTAACGACTCCTATATCTAAGCAGCATTCGTTGTTATCCTGCTAAGGAGCTAACCTGACTGCATGTTGTGCCAATTGTATGAATGATGAATCTGTTGTGTTTAGGTGCCTGATCGCAGAGTATTGTTCTTGGAAATCAATGGGCTTTCTTTATGTTATTTCCTTGCACCTGCTCTGTTTTTGAAAGTGTTGTCTGCAAAGAGCAAAGTGTGGATTTTGCTTTGCCATTTCGTTCTATTTTCCCATCTTCAACACTTCAGATTTTCCCTAGAGCTGGCTGTCTGATATAAAAAAAAGGTCAAGTGTTGGCTGGTAACACAAAGGGATAGCATGCTACGCCGTTTTTCTAAAGCACGACAATAGTAGTGTTTTGCAGAAACATAAACCCCGCAGAAATATCAATTGAGGGTGTTAATAAGTGCGATAAAGAATCAAGGGACAGTGAAAGAACTGAAGGGAACAAAACAGGCGTGGAAAGATCGAGAAGCAAAGGAAACAAAACAAATCCAAGGGCTAAAAGAGAATCAAAGAACAGAAAAAGACTTGGATAACAACCGATTCTAAGGGCAGAAAAATAAATGAATAGGAAAAGAATCAAAGGTGACAACGACAGAAGATTAAAATAAGAGAAAAGTTAAAAAAAAAGAATTGAAAGAACAAACAAAAACTGGAGAGAAAGTCGTTCAAAGGTGATAGAAAGAACTGGACAGAAAATTAATCGAAGAAGAGGAAATAAATCAAAGGAGAAAAGAAAGTAATATAAAAGAATCAAAAAGGTGAAAAGGAGCCCAAACCTTGCTTAGTAAAAGAATGAAAAGAGGGAGAAAAATAATGACATACGCCAGAGAAGTGGTTATGAACAAGTTATACTGCGAGAGTAGCAGAGCACACTGTTTACAGCTTAACGTGAAGGCAAAGATTTGATTCATTACTCCTCCTTCACCCAAGAGACTTCCGTCTATTTGAGACAGCAGTAAAAACCATGAGAAAATAAGTGCGCATGAGAATTCAAACTCTGTACAAGGAGGGGTGGAAAACAACAAAGCCTCGTTAACATATATATGGTCTTTTAAAGACCTGTGAAGTACTCGGGCGCGCTTGTGTGTGTGCCCAGGAAGCTGTCTCAGCCCGGGCTGACACACTCGAGGGGGGGGGGGGCTGAAGCCCTTTCAGTCCTTTCAGCCTGATCTACAGCGTGCACAAAGGTCAGCGGCCTCAGGATCTAGCCTGGCAATTCTAGCTAGAGCAAAATAAGTTTGGTGCTAGAAAAAAAAGGAAAACGGACTACCTCTGCGAGGCCCGAAAATAGAGCCCGATAGAGACCCGTTTCGAGGCCCCCTGAAAATAACTGCCGGTGCTCAGACCCGGACAGACCCGGCCCACTTAAAGCCCTGACCTTATGTGTAGCCTTGGCTGTTATATAATTGGAACAACATTATAATTTATTATATAAAACACAAGAGAAGGCTTTTAACTGCAAACATCCTGAACTCGTATTTTTTTTAAGGGGCTCTCATATGTGGTAATGAAGAAGTAAGAGGCAAAGTGAAATTAACTGATTGCCTAGGATCACATAATTTCGTCACGTGAGGAAGACAGGACTGATACCAGGTTTTCTGGTTTCACATTTTGCAATTCAGCCACCAGATGAGCATCTCTTTCCCTCTCATGTTTTACATTAGAAGTTAATGGTTTGACTTTAATTCTTGGTGCATAAGAATAGAGTGTTGGTGACAGACAGAAGTCACGTGAAGGCTTGGTTTGTTGTCTACACCATGCATCTGCATTGCGCCCCTCTACGCCCCTTTCATCACCCTGACCCTCTTATTGCTGTAATCGGTGCAGCCCTCGGGCAAGCCACAGACAGTACTTTGTGGCACCCAGGGAAATGTTTGCAAGTACCCATGCTTTACGGCATTAAAGCTTAACACTTCATCTTTCGTTCTTGGAGCATGGGACTAGAGTCTGGGTGACAAGCAGGGTCCACATTGTATTTTTGGAATTTTTACATAGCATGAATGTTGGCCATGGAGCCATAAGAGAACTTCAAAACAGACATAGACTACAGTCATTTTTTTCAAGCATGGAGATTTGTCTGGATTCGCAGGATGCTGAGCCAAGACCCGGATTGAAGCCTGGCTCCCCTTCATACATGGCAGGAGCTTCAGCCACTACGCCTCGTCGCCTCCTGTGAAATCTCGGCTCATTTTGAGCTTGAGTTTCCATGAGGCTCTTGAGCTGAGCAGAGCCAGGCCTTTGGCTCAAGTTTTCAATGACTTGCCTACATCTAATAGCATGCAAAAGAGGTTAATGTGAGAAGGGTCAGAATACATGCAAAAATGTAAAAAAACATTTGAAGAGTGTGAGTCTGGAAGAGGAGAAATTGATGTGACGGAAGAGAACAGCTGACATATGGTAAGAGGCTAGGGGGGAGAAGAGTGGTAAAGAGCAGCATATGGAGTGAAGATGTAGATGTAAGAGGGGCAGAACCAGAAAAAAGAGGCTGGGGAAAAGGGACAGATTGCTGTAAAGGGGGCCGACTCAGCAAAAAAAGTGAGACAAGAGAAGGTGAGAGGCTGGGTGGAAAGATGAGAGGAAAGGAGTAGAGCATTGAAGGGAAAGATGAATGCTAGAGTGGCAGAATCACAAAGAAGGGAAAATGCTTGAGGAAAGATAGGTGAACAGGAGATAAGGCAGGGGTAAAGTGGATATCAGAGCGGGCTGAAGCAGCAAGAGTAGGTAATAGGCCGGGAAAGAGACGAGGTGAAAAGTAGAGTATGGAGGGGTGAGGTGGATGTGAGTGGGCACAATCAGCAAAAAAAAAGTAAAAGGCTGGAGAAGAGATAACAATGTTGTTGAACCAGTGTGTGCTGCTAAGTCCATTGAGCCTTCTGCCAAAGTTTGCAATTTCCTATACCTTTATTTTCCTGTTAAAAAATATTTTTAAAAATGTGTCTTAGTTTTGAGATGAATGTGTCATCCTTCACAAAGGGTTGTGCTCTTGAACCATCCTCAATGTGTCTGCTGAATTTCAGCCTGCTCTCTGTGTACTCTATTACCTCTGTTGACCCTTCAATTAAATCTCACTCTCAGTGGGACCCTTTGCTGTCCATGTCCTGATCAGAAATCTAGAGATCATAGCTCCTGTCCAAAACTCCTTTTTCAATATCTTGCTTGCCTCGTCATACGTTCCTACCAATGAAAAAGCTGAACAAGCTGTTGTTGTTTTTCTGCTCAAAAAACCTTCAGCAGTCTCAAAACGTCTCTGCACCTTCTGACATCGCTTTGCTACCTTTTTCTCAAATATCCCACAATATTTTTCCGTAAAAGGAAAAAAGCTGAAGTATATTGTGAGACCGTTTCTTTGGGTCAGGAGCAATAGGTGATTAATTGGCAGCAACAGTGGAGGATACCGTTGTTTATGATTGCTGTTTCAGTACTGCCTTTCACTTCATTTGTTTGAGTTATTTCTTTTAGAAACTTGTCTCGCCAACTTTGGCAATAAAGAGCAGTGAAAGTTTATTCCTGAAGGTGATAAAGGTATTGGAAGTAAAATGCAGTACGTCACTTTAATCATACCCGATAAGCACCTTATCCAACCAGCCTAGCTATGTCTTTTAAAAGGGACTGATTTAGATCAGGTGGTAATGGAATGAAACATTTGTTCTGTGACTAATAGTCCCCCACCACCCAACAAATGTCTGGCAATATCTCTGTGTGTGCAAAGTATCCTGCAAAGTGATAATGGACAGTGGTCCACCCTGCAAGACGTAAGTGCTGCGAGGCCCAAGGAAGGGGCTAGATTCAAATAGGAAAGACAGAGAATTCGCATTTAATTGATGTGCTTTTGGCTGGGCCACTTGGTGAGGTGATTTTTAGGTCTCGCCCTGAAAGCCAGCGCTTCAGCGCTGGCTCTGGGTGAGACATTTTGTAGTGTGGGCTTGCAGAAATGCGACCACAACTTTTGGCTGGCCTAGAGCATGCGAGTACGCGCAGAGTAGCGCGCATTCCTCGCATGCTCCAGGCCATCTGCCTTTGATGTCACTTGCTCCTCCCCCTCCCCCACCACGGAGCGCTTCTCGGGGCCGCGCGGCCGTGTCACTTTCACGGCCGCGCGTAACTTGTTCTCCCGCTCCTCCCCTCCCCCACCACAGCGCGCGGCCAATGCTTGTTTTAACTTTGTTTTTTTTTTTCTAACTTTGAAACTGAGCGCAGCGCCCACTTCAAGGACACCGCGCTCAGTGTTGAAGTTAAGAAATATATCAAGAAACCGAGCGCGATGTCCATGAAGCGGCGCCGCGCTCAGTTTTAAACTTAAGCATTTGCAATGCAATCGGACCGATTACATTGCAAATGCTTGTTTGTTTTGCATGCGCGCGAATAGACCTGTGAGCACAATTCCTGAATCTGAACACATCACTTTATTATACAAAGCAGGCAATACATACGCTAAAGCTGCGAATAATAAACCCATCCTCGGCCGTGCAAAAGTAAAATGGGTCCCGTGTGTGTCTGGGGTCCCGTGCGAGCGGCGCTCCAAGTGTCGAGGTCCCGTGCGCAAGCTTTCACCAGTGTTTATGAAGCTGCGCAGTCTCGGGACCCAGGCACAGCTCCCGCCCCTCTCTCTTCCTCCAAACATCCCCTCTCACAGCTCTTGCCCTCACTCGCCACCACTAAAGTCATAGGGGAAATGTGTCAGTCTGTCTGAAAACACAACACGTGCCGCCCGAGGAAACACATCGAAATGGCCTCTTAATTGTTCTTTCTCAGTCTAAAATCTTTCAATTTGTATGGGCTGGTGTAGCACCTCCTGCACCCCGTGCTGCAGTGCCGCTGTGTGACAAACAGATGGTTAAGAATTGTTCATTCTACATTTCGGCAATTGTTTGGCACTGTCAGTCCCCAGACCGGTTAAAGCGCTTTCATTGTTTACACTTCTTACAATTATTGGGGAACTGAGGGTGGGCACTTTGATTCCTTGCCTCGTGCACGAGTATCCCCAGAGCCCCCCCGCCCCCCTTCACTGAGAGGGTGTGCCTTGCGTCGTGTCCAACCACCCGCTAACACGAGTGGTCAGTTTGGCACAGACCAGTGCTTGTCTTCCATACCTGCCCTTCCCTTCTCCACTTCCTATTTCCGGTTTTCTCCTCTCCCTCCCCATTGGCCTCGCAAGCTCACCTTTACTTCCAAACCTCCCACATACCTTTCATTCCACCCCTTTCGCCGGCCTGCCTAGCTTTAATTTCCAGTAGAGAATGCTCTAGCAACTGAGGAGCCTGCCAGGGGTCACTCACTCCACCTCCAGTCAGAGGTTCACGTCCTCCCTGGGCTCGCTTTCTCTCTGTGTCAGCCTGGGCCGCTCCCTCCCTCTAGCCTCCTCCCCCTTCGTCTTGCAGTGCTTTTTTCCCCCCTTTTCTGAATGAAGGGAAATTCAAGGCGTGCACAAGTCTGTGATGACAAGCGAGTGTGAAACTTTGGTGGATATTAATTTAAAAACTGAACGGTGATTGTTGGGGGGAGGAGTGGGTTTATTTACTGAACTGACGTGAAACCGAGGTCGGTTATGGGCGACTTGCTGTGTGTCACTAACAGCGCCACGGGCGCCTTGATTGTTGAACGAAACAGGTGGGAGCCGTAGGAATCCTGTCACCTCAAACTGTCCGCCTCTCAAAGAATTAATCGGAGGCAACGGTTTGACCTGAAGGTGAAAAGATTACCTATGCCACACACAGGAGTCGTTCGCGATTTGTATTGTCAGACTGAGAAGGAGCGCGAACGCGCAACGATTTCTCCTTCTCCTAAGCTGCCGGTGCTTCCTGAAGTTTCTTCATGCTGGTCTTGGCAAGGTGAACAGGCAACATGGACAGATTCCGCTCGGTAGGAATGCGCCATACTTATTTGTTAAAAAGTGATTTTCTTTTAATACAAATCAGGCCTAAGCAGTAGTTGTTTGTATAGGGGTCCGTAAAAACTGATGACAGGCCTGGTGCTGCTAGACGATCCTCATGCTCCGCCTTGCACCCTTCTCCCCTCCGCCTTGCACCCTTCTCCCCCATTGCCTTGCACCCTTCTCCCCCTCCGCCTTGCACCCTTCTCCCCCTCCGCCTTGCACCCTTCTCCCCTCCCCTTGCACCCTTCTCTGCCTTGCACCCTTCTCCCCTCTGCCTTGCACCCTTCTCCCCTCTGCCTTGCACCCTTCTCCTCTCTGCCTTGCACCCTTCTCCCCTCTGCCTTGCACCCTTCTCCCCTCCGCCTTGCACCCTTCTCCCCTCCGCCTTGCACCCTTCTCCCCTCCGCCTTGCATCCAAGCATTGGCATAGCCAATAGGTCTCTCCTTTGGGACCTTATAAGTGTTTAGCCATGCAACAGTTGATTTTGTTGCACCAAAGATATTGTGCTGCATAACTAAATACTTAGAAGGTCCCAAAAGCGAGACCTATTGGCTATGCCAATGCTTGTTTATTACTGTGGATAAACTGGTCTCTTTGCTTGGGCTGGCTTGGACGCCGGTGCACAACCGAAAAGGATGCTATAGTCTGACCGTGCTCACATAGCCAGCCTGCTTATTGTCATATGCAGAATGACAATGGGCCGGACTCGGCAAGCGCAGTATGATGTGCACCTCCTACCACAACAAATAATCCCAGACCTAGGGGAGTGACGGCGAGGCCTGGGGAAATGGCTCCTTCTCAGGAGCACAGTTAGAATTGGCCTACTGTGGGAGATGAGGGGAAAAAATGGAGTGTACAGGAGATGGGGCTGTGGGGTGGAGGGTAGCTAAGAAGCGAAGAGGCATCCATAGAGTACATCAATGCACATGGAGTGATCTGCCGAACACTGTGCCTATGCAAGTAGTTAACCAATAGGTTCAG
Organism: Calotriton arnoldi; assembly: GCA_963921515.1. Classification (NCBI taxonomy): domain Eukaryota; kingdom Metazoa; phylum Chordata; class Amphibia; order Caudata; family Salamandridae; genus Calotriton; species Calotriton arnoldi. Next base: position 63,844 of record CAWUFW010000598.1, on the reverse strand, counting down.
GGAGAAAGAGCTTTCATTGGAGGTTGGAAGACAAAAAGTGTTTGGTTAGGTAACTGGGAAGTGATTGGAGTGACTTGTGGTTGATGGAAATGGTCTTATAAGGGTCTTGCATTCAATTATCTCTTTAACCAAGAGCCAATGGATTTACCTGAAGGCAGGCACAATTTGGCTATTTCTTAAGCTAAATGAGTTGAGTCGCATGGCTCTAGTCCCTCTGCAATTTGGCAAGTGTCTTCTCGGATATTAAGGACATGTGACTTTTTTTTCAAAATGTGAATCTCTGGTTTTACTTTTTCTTTAATTTGAAAGTCAAGCACTACCTCCCCCAACCTACCTATTCGACATTGCTACATTTCTTTTCCACATAGCTGTAAACTGCACAGATTCTACAGTAGTAAGTCCTGTTTTGTTGCTTTAATGTACCTCTTTAGCAACTGGCTCCCAGTATAGCTTTGGCTATCTTTTTTCTATGGCCACAAACTGTTTTCAGTTTTAGCCATCTCTTCTGTATATCTTTGTCAGTTCAGCTCTTTGCATCTTTAAAAAATGAAATTTGAGGCTAATTGCTGTGTTTATGGCCTCGGTGTGCAGGTGTGGGCCAGGCTTTGGTGCTACTGGCTGCCAATATATTTGCCACCCCACTTGTGTATGACATTTATGCTGTTGCCACGTCTTATTTTTTGGGATCTGTGCTTTCTAATTGCTGCAGCTCTTCTTGCAGGTCACTCACCTGATCTAGCATGTATCTGTTTGTGTTGATCTCCCATGTCTGCTAAAAACCAAATGCCTTATCTTTAACTTCGCTTGTGTAAAGGAAGGGCTGAGGAGTCACTTGAAGGCCCACTGGTTAGTTCCGGGCAGTGGCGGCTGGTGTGGCTCGCGGGTGGCGGGGCAGGTGGGGGTCACGGGGGGCGATTTCGGACGGTGGGGGGAATTTAAAAAACTTACCTTGAGGCCTCTGCTCCAGGAAAAGGAAGCAGGCAGCCAGGTTCCCCCCTCCTAAGGGTCTGAGCGCCGTGGCACAGTGCTCAGCCAGGGGCTGGAGGGGTGGGCATGTTCTCCATGCAGGCTGTAATGCAGTCTGCATGCAGAACGGGGAAAATGCGCATGACTGGTTTCGGCGGCCCGATACTCTATGAGTATTATTTGCTTTTTTTGTTCTAATCTTTCACTAGTGTTCAATGACCAATTTTAAGTTTTCTCAATAACTTTTCTATCATCTCTGTACAAGAGTGAACTCTTAATTTTATAATTTACTGATATAAATTATTAATTTCTGCTGTTATATATCCCTATATTTAAATAAGAGATCACAGGAGGTGAATATTTACACTTTGATGTGAGAGTTAGCTTCTCTGTTTTTTAAGTAGTCCGCTAACATTTTATCACACATAATAAATGTACATAAATTTGTTTAGAGGTTTTTTCTAAATATACACCTGCTTTTCCCGCTCTTTTAATTATTATGTTCATTCTTCCAATTTATTAGTTAGTTTACTATCAGGAGTGACTGCTTTGAAATGTTTATTTTCTCTAGTTCCATGATTTTTGTATTATATCCAGTTCATGTCTGATTTTTTGTTTTATGAGCTCCTATGTCCACAAGTATGCTTTCTAAGGAAAGTTTCTTAAAGTCCAACTGGATTATTCTGGAGTCACAAGAAGATTCATTAATCTTATCACTTAGATGCCATATTTTCAGTTTACGCATAAGAAAGCATAGATCAATGGATGTATGTAAACATACATTGTTCAGACAAAGATAGGTTCAGCAGTTTGGATTTCTGTTTATTGAATGTTAGATCTGGTGATTAGAAGAAAAGCAATCCTCAAATAGCTCTAGTGTGGAGGGGAAATAATTGAAAATTCAAGGCACACTGGCTTGTGTATGCACCATAGACCATAGACCATCTAAGAGCCAGATTTTTACACAGCTATTTTAATGGGGAAAAGGTTTTAAGGGTCTGAATTTATGGGAAGATTATCTCTCCAGAAGTAGATTCAGCAAGAAATTGAAATCACGACCAAGAATTATTTTTGAGTCTGCAAGAATCTGGTTGAGTTTACCTTTTAGTTCATTCCAGAATCTGGACAGGTCTTGTGGAGGGCAATACACATTAAGAATGTATACGGAAGAAGAATACCAGTGGTGACGGCAATACCATTTGTAGTGGCAAGGAAGGCTTTTTTTCCCTGACCCTGCTAGGGGGAGTTGCCTATTAGCCTCTCCAAACTTTTGAAAGTAGTGTGCTAGTCCTTTGCAACCAGGCCGTTCGCCCCTCAATGAATGTTGCATGTGTCTACCTGTCTGTGTGTGTAAAGGATATGTGTGTGGCGCTTGTGTGACACATAGTCACACTGAAATCCATTTTGTGTTTCCTACATCCAAGTATTACCTAAGAGGGAGGAGTGGAGGAAGCCCCGGACAGCAATGTGAATTTTAGGGTTCCTCCAGGACATTCTGGGGATCCTCTCTAGCGGGTCAGAAATCGGAGAGGAGAGGAGAGGGCCTCTTTAAAGTTTAGGGAGTTTCCTCTGCCCTTTCCTGGCCTTTTTTATTTGCTAAAAGGACTACTACCTCCCACAGGTTAAGAGGTAGTTGAGTGTGGCAGCCTCACTTTCATGTATGCCCTGATTTAAGTCTTTCCTGACAGGAGAGGGAAATTTCAATAGCCTGCCATGAGATGCTGCTGCCAATGCCAAATGACTGCAGAGAAGGAGCACCTTAGGTGTCCCTGCAGGAGGACAGCAAAAGGTGCTGAGGAGTTGGGGTGCTGTGATAGCCGATGCAACCCAGGCAGAAACTACATCACTCCTGGAGACGCGTGGAGTTCAGGTGACTCGGGCGCACCAGCAGTATATGCTTTGCCATTAAAAGAGGCATCCGAGTCTTTCATATCTCACAGAATTCACCACCAAGGATAGAAATGTGCTGCGTCCTTCTGACCCCAGAGGGGGCTGGAGGGGGACAACCTAATTTTTGGGGACTGAAAACGATTACTCTTGAGCAAAAGCATGAATTGACCTGCAGGAGCCCCCCATGGACATCTCAACTGAGATTCCCCTTTGGGGGGCTAAAGACCAATGAGCTTTACCGTATAAGACGCGTCCATAGGGAACACTTTAGACTATTATACAGGTTACTGTAGTTACTAAATTATAAGTGGTACATTGCTTAGGATGCCCTCTGATGATTATGTAGAGTAATTGCAATGTGTGTTAGTAATAAAGTACTTTTCATTTCCAAAATAAAGTATTGGCTGGATAGTGATTTATTATTTGTTATCAAATATGTTATTGAGTGCTGAGTCTCTAGCACACCACTCCTCTGAGTAAGCCTTGGACTGCTCGACTTCACTACTCTGAGGGTCAAGTGCTAAAGGGGTGTATTTGCTGCTGAGTTTTCGGGCTCATTAGTAAGGTTAAGTGCCAGGACAACAGTGGTAAAGGCTCTGATTTTCGTAATCTGAGCCCAGTAACTCTAGATTGGGCTGGGACTCTTAAAAACTTACTACAAGGGGCGTTATGCTTTTCATGACACTTTGAAGGCCAGAGACACTAGTAGTCAGATAACAAATAAATAAACAAGGCAGAGAGCAAGAAAGCAGGAAGCCCCTCATCCTCAACAGAAAGGACCATCTTCATGTAATCGCACCTCTTGCCCTCCTTTAATACCATCCCCAACCACAATCATGCAAGAGTGATGTCTGGGCATCCAGCAGCTTGGTTGATTCCACCTACCCCTCTAATGATCACTGTTTACAGCCCCACATGAGGGCCAGTATCAGAATTTTAAATTAAACTTTCATTTTCAGGAGCGGCCCGTGCAGCGGCAGGTTAGTGCGCTCGGGCGGGGTGGGTGGGGACTCTACAGACGACGACGAGGGAAAAATAAATACATTAATTGATTTTCTCTCGTCATCGTCCATCGAGTCCCCACCCCCCACTCCGCCCCACCGCTCTTACCTGCACGGGCAGCTCCTGTTAATTTTTTATCACTTCTCTAACTCTAAATATCGTGTGAGAGTCACGTGATGCGAAAGCTGAAAATGGCATGCACAGCTATTAAGCTAAGTTAGCTTTGCCCACAACTAACAACTGCACAATTGATATAACAAACATCGAGAATTACCATCCTCTGCATTTTGAAGGTTAACTGGTGAATTTTAAGCTAATCGCACCATCTGTGTTTTGATCAACCAAACGTGCCAAAGTATCTTTCTTTATCCAGAGTTTCCGCTTTGTTTTGTACTCTATATACATATTATGTGCAAGGTTTAGGAGACTGATCTAAAAATCTTGGATATGACAGTTCTATGTGTAAATCATAATACCTTGAATTGTGATTAGAGAAGCATAACTCATTGTACATATTCATCAGCATCAGACATGTATTTGAGTATTCTTCATTTTTTTTAAAGTGCTGCATTCCACAATGCAGTAGCATCAGAGTTCTTTGAGTGCAGTTATATCTTAAGTATTGTGGGACCCTGGAGAAGATATATTGTGCAGCTGCCTGTTTGGAACAGCTTTGAATTTATTACATCTTTTAAGCTCACTCAAGCCCTAGTGGTGCCAAATAATATTGAATAATGTATTCAACCTTCAGAAACAGCGGCACACAAAAACTGTGCTAAAAGAAAGCTTAACAAGCATTGGCATAGCCAATAGGTCTCGCCTTTGGGACCTTATAAGTATTTAGTTATGCAGCAGGTCCCAAAGGCGAGACCTATTGGCTATGCCAATGCTGGTTTCTTTTTCTACCAACAGCTTGAATCAAAAAATAATCAAAAGGTACGCAGGTTTTCTAATTCCGGAATAATGTGTAGTCAATACAAACACAAAGGAGTCATACATTAATTTCCCACCAAGTGATGGTGGTGGAAACAGCTAAATAGTAATAGAATTTATTCAGGTACTGACTAGAAATGAATCATGTCCCATCACGCTAGAATGGCCTCAAACAAAAACTGGCAAATCTAAAAGGTCTGGGTTGCACTTTGAATCCTGACTAAGTTTTAAAAAAGTTCTGCTGCACTGAAAACAACTAACGATTGTTTTATATATGCAATTAAACTATGAGATAAAGAATTAAATATGTGCTGATACAGTATACTTTTGAGATGTAAAATAGTCCCTCATACATTGCAATGCAAACACTCTATAGGAGGTGGAAAGGTATACCAAGCATCTAATAACATGAAGTGAGAGAGTAATATTACTTAGGATGCAACCAAAGCCCACTCCATGTATATTTTGATGCACTGGTAACAAGGCATCTTGCACTATTAAGTCAGATCAAAGAAAACCGAGAAGGAAGTGGTATTTGACTAAAATATTCTTAATTTAAGAAAGAAATAATAAGAAAATGGATTGTTTTTTTTTTTAAAGTAATTTAAAAACATGTTTGTTGTGCAATTAAGTTATAGCATAGTTGCTTTTCTGTGAGGGATAGACCATACTTGCCAGTCAAGCGAGGCTCTGAATGAGTAAGCATTGGCGTTCTAAGGATATGAGGAGTAGTGTCATTCCAAATGTCATGGATGACTACCTTATTCCTGTTCATGGGCAAAAAGGACAATAATTGCAAAAGGATGCTCTTTGAGAGTAAAAAGATGCAAAAGCATGTTGAATATTTTTCCAAAACGCAGATGGGGGCTTATGCAGAGAATTTACACTGGGGGCTTATGCACAGAATTTGCACATGCAATGGAAGGACAGTAGAAATGACAAACTGTATACATATCTAAGTTTACATAGTACATTCATGTTTTCTTTAGCTAAACATATTGTACTGACAAACATGCCTCGGAGACTGCACGGTCTAATTTTGGGGATTGTATGATGCTCTTTACAAGTCTTAATTAAGGTTGTAGAAGGTGTAAGAGTATCAGAAAAAATATGCTTACATCTTCCTTATTGGCAACCTGCTCATACGACTAGCTTTTAAAATGCTAGAATATTTGATTTTTTTGTTGGGAGAGTCCGCCATTGCCAAAAGGGGCACACTGTGTTAAAACTGGACAGCAGACAGTTGTAGCAAGTTCACTGGCAAAGGCTTGCTACGAGGAACAAATCAAACCTGTTTCAGTAGGCATGTTATGTACAGCGGCAACTAAGGCTGATGCTGTAGCACAGTATTAAAATCATCCTTATATCTTGATCATTTCTGAACAAAAGAATCACCAGCAGAAACACCTGCTGGAGGAGGATGGAAGCCATTCTTTACTGGAGAGCCCGCGGGAGCAGACCTCATCCCCCTTTGCCTGACCTCAAGATGGCCACCTCAGTGGGACCCTACTCGGTGTTCTATCTCGCCTGGACTATAATAATTGGTCATCATCCTGATCCCGTTGAGCCATCACCCAAGCCTGTTCCTGGCCCTCCCACCAGGACATTTACTCTGGGAACCCTCCCTCGACTGTTGAGACCTAGCTATTTTGACTGATGCCCAGTGGAGCTACCCCGATAGCTATAGGGGAGATGGGCTGTGGATTCCCTCCTCGGCAGTGTACTATCCAGCCGGTCTTTGGGCAGACTCTCCTTCGTCTCTCCTGACCTTATCTCCCTCCTCCCCCCCTCATACTACCCCCCTACCCCTATCCACTCTACTTATCTCCTTTCCAGTTCTTGACCTTTGTCCTCACCCCCTTGGTTCTGAGTTTCCATCCGGTTTCACATCTGGACATTCTTCTGTGAATTTTCCCTCGTCTGTTGAGACCTAGCTATCTGACCGATGCCCGATGGAGCTACCTTGAGAGCTATAGGGGAGACTGGCTGTGGATTCCCTCCTCGGCCGTCACCTACCCAGTCGGTCATTGGGCAGACTTGCCCTTCGTCTCTCATACCGTCTACCCCCTCTTCCTCTCCCTTCTCGCTCCCCCTTTCTGCTCTATTTGTCTCTCCTTCTCGCTCTTTAATGTGTTGCATATATTTGATGTAATGTGTAATTGTTATCATTGTTGTAACATTGTTGAACCTTATGTAAAGCGCTCTGATACCTACGGGTCTAGCCAGCGCTATATAAAACTCATTAATAATAATAATAATAACAATGTGGGAAGTGAAATTAAATGCAACTTCTAAACACAATATAATCTATGGAAACTATATAACATTCTACTATAGGCTGCAAATCCTGCACTGCAACAAGTAAAACAAGCCACGACCTCTCGAGGAAAGGGAATCTCTATAACAAGCCAATTAAACCTTAACAGCCAGCCGTCATCTTTTATGGTGAATTAAAGGCCTCGATGACTTTAAACGGCTTGTTTGCTCATTTGTTTGAATTGTAAAAGGGGCTCGCGGAAGATTCAGTGAACTCAATTAATGAAAGCACCCACCTCACTATTATGAATCTGGAATATCCCTCGGAAAAGAGAAGTAAAACAATCTAGCATTTAATAAAATGTTGCTGCAGTCCGAATATCTTGGTAAAAATTGCTAAACAGCTGTTCAGAACAAGGGCGCGCACCTCGCGCTCGAAGTAAAAAAAAAAAAACAAGCAAGGCGGAGAGAGGCACGCAAGGCTTAATGAGCCTTGACAGAAACCCACATGGCGGCTGCGCGCGTGCACGCTCGCGTGAACGCAAGCTTGAGGCCAGGAAAAGCCTGTGGTGGCACTTTCAAAAGTCACTCACTAAATTTCTCGCAGAGCAGCGCATGCGCTGGCTCAGCGAGACCTAAAAAGCAGTAATAAAGCCATTACTTTTTGAGTTTGGACCTAGATTGTTTACTTGCCACAACAACATTTTATGTGGAATTCAATGTCAAGGCAGCTTGTTACTCCAATTATAGGAAAAACATGGTACGGGTAACTTGCTAGATGCTTAGTGGACTACTGCTAGATGCTTAGTGGACTAGTCCATAAAATCAAAAAAACAAGACACTTGCACAGAGCACTTGAAATTGTAGGTTAAGTTGCTGAATATTTTTCATCACAAATATATTAACCGTTACTAGCATTTTTGCTTCAGCAGTGAGAATCAGAAGGCCATTCATTAGGTTAAAATGTAATATCTTCTGGCTCTGCTTCATATTATGGAGGGGATAGGGGGAAATATCTACAAACGGCATCTCATGCAACTGGGTTTCACACTGGCGAAAAGGGACATCGCCCAGGCGTGGAAGGCGCCGCGGGCCCCACCGGTGGCCGCATGGAAGAATGGCCTAGACTTCTGCATGGGGCTGGAACAACCTATTTTTAAGGCCAGGGGGTGCCCGCGCAAACACTACAAAATCTGGAAACGATGGGCGGATTATCGGGGCCTTTGGCTGGACCCTCCAGCTGCAGCAGAGGCTCAATCACTGGGGTAATTTGCAGGTACATAGTAGGCTTCCGGAGATGCTATGCGGGGGCCGGGGGGGGGCATTCTTGTGGTTATGTATACAGGTTGTGGACAGGACTATGCGGATATTGTGCGACCAAGGGGGGAGGGGTGGGGGAGGGCGGGAGTTGTGGGTTTTCTATATCATCTTTTATTGTTTGTATGCGCTTCTGTTGATTATATTTGGAAAAGTCGACTGCAATTATATTTGTATGGTTTGATTATGCAGATGTCTCTGGTGTGCAGAGCCCTGCGATATATGCGTAACTTGACAAATAAAATCTGTTTTCAAAAAAAAAAAATGTAATATCTTTCTCTAGTTTCTCTTCCCCGTCTTGTCCCTCACCTCCTCTTGAAATGTGTGCACTTCTCTGGCTAGACGTTTACCTGTGGCCCTGCTAAGTAACAGAAATGGGACAGACAGGATACAGGAGATGGGGAGAGACATAAAGAGAACAATATTGCTAAAGACATGAAGTACAGGAAGAAGGAGCTAGAGATGATGTGAAAAGATTGTGAGGTAGAGACTGGAGTAAAGTCAATTGAGAAAGGTGAGATAGCTGAAATGAAAGATAAAGAGAGGTAGAAAGAGGAAGCTGTAGGGGTAAAAAAAAAGAAGAAGAGAACTAGGTAAAGTTTTAAAGTGTGCTAGAGAGGTCGCGAGAGATAAAGATAGGGCGAAGGAAATGTAGAGAGAGACAAAGGAGGACAGTACTCCACGGGGTGAAGCATAGAGACAGGTAATTTAGAACAAGCATTTGCAATGCAATAGGTCTCGCATTTGCAAGAGTTAGAGCTATCGGCGTTGTAAATGATAATGTCTTTTACCCATGTGTTTTTGTTTGGAGTGTTGTGGATGTATGTGGTGTGGAGTGGAATTATGTGGTTTGGATTAGAATCGTTAGGCATTATGATAAACACTGGAATGGCTCGTGTGACGTTAGATGCATTCCTCAGGTAATCTGAAACCTATGTGAAAGCTTGTTATAAAATTGTCCGGCGCCCATTTCACCTTAAGTTGTTAATAGATCTATACAACTAGAGTGACCAGCCCATGCCATTACAGTAAACCAGGCGTAAGCAATCTGCCGGAACTATAGGAGACTCTGCACTATAGAAAAGATTTGTGGATAGTTTGTTATCATCAGTGTACTTTGACTGCAGTCAACCGATGGATTAGGAAACAGATGTGATGTGAGCCACCGACGCAAGTAATAGAAACTTTATCACAGTTAGAGCTGCTCACCATGGACACCATCGCTGAGAGTGGGGAAAGGATTAAAGAGGGGGCAAAAGGTTCCCTTTGAGAATAAAAAGCTTTAAAAATTACTTGCATTTGTTCTAATTCAACCGCCTTTCACCGCTCCATTTAGCCCCAAACGACTGACCCTGACATGCGACCGGTGGGTAAATAAATTTGGCATCCAGAGACCATATAATTTACACAAAGGCTCAAAAGAAGGACAGCTGCAGAGAACGGGATAAACAGTTTCATGTCGTACAAGGAAGTGAAAATATATTTTGACGCATACAATATTTCTAAGTTTATATTAAAATTGGCACCAAAGCTGCTGTGTCCAAACAATAAAGGTTTTGATGAAAAGGCAGATGATTGATGCTAGCCTTCCTAAAACACACTGGAACTGTGGATAATATTAGTAACAAGAACAAATAAAATAGTATAACATATTTTCATAGCGGCCAACACAAACTGAAAAACCCCGTGGCGCTTTTATAGGAGCTAAGATTACACAATTTAAGGAATAACAAATTACTGTCGAACTTCGAGAGTGCTTAGAAACAGCAGAAACTCCGGCTTAAAAATATAACTGCACAACTTCCTTCCTCCACCACCACAACACGCATGATGCGAAGATTTTTTTTAACAACTTTAAACATGATGGGCTAGCGGGCTGTAGTTTCACTTTCCATTGGTGTTGTCGTCTGACAATACAGAGCGAACTGAGAGTAACTGCCTCGATACAGGACCAGCTGACGACTGTGCACAAACAATAATACCTGCACACACACGTATGTTAATATTTCGGTACGTCTCGCTGGGTCTCATTCTTGTAAGGTTCATATGAGTAAATTGGGTAAATTCAGAGCACCCGTTTCTTACTCTTCGCCAAAGCCGCACCAGAAAGCACTGTGAATAAAGACACCTACATAGTCTGGGAAACTTAGACAATGCTCTTTCAAACTATCACAATGATATCATGTATAAAACGACCACAGTCCGTATATTACATTTAAAAAGCTGCAAAATCTCAAAGAAGTTAAAAAGCGACCAAGACCAACCATCATATCTAGCAACATAGATCTACTAAAATTTTTATCACACAATAATGGGGCATGCCATTATAATTAACAAATAGAAGAAAGTCTAATCCTGACGCCCAGGCATGAACAGACCATGTGATCTTGGGCACAATTTTTTATGTCTTGCGGTTTTGGAGCATTTAGAAACCAATTGAATGGCATTATGAAACTATTGCTTCCCAGTTGAATGACTGCTATTCTGACAAGCCTGAGATCCGGCTAAAACCGCCTTGTCCGAGATGTGCTAATCCCATTGCTCTTTTAGGCACTGGACGCCTGAACTGTTGAAGGAGGGTACTGTTATGGGCGGGGAAAGGAGGGACAGATAAATATTTGAGGAAAGACGCCCTCTGCCCCCAACGGGCCTAACCCAACTCCACCCCAAGAGATCCAAATTGCCATTCACCTGGTACTTTCTAGGGCTTAGCGCTTTGCGTCATCGTCAGGGCTGTAAGCGCTTATAAATTATAGAATGCAGAGATGACAAGAGTAGTATGTTGCCTGAAATGAGGGACTATTCTTCGAAAACGGAGGCAGATGCCACCCAAGGCAGGAGCGGGAAGAGATGTAAAATAGTATTCCGAACCTGGTAACCAAGCCGGGCCTGAGTGCAGTGATCAACCATGCAGTCCGCAAAGGTTCTTTCAATGGGTCCTGCATTGACAGTGCAGCCCGATTGGACTTTTCAGTTAATAAATAGATGCATTCTGGGACATGTAGTCTTTCTTCAATTCCAATGAGACAAAATAACTTGATTACATATGGTTATGAAAAGATATGGTAATCCCAGTGACAATCACCCGCTAATCTTATGTCTGGGGGCAGCCAGGGGTCCATTATTAATGTATAGAAGCAGATTTACAGCTCTTTTGTGTCAGGCTCTCCCTGTTGCATGCCCTGTTCTCCCGCTTGATTCTCAGCACCTCGCTCTTGCCTGGCATGTATAAGGCGATCACCAGGCTGTTTCAGGCGCACACATCAGCAGAACAAAAAGCTGCAGACCAGCCGTTGTGGAACCTGCATCATCACCGAAGGACCCCTGCCGCCCATGTAGCACTACAATAGCTAATGTATAAAGCAATGGGGCGGTGTTGACGTCACTTTTAAAACAAGTTAATAAAAAAATGTTTAACCACATTTGTTTCCAAAACTGAAAAGTGAACAAATATATGCAATTTATAAGAGCCAACCTGGACTACACAACCAAATGTGAGCGGATTACTTTTATCATAACCACCTGTAGCTCCTGTTAATGTACATACCTACTGGGGCCCTCGGTTCTGAAGTGGAGCGGCAACAGACTGCGGAGGCACCTAAGGACTGTCTTGAGGCCTGCTGGGGGTAGTGCCTGCGGCAGGGGGGGGGAGGGGGCAGCAGCATCGAGTCACGGCGGCTGTGAGACCTGCCGCCGCAGAACCATTCTAGACGCCTTGCTGGTGGGGGTGTGCATGCCGACCTTGTGCGCCCGGAGTTGTGGTGCGGCCTGACCGGGGCCGCAGAGTGATGGGCGATCCCCAGGGCCGGGCATAAAGAGACCGCCGCTGGAGCCTGCCTGCAGAATTGCCTTGCGGCGGCCTGGGGTGACAGTCGCGCTGGCTGCGAGTGGGGGCCCAGCAGGCCCGGGGTGACCAGCTGCAGATCTCATGGCCTGCGGGGCTCCCGGTACCTGTGCCTTGCCTCCCACAGGGCCTTGAAGACTGCATACAGGCTGAGACCGCCTGGAGGAGGGGCGGAGTGGCGGTGAGCCGTGGCGTCACCCGGGGTGTTCCTGTGGCCTGCCGGGCGTACGGCCAGCAATTTGCTGCAATTCAGTGGCTGAGTGCGGCAGCATCGGCAGTGGGGATGACTCTGTAAGAGGCAGTAGAACCAGCACGGCGTAGAGCGCACAACGGAGGGCTCCTCTGCAGACCGGTCCCCAGCTGTTCCGGAAGTTTATAGGAGTGAGAGCTGCAATGAACATGAACGTGCAGTAAGGCGGAAGAGATGCCGTGCGCGTGGAGAAGAGACGCTGTGCACGATTAGAATATCCTGTGTGTCAAAGGGCATGTGTATGGGCATATAAGAATGCAGAAGGGGCAGCATATTATGAAAACAGAAGGCGATGTGTGAATGCGGGCCAAATTAGCATGTGGAACAGTACAAAAAGTATCACAGGACATGTGTATGGCTATACAATAATGCACAAGGGGCGGCAGGGAGCCAGCGAGCGAGCAGGAGGTGTGATCACGCCGTGCGCCGTACGCGTGCACATCTCCTGTCCTCCGAGTTGTGCTAACGCCGCTGTACGCGTGCGAGCGTGTCTCCAAGTTGTGCTAATGCCGCTGTACGCGAGCGAGCAGGAGGTGTGATAACGCGCCGCAAGCCGTACGCGTGCACATCTCCTGTCCTCCGAGTTGTGCTAACGCCGCCGTACGCGTGCACAACTCCTGTCCTTTGTAAGCGTGCACATGTCCTGTCCCCCTTCGGCAACGAAGTCGACAACAATAGATCTCGCCAAGGCGAGTAGCGCATGCGCTGCGTATCTAGGCGAGACCTAAAAAGAGGTGAATTAAAAAGGAGTAAATACAGTAAGATGTAGGCAGAGAGACTTGTGGAAGAACAGGTGGAAGGTAGAGAGATAAAAATGAGAACATGCATAGAAAAATGCGTCCGTTAAAGACAGTACTGGGGAAGAGAGAAAGGTAGAGAAAGGTGTGAAGGGTAAATGTGGTGTAGAGTGAAAAGAGGAAGTTGAGAGACATACATGAAGTAGAGAAATGAGTTGATGTTTATAAAGAGTTGTGAGAGGAGGGGATGGTGAGGAAGAGAGATATATAAAGAAAGATGTTTAGAGAGATAGTAGAGGTGGAGGGGGTGAGTTGAAATGAAGACCAAAGGTAGATATATGTTTGATGAGAGTGAGAGAAACTGAGAGAGGAATGAGTCGATGACTGAAAAAAGGAGTAAAGGGAGAGAAATGGAAGTAACCATAAAGCAATAAGATATTTACTTAGGTGAAGCAAAGGAAACAGAGGTAGGGCAAGAGAAAGGGGATGTCGAGAGGTGAGATAGTAAACTAATGGTGAGGTAAGCTGAGAGGCTAGATTGTAAAAGATAGAAAGCGGTGGTGTAGAGAAAGGTAAGGTTGTGAGGGAGCTATGAGGTACAGCACAGCATTGGCAAAATGCTTTTGATAATAGGTCAACTAGGTGAGACCTATTTGTTTTTTAATGCTTGTTTTTGGTGCAGTCCTGGGGATGTTAACTGCTTTCTGAAGAACCATGCAGCATGTTGATAACGCAGATGTTAAAAGGTGAGGGCATATGAATGATCAGCGTCTTTAATTTGGTGCAGTTTGATCAGCACTTTCTCTTTCAAATTACCTATCAATATTTATTTTCTTACAAGTTAGGAGCCCAGCTTTCCACAGGTTGGTCTCAAGTGACAGCATTCTCCATCATTCTTCAGTGATGCCAAAGATGTGTAGAATGCCCCTCCTTCTTATAAATATATTTTTAAATTCCATAAGCTTTTTCAAGGTTTTGCGGTTTTTGTGTGGGGTAGAGCTGAATTACTTGGCATTTGTTCTTTACTGAAAGTGCCTTATATGTACCAGATTTGCCTTATATGTGCCAGATATATGTACCTGCTGCAGCCGCGCTAAACATGAAAAATAAAACGGTAATGAAATTATTTAATTACCATTTTATTTTTTACGCGATGCGCCGCAGCCTGCTCCTAGCCATGAGAAATGGGGGCGTGTCCTCCTCTGCTGCCAATTGGCAGCATAGAGGACTGGAGCAGCTAGCTGGACGCTCTAAAGTACGCATGTCTCTTTGGACGGCTCTCTTGCGCCAGCCAAAGTGACATGCGCACTTTGCAGCTCCACCTAGCTGTCTCAGACAGCGGGGCGGAGACCAAGCATAGGCCTCCAGGGCCTGAATAAGCGTCCACCCAGCCCACTCCATGCAATCCTGGCACTTTTCTAATGCTGGTTACCAGCATGAGAGTAGCGCCAGGATTGGTTAATGGAACTGGCAGGAGCATTTGAAGCCGAAGGACTGGAGCAAGGAGGACGTCGAACGTTGGGCGTGCAGCAACCAAGGTAAGTGACTTTATTTTTTTTATTCGTAGCCACTCACCTTGCCTGCATGCATGCACTCACCCACCACCCATTTGCCCGCCCCACCAATATATGTACCTGCCAGCCACCCTTATACTTATGCTTTTCATATCCCAGCAAAGTATCATGTTACATTACTAAATACTCCTAAAATACATTTTTTAAATTATTTATTTCCAAATTTGACCACATTATCCCCGCTTTAAAAGACTTACACTGACTAGCCCTTCCAGCCCAGAACATCTTCAAGACCAGCAGCATCACTTAAAAAACCATCAATACCAAGATTCTAGCTTACCAGACAAACAATCTAGCCGCAGCTGGGGGACATAATATGGCCAGTGGTCTGGATATCCCCAGACAGGAGACAAAACATTCCAGGAATAAAAAACCACAGAAAGCAAGCCTTCTCTATTCATGCCAATGGGGTCTGCAACAGTATCCTATTAGACATCAGGTCAGCGCCGACTCTTCTAGAATTCAGAAAAAAACTCAATACACACCCCTTCAAGGAGCACTACCGCTGACAGGCTACCCTTGGCCTTCCTCCGATGATTGCATCTTCCCAGGGACCATGGGCCCTGTTCAGCGTTCTTTTGCAGATGATCTAGATTCATGCTCTGAAAATACCAACACATGCACACATAGGGGCTTATTTTCTGTTTCCCCACTGACCATATCTAAGGGATGGTTATGATGTCCCCCACAATTTGCCTCAGGGCTGGGGGAGTTGGGAGATTGAGTCTTGCAACTTAAAAAAATATGTTTTGTCTGAGGCAGCTGTTTGCTGCTTTACTTTGACTTGACTCTCCCAGCCTCGCCTAAAGGGCAAGAGGCTTCTTTGTTCCATTGTCACCCACCTCTTCTCCAAGGGCTGTCAGCTTCCTCGGTGCTACTTCATTTTTATAGTCTGACCTAACGTCCAGAAAAATTAATGTTGCCTTCACACCTTCCTTACCCAAAAGCAGGAGAGGGATTATATTTTTCAATCCACCCCCACATTACCCAAGAGTGGGGTGATTGGTTGTCACCCACACTGCCCAAGGAGCAGAGGAAATATTTTCCCTCTGCCTTCCACAAGGGTGGGGCTATTGATTTTTTACCCCCCTCCTCTTTGTTATAGAGCAGGAGGTAATATAAGTTGTTCCTCATCTTGCCCAAGGGCGGAGGGGTATTCTTTTGTTTCCCACCTTACCAAGGCTGGGATTGGGTAACGGGTGCACGCGTCCTGTGCCTTTCCCAAGGTCATAGGACGGATTCTGATTTAATTAACAACAAATGTCAGGATGCAGGATAGCTGTCAGTTCTCGCAGGCACCCTTCACCCTAAAGAAAATGACTGTGAAGAAAGCCTGGGGCATCCATCAGCCACCCTGATTTCCTGTTGGGAAATACCAAAAGCAGAGCCACCGTAACGATTCTGGGGGACCCAGGGGAAATATATTTTGGGCCACCCTGTTTAGACTAACTTCAAATGTATTATGAATTGTCAGCACATTTAAACCCCCATGAAGTCTGCATGATATGCAGAAAGTTGAACACCTGGTGAACTGATGACAGTACGCTTGTGCATGTTGCTTAGGATCTGATATTTTTATGCGCAGTATTGGAGATGCTTTGGCATGACTTTGGTGGACAGTTTTGCACTAATGTCTATAAGACTGCCAGTCATATATGTTGAGTGGTTGTTCACTAACTCTATTCTATATGTGGAGGTTTAATGACATTAGTATGCAGTGTCTCTGACAATGTGGCCTCTCTTGCAAAGGACTTGAATAGCTTATTTAGGACCAGAAGCCACCTGCTTTTCAATCATCTTAAGCACTCAGTATGTGACCAGTTGGTGCATTTGCTACGCCATTTTAAGGCCATTAATTACTTCACTGGATATTCTTAGTGGGGAACGCATCGAAAACCTCTCTTGCTGCATCCATGTTTCTTTCTTGATATGCTAGGTCTGCTTGGATCATGTTGCAGCTTGAGATTGATGGAGTAGAGCAGAACCAGTAAAAGAACTGTCACGCTACTGATGTTTTAGCAAGGATGTTGATTAATGATGTTGATCAAACAGCATGTAGTTTCATACCCCTACTACTTCTGGTGATCTATTCACCATCCATATTATACACCACTATATATTGTATGCATCTCTTTTGGGATTTGTATGTAGTCAACTTATTAACAAGATCAGAAACGCCTATTTCTTGGAACATTTCTGTCTCAATATTCAGCCAAAACTGCAAAAAAAGAGTGTGGCTTGTAACATAGGATTATGTCGTTCATTTTATGTGTCTAATCTTTGAAAAAGACTTTCACAACTGCAGTTTGTGATCACCCTGAAGATGACTAGTTGCAGTGCAATTTCAACACTAGACAAATTATGTTGATATTGCCTCATATACTTGTAATGCTCAATGTCTGAACTACACACAGTGGCTTTTTGTTCAGTTCTTTACAGTACAGAGGAGCAAGCATTTCACATTTCTGCCAGATTTAATTGGTGTTCATGTTTCTCACTTCCCTGAAGAAGTCCATCCAGTTATTTTGGTCTCTGTATGCTTTAGTTTACTGTATTAACCCACCAATCAACATACTAATAATCGGTATGTACACCTCTAGCCGGAATGTGTTCAAGTTCTATCAGGTCCTTCAATCAAGTTGGTTGACTGCTTTCATATTTGTTTAGACTTACTATTGTACATTTTCCTGCATTCATAGGCAACAAATTAGTCTCTACTCTTGAAAATAAGATTTCATAGACTGGAAGAAGTTGACTGCAACAGATAGACTGTTGTCTTTTTCTTTAAACACTCTTGTTTGTTTTACTGAAATGTATCAGGGTATTGTTCCAAATAATGGTCATAGATGGTTTCCAACGTGTCCATTTTTAGAAGAAGATTCAGAACAACCTAAATGATATCATGTGACTGGGTGTCATCGTTTGTCAGTGAATCAAGACCAGCTTGAATTCTTCCATTACCATCAGACAATGAGTGGACTGCATTGGAATGAGCCTCCCATTCAGTATCGGACAAGCGTTCCAGAACCTTGAGTTCAAGCCTATAAAGAAACAAGCGTTATCCATTGATGAGCAGAGGAAGCAAAAATGGCATGCAAATGAACAAAGTAAAAATAAGGAACTACCTGCATGCTACACACAACAGGCTTCAAACTCACACCAAGGAATGTCCAGATCACATAACCAAAACAGCAAATTTGTTGATTTCCATCAGCAATCCCTGTGGAACGGACTACTGGCCGGACATATTTGAAGCATCATTCAATGATCTTTTTTTATTGTTTTTTATGCATATTACACTTAAAACGTACGAAAAGGTTAATACTGTTATTGTAATACTCTGTTTCAATTCATTGACATAAAATAAAAATTTCATCAAAATTGTACAGGTATTACATTTTTATGTACATCTGCCATACAATGCAAATACTTTATGCTTTGGTTGTTGATAAGTCACGCTATGTCCTCAAGCATCCTTGTATGATTCACCATGACAATCATGATAAGAGAATGCCTGCACTGTCTAGGATGTTCACTGCAATATCAGCAAGATACTCTTCTCGCTCACCATAAACTAAGAGAAATTCCACAAACCGTTCCTTTGGTGCTTGATCCTTTACACATCGCACTGACGAAATCAACTGAAAGACATGATGCACATCTCGAGTGTCCATACCTAGAGAATAATATTTTGCTTCGCTTACTGATTGCAGAAAAAGCTTTCGTACTTAGTATTGTGATCAAAAATTCTTCACAAATAGCTGCTGATAGATACAAGGGTTTGCCTTCACAGCATTTACATAGTTCCTGGTGTTCTCATCAAATTACATATCAATGTGGCTGTGCGTTTCCAAAATTCCCAAATATCCCTATTCCAGGATATTGTAAGTGATTAAAAACACTTCTTTCACTCGTCTCCCTGCTGTGAACAACATGCATTGCAATTCATACTAATCAGTGCTCCAATCATACATAATGAAAACTGGATTCTGAGGTTCAAGTAAGATATTTTTTTTTACCATTTATGCTTTCTTTACTTTAATATTAATATTAATCAAGCTTCCAAAAAGTAATCTACTTGTTCTGTGAGCAGGAGAGGGCATTACTTTTTATGTACCTCCAAACAGAAAATGGGAAGGAAATCCTTCCCTATGATGGGATAATCTCATGTTGTTGCAAGATTTCATTTCCTGTGAATACCCTGCTGCTGTGGGTAATGATATTTCAGGTCCATCTGGTGATCAATCTTCCAAACTATCACCTATTATCAATTCACAAACGGTATGTTTCTTACATCTCCTATAATTTAAAAACTATGATGCACATTAGCAGCACTTCTCCAATGAAGTTTATTACTGCTTCACTTCTTATTTCAAGTCTTGCTAATGCATACAAATACCACACGTCATTCCGGAGGCCCTCCTTACAAATCTCTCCATGACTGAAGTCAGTCATTTAGGTTTAAATTAAAATGATTATATAAATAATGAGTATGATATAGTAAGTTGAGGAATGGTAAAAAAAAGAGCCCTTAAAGGAGCAGCGCGTTAAGGTGACACTATATGAATTGATTTCAAGACAACCTTTACAAATGAGGCAACATAGTACCAAATGGCTCAGCATCATCTGTGGCACATTTAAACAGCGCTGCTACTTTTTAACCTACAGAAAACAATTGGTCCTGTCGGGTAATACAATTGCTGTGATCAGTTTATATTATTATCAAGAGAAAAAACGATTTGTCTCAATACATTTCACAACAAATGTAAACAAACTATTTCAAACAAGAAAAGACATTGAAGCTTTACGATAAGAACACACCAGAGAAAGAGGATTTGCAAAAATAAGGGGGCATATTATCAAGGAATTGCGATATTTATCGCTAACCGCGCTCAGCGCGAGTTTTTTTAACGCCGCCTATCGCTGGAAAATATCGCTGAGATAACACCCTATTAGTAAGGTTTATCTCCATAGCGATAATTTTTCCAGCGATAGCGGCAAATGCGAAAATATCGCTGGAAAACCAGCGATATTCTCGCATTAACGCAAGGATGGATTCAGCCTGACAATCCACCCCCTATGCTACAAACAGGTAAGTCACCCTCAGTAGCAGGTGTAAAAATCTAGCGATAAACGCGCTGAGCGCGAATTATTTTATCGCATCGCCTGCCTTGCTAATAGGGGTTAGTTGTGTTAGCGACTGTTTTCAGTCGCTTTTAGTGGGGAACGCCTACCTTGCATGTCATTAGCGATAATTATCGCTGACATGCAAGGCGATGGTAAAACCAGCCGCTAACGCCTAAAAGCTGTCGCTAACGCCTGTTAGCGACAGCTTGCTAATAGGGCGATCCGCTTTAAAAAAGTGCCGCTAAAGCGGCGATAAAGCCCTTGATAATATGCCCCAAGGTCTTTTTACTTTTTGTTTTTCAAAGAAGGGCTGTCACAGACACAACTAAATTATGGATGAAAAGATTGTGACAATAGTGAAAATATGTGACGTATGGTGATCAGTGAAGTAGTGGTGCACTATATACAGGACGTACATCAGTGACAAAGATAAATTAGATTCAACACAATTCTTCTTTACATAGACTGTCTCTTGTTCTTTACATGAATCCTAGACACAATAGCGACTCTGTATTGGGGTCACGGAGGCCGTATGGACAGGTAAGATGGTAACGTCGACGTTTCGACCCTAGTAACAGCGCAATTGTGATGCGTCAAGAATGGGTCTTCCTCAGGACTGTGAAGGGCGAAATGGACAGCCAGAAGTCCTGTGAATAATCAGGAAGAGATAAAGTGAGTAAGAAAATGAATTCGCTTGGCTAAGGACATCCACCATCCGGTTGGAGTCTCATCGTTAAATTACGCAGATTATGGGCGACCTCCACCGTCAGGTTGGGGTCTTGAATGAGAGCTGCAGCTCACACAGTTAACTTTCACCAGCCGGTTGAAGTCCGGTATGCGTTGATTTAATAGTGCCGCCTAAAAAGGTCAGGTACTTTAGATTAAGCCTCACGTCAGCCGTTCGTCTAGCGATTTTGCACGTAGTCACACTTACTCCAAGGGCAGCGCTCCGCTTCGAACTCTTGTCCCGTGCTCGCCGGAGCACGGGACAAGAGGTCGAAGCGGAGCACCACCCTTGGAGTAAGTGTGACTACAGGGGGTCTCCTCATCTAACTCGCCAGTTTTAGCATGGCTAATGATAAACTCGATTAACAGGGGTATGTTACTCTCTCCGTGAACAACTGGTTCCGGGGACTCCTAAGTCGGGGCATTGAGGGATTTTCTTAAAAAACTGGGATCTGAAAGGTCCTGATGAAAGCTGTGGTGACCTGTTATCTGTAGGCACATTTACAACAGCTGAAACATGTCGACAACTTGGCAGTAAGGAGGGTGAAGGAACTCCTAATACTTTCCAGTCACCACCACCCTTCACGTTTTTAATCCTAGTCAGTGGATCTAGTAATAAATTATTTACAAAAGATACCACTGAACTAGTTTTAACTTTCACTGCACTTTTTCTTTCGGTGATCCCAGGATCCATGACCCATATTATTTTTATATGTTTGTATTGTCTTCCCCTCCCTTTTGCTCCACCCCAGGCATTGGTCTGCGCAGGGGTGTACTGTAAGCAAGCCCGATGATGAAGCATGTCACAATTTTGTGAGTGAGGGCAGTATTTTTCACGAAGCACGTGGCACCTCTCTCGATGGTATTTATACACACTACTCCTCTCTGTGTGCATTACAGTTGTGTTTGGGGAGGCTGGAGTAGTGTTTGTACTGTGCCTCTCCCCCCTTCCTGTGTGTGGAAAACAATCAAGGCAATCACATCAACAAGCAGTCCCCTTATCTCTGAGTGTGGGCCTCCCAGGAGGACATCACAAACTGTTGCTTTGAGTCTCCACAGTGCACTCACTTTGAATTTCTAGACTCTGACCTGAGAGTGCATCCATTCCCTGTTCTGGGGATATAAAAATCATTTTGGTAATCTATGTATTGCATCTATTGAGCTGTGGGATTTCTTCTGAAAAGGTTTTGTATAGTCAGTTTGAGAGCAGGTTTGAGGGTCCTGGAGCAAGCAGGGATTACTGGGTACCAACTGGGGCCTTTTGCCTCTGATGTCCAGTGGCCTGACCTACTAATGGACTCAAAACTGAGCTGGAAGTAAACTGTTGTAGCACTTGATCTTCCAGGTAGCAAACAAGAGCAATCCTGGGCTTACGCACAGAGGTGTGGTGGGGTTAGAGACTCAGAAATTAATGAGCAATCAGGGCCTTATCTTTAAAAAGAGAAAGTAAGGGGCATATTATCAAGGAGCTGCGATAAAATTATCGCCGCTTTAGCGTCCGTTTTCGGGCGAAAAGCGGCAATAATTTTATTGCATTATCATCAAGGACACGCTAGCGCGTGATTCCTTGAGTTAGGGCCCGTTTTTCACACGCTTCGAAATGCAAAGGAGGCGTGGCTGTGAAAACAACATGGGATAATATCGCGAAGGCAGATTCGCGATATTATCAAGGAGGGGTAGCGATATTTGAAATCGCGTTAAGTATGCCTTAACGCAGGAATTTAATGTCTGTTAAATTCCTGACTAAGGCATACCTAACATGGGGGGTGGATTGTGTGGCTAAGACCACAGGCCCTATCATCAAGGATATCGCCGTATTCCATGGAACATCGCTGGAAAACCAGCGATGTTCCATGGAAAACACCGCTATCGCTGGAATAATTATCGCCATTGCGCTATGCGTTGTTAATACAGCGCTAGCATGGCGATAATTTCCAGCGATAGCCGGCGATAAAAATCCTCACGCTAAGAGCGGCCAGCGATAATTATCGCTGCTGCTTGATAATATGCCCCTAAATTATTCTAGTTACAACAGATACCATACATCTAATAACCAGATTGAGGCACCTATGCAATTTTCTGGGGACACTCCAACTCTGTGGCTAACAATAGTGGTTAGTTTCCTTTGGAATTCTGGAATGCCCTCTTCATGGTGAACAGGTCTCACCTCCCACAGTCTCATTGTACTGTCCAGTAAACTGCACCAGTGTGCTTTGGGATTCATATCCTGTGAACCATACTCTACATAGGATCAGCCCTCCCACCCGCCATGGTGTCTTAAAAGTATCTCAGTCTAGGCCTTCTAGCTGTAAAAGTTCACCGCTCTAGTCAAGGACTTTCATCTTGGGTTCATTGTCTCACTCTTTGATATCAGGCTGCACCAAGCTGGGTGCACATGTGAGCTTTCAACTGGCTCCGCTCGCCAGAAGAGCATGCTGTGCAGACTGCTTGGCAGTGTGTGCAGCGGTCTCTACTGAGAATAGGAAATAAGCACAGGCCTCTGTGGCTCTGAACAAATGCCAATCATGGTTCTTCTTATAGCTTGCATGGCCTCTGAGAGGTCATGCAGGACCACAACCTAGCCACCCAAAGGAATGATGAACAAATCCCAACAAGTGAGGTATCAAGTCAGGTTCAACTAGGAGGTCTTATTGGAGTCTCATATGGGACCAGAGCTGCCACAAGGTGTCCGGCCACTAAGGTCTCTGAGCTCCAGCAGTGAACGGTCATGACGAGAAAGCTGTGACAGTTACTTAGGTTTCTCCCTCTCTGCAGGAGCTATGACAACGCTGTCAAGGGGATAGCAATTTGTTCATTTCCAGCCTCTTGAAACGAGGCATCTCCACTCACGGGCCTTTACCCAAGGTAAGTATTGTACCTACAGGGCAAGATAGCAGTTAGCTCACCACAGACTGGGGCAGGCCTCTTAGAGCCCATTATCAATGCCAGGAATCCTGGGTGCTCTTCCTGCATGGCTCCTTCTCTTCTTCAGGCATATGAGCTGTGAGTTGCTGTTCTAGACAGCTCCTTGCTACAAGGATACTGCAAAAGTGCTCTAGCAATAGCTCCTTCCCTCAAGCCTTCTTCTCAGCACTTCTATAAGAATTGTTGCAGGCCTTTCAGGTCCGTACTGACCCAAAGAAAGGGCTACCTGCCAAAGACACCAGCCCTGGGACTCAGAAATCTTCCCTGGTCCACTGTTGTAGATCATCTAGCACTGATCAATGAAAAACCCCTTGAACACTGTAGGAAATCCACCTTTTCTACATGGTCAACCCAGATTTTTGGCCTTTTACTGGTCTCTATATTTTTGCTGGCTTTAAAAGTCTGTGGACTTTACTCCACTAGCCAGTAGTAAAGTGCCTGTACACCCCCTTTAAACATGGGTGAATTGGCATACCCTTAATTGACATATTTAACTTGCCTAGAAGTTGCTAGTATACAGCACAAAGTGTACCCTGAACCTGGAAGTTAAATGTCACTAGTGGACTGCAGCACCTATTGTTCCATCAACTACAGTGCTAGTCCAATGGATTCAGGCTTACCATTGTAGCCTGAATGTAGCAGTGTAAAAACTGCAACTAGACCTGCCAAAATAAACCCTTTAGACAGGTCAAAACCTCCCTTTCAAACATGAATAAGTCACTCCTATGTAGGCATTGTAGCACACAAGGCAGGGTACATGATATATTAAAAAGTAGGACATGTAGAAATTTAATGGTAATATGTCCTTACTAGCACCCAAAACCTATTTTTTCAATATTGTGCTTCCTCACACTCAGCATGCTCTGTAGAATGTTCAAATGGCTACCCATCCACACCAGGAAAACAGTGATGCAGGCCCTCATCACCAGCCGGCTCGACTACAGCAACGTACTCTGTGCAGGAACCAACAGCGAACTCATGAGAAGACTCCAGACAATCCAGAACACAGCACCCATACTGATCCTCAACCTGCCCAAAGAACCCACATCACCCAACACCTGAGAGACCTCTAGTGGCTCCCCATCCAGAAGCGATGCAAATTCAAGCTCCTGAGCCACGCCTACAAAGCCCTCCATGACCAAGGTCCTGCATACATGAACCACTGACTGAACTTCCACCAACCACCCAGAAACCTCCGCTCCGCCCACCTCGCACTCACCCAGACACACGCATAGTCGATGCCGCACCGAAGGACCTTCCTTCTCCCACCTCACCACAAAATCCTGGAACGCTTTCCCCCTCAACCTACGAATTGCACCATCATTGACAGACTTCAAGAAGGGGACTCAAGACCTGGCTCTTCGAGTGAACTCCCGCAGCTGATGACTCCTCTGAATTCCCCAGAATATGCAGGATGGGGGACTCTACAGTGTCAGATCCTAATTGAGTTTCAAATCCTGCTTGACAGGTCAGTTGGTTTCACATAAAACATTTGGGACACAGTTGGAAGGGGACAGAACAGGATGCCAAGAACATTCTTGTGGATCCTGTCTGGTTGCTGAAGGGCTCTGATTTTGTCCTACCAGACTTCTTCTCCGAG
Source organism: Calotriton arnoldi (assembly GCA_963921515.1). Classification (NCBI taxonomy): domain Eukaryota; kingdom Metazoa; phylum Chordata; class Amphibia; order Caudata; family Salamandridae; genus Calotriton; species Calotriton arnoldi. The sequence goes on along the minus strand of CAWUFW010000598.1, from coordinate 38,697 downwards.
TATGTTGTGTGTACAGTGGCTGCTTCAAACTGAATTTTAGTATTAGATTTGGGAGGACATTGGGATTACCTCAGTACGCTCCCCACACATACACCCAGCCCTCAGAGCCCAAGTTTAATGGGCCCAAACACTTCCATTGCTTATTGTTCGTTGGCTTCATTGGCACTCTTATTTGCTGCCTCCAAATTGCCCATCGCATGCAGATGCCACTTTCGTTTCTTCCTTCTGTGGAGCATGGGCCAAGTACTGATTGTTTTTGGTTTTTTTGTGTTCTTCCCCTGCTAGCACTGTGTTTGAAGTTATAGTTGTGGTTGAGATACTATTTTTTCCTGTAAGTGTTCACTCTGGGGCATATGTATGAAGCCCATTTCCCGTTCGCAAACGGGCCGATTCTCAGAATCGGCCCGTTTGCGAACGGGAAAAAGCCTTTTGGGATGTATCATCCCAAAAGGCCCTCGCAAAATAGGGAATCGCAAAATTTGCGATTCCCTATTTTGCGAATGCATTTAAGGAATCGCAAATTGCGATTCCTTAAATGCGATGTAGAAAGCACCCAAGTTGTGCGATTTCTCCTTAAGAAATCGCAAATTACCACCAACTTCAAGTTGGTGGTAATTTACGATTTCTTTGAAAAATGCACTTTTGGCATTTTTCAAAGTGCCATGTGGCACGCATACATGCCCTTAGGGCATGTATGTGCGCCACATGTGCACACATGCTCATTTCAGGGGTGCAACAGGGTGTCCTTATGACACCCTTGCACCCTTGAAATTGCATTTGCAATTTGCGAGTACCTAATGGGTACTCGCAAATTGCGTATGTCTTCCCATTCATTTCTATGGGGCTCTAGGCCCATAGGAATGAATGGGAAGGTATTCCTAAATTGCGATTCGCAATTTGCGAGTCGCAATTAAGGAATGCCAAGGAATCGCAAAATATTTGCGAATTTTTTATTACATCCCGTTTTGCGATTCTCAAATAGCGATTCTCTAAAAATCGCTATTTGAGAATCGCAATAACTGTATTTGATACATATGCCCCTCTGTGATTGAGGTGCTATTTTTTCCTGTCATTGTTGTGGTTGCTTGTTTCTGCATCCATGTTGCTTGTTTGTCCATGTTGTGCAGCAGTCACACTGCTGTACAACATGGCTAAAATAGATTCTCAAAGCCAATAGTTCTCACATATGTGAGAATGATTGGCTTTGCGAATGCTTGGTAATGAATTACATTTTATTAGCAAGTTGCAGCCCATTACTGCGCCATGTGGTTTCCGACTTTAACTCCAAGAACAGGCTGACCAACTGCTGAGAGGGAGAGGCACAGAGCTGCCCTTGATCTAGCACAAACTGCTCCCCGGTGTTATGACCGGGTGGGGGCCAAGCCTCAGCAGAGAGAGCATAGCTGGGAGACTCACTTTGCGCGTTGCTTTCCAGCACATGGCATAATGCGCTTCAGATGTACGAGTACATGCATTGGAACGCGGAGTGGAGCAGTCTGTCAAAATGCAGCCAGCATTATGAGCTGACATTAGTTGTGCAACATCTTCTGAAGCATCTTTAATAACATTGCTACCCCTAGCCCTTTCAGGATGTGAGGTCCCTTGAAAATTACAACAACAATACAATGCACGTGACATAATAAATGACAGTGACACTCTGTGGATAAAATATGTTGCATGTTTATTGATTACACAGGTTAGGTTAGCTCACGGGCGATCCAGGTGTCAACGGTGAGTTCCTTGAACAGCTAACACCCATCCCGAGAAAGCCAGAGCTATCCTGTTGGTTTTTTCAGCACCAAATCACTTAGATTCTTTACAGCTTGTTCGTTAAAGTGGGATGCCACCCTACTCTTTTCTTTTGTGTCATGCTCTTGACAAGTAAGAGTGAGTCCTGGGCCAGTCTCCACAGTTGCTTAGGGTTTCAACTGTTACTTGAGGGATTAAGGACCGTCGTTGCATCAACCCGGGTCCCGCCATAATGACTCCCAGTGACCTGAAGACCTTTTGGTTCCAGGATCCACTATATGGAGGCCTTTGTAATTGTTTAAAGCTTAAGGATCACCCTGTAACTCCGCCAAGCCTCTGGGAGGCACCTTGTGATACCAAAGGCCCCCCACCTGCGCTCACCTCACATTTCCATTATGTACAGCTGGCCCTTTCTTGTACTTACCCCCATTCACTCTCCCCTGTACCTCGCAGGAAGCAATTTTAAAAATTGCAGCTCAAAAAGGGCCTAATCAAAGAAGAGCAATTATCAAGATCATAGAACAATATTTAAATCCAGTAATTATACCAAACACCCCCTCGTTACCTGATAAGTTGCCTGATCATCTGCAAGCAGAACTCATCAGTCGACTGTGCATAAGAAACTTAAAGCAGATGCCCTAGGATATGACGTGTTAAGCGGTCCACTAACCAAAGCTACTGAAAATCCTGGTCACCAATCTATATCATCACGTGCAATTCCATGCCCTAAGGAGGTTTTGTCACAGAGTGAACTAGGACGACTACAAAACGTTGTCACCTTGGGGCGCTCACCACAAATAACTAATTAGAGTCCATTTGAAATGATATAGTAGACTTCTTTTCTTCTGTATATAAAAACTGTTGGGATAAGGAAAATAAATACAACTTATAAATCTGTATGTAAAAATAATAGCCCTGTTGAGAAAAAAGAGCTTACAAGCGTAAAAAATAATATGTTACATTTTCACCAGTATATGTCTCAACCAGAAGAGAAGCTATTTTGAACAGATGTAATAATTTACATCTAATGTCATACATGCTGAGCTTATTTCAACTCAGATTTGAGGATATACCTTTTATTGAATTTATACCGCCAGTGTTATTTGGTATCCAAAAAAATACTAACCTTGGAGGACTGGGATAATAATGATAACACAAGGAACAAGAGGAGACGTTCCAAGGGAGAAGGTTTAGAGACCTGCAAGGAAAATATCCCCTAATCAAATACAATTATAACACAGAAAATCCTCGGGTCTATGCTAGCACGAAGAAAAATTAAGAAATGACGGGCTGATGTCTATCCAAACCTCCACAGGGGAGAGATCCCTTTTAGGACGAATACCCTCACCCACCATAGGTGGCATGCTTCATCATATGGGTTTCTCCTCCCAATGGGAAAACCTAGTCCCACTGAGGGCTACAACTCCCTCAATGTGAGGAAGGAGCTCAGGGATGTTTTGTTGGTGTTGCTACTCTGTAGAGGATGCTAAAATCCCATCAGAGAGTTTCTGGTGTAGTGAGGACGCAGCGCAAAAGATAAAGGAGTGAATAAAAATAGTGAGATTAAAACTACCTAGTGGGGGCAAAGCAGAACTCTTTATTCACTTGCTCGCACTGGTAGGGTTAAAAAGCAGTGCAGTAAGCAGTATGGATTTAAACTGATGAGTGTCAAAAAACGGTCGACATGTTTCAGCCTGGGCGATCTAAGTGAGTATCTAGTCTTTCATCAGGACCAAGAAAGAAATAAAGCTGCTGCTAATTTGTAGTGAAAGAAAAGTGATAATACTAAACCAGTAATCCTATGATTCTTTGTTGGATATTACTGGATTGCCGCAAGCTCCTGTACCACGACGGGGTACCGACGGAGAGAGCGGGGCCCCCTTCCCTGAGCTGTTGCCAGGTTGAGGTGTGGCTACTTACCTAAAACTCTGGGGTAAATCCAGTAATATCCAACAAAGAATCATAGGATTACTGGTTTAGTATTATCACTTTTCTTTCACTACAAATTAGCAGCAGTTTTATTTCTTTCTTGGTCCTGATGAAAGCCTAGATACTCACTTAGATCGCCCAGGCTGAAACATGTCGACCGTTTTTTGACACTCAGCAGTTTAAATCCATACTGCTTACTGCACTGCTTTTTAACCCTACCAGTGCGAGCAAGTGAATAAAGAGTTCTGTTTTGCCCCCACTAGGTAGTTTTAATCTCACTATTTTTATTCACTCCTTCATCTTTTGCGCTGCGTCCTCACTACACCAGAAACTCTCCGATGGGATTTTAGCATCCTCTACAGAGTAGCAACACCAACAAAACATCCCTGAGCTCCTTCCTCACATTGAGGGAGTTGTAGCCCTCAGTGGGACTAGGTTTTCCCATTGGGAGGAGAAACCCATATGATGAAGCATGCCACCTATGGTGGGTGAGGGTATTTGTCCTAAAAGGGATCTCTCCCCTGTGGAGGTTTGGATAGACATCAGCCCGTCATTTCTTAATTTTTCTTCGCGCTAGCATAGACCCAAGGATTTTCTGTGTTATAATTGGACTAGGAAAATAGCCAACCTTGTTTTAGGCTCCAAAAAGTTATTATTTGCTGAGTGGGCCAATAAAATCTTTTGAAAAGTATCAAACAGTTCTGTCAATTACTGCGGCCAATAACCTGTAAAGGGGACCCTCATCTCAATTGTGTGCAGCAAAAAGCATACTGAATTGGAATTTCGGAAAGTCTGAATTTTACTCGCGTTTTGGAAACTCAGTTCAAATACATGTATGGGCTGACAAGAAAACACTGTCACATTTCTTATTTAAGTCGCTCTCAGCAGGATTGTGATTGGAGCTGCTTAGCCACTACATTGACGTCGGCTCTAAATCAAGATATTTGACAAAGAAATCAACAAGGATTTCCCACACAATTAAGATCCCTAAATCCAGACAGTTCAATTTGACCGTTACTGTCCTTGAATGTGCCGGGCTTTGACAAAATATTAAAGAACAGAGCATCCACTGATTTTCTTGTTAAAATAGACATTTTGTGTCTATAAGAAACTTGGAACCAGATGTACAAAACTCTGCTCTGAAACATACTGGTCGCAAACTGTGACCAGTATTTTTGTGACCAGTAAAGATTTTTAAAAACCAACCTATGCACTTTATAGGTTGGTTCTCAAATTTTTAAATCACAGTGAGTCAAAATCCAACCAAAGTCATGAATACTAATGAGGTAGGTTGCAGATTGCGACACAGCGATTGGAGGAAATCACAGGTATGGTGGTGTGCCGGGGTCAGCAGACCACCATGTCTGTGATTACGTTTTAATAAAGCAAACTTTTATTTCTAATTCTGCCTGGTTTACTTAAAGGAAACTGGACTGTGTTTGAAAACATAGATACCGATTCAGTATTTGGAAGAGACATCAACAACACGCTCTTTCCTAATACGTAACCAGTATCAATTTGTAATCCCATTTTAGCAGTCAGAAAATCTTTTCCTCCTAAATTGGGATTAGCACATAAGAAAAAGCATATTCATGTCACAAACATTGAAATGGAGCGGTTGCGACAGTTGAAATACTTTGTATATCTGGCCTCTCGTGTCTTAACACCTACAGCTCTGAAAGGATATCAGGAATTCTGGTGAATGTCCATTCCAGGGTTCTCTGATTAAAGGGACTTATCAGCTTTTTCTTGGCCCAGTCTTCTAATTTATCTAAAACAGGATTGAAGCCCAAGTGTAGTACTGTAGACAGTTTTGATGCTCTGTCATTTAGTGTCTTTTAAGCATTTCAACAATCGGGGGACAATCTGTTTGTTTGCTGCATTGATTTTACTGCAGCCTTTGATAGGGCAGATCACCCTCCTGTGGGATAAGACACATTATTTCTCTCTACTCTAACAGCTGGACCCAGAGTTTTGGGATATTTACAAACCAAGAGTGATCTTAAGCAAGGATATATGTTAGTCCCCTTCTTGGTTAGCATCTATATTGCAGACCTTGGCTATGACTGGTGACATTCAAAGTTATTTACTCCAAAAACCCACAAGAATAAAATATATTGAACAGACTGGTAGCTAATAATTCAAAAAATAAGATTGTGATATTTGGAAGACAAAAAATAAACAGCTCAAGACCTGGTCCACTAGATTATGTTATTCACCAGTTTATAACAACTTAGAACTATGGATGGTACACCTCAGATGCCCGTGGCCTCATCTACGCTGTTCCACAAGGATCCTCCCTAAGCCCAACCCTCTCAACGCATACATGATCCCTTTAGCAAGTATCAACCACTCTTGCGTTATCAACGTCCCCTCCTACACCGATGGCACGCAACTCATTCTCTCCCTGACAGACACGATGCTCAATACCTGGATCATGTTCAATGCCTGCATGACTGAAATTGCCCACAAGATGAAGACCAACTGTCTAAAGCGGACTACCGACAAGACAAAAATCGTGATCTTCGGGAAGAGCACATCTCCAAGGGACTCCACTTGGTGCGCAATAGAGCTAGGACAGACACCCACCACCTACGCTGTCATCGACAGCAAACACCACATGACCTCCCAAGGCAATGCTGTCACTGCTTTGCACTTCCAAACCCTGATAATGCTGAGAAAGATTTTCATATGACTCCCAATCAGCACCCAGAAAACCTTCACACACACCCTGTTCACAAGCAAGCTGAACCACGAAAACACTCTCTATGCTGAGATCAACAAAAAACTCACCAGAAGGCTGCAGACCATTCAGAACTCGGCGGCCAGAATCACTCTCAACCTCCCACGCTGCACTCACATCACACTACACCTGAAGGAGCTCCACTGGCTCCCCATTCACAAACAAGCACAATTTAGTCTCCTTAATCACACTTTCAAGACACTACATAACACTGGCCCAGCATACCTCAACAATTGCATCTTCTTTCACAAACTTTCCAGATACCTCTGCTTGTCCGTAATTCTGCTTGCACAAATCCCACGCATACAGAAAACCAGATCTGACAGTCAAGCCTTCCCCTACTTCGCTCCTAAAGCATGGAAGGGCCTGTCACTACATTTAAGAGCCTCCTCCTCAATTCTTGAATTTCACAAGAAGCTGAAGACCTGGCTTTCCAAGTAGTCCCACTAGGTCCTAGGTGTGCCTAAACTCGCAACTGCTCAGCCCAGGATACCCTCCCGGGTGATAGTGCGCTCTACAAATCTGCATAACATAACAGATATGGGGGTCACCTAGGTTTTCATTTGTCTTCCCTAAAAAATAAGGGTGTGACGATAATGTTTTCCTTTATGGAGGTTAAACTCTAAATGATACACTACCAAGTCCGCTGATTTGCTTAGAATGTAGTCCTATCTTGTGAGGCAGCTTTCTTGAAATATTGTTATTGTGTCAAAAACGCTAATCCAGGTTTTCTTAATGAAGAGCTCAGAAATATATTACAGGTGAGGAGTGGGCAAACATCTAATGCTTTGGTCTATTACCTTGCAGCTGTGATTGAAGAGCTGGGCCTTGCCATTGCTTGTGCTGATAATATATCAGTTCTATTATTCAAAGCAGCTGTGACGACGCAGCTGTTGTTGATTTCAAGGGCACTGGACCTGCTAGATTATAAACAAATGCAGAATTGTTAATAGATTTGTTTAATTTGACAGGACCGGATTACTTAACAGAACTGTTGAATAGAATGTGCAGACAGAATATTATCTGTATGTGTTTTCTGTTATTCCAAATTAGGAAAATTAAAGCTTCTTGTTATTCTGGCTAATATGCCGCTAATCTGCAGACTCTTTGAATAGAAAAAAACAATCCATCCTGCACTTATTTTGCTGCTGTCCCAGCCTGTTACTTGAAAGAAGGTTTCTATTAAATCAAACATTTATTTTTGTAAGTAATGGACTCATAAGGTGCAAGGAAACACTGCAAGAAATAAATAAACTATAGTTGAATGGTGCTGCTAAAATTTTAGATGTCTTATAGAGAAAACTCATAATACTAGGAACTTGAATTTTGATTATTGTAGGAGGCTGGCTCTGTATATGGTGCACACTTATTTAAGTGAAGCACCCTGAACTAATCCAGACAACCCTTACGGTGATTTTAGTGGTCTCAGACAACCATAGAAAGCTCTCCAAGTGGCAGCTGTGGAGAGCAGCCTTCAGGCTTAGTCCAATAGGAGTGTTAAGCAGATTGTTTTATCAGAACTAATCATGTAGTGTAGGTTAAACGAAAAAGAACAACACAGTGTAGTTATAAAAATAGTTATATTTATTATACACAAACACATTGGTATACCTCCTACCCCGAGATATCAATACAATACACACAATATTTCAAAAGGAAACAAGAAAGTAAGCACAAATGCACAGTGGTCTCCAGGGAAGACCAAACCATATAATAAAGAAGTGGAATATGAACTGCGACCGAAGTCGAGACTTAACCCAGCAGACTCAGAAGAGCTGGGGACGCAAAGAACCACCCAAGATAAGTACTCAGGAACCCCACAGAGGCCGTGTGCAGAGTGGAAACACAGCCGGGTACTCAATGCAAGTCACAGGGGAAGTCGCGGTTGCAGTTTTGAAGAAGAAGGACCCTTCCCAGTGGACCCTGAAGAAACCCTGTGGAAGAAGGAAGGTTGGGGAGTCACTCCACCCGTGGATACCCCAGGAACCAGGATACCTACACCAGGGAAGCAGGGTGAATAGGTGCGAAGTGACATCGGAAACCGCCGTAGACCAAAATGGGGAACTTCAATGAAGATGCCGCTGGCGAAGAAGGTGGAAGAGTCCGGTGGAATCCAAGGATGGATTCTGGAAGAGAAGTACCTGCAAGCAGAGGGGACAGAGTCTATGCCACTCAAGAGAGACCAGGAGGCACGGAAGACCAATGACCACCGATAAAGGAAGATGCAGGAGAGTTGATGGTGACCTGGTCGCTGCAGCTGTGAGGACCAGGCGACGCTGTGGAAGATCAGGAGCCGTTCACCAGCTGTCCCATGTCGGAAGTCAAGAACCAGGGGGTTGGTATCTGGCGGGAGCACCAACAAGCCTTGGTAGCAGCAACAAACGTGGAAAACAAAGAAGGTGCAGTGTTGGGACCAGAAAGGTCCAAGGGACTCACCAAATGCAGGAAAGTCATAGCAGGCCCCGAGCAAGCAGGGGAGCCCACTGAAGCCAAAGAAGACCCTCAAGAGGACCCACAGGCCAAAGACACAGGAGTCGCAAGAGGACCTCGAGCAGCTCACCAAGGATGCAGGCCCACGGTGCAGAGGATGTGGTGAGGACGAAGACCTTGGTAGCAAGAGATGCTGGAGGCTGGAGCTTCTTGTAGCTCGAATATCTATGGAGGGCAGAGTCAACAAGCCTTGGCAACGGCAAGTTGACACTGTGCACAGGGGTTCTGTTCCATCAGTTGCAACGAAGGCTACTGGCCTCAAACTCGGTTAGAAGACAGTGCAGGCCTCAAGGGAGTTGTAGAACCACCACCTGTGTTTCTAAGCCTTTCGGAGTCTGTGGGATCTCAGGAGCAGCAGATGGGTCAGCTTTGTTGCAGTGCCTGCAGATGCAGGGTAGTGACTCCTTCACTCCAAGGGAGATTACTTCGGGTGTCTTTGATGCCCACAGGCCCGGAGAAGAACCTGGATGAAGCACAGGCACAGACAGCACAGAAGACTGGCAGGACGACGAGACCAGGAGCAGCAGAAGTCTTCCTTGTTGCAGTCTCGGTTCCAGATGAAGTCCAGCGAAGTCCAAAGTGCCCAGACGGTTATAGTGGAAGTGGTTTCGGATCTGAATCTTGTCCCACGACGAATCTGAAGAGCCACCCACAGGTAAGCCTTTAAGTACCCCAAGGAGAGGGTCGGGACGATTCAGGGGTCCCTCCCAGAGGAGGGGCTGGACAGAGGGGAGGATTCTCCCATGTCCTTAGTCCAGTTTTGTGCCAGAGCAGGAGCCAAGGGCTCCCTGAACTGGTTTCAACTGGAGTATGCAAGGAGGGCACGAAATGTGCCCTTCAAAGCAGTCTGGTGGCACTGGCAAGCGCGCCCACCCTAGCCCAATACACTAAGTCCTGTCTGAGAGGTGGTCACACCTCCCTGTGAGAGGAAACCTATTGTTCTACCTTCCCCTGCTCGAGCTCAGCTCAGAAGCAAGATGGTAGAATTGTGTCTGTGGTCGGCAGCAGCACTAGCTTGCTGTTAGACCCTGAAAGGCTAGTACTGGGAGTACTGGGGAGCTCCCTAGGGGACCCCCAGTACATGGGATCCTACATCCAACACTGGAATGGGTGTTGGGGTAGGATTCCAACATGTTTGATACCAAACATGACTGGTTTCAGTGCAGCCAATATATAGTTAGACATCTCGTAATTGACTTGATGTCCACTATATGTATAAAATGGCTGAACGCACTTACAAAGCCTGGAGAATCGACTCCTGGGTTTGTAGGGGGTGTCCTGCTCATGCAGGGCACCCTCACATTTATAACCTAGCACCCTGCCTTCAGGATTGAAAAGCCTACCTTAGGGGTGACTTATAGGTTTTAAGTGCAGTGACCTCAGATATAAGGAAATTATTTCTGTTGTGAGTGGCGCTAGCACCAGCTCACACAGGCTGCAATGGCAGGCCTGTAGTCACAGTTTGAGTGGTCTCCCATGGGTGGCATAATGCATGCTGCAGCCCATGGAAGACCCCTGGTGTACCTATGCTCTAGCTACCTTAGTACCATATACTAGGGACTTAGTAGGGTACACCAGTGGCTTATGTGGAAGATACCAAAGTACTTACAACAGTCAAATTTAGGGCGAGAGCACAGTGACTGGGGTCCCGATTAGCAGGATCCCAGTCAGACTAGTCAGAAAACACACTGACCACTGGCTGAGCCACTAATAGATTCGCCCTGACCCTAGTATGCGCGTTAATTGGAAAACAATCTCTTTGTTCATTGAAAACCAAGACTGTATATTAACTAGCTACCAGGTTCCTCACATGAGGTAAAAGCACAATGACCGGTTCTGACACTCATACTAGTTAGGCCCAGTGCTTAATTTGAGCCTATGTTTGCAGGCGGGGCCCCCCGGTACTCTTTTTTGGGACCAAGACTTATTTTTAACATCAGACTTATTGACCCACAACAAGAAAGAGAAAAGCAGCAGAGAGGAAAATAAGGGAAAATAGAAACACATGGAAAAATAGTGGCAAAAAGAGAAAACGGATTAAAAGAAATCTCCAAGAGTAGGATATAAGGGCAGGGAGGGGTGAGATAAAGACTAGACAGCCTTGGTATTCAGCAACCCGGACATTGGGCAGTGGAGCCATCAGGTTTCTTAAAAAAATTGTGTCCCAGCATTTATTCTTTTACAAATTAAACACTGCATGCACAATATTTACAATGATTACATAACATTTTCAGCTAGTTTGTCATGATCAGTATACAACAGTTTTGATGGACCAATGGCATGTTCTGATTAGTTTTACAGTCAGTACTACATAGCGTTCAGCACACTACCGCTTAAAAGTACTTATGCCATGGTGAGGTTAGTACTGAACTTAGAGCCACAAGTTATCACCACAATTGTGCAATGGTCCATCTTCACATGTGTTTCTCAAAATAAAACGATATAAACTCCTCCTCCTCCTCCTCCTCCTACCAGAGAAGAACACTTTAGCTGTGAGAGTTACTGCTCCAGCGGTAGGGTCCTGCTAATGCACTCCAGACTCAGTCCTGGACAGCTCCAGATGACTCCAGAAAGAGCACATATGCTGCCCAGGCAAAGCCTGGACAGGAAAAGCTGGCCGATGCCTTCTCCGTCCATTCGCAAAGCGAAGCATCAAGGACCGAAGGGGCGCAGCTTTTAAAGAGTTCATATCAAAATGGCCATCTAGATTTCCAAACCCCGCAACACTTGGCAAATCGCACAAGATTTTTGCAAAAGAACATGCAGATGCGCTCAAGCACGAGCCGGTGGCTTCTCCAAAACCCTAAAACAGTGAGATCGGACTCTGGAGTATAAGGAAAACAAGCAGGTAATAGAGAGTGAATGTAATCTAAGGGGCAGCCGCATCCTGACTGCTATCATAAGCTTCCCTAAGAACCATCCCCTAACCTGACATATTGGGAATGCCAAAGTTCACCAGGAGGATACTACCACTGTCAGCCCCATAGTACCTTGAGGAAGCTTGCAGTTCGTGACAGATGCTTCCTGTGTTTATCAGGGAGCTCTTGATGGAGGTGGGGGCCCTGAATGTCCACTGAACACATCCAGTGACTGTTATACCGCTGCTAGCACCTGAGGCAAAGCCTGCATTTTTAAGAAGTTCGTTCAGATCTGAAAACTCGAAGGTGGGAAATCCCTGCCTAGTTTCTCATACAAAAGGAGAAGCTTTTCTACCTCCTGCAGAAGTTTTTGAAATGCTGACTGGGGCTAAGACGGCATGGATATGAAGGCCATAACAGCTGTAGAGCATATACCTCTGAAGAGGCCCCTCTGAGTCCACTGATGGCAATGAAAGGAAAGCCTTCCCTCACCCCACAGTGAAATTGTCTTCCTAAGACAGTGCCGCAGAGGACTACTGGTGCCTGAGGACATTTTACGGATTCCATTCCCTCTGTTAGGACTTAAAAGGTGGGTATGTTATTAATTCTGCTGACCAGCACCGATATGTCCATGAAGGGGCCGCGCCCCGCTGTGAGGTGAGCTGCATGATCATGGGTGAGTATGCTGTTCTAGATCTGGAGTCCCCGATAGTCAAGGTTGCTGGGTACTCAGCGGTGGGAGTGCAGATGATCTTTGAGGATCCAGATGTTGAGGTGGACAATGCAGCATGTTGTACTCCAGCTGTCCTTGGCCTCTTTAAGCCACCCCACTGTGAACCCTATGTGTGAGAAATGCACACTCCTGCCCTGGAGATACTGTGGGCCTGATTATGAGTGCCCCGCTGCCAACCATGCCAAGTCTGCCCCGCAGAGAACCTGATACGTAGGCACAATTCATCTGAGGCTGGTTACAAGTGAGACCCTAAGGGTCTCATTAGAAATGATGAATTTCCGGGGAATCTGTCATTCTAGTCTTGAATAACAAAGTTATTCTGCACTATTTCACAATGTTTGACCTAGAGATTTCAGCTGCTTTCAACTGAAATCTCAAAATAAATTGCAAAGGCATTGTGGTTTTACTGTGGGTCCCGTACTTCCGATGGGGCTGATAATTTCCTTTAACAGCCTCAATGGAATTGTGGAGGAACTTGTAATCAGCCCCTGTGCATTGAACCAGAAACAAAAATCCCATGTGCTTCATTTTAGATTTAATGGGCAGAGATTAAGCATGACAAAAATGCGTATGAAGTTTTACCTACTGGTGTCCGTGTTGTATGGAGTACTGCAGTGATCGAAGTGCATGAAAAAAAAAGTATGGCAACTGTGATGATCTGTTCAAAGGGGCGGGGTGAGTGAGCATGGGGGCAGGGTCAAAGGCGTGGCTAGAAAAAACAAATATTCTGTAACGTTTTTATTTTTTTCACCTTCAGCTAACTACATATAAAATAAGGCACAAAGTATGATAAGCTGCTACAAAACGTGCAAAAAGGTTTACGATAAAAAAAGTGCTTCCAAAATAAAGATTTTAGCAATACCCAGACAGTACATAGTGCATTTTTTATAGCTGTCTTTTAAAAGACACTTCGCAGATCACCCGGATACTCTCTTGCACTACCACTCAAAAATAATAAATCTGTGTCATTAGGCTTCAAGTAATTCAATCAATTAAAACCAATACCAGCTTCCAAGCACCCTTTCATTTGCAGATTGACCATTTGCGCATATTTACATTTCTCTCTCTGGCAAGCAGGCACCCTGGCAAGAAGGCTTGTTTAGCTGTCTGCCCCTCCCTCGGCTTCACAACACAGAAAATGACCTGCCTTACACTTCAGCTGAAGCATTTCAACTCTCGGATCTACCTGTCCCGGGACGGTCGTCTTGTCACAAAAAGTAGGGAACTTTCTTTCATAAATTAAAAATGTATAGGCACATAATGGCCCTCTGATTCCATCCACTTCGACTACTGGATTACTGTATGTAACATACAGAGCGGGCAGCAGTAGATGAAAAGCATGAACCATCTGAGCTATCTTACATAAAATACAGTGGGAGAGAAGTTGAGTCAATACCTAAGCAACTGAAAACTCTATCGTACATAGCCTCATATTAGAGATAGCCATGATACAATAAATAGCTGTGAATATATTTTATAAACACTAGAAAAATAGTCTCAGGCAATTTTTGTGGCGCCAAAATAGATCCCCTGATTAATTGTTTTTCAGAATTTGGAAATACTGAAAAAAAATCTACTGGGGAAAATGAACACTGAAAACTGGAAGCTCCTAAAGTATCCACAAAAAAAAGACTTTTACCAAGAACTGCTTCTTCGTCTTTTGAAAGACTTCCCAAGCAGTATAGTGAATACGGAGGCTGACCATAAATGAGCAGGACAGGAACATGTACACACCAATGTTGCTTTACTACCGGACCAACAGGACTCTTCCATAATAAAGTTTAGATAGCACTGCTTGCCAAGGTGTGGAAGGATGGAAATGTGGCAAGCTGGCAGTTGTTCACAATTAGAACACCCTTCCGCTGAGCCACAGGGCCACCTTGAATCACAGGAACCGTGTGGCACATTTTGATAATGGAGGGCGTAACTCGCATAATTTGTTGTAGCGTAATTACACGAGTTACAGTTAAATTACAAGAAGTTACGTGGAATTAAGCAAGGAGCGTAATCCTGCATTAAGCGCTATTTTCTTAGTGAAAGATGCATTTTGAGCTAAGAAAATAGCACTAAATGCAACAGAACAGGAACAGCAGCAGTGGCCCGTGTTCTATTCCTGTGTGATTCCTGTAGGTAGATTTGCCCCAAATTTCTCCAAATCACTCAAACAGGCATAATCGCATAATGTTCAGTCATTTCACTTCACAAGAGTAACAGGAAATTACAGAAATTACTCTGGTGTAATTAACATTTCGCCGAGGCCTTATTTTGATGGGCAGGACTATCCACCTCTAGTTATCCACCCCTTTTGTAAGAGCAGTAAAACCCACAAATAGCCAATGATCCACTCTGAATTACACAGTCCAGAGTACATAAAATCTAGGATCTCTGTTGGAATCGAGCGGACGCCGCCTCACTTTCATTTTAGAAGAATGAGGATAAGAAAAGTAAAAACGGAGGTAGATACAACTAAAAGATTAGCTCGGGCAGAAAGGAAGGTCTTGCTTCCAGTGTAATCTTGTGCGTAGAGACCACAAAGAATGGAAGGTCAACACATTAACCCCATAGTTTTTTGGTTGATATGATACAGTTAACAAGAAGGCATGACTTTAAATGGATCCCCAAAAGGAAGGTCAAAATAGAGTGATAGCCAATGTTGATATAACAAGTTGCTTTCCGGTGAACACGCTTGCCAAAGCTTTTGGAGAGTCTACAGCTGTAGGCAAAGAAAAAATAGGGACCCTCCTATAGAGTTCTCTTTGTATGTATATGGTATTTCTATAGCACGAACCTACCCAAAAAGGCAGCGGAGCTTGGTTAAAGGCAAACTTAAAATCAACGAGTAATAGGAGAGGAAGCGGAGTAGTGGACAGTTAATGCATTGGGATGTCGTGTTCTTCAAAGAGGTGAGTCTAACTCTTTCCTAAATTAGAGAAGCACTTGGGGGGACCTGATGGATACAGATGTTGTTCTAGGTGCATATATATGGAAAAAGCCTGTTATCTTCTTTTATTTAGTCTGTTGCTGTCCTGACTGCAAGTGTGCCAAGAACCATCAGACATGGTGAGCTTGTCTGCAAGATAAGCAGGGGTGATGGTTGTGATGGCTTTGTAAATAATGGAGCTGGTTTTGAAGATGGGGCGGGCCAGCAAGGGAAGCCATCAGAGTGCCATGTTTCTTCCGGCCCTGGATAAGACATGCCTCAGCATGTAGAATGCCCCTTGTGGAGTCTGGGAGGCCATGGAGTAGCGCAATACCACCATCGACATTCACGAGTACAAGGGCTTGAACAGCTGTTCTGAAGTCGTTTTCTGGAAGAAACGGTTTAACTTTGTTCAGAAGGGAGAGCTGCTACCAGGGCGTCTTTGGCTTTTTTGGCAATGTGTTTCTTGAAGGACAGGTTGCTATCCAGGGTGAATCCAGGTGATTTGGCATTCATTGAAAGTTGGGGTTCAAAATTGTGAAGGTTAATGTCATTGAGCCAGGTTTGTACTGTATCCTGCTTGTTGTTCTTGCCAAATAATATGGATTCTGTCTTGGTTGGATTGAGCTTCAGGTAGGTGCTGGGCATCCAGGTCTGGATGATGTGCAGGCAGTGTTTGAGGCATTAGATGTCTGAAGCAGAGGATACTTTTCAGTAGAGTTGTGTATCATCGGCATATTGCTGCATCTAGATGCTGTTATCTAGGAGTAGAGCACCAAGTAGTTCCATGTAAAGGTTGAATATGACAGGAGACGGTATGGACCCTGGGGGGCTCCACACGTGATAAGGATCTTTTGTGATCTGGGCGTGCCCATGTGAACAAACTGGTGTCGGTTGGAAAAGTAGGAGGAGAACCAGTGAAGGACATTTGCCAGTGAATACCATTCACAACTCAAGGGTGCGTATGAGGGTGGGATAATCGACTGTGTCAAAGGCAGCTGAGAGGGTCAGCAATATCAGGAGGCAGAGGTCATTTTCATCTGTGGTCATGAGGGCATCATCTATGATGTGTAAGATGATAGTCTCTATGCTGCAGCGTGATCTGAAGCCAGACTGGTAGTCATGCAGGAGATGGTGAGCATTGATGTGATCTTGGAGTTGGACATAGACTGCCTTTCAATGATCTTGCTGGTGAATTTTAAAAAATACTAACTTCATGCTGAGGTAGCCAGCAACATTACCAACTTTAAGCCTTTCCTGGGCTAGGGATAGTTCCAAATTAGGCATTGGGAGGACTAATGGGTTGAGCCCTTTAACTTGATGTGCAAGCCAGCAGAAAGAACTTCCTGGTACCTCATCCTCCAAACAGTCGAGTGTCAATCTTCAGGCCAACTAGATTTAGTTGAATAAACCAAACCCTATAAGTGAAATATCTCAGCCTAGGCCGCCTCCATGGCAGTAACATAGACAACACAAAAGGTTCTCTATGTAAAAATGCATACAAAGTTCTCACCTAATTCACAACAATAAGAATCTTGGCTGTCGTGTAGCACAATTTTGCTGGTCCATCAAAATCAAGAGCGGACAAGGAAGGGCATACAAGAGGACAATTCTAGCTAATGTCTATGCTTGTCATATGGAGCAAGCCTGTTGAAACTTTCTTTGACAGTACAGTTAACATTTTCTGCTCTATCTATTGGCAAACGACACGGAAACAAATCTTTTTGCTCTCCATAGATACATCTGTAATGCAGTAGGAGTTGTAGATTTACATGTAGCACCTTTTATAATACACTTTGAGCAGCACATTTTGTGTCTATATGAGAGGCGAATGCCCTTATTAAAATTGCCAGTACATCAGAATTAAATTACAGCAGCACGTGCGTGACCAAAGAGGCCCTCTTGCATCACCTAAGAGAGACACACTGTAGGCCAAACAAGTCAGGAAGGATCCCAAAGAACTTGAAAGAGACCACCACATGAGGGGTCAGACAGCCTGCTACCACATTCTCCTTCCACGCTAGATGGGTGCCAGTGAGCAAGAGCCAAAAGGAGGGCTCAGAAATAGATCTGCCTCACCTTCTTACACAGCAGGATGGAGTCCACTCTAGATCAAATAATGCATAGCTGTACTGTTCTGGGTTAGCAACTGTCCATTGATGAAATATAGACACCACCAGTCAAATACCTTTCATTTCTATACAGGTGGGGGATCTAACCGGATTCAGATTCTAACGCTGGCAGTAGGAGCTTAGCACAAGATTGTCCAAGAGCTTGAGACCAGTGCTTCAAACAGGTTGGCGTCTCTGTCCTGGGTGAAAACTAGGGAAAGGATTAGACTTTGACGTGCTTTGTAGTATTGTGGGAGGGCAGGATCCGTAGAAATGAGTAAATATTTTGTAGCTGTCTTCTTATTACACAGCAGTCTTCCTAAAGTAGCATCTTACACCAATCTAGTATGTTGTAGGTAGTCTCCAAATTACCCATGCATGTTCTTACAGTATACCTAGGCTATCCTGGTTTCCCACCAAGAGCAGCTCATACGCCGGACACTTCACCCATTCTTTGTGGAGGGCTTCAGCGTGCACATGTTGGGCTGCAAAAAAAAAACAGCCAGCCTTTGTGGACTCCTGCACACCAACTATCCCCCAAGTGTTGTTTAACTGTCTGACTCACCTGACAGTAGATAAAATGCCATCCTGAAGCACTTAGTTCAGTGCCCGTCTCAGACAAAAGCCTGCAAAACAACATAAGCTCAAGATAGCCTGGTCCCCTACTTCCTAACGAAGGCTAATCTGACACTTGCAACCATTGGACTTGCATCAGCAAGAGTTATAGCCGTAGAGATGACCTGCCCGCTAAGCAGCCGCCTGGAGAACCACAATACTCTCACAACTAGGTGCTAGTGATTACTCTAGGGTGGTTACTCTCTCCAGAAACCAGAAACAATGCCCAGGAGTGGAGGAATGATTAAGAACAATAGAGAAACAACTGAGATGCTCTAGTGTAGGGACTGCCTGGTGAGTCTACTTCAAAGTATCAACAATAACTTTACCACCTTTGGGGAAACGCCGGGACAACAGCCCTGTCCCATTTCTGTCCACTGAGGCATCAAATATGGGGGAGTCCCTTGCTCCCTCCCCATCCCTGCATGGTTTTGAGGACATCGAGACACACTTTGCGCACCCCAAGAATATGTAAAGTACATCATCAGTGGACACATCAGGTGCCTGCTTTGCCAATGAAACCCATCTCAAGGGCAGGCCCGTCCTGCGCCCATCAGCCGCCGAAACGGGCTGGCCCACCCCCGACAACAGTTCTTTTTGGGGTAAGTTTTCTGCCCAAGCTCTATATTTCATCAACGGATCTAAAGGAGTGCCCTACTGAATTAATTTACATTTAGAATGAGAGATCCTTTCACTTTAACGAGAAATGGGTAAAAGGAGATTACTTGCGGGGGACATCATGCTGAGTCCTGCGGTCAAGCATATCGCCATAGATCGAATGCTGGAAAAAACCATTGGGGTAGTAAACGCAGAAATTGAACTAACAGAAAGGGGGCTATCTTTAAATCTCGGCTCTGTGTCTCCAGTTGCTTTGCCAGGCCAAGCACAAGATCCACAACCTACACAACTTATTAATCCTAGCTCTCAACTTGAGTTCCCTGCACACAATACACTCTCTTCGCCTATTTTACATGTGGCAATGACTGAACCCAATCACATATCTTCAACGAAAAGGACATTGTATAAAAAATGCTCCAGACTCGTCCAAAGCTGCAAAAAAAGGCAGAGGGCTTAAATCAAAGCAAACACATAGGTGGCAGTCAGAGACTGTATAAACCGGCCCCTATAAGTCATTCACTTGTACCTGAGGAGCTGTGCAAGGATTCCTCAGTAGTGTCGGAGGGGATTAGGGAATCCGTGCCAAGAGACCAGGCCATCTGGGGGCCCTTTTTGGATGAATGTTTCAAGAGGTTTAAGGCTTTTTTAAAACAGGAACTCTTCCCCATATATTCACGCCTTGATGCCATCGACACCCACATAACGACTTTAAAAAAATTGCAGCCAGATGGCTTAGGGGTGAGATTAATGACCGGAAATGACCCCCTCAGGGTAGTGCAGGGCCAAGCACAACAGCCAGAGGTGCTCAACTTTGCAATGGTCACAAAGAATGATATTGTTGATGGAAATGTACCTTTTGCACCTTCTGCATCTCTTGTATCCAATACCCCCTCAGTGCAAAGGGCCCCATCATGGGGCTTAATTGTTGATAATGCAGAACTACAAAGTAAGAACCGTGGGAGGGTTGCTCCTCCTACCCATAAGCCATCCCGCATTGCTACGCATGAACCATTGCATTACCCACAACTACCACCCAAATGTACCCCATGTTATTATTTTGACAAATGTTCCCAAATTATCCATAGAGGTTAAAGAAGACTACGACACTGAAAAACAAATCATTGTATTGGCTGAAAATTAATTCGGGTTGGGTGGGCGATTTGTTTCAGGAGCTGGTGCTCGTGAGAAGGGTGGCCTGGCTTGGTATTCATCCAAAGAACAGAGAAGGGGATTGTATAATTTTAAATTTCAGGAGTCCCCATCTCGTAGAAATGTTACATGGCTTTGCTCAGATGATATCACCTATGTGTAAGATTAAAGCTCTTCCATTGGGGTTCTTCTATAGACCGAGTATCCCTCTCAAACAAACACCATTAGAGTATCGACCATTTCATGAGCGAACCCTTCAGCCAATAGATAGAGGACATGCTGTGCACCACTTCCAGAATGGTAACCATTATACTCCTCTTACCACAACAAATTCGATTTGCCCCACTCTCTCACCTCGATGAACAGGATTGACGGGAGGAGATAACTGGGTTGAGCACTTGCAGAGGAACCTGTGTACAACAGGACTCTGTATGTAGTGAGGGGGACTGTTTGCAAATAGCATCACAGATTATATGGTAATCAAATCCTGAAATGTGGCAGGGATAAAAAGTAAAATGGAGAATCCAGATTGGCTGGAAACCATAGATTCTGCCCATATCGTCTGTTTGCAGGAAATCTGTTACCTAGCTTAGGGAAGACTTTCATTTAAATGGCTTTGTATCCATCCTTACCCAGCCATTTCTTCTGGCTGTGGGAGAGCAAAGGGAGGTTTGGCAAAGTTTCTCTCACTATTCCCCCTATTGCTATTAGAAAACAATTTAATAGTTCAACTTACTATCAGCTGGTCCATTTGTAGATAGAACAAAGTTTTGAGGTTATTTGGATCAACTATTATAATGTTTTTAATAACACACTGAACACGGTTGTTGTAAAATTGGGTAAGGATTTTAGGTCTTTCGCGAATAAAAAAGGAATTGATTACATGTATATTTGGATGGGGGATTTTAACAAAAGCAAAGGTCTGTGTCCCAACAGCTTAGCATGTGGTTATTTAGACTGTTATGGGGCCAAACTGTATGGGGAGTCCTTAAACTAATTATTGTACAGTTTAAACATGGATCTGTTAGAGCAAGGGGAGAACCAAATGGATTCCAGATACGTATATTTCACGGAAATGGACATTGTTCCATTGTAGACCATATAATTATCTCAGTAACTGAGCACCAAGCTTAATTTGGTTAGATCCCTCATGATAGAGCCATCAGCACTCAATGATCATTCAATGACTCAGCTTACACTTAACATCATTACCCTATATCACAGTAAGACAAAGGGAATTAATCAAGAATCATCCATAAGAGTAGCAGGGAAAAACGGTTTCAGCTTAAAATGGGAAGGCATTAATGGGATCCGTCGTTAAGGAAACTTTTGAAGCCTTCGTCACCTGCACTGGAGTGTTAACCATGATAGGCTTTTAGTAGCATTTCAGATCGTTACCGCTGCGGTAGCAGATCAACTGTGTGCCCCATTCAAGGACTGCAGTAAAAATAGTCAGACCCATGGCTGGTTTGACAAACCATGCACCAGGGCCAGTACAAAGTTATGGAAAGCATTACAGAAACGCCCAAGAAATAGGGGGCTCATTCAAGAACTATGAACTAGTTCTTTCTATTAGAAAGGAGGAACTACAGGAGCAGGCCTGGAATAACATAGTACGGGCAGCAGATACTCGGGACTGCACTTTGTTCTGGAAGACCATCAATTACCCTTTTCTTAAAGATAATGTAATGCCGACCCTGGAGGTCTCAGTTGCTCCCGAAGCTCGGAAGAGCCACTCTGAAGGGGTCTTTAACCCAAACAATGTTGACACTGGTTGTATGCAGACCCAATTTATGGGGGCAGGTTTTGAACCCTTGGAACAGATTAGTATTGAAGCGGTTACTATCGCACTTCAAACCAGTGCCTCTGAAAAAGCGCCAGGGCCAGATGGGGTACCCGTCGACATTTTTAAATCTTTATGGGTACCCATATTAACTCAGGTATGCAATGCTGCAGCACACGGCCATTTCCCCACAACAGGGAGCGATAGTGATCACCTGATATCTTTATTAGATTCTTCTGCAAATATAATGTGCAGGGTGATTTTGGCCAGGTTGGAAACCTGGGCACTGGATAATCATATATTGACCGACTGCCAATATGGGTTTAGGAGATAAATTGTCACTGTGGAGCAGGGTATCAATTTACACCAGATAATCAGTGAATATACTATAGCACACCAGGGGCATATTCAACTTTGCTTCGCAGACCTGAGTAGTGCATTTGACTTAGTGAACCATGCCAAATTGTGGCAGGTTTTAGCGGAGATGGGTGCCCCAGTCGACATATGCCATCTTTCACAGTTGTATGCCTCCTTAACGGCCTGTGTGTGTTTTGGGGAAAATGGGAAATGCACAGACAAATTCAAGGCGACATTAGGCAGTATTGTGTCTTGGCCCCTTTTTTATTTTCGTTATACATCAATGGGGTCGACGCTTTGCTTCAAAGTTTAAATGTAGATGCACCAAGAATTGAATTGCATCCTACCCCGATCTTATTATACGCAGATGATATGGTGCGGTTATCTAGGACAGTAAATGACCTTCAGCTTTTAATTGATAATTTTGTATCTTGCATGGAGGGTAGAAGTTTAAAATTAAATTGGACAAAAACATACACCATGGTCTGTAGTAAGAGGAGGAATAAGGTTAGGGCTCATTTTGTAACAGGCCAAAAGTTAGAACAGGTAAAAACTTTTAGTTACCTAGGCATTCTACTTTCACAGGATGGGAAATGGGGACCTCATTTAAAGATCGCAAACTTAAAATATATTTGAGCTTCTGATGCCAACAAGTTAGGCACAAAACCCATTAGAGAAATGGTAAAATTGTACAAAAGTAAATGTCTCCCAATTGTTTTATATGGGGCACGAATTTGGGGCAGAACAAATAGCAAACAGATTCAGGTCCAGGAGAATGCTATTTTATGTAGACTTTTAGCAGTTCTGCGATCGACCCCAGCTTCTTTAACCCATAAAGAACTCTATCTTTTGCACATTGAGGTCCACATTCATCTTAGTGGTATTATTAAATGGCATAGTATATGGGGTAAACAAGGCAACATTTATGAGAGACATTATAAGGGATTGCGTAGAACTTGATCAGAATGAAAAGATTCCCTGGTTATGGCATATAAATGGTCTATTGAAAGAAGTGGTTGAAAATTGCAGTGTCCGGTTCCCGCTAGTACCTTGAATTTTAGTAAGAAAGAACTAAGAACTATTTTCCTAGGAAACAGGGGGGCAAAAGAGAATTAAGTTAAAGAACCATGGTGACAGTGGAGAGTTACTGTAAGGGCCTGATACAACCAGGATACAGGGTTATCTGATCAGCGTGATTAATAAACAGGATAGATTTTATTTGACTAGACTACGCTTTCAACCAATCCACCACATCATTGCATTTCCCAAATCAAAGGCATGGTCGACAAATTTACCCAATTGCCCTTGTGACGGAAAAGCTAGACAATCCACAATGCACATTATGCTGTTTTGCAAATTTTATAAAGATATTAGATTGTGTATTACATCCCTTAATTTTATCTCAGGGTCTCATCACCCGGTGGCTTTTAATTTCCTCAGGGAATTGGCCAGATGTTTATACGTGTCATGCTATTGCAAACCTACATCAACAATGCAATTAGGAGGCACAAAACATTAGGTCGTCTTGAAAGGTTGTGTTATGAAATAGATTAAGTAAAGGCCTGGATTGTTACGCCCAATTAAGAGTACATTTCTAGATGAACTAACACTTGAGACCCCCTGTGCAGTTCAAAAATTGATTATGGGTTTTATACAAATGTTTTATTGGCTGGATAGTTTTACTATTCTTTCTGTATTTTTTAATGAAATGTTATTATCTAAAAATTCATACTGAATGATTTAGCATAAATTATGCTCATATTTTATGTGGTGCATTTTCTTAATTGTAGGAATGCACTTTGGATATCATCTTTTAGATAGTAATTCACACCCATAATAATTTGCTGGCTATGTGTGAGAGCTTGTAGTAAATGTGAAATTATCTAAGTATGTTCTGTACTTTTTATATTGATCTTGTATATTTGTAACATTTTAGGCTGGCTATGGGAGAGAGTTTTAAATGTATACATTGGTTTACTGTGCTTTTATGGATTTCTTGCTAAAATCTGAATAAAGAAAGAGGGAAAAAAAGGGTACCTCAGGCCTGTAGGGACCCTCAAACAAAAGATTAGAGTTCCCAAGACAGTTGTACCCTAACTGGCTTGGCACAACCATCAAGATACCCAAAATCCAAATAGTAACAATTCAGTTAAGAGATGCTGGGTAATGAGAGGTGGCTCGATACCCCCAAACCCTTGTGGAAGGGCCCAGTATCCAAAGGGCACTATGATGTCCACTGCAAATTTCTACTTGGAGTTACTGGACACTAGGATCTCCCAGATAGTCATAGCCAACAGCTGCAAGCCAGGGAGGTCTGGGAAACCAGCAGATGTGTTGGATTGACTAACACTCGCCCCAAAAGCCCAGTGGCCACCCAAACGTTGCCCCATGCCAGTAAAATGGACTTTTGGCCTAAAACATTCCAAAAGTAACTAAACCCTCTTGTTAGTGTGAACCTCTGCCATAACTGCATGGTAGACTTGGCCCAATCCTAGAGATGCCTTTCTGGTAGTAAATATGCTACCCATTCCTGCCCAACCCATCCTGAATTATCCCAAAGTAGTCCTACAGGATATCATTGTCCCATATGAAACACAAGCCTTGGTCAACATTTTGCTTTGTAGAAACTAATTGGCATTGTATCTCAGCCACCATTGGCTCGTCTGCTTTTCACCACTGCACATCACTTGAACAGTACAATTTTTCCTTTAATTAAAGGCATTCCCTTTCCAATAAATAATAATAGTAGCTGAATTTCATCTTGAACTATGCTAACATGTTATATTGGTTTTGCGAGCAACACCATCTCCTCCATGTTATCCTTGACTGCTCCATCACAGCTAACAACGAAACATTTGCAAGCAACAGTAAGTGTAGCCTTGGGAGAGTGATACAAGGCAAAACCAGCAGGGCACAGTACTTCCCAGGTGTCAGAAAATATAGATAGTTTGGCAGTAACACTTAGTATTCTGGCAGGCTTAGCAATGTTCTTCTCCACCAAGAGGCAAGGCAATATAAACTGCCTTGAGAGGCTTCCCCTCATGAAAAGACAAAATCATCTTGCAGCCCCAAGTATGTGATATGGAAATCCAGTTAAAGCAATGCTATGAAGTCAAGTGGAATTTTAATTTTTTTTATATTTCTAGGTCTCGTCGCCCAGACAATGTATGCTGTCTGTATATGAAAAGACCTGTTGTCAGCCTTCAGTGGGTTTAGTTGCTTTTTTTGCACTCATTTGCTTGCTATTTGTAAAATTATGTGGCCTTTCCTTCCTCTTCTCATGATTGTCCCTCAACTTGAACATGGCCTCATTATGCGTTTCCTTCAACTGCTTACTTTTCAGGCACTAATATTTTCTTTTTGGTTAAGCACTTCATGAGAGTGCATGCGTTTTCCAGCTCTCTCCCTCATATACTTCTCTCCCACCTCCTTGTTGCTCTCTCGCTTATGTGCTTCTTCCCTTCTCGCCGGTGTACTTCTCCCCTCTCAAGCTACAGACTCTTCTTGACCTGTCATGTACTTCTGCCCGACCCTCCGTGTTGCTTCCACCCACATCGTCAGTGTGGTTTCCGCTCCCCACGCCTGCTGAATAGCTTCCCTCTACCTGCACCCTCCTTGTTGCTCTACCCACCTGCATCCTGAGGGTTGCTTAAATTAAAAAAAATCAGTCCTACTTTTATTTAATAATCCAACTCAGATCCATAAATAAAAAGAAAATCACCTGCATCACGAGTGGTGGGTACGCATACAAAACAAAGCAAGTGTCAGCGCACATTTTTTTGTTTCCTCTTTAGCCATGCAGCACAGCATTGATTAAAAAAAATTCAAAAAATACAATAGCTGGCAAAACCAATAGCTCCCAAAGGCGAGACCCATTGGCTTTGCCAGTGCTTGCTCCGTTTCTTGGTCATCCATAGTATTTTCTGAAATCTGTAAAATTGTCAGTACCTGCCCAGGGCTTCCTTCCTACAAACTTTAAAAAGAGGCCCCTGAAAGGGAGGTTGAGGGAGTCAGGGTTACTCCTGGAGAGGTGGTACTGGGGGTTTCTGCAAGCCAGAGCCCCGTTAGTTAGCTTTATGAGACAGTGCCTTGTCCCTGGCAATGCTACTTTCCAGTACCTCTGAGGCAATGGAAACTCGAGGTCTGTATCGGAGTGTGAGACAAGGGAGCCACACTAAAGTACCCATCGTCAGCTCAAGTGAAAAGTTTTGGAGCTGTGACAACATTGGAATTAACTCTGCATCAGCATGAGAATCATAGCACCATTCCTGAGAGTCGGGCTGCATTCTGTGGTACCTTTTTCTGGGCCAAAGGAAAATCTGATGAGGTGGAAAACCTTTTCCAAGACTTAGAGTAAGATCCCGTTGTCTTCTAAGGGAGAGGGGAACCCGGAGGCAATGGTTTTGCGTATCTGCGAGTCAGACTAGCTTTCACATTGAAATCCGGAAAAAACCTTGTTCGTACCCTTCCAGCATGGTACGACAAAGTAAGAGATGTAACGACCAAGACACCACATAAAGCGCAGGCCAAAACCAACATCAGCTTCTTCTCATTTTATAATGAAAACATTGCTGAAAAGCAGCAAGAACAAGCATTGGCATCGCCAATAGGTCTCACCTGTGTGACCTTGTAAGTGTTTAGCTAGAGCTATTAGCTTTGCCAATGTTTTTGCTTAAAGAGAATATGTTATGTAGACAAACAGTGACCAAAAGGTGACTTGTGGTGCCAAATAAATGTTTTAAATAAAGAGATGAGATGCAGAGTGAAAAGGCACAAGCAGCCAGCGCAAAACGGACAGGCAGGTGAACAACAAAGAAAAGAGAGAAAATGGTATGTAGATAAAAGGAAAAAAAAACTTCCATGCAGAGGCAAAAATGGACATGCAGAGCAAGAAAAGATAGACAAGCTGAGAAACTGACGTGCAAATAGAGAGAAAAGTGTCCTGTCATTGAATCGCAAAAATTTGCACGTGGAGGAATTGACAGAGCCCAATGTGCACAACAAAAAAAACTAAAAGGTCACGTGCTCCAGTTGGCGATTACAACATCCAGTGAAACACGTTTGCCTGTAACAGCTGCTATATCCATGCCCCCCTACGCCCCACTGTTCTTGGAAGGTGACGTGTTCACCGGGGGTGCCTTACCAGTAGTATGCATGAGGCAGAGCTGCTGAACAGTGGTGTTAATTACATGGGCCACGCCCCTTTGAGAGACCCTCCACCCCCAGTTTTTTCATCCCACATAAAGCCCCGGGTGGCTCGGACGTCTGGGCTGCTGTTGGTTTACATTTTAGAGAAAGTTCCAAGATACGGTAATACTTGCCAGACTAATACCAACCCGCTGATAACAGGCGATTGGGCCGTTGCGATAAAAAACAAGCATTTGCAATGCAATAGGTCTCGCATTATTTAAGTTTGAGGTGTTGGTGTTGAGAATGGCTATGCTATTTGTATTTGTTTTGGATCTGCAATTTTAACTAGAGCTTTTATAAGCAAAGCTATCTATTTCAAATGTATAGATCTGTGGAAAGCTAGATATGAAATATGTTTAGAAGAAAAAGTGTTTGTAAGAATCTTATTTGTGCACTAATAGTATTTCTTTAAAAACTGTGCATTGTTAGTTTGTATGCGAGTGTTGTATGCATTATATAAATTGCAGTATTTGTAAAAAAGAATGAATATGGGAAGGTAAATTTTTTTTATTACTAATGAAAACTCTTATTTTTTATTAGCACAATATTAGTGTTACATTTTTCAAAGTAGTAAATATGACATGATATAGTTTAGTACAAATAATAGTTAGTCTGTTGAGATATCTTTTATGATTTCTGTAATACTGTCATTGCAAAAAATGACTTCGAATGTTCTTGGAAGAAATGGTAGTAGCCCATCGGATAATGTTCCAACATATTGCGAAATCCCAAAGTAGTCTATTAAAATGTCATTGTTGATCTTCATCGACTGATATGTATCAGTATTTAGCACTTTTGTAGTTAATGTGCTAGTTTCTTGGTTGGTTGTTTCAATGCCATATATTTCCAGCTCAATAGTTTCAGATGGATCTTCTGTTACCTGCGAATACATTATTAAGGCCACATTATTAATTAGGAAAGTGTGCTTTTGTTTTCAAAAAGACGTTTTGCATTTGTATGTCGCATCAACAGTGTGTTAATAAAGTTCGTGTATGTGTTTACTTAGTAGTGAATAAACAATTAGAAGTGATAGGGAAGCTTCTTTTACTAGCATAGAACTTGTTCTTTTATCAATCTTTTTTTATATACTAGCTGTGGTCTGTGCACATACTAAATAGCATGCCACTGCACCTAGTACACTTGGACTTGTTGGCAACTGCTGTACCCAATCTTGTGAAATCCCACTTGGCTGAGGCTCCTGTTGGCTGGTAATCCTCTGACCTATTAGCTTGTAGGTGTGTTTAACTTTAGCAACATGTAGTGTCCTGAATAAGTGTTGCAGTAGGTGTAAATGGATTGGCTGTGTTATGTGAAGAGTTATTATAATTTATTATAGATAATGGCGAATGTGCAATTTGTATGTTAGAAGGAGGTGGTTGCTTTTGTAGTATTAATAGGGTGAATTGCTATAGGTAATGCAGTATGTCTTGCATTACTGAATGTTTGTGCTAT